>CAWUFW010001251.1:120000-3012476 GCA_963921515.1 Calotriton arnoldi
TTTTGAAGGGTGCACTCGACATCGCTTGCGCTCTCCGGCCTGATATGCTGCTTGTCTCGCGCTCCAACCATTAATCTTTTCGCCGACGCGTTTCGAGGCTACACGCCTCTTCTTCTCGGGCTGCTGAAGAAACGGCATCACAGGCTCACACAGGCATGATTTCCGGCATCTTTTATCTCTATTAGAGCTTCGTTTCAGCTGCGCTCAGTGCAATATCATATCAGTGCATTGTGGGATATATAGTTCCCAGTGTGAGTCAAAAAATAAAACCTTAAGTAGGTGTGATGCTCATTCTTAATTAATAGCTTTTACTTTTCCTTAGTAGGATGTAGAGCACAGAAGACAAGCTAATTTTGCATTTGAAGTGATGTGCTGCGCAGGATTCGAAAGGTTTCGTCCCACAGCCTCTCCAGTAGAATAGAGATGGTGCCCCTCCCAGGACAGGACTGCCCTGAAAATAGATTCTCAACAAGGTGCCCAATAGCATTTTTGAAGGGTGCACTCGACATCGCTTGCGCTCTCCGGCCTGATATGCTGCTTGTCTCGCGCTCCAACCAATAATCTTTTCGCCGACGCGTTTCGAGGCTACACGCCTCTTCTTCTCGGGCTGCTGAAGAAACGGCATCACAGGCTCACACAGGCATGATTTCCGGCATCTTTTATCTCTATTAGAGCTTCGTTTCAGCTGCGCTCAGTGCAATATCATATCAGTGCATTGTGGGATATATAGTTCCCAGTGTGAGTCAAAAAATAAAACCTTAAGTAGGTGTGATGCTCATTCTTAATTAATAGCTTTTACTTTTCCTTAGTAGGATGTAGAGCACAGAAGACAAGCTATATATATTTATTTATTTATTTATTTATTTATATATCAAAACAAGAGTTGTCTGTAAAGTGCCGGTGACGTCCACCTGGCGGGGCTGGTGCGGTGTCACGGATATGGATCCGTGTAAATAGTGAAGCAGATACCCCTCCCCCTATGAAAGGAAGCGCGGAACCGCACTCAGAGTTTCAAAAGTCAAATCAATTAATTGCGGCAAGGCGTTTCGACCTGAAGAGGTCTTTGTCACAGCCATTTTTGCAATAGTGTCCAACCAGCTTTAAAAACAAACCACAGCTGTTATAGAAAGTGAAAAAACACATACAAAGCACCATGTCGCCTGGTGTCAGGAGGAATATGAAAACAGACTATTTGCATAATACAATCTGCATATATTGAAATTTGCATCATGGGGGCGTGGTCTGGCCACCGGAGAAGATGGCTGCCTAAGTCGCGGGCTCCGCCGGGAGAGGAGCCTCTGACGAAAGCGACGCGTTTACCTGCAGTGAAAGGGCTGCAACTTTGCTGACTTCTGCCTCGACGAAACTTGGAGAAACGTTTTGTGTGGGTCCCGAGGCTGAGCGGCGTCTCGCATGACTCCTTTTCTCGTCGTAGCTTCTTCAGGTGAGCGCGACGTCAGCTGGCCTTCACCGCTTCAGGAATCCTTGGTCCTCGCATGCGCAGAGGCCGAGGTTCCTCTCACTGCCTCTGCCCATGTGGGCGCGCCTTCATTGTATGACTAGAATTACGGGCGGAGCTCTGAGGTACCCTAATGTCAATAAGGAAAGGCTGCAGCAATGGTGCTACGTGAAAGCTCCACAGTAATAAGGAGTAACCAATAGTGAGGCGCATTTATTTCCATAATGAAATTAAGACAATTTGAGGATATATTTTGGATATATGTATTTCGTTGTTTAAACTCACATTTATTGCACATGAGGCACATTACTGTAAATAATGCAAGGCTGCTGCAATGATACTACGCGACCGCCTCACAGTAATGCAGTTTAAACAGAAATGAGGCACATTCAATTACATAGTGCAATAACAACAATTTGAGGACATATTTTGTTGTTTGAAGTCACATTTGCTGCGCAGTATATGACCATTGGAGGAGGTTGTATTCTGAGGAAAATGTACAGTGGTCTCACTTTTGGGTGATTAGGACTTCCCCAGTCTTCATATACAAGGACACTCAGACCTCTGCGTTTATCTTTGTTTCTTTGGAGATTCCTCTTGCATGTGCCTTCGCTTTCAAGTGCAGCTTTTGGGAGAGTTCCTGTAATCACACGGAAACTGCGCCTCGCACAGCATATTCAGCCTTATAAACTACCTGGCATTTGTGACATTCCCAATTGACTTGACCAGGTGCCTTCCAAAGTACCGAGGCTAGAATCAATAATCAGTCTTGATTCCTGTCAGTACCGTCTTCTAAAGCTGCATCCTCACTAATAATATTTTTCAACAAAAAGCAACCCTCAACAATATAGACCAACTAGTGAGGGCATTATTCTGGAGAAGCACTGTAGAGGTCTAAATTACATATATGCACATTGTTGTGGGGTTTGATCTTAATGTCAAACAGCAAACACGGGAATACCTCCTTTACACCTCTCCTATTTGCTGAAGTTCTTAAAAAACCAAGCAAAATGCCTCCGAAAGGAGCTACTCCCTCTACAAAGGAATCACCTCAAAACTCCAACACTTCTCCACAAGGTGACACAATGAATCGTATACTACAGGAAAGCTCCACTGTCAGTCGACGGCTAGAGGATATGGACACTAATATATTATCCCTGGCAGCTGAAACCAAAACTATAAGTGCAGAACTTGCGGGATTTCATACAAAAACTGACGCATTAGATTTGAGACTGATAACAGTGGAAAGTCGTCTTAATGAAGTACACAACAAGGACCAAGAGCTCTTATTTCTTCGCAGCAAGATAGTTGACTTAGAAGATCGTAGTAGACGAGACAACATTCGCTTCTTTGGATTTCCAGAAACAATTGAGGGTCAAAATGCTTGCCTATTTTTATGTGATGTCCTTCCAAAATTAACTGGTATCACCTTTAATCCTCCACTAGAAATTCAAAGAGCTCATCGCATCGGCCTTCCACGGAAGGATCAAACAGCTCGGCCGAGACCACTCATCGCTTGCTTCTTGAGGCATGAACAAGCTAGACATCTACTCACTGCAGCAAAGTTGCAAGGTTCTTTTTCACATAATGGTCATGTCATCCATATGGCTGCAGCCTTCTCCAAAGAGACCAACGAACGACGCAAAGCATTTCTCGCCATCCGGCCTCAGTTACAACAGATGGACATTAAATATGGTCTATTCGAGCCAGCTCGCTTTCGTATTACAAGAATGGCGATTCTAGAGACTTCTATGATCCAGCAGATCTACAGGAATTCCTAGACCAGATGAAAATACAGGACATGGATACACTAGATGCTTCAGTTGATGCCACTCATGCGAGCTTGGGTCCTTCACAACAATTACTGGATAACAGAAGACGTAATCTTAGCAATCCAAGGCACAGAGGAAGGGATCTAGAACGTTCTGTCAGTATCCAAGATGACAAGTCTTCAGCGCTGCATACTGTCTCTGCTTTTACACAAGAGCAACATAGAGATAAATCTCGCTCTCTTCTGAAACCAGCCTCAGATGAAGACTGACAGCAATGATTTCTCAGATTTAAACTGACAACAGTAACCCATTTTATCTCATTTGAACTAAGATGAGCACTTGCATTTCTATCATTAAATAGGGCTCTTTTTTCAGATACAGGCTCTTTGTTGCAAATTGACAATATATTCCAATCTCATATACTTTCATATAATTGAGTATCATCTTTAATATATTGTTTTCCTATACATTCGAATATATTGTCTTGCTCGGATATTATATTATGAAATATTATGTAATACTGTTTACTCTAATTTATATTTCTATGTATATTATATTTAACCTATTTCTTCTCTTATAGTTACTTAATCAATTTCTAACTTGTATGTATTTATACACTATAATGAATGTTTCCATTCCTGATATATAACGTATTTATTATAAATATAAGACGTCAAATTCATCATAGTTCAATGACCGTATCATATTATACTATATATGTACTTATACCTTCTTTTCATATAAATTTAATGTATTATTACAGTCTGCATTATAGTAAAATGTATATATTATCCAGCTATAGGCTTTATACTGAAAATTGAAATGATATTCCAACTTCATATAATTTCATATAATTGAATATCATCTTTAATATGTCATTTTGCTATATATTAGAATATATTATTTTGCTTAGATGTTATATTATGAAATATTATATAATACTGTTTAATCCAATTTATATTTCTATCTATATTCTATTTAGCATCTTTATCATACTATAGTTACTCAATCACTTTCTAACTTATATGTATTTATACACTATAATGATGTTTTCATCCCTGATATATAGCATGTTTATTATAAATACAAGGCGCCAATTTCATCATAGTTCAATGACCTTACCATTTTACTCTATATATGTACTTATACTTTATATTCACCTAGATCTAATGTATTACTATAATTTACATTATGGTAAACTATATATCTTATTTAGCTACCAGTTATATATTGAAAATTGAAAATATATTTCACTTTCATACAATTTCATATAATTGAACATCATGTTTAATATATTGTATTATTATTTATTAGAATATATTGTTTTGATCGGATGTTATATTATGAAATACTTTATCATACTGTTTAATCCAATTTTATATTTATCTATCAATTCTATTTAGCACATTTCTTCTATTATAAGTTACTCAACTAATTTCTAACTTACATGTCTTTATATATTATAATGTATTCTTTTTTTCTATGTGATATATAACGTATTTATTATAACTATAAGACGTCAATTTCATCATAGTTCACTGACCTTATCATCTTATATTATATATGTATTTATACTTTATATTCCCACAGATTTACTGTATTATTATAATTTACATTATGGTAAGATGTGTATATTCTTCATACCCAACCGTAATTCCTATCCTTTTGTCGGGGCTCCTCTCTACGGTGGTGCTCTGGGAGTAACAGTCCCGCGGTTAACAGTTTAATAATTTTAGTGCTTGAATCATTTTATATCAATCTACACATCTTACTCACACTCTTTTTCCTCACTTTACTGCATCTACAAACTTATTCTTCCAACATTTCAGATATTCTTTGTATTACTAATTATATATATTTCTGTTAATAACCAGGGGTTCCTTTTCCTATTTTCCACCCCCTCTCCATCCCTCCTACCTATTTTTTTATTATTTCAGGACTTTTTTCTGACTTCTACAATTCTATAAGCATACTTTTCAAAGTTTTATTCAATTTCATTTATACTCTTTAGGCATGTCCAACACGACAAACACACATCCTCTTTCTGTAATAACATGGAATGTCCATGGTCTCACTCATTACATCAAACGGAAAAAAGTGCTGTCATATCTACAATCTAAAAAAACAGATGTGGCATTACTTCAAGAGGCACATCTAGATGCATTGGAATCAGAAAAACTGTGTAGAGACTGGGTGGGTAAAGTAATCCATAGTAGTGTACAGAAAGGTGATCCTGCACATAAAGGCCCCACTCGCAAATGTGGAGTAGTGATCCTCATCCGCAAATCTCTCCAAGTTAAGATATTAAAGTCGTAGACGGATCCTGAGGGTTGTTACGCATTTGCCAAGCTACGTATAAGAGATACAGCTATTTGTGTAGGTTCAGTCTATGCCCCAACTGGAGCAAAAAAATAATTCTTTCTTCATTTGAATCGCTTATTAACAGAGATTGGTGCATCACAGTATCTCATAGGTGGTGATTGGAATATTGTGAGGGACCCAATTCTAGATAAAACAGGTCCTTTAGACAAAACTAATGCTGCAGATAGAGCATTAATGGATGATATACTAGCAGACAATGGCTTAATTGACCACTGGCATCTCTCCCATCCATCGGATACTGAATATACATTCTTTTCTCCAACCCATGGTACCTTATCTCATTTGGACTACTTTTTAGTATCCCAAGGGTTGATCCAATCGATTCAAGACTCCTACATCCTAGAAGCAGCAATATCCAATCACTCCCCGGTTTTCCTAGCTCTGGATGTTGATCTACCTAGACCAGGACGTAAACCCTGGCGCATGAATATATCACGACACAAATCTCTCAAGGGTAAAACTCAATTACAAGCTTACTTTCAAGATTACCTTTCCACAAATCAGGGCTCTGTAACTTCAAGTAGAATGCTGTGGGCTGCGGCTAAAGCTACTATTAGAGGTCAATTAATGCGTGAAGCAGCGCGCTGGCTAATAAGTGGAATGCTACACGACAAAAAGAAATAGAGCAGGAAATACTATTATACACCCGCTTATATGCCAAAGCACCAACCTTACAAAATCGTAAATCTTTAGAGCAAGCTAGAATGGCATTAAATGGTCTCTTTACCTCTAAGGCGGAATTTTCTCTCCAAAGAATGAAAACGAGACACTACGAGCAAGGAGAAAAGGCAGGTAGATTATTAGCGGCACAATTAGGACAAAGAGAAGCAGCTATGACCATATCAGCTATCCGATCATCTCAAGGTCACATTTTTACTAGACCACAAGACATAGTAAACAAATTCGCTTCTTTTTATAAATCTCTTTACACACCATAGGCACAAATAAACACAGAAGTATTGACTAACTTTCTTTCAAAGGTAGATCTTCCTTGTCTTTCTGATGAGGGTAGGGCCCTTCTTGAGGGAGAGATTAGCAAGGATGAAATTGCACACGCAATCTCCAACTTATCATATCATAAAGCCCCTGGAGAGGATGGATTCCCAGCTGAATTCTATTGTTGGACTGGGTATAATGTGGTTGATTCAATACATGCTGCATTTCAGGAGGCTGAACGCGATCATTCTTTAGGTCCCATCTCTAACAAAGCAATAATTGCAGTACTTCCTAAACCTGGAAAGGATCCTCTACTTTGTGCCAATTATCACCCTATCTCACTTCTGAATTGCGATATCAAAATATTTGCCAGTATTCTAGCTTCTCGTCTAAAGAAGGTATTACCTTCCTTAATTCACCCAACCCAAGTGGGATTTGTTCCAGGGCGTTCCTCTAGGAATCACATCCGTACACTGACACATACATTATGGTATGCTAAAAAACTCTCACAAGATGCATTAGCTTTATCATTAGACGCCGAAAAGGCCTTTGACCGCATAGAGTGGGAATATCTTTTCAAAGTGCTGGAACGCTTCGGATTAGGAAATCAGTTTATTAAAATAAAACGTCTCTCATATGATAATCCTTCTGCACAAGTAAACTGTGTGGGTTTTCTGTCAGATCCATTTCCAATCCTAAGAGGAACACGTCAGGGCTGTCCTTTATCCCCACTCCTTTTTCTTTTGGCATTAGAACCTCTGGCAGCCACTATTCGTCAATCAGATGAAGTCACGGGCATCAATCTCCCCATAGGTCAATCCAAATTTTATTTATATGCGGATTACATTTTACTTACTCCCACGAATCTCTCTCGCTCTCTACCATCTTTACTCCAAATCATAGATAACTTTTCATCCTTCTCAGGTTATAAAATAAATTGGAACAAAAGCGAAGCTTTAGCAGTTTCTGATGGCACCACAAAAGCGGCTATCTATGATTTCCCTTTCCATTGGCAGTCCTCAGTTTCTCATTTGATCTTCCAATACATCAGTCTCTCAAATATAATCAGCTTCAACAATGTTTGAAAAATCACCTACATCTATCTTCTTCCACCCTTCAATCCTTACACATAGGGGCCTATTAGGATGGCGGGCGGACTTTCGTCCGCCCGCCACCCTAGCGGTGCTGGGACCGGCTGCCAGTGGTACGGCAGTCCCGCACGGCAATTAGGATGCCACCGCCACCGTGGCGGTGGCATCCTCCATTCCCAGCATTGTCATGCACAAGGTGACAGGCACCGCACGGTGCCTGCCACCTTGTCCATGACAAAGTAGGGGGGTACCATAGGTACCCCCATGTGCACCCCCCACCCTCCCAATACCCTGGGGGCCCGCAACGGGCCCCCAACAGCAAATTGCGCATGCCTTTCCGTGGCGGCATCGCCGCCACGGAAAGACTGCTTCCCGCACCCATGCTAATATGGATGGCGGTGTCTAGCAAACACCGCCACCATATCTAGCCCCTTTTCCGCCCGGTCGACTGGTCGACCGGCGGAAAACCGGCGGACGGTCTTTCCGTCCGCCGGGGTCCCCCCCGCCATACTAATATGGCGGGGGGAAATGGGTGGCGGGCGGAGGGAAATGTAGGGCGGATTGCCACCGCCATGCGGGCGGTGGCGATCCACCCTACATCGCAATGACCCCCATAGTATCATATTTAAATATTTGGGGTAAACATAAAAGAGAAATATCTGGCCTCTATAACATTTTTACAATGTATCTTCACTCTCAACCCTTATCACAGACGCTACAACTCAAATGGCAGAATCAGCTTTCAGTCTCTTACACTGATGGGGAATGGGAGGAAATACTGGAAAATCTAGACAAAGGCACTCGTGAAGCTAGACTAAAATTCTGCCTCTTCAAAATCCTTCATGAATGGCATTGGTCTCCTGCAAAACTACAGAAGGCTGGTTTACTCTCACATGCTAACTGCTGGAGGTGTTCTAGATCCAATTGTGACTCCACGCACATTATATGTGATTGCCCAATGGTACAAACTTTTTGGGCATTTGTGGGTAGAATCTTGCGCTCTACAATGCCTTTATCTCTCCCGCTTACGTCTGCTACTATCCTTCTTCATGATCTACGACTCTCCACACAACTCTCCAAACCCCAATGTCGTCTTTTTCATACAGCATTGGCTACAGCAAAAATATGTATCTTACGTCTTTGGAAATCCCTATCTCCTCCTTCCCAAGAAGAATGGCTGACAACAATGATACACACAGCATCACACGAAAGAGTGATTTACAATCTTCAGAATCAAACTGACATATTTCTTCAGGTTTGGTCACCTTTCTTGACTATGAATACTGGTATTGATATTGATATTAATACCCCCACTACTGCTGTCCCTGTCTCTTAGTCCAACAGGTTTTTTTTTTTCACCCTTTACTCTTTCCCACCCCTGGTTATCTTATCTTATCTTACCTTATCTTATCTTATTCTATCTTATCCTATCTTATCTCACCTTATATTATATTATCTTCTGATATCTAATATACTTGTTGAATTATTTATTCAATTATTTATCCACATATATATATTCAATTTCTTACCAAATAGTATCCATCACATGTGTCTATTTCGACTTATAATATACTTATTTCTTTATTATGAATTGTTACATGTTAAATGCTATTATCATTACTGTTCTTGTGATGAATTCTTGCAAAAATGCTAATAAAAAATTACAACACAAAAAAAAAAAAAGAAATTTGCATCATTATTTATGATGAATATCAAAAGCATAGGTATTGCAAAATAAATGAAAATTTCAGCCAAAAAATGGCAAGGACACTGTTGTGCATACAGGAAATCCCAATGTCACAAAATGAGCCCCAGTACAAATGCCACGAAATAATAAGCACGCCGATAACAATTCAAAACATGTTACATCCCATGTAGCATCCAGCAATAACACATGATTGACAGAGGTAGCGGAACAGATTGCCATGTGACGTATTCAACAGATAAAGTTGTGCATAGCTAAATACAAATCAATACAAATGGTCATGTGACCACATTCCAAATCTGATTGTTCAGCCAAAATTATTGACGATAATGGCCAAGTGGACTGTTGTGCCATACAAATTCAATTGATGCATCTACATTTATGAAAAATATCTTTCATATCAGAATGGATTCAGCTCCTAACTGATATGTGCCCACAAAAAACTAGAAAAGGTGATCCCCTGCTCAAACTGAGCAGTCATATAAAAGTGTAAAACAAGTGAAGGGGTAGGGTAATCAACAAGGGACACAACTGTAGTAAACATGTCAGTGCCCTATAGACGGAGAGACCGGAAGTGGACAAGGGGTCAGGTCAGGAAATATCTCCAGTGTAGTACAAAGAATACTTAATGAGTAAAAGGGGATGAGGGACATAATGAAGGACACTATAAAGGAAAAAACGAGGGGGCAACAAAAATTCCAATATCATCAAGAAAAAGTACTGGGAAGAGAGAGAATGAGACAGACTTCAGTAAAGTACCACATCAGCCGATGTGTATGGGAAGCTCCTCACTCTCATTGAGGCCTCCAGGGTACTTGCTGCCGAGTAGGATAATGCATTCTGACTCCTTTTGCCACAACCTCCTTTCCCTGTTGCCACCTCTGGCTGTTTTCTCAATCCTGTCAATGGTAAAAAAAAAAACAGAAGATCAGCATTCTGTTGGTGTTTGCTGGCCCAATGTCTACCGACAGGATATGTCTGATCCAAATTCTGTATGGCCCTATAGTGTTCCAGAACACGTTTCTTCACTGGGCCTATGGTACTGCCAACATACCTAAAGCCACAAGGGCACAACAGGACATAAATACAAAAATCACTCGTACATGTAATACATTTGTTAATCTTTCTTTTTTTGCCTTTGATGGTAGTAAAAGTTCTCACATTGTTGCTCTTTTTGCAAGCCTTACATTTCCCACATTTATAGAACCTTTTTTGGGTACCTAGCTAGCCCTCTCTTTTGTTGTCTACTCCTTTGTAACTGTGGACTAGAATATCCCGTAGGGATTTGGGCTTACTATAGGTAATAAGCGGACCTTTGCTTACGGTCTTCCCTATCATGGGATCATATTTGATCAGATGCCAATGGTGCGTTAGCACCTTTCTAACCTCCTGGCTGCTGTGTTTGAAAGTAGTGATAAGTCGCACTGGCGCCTGGTCCTCTTTTCCCTTTTTCTTCTTTTGACTAGTAAGTAAACTGTCCCTGGGCACTCTGGAGACTTTGCCAACAGCAATTTTAAGAACTCTGTCGGGATATCCCCTGGATTTGAAACGTCCCAACATTCTTGTCTGTTCTGCTTTAAAGCTGGCTATTGTGCTGCAGTTGCGTTTAGCACGCAGTAACTTCCAATATGGTATGCTCCACTTAAGGTTAAGAGGATGGTGACTTTTAGCATGCAAAATGCTGTTGCCTGCTGTCTGTTTACGGAAAAGGCTCGTGTTAAGTTGCCCCTCACTGACCTCCACTGTGACATCTAGAAAATCCATACATGTGGGATGTATCTTATGTGTGAAGGCTAAATTCAAATCGTTGTTACTAACGTGTGACAGGAATTCTTCTAACAAACCCTTGGGGCCTTCCCACATGATGAACAGATCATCAATATATCTGGTCCATAGTGTTATGTGCTTAGTCCATTTTTCATTGGCATCAATCCACACACAATTGGCCTCCCACCACCCCATGAAGTTACAGGCATAGGTCGGCGCAAAGCAACTGCCCATCGCAGTTCCGACCAATTGTCGAAACCACAAATCCCTGAAAATGAAGAAATTGTTATTTAAACAAAAATCCAACATTTTGAGCAGCATCATCGTGTGATCAAATTTGGAGATGGGTTTGTCTCTGAAGAAATATTTGCTTGCTTCAATTCCAAGAGTGTGATCAATGCATGTGTATAACGATGTTACATCCATGGTAACCAACAAGAAATCAAAATGCCACGGTATCTTTTCCAGCTTGGTAATAAAATCAGTGCTGTCCCTGCAGTAGGAAAGGAGAGCCAAAACATAGTGTAACAGAAAGAAATCTAGGTACATGGACGTGTGTTCAAGTAGGCTGTCTGATGCTGACACAATAGATTGGCCAGGAAGATTTTCCCTGTCCTTGTGCACTTTAGGTAATATGTAGAAGCAGGGAACTACAGGATGTTTGACACTGAGGAACAGAAATTCCTCTGTGGACAGTAGTCCACTGTCTCTCCGTTTCGGAAGCAAGGAAAGGTATGTCTCAACGGTGTGTCTATACCTCTGAATGGTGGTTCGTTCATAGTCCCCACTAAGGTCTAACTGTCTGAATGCTTCTTGATTGTATTTGTTAACATCCCACAGGACCACATTACCTCCCTTATCCCCTGGCTTAATGATGGTATTATGATCTTCTTGTAATGTCCTAAGTGCTTCTCTCTGACTATTGCTTATGTTGTCCGCAAAATTGTTCTTAGTCTTGTGCCAGATTTTGATCAGTACTCTGATCACGACCTCATGAAAGGCGTCTTATATATTTATATATATACATATCTTGACTATATTTTTTTACAGTGCAAATAAACGATTTTATACTGCATTACAACTCAACATGTTTTGTAGCACGGAATGTTGCACTGGTGTTTATATGTGATGAATTGCATTTTAGACAATACAATCGAATGTTTGTAATGCTCTATGGATTTCCATGACATTGCTCATATTAGTGTGTGGTCCCTCCAAAAACTTGGTTGGTTTATTTATTTGTTTATTTATTTGTTTATTATAGTACTTTCACCCAGAGCACTCAACGATAAGAACATAAAGCAGTTTACAAACAAATGATCAGTCTTAATTAATGATGTTTAACTGTATTTTTATTTTGTGTCCATCTGGTCAGCAAGGAGCAACTTAAAGATTTAGGGCCTGATTTATGAACAGTTTGCCAGTCAGTAACCAGTCGGAAACTGATTAGTGGCAGCTAAATATGCTATACGTGATGTACAAACACTCTCTGAAACAGTGGTCCTCATTTATGAGGTTTGGCCGTAGGGCAGCACTGCAGACCTTCCTGCTGCGCTGCCCTACGGCAAAAGAAAAGGGCAAGATACGGTGCATTCCTGTCCTTTTCCCCTGCGATGGCACACAATGGGCTGCCATGCGCCAACGCAGGCACCTTTGCACCATGGTGCAAGGGTGCCTGCGTTGCGGTGCAAGAAGGGAAGGGAAATCTTCCTGCACAAAAACAATCACAAGAGGCTTTTTCCTCTTTCTATGTGTGCTGCAGAAGGAAAAACGTGGAGAAATAAAGATATTTCTCCTCGTTGTGCCTCCCTTACGCCTCCCCTAGGGAGGCGTTTTTTGCGCTGCCTCAGACTTACGATTTCTTGTGAATCTGGGGCAGTGTCAAAAAGCCATGGATGTTGCTGGGAACGCCCCCAGCAACACTCATGGAACGCCCCTTTCACGCAGTTTTCTGCGTGAAAGGGGCACATATTTATAAGGCTATGAAAAGCCACGTAAGATGGATTTACGTGGCCTTATAAATATGCCAGTGGCACATTGCGCCACCGGAACGTCAAAAAAAGTGACGTTCCAGAGGCGAAATAGTGCCGGTAGAGCCTCATAAATGAGGCCCAGTGTTTCTTACAATTGCACACTGCAGCGCCAAATACCGATTTCTTGTTTTTGGGATAGAAATTACTGAATCACTAAAAGTGATTTCCAAATAGAGAGTCACTATTTTGATTTACAAAATATTCGCAATTAGGAAATTCATTAAAATGCTGCTTTTTGCACGTGCAAAATGTCATAGACTTAAAACAGGTGGTAACCAGGTGTAAATTATAAAGGGGGCCCAAAATGGCTTGCAATCTTTCACAATGACTGACCTTTATGCTGTAGCGAGCAGGGTGCGAATTCTGGGAGCACAACAAGGAGGGGGAAGAAAAGAAAGATAATATGCCGGCAGAGGGTGACTTTGTTTGACCAAACTGAGGAGGTGTATGCGAGATACAGGTTTACCCAAGATGCAATTTTTAGTTTGATTAATGGAATGGACCCTGTATCAAGTACGCCTACCCTGTGCAGTGTAGCAATACCTACACATATTAATTTATTGTGCAGTTTACATCTACTAGCTTCTGGTAGCTACCAACATCCTATAGCTGTCTAATATTATTACCCACATTTTTCTGGTAAGTAGTCTAAATATCGATTTTTATATATCGATATACAAAAATATTGAGTTTTATATATCGTTGGTAATAAATCTCGATGTTTTGTATATCGATGTGAAAAATATCGATTTGTAAGTGTGTCAAAAATATCGAAGTTTATAATATCGAATGACAAAATATCGTCATGTTAAAATATCGTTAAAGCATTTTGTTTTTATTGTTTGTGTTATGAAGAAATGATTTGTATGATTTATTTTTAGTAGTGTTTAGTTGTTTTTATAGGATATAAGCGTGGGTAGTGTTTGAAAATGTGTTGTAAAATATTTGAAATTTTTAATATTTATATATTTAATTTTGAATAAAAAATTTGTATTTTTAAATTTAATTTTAGGAGCGGGATGTTGGGTTTATAGGGGATAAGGGTGGGGAGGGTTTTAAAAAACAATTGAAATATTTTTCATTTATTAAAAAAAAATCTTTTTAAATTCAAAATTTTAAAATTGAATGTAGAGATTAAATTTTAGGAGCGGGATGTTGGGTTTATAGGGGATAAGGGTGGGGAGTGTTTTAAAAAATTGGTTTAGAATATTTAAATAGTTTGATAATTTAAAATCAAATTTGGATAGAAATTTAACATTTCTATGTATATTTTGAGAACTGGGATGTTGTGTTTATAGGATGTAATGGTGGGAAATTTTTAAAAAATATGAAGATATTAAAACATATTTTAAATTGTGAAATTTAATTTTAAATTTGAGAATTTGAGTTTATGAATATAATTTTGGGATTGTGATGTGTTTTTAGGGGATAAGGGTGGGGAGTGTTTTAAAAATATTGTTGAGAATATTTAAATTTTAAAATAAAATCAAATTTTTAATTTAAAATTAAATTTTATTATGTAGAAATATAAATTAATGAGTGGGATGTTTGTTTTATAGGGTATAATGTTGGGAGTGTTTAAAAAAAAACAATTCAAAATTATTTAATTTATTTGAGATTTTATTGTTTTTAAATTGAATTAAAATATTATGGTTGGGATGTTGTATTTATGAGTTTTAAGGGTGTGTTAGATTTTCTAATTAAGTTAAAAAATAATTTATAAATTGTGAAAAGTTATAATTTTGATAGAAAAAATAATTGATGTAATTAATTAATTTAATTTTTGTAGTGGAATGTTATATTTATAGTTGTTTATGGTGTTTATTCTTTTAGAAATAAAATATTTTATTAGAGTTTTGTTTAATTAATATAAATTTGGTCTTAAATTAATTTAGGAAATTTAATTTTGGTTATAAAGTGTTATAAAATGTTGTAGTCTAATAATTAATATAATAGTTTTTGTAGTGTTGTTTTGTCTATATATTAATTAATACTATAGTTTTGATAATTAAATTATATTTGTTGTTGTGTTTATAGTTAGATTATTAAATTTTAGTTATCACATTTACATAATTTAATACTGTTTGAATTGGGTAAAGTAAATCAATTAAGTTTAGTGTTCAGCAATTATCCTAATCTAATACTGACTGGATTGGGAAAAGTAAATTTATTAGGTTTAGGGGCCGATTCCGATCTCAGCCGTTAGGGCACCGAATCGGATTTGGCTTAACCGGATCCGATTCGGAGCCCAATTTCCCGACCGATTCGAACGTGCGTCCGGGCGAGCTAGTACGATGCGAGCGCACGCGAAATCGCTGACCGACTCGTTCGCGGGTCCGAACTGCTCCGACCGACTCGCACGGACACGACTCGCACCGCGCAATGGAGACGTTCCCCGGCCGGGCAAGTACGATGGGCGCCTCGAGCAGTCCGACCGACTCGCGCCCGTCCGGCTCCAAAGGGCAGTCGGAGCCGGACTTTGGGGGTCCGTGTCGGACCCCCTGTACGCGTAGCCACGCGAGTCGCACACAGGGGGACCCATGGGTCCCCCTACCTGTGCATGTACGGCGCGATTCGCATCGACGCGTACCACGCTGTAGGGGCGCCCTTGTTCGCCTCGCACCCATTGAGTCAATGGGAGCCCGCGTACGCGTTGTACGACCGGCTCCCATTGACTTCAATGGGAGTCCGACCGAATCGAGTCCGATTGCATGCGTACGCATCGTACTCGTTCGGTCGGGCTGCTAGAGTCCGATTCAGTCGGAAATCTCTCCGGGTCCGGCTCGGTCGGAGTGATTCCGGCCTGAATCGGAATCGGCCCCTTAGTGTCCAGCACCTACCTCAATTTATTTTAGACTGGAGTGGGAATACTAAATTAATTAGGTTTAGTGTCCAGCACCTACACCAATTTATTTTATATTTGAGTGGGAATAGTACATTAATTTATTTTACTGTTCAGCACCTACTCCAATTTATTTAAGAGTGGAGTGGGAATAGTAATTTAATTAGGTTTAGTGTCCAGAACCTACTCCAATTTATTTTAGACTGGAGCGGGAATAGTAAATTAATTAGGTTTAGGGGGTCGATTCCGATTCGGGCCAGAAAAAGCACCGACCGACTCGGATCCGGAAAAAATACCGACCGACACGTACCCGTGGCGCACGACACGCCAAGTACGATGCAAGGCGCGAAAAATCCGACCGACACGTACCGAAACCAAGTCGACCGACCGAGCCGCACGGAAAACAGCAATCCGGCCGGAAAAACACGCGAATCCAACCGACCGACACGCACCCGGAACAAATCCGACCGAAACGTACACGCGAACTCCAAACCGCAAAGTATGATGCAAGGCGCGAAAACCACGAGCGAGTCGGACGGAGGACAAGCCGTACGACCGACACGCATACAAAACCGAGCCGAAGCAACACAATACACCGCGACCGACGCGTACGCAGCATAGAAAACTGCACAAACACAGCGTGAGCGAAGCGGAGAACACCGTACGAGACCAATGCAGGGTCCGACTCGGTCACAAGAACGTTTCCAACATACACAAACAGCACAAAGGAAAAATCACCCCAAAAAGGCCAAACAAGCAATTACCAAGCCAATAAATACTGGGGGGTGGGGACAGAGAACAAAGACACACCCACAACTCCACCTATATAAAGGACACAAATCACTACCATGAGCCTTTGCAAATGCCATTCCACTGCCAGCACCCAAGAGAAAGCAACCACACACCCACAGCTCATCCCTCACACAAGCCACACACCATCAGCACACCAACAAATACCTACCTCACATACACCCAGCAAAACACACACTCACACACCCTCACCTGCACACCAACACACACATCACCCACCATCACCACCCATCACCATGCCCCCAAGAAGAATCCCAAGTTCCTAGATAGTGAATTGGAAGTCATGGTAGACGAGATCCTCAGGGTGGAGCCACAGCTGTTTGGCACACTGGTCCAACAGACCCCCATGTCGCAGAAAACCAAGATGTGGGAGAGGATCATCAACAGGGTGAACGCACAATCACCATGTCGGCGCACACAAAGACCGACATCCAGAACAGGTGGTATGACGTGCGCAGGAGGGTACGGAAAATGCTGACGAAAGACTACATCAACAGCCAATACACCGGCAGTGGCCCTCCTGCCAAGCCAATATACCTCAGGCCCTGGGAGGAGAAGGTGCGGGCCATCCTTCCGCCAATGACCGTATATGGACTAGAGGACATCCCAGAGCCTGGTGAGTACACAACAAATGTACACAATATACTGCCACAAAACACACACATCACTGTCAAGGGGAGAGTCAAACCATGCACTCATAGCAATTACACAGCAACCAGAACAGAATCATCCCAAAATGTGTATGTCAGTCAGATAAACACACCACATGCCATCAAAAAAGTCACATCCAACTGTGCCAACACATGTACAAACACAACTACAACTACAGCTAGGCAGTGGCACAAATAGAACTAACAAACACATCCACACATGTAGCCACCACAACAACACCAACACACAGTGAAGACCACTCAAAGGAAGGAATTCTGTGTATGCTGGCCAAGTCAGTGTAGCCAATAGCATCATGGGAGTCGCAGTCACACATATTGCCCCCCACAACTGTCCCATCAACACCACCATGAACCATGCGCACATCACAGGGAGTGGAGAAGGACTCACAAGATGGCTGACACTGGCAACTGCTGTGGGGAGCACAAGGCCCTGCTGGCAACTGTGCACCAACAAACAGCAGGACACCACTGACTGACATCCTGAGAGACAACTTACACTCCCTGCAATGCAAGCACGTTCCATGGTGGGATAACTGGCTGGCTGGCTGGCTGGGTGGGAAGGAGGACTTGCAGCACTAACCATAGTCACAAGCACCTCCCCTCACACACACCCCAACACAAACTCCACAGTACCCACCTGGTAAATGCAATGCCCCCATCCTAACACAAGATCCCACAAAGAACCACCACCTTGGGTTATGTTGTGTGAAGCACAGGGCCACTCTTGGGACTCTTAGCCAAACAACTGCCAGGACAACACTCCCAGCCATCCTGTCAGCACAGCCAGCCCACCCCACAGGGAAGCAGAATCAAAAGGAAGGAAGCATGGCCTGCTGGGAAGGGGGTGGAGGCAATAGCATGATGGGAGTCGTAGTCACTGATATTGGTCACCCCCACAACTGTCCCATCAACACCACCCTGAACCATGCTCACATCACAGGAAGTGGAGAAGGACTCACAAGATGGCTGACACTAGCTACTGCTGTGGGGAGCACAAGGCCCTGCTGGCAACTGTGCACCAACAAACAGCAGGACACCACTGACTGACATCCTGAGAGACAACTTACACTCCCTGCAATGCAAGCACGTTCCATGGTGGGATATCTGGCTAGCTGGGTGGGAAGGGGGACTTGCAGCACTGACCATAGTCACAAGCACCTCCCCTCACACCCCCCAACACAAACTCCACAGAACCCACCTGGTAGAATGCAATGCCCCCATCCTAACACAAGATCCCACAAAGAACCACCACCCTGGGTTATGTTGTGTGAAGCACAGGGCCACTCTTGGGACTCTTAGCCAAACAACTGCCAGGACAACACTCCCAGCCATCCTGTCAGCACAGCCAGCCCACCCCACAGGGAAGCAGAATCAAAAGGAAGGAAGCATGGGCATTCTGGGAAGGGGGTGGAGGCAATAGCATGATGGGAGTCGTAGTCACTGATATTGGTCACCCCCACAACTGTCCCATCAACACCACCCTGAACCATGCTCACATCACAGGGAGTGGAGAAGGACTCACAAGATGGCTGACACTGGCTACTGCTGTGGGGAGCACAAGGCCCTGCTGGCAAATGTGCACCAACAAACAGCAGCACACCACTGACTGACATCCTGAGAGACAACTTACACTCCCTGCAATGCAAGCACGTTCCATGGTGGGATAACTGGCTGGCTAGCTGGGTGGGAAGGAGGACTTGCAGCACTAACCATAGTCACAAGCACCTCCCCTCACACACACCCCAACACAAACTCCACAGTACCCACCTGGTAGAATGCAATGCCCCCCATCCTAACACAAGATCCCACAAAGAACCACCACCTTGGGTTATGTTGTGTGAAGCACAGGGCCACTCTTGGGACTCTTAGCCAAACAACTGCCAGGACAACACTCCCAGCCATCCTGTCAGCACAGCCAGCCCACCCCACAGGGAAGCAGAATCAAAAGGAAGGAAGCATGGGCATGCTGGGAAGGGGGTGGAGGCAATAGCATGATGGGAGTCGTAGTCACTGATATTGGTCACCCCCACAACTGTCCCATCAACACCACCCTGAACCATGCTCACATCACAGGGAGTGGAGAAGGACTCACAAGATGGCTGACACTGGCTACTGCTGTGGGGAGCACACGGCCCTGCTGGCAACTGTGCACCAACAAACAGCAGGACACCACTGACTGACATCCTGAGAGACAACTTACACTCCCTGCAATGCAAGCACGTTCCATGGTGGGATATCTGGCTAGCTGGGTGGGAAGGGGGACTTGCAGCACTGACCATAGTCACAAGCACCTCCCCTCACCCCCCCAACACAAACTCCACAGAACCCACCTGGTAGAATGCAATGCCCCCCATCCTAACACAAGATCCCACAAAGAACCACCACCCTGGGTTATGTTGTGTGAAGCACAGGGCCACTCTTGGGACTCTTAGCCAAACAACTGCCAGGACAACACTCCCAGCCATCCTGTCAGCACAGCCAGCCCACCCCACAGGGAAGCAGAATCAAAAGGAAGGAAGCATGGGCATGCTGGGAAGGGGGTGGAGGCAATAGCATGATGGGAGTCGTAGTCACTGATATTGGTCACCCCCACAACTGTCCCATCAACACCACCCTGAACCATGCTCACATCACAGGAAGTGGAGAAGGACTCACAAGATGGCTGACACTGGCTACTGCTGTGGGGAGCACAAGGCCCTGCTGGCAACTGTGCACCAACAAACAGCAGGACACCACTGACTGACATCCTGAGAGACAACTTACACTCCCTGCAACGCAAGCACGTTCCATGGTGGGATAACTGACTGGCTGGGTGGGTGGGAAGGAGGGCCGGCTGTCAACCAAACACCACCAATGCAGACCATGTTCACACCCCAGAAAATACATAGAAATGCCCAAATAATGCAGGACAATGTGCCACACCAATATCAACCCCTGACTGTGACGACTTAGGACAATGCAATGTACAGGCCCGCACCCAGAGGCACAGTCACAACTGTCATGTGTGTCAACCATTGATGCCTGCAGAAACATAACATACATTGTTTGTGTCTCCCAAAAACAGGTGATGATGGGGACACAGCAGCAGACGCAGAGGAGTCCCAGTCCCAGGCTCAAGAGGATGCCGAGCTCACTGGCGTCGTACAGCCTCTGTCCTCCTCGGACGATGAAGAACAACCTGGCACATCCGGTGCAAGTCAACATGCAGCACCAGCAGGACCACCAGCTGCAGCACCAGCAGGACCACCAGCTGCACCCCCTGCACCCACCCCTCCAACGACTGTCACCACGAATACCATCCCTGCCGACATGGACAGAACAAGGAGCAACACCAGCACAGTGACCCTGGACCAACCTGGGGCCATGGACACCACCACCACCACCAACCCCCAAGGTGGACCAGGGTTATCTGTGCGTGCCACTGCACACACTGCACATGTCAGCAGGGGTGGTGGGAGGGGTGGGAGACAGAGGTCACTGCTTGCAGACGTTGCTGGTGTGCATGATGACCCACAACTGGTACGCATAGCTGATGCGTACCAGTCCAGCACCGGAGACCTCAGCCAGGTAGTGGGGCTCCTCAGAGACATTAAACAGCAGCAGGCTGCCCATCATGCCCGCTTGGACTCCCACATGTCCCATGTGGAGTCACACATGTCCCGTGTGGACTCAAACATGTCCCGCGTGGAGTCCAAGTGGGATGCACTGCATGAGATGACGGCGGTGCACAGGGACATTTTACAATGCCTCCGCCAGATGAACAGCAACCAGTCCACACCTCCCTGTGTGCCAACAACATCTGGTGCCGAACAAACTGCAACTGCCACAGGGAGGGAGGAGGACTCTGGCGGAGAGTCCCCTGCACCGCAGCAGCCTGTACTTGAGGGCCCCCCCAAGAAGAGGGGTCATCCGAGGAGGGAAAAGTGAGAGGCCGATGGCCAAGCGCAACTCCCAGGAAGCCTGAACCTGTTCTGGATGTTCGCCTTTGTGCACAGACTGTTCACCCTGTTGACGGCAACACTACTCCCACACATTGCATGGGGAGTACAAGTTGGACCAATGTGTCAGACAACTGTGGCCCCGATACTGGGGATCCTGTCTACCAGGACTTTCAATTCACCTAGGAACTTGGGATTGCAAGATTTATGTACAGCACTACCCATCCTATGCACTATTAACACAAATGTATCACAATAAACACACTAATACACCATACTTGCCTCTGTCGTGATTCCAACGTGGGTGCTGTTATGGGGATGATGAACTGCAAAATTACACTGTGTATGCGAACTGCAACAGCAAGGACAACACAGGCATGTGAGTACAGGCAACGTGACACACATGAGGGAGACAAACCACCAGGGCTACACAACACATACACACCTAGGCCATCTGACTCATTGCCTACACTGATGTTGCCAGGGAAGACGGTGCAATGCACAGACACCACACCCATTCCCAGTTGTAGTCAAGTAGCCCACAGGTGCAGTAAGCAAATGGCAGTCAAATGTGTGACCACAGACAACGCACATCACAAAGTGAAGCACAGGTTTATTACACAGTTGCAACATGCCGTAACCACTACAGATGCAAGGTAACCCCACCTGGCAGCGGGCACACAGTCAACAACTGTAGACGGAAGGAAGTCCATGGGTGTGGCGCACATCACCTGTAGGGACACAACAGCTACCAGCCTGGATGTGCAATCACGTCGTCGGTGGACACAGTTGACCAAACGAATCTGAAAGTACCCTGTGAAGGACAGAAATGACACACAGTCAAAAGCAATGGAGTACAGGACAGAACAGCAAAACTCATGCACAATACATGTTACAAGATACCCACCCAGAACCAAGTTAGCATGTCAACACTGTTGGGGAGTACAGCCCACCTGTCACCACACATCGCAACACACATCCAGTCAAGTAGCCCATGGACACACTCCAACAGCACCAGAGCACCACCCACACATCATGCCAACTCACATCATTGACATGACACCTCAGGATACTCACATTCAGCTAAAGAAGTTGGTGATGAGCTGTGTGCGGACATCACCATCACCATCATCATCATCATCGTCACTGGCATCGTGGTCCAGGCCAGGATCCTCCACAGGTGGCGGATGTTGGTCATTGTCATCCTGGATGAGAGGCAACTCCTTCCGCACTGCCAGGTTGTGGAGCATGCAGCAGACGATGATAATCTTGCACACTTTCGCAGGGGCATATGGGAGGGACCCTCCGGTCTTGTCCAGGCAGCGGAAGCGGCTCTTCAGGAGACCAAAGGTCCGCTCAATCACTCTCCTGGTCCGACCATGTGCCTCATTGTAGCGCATCTGGGCTGGTGTCACAGGGTTCCTGAGGGGTGTCAGCAACCACGGCATGTTGGGGTATCCCGAGTCACCTACAGACAGACAAGTGCACATTAGCTGACTTGGAAAAGTGGGCGGAATACTACAGATCAGATCACACACAATGGCACAAAGTCAGTACACACCGACAAGCCAGGCACGCTGGTTCTGCATCTGTGCCATCATCCTGGGGATGCGACTACTCCTCATCACAAAGGCATCGTGTGCTGAACCAGGGAAACGGGCACACACGTGTGTGATGGTCATGTCTGCAAGACACACCACCAGTGCATTGACCGAGTGGTAGTGCTTGCGGTTCCTGTAGGCCTGCTCCTGGGCCTGTGGTGGTACCAAAGCCACAATGGTCTCATCAATGGAGCCAATTACATGCGGCATCCTCCCCAGGGCATAAAAGTCACTCTTCACGTCAGTGAGTCGTCGCAGTCTAGGGAAATAGATGTACCGGTTCAGGAAGAGCAACATTGCCGCCAAAACATCGCGGAGCACACGGCTGAACATGGTCTGTGACATCCCACCAGCAGTCGCCACAGTATGTTGGAAGGTACCAGTGGCAAAGAAGTGTAGGGCTGCCATCACCTTCACCTTGGGGGTCAGCGCTGTAGGATACGGCCGGCCAGGCTGCAAATGTGGGGACAACTGCACTGCCAAATCCTCAATCAGCTGCCTGGTGAAGCGGTACCGTCGGATGCTGTCCCGTTCCACCATCGTTGCCAGGTCTGGGAATGGCCGATGGACAGCAGGAGCCCTGCAGTGCAGAGGAGAAGTAAGCAAGATTGTCAGTCACCCCACATATGCGGCATTGAACACACTCAAGATCCCAACATACATCATTATGAGGCACAACTACATGAAGTGTGCAGTACCGGAAGGACATGTATGGTACATACATGGCCAACATCTGTCAACACGGTCCAACAGGTGGCATCAATTAGTCCCAGGTTGGCCCATTGGATATCATGAGGCCGTGTCACAGTTCCCATCTCCTGCTGCCATGTCACAATAACCCCCACAGTGACATGTGAGGACAGATGTGCCCCAGGCACCACAGCTCAATGACAGGTACATTCCCAGGGACCCTGTAATGCCACATGGACACTGGCATTACATGGAGTATCATGTATACACCACAGCAAAACAACCATGACCCCCACAGGTAGTGGCCCCACTTGCCACGGCAGGACAGACATGGACGTCTGAGACACACACGCACAACATCAGAGTCCATGCACACACAACCTGGATGTGGAGACTGTCTCCCATTGTGCACATGAAATCAGAGACATTGTAAACACTACATGCACAAAGACTGTGGAGGACCATCACTATTGTGCCACTGGGACACCCTGGCTCAAACATACCGTCCCACATGGGACTCACGGGGTATGTGACATGACATACACATACACCACCGTGAAATGTGACCATGGCACATGCACAGATATGAACAGTTGCACATCACAGTGGTCATGTACACGTAACACCCAGGATCCTGTCCCCATGAACACGTGCACAGCCTGGGGGTGGCTGCCCACAGGTGACACCCACAGGACAACATGTACACCAACATACACACAATAGGAAATGCATCCTTACATGCCTTATGATAAAGTTTGGACAGGCTGTCGTGATGTAGGTGTGCCCCTCACTCCCTGGGAGCTATCTGTGGCTGGCATATGTCCATCTGAGACAGGCTTGCTGACATATGCCAGTCACATGTACAGTGATGCGTTGTACTGCAATGGACCGATCGGTGCCTCCGGCCGGCCCATTGCATTCAATGTGTGTGGGTACGCGTTGTACCCCTGTGCGCGTTAGTACCGCAATGGACCGATCGGTGCCTCCGGCCGGCCCATTGCATTCAATGTGTGCGGGTACGCGTTGTACCCCTGTGCGCGTTGAACTGCAATGGACCGATCGGTGCCTCCGGCCGGCCCATTGCATTCAATGTGTGCGGGTACGCGTTGTACCCCTGTGCAGCGTTGTACCGCAATGGACCGATCGGTGCCTCCGGCCGGCCCATTGCATTCAATGTGTGCGGGTACGCGTTGTACCCCTGTGCGCGTTGAACGGCAATGGACCGATCAGTGCCTCCGGCCGGCCCATTGCATTCAATGTGTCGCGGTACGCGTTGTACCCCTGTGCGGCGTTGAACTGCAATGGACCGATCGGTGCCTCCGGCCGGCCCATTGCATTCAATGTCTGCGGGTACGCGTTGTACCCCTGTGCGCGTTGTACCGCAATGGACCGATCGGTGCCTCAGGCCGGCCCATTGCATTCAATGTGTGCGGGTACGCGTTGTACCCCTGTGCGGGTTGAACTGCAATGGACCGATCGGTGCCTCCGGCCGGCCCATTGCATTCAATGTGTGCGGGTACGCGTTGTACCCCTGTGCGCGTTAGTACCGCAATGGACCGATCGGTGCCTCCGGCCGGCCCATTGCATTCAATGTGTGCGGGTACGCGTTGTACCCCTGTGCGCGTTGTACCGCAATGGACCGATCGGTGCCTCCGGCCGGCCCATTGCATTCAATGTGTGCGGGTAAGCGTTGTACCCCTGTGCGCGTTGTACCGCAATGGACCGATCGGTGCCTCCGGCCGGCCCATTGCATTCAATGTGTGCGGGTACGCGTTGTACCCCTGTGTGCGTTGTACCGCAATGGACCGATCGGTGCGCACCCATTGACAATGGGCTTGCCTGGCAACGGACGCGTTTTCGAATTTTGAACGAGTCGGTTGCTGTAAATTCAGTTGGTCACCCACAACAATGTTGCAAAATCATGTATGTCATGAAGTTGAAGATTTGAAGGATGCTGTGGGCGTGTTTTGGTGCTGCTATTCCATGGATTGGCCAGATTCAGAAGATGCAAACGACTTGGACCTATCACTTTGGACACAAGGGACAGTATCTGCCTCTCCAGCACATATATATTGCTGGCTGTTCCCCTGAGAGCTCACTTGCCTGCACTACATGCTCCAGGACGACATCTGCCACTGCACTGCTGCTGTCTCTGCCCCTCTGGACCCTGCAATGGCACGTACTGTGGAGAGAGCCCCAGCCTTCAGCCTTGAAGAGAACCAGGCCCTGCTGGACAGCCTACTTCCACAGTACAGCAAGCTGTATGGGACACCAGGGGAGCAGGTGAGTGTTCTGTGCACTGCCTTTCTGAATGTGCATTTTGTGTGACTAGCAAGGCTGAGAGTCTGCACGCCACTGGCTAGCAGGCTCACTGAGTAGTTGTCACCCCCCATAGTGTGTAGTGACTTGCACTGGACAGGTATGGTGCAGTGACAGTGCATTTGAACATGGTTTTACTTCCCATGCAATGATACCATGTAGTGACGTCTGGCAAACTGTCCATGGTCAGCTTTGCACTGCCTGTGTACATCATGTGCCCCTGTGATTGAGACATGTATATACAACTGTGTCATGCACGGATATGTTGCATGTGTGGTAATGGCCTTTTCACTTTGTCATCCTGACAGGTTAATGCCCATCGGAAGCAGGAAATCTGGAAGGACATCGTCCGGACTGTCCGGTCCGTGGGGGTCTACAAGCGCCGGATCCGCAACTGCCAGAAGAGGTGGCAGGACCTTCGGGGCTGGACCCGGAGGATTGCACGGGTCCAGCTGAAGCTGTCGCCTCCTCGCAGGAGGGGCGGAACACGGACCCTGACCCCCACATGCTCCAGATCCTGGCGGTGGTGTTTCCAGACCTGGATGGGCAGCTGAAGGCCAGACAGCAGCAAGGAGGGGTGAGTCAAAGACTGCACTGTGAACTCTGTATTACATGCTTTGTGCCCTCCTCTGGCCTGGTTCAACTGTCACAGTGAAGCAGTCATGTTGTCCAGGAGCCATGTCCCTCTATTGTGCACTGCCCACTGCTCATCTGATACCCAGGTGTGGCCCTTACATTCAGGGAATTGTGTCACTTGGGACTGTGTCCTTGCAGTTTGCTTCACTAAAGGTGGGGGACAGCATCTGTTTCCCTAACTCTGTTGTGGGCATCATGGGTGGGTCCATTGTTCACACAACGCCTGGGTTTGGACATGTGATCTGCGTGTTGCTTTGATATGCGGTCCACTTGCTGAGCTGAGCCACCACATGTGCCTGGGGTATGTGGCACACGCCTATGCAGCGGGTGGGAACAATGTTTGGGCCCCAGGAGTGTGCAGATTACGTGTGTCACACATACATAGCCAGCTATCCACTGTCCAGGGCACATCCCTCATTCATGTGGAGCAGGACAGTCATGCCTACTCCAGGCCATGCAATGCACTCTGTACTCCCACTCCCGTGTATCAGCTGACACATTGTGCACAGTGATTTGAGCCCTCAGGTGTCTGCCTCTGTGTCAGTGTGCTGTGGATTAGTTGCCAGGACTGCCGGGGTGTTTCTTGGTAGGGGCTCAGCATGCCCCTGGAGATGTGACCATAGGAGACGATACTTGTGTGTCACATAGGTGTTTGATCAGCTGCCCGTGCAGACTGGGGTATGCGAATGTGAAGTTCAGGCAGCTGTTCCCCATTCACAGCAAATTGTGAGGGGCTCAGGTTCCGAGGGTAGTGTCACAGGTCTCCCATATGTCCAATAGGTGTGACCTGGACAGATGAGGGTTAAGATGATGTGTTATGTGGGGATGTACATGTGCACTTGTGCAGCTCCAGGACTTGCATTCCCCATGACCTACTATTGTGACACAGTGCATAGTGTTGTTGTCTGGCTGCCAAGTCATACATCACTGAGACAGTGATGTATGACTTAGCAGTCATGCCTCTGCCATGGCATGTGTCAACTTATTGGTGGTCCTGCAGGGGAGTGACATGTGCTACATGCACACCATAGTGGCGCTGGCTATCAGGACATGGGTGCATCATGGTGTCTGTCGCTGGTATGCATCACATGCATTTCCTATTTGACTCTGGGCATCCCTTTCATCCGGAAACCTGTACTGACTCAGTGGCAAGAGCTGTGATGTGTCCACACCGTGTCCTCTGCACTGTCCAACTACTGTGTACTTGGTGCAAGTGTCCACACTGGGGTGTTGCAATCCAACAGACACCAGACAGATGGGTGCAAGGACATGTGGGATGTGAGTGCCATGCTTGGCATCAGACTGACAATTGGCTTCTGCTGTTCAGTTAGGGTACTTTTAGCAATGTACAACTAATGATGCCAGGGCTTGCTCTGTAATGTGCTGTGCTCACAGTGGTGTGTGCGTTTGGTGCAGGTGACTGATGTCTGTCTGTTTCCCATTGTTTGCAGATACATCCACGGCCACGGAAGGGGACAGCTCCACGGACCAGGAGAGCCAGAGAGCCAGACTGGGTCAGCAGCCGAGGAGTGGTCGGAGGGACCCAGTGGCACGGAGGGCGAGGGGAGCCACACCGAGGAGTCCTCAGCACCATCCACCTCAGCTGAGGACCAGAGCAACTCGGAGGATGACTCCCTTGTGGAGGCGGGTGTCAGCAGCCACCACACCCCAGCTAGTGTTGCTGTCCCCGCCACCACCAACACCACCACCGCCCTCACATCGGCTCCCATTCCCCAGGTCCGTGGAGGCACCCATGTTCGGGAGCTTGTCTCCTTTGGCCCAGGCACCGCACCCCCTGCCCCTGTGTCCCCTGCTGCCCTGAGTGAGGAGTCTGTGTACCTCCTTCGCCAGCTCCATGTAGGGCAGACAGCCTTGCTGAGTGTCCTCCATGCGCACACCGCACTGTTGACTCAGCTGGTGTTGTTCATGGAGGGCATCTCATCGGGCATGTCTGACCTACAGAGGGGCAACAGGTCCATGGACTCCTCCCTGACGGCAGCAGTGTCCCTCCTCAGACAGTCCCTCACCCCTCCTGCCTCTGCTCCATCCACACTCCCCAGCACCTTACCCGTCCCAAGCACACACACACCGGCACAGGCACACACCAGCACACACACATCCAGCACACAGACACACACGCCACAAACTAAACGCACACGCACGCACAGTCAGGGGACTGAAACCAGACTCACAGGGGATGGGGCCCTGGTACACACACACGCATCCACGGGCACTGCACAGTCCTCAGTTGCCTCTCCCTCCAAAGCACCCTCCCTTGCCTCACCTGCAACCCCAAAGACCCAGCGCCTCTTCCTCAGTGACCTCGGCCTCTTCCCCTCCAATCCAGCTGCCCCAGCATCCAGGGGGAAGAGGAAGCCCCCCACACGGAGCAGAGTGCCCCTCGCCCCGGACACCCTCCCCCAGGCGCAGACAGACTGAGGCCCCCACCCGCAAGTCCCCCCGGAGTGCTAAGAGCAAGACCCCGCCGCCGCCCTGCAGCTCAAGCACCAGGTCTCCGTCCTCCATCCCTCAGGCCCCCACTCCACAGGTGCCCCCACCACACCCTGCCCCAGGTTCCCCCACCCACAGATATACCATCCCCAAGAGGCTCCGGCCTTCTCCCCCTGCCACTTGCTCTCCCGGCACCACACCCCGCTGCGCTTGTCTGTGCCACTGATGTGGTGAGGGTGTCCTCCCCTCTGTCCAGCCCACCTTGCCTGTTCCCCATTCTCCTCCCCTGGTGGTAGGCACTGCAGTGGAGTCCACTACCACCCTGTCTGACTTGGGCACTGCAGTGGCGGACCTGTCCACTCCATCTGCAGGGTCCACTGCAGTCGTGCCGGCACCCACAACATCTGAGCCATGCCCCCAGTTGTGCCGGCACACACCATGTCAGACACCTCCACTGCAGTTGTCAGTGGCTCTTCAGCACCCACCACCCCTTCCCTGCTTCCTCCTGGTGAGCCCTGATCCTGTCCCTGCGGTGCCTGGCCTACTCCCCGGTTGCCCCTCCTAGTGGATTGTCCCTGGTTTTGTGCAGGCATGTGTAGGGTGGCATCTGCCACTGTCACCCACTTGTGACTTTGTTGATGGACTGGCCATTGGCCTTTGTTTATGTTCTACCGGACTTCTACTTTTAATGCCACATATGCTGAATAAAGCAACTTTCTGTTCTCTAGTGCTTTTGCTTCTGATGTACATGATGTTGATGATGCTAACCATGCCCTTGCTGCAGTGATGGTGATATTTGGTCTCATGATAATGAAGTGTTACTGTGCAGGAACCCATGTGGTCCAGGGGGAATGTGTCCTATCCTGTGGTGTATCCATGTCATCCATAGCAGCATCTGAGGGTGTCATGTGTTCAGTATTTGGCAATGGGATTTCCTACTTAGATTGGCAATTTCACATCTGTGGCTTCCACCCCTGCACATCTGTTGTGCCTGCCATTGTTCTATTCGTCTACTTCCCTGACCGTGTGGTCATCTCCAGTGAACATGCAGGTTTGGGCATCAATGGGGAAGGACTCATCTGTGTTGTCAGTGCAACATTGCTATACAAGTGTGTTGGATCTGTGCTGATGATTCCGTTGGCACTTCCATGACCAGGCTGATGGGACGGGAGCCCTCATTTGGTGCTAATTGTTGATTGTGTGTCCCATTGCTGCCATGGTATGGTATCTGTTCACCTCACATCTGCAGTCTCCACAGGGTATCTGCATGTGTGTGCCCATTGGTGCAAATATGTGGGTCTGCATTCGGATGGTCACTTCTGTCATTGTGTCATTGATGATTGTTGACGGTGTCAGCCCCCATGGGTGTTGTTTGTCTGCACATGGCCAAAGTTATGTCTTATTTGCACTGCAGGATTTGGCTCCCCCAATTTATGTTGCAATCGGACACATACACTACTTTGCCACTGATGTGTTTGTTGTTCTGTGACCAGGAATCATCCATGCAGTTTGGCAGTTGCACCTCTTACTTTGTCAACACTTACCTTTTGGTCACTGTGATGATGGGGGTCTGGACCCCATTGCCACAATGTTCAAAATGTGCTTCAGCTATGGACCCCACACTTGCCTTTTGGTCACTGTGATGATGGGGTTTGGACCCCATTGCCACAATGTTCAAAATGTGCTGCAGCTATGGACCCCACACTTACCTTTTGGTCACTGTGATGATGGGTGTTTGGACCCCATTGCCACAATGTTCAAAATGTGCTGCAGCTATGGACCCCACACTTACCTTTTGGTCACTGTGATGATGGGGGTTTGGACCCCATTGCCACAATGTTCAAAATGTGCTGCAGCTATGGACCACACACTTGCCTTTTGGTCACTGTGATGATGGGGTTTGGACCCCATTGCCACAATGTTCAAAATGTGCTGCAGCTATGGACCCCAAATTTACCTTTTGGTCACTGTGATGATGGGGGTTTGGACCCCATTGCCACAATGTTCAAAATGTGCTGCAGCTATGGACCCCACACTTGCCTTTTGGTCACTGTGATGATGGGGGTTTGGACCCCATTGCCACAATGGTCATGGCCTGCTTGCGTTGTGTGTGCCACACACATATTTGTGTGGCACATGTGCTAGGGGGTCACATTGTATGTTCGAAGTCATGTTCGGTGTTGTAGGCATTTGACACAGTCTACACACGCTTGTCATGGTGTTGGGGGATGTCTTCTTCTTGCATTCCCTAGGTTGTGGTGTGCTGGTTGTGTCATGCATTGTCCATCCTATGGGTGGGGGTGGTAGTGGTGGTAGGCATCCTGCCCCCCTGGGTGAGGGTGGTAGTAGTGGTAGGCATCCTGCCCCCCTGGCTAAGGGTGGTAGTAGTGGTAGGCATCCTGCCCCCTGGGTGAGGGTGGTAGTAGTGGTAGGCATCCTGCCCCCTGGATAAGGGTGGTAGTAGTGGTAGGCATCCTGCCCCCTGGGTGAGGGTGGTAGTAGTGGTAGGCATCCAGCCCACCCTGGGTGAGGGTGGTAGTAGTGGTAGGCATCCAGCCCCCCTGGCTAAGGGTGGTGGTAGTGGTAGGCATTCTGCCCCCCTGGGTGAGGGTGGTAGTAGTGGTAGGCATCCTGCCCCCCTGGCTAAGGGTGGTAGTAGTGGTAGGCATCCAGCCCCCCTGGCTAAGGGTGGTGGTAGTGGTAGGCATCCTGCCCCCCTGGGTGAGGGTGGTAGTAGTGGTAGGCATCCTGCCCCCCTGGGTGAGGGTGGTAGTAGTGGTAGGCATCCTGCCCCCCTGGCTAAGGGTGGTAGTAGTGGTAGGCATCCTGCCCCCCTGGGTGAGGATGGTAGTAGTGGTAGGCATCCTGCCCCCTGGCTAAGGGTGGTAGTAGTGGTAGGCATCCTGCCCCCTGGGTGAGGGTGGTAGTAGTGGTAGGCATCCTGCCCCCTGGCTAAGGGTGGTAGTAGTGGTAGGCATCCTGCCCCCTGGGTGAGGGTGGTAGTAGTGGTAGGCATCCTGCCCCCCTGGCTAAGGGTGGTAGTAGTGGTAGGCATCCTGCCCCCCTGGGTGAGGGTGGTAGTAGTGGTAGGCATCCTGCCCCCCTGGCTAAGGGTGGTAGTAGTGGTAGGCATCCTGCCCCCTGGGTGAGGGTGGTAGTAGTGGTAGGCATCCTGCCCCCTGGGTGAGGGTGGTACTAGTGGTAGGCATCCAGCCCACCCTGGCTAAGGGTGGTAGTAGAGGTAGGCATCCTGCCCCCCTGGCTAAGGGTGGTAGTAGTGGTAGGCATCCTGCCCCCCCTGGGTGAGGGTGGTAGTAGTGGTAGGCATCCAGCCCACCCTGGGTGAGGGTGGTAGTAGTGGTAGGCATCCTGCCCCCTGGGTGAGGGTGGTAGTAGTGGTAGGCATCCTGCCCCCCTGGCTAAGGGTGGTAGTAGTGGTAGGCATCCTGCCCCCTGGCTAATGGTGGTAGTAGTGGTAGGCATCCTGCCCCCTGGGTGAGGGTGGTAGTAGTGGTAGGCATCCTGCCCCCCTGGCTAAGGGTGGTAGTAGTGGTAGGCATCCTGCCCCCCTGGGTGAGGGTGGTAGTAGTGGTAGGTATCCTGTCCCCCCTGGCTAAGGGTGGTAGTAGTGGTAGGCATCCTGCCCCCCTGGGTGAGGGTGGTAGTAGTGGTAGGCATCCTGCCCCCCTGGCTAAGGGTGGTAGTAGTGGTAGGCATCCTGCCCCCCTGGGTGAGGGTGGTAGTAGTGGTAGGCATCCAGCCCACCCTGGGTGAGGGTGGTAGTAGTGGTAGGCATCCTGCCCCCTGGGTGAGGGTGGTAGTAGTGGTAGGCATCCTGCCCCCCTGGCTAAGGGTGGTAGTAGTGGTAGGCATCCTGCCCCCCTGGGTGAGGGTGGTAGTAGTGGTAGGCATCCTGCCCCTGGCTAAGGGTGGTAGTAGTGGTAGGCATCCTGCCCCCTGGCTAAGGGTGGTAGTAGTGGTAGGCATCCTGCCCCCTGGGTGAGGGTGGTAGTAGTGGTAGGCATCCAGCCCACCCTGGGTGAGGGTGGTAGTAGTGGTAGGCATCCAGCCCCCCCTGGGTAAGGGGGGTGGTAGTAGTGGTAGGCATCCAGCCCCCCCTGGGTAAAGGTGGTAGTGGTGGTAGGCATCCTGCCCCCCCTGGGTAGGGGTGGTGGTGCGCATTCAGGCCCCTGTGTGCATATGTGGCATTGGTGATGGGCATCCCGCCCCTATGGTGCTGCTGTTGCTGGTGTAAGTATATTCTGCATCCCTCTGTGTGTGTGTGATGTGTCGTGTACGTGTTGTATGTGTTTTGTGGTTTGTGTCTGACTTACCTTCTGCGCCGTACGCGTCCGTGCCTGTTCCGGTAGTATATGTAGAATATTGGTATGATCGGGACGAAGGGATTCATGGTTGGTTCGTGTCGCTCGCCCTTCTCGTTGCTTCGCGTCGTCCTCGCCGCTTCGCCTCGTCCTCGCCGCTTCGCGCCGTCCTCGTCGCTGCCGTGTTCGCCTCGGAGCCGTGGATCGTGTTGTGGCGCGAATCGGAGCTATGTGCGCCTCTCCCGGATGCTTTGACGTGCCGTGCGTAGCGACGGGTTCGGGCGCGTACGGAAAGCGCATCGTACTTGTCCGGCCGGACGGGGCTGCATTTTTCCTTCTGTGCGACTCGATTCGGCGTTTCCGGATTCGCCTCGGTCGGAGAACAGGACCTGGTTTGGGTGAGTACGGCTCGGCCGGATTCTTTGCTGTTGTGCGCATCGTACTTACTCGTTCGGTGTGTTGTACGGATCGGTCGGGAAACAGGCTTTCGCATGGCTTTTTTTCCGACCGAATGGTATTGGGTGCGCCTCCGACCGAGATCGGAATCGGCCCCTTAGTGTCCAACACCTACCCCAATTTATTTAAGACTGGAGTGGGAATAGTAAATTAATTTATTTTAGTGTCCAGCACCTATCCCAATTTATTTTAGACTGGAGTGGGAATAGTAAATTAATTAGGTTTAGTGTCCAGCTCTTACCCCAATTTATTTAAGACTGGAGTGGGAATAGTAAATTAATTAGGTTTAGTGTCCAGCACCTACCCCAATTTATTTAAAATTGGAGTGGGAATAGTAAATTAATTATGTTTAGTGTCCAGCACCTACCTCAATTTATTTTACACTGGAGTGGGAATAGTAAATTAATTAGGTTTAGTGTCCAGCAACTACCTCAATTTATGTTAGACTGGAGTGGGAATAGTCAATTAATTAGGTTTAGTGTCCAACACCTACCCCAATGTATTTAATATTGGAGTGGGAATAGTAAATTAATTAGGTTTAGTGTCCAACACCTACCCCTATTTATTTAAGACTGTAGTGGGAATAGTAAATTAATTATGTTTAGAGTCCAGCACCTACCACAATTTATTTTACTTTGGAGTGGGAATAGTAAATTAATTTATTTTAGTGTCCAGCGCCTACCCCAATTTATTTAAGACTGGAGTGGGAATAGTAATTGATTTATTTTAGTGTCCAGCTCCTACCCCAATTTATTTTAGACTGGAGTGGGAATAGTACATTAATTAGGTTTAGTGTCCAGCACTTACCCCAATGTATTTAATAATGGAGTGGGAATAGTATATTAATTATGTTTTGTGTCCAGCACCTACCTCAATTTATTTTAGACTGGAGTGGGAATAGAAAATTAATTAGGTTAAGGGGTCGATTCCGATCTCGGCCGGTAGGGCACCTAACAGTATTCGTCCGGAAAAAATACAAGCCGAATGCATGTTTCCCGACCGATTCATACACTCGTCCGGACGAACAAGTACGATGCGTCTAACAACCCAGTTTCCGAGCGAGCCGTACTCACCCAATCCAGCTCCTGTTCCCCGCCCGAGTCGGATCCGTAAACGCCAAATCGAGCCGCACGGAAGCAAATACACAGCACCTTCCGGCCGGACTAGTACGATGCACAATCCGTACGCGCCGAACCCGTCGCTACGTCCGGCACGTTTGAGCATCCGGGCGAGCCGTACATAAGCTCCGTTTCGAGCCACAAGACGATCCTGGGCTACGAGACGAACAAGCCAGCGACGAGTACGAGTCGAAGACACGAGAAACCCGAACGAGACGATCCAAGCATGAATCCCACTGCGCAGGTCCTACCTATACTCTACATCTATTACCGGGACCGGCACGGACGCGTACGGCGCAGACGGTAAGTCAAACACCAACAATACAAACAAACTACACGTACCCGAAATATGTCACACACACATAGGGATGCACAAATAACGTACACTAGCAACAGCAGAACCATAGGGGTGGGATGGCCAACACCAATGCCATACACACCCATAGGGGGATGGATGCCTACCACCAACACCACCCTACCACCACCCCTACTCATGGGTGCCTGGATGCCTGTCACTACTACCATCCCCACTCATGGGGGATGGATGCCTACCACAACCACCATCACTACTCAGGGGGGGCTGGATGCCTACCACTACCACCACACCTACTCAGGGGGGCCTGGATGCCTGTCACTACTACCATCCCCACTCATGGGGGTATGGATGCCTACCACTACCACCACCCCCACTCAGGGGGCTAGATGCCTGCCACCACCACCACCCCTACTCAGGGGGCTGGATGCCTGTCACTACTACCATTCCCACTCATGGGGGATGGATGCCTCACCACTACCAGCACCACTACTCATGGGTGCCTGGATGCCTGTCACTACTACCATCCCCACACATGGGGGATGGATGCCTACCACTAACACCACCCCCACTCAGGGGGCTAGATGCCTGCCACCACCACCACCCCTACTCAGGGGGCTGGATGCCTGTCACTACTACCATCCCCACTCATGGGGGATGGATGCCTACCACTACCACCACCACTACTCATGGGTGCCTGGATGCCTGTCACTACTACCATCCCCACTCATGGGGGATGGATGCCTACCACTACCACCACCACTACTCAGGGGGCTGGATGCTCACCACTACCACCACCCCTACTCATGGGTGCCTGGATGCCTGTCACTACTACCATCCCCACTCATGGGGGATGGATGCCTACTACTACCACCATCACTACTCAGGGGGCTGGATGCCTACCACTACCACCACCCCTACTCAGGGGCCTGGATGCCTGTCACTACTACCATCCCCACTCATGGGGGATGGATGCCTACCACTACCACCACCCCCACTCAGGGGGCTAGATGCCTGCCACCACCACCACCCCTACTCAGGGGGGCTGGATGCCTGTCACTATTACCATCCCCACTCATGGGGGGATGGATGCCTACCACTACCAGCACCACTACTCATGGGTGCCTGGATGCCTGTCACTACTACCAGCCCCACTCATGGGGGTATGGATGCCTACCACTACCACCACCCCCACTCAGGGGGCTAGATGCCTGCCACCACCACCACCCCTACTCAGGGGGCTGGATGCCTGTCACTACTACCATCCCCACTCATGGGGGATGGATGCCTACCACTACCACCACCACTACTCATGGGTGCCTGGATGCCTGTCACTACTACCATCCCCACTCATGGGGGGATGGATGCCTACCACTAATACCACCCCCACTCGGGTGGGGCTAGATGCCTGCCACCACCACCACCCCTACTCAGGGGGGGCTGGATGCCTGTCACTACTACCATCCCCACTCATGGGGGATGGATGCCTACCACTACCACCACCACTACTCAGGGGGCTGGATGCCTACCACTACCACCACCCCTACTCATGGGTGCCTGGATGCCTGTCACTACTACCATCCCCACTCATGGGGGATGGATGCCTACCACTACCACCATCACTACTCAGGGGGCTGGATGCCTACCACTACCACCACCCCTACTCAGGGGGCCTGGATGCCTGTCACTACTACCACCCCACTCAGGGGCTAGATGCCTGCCACCACCACCACCCCTACTCAGGGGGCTGGATGCCTGTCACTACTACCATCCCCACTCATGGGGGATGGATGCCTACCACTACCAGCACCACTACTCATGGGTGCTTGGATGCCTGTCACTACTACCATCCCCACTCATGGGGGTATGGATGCCTCACCACTACCACCACCCCCACTCAGGGGGCTAGATGCCTGCCACCACCACCACCCCTACTCAGGGGGCTGGATGCCTGTCACTACTACCATCCCCACTCATGGGGGATGGATGCCTACCACTAACACCACCCCTACTCATAGGACGGGTAATGCATGACACAACTAGCATACTCCCACATAAGGAATGACAGAAAATTACATCCCCCAACACCATGACAAGTGTGTGTAGTCTGTGTCAAATGCCTACAACACTGATCATGACATTGAACATACAATGTGACCCCTAGCACATGTGTCACACATAAATGTGTGTGGCCTCCATAATGCAAGCAGACCATGGCCACTGTGGCAATGGGCTCGAACACCCCATCACCACAGTGACCAAAAGGTAAGTGTGCTATCCATAGCTGATGCACATTTTGAACAGTGTGGCAATGGGGCCTAAAGCCCCATCACCACCGTGACCAAAAGGGAAGTGTGGTGTCCATAGCTGATGCACATTTTGAACAGTGTGGCAATGTGGCCCAAAGCCCCATCACCGCAGTGACCAAAAGGGAAGTGTGGTGTCCATAGCTGATGCACATTTTGAACAGTGTGGCAATGTGGCCCAAAGCCCCATCACCGCAGTGACCAAAAGGGAAGTGTGGTGTCCATAGCTGATGCACATTTTGAACAGTGTGGCAATGTGGCCTAAAGCCCCATCACCGCAGTGACCAAAAGGGAAGTGTGGTGTCCATAGCTGATGCACATTTTGAACAGTGTGGCAATGGGGCCCAAAGCCCCATCACCGCAGTGACCAAAAGGGAAGTGTGGTGTCTATAGTTGATGCACATTTTGAACAGTGTGGCAATGGGGCCTAAAGCCCCATCACCGCAGTGACCAAAAGAGAAGTGTGGTGTCCATAATTGATGCACATTTTGAACAGTGTGGCAATGGGGCCTAAAGCCCCATCACCACCGTGACCAAAAGGGAAGTGTAGTCATGGTAAAAGCTGCCAAAGCCAAACTGCATGCATGAATCCTGGTCGCACAACAACAAACACATCAGTGGCATAGTAGTGCTTGTGTCCCATAGCAACATAGATTGGTCGAGGCAAACAGTGCAGTGTCACTGAAACATCGTTTTGGCCATGTGCATACAAACATCACCCATGGGGGCCCACATTGTCAACATTCACAAATAACCCAATGACAGAAGTGACCATCATAATGCTGACCCACATATCTGCACCAATGTACACACAAATGTAGATATCCTGTGGAGACTGTAGTGTAGATGTCAGGTGAACAAATACCATACCATGGCATCAATGGGACATACAAACCATGATTATTGTGCTGACTGATGACCTAGGAGTCCCAGGGACAGCAGGGGAAAGCCACCAAACAACATACAGCCAATGGCACACTCAAGATATGCCAATGCAGTGGTGCAAAGGCCCCAATTGGCGGCCGGGCACACCGATTGGTCCATTGCTGTACAACGCGTATTTCGGGATACAACGCTGCACCCGCTCACAACACATGCAATGGGCCGGCCGGGCACACCGATCGGTCCATTGCTGTACAACATGTATTTCGGGATACAACGCTGCACCGCGCCACCACACATGCAATGGGCCGGCCGGGCACACCGATCGGTCCATTGCTGTACAACGCTGCACTCACTCACAACACATGCAATGGGCCGGCCGGGCACACCGATCGGTCCATTGCTGTACAACGCGTATTTCGGGATACAACGCGTACCCGCTCCCAACAGATGCAATGGGCCGGCCGGGCAGACCGACCGGTCCATTGCTGTACTAACGCGCACCGCTCACAACACATGCAATGGGCCGGCCGGGCACACCGATCGGTCCATTGCTGTACAATGCGTATTTCGGGATACAACGCGTACCCGCTCACAACACATGCAATGGGCCGGCCGGGCACACCGATCGGTCCATTGCTGTACAACGCTGTATTTCGGGATACAACGCGTACTCCGGCTCACAACACATGCAATGGGCCGGCCGGGCACACCGATTGGTCCATTGCTGTACAACGCTGCACCCGCTCACAACACATGCAATGGGCCAGCCGGGCACACCGATCGGTCCATTGCTGTACAACGCGTATTTCCGGGATACAACGCGCACCCGCTCCCAACAGATGCAATGGGCCGGCCGGGCAGACCGATCGGTCCATTGCTGTACAACGCTGCACCCACTCACAACACATGCAATGGGCTGGCCGGGCACACCGATCGGTCCATTGCTGTACAACAGCGTACCACCACAACACATGCAATGGGCCGGCCGAGCACACCGATCGGTCCATTGCTGTACAATGCGTATTTCGGGATACAACGCTGCACCGGCTCACTAACACATGCAATGGGCCGGCCGGGCACACCGATCGGTCCATTGCTGTACAACGCGTATTTCGGGATAGAATGCGTACCGGCTCCCAACAGATGCAATGGGCCGGCCGGGCAGACCGATCGGACCATTGCTGTACAACGCGCACCGCTCACAACACATGCAATGGGCCGGCCGGGCACACCGATCGGTCCATTGCTGTACAACGCGTCCCTGTACAGGTCAGTCGCATATGTCACCATGCTTGTCACTGGTGAACGTATGCCAGCCACATATACCTTCCAGAGACCCAGGGGCACACCTACAACACCACACCCAGTCCACACTGTTTCCTAAGGCATGTAAGGCTGCATTTCCTTCTCTGTGTATGGGGTTAACATGTGGTTTCTGTGGTGGCACTTGTGGGCAGCCACACCCAGGCTGTGCATGTGTTCATGGGGACAGGGTCCTTTGTGTGTTGTGCACATGACCTCTGTGATGTGCAACAGTTCATTTTGGAGCATGTGGCATGGTCACATTTCCAGGTTGTGTATGTGTATGACATGTCACATACCCCCAGAGTCCCTTGTGGGAAGGCATGTACGTCACAGGATGACCCATTGCCACAATAGTGATGTCCCTCCACAGTCTGTGTGCATGTTGTGTTTCCGATGTCTCTGATTCCATGTGCACGATGGGAGACAGTCTCCACATCAACGTTGTTTGTGCATGGACTTTGATGTTGTGCGTCACTGGCGTCCATGCCTGTCCTGCGGAGGCGACAGGGGCCACTACCTGTGGGAGTCATGTTTGTTTTTCTCACGTGTACATGATACGCCATGTCATGCCAGTGTCCATGTGGCAAGACAGGGTCACTGGGAATCTACCTGTCAATGAGCTGTGATGCCTGTGGCGCATCTGTCCAGACATGTCACTGTGGTGTGTGTGTGTGGAACGTGACAGCAGTAAATGGGTACTGTGACACAGCCTAATGGTTTCCCATAGCACAACCTGGTACCTGTTGTGCACACATGTTGTACTGAGAAGTTAGATGATGGCCATGTAGGTGCGAGTTATGTCCGACAGAACGGCACACACATCAAGTACTTGTGTCACGTAATGATGTATCATGTGAAATTGTGTATGGTGAATGGCACATATGTGGGGTGACTGACAATCTTTTTTCCTTCAACCATGGTCCATAGACCATTCCCTGACCTGGCAACGATGGTGGAACGTGACAGCATCCGATGGTACCACTTCACCAGTCAGCTGATTGAGGATTTGGCAGTGCGCTTGGCACCACATTTGCAACCTGGCCGGACGTACCCTACGGCGTTGACCCCCAAGGTGAAGGTAATGGCAGCCCTACACTTCTTTGCCACCGGTACCTTTCAACACACTGTTGCGACTGCCGGTGGGATGTCACAGACTATGTTCAGCCGTGTGCTACGCGATGATTTGGAGGCAATGTTGAGATACCTGAACCAGTACATCTATTTCCCTACACATCAACAACTCACTGACGTCAAGAGTGACCTCTATGCCCTGGGGAGGATGCCACATGTCATTGGCTCCATTGATGGGACACATGTGGCTTTGATACCACCACAGGCACATGAGCAGGCATACCGGAACCGTAAAAGAAGACAAAAGAGGTACGGTGTTCCTGGGTGGCAAGTTGGCCACCTGGTTAGTACTCAGAGTGGTGGGGAGGTGGAAATACCTCCCTTCGGAACTATGACCCTCACACACCCAGCAAGCTAGGTGTCATGCTTCATCATATGGGTCTGCTCCTCATCGAGCCGGGCGCTGCAATGCTCGACGGGCACCCATAAAGGGGCTCTTTATCGGAGATCTTTGTTCCTTGCCGTATAGAGTGCCGTGAGTGTGAGGGGCCTGGTAAGATGTAGATGTGGTGTGTGGGTTAAAACAGGTAAGGGAATCCTCTATAATTATTTTTATTCTGGAGAGGTCACAACCTGATTAAAAAGTAAAAAGAAGAAGGAGGGCGACTATTTTGTTTTAATCGACAAAAATTACGCTCTACCCCTTAGTGGTCAACATGTTTTTCCGCTATAAAATGTCTCTAATAGATCAGTTGGCGATTCCTCAGGACCTAGTGACTAAATGAAAACTATCTACAGTGTGTGGTGTGGTTCTACATACCACTTCTTCTCTCGGTAGGACGTTGCCCCGGAGAAAAGCAGCCAACTTAGAGTACAAACAAAAAGGATCAAAAAACCAAATGGAAATATTGGTACATGGTCCTATTGATTCAAGTGGGTGTGTTTCACCGTCGGAAGAACCCAGAGAGTCCGCCTCCCCCCATTCAGTTCCGAGGCCACCGAAGTCAGCTGCGGCGTACCACAAGGATCATCACTCAGCCCCACCCTCTTCAACGTCTACATGAGCCCCTCGCAGCCATCGCACGCCAACACAACCTCAACATCATCTCCCTACGCCGACGACACCCAGCTGATCCTCTCCCTCACCAACGACCCCACAACCGCCAGAACCAACCTACATGAAGGGATGAAGGACGTAGCCGAGTGGATGAGGAACAGCCGCCTGAAACTGAACTCAGATAAGACGGAAGTCCTCATCCTAGGATCATCACCCTCCGCCTGGGACGACTCCTGGTGGCCCCCTGCCCTGGGCAACGCACCCAAACCAACGGACCACGCACGCAACCTGGGCTTCATCCTGGACTCCTCCCTCTCAATGACCCGACAAGTCAACGCCGTCTCCTCGTCTTGCTTCAACATCCTACGCATGCTGCGCAAGATCTTCCGGTGGATCCCCACCGAAACCAGGAAGACGGTCACCCAGGCCCCCGTCACCAGCCGACTGGACTACGGCAACTCCTCTACGCCGGAACCACAGCCAAACTTCAAAAAAGACTCCAACGCATCCAGAACGCCTCAGCTCGACTCGTCCTGGACATCCCCCGACACAGCCACATCGCCGGACACCTGAGAGACCTGCACTGGCTCCCCGTCAGCAAGAGAATCACGTTCCGACTCCTCACCCACGCACACAAAGCTCTCCACAACCAAGGCCCCAGATACCTCAACGACCGTCTGACCTTCTACATTCCCACCCGCCAGCTACGATCGACCAACCACGCCTCGCCGCCGTCCCCGCATCCGAAGAGCCACAACGGGAGGAAGATCCTTCTCCTACCTGGCTGCCAAGACGTGGAACTCCGTACCCATCCACCTCCGCCTTACCCAAGACCACCTCTCCTTCAGGAAGCAACTCAAGACCTGGCTGTTCGAACAGTAGCGGACCCCCCCCAAGCGCCTTGAGACCCTCCGGGTGAGTAGCGCGCATACAAATGCTTGATTGATTGATTGATTGATTGAATCTGTACAAGTGATAAAAACAACGTGATTTCATGCATATCACATTCTACGTGTGCCTTCATTTGTATTTAGAATATAAAACCTCTGTGTAACCAGTTAGAGTAATTGGACAACATGGTGAGTGAGTATCAGCTCACCTCTTAAGGATTCAAGTGCTGCTTCATCAGACTGCAGCGGAGTATATGGACACTCAACGTAGTGTCGCTGTTTATTAAAAGGAAAAAAACAAACAACAAAATATGTTGGGTGTGGGCTTGTAAGCACAACGTTCAGTTGCTAAGGCCATGACTCTAGAGCATTAAAAGTGAAAGTGGGCATGGTTCAGGTTAAAGTAAGCCCAAAGTCGTGAAATTGGTATCATTGACAAGGTTATTCAACAGACTCAAAAGTGCCCCAGACCTGCCTGCGTAGCTGCTGGCGCCTTCACCATGCGCTCCGACATTATGCCAATCGTGCGATGTGTTAAGAGCGCCTACAGCGCCCAAGCTATGTCTTAGTGCAGAGCTCTACAGAACATCAGAGTCAGCGTACCCTTCCCAGAGACCAGCGGTAACTTGTCAGCAATTCCCAGCACCTCTTACCTCTCTTAAAAGCTTGTGACCAGGCATAGTCTCAACGTGTAATCCGTACTCACCTGCTCCCGCTCAGAGCAGTCCGGCTCACCTACCCGCTCCGCTGCATCAGGAAGGAAAAGACAGGTTGTTGGTTCCTGTCTTAAATACCCTCTCCTGGTGCCATTAAGCATTGTAAATCAGCCGCACCTGGTGTGTGGTGTGATGGTGTCGGCATGACATCATCTACAGTGTAACCATGGAGGCCATCTTTGAATGTGGTGAAAGTCTGTAGTTCTGGCTATTACCTTGATGTGGACGCGCATCAAGGGCTTCCAATTTTGGCATTGAGTGGCGCGGTTTTATCAACAATGTAAACAAGAATTTATACAGTGCAAAAGTGCTCGCGTCACTGCGCTAAATTTGTGCATAAGTTGCTGGCGACTGCCGATTGGGTGATTCGTATGTCGGCCATCTTAGAGTGTTGTATTGTACTCTATTGTTAGTTATTAGATATATCATCCTAACATGGCCTAATCTCCATATCTGACTAGCCTGATGTCGATATCATGTGGCAGAGATGTATAAAGAGGTGAGAGACTAGCGTGGAGTCCTAAGCTGATATATTCATTCGTTAAAGTTGCGGATAATGGTTGTATATATCAGATTAATTAATGTATATATCAGATTAATTAATGGTACTCCAGGGTATGGCGTCATTCAGGCCGTCATTTGCTAAGTCAAGACGGAACACCCACCTTTGTTCAATCCTGTACAAAGCAGTCTGTGTTATTTGTTGGTGGGATTCTAGGATGACCCAGCGTAGACTCTCTGGCGGGTGTCCGAGTTCTGAGAAGTGGGTGTATAGTTTGGTGGTAGTTTTATGGCAACGAATATTGCTCTTGTGCTCAGTGATTCTGACCTTAACGGGCCTCATGGTCATGCCAACATACCTCTTGTCACAAGGGCAGGTCAGCATGTACACACAACGTGGGGTGTTACAGTTAGTGTGTTTGATTAGCGTCCATGTAAATGTGTCTGATAGAACCAATTGTTTGGTGTGTCTGGTCTGTGGGCACACGATGCAAGAGCCGCAGGGATAGTGTCCTGTCACGGGTGGGAGATCCCAAAGTTGCCTCTGGTTAGGGATGTTGCTCTTCTTGGGTCTAGTGTGCATCAACATATCTTTCAAATTGTTGGTACGTTTAAACGCAAACCTTGGTTTGGGTATTGACAGAGTACCCGTGTTCAGAATTGCCCAGTGTTTTTTCACTGCCTTCTTTATTAGATTGGATCTAGGTGTGTACGTGGTCACACAGGTCAAAATGTCAGTGGGTTCTTTCTCATGTACCTCTAGGAGGCTTTCACGATTATTGTTTCTTGCTCGTTTCATGCAAGAGTGAACCTGTTTCTTAGGGTATTGTCTCTTCAGCAGATTGTCAGCCAGTATCTCTGCTTCAATTTTGTAGTCCTCTGTAGAACTACAATTTCTTCTAATTATTAGAAATTGGCTGAAGGGAAGGTTATTTCTCAGTGTAGCAGGATGATAGCTGCTGTACAGTAGCAAGCTGTTTCTGTCGGTAGGCTTTTTGTATAGGGATGTCGTTATTCTACCCTCTTGTAATCTGATGGTGAGATCTAGGAAGGCAATGTTCGTGGCAGATATAGTGTGGGTGAATTTCAAGTGCTGGTTTTTGTGTTAATCCACTCGCAAAATTCAGCGCATCTCTGTATGTCACCCTGCCAAAAGATGAGGATGTCATCTATGTACCTCTGCCACAGTCTCAGGTTAGCTCCGAAGGGGTTACTCGCATGTTGGATGGTCTCTTGTTCAAACGTCGCCATATACAAACATGCCACACTGAGGGCAAAGGTACTCCCCATCGAAGTACCCTGAGACTGGTGGAAGAGTTGGCTGTCAAACTCAAAAAGTTTTCTGTTAAGGCCAGGGTGGCACATTGCATGATGAACGAAATGGGTGTTGCTGCTGTCCATTCACTCCCACTTAGTGCAGATTCTATTACTGCCAATGTCTCTCTCTGTGGGATATTGGTATACAGTTGTTCCACATCCAAGGTGACCAGGAGGTCAATATCGCCTGTGTTTTTTATTTCATCTATAACACAGAGGATATCTGTTGTGTCCCTGATGTATGATGGTGTCTGTTTGACCAAAGGTTGTAGGTAATGGTCGCAGAATTTTGAGAGCGGCTCTAAGAGTGAGCCGATTCCTGAAACTATAGGTCTGCCCGGAACAGGGGTGGTCCCCTTATGTATTTTCGGCAGAGTGTAAAAATAGGGTGTTTTGGGATGTTTGGTAATCAAGAAATCAGCTTCTTTACCACTGATCCACCCATTACTCTCTGCCTCATAGACCATGGTGGTTATCTCGGTCGTTAATCGAGTCGTGGGGTTTGTTGTTATCGGAGTATAGAATTTACTATTCCGTAGTTGGAGTTGGCACTCGGTGTTGTAATCCGAAGTGGATTGTATGACCGTGGCGCCCCCTTTGTCAGCTTGCTTTATTGTAATGCTTTTGTCCTCAGTCAATGATCTAATCGCTGCATGTTCTTGATTAGAGAGATTATGGAAAGGAACTCTGGTATCCTGGTTCTTCAGTTCTTTTAAGACCGCTTTCTCAAAGGTCACTACCTCCACAGGTACCATGCCAACGGTAGGTGTGAAGGTAGAGGGATTGCGAAGGCCTGAATCCAGTCTGGCTGGTTCCTCAGTACCATCGAAGTGGGCTTTAAGGCATATTTTTCTAAACAGGTTCTGGATTTCGCATTGTTCCGAAAACTGTCCTCTTTAGGGGTGGGGACATAGCCAAGGCCTTTCTGAAGTACTGTTTGTTCTGTAGGTGTCAGTTGTCTATGTGACAAATTAACCACTAGACTCTCCTGCCCTGTGTTTTGCTCCTGGTTTCCATCATATTCGGTTCCTGGTCCTGCCACTGGACTTGTTTTTGTTCTCCTCTTTTGTGCCCTCTTCCTCTGCCCCAGCCTCTGCCTAAAAGGTGGATTGCTGGCAGGAAGTATTGCGGTTGGCCCTGGGGATACATCGAGAAAGGCCAAAAAGGAGGCTGCGGCCCTTGAAAATTCTGTACAGGGTAGTGGGGGTTTTGTGGATAATTCTTTCTCCTCTGATTCGAACCCTTCCAGCTCCCATTGCTGGAGTTACTGTTAGCCGAGTCTCTTCTGTCGGATTCACTATTTTCATCAGAAGAGTAGCTAGTTTTGCTGTTGGTATAGTCTGCTTTCAGATAGGGGTATATTTTTTCTTTGTTAAATCTGCTTATATCCTTCTGAAGCTTGCTAACCTTCTGCTTCATCAGAAATTCCTTGTGCTCAGCAATCTCATGGTTGAGTTCTGTCAATTTGGTTTTAAATACAGTGCCATGTATGGTAGTCTTTATGGCCCCTTCAGCAACCTGTATTCTAATAAGGAGGGCATCAGCTATCCTCTTTGCTGAATTAATAATGAGGATAAGTAAGTCCCTGGTGCATTTCCATGCTACCAGGGACCATTCCTTTAAAGACAGCGTCATCCAGGAAAAGTCTAGGGAAGTTCTTAACTATTAGGCCATTTGGTGCAATATTGGCCATCAAGTACTCCGTCATCATTGCACCGTGGAGCGTTATTTTCACCCAGTCTCTTTTCATATTGGTAAGGGAGGTCCAGTCCTCAGATGGTGATCCAGAGGCTGATGAACCTTCACCTCCCAGGATAGATGGTGTATTCCTGAGAATTTCTGCAGCCATTGCATCATCAAAGCTAAGTCCGGGATTGTCATCCATGATGACTGGTATGTCAGAGGATTTGGGGAAGGCAAAATAGAAGGGGCGGGACTAAATAATAAGTCCCAGAAAATGGGCCAATGAAGGATATTATCCTTCTGGTAACCTGAAGAGTCCCACGGAGATCCCGTGCAGTACTTAGTAAACAACAGGGGGGACAATGAGGGCTTGATAAAGGTCCACCGTACTTGCCCTGGGTAGAACTAGAAGACAAAAGAGGTACGGTGTTCCTGGGTGGCAAGTTGGCCACCTGGTTAGTACTCAGAGTGTTGGGGAGGTGGGAAATACCTCCTTTCGGAACTAGGACCCTCACACACCCAGCAAGCTAGGTGTCATGCTTCATCATATGGGTCTGCTCCTCATCGAGCCGGCGCTGCAATGCGAGACGGGCACCCATAAAGGGGCTCTTTATCGGAGATCTTTTGTTCCTTGCCATATAGGTGCCGTGAGTGTGAGGGGCCTGGTAAGATGTTGATGTGGTGTGTGGGTTAAAACAGGTAAGGGAATCCTCTATAATTATTTTTATTCTGGAGAGGTCACAACCTGATTAAAAAGTAAAAAGAAGAAGGAGGGCGACTATTTTGTTTTAATCTGACAAAAATTACGCTCTACCCCTTAGTGGTCAACATGTTTCTCGCCTATAAAATGTCTCTAATAGATCAGTTGGCGATTCCTCAGGACCTAGTGACTAAATGAAAACTATCTACAGTGTGAGGTGTGGTTCTACATACCACTTCTTCTCTCTGTAGGACGTTGCCGCGGAGAAAAGCAGCCAACCTAGAGTACAAACAAAAAGGATAAAAAAACCAAATGGAAATATTGGTACATGGTCCTATTGATTCAAGTGGGTGTGTTTCACCGTACACAACCTCTTTGAATCCATACAAGTGATAAAAACAACGTGATTTCATGCATATCACATTCTACGTGTGCCTTCATTTGTATTTAGAATATAAAACCTCTGTGTAACCAGTTAGAGTAATTGGACAACATGGTGAGTATCAGCTCACCTCTTAAGGATTCAAGTGCTGCTTCATCAGACCGCAGCGGAGTATATGGACACTCAACGTAGTGTCGCTGTTTATTAAAAGGAAAAAAACAAACAACAAAATATGTTGGGTGTGGGCTTGTAAGCACAACGTTCAGTTGCTAAGGCCATGACTCTAGAGCATTAAAAGTGAAAGTGGGCATGGTTCAGGTTAAAGTAAGCCCAAAGTCGTGAAATTGGTATCATTGACAAGGTTATTCAACAGACTCAAAAGTGCCCCAGACCTGCCTGCGTAGCTGCTGGCGCCTTCACCATGCGCTCTGACATTATGCCAATCGTGCGATGTGTTAAGAGCGCCTACAGCGCCTAAGCTATGTCTTAGTGCAGAGCTCTACAGAACATCAGAGTCAGCGTACCCTTCCCAGAGACCAGCGGTAACTTGTCAGCAATTCCCAGCACCTCTTACCTCTCTTAAAAGCTTGTGACCAGGCATAGTCTCAACGTGTAATCCGTGACTCACCTGCTCCCGCTCAGAGCAGTCCGGCTCACTCTACCCGCTCCGCTGCATCAGGAAGGAAAAGACAGGTTGTCGGTTCCTGTCTTAAATACCCTCTCCTGGTGCCATTAAGCATTGTAAATCAGCCGCACCTGGTGTGTGGTGTGATGGTGTCGGCATGACATCATCTACAGTGTAACCATGGAGGCCATCTTTGAATGTGGTGAAAGTCTGTAGTTCTGGCTATTACCTTGATGTGGACGCGCATCAAGGGCTTCAATTTGGCATTGAGTGGCGCGGTTTTATCAACAATGTAAACAAGAATTTATACAGTGCAAAAGTGCTCGCGTCACTGCGCTAAATTTGTGCATAAGTTGCTGGCGACTGCCGATTGGGTGATTCGTATGTCGGCCATCTTAGAGTGTTGTATTGTACTCTATTGTTAGTTATTAGATATATCATCCTAACATGGCCTAATCTCCATATCTGACTAGCCTGATGTCGATATCATGTGGCAGAGATGTATAAAGAGGTGAGAGACTAGCGTGGAGTCCTAAGCTGATATATTCATTCGTTAAAGTTGCGGATAATGATTGTATATATCAGATTAATTAATGTATATATCAGATTAATTAATGGTACTCCAGGGTATAGGCGTCATTCAGGCCGTCATTTGCTAAGTCAAGACGGAACACCCACCTTTGTTCAATCCTGTACAAAGCACGGAACCGTAAACCTTACCATTCGATCAATGCTCTGGTGGTATGTTTAGCAGATATGAGCATCACACATGTGTGTGCCCGTTTCCCTGGTTCAGCACACGATGCCTAGCGTGATGAGGAGTAGTCGCATCCCGAGGATGATGGCACAGATGCAGAACCAGCGTGCCTGGCTTGTCGGTGTGTACTGACTTTGTACCATTGTGTGTGTTCTGATCTGTAGTATTCCACCCACTTTTCCAAATCAGCTAATGTGCACTTGTCTGTCCGTAGGTGACTCCGGATACCCCAACATGCCGTGGTTGCTGACACCCCTCAGGAACCCTGTGACACCAGCCCAGATGCGCTACAATGAGGCACATGGTCGGACCAGGAGAGTGATATAGCGGACCTTTGGTCTCCTGAAGAGCCGCTTCCACTGCCTGGACAAGACAGGAGGGGCCCTCCCATATGCCCCAGCAAAGGTGTGCAAGATTGTCATCGTCTGCTGCATGCTACACAACCTGGCAGTGCGGAAGGAGTTGCCTCTCATCCTGGATGACGATGACCAACGTCCGCCACCTGTGGAGGATCCTGGCCTGGACCACGATGCCAGTGATGATGATGATGGTGATGTCCGCACACAGCTCATCACCAACTTCTTCAGCTGAATGTGAGTATCCAGGGAGATGTAATGTGAATGACGAGAGTTTGCATGATATGTGTGGGTGGTGCTCTGGTGCTGTTTGAGTGTGGCCATGTGCTACTTGACTGGATGCGTGCAGAAATGTGTCCTTCCAGGTAGTCTGAACTCCCCAACAGTTTTGATATGCTAACTTGGTTTTGTGTAGTTGTCTTGTGACATGTATTGGGCATGAGTATTGCAGTACTGTCCTGTTCTACAGTGATTTTAACTGTGTGTCATGTCTGTCCTTCACAGGGTGCTTACTGTGTACTTTGGTCAACTTGGATCCCCCGACACCATGATTCAGCTTTCAGGGTGGCAGCAGTAGTTTCCCTACAAGTGATGTGCCACACACCCCTGGACTTCATATCTTCTGCACTTGTTGACTGTGTGGCCACTGCCACCTGGGTAAACCTTGCATTTGTAGTGGAAACAACATGTTGCTAATGTGTAATAAACCTGTGCTTTACTTTGGGATGTGCGTTGTCTGTGGTCACACATATGACTGACATTTGCTTACTGCACCTGTGGGCTAGTTGACACAGACTCTGAATAGGTGTGGTGTCTGTGCATTCCACTGTATTTCCTGGCAACATCACTGTGGGCGATGAGTCCGATGGCCCTGGTGTCTGTGTTGTGTAGCCCTAGTGGTGTGTCTCCCTCATATGTGTCACGTCACCATGACTCACACCACGGTGTTGTACTTGCTGTAGCAGTTAGCATACACAGTGTAATTTGGCAGAACATCATAACCATAACAGTATCCACATTTGAATAACAACAGTGGCAAGTATGGCGTACTAGTGATTTTATTTACAGAAATGTGTGTGTGTATAGTGCACAGGATGGTGGGTGCTGTACATTGGGATTGTGATCCAAAGTTCCCAGATGAGTTGGAAGTCTTGGTAGCAGAAATGTCCTGAGTGAAGTCCACAGTCATATGATACATTAGTCCAACTTGAACTCCCATGTCATGTGGGAAAGTACTGTTGCATTCGACAGGGTGAAACGTTTGCACACAAAGGATAATTTCCGGAACAGGTGTTGGCTTCCTGGGGGATGTACGTGGCCATCAACCTCTCAGTTTTCCTTCCTCGGACGACCCCTCTTCTTTGGGGGACCCTCACGTGCAGGCTGCTGCGGTGCAGGGAGTCTCCGCCAGAGTCCTCCTCCCTCCCTGTGGTGGTGTCAGTTGTTGCAACACCAGATGTTGTGGGCACACAGGGAGGTGTGGCCATGTTGGTGCTAATCTGGCGGAGGCATGTCAATATGTCCCTATGCACCGCTGTGAGTTCTTGCAATGTGTCCCACTTGGACTCCATGCGAGACATGTGTGTCTCCACACGGGACATGTGGGAGTCCAAGCGGGCATGATGGGCAGCCTGCTGCTGTTGTATGTCCTTGAGGATCCCCACAACCTGTCTGACCTCTCCGGTGCTATCCTGGTACGCATCAGCGATGCGTGCCAGTTGTGGGTCATCATGCAGTCCAGACCCCTCTGCAAGCAGCGACCTATGTCTACCACCCCTCCCACCACCCCTGGCGACACGTGCAGGACCTGCGGTGGCACGCACAGGTGACCCGAGGCCCACTTGGGGGTTGTTAGTGGTGTTGTCATCCGTTGCTCCACGGTGGGCCTGGGGCCCTGTGCTGTTGTCAGCGGTGGTCCTTGGTCTGTCCGTGTCGGCGGGGGTGGTCTGTATGTTGGCAGTTGTTGGAGGGGTGGGTGCAGGGGTGCAGATGTTGGTCCAGCTGGTGCTGCATGATGACTCACACCGGAGGTGCCAGGTAGGTCTTCGCCATCCGAGGAGGGCAGAGGCTGTTCCACACCAGTGAGCTCTGTGTCCCCCGGAGCCTGGGACAGGGACTCCTCCTCGCCTGCTGCTGTGTCCCCATCATCATCACCTGTATTTGGAAGAGACACACATTGTATGTAATGTTTCTACAGGCATCAATGGTTCACACACCTGACAGTTGTGACTGTACCTCTGGATGCGGGCATGTACATTGCATTGTCCTAAGTTGTCACAGTAAGGGGTTGATATTGGTGTAGCACATTGTCATGCATACATGGGGCATTTCAATATGAATGTTGAGGTGTGTGCATGGCCAGCATTGGTTGTATTTGGTGGACATCCGGCCATCCTTTTCCACCTGGACCAGTTATCCCACCATGAAGCATGCCACCCTTGCAGTGGGTTCAGGTTGACTCTCAGGATGTCATTCAGTGGTGTTGTGCTGTTTGTTGGTGCACAGTTCCCAGCAGGGCCTTGTGCTCCCCACAGCAGTAGCCAGTGTCAGCCATCTTGTCAGTCCTTATCCACTCCCTGTGATGTGAGCATGGTTCAGAGTGGTGTTGATGGGCCAATTGTGAGGGTGAGCAGTATCTGTTACTCCAACTCCCATCATGCTATTGCCTACACCCCCCTTCCCAGCATGCCCGTACTTCCTTCCTTTTGACTCAGCTTCCCTGTGGGGTAGTGTACCTGTGCTGACAGGAAGGCTGACAGTGTTGTCCTTGCATTTGTTTGGCTACAAGTCCCAAGAGTGTCCCTGTGCTTCACACAGCATTACCCAGGGTGGTGGTTCTTTGTGGGATCTTCATTTGGTATGTGAGGCATTGCATTCTCCCAGGTGGGTTATGTGGAGTTTGTGTTGAGGGGGTGTGTGAGGTGAGCTGCTTGTAACTATGGTCAGTACTGTGAGTCCTCCTTCCCACCCAGCCAGATATCCCACCATGCAACGTGCTTGCATTGCAGAGAGTGCAAGTTGGCTTTCAGGATGTCAGGCAGTGGTGTTGTGCTGTTTGTTGGTGCACAGTTCCCAGCAGGGCCTTGTGCTCCCCACAGCAGTAGCCAGTGTCAGCCATCTTGTCAGTCCTTATCCACTTCCTGTGATGTGAGCATGGTTCAGAGTGGTGTTGATGGGCTAATTGTGAGGGTGAGCAGTATCTGTGACTACAACTCCCATCATGCTATTGGCTACACTGACTTCACCAGCATACACAGAATTCCTTCCTTTAAGTGAGCTTCCTGTGAGGTGGTGTTCTAGTGGTGGCAAAATATCAGGCAGTGTTTTTTGGTTATATTTGTGCCACTGCCTTGCTCTATTTGTTGTTAGGTTTGTACATGTCATGACACAGTTACATATCACTATGAGATGGCATGTATTGTGTTTATCTAACTGACATACACATCTTGGGATGATTATCTTTTGGTTGCTGTTGATTTGCTAGGGGTGGATGGTTTGACTGTCCCCTTGAGAGTGATGTGTGTATATTGGCACACAATATTGTGTATATTAGTTGTGTACTCACCAGGCTCTGGGATGTCTGTTAGTCGATATACGCTCACTGGTGGTAGGATGGCCCGCACCTTCTCCTCCCAGGGCCTGAGGTATACTGGTTTTGCAGGAGGGCCACTGCCGGTGTGCTGGCTCAGGAGGTAATCCTTCTTGAGTAGGTCTCTGACCCTCCTGCGCACATCATACCACCTGTTCTGGATGTCTTCCTTTGTGCGCAAACATGGTGATTGTGCGTTCACCCTGTCGACGATCCTCGCCCACATCTTGGTTTTCTGCGACATGGGGGTCTGTTGGACCAATGTGCCAAACAACTGTGGCTCTACCCTCAGGATCTCGTCTACCATGACTTCCAATTCACTATCTAGGAACTTTGGATTCTTCTTTAGGGGCATGGTGATGGGTGGTGGTGGTGGTGATTGATGTGTGTGTGTGTGTGTCAAGTGAGGGTGTGTGTGTGTAGGTTTTGCTGGGTGTGTGTGAGGGTGCTATTTGTTGAGGTGCTAATGGTGTGTGGCTTTTGTGTTGGATGAGCTGTGTGTGTGTCTGTGTTTGCTGTGTGATGGTGTTCTGTGCTGGCAGGTCAGTGGAATTTGCAAAGGATCATGGTAGGGATTTGTGGGCTTTATGTAGGTGGAGTTGGGGGTGTGTCCTTGTTCCATTTTTTTCACCCCCTGTATTTATTGGCTTTGTCATTGCTTGTTTGGCCCTTTCTTTTTGTATTTTTTCATTTGTGATTATTGTGCATGTAGGAGTCGTTCTTCTGACCGAGTAGGACGTTGCAGTTGTCTCGTGTGCGCCTCTCCGAGTCGTTCCCGCTGTGTTTCAGCTCAGTTTCATATGCGGCGTACGCGTCGGTCGTGGAGTATTATGTTTGTTCGGCTGGGTTTTGTATGCGTGTCGGTCGTACGGCTTGGGCTCCGTACGAATCGGTCTGATTTTGCACCCATTGCATCGTACTGCGCGGGTCGGAGTTCGCGGGTACGTTTAGTTCGGGTTATTTCCTGATGCGTGTCGGTCGGTTCGATTCACGTGGTTTCCCGGCCGGATAGCTTGTTTCCGTCCGGGTCGGTCGTTCACCTTGTGTTCCATACGAGTCGGTCGTGGTTCCCATGCATTTCATCGTACTACCCGGGTCGGACGGCGCCGGTACGTGTCGGTCGGACTAAATTCCAGTACCGAGTCGGTCGGTATTTTTTCCGGCCCGAATCGGAATCGGCCCCTAAGTGTCCAGCAACTACCTCAATTTATTTTAGACTGGAGTGGGAATAGTCAATTAATTAGGTTTAATGTCCAACACCTACCCCAATTTATTTAATATTGGAGTGGGAATAGTAAATCAATTATGTTTAGTGTGCAGCACCTACCCCAATTTATTTAAGACTGTAGTGGGAATAGTAAATTAATTAGGTTTAGTGTAGGTAATTAATAAAGTTTAAGTATAAATTATATGTTATTTAATATAGTTTAATTTATAAATATTTTAAAACATTAAAAAATAATTTTGAGTTGAAAAATATGAAATGGTAGACAATAAATTGGGCATATTAATTTGGTACAATATTTATTATGAAGAAAGTGTAGTTTGTGTATGTAAAAACAAAATTTATAATAAATACAAAAATAATTATAACAGTATAACAGATGTTTTTATTGTGGAAGTAATAACATATTTTTCTATTGGGTAATTTGTGTAGGATAATGAAATAAAAAAATTTTAATACATCAAAATAGTTGGAAAAATATTTGTATATACATTTAAGAAATTAGGTATTGTACATTTACAATAGTTTGTATTATTTTTTAATATAGAATAATGATTTTCAAAATATTGTTCATAATTGCTTATTATTAATCACAATTTTTACAATAATAGATATGTTGGACATATTTATACAAATGACATTTTTATCTAATATAAATGTAATCATATTTATAATTTTATACAAACATATCATACATTTTAATTAATAATATTAATATTTAAATTATTAATATTATTAATTATTACATATGTTTTCAATTATACAAAAAAATTCCAATGTTTATTTTTATTATACACAAAAAATTCAGAACCATTTTTTATACATTGTTTTTTGATAGTTTTCATTTTATGGAATTATAATATTAAATGTTATATATGTTATAATATTTATTATTATAATTTTACAAAGGTTGAAAGTAATGTAATTTTTTTCAAAAAATTGTATGATATTTGTAGTATTTTAATTAAATACTTTCACATTTTTTATATTTAAAATAACATTTTTACAAAATTAAATTGTTTAATTTTCTTTCTTTAAAGTTGCCATATTTGTTTGAAACTTGTATTTTGTAACCGCTCGCTGTTGTTTTGGGTCATTTGGTTGGAAAGAAGCTCGCGGTTGGAAGCTGCTTCACGTCGAACAAGGTAAGGTTTAATTTCTTTACTTTAAATAACTTTTAAACTTATTTTGAAGATAGTTAGAGAGTGTTTAGTGTATTTCGAGATTTATTAGTGCTGTTATGAAGTGTTATATGTTATAGTTACGTATTGTTTGTTTATTTCGTTTTTACGTTATTGAGGCCTGGTTAGATAGTTAAAAATACGGTGTTTAATGTGTTATTCTTTAAAGTCTAAAGTTAGCAGTAATGTTATTAAGTGTTTTATGTGTTGTTTTCTGTGGGTGGGAATGTATGTGCTTTTATTTTGTAGGTTTCAATTACAAGAAGTTACGGGTGCTGGAAGAAGTCTGTTTTTTTTTTAAATAAGTGTTTATTAGTTTTAGTAACTAATATATTTTTAACACTTCTTTAATTTTTCAGGTTTCCTGGAGCGGTTCTTATCTTAAAGATATTTTTGGGTTTTTTATGGTTTCCGGATTGTCATTTTGTCAATGGAGGATTTATTTTTTGCTACAGTTGAATTTTTGCATTTTTTTGGGGGAAACTTTCTATGGATGATTTTATTCTTATTCAATTGGATTATATCAGAAGATGTTGGATTTTAGAGCTACGGCAACAAACTCGGTAAGTTTATTAAATTTATTTAATTGTGGGAAGGAAATAATGTTATGTTTTATTGTTGTTGTGTTTTATTTTATTACATATATAATTAATGTGTGTGAATATATTATTATTTTTAGTTAAAAATATATTACACACAGTAATTATAATTGTGGTAAAATAAATACATTTTATTTTTATGTTATGTTTGAAAGGAGAGTATTTTGTATTTAATTTGTATGGATGTTTTAGAGTAGAGTTTTGGCTATCATTCCTAGGTACTCCAGGCCTCTTGTACTAGGGTATAGTTTTACTTGCTGTTCTAGGTATTGGTACATTTGTTTAGTCTGTTTGGATGTTTTTGGTTTTAGTTGAGTGACAGATTGTTGCATTCGGAGTTCCTGATAGCTTTGTTATTTTTGTAGGGATGTTATAAGTTTTTCTAGTGTTGGTCTGGCTCTCCCTGTTGTTTGTTGGAAGGCATTATGCCATCCTTCTACAGCGTTATTAGTTTTGGCTTGTTGATTAAGTGTGCTAGTGTATATGTTCCACCAGGGAATTTGAAATTTGGGCTGTCTTCTGTGGCCAGATCTATGTAATCTGCCAACCCAGGTGTCTTCAAAGTAGTCCAATAGTGGACTTAGGGGTCGATTCCGATATGGGGCGGAAAGCACTCCGACCGAGCCGGATCCGGAGTGTTTTCCGACCGAGCCGTACCCCTGGAGTCCGAGCGAGTACGATGCTGCCGCATGCTGACGGACTCGTCTCGGTAGGATTCCCATTGAAGTCAATGGGAGCCGGTCGTACGACGCGTGCATGGCCTCGCATCGGCTGAATAGGTACGTCTCGCACAAGGGTGCCCCCTGCAGTGAGTACGCGTTGGTGCCATCCGCACTGTACATGCATGTGAAGGGGGGACCCTTGGGTCCCCCCTGTGTTCGACTCGTTCGGCTACGGGTGAAGGGGGTCCGGCACGGACCCCCGAAGTCCGCTTCCCGGAGCTTTTACGTCCCGGAGACTCCGACTCGATCCGGCTGTCCGAATCGTGCATCGTACTGGCTCGGTCGGAAATCGACTCCATTGCGCGGTACGGTTCATCTGCGATTGAGTCGTAGGGAGCGATTCGGACCCGGAAACGAGTCGGTCGGCGATTTCGCGTTCATTCGCATCGTACTTGGGCGTCCGGACCTCTGTACGAATCGGTCGGAAACGAAGCCTCCGACTCGGATCCGGTAAAGCCGAATCCGATTCGGAGGCCTTCCGACCGAGATCGGAATCGACCCCTTAATTGTTGTTCATGTTGTTTATAAAAAGGGCTTTCTAGTAGTATGTTGTAATGTTCAGCAACATCTGTTACTGGTACATAGGCTATTGCGATAAATTTTTTATTTGGTATGCAAAAGATGTATTAGTTGCGTACTCTACACTCAGTGATGATTTTTGTAGGTGCCTCCATAAGCATTGATTAAAATGGTAATAACACCCTTGAATTGAGGTATGGGGGTATGTTTTTAGTATAGCGTCAATCATTGTTTGCTCAAAATCTATAATGATTTTTTGAGGGAAATAATCATTAGTTTCTTGTTTTACTTTATTTAGCATTTCTACGTAGGTTGAATTGTGTTTGTTAGGTAGCAATGCGTAAATAAAGGGAATATTACAATTTTGATGTAGCCCACGGATAGTGTAAAGTTGGAAGAATGGTTTGGGACATGTTGTGAAAGTTCCATCCATCATCCATATTTCAGCTTGTTGAAGTTTAACTAAATTAGTTGCTGTACCAAACATTATAATTCTTTTTTCCTTGCATTTATTATCATAGATAATAAATGGTTCTTTATTGAAAGTAATAGCTTGTTCAGGGGTAATTATTACTTCGTCAAAAGTTTTAGCACTTGGTGTGGAAGTTGTTGTAGCCCTTTTAGTGCGCGCTATTGTTCTTTTTAATGAAGCTATGGCTGGCATTTGTCCAGTAGCTTCTTTGGGAATTTTAGGCAGCTGTTCTTTTAGAATTGCAGTTGTTGGTCTTTGTGAGCTTGTGCTAGCCTCTTTGATGTTTTCAAGTGCACCTCTAACTTCTATTTCTGTAATGTTTGGGGGATGATTATGTTCCCTGGTGTACATTACAGTGGTTTCTCTTGTTGTAGCACGGCCGTAACATTTATTGGAATAATATTTAGAACATTTCCAATTGACTTTTAGGCCAGTTTGTTTCTCCTGTGTGTAAACATATCCCATATAACATTGTAACATTTTTCCTTTCTGGGATGTTATAAATTGTGCTCCTTCAGTCATTTTGATGTTGAAAAATCTAAAATAAATGTATATAAGAATTATTAAATATATTGCTATATATATTAATGTTTAAAAATATAATTTTTTTTAAAGTATACTTACAAAGTTTGTCTTTATGTTGTTGAAATTGATGATCTTTATTCTTTAGGTGTGGAATGTTCTTCTGAAGTTTATTTGTCTGAAATAAAAAGCAAGTTTCTTTTATTATTTGTTTTACAACAATTTTATATGGGGTGGGGAAGGTTTTTGGGATGGGTTTTGGGTTTGGGTGGGTTTTTTACAGCTTTATTTCATGCGTTTTGGAAAATACTTACTTTCGGGGTCATTACAATGTCGGGCGGTTTGCCCCCGCTAGCCCGGCGGGGGCGAACCGCTCGACACCACACCAGAAAGACCCCCCACCATATTAGGATGGCTGGGGTGTCCGCTGCGAATGGAAAGACCGTCCGCCGCATTTCCGCCGGTCGACACGTCGACCGTGCGGAAAACACCATTAATATGGTGGCGGTGTCTGCAAGACACCGCCATCCATATTACGATACATGCGGAGAGCAGCCTTTCCATGGCGGCGTTGCCGCCATGGAAAGGCATACGGTGTTTGCTTTGGGGCCCGTTGCGGGCCCCCAGGGTGTTGAGGGGTGGGGGTGCACATGGGGGTACCTATGGTGCCCCCGCATTTGCATGCACAAGGTGGCAGGCACCACGCGGTGCCTGTCACCTTGTGCATGCAAATGCACAACGTGCATTTCCAGCATTGTGGCGGGCGGTGCTGTGAGCACCACCCGCCACAATGCTGGGAATGGGGGATGCCACCGCCACGGTGGCGGTGGCATCCTAATAGCAGGTGCGGGACCGCCGCACCCCTGGTGGATGGTCCAGCATTCCGTTACGGTGGCGGGCGGACTTTGTCTGCCCGCCATCGTAATGACCCCCTTTGTTAGTTGTATATTTTTATGGTGTTTTCTGTCGTTTGATTATTTTCATTAGAGTTGTCTGTAGTGGAAATATAAAATAGAATAAAGACATAAATTAGTTTTTTACGTTTGCATGTTATTGTTTAAAGAGTATTACTTTTAGTGTTATTTAGTATATTTTAGTTTACTTACTTTTGGTAGATTTTTTGTAGTTTTTGCATGTTAATCTTCTTTTTTTCAGTAGAATTTCAGCATAGTTTCTCCTTCTTTAGCTTTCTTGATTTGAGGTGTGAAATAAGAGTTAGGTTTGTCAGTTTATATAGTGTTTAGTGTATTGTTAGTTTAATTTTATTGGTCAGTTTTAAACTTGTGGGTTTCTATTGGTTAATTTATATTTTTTAAATTGTTTTGGAAGTTGTATTCCTTGTATGGAAAACGCTAATTAAGAGTTATTTTTTTTATTTTTTATTTATGTTTAAAGATTTTTGTTTATATGTTAGGTTATATATCTGAAATGAAAGAAATGGATTTTATATTATGAAAGTTCATATGTATAAATGTTGTTAATAGTGTATTATATATTTTAATTTATTGTTATGTTATTTTTGTTTGAAAAAAATGTGTGTTTAAATTAATTTCATTTGTAATATATGTTTAGGTATTTATTTGTATTTATGTAGTTTAATTTTAATGTTTTTTCTAGTTTTGTATAGTCGATATTTTTAAAATAACGATATTTGTGAGGTCGATATGTCTGTGGTGGATATTTTGTACGTAGTGTATGTTTTTAATGAATGTGCAATATTTCGAAAATCGATAAATATGACTACGATATTTTTGATATCAATGTTTATGATGTACGATATTATTGTTTCGATATTTTAGTGTTTTCTTAATTTCTTATTTTTGTGTCGAAATAACTGTAGGTCGATATTATGTCTCTCGAAATTATGTCAGTGATTCCATTTTTCTCTAGCACCCCTGCAGAGTTAATACCAAAATTCAATTTTATGTAGAAGCACATTTTCCTCAAGTGCTTGGTTGTGTACATGGTCCTCATATTTTAATTTGCCCACCCTTTGAGACAGAGGATGTGTATCGTAACTGTACAAGCAAATATTCTTTAAATATGTAAGCAGTATAGAATGCAAAAACTGACCTTGTTCCAAGAAACATTGGGAAGACTCATGATTTCTATATATTTACACACTATGGGGTCGATTCCGATCTCGGCCGGAAGCGCACCTAACAGTATTCGTCCGGAAAAAAACCAAGCTGAACGCGTGTTTCCCGACCGATTCGAACAGTCGTCCGAACGAGCAAGTACGATGTGCATAACTGCTCAGATCCCGACCCAGCTGTACGTACCCATTCCAGCTCCTGTTCCCCGCCCGAGCCGGATCTGGAAACGCCGAATCGAGTTGCACGGAAGCAAATATACAGCACCTTCCGGCCGGACTAGTACGATGCGCCTTTCGTACGCGCCGAACCCGTCGCTACGTCCGGCACGTCAGAGCATCCGGGAGAGCTGCACATAAGCTCTGATTCGCGCCACAAGACGATCCACGGCTATGAGACGAACAAGCCAGCAACGAGTACGAGTCGAAGCCACGAGAAACCCGAACGAGGCGACCCAACCATGAATCCCATCGCGCAGGTCCTACCAATACTCTACATCTATTACCGGAACCGGTACGGACGCATACGGCGCAGACGGTAAGTCAAACAGCCACAACACAAACAAACGACATGTACCCGACATATGTCACACACACATAGGGATGCAGAAATTATGTACACCAGCAACAGCAGAACCATAGGGGCGGGATGGCTATCACCAATGCCATACACACCCATAGGGGCATGATGGCTACCACTACCACCACCCCATCTCATGTGGGCCTGGATGCCTGTCACTACTACCATCCCCACTCATAGGGGGATGGATGCCTACCACTAACACCACCCCTACTCATGGGGGCCTGGATGACTGTCACTACTACCATCCCCACTCATAGGGGGATGGATGCCTACCACTAACACCACCCCTACTCATGGGGGCCTGGATGCCTACCACTACCACCACCCCTACTCAGGGGGGCCTGGATGCCTGTCACTAACACCACCCCTACTCATGGGGGCCTGGATGCCTGTCACTACTACCATCCCCACTCATAGGGGATGGATGCCTGTCACTACTACCATCCCCACTCATAGGGGGATGGATGCCTGTCACTAATACCATCCCCACTCATAGGGGGATGGATGCCTACCACTACCACCACCATACTCAGGGGGGCCTGGATGCCTACCACTACCACCACCCCTACTCATGGGGGCCTGGATGCCTACCACTACCACCACACCTACTCATGGGGGCCTGGATGCCTAGCACTACTACCATCCCGACTCATAGGGGGATGGATGCCTACCACTACCACCACCCCTACTCATGTGGGCCCGGATGCCTGTCACTACTACCATCCCCACTCATAGGGGGATGGATGCCTACCACTACCACCACCCCTACTCATGGGGGCCTGAATGCCTGTCACTACTACCATCCCCACTCAGGGGGGCCTGGATGCCTACCACTACCACCACCCCTACTCATGTGGGTCTGGATGCCTGTCACTACTACCATCCCCACTCATAGGGGGATGGATGCCTGTCACTACTACCATCCCCACTTATAGGGGGATGGATGCCTACCACTACCACCACCCCTACTCATGGGGGCCTGGATGCCTGTCACTACTACCATCCCCACTCATAGGGGATGGATGCCTACCACTAACACCACCCCTACTCATGGGGGCCTGGATGCCTACCACTACCACCACCCCTACTCATGGGGGCCTGGATGCCTAGCACTACTACCATCCCCACTCATAGGGGGATGGATGCCTACCACTACCACCACCCCTACTCATGTGGGCCTGGATGCCTGTCACTACTACCATCCCCACTCATAGGGGGATGGATGCCTACCACTAACACCACCCCTGCTCATGGGGCCCTGGATGCCTACCACTACCACCACCCCTACTCAGGGGGGCCTGGATGCCTACCACTACCACCACCCCTACTCATGGGGGCCTGGATGCCTACCACTACCACCACACCTACTCATGGGGGCCTGGATGCCTAGCACTACTACCATCCCCACTCATAGGGAGATGGATGCCTACCACTACCACCACCCCTACTCATGTGGGCCTGGATGCCTGTCACTACTACCATCCCCACTCATAGGGGGATGGATGCCTACCACTAACACCACCCCTACTCATGGGGGCCTGGATGCCTACCACTACCACCACCCCTACTCAGGGGGGCCTGGATGCCTACCACCACCCCTACTCATGTGGGCCTGGATGCCTGTCACTACTACCATCCCCACTCATAGGGGGATGGATGCCTACCACTACCACCACCCCTACTCAGGGGGGCCTGGATGCCTACCACTACCACCACCCCTCCTCATGTGGGCCTGGATGCCTGTCACTACTACCATCCCCACTCATAGGGGGATGGATGCCTACCACTAACACCACCCCTACTCAGGGGGGCCTGGATGCCTACCACTACCACCACCCCTACTTATGGGGGCCTGGATGCCTGTCACTACCACCACACCTACTCATGGGGGCCTGGATGCCTGTCACTACTACCATCCCCACTCATAGGGGGATGGATGCCTGTCACTACTACCATCCCCACTCATAGGGGGATGGATGCCTACCACTAACACCACCCCTACTCAGGGGGCCTGGATGCCTACCACTACCACCACCCCTACTCATGGGGGCCTGGATGCCTGTCACTACTACCATCCCCACTCATAGGGGATGGATGCCTACCACTAACACCACCCCTACTCAGGGGGCCTGGATGCCTACCACTACCACCACCCCTACTCATGGGGGCCTGGATGCCTGTCACTACTACCATCCCCACTCATAGGGGGATGGATGCCTACCACTAACACCACCCCTACTCAGGGGGCCTGGATGCCTACCACTACCACCACCCCTACTCATGGGGGCCTGGATGCCTGTCACTACTACCATCCCCACTCATAGGGGATGGATGCCTACCACTACTACCATCCCCACTCATAGGACGGGTAATGCATGACACAACCAGCATACTCCAACATAAGGAATGTCAGAAAAAGACATCACCCCAACATCATGACAAGCGTGTGTAGTCTGTGTCTAATGCCTACAACACTGAACATGACATTGAACATACAATGTGACCCCCTATCACATGTGTCACACATAAATGTGTGTGGCCTCCACAATGCAAGCAGACCATGACCACTGTGGCAATGGGGTCTAAACCACCATCATCACAGTGACCAAAATGTAAGTGTGGGGTCCATAGTTGAAGCACATTTGGAACATTGTGGCAATGGGGTCTAAACCCCCATCATCACAGTGACCAAAAGGTAAGTGTTGTCATGGAAAAAGCTGCAACTGCCAAACAGCATGGATGATTCCTGGTCACACAACAACAAACACATCAGTGGCAAAGTAGTGCTTGTGTCCCATAGCAACATAGATTGGGTGAGGCAAACAGTGCAGTGCAAATAAGACATACCTTTGGCCATGTGCAGACAAACATCACCCATGGGGGCTGACATTGTCAACATTTATCAATTACACAATGACAGAAGTGACCATCATAATGCAGACCCACATATCTGCACCAATGGACACACACATGTAGATATCCTGTGGAGACTGTAGATGTGAGTTGAACAAATACCATACCATGGCAGCAATGGGACATACAAACCATGATTATTGTGCTGACTGATGACCTAGGAGTCCCAGGGACAGCAGGGGAAATCCACCAAACAACATACAGCCAATGGCACACTGAAGATATGCCAATGCAGTGGTGCAGATGCACAAACACAAACAGGCAGCCTCACACTGCATATCAAACACAACTGGTGATGGGGGGTTGTGCCAGTGTCCCCAGGCAACCACACAACACATGAGGAGGCCTGAATCCCAATTACACAGATGTGTATACAGTGCCACACAAAAGTAACTCATGGATCGGATTCCCCTATGTGGGCAATCAGGCATTGTTAGATGTGAGGGAGCCCAAATTACACATGTCACACAAGCTTGTAGGAACAGCAACTAACACACCAAGAGACAGACCCACCAAAGCACTACCCCCAGGGACCCCACATTGTGGTGACACTAGCCTGCATGATAATCCCACTGTGATGACAAAGGTAGATGTCGTTCACACTGTGAACCACAGCCATGTGTCCTGAGCAACTATCTACCATCACACCTACACAAGCACAAATCAATCAGCACGGCCTGTCAGCCAAGGCCAATATGAAGGTAGGGGTCTAGCCATGCAACAACTCACATTTGCACACACTCAACACCACACACCTTGATCTCCACCAATGTGCAGCAGTGAATCTCACATGGACTGGTGACATTGCACATGCACCCATGACAATCCCAGGGGTAGAGGTGGGAACTAAGGTGCGAAACCCATCACACATGGCCAGTCAACAAGACTCGTGAATGTCTGACACACTGCACAGTACGCCGTACATGGGCATGACGTGAAATCCACCCCAATCAATGGGATCCCGGCCACAGTCACACACCAATGAAGAAGCCAAGGTGACCCACAAAGAACACACATAGACAACTTCCAACATTGCACCTCTGACCCTGATGAGTGGCAGCAGTCACACACACAACGTGTCACAATCACTGAAAGGTACCCCAAACTGTAAATTACATGACTTGTGTAACCAACAAGTGCCAAGGGGAATCCTGACTGTGTCCCATCTGCGTATGCCCACATCCCCAGCCCTGACAACAAAGACAACTAGGGATGACAACCTGATGAACATTAGTTTGCCATGCACCCACATCCCGGAGAAACCAGGTCCAAGATGCTGGATGAACACAGGACAACTCAGCAAGCATCACAAACAGGAACATCCCTAGGGACACAGCCTGTGTAGGAAAAGGGAAGGGAACACACACAGACATGCTCACCCAACACACAACACGGGCCCAGGCAATGTCACGGGATTACACACTGCCATGAGGGCACTCCACTCCTGTGGAAGGTCCGCTGTGCCAAACCTTGTCTGTGCACGACTCAAACATGTCAGCAGAACCCTCGGTCAGTGAGTCAACAACTACAACACACTGAAGGCTCTGCTCACATCAGCCTGGGTACGGGAGTGTCACGTCAGTCATCTGCATACACCCAAAACACGTGTCAAGCAAGTTGCACTGTATACACAGATGAGTCCTTCAACATTGATGTGCTAAACTGCATGTCCAGTGGAGATGGGCACACAGTCAGGGAAATAGAAACATTGAACAGTGGTAAGCCCACCAGATGTGCATCAGTGTAAGCCAAAGATGTTAATTTACAAATGCAAAACGTACATCCCTGTGTCAAATGCTGAACATTACACCCTCAGACTGCAGCAAAGGATGCTATAGATCCAGACTACATTAGGACACATATCCCATGGACCACATGGAGTCCATCACAGCAACACTTCATTTTCCGGATCTGAACACTATTACAACTGCAAATGCATGATGATACTCATCTACATCAAGTACATCCAAAGAAAAACCACAAGTAAACAAAAAGAGGCTTTATTCAGCAAATGTTAAACAAAAATTTTAAGTCCAAAAGAAACTAAGGCCAATGGCCAGTCCAAATACACAGTCCCAACAGGGTGTTATGTGACAACTTGTCACCCATTGCTTGCCTGCACTGGTACGGACAGGGGACATCCCCCTCGGAGGGGCATACAAGGGCAGGCCAGGCACCGCAGGGACAGGATCTGGGGATGCCAGAAGGAGGCAGTGAAGGGGTGGTGGGTGCAGGAGTGTCACCGGCAACTGCAGTGGAGGTGTCTGACTCAGGGGGGGCCGGCACCACTGTAGGGCACAAGTCAGATGGTGTGGGTGCTGCAACCACTGCAGTGGGCCGGTCAGATGGCGTGGACTGGGTCCCCACTGCAGTGCCCGAGTCAGACAGGGTGGTTGTGGACTCCACTGCAGTGCATGACTCCAAGGGAGTGGAAGGGGGGGCAGATGAGGTGGGCAGGACAGACGGGGGGACCCGGTCTCCACACCAGTGGCATAAACAGGCAGAGCGTCTGGTTTGGGGGTGGAAGAGCAAGTGGCAGGGGGGGAGGGCCTAAGCAGTTTGGGGATGCGGTATCGGTGTGTGGGGGAACCTGGGGCTGGGTGTGGCGGGGGAACCTGTGGAGTGGTGGCCTGGGGGATGGAGGAGAGAGACTGTGTGGTGGAGCTGCGTGGTGTTGGTGGTGGGGTCTTGTCCTTCCTGGTCTGGGGGACTTTTGAATGGGGTCCTCAGTCTGCCTGTGCCTGGGGGAGGGTGTCCGGGTGTGAGGGGCACTCCCTCTGTGTGTGGTGTTCGCCTCTTCTGCCTGGACTTCGTGTCAGATGTATCTGTGGGGAAGAGGCCAAGCTCACAGAGGAAGAGCTTCTGGGAGGGGGGGGTTGCAGGTGAGGCAAGGGAAGGGGTTTTGGAGGGAGAGGTATCTGAGGACTGCGTAGTGCTCGTGGATGCGTGTGTGTGTGTCTGGGCACCATCCCCTGTGAGTGAGGTATCAGTCCCCTGACCGTGTGTGCGTGTGCATCTGGAAATTGGCTTGTGTGTCTGTGTGCTGCTTGGGTCTGTGCTGGTGCGTGCCGGTGCCGGTGTGTGTGTGCTTGGGACAGGTAGGGTGCTGGGGATTGTGGATGGGGCAGAGGTAGGAGGGGTGAGGGACTGTTGCAGGAGGGACACTGCTGCCATCAGTGAGGAGGCCATGGACTGATTGGTCCGATGTAGGGCAGACATGCCAGATGACATGCCCTCCATGAATGACACCAGTTGTGTCAAAAGACCCGTGTGTGCATGGAGGACACTCAGAATTGATGTCTGCCCTACATGGATCTGTTTCAGCAAGTCCACAGACTCCACACTCAGGGCAGCAGGGGAGACAGAGGCAGGGGGTGCGGTGCCAGGCATGAAGGAGACACACTCCCCTACATGGGAGCCTCCACGGACAGATGGGAGCAGATGGGAGGGCGGAGATGGTGGTGGTGGCGGGGACAGACTTGCTTGATGTTGCCTCTGGTCTGCTGACACCCGCCTCCACAAGGGAGTCCTCACTGGAGATGCTGTTTTCCCCAGCCGAGGTGGTCGTAGATGAGGTATCCTCAGTGTGGCTCCCCTCACCTTCCGTGCCACTGGGTCCCTCGGTCTCCCATGCAGTGGACCCAGTCTGGCTCTGCCGCTCCTCTTGGTCCGTGGAGCTGTCTCCTCCTGTGGCCGTAGATGTATCTGCAAACAATCAGGATAAACAGAGCAACATTAGTCACCTGTACTAACCACACACACCACAGTAAGTACAGCACATCACAGAGCAAGCCCTGCCATCATTTGCTAGACATTGCAATTAGTGCTGACACTGATTTGAAGAAGCCCATTGTCTGCCTGACAGTCAGTCATGCCACACATATCCTACCTGTCCATGCACCCATCTGTCTGCTGCCTGTTGTATGCGACTAATCATATGTGCACACATGCCCCACATACACAGTTGTTGGACATCCAAGAGAACATATGGAAATGTGTCACTCCAAACACATGGCATCTCCTGCCACTGACTCAGTACATGTGTCAGGAAAAGTGATGGGCAAAGTCTCTGTTGACATGCGGGTTTTGGTTCCATCACCAGACACAATAATGTCCTCATGTCCTGATAGACAATGCAACAATGGTGTGCATGCAGGACATATCACACCACTGATGGATCACCCTTTGCGATTGGAATTTCATGGCACAGGCTTGTCTGGCAAGTCAGTCATAACTGTCTCCTGTCACAAGGGCAGTGCATACACACAACACCAGTCTGCACTGTGTCACAATCATGGAAGTTTTAGAAATGTAAGCCCTGTAGCTGACAGGTGCACATGTGCACCCCTGGCCACCCACATCATGAGGACTGAGATGATCCCACATCAATCAAATGAGACATTTGAGTGACTGCAAACACAAATCCGTACACATGAGCACTTCACCGTCTGATGAGAATGAACCAAAGCTGCCTGCACCTCAATGTTTCATACAACATCGTGCACGGTCAAGGGATCAGAGACCTATGCATTAACCTATGTGCAGATCCCATGGTCACAACTCAGATGGCTGGCCACCCCAAATTGTTAAACACTCCAGGAGTCCAAATAGCAAGGCCACACCACGGTGACACAGAGGCATACACCTGAGTGCACTCCTCACAATGCCCAATATGTATGCTGACACACGGGAGTGGGAGAACAGAGTGCCTTCGATGTACGGAGTAGGCATTACAGTCCTGGTCCATGTGCAACATGGTATTACCCAGAACACTAGGCAGGTGGCTATGCATGTGTCACACACATGATGTACATACTTCTGAGGCTCCTACCTTGGTCTCTGCAGCAGCATGGGTGTGTGGCACATACCCCAGACATGTGGTGAGTCAGAGCAGCAATTGGAACACATATTAAAGCCATACCCAGAGTACATGTCAGATCACAGGCATTGTGAGCAATTGTACCACCCATGCAGCCCACCACAAAGTTCCTGTAACTGATGCTGTCCCCAACTTGAACCACAGGTAACTGCAAGTACACAGTACCCAAGTGACCTATGTCACAGACTGTAAGGGCCACACCTGTGTATCAGATGAGGAGGGGGCATGACACAAGTGAGGGACATGAGTCCAGGACGACATGACAGTTGTACTGTGGAAGTGGAACCAGGCTAAAGGAGTGCATAGAGCATGTCAGTCATAGTACACAGTTGAGGCTAGCACTTACCCCCTCCTTGCTGCTGTCTGGCCTTCAGCAGCCCATCCAGGTCAGGGAAAACCACCGCCAGGATACGGAGCATGTGGGGGTTCAGGGTCCGGTGTCTGCCCCTCCTACGAGGAGGCGACAGCTTCAGCTGGACCCTTGCGATCCTCCAGGTCCAGCCCCGAAGGTCCTGCCACCTCTTCTGGCAGTTGCGGATCCTGCGCCTATTGACCCCCACAGATCGTACTGCCCGGACGATGGTCAGCCAGATCCTGCTTCTGGTGGGCATCAACCTGTGAGGATGACAAAGTGAAAAGGCCATTACTACACATGCAACATTTCCGTGCATCACACAGTTGGATATACATGTCTCAATCACAGGGGCATATGATCTACACAGGTAGTGCAACTATGACTATGAACAGTTTGCCAGCTGTTACTAAATGGTATCATTGCCTGGGAAGTCAAACCTTGTAGTAATGCACTGTTAATGCACTATACCTGTTCAGTGCATGTGACTACACACTTTGGGGGGTGACAACTACTCAGTGAGCATGCTAGCCACTGGTGTACACACTGTACGTCTTGCTAGTCAGACAACATGCACAATTAGTAAGGCAGTGGACAGCACACTCACCTGCTCCCCTGGTTTCCCATACAGCTTGCTGTACTGTGGAAGGAGGCTGTCCAGCAGGGCCTGGTTCTCCTCAGTGCTGAAGGCTGGGGCTCTATCCACAGTACGTGCCATTGCAGTAGCCAGAGGATGCAGAGACAGCAGCAGTGGTAGTGGCAGATGTCGTCCTGGAGCATGTAGTGCAGGCAAGTGAGCTCTCAGGGGAACAGCCAGCATTATATGTGTGCTCCAGAGGCAGATGAAATGAATGAATGAAATAAAATGAAATGAAATGAAAATGATATTTATAAAGCGCATAGTTACCCGCAGGCATCCCAGCGCTGTGGGCAAGTCGAATCAGCTGTGACACGATCAATTGGGAAAAAGCCAAGTTTTAAGCATCTTACGGAATGACATGTAGTTGGGTTCCTTTCGGAGCTGCAGAGGAAGTGAGTTCCATAGCTTAGCGGCGTTGTAAGAAAAAAGACGTCCGCCGCTTCGGGCCTTCTTAATTCTAGGCACAGACGCCAAGTGAAGATTATTTGAGCGAAGGTCCCTAGTAGCTAAATAGGGCTGGATCAAAGATGAGATAATAGGAGGTCCATTCCCTCCTATCAGCCTGTGAGTGATACACAAAGCTTTAAAATGGACTCTTTCCAAAACTGGAAGCCATTGGAGAGCCTTTAGGGCAGGCCTTGCTGTTTGGCGACTATGAATTCCCATAAGAATCCTAGCGGCACAGTTCTGCACAGTTTGAAGTTTGGCCAACACCAGGCTAGGGGCAGCAAGGTACAGTGCATTTCCGTAGTCCAAACGAGATAAAATAAGCGATTGGACTACAAGCTTTCTAACCTGGTGGGGTAGCAGATACTGTCCCATGTGTCCAAAGTGATAGGTCCAAGTCGTTTGCATCTTCTGAATCTGGCCAATCAATTGAATTGCACCACTTATACACGCCCACAGCATCCTTCAAAAGTTCAACTTCATGACACCCATGAATTTGCAACATTGTTGTGGGTGGCCAACTGAATTCACTGCATCCGACTCGTTAAAGCTTCGAAAACGCGTCCGTTACCATGTCAGGCCATAGCCAATGCGTGCGCACCGATCGGTCCATTGCTGTACAACGCGTATTTTGAAAAACAACACGCACCCGTCCACATCATATGCAATGGCCAATGCGTGCGCACCGATCGGTCCATTGCTGTACAACGCGTATTTCGAAAAACAACACGCATCCGTCCACATCATATGCAATGGCCAATGCGTGCGCACCGATCGGTCCATTGCTGTACAACGCGTATCCGTTCACATCATATGCAATGGCCAATGCGTGCGCACCGATCGGTCCATTGCTGTACAACGCGTATTTTGAAAAACAACACGCATCCGTTCACATCATATGCAATGGCCAATGCGTGCGCACCGATCGGTCCATTGCTGTACAACGCGTATCCGTTCACATCATATGCAATGGCCAATGCGTGCGCACCGATTGGTCCATTGCTGTACAATGCGTATCCGTCCACATCATATGCAATGGCCAATGCGTGCGCACCGATCGGTCCATTGCTGTACAACGCGTATTTCGAAAAACAACACGCATCCGTTCACATCATATGCAATGGCCAATGCGTGCGCACCGATCGGTCCATTGCTGTACAACATGTATCCGTCCACATCATATGCAATGGCCAATGCGTGCGAACCGATCGGTCCATTGCTGTACAACGCGTATTTCGAAAAACAACACGCATCCGTTCACATCATATGCAATGGCCAATGCGTGCGCACCGATCGGTCCATTGCTGTACAACGCGTAAGCCAGGGCAGATAATATAAAAATGCAGCAATCACTGTATGAAGTTTCAGGACAAATCACCAGCCTCACAGCAGAAATCACCAAACTCCAGCAAAGAGTAGCCCAAGTTGACAAGGTGGGATCGGCAACAGTCAAGGTGATCAGGAATCACGACGGTCAGCTGGAGTATCTCCAGACTAAGGTCGAAGATATAGAGAAACGTCAGAGCAGAAATAATTTGAGGATTTTTGGAATTCCAGAGGGCAAGGAGGGGTCTGATTCTCAGCAATATATTGTCAAACTATTCGATAAGGGCTTCCCTGGCTTGATGGACTAGGACAAGGACTCTCAAATGCTTGCGCATCGCCTCAATCGGAATGCCTCCAATACTAGATCACTGCCATCTTGCCCAATCCTAATATATATTGGGAACATCCTTTTCAGGCAGGTGATTTCTCTTAAATTACATCCAACCACACCATTCATGATTGATCAGATGCCAATTGTTGCACGATCAGACCTTTCTAAATCTACAATGGATCGACTTTGGGAGATGCACCAACTTATAGACCCTCTTAAGGCTTTCTGCAGGAGTCAGCTTGCGTTAAAATTATAAACGATGGATGGACTCAGATGTGTTACTCAGAGGGAGACGCTATGCAGGCTCTGAGCTTGTGGAAAGGTACTTTCCCCTACACTACTTCTAAATAGCACCCCTGTTTAAGTATGTGCTTCTTCCCTTGTCTTCCCTTTTTTTTTACTCTCTCTCTTCCGCTAATATATTGTCTCTCTTCTTCTCTCTTCCTTTTTCTTTCTTGAATTATAGCTACTGATTTGCTGATTAAGCTGCATCTCACTCAATAGCTTCATTAATCTCCACCACCACCAGCAGCAATACAGTGTTCTTACTTGATTGTCAGTCTAGTGAATTGTATATGTATCAGTACAGGGTGGTTGGGAGGTGGCGGGGGACGGGTCCGGACTGTTCTCTTCTAGGGCTGCTCCAACCTGCAGCCAAGGGTGGGGTTGATTCCTTTCCTAGAGCACAGGGGTGGCTTTAGGTGGGGGTGTGGGTTAGGGTGGGTGGTATTGTTTGAAATTTATGATGCAGAGAATGCTATTCAGAGATTTTATCTTTTTTGTTTCTAATTTGAGGAACTATAGTTTTACATATGGAGGAAGGAGGTTCTTAAGCAAGTCACTTAAGACTCATGGCTAATGCTAAATGCATGTGTTGGAACATTTCTGGAATTAATGCGTGAAATAAGCGGCAATTGGTTCGAGAGGAGATAGGGCTCTACAAGCCTCAATTAGTAGAATTAACTGAGTCACACTTGGCATATAAAGGTCGGCTTTTATTAAAGCAGCTGGGATATGACATAATTATTTGTACTTTGCAATCGGTCTCTATTCGAGGGGTTGCCATACTCTCAGCAAAAGATTTTCATTGTCAAGCTCTGAGAACCACTGCCGATCCAAGAGGGCACTGGGTACTGGTACAATTAATACTGAACCGACAAAAGTTTGTTATCTGTGTGGTTTATGGCCCAAATACCGATGACCCAGAAGTATTAGATAAGTTATCTTTGGAATTGTTGGATTGGGGTTGAGAAGTGATCAAAATGGGCGACTTTAATTGTGTGCTTGATTATAACATTGATTCTACTAATCATGCTGCGACCCCTTGTAAGTCTAGAACCAGGGCATCAATTAAGGACTTGATTTGGCTACCTGTCTTTTCCGATGTCTGATGGACTCTCCATCCGGCTGTGCCTTGTTATACTTTTTATTCATGCCCACACAAGAAGTACTCTAGGATAGATATGGTTTTTGCCCGGAGGTCCCTAATGGATGGTGTGAAAATAGATTTATGTCCTAGGATTGCTTCGGACCATAATCCAATTCTGTTCTCAGTCGCCCCAACTGAAACAATGGATAATCTCCTCAAGTTAACATTCCCTCGTCACCTGTTGTCTAACAATGGTTATAGAATATATATTTTAGGGCTACTCAAGGAGTTCTTTCTGGTCAACAGAAGTACAGCGCCACCTGAAGTAATCTGGGATACAATGAAGGGTTATGTTCGTGGTGTTACCCTCCAGTACCTGGTCAGGCAAAATAGGGCTGCCTCGGAAGAGGCTCATCTTCTGTACCAAGCAATTCTCCAACTTGAACTATTGTATGCTTTGAAAGTCTCTCAAGGAGAAGCAGAAGAACAGACTATGTATCTTCAATTAATAGAAAAACTCTCTCTCCTGGGCCGTAGATTAAATGACCAAATAGCGCCAGATATTTGAAATATAGATCGCTCCAGTATGAGTATAGCAAGAGGGTTGGCTGAGTCCTGGCACATCAGAATTTAGATCGGCAGTCCAAATGTATGATTCGTTCAATTAAGGGTATGGATGGCTTAGTGCATACAAAACCCATGTCCATTCTGGAGCAATTCTCCTGCTTATATGAGAAGTTATATAGTCAGCCCCAGCAAATTGATCACACCAGACTCAGGGATTACTTACAGCAGTGTAGTCTCCCCCATCTCAGTGAAGATCGAGCCTGGGAGCTGCAAGTTCAGTTCTCTCTGCTTGAGAGTGAGGCTGCATTAGGGACTCTCTCCACAGGCAAGGCTGCGGGCAAGGATGCCAAACCTCTAGAATTGTATAAAGTATTCAAAGATATAATAATCCCAGAATTCTTAAAACTAATCTAACATATCCATACAGGTGGCGCTGTTCCCAATACTTGAAATACTACTACTATTGTGGTATTTTTTTTTTTTAAAAAGGCAAACCTGAGGAAGATATGGGGTTTTACCGACCCATATCTCTGATTAATTCAAATGCAAAATGGTTTGCAAAAAGCTTGGCAATCATCTTGCCCCCATACTTTCAACCTTGGTAACACAACAACAACATGGGTTTATTCCAAGCAGAGACACCACAGGCCACACCAATACGCATTTGCAGCGTTTGATGTGGCTGGCAATTCTAATACCAATATAAGCATGATCCTACTGGATGGCAAAAAGGTCCTTCACTGGGTATCTTGGGAGTGTTTGTGGGCCACTATGGGTTTATTTGGCCTTGGTGAGCGATTTATTAAACTGACTCAGGCACTATAGAAGATCCTGTGTGCCAAGGTGGCCTATGCCTGGAAATATTAAAATATATTTCCGAGCTGCTAGGTTCGGCAGGTTCTTGGGGTACAAGCTTAATCTATCCAAAACACAGGCCCTTTTGAACTATAAACCAGATTCTCCTATGCCTGGGGTAACTGCAACGGCGGTTTATCTCGGAATTAGACTGTGTCCTTTGGTCACGAATATTATCAAACTGAACTATGAACCTTTACTACTCTCAGTCATTTCTAAGATGAAATCCTGGAATAAGCTCCCACTTACTATTCTAGGTCGAATCAATATTATTAAAATCAATATTCTTTCAAAATTCTTTTATTTATTTCACGAAATCCCTTTGAGAGTCCCTGAGCCCTTTTTTAAGCACCTGGAGGGTGCCATTGGAAGTTGTATATGGAGCTATTGGTGCGCAAGACGTGCCATTTGTTTTATGAAGCTTCAGTACAAGAAAGGAGGGCTTCAACTCCCAGACTTTAAGTTATATTTTTGAGTGGCCTTCACCGGTTATCTGCGCAGCCTATTAATCCCAACTGATCCAGACCCTTCATCTTTTGGCTAAAAGCTAGCTCTTGGATCTGAGTTTAGGCTTTTTTTTATAGGCCATGGGACCCCAACTATTTTTAGAGGGTGCACTCTAAAATAATAAGTGATATTATTTATATTTGGCAGGGGATATGTACTAAATACGCAATAGCTATTTAAAACAAAGATTCACCACTTTGAGATAATACCGCTTTTTCCCCAATTTTCCATGATTCAGTCTGTAGGGTTTGGGCACAGCATGGGGTTTTCAACGCTGGGCCAGCTGTACGATATGAATCATTTGTTATCCTTTTCAGGATTGTAAGATCAGTATGAACTCCCTCTTCGGGTTTTTTTTTTTAAAGAATTTATAAATTAGGGATTATCTACTGTCAGGATGTGAGCAGCAGTTCAATATGGAAGTCTCAGAACTGACGTTATCCTACAATAAATCTACCAGGAACCATTATTAGTATATTGCATCAAGGTTTCTGTCAATATGTTACGGACCGTACAGCTTTATTAGCTACAAAATGGAACTGGTCTCTTGTATCTGAGATTCTAATCTCAGAGATTCAGAGCACATTAGAGACACTTGACCGATCTGTTCTCTATATTATGCCCTGAATAAAATTTCCAGATGGGGAGTTAATTGTACCTCAGATAAGACTAAGGTGCATATGTACAAGGAAGTGACAGAGCGTGGAGTTAGCCTTCTTGGCTTAGCGCTGTGCTCCGCATTTGTGAAACGCAGGGCTGCACCGTATTCACAACAATACAGTGCAGCCCTGTGTTTTCCCCTGTGCTGGCACTAAATGTAGCTGCCTAGCGTGAACGCGGGCACCCTTGCACTACAGTGCAAGGGTGCCTGCATTTTGGGAAATGATTGTTTGTGTGCAGTAAGGTGTCCCTTGCTGCACATAAACAATCTTTTTTTTTTTAAATTATTTTATTTTTGCATTTTCAAATACATACACCATATGTGCTATGCGCACAACAATTAAACCCCCCGTGTGACAACAAGAATCATTGAGGTTACATTATTTTATCGTACAACAAGAAGCATTTCATTAACCCATACCATTCCACGTTAGTCCAAAGAGCTTTTAGGGTGTGCCCCTGACATCCGCAGCATCTAGAGGGTTAATCAGTAGGTAAGTCGTCAGTGGGGACCAGACATACTTGGGCCTAGAGGGAGCTGGAAGTTCCTTGGCATAACATGCCAGTTGATCCCTGCAAAATACCAAATCATGCAGCCAGTCTCTAAATTTGGGGGCTTTTTTGCTGTCCCATGTTTGTGCTACTTTCCTTTTAGCCAGTAAAACTGCTATCAGCACCAGTCGTCTATTCTGTGGTTTGAAACGCTTCACCAGCCCCAGCAGACAAATCCAAGTGGAGTACTCCACTTCCTCCATTATTATGTCTGTTAAAGCTTGTGTGACCAACACCCAGAATTCCTTAATACTGAAACAATTGCATGCGAGATGAATAAAATCAGCCTCTTGTATCCCACACCATTTACATCTAGCTGTGTCTCGCAGGCCATATCTCCTTAACTGAAGTGGTGTATAATACAACTGCTGTAGATATTTGAAGTGAATTATGCGCAAGTTGCAGTTTGCCGTCAGCCGTTTGGTCATCAAGCAGCTGAATTCCCAATCCTCGTCACTGAGAGCGATACCTAGAGCCTGTTCCCATCGCTCTTGTGCCTGGCTAAGTACGGGCGCAGTGTCAGATTGCATGGTTGTATATAGTCGGGTGACCAGCCTACCTCGTGAGGGACCTGCCAATAGTGTCTGCAGGGGACTCAAGGTGTCTGGTGCAGCCCGGTTTTTGGTATTGAAGACCTTGAGAGCCTCCCGCAATTTATAGTATGTAAAGACTGACATTAGTGGGTATTCCATTTGAAACTGCGGTGTACTAGACGTGAGTGGAAAGACAGAAGATTTTCCCCAGTTAATACTTAGCCCCGATAAATGTTCATATTTAATGTATTCCCGGATGAGAGGATGCAGATGCACTACCGGGTCTCGAATATACAGAACCATGTCATCCGCATACATGGAGATTATTAGAGGACGTTGACTAAACTGAAGGGGCACATTCACGTATCTCTGACGCACAACACACGCCAGAGGTTCCATTACAATGGCGAATAAAATAGGGGAGAGTGGACACCCCTGTCTGGTCCATTTGTGTATGTGAAATGGTTGAGAATGGTAGTTGTTAATGCGTACCCTCGCCACTGGTGCTGTATAAAGAATCTCTATCCATCTAAGGACTGGGAACGGCAGGCCCATCCTCTTTTTAGTATCAAACATATACCCCCATCTGACCGAATCAAAAGCATTAGCGGCATCCAGAAATACCGCCACTGCTCTGCACTCCGGGTCCAGCCAGTGTAAGACCGCAAACAAAGTGCGCAGGTTATGGGACGTGGACCGGGATGGTACAAAACCCGACTGATCCGGGAGGACCAGAGCGGGCAATAGTGGACGCAATTTAGTGGCAATAATTTTAGCAATTATTTTAGTGTCAATATTCAATAGTGAGAGGGGACGATACGACTCACAGTTGTTTGCCCGCTTCCCTGGTTTCAGCAAAGTCACTATTAGAGCTTCCCGTAGGGTGGGGGGAGTCGACCTTTCTCATATGCCTCGCTGTACATATTCACCAAATGTGGGGCTAGGATGTCCACATACTCCTTATAAAATTCCCCGGGCAGTCCATCTATGCCCGCGGCCTTGCCAGATGGTAGCTTACGTATAGCGTCTTTCACGTCTTCTACTGTGAGAGGTTGCATTAGGTACTCCTGTTGTCCATCTGAAAGCCAGGCTAATGCTATGGTCTCAAAGAAGTCCCCAATTTCCTCACCATCAGCTTCCACCCCTGAACCATAGAGTGAAGCGTAATAATCACGGAAGCATTCTACGATATCTGGGGTATTATGGTACACTGTCCCATTCGGCCCTTCCAATTCCGTAACATAATCTTGAGTTCTCACCCCTTTGAGCTTAGCCACCAGGGTACGGCCAGGGTGACCCCCCTCACCGTAAGCCCTAGCCGTCCAGCGTCTACACAGGTGTTGTATCTCTTGCTCCGCTGTCTCGTTGTATTCTGTTACTAGTGTCCTAATCTCTGCTAGTTTGGATGTATTCAAGGAACTGGCATACTCCTGTTCATGCCGCTTTATCTCAGTCTCTATGTGATGCAAGCATGATCTCAGCGCCTTTAGAACCCCAGACTGAAGCCCAATACAGGTACCCCTGATGGTCACCTTAAAGGCTTCCCAAAGTGTGCCCTCATCATCCACTGTGCCCACATTTTGTTCAAAAAACAATTCAAGCCGGCGTGGCCGGGCAAGATGGCCGGGTAGACGTGCTTTACCTCGGCTCCCGGTTCGTGTCGCATTCCCGAGCGCTTAAGCACCTTCATATATCTCCAAATCGTAGCCACAAACTCCTGATCTGATGCGGGCTCCGTAGAGCGGGAACGGGAGTCCCGTGGAGCTGAAGGGACACCCCGGTGAGCTGAATCGGGGGTCCGGGAGAGCGGTGAGGGACCTGTGCAAAATGGCGGCCGCCACTAGCTGTCCGAGAAGAGCCCGCTAATTACCGAGAGCTCCCTCGCTGCGGCCACACAGGAGCAGGGGAGCCCACCCCCTCTCTATGACCCTCGCTGGAGTGGTGTGCGGACAGCGGAGTGCCGCGCCTAAGATCGCCGGGGTCCGGGACCGCGATCACGGAGCACCACAAAATGCCAGCCATCGACCGCGAGGTGAGGAGAGGGCACTGAGCAGCGGGTGTCCTCTCCCCTTACGACTTGAGAAGCGCGGGGGAGCCTCCCCTCTTTCACACCCCCACAGCTGAGGCCGAGTTGAGGGGAGAGCTTCCCAGAGGTCAGAGCCGCGATGCTGTGGGACAGCAGACTGCAGCACGAGAAGCGGGCCCCTCACTGATCTGTGAGCAGGGGAGGCATCGTAGCAGGGCAAGGTGACCCAATTAGTGGTGGGAGCAACTTGGATCCTGGTGAGCTGGGCCACACCTGAGCATCAATGACAACCAGGGGATTTGCCTGATTTGCCTGACCTTGACATGGCTGCCAGTGCCACAGCATCCTGCTAAATTCATGAGAGAGTTCCTGAGGCGCCCCCCCAGGCGGTTTTCCCTGACCAGAGGCAGTAGTAATGAGGTGAGGAGAGCGAGACCTGTGCCCCCCACGCAGCTAAGCCACATCACAAGCAACCAAGAGAGGCGCGAGATCCCACAGTACACCCCCTAATAACCGGCTGGTACCACCTTGCTGACCCTGTGTGTTGGGGGAGCTGGGGTGTGTGGACACCACCGTCAAGACATGGCTCTTGCCTACTACGAGGAAGGGGGCGGCGACCATTATCTGCGACCAGCGCAAAACGCAGAGACGTCAGGGGGTCACTGAGGACGCACTTATGCCACCGAAGAAGGTGACTACCAAAGTCTCCAACTTCTTTCCTCCCGCTGAGAAATGACAACCATCGTCGCAGGATGAAACCACGGACACCATGGCACTCACGAGAGAAGACCTGATGGCATCTCTGCGAGAGTTCAAAACAGAACTGCGTGCGGATCTTAATCAAGACATCAAAGCCTCCATTGAGCAACTCAAATCGGACCTGACCATGAGGGTGGCCACGCTTCAGCAAGATGTGGACTCGGTAGGCATGAGAGTGCTGGATTTAGAGACCCACACCCAAGACCTAGACAAGCGGACCGTGGACATGCAAGAACAACTGCGCGATCTCCAGAAGCAACTACAGCTCGCTATGCTGAAGTCGGAAGATTTGGAAAACAGGGCCCGGAGAGACAACACTCGCATCCGGGACCTGGAGGAGGGAGCGGAGGGGCAGAACCTGGAGGCCTTCCTTGAGGGCCTCTTCGTGGAGATCCTCAGCCCATGACAGCTCAAGATTAAATTGGAGAGGGTGCACCGGGTAGGGGCTCAATCTACTGGAGACCGGCGCCGGACACAAGACATCCTCGCGAAGTTCCACTCCTTCAAGGTAAAGGAAGCCGTCCTCCAAGAGGCCCGGAAAAAGAGCGACATTTCTTTCCAGGGATTTTGCTGCAGCGTATACCAAGATCTGGCTCCTGCGACACTGGCGAGGAGACAACAATTCCGGCCCATCACCACGAAATTTCGCGACGACCGCATAAAGTATAGGTGAACGTATCCGTTCGGACTGAGCTTTGAATATAACAACAAGCTGCGCCACGTCATGGAACTCGAGGAGGGTCTGCAGGTGTTGGGTCTCACCACTGGAGATGCCGGGACCACGAGAGACACGTCAGGGGGAACGGACCGAGAAAGCCAGAGAAACCTGCAGTGGAGCGCAAGCCTGAAGAGAGGGCATAAATGATTGACGCTACCACTGGAGTCAACACACGAACTGTTGGCGAGCAAAGGTGCGGTAGTATGAATGGATAGGGAATCCTCACCGGGACAATGCACTCTCAGGGGGACATTACGCGGGGCCAAGCCCGCCGGAAGCGGTTGAACACTCTCAGGTACGCACCACACGATTTATCATTTCAGGACGGAGTGGTGCTTCTCCCGACTAGGGCACCCATGCATGGGCAGTACACTCTCTGGGGAAACTAGCCAAAGCCCTGTTCGAAGGACACCGTTGCATGCCCGTAATTGAGCACCAAGCGATGGAGAACTTTTCTGAGATGCCGGGATGGGCACGGGCGGGTACTCCGGTTGAGTCACCCTCCAACATGCCCAGTCGTGGGGTGACCCACATCGTCGAAGTTCCAGTTTTCATTCGGTACAACTGGATGTTGATATTGTTGGGGTTTTATTTTCTGTTCTTGTTGGGGGGGTTCGGGGGTAGGTTGGTGGTGGACAAGAGATTTCTGGCCCTTTGGTGGGGAGTTAGAGCGGGAGGCCCGGTGGCTAGAGAGCGTAGAGCTGGGAGCGGGATTGCTGACCCAGTAGATAGGGGGAGGAGGTAGGAATTAAATAACATCATGGTGTTATCTATTGTGTCATGGAACGTAAAAGGATTAAACTCGCCACTTAAAAGGCAAAAAATTTGGAAGCATTTAACGGATCACCGATTCGAGATAGTGGCGCTGCAGGAGACGCACTTAAAGCGGGCAGAAGAATCTAGGTTACACCACAAACAATATCCCCTCATATACAGGTCGTCGGCGGCTACCAAACAACAAGGGGTTGCGCTCCTGTTCCATAGCTCTACCAAATTCCAACCAGCAGCTGTAAAATCCGATAACATTGGCCGGATAGTCATGGTGAAGGGGACATTGCGGGGGAAAATCTGCACATTTGTCGCAGCATATGCACCTAATGTAGGCCAACCCGCTTTTTTGACGTCACTTCTAGACCAAGTGGGGGAATTCGCAGAAGGGCCGACGATCCTATTGGGGGATTTTAACCTGACCTGGCAGGCAGATTTAGACAGTACCCACTCACACAGGGCGGCTACAAGCTTCTTCCCTGAGGGGGCAAAGCAGACTCTCCACACTCTCGGACTTCGAAACGCCTGGCGTACTCTTTACCCCGCGACCAAAGATTACACTTTTTTCTCCCACGTACACCAATCCTATTCTAGGATTGACTATGTTTTTATTAGCCAGTGCTTGTTGGGTTCCCTCCAGGAGGCGAAAATTCTCCCACTCATGATCTCCGACCATTGCCCCGTTTCGATTTGTCTGAGTTGGGGCCATGCCGCACCCGGGACTCCTATATGGTACTTTCCGATCTCCCTGACGAGAGACAGGTTGCTGAGGGACTCGCTGAGGGAGGCAATTACAGATTTTTTTTAACTAAATGCACCCCAAGACACTTTGACATTCAACAATTGGGACGCCTTCAAGACGGTCATAAGAGGTAAATGCCTAGAACTCAATACCACCTTAAATAGACAGAGAGCTAAGGAGAGAGAGAGCTTGGAGTCAGAGCTAGAACGGGTGGAGAAGGAACATAAGGGCACACCATCCACAGAAGGGCAACGCAAACTCACTGCTCTCAGGGGGAAGATAAGAGCGATATACAACAACAAGGCGGAATATACCTTGTTGCGTTTACGACAGATCTCTTACATGCAGGGGAACAAAATAGGTAAACACCTTGCTAGACAGCTTAGAGAAAAGAGAGAACAGGAATACATCGGGGGTATACAAAATCGGGAGGGTATCACGCTGCACTCAGACACCGAAAAGGCCAATATATTCAGGGAATTCTATGAGAAACTATACACAGGGGATCCGCGAGACACGGACGAACAAACTCAGTACTTACAGTCACTGAAACTCCCACAAGTCTCCCAGACCTGGAATGACACCCTCACTGCTCCTATAACTCAGGAGGAAGTGGGAGCGGCAAGTAAAGCGCTTAACTTAAATCCAATAAGGCCTAGGTCCAGATGGCCTGACAGCCCATTTTTATAAAACATTTGCGCCTGACATTATTCCCCACTTAACGCAGCTCTTCAACCACATGGCTGAGGAGGTAGGGGTGACCCCATCTATGGCAGAAGCAGTGATCACAGTGATTCCTAAACCGGGGAAAAATGCGCTTCACTGCGCATCCTACCGACCCATCGCACTCCTGAATTTAGATGCTAAATTATACTCTGCTATTCTGGCGGCGAGGCTGAATGACCTGATGCCAGACCTAGTCCATCCTGATCAATCAGGCTTCATAAAAGGCAGGCAGACCCATGACAATATACGGAGAACAATACACTTAATTGAAAAAGCAAATAGACGTCAGATACCGGCAATGTTAGTGGGCCTGGATGCTGAGAAGGCATTTGACAGGGTGGACTGGGAGTTTCTTTTTACCACGCTACAACACTTTGGCTTCGGAACCAAATTTATAAATATGATCAGGGCCAACTATGTCAACCCCGCTCTAGAGTGCAAGTTAATGGGACTGCATCCTCCGCGTTTCCCCTTACCAGAGGGACTAGGCAGGGGTGCCCGTTGTCACCCCCTCTATTCGGGCTCAGCATTGAACCCCTGGCGATCAGAATATGGGAGTCTCAAGAGATAAATGGAATTCCCTTTGGGGGAGACACACACAAAATCTCTCTGTTCTGCAGATGATGTGCTGCTGTCCCTCACCGAACCAACCACCTCACTCATCGCTCTGCAGAAAGAACTGACCCTATTTGAGAAAGTGGCGGGATTTAAAGTTAATCTTGACAAATCCTTTATACTTAATCTTACGGTTCCAACTGCAGAGGCTAATGACCTACGGGCAAAACGCTCAATCCAATACCTAGGCATACAGTTAACACCACGCCTGGAGGGGTTTTATAAGGCCAATTTCCCACCTCTTCTCCGTCAGCTCCAACAAGACCTCAAACGGTGGAAGCCTCTGTTTATCTCCTGGCTGGGCCGCATTCATGCGATTAAAATGACGGTACTACCTAAATTCTTATATCTCTTTCAGGCACTCCCCATTGACTTAGACAGGGAAGTTCTCCCCAAGATTCGATCACTAATCATACGCTATGTCTGGCAGAAGGGGAGGGCCCGCCTTCCATTTCACACTCTGAGGCAAGCTAGGGGAGCAGGGGGTGTAGGGCTACCGGACTTTGGCCTATATTACAAAGCAGCCCAACTGAGAATAGTGGATGAGTGGTCTAAGCGGGAATCCGAAAAGCACTGGCTGCACATGGATAGGGCAATAGTGGGGAGGACAACATGGGATCTCATATGGAAACCCAAAGGCGACAGGCCAGCTAACGCTTACATTAGCACACCCAACCGCACCACTTTGAAGGTATGGGACACAATTTCTGGGGGAGATGGGTGGACCACATTCCCGTCACCATATACCCGATACATTTCAATCCAGCTTTCCCCCCCGCACTTCACGAGGGCCCTTTTACACCATGGAAGGAGGGAGGATGCCTAATGTTGTCAGACCTCTTCCATAATTATGACATATTGACGTTTGAAAACTGCAGAAGAGAGTTCCATCTAGACCCGGGTGAACACTTCCACTATCTCCAGCTCAAACACTGGGCCCTCGCCCCGCAGAATAGAGAGGGCGCCACACGAGAGCGGACGCCATTCGAACGGTTTGTACAGTGGGTGGGCTCCATGAGGGGTGTGATCTCTTTCCTATATAGTTCCCTGCTCTCTGCTTCACTATCCCCGAGGCCCAGGTATATGTCCATGTGGGAAGAGGTGGCACAAAGAGAGATAACCGATAAAGAATGGGGGGGAATCTGGTCTGATATCACTAAATTTAATCATTCACTGGAGCTGTGAGAAGCCCACATCAAAACTCTGACGGATTGGTACTTGTACCCCACCAAACTTATAAAGATATTCCCGAACACCTCTGATCTATGTTGGAGGGGGTGCGGTCTTCTAGGTGACTTGCAGCATATATGGTGGGACTGCCCCACAATAAAACCTTTCTGGGAGGAGATTCTAGCACACAATAAGGACATGTTGGGGTACCCTATACCATCCTCCATAGAGGAAGTCCTCCTGCGCATTAGGAACCCGGCCCTAGAACACCAGACCAAGGCGGACAAAACTATCATGTGGACCTGTCTGAGGGCCGCTAAGGTCGCGATAGTGGCCGCATGGAAGAAGAAAGCGGCGCCAGCCATCTCCCAATGGCATTCGCGCTCTGGAAACTCCTATGCCTTGAAAGAATGACCGATATTTTCAGGGACGACTACAAAAACTTTGAATACAAATGGGGTCCATTAATCACTTACTTCACAAAGGGACTTCCTCTGGCAGTCTGCCCTCCTTCCATTAGAGAAATGCACCTATTCCAATTCTAGGTCACACACAGTCACAAGGAACTCCAGCGATTCCAGAAATAGCCACTGCGTTTGCCCCGTCTATATCGGGGCTGAAGACACACTGTCCAATCACCACCACCACTCATTATTTCTTTTAGGGTTGGGGAGGGGGGCTTAGAAGTTGGGGGACCTTCCCGGTTGGACGGAGTTCATCGACACAACTCATCGCAAAAGAATAGACTGGTTGTTCATGCATAGATTGATTGCTATACACTTCAGGCCGTAGAATTATTTGAAACTGTATTCTAAATTACATAATGTATGAAGGAAGGGGCCTTACTTTTACTTATTGTATGATCAGCCTCGGCACTGCTGGGTATACTACACGTTGAAAAACTGCTTAAATGTAGTACTATTTGTGTTATTGCCCTATATGTACCAAATGCCAATAAAAATAAGTTTGAGGAAAAAAAAACTGTTCAATGGCTTGGTGTATCCCTTCCCTAAAGACCGGATCTAGGAGAGACGAGGGCTGTAAGCGCCATTGAAATGGTTGATGATGTCTAGTCCGAATGCTAATGTCTAACATCACTTGCGCGTGGTCTGAGAGCGTGCGCGGCATATGCCGCACCGCAGTAACCCAAGACACCATTGGCTCTGAAAGGATCCAATAGTCCAACCTGGACCACGATTTGTGGACTGCCGACATAAAAGTGCCCTCCCTTATATGTGGATGTCTGTCCCTCCAGATGTCTCTCAGGTGAAATGTATGCATTATATCGTGTATCACTCTGGTCGAGCGCTTACCCTGCCACGGGGTGGTAGCACTTCTATCTGCGTCAGGATCTAGATAAGTTTTCATGTCACCCCCCCATATCCCCAAATCTGATTGCAACTGAAATATTTTAGTTTTGAGGTGTGAAAAGAATTCAGGATCGTCAATATTTGGGCCATATGTGTTGATGATCGTTAGTATTGTTCCTGCCAGGTTCCCCTGAACCAGTGTGAAGCGCCCCAAATGGTCCGAGTCTGTGGAAAGTAGTTTAAATGGCGTCCCTTTTTTAACCAAGATCATCACCCCTCTAGCATAATTAGAATATGAGGCGGCAGCCTTTGCCATCGCCCAACGACCACTGATTCTGTCCTCCCCTGCCCTCGTCAAGTGCGTCTCCTGGAATAATGCTAGCTGCACCTGGTGCCTATCTAGGTATGCAAACACCTGCCTGATCTTCTTAGGGATATTCAGTCCCCTCACATTCCATGTCACCATACGAATGTCACCCTCTTTTAGCCCCATAGATTATAACAAAACTTTGACGTGTACGCACTTTTCCAGCGAACAATAGACCTGACTCCTATGATCTTGTTGTACCATTTGCGTCACACAACTGAATAAAACTAACAACCCCCCACCACCCCCTCCCACTTCAGCATCCCAATCATGCCAAAAACATACCCTAATTAACATTGCAAAAAAGAAAGCAAACATCTTGGGTAGCTCCCTCATGGGGGACGGCCACGTACCCACAACCCACCTGCGAACAGGTGTGGCCGGGCCGAGTCATCTTGGACCCGTCTATTGACAGTTTTCCATTACTTAGCTGACCAATGCCGGCTGCTTATAACTGAATACCCTTCCATTATTGGCACAACTGTGCATGAACCAAACACCGGAGAACAATGCCCCCCACGTTGAACATCATACATTATGAACATGAGTGCAGCAGATGTTACCGTTCCCTCCCGCTAGAGCCACCTTTCAGGGAATGCATAAAAGTCCTTGGCCAAGTGCCATCAATATCCAAATTCTGCTTAATCAGGACACTTATTTGCGTACTACCTCTCAGTGTTGTCCATGAGACCGTATACTAAACATACATTAGAAAACCAACTGACTCCCAACCCTTGTAGCCAAACAATTGCCATGATGAGCATTCTCCCCGCATTCTTTGGGTACACTGAGATATGCACATAATTACAGATATGCCATGAGGTGGAGAGAACTCCCTCACACCGCAAAAATAAGAAGTCACCCTCGCAAATGATGTCTAGTTGCAAAAACCTAGTCCACAAATGGTGACACCAACAGAAATATATACACCATATTGTGACGGGGTAAGCTTTGGTTACCACAGCTACTTGCAGGACATATCACCCAAACAATGCAACAATCTCTGTTTAAACGCTAGTCCAATCACGTTGTGTCCAACCCCCTAATACAGAGTCCAGGTATCCATTTACGCACAACTGAGAAGAGCGGAATCACTTACAGTCCTGCCTGGCAATCCGAATGTCCATGCAAGTATGCCACCGCCTTCGTTATCTGCATCCATAAGGCCGTGGAGAATCCGGGCCTCTAGTGTGTGAAGCGTTACCTTACCTCCCACCAAGATTCGTTAGGGGACAGTTTGTGGACCACCATCATCCTTTATTCCTCTGAATCCGATCGCTCTGAGCGCGTAGGCGACGTAGTACTCCGTGCTGCTTTCCTTTTCGCCTGTACCTGCCTCAGGAAGTCTTGCGCTGCCTTGGGTGATTGAAAGATCTTCACCTTGCCATCCATCGTGATCTTCAGCCTGGCGGGGTATGGCATGGCGTATGGTATCTCCAACGCTCGTAACTTTTTCTTCACCTCTGTGTATTCCCTGCGAGCCATCTGCACCGTTACCGTAAAGTCAGGGAAGAAAGACACCATATTGCCCTGTTAGCACGTGTTCTGCTTTTCTCTTGCAAGTCGGAGGACCGTGTCCCGGTCTCTATAGTTTAATATCTTGGCGACGATGGGGCACGGCGGCGCACCAGGGGGAGGCCTGGGCGCCAGCGAGTGATGTGCACGCTCTACAATCAGGACCTGTGAGAGGTGTTCCGCTCTAAACAGGTCCCTCAGCATGCCCTCAATGTAGTCCTCCAGACGACCAGTGTTCGTGCTCTCAGTGCTCTCAGGTACTCCCGTAATGCGGAGGTTACTCCTCCGAGAACGCGCTTCCAGGTCCTCGTTTTTGGCCCTGATGACCTCCAACAGCTTATCCATCTCATGGCATTTATCCGCCGTAGAGTGTGACTCATCCTCCACCGCCGAGATGCGTTGTTCTGCTGCTAGGAGCCTTTCACCCTGCTTGTCCATTTTTGCCGCCATATTATCCATCCTGAGGGACAGGTTATCTATCTTATTATCAATGGCGTGCAAGCTCTGTTGTATCACCTGTAGTGTGGCCTCCAGCATGGTGGATTGCGATTGGGGCTGTTCCATCTCCGACTCAGAGCAAGCACCCGCAGGTTGGTTTGCACGTCGAAGTTCAAACTAGATTTTGGTCTGTTGTTTGTCCGACTTGCCCATGGTGGCGTGACAGAGGGCAAGTACGATGGATTGTAGTCACGGTATATTCCTTCTATGCAGTCCCGTAAACGTTGTTCAGCAGATGAGTTTCGGGGCCTGCACCACCACGTGAAGCTGCGCTAGCCTGTGCCCAGTCGCACTATTTCGCCGAGTCTTGCCGGTCCTACTGCCGACTCAGTCCAGAACCGTTATTTGGGTCCACTATAGTGGTCAAGCACCCGTGAGTAGTATCGCACCCACGTTGTTCCAATTGCTCTCTGTCGGGTGCTTCCACTATTTCAATCCAGGCACCGAGAGAGACCGGGCCCCTTCCCTCGTGATCCCCCAGCAAGGCGCTCAGCCGACTTTAAAATGCAGGCCAAAGCTCCCACTCCGAGGAGATCAGTGCTGCCTGCCGCCCACTGGTAAGTGTCCACGATTGAATATCACCCCCGCTGCTTGCAATGCCAGCCCGTCTACAATTGGGGATCGGGGGAATGCTCACTCACCGCACCACACAAATCGGTGCCGTTGTTTGGGCACTACGGCTCCTCACCCACGGCATCCCAGGATAAGCTTCCTCTCTGTTGTGGGGCTCGGGAGAGGTCTCAAACGTATTTTGGCGCAGGTACGCCACCGTCCCCGGCCGCCACACTTCGCACCAGCCACGATCGCGCACCGCTCCTCACCGGTACTTGGCGCTTTCAGGGAACGTGTGGAGTCCACCTGCACGTTAGCCCCACTGCCGGGATACCACTATTAGAGCAATGCTGCTTCAGGCACAGAGCGCGCAACGGCCCCTTCCACACCAGAGCGTGTTACGGCCCGGTCAAGCCGCCATCTTGTGCACCCACGAGGTCGAGGTGAAAACACGAACGCTGCAACTCTGCCTTAACTGTTACGTGGCCTGACACTGCTGCTCTCCGGGTGGCTCCCTGGCGATTCAACTTCAAAGCACTGTCATTGTTGGGGCTTGATGGTCAGCGGACCCACAGATATTTGACGGATAATTAGCCCGGCCGGCAGAGCCTCACTACTGTGCGGCCATCTTGCCTCGGGCTCGCTCCGCCCCCCCTGCACATAAACAATCTTAAATGGCAATCTGTAACTTCTATGTGTGCTGCTTTGTGCAACTCGTCATTTTTTAAATGATTGTTTATGTGCAGGAAGGGACACCTTCCTGCAAATAAACAATCATGCATGGCGTTTTGCATGGCGTTTTGCTGTTTTTATGTGTGCTGCACAATGCAGCACACATAAAAACAGCAAAAACGAGGAGAAATAATGCATTTATCCTTGTTGCACCCTATTAAGACCACGTTTTCCCTGGTCTTAATTTTGGTGCTGCCCCATATTTACGCCACCCTTGTAAATATGGGACAGCATCAAAATCAATGGGTGTTGTGGCGGAACGTCCACCGCAACACTCATTGCCCACCCATTTCACACTAAGTATAGTGTGAAATGGGGCCTTATTTATAAGGCAGCGTTAAGCCACATTAGGTAGCTTAACGTTGCCTTGTAAATAAGACAAAACCCATATCGCCACCACAAAGTCAAAAATAGTGACACTATGGTGGCAATAGGGGCTTGTAAATATGCTGCTAAATGTCCTAAATGTAATCTGCCTGCTGCGGATATCGTGCAGATGTTTTTCTTATGTCCTGTCTTACAAGAATTTTGGGATGGGGTAATTAGGTTTATGTCATACAATTTGGGCCACTGTGTCTCACTTTCCACTAAGGAGATAATGCTGGGCGTTAAGTCTGAGTATAAGGGTGGCTTATAGCGCTTAACTACAATAATGTTAGTTGATGCCTGGCTCTGCATTGCAAGGTCTTGGGTCTCCACGACCTCTCCAAAACCTATTCATTGGTGTGCCCTCATCCAACATATTCATGAATCTAAGTTAGCTCTGACAAAAGCTAGAGGTCTCTCTTCCCCGAAAGAAATTGGCAAAATATTGATTCATTTCAGCTAAGAGTGTGTAAGCTCAGATCATGAATAATACTGTAATTCCTGTTTTATACTGCTGATTTTCATGCTCAATCCTGTGCTTTTGAATTTTGCGATGTTTGTATGCTGAACAATTCTGACGAATAAAAACCCCCAAAAAACCAATTTTATTATATTAACTTCATTTGAGTCATGTAATTTTGTTCATTTACAAAGTCGACATTATCATGCCTAATTATTTGTTATCTATATTGATACTAGTGTATATTTAATTAATAAACTTTTAAAAAGCTAAACTTGAGTATCAGATGCAGGGACAGAAATATCAATGGTGGATAGCTGCTAACTGCAAGGTGGATTCAATCACTTCTTCCATTGGGATGGGTGTTGGTTCCTTACTCTTCCCTCCACCAGTAGCCACGGCCTCCTTTTGGTTTGCAACCTTTTCCTTTCTACAGGAGCAGAGGTCATACTAGCTTTTGTGCATTTCTTCCACTGACCTTTTTCCCCTCCCACTGCATTAATACTGTCCTGAATCCTGGCTCATACTTGTTTGCTTGTTGATTCAGAAACAGAAAGGGAAGCCTTCCTAAAGTGCCTGTCGTGCTCTCCCACATGCTCTTCCACTAGAATATCCAGCTCTACATCATTATATTTTCCTTTTCGCTTCCTCACCACCTCATACTGTGGCTCCTAGCTCGACATCATCAATAATGAAAGTGCTTGGTTGGAAGGAAAGCAATGACTGTGCTCTGCTGCTCGCAGAAAATACACTTCCTGAAGTGGGTGAGGTCTTTATTACCTCCAGGTGTGACATTCACAATTTTGATTTATATCGAATCGCCTTTACCGATTCAGGGGCAGATTTACAAGCCCCTTACGCCACTTTTGCGCCGCCGTTGCGTCACTTTTGTGACGCAGCGGCGGCGCAAATCATGCGCCATGCTGCGGGGGATTTACAACGTGACACATCTAGGGAGATGCGTCACGTTGTAAAGCCCTGCGCCACATGAAACCTGCGTCAGGTTTCATGTGGGCGTGCCGGCGCAGGGGGCGTTCCTGCGCATGAAGCCCCATAAAGTGACGCAGTGAAATCTACAAGATTTCACGGAGTCACTTTTACGTCTCTGCTGCATCAAATCCTTACGCCTGCTTCAAGCAGGCGTAAGGAGTGACGCAGCATGTTAGGTATAGGGCACCCCTGAGCAGTACTGGAGTTATGTCGCACTTGCGACACGACTCCAGTACTGCGCCACCCTTCCGCCGACAGATGCGTCACGCATCTGTTTATCCTCACGCCATGATGCGCCGCATTGTAAATGCGGCGCATCTGTGGTGGCGCAAGGGTAAACTTGCGTCACGCATCTTCCCTGGCGCATCCCTGCTGATTTGCAGGGATGCGCCAGGGAACGTAAATCTGCCCCTTAGTATTATAAAAAATCGAATCCTAACAAATTGCTATTCTCTTAAAGTAAATGTTTGTAAATCATATTTAGCATTTCCTATTTTGTGCTTCAGGGCGAGTTCCAAGTTATGAATCAGTAAATTAGATTTTAATGAATTTGGCCCTAAGTGAGCTTATGGACCAATACAAAATTAAACATCCTGTTTCCTACATTTCCCTTGTCCTCCTCTCAATGGCCTTCTTTGTTAGATATCAATTCCAATGGCACATTGCTTTAGCACTAGTTTTGGGTCTCATGAGAAGTAGTCTAGGTGATAACCAGAGTCTAAAGAATGTCTAGAGCCTCTGTGAGGGAAGAAGTTGATACACCTATTGTAGGATGAGTCTAATTGCCTTCAGGAAGTGAGGGCAGGTGAGCTCCTGAAAATCATGAGCCAGAATTTAAATACAGGAATCCAAGTCCACTTCATAGGATTTTGGATTATGCTCTACTGCTAGGGCTATCTTTTCTATAGTCAATGTTTCCCATATGCGAGCTATCAAAGTAGAGAATGTTGGCAGGTTGTTCTTCCCCCATATATAACCCTCCCCCCCATATATAAGAACTCATTAGATCGCCGCAATTAGGGCCATAGCTAGTTGTTTTCCTTTAAATTATTTCTAAGATCTCTGGGAAACATATGGGTGGCCTAGTAATATGATTGTGAGGGTTGCTCAGGATCTTAATTGTGAATATCCGGTCACTGCTGGTAAGGACTTTGGCTCAGTCTCAGTCCCCTTTGGAGCAGTGACATAGAAGATGCCCCACACTCCCTCTAGCAAGTGTCAGACTTCACTGGATTCCATTTTGCAATTTTTTCAGGGGTTCTATACCAGCAGGTCAGAATTTTATATTGTGTCTCCCTCTGTTGAATGCTCTGTCATATATTTTCCTCCATTCTTTCTGCATCATCTCAAGGCCTAATTCATTTTCCCATCGTTCCTGGCCTAGCATTTTATCATCTCAAGAGAAATATATAAGGAATCTGTGGAAAAAGGAAATCAGGACCCATCGTGTGGGTTTTCTTTTAGCAATTTTTTATGACATGTGAACAGTCTAGATGCCTGCTTCTCATTGACAAGTGAAGAACCCAGAGTCTGAGCTGGATATATGCAAATCGTTTAGGTTCTGGGAGGTCATATCATCTTTTCATATCTTCAACGGGCATTGTTTTCTGGTTTCTAAAAAGAGAGCCAATCATTAGGCATTTTCTCTTTTGCCACACTTTGAATTGTGAAGGTTTAAGGCTGGCATAAAGTCTGACTTGTATTTGATTGGGTAAAATGTGAAGGGAAGGAGGTGAAGCCCAGCCTGGAGGTGACCATATTGCTAATGTTACTCTGGTGATAGGAAATGAGTATAGCTCCCAACTTCTCTGTGATTTTTGCAACCATGAGACCTACCAGTGGGATCTGCTCACTATTAAGTGGTCTACAAAGCACCATTTTTTCATCAGCTCTTTCTTCCCTCATTCCACATGAAACCACTGTTGTGCTGCTTGACAGTAAGATAGGACTTCCAACCCCCCTTGAGCAACTAGCTTATATTGTAGTTCGGCTGGCTAAATACTGAGGCTTATTTTGCCAAAAGTAGGAGTTGACTAAGCTGTGGGGTTGTTTGGGTTTGGTCGAAGTTGTTGGGAGTTCTATTGTTTGCAAAACACACAAGATGATGGACGGAATGTTGCACATTGGCAAACATTCACCCCCAGTCACAGATCTTGGTTTAATCCATCGTTATTTTGCTTCACCACGCCACCCCAGTTCAGACATAGCCATATGCAAATCAGTCTTGACCCTGTGCCTCATGGGAACAGTCCAGACTGAACTGCCAAGCCATGTCTTCCCTGGACCGGAATCAAGCATCCTAGGACCGGTTTCGGGCTTTCAGCCCTCATCAGCCAGGATAGCTTGACTCCAGTGGCGTAGTGAGCACGGGACCCACGTCTGGGCATACCCTTCCCACTTAGGCGAAATGCAAAACACACAAGATGATGGACGGAATGTTGCACATTGGCAAACATTCACCCCCAGTCACCGATCTGGGTTTAATCCATCGTTATTTTGCTTCACCACGCCACCCCAGTTCAGACATAGCCATATTCAAATCAGTCTTGACCCTGTGCCTCATGGGAACAGTCCAGACCGAACTGCCAAGCCATATCTTCCCTGGACCGGAATCAAGCATCCTAGGACCGGTTTCGGGCTTTCAGCCCTCATCAGCCAGGATAGCTTGACTCCAGTGGCGTAGTGAGCACGGGACCCACGTCTGGGCATACCCTTCCCACTTAGGGCGAAATGCAAAACACACAAGATGATGGACGGAATGTTGCACATTGGCAAACATTCACCCCCAGTCACAGATCTGGGTTTAATCCATCGTCTGGACTGTTCCCATGAGGCACAGGGTCAAGACTGATTTGCATATGGCTATGTCTGAACTGGGGTGGCGTGGTGAAGCAAAATAACGATGGATTAAACCCAGATCTGTGACTGGGGGTGAATGTTTGCCAATGTGCAGCATTCCGTCCATCATCTTGTGTGTTTTGCATTTCGCCCTAAGTGGGAAGGGTATGCCCAGACGTGGGTCCCGTGCTCACTACGCCACTGGAGTCAAGCTATCCTGGCTGATGAGGGCTGATAGCCTGAAACCGGTCCTAGGATGCTTGATTCCGGTCCAGGGAAGACATGGCTTGGCAGTTCGGTCTGGACTGTTCCCATGAGGCACAGGGTCAAGACTGATTTGCATATGGCTATGTCTGAACTGGGGTGGCGTGGTGAAGCAAAATAACGATGGATTAAACCCAGATCTGTGACTGGGGGTGAATGTTTGCCAATGTGCAGCATTCCGTCCATCATCTTGTGTGTTTTGCGTTCTATTGTTTGAAACAGGTATAGAATCCGGGGTCAGATTCTCATTTTTATCATTGCATTTCTCCCTGGCCAAGAAAACTGCTCTGTATGCCATCTCTGAAAGTCCTGTTTCACTTCATTAATGAGCTTAGAGTAGTTCAGGCTATTACTTGAATCATGGTGTGACCTATGTTTATACCTAGGTATTTTACTCGATCTGTGGACCATGAAATGGGAATAAGCCATTGCCGGTGCTCTGTCTGGCCTGGGAGTGGGTGCAGCGACAGAACCTCAGACCTAGCAATATTTATTTTTAATTTATAGACATTTTGAAAAATCAGAAGCTCTTCTAGAACTTGATATATCAGAAAACAATGGTTCACTGGAGTTAAATTTTTTTTTTTAAAAGAGCATCCATTTTCTTGTGGATGTCAGCGCTATCCACAAGTGAATATGCAAATCACAATGGAGCATATATACACGGTATGTAATCATGTAGTGTTCTTTGATAAAAGGATTCAAAGCCCAACCATTACCCCAAAGATAATGCAATTTATTTTTCAGAATTACAGTAGTTATGGGTGATCCAGTGCTCGCATACGCGAAGAAAGTGCATATGGGAGTAACAAGTGAAAAAAGTGCATCACAAACAAGAACAAAAAGATGTATGACTCTTGACTCCTTCAATCATTTTTAGACTCAGGGTCAATGGGTAGGTTCTATGTACACATGTAGTTGACTGCGTTTCGACCTCTAGTTATTTGGAGGTCATGATCAGTTGTTGAGCGCCAAGTATCTAAAAAAATATATATTGGTTTCATTTTATATAGGAGGCTGGGCTAAAAAACCTTTGAAAAGTTGTAGCATTTTATTGAGAACTTTGCTTGCGCAGGTCAAGTTGTTATGATGGAAGAATCAATCCTCAAGGACAGGGACTTCTAGCAATTGGGGCCCTGTAAATAATATTTAGAAATAAACTCATTTTCTGAAAAGGGGGGAGGGAGAAGGAATGTGGAAAAAATTAAAGACACACAGAGGGATGAATCCTAGAGTATTGCTGGTGGTAGCCAGTGCTTCAAAATGCCTCCCAGCCCGATTCTCATCTATATAATAAAAGCGGGTATAACCCTGGATGCTTGACAAGCTACACAATTTTGCAAGCAGGAGGCGGCATTGTAATATCAAGTACATCCAGATTAAATCAAAGAGGTCCGCACAGCGTGACAACTGCACACGCTGTTGGGGAGAATCGATCCCAGAAGTAGTCGCCATGGTCTGAAAAGTTCTCCCGATGGCATGAACCGAGCAGTGTGTACAATAACATGCATGCTCCAAATGGATTGGATACGTGAGGGACGTGGGCTGGAGGTGGTAGTGTGTGCAGGATAGTCCATGCTTCACAACTATGGGGGAAAGAGTTCTCTAAGCCCGTGAACTGGAGGTGGATGGAGGGGAAGGAGAAGAAGCATTATAGTAACCAAAAACAAAATTAATTTACAGCCATACCACATTGAATGACAAGAAACAAAATATAGTAAGAAAAATAATTACAATGGGTACTCCTCCAATAACTCAAGAAAAAGGCAGGTTAAATCATAATCATGAGAAAATAATAAATAAACTAAATAAATAAGCAGGCATAATGAAAACAAAAAATGAATACAATAAATTGTCAACAAAACAATACAGACATATAAATTATAGATATTTAGACCATTGATGCTTGATTGACATTGAAAAATCCATTTGCATTCCAATCTATTTAACTTACCATATCAATGACTTGCAATGTAAAAATGCTCTCATTGTGCTTGCGCTTACAAAATGTTCAACCAATGGTGCAGTAGTTACTCTACCGCCATTTCTGCTTTTGTGTTGCCAAATACGAACCTTCTCCTTTTGTTTGGTCTGACCAATGTAAATTAAATTACATAGACAGTTAATGCAATAGATCACATTATTCAATTTGCAGTTAGAAAAGAATTCCAAATTATGGTGTATGTGCTGATGTTGAAACACCTTGATGATGATAGAATAATTACAAGCAACACAATTGCCACATTTATAGTGTCCTTGAAGAGGTGGAAGTTTCAATAAGGACTGGATGGTATTATTATTGTTTTTATGTTTGCAGGGAAATTGTCTTCTAAATTACGTCCCTGTTTAAAAGAAAACAGAGGTATCATTAATGATGCGTCACCAGTGTTTAGTACATTCCAGTGTTTTTTTTATACTTTTCACTTTCTAATTACTTGCAGGGCAGAAGTAGTGACACAAATAGGTTTTTGAAGGCTGTTCTTGGTTTGGGTTGGAGTAAAACATTAATGTGAGAATACCAGGCTCTTTTTAAAGAACGTCTTACTAATCTTTTGTGATAGCCACGTTCAATAGGCTGTCTGTGAATAAGAAGCTGCACCACAAGCTAATAGATCAGCTCGTTTTTTTTTTACATTTAATCTGTTTTAAAATATATATGCGCTGCATGCATGGCAAGCTGTGTTAAAGCTCCGTGATATTCTTTTAAAATCTTTTTTAACTTGTTGGGGAATCGTGTTGTTCCTTTTGCTTTTGTCCCCCTAAGTGGGAAGGGTATGCCCAGACGTGGGTCCCATGCTCACTGCGCCACTGGACTCAAGCTAGCCTGGCTAATGAGGAGAGATGCCCCAAAACCGGTCCCAGGATGCTTGTTTCAGTTCCAGGGAGGACCTGGCTTGGAAGTTCCGGCTAGACTGTTCCCTTGAGGAACAGGGTCAAGACTGATTTGCATATGGCTGGGTCCAAACTGGGGTGGTGTGGTGAGCAAAAGAACGATGGATTAAACCCAGATCTTTGTGACTGGGGGTGAATGTTGGCATTGTTTAGCATTCCGTCCATCATTTGTTCCTTTTGCTGGGAATCGTGTTGGGGCAGTCGGGAAAGGAAACTCTGAAAGGGGATTGTACTGCACTTTAGTGATCATAGAGTTCAATCACAGAGTCACTGATAGAGGTCATCAGCGCTCTAGTGGTTGACTCTGTAGGGATAAAAGATGGTGGGTCAGCGGGCACGCAGTGAGTAAGAGGCTGTACAACGAGCTAATAGATCTGATTGTATTTTTTATCATTTCATCTGTTTCAAAATAGATATGCCCTGCACGCATGGCAAGATGTGTTAAAGCTCCGTGATATTCTTTTTCAATCTTTTTTAACTTGTTGGGGAATTGTATTGGGGCAGTTGGGAAAGGAAACTCTGGAAGGAGATTGTTCTGTACTTTAGTGATCATGGAGTTCAACCATAGAGTGACTGATAGGGGTCAGCGCTTTAGTGGTTGACTCTGTAGTGATGAAAGATGGTGGGGCAGTGGGCACGCAGTGGACATGCGCAGTGGGTGTACCGATGGCGTGCAAAGGCGCGCCAAAGGCAAGCCCGTCTGCGCCCATCCGCGCCCGAACAGGACCAGGGACCCTGAATCATCAGCCCTCAATATAAGAGTGTATCTCAGAGACTCTCTGATGATGTTAAGAGTAGATCCAAGAGAGGGCTGTAGTCACGTAATGGCTTTGTCTGAGGGGGACAACATATGTAAGTACTGTGATTACATTTTGTCAGTTGAAGTGCCAGCCAGTAAATATTTACATAAATTGGGAGGAAATATGTATTTGTTGAACTGCAGATCTCTACCATGTCATAAGCTGGATATCTCTTCTTTTTTGGAGGATGCTAAACCAGATGTACTTTTCCTCACAGAGACCTGGCTTCATGCGGAATTGGGCCCGACATTGTTCAAGCCCTTTCTCCAAACTATTATAGAATATGTAAGGATAAAGAAGAGAAAAAAGGTGGAGGTCTAGCCATCATTTTGAAGGCTAGTTTTATCTGTCGAACTGACTCTTCTGAAATCACTGAGTGTAAAAGTCTTGAGGTCGCTATTTCAATGTCTTGTACATCCACGTTCGCAGGGATATTAGTTTATAGGCCCCCAGGTCCTTCTGGTTAATTCAATCAGTTTTTCCCAGAACTCTCTCAAATCTGGCCTCTAAATATAGCCATTTTACGATATTTGTGGATTTAAACCTGCATTTAGAGGAACCGAGTGATGCCCAAGCAGTAAGCTTTAGGCATGACCTAGCAGCGATTCAACCGGAACAAAGGGTCCAGGGCCCGCCGCATGTAGGAGGCCATCTTTTGGACACTGTATTTACCAACAATCCCCTAGTACAGGTTTTAGACCCAGTGCCACTCTCTTGGACTGACCATTATCTGATCCCTATAATTCTTAAGGTACCCGGACCTATCCCTCCTCAGAGACGCAAAGGAGTTAAAGACCGGCTATGGTCTAAGTTAAATCGGGATAGCTGTGGAGCATTGTAAGGTCATCCTCACCTTGTTTAAATTCAGATCTTTAAAATGTGAATTCTGTGATTACGGAATGGTTGATTGAATCTTTAGATCAACTATCCCCAATAAGATCATAATCCCAAAATCTAAAAGTAATCAGCTCCATGGTACTCTCCGAACCTCGGAACTCTAAAGGAAGAGTGTCAAATTGCAGAAAGGTCATGGAGGAAGGAAAATAAAAAATTATTGCACCGGGAGAAAGTAAGGAACTACCACACTGGAATTCGGCAAGCCCAGGCTTCCTTCTCTGAAACCAAAATCAACAATGCAGCGCATTCCCCTAGAGAAATGTTCAGAATTTGACAAGTCCCTGTTGGGGCCTACTAGGATTGCCTATGTAACTGAACCATCCACTGATAAGTATAATGCTCTGGCTGAGCATTTCAATTCTAAAATCCTAAATATCTACCAATCATTCCAAAAGGAAGGTGAAAGTGAAAATTCCACTCCATTGAAAATCAGTGAGAATGGATGTTTGCCCACCCTTCCTCAATCCCCCCCTCTTTCTTTAGAGGAGTTTACGATCCTTTTAGGGAAAATCAAATCAGGATCCCCTCTTGACCCAGCACCATTTAGAATTCTTGCGTTAGAGCCGGAAATTATTTACCCTATTTTGATAGAATTGGTTAATATCTCCCTGGGAACAGGTATAGTGCCACTGCCTTGGAAACATGCGATGGTCAAAGCTGACCTAAAGAAACCAGATCTTGACCCGTCCTGTCTGGATAATTTTCGTCCTATATCTCTGCTCCCAGGTTTAAGCAAAGTGGTGGAAAGTCTGTGAATAGATGTCTGTAGAAGATTGCCGTAGATAACTCAATCTCACACCAGACACAAACAGGCATTCGTCCCAAGCATAGTACAGAGACCGCCCTTCTGGCAGTAGTGGGAGAGGCAAAAAAGAGATTGGATCAGGGGGCAACATTGGCTATTGTGCTCCTAGATCTCAGCGTGGCCTTTGATACTGTTGACCACTCCATACTTTTAGATAGAGTGGGTCGGGCCAGTATCACAGGGAAAGCCTTGGAGTGGGTAGGTTCCTTTTTAAAGGAACGAACATTGCACGTTTTTGACAGAGACTGTTTTTTGAACATCTTGCTGGTGGCTGTTCAATATATACCTTCAGCCTTTGGAAGATATTGTAGCCACCTTTGGAATCTCTATAGTCTTGTATGTAGATGACACCCAGCTGGTGTTTTCTCTTGCCCCAGACTCGGCTGCTTTAATATCTGATCTTGGACCATGTGTGGAGCAGGTAGCCAGCTGGAGGAATAAGTCCTGCCTGAAACTCAATGGATCAAAAACAGAATTAATGATCCTTGGGAATAAGTCCAACATCCAACAGGGTCTGGGCTGGCCTGTTGACCTTGGTCCCCCGCCAACCTCTAAAGCTGTCCAAAAACAAGATTAGGGATGTGGTTTGAAGATACTTTGACCATGGAAGCCCAGGCCACAAAAACGGCAGCTATCTATTCTGGGTTGGTAAGACTGCTACCCAAAATCCTACCCTTGCTCCCCCAGACTTCAAGACAAGTGGTGAGTCAAGCCTTGGTACCGTCACATTTGGACTATGGTAACTCCTCATACAGGGGGACCCAAAAGGAGTTATTTGGAAATTATAGGTGGTGCTGAATTCAGCTGCATGCACACTGCTTGGAATCCCTAGATCACAGTCGGCTAGTCAGGGTCTGAGGGATCTTCCTTGGCTTCCTATTGCCCTAAGAGTGGAATTTAAATAAATCACTGTGCTTTGTGCACCGGGCTTTCAGGGCCATCGTCCACATATCCTTCAACAACTGATCACTCCCTACACTCGGAATAGACCACTTCGGTCCGCGAATTTACATCTGGCATCTGTCCCTACTATCAAAAAAATGAGAAGAGGTGGTTGCTCTTTCAGCTTTAATGTAGCAAAGCTTTAGAACATCTTACCACCAGCTATTTGTAAAATTAGCTATGCTTTCGAAAAGTGATCAAAACCTGGCTCTTTAAATAGCTTAATCCTTGAGGGGCTCTGTCCGCTCAGTTAGGATGCTGCCTCCTACTCAGTGCCGGGATGCCTTCAGGTCGCCATGCGCTCTAAAAATGATATAAATAGAAAATAGACATGCCAAGACATTTGCTTCTCTAAAAAAATGATCTTGCAGTTTACAGTTACGCCAAACTTGTAAAAACTGCCCATAAGGAAGGCCATCTCTTAGACCACAAGGGTGGAAGCTGGAGTATTGTAGTAGTGTGTTTTTTCCGTAGGTGTTCAGAACAAAGTAGAGTAAAGTCGGTTGACTGAAATCTTCACAGGCACATCTAAGTAATCCATTTTTTCATTGCTCGCATGGTAAGAAAGTTTCACTTTGGCTTGGCAGTTGTTTAAACAAATTACATATTGTTCAGGTTCAACCACAATACCTGAACTAACCATAAAAACACCTTCTATATACCTTTTCCATAGATGAATCTTTTGAAAAAAAGGATTGAAACAGAGGAAAATGTACATTGATTCAAGATTATCGATTAACAGAATCGCAAACTTTGGGGCAAAATCTGCACCCATTGAAGTACCCTTCTGTTGTAGGTAGTATTTCCCATTAAAGAGGAAAAAGTTATTTGTTAGAGCAATCTCCAGTAAGGAGATAATGAATTTTGTGAGTACTTGTACTGGTGCTGATCTAGAATTTTAGAGGTCCTTCATTACACAAATTCCTCCTCCCTGGATTATATTCATGTAAAGCAACTCAATAGCCAGTGTGACTAGCAGGTTATTAGTTAAGTCAAATATTTGATCTCCTATTAAGTTGATGAAGTGTGTAGTATCCTTCACATATCGTTTTGTCAAGGGGACCATATCTTTGATGAAGAAGTGAATATACCTCCCAAGGGGTTCCAAGGACGAACCACACCCAGAAAGAATTGGTCTGCCTGGTGGTGATTCCTGATTTTTATGGATTTTTGGTAATGTGTGCCATACAGAAGTATGAGGATTTTTATTAGGAAGAAAGAGGTACACATAAAACCATCTAGTTCTGCTTTTTTAGTAAGCTCTTTAATGATAGCTTAGATCTCTGGTAATGGATTATGATCCAATGGTTCATGATGTTCAAGGTTATGGATCTGTCTATAAACTTCATTGTCATATTTCACTTTGTGCTAAATAACTATCCCACCTCCCTTATCACAAGGTTTAATTATGATGCTATCATTCTTTTTAAATTCTAGGAGAGCTTTTCTTTCTGATAGAATGATGTTACATGGGACAAACGTGAAGTCTTGTTTCAAAGAATCAAATCTTTGAGTACTAGTGTTTCAAATGTGATAACCTCTGGTGGCATCTGGTTAGCTGTAGGATTAAAGGTGGATTTAGGGTATAATTCTGTAATGTCCTGGGTTGGAATGTTATCTTGATTATCAATGAAAAATCTAAGCCTTTCTCTTTCGAAAAACTATTACAATTCTGTGTAGATCATGAACCAACTGAGTTTTTCTGTAATCACAAAAGAAAGACCTTTACTCAGCAGGGAAATTTCTGTCGAGGAAAGGCAGTGTTGTGACGAGTTAAAAATGGGTATTTCAGAACACTGGCCAATATTGGGGGGCCCCATTGGTAGAACTTCTGCCTGGTTTGACGTTCGCCTGGAGGAAAATTCCTCTTGCCCCTCCCCTTTGCCTCTCCCTCTGTTTGCTTGTTGGCTTTTGGCCAAACAATGTGGCAGATGTTGTGTCTGTGCTGAGGTATTGGGTCCCTCCCCTGCATCAGAATTGCTTGAGTCTGCTGAAGACTCTGAGATGGTGACCATAAATTGGTCTTCGAATCTCCCCCATGATTAAGTATTGCCCCTTTGTGGCATTTGGAAAGTAGTGGTGGAAAGTTTGTCTATTAGATATGGATATGTTTTTTCTCTATTATAGTTCCTAATGTCACAAGTAAATTTGGTAGATTTGTTCTGGTGTTTGTTGGACCTGCCAGCCTTGGTCTTCCCCCAAATGTTTTGTCTTCCTCCTCTGTTTTTACTGACCTCATTTTTGATGGTTTTAGAACGTTCTGCACTTTACCATTGCTAACCAGTGCCAATGTGCTTGTGCCCTCTCCTCTAAACATGGCAACATCGGCTTATACCCAATTGACATATTTAATGTACTTGTAAGTCCCTAATGAAGAGGCACTATATGTGCCTAGGGCCAGAAAATTAAATGCTAGTGGTGAGTATGCAGCATTGATTGTGCCACACACTTTTGTAACCCAATTTCTAACAGCCCTTTAAAACTAAACATTTCTCAGTCCTGCCATTGCAGCCTCTGTGTGCAGTTTTAAACTGCCATTTCGACTTGGCAAAGTTAAACTTTTTCCAGGCCAAAACCTTCCTTTTTAATATATATATATAAGTCACCCCCAGGGTAGGCCCTGGACAGCCCAGAGGGCTGGGTGCAATGTTTTTAAAAAGTTGGACATATACTTTTAAGTGTTACATGTACTGGCAGTAAAAAACTCTTAAATTCATTTTTCACTACTACAAGGCCTACCTCTCCCATAAGATAACATTGGAATTACCTTATTGCCATTTTATAAGTGGAATTACCAAATTGGAACAGGTAACCCCTTCATATTTGGTGTCTCTGGAATCACAATTTAAAATCCTAACTTATGGTGAACTCAGATTTTAGATTGCAATTCTGAAAATGGCAATTTTAGAAAGTTGGCATTTTCCTGCCTTAGCCATTTAATGCCTGTAGACTGTACCTGGGTCACATGACTGGTTGTAGCTGACAGGTGAGCTTTGTGTAGTCCTCCTAGACAGCCACACACAATAGAGAGCTTAGGCATGACTGGATGGGCCATCACCGGAAGGATGGGAGGCATGAGCTGGGCACTGCCCCACTTGCACTTGAATAGACTGTGTCCTGCCTCCACACAAGGGGCTGCAATCCCTGTGTAGTTAGTCCGGAGCCAGGACAGGGAAGACAGGATGCCTAAGGACTTCAAAGGGAAACCTCTAGAAGCTCCTCCTTCATTTCAAAGGCACAACTGGGTACAAATACTAGCCCTCAGACACAAACTTTTCTTTAGTACACTTTTAGACCTGTGACTACCCTGCCAGGAAGAAGGACTGTTGTGCTGCTGAAAGGACTGCCACTGTGCTGGACTGCTGCTCTAAAGGAACTGCTGCCCTGCTATGCTGACCTGCCACCTGCTGCTCTCTTGACTGGGGAAGAAGAACTGGATCTACAGCTCCATCTTGAACCCAGGACTCCAGAGTCACTCCAATAACTAGTCTGCTGGCCTCCCAATCTTAGCCTCAGGGACATAAAAGGCTCCCCAGACAGCTCCTGACCCATCTGCAGTGAGTTCCTGACCCCAAAGTGATGCCCCTCAGGTTCTGGAACCTTGGTGTGGCTCAACGAGCTTATTTCAAGCTTTTGGGCTCTATGGGACCACAAATGGTCCTGTTCCCACTGAGACAACGCCTCTCGCACTGAAAATCAGTGCAAAGCGCCGCCAGCCCATCTCTCGCACTGCAGCATTGACCGTTCGTAGGGGACTGCCAACGGGAAGCTCCGGCCCGCCTGTCTGAAATGCCCGTCCTACTCCTCGTGCCATTCTGACAGCCTCCTACACCGCTCTGCTTGCTCCTCACGACCCTCTAAAATGCAAACCGGACTTTGGCACAAAACTTGAGAAGGTAAACCATCAGTGGGACTAACTTGGGACTGTATCTGACCTGTCGCTGTCAGTGTCAACTTTTGACTTTAACCTGGTCCAGCACAACAAGATAGCCGTGGTTGACGCTTTGTGCTTTTTGGAGCTATTTTCACATTATTCTTTAAAAAATCATAACTCTGGTTCTATTGATTGTATTTTTCTTGTTGTGGTCTTGATTTATTTATTAAAATCAGCTCTATTGTTCTAAAGTGGTGTGGGATACTTTTTGTGTAGTATTTTCACTGCTTTACTGTTAAGTCAGACTGCTCTGTGCCAAGCTACCCTAGGGTTGAGCACAGGTTAATTTGGGTTTGCTTGTGCCTTATCCTGACAAGGATTGTGGTTGCTGCTTAACCACACCCCAGTCAACCGGTAACCCAATTTGTTACAGTTTTCAAATTTGTTGAAGTCTGCAACAGTTTTTTCAAGTTTTTCTAAGACGCTGGGTGGATAGACCTATCAAGAGGGGAGGCGGGCTGGCTGTAATACATCATGAGCATTTTGAAGCTACCTTCTCCTCAGCTCCCACCCCCTACTGTGAAGCCCTTTATTTTGCCGTAGAACTAAATGTGAAAAAAAACGTTTAGGGGCTTACTTCTCTATCGTCCCCCAAGCTCTAGAGGTAGATTTATTGGTAACTTAGACTCCCTTATTGAACCCAATTTTACCTCAAACGAGTTCACAATCCTGGGCGACTTTAACGTATACCTAGAGGATATAGATAAAGATGATGGATAAAGATACAATCTCTCTCCTAGAGACTCTTGGGACTTTAGAATTATCACAGATGGTGCACAAGCCTACGCATGAGGCAAGCCACACACTTGACAACATTTTTACCTCTGTATCATGCATGACAGTAAAAGATATCTACCCTCTTACTTGGCCAGATCACTCTATAATCCTATTTGATTATACAATCCCAAAAGTTCATGGGGAAGGGGCAGCCAAATCCCACCAAATTGCTTATAAAGCCTGGAACAAGATTGATAAGGCCATGCTTCAGTCCCAATTGGACATGACTCAGCCATTTTTAAATGCACATACAGATCTGGCAGCCAGAAAATACACAGATTGGCTAAACGAAGCCTTTAGGGCTACAGTACCCATCTGTAAAAATTCAGGGAATCGCAATTTACCATCGGCCCCCTGGTTTACAGAGGCTCTGTGACAGGAAAAACAAAAATGCCACAGACTTGAAAGACGCTGGAGAGCAAAATATGATAAATCAGACAAAAGCAACTATAAGTCCGCATTGGTTCAATATAAAACCATGCTGATTACTGAAAATTGGCCTTTTTACTTGGCAGATTGAGAGAGCCAAGAACTCATCCAAAGAACTTTTTAGGGTAGTAGAGAATCTCTCCTCCCTACCTAATAAAAATCCACAAAGAACAATCAACGCTTTTGTGATGACATTGCTAACGCCTTTAGGAATAAAGTTAAAGATATCTATGACTCCTTTGAAGCCACCCTCACACACGAACCAACTGAGGTATTTCCGAGTTCAGATCCCGAAAAAAAGATTTTTTAGAGCTTTTCACAGGTATCTGCTGAATTAGTGGAAAAACACATTAGGGAAATTAAATCTGGATCCCCGTTGGATCCTTGTCCCCCCGCAGTTTTGAAAGATATAGCGATGGAGGTGAGTCCTATATTTAACAGCATGTTCACGTCTGGTATTTTTCCTGCGCTATGGAAGGATGCGTCAATCCTTCCATTGATAAAAAAACCTAAACTGGACGCATCAAACCCGAGCAACTATCGCCCAAATGACAGGCTGCCACTTCCAGCCAAAATAGTGGAGAAAATCATGAATAAACAGTTAGCTCATTTTATCCAAGAAAATTATTTACTTGATCCCTCCCAATTCGGTTTTCGGCCAGAACACAGTACGGAGACTGCCCTGATCAAGGCCACCAAGGAGCTTAGGACTGTGATGGACAGAGGGGATGCTGCCGCCCTTATCGTCCTTGATTTGTCAGCAGCTTTCGATACTGTTGACCATAATTTACTGCAACTGCGTCTGGAAACATTAGAGGTTAAGGGAATGGCTCTGGCTCTGCTATCTTCTTTTATGAAGGAAAGAAGACAAACAGTGACCCTGGACCGTGTGGAGTTCCGCAGGGCTCATCACTTAACCTATCCTTGTTTAACATCTATGTATCAGAACTGGCTCCTTTGATCCAGCATTTCGGCTTCAGTCTAACTTCGTATGCCGATGACACACAGATTGTGGTTGCGGCATACAAAGATCAAGCCTCCCAGCACTGCAGTTTCAAAACTGTATGGTGGAAATTAACAAATGGATGGGCAAGCACTGTCTTAAACTTAACTCGGAGAAAACCGAAGTAGTGATTTTTGGGAATCTACAATCCAGATGGGACGGCCTTTGGTAGCCGGCTGAGATGGGTGAATTGCCAAATCCAGTAGAAAAGGCAAAAAATCTCGGGGTACTGATTGACAACAAACTAACTTTCTCTCAGCAGACCAATGCTACTATGTCGGCCACCTACCATCTGATTAAGAAACTGAAGAAGATTCTTCCCTATATCCCCGTCGACTCCAGGAGGACGGTGGTGACTGCACTTGTGCTGTCAAAGTTAGACTACCGCAATGGACTCTACCTGAATATGCAGAGAAATATTTTTTTTAAACGCAGATGGTACAAAATGCAGCCGCAAGACTCCTATTTAATACCCCTAAGTATGAGTCAGTCTCTAAAGAAATCCGGAGACTACACTGGCTTCCTGTGGCACATTGCATCAAGTTCAAAACGCTATGCTTAGCATATAAGGCTTTGAATAATACCGGACCAGTGTTTCTTAAAAACTTTTTCTCCTGGTACCATCCTGCCAGACAGCTACGATCCACCGGCGTCAAACTTATGATGCTTCCAAGAATTTGCACCTCCAGTTGGGGAGGCCGAAGCATTGCTTATGGCACGACTAAACTATGTAATACACTTCCAATGGATATCAGAGCTGCGAGCTCACTTGCCTCTTTTAGAAAGGGTCTTAAAACATGGTTATTCCAAAATTAGGTGCCACTTCTTACTGGCTTACTTTTAGTTTTCAGCGCCAAGACACCTCCGGGTATTCGTGCGCTCAATAAATTATATTAACATAACATAACCCTCTTCGAATCTGCTAGAGTATCACACTGTAGAATGGCCTTTTCCAGTTCTAATATTTCTTCTAATTCTTGTTTACTATAATCCCAGCCTATCTTACGCCGCGTTGGTTAATCCAACTGTGCAAGAACATCGGCTTTGTGCGTTGCGTGGAGGCATTGAGGGTTTTAAAATATGCAACTCACCCGCCAATAGTGTTTGCTGTCTCACGCTTTTTAAACTCAATGTGGTTCATTAGGCGGTCTTTTTTTTAATGCAGTTGATTCCGGGAGGAGAGAAATAGTTGATCACGCATAGGATTGTTTTTTATCACTTATGCGTCCCCCCCCGGATCTAGACTGTATCCATTCCTAACTTTGAATAACTTTTATCTTCATTTTTATTGTATCTTTTTTTTTTTTTCTAAATCTTTTTATGATATTTTGAGAAAAAGAAAAAAATATTATTACTAGTACGGCCGAGTTCTCTTTTTATGTGTATCTCTGTAAAACTGCTGTGAATTTAATGATAATGAACTCGGTAATATCGAATGTGCTATTGTAAATATTTTTCAAGCGTCTTAATGTTTTATTGTCAAATGCACTTTTATGGTCTTTTGTGGCCGAAATAAAGTTTATGGAATGGAATAATCCAATGCAGTGTCGATCCCAAGGACCATCCAATGCCTGGAGCAGGTGGCTGCAATGTGACTGAAGCCGTTTCTAAACCTTTCATTGTGAGTAAATATTTAATTATGCACTTGCATACCCAAGGGGATTATGACTGCTTTCAGATATTCAATGTTTCTGTTTACACTTTTCTAACTGAGAAAGTTTGTCCAATGCTGGTGGAGTAGATGTGTACGAATTTGAAGGCGTCAGAAACAATGAAGGGCCACTGATAACTTTAACAATATATTCCTCTGTATATGTAGGAAGTTCCTTATCTGACATGATATTTAAGAAAAAGAAAAGGGGAAAGAAAATTGAAGATAACCTAGAGTACTTCTGGGTTGAATTCTCCCCATCAGCGCATGCAGTTTCCATGCCATGCAGACCTCACTCTGTGATTTAATCTAGGTGGACTTGATATTACCACGCCACCTCTTGCTTGCGAAATTGTGTAGCTCGTCAAGCATCCAGCTATAGTGTGTACCCACCTTTATTATTTAGATGAGAATCAGGCTGGGAGGCCTTTTGAAGCATTGGCTTCTACCAACAATACTTTAGCATTCACTGGGTATGTGTTTTCTTTATTTTCTCCCCATTGCATCTCCCCTCACCCCCTTTTTCAGAAATTGAAATTGTTACTAAGTTATGTTTACAGCACCCCATTTGCTAGAGGTCCCTGTTCTTGCAGATTGATTCTTCCCTTGCAGCAACTTGACCTGTGCAAGGTAAGTTCTCAATGAAATACCCCACCTTATATATATATATTTTTTAGGTCGAGCCCTGAGCCAGCCCGCAAGCGCTGCTCTGGGGTTGGTCTGTGGTAGTAGAGTACGGGAGAGAAACCACGCCCACTCCCCCGCCCATCTTTTTCATTGGCTTGTGTCTTTGTCCTTTCTATGCTGCCTTCCGATTGGTTTATAGGCTTGTTAGTCTCTCCTTATGACGGCCATGTCGTCATTTGTATCCTTCCATGACTACTGGCCCCTTTACTTCGAGTGTTGCATGAGCACTATTTTCTTCCCGTGCCTTCTCCCCCTCCCGATGTCCGTGCCTTCTTTCCCCCCACTCCTGTTGTTCATGCCTTCTCGCCTCCCGCCCGCCCACACTCCCGTTTGCAATGCAATAGGTCTCGCGTAAATGCGAGTCCTATTGCATTACAAATGCTTGTTTAAATGCGTGGTCTCACCTGTGTGAAAGCGCTCCTTGTCATACTCTTTGTTTCTTTGTCTCTCCGTATACTTCAATGTTTCCTGTGGCTAAGACTTTTTGTCCCTCTCGGGCTCTCATGCAGCTGCCGTGCACGCGCCCAGCAGCGTAGCATGACTCAGTACGGAATTACCAGCAATGCTGATCTTATCATGAATTCCTCCCACTTCAATGTTCTCGCTCAGTCACAAGGTGGATACGGCACTTCCCCAAAAGCGTGCGGGCGCGGATAGGCGGGAGGGAAGCGGCTCTGCTAAGCTCTTGCACTCCCGAGTTATTAAACAGAGCGCAGAGTTCGGCTGATCACGCGGGGATGCCCGCTGCTTTCACGATAAAAACACAAGCCCGGTTCACATTTCTGGTTACTTGCCTGTTCCTGGCGATTGCTCCGAAGTTCTTTACAACATATCCTTCGCTCATAATAGGGCAAATTCATGCAGAATTAAGTGGGAGACTTGATGCAAATTAGTTGCATACTACAGTGCTAAAAGGTCAATTTTGCCACTAGTTTGCGCAAAATAAATGTAGTTCTTCTCATAAAATACATAGGGGTCGATTCCGATCTCGGTCGCTAGGGCTCCGAATCGGATTAGGCTTTACCGGATCCGAGTCGGAGGCTTTGTTTCCGACTGATTCGTACATTCGTCCGAGCGAGCAAGTACGATGCGATTGAACGCAAAATCGCCGACCGACTCGTTTCCGGGTCCGAACCGCTCCGTCCGACTCGTTCGCACTCGATTCGTGGCGCGCAATGGAGACGTTTTACGACTGAGCCAGTACGATGCACGATCCGGACAGCCGGATCGAGTCGGAGCCTCCGACATGAAAAAGCTCTCGGAAGCGGACTTCGGGGGCCGTGCCGGACCCCCCTTCACCTGTAGCCGTACGAGTCGGACACAGGGGGGACCCATGGGTCCCCCCTATACATGTGTGTACGGTGCGGATGGCACCAATGCATACCCACTACAGGGGGCCCCCTTGTGCGCAACGTACCCATTGAGTCAATGGGAGCCCATGTACACGTCGTACGACCGGCTCCCATTGACTTCAATGGGAGTCCGACCGAACCGAGTCCGGCAGCATGCGGCCGCATCATACTCGTTCGGTCGGACTGCAGGGGTCCGGCTCGGTCGGAAAACAATCCGGATCCGGATCGGTCGGAGTGTTTTCCGACCCAGATCGGAATCGGCCCCTCAGTGTTTAATCTGTAAAGGCACATGCAGATCGGACCTGGAGGTTCGAGTCTTGGCGTCGGCTCAACATCCTGTGATTCTGGACAAATCACTTAATCTCCCCGTGCCTACCAAAAATGAATGTGTCCTAGTGTTATGTAACTGGTGCTCGTGTAAAGCGCCCCAATACCTACGAGTCGAGTTCCCGCTATATAAAACTGCACACACAAAAGTCGGGAGAAAACGATCTAAAAACAGTGATAAAGCGAGTAATCAGGGACTGAAGAGCAACCTTCAAGAGTGAGATGAAGATAAAGGAAGTGAGTGGTGGTGGAAGGTGGAAAAAGGACAAGGCACCACTGGTATTCTGCAACTTATGTTTTCAGCAGTAGATTCCTTTGTCATTTAAAACAACTTTAGACCCCTTAACCTTTTTTCAATTAACGAACTATGCACTAAACATAATAAAATCTATACACTCGCAGAAACACTGGAAAAGCTCATTTTTGTGAGGTTGGTCCATTTTAGATTTTACATTAAACGCAAAATGCTGACAATGTTTTAATAATCTAAACGTAGGTCTTGAACATCTGTATCTAGACTATGGTGCAGCAGGCACCTGGTCATATCCGTACCAACTACACTCTTGCCTTTGGCTCTTAAGGACACACGCCTTTGGGCACTGATCACATCTATTCCCTCTATCACTAATGACTGGCCACGTCAGTGCCTTCGTGCCGTCGGGCGCTGGTCTTCTCAAGTCACACCAATGCCCACTCTTCGCTTATCTCTAATTCTGCAACACCAGAGGCACTTTTGCTCGTCTCTTATCACAATGGTGTCACTCTTGTTTGTCTCATCTCATCGGTGCCACTCTCCGGTCTCTCATCGCATCGGTGCACGCTGTTGTTCGTTGATTATTACACCAGTGCCCACTGTTAGCCTCTCATCACATCACTGTTTATTTGACTCTATGGATATCATACCACTGCCTACTCATGCTGGGTCTTTGTGTCACCAGGGCTGGCCAACGACTGGTCCTGCTTAGTACACACTGTTGTCCATTTCCGGGTCACCGTGAAAGCTACCAAAATGCTTTGAACGTGAGTCAAACACAAATGTTAGAATCACGAAGATGATAGGCATTTTGGAAGGACAGTACTACAAGTAGTGCTATATAGTACATGTGTATCGCATGCCAAGGACGATAAAAGACATGAGGATTGTGCATGCAGACTAAGAAAATTGTCTCTGCTGTGCAGTTCCTGTAATCCAGTCTCTAACACCCCCACCAAAATGACAGCGGGTGTAACTGTACAATGGACATGCCAGCCCCTGGCTTTCATTGCTACTTCATGAACAACTGTCGGTGAAGAGAACCAAGGCCGAATTCATGGCACCAAGACGAGCAGCGACACCGGCCTGCAAAGGCGGGAGTTCGGCTATGTCATTTCAGGCCAAGACGCTTAAGCGAGGCTCGCAATTCTGCCAGAGGCCGAGCTGGCTGGGTCCGTGCCCTGTTTCTGTTCACTCGCCCAATTAAAACAAGCATTTGCAATGCAATAGGTCTCGCATTTATACGAGTTTGAGCTATTGGCATTGTAAATGACAATGCCTTCTATTTATGTTTTGGTTTTTAAAACATAAATAAAAGGCATTGTCATTTACAATGCCAATAGCTTAAACCCACGTAAATGCGACACTTATTGCATTGCAAATGCTTGTTTAGATACTTGGTGCTCACCACTTTGTCCGATGATGACCTCCCAATTACTAGAGGTCGAAACACCTTCGACAACAGACGTATCTAGACCCTTCCTATCAACCCTGAGCCTAGAAATAATTGAAGGAGTCAAGACTCAAACATCTTTTTATTCCTGTTTGTGATGTACTTTTATCACTTGTTACTCACATTTGTACTTTCTTCACATCTGTGAGCACTGGATCACTCATTACAACTGTAATTCTGAAAACTAAATCCTTTTATTGAAGGTCACTACATGATTACATACAGTGTATAAAAACTCTTTTGTGATTGGTATATTCATTTGTGGATAGTGCTGGCATCCACAAGAAAATAGATGTTCTTTTTAAAAAAAAATATTGAGACTCCAGTGAGTGAACCATTGTTTTCTGATCTACTGTATTGCCCCAGGTTCCTGGTGTAGCAGATTGGGTTTTTCCTTGTTTTTTGGTATACTTCTGGAACTTGAGGCACTGACTCTTTGGGGTCTTTAGGGACTGCATGATATTTTCAGCAGACGTTAGTTTAAATGTACAATTTCCAATTTGTACTTGTTTAATTTCATATCTGTCTCTGATTGCATTAGCAAAAAACTGTAGAGTAAGGAGGAAAATGAGTGTGGAAAGTGGGCAGCCCTGCCTGGTAGCTCTCTCTCTATTAAAATAGGTTGCGATATTGTTCCATTAGCCCATATTCTTGCCATAGGCCATTGATAATTTGCTGTGACCCATTTCATGAACCATGGTCCTAACCCCAGTCTCTGGAGGACCTCCATCATATATGTCCAGTCCACTCTTTTGAACACCATTTCGTCATCAAGCAACAGAGGTTTGTTAATATTGGTCTTTTACTGGGCGTTCTCAAGGATGTGGAGGTGTTTTTTTTGTATTGTCCCTCATTGCCTTCCAGAGATAAAGCCGGATTTGTCTGTATCAATTATGACAGGAAGGAGGGGTCCCAGTCTTGCCGGCAGTATCACATCTATCTTTAAAAGTGAAATGGGTCTGTAGGATCCACATGGTGTAGGATCCCTACCCGGCTTTGGGATAATAGGCACTGCTGCCTCCCGCATGGAGTTTGGGACAGAATCCTCTTGTCCTATATCATTAAAGAGGCACTTGAGCAATGCCATTAACTTGGGTCAAAAAATCTTTTGAAAAATGGCAGTGAATCCTTCCAGACCTGGTGTCTTCCCATTTTTTAGCTTGGCAATGGCCAAGATCACCTCCTTTGATGATGTGGGATCAACCAGGGAATGTCTCGAAGTGGTTGGGAGAGTTTGTTTGAGGTGAATATCTAGGTACTGACAGATTTTGTGAGGATTCGTTGGTTCTTTGGCATTGAGATTTTGGTTGAAGTCTTGAAAGATGTCTGCAATAGCAGTGTTGTCTTGGGCTATGACATCTTCAGTTGTTAATATTTTGTCAACTCTATCTGTACTTATTTTAGCTTGTAGCTGTGCTGCGAGTAGATGCCGTGCTTTATTGGCGTAAGAGTAATACTTCTGTTTAGTGTGAAGCAAGGCGTATTCTGCCTTGTCCCAATCCAGTGCGGTAAGCTGAGATGTAAGAGTTGTTACTCTATGCCAATTCCTATTGGAAGGGAAATGCTTTAGGGTGTATTCATCTTGTGGTAAGTACTCTTCTTTTTCTCAACGCTTCTCAGTTTGGAGCTTCTTATATCTAGCTGTCATGTAAAAGCATAATTTATATGGAAAGCAAAGAACAGCCAATAAACAGTCATGGTGAATTAAGAAACAAACTTTTATTTGCTCTCAGCCCTGGGGCGGAAACATACAGAGTGCAATCTGTGAAATGTTTTCATCTTTTTTGAGTTGAGATGTCCCTTATAAAGGTTTGAGCTCGCATTGCCTGGCATTATAATTGCTTAACTCATTATCAACGTACAGCTGCAAAGTTAGTAATATTTCAAAAGGAAAGATGAGTCTGCCATCAAAATAAATTTACAGCAATGACATTCGGATCTCCTCTCTCTGTCTCTCTGGCTGGAGCAAGCTATCTCCCATATGCCAGCAGCCTACCTGCCCCCAGAGTTGATATCATTATTACATATTTGTATAAGTTACAGTTCTAAGCACATGCCACTTTTATCAAACTTAAAAAGCACTATATTCATGTACGAGCTTTCTGGCAGAACTTCCATTGCAAAATAACCAATTATTTTCTTGGTTCTCTTAAAGTTCAAGGACATAAACCATACATAGCTGAGACAAGTTAATGTGAGACAACAGCAACAGGCAGTGGACCAAACTTAGATGCCGCACACAACTGATATCTCCCAACAATAAAATTATTGAATCAAGCAATTTAAATATAACAATGTGTGCACTCACTGTAGACATCCTCTGCCCAACGAGTGCCAACCTAAGTTAGTTGAAAACAGGTAAACAAAGTAAACAGAAGTGAACCACTTCTACAATCCTAGTTCTAACTCCATATATATCCACAATGTTCCGGAAGTAGTTGAGATTCTTCTCTTTATTGTTGCATTGTCAATATGTATCAAAAACGTTAGCCAACGCATTTCGTCCACATACATATGGACTTCTTCAGGGCACAAGAAAAATAAGAGATATCCGTCCTTATTTGTGAAAGAGAATTTTGTAGATCTGTTCATATGTAGTCGTTGAGAGTATAATGTAAATCCTTAAAAAGGTCCATCCAATGAGCCAAAAGCTTGAGGAGTCAATCGTGAAAGTTCCAAAATTCACTGTTTGGTCAAATTTGTCTTATAAACACTTAGGGGCCGATTCCGTTCTCGGCCGGTAGGGCTCCGAATCGGATTCGGCTTAACCGGATCCGATTCGGAGCCCTATTTCCCGACCGATTCGTACGCGCGTCCGGGCGAGCGAGTACGATGCGAAATCGCCGACCGACTCGTCCGGGCGTCCCGACCGCTCCGACTGACTCGTACCCGGGTCTAACCGCACCGACCGACTCGCTCGGACTCGACTCGCACCACGCAATGGAGACGTTCCCCGGCCGGGTAAGTACGATGCGCGCCGCGAGCAGTCCGACCGAGCCGCGCACTCCGGCTCAAAAGAGCAGTCGGAGCCGTACTTTGGGGGTCCGTGTCGGACCCCCTGTACGCGTAGCCGCGCGAGTCGCACACAGGGGTGACCCATGGGTCCCCCCTACCTGTGCGTGTACGGCGCGAGTCGCTTCGCCGCGTACACGCTGTAGGGGGTGCCCTTGTCCACCTCGCACCCATTGAGTCAATGGGAGCCCGCGTACGCGTTGTACGACCGGCTCCCATTGACTTCAATGGGAGTCCGACCGACTCGAGTCCGATGGCATACGTGCGCATCGTACTCGTTCGGTCGGGCTGCACGGGTCCGATTCGGTCGGAAATCTCTCCGGGTCCAGCTCGGTCGGAGAGATTTCCGGCCCGAATCGGAATCGGCCCCTTAGTATCATTGATCAACATTTTTATGCATATTCCTTGTCAATAATTAGAAGAGGGGAAATGATCCGCTCCTCATCCAACACTGCGATTGGTGTGGACCCCTCTTAAGCATAGCACTCCTGATAGCTTCCAAAATGGTAACAGATCGCAAAGTTGGATAAGGAGCGGATCCTTTCCCCTCTTCTAATTAACGACAAGGGGAGAAGCAACAGCAGGGACGGGCACTGGTAAGTCACATATTTCTTGCAATTACTATGCTCACTAGCTATTGCCATGGAGTCGCTTGTCATCAAAAATTAATGTGAGGTGAACCCCCCCCCAGCTTTACCAGCCACAGCAGTGGTTGGGTTGTTATTATTGACTCTTCTACCTCCAATCTAGCAAAATCTCACATAATGAGCTTTGATGGCTTGAGGGAGACATGAAAGAACAGAGGTAACTTAAAAGAAAGGAAATGGTATTTGAGTGAAAGTGTGGGCGGGCCATTCTTGGCATGTGCCACATTTAATCATGCAATTTCCATGTGAAGTGATTCCAGAACATATATGATGGTTTCCCATAACAGATTAATTTACACTTGTTCAGATTTTTCATTTTTGAATTGAACCATGACTGAATAAGCCAAAGATGATGAATCGATGATCAGTGTAGTGGGCCCTCTATTATATATAAAAAAGCTCTACCCTACCTGTCTAATCCCTCCACCCTAACCCCCTGCAGTAGAGAATATCAAGTTTCCTTTCCTTGGTTACTGTCCAGCAAATTAGTTTGTTGGAAATACGTGGGGGCAGGCAAGGCCACAGAGTAAAGTGGGAGTAAGTGCATGATTTGATATTAAGTCAATGGCATATGGAGGGGCGTGGCTTGCAGCCGCGGAAGATGGCCGCAAGCTGAGCGCGCTGCGCTCGTGAACGGCGATAAAGCCCACATATATCCGGCATAATCCTGGCCCGGCGGGCTCCTTTCCAGTTGTGAGGTGCCAGGGCAGCGGCAGCGACCAAATGGTGCCGAAAATCCTGCGGCGGACGGCAGATAGCCGGTCAAGTTGAAGTATAAGGCCGGAGGCGCGGGCCGACAAGATGGCGTCTCGCCGGGAGCCCTAGGCGGAGTCCTTACAGAGTGTCTCCCAGCGGACGCTGAGAGAGACTGTGACCCGATCCTTGTCCGCTAACGGGACGGTGACACTGCGCGGTGGCGGGACGCACTCCCGGAGGAAGACGAGAAGCAGGCAGCGGTGAAGTCCGGCACTTATCCCAGGTCAGTGCAGTCGCGGCTGGGAGGTCCGGCTGTGCTTGGCTCCCCGGCAGGCGGACAGGAGTGAGCCGGGAGTCGGACCGGCGGTGCGAAGCCAGATCACGCACGGAGAGGCACGGAGAGGCACCGCGAACACACAGGGGCCCTGATGTGGTGTCCCCACTCCCGCCCAGGGTACATGTAGGCGGGAGAGGCCTCCAACCACGAGACGGTCGCAGCAGGCATGGGCCCACTGCTAGCTCCCACCTGTGTAGGAAGACACTCAGGAGGCCAGGCCGCGACAGGGCCGAGCAGTGAACCCACCGTTGGCGAAGCTCGGGGGGGATTCCTGGAGCTACCTGTTGAGGCAGAGACGCATGGAGCATCTTGATATTAACCCTATCACTCCACGAACTGCGTCATGGGTCGCAACAAAGGGTTGGGGCCTGGACAGGCCAACCAGATAGACAAGTATACAGTCGCCTTGGGTCGCGAGGAAGGAGCAGTCAGAGGTGAGCAACACGAGGAAGCAGGCAACCAGAGCCCAGACCCGACCCTGAAAGACATTATGACGGCCATTAAAGAACTGAAGGGTACCCTAGAGCCGAGACTAGACTCTGTCATGGAGGAGGTGAATCTCCTGTGGGCGGATTTCCGCAAAATGTCCGAAAAAGTTGCCACGGCGGAGGCGGACATTGGGGGCATCCAGTCAAAAACGAAACACCTTGAAGACTAAGTGGCGACCCTCACAAAAAATTAAGCAGACATCTATGCCAGGCTTGAGGCCCAGGAAGGGAGGTCCCGGCGCAACAATATTCGCGTAGTGGGAGTGCCAGAGGGAATGGAGGGGCCGGCCGTGGACCTCTTCCTGGAGGACTTAATTTTGAACCATCTAAAGCCAAAATGACTATCGCAGCTTTTCTCAATAGAGCGGGCTCACAGAGCATTGGGGGGCAAGCCTCGCCCCGGGGCACTCCCGCACACCATCATTGCCCGTATCCTGAATTTCAGGGATAGAGATGCCATTTTGCAGGCCGCACGGATGCAGGGGGACCTCCGGCATGAAAATGCGCCCATCCGTTTTTTTCCGGATTTCACGCTCCATGTTCAACACCAGTGGCGCTCCTTTGACGGGGACAAATGGGCCCTCAGGGAGCAGAACGTGAAGTACATGATGCTCTTTCCAGCTCGCCTTAAAATTCTTGACAATGGGAAAGCATATTTTTTCGATAAGCCGACAGATGCGAGCGACTGGCTGGAAGGCTGGCGAACTGTGTGCCGTCGGGGAGGGCAAAGGAGGTCTGCGACGGAGCAGGGCCATGAGGAGCAGGACCACGAGGCCAGGGGGTCACCCAGTGGCTAGATGTACTGACAAGGGACAGATGAGTATCACATGGGACACCATTCAGACTGCTGGAATTGGGATACGCTCCCTTGATGTGCGCTTTATGGAGGGGTGGGAGACCCTGGGAGGGAGGTTGGGGGTTATGTTGGCCCTTGGACATTGGGGCCTGGACCTCTTGACTATCATGTTGACTATCATATTGAGATCTGTGCCTGGCAAAACTGTCTGCTTTCATATTAGGGGCGCAGCTGCGCCGCAGGGGGGAATTCTGGGTAAGGGGCCTGGCGGGGTTTAGATAATGGGCTGACCATCCCAGGCAGCAGTCAGTTCTCACTTTGCGCTGGAGGCTAGACCATGACCCCTCAAAACTGGTTTTCTCTGTTCCTTTTGGGCGACAGGCACTCTGCACGTTTGTGTGGTGGGAGGTTGGGGACTCACCAAGCAGGGATGCAGGGAGGGGGGTGTTGGCTTTGTTGTTTATTTTGTTCACGGGGGGGAAATGCTCAAGACCTAGATATCCAACAGACACTGAGGGTTGTCGCAGAGAGAACGGTGATGGAGCAGGCTTGCCCCATTGTTAACAGCCCGAAACAGCACTCATGGGTGACCCGGCTAGCGTGACGATTTGGTCCTGGAATGTGAACGGGCTGGGCCACAAGATTAAGCGCACGCTGGTGATGCAATACCTTAAGAGACACTCCCCTGATGTTGTTCTCATTCAGGAATCGCATTTGAGGGATAGTAGATGTAAGGCCCTAGACCGTTTCGGCTATAAAATAGTAGCCCACTCGGGGTTTACGTCAGGGGCCCCGGGGGTGGGAATCCTAGTGCGCAACGTGCTGCCCCTAGTGATCACGGACAGATACTGCGGGGTGCTTTGTGGCAGCAGCGGGTAAATGGGAGGGGCGCTTGCTGGTTTTCTGCTCATGCTATATACCGCCGGGGCTTCACTCGGTGATCCTCCCACAGCTTAGTTCACTCATAACTGACCTTCCCCTCGGCACCCTACTCCTTGGTGGCGACACAAATGCAGTCATGAACCCGTAAATGGACAGGTCTAGCTCTCGGTCTGGTACACATGGGGAACGTCATCTGGCAGACTTCGTCAAGGCGTTGGGTCTGACGGACCTGTGGCGGGCTCATAACCCTGCACTGAGACAATACATTTTCTACTCGGCCAGACATGGGTCCTTCTCCAGACTGGACCATTGTTTCACCCATACGGACAGGGTGGGGGACTTCTCCAGCGCCAAGCATATGGCGAGGGGGATTTCCACCCACGCGCCAGTTTGCATCACTCTCAAAGGCCTGATAGAGCCGCCTTACCAAGGATAGATCCCTGGTGACTGCGAGATCCGACACTTAGTGACAAGCTCCGGGTGGGCTCAGAGCTATATTTTAAGGAAAATCAGGGGACTGTGAAATCGCAGATTACGCTGTGGGAAGCCTATAAGGCAGTATTGCAGGGGCAGGTGCAGGCGCTGATTGAAGCACAGAAAAAAGAAGACTCTGCAGATTAGACAAATTGAACAAGAAATAAGCCAGATGGAGAGCGAGGCTGGGACGGCCTCGTGTGCGTAATCGCGTCACCGGTTGGCGTTGAAACAACGGGACCTTCGGGCTCTGGCGGAATGCGAGGCACGGGCATACCCGCTAGCCACCCAGCATCGCATATACGATGTTGGGGATAAGGCTCTTAAACTCCTGGCGTGGCTAGAGAGGCGTGACAGAGACAGGTCCTGGGTGGTGGGGATCTGCGACGCGGACGGTGTGCTCAAGTCCACCAGTACTGACATAGCAGAGGCTTTTGCGGCACACTTTGAGCGAGTCTATGCCCTGGTGTGCACGAGGTCAGAAACAGATTGTGCAGAATTCCTCAAGGACTTTGACTTACCAATGGTGTCCCCAGAGGCGTGCGACCACCTGGAGGCGGATCTCATGGTGAAGGAGCTGGGTAAAGCATTGGGATCTCTCAGATCAGGAAAGGCATCAGGACCCAATGGGCTCCCGGTTGAGATATATAAAAAACAGGCCGTGAACATACTTCCCCCACTCTTAGATATGCTTCTGGAGACGCGGGACTTGGGCCACTTGCCAGCGGACCAAAGGGCAGCCACGATAGTGGTGATTTATAAAGATGGCAAGCCAGCTGATCAGTGCAGTTCCTATCGGCCTATCTTCCTTATCAACGTGGAGGCCAAGGTCCTGGCAAAGGCACTGGCAGACAGGTTGGTATTGGTGATCGCTGACCTGGTGCATGTGGACCAATCGGGGTTCATGCCTGGTAGAAGCACCAGACACAACCTACGGCGGCTTTATGGGGTGCTGGACATGACTAGTGACAACGTGTCTCAACAGACGGCATCGATGGCGCTGGACGCCTCAATGGCCTTTGATAGTATTGAATGGCCATACCTATTTATGGTCCTTCAGAGGTTGGGTTTCAGCCCCTCCTTTTGTGGCTGGGTCAGACTCCTATATGAGAGGCCTACGGCGCGGGTGCGGGTGAAACGCGCCATGTCTAGATCCTTTCGGCTCCGGAGAGGCACTCGGCAGGGGTGCCCCCTTTCCCTGCTCCTGTTTGCTCTGGTGCTGGAACCACTGGCTCACTGGGTCAGGAGAGATCCTATGATCTGGGGACTACGGGCGCCGGGGGGTTGGGAAGAACGTATTTCCCTATACGCTGACGATATTGCTCTGTACCTGACACAACCATACTACTCCATAGCGCAAGTCCTTCACATCTTTGAGATTTTTGGTAGCTATTCTGGATACCGTATCAACTGGTCAAAGTTGGTGATCTTTCCTCTGTCAGGCCCCTCCCCCAGGGTTCCGCCGCAGTGCTTGGCCCCTGTGGCGGTGGAGGGCTTTAAATACTTGGGGGTGCACATTACTAGGGACCAGAAAGAATTCCTGGCGAGGAATCTGGGGCCTCAAATGAGTCGCCTGACTGCAGATATTAGACACTGGCACTCACTCCCGCTCTCTCTTATGGGACGGGCTGCTCTTTTTAAGATGCTGACACTACCACGGCTCCTCTATATATTACAGAATACTCCTTTCCAGATCCCGCTGACTATCTTTAAGCGTATTTCACAGGAAGTGCAGACTCTGCTGTGGGAGGGAGGCTCGCCGAGAATCGCACTACATAAGCTACATTGGGGAGTCTTCGATGGAGGGATTGCTGTCCCGGACGTTAGGTTGTACTACTGGGCCTCCCAGTTGCAGGTTATTAATGACTAGGTATACATAGGGGGGAAGAGCCGGCCTACAGAGCGGATAGGGCAGTCATGCCAGGGGGGAATTGTGAACCCCTCCTGTACTCCCGACTGCCGCGACCGGACTGGCCGGAGCACACCAAAGTGGTGGTCCAGTGTTGGAGAGACGCCAATAAACTATTGGGCTGGGCCGGGAAACTGACAGGTAAAACCCCATTGTGGGCGGGTGATCCTTTAAGGGAAGTGGCTACACTGTCGGGTTTCAAAGGCTGGAAATTAATAGGAATTGAATATTTGGCGTATGTGTGGAAGGGGGATTCTCCCCGTACGTTTGAATATCTCCAAAAAGAGTACAATTTGCATAATTCACAGCGATACCCGTACCTGAGACTCTTGCACGCTCTGCACACACATATTCATCATGGAGTTTCCATTCCAGACTACTCCCCGCTAGAAGACCGGCTACTGCTGGACCCCATTCAGGGAAAACCCACCTCCACGATCTATCATAAATTAATTAACAACCTCCCAGACCCCTTGACCGCTCTTAGGGAAGCCTGGGTCAAAGATCTAGGGGCTATGGATGATGAGGGCTGGCAGGAGGCGCTCCAGAGCCCTAGAGAGGTGGCCATGCGCTCCAGATTTCGTCTGGTACAGCTCAAGATCCTCCATCGCACATACTATCCTCGCACTCACCTGTACTCCTGGGGTCGGGCTCTGTCAGCGCTGTGTGTCAGAGGATGCGGGGAGGAGGGGACCTTCATGCACATACTGTGGGAATGTCCTGAGGTGTCCACATTCTGATGGAGAGTCACGGACGTCATGTCAGAGGTTGTGGGAGAGCCTGTTCCACTAGAACCAAAATGGCTTTTATTAATGCTTCGTGGCGATGCAGACTGGTCCAGATACATGGGACTATGGCTGGCTTTGTCGGTTGGGGTGGCAAAGCGCAATATTGCCAGGAGTTGGGGGGCACCTTCACCCCCGCAGGTGGAGGAGTGGAAACGAGATCTTGATTGGTGCCAGAGGGCCGAGGAAACTGTGTACAAAGGTAGGGGATGTGTCAGAAAATGGGAAAAAGTGTGGATGCCGTGGAGAAGGTATAGAGGGCTGGGGGTGGAAGACTAGCGATATGGCAGGGGGTAACGCGCGTGCCTGCTTTATTCATGAACATAATGTCATTGATTCTCTGTATGCGACAACTGATGTACTTCTGGCAATGTTTTTGAATGATATGGTCTCTCAAGCTTTGTTAATAAAAAGAGTTTAAAAATAAAAAAGTTTGGCATATGGGATACACAGTGACGAATATGCCCAAAAAATCTATATAATCCGTTCCTTTACCTGTAGTGCAGTCCATTAGATTCATTTTCCTTAATGTCTACTTACGGCAGACAGGATAATATATTAAAATCTGCATTTCATACATGAGGTGTGTGACTGACGTAGTATCTTATTTATTATTCATCAGGCTCTTTGGAGACAGGGTAGAAAAGAGAAATGCATTTGGCGAAGAGCAGGGCCATTGGAATTTAAAATAGATAATTGTCAACTACAGCTGAAGACAGTAGCAAACTAGCAGAGGCACTGACTAGCAATGAGCATGGCTTCATTATTTTAGCAACACACACAACTTTTACTCCATAATAGTGCATAATGCCATACTCATCAATGAGAAGTCATTTATTTTTCAACTCAAAGTGTCTGACTCTATTATAGTTACTTGAAAAGCATTTAGAAAAAAAAGTATCCCAATCACGGTTTTTTAATCCTGTGATGTTATTCTCTGCCTGCTACTTTTCTGCCACACAGTCAGTGCTTTTTTATGTTTGGCAACATATGTGGGTAAAAGAAAACATAAAATTGGCCTTGTGATTCTCCTAATCATAATCACATCAAATAAATTCCAATGGCCCTAGGGGACCAGCAATGTACTTCTACTGTGCCATCCAGTTATTTAAAACAATTGTTTGCACAGAGCATTATTTACAATTTGTCTTTTTTGTTTTTCTCAATACAGCTGCTCCTGCTGGTCCAGCCCAACCACCCGACAGGCAGGAGAGAGGCTGGAGCGTAGCCAACAGGAATACTGGCGGCTGGTGGTCCTGGAAGAGAAGAAGGAAGAAATAACTGCGTAGCTGCCGGGCCCCAGTGCAGGCAGTCCCCCTCAGCCTTCAGCCTCCCGGCCATCCCATCGCCGGCGCTACCACCAGCCAACTGCTGCCACCCCCCACCAGAATGGCAACAGGCCATTGCTGCGCCGTATCCTGCAGTGGCTGGACACTATCGAGGGCTGGCTCACCTCAATGGAGCAGAGCATGGACCAGCTCCGGACTGACATCCATAATACCCTTTTTTAGACCTTTTAAAAAAAATATTTTTGGTGGTAGGGATTTGTTGTTTGTTGGGGCTGGATGGAGATGGTGGGAGGGGAGTTGGGAGTGGGACTGGGGGGACTTTCTTGAACATTTTGAATTTTGGGACTTAGGTCAGTTTTGTTTGGGAGAGGGGTGGGCATGTTGTTTGTGTGGAGAGGGTGGGTTGCTTTGTAAATAAATAAAGGGGGAAACTATTTTTTGTAATCTAAATTTATGCCTGAAGTAGTTTATTTTATTTTAACGTTGCACTGCTGCCTTCAAGTAGTTTTACACAGCCTGTTTATGTGCTTGCAACTTAAGAGATAGCGTAGCACTTAGTTATAGAGTCTAAGCGTATACTTCTCTAACTATCTTGATCATTATGGGGAATGCTGCCATGATGAGATGACCTATATTGTGTCGAAGTTCTGAACTATCTAGATGAAAACAGTAGCAGTTCATTTATTTCTTACTAAATTAAATGACATCCATACTAGCTGTCTGACCTGAATATACATGCAGCAATAACAGGGTAGCCATCACAACAACTTCACAAGCTAGGTCCCACTTCCAGTTCCACCCAGGTGAGTTCCAACTGTAGGATTGATCTGAATGATTGATTGATTATCCATCGTAGGCAACTAAATGGAAGTAGAAAGACTGAGTAAGTAGGTTATATATTCATCAAAGATTTACAAAGAATTGACACCACCTAAGCAGTTTTTGGGTTTGAGTAGGCTGCCACCTGGAAAAACCTACCAAGCTCAAACAGTTCTAAAAACTAGACATCTGGGGGAGTCCAGGGTGGTGTGCTTCGCATGTATCTGACACCATTTTCTTAACCATAATGCACTGCCAACCTCAAACATTGACTAAAAACACCCTTTTCCTCACATTTTTGTGAGGAATACTTCTGGAATCTACGAGAAGCCATGAATTTCCTACCATAGTTATTCCCCCAAGTCTCCCAATAAAAATGGTACCTCACTTGTGTGGGTGGGCCAAGAAACCTTGACACAAAAGGCCCTAAAGAACTACGTGGAGAGATCAGCAATAGGGGTAGCTGCGGGATTTGGGGCTGTGCTCGGCCGCCACCCAGTAGCGGTCCGTGGTAGGAGTGCCGGCCGGGCGGTGACGTGGGGTGAGGGAGGGGCAGGGTGGGGGGTAGTAAACCACGGATTATGGCCAAATACAGGTAGGTAAACATTTAAATAAATAAAACGAATTTCGTTGTGAGCGCTGCATCGCCAAATGCGATGCAGTGCGCGCCACGAAATTCGTTTTATTTATTTAAATGTTTACTTACCTGTATTCGTCCGTAATCCATGGTTTACTACCCCCCACCCTGCCCCTCCCCCGCCCCACGTCACCGCCCGGCCGGCACTCCTACCATGGACCGCTACTGCCGCCACCCATGGAAACCTACAAACCACAGGCATTTTTGAAAAGTAGACAAACAAGGGATTCCAGGGTGGTGTGACTTCTATGAATCCCACAAGGTTTTTCTTACACATAATGCGCTGCAAACCTAAATTTTGCCTGAAATCACAAATTTTCCTTACATTTCGGTGACGGAAACTTCAGGATTCCACAGGAATACACATAATTCCTAACACCCAGCATTGGCCACTTGTGCTGATAAAACTGCTGCGCCACTTGTGTGGTTGGACCTAGTGCCCACGACAGGAACGGATCAAACCGAGGTCAATAGGTATCAGTGGGGACTCCTATAAAGGCTTCCACTGACCTTGGTTTGATCCGTTCCTGTCGCGGACACTAGGCCCAGTCACCCAAGTGGGGCAGCGTTTTTACCAGCACTAGTGAGGCAATGCTGGGTGGTAGGAATTTTGTGGCTTCCTGCAGATTCTGGAAGTTTCCATCACAGAAATGTAAGGAAACTGCATGATTTATAGTAAAGTTTGAGGTTGGCACGGCATTGTGGGGTTGTGAGTAAAAAAAAACCCACATGGGATCCACACAAGGCACACCACACTGGACTCCACTAGTTATTAAGTTTTCAAAAATGCGCATGCTTGCTAGGTTTGCCTAGCTGCCCCTAAGTTTGATCCCACATATCCTACCCACTTTGTCAAAAATGGTTCAGTTTTGAGTCGAAAAATGTGATGTATCCATGATGCGTTTTGGGCCGTTTCCTGTCGTGGACACTAGGCCTACCCACACAAGTGAGGTACCATTTTTATTGAAAGACTTATGGGAATGGTGGGTGAAAAGAAGATTGTGGCACCGCACAGATTCCAGAACTTTCCATCAAAGAAATGAGAGGTAAATGTGTTTTTTACTAAACGTCCATAAGAGTCTAGTTTTAAAAAATGTACAGGTTCACTTGATTTCCCTCAGTGCTAAGGCCCAAAATCGACAGCTACCCACTTTGCAAAACATGGTTCAGTAGTTTTGAGTGGAAAAATGTGATGTATCCATGTTGCATTTTTGCCATTTTCTGTCGCGGGCACTAGGCCTACCCACACAAGTGAGCACCATTTTTATCAGGAGACTTAGGGAAATTCTGGTTGGAAGGAAGGTTTTGGCTCTCCACAGATTCCAGAACTTTCCATCCCAGAAATGTGAGGAGAATATGTTTTTTAGTCAAGGTTTGAGGTTTGCAAGGGATTTTGGGTAAAACAACCTGATGAGAGTCACACAAGTCACCCCGCCCTGTATTCCCCCATGTGTCTAGTTTACAAATGTGCAGGTTTGCTAGGTTTATCTTGATGCCCCCTGAGTTAGGGCCCAAAATACACATCTACCCTTGGTGCAAAAAATGGGTCAGTTTTGAGTGGAAAAAAGTGATACACCTATGTTGCATTTTGGGCCTTTGCCTGTTGCGGGCATTATGCCTACCCATACAAGTGAGGTACCATTTTTGTCCAAAGACATGTGGAACCATAAAATAGTATAATATTTCTTATTCCAATTGGATTTTGCTGACAAATGTAAGACAGTGTGAAGGAAAGAAGACAGTTTCAAAAATACCCTCTAAATTGTATGCTAGTACAGGTACCAACAAATTCAGTGATGTACAAACCACTGCTACTAAACTCCATTTCCTGTGCCCATTTCAAAAATACATAGGTTACCTTGATACCTATTTATCACTTTACATATTTCACCATATGAATTGGTCTATACTCGGTACACAATGAAAGAACATTGATGGTGCAGCTCAGTTGTTGGCTCTGGGTACCTTGGGTTCTTGGAGAACATACAAACCTTGTATATCCCTGCAACCAGAAGGGTCTAATGGACATAATGGTATATTGCTTTTGTGAATGGGCCATTGTGAAAAAAAGTTGGAGACGTGGCCACAAATAGCCATTTTTCCTAATCATGTTTAGTATTTCTTTAACAGTTAGTTTCTTTGGAAAAAACCTTGAGGGATCTACACATATGATCTCTTGCTGAATTTGGAATTTGTTCTACTTTTTTAAAAAATATATAGCTTTTCTGGATCACCCATAGGTTTCACACTGGTTTCCACCACAAACTGGAAGTAAGTTGAGATCACAAAAATAGGAAAAATGGGCTACCTCTTTGGAAATTGCCAAAACTGTGGTAAAAGTTACTTTTTTTTATTCAGCTCTGCATGTTCCTGAAAGCTGGGAAGATGGTGACTTAACCACAGCAAACTGCTTGTTGATGCCATTTTTAGAGAAAAACAGACACTTTTATCCAGGGCACTTTTTCCCTATTTTTCTCAAAAAACTCAAAATGTAGCTATATTTTGCCTGTTTTCTCCATCCCTCCAGGGGGAATCCACAAACCCTGGGTACTCTCAGAACCCCAGGGAGCGTAAACGAACCCAAATAGCCAAAATAAGGGCTCAGCAATGAGGGGAGTGGGGGGAAGCCCGGCAGTTAAGGGGTTAAAGTGCACTCGTTTTTGACTGAGTCATTCTTACTGTTTCTGAGGATTTCAATTTGGTATGGTTGAAAGAATTTGCTGAATGAATGTGTTGAGAGGAGTATGGGTTCTTGAATCCGGGCATCAGTGGGCTAGTGTTTTAGTGCTTAAACGTTGGGGATATCGTCCCCTTTGTTCTTCTGGTTATTTTTATTGTTACGTCTTGCATGTATAGATACATGTATTTTTATATGATGAGGTTTACAATAAATAATTTATATTTTTGATGCAATTTTCTTTTCTGGATGAAGCTATTGACGATTTCCTTTATGTCTGATTCAAAAATAGTTTTTGTATGATAGATATATACATACACAAATAATCCTTTACAGGCAGTCTGTTTTGCTCTTTAGGTACATGCATTTGCTTATCTGTTTTGTCTACCTGTGCATTCGCTGTTAAGAGGTCCTCTTTTTTGATTTATTCATGAAAATGTTGTGTCATGGGGAACAATAAACTGTCTGGCAACACTGGTCTTCCATCTGCTGAAATCCAAATGTCATTTGCATTTTTAACATACCCTGCTCTGACCCATCCTTTTTGTTCTGTCCCTGAAATATCTTCCTGTAGTCTCTTGATTTGTTAAGTGTCAGCTACTGACAACAACATCGAAAAGGTAGTGTCCTCTTCAGATTCATTGATATTTTCTCCATTAAATGTGCTTGCAACAAGTGCACAGTACTATACAACTTCATCAGCGTAACGATTTTCAACAGTGATATAATCATTGCCACTTCTGTGAGCTGCACATTTAACTACTGTAATCTCTAGGGGTGACTGCAAAGCTTCCAGTAGTCTCATTACATTTTCCCCATATCGAATAGGGGAATCTGATGATGTCATAAATCCTCTCTGTGACCATAACTGTCCAAAATCATGGACCACACCAAAGTCATATTGACTATCTGTAAATATAGTCACTCTCAATTGAACTGAAAGAAAACAAGCTCTTGTAAGGGCAATTAATTCTGCCACTTGTGCAGAGGTAACACCTCGAAGCTAAGAGTTTCTACCACTTCTTTAATTGTGCAAACTGCATAATCTGCATTCAAAGTTCCTTTATTGTCTCCTACACATGAGCTGTCCTCAAAGATTACAAAGTTGGGCTCATCCAGAGGTTCATTCTTGAAGTCTGGTAAAGGTCGGTGCATAAATCTTTAATGTCTAGACAGTCATGTTCAATTTCATCCCCATCAATTTCATTCTCAGGCAATGGTATTAATGTAGCTGGATTTAGCATCTGACATCTCTTTAATACCACAGCTTTATCTGCAAGTATTTGTTGTTCATACTTTCTAAGTCTGCTGTTTGTCCGATACTGTGTTTTTGTATGGGTGAGTAAGTGAGGGACCATGACTGTATGAGGATGTCCCATCACTATGCTCTCACATCTCTCAATACTGACATCAATTGCTGCAACCGCTTTAAGGCAGCCAGGCAGTCCTGCGGCAACAAGGTCAAATGTTGAATAATATGCCACAGGTTTTTGTGAGTCTCCATGCAACTGAGTGTGCACTAAGAGAGCGCAACCCTCCTTCTCACTGCAAAACAATGTGAACATCTTACTGCAATCAGGCATTTCTAGCACCAGGCACAGCAGAGACTTTCTCTCAGCTCTAGAGAAACTTTCAAGCAATAAGTTTCCCATGGAAGTGGACCAGGCACATCCTTGTGCGTCGTCCTCAGTAAAGGCTTGGCCACTAGGTAAACGTTGGGTATCCACTGCCCTTTCTCTGAGGTCTGGGTGGACTCATCTTCAAAATAGTCTCTATTCTCTCCTGCAATACCTTTTTCATTCCCTTCTGAATGATATGTCCCAAATATAGGACTTCTTTTTGGCAGTATTGCAATTTGTTCGCAGACACCTTGTGTCTGGTCTCAGCTAGATGCTTTAAAAGAGCAGTTATGTCCTGATTAAAGGCTTCTTGCATATTTGATGCTACAATTAAGTCATCAATGTAAGCTTCTTGCATATTTGATGCTACAAGCAAGTCATCAATGTACTTTACAAGAACTGAATTGCAAGGCATCTGCAGACTCTCAAGATTCTTATTCAAAATCTGGTTAAAGATCTAAGGACTTTCTGTATACCCCTGTGGAACTCAGCACCATGCCAAAACTCTATCTCTAAACACAAATGAGACCCTTTAAATCCCAGGTACTTCCATTACAGCAGGGGGTCCCTTAGGGCTCACTTTTATTCAACCTATATATGCGCCCCTTGGCTGATATCATCGAGTGGTACGGTTTTAAGATCATATTGTACGCCGAAGATGCTCAGCTTATTGGCACATTGTCACTGAATTCAGCTAGTGCGGCCATTTTTTTGAGAGGACTGTTTGTCGGAGGATGCCCAATAGATGGACCTCAGCTGCCTGAAACTAAATGCAGGTATGACGGAGGTCCTTATCCTGGGCAAGCAGCCTTCAATTTGATCTTCTACCTCGTGGCCAGATACGCACAGGTCTCTTCCTTCGCCAAACCGTAAGGTTAAAAACCTAGGTATTCGGTTTGATGAACACCTTACATTCAATAGCCAGATTACGGCCTTGGTAGGCAAGTGCTTTGGGATCCTGGGATCACTCAAGAACATTATCTGTTTCTTGCCTGAATCTTGTAAGAAAACAGTAGTCCAGGCACTGGTCATTTCCAGACTGGACTACTGCAACTTCGGAGTTTCTCAATCTCGCCTGATGAGACTTCAGCATGTACAGAATGCTGCAGCTCGATTGATGCTGAATCTTCCTAGATGGGCCTCAATGGGCCTTGCACTTCATAAATTGCACTGGCTCCTTGTGAAGAAGTGTCTTCCTTTTACAGCTTTGTGCTACTGTTTCAAGGCCTTCCAGAATACAGGTGCACACTATTTGCACCCTCTCATTCAGCTATACTCCCCAGTGAGGCATCTCAGGTCATCCGGCGCTCTGCTGGCTCATGTCCCAGCTGTAAAGAAAGTACACATTTGGGAAGTTCCTTTAGTTTTCTGGCATTCAAGCTGTGGAATTCACTCCCACTTTCCTTAAGACAAGCAAAGACTGTGAAGGTGTTTCCAAAAACGTGAAAACTTGGTTATTTAGATATGCTTTTTCTCCTTCTCCTCTAGATGGATTTATGCTTTATAACTGTAGTTGACTTTCAGTGCTGGAACACTTCGAATGAAGTAGTTGTGCAATATATAAAACCTTTTATTAGTATTATTATTGTTGCTGGATTCAGTACCATGGGACAACACAGAACAACTATGTTGTTAATTTTTCGAAGATCCTGTACAATCCTGTATTTACCATTGGCTTCTGTAAACCCATAATGAGCGAGTTGCAAGGACTCCCAACAATTTCTTACAAAATCCCATGTTTTAACATATTTTTAATCACTGGTGTCATTCCAGCCACTGTCTCTGGTGTTAAATTATATCGTAGTTTTCTTGGCAACAAGGCATTTGGTTTTATTGTAATTCGGACTGGCTCTACAGCTTTAATTAGTCCAATGTCTTTCCCCGAAAAATCCCATACTTCTGTTTTTAGTGTATCTTTCAAATCTAGAGGTAAATCCTCCACTGTTCTCACAGGATATCATACTACAGCTTTTTCTTGTCTGGCCATTTTAAATTAAACATCTTCATCATGCATTTGAAATTCAACACCATCTGGTGTGTAATAAATAGTGCAATTTAACTTGCACACAAAATCTCTTCCAAACAGATTGACAGGACTTGAATTGCATACCACAAATGGATGATCTTCCTCAAATGATCCTATTTTTCCAGACACATTGAAACAAGATTAGTTATTTGTTTATTTGTGACACCTCCAACCTGGACCTTTTTTCCCAAGAGGGGTAGGTCTGGGACTTCCGCTGTTCGAACATTGGAACGGGCAGCTCCTGTCTTGATAAGAAATTACACTTTATCGCCATTTACCTCTCCTTCTACAAATGGTACACTTTGTTCTACCTCTAAGACTGCACCAAGTACACAATCTTCCCCACTCAGGCAACTTCACTGGGCATTGTTGGAATCAAAACTCTAATTTTCCAACACAGGGAACTGTTGAATTGAGTTCTGATTTTGAAATGGATTTGAATTTGCTCTCGGTACCTAATTTATATTGAATCTGGAATCACCCATAGGTTGTGGGAACTTCAGAGCTTGTGGGACTTGCATCATGAAAACTTGTGATTGCATTGGCATCCGTGATCGTTGGGCAGGCATTTGAACTGGAACATTTTGCATTTGCATTTGATTTACCCCTTGTCTTTGACCATCACAACTCACTCGATTTGGATTCTGTCTACACTCTCTCTTCCAACACTCAAGCGTATTACAATAGTGACAAGTTGTTTTTTTCTTGAACGTTGCAATATCTATCCCTGAATTTGGATCAACCAAAACACTTCGACCGCTACACTGTGTAACACCAACTCCACCTGGCACCACTTGACCTCCAGCCTGTAACCCAACACTTTACATTCCACCAACATTTCCTCCATGCGATTGATTCTGAAACCACTTTTCAGCCAACTTTGTCTGTGCAAGCATAAGTTTCTCCTTAAGTCTTTTCTACTTCATATCCTGCTCATCACTAGAGTATTTTGCATGCCACAGGATGTCATCTAAAGGTTTCCTCTCCCAGCAAATCAACATACTGATTTATGGTCGCAACCCAAGAATGAACTGTGAAACAAAACTCCCCATATCTCCCCTTTGGAAAGTTCTTGTCTGCTAAATTGTTTAAATACCTGTAACAATTATTCATAATAAGCATGCACTGATTCTCTAGCTTCTTGTGTAGCTCTGCTGATCTTTAACCAATCAATGTCTCTTGCTGGAACTTTTCACTTCAAAAAGGTAATCATCCCATTGTATTTAGTCATTACAAACAGGTGAAGGTGTATGAGTACACACAGCTCTTGGAGTTTCAGAACCTGGCTTTGCACAGCTAATATGCATTCGACCTACAGATCTCTCAGTACCACAACATCAAAGAAAGTATTCAAATCCGTCCACAAAACCTTCAAGTTTTTTTACAAATCTGTCAACTTGTGTATACCACTGTGCAGGATTCTCTATCAACTTTGGAAAATTGTTTGTAAATGTTGTGAGATCACCTCTACTTCATGGTACATGGACATACCCTCCTCCTGGTATTTCGCTCAAAGGGAAGGGTAAAGCTTCATCTTCATCTGGGGGTGCTGGCGGTGGCTTACCATTTGTTTCAGTGGTATCTGTTTGTTTCTTTTTTCTTTCCCTGTTTCTTTGCCCACTTCCGCCCCATCCTGTCAAAATCCTCCATTTGCAGATCCCTTTTATTAATTCTGCAATGTGTAATCTCATTCCTGACGACCTCATTATCACAATAGCATTATTATCTTGTTGTGCCCTGAATCTTTTCTGTAAGGGAACATTCTTTAAAAAGTCCACCTCATATTTTCTCGCCAATTCATTTACTTTATCATGGGTGGCAGCTGCATGTCTTGTAATTTCTTTACGTAAATATATCTGTTAATTTTCCTGATATTGATTCAGATGTAAAATATTGAAGTACCTTCTAATAATTTTTTCTAATTCTACCTTCAATTTTGGCACATCTAGGAGTCTCTCCTTTTCCTGGCTAGTAGATGGTTTCTCTGTTTCTCCTACTCTCTTATTCCCTGAAGTCTCCTCAAACCATGGGGGAAAAATCCCAACATCAAAGGGTCCTGTCTCTCCTTGTGCAATTGGGGTAGTAGCTACAGGTACTGCCAATTTCTGTGCTGATATAACTTATGACTGGGGGTGGGCAGAACTCGCTGAGTTTTACTCCGTAAATTTCCACGGACTTTCAAAAAAACTCCGTAAGATTCTTCAGAGTTCCAAAAGTGGCAGAATTTCAGAACGTCGGGCTGCTCGTGCTGAGTTTTAGCGTCGGGAGCTTGTTCTGTGCTGTAAAATGGCACAATGCACCGTGCCTGAGGGCGCTTCTTCATTCTGCTGCTAGAGTACATTTTCTACTCGAGCTGCAGCATTCTCAATGGGAACGGTAGCAACCTGCCGCAGCCACCCACGTTGAGAAATCACCAACTCGAGCTCGCCAAGTTAACGTTGTTGAGCCACACGCAAGAAAAACTCGGCCACATGGTGGTTCGCAGATTTTTTCCAGAACTCTGCACTCCAGGTGGAGCGCGCAGTGCATAAAACTCTTTAAACTCTGCAGGTGAAGCGGAGTTTACTGGTCATCCCTACTTGTGACACTGGGGCAGGAACAGTCACAATTGAAGCAGTAGCATCCGGAGTAGTTACAGTAGGGGCTGCTTCAGTAGGTGCAGGAACAATTGGAAGTGCTGGAAGTGGTCTCTCAATCTGAATCTTGTTTGGATCAAGAGGAGCTGTAACCACTGTAGCATTAGTGGTTGTAACACCATCTGTATTTGTTATGGAGGCAATATATGGAGGTGGACATGAAGACAAGGCTTCTAAAATGTTATCCCTTGAATCACTATCAGTGCCTGTTTTTCTTGCATCTTCTTCATCATCATTTCTCTGTTTCCAATATTTTGTAGTCTTTTCTGTAGTTATATCTGGGTACATCGTAGCTTCATCGACTACACACTTCCTCCATCTTTGATGCCCTTCATCCCATTGAGAAGCAGCATAATTCCGCACTACTCTCCTTGTCTTATTCTGGTACTTTTCTTTCTCCTTAGCATGAGCCGCTCTATATCCTCTTCCGTGCTCATGACGGCCGAGGCCGTCATGAGTCACGGTGGGTGTGTGCTCACGACGCGCGGGGGCCGTCCGAGCCACGCCCGCGATCGGAATGTCCAGCACCTGGGCGGAATTCCGGCCGCAGCGAAGCGGATATTGAGCATTTAATGCTTCATACTGTGTAGGTCTATGAAACAGCTTAGTTATATATACCTTCTCTCGCAAGATGTCAATAGTCTTTAAATTGAAAGAACCATATTGTGAAAATTTAAATGGTCCTTCATTTTCAGTGATCTTGCACCAGTGGCAATGCCACAAACATGAATGGAGTCCTACATTTGATGGCATATAATGAACTGACGTACCTTCCGGTAGTGTCTCCTCACCCTCCCAAACTGGGACTCTCAGATCTCCCCTCATCAGATCTCTAAGAGCTTTAAAATATTTTATTTTTGCAATAGTTCAACAATAAATGAACAGTAATCACATTCAAGATTTCAAAGTTTTTATTCTGATTATGATTCCGTATATGTCAATACTTTCCTCCAATCCTATCACAACTCTTCTTTCACAAACCTATCAACTTACAACTTGATGACTCGTTCACCAATCTCAGTGTTGCACTTAACACCAACTGACCTATCCCATTTGGCACTCCATGACATAACTCTTCACACCTGGCAGCAGTTCATACTCCTTTGCAATTCTCTCATACACAAGATTTTTACAACTCAAAGTAAGCCCAATATACAAATAACTTTTGTCTGCTCCACCAAAGAATTCTGAGTAGACCATTCACACAAGAAACAATCAGAGATGATGTTTAATACCTTTCAACTCTACAACACACACACACATGTATGGAATTTCAACCAGCTGGAGATCACCCTGACTAATGTAGATTTCCCTTTGTGCAAAAGGCTCCAGTAACACCAATCAACATTAGTACAATCACATCAAATCGTTATAGTCCCTGTCTCAATTGTGCAGTCGATGGTACCTCACAAATCCGCACCATAAACGTTTAGCATACAATTTAACACCTTTTTATTTTTCAACCAACCCAGGATCTTAGACTACTTCAAGTCCGATAACAACTTCAAATGCTCAAAATCTAAGCATAAAACACCAGTATTTCAAGAAACACAAAACAGTTAATCTCAACATAGGGATGTAATCTCAAAAAGACAATAACGACGCATAACCTTATTGATACTCACACCTCCACCACTGCAATCGTCTTCAAAACCGTGACTCCTTCAGCCTTCAAGTTCGGGTTTTGGGCTCAAAGGACATGGGCAATTCTAAGTTGGGGTAACTTAGTTCAGCTCCTCTCTCTTGTGAAACAATCCATCCTTTGGCTACCACTTGATTTAGAGGGGTTTTCTCAGTCTTCAGGTGTAATCATTGGATAACTTCCTCCACTGGTCGTATGGACCTTTGTTTGTCAACAGAGAAATGAAGAGCAATCATCTACATAGCAATACATAATTTAAGACTTTATATTTATTCAATAAAGAAGTTAGTGTGAGTTAAAGGGTTTTAGTCTCAGATCTTTTAGTATTTCATCTATTTTAGCATTAAAAGTTAATATAATTTATCAATTGATATTTGATTAGAAAATAGAACAAAATGTTCATTGTTAGAAATGGGATCTCTAGTTGGCAAGGGCTTGCACCTTTGTCCAAGTAGGGACCCTTCTTCCTAGTCAGGGTAAGGGTGTTACACTCGTGAAGTAACCCCTGCTCACCCTCGTGGTAGCTTGGCACGAGCAGTCAGGCTTAATTCAGAGGCAGTGTGTAAAGCATTTGCACATAACCAACAGTAATACAGTGTAAGCACTACAAACGGACACCACACCAGTTTAGAAAAATAACCAATATTTTATATACTCAAGACAAGACCAATTACGACAAAAATCCACAATACTATACTTTACGAATGAATACTTGATACGGTAACTTCTTCTTTGCAGGAATAGCACAAAAGCAAAGTTCGATGACGAGTCGGTAGCTCCGTCCGAGCCTACCGCGATGCTGAGAACCACAGAGTCTAACAGTTCCAGCCGACCGCGTCGATACGGGCCAGCAGAGTCGTGAACAGACTCGGTTACAGTACCTTTCTCGTTGTGGCTGGTACGGAGTGTACGAGCCGGTCGGCGTTCGTCGCGGTTGCGGTGCAAGACGGAGCGATGCAAGGTGCGGTGTCCCTCGATGCGGTGCAGGCAGCGGCTCGATGAGCGTCGTGCAGACGGAGTCGGTGAGTCCAAGGCGTGCGATGCAGGGTGAGACGATGCTCGATGCGGTGCTGACAGGTTGCGATGCAGGCGACCTAGCCGGAGTGCGGGAGCTGGCGTCGGACAGCGGTGCGAGTCGGAGCGGTGCGTCGCAGACGTGCGAGCGGTGCCCCAAATGCGGTGCGGTCACGACTCTTGAGCCAGTTGCAGCGACCTCGTCGGTCGGGTCCGGTTGGTTCAGTGAAGCGATGCGATGCGAACTGCGGTGCCCACAGGTCACGGTGCAAGCAGCGGCTCGATGTTGGCGTCGTCGGACGTCGCCCACGGTGAGACCAGGGTTGCGATGCGAAGCGGGGCGATGCGGTCTGCGGTGCAAACAGGTCACCGGCCAGGGATGGATTCGGTTGACGGAGTCGGTTGCGGTTCCCTTCCTCTGTGGCAACTGAAACAGCGTTCCAGAAGCGGTACCCAGAGGCTTGTGAAGTCTTTGTAGTCCCTGAGACTTCTTAACAGGAGGCCAGCTCGGTTCCAGGCCCTTGGAGATACTCAGCACAAGTTTGTAGAAAGTTCAGTCCAGTCCTTTCACTGCCCAAGGCAGAAGCAGCAGCTGCAGGCCAACCCAACAAAGCAACAACACAGCAAAGGGGCAGTACTCCTCCTGGCAGCTCTTCCAACTCTTCGTCTTGGCAGGTTCCTTGATTCCAGCGAGATCTAAATTCATGGGGTCAGGGCCCCAATATTTATATCCCAAATTCCTTTGTTCTCTGAAGGCAGAGAGGCCTTTGCCTAGTCCAAACCAGTTCTGGAGCACTTTGTTGACAAGTCTCCGTCCCTTCTTTCAGTGAGTAGGCCAGGGACATCAGACGCACCACAGGAGGTGGAGCCAGCATTGTGGAGGGAAGGCACTGTCCTATTCAGGGCCCAGGTGCGACCCCTCCCACCCATCTACATGTAGATCTTGCTATTCAGCCCTGTGCTGACTCACCCTGTCTCCTGGCACCCCCAGCCCCTGTCACTCACACTCCAGACAAGGAATACACAACCTCGCAGAGGCAGGCTTGGATGGTTAGACAAGAAAATACCCACTTTCTAAAAGTGGTATTTTCAAACACAGAATGTTAAAACCAACTTCACTAAAAGATGCATTTTATCATTCTGAGTCCAGGCATACTAAACTCGAATTTCTACCATGTTCCCGGGTCAGTTAGGATTATAAACTGTAATAATCAAAACTGCCCGTTCTGGCCTATGGGGAACAGGTAGCCTTGCAATAGTGAAAAACGAACTAGGCTGTAATTCACTATCAGGACATGCCACACACACCAGGGCATGTCCCACCTTTCGCATACAACGCACCCTGCCCACAGGGGTACCTTGGGCCTACCTTAGGGGTGACTGACATGTAGCAAAGGGAAGGTTTAGGGACTTGCAAGTGTGTGCACTTGCCAAGTCGTCATGGCAGCCCCAGGCTGCGCACAGGCTCTGCGATGGCAGGCCCGAGTTACACTTTACGGGCTGTTTGCGTGGGTGGCACACTCCAGTGCTGCAGCCCACCAACAGCATTTGGTCTATAGGCCCTGGCACTCGCAGTGCACTTTACAAGGGACTGACACATAAACCAAATAGGCCAATCATGGAAACACCAATCCATAACGCATTTTATACAGGAGCACTTGCACTTTCCCACTGGACCGCAGTGAGGAAAGTGCGCAGAATCATTACACCAGCAAAAACAGAGTCAAAACCGGGAGGTCAGAAAGCAAAAAGTCAGGGGAAACACGCCAAAAGATGCCAAGTCTAACACATGTCCCCTCCAGCTGAAAGTAGGGAGAACTACCCAACCCCATTGGAGTTCTCTTCACTAAGGCGGAAGAACCTGGACAGACCATCTGCGTTGGCGGGTTCTGTACCAGGATGGTGTTCCACCGTAAAGTCCATTCCCTGTAGGGAGATGGACCACCTCAGCAGTTTTGAATTCTCGCCCCTCATTTGCATCAACCATCTGAGGGGCCTGTGGTCTGTCTGAACCCGGAAGTGAGTCCCAAACAGGTATGGTCTCAACTTCTTCAGCATCCAGACCACAGCAAAAGCTTCCCTTTCTATGGCACTCCACCTCTGTTCCCTGGGAAGTAGTCTCCTGCTAAGGAAGACTACAGGCTGATCCAGGCCCTCTTCGTTCAGTTGTGAGAGCACCGCTCCCACACCATGCTCTGAAGCATCAGTCTGCACGACAAATTCTTTGGAGAAGTCAGGTGCCTTGAGCACGGGCGCCGTGCACATGGCTGCCTTCTAGGGCATCAAAGCTTCCTGGCAGGACTCAGTCCAGATCACTTTCCTGGGCTGCCTCTTAGAGGTCAGCTCTGTTAAGGGGGCAACGATGGTGCCATAGCCCTTAACAAATCTCCTATAGTAGCCGGTGAGACCTAAGAAGGCTCTCACCTCTGTCTGGGTCTTGGGGGGTTCCCAAGCCAGAATGGTGTCAATCTTGGGCTGTAGGGGCGCCACCTGGCCGCTTCCTACCTGGTGTCCCAAGTACACCACAGAACCCTGCCCGATCTGGCACTTACTGGCCTTGATCGTGAGGCCTGCACCTTGCAGAGCCCTCAACACGTTCTCAAGGTGCTGTAAATGTTCTTCCCAGCTGGAACTGAACACAGCAATGTCATCCAGGTAGGCGGCACTGAAATCCTCCAGCCCAGCCAACACCTGATTGACCAACCTCTGAAAGGTGGCAGGGGCATTCTTCAACCCAAAGGGCATCACCCGGAATTGGTAATGACCTTCTGGGGTTGAGAATGCTGATCTCTCCTTGGCCCCGTCGGTTAAGGCAATCGGCCAGTACCCAGACGTCAAATCAAACGTGCTGAGGAACCGGGCAGCTCCCAACCGATCAATGAGCTCATCAGCTCTGGGGATGGGGTGCGCGTCAGTCCTGGTGACGGCATTGAGCCCACGGTAGTCCACACAAAACCGGAGTTCTGGAGTGGCACCGGGCGCCCGCAGCCTTTGGGACCAAGACCACTGGGCTGGCCCAAGGACTGTGGGAGGGCTCAATCACCCCTAACGCCAACATCTTAGAGACCTCCTCCTTGATGCTGGCTCTGACCCGGTCAGTCAACCTGTAAATCTTGTGCTTCACAGGATGGCTGTCACCGGTGTCCACGTCATGGGTACACCAGTGAGTAACACCAGGGGTCAGAGAGAACAGTGGGGCGAACTGTCCCAACAACTGGCGACAGTCCCCCTGCTGCTCCTGAGTCAGAGTAGGGGAGAGGATCACACCCTCTACTGACCCATCATGCTCCTTGGTAGACAGGAGGTCAGGGAGAGGCTCACTCTCCTCTTCCACCCCATCATCTGTCGCCAAGAGCATACTCACTTCGGACCTCTCGAAGTGGGGCTTGAGGCGGTTCACGTGAAGGACCCTCAAAGGGTTCCTTGGAGCCTGCAAATCCACCAGGTAGGTGACGTCACTTTTGCGCTCCTTTACCTCATATGGCCCAGTCCACTTGTCCTGCAAGGCACAAGGTGCCACTGGGGCCATGACCCACACTTTTGCCCAGGTTGAAATTCGACCAGAGTGGCATTCTGGTCATACCATCTCTTCATTTCTTCCTGGCTTGCTTCTAGGTTCGCCTGAGCGAGTTTCCTGAAGCGGGCAGTTTGGTTTCGAAAGGCCAGCATGTAGCTAAATACATCCTGGGGAGTTTTCCTGGGAGCTGCCTCCCAGCCTTCCTTTACCAAACTCAGAGGTCCTCTGACAGGGTGGCCATACAGGAGCTCAAAGGGGCTGTACCCAAGAGACTTCTGAGGCACCTCCCTGTATGCAAAGAGTAGGCATGGCAAGAGGACGTCCCACTTACGCCTCATGGGTTCTGTTAGACCCTTGATCATGCCTTTCAAGGTCTGGTTGAATCTCTCCACCAGACCGTTTCCTTGTGGGTGGTAAGGAGTGGTGAACTTGTAGGTTACACCACACTCCTTCCACAGGGATGTCATATACTTGGATATGAAATTGGTCCCCCTATCAGAAACCACCTCTCTGGGGAATCCCACATGGGAAAAGATCCCCATTAACGCCCGGCCCACCACTGGCGCCGTCGTTGTCCTGAGAGGGATTGCCTCCGGGTACCGGGTGGCATGGTCCACCAAGACCAGGATGTACCTGTTGCCCATGGCTGTCTTGGGATCCAGTGGCCCCACAATATCCATCCCTACCCTTTCAAAGGGTGTTCCAACAACAGGAAAAGGTTGGAGAGGAGCTTTGACCTTCCTCCCACTCTTACCACTTGCCTGGCAAGTTTGGCAAGACCTACAGTGTGCATCTGACTGCCTTCGCATTTGGGCCCAAAAGAAGTGGGTGACAAGCCTGTCAAAGGTCTTGTCCTGCCCCAAATGTCCTGCCAAAGGCACGTCATGAGCCAGACCCAGTAGGAAGGTCCTGAAGCGCTGGGGTACCACCAGCACACGGGCTGACCCAGGCTCAGCAACCTTAGGCTCACTGTATAGGAGACCACTCTCCCAGTAGATCAGATGTGACCAGGACTGATTACCAGCTGCCTGGTCTGCAGCCTGCCGCCGCAGACCCTCCAGAGTAGGGCACTCGTTCTGCTCCCTGCAGAACTCCTCCCTGGTGGGACCCCCTTCTTGCTGCCAATGGGTCAGCTCAGAGATGTCTCCCAGTTCGGCTACCTGCTCCCCTGTAGGCACCGGGCGTCCCCTCGAGGTCCGCCTCCTCCCGGTCCGTGAGAACTTCGGGGGCCGGTTTCCCGCGCCCTGCCCTTTCTCTTGGCAGGGACTTGGGCCACTGTTTCAGGCTCCAAGTCCTCTTGATCACCCTTTCTGGCTGCCATTGACCGAGTAGACACGCATGCCCACTCTGGCAACCCAAGCATCTCCAAGTGAGACCTGAGCTCAACCTCCTTCCATAAGGACTGCTCCAGGTCGTTTCCTAGCAGACAATCTACAGGCATGGTAGGGCTCACAACCACCCTCAAGGGACCTGAGACCCCCCATTCAAAGGGAACCTGCGCCACCATACATTGGCGCTCTGAGTTGTCTACAGCAACTACTTGGTGGAATGCTCCTGGGACTACTTGCTTCTCAGACACCAGGTGACACCGGACTGAGGTCACACTGGCTCCAGTATCTCTGAGAGCCTCTACCCTGTTCCCATTAATGGTCACCCAGGTGCTATATTTCTTTGTGTTAGGGGGCACCTGGTTTCCTGGGACCATCTCACTGTCCCCTAGTGAGACAAGGGTCATTTCTGCGGGATCCCCACCCTCCTGTGGGCACCCCTCCTCCCCAAGCGCTACACTAGCCAACACTTTGGACTGTCCACCGGTGGGTGGCGGTGATCCCTTCGGGCACTTGGGGTCCCCCTTAAAGTGACCTACCTGGTCACATGCATAACACTTGCGGGGGCCGGTCTCAACAGGCTTCCCTGTGGAGACCCCTTTCTTCTTATCGCCGGGGGGCTGGGAACCTTTACCCTGGGTACTAGTTTGGGGCCCTTTTGAGAACTCCTGTGCTTTACCCTTGTCCCCCCACCTTTCTGCTGGGGACCCTGCCCACCTTTGGCTGAGTCTCTCCCAAACGCTTTTTTGTGGACCCTGGTACTCACCCAGCGGTCCGCTTCCATAGCAAGCTTCCTTGGGTCAGTTAGCTTACTATCAACTAGGTGCTGGCGCAGATCTGCAAAACATAGACTAGACAAGTGCTCCCATGCAATCAAGTTGTAGAGCCCCTGAAAATCTGTTACACTACTGCCCTTCACCCAACCATCCAGAGACCTGCAGAACACATCCACACATTCCAACCAAGTGTTGGCATCAGACTTCTTACTGGACCTGAACTGATCCCTGTACTTTTCAGGAGTAAGACCATACTTCGTGAGAAGGGCATCCTTCATGTCAGCATAGGTGAGGTGATACCCCTTACCCAAAGCTATCAGAGCATCCCTTGCTTCTTCAGGGAAAAGTGGCCACAATCCTGCTCCCCAATTCTCCTCAGGGACCCCATTCATGTGTATGGCTGCCTCATAACCCTGAAACCACCTTTGTATGTCATCCCCCTTCTTGAACTCCTTGCCTACGTTCTTGGGAATGTGCACAATCCTGTCTGCCTTTCTGGACGAATTGCTGCCACCATCTGAGCCTGACTTACTCCTAAGTTCTAGCTCCTTCAGTTCTCTCTCATGCTCTAAGAGCATCTTCCTCTCCTCTATGGCCAATCTCTTCTCCTCCCGCTCACTCTCCAGCCTGAGCTTCTGCAGCTCAAACTGCCTTGCCTCCCGCCTGTCCTCCAGCTCCTCTGGGGACAGACTGCTGCTGCCTGATCTGGCGGGTTCCCCCCTACCCAAAAGCACATCCACCCTGGAAATAGGCTCCTCCACCTCCTCACTGAGATCACCAGGCTGCCCATTGGCATGTCTGGCTGCTACCCAGGCCCTCAGCGCCTTCTGTAGCTCCTCCTTCCTTGTGAGGCCTTTGATTTGGACTTTCAGGTTTTTACAAATCGCTCGTAACTCCTTTACGGCGTAGGATTCCAACCTATCCTCCTCAAAGATAACTTCCAGAGATGCAACGGATGATGCAATTGATTCAGGCATGACAAAAGTAGTGAGTTGAAAACTGGCAAGATCAAAAATAGGCCAAAAGAAAAAGAACCAGTATGTGGTACGTAATGGTCTGCGATATGGTAGTAGTGCACACCAATCACTGTAAGTCAAGTGCAAACACACGTCCTATCCCACCGCTGCCACCAATGTTAGAAATGGGATCTCTAGTTGGCAAGGGCTTGCACCTTTGTCCAAGTAGGGACCCTTCTTCCTAGTCAGGGTAAGGGTGTTACACTCGTGAAGTAACCCCTGCTCACCCTCGTGGTAGCTTGGCACGAGCAGTCAGGCTTAATTCAGAGGCAGTGTGTAAAGCATTTGCACATAACCAACAGTAATACAGTGTAAGCACTACAAACGGACACCACACCAGTTTAGAAAAATAACCAATATTTTATATACTGAAGACAAGACCAATTACGACAAAAATCCACAATACTATACTTTACGAATGAATACTTGATACGGTAACTTCTTCTTTGCAGGAATAGCACAAAAGCAAAGTTCGTACGAGTTGGTAGCTCCGTCCGAGCCTACCGCGATGTTGAGAACCACAGAGTCTAACAGTTCCAGCCGACCGCGTCGATACGGGCCAGCAGAGTCGTGAACAGACTCGGTTACAGTACCTTTCTCGTTGTGGCTGGTACGGAGTGTACGAGCCGGTCGGCGTTCGTCGCGGTTGCGGTGCAAGACGGAGCGATGCAAGGTGCGGTGTCCCTCGATGCGGTGTAGGCAGCGGCTCGATGAGCATCGTGCAGACGGAGTCGGTGAGTCCAAGGCGTGCGATGCAGGGTGAGACGATGCTCGATGCGGTGCTGACAGGTTGCGATGCAGGCGACCTAGCCGGAGTGCGGGAGCTGGCGTCGGACAGCGGTGCGAGTCGGAGCGGTGCGTCGCAGACGTGCGAGCGGTGCCCCAAATGCGGTGCGGTCACGACTCTTGAGCCAGTTGCAGCGACCTCGTCGGTCGGGTCCGGTTGGTTCAGTGAAGCGATGCGATGCGAACTGCAGTGCCCACAGGTCACGGTGCAAGCAGCGGCTCGATGTTGGCGGCGTCGGACGTCGCCCACGGTGAGACCAGGGTTGCGATGCGAAGCGGGGCGATGCGGTCTGCGGTGCAAACAGGTCACCGGCCAGGGATGGATTCGGTTGACGGGAGTCGGTTGCGGTTCCCTTCCTCTGTGGCAACTGAAACAGCGTTCCAGAAGCGGTACCCAGAGGCTTGTGAAGTCTTTGTAGTCCCTGAGACTTCTTAACAGGAGGCCAGCTCGGTTCCCGGCCCTTGGAGATACTCAGCACAAGTTTGTAGAAAGTTCAGTCCAGACCTTTCACTGCCCAAGGCAGAAGCAGCAGCTGCAGGCCAACCCAACAAAGCAACAACACAGCAAAGGGGCAGTACTCCTCCTGGCAGCTCTTCCAGCTCTTCGTCTTGGCAGGTTCCTTGATTCCAGCGAGATCTAAATTCATGGGGTCAGGGCCCCAATATTTATATCCCAAATTCCTTTGTTCTCTGAAGGCAGCGAGGCCTTTGCCTAGTCCAAACCAGTTCTGGAGCACTTTGTTGACAAGTCTCCGTCCCTTCTTTCAGTGAGTAGGCCAGGGACATCATACGCACCACAGGAGGTGGAGCCAGCATTGTGGAGGGAAGGCACTGTCCTATTCAGGGCCCAGGTGCGACCCCTCCCACCCATCTACATGTAGATCTTGCTATTCAGCCCTGTGCTGACTCACCCTGTCTCCTGGCATCCCCCAGCCCCTGTCACTCACACTCCAGACAAGGAATACACAACCTCGCAGAGGCAGGCTTGGATGGTTAGACAAGAAAATACCCACTTTCTAAAAGTGGTATTTTCAAACACAGAATGTTAAAACCAACTTCACTAAAAGATGCATTTTATCATTCTGAGTCCAGGCATACTAAACTCGAATTTCCACCATGTTCCCGGGGTCAGTTAGGATTATAAACTGTAATAATCAAAACTGCCCGTTCTGGCCTATGGGGAACAGGTAGCCTTGCAATAGTGAAAAACGAACTAGGCTGTAATTCACTATCAGGACATGCCACACACACCAGGGCATGTCCCACCTTTCGCATACAACGCACCCTGCCCACAGGGGTACCTTGGGCCTACCTTAGGGGTGACTGACATGTAGCAAAGGGAAGGTTTAGGGACTTGCAAGTGTGTGCACTTGCCAAGTCGTCATGGCAGCCCCAGGCTGCGCACAGGCTCTGCGATGGCAGGCCCGAGTTACACTTTACGGGCTGTTTGCGTGGGTGGCACACTCCAGTGCTGCAGCCCACCAACAGCATTTGGTCTATAGGCCCTGGCACTCGCAGTGCACTTTACAAGGGACTGACACATAAACCAAATAGGCCAATCATGGAAACACCAATCCATAACGCATTTTATACAGGAGCACTTGCACTTTCCCACTGGACCGCAGTGAGGAAAGTGCGCAGAATCATTACACCAGCAAAAACAGAGTCAAAACCGGGAGGTCAGAAAGCTAAAAAGTCAGGGGAAACACGCCAAAAGATGCCAAGTCTAACATTCATCAAAATCACAGTCAAAATAGGTATGGGCTATGCTGGAGTACTATAGTGCCGAGATATTAACTGGGTGAAAGATAATTCTTCCAGTGCTACTTAATCATTCTTAAAATTGTCAAGGGATACCGTCACACACAGAGTGTGAGCCGTGGTGGTTATCTTTTCTCCCCCTGCTGCTGGGGACTTTGAATCCCACAACTCTCTGCATCAACTCACATATGCCGGTTCTTGCCTGACACTGTTGCTATATAAGGAGTGCAGCTTTCCCGCTGTGCGGGATGCACCTGGGCTGTGCCCGTGCAAAGCCCGGGCCAAGGACAGGCCTGTCCTGTACCTGTCGGTGATAGTAGGAGGCAGAGCAGGGCCATCCCCTTGGTTTCTTTTTTTGTGGCCCCTTGCCTCAACCTGTTTACTAATGTGAATGTTTTGGTGTGCATCTGACTGGCCACCTGCTCATGATGACTTGTCTAACATAATAGTTCACCTGCTTCTGCTTAAATTTTCCGGCTGCCACATGTAATGAGCCTATTACTGCCTTTGCAGTTTAAAGGTTTGAGGCATTGCATGGGACAAGCAGTAAAAGACTGCTTATGTCACTTCATGTCCACAAACTTTTTTCCAACTAGCTCTTTTGTATTTGTGTTTGCATGTAGATGAGGGATTTAAGATGGGCTGGAGTTTGTATGTTAAGGCACAAGATCAGAATCTCGAGACGGGGCAAGCTTATTGTACCGCTACCTCTTTATAGCCGCGCATGAGGATTTTTTAACTGTTTTTATAGCATAAGGAGGGGGGCACAGTTTGAGATATCTGTGTTGTACAGTTTTGTATATCATATTGTGACTTTGAAGGATCTTTAATTTTTGGTTTAATTTCAGGGGCCCACATAAAGTTTTTGTGTTTCCCAAATTTGCAAACGTGATAGGGCTTCCCTGTTTAATCTTACACAACAAGGGTTTTTTGGGCAGGGCAGACTTTTAGAGGGTGCGTCAGCTAGTGTCAGATACAAATGTTTTAGCCTCCTTGAGTTGTTGTAGTGTATTGTCCGTGATTTTATAACTGCCCTTTTTTGTATCATGTTTTAGATATAGGCAAACGGAAAGCCGCAGATGTTGTCCCCACTGTAAGTAATCCTAATAAGTGTGCCAGAGAGGCTAGAAATTCTAGTACCCTCAATCAGATTGATGATTTAATAGAAGAAGTGGAGACCATATTGAATCCACCAGACCTTGGTTCATTTCGGGGATTAGGGAAGCACGTGAAAATTACTGTCCCTAAAATGTTTGGGGAAAAAACCCAATAGGTATAGATGGGTCGAAGCACATCCCCAGCTCAAATAGCTAGCATTAACCTAGAGGTTGACAGTCCACAGGCTGGTCATCTACCTTCACTTGAGTCAATAGTAGTATGTGCAAATAGGTGCCCCCGTTTGCCTGAAAGTGTAATGGGTTGGTCCCAGGTGGGTGTTGGTGGGGATGGGGAGGCCTGTGTTACCAGCAAATCTCATGAGGCCCCATCAAATTTGTATGACATTTTGATGGCTTTACGTGAGGAAATAGTGGGTTTAAAAGCGGTGGTTTACTCACTTGTGTGCAAATTAAATTCCTCAACACAAATGCTAGCTGATGTCATTAGATTGCATGGTCCTGTTGTCACCTCGTCTCCCTCTTCGATATCCATGCCATCCTTGTCTCCTGCACCACAGGCCCTAGATAATGGTGGATTGAAAACAGTTTGTCCCGAACCTCCACCCAAATCATCCAAAAGGTATAGGGTGAGTTCCCTAGTGGAGCAGGAGGAAAACACCTTTAGTAGCCATACCCCAAGGCCAGGTGTTCTTGATCTCCAATCTGATTGTACGCTGTATGTGGTAGTTCTTGTAATCGTGCCCCCAATTGCTTCAGCAGGGGCGGCTCCTCTGCAATGGCAGAGGAGCATCGCCCCACTGGCTCAGAGCCAGCAGCTGAAAAATAAAATTATATTTTAACATTGTTTTATTTTTCAGCTGCTGGCTCTGAGCCAGCGCTGTAGGGAGGGGCGGGGCCGGGGCCATGGGAGGAGTGGTTGGTGCACTTATAAGTGTGTATGTGTGTTTGGCCGGCCTCAGACGGCCAGCCAAACACACATGCGCTGTTAAGTTTCTCCATCCCTGCTGCATTGCACAGCCAGGTTGGAGAAACTGCACAGTCCTGAACGGAGCGTCAAACGTGCCTGCTCAGGACAATCCCTGTGCTGCTTTCATAAAATGAAGATTGCACAGGGAGTCTGAAATGCTGACCCAGGGGCTTCTGGGACCAGGAAGGCCAAGACGCGACGTGGGAAGCGGCCAGCAGCTTCAGTCAGGTAAGTCTCTTTTTTAATTATTATTAAATCTCCCCCCGTGCTCCCCCTCACACACTCCCCCCATCGCCCCCTCCACCTGCCCACCACTGTTTGTACGTGGTGGCCACCGCTGCACTTCAGATGCTGTGGAAGGGTTTTACCAAATAAGGAATAAGGTATCGCATTGGATGTCTAGAAAAGTAGGGGTTGAGGCACACATCCACTAACAGATAAATATGGCCAGTAGAGTGAGTTTGGGTGGGACACAGCCCAAAATCTTGTAAGGGGGACTGTATAGTGATTAATTTTAATAATAGATCGGTCACAGCCAGAATTTTGGCCTCATATCAGGGCCCTCCAGACCAAGGGATAAGCATGTGCACATTGGGTTTTTTTATGGACCAGGGAGGGAATTGATGAAGAGTGTTCCCTCTGTGCCTCGAGCTCCTAACTTCAATTACAATGGAACAGGAGGTATTATTAAGGGTCTCACGCCTACCCTGTCCATCCAGGTCCAGATCAGCATAACAGACATCTGTTAGGGCTTTCTTTGCCCCTTTTACTGCCTCCAATAGATTTGAGCTCCTGGGTTCTTTGGAGGGCGTGGATTGACTGCCTAATCGGGATCCGATCTCTGCGAGCCCAATTGAAGCAGCTGGGGAAATAGGCGAACCACCAGAAACTGAGCCGGGTGATCAGCTAAGGATTTTATCTTGGAATTTAAAGGGGCTGGATTCTAATAAAACAGACCCAAATTGGTTGGATTTTATTAAGCTCTTCCATGTTATAGCCTTGCAGGAAACCTGGTCCTTTAGTGGTACCCCCTTTTTATCTAATTTTGTTAATTGTTTTCTGCCTGCACTACCTTCCCCTTTTGGGCGTGCTAAGACAGGGCTTTGTATCTTGGTTTTCCTAGCATTAAAGTTTGTGGCCACTAAAGTAGAGACACACTGTCCCTATGTAGGGGCGGTCTTATTACCTTTTCAGAAAAACTCACTAATGTTAATAGTTTACAATCCTTATGGCAATCTTATTCACTCAGACACTATCTCTAATATAGATGGTACTATTGAGAAATGTAAGATATCTCCAAAAGTTAGGGATTTGAATGTAGTTGCAAAAGTCTCTATAGTGGTTTTGGGGGATTTTAATATTCACCCTTGCCCTGGACCTTGTTTTTTTTATTTCAAGACCCTATGGTGGAGGGCATTTCCCTACTCTCTCACTTTGAACATTCACCACAGGGGGACCAGCTGAATGACTTGATCCACTCATGTAATCTGGTTATCCCCTGTGCTCAGATAGCCCCACTTAGGCGGAGAGAGGCGCGGAATCTATTGTGGAATATATCTTAATTTCTATGTCGCTTCTCCTCCATGTGGTGGATTACTCTGTTAAATGGGCTGGTTGGAGTGATCATAATGTTTTAGTGCTGGGTCTTTCTTCTCAGAACCAGCACTTTTCAGCGTTATCTGTAGCTCCCGACCTGTTGACTGTACCAGATCAAGGGAGACAGAATAGGTGGGTGAAAATTGTCCCGGATGATTTTTGTGGGTGAATTTTTAAGCAATATAGTTTTGTGATGGGGAACTGTCTTAACCCTGCCTTATGTCTTAAAGATATTCTTTTAGCTTTTTCGGCCCTTTGTGCAGGGGTCAAATCTGCCCTCACTGTGTCCGGCCCGAGAAGCTCTTCTTCTAACAATCCTCAGTGGTTTAATCAAGATTTTTCAAAGGCTTTGGGAGCCCTAAAGGCAGCACTTAAATTGCGGCGATTAAATAGGGTCGAGATACAACATCTAAGATTTTTATATAAGAAGGCATAGAAAGAAAGGAAGAAAGAAAGAAAGAAAGAAAGAAATCCTTTAAGGATGATATCTAGGAGGAGCTGGTACATGCTACAGATAGCAATGATACAGTAGCATTTTGGAAAATTTTAAACCGTCCCTTTCTGGCTATGGACCCTTTATCTGGTTTGGCCCTAGTTATAGCAGAAACTCATCGGTTTGACCACTTTTCATCAATTTATACACTGAATGACAGCCAGGGCTTGCCAACTGTCAATGGTACTTCAGAGGAGGTTAATCTTCCCTTTCTTTCTCCATCCCAGACGTTATTGGTGCCATCAGTCATCTGTCATGCCATAAGGCCCCTGGCCCAGATGGTGTTCCTGCTGATCTTTTCAAGGGAGATTAACATCTGGGCTCCCATGTTGACAAATATTTAAAATGCCATGGTTTCTTTTGGTCCCTTGTCCTCTTGCTCACAATCCATCGTAGTCCTGGTACTTAAAAAAGAGGATTGAGGGGATCCAAATTGTTATAGACCAATCTCACTTATAGACACAACAGTGAAGGTTTTCGCTAAGTTTGTTTTAAAAAGATTAACGGACTGGGCGAATGAGAAGAACATTATTTCCAATGCCTGAATCTTCACCTTCTAATTCAGAAATGCACAGTGGGCAAGAAGGGGACCCTGCTTCTGGGTTTTATGGATTTACCTATCTATCTCGATAAGTTACAACGTTGCTTTCTTGCTGTCCAAACTCTTCTTCCCATGAATCATCCTTCCTGCTGCTTCGTCTCCTCCCGCTGAGAAACTTACTATCAGTTGTCGAATACAAAACAAGTGTCTATTCACTAGCTAACACTAGGCTTTTGAAGTAGCAATATCTGCAGTAAAGAGAAGAAAAACATCTTGCTCAAAATACTATTCAATTTAAAAAGCACAGGCCTTTTAGTGTATTATTTCTCCATTTAAAATGGCATCGACAGTTAAGCTAACTTAAAACAGCACTTTATCATTTGCAGGCTTACAACATTTAAGTATGATTACCTACTACAAATTTTGCATTTAGCATATGTTTTATTTAAGCGTAAACATATGCACCTTATTACTAAAAGTATTTTGACATCCAATAAAATTTGCGGAGGCACTTGTTTTGACAACTATTCACTTTCTGGACAACCAAATGCCCGCTTTCATTTTTATTTATGTTTTGATATCTCATAGGATACCATGGTACATCTGCCGGAGCTATAGAGCCAATCATCTGGCAATTGTTCACAAGCGACAAAGGAAGATTCTGTAAAATTGTAGCATTCACTTTGTGCCAGAACGACTTCAGCCTGGGAACTGACAAGAAGTACTCATTTGGCAAGTCATAAATGATGAATCACTTCGGAGCCTGGCACATAAACCAACTTGTTGCTTCTTGTGAAGAAAGGGAGGTGGCCTCTACCTCAGGTTCAGGACCTACTGTGCAACCCGGAGACTCTTTTCTATCAAAATCATGGAAACAAAGAGGGATGTGAATACTCTGCATGCCTGCTCTGGCATGTACTGCTCCAAGTGTTGCAAAATAATACCCATTGGGAAGTTTAGGAGCTTGGGGCAAGCCGATAGCCGAAAAATTTAAAACGCTAGAAAAAAACCATTCAAAATCAGCAGAATTTTGTTTTTTTCTTGGTTGAAACAGAGACACATTTATGTTGTTTATCATGTCACATCAGTGCATTACGAGGGCGCAAATTACAGTTAACTGTAACTGGTGAATTTCAGTGGTTTTTGGGGTTTTGAGTTTAAAGCTTTATGTGTTTACTGACATTTTCTCCTAACTAGAAGGTCACTTTAACCTTTGTTATGTTTCATATAGGTACCCTAACATAGGCCCGGGTAACATCATACCCCTTCACCTACATTACCTCCCCTACACTACACTGTAACAAGCCTTTTTAGGATTGAACCTTTACCTAGTTCTAGTCATGGGTGCAAAAGGAGGGTTTCTCCTGAACAATAGAGTCCTATAACTCCATCAATAGACTCACACAGTATGAATGGATATTCATAAGGGTTCTTAGAAACCACGCTGGGGCTACACCAACTTCCTCCCCACATCTACGTACAGGGTTCATCCCATACGTCATCCTCAAATCCAACAATGGCTAATACAAGCAACAAGGGACAAAGGAGCCCTAGATACTTTCTGTATAAATATAGCACCTCTTTCTAATGTTAGTCAGAGGGAACCGAGACTTCCAGGCCGACACACTGACCAGGATCGCTGAGGCTCCTGCATGCAGATGCTCCAGCTGACAGTGGTCTGAACATCCCTCGCGGGGTGTCCAGCTCGAGACCAAGAGGGGCTCCTACATTCTCACTTCAAGTAATGGGGTTTGACTAAATCCTAGAAGGATTCTTGGCTTCACACCTACTCACATGCTAGGTACACTTAGGTACATCTAGATAGGCATCGTAGGAGTACGCACTTTCTTTTATCAATGCATTTTATATTCATGTATTTATTCATGCGTAGTGCAAGATGGCAGAACTGTACTATCCGTCTATCTTCATAGTACTGCTAATCATATATCTCTGCTACTGTCTAATGGTTGTTGCAGCTTATATATTCTACAGAAGAATAACGACTGTTCAATAAACCCTTATTGAAATGCCCAGGCTGTTTATTCTGTGTATCTCTGAGACGAGATAAGTGAGCACGAGTGACTGGGGCGAAAAGTAGTACATTGTTTCCACGATCCTGAGGGATCAGGGTTGTCATGTTCTGAGGTTGCCATAAACTATTCTCTCCCCGTTAAGAGGAGACACTAGTGGCACTGTGAGCTAGCTTATGCAAACAGGCTAACATTCTCGGTGGGGGTGCTCAGAATCAGTCTGCCACCAAGCTCACAGTTTATGTTATCCGAACGTGCAGGTCCTGTATGGGTAATATAGGAACTACACGACATGGCACCACCAACAGTGGTTGGGCTCTTATTTAACGGTAGAATCTGAGTAGTTCAGTCGTGCTATTCTCAAAGAACCTCCAGAGACGTCTGGAGTGGGTGGGCACAAACTCCGCCACAGCTGAGTAGGCGAGAAATCCTATTTATTGGCTGTTGGTTAATCAAGCTTGAAGGACATTTTGTTCCTAAAATTGTGCATAAAACACCTTATCATAGTTTCGTTGAAACATTAGTCTGTGTTCTATACACAATGACTACTACCCCGGTCCTAGACCCACTGCAAATGCCACTGCCCTTGTCAGATGAGGAAGAAGATGCGAATGTAATTCAAATTGCACCTAAATTCAGACGTACTATCACCCTGAAACTATTAGAAAATGGCTTACATGCTAGAGGTGGCATAGTAGCATTCGTGATTGAGGCATACGAATCAAATAAAACAGAGGTATTTTATTTGTGGGTTACATTCCCAGCAGCAAATGAAAGAACACAGACATTTCACTACTATGTAGAAGGAGATGCACCACAGGAATATGGTCCGTTCAAGGACTTAGAAGTTCCACTCATGACCAGGAACACCTATACTGGTTTAAAGGCGCCCTACACCATATAAGACACAGAGTAAGATTAGGTCAGCTCGGAGGAGACGGGGCAACATGGCCAATATTAGCGGCCTACACACCACATCCTGACATTGACACAATGCCACAGGCAGACTTACTCTTACAACACAAGGATTTAATTAAAATCTACAGAAACCTTAGTTTGTCATGAGGACTTTTACAGTCCAACCAACATCAGTTGCAACAAATGGAACTCAAATTCAGGGTACAGCAACTAAAATTAAACCACAAACATTACACGCGGTAATGGGCAAAATGCCCACGAAACGTGAACAAATGCCATTCTGGGTCGCTCAAAAAATAACTCAGCTCGAGGCAGTATTCCCGAATACTAATCCGTTTGTAAAACACAGAATGCTAACTATCTGCTTGCCCATGGGGATAACACCACAAGTAGAGGACTGCACCTCTTGGGGTACAGTCTTTGCTGCCATATATACCAGGACACATGGTATTCCTTCATTAGCAGTAGTACCAGACGTATTGAGACAAATACAAAATGAGTACGGAGCAGAACCTGCCCTGAACTTAGGGATGAAGTTATTAAATAACTATGAGCAGGTATCAGCCATAATACTAGCTAATATTAAAGGGGAAGCAGCTTCAGTGGCAATCCGCCAACGCCTAAGAGTTCAGTCCATTGGATCAACAGCACGAACTGCCGAAAAAAATTGAAACTGCGTATGCAGAATTAGGCAGAGACAGTTTGGGTAGGAAAGCATTAAAACCACAACTAATGGGCAGTCCTGAAAAGGACACTACCAAGCAGACACCTGCTTCTTCTAAAAAGAAGTGGGAGAATAAAAAACAACGAAATTTTAAAAACAGATCTCAATCCAGAGGTAGATCTCCTCCACAGGAGCCCTCTGAAAAGAGGTATAACCTCAGGAATAGGGATAATATTAGGAAACCTGACAGGTATCAGGATACTGATACACGTTCCTCTCGTTCCTTTCAGGGCTCGACGAAAAACTCAGAGAGAGAAGGACGGTCATAACACAAAGAGGAGCGTACAAAGTACAGAGACAAGCATCACGCTCAAGACAGAAGACAAGCCAAAATCGAAACCTCAGTTTAAGAAGAAGAAAGTTGCAGGCATAAAGATCAGACATGCCCAGAATTCTGAGGACGCAGCTTCTGAACCGGGAATCTGACGATGCTAGACAGTGCGGCAGAAGTAGCAATAGCTCGCCAGAACCTGATGAAATTTCTGGTGACAGCGGACTTGAATGATTATATCACGGTGGAAACACCAGACACAAGGGTGAGCGTCCCACATAAGTTACACTAAATAACACTCCAAATGGAAGGGGACAAGCCCAGGAAAGTTAAATGTCTCTTTTGGGAAAATCTGTCATCTGGTTATTACATCCTATTAGCAGAACAAGATTGGCCGCCAACATTCGTTATGGAGTGCCCCAGGGAAGAAACTGTAATTTTTCAATCATTCTCCGACCTCGTTCCCATACATCTTAAACATGCATATGCACAGGAGTGGGCGGTTGCCCTAGCTCCAGCATTGTACAAAAATCATGCCGGTTGGGATGAGGATTCAACCCACCACGTGATCCCGTTAAAAGTTTCACCAAATGCTCAGAGGCAATACCCAATAAAGCAAGAAGCTAAAAAACAGGTCAGGGAGATCTTAGATCAACTTGAATACCAAGGGGTGATTGAAACATGCACCTCACCAATGAACAATCCTTTGTTTCCAGTATCAAAACCGGACAACTCATATCATCTAGTTTTAGATTACAGACATTTAAACTCATGCACAGAGACATTCGCTGTCCAAAACGCACACAGTGCCGCATTAATGAATAACATTGTGCGGAAAAAGCACAAAACTACACTTGACATCTCAAATGGATTTTTCTGCCAAAATATAGCTCCTGAAAGCAGGTATTTGACCGCATTCTCAGCGTTGGAGTCCCATCGGCAATTTTGATGTCTCCCCCAGGGGTATAAGAACAGCCCGGGGGTATTCTCAGCAAGAGTAACTGAGTTAATCCAAAATTTTGATGAGGAAGCATTGTCCTATGTGGATGATATTTGTCTGACGGACGATGACTTAAAAAAGCACTTGACCAGGGTGAGCACCATTATTATGGGATTCGCCTCTGAGGGCTACAAGTTTAATTTTAAGAAATCTAAAAAAGCCCACCTCAATGTCCTGTTTTTAGGATACGAGCTTTCAAGTGAAGGGAAAAGCCTGGCAGCTAACTCTTTAGAAAAGTGTGCGCTGCTTCAACCACCAAAATCATTAAAAAATCTACAATCAATACTGGGATTCCTAAATTTCGGCAGAACATACATTTTGGATTAGGCAGACAAAGTAAAACCTTTCTACGACTTAATAAAACCTGACTTTTCAGTCAGACATTGGACACAGGAACATTCAAATATCCTACATGATTGCTTCCAAACACTTACAGACACACGTAAACGCACACAACTTGGTGATCCGTGTAATAGCGGGTCAATGCGAGTACACTTACTTAACCTTCAATGAAGGCAAAACATTACCGATCGCATACAAATCACACCTGTACACAAACGCAGAAATGCGTTTTACTTCAACAGAAAAAATCCTGACAGCAGTTCAGACCGCTGTAGCAAGAGAAAGAGCACTGGCTCAGGGGAAACGCATAATTGTCATAATCCCAGTACCAGCTTTAGAAGCTGTTACAAAGGCAAGCATTCCAAATGCTAAAGCCTTACATCCAAGATGGATACAATGGGCTAATTCTCTTACTGCAACGCATGTTCAATACAGATTTGACCCAAGTCTAAAAACACAAGCATTCCTGCAATACGAACAAGAATATCCTCTACCAAATGAGATTTTGCCTCTAGATTAGTATGAGTATATTATTTACACTGACGGATCTGCTCAACCGGCCATAGGGAGTAAGCAACAATACAGCGCAGCGTGTGCTATTGTTAAAGGTCGCATGCGTGATGGAAAGTTCCATCCGAGTTGCACCAAAACACAATCTCTAGGAGACTGCACGTTTCAGTTGGCAGAGTTAAAAGCACTGATACTGGTACTAGTAAATACGGATCACGAATTCCCCACACTAATTGTGTCTGATTCCTTTTACTGTGTGCAGTCATACAATGAGTACTTACAACATTGGGAACTAAACGGGTTTAAAGATGCAAAAGGTGGCACAATTAAGCATAAAATGCTATGGGAACAGGTAGTGGAGTTGAAAAACGACCTCCCAAGGGCTCACGTGATACACAAACTGAGTCATCAGCGTGATGGCGTTCACGTTGAAGGGAATTCATTGGCTGACGAAGCCGCAAAGGGGGCTGTGCGAACGGCTTCCGTAGCTGCAATCACTCGTTCAAAAACGAGAATAGACGGTGAGATTATGGTGGCTGTTATTGCTTCAAGCAAAAACAGCGGTGCACTACCAAAGAAATTTCCACTCAAGTACTCCTACAAGTTAGATGCAAACAACATTCCATATGCTCAGATTCCTGGAGTGGGGGAGAGAGTAATACCAAATATGGGTCGTAGGCAAGGTTTAATACTAGCTGCACACGAGGGTTTGGGCTCTGCACATACAGGCGTTACAGCCACTATTTCATTGTTGAAACAGCGCTATTGGTGGCCCGGTCTAACAAAGGAAACTAAAGACTATGTCTTGAAATGCAACATCTGCCAACAGATGAAAGGCTCCACCAGAACACGCCCGGCGCAGACACCATTACTAATATCTGACAAACCTCTTGCATGTGTGTATCTGGACCACTGCGGCCCCTTACAATCTGATGGGGCTTACAAGTATATCATGGTTGCAGTGGATTCCTGCTCAAGATTCCTATGGGTTTGGCCTCAGCGCTCGGCTGACGCTCGAACTGTTATAAAAGATTTGCGAGTCTTTATCGGGACATACGCAGTTGGCACGTTACATTCTGACCGTGGCCCAGTGTTTAGCTCTTAGGCTTACAAGGAGACCATGAAAAGTATGGGCGTTGCACTGCGGTACTCCTCTCCGTACCATCCTGAGGGAAATTCAGTTGTGGAGAGGAAAAACCGGGACTTAAAGCAATTTTTAACAGCTAGGGTATTAGGCAAGGGCGGTAGTTGGGCCAGTCACCTTTATGGGGTCCAAAGAGCACTTAATAACCAGCCAAGAAATTCTCAAGGGGGTGTCACTCCATATGAGGTCCTATTTGGGACGAGAATGTGGGTAGCTGATCTGGAGTATGAAGGCACAGTGGCGGATGAGAAACAATTTGATATCCATGATCGTTCGACTGTTTTACAGGATCTAAATGAATCCAGGACACAACAAAGCAACGTTGTCCAGAAACAGACCGCCACTGGGGAAGTCAAGGCAAACACGGCAAGACCTGTCTGGATCCCAAAAATCGGGGATCTGGTCAGAGAGAAAATAGCGGGAAAAAAAGAGTTTGGACCATCATACAGAACGCCTGTACCTGTCCTAGCAATTCAAGGATCACAAACTGTTCTTTTGCCGCCTCTTGCCGGGAAAAAGGAGAAAAGATTTGTCTCAATCGACTTATTCAAACCACACTATGTGGCCGATACTGAACAGTAGGCCTCGTGGACTCCACAGTAGCAGACGCCCTCCTCTAGCTACAATCCAAGAAGTTCAAACAGAAAGATTCATCACGTTTGAAGAGCCTCCTGTGAGGAATGAAGGACTAAGCAACAATGCTATGGAACTCGTTCCCCTTGAACCCGAAGTTCATGTACAAAATGAAACTCAGAACAACACACAAGTTGCAATCAGACCGAATACAGACGTCTACGTAAACATGCCTCGACGAGAGCAAAATGCGATTTCAACAAATCCAGATGCAATTCCTACAATTGATCGAACTGCTTCTGGCTACTTCATGAACTTTGATACGTTTTCTTTGGATCCAAGTGAACCGGAAACAATGCCAGCCCAAAAATCACGTAAACAGCAAGCCAAAGACGTTCTGGACTTTCTCAAAAGACTTACCTGGTATCAACTTGGTTAGAACTTTGGGTAATTACTGGGATTCTATGTTTTCTTTTCTGGCTAGGCTTAGTAATAACTTTTAGCATGCTTATTAATGGACGATATCTTCAGCAAAGCTCTACAGCCCCGAAAGTTAATTTGATTTTAAAACCACATCAATCGTCTCATCGTGAACAGAGAGACTTGTTATCAGTGAACATCACAGCAGTTCCTATACCGGATGGTATAGTTTGGGACAAGGTTGATTTCGAAATATTCGGTCCGACTGAACTTTTAAAAATTTCTCATTTATTTAAAATTTCATTAAGTGATATCATTACCTCCAGTACATTTTCTGATGATTGGGACTCTGAAACTGTTAATAACATGTTGTCTGATTTAGAAAAAACTGCTGCATTTCCGAACACTGAAATGTTAGAAAGTAATTCAGCCTATGACACTTTGTACTGTTACCAACATTATGGTCATCATTTTCTGCACAAATCTATTTCACCTAGAAATGTTTTTAAGTACCATCAGTGGGAACATTGCCCTACATCACCAAAAAGTAGTTCGCATACATTTGCACAGACATTTTCATATTTTTCAGGTTTTAACACCACTGACCCTACCTCATTTTATTATAAGGTTACACCAACATCAGCACTGAAAATTATGTTTACGAACACCAAACAGATTTACTCTGCTTCCTTTATTGCCCAACTGTCTGAACAGGGTTTTGACCTATGGAAGGACACAATAGACTTAAAATCAGTCTGGGGTTCTAGGGACTGGCAAGTCCAGGGAACAGAAGTGCTATTTAGAGCATGCCTCATTCCACAGCAGATGATATTTCTAAACTAAACTGTGCAACAGACATCCTGTCTTGGATTGACCAAGATCAAGGACCTGAACACACCTCGATTTCCAACACCATCACAGATGGGAGGGTGGCAAAATTCGACTTCACAGGAAGGGGCAACAGTAGATGACATTTTACAGTACTATAGATCAGACCCGAATTGGGAAAAATGGGTGGTTTGGCCCTGTTGGAAATGGCCCTTTTTGCAGTGTTATCCCTAGACTTTTTGCTTCTTCCTCCTTTGTTTTTCCTGACCTATGGTTGTTGGCTATAGGACTCTGGGCACTTTGCCACTGCTGATCAGTGCTAAAGTGCATATGCTCTCTGTGTAAATTGTTATTGTGATTGGTTATCCATGTTTGGCATATTTGTTTTACCAGTAGGTCCCTAGTAAAGTGCACTAAGTGTGCCAGGGCTGGTAATTCAAATGCTACTAATGGGCTTTCAGCACTGATTGTGCCACCCACATAAGTAGCCATGAAAAGAGGACTCAGGCCTGCCACCGCAGTGCCTGGGCGCAGTTTGTTAACTGCCATGTCGACCTGGCCAGTGCACCCACTTGCCAGGCCTTACCCTTCCCTTTTCTTACACATAGGACACCCCTATGGTAGGCCCAAAGTACCCCCCTGGGCAGGGTGCAGTGTATGTAAAAGGTAGGACATGTACTGGTGTGTGTAACATGTCCTGATAGTGAAATACTGCCAATTTCGTTTTTCACTATTGAATGGCTATCTTGCCCATAGGACAGACTGGGGAATGCTGTGTAACATGTTTACCTGCATATCTTCCCATAGGAGTGAGATAGAAAATTGAAGTCTGGTATCCCTGAACTCAGAATTTGATAACACATCTTTTAGTAAAGATGGTTTTTAAATTCTGTGTTTAAAAATAGCACTTTTAGAAAGTGGCTATTTTCTTGTTCAACCTTTCTGTGTGCCTCTGCCTGTTTGTGGATTGACTGTCTGGTTTGAGAGTGACAGGGGCTGGGGTGGCTCCAGGAGTCTGGGTGAGTCAGCACTAGGCTGAATAGACCAATCTGCATTTGGAGTGGAGGGAGGAGTAGCACCTGGGCCTGAATAGGGCTGTGCCTGCCTTCCCAATGCTGGCTCCACCTCCTGCGGTGAGTCTGAAGACCCTGGCCCACATTCACAAAGGGAGAAGTTGTGCACTGGCAGAGTGCACCCAGAGCTGGTTTGGACTAGGTCCAGGACCCCCTCACACATAGAGAACAAAGACTTTTGGGGTATAAATGTAAGAACTGAAACCCCTGAAGAGTAGATCATCCTGGAATCAAGAAGAAACCTTTGCCAAGGAGAAGAGCGTCAGAAACTGAGAAGAAGGATTGCCCTTGCTGTGTGTTCTGGGGCTGACTTGCAGTGGCTATTCTGCCAAGGAAAGGGGAAGGACTTTGCTGTGTGCTGTGTCCTCTACTTGAAAAGGAAATCTCCAAGGGCCTGAGGAGAGCTGGCCTCCTGTTGTGGAAACTCAGGGTCATCAAAGTTTCCAAGACTACTTCCTGATCAAGAGGAATCCCTGCCAACGAAGATCAGCTGAAGAGACTGAGGAGAAATACTGCCCAAGTGTGTCTAGGGCTGGCCTGCAGTTTGCTGTTTCTACTGAGGAGAGAACCAAGGGACTTTGCTGTGTGCTGTGTGTCCCCCCTCTTGCCAAGAGGACTTTGCTGTGTGCTGTGTCCTGAAGGAACAAGTCTCCAAGGGCCTGAGAAGAGCTGGCCTCCTGTTGTGGAAACTCAGGAACATCAAAGTTTCCATCCCTGTCTCAGTGACGCTGTGTGCGTGTGCTTTTGCAGCCTGAGACTGCCGTGGGGTCTGTGGTGCTTATCTTTGAGGTGCACCGTGACCGCATTGCCCCCGCAGTGTGAATCATCGTCCACGCTGCTGTCTTCATCGCCCGGTCCGAGCCGCCATCTGTAACGAGGCTGTGAGTGTCTGTCACTGCCGCCGGCCCTAGCCGCAACGTACAAAAAGATTTCTACAAGCCCAGAAGCTGCACGAGCTGAGAGTGAGCGTGATCACTGCTGGTCCGAGAAATCTGCCCGAGATCGTCAAAGAAGGAGAGGCAGCGCCGTAACCCGTCCGGCTACAGCGTCGCCTAGAAACAGAGTGCTTCAGCCGCCGAGCCGCTGTTGACATCGGAGCCGCCCAGCAGGACGTCCAACATGTGGCGAGAGACGAGCGGAGCAACCCCCCGGTAAGGCTTGGACTCCGGTCCCGAGCCGCTGTGTGCGTCACCTGGGGTGGGCTGGAAGAGGAAGGAGCAGCTCCGATCTCTCCCGCTGCATCACGTCTCTGCGCTGAGACCCTCGAGCGGCCCGTACTTACAGAATAGTACCGGGGTCGCCCTTGTGCCATCTAACTCTTCTTTCTCATACATTTGGGGGCTAACTTTGTACGCGCTGATCGCGTAGGTCAGCTGGAAGCTAATAGGCATATTTTAACCACGGCCGCACCGCGTGCCGGTGCCGAATTGAACTGCATTACAACAATTGAATTGCTTATAAGTACGGAGAAGAACCTACAAGTGATTTTTGCGTAACATCCTGAAAAGTCAATTATAAGTATACGTGTATGTTGGATTTTCGTCGTTTTTGGTCTTGCCTAATTTAGATAAAGATATTTATATTTTTATAACAACCTGTGTGGTGTCCATTTGTGGTTTTTCACTGTGTTACTGTGGGTGTTGGTGCAAATACTTTACACATTGCCTTGGGGATAAGCCTGTCTGCTCGTGCCAAGCTACCAAGGGGGTGAGAAGGGGTTATCTAAAGTGTGTATCCCCCTTACCCTGACTAGAAGCAAGGGTCCCTATTTGGTCAAAGGTACCTACCTCTGCCAACTAGAGACCCCCAGTTCTAACAGGCCCTTAGACACAAACATATGTCATAAACGATTCTTGGGTATTACCGAAGGGTACAGTATCACCAGGCCAGACCCACGTTATGTACAAAGAGAACATCCAGGGTTGTGACATCCTACAGTGTTGGGAAGTTGTGCCTTGATTGGCTAGAAACCTCAACACTAACAGAAGTGAAACAACACTTAGCCTTACTCTCACAAGACATGGATCTTAGGGATTTTTTACAAGGTCCCAGGAAACAAAGTCAGAAACGTTTCATAAATGCTGGCATCTATGCTGCCTATAATGAAGAGTGGAAAATATCACAACAAGAGGCCGCTGAGAGAATACGGGAAATAGACCGTATTAACTTAGAAAAATCGTTGGCTGTGGTAGACAATGGGTTAACAACTTTGTCCTCCAGGATATATTCCTTAGGCAACATTGTGTCTTCTGCGATAGATATCCTAGAACAAGATTTGGCCATACTACAACACGGGCAATCTCAATTACGTTATATTGTGTTATTGAGCTGGATGCTGCAATCTTTGCGCGCAGGCTTTGTGCCTTGGCGTTTTATAAACAGTATGTCTCTGTTTTCTGAATATAATCTAACAGATAAACAGGTTGAAATGGCACAAAGGGGAGCTAAATATACAATGCTGCGTATTGAAAAACTGGACCGACTACCATTTACAGTAGCGGAAGCTCCGTCTACTGAATGGCTAATCCATGGCCACATAACTCTACCGGTCACTACTTTTCAGTTTCAATATTGCCTTGAACAAAGGCAGGCGGGCAAATATGAAAAAATGGGTAAGGAATACATTAAGGAATCCTGGGATTTACCGTATAGATTTCGATGCCAGAGTGGGGATCGAGAAGTGTTTCTAAGTGGTACAAACTGCAAGAGCGCTTTGAGCGGTTCTCTCATGTGCCGGGACATTTCATTGCACGGAGCGTGTAATGGGTCGATAGCAAACCTGTCCTGCCACATGAAAGGGACTCCAGCAGCCGTGATTAAACCGGTATTTGAGCTGCTCTCAAATGGGAGCTACTTGATGCTAAACGATCAAGGTTGCTGTGGTATGCTTCCGGGCATTGCCTATCTGGTCTCTGTGAACTCCAGGGTTACTTGTTGTATGCAAGTATTGTTTCCCCCAACAAGTACAGTCAGGGAGGCACCGTTATGGCCTTCATTGAATGTTTCCTTTATACAATTTGATACTTTAAGCAGACTGAAAGCCATGCTTTTACAGCAAACCGTACCCTTAACATCGCTCGAGAGATCTTTGATCTTCAAATCGCAAGGACCTCGACTGAGATAGAGGCACTTATACGTACAAACTGCCCCATTCATTTCACAGAAATGGTGGGTCATATCTTTAATATGTCTGATACGAGCGGTATTGTACACCTATTTAAGACCATAGGGTCAGGACTTCTTAGCACCTTTCAGACAATCCTTGGAGTTATCCTGAACTTTATACACTCCGTATTTGGAAGCATTTTTGGAGGTCTACCTCTGATCCTGCTATCAATAGCGGGAGTCCTGATTGTCATTTACCTGATACGCAATGGACAGCCCAATTACCAACGAGATGGCAAAAGCGCTCCTGGAGCGGAAATACCGTGAACGCATGGTACAACATCTGGGCACACCTCGCCTGAGGGAACTAAGCGCCTCTTGGTTCCTATCGTTTATACCAGTCTGGATGGACTGCATCCTACCTGTTCTTCAATGCCTGTTTTGCGGTGAAGAAAGAATGCGTGTTGGACCTCTGTCTGACACTTGCGACGGACACGCCTGCGGACTTGAATACCAGGCTGGAACCCCTGAGGGCCCATGCTCGGCAATGTCCCCAGCGTATTCCCATCTTGATGGCTGCATTCCTCGAGAATCCGCAGGTGCCTTTTACAACTGGGGTAAGCTTTAGCTCCACCACTAGCACCACTAGCACCAAGGTATCAACTACAGCACCGGCTGCCTCTACAACAGCTATTGGCAGTACTGAATATCATCTGTGCTCCATTGACGCACTCTGTGAGGTGTTACAAGGACCGTCCCCTGGAGCAGCAAGCAGCGATGATGTTGCGTCTCCCAGCCAGGACATTTAAACTGTAATTGGCTCATCGTGTGCTGGGAAAGAATTCAGATTTTCATTTTCTCTAAAATTAACTAAATTTGGAACACTTCCTAAAAATTGACACTTTCTCGCTGAAAAGCATGGCCTTTCGATGCTTATGGACATTCAATTTATATAAACGAACTCAATTAGGACTGTGGCTTAAGTGACAATTCCAAACAACTAATTTTCGTAGTAATATCTTTTTAATTATTCCATTTTTTAAGCTGTTTTTAAGATGATTTTAATTCAAGATTTTAACGGACTCATTGAAAAATGTTCTATGCACTATTATCTAACAAAAAGAATAGTCCACTAGCATTTTTGTCATTGTTGACTGTTCGGAAGAGGAGTGGGTGTTATGTTTCATATAGGTACCCTAACATAGGCCCGGGTAACATCATACCCCTTCACCTACATTACCTCCCTTACACTACACTGTAACAAGCCTTTTTAGGATTGAACCTTTACATAGTTCTAGTCCTGGGTGCAGAAGGAGGGTTTCCCCTGAACAATAGAGTCCTATAACTCCATCAATAGACTCTCACACAGTATGAATGGATATTCATAAGGGTTTTAGAAACCAGGCTGGGGCTACACCACCTTCCTCCCCACATCTACGTACACTGTTCATCCCATACATCATCCTCAAATCAAACAATGGCTAATACAAGCAACAAGGGACAAAGGAGCCCTAGATACTTTCTGTATAAATATAGCACCTCTTGCTAGTGTTAGTCAGAGGAAACCGAGACTTCCAGGCCGAAACACTGACCAGAGACGCTGAGGCTCCTGCATGCAGACGCTCCAGCTGACAGTGGTCTGAACATCCCTCGCGGGGTGTCCAGCTCGAGACCAAGAGGGGCTCCTACATTCTCACTTCAGGCAATGGGGTTCGACTAAATCGTAGAGGGATTCTTGGCTTCACACCTACTCACATGCTAGGTACACTTAGGTACATCTAGATAGGCATCGTAGGAGTACGCGCTTTCTTTTATCAATGCATTTTATATTCATGTATTTATTCATGCGTAGTGCAAGATGGTAGAACTGTACTATCCATTTATCTTCATAGTACTGCTAATCATATATCTCTGCTACTGTCTAATGGTTGTTGCAGCTCATATATTCTACATAAGAATAACGACTGTTCAATAAACCCTTATTGAAACGCCCAGGCTGTTTATTCTGTGTATCTCTGAGACACGATAAGTGAGCACGAGTGACTGAGCGAAAAGTAGTACATTGTTTCCACGATCCTGAGGGATTAGGGTTGTCATGTTCTGAGGTTGCCAGAAACTATTCTCTCCCCGATAAGAGGAGACACTAGTGGCACTATGAGCTAGCTTATGCAAACAGGCTAACATTCTCGGTGGGGGTGCTCAGAATCAGTCTGCCACCAAGCCCACAGTTTATGTTATCCGAACGCGCAGGTCCTGTATCGGTAATATAGGAACTACACGACACCTTTGGCTTTAGCAGTGAATTGCTATGCTTTTTTAGTGTACCGTAAAGGTTGCATGTATACCGTTTTGTTCAGACACATGCGTTTTTATGGCACTAGGCTAATGGGCAGGCAGCCTTCACTAAGTTTGACTTGAAGCTTATGTGTGTTTAAACATAGAGGGCTTGATAGCAAATAAGACACACACACTAGGGTGACCAACCGTCCTTAAATTTCACGGACCGTCCTTCATTTTGGTGTGATGTCCTTTGTCCATAATCATTCCTTTTACGGAAGCCTTTTGTCCTTAATTTTGGAGATTAGTTACAGCGAGCTGTGCTGTTCCCCTGCGAGAAGCCCCAAGAGATTAAAAGTTTTCAGGGGCCAGCTCGTACTTCTCTGTTGAACTCCAGAGACTGCAGCAGCCCCTCCCCGCGCTCGCACAGACTGTGGACAGGCCCATTGTCATTCTGACTGAGGCTGATTATCCCCTTTCGAATGACAATGCGCCGTCTGCCTTTAGCATTTCATGTGTGAGTGAGTGCCTTGGAGGCCAGTGACTCACTTGGAGCCAGTAGATCGTAGTTAGTGATTACAGAGGAGCTTTCCCCAAACAGAGTACTGTGGGGAACTTGCGGCCTTTGTAATTTGCCAATGTTGTTCACAGAGTGATGGGGCAGGAGCAGTGATGGGGCAGGAGAGGCGACAGGACAGGAGAGGTGATGGGGCAGGAGAGGTGATGGGGCAGGAGAGGTGATGGGGCAGGAGTGGTAATGGGGCAGAAGAGGTGACGGGACAGGAGAGGTGATGGGGCAGGAGAAGTGACGGGGCAGGAGCGGTGATTAGGCATGAGCAGGAGTGGTGACCGGGCAAGAGCAGTGAACGGGGCAGGAGCAGTAAACGGGGCAGGAGCAGTGAACAGGGCAGGAGAAGTGACGGGCAGGAGAAGTGACGGGGCAGGAGCGGTGATCGGGCATAAGCAGTGAATGAGCAGGAGCAGTGAACGGGCAGGAGTGCTGACTAGGCAGGAGCGGTGAACGGGCAGGAGCGGTCACAGCACAGGAGAAGTGACGGGGCAGGAGAGGTGACGGGGCAGGAGAGGTGACGGGGCAGGACAAGTGACGGGGCAGGAGAAATTATGGGGCAGGAGCGGTGACCGGGCAGGAGAAGTGACGGGGCAGGAGAAATGACGGGGCAGGAGTGCTGACCGGACAGGAGCAGTGAACGGGCAGGAGCGGTGATGGGGCAGGAGAGGTGACGGGGCAGGAGAGGTGACAGGGCAGGAGAGGTAACGGGGCAGGAGAAGCGACGGGGCAGAAGAAGTGACGGGGCAGGAGAAATGGCAGGGCAGCAGTGGTGATCGGGCATGAGCAGGAGTGCTGACCGGACAGGAGCAGTGAACGGGCAGGAGCAGTGAACGGGCAGGAGCGGTGACGGGGCAGGAGCGGTGACTGGGCAGGAGAAGTGACTGGGCAGGAGCGGTGACGGGGCAGGAGAAAGTGACCGGGCAGGAGAAAGTGACCAGGCAGGAGAAGTGACTTGTACCTATGTTATTTGCCCATTTATTTATATACTATTGCATGACATCCACTGATGTGTCTGTAAAGCATACCTTTTGTCCCGAATTTTTGTCCTGAATTTTGACTTCCTGTCCTGAATTTTTGCCCTGAATTTTGACCCTTTGTCCTGAATTTTTACATAGTGCCATTATTGGCAACATCCCCACCCACAGTCTGAGCATGCATGAATAAATAAATACACAAGACAACTTTTGTTATGGGAAAATATTGCTGCAGGTTTATTCCATACAAAAGTATGCAATATGGTGGGTTATCTTACGGGCGATCCAAGGGCAGGCAGCTGTACCAACCTATGCTGCCCCGCCCGGCGTGTCAGGCGCAAAGAGGACGCCAGAGAGGCGGAGGGAGGTATAAGTACCCTCCCCCGACCTCTGTGTGCCAGAAGTGACGCGCCTAGCGCGCCAAGGCGAAGGACTCCTTCCCCGAGTCCAACCACTAGACCAGGAGGGGTGGCGTTTGTGCCCAAATGGCACTAAAGGGACCACCCTTTTAGGTGGCCCCCTGCGGGGCCCGCGGGCAGCCGCACTCTCCGTCCTGAATTTGCGCCCATGCCAGTTGGCCACCCTAACACACACCCGTGGTTAGAGACGTAACCTGGAATAGATCGCTGTTCCACACATCACTGCCTGTAGTTGCTCGTGCATTCCAGTAGAAACTTACTTGCGGCATTTTACTTTTTGTTACAGAATCTTACTTTTCAGTCATTTGTCAATTTAACATCTCACGATGCGGTGCAAGAAACGCAACCGTGTTTTTATGTGTGCCTTTTATGTTTAAACAGCTGCACATAAGCTGCACGCACAGGGGCTGTATTTGGTAAAGTGTGCATGCATGTTTTTTTTTTTTATTTCAAGCCATCCCAGGATGATTAATGAGCTCGCACTGCTCAGCGTGTGTAGGTCTGTACGAAACCTCTTCTGTGTCAGATAAGGCGAGCATTACCGGGTACTCTGAGAGAACGTCTATAAAAGCATTTCAAAGAACAGGCGGGTAAAGGACTTGGTTGGGGACCGCCTTTCATCCACTGTCAAACAGCAAAGGAGGTCATGCAGAAGATAGCACAGAACAGACTAATGCAATCACTACTCTAACTGGGACACACTTCTTAGAAACTCAAAGCGAAATGTGTGGCGCGGTGATCGGTACCTGCGAGCGAGTGAGCTGAAACCACCACAGAACGGATGCAAATGGAAACCGAATTCCAAGGGTAAATTACTTTTCCATGAAAGTTTACCCCCCAATTATGGTGCTCCAACAACTGAACTCTCCATTTCAACTCAGTCAAAAAACACATAACTGCTATTTCTGTAGCTCTTGACATTATTGATGGTCGTAAGGTTTCGTGTTCCTGTTGGGGAGGGCGAATGCACATAAGGGTGCTGTGGGGTGGTCTGGGGGAGAGGGGGCGTGGTCATGTCGGGGGTCTGTCCCAACTCCTGTTTGGGTTTTGCCAGAGAAAGTAGTTCCAGCTGGATGCTGGAGCCTATATACTCTAATGCGGTGTCTGACTCATCCCCGCATACAATCGTGACTCAGTGACACCCGACAACAATAAGCATTCATTCTGCTGGTGGACTGCACATAACTTTCTCACTTCCAAATCAGTAAAAGTAAAAACTCAAAGTAAGATAACTTACGATTGGGCTTGTGCCAAAGTCGTGTGGACAATAACTGTGCACCACAAGACAGGACAACAAAGACCATCTAGGCCCTCGCAGGACTCCTGTCCTGACAGGGCTATAACAAGAGTTACCGACCACATCTAAATTACAATGCGGGGAAAACAAGAGAACCATTGGTTGGTTTTCAGCTAGAAATGTTGCTGACAAATAGGTAAAGTTTCCGGGTGAAGGGCAAAAATGTTTTATTGGTGCGGAAACAATGTCTTTACAAGTTGTTCCCCAAGATCTTGAAATGGTAAGAAGTTCCACCCCCTGGGAGTATCTGGTATCAGTAATTCCAGGGTGGGAATTATTGGGCTGTTTTCGAGCCCACTCATAAACAGCCCCATAATCGCTTTGGGTTTGATCTTAGAAAGTCCTAACACACATAGGGCCACATGTACAAAAGGTTTTAGCGGTCGCAAATGGAGAATCGGGCAGTTAGAGACCGCTATATAGCCTTTTGCCATGTACTAAGCGTATTTTGCAAGTCGGTAACCTATTACCGACTCGCAAAATAGGGTTTGTAAGTTGGCAAAAGGAAGGGGCATGTCAAGGATGTCCTTTCCTAAGAGCGAGTCGCAAGGGAATGTGTGAATGTTTTGCGACCTGAATGCAGTTGCAAAACATTTACAGTTTACTGCCTTGTTCAAGTAGGTGGTAAGCCAGTCGCAAACGGGAAGGGGTCCCCAGAGGACACCATCCCCTTTGTGAATGGTTGTGAAAATGTTTTTACGAGCAGGCAGTGGTCAGGACCACTGCCTACTCTTAAAAAACAAGACTGAAATGTTTCATTTTTCATTTTGAAACACTACCCTTTTTCCTGTAAGGAAAAGGTGCTGCATTTAAAAAAAAGCATTGCTTTATTTAAAAGCAAGGACCGACATGGTGGTCTGCTGTCCTCAGCAGGCCACCATCCCTGTGAATTTTAGCAATTCTCAATGGGTCGCAAATTGCAACCTACCTCATGAATACTGATTAGGTAGGTCAATTGTGACCTTATTAGGAATCACTAAATGTGTCTGAGACACATTACTACATTGCATCTTGTGACTTCCTAATTGCGAGTCGCAAAATGAAGCGGTCATAAATGTGGCCCCTAGTTTGCAAAACTGTACTTTATAAAAGTAAATTTCTATTCCTGATCCACAGGTTAAGAGATGGTAGAGTTTCACATTGGCAGTATGGCGGATGTTCATAATTTTATACTGGTAAAAGGTGCCCCATCCTTCAGTTTTATCTGCTGCGCACTAGATTGTTTAGGTAGCATTAAGGACAATTATTGAAGAGTTCATGCACTAGCACTTTCCCTTGTGTGGGCTTGCATTAATTAGGTCAATTACTGAAGAGACCTCAAGTTTTAGCATGCCATTGTTCTTTTGAACTGATTTTATACTGGTACTACCCGCCCCCATTCTCCATTCTCACCTACAACATACCAGTTCTGGAAGGACCCCCATGCTTAGCATCTATTATTGTATTTTTTTTTTTTTTTACATTGTGTTCTATTACCATGTAAAAGTTTTAATTAAGTATATCCTGATTAATACATTGATATTGAAATTAGGTTAACAGGCATATGGTTTTACCTTGCAAAGCCACACCGTAGGAGTGAACGAACCCAAATGCGAAAGAGGCAAGCATGTGATTGCTATCAGGAAATATAATGCAAAACAAACAACACTATTCATACACAAGTTCTAAGGCAGAACAATATGTGAATGGGCTGAGGGAGAAGTCTTGAACCTATTGCACCTTGAAGGCAAAATAGCATTACAGGGAGATGCTAGATAAATTAACCACTGAACTGAACTGAACTGGACACAGGCTGAGCAGACTTACCAAGTGCTGTTCAAAGTTCTGTATTAATTCTCAAAAATTGGCACTGCAATGAAGGTGAAGTCTGCTAACAGCCAGGCTGGCACCAGTTCACTGAAATGAAAGTTCCTTATTCGAAGACAAAGACTCCTTTCTGGCATTATTTTTTAGTGGGGTGAAGATATGAAGTACAAAATACAACAGATTTCTAACCTTAATGCAGGTCAGAAAAGTACCCACTATTCTGATGTTGCCCATCGATGGAGTATTACCATTCACAATGCTCAATCCAAAAGTAAATTAACACCAACCATTTTACTTTCAAATTTCGCTATGTGAAGCATTTTTTGCTATCCTCATAGCTTCATCCCCCAGGTACATGTCTAAGGGCGAAGGCATGAGCAAAGTCAAGAAGGGTACTGTTATGTTTAAAGTGTGTGGCTAAAGTGGAGTTCTATAACACACAAAATTCCTGAAATTTTACAATAGAATGTACAGCACTGAGCTGAGTTCAATTGCTGAAAAGATAAAGAAAAAGTAGTACAGTTTCCTTCATGACTGAAGCAGATACAGAATTAAAAGACCTCTATGACTCTCTTGCTTGTTTATGCTGTTACCTTCTTGACAGGTACCACTGCAAGTAGATGTCTCTCCTGAGCTGCTGATTTATGTACCTAAAAAACTCTTTCACAAAAACTTGCAAAATTAAGGACGACTATGGCAAAACATCTAAGTTACTATGCTAAGACTGCTGTACAAAAGGCAACAATTTCACTATGCTATCAGGTACATTACTGATAGCCGTGAGTCCAATAGTTTGGTTTCTTTCCACTAATATGATAACTATGGATCACTGGAACAAATATAACAAAGCCAGAAAGGTCAAGGAGTACAGTGAGAGACAAAAAATGAATATAGTCATGCTTTAGTTCAAACATTGAACACAGTAGGAACATGTTGCCTTTTCCACAAATGTGTGTGACATTGCACTACTCATCTTATAACAAATGTTCTAGTGGGGTGCTGCCCAATATGGCGGTGAGGTTGTTTTCTCAGGCGGTGGAAGTGTGTTGCTGACATTTGTGACACTGGAGGGAAAAAAGCAATGACACAAAAGTAAGAGAAAAAAAGACTAGTCTCATGTAGAAAATAAGCCTTTTACTGATCAAAGAGCTGCTGATTAGTCTTCCTAAAGCACTTCTATTTGGTAAATGGTGGAATTAAAGGGTAAGACTGCAGCCTCCATTGTCCAAGGTGAAGGGGACCCTTGGGTGAGACCGTGCCTTCTGTCTTTCCCTGATCACACTCTTGAGGTTTATGTACACATATATAATGTAAAACTATTATTAAAAATATTCATTTAATCTATATTATGATATTCTAATATTTATTAATTTACTAATATAACAAATATATATATATATATATATATATATATATATATATATATATATATATATTATCTACTGGCGGTCGCCAGTAGATAGTTATAGTTACAACCTATTATCCATAGGAAATCCGCGACATTCTATTTGAAATAACGTTGGCGCCGGTTGACGAATCTTCGTGAAAGTTTCCAACTTGTTGGGGCGCTCCGCTCCGCTCCTACCCTGAAAGTCTCGGGGTGATACGTGAAGCGGGGGCCGAGAAAAAGGGGGTCCCAAAACGCGTTTTCCCCATTCATTTTTCCATAGGAACCTTTAGTCGCAGCTACAGCCCGAACTGCTGAACGGAATTACACCAAATTTGGCAAAGAGGTAGCCCTTGGTTCAGACTGGTGCCTTTTGCTTAAATGGTGTAAATCCGTTCAGTAGTTCCTGAGAAATTCACAAGTAAAGTCACATATATATCTATGGGCGCGTCGGATACGCGTACCCTCAGCGCACCCTGCGCGCACCGTCCCGATCACGAGCTGCATGCTAATTGGCTGTCAGCTGGCTGTCAACATTCCGATTCAGGAAGTGTTGGCAGCCATTTTGTCCCTCGGTAGAACCGAGGGACAGAAACAAGTGCGCAAAGCGCAAAAAGGGGGCAGGGTAGAAACACCCTAACCCCCTAGGTCTGCTCAGGGGGTCCCACAAGGACCCCCTGGGCAAAAAAAAGCATTTTTTTTTTTTTTTTAAATCGGCAGGATGCGCTCAGGGTGCGCGTATCCTCCCGAAAAAAAAAAAAATCGAAGCGCGGTCTCCCGCGCTTCGATGTTAATTGGCCCCCGGGTGGGCCAAGTCCCGGGGGCATGGGGGGGTATTTATAATATGAGGGGGGCCTCTAAGGCCCCCCCAAGCCCCGGGGTCCGCCACCCCACGGGGCTTTAAAAATAAATGGTGCGGGAGGGCTCTCGGCCCTCCCGCAGCCCCGGGGACCGCCACCTCCCCGGGGCACTAAAAAATTAAAAATGGGGGTCCGTTTTGGACCCCTGAAGCCCCGGGGACCACCACCTCCCCGGGGCTGTGAAATTGTTGGGAGGGGGGCCGCGCGGCCCCCCTCCTGGAGCCCTTGATGGCCCTGGGGATCACCACCCCCAGGGCCGGCTCCTGCAGTGTCCTGAGGTGCCTACCCCGGGACACTGTAGTTTGCTATGACAGGACGGGAGCCTCGCGGCTCCCGTCCTGTCATAGCAAACTTGGTTTGCATTTTGAAAGAGAGAGCAGGAAACCTGCTCTCTCTTTCAAAATGCAAACCCAATTGCTTTTCCACATGGGGAGCAACATGTTAGCTGCTCCCCATGTGGAAAAGCAATGCCTGCTCCCGTAGGATGCGGGGAGCCGGCTGGGACTGTGGGGGTATTGGGGACCCCCCCACGGTTCCCAACGTTGTATATAGGCCCCGGGGGATGGGGTCCCCGGGGAGAATACAAATTAGTACAAGGTGCTAATTTTTTTTACGGTAAAATTAGGAGACGCGCATCCAGCGCGGCCCCTGGTGTGCACGTGTTGGATACGCGACCTGTTACACGTTTGGTACACGAATCAAACGCGTTGGGTGCGCGACCCCTAACGCGTTTGGTGCACGATTCCAACGCGTTGGGTACGCGAATCCAAGAAAAAAAATGTACAAAAATTTCAGATATAAATGAAGTTTAGGTGTTTAGGTCTTGGGTGGCTCTAAAAAGAGCCGTTCTGTTTTTTGGGATATTTTGGTACCTACAAGTAAGTACCGATGCAGAGTCTAAAGTTGATGAGGAAGACTCTGTTACCCTCATCTGTAAAATGTACACCATCTCTCCTATAGATGCCGTCCATATTAAAACGCAGATTGTTGTTGTAAATGGAGCCCATTCTATAATCTCTGAGATAAGCAGAAACAGCTTTATTGACGTGTTTCCTAGCTTTCTCAATCTGTGGACAAAATTTATTGGACCAGTTCCATTTCTGTCTTTGACATATATTAGAATATACAAAGTCAGTTTGGGGGAAAAGTGATATCAATTCTCCAAAGGTGTCCTTCATAAGCATTTCCAGACCTACCCCAGTCAAAGTGCCTAGGTCATTGCCACCACAGTGCACAATTATGAGGTCAGGGTGTTGGAGATGCAAAAAGGATTTAACCAATGGCATCAATTGGTGCCACTTTAATCCTCTCTGTCCAATCCATTTAATGTCTACATTTGGCAAAGCTAGGTCTTTGTCAATGCCACTGTTTTCTGCATACCTTTGGCTCCAGAAAATATAGCTGTGTCCCACAATCCACACTCTAAGCATCTTGAAAGGAGGTCTGGATGCACTCAGAAGGTGTCTGTATGTGAAATGGCAGTTTGACTACTAAAGTTTTTCTAAAATGGTGGATAAGATGCAGTTTAAAAAAAACTGAAAAAAAAATGATTGGCTGTTTGAGAAGATTATAGACTAAAAAGTAGGGTGCATGTTTCTGAGTTTCAAGAGCACGTTTCTTATTGGTTAATGAAAAGCGTTTGAAAGGAACATTAGACAGGATAAGCTGATATTTTGAAAAGTCAAGCGCACTTGTTGTTTGGATTAGCAACATTGTGTGCTGAACTTGTGACCTGTGAGTTCAGTTCAGTGTTCCATGAACTGTTACTATGGTAACAGGCTGTAAGCAGATTGGGGGTAGGGTTGAAAGTTATATCAATTGGATAGGCTTGAAATGTGTAACCAATAGAAATGTGTGTTAGCTTTTGAATTAATGTGGGAAGTAATGTAATTTGATATTTACATGTATATGTGTGCAGAAAGAGAGGGAAAGTTTGCCATTTTTTGGTTTTGCTAAGAGCAGTGCAGTACAGACATTTGGTTTAAGAACATCTGGTGTGTGACTGACATACTTCTTAATCAACAAATTAATTTGAAAGGTGAGTTATTAATTTGTGAGGTGTTGTATGTTGTGTCTTTGTTTTTAATAAGACTAATGTTTTTCTCCTGCTAAAGTCCAGGGAGTAGTGTTGCTTGTCTAGAATCACACTGTGAGTCTGTGTGCATTTGGGCAACCACTGTGAGAGAAGCATTTGGGTACTTCATGTCTTTGCAGACAGATAACCGCTTTAAAACCTGTGATGTTGTCAAATTTTCGTAGTATTAGAAGCCAGTTATTGCTTGTGCATTCGCAGAATGAGACAGTCATTCACAGTAGACTGCAGTAGTGAATTTTGTAAAAAGTGTGCAGTCACCTTACCCCTTCCAGACTAGTGAATGTGTTTTGGAAAGGTCCAAGGAACTGTGTTGCTTGTCTAGAATCACACTGTGAGTCTATCTGCATTTGGGAACCATTGTGAGAGAAGCATTTGGGTACTTTATGTCTTTGCAGACAGATAACCGCTTTAAAACCTGTCATGTTGTTAAGTTTTCGTAGTATTAGAAGCCAGTCATTGCTTGTGCATTCGCAGAATGAGACAGTCATTCACAGTAGACTGCAGTAGTGAAGTTTGTAAAATGTGCGCAGTCACCTTACCCTTTCCAGACTAGTGAATGTGTTTTGGAAAGGTCCAAGGAACTGTGTTGCTTGTCTAGAATCACACTGTGAGTCTATCTGCATTTGGGCAACCATTGTGAGAGAAGCATTTGGGTACTTTATGTCTTTGCAGACAGATAACCGCTTTAAAACCTGTGATGTTGTCAAATTTTCGTAGTATTAGAAGCCAGTTATTGCTTGTGCATTCGCAGAATGAGACAGTCATTCACAGTAGACTGCAGTAGTGAATTTTGTAAAAGTGTGCAGTCACCTTACCCCTTCCAGACTAGTGAATGTGTTTTGGAAAGGTCCAAGGAACTGTGTTGCTTGTCTAGAATCACACTGTGAGTCTATCTGCATTTGGGAACCATTGTGAGAGAAGCATTTGGGTACTTTATGTCTTTGCAGACAGATAACCGCTTTAAAACCTGTCATGTTGTTAAGTTTTCGTAGTATTAGAAGCCAGTCATTGCTTGTGCATTCGCAGAATGAGACAGTCATTCACAGTAGACTGCAGTAGTGAAGTTTGTAAAATGTGCGCAGTCACCTTACCCTTTCCAGACTAGTGAATGTGTTTTGGAAAGGTCCAAGGAACTGTGTTGCTTGTCTAGAATCACACTGTGAGTCTGTATGCAATTGGGCAACCACTGTGAGAGAAGCATTTGGGTACTTTATGTCTTTGCAGACAAATAACCGCTTTAAAACCTGTCATGTTGTCAAGTTTTAGTAGTATTAGAAGCCAGTTATTGCTTGTGCATTCGCAGAATGAAACAGTCATTCACAGTATAATGCAGTAGTGAATTTTGTAAAATGTGAGCAGTCACCTTACCCCTTCCAGACTAGTGAATGTGTTTTGGAAAGGTCCAAGGAACTGTGTTGCTTGTCTAGAATCACACTGTGAGTCTATCTGCATTTGGGCAACCATTGTAAGAGAAGCATTTGGGTACTTCATGTCTTTGCAGACAGATAACCGCTTTAAAACCTGTCATGTTGTCAAGTTTTCGTAGTATTAGAAGCCAGTCATTGCTTGTGCATTCGCAGAATGAGACAGTCATTCACAGTAGACTGCAGTAGTGAATTTTGTAAAATGTGTGCTGTCACCTTACCCCTTCCATACTAGTGAATGTGTTTTGGAAAGGTCCAAGGAACTGTGTTGCTTGTCTAGAATCACACTGTGAATCTGTGTGCATTTGGGCAACCACTGTGAGAGAAGCATTTGGGTAGTTCATATCTTTGCAGACAGATAACCGTTTTAAAACCTGTCATGTTGTCAAGTTTTCGTAGTATTAGATGCTCCAGGAATCACGCTGTCACTTCCCATGCACTCCTCTAGTCAGCAATCCAGCACCATGTGCTAATGCAATCAGTGCGTCAAAACTTAAACACTTATAAATTCCCCTATGCACACTCCTTGCAGTACCCAGGCCTTAGCACATAGACTGCTACAAATCCCTATCTTCTACGCATGAAGTCCTCTAACCACCTACACACTTGTCTTTCACTCCTTCAATTCTCAGGCAGTATCCATACACTCCAATAAAGACATTGTTACTCCCCATGCACTCCTCCAGTCAGCTATCCAGCACATATACTAATCCAAACACTGTGCCATAACCAAACACTTATAAATTCAGCCAGGCACTGACCTTAAAGTACTCTAATCATTCAGTCAGTACCCAATTACTCATGCAGTGTCCCAGGCTTTAGTACATAGACTGCTTCAAACACCTATCAAGTATGCATGTAGTCCTGTAACTACCTACACACTTGTTTTTCACTTCTTCAATTCTCAGGCACTATCCATACACTTCAATAAACACCTTGTTACTCCGCATGCACTCTTCCACTCAGCCATCCAGCACATATAGTAATCTAAACACTGTGCCATAACCAAACACTTATGAATTCAGCCAGGCACTCACCTTGAAGTACTCTAATCATTCAGTCAGTGTTCAATTACTCATGCAGTGACCCAGGCCTTAGCACATAGACTGCTTCAAACACCTATCCACTACGCATGTAGTCCTGTAACTACCTACACACTTGTTTTTCACACCTTCAATTCCCCAGTCAGTATCTATACACTCTAGCAGTCTCCTCTAGTGACCCATTCAGCTCCATGTACTAATCCATTCAATGCGCCAAAACCCAATCACTTAAAAATTCACCTAGGCACTCTCCTTACAGTACTGTTTACATTCAGTTACTATCCAAATACTCATTCAGTGATTTAGAGCCTTAACACATACAGTGTTTCAAACTCCTATCCACTATACATGTCGTCCTCTAACCATCTACGCACTTGTGTTTAAGGCTTTTAATTCCCCAGTCAGTCTCCTTACACTTCAAGAAACACCCTGTCATTCCCCTTGCAATCCTGTATTGACCCATTCAGCACCATGTACTAATGCATTCACTCTGCCAAAACCCAACCGCTTATAAATTCACCCGGGCATTCTCTTTGCAGTACTCTAATCATTTAATCAGTACACAAGTACTCATGCAGTGATTCTGGCTTCTGCAGATGGACTGCTACAAATCTTTATCGAATATGCATGCACTCCTTTAATCACTTACACACTTATCTTACACACCTTCATTTCCCCAGGCAGTATCCATACACTAAAGCAAACATCCTGTAACTCTCTTTGCAGTGTTGTAGTGACCCATTCAACACTATGTACTAATCCATTCACTGTGCAAAAACTGAATCACTTTTAAATTCACCAAGGCACTCTCCGTGTACTACTCTAATCATTGTTTTGCAACCCAACTACTTATACAGTGAGCTAGGTTTTAACACGTGCAATGTGTTTCTATAGTAATTGAAGGGTATAATTTGTAAATTTATTAAAATTAATTTATTTATAATTATTTCTTACAGATATTGTTTATCATCATTAAAACAAACTTATCATGCCTAAAAAATCAAGAAAGAGAAAACGACAGCAAAATGAAAATTATTTGAACAAATCTGCAGAAGAAGTATTGGATGACCAACATCATGTGGCTAAAAAGAAAAAGTCTTTCGGTAAGACAACAAAAGAATTCCTTAAAAAAATTTCAAAGCCTAGAAATAGTGTACAAATTGTACAAAGTAAAAACAATGCTTCAACTAGAAAAAAGAATATGAGTAAAAAGAAAGGAGTAAATGGAAAATTACATTCAAACGATACAATGAATGGTAAAAGAAGGCAAAATCAGTATAAAGAAATCAGGAAAAAGATTTTTTATAATAGAGTTGTTTTTAACTTGCTTAAAGATGTTAAAAAATATAAAAGAAGAGCACTATTTTATAAAAAGAAAAAGTATATTGAATCCATTGTTCAAAAAGCTTTGGAATTAAAAAGGAAATTATTTATTTTAGTTTTAAATAGAATTCGATCACTACATAAACCAATCCATTTTTTGAAGGCCAAAAGTAAGAAGAAAAAAGTAATTAACAGAACTAATTTTTGTGAATTTTTTTGGGTGAATGGAAACATAGTTCAAGTTCAGAGCCGTTCTTTAATGAAGAGAGTTATTTTCAGACCAATAATTTATTGCATGCAGTTGATACCAGTGGTCGTGCTTATGAGGTTAGAAATGGTTGTGCAATTGAGAAAGAGAAGATGGTTCCCAGAAATGTAGAAGAAGTGATAGCTGATGAAGCTCTAGGGAGACGTCCTAAAGCCCCAGTGTATACTTGGGATTGCAGTAGTATTTGTAGTGTACGACAGGAATCTATTGATATTTTACGCAATTTCTTACGAGAGTATACTAAAAAAAGTGTTAAGCAAAAGATTAAGATGTTACAAGGACTAGACCCTTGCAGAGTGAGAAAAAATACTGGTTTGCAAGGTCATTCTCTGGCTTGTCTTTCTAGAAAAGTATGTCAAAGTGTTTTTCATCATTTTAGGATGTTAGCAGTACATCATTCTGAAATGCGGAAGTTAGTTAGAAGATTGTATTATGCAAAAAGTCCAGCACTTAAATTAAATGAGTTGAACAGTGCTCTTTTGTGTGGGTCAGTATCTGATGTGAAGAAGGTTTGTGATGATATTGAGTTTTGTTACTTTGGTCCGGAAGAAGAGAGTGCAGAAACTGACACATTGATAGAAGAAAATGTTGAAGAGAATGTGCAACATACTACTCCAAAAAATTTGAAGAACAAATTACAAAGTTTATGGTGATTTCAGGTGAAAGGCCAAATTATTCTTGTATTTGTTGCCGGCGAACTCACTATAGAAATCAGACTAGGAGTGTTGATCTGTATTTTAAAAGTGAAAAACAAAATAATGATGAGTGGAAGAATTTTGCAACTTATTTGTGGGTAGAGAATTGTTTTGATTTGGGTACTGATCAACGTATTTGTAAATATTGTTATAACAAATTGGATGAAAATAAAATGCCTGCTAGAGCTGTTCATAATGATCTAGAGTTGATAACTATTCCTCCGGAACTAATAGATTTAAACACGTATGAGTCTATTTTGATTCAATGTGTACACCCATTTCAGGCTATTGTTCGTATGGAGCCAAAAACAGGTAAATTGCCTCCGAGTGATTTACAGAGAGGATTAAAAGGAAGAGTTGTATATTTACCACTGGATTTAAAGAAAAATATTGACACTATTGGTGTAGAGAATGTAGAAAGTGAACCATTAGTTATTCTAGTTAATGGTGTTCCTACTAAGAGTAAGAAAATCTGGCAAGAATTAGTGGATGTTAGAAAAGTGCAAAAGGCAACATTATATCTAATAAAAAACAATGAGTACTATAAAAATGTGTATGTGGAAGAAGAAGAAATACTTTTAGATGATGACACTGAAACATCAAGTGGTCAAATTGAAAAAGTGGACATGTCGAAAAATGAAGAAATCTATGAACATTATAGTGTACATCCACTTCATTCGAAAGAAGTGATGGGAAATACTATTGAGTTATTCCAAATGAAGGAAGCAAAGGGTACTCCCATCAGTGTATGGGAGAAAAGTTTGGAAGCTCGTTGTTTTCCGCAGCTTTTTCCAACTGGAAAAGGTGGACGATATGATGAACGACCTGTGCAGATTCCTGCATCTGAATATCGGACAACAAGATTGTATGCAGAAGATCCAAGGTTTCGACAATGTATCCCATATATATTTCATCTTTTGTTTGAGAGTGACTTATCTGGACTTTCATATGCAGTCAACCACATTTTGAAAACAGGAGTACATTTTCAAAATGTTTCTGCAAAGCAATTTATGGATAAAGTACATCAGAGAGACGATCATCTAGAATCTCAGTTGATTAATTTGATGGCATGTCAGCGTGGTACTAATGAGTATTGGTACCGTCGTCATGGAGAACTTAAATGCATGCTAAGGAACTTAGGAACTCCTACATGGTTTCTTACCCTAAGCTGTGCTGAATACGCTTGGGATGATTTACTTGAATTTCTTCGTGAGGCAAATTCAAATGTAAAAAATATTGAATACAAGACACCTGGAGAATTGTGCTCTTTGGATCCTGTTAATGTGTGCAGGTATTTTAATCATAGATTTGAAGCTATGATGTCTTTTATCTGCAATAAAAAAAATCCTCCTCTTGGAGAAGTTCTGGATTTTTTTGGGAGAAAGGAGTATCAAGCTAGAGGTGCTCCTCATATACATATGCTGATATGGATCAAAGATGCTCCTAAATTCGGAACTGATTCTGATGATACTGTTTTGTCTTTTATTGAAGAATATGCCACATGTGCTATACCCAAAAGAACAGAAGAAAACAACTTAAAACAACAAGTTTTACGATTCCAAAGCCATCGATGCGGAAAATACTGTCGACGAAAGTACAAGTGTAAGGAAAAGTTTTATACCAAATGTCGTTTTGGATTTCCACGTCCTGTAATATCCAAAGGAAGAGTAAACAGTTTTATGTCAGCTATGAGACATACCATCACTAGAAAGTCTCCAAAAAATACATACAATTTGAGAAGAAGTGAAGAATCAAAATATATAAATGATTATAATCCTGTTATTCTCTCAATGTGGAATGCTAATATGGATATTCAGTATGTTGCGGATAATTCCATTGCTGTTGCCCGGTATGTGACATCTTATATAACAAAATCTGAAAAGACAGAATTGAAAGAAATGTGGGAAGAGATTTCTCACGAGAAGAGTCTAAGTAAGAAATTATACAGTTTCAGTTTGAAGATGTTATCCCATCGAGAAATTGGAGCGTATGAATGCTCAGATCGGTTATCATCTGCAAGTTTATACTCAAAATCTAGAAGAATCATTTGGGTGAGTCTAGGTCTTGCTGCAACGCGAAATCGAGTACTTAAATCTGTTCAAGAAATTGAATATTTAGCAGAAAAAGAGCCGGAAAGTACAGATATTGTGAAAACAAATATGTTGGACACATATTATCCAAATAGAAGTCATCATCTTGAGAACATATGTCTTTATGAAGTGCTGCAAAACTACACTTTTAAACGGAATACTACAGAAAACATCACTGATGGAAAATATGCAGTAATTGGTTCCGAAGGATGTTTGGTGAAACAAAGGAAAGGAAATTTGATTAATCACAGAAAACTGAGTTGTGACACTACTGATAAAAGAGAATTTTACTATTTTGCACTTTTGCAACTGTTCAAACCGTGGCGTTCAGAATTGGAATTACTTGGAGAATTTCAGAGTTATGAAGATTCCTTCAATGCTTGTAAAGATACCATACAATGCACTGTTTTTGCAAATTATGTAAAGATGTTGAACGATGAAATTGACCAAGAAGCTACTATTGCAGCTGAGATTGCTAGAGACAGTTCTCAAGACAGTCAAACTTCTGCTGCGATCAGTGAAGATCCACTAGGACAACCAATTGTTGAAAATGAAGCAGCAATTGCTATGAAGGAAGTTGAAACAGCAATGCTTCAAGGTCGAGAAGATATTATGGACTTAACAAACTTGGAAGAACAACTAAATGTTGAACAACAAGAAATATATCAGCAAGTGAAGCAACAGATTGACCATGGATTACTTCATGAAAACAAAGAATGCTCATGCACATCTTTTGAACCTATCCGGATGTATGTGAGTGGACAAGCTGGAACAGGAAAAAGTTTCTTAATAAAAGTAATGACCAGTTATCTACACAAAATAACTGAGTCACATTTGTCTTGTGTTGTAACTGCTCCTACTGGGTTGGCAGCACACAACATTAAAGGAATTACATTACATCGTTTACTGATGCTACCTGTGGAGCATGAAAACAAATTGGAATATCATAAGCTATCTGGAGAAGCTTGTTATGAAGTTTCAAGAGTGCTGAAGAAAATGAAACTTCTGATTATTGATGAGGTAAGCATGGTCTCAAACTTAATGCTTGCTTTTGTGCATTTAAGAATGCAGCAAATTCTTAAAACAGAGTACGATGTGTTATTTGGAGGAAAACATGTTATAGTTTTTGGAGATCTACTGCAACTTACTCCCGTAAAAGGACAACCAGTATTTAAAACGCTTGTGCATGAAGACACCAGAAAGTCTATGGGTAGTGTTGGAAACGTTAACATTTGGTCATATTTTGAATACAAAGAACTCATTACGAATATGCGACAGGCAAATGATGTTGATTATGGAACTATTCTTCAAGATGTAAGAATTGGAGTACTGACAGAACATGGGAAAGAGGCTTTACAGAGTCGGTTACTTTTGAATTTGTTTCCAAATGAAAATATAGTTCAGGAGAAAATATATAAGAAAATTGCAGAAACCAAATCAGTAATCTGCTTAATGCCAACACTGCGAGAGTGTTCTATATTCAACATAGAAGTTTTGAAGCTCGAAAATGAAGAAATAATAAAAATGGAGGCCATTGATAAAATAGAGCATGAAGGAATCACTATTATTTTGACCGAAAAATTGCAAACAAAATTGCATTCTTTAGAAAATTCAATATCTAAAACTGCTGGTTTAGAAAAGAATCTATATGTATGTATAAACTGTCGGGTAATTTTAAGGCGTAATTTGGATGTAGAAAAAGGTTTAGTTAATGGAGCAATGGGTAAACTTGTGGATTTTGTAAATTATCAAAAAAGAGATGGAATTGAATTTTTAAAAATCAAATTTGATGAAATTGAAGAAGTAAAACAAATTGGTCGTTGTTCAGTTCGTTTTTTGCTTGTAAAAGATTTATATGTCCGTAGAAAACAATTTCCACTTTCTTTGGCATATGCAGTGACTATTCATAAATCTCAAGGATTAAGTGTAGATAGTGCTTTGGTGAACATTGGAAGTACCGTGTTTAAAGAGGGTATGGCATATGTTGCTTTGTCCAGAGTCAGAAGTTTATCTGGTTTGTTTTTAATTGATTTTGATGACTCAAAGATTATTGCAGATACAAACTGTGTAAAAGAGTATAATAGATTAAGAAGAGCGTATGCTCCCAATTTAGGTCAGTTTCCTGTATTTGAAAAGCGTGTGGTAGGTCGAAAAAGAACACATGACAATATTTGTAGTAAAGTTATAGCAAAGAAAAAAATAAAGATAATGTTGTAATTGCAAGCAAGAAGACAAAGGACGCTAATGAAGACATTGTTGGTTATCAGTTTGAAAATAGTTCAGGTATCAACTGCTATGCTAACGTAGTAGTTAATGTTGTTTTTTTCTTGAAAGTTTGCAACAACAAATTATGGAGAATCGGGAAAAAATATTTTGCTCCATGTTGTATTCTGTTTATGAAAAATTGAGGACTGATAAAAGTAAAATGCAAAGCGTTTCTGATATTCGTCAAGTTTTGGATATATGTTGTGGATCAACACAATTTAGACAAAATATGCAACAAGATGCTCAGGAATTTTTAATGTATATGCTTACTGTATTGGAAAATGAAGGGATAGACATTGAAAATCTTTTCGGCCTTTGTTATAAATGGGAACATGTATGTGAAAATTGTATGTTTACATGTACCACTGATATAGACACAGAAAGATTTATATATTTGACATTACCAGAGTGTAAATCAGTATCTTTTAATAAACTAGTTAAAGCAGCAAATCAAAACATGAAGTGTACCCAATGCAAATCTGAAATGTTATCAACATTATTTATACAAAAATATGGACAATATATAATTTTAATGATGCAACGTTGTACAGCTGATGGAAGAAAATTGGACACTTTCATAAAAAATTTTGTAGCAACTCAACTATCAATATCAGGAAGGACTTTTGTTGCAGTAGCAATTATTTTCCATCTTGGTGCTTCCACTACATCTGGACATTACACTGTGTATCTAAAATGTAATAAAGGCTGGACATATTGTAATGATGCTCAGTTGGTTTTTAAACAACGTTTGCCAAGTGAATTACCAAATTCTTACCTAATATTTTTAAAACCAAAGTTTTAGGAAGATAATTTGGCCTCTGAGGAATTTATTAATATGTATTAATACGATTACTATTGGACAATTTTAATGTAAAGGACTTCAACAATACCATTTGGCCAAGAGGAAAGGTGTATGTTTCAATTGTGGACTTTTTCTTGTACATTCTCTCTGCATATATTTTTAACCAACAACATTTACAGTGTATATAAATTTACGTTTGAAAATTTTCTTAGGAGTTAGCATTTTTATATATATGTGATTTGCATTATATGCTATGTTATTTTTGGATGTAGTCTTGGGTTTTTTAAAACAATATTATTTATTGTTTTTTTTTGCCCTCTGTTATGTGATGAGTATGATTGAAAACACTGTTTCTAGTGAATTTCAATTTATTCTGATGACAGTAAAAAAGACAAACAAAATAATTTGTAAAATGATAAAATTATGCTGTATTGTAAAAAATATAATATTATATATTATAACTATTTTTTCTTCTCTTTCACAGATCGTAATTCTAAAATAACATTTTTAGAAATTTATTTTATAAAAAACAATTGAAAAATAATGTGTACCATTTTTTATTTGTATTACTGTGAAGGTAAGTTTAACTAAGTATTAAAATGCACAATAGCCTGTGTTTGCACAGAGGTGAAGAAAGGAGAGATGGATGTAGTAGATATGTGTAGAAAGATGCTCTGTGCGTGTTTTAAGTTGCACGATAAAGTTAACATGAATACTGAGTGTCACTGGGAGCCAACAAACCCACCAGATATGTGCAGTAACTGCCAAAGAGTTGTATTTTAGAGACATATAAAATGGGATATAGTTTTAGAACACATATCTGCAAAATAGGTATATGAGGGCAGATTTACAAGCTCCTTGCGCCACTTTTGCGTCACTTTTCCCATGTTAAAAGTGATGCAAAAGTGGCGCAAGGGGCTTGTAAATCTGCCCCATGGTGTTCAATAGAGAGACGTAGTGGCTACTAGTGTTTTGGAAGCTTCAGGATTTGATGAAGGAAGGCACAACTTGGAGAATTGGTTTTATTTCTCTTCATTTACTCACTTTCAATATATGCTACAATGCACAGCATACATAGAAGGAGAGAAATGCCTTCATTTATTGATTTTTGTGCAGGAATTTGTGTCTTCCTGCACAAAAAAACTCTACACGACACAGCTATCCTTGCACCGTGGTGCAAGGGTGCCTGTGTCATCACATGGCTGCAGTTTAAGCCACAGTGCAGAAGGAAGCAGAAACTTGCAACATATTTATGTACATATGTTGCATGCCTGTGCTTCGGAAGTACTGCAGTACATTGCAGCTAAAGAGCTTACAGTGTCATGCTGCAGCATTTCCTTATAGTTCTGCACTTATACATTCACCATACACCACAAATGCATTCTTTCAGTCAATTATGCACTACAGATACATTCTTCTAAACTTTCACACACTAGGATAAAAATTTAGCTCTTTTTTTAACCAGAGTAGGTAGTTCTGAAAAGAACTTTTTTTTTTTGTTTTGTTGTTTTATATATATATTTATTTTTTTTTGAACAATTTTTTATTTTTTTATTTATTTTTTATCAGGAACAAAAAGTCAACGGGACCAACAAAACCATGAAAAAAAGCCAACAAGATGAAAAAAACTGTCATTTTAGAAAAAGAAAACCCAAAAAAATCAGCATCGGTGGTTTCTTTGTGCTGTGCATATTAAGTCAATAGACTGCTCCCCATAGCATAAAAGTTTGTTGCATTTAATGCAAACAATTTTCAACTGGCCAAATTCAGGACGGATATCAGGATGGCCAGGTGAAGAGGCTGCCGTAGATGTACTGGCCACTGCTGCAGTTGGAATAACACGCAGTCTTCTGCACTCCTCTCTTGCTAGGTTCACTGGATGCAGTGTCTTGAGATGCTTTAGCATACTTCCTGTTCCACAAGAATATTTTTTTGTGGGGTCTCCTCTTGATAATACTCGGCTGCATATTTTGCAGGTCACCTTCACTGCATTTACTTTTTTTGCCCCTGAGGTATGGTGAAAAATTTCCACACCACAGAGGTGTATTTTTCTGGTCGTGGTGGCTCTGCAACAAAATCATCATCTGATGAATGATCAGAGTTGGAGGCAGGTTGCTGTCCAGAAGCCATTGTAAAATAAGCAGTACAGGTGTCCAACACAAAAGTATGGAAGTCTTGTAACTGAAGATGTTGTCCCAAGGAAGATCTAACAAAAGTGATTAAAATGGGTGGGGTCCTTCAATACTTAGAATAGGAAGTGTTATGAACCAATCAAATCTCTTTTTTATGGTCACATGGGATCCGCGTACAGTACACGCACGCAGCACGCATCCAGCGCGACTTCGCGAAACGGATTTCAAAGTAATGTTTATTAAAAAAAACCAAAATACTATTTATATAATTATCTCAGATAATCTCTTGTGTTAATATTCAGGTTAAATATATATATATATGTTTATAGAAAATAAAACATTTCGCGGGATTCGCGTACCTACCGCGTAGAAGATATATATGACGTCACGCGGAAACGTGCAAGCGTCGCGTAGCGTAAACGTATTATGTGCGTATGCGCTTGAAATCGCGTACGGATCGCGTTACAAACGCGCAGTAAAATGCGTACCCAACGCACACCGTACGCGGATCCACTCAAGAATCCTAAAATGGAGGTTAGGTTCCGCGTGGTAGTCGAGGAAGGTGCGCTTTGGGTGCGCGTCTTCAAAAAATTTAATTTTATAAAAAAAAAGTAAATATAATATTTAAAAAATATAAAAAATAAAAAAATGAAAAAGAATATCAACATTTTTTAAAACATTTTTTTTCAATTTATAGAAAAATTATTAATTTTTTTTTAAATAAAAAATTTGAAATTAAATTGTTTAAAAAATGTAGTAAATTAATATCAAAAAAAATAAATTCAATAATTAATACATTAAACAATTGTCATTGAAAAAACCTTTGAAATTCACTGAAAAAACCATAGGTTTCAGACACGTTATAGTTACAAATTAGCATTTAAAAAACCTTTGAAATTCACTGAAAAAACCATAGGTTTCAGACACGTTATAGTTACAAATTAGCATTTAAAAAACCTTTGAAATTCACTGAAAAAACCATAGGTTTTAGGGACAGTTATAGTTACTTGGACATTGCACTCGTACAAAACCCGTGAAATTCCCCCGTTATAGTTAGTCCAGCTAACTATAACTCACGCCCCCGCAATGCACTGCTGATGACGTCACATATTACATCACTCATGACATGGTCAGTGACATCACTGATGACATCACTGATGACATCTCAAATGACATCACTGATGACATCATCCACGTGATAATCTGATGCACCTCCTCACACCCTAATATAATCTTTGATACACCCACTGTAAATTACAGACTGCCATTCGCAAAACCATAGACACTCCAACACCAATAACTACATACCCACTCACTGATTCTTAGGTCTACGCACACATCCACTAACTCACCCGTACAGTCACTCATACTTATGGTCACTCAGTACAGGACTATCATATGCACTCATACTCCTATATAGACACTAAAAAACGGCCACTCATCCATAGAGGTACTCACACACCTAGTCAGTCATGCAAATAATTAAACACACTGCCATTTACTCACCTATACAGTTATACACACACCAGCTCACTTAATCATACAAATACTAGCACATTGTTACGCTCTTATACAATCACTGATACAAGCACACACTCATCCATACAGCCACTATCACAATCACTCACTCTCGCTTATAGCTATTTATATACTCCAACACACATATATACTGGCTTTCACATATGTAGTTACTCACACATGTACCACTGGGACATACATTCACTCACTAACACACTCTTACACACACTTACCCACCCATACAGTCTATCACAGATGCACTCTTGAAACCATCCACCCAGTGAATCACCCACTCACACATCTATGCACAGAGTCGCACACACCCCACCCACATAAACACTCAGGCACCCATACAGATACTCAGACAACCAATCAATAACTCATATAGACACTCATGTAGCTATTCACAAACCCATGCAGCCACTTACACAGCAACAGACAGACGGATACAGACATTCACCCAGTTTAGTCACTAACCCATGCATTCAGTAAGATACGTTAAATCACTCACTTATAGAGTCAGTCACGCACCTACTAAATCATCCATACAGACACTTACACACCCACTCATTCTTCAATACGTCTTTTCCTATATATATTAAAAATATTTAAACTTTACAGAAACACAAAGTCACTGGATGATGTCATCAGTGATGTCATTTGAGATGTCATCAGTGATGTCATCAGTGATGTCACTGACCATGTCATGAGTGATGTAATATGTGACGTCATCAGCAGTGCATTATGGGGCGTGAGTTATAGTTAGCTGGACTAACTATAACGGGGAATTTCACGGGTTTTGTACGAGTGCAATGTCCAAGTAACTATAACTGTCCCTAAAACCTATGGTTTTTTCAGTGAATATATATATATATATATATATATATATATATATAATCCACCAAAAGTCGCCTCCTTTGAAGAAACAACAGGGAACACAGCGGCTCATAATCAGGTAGGTTTATTGGGTCTCTTTGGCATGACGCGTTTCGGATACATTCCTTCCTCAGATGCCAAACTTAATGCGCTGCTGCTCGTTACAGTCATCTCTTAAATGCAACATGCATCTTCCCCATTGGTGGAGAGCAAAGAACTGCAAGTCCCAGCATCCCTCTGGACGGATGTTGGAAACGGCTACCAGCTCCCAGAGTCTCTTCTCACAGGACTTAGCAAACCTCCCTTTATGTCCAACGTCTTCTGCAGCCTCCGTTGCGGGCAAATTCAGGAAGCAACGCGGCAATGCACAGTGCCTTACCGTGAAGTCACGGTCCAATCTTGGCCAAATATTTGCCCTCCCGTGGCCGCAGCGGTCCATGCACTATTCAATCCCTCGAAACACTCACACAGTTGGTGATATATATACAGAAATATATACATATATGTATAGATATAAAAAAAAGGTAACAAATAAACTGGAAAAAATTTAAAAACATTGCCGATTTAATTATACATAAAAAGTAAACAATAGAAAAAATATGTTTTACTATAAATATCTTAAAAGTCACATAAATATCAATACATAAAAAATATAAAATTAAGGGGCATATTCTCAAGATCGTGCGATAATCATCGCCAAAATAGGTTAACGCAATTTCTAATATCGCCGTCCATCGCGGGAAAATAACTCCGTGTGAACGTCTCATTCTCAACACGGCGGTAACATGCGATAGTTTCCCGATAACGCGTCAAATGTCCGCGATACAACTACTGTGACGGCGATAAAAAAGGAAACCCGAACGTGAAAAAAGTTGCGATGGGCCCAACCGCGATAGAAAAATCGGCGACAGGCAGCGCCAGGCTTGCAATCCCCACGTCAGGCGGGAAAGATCACCATAAAAGCTGCAAATAAAAAAAAAAAAAAACATAACAACTGCGAAGCACAATGGAGGTAGCCGGAGCAAGTACAGAGGACAACCCGAACCCCACAAGCCCCACGGAGGACCAGCCTGGGACCTCGGGGTCAGGGAAGGGCAAGGAGATGAAGAAGAGGAAGACGCGGTTCAGTCCGCAGGAAAACAGGATCCTGATAACGGAGGTGGTAGAACACTATCAACAACTGTTCTTCACCTCCACTGTGTCATTGGCAACTAAAAATACAATATGGCAGCCCATCCTGGACAAGGTGAATGCAGTCGGAGTGCTGAGGAGGACAATGAAGTGCTCAAGAGGCGCTGGAATGATGTGAAGCGCAAAACCAAGCTGAAACTCGCAGCAAACCTGAAAGCAGCAATGCAGACTGGAGATGGGAGTCCAGCGACACACCAGGAGCTGGATGAGATGGAGGAAATGGTGACCCGAGTCATCATTGGGGAGACGGTGGCAGGAGTTGGGGGACCGGACACTGCACAACATGACCTGCCCCAACAGCAACAGGGTGAGTAACCACCAGGGACTGGGGGGACGGGGGAGATGGGCACAATGGCACACATGCACAATTAAGTATAGCACATCTGCAGACAAACCATGCCCAAGAGTCACAACTCCGACCAAGAGCCCAAGTTACCCAAATCTGCAACATCTCAGCACTATATAAGCACAGAAGTGAAAGGCACACCGCCTGAAATGGATAAGGGCCAGCAAAATCAGAGCTGAAGGGGCAACACACCCACAATGCAGCACACACACATAAGAATCAGAGCACCTCAACATTGACAACAATGTGGTACAAACTGTAATACTTTCACAACAGAGCAGAGGTCACAACTGCCGCCGCTTGTGTGTAGAAAATGGCCATTCGCATTTGGCATAGCAGGAAACTGTGAGATGATAATGAACAAATACAACCTCACATCCGTGATGGTGGCGAAATGTCAACTGTCCCGCATCACATAGGCATCTCCTCACAAACAGTCACAATGTACATTGTCATGCAGTCTGTAAGTAAACTTGTCCAATGCGTCAACATACATGTGAACACAATGTCAATCTGCATCTCCCCTTCACATTGCAGAGGGAGAATCAACACCTTCTTGCAGAGCAGACACAACAACTCAGCACTGATGATGAAGAGGACCTCCCCAACATCGACACCGACGCCCTCCAACAGCCCATGGACAGCTTCGGCACCCCACCTCCAGGAGCAGTGCAGCCCAGCTGCATCGAGGAGACTCCACCCCCTGCACAGACCACACAGCAGGAAGCACCCACCACCACGGCTGTCTCCCAGGACCCCCACGACCAACACATGGCATTACAACGCCGTGTGTTAGGGTGCCAGGAGAAGATGGCTGATCAGCTGCAGGTGGGGTTCGACCTCATGGCAGCCAAACTAGATGCCATATGTGGGTGTCTACGTCCCATCAGGGACCACTTACAGTCCCTAACGGACATCCACTGTCCGCTCCATGCTCTCCAACAATCCATAGCTGACATCGCTGGAGTCATGACTCTGAGCCAAGAACAACTGTCTAGTCAGAGTGGCTCCAGCGATGACAGCCGGGAGTTGGGACACATGCGGAGGATCATGGAGAACATGAACACTAGCATTCCCACCCATAGGGGTTGTAGGCCAAACACCCCCCCCTACCATCATGGAAAAATTGTGTATTGTGTGGGAACTGCCTGCAACAGTGACACTGAAAGGGAACACATACTGTAACTCCCATCACAGTTGTGACCAGAAGGTGAATGTGGGGCCCAAACACCAAGCATGTTGAGTAAAAGTGTGTCAATGTGGTTCAACCCCCACGCACTCCAGTGACCAAAATGTGAGTCTGTGGCCCAAAACACCAGCCTAACATGAACATTGTGGTAATGGTGTTTAATCCCCCCCACTCCAGTGACCAAAAGCTCAGTGTGGGCTCCAAAACTCCAGAAAATCAGGATCATTGTCACAATGGGCTTAAACCCCACCTCACTACAGTGAGCAATCAGTGATTGCGGACACAAATTCCCCCACAACTGAAACCACCATGTATGATTCCTGGTCGTAACACCACAAGCAATGTAGTGGCAAAGTAGTGGTTGTGTTGCAAACAAACATCGATCGGTTGAGTGTAAGATTTGTGTCGACTAAACATCCTCTGCCATGTGCAGAGAAGCCTTGCACATGGGGGTTGACAATAGCTTCAATGGCCAATTACACTATGTAAGTAGTGACCATCATAATGCATTCACTCATATGCACAACAACAGACACACATACTAAGGATTCCTATGTAGACTTCAGCTTTTTGGTCATCAAGACCCATACCATGGCAGCAATGGGACACACAAACCATGATGAATGTGCAGACTGATGACGAATCTCAGCCCAACATATGTGCAACAGTGGAAGCCAAAGACGTGAAGTTTTGAAAAGAAGGTGACACTCATTGTGCCAAGTACTTGGGATCATGACTACCTCAATCCTCAGCAAAGGATGACATGGCTACATACTGTAATAGGACACATATACCATGAACCACATGCAGTCCATCACATCACCAAATCACTTATTTCAAATTAAAAATCTAGCAACAGCAACTGAATGACACTCATCAGCAACATCATGTACATTAAATGCTAAACTTGAGAAAAAAAGAACTTTAGCTTTATTCAGCTTCTGAAAAATGATCAGTCTCATCCGATGAACAATCCAAAGATCAATGTCCAGTCCATAGCAAATCTTTGTTTTTGTGTCACATAGGACCACTCGACACTCATTGCTTGCCTGCACTGCTACAGCCAGGGGACATCTCCCCTTGGAGGGGCATACATAGGGGCAGTCCAGGCACCACAGGGACAGGATCAGGGCATAGCAGTAGGGGGCAGGGTGGGTGTGGTGGGTGCAGGAGTGTCAGTGGCCACTGCAGTGAATGTGTCTAATACAGTGGGTGCCATCGCCACTGCAGTGCCCAAGTCAGATGGAGTGGAAGGGGTCTCCACTGCAGTGTCAATGTCCAAAGGTGTTGTCTGTGGCTCAAATGAAGTGTGAGCGTCAGATGGGGGGGACACGGTCTCCACAGCAGTCGTAGTAACAGGCTGAGGGGGTGAGGTTGGGGTGGAAGTGCATGTGGAGGGGGGGAGGGGAGGGCCTAATCAACTTGCGGATGGTGTACCTGTGTGTGGGTGAACCAGGGGCAGGGTGTGGCATGGGAACCCAAGGAGTTGTGGCCTGGGTGCTGGATGACGGAGACCGTGTGGTGGGAGTGCGGGATTGTGGTGGGAGATTTGAATCCTCTCCAACATCCATCAGATTTGGACATGTGAGTTGGTGTTGTGTCTGTGTGTCACAGACATCCATGTCTGCCCTGCAAACAAGCCTGTTAGCACATCATGGGTGTTCAATAGTTGTGTTGGTACATGTACATCAGACGTTACATAATGATTGTGTCCATGTGGCAATACATGATCCCTGTGTGTGTGACTTACAAACACCTGTCACCTTGACAACACATCTATCCTCACTAGTCACTGAGGTGTGTGTTTGGTATGTGACATTTGTTCAGATGTACTGTGACAGAGCACATAGATTGACAACAGCATAGCATAGCACTTGTTGTATCACCATATGGAGCAGAATTGTTATGCGAGGGGCACATGGCTGGCATATGTGTCCATGATAAATAGCACACACCTTACTCAGCTGTGTCTTGATATGATGTAGCATGTGCCATTTTGCATGGTCATTACCACATATGTAGGGGAACTGACAATCTTTCTTTGATTCCCTATATACTGCAGGAGGGCAAATGTCCACAGACCCTTCCCAGACCTTGCAACCATGCATGAACGTGACTGCATCCGACGTTACCGCTTCACAGGACCACTGATTGAGGATTTGGCGGAGCAGTTGGCCCCACATTTACAACCTGGACGGGCGTATCCTACTGCGCTGACCCCCAAGGTGAAGGTGATGGCAGCCCTACATTTCATTGCCACGGGAACCTTCCAATACACTGTGGCTGGTGCTGGTGGGATGTCACAGACCATGTTCAGCTGTGTGCTACGTGATGTTTTGAAGGCAATGTTGTGTCATCTGGACAGATACATCAAATTTCCGAATCCACAACAAATGCCTGGCATAAAGGCTGACTTCTATGCACTGGGAAGGATGTCACATGTTATAGGCTCAATTCATGGTACACATGTGGCTTTGGTACCACCACACGCACATGAGCAGACATACAGAAACAGGAAACATTTCCACTGCATTAATGCCCTGGTGGTATGTCTTCCGGACATGACAATATCACATGTCTGTGCCCGTTTCCCTGGTCCTGCACACGACGCCTACATCATGAGTAATAGCAGGATCCCACAGATGATGTCACAGCTGCAGAACCAGCGTGCCTGGCTTGTCGGTGGGTAATATCTGTTTACATTGTGATTTTTTTGTTATTTTAAAATTTAACGCTCTTTCCTGACCCATGACATGTTTGTTTGTTTGTATGTAGGTGACTCTGGATACCCCAACATGCCGTGGTTGCTGACACCTCTTAGAAACCCAGTCACACCAGCGCAGCTACATTACAATGAAGCACATGGACGGACCAGGCGAGTGATAGAGCGGACATTTAGACTCCTGAAAAGCAGATTCCGCTGCCTGGACAAGACAGGAGGGGCCCTGCAATATGCACCTGAAAAGGTGTGCAAGATATTTATTGTGTGTTGCATGCTACACAACATGGCAGTGAGGGAGGAGGTGCCTCTCATCGAAGATGATGACGACCATCAACCGCCAGCAGGGGAGGATCCAGGCCTGGGTCATTTAGCGAGTGACGATGAGGGTGAGGGGGATGTCCAGACTCAGCTCATCACCAACTTTTTCTCATAATTGTGAGTATGCAGTGATGAGTTGTCTACGTTTTTACCTTGCCTGATATGTGTTTTTGTGGTGCAATGTGGGTACATACGTGTGGCTGGATGCTACTTGATATGATCGTTGCATTAATGTGTCCTTCGAGTTAGTATGTTCTCCCAAACAGTGTTGACATGATTCATAGTTTTTTTTCACACATCTTGGGAATTGTGTATGTAATGTGTATTGTAGATGTATGCAGTCATTTTGTGATAGCAATACTGTTGTATGTCTGTCCTTCACAGGGTCCTTTGGCTGTTGTCTGGTGACATGTGACCTCCAAAAATACACAATCCAGTTACAGAGTGCAACCTTTCATGGAACCCGGATGCATCATCCCACACAAGCCAGTCCTGGCATGTCTGGGCCTCTGGGTTACTTTGTGCTCACTGTCATGTGAGGATGCCTTGCATCTGTCAGTCAGTTCACTTGTTGTGTATGTGTAATAAAGGTGTGCAGTCTCCGGTGCTTTCCTGATAGGCTTGTATGATGCGTCCCAACTGTGGATCATCTTGCGGTGCAGCACCATGTTCAGGCCGTGGCCTCAACCTGCCCCCACTCCCACCAGCCCTACCCACACGAACACGACCTGCCGTTGCAGGTGCAGACGACACTGGGCCTCCTTCGGTGTTGTCCCTGGTGGTATTGCCCACCACCTCCAGGGTGCCCTGTGTTGCTGTGCCCTCGGTGTTATGTTGAGTTGGTGTGTCCGTGTTGGTAGGGGTCATCTGGGTGTTCGCAGATGTAGCAGGAGTGGTGGCAGGGGGTGCTGATGTTACAACTGCTTGTACTGCACTCTGATCCACACCGGAGGGACCAGGTCGTTCGTCGTCATCCGAAGCGGACAGAGAGGCATCCACACCAGATAGCTCATTGTCAACCAGAGTCTGGGACTGGGATTCTTCTTCTTCTGTACGTGCAGTTTCCACATATGCCCTTGTGGGTGGAAGAGACACACAATGTATGTTGTGGTTCAGCACACATCAACGTATCACACACATTAAAGTTGCTTCTGTGCTTCATGATGGGTGTATGTGCATTGCGTTGTCCTCAATTGTCACAGACAGATGCCAATGTTGGTTTGGAACATTGTCATTAACACCTGATGGGTTTTTCTGTGCACGTAGAGCTGTGTGCATGAAGAGCTCATGTATTGGTTACTTGAGTTACATGGAGAATGCGACGCAAGTGCACTCCCGTGCCTGACACAGGTGTGTTGTTTGTTGTTGTTGGGAGGAGTGTGTGTGACAGGGCATGCTGGTAGATGTGGTCTGAGGTAACATTCCTCCTCCCTCCTGGAGCAGATAGACCACCATGGCCCATGCTTCCATGACAGTGAGTCAAAGTTAATGTTCAAGTTGTCTGACAGTGGTGTCCTGTTGTTTGTTGGAGCCCAAGTCCCAGCAGGGCCTTGTGCTCCCCACAGCAGAGCCCAGTGTCAGCCTTCTTGGCAGTACTTTTCCACTCCCTGTGAGGTGAGCATGGTGTATGGGGGTATTCCTGGGCCATGTGGGATGAGGACTATTGGCTGTGACTACAACTCCCATAATGCTTTTGGCTACACCCACCTTCCCAGAAAACCAAACCTTCCTTCCTGGGACTCTGCTTCCCTGGGAGTGGGTGATGCAGTGCTGGCAAGATGGCTGACGGTGGTGTCCAGTTGTTTGTTGGAGCCCAAGTCCCAACAGGGCCTTGTGCTCCCCACAGCAGAGCCCAGTGTCAGCCTTCTTGGCAGTACTTTTCCACTCCCTGTGAGGTGAGCATGGTGTATGGGGGTATTCCTGGGCCATGTGGGATGAGGACTATTGGCTGTGACTACAACTCCCATCATGCTTTTGGCTACACCCACCTTCCCAGCAAACCAAACCTTCCTTCCTGGGACTCTGCTTCCTGGGAGTGGGTGATGCAGTGCTGGCAAGATGGCTGACGGTGGTGTCCTGTTGTTTGTTGGAGCCCAAGTCCCAACAGGGCCTTGTGCTCCCACAGCAGAGCCCAGTGTCAGCCATCTTGGCAGTACTTTTCCACTCCCTGTGAGGTGAGCATGGTGCATGGGGGTATTCCTGGGCCATGTGGGATGAGGACTATTGACTGTGACTACAACTACCATCATGCTTTTGGCTACACCCACCTTCCCAGCAAACTCGAGCTTCCTTTCTGTGACTCAGCTTTCCTGGTGGTGAATTTGGGCAGACAAGATGGCTGCTGCATGTGATTGGTGTTTGGATCCCATTGCCTTGCTGTGAGTTTGTGCTGAGTTTAGTGACATTTGTGAATGGGGATCTTTCCTGTTACATTGCAGGTATGTTGTTAGTTACATTCTGCATTTGGACACAGATCCCACCATGGATTGGTGCTCCTCACCCCAGGACCCAGTGTCAGGCATCTTGGAAATGGATTTACCTTGAGTCTCAGGTTGGTCTTAGTCCCAGGTGTGGTGTTTTGTGTTGGTGGGAGGGGTGTGTGTGTGACAGGGCCTGCTGGTGTATGTGGTTGGAGCTAGCACTCCTCCTCCCCCACAGCCCAGATAGGCCATCATGAACCATGGTCTATTACAGTGAGTCCGGCTTCACATTCAGGGTGTCAGACAGTGGTGTCCTGTTGTTTGTTGGAGCCCAAGTCCCAGCAGGGCCTTGTGCTCCCCACAACAGAGCCCAGTGTCAGCCATATTGGCAGTACTTTTCCACTCCCTGTGAGGTGAGCATGGTGCATGGGGGTGTTCCTGGGCCATGTGGGATGAGGACTATTGGCTGTGACTACAACTCCCATCATGCTTTTGGCTACACCCACCTTCCCAGCAAACCAAACCTTCCTTCCTGGGACTCTGCTTCCCTGGGAGTGAGTGTAACTGTGCTAGAAAGATGGTTGACAGTGTTTGTTGTTTTTTAGGGCCAAATCCTTGCTGTGTTTGTCAGTACGTTTGTACATGTATTGGCATAGTTACATGTTACTGAGACATTACATGTATTGTGTTTATCTAATTGGCATACACATCACAGGAAATTTAGCTTTGGATTGATGTGGCTTGATGACAGTGAATGGTTTCACTGACCCCATGACATTGATGTCTGTGGGTGTGGATTGCTATTGCCTCACAATTTAGATTAGTTGTTTGTGTACTCACCAGGCTCTGGTATTCCGGATAATCCATGGATGCCCACCGGTGGGAGGATGGCCCGCACCTTCTCCTCCCAGGAAGTGAAATGCACAGGTTTGGCAGGAGGGCCACCGCCAGTCCGCTGGCTTAGGGCATGGTCTTTGCCAATGAGCTTCTTGACCCTCCTGCGTATTTCGTACCACCTATTCCTGATGTCGTCCATTGTGTGAAGGCAAGCTGCTTGTGCGTTCACCTTGTCCACAATCCTCTCCCACATCTTGGTTTTCTGGGACAGGGGGTCTGTTGGACCAATGCGCCCAAATAACTGTGGCTCTACTCTGATGATTTCATCAACCATCACTTCAACTCACTATTTGTGAACTTTGGATTCTTCTTTGGGGGCATGGTGGTGGGTGGTGATGGAGATGGATGTGTGAGTGAGTGTGGAAGTGAGGGTGAGTGAGTGGGAGTGCAGCTGGGTGTTTGAGTGTGCTTCTTGAGAGGTGCTAGTGGTGTGAAGGTTGAGTAGTGGGTGGGTTGTGGATGTATGTCTCAGTGCAGTGTAGTGGTGTTCTCTGCTGGCAAGTCTGTTGAATTTGCAAAGGATCATGGTATGGATTTTGGCCCTGTATATAGGTGGAGTTGTGGGTGTGTCTTAGTTTGAATTTTTTTTTTGCAGTTTGAATTTTTTTTTGTGCATTTTCGCAAAGCTTGTTTGGCCTTTTTCTGTCTTTTTTTGTTGATTTAATTTGAGCATGACGGAGATGTTCAGTTGAAGGGAACGGACGCGTGTGGCGTCAATTCCGGGGTGATCCAAGTCGGTCACACTCACATTGTGCTATGTTGCATCGTTTGCGTCGGTCGCGACGGGCTCTTTTCACTGCTATTCTCTATGTTCCGTACGCTTCGGTTTTACGTCTTGCTCTCCGTGCGAGTCGGTTTAATTTCACACGCATTGCATCGTACTTCGCCGGTCGTACGGCGCCTGTTCGTGTCGGTCGAAACTATTCCCGATCCGTGTCGGTAGGAAGGGCTCCGGGTCCATTTACGGGCGAGTCGAAGTTTACGTACGCTTCGGTCAAATTGAATGTTCTCCGTACGGAGCGTTTGTATTTTGTGAATGACGCATCGTACTTCGCCGGTCGTACGGTGCGTGTACGCGTCGGTCGGAATTCTGTCCGGATCAGTGTCGGTCGGTACGGTTTATGACCCGGATCGGAATCGGCCCCTTAGTGTTATAACCCTAACAGCCAATCAGGGTGAGGGAACGCAGCAGTTGAAACCTTACAATGTGTAAATGTTAAAAAATATGGTTCTGGTATGTTTCCATACAATGACATGTGACTAAAACACAGGTACCCTCAACCCGCATTTCACTTGCAATTGTTTGCCAAATTTCCAAAATTCACTGCACCCAGTTTATCGCCTGTGGGCAACCTTAACCCATAGAAAGCTCATACATATTTGGTACCTCCACTGGGTGCTCTGAGGTTGCAGACACCATACATGTATGGGCTGTCTAAGGGATGCTCCTGAATTTTTATTTGTCCATTCTAGAAGTTCGACAAAAAATTTAGCAAACTTAATGAAAAAATAAAAATATCTCTACATATTTCATTATGTCGTCAGGCTGCATTGAGATACTTATTCAGGGTTAGCACCAATACACGTGCGTGAAGAAACACATGAAGTCTAGAGTCTTTAGAGTTTGGTGGACATGGTACTCTGTCACAAATGTTTTTTGTAGATGGACAGACCTTATGTATTCTGTCAATGGCGCTCCTGCTGGCTCTGACGATGGAATTCTTCCTCAGAAGGTCTGACGAAGTGAGAACGTTTGGAGGAAGGATATTCACTGTCCGCCCTATTTAGGGTGGATGGTGTAAAGTCTTTTTTCCCTGTCTGTCACCTAAAGGAAAATCTTGGTGGTAAGGTACAGGAAAAAACCCAATAATGACCTCCCATACCCTGGGGGAAGACAACCTGCGTCTGGGGTAGTTAGTCTTTTTTTTAAAGAAACAAACTCCTACTTTGGGGGTGTGTTTCTGGAAAACAAAAAGATATAATGTTTAGTGGACAGCTATCAAAACCAATGGCGGCCTTCCACCAAACCTTTAGGATATTGACAGGAACCACCACAATGGTGGTTCTTTTCAATGTACAGAGATGACCACTGGGCCAGTGGTCATCTCTAAATTTGTTAGACGGAGTACTGTTGTGATGGTGGAGTCATGTCTTCCACCATCCTGACAGATACTACCCTGTCTGTCGACCCTTAATTCAGGCCTGCAATGAGTGACCAAAGAGGTTAATGTGTTGAAATAACCTAATGCTGATTTTTTGGAAAAAGCTCTGGTATAGAGGTACACTATCACCCCTGCAGTGAAAAAGTTAAAGGCTTCCCAAATTGTAGCCTGATGAAGAGTAGAATTTGAGTTTCTTTCAAGTTTTATCTAAAAATGCTTTTTTTTATCTTATCTTCTGATCATAGTAAGGAGGACAGGTGGACGATTGGAGAGTTCTGGAGAATATATCAACTATTTGCACTATGCACATTAACTTAGCCGAAAGAAGTATATGGTTTACTCTGAACGATGTATCATGTACAATTGAGGGGAATGTGTATTCCCTAAATTATGGCATACATCTATCAGGAGATATAAGTCTTGAAAACAAATTACCACTCCCCTTGTTTGTTGTTCTACCCCTGGCAAGGCCAGTTATGGTATGGAAGTTTCCAGCACACACAAATGGAATTCCAAGATTGCCCAGCTTTAAATCATAATCTCTTCAAAGGTTCGATAATACAAATTTTGGTGATAGATTTTAATCAAGGCCAGTCTTTGACCCACAACCTCCAGTGTATTCTGACTTGTCTTCCCTTTCCATTTGAGATTAATCTGCTAAATCTGAATCCAAGTGAACAGTTGATTAATGGAATGCAAGCCTCCATTACTTTGGCCCACTGACTCACATCATGCATCTATCAGATAGGCCACATATACTAAACATCCACACATATACTTGGGATGTTAGCACTAGAATCTGGGTGAGTACGTAGAAGCAGAAATTTACAATAGTGGGCCAGTAATCCTTCACTCCAGTTGCACAGAATAAAAGATAGCTGCTTTTGGTTCACAAGGTTTCTCATGGACAGAGGAGCATTTTACATGAAGGAGCTGAGTAAAATTGCATCAGATCAAAGTGGGATAGGTATGAGTGGAACTAGAAACAATCCTAGCCCATCCCTTTCCTAATCCCCATCTCCTGTTCAATTTTTCTATTGGTGTGGTGAGAGAGGAAGTGGGAGACGTGGTAGGAGAGACAGTGGGAAAGCCTGGCTGGTCCTCCTATCCTCTCTCCCACCAAGATACAAAAAAATGATGGAACTTGTGGGCAAGGGTAGGGAGGTGCTGGGGCAGTAATAGCTGTGTTAGCTCCTCGCATCACATGAATATGAGATGGCCCAGAAGTCCAAGTGGCAGATGTGATCGGGTACTGGAAAACTCCCACAAACCACCTCCAGCACCAGGAGAAGGTTGTCCTCCTTCATGGGGACTAAACAATGAAAAAACACCTGCCTTTGTGCAGGAGGCCCTTTAAAATATTGCCACCTGTTTGTCATAAGGGCTTTCTAGTACACCTCAACAGGCCAGCGAAATGAATAGTATTTAACATCATTGGTATTTGCATTGCCTTTGAAGTTGGTATATTGGTATATTGCAAGGCCCATTGGATAAATGGATAAATTGGAGCCCCCTCTAAACCAGCTTCAATCTGAGTATGAACAGATTCCAGATGAGGTGGTCCATAGAGGAATCAGACAGGGTCACTAAGAATTTCACGAAGCAGCTCAGCAAGGTGTATCATTTATGGAGTGGCATAGTGCCATCTGACATGATAGGGAAGATAATAAACCGTGGGACAATGCCAGCATTGCTTCTGAAAAATGAAGTCTGCTTTAAGGAGATCATTAGTGTAGTGTAAACTTACAGAGAATTAGTCACTAGGAAGACAAATATTGACTCCATTGGAAGATAGTATAGCACACTGTACATGGAACACAGAAGTCTTATTGAATACACTCAACACTACTGTTATGTTATGTTAACTGTATTTGTAAAGCACTGCTAATCACCAGATAGGATATCCAGGCACTGGAGCAGGTGTATAGGTGCTAAGCCGTGTATTTAGCTGAAGAGTCAGGTCTTCAGCCTCTTGCAGAATTCAAAAAGCGAGGAGGAGGCTCTGATGTGTAGAGGGAGGTCGTTCCATGTTTTGGGCATGATGTGGGAGAAAGCTAGACCTCCCATTCTACTTTTGTGGGTCCAGGGGGTGAGTGCAAGAGAGGGTGAGGCTAAGGGCAGGTGTCTGGTGGGTTGGTGGAAGTGAAGGCGGCTGTTGAGGTATGCTGGCCCTATATTGCGCAGTGCCCTGTCTGCATGTGTGAGGAGTTTGAATTGACAGTGTTTGTGTATAGCCAGTGGAGTTCTCTCAGGTGTAGTTTGATGTGGGCATGATGTGGGAGATTTATGCTGAGTCTTGCTGTGGCGTTCTGGATGGTCTGAAGTCGGTGGAGGAGGTAGTTAGGGATATCGGAGTAGAGAGCGTTGCTGTAGTCTAGTCTGCTTGTGACACGGGCTTGAGTGACTGTACGCCTGGTGTTCCTGGGTATCCATTTGAAGATTTTTCTGAGGATACAAAATATATTAAAGCAGGAGGAGATGACTGTATTTACCTGTGCTGACATGTTGAGTTTGTTGTCTAAGATGATTCCAAGGTTTCTTGTGTGGTCAGTGGGTGTAGGACCAAGCTCACCAGGTGCAGTCCCAAGGGAGTTCCTGTTCCTGAAGATCAGCACTTGCAAGATGCTGGAGTTGAGTTTGAGGCAGTTAGTTTTCATCTATTCTGCTACACTAATCATGCAATCCGTGAAGTTGGTCCTAGTACTGGTGGACTTGTCAGACATTGATAGGATGAGTTTGGTGTCACCAACATAGGAGATGATAGATATGCTGCATGCTCTAACAACGTCGGAGAGAGGTGTCATGTAGATGCTGAACAGGATGAACCTTGGGGGACTCCACAGATCAAGTCCTTGGACTCTGTTTTGCATGGTGGGAGTCTGACTCTTTGTGATCTTCCTGTGATGAAGGAGCATATCCATTGGAGGGCTGGTCCTTGGATGCTTGGGGCAGATTACAATTCCTTGGAGGGATAGTGAATGAAGGGACACCTAAATGATCCACTGTCTCAGGCCAAAACAGAAAAGGTCAACTCAGGTTATGCTAGTTGCAAAAATGCCAGGTCTAGATGGACTGACCAATGAACATTCCAAGCTGTTCGAAAAACTGGTATCACCCCAGATGCTGAAGATGTATGAAGAGGCACTTTTCAAGGGTAAAATACCTCTTATTACCAGGAAAGCTTCAATAATACTGCTGCTGAAACCCAGGAGGCCAGATCAACCATGTGGTTCTCATTGCCACTAATTTCCAGGATACTTGCAAATAGACTTCTCCCAATGCTAGTCTTGCCAGATGAGTCTAGCTTTATCGCAGGTCGACCCACCTTGCTCAATCTTAGCAATGTCTATGTGAGCATAAACCAGATTAAACCTAATTTGGATCCTATTAGGTAGTCTTGAGGAGGAAAGGAGTGGTAAGGATTTTCTTTCTGTATTCCTACTATTATACAGTGAACCCACGGCTAGACTGTGCATAAACAACATTCTATCTAAAAGTTTAACTTTGATACGAGGAATGAGGCAGGAGTGCCCATTGTGCCTGTTATTTCTCACTCTAGCAGTGGAGTGAACACAGGGGGATCACCTTCCATCATCATAACCCACTCTTAAGCATGTAGCTGTATGCTGATGTGTGTTAAGAAACCCATAGAGGATCTGTGTTTAATTGTGAGTGAAATAGAGGGATATAGAATGTACTCCATGCTAAGCATAATTAGAATAAATCAGAGGTGCTAGCGCTGACACTTTTGACTAAGTTTCTCTAGAAGGAACTACTATTCATATGGATGAAAAGTGAAATAGAATATGGAAATATTATAGAAGAGTAAATTTGTTGAAACTCTTAGTAGGATTGAGGACGTGAACAAGAAGAGGCTGAAATTTCACATCCCTCTTCTTAAAATGTTTCTACTACCAAGGTCTCTCTGCCATTTCTATGAATGCTCCCATTTGAGTACTAGAACACTTTTTTAATTGGACTAGGACCTACTTGCATTGAGTTAGTGTGGGCATACCAAGGGTGAACTTTCAGCTCTATATTTTGAAATGTATTGCTATGGGGAACATGAATAATATCCTTCATTTTGGTTTTTCCAAGAAACAATCTCACTCACATTTAAGTACTGAATAGTCTTTGATCTATCCAGCAGCAGTGGAATATGTCATACTGGGAAGGATGCTAGTGCCTAGGATAGAGGTTTGCAAATGAAACATGCTGGGCTACAACCCGATGAAACTGACAGCAAAGACGTGGGAGAATATGGCATTCTCCCAATAAAGTTACATCTGATTTGGGTAAAGCCAATTGTTATACAGACTTGAATTTCACATGCTTAGGCCCTGATTACGAGTAGTGTAGTATCAATATTGCTGCTTGCATCTTTAAAAAAACAACTGAGTAAAGCTGCTCATCCAGTTACAATTTGTTTATCAAATGCTTAAATTAAATGGAAAATATTCTTTCAAAATGATACCATTTTAGTTTCCACATGTATGGCCTCATTACGATGTTGGTTGGAAAGCATTCTGACTGGCTCAGGTCGGAATGGTTTCCGACCGACTCGGGTTCGAGGTGTCTGACCGACCGAATATGATATTTCTGAACACCATTCGGACGGACTCCCATTGACTTCAATGGGAGCCTGGGTTCTGACCGACAACACAGGCTCCCATTGAAGAAAGGGATGGTTGTGGAAAACCTTGCACCCTGTGGTGGGCACCCCATGGTGCCTGCCACAGTGTGCATGGTTGGAAAGAGGGGACCCATGGGAACCCCCACGGGCCCCAACCAGAGGCCTCTGGGTGAAGGGGGGCCTACTACAGATCCCCAAAGTCGGATTCTGACAGCCGATCCATGTGGGACAGACCGATTCGGAAAGGCTGTCCGAATCCGACATCGTAATCACTCAGTCGGAAACACAGCCCGTAGAGATGTACGAGTCGGCTCCGACCGACTCGGTGTCTCTGAATATCGTTCGGACGCGAATCAGAACCGAATCGGACAGTCTGAACGGTTTCGACCATCTTAATCGGTCGGTCGGAAATGTTTCCGAGTGGGTTGGAAACAAGGCTTCTGAATAGGATTCGTACGAACCGAAAGCCATTTGGAGCCTTTCCGACCGACATCATAATCAGACCCATAATGTTTATCACAAGTGCTAAATTTCGTTTGCATTTTTTTGGCATGCGGCAAATAAACACAGTTCCAAGTGAGGTGGTATTCTGGAAGCAACTGGAATTTACTTCCAAAAAATATCACTAGACATCCCCTCGTAGTATATATTTTGCATCTTGAAATTTTGAAATTAATTATGGATTATTTATACAATTATGTGATTATTGTTTCTTAAAAGTAAAAAAATATATGTTTATACCTATGGTTGATTCTGTGCTGAATTTTAGAAATATGAAAATGTACTCTGCATATTGTAGAAAATAGTTTTCAGTTAAACACATCTTCTCATGAAGTGTTACATTATATATGTTTTTTTAAAACAAGACTCAAAGCTGTGCTTTCCGAAATGTATTTAATTGTACAATATTTATTTTATAAATCGAAAACCTTTTCACACGTTTCAGCAATTTCAAGCAAGTGATGACAGGTATTGTTTTTCATACCATTAAACTCAAAATAACATGACAAATAGACATTTTTACAATCACCAGCCAAGAAATGTTGTGATAGATAGCATCAAGCTATGTTCAATCTTTTCAATTCAGGAAAACAAGAATTCAACCATGTCTAATAATAATTTGTTTAGATCAGGCTCCTCCACTGGGTCAAAAAGAAATGTTGTTCTTGTTGCTCGGCTCAGTTTTCTCTGTGATGTTTGAGAAGACGATGAGGAGGACGTAGGAGATGGATCAGATGGAGAGATTCTTTCTCGAGCAGCACATTATGTCATTTGTTAGCTGCGGGATATGTCCAAAAAACTAAGCTGGTACCAGCCTCGCAGGACTTTGAGATCCAGCAATAGATCACTTCTCACACCTCTCTGAATCCGTACTATTAGAAATGGAGGAAGGTCATTTTCTTTTCTTGCACCCGCTCTCTGGAACAACCTGCCCCCGCACCTCCGCAACATCACTGATCATAACTGTTTTCGCAGAGAGCTGAATGTGAGAAGTTGGCCTGGCATATGCTGTCCACTAATTATAGTGGGCACCTTGCACCAGTCCAAACAACCCCTTATTGGAGATAGGTTAAAGACAACCTTATTGAAAGCTATCCTAGAGGTAGCTATGGAGAGCAGCCTTCAGGCTAAGTCTTGAAGGAATGTAAAGCAGCTTGTTTTACCAGTCTATAATCTCTTGAGTGACCAAATGAAAGAGCACCACACCAGGTATATATTCAAAATATATGTATTTATTGCTAAACACACCCCTCTAGTCTCTTTATGAGGCTAGAGTTCGAAGTACACAAGTTATAAGTTATTTAAACACAGTAATAGCACAAATACACGTTTGGGCCCTAGGGCGTACCAAACCATATACCAATAAAGTGGTATAAGAACCATGACTGAGCTAGACACTAGGCCTAGAGCCTCTAGAAGTGCTTGGATCACAAGGAACCACCCAAGGTAGTGACACAGGGGACCCACGGGGGACGCGTGCAGTGTAACATACACAGCCGCGATACGCCGTTAACTTCTATGGAGAAAGTCGCGATCAGGAAATTAAAGAAAAGGACACTTAAAGGAGGACTTGGAGCAAACCCTTTGAGAACTAGGTCGTTCTAGAGTCTCTACCCACGGGAGCACCGGAGTACTCTTGTTACCTCACCCAGGGAAGCTGGTGCATAGGTGCCTTTCGGGGTCGGGTTTCGTCGCCGATTTGAATGGCGATCTGCTGCAAAGTGCTGCTGGCGACCAAGTGGAAAGTGTCCAGGTGGATCCAAGAGTGGATCGGAGATCTGAAGAACCTGAAAGCAGAGGGGACAGAGTCTGGGTCACTAGCCAGTGACCAGGAAGGCAATGAGCGGATGCCCACCGATGTCGAGTGCTTCAGGTAGGTTGACGGTCATCTTGACTCTATAGCCACGAGGTCCAGGAGGCGTTGTCGGCGACCAGGAGCAGGATTCGGGCTGGTACACGATGTTTGTCGAGTGCTGAGGTCTTGGCGACCAGATTGGACCCAACAAGCCTTGGCAACGGCAAGTCTCGATGTAGATGAAAAATGACGATGATGCAGACCAGCAAAGTCTGAGGAACTCACCCAGCAAGGGTAAGAGAGGGCAAGCCTGGAGCAACCAGGGAGCCCAAGAAGAAAAGGATTGGCCTTCGTGAAGGGCTATTAGCCAATGGGCTAGCAACCGCGAAGGAGCCTCAAGACGGTGCACGTGGAGCTGGCTCACAGGACACTCGTGGAGTGGAGGCCAGTGATCTTCAGTGCAGTTGGTGCTGGAAGCTAGGGCTACTCGGAGCCCAAAGCACGACTTCGTGGGAGACCCAGAAGAGGATGCACTAGCAAATGCGTGCGGTGTCCAGGGGTCACGGTTCCGCGTTACCCACGACAGCTACGGGCCTCAGCTTTGCTGGGGACTCAGGGCAGCCTCTGGGAAGTCTGGAAATCCACCTCTGATGATGCAAAGACTTCAGCGTCCGACGGGAGCTTAGGCGATGCAGACCGGACAATTGCTTCTTTGGTGCCTGCCAAGCAGGGGAGTCACTCCTTGACCCCAAGGGAGATTCTTCTGTCCTCTAGTCTTGAGTAGAGCGTCGAAGGTCCAGGATTCTGTGTCAGAGTTTCGTCCAGGGATAATCTAAAGTCCTAAGGACTGGGTTCCTATACTTATACTAAGTTTAGGGTTGGACTTACTCTGTGGTCCCACCTATGGATGGGTCAGGGCAGAGGGGTGGCTACACCCCTTTCCCTTTGTCCAGTTCGCGCCAAAGCAGGGGCTGCAAGCCCCTGATCCGGTTTGAACTGGGGTATGCACAGGGACACCAAGTGTGCCCCCAGTGCAGGACTTCAAAGCACCCGAAAGTGCTCCCGCCCAGCCCCAATACACACTATCCTGTCTGGGGAGGTGGTCACACCTCCCTAGGACAGGAAACCCATTGTCCAGGCCTCCCCTGCCGGAGTTTCGTCCAGCAGCAGGAGGCCAGACTTGTGTCTGTGGCAGCAGCATCCATTTTGTGATGCCAGGGCTTTAGAAAGAAGTTACCGGCCAGGCCAGGGTTAACATGTCTCTCCCTCTAGAAGGGTGGAATGCTACCCCCGCTGCCAGAATTGGCGGGGGGTAGTATTCCAAGATGTTTGACACCAAACACGACATGTTTCGGTGCAGCCATTCCAAAGTTAGCATTTAACACGAGGTTATAATGCGCTTAAGAGTATATGGTCAGGTTGCACTACAAACAGCATCAGAGAAGGGTCTCCGAACGCTGCAGAGGGGCCCTGCTCATGCAGGGGCACCCTCTCACATAGGAACCACGCACTCTGCCTTCAGGATTGATAAGGCCTGCCATAGGAGTGACTTATAGGTTTATATGTGTGTATGTATATAGTGATATAGGTAACCTATATCACAGTAAGGGGTGCATGCACCACCTTACCCAGGCTGCAGTAGCAGACCTGTGGTGTCAGTTTGGATGGCCTTCCAGGGGTGGCATAATACATGCTGCAGCCCCTGGTAGGCCTCTGAGGTACCTATGCCCTTGGTACATAGTATACCATATACTAGGGACTTATAAGGGCACTCCAGATTCCAATCAGAGATGTGCCTAAGGCACATGGAAACCTTTTTACAGAGAAAGCAGATAGACTGGGGCCCTGAATAGCAGGATCCCAGTCCAACTAAGTCATAAACCAGCAAAACACCATAAAAAAAGTGGGGGCAACCATATAGTCAGATTCCACCTTCCTACACTGAAGACATGGCTGTTCGAAAACTAACTAGCCCTCCCCTTCCAAGCTGACCCCTGAGCTGTCCGTAAGCGCCATGAGACTTTCGGGTGATTTGTGCGCTCAATAAATGCCCTTTGATTTGATTGGATTTGTGACACTGCCATTTCTTGCCCTTTCAGCTGTTGACCCAGGGTATTTAGGACCCAAACTGACGACTGATAATGAGTAGAGATGTTGCCATGCGGTTAATACCACAGGCATTAGATGTCAGAAGATATCTATGTTGTATATCTGAATGCTTCATGTGCTTCAGCTGTTTTTTAGGGTATCTTTGATCTGAAGAATTGCAGAATTTGACTCAACCTGCTCTGTATATGAGTCAAGTAACTGTTGTTGTCCTTTTTCTAGTTTTGTTATGCATCAGCTTAGATCTTCATAGATTTGTCTGGCTGTTATTGTTTCTTGATGGTCGTCTTCCAACATACGTAATGCCTCATTTTCACAATGTGGTGGGCTTCATTCCACATTAGTTGTTGGTACAGGAATTATTTGCTCTGGATCTACCTCAACGTTTTCTAATTGTAGTGGGATCATTTCGTCAGGTGGGATGGGTCACTCCACAACTTTACTAATTTCTATTGGTGGCATGGTGTTAGTCACTATTGAGTTGCCACTGGTGCAAACAGTCATTTGTGATGTGTTGTTTGTTGGAGACATAGTACTCATATATAAATCTGTTGAAATTTCCATTGAATCAGAAGTAATGGTGGCTGCTGATGGTGTTTATTTTTTCGATGTTTAATTTGTGTTGTAAAATCTGGCTTGTCCTTTTTATCAGTGGATTCATTTTCAGCAACTTCCAGTGACATGGGTTTCTTTGTTTTTTTTCAAATGCAGTAGATATTTTCTTTGTTGTGATGATTTTGGAAGTGTGGCCTCGTGTGGTAGCTAGCTTCTTTAGTGATTCAATTTACTTCTAGTGGCAGAAATTCGTTTGGTGGATGATGGTCCTGGTGTTGATGTGGATGCACAATAGTCTGCTTCATCATCCATTTCAGGAGGGGCATTCTTCTGTAATACAAAAGAGACATGTTGTAAGAAAATAACAATAAGCCCATCGTATGAGCCCATCGTATGAGTGACACAAAAAGAACAAATAAATACATAAACATTTCAATGTCGGTGTTGGGCAATTTCATTTGGTGGGAGATTTCTTGCTCTGGATAATTACCAGGTGCTATAAATATTTCACCCTCTGTTAAATATTGTCATGTTAAACCTGCTGGAATTAGATAAGAAGGAAAGGCGTAGGCCCAGATTTATAAAGCTGTCATTCAATACAGCACAACAACTAAAGTTTCTGCACTGCATGAAAAGGAGAGAGCAGGACAGCGACATATCTTCTAAGATCTCTCCCAAACAGGGATGCACAATCAGGCTGTCTAGCACCACGAACATGCCATGGAACCATAGATTAAAGGTGTCTGCATCATGTCTATGAGAGTTTTTGTCCTAGAAAGTTACTTTTCCAGTACAAAATACTATGCCCACACAAACTTTAAAACTTTTCCCACTTTTGATGTGAGCGATATAGTGCAGCACACATGCAAAGTCAGAAAACTGAGCGAAATAGGACCATTTCTCCTTTTTACACCTGCCTGAAAAAGGCATTTTTTCTTGGTGCAAAACCCAATCTAATATTGGGTTTTGTGTTAAAAACCATGGGTGGTTGCAAGGGAACGCTAGTGAACCACCCATGGAAATTCCCTTGATGCAAAGTAATGTATTATCTCAGGCAACTTTCAGTACAAAAGACAGTTTGCACTGGAAAGTAAAATCGAAATAACCATTTTGTACCAGTTTGCACCACTTTTGTGAAGCAAAGTGCAAAATGTCCCTTATTTTTACACAGACTCGTGCAGTGAGTTGTGGTGAGTAGCAAAATTACTTATTAGTGAATTTATCAGAACTGGGTTGTAGTTAATGCTCCAAATAAATAATAACCACCATGCAGTGCTTTTACAATGCAATATGTGTGGTAACATATAAATTCCCAGCCCACTGGCACTGAGGGCCTAGAAATTAACACACATATTGCGATTAACTAGGCAGCTTGTAATAATGGCAACTTTTCTTTTCTAAATGCACATATTGTAAAAACAATCTAACATCCAATATTGCGAATATCTTAAATAAATGGAAAATACATTATCTGGATACTGCACCCTCAGCAGCACTCAAAGGAAATTTGTATGCCTAATGCCTGCTATACAATTCAGCAAACGTATATTCGTTTTTTAGTATCAATAGATTATCATTACCTGTAATTTCTTCAGCGGCGCCTAACCTCTAATCCACCACTGATGCCTTCTATCCCTGATATGTTCATTGTAGAAAGTCATTTCTCTTTCAAGATTTTTAAAAGGTATTAAATTGGGGGGCCCACATGAGTTGTTATGACATCCTTCTTAGCAACACAGTCCTCGCATCTGCCTCTTCAGGTCCCAATGCCAGCCGGCATGGCTCACGGGTGGTGGGGCTGGGGCGGGCACAGGGGGTCGTGGGCGGGGGGGCACGCAGGGGGTGTCACGATTGCAGGAGGGTGTGCATAATAAAAAAATAACTTACCTTTGCCACCGGGTCCTGCGTCTCTGCTCCTGCTCTCCATGTGGAACAGAAAGCACAGTCAGGCCCCACTGACCAATCACAACACTGCAATGGAGCGTTCTGATTGGTAGGCACCAGGCTCCTCTGACCAATCACAACACTGCAATCCAGCATTGTGATTGGTTTTGAGCATCCTGGTTCGACGCTCAACCAGGGAAAGGGGGCCTGGGCATGTTCTCCATGCAGGCTGTAATACAGCCTGCATGGAGAACAGGGAAAGTGCACATCACTGGTTTGAGCGGCCCGAGAGGTCCGGCCAAACAGTCATTGGACACTTAGGAGTCGGCAAACCACTCCTCCCCTGCCCTGCTCCGAGAGCAGAGGAGCCCCACTGCCCACCCGCAAAGCAGCACATTTTATCATTTTATGTTTCTACTCGCAATGCTTGAAAGCAGTGGTGCTAGGCTCCTCTGCCATAGCTAAGGAGCCGCCACTGTCAGGTCCTGATTACATTTCTTTATGTCCTCCACATCACGTGGAAATGTTGACACTTGGGGGCCGATTCCGATCTCGGTTGGAGGCGCACCCAATACCATTCGGTCGGGAAAAAAGCCATGCGAATGCCTGTTTCCCGACCGATCCGTACAGCATACCGAACGAGTAAGTACGATGCGCACAACAGCACAGAATCCGGCCGAGTCGTACTCACCCAATCCAGGTCCTGTCCTGCGACCGAGGCGAATCCGGAAACGCAGAATCGAGTCGCACGGAAGGGAAAATGCTGCTCCGTCCGGCCGAACAAGTACGATGCGCTTTCCGTACGCGCCGAACCCGTCGCTACGCCTTGGCTCGTCAAAGCATCCGGGAGAGGCGCACATAAGCTCTGATTCGCGCCACAACACGATCCACGGCTACGAGGCGAACACGCCAGCGACGAGGACGACGCGAAGCAACGAGAAAGACGAACGACACGAACCAACCATGAATCCCTTCGTCCCGATCATACCAATATTCTACATTTACTACCGGAACAGGCACGGACGCGTACGGCGGAGAAGGTAAGTCAGACACCAATCACAAAACACATACAACACGTACACGACACATCACACACACACAGAGGGATGCAGAATTTACTTACACCAGCAACAGCAGCACCATAGGGGCGGGATGCCCATCACCAATGCCACATATGCACACAGGGCCTGGATGCGCACCACCACTACCACCCCTACCCAGGGGGGGCTGGATGCCTACCACTACTACCACCCTTAGCCATGGGGGTGCCAGATGCTCACCACCACTACCACCCTTACCCAGGGGGGGCTGGATGCCTACCACTACTACCACCCTTAGCCATGGGAGTGCCAGATGCCTACCACTACTACCACCCTTACCCAGGGGGGCTGGATGCCTACCACTACTACCACCCTTACCCAGGGGGGCTGGATGCCTACCGCTACTACCACCCTTACCCAGGGGGCTGGATGCCTACCACTACTACCACCCTTACCCAGGGGGGCTGGATGCCTACCACTACTACCACCCTTAGCCATGGGGGTGCCAGATGCCTACCACTACTACCACCCTAAGCCAGGGGGTGCCAGATGCCCACCACCACTACCACCCTTACCCAGGGGGCTGGATGCCTACCACTACTACCACCCTTACCCAGGGGTGCCAGATGCCTACCACTACCACCACCCTTACCCAGGGGGCTGGATGCCTACCACTACTACCACCCTTACCCAGGGGGTGCCAGATGCCTACCACCACTACCACCCTTACCCAGGGGGCTGGATGCCTACCACTACTACCACCCTTAGCCAGGGGGTGCCAGATGCCTACCACTACTACCACCCTTACCCAGGGGGGCTGGATGCCTACCACCACTACCACCCTTACCCAGAGGGGGCTGGATGCCTACCACTACTACCACCCTTAGCCAGGGGGGTGCCAGATGCCTACCACCACAACCACCCTTACCCAGGGGGGCTGGATGCCTACCACTACTACCACCCTTACCCAGGGGGTGCCAGATGCCCACCACCACTACCACCCTTAGCCAGGGGGGTGCCAGATGCCTACCACTACTACCACCCTTACCAAGGGGGGCTGGATGCGTACCACCACTACCACCCTTACCCAGGGAGGGCTGGATGCCTACCACTACTACCACCCTTAGCCAGGGGGGTGCCAGATGCCTACCACCACAACCACCCTTACCCAGGGGGGCTGGATGCCTACCACTACTACCACCCTTACCCAGGGGGTGCCAGATGCCTACCACTACTACCACCCTTACCCAGGGGGGTGCCAGATGCCTACCACTACTACCACCCTTACCCAGGGGTGCCAGATGCCTACCACTACTACCACCCTTACCCAGGGGGCTGGATGCCTACCACTACTACCACCCTTAGCCATGGGGGTGCCAGATGCCTACCACTACTACCACCCTAAGCCAGGGGGGCTGGATGCCTACCACTACTACCACCCTTAGCCAGGGGGGTGCCAGATGCCCACCACCACTACCACCCTTACCCAGGGGGGCTGGATGCCTACCACTACTACCACCCTTACCCAGGGGGGTCTGGATGCCTACCACCACTACCACCCTTACCCAGGGGGGTGCCAGATGCCTACCACCACAACCACCCTTACCCAGGGGGGATGGATGCCTACCACTACTACCACCCTTACCCAGGGGGTGCCAGATGCCCACCACCACTACCACCCTTAGCCAGGGGGGTGCCAGATGTGTACCACTACTACCACCCTTAGCCAGGGGGGCTGGATGCCTACCACCACTACCACCCTTACCCAGGGGGGCTGGATGCCTACCACTACTACCACCCTTAGCCATGGGGGTGCCAGATGCCTACCACTACTACCACCCTTAGCCAGGGGGCTGGATGCCTACCACTACACCCACCCTTACCCAGGGGGTGCCCGATGCCTACCACTACTACCACCCTTACCCAGGGGGTGCCAGATGCCTACCACTACTACCACCCTTACCCAGGGGGTGCCAGATGCCTACCACTACTACCACCCTTACCCAGGGGGGGCTGGATGCCTACCACTACTACCACCCTTAGCCATGGGGGTGCCAGATGCCTACCACTACTACCACCCTAAGCCAGGGGGGCTGGATGCCTACCACTACTACCACTCTTACCCAGGGGGCTGGATGCCTACCACTACTACCACCCTTACCCAGGGGGTGCCAGATGCCTACCACTACTACCACCCTTACCCAGGGGGCTGGATGCCTGTCACTACTACCACCTCTACCCATGGGGGCTGGATGCCTACCACCAACACCACCCCCACTCATAGGATGGACAATGCATGACACAACCAGCACACCACAACCTAGGGAATGCAAGAAAAAGACATCCCCCCAACACCATGACAAGCGTGTGTAGACTGTGTCAAATGCCTACAACACTGAACATGACTTTGAACATACAATGTGACCCCCTATCACATGTGCCACACATATATGTGTGTGGCCCCCACAATGCAAGCAGGCCATGACCATTGTGGCAATGGGGTCCAAACCCCCATCATCACAGTGACCAAAATGCAAGTGTGGGGTCCATAGCTGAAGCACATTTTGAACAGTGTGGCAATGGGGTCCAAACCCCCATCATCACAGTGACCAAAATGTAAGGGTGGGGTCCATAGCTGAAGCACATTTTGAACATTGTGGCAATGGGGTCCAAACCCCCATCATCACAGTGACCAAAATGTAAGTGTGGGGTCCATAGCTGAAGCACATTTTGAACATTGTGGCAATGGGGTCCAAACCCCCATCATCACAGTGACCAAAATGTAAGTGTGGGGTCCATAGCTGAAGCACATTTTGAACATTGTGGCAATGGGGTCCAAACCCCCATCATCACAGTGACCAAAATGTAAGTGTGGGGTCCATAGCTGAAGCACATTTTGAACATTGTGGCAATGGGGTCCAAACCCCCATCATCACAGTGACCAAAATGTAAGTGTTGACAAAGAAAGAGCTGCAACTGCCAAACTGCATGGATGATTCCTGGTCACAGAACATAAAACACATCAGTGGCAAAGTAGTGCATGTGTCCCATTGCAACATAAATTGGGGGAGGCAAATACTGCAGTGCAAATAAGACATACCTTTGGCCATGTGCAGACAAACAACACCCATGGGGGCTGACACTGTCAACATTCATCAATGACACAATGACAGAAGTGACCATCAGAATGCAGACCCACATATTTGCACCAATGGGCACACAAATGCAGATACCCTGTGGAGACTGTAGATGTGAGGTGAACAGATACCATACCATGGCAGCAATGGGACACACAAACCATGATCATTGTGCTGACCGATGACCTAGGAGTCCCAGGGACAGCAGGGGAAACCCACCAAACTACACACAGCCAATGGCACACCCAAGATATGCCAATGCAGTGGTGCAGATGCACAAACACAAACAGGCAGACCCACACTGCACATCATACACAACAGGTGAGGGGGGTGCCAGTGTCCCCAGGCAACCACACAACACATGAGGAGACCTGAATACCAATCATACAGATGTGCATACAGTGCCACACAAAGGTAACTCATGGATCCAAATCCCCTATGTGGGCAAGCAGGCATTGTCAGATGAGAGGGAGCACAAATCACACATGTCACACAGGCACGTAGGAACAGCAACTGACACAGCAAGACACAGACACACCACAGCACTACCCCCAGGGCCCCCACAATGTGGTGACCCTGGGCTGCATTACAATCCCACTGTGATGACAAAGCTAAATGTCGTTCACACTGTGAACCACAGTCATGTGTCCTGAGCAACAAACTACCATCACACCTACACAAGCACAAATCAATCAGCACGGCCAGTAAGCCAAGGCCAACATGGAGGCAGGGGCCTAGCCGGGCAACAACTCTCATCTGCACACACTCAACACCACACCCCTCGACCTCCAACAATGTGCAGCAGTGAAGCACACATGCACTGGTGACATTGCACATGCACCCATGACTATTCCAGGGTGGTGGGTGGGAACCAAGGTGCAGAAACACATCACACATGGCCACTCAACAAGACTCCTGAATGTCTGACACACTGCACACTACGCTGTACATGGACATGACGGCAATACCACACCAACCAATGGGATCCCAGCCACAGTCACACACCAATGAAGAAGCCAAGGTCACCCACAAAGAACACACATAGACAACAACCAACATTGCAGCCCGGACCCTGAGGAGTGCCAGCAGTCACACACACAACGTGTCACAATCACTGAAAGATAACACAAACTGGAAATCACATGACAGGGGCAAACAACAAGTGCCAAGGGGAAACCTGACTGTGACCCATCTGCGTCTGCACACAAACTCAGCCCTGACAGCAAACACACCTATGGGTGACACCCTGATGACCAGTAATGTGCCATGCACCCACATCACAGAGAACCCAGGGAGAAGACTTTGGGGGAACATAGGTCAACTCAGCAAGCATCACAAACAGGTACAACACTAGGGATCACAGCATGCACAGCTAAACGGAAGTGAACACACAGACATGCTCATACAACACACACCTTGGGCGCAGGCAATGTCACAGGAGTACACACTGCCATGAGGGGACTCCACTCCTGTGTGAGGAAAGCTGTGCCATATGTTGCCTCAGTAGGGCCCCATCATGTCAGCTGAGCACTTGGTCACACAATCAACAATTAGCACCAAATGAAGGCTCCCGTCACATCAGCCTGGTCATGGAAGTGCCAACGAAATCATCAGCACAGATCCAACACACTTGTATAGCAATGTTGCACTGACAACACAGATGAGTCCTTCCCCATTGATGCCCAAACCTGCATGTCCAGTGGAGATGGCCACACGGTCAGGGAAGTAGACGAATTGAACAATGGCAGGCACAACAGATGTGCAGGGGTGGAAGCCACAGATGTGAAATTGCTAATGTAAGTAGGAAATCCCATTGCCAAATACTGAACACATGACACCCTCAGATGCTGCTATGGATGACATGGATACACCACAGGATAGGACACATTCCCCCTGGACCACATGGGTTCCTGCACAGTAACACTTCATTATCATGAGACCAAATATCACCATCACTGCAGCAAGGGCATGGTTAGCATCATCAACAACATGTACATCAGAAGCATAAGCACTAGAGAACAGAAAGTTGCTTTATTCAGCATATGTGTGTAATGAAAACTGAAAGTCCAGAAAAAACACAAAGGCCAATGGCCAGTCCATTGTCAAAGTCCAAACAGGGTGACAGTGGCAGATGTCACCCTACGCATGCCTGCACAAAACCAGGGACAATCCACTAGGAGGGGCAACCGGGGGGCAGGCCAGGCACCGCAGGGACAGGATCAGGGCTCACCAGGAGGAAGCAGGGAAGGGGTGGTGGGTGCTGGAGAGCCACTGACAACTGCAGTGGAGGTGTCTGACATGGTGTGTGCCGGCACAACTGGGGGCATGACTCAGATGTTGTGGGTGCCGGCACGACTGCAGTGGACCCTGCAGATGGAGTGGACAGGTCCGCCACTGCAGTGCCCAAGTCAGACAGGGTGGTAGTGGACTCCACTGCAGTGCCTACCACCAGGGGAGGAGAATGGGGAACAGGCAAGGTGGGCTGGACAGAGGGGGAGGACACCCTCACCACATCAGTGGCACAGACAAGCGCAGCGGGGGTGTGGTGCCGGGAGAGCAAGTGGCAGGGGGAGAAGGCCGGATCCTCTTGGGGATGGTATATCTGTGGATGGGGGAACCTGGGGCAGGGTGTGGTGGGGGCACCTGTGGAGTGGGGGCCTGAGGGATGGAGGAAGGAGACCTGGTGCCTGAGCTGCAGGGCGGCGGCGGGGTCTTGCTCTTACGACTCCGCGGGGACTTGCGGGTGGGGGCCTCAGTCTGTCTGCGCCTGGGGGAGGGTGTCCGGGGGCGAGGGGCACTCTGCTCCGTGTGGGTGGGCTTCCTCTTCCCCCTGAATGCTGTATCAGCTGGATCGGAGGGGAAGAGGCCGAGGTCACTGAGGAAGAGCCGCTGGGTCTTTGGGGTTGCAGGTGAGGCAAGGGAGGGTGCTTTGGAGGGAGAGGCAACTGAGGACTGCGCAGTGCTCGTGGATGCGTGTGTGTGTTCCAGGGCCCCATCCCCTGTGAGTCTGGTTTCAGTCCCCTGACTGTGCGTGCGTGTGCGTTTTGTTTGTGGCGTGTGTGTCTGTGTGCTGGATGTGTGTGTGCTGGTGTGTGCCTGTGCCGGTGTGTGTGTGCTTGGGACGGGTAAGGTGCTGGGGAGTGTGGATGGAGCAGAGGCAGGAGGGGTGAGGGACTGTCTGAGGAGGGACACTGCTGCCGTCAGGGAGGAGTCCATGGACCTATTGCCCCTCTGTAGGTCAGACATGCCCGATGAGATGCCCTCCATGAACGACACCAGCTGAGTCAACAGAGCGGTGTGCGCATGGAGGACACTCAGCATGGCTGTCTGCCCTACATGGAGCTGGCGAAGGAGGTACACAGACTCCTCACTCAGGGCAGCAGGGGACACAGGGGCAGGGGGTGCAGTGCCTGGCCCAAAGGAGACACGCTCCCGAACATGGGAGCCTCCACGGACCTGGGGAATGGGAGCCGATGGGAGGGCGGTGGTGGTGCTGGTGGTGGCGGGGACAGCAACACTAGCTGGGGTGTGGTGGCTGCTGACACCCGCCTCCATAAGGGAGTCATCCTCCGAGTTGCTCTGGTCCTCAGCTGAGGTGGATGGTGCTGAGGACTCCTCGGTGTGGCTCCCCTCGCCCTCCGTGCCACTGGGTCCCTCCGACCACTCCTCGGCTGCTGACCCAGTCTGGCTCTCCGGCTCCTCCTGGTCCGTGGAGCTGTCCCCTTCCGTGGCCGTGGATGTATCTGCAAACAATGGGGAAACAGACAGACATCAGTCACCTGCACCAAACGCACACACCACTGTGAGCACAGCACATTACAGAGCAAGCCCTGGCATCATTAGTTGTACATTGCTAAAAGTGCCCTAACTGAACAGGAGAAGCCAATTGTCAGTCTGATGCCAACCATGGCACTCACATCCCACATGGCCTTGCACCCATCTGTCTGGTGTCTGTTGGATAGCAACACCCCAGTGTGGACACATGCACCAACTACACAGTAGTTGGACAGTGCAGAGGACACGGTGTAGCATGTGGACATGCACACATCACAACTCTTGCCACTGAGTCAGTACAGGTTTCCGGATGAAAGGGATGCCCAGAGTCAAATAGGAAATGCATGTGATGCATACCAGCGACAGACACCATGATGCACCCATGTCCTGATAGCCATCGCCACAATGGTGTGCATGTAGCACATGTCACTCCCCTGCAGGATCACCAATAAGTAGACACATGCCATGGCGGAGGCATGACTGCTAAGTCATACATCACTGTCTCAGTGATGTATGACTTGGCAGCCAGACAACAACACTCTGCACTGTGTCACAATAGTAGGTCATGGGGAATGCAAGTCCTGGAGCTGCACAAGTGCACATGTACATCCCCCACACAACACATCATCTTAACCCTCATCTGTCCAGGTCATACCGATTGGACATATGGGAGACCTGTGACACTACCCTCTGAACCTGAGCCCCTCACAATCTGCTGTGAATGGGAAACAGCTGCCTGAACTTCACATTCGCATACCCCAGTCTGCACGGGCAGCTGATCAAACACCTATGTGACACACAAGTATCGTCTCCTATGGTCACATCTCCAGTGGCATGCTGAGCCCCTACCGAGAAACACCCCAGCAGTCCTGGCAACAAATCCACAGCACACTGACACAGAGGCAGACACCTGAGGGGTCAAATCACTGCGCACAATGTGTCAGCTGATACACGGGAGTGGGAGTACAGAGTGCATTGCATGGCCTGGAGTAGGCATGACTGTCCTGCCCCACATGAATGAGGGATGAGCCCTGGACAGTGGATAGCTGGCTATGTATGTGTGACACACGTAATCTGCACACTCCTGGGGCCCAAACATTGTTCCCACCCGCTGCATGGGCGTGTGCCACATACCCCAGGCACATGTGGTGGCTCAGCTCAGCAAGTGGACCGCATATCAAAGCAACACGCAGATTACATGTCCGAACACAGGCGTTGTGTGAACAATGGACCCACCCATGATGCCCACAACAGAGTTAGGGAAACAGATGCTGTCCCCCACCTTGAGTGAAGCAAACTGCAAGGACACAGTCCCAAGTGACACAATTCCCTGAATGTAAGGGCCACACCTGGGTATCAGATGAGGAGTGGGCAGTGCACAATAGAGGGACATGGCTCCTGGACAACATGACTGCTGTACTGTGGCAGTTGAACCAGGCCAGAGGAGGGCACATAGCATGTAATACAGAGTTCACAGTGCAGTCTTTGACTCACCCCTCCTTGCTGCTGTCTGGCCTTCAGCTGCCCATCCAGGTCTGGAAACACCACCGCCAGGATCTGGAGCATGTGGGGGTCAGGGTCCGTGTTCCGCCCCTCCTGCGAGGAGGCGACAGCTTCAGCTGGACCCGTGCAATCCTCCGGGTCCAGCCCCGAAGGTCCTGCCACCTCTTCTGGCAGTTGCGGATCCGGCGCTTGTAGACCCCCACGGACCGGACAGCCCGGACGATGTCCTTCCAGATCTCCTGCTTCCGATGGGCATTAACCTGTGAGGATGACAAAGTGAAAAGGCCATTACTACACATGCAACATATCCGTGCATGACACAGTTGTATATACATGTCTCAATCACAGGGGCACATGATGTACACAGGCAGTGCAACGCTGCCCATGGACAGTTTGCCAGAAGTCACTACATGGTATCATTGCATGGGAAGTAAAACCTTGTTCAAATGCACTGTCACTGCACCATACCTGTCCAGTGCATGTCACTACACACTATGGGGGGTGACAACTACTCAGTGAGCCTGCTAGCCAGTGGCGTGCAGACTTTCAGCCTTGCTAGTCAGACAAAATGCACATTCAGAAAGGCAGTGCACAGAACACTCACCTGCTCCCCTGGGGGGCCCATACAGCTTGCTGTACTGTGGAAGTAGGCTGTCCAGCAGGGCCTGGTTCTCCTCAAGGCTGAAGGCTGGGGCTCTCTCCACAGTACGTGCCATTGCAGGGTCCAGAGGGGGCAGAGACAGCAGCAGTGCAGTGGCAGATGTCGTCCTGGAGCATGTAGTGCAGGCAAGTGAGCTCTCAGGGGAACAGCCAGCAATATATATGTGCTGGAGAGGCAGATACTGTCCCATGTGTCCAAAGTGATAGGTCCAAGTCGTTTGCATCTTCTGAATCTGGCCAATCCATGGAATAGCAGCACCAATACACGCCCACAGCATCCTTCAAATCTTCAACTTCATGACATACATGATTTTGCAACATTGTTGTGGGTGACCAACTGAATTTCCAGCAACCGACTCGTTCGAATTTCGAAAACGCGTCCGTTGCCAGGCTAGGCCATTGTCAATGGGTGCGCACCGATCGGTCCATTGCTGATCAACGCGTACAGGGGTACAACGCGTACCCGCACACATTGAATGCAATGGGCCGGCCGGGGTCACCGATCGGTCCATTGCGGTACAACGCGTACAGGGGTACAACGCGTACCCGCACACATTGAATGCAATGGGCCGGCCGGGGGCACCGATCGGTCCATTGCGGTACAACGCGTACAGGGGTACAACGCGTACCTGCACACATTGAATGCAATGGGCTGGCCGGGGGCACCGATCGGACCATTGCTGATCAACGCGCATAGGGGTACAACGCGCACTGCGCACATTGAATGCAATGGGCCGGCCGGGGCACCGATCGGTCCATTGCGGTACAACGCGTACAGGGGTACAACGCGTACCCGCACACATTGAATGCAATGGGCCGGCCGGGGGCACCGATCGGTCCATTGCGGTACAACGCGTACAGGGGTACAACGCGTACCTGCACACATTGAATGCAATGGGCCGGCCGGGGGCACCGATCGGTCCATTGCTGATCAACGCGTACAGGGGTACAACGCGTACCTGCACACATTGAATGCAATGGGCCGTCCGGGGGCACCGATCGGTCCATTGCTGATCAACGCGATACAGGGGTACAACGCGTACCCGCGACACATTGAATGCAATGGGCCGGCAGGGGCACCGATCGGTCCATTGCGGTACAACGCGTACAGGGGTACAACGCGTACCTGCACACATTGAATGCAATGGGCCGGCCGGGGGCACCGATCGGTCCATTGCTGATCAACGCGTACAGGGGTACAACGCGTACCTGCACACATTGAATGCAATGGGCCGGCCGGGGGCACCGATCGGTCCATTGCTGATCAACGCGTACAGGGGTACAACGCGTACCCGCACACATTGAATGCAATGGGCCGGCCGGGGGCACCGATCGGTCCATTGCGGTACAACGCGTACAGGGGTACAACGCGTACCTGCACACATTGAATGCAATGGGCCGGCCGGGGGCACCGATCGGTCCATTGCTGATCAACGCGTACAGGGGTACAACGCGTACCTGCACACATTGAATGCAATGGGCCGGCCGGGGCACCGATCGGTCCATTGCTGATCAACGCGTACAGGGGTACAACGCGTACCTGCACACATTGAATGCAATGGGCCGGCCGGGGGCACCGATCGGTCCATTGCTGTTCAACGCATCCCTGTACAAGTGACTGGCATATGTCACCATGCCTGTCTCAGATGAACATATGCCAGCCACAGATAGCTCCCAGGGAGTGAGGGGCACACCTACAACACGACAGCCTGTCCAAACTGTATCATAAGGCATGTAAGGCTGCATTTCCTATTGTGTGTATGTTGGTGTACATGTTGTCCTGTGGGTGTCACCTGGGGGCAGCCACCCCCAGGCTGTGCACGTGTTCATGGGGACAGGATCCTGGGTGTTACGTGTACATGACCACTGTGATGTGCAACTGTTCATATCTGTGCATGTGCCATGGTCACATTTCACGGTGGTGTATGTGTATGTCATGTCACATACCCCGTGAGTCCCATGTGGGACGGTATGTTTGAGCCAGGGTGTCCCAGTGGCACAATAGTGATGGTCCTCCACAGTCTGTGTGCATGTAGTGTTTACAATGTCTCTGATTTCATGTGCACAATGGGAGACAGTCTCCACATCCACGTTGTGTGTGCATGGACTTTGATGTTGTGCGTGTGTGTGTCACAGACGTCCATGTCTGTCCTGCAGTGGCAAGTGGGACCACTACCTGTGGGGGTCATGGTTGTTTTGCTGTGGTGTATACCTGATACTCCATGTAATGCCAGTGTCCATGTGGCAATACAGGGTCCCTGGGAATGTACCTGTCGTTGAGCTGTGATGCCTGGGGCACATCTGTCCTCACATGTCACTGTGGGGGGTGATTGTGACACGGCAGCAGGAGATGGGAACTGTGACACGGCCTCATGATATCCAATGGGCCAACCTGGGCCTTATTGATGCCACTTGTTGAACCGTGATGACAGATGTTGGCCATGTATGTACCATACATGTCCTTACGGAACTGCACACTTCATGTAGTTGTGCCTCATAATGATGTATGTTGTGATATTGAGTGTGTTCAATGCCGCATATGTGGGGTGACTGACAATCTTGCTTTCTTCTCCTCTGCACTGCAGGGCTCCTGCTGTCCATCGACCATTCCCAGACCTGGCAACGATGGTGGAACGGGACAGCATCCGACGGTACCGCTTCACCAGGCAGCTGATTGAGGATTTGGCAGTGCAGTTGGCCCCACATTTGCAGCCTGGCCGGCCGTATCCTACAGCGCTGACCCCCAAGGTGAAGGTGATGGCAGCCCTACACTTCTTTGCCACCGGTACCTTCCAACATACTGTGGCGACTGCTGGTGGGATGTCACAGACCATGTTGAGCCGTGTGCTCCGCGATGTTTTGGAGGCAATGTTGCTATTCCTGAACCGGTACATCTATTTCCCTAGACTGCAACGACTCACTGACGTGAAGAGTGACTTCTATGCCCTGGGGAGGATGCCGCATGTCATTGGCTCCATTGATGGGACACATGTGGCTTTGGTACCACCACAGGCCCAGGAGCAGGCCTACCGTAACCGCAAGCACTACCACTCGGTCAATGCACTGGTGGTGTGTCTTGCAGATATGACCATCACACACGTGTGTGCCCGTTTCCCTGGTTCAGCACACGATGCCTTTGTGATGAGGAGTAGTCGCATCCCCAGGATGATGGCACAGATGCAGAACCAGCGTGCCTGGCTTGTCGGTGTGTACTGACTTTGTGCCATTGTGTGTGATCTGATCTGTAGTATTCCGCCCACTTTTCCAAGTCAGCTAATGTGCACTTGTCTGTCCGTAGGTGACTCGGGATACCCCAACATGCCGTGGTTGCTGACACCCCTCAGGAACCCTGTGACACCAGCCCAGATGCGCTACAATGAGGCACATGGTCGGACCAGGAGAGTGATTGAGCGGACATTTGGTCTCCTGAAGAGCCGCTTCCGCTGCCTGGACAAGACAGGAGGGTCCCTCCCATATGCCCCAGCGAAAGTGTGCAAGATTATCATCGTCTGCTGCATGCTCCACAACCTGGCAGTGCGGAAGGAGTTGCCTCTCATCCAGGATGACAATGACCAACATCCGCCACCTGTGGAGGATCCTGGCCTGGACCACGATGCCAGTGATGATGATGATGATGAGGGTGATGTCCGCACACAGCTCATCACCAACTTCTTTAGCTGAATGTGAGTATCCTGAGGTGTCATGTCAATGATGTGAGTTGGCATGATATGTGTAGGTGGTGCTCTGGTGCTGTTGGAGTGTGTCCATGGGCTACTTGACTGGATGTGTGTAGCGATGTGTGCTTACAGGTGGTCTGTACTCCCCAACAGTGTTGACATGCTAACTTGGTTCTGGGTGGGTATCTTGTAACATGTATTGTGCATGAGTTTTGCTGTTCTGTCCTGTTCTCCATTGCTTTTGACTGTGTGTCATTTCTGTCCTTCACAGGGTACTTTCAGATTCGTTTGGTCAACTGTGTCCACCGACGACGTGATTGTACTTCCAGGGTGGTAGCTGTTGTGTCCCTACAGGTGATGTGCGCAACACCCATGGACTTCCTTCCTTCTACAGTTGTTGACTGTGTGCCCGCTGCCAGGTGGGATTACCTTGCATCTGTAGTGGTTACGACATGTTGCAACTGTGTAATAAACCTGTGCTTCACTTTGTGATGTGCGTTGTCTGTGGTCACACATTTGACTGCCATTTGCTTACTGCACCTGTGGGCTACTTGACTACAACTGGGAATAGGTGTGGTGTCTGTGCATTGCACCGTCTTCCCTGGCAACATCAGTGTAGGCAATGAGTCAGATGGCCTAGGTGTGTATGTGTTGTGTAGCCCTGGTGGTGTGTCTCCCTCATATGTGTCACGTTGCCTTTACTCACATGCCTGTGTTGTACTTGCTGTTGCAGTTCGCATACACAGTGTAATTTTGCAGTTCATCATCCCCATGACAGCACCCACGTTGGAATCACAACAGAGGCAAGTATGGTGTATTAGTGTGTTTATTGTGATACATTTGTGTGAATAGTGCATAGGATGGTTAGTGCTGTACATACATCTTGCAATCAGAAGTTCCTAGGTGAATTGAAAGTCCTGGTAGACAAAATCCCCAGTATCGGGGCCACAGTTGTCTGAGACATTGGTCCAACTTGTACTCCCCATGTAATGTGTGGGAGTTGTGTTGCCGTCAACAGGGTGAACAGTTTGTGCACAAAGGTGAACATCCAGAACAGGTTCAGGCTTCCTGGGAGTTGCAATTGGCCATCGGCCTCTCACTTGCCCCTCCTCGGACGACCCCTCTTCTTTGGGGGGCCCTCAAGTACAGGCTGCTGCGGTGCAGGGGACTCTCCGCCAGAGTCATCCTCCCTCCCTGTGGCAGTTGCAGTTTGTTCAGCACCAGATGTTGTTGGCACACAGGGAGGTGTAGACTGGTTGTTGTTCATCTGGCGGAGGCATTGTAAAATGTCCCTGTGCACCGCCGTCATCTCTTGCAGTGCGTCCCACTTGGACTCCACGCGGGACATGTGTGAGTCCAAGCGGGCATGATGGGCAGCCTGCTGCTGTTTCATGTCTCTGAGGAGCCCCACTACCTGGCTGAGATCTCCGGTGCTGGACTGGTACGCATCGGCTAGTGCGTACCAGTTGTGGGTCATCATGCACACCAGCAACCTCTGCAAGCAGCGACCTCTGTCTCCCACCCCTCCCACCACCCCTGCCGACATGTGCAGTGCGTGCAGTGGCACGCACAGATGACCCTGGTCCCCCTTGGGGGTTGGTGGTGGTGGTGGTGTCCATGGCCCCACGTTGGTCCAGGGTCCCTGTGCTGGTGTTGCTCCTTGTTCTGTCCATGTCGGCAGGGATGGTATTTGTGGTGACAGTCGTTGGAGGGGTGGGTGCAGGGGGTGCAGCTGGTGGTCCTGCTGGTGCTGCAGCTGGTGGTCCTGCTGGTGCTGCATGTTGACTTGCACCGGATGTGCCAGGTTGGTCTTCTTCGTCCGAGGAGGGCAGAGGCTGTACGACACCAGTGAGCTCCGCATCCTCTTGAGCCTGGGACTGGGACTCCTCAGCGTCTGCTGCTGTGTCCCCATCATCACCTGTTTTTGGGAGACACACACAATGTATGTTATGTTTCTGCAGGCATCAATGGTTGACACACCTGACAGTTGTGACTGTGCCTCTGGGTGCGGGCCTGTACATTGCATTGTCCTAAGTCGTCACAGTCAGGGGTTGATATTGGTGTAGCACATTGTCCTGCATTATTTGGGCATTTCTATGTATTTGTTGGGGTGTGAACATGGTCTGCATTGGTTGTATTTGGTTGACAGCCGGCCCTCCTTCCCACCCAGCCAGTCAGTTATCCCACCATGGACTGTGCTTGCATTGCAGGGAGTGGAAGTTGTCTTTCAGGATGTCAGTCAGTGGTGTCCTGCTGTTGGTTGTTGCACAGTTGCCAGCAGGGCCTTGTGCTCCCCACAGCAGTAGCCAGTGTCAGCCATCTTGTCAGTCCTTATCCACTCCCTGTGATGTGAGCATGGTTCAGGGTGGTGTTGATGGGACAGTTGTGGGGGTGAGCTATGTCTGTGACTATGACTCCCATCATGCTATTGCCTCCACCCCACTTCCCAGCATTCCCATACTTACTTGCTTTTGTGGGGAGTTCAGTGTGTGTGGGTGTGAGAGTAATGGCAAGATGGCTGACAGTGGTGTCCTGCTGTTGGTTGGTGTGCAGTTCCCAGCATGCCCTTGTGCTCCCCACAGCAGTAGCCAGTGTCAGCCATCTTGTCAGTCCTTATCCACTCCCTGTGATGTGAGCATGGTTCAGGGTGGTGTTGATGGGACAGTTGTGGGGGTGAGCTATGTCTGTGACTATGACTCCCATCATGCTATTGCCTCCACCCCACTTCCCAGCATTCCCATACTTACTTGCTTTTGTGGGGAGTTCAGTGTGTGTGGGTGTGAGAGCAATGGCAAGATGGCTGACAGTGGTGTCCTGCTGTTGGTTGGTGTGCAGTTCCCAGCATGCCCTTGTGCTCCCCACGACACAGCAACAGTGTCAGACATCTTTGATGGGTCCTTATCCACTCTCTGTGGGATGTAGCATGGTTGAGTGTGATGCTTGCTGGGCCATGTGGTGGGGGATGTAGAGTCTGTGCCTACGACTCCCATCATGCTATTGCCTCCACCCCCTTCCCAGCATGCCCATGCTTCCTTCCTTTTGACTCTGCTTCCCTGTGGGGTGGGCTGCCTGTGCTGACAGGATGGCTGGGAGTGTTGTCCTGGCAGTTGTTTGGCTAAAAGTCCAAAGAGTGTCCCTGTGCTTCACACAACATAACCCAGGGTGGTGGTTCTTTGTGGGATCTTCAGTTAGGATGTGAGGCATTGCATTCTCCCAGGTGGGTTCTGTGGAGTTTGTGTTGAGGGGTGTGTGAGGGGAGGTGCTTGTGACTATGGTCAGTGCTGCGAGTCCTCCTTCCCACCCAGCCAGCCAGATATCCCACCATGGAACATGCTTCCATTGCAGGGAGTGGAAGTTGTCCCTCAGGATGTCAGTCAGTGGTGTTGTGCTGTTTGTTGGTGCACAGTTGCCAGCAGGGCCTTGTGCTCCCCACAGCAGTAGCCAGTGTCAGCCATCTTGTGAGTCCTTATCCACTCCCTGTGATGTGAGCATGGTTCAGGGTGGTGTTGATGGGCCAGTTGTGAGGCTGAGCGATATCTGTGCCTACTACTCCCATCATGCTGTTGCCTCCACCCCCTTCCCAGCATGCCCATGCTTCCTTCCTTTTGACTCTGCTTCCCTGTGGGGTGGGCTGCCTGTGCTGACAGGATGGCTGGGAGTGTTGTCCTGGCAGTTGTTTGGCTAAAAGTCCAAAGAGTGTCCCTGTGCTTCACACAACATAACCCAGGGTGGTGGTTCTTTGTGGGATCTTCAGTTAGGATGTGAGGCATTGCATTCTCCCAGGTGGGTTCTGTGGAGTATGTGTTGAGGGGGTGTGTGAGGGGAGGAGCTTGTGACTATGGTCAGTGCTGCAAGTCCTCCTTCCCACCCAGCCAGATATCCCACCATGGAACGTGCTTGCATTGCAGAGAGTGCAAGTTGGCTTTCAGGATGTCAGGCAGTGGTGTTGTGCTGTTTGTTGGTGCACAGTTGCCAGCAGGGCCTTGTGCTCCCCACAGCAGTAGCCAGTGTCAGCCATCTTGTGAGTCCTTATCCACTCCCTGTGATGTGAGCATGGTTCAGGGTGGTGTTGATGGGCCAGTTGTGGGGCTGAGCGATATCTGTGCCTACTACTCCCATCATGCTATTGCCTCCACCCCCTTCCCAGCATGCCCATGCTTCCTTCCTTTTGACTCTGCTTCCCTGTGGGGTGGGCTGCCTGTGCTGACAGGATGGCTGGGAGTGTTGTCCTGGCAGTTGTTTGGCTAAAAGTCCAAAGAGTGTCCCTGTGCTTCACACAACATAACCCAGGGTGGTGGTTCTTTGTGGGATCTTCAGTTAGGATGTGAGGCATTGCATTCTCCCAGGTGGGTTCTGTGGAGTATGTGTTGAGGGGTGTGTGAGGGGAGGTGCTTGTGACTATGGTCAGTGCTGCAAGTCCTCCTTCCCACCCAGCCAGATATCCCACCATGGAACGTGCTTGCATTGCAGAGAGTGCAAGTTGGCTTTCAGGATGTCAGGCAGTGGTGTTGTGCTGTTTGTTGGTGCACAGTTGCCAGCAGGGCCTTGTGCTCCCCACAGCAGTAGCCAGTGTCAGCCATCTTGTGAGTCCTTATCCACTCCCTGTGATGTGAGCATGGTTCAGGGTGGTGTTGATGGGCCAGTTGTGGGGCTGAGCGATATCTGTGCCTACTACTCCCATCATGCTATTGCCTCCACCCCCTTCCCAGCATGCCCATGCTTCCTTCCTTTTGACTCTGCTTCCCTGCGGGGTGGGCTGCCTGTGCTGACAGGATGGCTGGGAGTGTTGTCCTGGCAGTTGTTTGGCTAAAAGTCCAAAGAGTGTCCCTGTGCTTCACACAACATTACCCAGGGTGGAGGTTCTTTGTGGGATCTTGAGTTAGGATGTGAGGCATTGCATTCTCCCAGGTGGGTTCTGTGGAGTTTGTGTTGAGGGTGTGTGTGAGGGGAGGTGCTTGTGACTATGGTCAGTGCTGCGAGTCCTCCTTCCCACCCAGCCAGCCAGATATCCCACCATGGAACGTGCTTCCATTGCAGGGAGTGGAAGTTGTCTCTCAGGATGTCAGTCAGTGGTGTCCTGCTGTTGGTTGTTGCACAGTTGCCAGCAGGGCCTTGTGCTCCCCACAGCAGTAGCCAGTGTCAGCCATCTTGTGAGTTCTTTTCCACTCCCTGTGATGTGCGCATGGTTCATGGTGGTGTTGATGGGACAGTTGTGGGGGTGAGCAATATGTGTGACTACGACTCCCATGATGCTATTGGCTACACTGACTTGCCCAGTATACACAGAATTCCTTCCTTTCAGTGGTCTTCACTGTGTGTTGGTGTTGTAGTGGTGGCTACATGTCTGGATGTGTTTGTTAGTACTATTTGTGCCACTGCCTAGCTGTAGTTGTAGTTGTGTTTGTACATGTGATGACACGGTTAAATGTAACTTTGAGATGGCATGTGTTGTGTTTATCTGACTGACATACACATTTTGGGATGATTCTGTTCTGGTTGCTGTGTAATTGCTATGAGTGCATGGTTTGACTCTCCCTTGACAGTGATGTGTGTGTGTATTGTGGCAGAATATTGTGTACATTTGTTGTGTACTCACCAGGCTCTGGGATGTTCTCTAGTCCATAGACGCTCACTGGCGGAAGGATGGCCCGCACCTTCTCCTCCCAGGGCCTGAGGTATACTGGCTTGGCAGGAGGGCCACTGCCGGTGTATTGGCTCAGGAGGTAGTCCTTCTTGAGCAGCTCCCGGACCCTCCTGCGCACGTCATACCACCTGTTCTGGATGTCAGTCTTTGTGCGCAGACATGGTGATTGTGCGTTCACCCTGTTGATGATCCTCTCCCACATCTTGGTTTTCTGGGAGATGGGGGTCTGTTGGACCAGTGTGCCAAACAGCTGTGGCTCTACCCTGAGGATCTCGTCTACCAGGACTTCCAATTCACAATCTAGGAACTTGTGATTCTTCTTGGGGGCATGGTGATGGGTGGTGATGGTGAGTGATGTGTGTGTTGGTGTGCAGGTGAGGGTGTGTGAGTGTGTGTTTTGCTGGGTGTATGTGAGGTAGCTATTTGTTGGTGTGCTGATGGTGTGTGGCTTGTGTGAGGGATGAGCTGTGGGTGTGTGGTTGCTGTCTGTTGAGTGCTGGCAGTAGAATGGCATTTGCAAAGGATCATGGTTGGGATTTGTGTCCTTTATATGGGTGGAGTTGTGGGTGTGTCTTTGTTCTCTGTCCCCACCCCCCCAGTATTTATTGGCTTTGTAATTGCTTGTTTGGCCTTTTTTTGTGTATTTTTCCTTAGTAATTTTTGTGCATGTTGGAAACGTTCTTGTGACCGAGTCGGACCCTGCATTTGTCTCGTACGGTCTTCTCCGTTTCGTTCACGCTGTGTTTGTGCAGTTTTCTATGCTGCGTACGCGTCGGTCGCGGTGTTTTGTGTTACTTCGGCTCGGTTTTGTATGCGTGTCGGTCGTACGGCTTGTCCTCCGTTCGACTCGGTCGTGGTTTTCGCGCCTTACATCGTACTTTGCGGTTTGGAGTTCGCGTGTACGTATCGGTTGGATTTGTTCCGGGTGCGTGTCGGTCGGTTCAATTCGCGTGTTTTTCCGGCCGGATTGTTGTTTTCCATGCGGCTCGGTCGTTCGGCTTGGGTTCGGTACGTGTCGGTCGGATTTTGCACGCCTTGCATCGTACTTGGCGTGTCGGGCGCCACAGGTACGTGTCGGTCAGAATAAATTCCGGCTCCGAGTCGGTCGGTGCTTTTTCCGGCCCGAATTGGAATCGACCCCTAAGTGTTTCTGGCAGACCTCAGAGGGCAAAATGTTCCCCTACTTGGCACAAGGATTATAAAATGTATTGAGGTTTTCTCCTCTATTATGTCTTCTCTGTAGAGCCTCTTCCCCTCTCCCTTCCCACACATCACTTAGTGTATATGGTTGTTATATTTTCCTCCCCCATATATGCTATGTCTTGTTTGAACCTGTATTGTGTTTAATTTCTCCCTACATAAGGAGATGTGTTATAATTAGCTTTTGTACATTCCTTCTCCCCTCCTGTCCGGTCCACTTTGGAATGTACCAGGCATTGTTGTCTGAAGGTTCCACAGTTGACTCCAGCTGACTGGAACCTTTGGTGGTGAAAGGATGAATAAAGAAGTTGTTGGTACTTACCAGTGTCGTCATATCTTTTTAACAGGTTACTATACTAAAAAAATAACCATTTCACTTTATTATATCCAGTCTCTCTCAGAATACTGAACACAGACTGGGTTTCTCATGTTCCCAGAATAACTTTATCAAGGACTCTGAGGGGAGGTCTGAAAACTCAACTAAGTGGAGAGGTATTGCCCCTATGTTGTCTCCAGATTTAGCTACCCCCATTACAACTAGTATCAACATATATCCATAGCTTGGTCTGGACACATCTCAACTTGAGTAGTTCCTCGTCCTAATCGTTCACCACCTTAAGTGATCGATCTTTTTTGTTTCAGTAAGAAGTCCCAATTAAACTATATAAAGTTCCTCTCCTTTAACACCTAGGATAATGTGGAACACCCTCACCTTACATTACGCAATACAAGCTCCACATTCATCCATCCATCCTACCTGCTGCCAGACATTAATTGCTTGGTCATTGGAGTAAGGACACCTATCAGGAACCTGGCAACTCATCTACAAGCCTAGGTGTCCTTGGGTCACCTCCCATTAACGATGATCACTATCACCATTGAATAATTCTACTGGTTTGAGCCTGTGCTGGACCCTCCCATGGCCCTAGCCAACTGTCCTGAAAGACTTTGCCTCGCAGAAAATGAACTGACTTTTCTACCATCTAATTCTACCTCTCTCTAGAGAGAATCGGTTTGATTCACCTTCAATATTTTACTAAGACATCACAAGAGCATTCCTGTGTGACCTGGTCGCATAGTCAGGAACTGTATAGAAGTACTGTGAGTATCACACAATATCCCACTAGCATACATCCACAAAGACTAAACTATAAAATCAAAGTATTCGCTTAGATCAGCTGTGCTCTCAAGAGAAATCTCAGAAAATGAAACTAACCATCAGTTAGACCAGGGTCTTCTTTGGTGTGAAAAGTTGATTAAACACAGAAATGCAGTACACAACACTGTGCTGTGTTACCACAATTCAGTGTGTAATAATTAAAACCAACATTAAAAATGTGTGCCACAAAAGGCACTGCTCATATAAAACCAGTTGCTAGAGTGCTCCTATAGTAAACTGTAGTGACACTGTGATTGAAGCAGTATGCCTGGAGATGGACAGACAGATTAACTAATTAATTAGTGGTTGAGTTTTTTCACATAGTTTTAAGTTTATTTATATGTTTGATGTTATGCCTACTAGGCAAAACAAACATTACAATCATTACACAGAAATAAAATATTATAAACGTTGATATTACAGTATATCTTGAGGTTAATATAAACCAGTACATACCTACCAGAAAGAGTCAATTTAAAAATACAGTATACTAAGATATCAACTCATCACATATCAGCAATACTAATCAAAAATTGAAGTAATAAAAATGTATTGCAGTACATAAAATCTTCTAATAAAGGGCATAGTGCAAATTACTGATGGCTAGTTTACATAGACATTTCTCTACACAAATTATAACTAGTATCCTTTGGAATATCAACTCAATTGATTTACAATCTATAACACATCACCAATATTAGGCAAAGAGCAAATAAAAATGTAGCAGCAATACAAACAAGCATTTGCAATGCAATCTGTCTCGGCCTTGGGACCTTATATGCATTTAGCTATGCAGCACATTAGCCTGGGTGCTGAAACATCTACTGTTCTTTAACATGGAGGGAAAGTAAGCACCAAACTGTGTGACACACCAGGTATGGGAACACATGGAGAGAAATATTGCCTTTCAGCGGGAAACGGTATAGTCCAAAGCTCTGTTTTTAATATAAAATCAGGGCCTTCGGTGGTCAAATCACTGAAAATACAAGATTTGAAAAAAATATTATTGTCAATGGGTGTTCGTGGAAGCCAGTTTCTACGGACTGGAATCTAGAGAATGCTAAAGTGATTCTGGCATTTTACTGACCTCTGCTGGTCGTTTTCTATCAAGAAAGTTAAATCGAGGCAGTTGCCAGAAAAAGAAAAAAAAGAAAGTCCCTCAGCAGAAAGCAATTCTTGTATTTTACTGACCTCTACTGGGCTTTTTCTATCAAGACTGTTAAATAGAGGCAGCTGAACAAGCAGAAAGCAATTCCGGTATTTTACTTACCTCTACTGGTCGTTTTAAATAGAGGCAGTTAAACAGAAAAAGAGTCCCTAAGCGGAAGCAGACAAGTCCTAGGGCTGATCTCCAAAGCCCACAAAGTACATACACATATAAGTATATACTAAAGTATATACAAGAGGTCTCGAATGCTCGATCTAAAAAGACTTCTGCTAAAGTACATAGTGCAAATTCCTGATGACTAGTTTGTATAACAATTTCTTTAAACCTATCATAACTAGACTCTTTGGAGTAAATGTAGCCACGACAAGTTAGTACATTGATTCAACAATATTTTTAGATATATTGCTAAGGGGCTGTTTCCTATATCAAGCAGTCCAATTGATTCATCACAATATCTAAAAATGATCCTACTAAATCGCAAAGTCTTATATTTATCCTGTACTCAACGGATCTGAAGATCTCTATAAACAGGAAACAGCATTTTGTTCCTACCAGAACCAAACATTGTGCAAAATACAAGCAAATGAGAAAGTGACAATGTACTATTTTGGCTGATTCAGACACACAATTGGATTAGCATTCTCTATTCCATGATTATGGTTGATCATCTTCCACTTAATAAAAGCCAGACCTTGGCTCAATCATAACTTCAGCATCCACCTTCCTACATTACAGGATTTTATATTTTTTAAATAAGGTTGTAAGGCTGATGTATAGTTTTTAGTCAGGAGGTAAGATTGTTGAGATCGTGTACCACAGTACTCTATGTCCTTTTTTCATAGATTCTGCTTTCACCTGGTTTTTTATCAATTGTTTCCTCTGGCATACTGAATGAACTCCTAACTTTGATATTCACAAAACTTAGATTATTTTTAAAAAGAAGAGCTAACTACTCTTACTTCTTCACAATCTCTAATTGTTCTCCTCAAAGACATCATTTCAGTTTTGAATTCTGATTGGTATTATTTGAAAATATAATTATTTTAGAAAACATTTATGAGTAAATCATTAGTCAAATAATATTCTGAAAAGGCATTTAAATATCTCTGAAGATGTACTGAGTTTAAGTCAAATAAAACTCTATAGTCTGCATAGAAAATTGATGAAACGGTTTCCTCTCCCAATTTTGGTGGACATGAAAGGGCCAATCTTAAAACTCCTGGGGTGTCTGCCATATAAATAGAAAAAGTAGTGGAGCTAAAATACATCCTTGCCTTAGTCTGTTCAGTTTATAGACTTTTCGAGACAATGATCCATGATTTCCAAGTTCAATTCTTGTCCAAACCCCTTTAGGGACTTGCATTTTTAGTTTCAAAAAGGCTGGTGAAAGTTTCAAGTTAGCATCTTTTTTCCAAAGACGATCTCGGTTTATAGTATCATATGCTGTGAAAAGATGAAGTATAAGCACTGTAGAGAGGTAGCTTTTTTTAACAGTGTATTCCTCCACTATTAATTTTAGTGCATAACAACTGTGCACCGTCTAGGAACTGCAGCAAATGTTTAGCGCAAATGTTGCTCACTATGTCCCAAAAATGTATCATGTGGTAATTTTTGGGAAGGGAACATAAACCATTTTTTAATATGCATTCTTTCTAAGACTCCAGTTTCATTTCCACTAATTACTGCCGAAAAAACTGAAGTTAAGATTTGAGCCCATATTCTTGGTGCTAATTTTAATGTCAGCACTTAAGCCATCTGACCCTTGAGTGCAACATCTTTTTAGATTTTTGATGATTACCTTGATTTACTTGAATTTACTTGAATGTTGGTTTTAAGGCATCCAGATCAGATTTATGTATAATACATTCCAGATTTTGAATAGTCAACAAAGGGATTTGATTATTAATGTTGTTATTTTTCATTCCATATGCATCTGATATATAATTATACCTCTGCTCATGTGCAACTAGTGGTGCTTCTATTTTCTTCCATCCCCCTCAAAAGGTTTACTCAAAATTAGGGGTGGGCGGAATTTGCGTAGTCGCGCTACCAAAGCTCTACAAAACGGTAAAAAATCTCCGCGAGTACGCAAAAGTTCCGCAAACACGCGGAATTGCTTGTTCCGCCCGTTCGCGATGCTTTTTTCCTCTTCGCGAACGCTGTTTGCGTGATCGGGGAGAAATATCTCGCGAACACGCATTTTGAAAGCGCGAACAAGCAAAAAATTCCGCAAAGCCGCAGATCGCCGAATTTTTGGGAATTCCGCGTTCTCTGCGGAACATGAAATTACCCAAATTCCGCAAATTTCGCGAGCGGAACGGAATTTACCGACCAGGCCTACTCAAAATTAACCCTGGGCATAATACTTCGCTACGCTCACAGAGCATGCAAAGTTTGTGCTACTATGCACTACACAAATTGCACGTAGCAGAATGAATAACTGTGCTAATTGACGTAGAGAAGCAGCAGTAAAATAAACACCTTCAAATGCTTCGTTAAAGCAATTTTCTATGCTAAAAAGCATATAACCAATTCACAAAAACAAACTTTGACAATAAAATATCAAGCAATGAGAGAGGTGATGATTTTGGAGTCCCCTAACCTAGGGGAGGACCAAGCAGATGCCTTGAACACAAAAAGCATATCATGTGAACGATTCAATGGTGGTCCCTTCTTCCTAGGACCACCCCAAACACAGTTATGGGCAAAAATACAATCCCAACCAAAGGCCCTGCAAAGCATTATGGGACGAGATTAGCAGTGGGCAGTGAATATTATAGTGTCCAATATCAAAATAATTCTACAAAGAGCTGCAGTTCAACTAGTCGTTACTAGATGTCCCTCACGAGTCAAATGCAAAAGCATTGAAATTATTAATACATCAGCTGCAGTTCCACTAGTCGTTACAAGATGTCCCTCACGAGTCAAATGCAAAAGTATTGAAAACCTTTCATGAAGCTTTTGCATTTGACTCCTGAGGGACATCTAGTAACGACTAGTGGAACTGCAGCTCTTTGTAGAATTATTTTGATATTGGATACTATAATATTCACTGCCCACTGCTAATCTCGTCCCATAATGCTTTGCAGGGCCTTTGGTTGGGATTGTATTTTTGCCAATAACTGTGCTTGGGGTGGTCCTAAGAGGATGGGACCACCACTGAATGGTTCAAAAGATGTGTTTTTTGTTTTCAAGGCATCTGCTTGGTTTTCCCCTAGGTTAGGGAGGATCCTAAAATCATCACCTCTCTCACTGCTTGTTAATTTATTGTTTTCACTTTTGTGTAGTAACTATATGCATTTTTAGCATATAAATACAGAGATATTTATTTTATCTTAACTTGCACTGTACAAGATGCTTTTGGCAATTATTGTACAGTGTAGTCAAGCACACAGCTACGCACTATAGCTACATGTAGTTAAAAATGTACTTCACATAGCTAAGTGAAGTGCTACTACGCAAACTACGCCCAGGCTTACTCAAAATATCCCCAAAGGGCTTAGTTTTCCATTGTTGATGAGACACAATCACTTCCATCCACATTCTTTCTTTCTCCATCCAAACAATCTTTCTAAGTTTTTTTTTTGGAAGGACTTTCTAACTAAATTTGCTCTGTTTCCAGAGTCACACTTAAAGGCTTCCCTTATGTTCCTATTAGGCTGTGCTCTTGCCCTTTCTTTTTGTGACAGCGATTTCCCTTTTGATAGTTTTCCTATAATAACCATGGCTAAAGCAATATAGCTAATAGCACTTATCAATTTTCTATATTCATCCAGTATAGTTTTGGGGTTCATCTCTGTGGAAGAAATCGAGAGGTCATGCAGCATTTGAAATATTGCACTTTTCACCAAGTCCATATGATCCTTTGATGATTCTTGCAGCATGTTTGATGGCTATTATGCTGTTTGTCCCTCATTTTCACTGTATTGTATAAGGAAAGATTCAGATACTTATGATCGCTCCCCAGTAAGTCTCCAATTTCCATATCACATACCAGTCTGTGGAGGAGATTGCTGCATAGTCTATGAAAAAAGATGATCTTCTGCTGTCATATGTATGTCTCCCGGGCTGATCTCCTTTAGGTCTTCCATTTATTATTGTAAAATTTAAGATATCCACTACTTAAACTTTTTCCTTTGCAAGCCCCCAAGTTCTCAGGGAATATCTGTTCTGGGATGGACAGGCCTTTCTCTTTCTCACGTTGTAGATCATCACCAAAGGCAGTGAGCTTGGCCGCTTAGCATTAAATCACCCTGCAAGAGGACAGGAACCATTGTGTATGTCACCCCTATAGTATCTATTAAACATACCAGAGCTTTAAGTTGTTTCTCTGAGATTTTGTTTGGGAGGGGAATACATGTTCACAATTATTTGAACTATGCTGTTTGGTGCCTAAGTTCAGTTCTTAAGGTTCTTTGTGACCGATATTGCAATAGTAATAAAATCCCCAAAAAATTCAAATATCCTCATACTATTCAGAGCTTTTTTTAAGGCTACTAAAAGCATTAAACCACCCAATGGCCTGCCATGATTACCCTTTACTGTGTTCAAATTGTAAATCAAGTAATCCTTCATCAACACTTCCACTGTCCCCATGTTTCCTTCAATGCTATAATTGTGATGTGTTTCTCATTATTCAGTAACGATGTGAGGGATTTCCAATTTCTCTTCAAACCTTCTATGTTCCAGGAGATAATTTGAGTGATATTCTCATCAGGACCTCCAGGGTAAAAATTTTGAGACCCAGTTCCACTCATGTGTATTAGTGTAGATTTGTTTGCCTTGTTCAGATTTGGTGACTAAAATTAGTTCACCTGTTAACAAATTGCTGTTTCTATTAGTGATGATATGAGAGGATTGACCCTGAATGCTCCTCCATCCTTGGGTGTTCTTTCCATTTGTTTCAGCTACCAGAGGAACATTATGTTTTTTTTTGTAATACTTTTTATAAACATCATATTTGGTTAATCTTAGATCATCAGCTGAGTTGAGCTCTTTATCTGCTACATTACTTGAATGAAAGTAGACTAAAGTTTGTGGACAGTATGTTGACTGTTCTCACTCCCCTCAGTTTCTATGGCCTATGTCAACATTGGTATGGCAAGCATTCGAGTTGTCTGCCATCACAGTAGGGTCAAGGGACCTTTGCAACAGAGACAGCAATGACATATGTATCCGTCAACATTGACAGACGTCTGCCAATACACACCTGCTCATAAACAACCCATCAGTACTTGCAGCTCACACTGTGCAAAAACCTCAAAACACACAAACCAATTACGCACACAATATGCAGAAGCGCCAGAGATCAAATGTTCCTGACACATTGCTGGAAGATGACAACCCAGATTACCAGAAAGTGAGCTGTGATGGTGGATGAAATAATTAGAGTTGGCCCCCAGTTGTTAAAAAGTGCAGGTCCAGACAAAAACAATGAGCCATGGAGGAGAAATGTGGGCCAGAATCGTGGATAAGGTGAATTCCATATCTAATACCAGACACTCACAGGAGGCACAGGAGGAATTTCAAAAGTGTTGGAATGTCCTGCTGTGGAGTGTCATTCCCTGGCTTCCAGGGAACACCAGTATGCCCCGACAACTCCTGGTGGGTCTCCCAGGCCCCCATGCGATGGCCTTGTGGGAATTCCAGGCAGAGTGGACACTGTTAAGTACAAACAACATCTCACCCTCATGAACAATGTCACCCTGTAATCACCTGGGCACCTCTAATCCCAAACAAAACTAATGCCAACCTATTTACACAAGTCTGATACATGAGATTTGTCACTACTCATAACATTGCCTATCTAATGAGATTATAACCTTTACTTGTTCTGTGACACCATTACAGTAACTCACATTATTGACCCATTCAAACAGGTGTGCAAGCATATTTTTTTAACAAGAAAGATTCATTGTATTTCAAGTAAGACAAGTCATAAAAACATGCTTTAAATGGGCAGTTAAAACATTAACAGGCTTCAAACCTAAGAGGTGTAGTCCTCCCATTGGCATTTATAGTATACAATATATTGTTTGAAAAACGTCCTCCAACTGTTCCCTCCTACCTCCCCTCACCTGTGGTAGGGATGGTGCAGCAAAAATGTACTAGGATCAATATATTTGAAAGGTGCATCAACATAATTAAAGTCTAAGTTTGTACACATCTCCAGACAGACTGCAATTTCCCGCATGTCTCTCCCTGAGTTCATAATGTCTCCAGTGTTTGCTTTTGGTATCTCTTGACTTTAAAATAAGTTAAATGTTTTCGGTCGTAGTGAAAGTGCCCAGAGAGGGGTCATATTTGTTAAGCAGTTCAACAGTTGTTCCCAGGTTAATTCACAGTTGTTAGTATTGTCTGAAATGGCCCTTGTCAATTTTCCATTGCCATAAGAGTACAAAGCTGCATGTGCCATTTGATAATGTCTGGAGTCTCTTGCTTTTTACAGAATGCTGTGATAGAGGTTTGCAGTCCCCAAAAATTTGAACCAAGCACTTTGTCTCCCCTTGTTTGATATTGCAGCCCAAAAAATATGTATGACCACTACTCCGGTTGACATGGCAACCATATGTGGGGTATATCCCCTATGTTTCTACAATCCCACCAACACATCAGATTTGCTGGGCAATAACATTTGTGTAGTTTAGCCGGGTGCATATACCAGTTATATAAGAGCTTATAATGTGCCTCTTTACCTGGAATACTGTGTGAGGTTTTGTTCAAATCTCTCCACACATGTTCATTGCTGATCCATATGTTAACCCATAATAAGGACAGCCCATTTATCAATATAAGGGTGAGCGTTTGATAACATCTCATTTTAAAGTAGGTGGTCAAATGTAATGTCTCATTTAGAAGCCACATACTTTGTGCCAAAGGCTTGTGTTGGAAATGGACCTTTTTGCAGGGTTATCCCTAAACTTTTTGCTTCTTCCTCCTTTGTTTTTCCTGACCTGTGGTTGTTGGCTATAGAACTCTGGGCATTTTACCACTGCTAATCAGTGTTAAAGTGCATATGCACTCTGTGTAAATTGTTATTGTGATTGGTTATCCATGATTGGTATATTTGTTTTACCAGTAGGTCCCTAGTAAAGTGCACTGAGAGTGCCAGGGCTGGTAACGCAGATGCTACTAGTGGGCTTGCAGCACTGATTGTGCCACCCACCTGAGTAGCCCTAAAATGATGTCTCAGGCCTGCCACTGCAGTGCCTGTGCGCAGTTTGTTAACTGCCATGTTGACCTGGCCAGTGTACCCACTTGCCAGGCCGGACCCTTCCCTTTTCTTACACATTGGACACCCCTATGGTAGGCCCAAGGTACCCCCCTGGGCAGGGTGCAGTGTATGTGAAAGGTAGGACATGTACTAGTGTGGGTAACATGTCCTGATAGTGAAAATACTGCCAATTTCGTTTGTCACTATTGAAAGGCTATCTTGCCCATAGGACAAAATGGGGAATGCTGTGTAACATGTTTACCTGCATATCTTCCCATAGGAGCAAGATAGAACATTGGAGTCTGGTATCCCTGAACTCAGAATTTAATAACACATCTTTTAGGAAGGATGGTTTTTAAATTCTGTGTTTGAAAATAGCACTTTTAGAAAGTAGCTATTTTCTTGTTCAACCTTTCTGTGTGCCTCTGACTGTTTGTGGATTGACTGTCTTGTTTGAGAGTGACAGGTGCTGGGGTGGCTCCAGGAATCTGGGTGAGTCAGCACTAGGCTGAATAGACCTAACTGCATTTGGAGTGGTGGGAGGAGTAGCACCTGGGCCTGAATAGTGGTGTGCCTGCCTTCCACAATGCTGGCTCCACCTCCTGCGGTGTGTCTGATGGCCCTGGCCCACACTCACAAAGGAAGAAGATGTGCACTGGCAGAGTGCCCCCAGAACTGGTTTGACCTGGGTCCAGGACCCCTCACACATAGAGAACAAAGACTTTTGGGGTATAAATACTAGAGCTGAAACCCCTGAAAGGTAGACTACTTCATGATCAAGAGGAATCCCTGGCAACGAAGATCAGCTGAAGAGACTGAGGAGAAGTACTGCCCAAGTGTGTCTAGGGCTGGCCTGCAGTTTGCTGTTTTTACTGAGGAGAGGACCAAGGGACTTTGCTGTGTGCTGTGTCCCCCCCTGCTTGAAGAAGGACTTTGCTGAGTGCTGTGTCCAACTGGAGAGAAGTCTCCAAGGGCCTGAGAAGAGCTGGCCTCCTGTTTCTGAAGTCCCAGGCACAAAAGGACTTCACCCCCAGGTCCCTGAACTTCCTTGCTGGGAGTTCCAGTCTGCCAGGAGGGCCTGTAACTGTGTGTGATGCCTTATTGCTGGTGGGAGCTGGAAGCACGACGCAACGAGAGAGAAGCTTGACGCCGCCGCAGCAGCCGCTGTCGCATCATCGAGGAAGCGTGTCGCCGCTGCTGCTGCTCGCCGTCGCATCACCAGAGAAGCATGTCGCCACCACAGAGGGTGCCGTCGCACCACCGGAGAAGCGTGTCGCAGGGACGTCGCATCGCTGAGGAAGCACGCCGCCGCTGATCGCCGCCGCAACACCGGAGAAGCGTGTCGCCATCACCGAGGGTGTCGTCACATCACCGGAGAAGCGTGTTGCATGGCCTGTCGCGGCTCAGAAAATCACTGAGTTCGCGCACGGCCGTCGGGCCGCATCGCCTCCACATTGTCGCATCGCAACAAAGACCCCATTTTGTCACATCGCACCGGATCGTCGCAACGCATCGAGGTGCCATCTTGTCGCATCGGAACCGGAGCGCAGGAAGAATCAACGCATCGCCTTCTCTGCACCCCTTTTGTTTGATTTGCGTTACACATCCCAGGTACTTTGAGACTAAAGTGTCGCATTGATCATCTACAAGTTTATTTTTGCAACAACCCTTTTTAAAGACATTCTACTGAGTTTCTGTATGTTGGATTTTTGTCGTTTTGGTCTTGTTTAGTTTAGATAAAGATATTTTATTTTTCTAAACTGGTGTGGTGTCCATTTGTGGTGTTTTCACTGTGTTACTGTGAGTGTTGGTACAAATACTTTACACATTGCCTTTGGGATAAGCCTGTCTGCTCGTGCCAAGCTACCAAGGGGGTGAGCAGGGGTTATCTAAAGTGTGTATCCCCCTTACCCTGACTAGAAGCAAGGGTCCCTATTTGGTCAAAGGTACCTACCTCTGCCACCTAGAGACCCCCATTTCTAACAGCTTGTCTAACAAAACACTCTATTTGGTAATAAATTGCTTCAGTATTAGTCTAGTGTAAAATGTTGTTTCTCGCGCTGCATCGCCAAATGTGATGCAGCGCGAGAAACGAAATTTGTTTTATTTATTTATATGTGTACTTACCTGTAATCGCCCGTAATCCGTAGTTTACTACCCTGCCCCTCCCCCGCCCCACGTCAGCGCCCGTCAGCACTCCCACCACTGACCGCTACTGGTCATCTTTATTCCCTTGCATTTAATAAGATTGCTTCAGGTTTAACATGAAAAGTTCTGCCTATTCGTGTCCAATGTTCATATTTGTCCTGAAATAAGGTGAATACCCTAAGGTCCTGGCACGTAGGATGTATTCTGTATTGTTCTCCTCTTAGTTTGAGTTCTATTTCCAACTGCTCCCTATACTGGCACCTGGGCTTTTTTCAGGTGAGCCGCTTTGCTAATGCATATTCCCTGCAAGACCGCTTTGACAGCATAACAAAGGTATTCTATTGAAATCTCCTATGTATCATTTTCCTGAAAGTAATTTTAAACATGCGTCTTTATTTCCTGTCTGAGCTTGGTGTATTTCAGTATAAAAGGGTGACATATCCCTTGTAAGAAATTGGGTTACTGGTTGAGGAGGGTGAAAGCCTACACAAGCAGAAACCACAATCCTTGTCTGGACGAAGTCGCAAGCAAACCCAGATTAACCTGTGCTCAACCCTCTGGTAGCTTGGCACAGAGCAGTCAGGCTTAACTTAGAGGCAATGTGCAAAGTATTTATGCAAAAAGAACAAATGATGGACAGAATGCTGAATAATGCAAACATTCACCAGAGTCACAAAGATCTGGGTTTAATCCATTGTTTTTTTGCTCACCACGCCATCCCAGTTTGGGCCCAGCCATATGCAAATCTGCCTTGACCCTGCTCCTCATGGGAAGAGTCATGACCGAACTGCCAAGCCAGGTCCTCCCAGGCTGTTGAGGGGTGACACCCCGAAACCGGTTCAAGGATGCTTATTTCCAGTCCAGGGAGAACCTGGCTTGACAGTTCGGGCTTGACTGTTCCCATGAAGAGCAGGGTCAAGACTGATTTGCATATGGCTGGGTCCAAACTGCTGTGGCATGGTGAGCAAAACAATGAGGGTTAAACCCAGATCTTTGTGATTGGGGTGAATGTTTGCATTGTTCAGAATTCTGTCCATCATTTGATCTTTCTGCTTTTGTCGCCTAAGTATTTATGCAGCACTTCAAACAGTAATAAAGTGAAAACACAACACCAGAAAAATCCAACACCAATATTGCAAAATAGAGTACATTTTAAGAAATAAAACAAGACCAAAATGACAAATCTCCAATCAGTAGAACCGGAGATATGTAATTTCAAAGATTTCAGTGGATATAGCACCAAAATGTACAAAACACCAACTGTGGATATCTGGTAGCACTAGACTAGAACAAAGTCATAAGTACGGGCTGACCACAATGGAGTGTGGGCTGACTACAGTGACCGCTGAACAAGAGTACCTAAAATCTCGGTTGCGGAACGTTGTAAGGTTGCACGCCGAAAATGCATAGCAAAGCCAAGGAGATGCGTCGCTCAGCTTTGGTTCTGAGGGGCTGTGATGTGATGTCCTGCGTCGTCGTCAAGGAGGCCGTTGATGAGGGGGGCTTGCGATGTGAAGTCCTGTGTCGAGGATGCGTCACACATAGGCTGGTTCTGAAGATGCTGTGGGGCTTGCGATGCAAACACCCACTTTTCTGAGAGACGCCAAGGATATACTACATCTCATTAAAACCATTTATACTCCAGGTACCAGATGCCTCTTGAACAGCCTCGATCTAGAAGGCCTCTACACCAATATCCCCAGGAAGCCACCTTCACAGAAATAGAGGGAATGTTAAGAGCAGAGCCATGGAATTCACCAACCCAGTCCACTTGATTGAAAAAATCCCCTGCAATTGTCCTCAAAGAAATGTTTTTTCAATTAAACAACCAACTATATCTGCAAGTGCAGGGTACATCAATGAGCAGCGCATTCGCCCAGAGCCTAGCATGTCTTTACATGTACAGCTTTGTGCAGAAATTCATTCCCAATCACAATAACCCTTTTTTCTGGGGTATACAGTTGTGGCGAAGATTAATCGATGATATGATATCCCTATCATTTGGAAAGGCAATGTAACTCACATACCTGGATTCACCAGAGGGATCAATGAATGTGACCCATATTTGAAATTCATAGCATCATTCTCAGAGAAGCGACTTTAAATTTTAGGGCTATTGATAACCATTGAGGACTGCCGTCTGAAAACCAGAACATTTCACAAAACCACTGACTGGAACAGCCTTCTCTTTGAGAGCCACTCAGAACTAACCTTCCATATGGACAATTTCTGAGAATTAGATGAAATAGTAGTGATATTTCCACCTTTGACATACTGGGAACTGAGCTAAATAAGAAGTTACAGAACCACAATTATCCAACATATATCATAATCAATGCATGGAAGAGGGCTCGAATTAACCACAGAGATGTCATTCTAGCAACCCATCCGAGAGAGGACCAACCAAGACATGTGTAATCACTTATACTCCATCATCAAATATCATTAAAAGAATTATCAACAAACGGTGGACAATACTGAATAGCAGCGGATCTATGATCGAAAAACCATTGTTTGCATTTAAACGAGCCAACAAAATACAGGGTCCACTAGTCCTTATGAGACCACGACATACCACTACACCAGACAGCATTACTACCAGTTGAGGTCTCCCTCCAGTTGTAGGACACTATCCCTGCGGCCAATGCAGTGTGTGCTTCTTAACAGAAATCACCAAAGAAGTCAACATAGGCCCCGGAGGCAAATGGAACTGTTAAAACACGCCAACTGCAAGACGAAAAACTGTGTCCACCACATCTGTTGACCCTGTGATCTATGCTACATAGGAATGATGACAAAACCCATCAAGACTTGCATAAACAAACACCAGAGCAATATCAGATTTCGACAAACCACTACAAAAATTAATACTAGGCCTGGGCGGTGAACTCCAATCCGTTCGCGAAGTTTTCTGAGTTTTCTGCACTCCGCGGAACACGCGTAGTTCCAAAAAAGTCCTCTCTGCGAGTTGGCGAGCGAGGAAAATCCACCTCCCGGTGAGATTTCTCTCACCGGGAGGTCAGATTTCTCAACGGTGGGTGGTTGCAGATGGTTGCGGCTGCTCATACTGGGAAACCTTCCATTCGCATCTGAAGAGGTAGCTAAATATATACTAGAGACTAAATCCGGTTCCCCAAACGATCCCTGCCCTCCTGCTGTCCTTAAAAAGATAACAGAAGTGGTTAGTCCTATTCTCACTCAGATTTTTAACACGATGTTCAACCTAGGCAAGTTCCCATCTATATGGAATGATTGCTCCATTCTCCCTTTGTTAAAGAAGCCAAACCCAGACGCGTCCAATCCGGCCAACTATCGTTCCATTTCCCGCCTACCACTCCCGGCCAAGATAGTTGAAAAGATTATGAACAAGCAACTATCTCAGTTTATATTGGACAACGACCTTCTTGACTACTCCCAGTACGGTTTCAGTAGGGAACATAGCACTGAGACCGCTTTGATTAATGCCACAGAAGAAATCAGAACGGTGATGGATGGAGGAGGATCGGCAGCCCTGATCCTCCTCGATCTATCAGCCGCTTTTGATACAGTTGAACACAAGTTGCTGCAACGGCAGCTGGAATCAATGGGGGTCCGGGGAATGGCATTGACTCTTCTGGCCTCCTTTCTGAAAGAAAGGAGACTAACTGTCACCATGGACGGTTTCCAATCAAAGTCCTATGTGCTGCCTTGTGGAATTCCCCAGGGATCATCCTTAAGCCCAACCCTTTTTAATATATATGTTGCAGAACTTGCTCCTCTGATTCGGAAGTTTGGGTTTAATTTAACGTCCTACGTGGACGATACCCAGATAGTTGTGGCGGCATATAATAAACAAACTGCTCCCTCTCTACAGTTCCAGAACTGTATGAGAGAAGTCGACAGATGGATGGGCCAGCACTGTCTGAAGCTTAACTCCGAAAAAACTGAGATCATTATCTTTGGTGAGTTAAAACCTAGATGGGACCATCTCTGGTGGCCAGCAGAGATGGGTGAAGCACCTAAACCTGTGCTAAAGGCAAAAAATTTAGGAGTGTGGATCGACAACAAATTAGCATTATCCCATCAGACTAATGCTATTGTTACCGCCTCCCATTTTATGATTAAAAAACTTAGAAAAATCATGCCTTATATCCCTATTGATTCCAGAAAGCTGGTGGTTACCGCGCTAGTCCAGACTAAATTGGACTATTGTAATAGTCTCTATTTGGGCATACGCAAACATTTTCTTAAAAAACTTCAATCCATTCAAAATACTGCTGCTCGAATGTTGAGCAATATCCACAAATACGATTCCATCACTAAGGAAATTCGCCAACTCCATTGCCTTCCAGTGGCCAAACGAGTTGAGTTTAAGGCTCTTTGTTTAGCGTTCAAGGCTTTGAACGACACAGGACCTCTGTCGCTCAAAAAGCTATTTATTTGGTACCAACCGGCCAGACAGCTGCGGTCCTCAGGGACTAGACTGATGAAGGTACCTAGAATACGCACTTCGGGTTGGGGCTGTCGGAGTCTCTCTTATGGCACCGCAAAGCTGTGGAACACACTTCCAGCTGAGATGAGAGGAGCAGCGTCCCTCACCATTTTTAGGAGAAAGTTGAAAACCTGGCTTTTTCAGAACTGAGTAACTAGGAGGAATTACGGCAGTCAACAGCGCCAAGACACCCCCGGGTATTCGTGCGCTCAACAAATTTCAATAACATTAACAAAGCTGCCGCTCAAGTAGAAAATCTGCTCGAGCGGCAAGAAAAGAAGCAGCGCCCTCTTGCGTTGCGCATGGTGCCATTCGCCCTGATTTGACATTGCGGGATAAACACCCAGCACTGAAAATCAATGTGAACAGCATGACCAAATGCACTCTGCTGCTTGCGGAACTCCGTGTAGCGTGGCAGAGGTTTTTGGTCACTTCGCCCAGGCCTAATGAGCACCTACCTCCTCACGGAAAACCACAGCCCGGATGACATATGGTGGGTCATCCTGGAGACCTAACCCACTGGAGATCTTATAACTAGCTAATTATTTAAGAAGGAACAGAAATGGGTATACAGGCTGAAAACCAATGTTGTCAGGTTGAATGATGTCATCCCCCAGGACAGAAATCATCAGATCATGACATCATAGACACCCGATACTAGAGACTGGCACATGTCATTCAACCTACATTGACAAGACCAGGCCTCCCCGAAGACAGGACCCTTGCACTGGGATCTGCTGTGACCTCAGATTAACAGAGGTATAAGGTTCATGGATAAAACCTGTGTGGCTAACAATAGTTATATCAGCTCACATTTCCACATTATCATGATGCTGGCAACTGATGTCTTTACTAATCAGAGACCCCTCATGTCTTCTGTGGAAACAGAGATACTTATCACAGTATTTTGAAGTAACCCACTTGGATCCCTATGAGTGCAAATCACAGTTCGGTCCACCACAACATTCCTGGGGGCTAGCTTTTTTCCTCCAAAAACACTTTAGGCTGTAATAATCTATTTATAAATACAGCAGATATTGTCCAGTGTCCCTTCATCTAAGGGCTCATTATCGGTAGCTGGGCCCTCGAGCTTGACACTCTCTTCATGACACTATTGTGTTCCTTCATGCCACATGCAGACCATGCTGTTGCCAGTGGATCAAGAAATAGAATTTCCAACCCCCTTTCAGAGTTTTAAACTCTACAAGCCATCAGAATTGTGATTCTGCATTCATGGATGCGCCCGTTTTCAGACTTATTTTGGCATGATCAATATACCCCTTAGTCACACCCACTAGTATACATTAACAGTTGTCACTTTAATATATTCAGCCGAACCGGCCCTAGGCCACTGTCCCCTACAAATACAACATCATAGGGAGTGCACTATTTATCATGAACATATACCATCACATATAACATGCAATCCCCACATGGCACCTAACATGAGGGGCATTGCTCACCTTAGGCAACAGAGCAATTTTAAACAATAAACAACATCAAATAGAACATGCCCCCCCCAAAGTGGTAACCTATGCGAAGGGCATTCTCATCTCAGGGCAACAGAGTGACTTGACATGCCTCCGGTCAAGAATTCTTCAGCCTCTCAATAAGTGGAGATGTATGGAACATTGCTATGCAACACCACGCTGAACTCTCGAGCTATTTCCCACGTGACAACCTATAAGATAGCCGCTTCTCCACTGGAAGCCCGAGTGACATGGCATCCCTCCGGCTTTCCACGCATCCATCCTGCCCGCATTAACCCACAGTTAAAAGCTGAGCGTTCGCCGATCCTTGCTCTTCCGGGATCGCGGATGGAGGGCAGACCATCATGTTGCTCTCAGCAAGTAAGTCTTCTGGTACCAAATGGCTTTTGCATTTCCTCTTTACACCTGTTAACAATATTAGAGACTGCTTAACCGGTGGGAGCATTTTTATCCATATGTCCACATGTAACTATGTTTTTACAATCCGAATCTCTTAGACCGGGATGTCCACGATCACCAAGGGGCCCATGCCTTACTATAGGAGGGTGAGAAACTCTCCTCTTCTCTCAAACCAGCATGTGTGTGCTTTCTTTACACGTATGTTCCTACATCACATAGGAACATTTTTTATCCATGAATGTGATATGTTCTAGCATTGAGAACTCACTTCACCGACCACAGTTGTGTGCATGTTCCTTTAACTAGAGATAACTAAGTTTGTACCGTAGTGGTACTTTTATATGTTCTATTTGTAATGTTTGCTCTTTGTCTTTTTATTTTTGAACCAGGTACCTAGCACTAAGAACCTACACATATCAGTGTAAGTCTATCACCTTACCTATTTTTATGGTATACTTTTGCACAGAGGTGGGGGTCACACATACATAGGAGGATCCCCACTCTCTCTAAGAGATATACACATATAGGTCCTGAAGAAATGCCACTTGATCTTCTTTGACAGTACAGGCATGAAACATGTCAAACTTGAACTGGTATCAACTTAATATATTTGATGACACTTTTCTTATTCACTAGAAGCTAGGATCATTATATCCCTAAGTTTCCACATTGTGTTTAGCTTTGACATGGATTATTTCACACTAAGTAAAACAAAACTACGAAGTATCTATAGCCAATTTTAACCTAGATCCATTTCCAATCTTCCCATTCTTATACTGGGATAGATTAACATTCCCAGTATTCCTTTGGCAAATTGAAAGTATCTCTGGCAAAGCGGCCCCTTGTGAGGCCAGTTGGGCTTTGAAACACCAGCCCAACGAGGAGCAGGCTCGATGGTGAAGCATGCCGCCTTCAGGTGGGTGAGGGCAATTGCTTCTAAGAGCAGACGCTTCTAGTGACCAATGATGTTCTGGGTCTTTAATATAAGACCTTGAACTTAGATATCCGAACGGTATACCCTATTGTTATTGCAACACTGTGACCACCATTAGTAGATACCTTGTGGGTGCAGCTATTCAGCAGAAGTATCAGCTGATCCAGATTATTCAACTCCTGCGTAACCTCAGTGATATCCTGTGCAAACTCTACAATCTGAACTGGTGCAGGATGACTTCAAAACACTGACTGCAGCAGTGTCTGGTTTAACTGCTGCTTTTTGTGAACAAGCACCATCTGCTGCTACCTCTGTAAGTGAAACAGCTCCATTTGGCAGCATTATGAAAAGTGGGACACTGAGGCACCTGTCACCTCCACGCCATTCTCACACAGGCTGCTGCAGTGTTACTTTTTATGTAAATGTTTGCATTGGTGTTATGCAATAAAACAGGTATACAATGAAGTTGTAATGGCAAGAACAAATAGATCATACAGGATTTTAATTGGTAGAAAAACGAAAACACAAGTAAAAACATTGTACCAATCTAAAAACCTAGAAAAGAGTGTGGCAAACTAGGTGGGGTAAATCAGGATGGGGAAGGGTAGAGGATCCTGGTGAAGCAAAGCGACATCTATATTAGTGTGGGAGTTACCAGGGAACTGAAAGTATGGACCCCTTGGTGAGGCTGGGTAAGGAGTGTTTGAGGTGAGAACCCTGAAAAATAAATGGGAGATGTCCATTAGTTGTGCGATACATGATAGGGGTTAAGGAGAAGTCTACCCAGCCGGAGCAAGTGTCTGGATGATGCAGGATGTAGGTTGGATGGAGGAGGGTACCCCTACGTTGGGACTGAAGAACACTCCACACCGCCGCATGCTCCTAGCCTTTTCCCTGTGGAGCACCACAGATTCTACTTTGGCCCAGGCATTCAGGGACTGATGCCAAGATGCGCTGGAAGGAGGCTGGGGACTTCCCCAATGCGTTGTGATAGTGTGATTCGCAATAAACAGGGTGCGATCATAAAGTTGACTGGCCACATTACACTTTTTAGAACATTTCTAAATACCCAAAGCCACTATTTCCCAAGTATCCATCCTTGGGGCAGTGATCTTTAGAAGGACTTGTTTATCTGCTCTGGTTGAGGATAACACTAAGTAATCTACCTCCAAGAGACGCAAAAATCAATGTCCTAAAGTGAGTGTCTGGCCAATTCTTTTTCTACCTGAGGGCCACGCATTTGCTATCTGCTCATGGACTGTTGTCGATAAAAGGACTCTAAACAACTTTTGGCCAATTTGAACTTTCTCATCCATAATCGAGGTTACCTTATTTTCTAATAATCTTACATGGACTAAAATGTGTCCTATTCTAAAAATATTTATTTACTACTAATAATACCTGGAAGTACCTCCTTGGAATAAATTTGCAAAAAAAATAATTTTCTTACAACCCATAAAGACTTTACATATAATAATATTGTCAATCATTTAGCCCATTCAATCAATACTACAAACAATAATAGTCAAATTACCCTCATATACCTAAAGTAACAGCAAATGTTTCTGGTAATAAAAAACACTTTAATGAAAATGTGTCAAACATCCAAAACACGAATAAGGATAAAGGATTTCTCCTGATATTGTTCCAAAGCGGTGTCAATAGCTAGATAGAACTCGAATACCCCGAGTTTTCTGAAAATATCAATGGAAAAACAAATCATAACACTTAAAATGTCAGAAACATAATGGATGAGACTTACCAACAAGGTAGGCTCTCCTTGGTGCAAGGCCTGCCATCTGTTGTGGTACGCCACTGTTGCATAGCACCTGCAAGTCATTTGTTGAACCAGAACATTTTGCTCATACACTGGTGATGTAGCAGCCCACAGTCCAAAGCAGCTGCACATTGATGGAGTGGAAGTGCTTCCAATTCTGGTAGACCTGCTCCCGGTCATGCGGTGGCAAGAATACAACTTGGGAACCATCAATCATACCTACAACGTGTGGCATTCCTCTCAAAACATAAAACTCAACGTTACATTTTATCAGTGTTGCCATATCGGTAGCAAATGGGATGTACTCATGCATGTATCTGAGCAGAACATCGAGGAACTGGGTTGAAGCAGCCTCTAAACTTAGCTGCAGCATTCCATTTGAATCTCCCACTGTATTTTGAAATGAACCAGTTGCACATAAATGTAATACTTCCATGATTTTCAAAACAGGTGGTACGACAGTATAAATTTTGATGCGCGGTAAAACTTGTGTTACGCTCAAGTCTGTGACTTTCCTGCACAGTCTGTAAATGTGGTCGTGGTCTCTACACACAATCGTTACGTTGATGTGTCCTTCTAATTCTTGCCTGGAGTTGTTGTTTGACATTTCTGCAAAATATAAATGCAACGTATAGATTATATTGCTACAAACAGGGTAGAAAGTCACATTTTTATAAAACAAAATACTATTTAATAAAGCAGTCATTTGTCTCCTGGCTACAATGTGAGTTTTGTTTGTTGCACTTCTCACACACAGACAAATATAATTTGCCAAAGACAAAACAATATTTGGGTTAATGTTGAGTCTCTGCCAAGGGACCTCTATTTGTAAACACACTCTCACACTTTAAATTCAATGTAAAATAAATATATTAATTTTCTTAAATAAACTACATGTAAAATTCCCTAAATATATTTTACAGTTTTTCAATAAAATAAATATATGCATTCATTTTAGGGGAGGTAGGAATTGGCAGAGTTTGATTCTGCAGAATTCTGCGTAATTACATTAAAATTCCAAGAGATTCTGCTGAATTCCGTGAAGTCACTGAGGGGGCATTTGGCACTACTTTCTTCACGCAAAATGCAACCCTGCATCCAAAAATGGTGCGATGATGCAATTTGGTGTAAGAAAATAGCACAGCCAAACACCACTATGCGCCTTACGTACTCTGCAGCGAGTACTGCAGAGTATTTAAGGGTACCGCCACTGAGTGGTATGCAGTGGTTTCTAAACTTTGGAAACCACTGCATATCACTCTGCAGTGCATACCCATCGGTGCCCTTACATACTTTGCAGTGATTACTGCAGAGTATGTAAGGCCACCGAGGGGTGTGCATTGCAGTGATCTCTAAACAGGATGGGAAGAGGGAGCAGTCCCTCTGTTTAAAAACCACTGGAAATTATGTAAGGGCACTGAGGGGTATGCAGTAATCTGCAGAGTAAGTAAGGATGCAGAGGGATATGCCCTACTGTTTGATTCAAAACAAGGCCACAAGAGGGAGTAGTCCTTCTATGTTTAAAAACCACTGCAGAATAAACTTTAATCTACAGGGATTTTTAAACATAGAGGGACTGCTCCTTCTTCCAGCCCTTTTTTGAAAACAAGAACCAATGCAAATTAATCCTACTGCCGGAACAGCGGAATTAATGAGTTATTCCGCATTTCAAGAGTAATGCGGAATTGCTAAATTCCTCCGACTCCGCCAGCAGACTTAAAAATTCAGCCCAGGCCTCATTCATTTCCCCCGCAATAACAACAATTTTTAAACTTATTAATTTTTTTTTTTTATTTCTGACAAACTTAATAGATATTACAAGGCGGATGATGTAACTCTATTCTAATGGGGACTGTATAGTTTTTATTGAATGAAGCAATGTAAGAGATGATGGATGCTTCCATCAACAACTTACTGCTGGTCCATCGTATTGTCAGGCATAACATAGGCTGGCAGGGATGTTTTTTAGGCAGACCAAACATGGTAGATGTCTGACATATCTGTCATATACAATGGACTAGTAAACCAATGCTGTACCTCCAATTAACGGCAGCAGGCCCTTAATTAGTTGAAAAGGTACCTGATTGATGGAATCCATTGTTCTTGCAAAAGGGGTCCTGCCTAAATTCAGCCAGGAGTATGGTCCTGCAGAGAGTCGGATAGGTAAAATTAAGTATCATACTTGTTTTATAATTATTCAGATAATTTAAATATTGTTTGACATGATGCTCTGACCCTAATGTGGTAGTAGCCATGTCCACTGAAATAAATGTGCCATGTACCCTCTTGTTTTGATTTTGAGTTTGACACACAGGATACTTCACCACCAACTACACCACCCTGGGTGAATATCTAGCTTACACATGAAAAAGGCAAGCCCTGACTACAACCCAACAGAGCAGTGCCCCTGGCAGAAATGAACAGAAAAATACTACTCTGTCAGCCTGTGGTCATGGCCTGCCTTTGGCATAGGCAAGCTGGGCGTTTACCAGGACACCAACATTTAGAGCAGTGCATTGCGGCCCATCCATGGACATTAATTCCATGTCCCCATAATGAATAACAGAGGATGACTAGGTACCAGGTGTATTCTTATTAGCTTATACTCTTACTTCACAGACCATTAAAGAACTGGCTCCTCAGCAAAGATGGAATTGTTGAATGGTCTTGATAGTGTGGACTTGCACATTTTATCCACAAGCAGCTCACATGTACGATACCAGTAGGATGTTCTATTTTAGAGGCTTTAGCCCCAAAATTGGAAAAAGAAAGAAATAAGGTAGAAAGTAAAAAGTCAGTCCCATTACTCAGAGGTGCAACTGGCCCATTGAACAAACCACTTTACAATACCAGTCAGCTAATCACCAATACATTAAAAGGTGAGCGTTCCTGTGAATTGTTACCCAAAAAATAAAATGCCATTAGAGGATTGGACATGGCTTCCTGCAACCCTTGCAAATGTGCCTTTAGGAGATGAGAACTGAATTTTGCCGGCTGCAAGTGGTAAAGATATACAACTGACAATATGTTCTTGGAATGTGCACGGGCTGGCACATTTGCTGGCCGATCCGGATACTCTCTTATTTTTAAATACCTTTGAAATTTTAATGTTCCAAGAAACATGAAGAGAACAAGTAGCCCCATTACTTGGGTTCAATTAATTTAATCTCTCTGCTGTATGCACTAATAAACTAGGACTTTCATGTTATATTGCCTCTGAACTAAACCTAACAATATAAGTAGTTGACTTGGCTGCAATGTGTTCTCTTACAGTACAACTGTTACAAGATGATAATATTTAATGTTTATTTAAGTGTGAAAACAATAAGGTGACCCAGCTGTATATCTTACAGGATATCATAAGCTCATTAGCATTTCGGTATCCAGATGCTGATTTGATAATTTCTGGTGACTTTAACTTACATCTGGTAGCTTTTAACCTCTTACATAGAAAGAGTAATGGTATCATAAATCTGTGCTGCAACAATCTGCACCAGCTTGGGCTACTCTTGCTAAAAGAAAAATCCTTGTGCAAATCAAGGCCAGTTCCATCTTTTAAACAGTCCAAACATAGCTCAATAATCGACTACACCTTTATTTCAGAAAAACTGAGCTAAAAAATAATTGAATATAAGGTGACTCCTCAACTCAAAAGTGACCATAAACCTCAGATATTAATGCTACAACTGCCAATAAGCTGTAACCCCAAAATCTAATGAGCTTCTCAACATGGTTCATTCTTCATATAACTTGAAAAGACTGGTATGGCATTCGGATAAACAAGTAGAAATAATAAAGTTTGCCGAAGCCATAATTAAACATAGTGACCAATGCCAGGTGGGGGTAGGTTCAACGCTAGATAAATGGAATTATATTACCATATCCTTGGTGGGTAAATTTCCAGCACGAAATTGAAGAAAAACAAATCCATCATTTATCTCCCCAAATAAATGGTATTCATCTCAATTACTTAAACTAAAATGTTCCCTTAATAAAGCTGTACGGGAAGTTTCTTCCCATAAATACCGGCAATCTTATTATGCATTTAAAGATAAAATGCCGGTTCTAAGAAGATTATATAGACGAGACGTTTTGTTGAATAAATGACGCTACCAATCAGGGCTATGGCATAGATTACAACATAAGTAGAAGTAGGTAATAGAATGCACACCATTGTCGTACTCAACCATTGTCAAATAGTAATCCAATGTTTTTCTAGTGCGTGCAGCCTGGACAGGTGCCTTGCCCCAATGACACACGCATGAAACTCCAAATAGGTAAGAGCACAATTATGCCCTTGTCCCAGACGCACAGCTTGTTGCAAAAAATTTATCCACACTGACTCCTTTTTCGTTTCTTAATTCATTGATATCCATTTTATTCCATGTAATCCTTGATATATTCAATCTTTTCGTTATTCACATGAAAGGTGATGGTTTCACTTTGCTTCACATGTGTGAGTAATGCCTATCCGGGCCCTTGAGAAGGGAAACAGTGATTTGTGGGATGTGTAGTTTTATCAGTTAGTATTTTGAATGGATTGTTTCAGTGATTGGTTGGGCATTAGGGAGTGGTCACGGTACACGAAGGATAAAGGGTAGGGTCACATGACAGGTTTTGAACGGAATATTTGTTTGTCAGACGGAGTGGAAAGTGCTGGGAAGTTGATTGGATTGAAATATAGGATGGAGGTATGGGGGAAAGCTGAGTTTGGTCTGTTAATGGTGGGGCTTTCAAAAGTATTATTTAATGGGGATTGTGTATGGGTGTTGACGTATGAGAACATGGGGGTCTAATATCCAGGGGGGTATAGCGTGAGAGAGTCTCCTTTGAGCTTACAATTGTTTGAAGCGTTTACATACGCTTTTAGAGGGATAACGCCATCCAGAAGTGGGCTGTAAAACATGGCAGTAATTTGTGTATAAAATTTAAAGTGTAACAAGAATGCCGACATACATTGAACTTAACAGAAATCTAATGACAATTTTTTAACGTTATAGTGAACCCCTGAAGAAGGGCTTGGAAAGCCCGAAATGCATTGGGTTAACATTTTGAAGATGTTTAAGGAGCATCATGGTTTCCGTCGTGTTTGACACAAAGGCCCGGATAGGCATATCTCACACATGTGAAGCAAAGTGAAACCATCACCTTTGATGTGAATAACGAAAAGATTGAATATATCATGGATTATATGAAATAAAATGGATATCAATGAATTAAGAAACGAAAAAGGAGTCAGTGTGGATACATTTTTGCAACAAGCTGTGTGTCTGGGACAAGGGCATAATTGTGCTCTTACCTATTTATAGATTACTACATGCCTCTAAATTAAATAATGTGAAAACATTTTGAGAAATCATTAACGACCTCGAAAGGGGAGGCAATAGGGCTCACAGCATCAATATTATGGAGGGCGAATGGGTAACGTTTAATACCAACTTGTATGGTGTGTGCGATTTAGATGTGAATAGGCAAGACTTGTACTAAAATTGTGATAAAATCAGCAAGCCAAATATAGAGAAACTGAGTGGATCCAACCCGGTGAATGGCTGGATTCCACAAACAGCACTTTGAAATCTAGTGAGTTATATATAGAGCATGTGAGCAACCCTAATTTCGGAGACTAATTTGTATTTTATAAGCACTACCTAAATCGTCATTCTCCTACACTGCCTTCGATCAAATGGGGCTCCTGGCCCAAATGGGATTCCTAATGCTATATTCCGTGCCAATATTGACATGTGGGCCGAAGTGTTAACTCCAGTGTTCAATGAGGTATTGGCATTGAATACTGCCCCTGTATCCTGGCAAGGTAGCATCGTGCAGCCCATTATAAAAAATGGCCCGGTTGACAACCCTGCCAATTATCAGCTAATTGCCCTAACCGATGTAGACGCTAAGGTCTTTGCCTCCCGTCTGTTGATCGATTTGGAAAACTGGGCAGCTCTGCAAGATATAATCCCAATTATCCAAACAGACTTTCGTAAGGGCCAATTCTCCTCTATACCAACACTTGGGTCCAGGTCAAGTTAGGTGATGGTGGTTCTCTATCAGAAAAAATTAAAACCCATAATGGTCTTAAGCAAGGCTGTGTCCTTGCACCCTGCCTTTTTAATCTATTTTTGTCAGATCTACTTCAGCACCTTGAGCCTGTTAACATCCATCCTCCAAAAATTGGTAAGGACCATCTTAGTTATTTACAATATGCAGACAATACCATTTTGGTGAGCCAAACCCCGAAAGGCCTACAAAGATTGAGTAATGCATTTGATGATTATATCCTAGTGAACGGCCTGGAACTAAATATAAAAAAAACTAAAATCATGATAATCGGCCAGGAAAAATTTAAGATTGATTCATGGAGGGCTAGAGGAGGGCCAATTGAAGTGGTAAAAGACATATAAATATCTGGGTACCTTATTTGACAATAGGGTCTCATTTAAAAGTCATTTTAAAGACCTAGGGGCAAAAACCGTAACCCTAATTTATGCTTTTAAATGCTTCCATAAATCACTGAGATGCCAATCATACGAATATCTCCTTAAAGTCATGAGAGCAAAGTTACAGCCAACTATTACATATGGCTCGCCTATTACCAGGGGGAAAGTTGCAAAACTATTGGACCTATTAGTAATTAAGGCCTATAAATCAAACTTTGGGATCCCTAGGTCAATTGGCCAAGCAGAAATTAGTTTGGAGTTTGGCCCCCAAAGATAGTCTATGGTGTCGCAAGAGTCGTTTCTGAAATGTATGTTCTCTTTGTCTTCATCTGACCCTGACTCTTTAACTAACATCTGCTGGCATGAAATAATTTGTTCTGCCTATACAGATACCTGGCGATCTCACATTTCCATATGTCTCCAGTTATGATCTGCAGATAGGGCTCTCTGGATTGACAATGTCCAGTTTTAAACAAATGCTAAAAAAACCTAACCAAAACCAACTCATTTAATGCGGATAAATTAGGCTTAGCTGCAAAAACCCATGCATTGTTTGTGATTAATGCATGTCAGTCTTTGCGAATCCAGCCTTATCTGAATGCCCATTTCTCAGCCCAAGTGAAAGAAACATTCTTAAAAATAAGATTGGGCATAACTTCAACCAAGGAGGGTATGCCGTCTTGGATTCAACAATGGCCAAGTACTAAATGTAGATTGTGTGGGTGGCCACGTGAAACCTTATTGCACATGGTAAGTGCGTGCCCTAAATTGCTTAAAATATGCTGTACACTTTTAAAACCTCTATTTCTTAAGGCTGGGGTAAGATCAGCTCATCAGGCCCTTATTTTATGTCTATCGGGCGAGTCGATTCCATTCCTATGTCAATTGATTAAAGTATTAGCTAATGTAAAAAAATTATTGGTGTCTGCAAACTAAGGGATGTCTTAATGAATCAGGAATTATAGTGGTTCTTTTTAGGTTGCTGACACCTTGAATGATCTTGTGTCTAAGCTACTATGGTAATTAGGCCCTAAAGAATATATGAAAACATTGCTGCGCTTTCATTGCTCGTTTGCACAATGGTATTCATTGCTTAAAGTCTAGCCCTTAGGCAATTTCAGTTAACAGGCCTCAAAGCATATAGAGACCCCTTATTGCTTATTTGCACAATTGTCCATAATGTTACAGTTTGTGCACATTGACACTTTATAGCATATTTGCACAATGTAATATAATGTCTAGAGTTTTTATTGTATACTCCTGGGAATATAACCATAATAGTCTTACAGTTTTATGATTATAGTGCTTTCGTGACAAAAGATGTTTATATGTGGTATCAATGTTCTAGTTCGGCATGTAACCATAGAAACATTCTTCTTGTACAGGCAGACATTGTTTAAAGAAACTGGAAATTGTGTTTTTTTTCTTATTTAAATTTTTAATGTTTTAATTGCAATGATTGTTGTTAATCAAGCAATAAAGAAGTAATTCATTCATTCAGTAGGATGTTGTCAAGACCATCTCTATTGCTCAGGACCCTAACTGTACACTTACTCTTATCTTGAACTTGCCTATATGTTATTTAGGTAATGGCTGAACTATGACCAGTGCCCCAATACCGCCATTATTGAGGTTCCCCTCCAGGCTCCGTGACTAATCTACCTTGTGTGCTTTTTTAATATCCTGCTTGGTTCTTTATCAACACAGATCACCAATATAAGTCACCTAGATACAAAATGGGTTGAATAAAGATGCGGATTTGCAGTATTGGTCATATGAGGAATGAGCCCGACATGACATATATCGCACAACTAGACTGCTGAATTTCCAGTGTGAATGTCTGACCCACAGGACATTAACTCCATGTCCCCGTAATGAATAAGAGAGGATGATTAGGAAGCAAGTGTATTCTTGCATGCTTATGTTCTTACTTCACAGACCATCATAAATCTGGCTCCCCAGCAAAGATGGAATTGCTGAATGCGCTACATAGCGTGGACCCATACAATCCATTCACTAGCAGTTCTCATGTACAATATCAGCGGTATTTTGTCAGACCATCTCCACTGCTCGGGACCGTGACTATACACTTACTCTTATCATGAATTTGTCCACATGTTATTTAGATAATTGTAGAACCATGACATATGCCCTTGTATTAATTCTCCCCTTCAGGCGTTATTACCAGTTTACCTAGTGCACCTTTTAATATTCAGTCAGTATTTACCAACAATAATCCCCAATATGTGCCACTATACCACCGTCTAATCTCTCCCCACACATTACATATTATCACTTTTATTCTACAAGATGGCGCTTAACCTGGAGGTACACATGCTTGGTTCACTTACACGTTTAGATGGACCCCACTTAAGAGTTTTCTACAGTCATTTGCCTATTATACTCCTGGGTCCTGCTTTTGAACCCAGCTGTATACTACGATACGCCTTTTATTGTCCTCCACTAACCTTGTTTATACATATTGAGAATTATTTTGTGATAGCATGCAATTTTATTATATTGCATGTTTGTGAACATCTAGGCCTCGAATTCCTCTGCGCAATATGGCCGCATGTTTTATCATGGCTTCACTTCCGGCTCTCCTCGCGCTAGACTTTTCTCTTTCTCCTAGACCACACAGCACACCTGGTGTATAATGAGATTTAGTACCGTAGTAAGGGTATCACCCTAAACTGTCACGCCAGTTTCCTCACATGGATGGTACACAAGATATGGGACACACACATGTCCTATAAACTAATGGATGGAATTTTGGTGCAACAAAGGGTTTTTGGGAATATTCTTGGCCACATGTCCCGACATTAATTTTATTCTTGTTAACCACTTGCATGACCAATTACATGCTCTAATAATTATATGACACAACTGATGCCAGCACTGTCTTTTCTGCTCCCAAATATCCCTTCCAAAACTCATGCGACATTGATTGATTGATTATGGATGGTATGATACCTTGAATTTCCATTGGACTTCTGACAATTTCCTGAACTGTATATACAAATTTTGATTATTTATCATCATACTCATCATTAATTGATGACTTTGGGTGTAATCGCTGTGTATACATTGTATTCTTTGTACTAAATGATGCTATTAATATTCATGTACCTCATAAACCGTTCACTTGGGACAGTACTATTATACGTATTATATATGTTTCCTTGCTAAAATAATTTTTCAACATTGTTAAACCGTATTAACAATTGATCGCTGTCAATTGGAACTGTTAACTATTATTTATGTGTAATTAATGTACATGGCTATTGCATTTTGACATGTTGGCTGACATTTTTGTTCCGCCCTGGTGGACTTATGTTGCACTGTGACTTTTTCCCTCGTGACATAACTGGCTTTGCTCGCCCTACTTGACAATTATATTGCTAAGACCCCATAAGTATTCTGAATGAACTTGTTTTATGATAATTTATGTGTAACTAATGGTATTGGTGTTTAATGTTAAATATCTTTTTGATCTTTACATTGGTAACAACAATTGTGCATTACAAACCTGCTCCCTTTGGGTTGGGGTATCTTGAATCTGGTTTCTTTTCTGACCTCACCAGGTAATTTGTGTTCTTTCGTTTTTTTCTTTTCTTCTCCATTGTTTGAGTTTTTGGCTTATTGTTTTTTTTTTTTATGGTTTAGTGATTCCCCGGTATATGTGTCACAAACATATTTTATAAAATCAGCCTTGAGAAAGCCCCAGGCCTGCGTGCTGTGAAGGGGTGAAAAACATGTTGGCTGTCTTTTCCAGCAGAATCCTCTTGGATCATGAGAGAAATAAACTTATAGGAAATAGGCATTGACTACTCTAGACTTTTCTATGCATTTTGGAATTGGAATAAACAAGATGATTTTGATATGCAGCTCTGTCCTTCCTACAATCCATGTACTTTTCCTTAATGGGTTAGGGGTTTCTTATTGGGACATCTGGATTCTCTCCAATATTGCCCACTAAACTAGGACGGATCGCTCCTGGGATATCTTGCCCTTCTTTGCCTCTAAAATGCAGTATATTTTATGGGCAGAACATGTATTTTGCATGTTCTGGCAGTAAAAACATGAAACTGTCCTTTTACTGTGAAAATACTTGGTCGCCCCATTGGAAAGTACAGGGTTACACGCTGACCACTCAGCTGTGCTAACTACTGAACAGTGTGACAAAAGTTTATAATCCAAGGTATCAAACAACTCATTACATTGAACCCGACTAGATGCTCTAGTCAAAACTGTTACAGATTGGTTCACAACTTTTACAAAGTCCCACTTTCTTGCCTTTAGTCTCCTGTGGCCTTAGCAGTTGCACAAGACGCGTGTCCCTGAAACAGCGTTCTGTCCTCCTTGGGAAATGTGCTAACGACTCCCAGGAACGGAGACTATAGAAGCCTGCACTGGAGAGAGGTGTAACCTCCCTCCTGCAAGAAGCAACAAGGGTGTTGCCCCAAAAGGTGAGTTTCAAGGGAGAAGCCGCCATTAAAGGGAAAATGGGTAACACTTGGGAAAGGGGCTACTCCGTTGTCTAGGCAGTTCGGGCTGGACTGTTCCATGAGGCACAGGGTCAGACTGATTTGCATATGGCCATGTCTGAACTGGGGTGGTGGAGTGAGCTAAAGTATGATGATGGATTAAACCCAGATCAGTTGACTGGGGGTGAGTGTTTGATTAGCTCAAACGCTCCGTCCATCATCCCCTTTGGTATCGCTTTGTTCGCCCTAAGTTGGCAGGGTATGCCCAGACGTGGGTCCCTTCCTCACTTTGCCACTGGATTCAAGATAGCCTGGCTGATGACGGCTGAATAGCCAGAAACCGGTCCCGGGATGCTTGTTTCCGGTCCAGGGAAGACATGGCTTGGCAGTTCGGGCTGGACTGTTCCCATGAGGCACAGGGTCAGACTGATTTGCATATGGCCATGTCTGAACTGGGGTGGTGGAGTGAGCTAAAGAATGATGATGGATTAAACCCAGATCAGTTGACTGGGGGTGAGTGTTTGATTAGCTCAAACACTCCGTCCATCATCCCCTTTGGTATCGCTTTGTTCGCCCTAAGTTGGCAGGGTATGCCCAGACGTGGGTCCCTTGCTCACTTTGCAACTGGATTCAAGCTAGCCTGGCTGATGACGGCTGAATAGCCAAAAACCGGTCCCAGGATGCTTGTTTCCGGTCCAGGGAAGACATGGCTTGGCAGTTCGGGCTGGACTGTCCCCATGAGGCACAGGGTCAGACTGATTTGCATCTGGCCATGTCTGAACTGGGATGGTGGAGTGAGCTAAAGAATGATGATGGATTAAACCCAGATCAGTTGACTGGGGGTGAGTGTTTGATTTGCTCAAACGCTCCGTCCATCATCCCCTTTGGTATCGCTTTGTTCGCCCTAAGTTGGCAGGGTATGCCGAGACGTGGGTCCCTTGCTCACTTTGCCACTGGATTCAAGCTAGCCTGGCTGATGACGGCTGAATAGCCAGAAACCGGTCCCAGGATGCTTGTTTCCAGTCCAGGGAAGACATGGCTTGGCAGTTCGGGCTGGACTGTTCCCATGAGGCACAGGGTCAGACTGATTTGCATATGGCCATGTCTGAACTGGGGTGGTGGAGTGAGCCAAAGAATGATGATGGATTAAACCCAGATCAGTTGACTGGGGGTGAGTGTTTGATTAGCTCAAACGCTCCGTCCATCATCCCCTTTGGTATCGCTTTAGGTAGACATGCTGGCACTAGGGACAGGAAATGGGCAACCAGTTGCCAAACAGGTTTTTCAGGGGCTTGTAATCCCCTTGGTAGCCACACCTCTGGGTTGAGCTAAGGAGCTCTGGACGATGAGAGAGGGGTCCTGCTATGTTGGGAGTGAGCAGAATGGTGCATCCTGGGATAGCCAGATGCCACTCTTCCCAGGAAGTGGTCATCAGGAAGGAGGGAACTTAGAAGCCCATAGGCACTGACCGCATCTACCTTGAGGGAACTTTCTGAGCATTAAAAAGGTACCCCTGGCACCCAGAACTCAGATCTCGACTGGACTGAAAGAAAGACTGCCCTGCTGCACTGTGGAACCAACAAAGAAAAGTTGCACCTATGTGGACTGCACCCGCTGTACCAGTTGGCTAGCGAAGGGAGAGGGACTGTGCCTGCCATGTCCTGCTCATGGAGAAGTCATCTCCAGTGCCCAACCGAAGCAAGAGACTCCAAGGGTCAGTTGGCTGACCTCTTTGTGACAGCACAGGGCCACAACAGCTGAAGACGCCTGCTGGGGCATGTTGGTAGCCCAAATCTTCAAACTCCATTTCTTGTCACCGTGTGACACAAGAGACCAAGACCCAATGCTCAAAGTTGCACCGAAGTCTGCTGGACCTGGGAGAGTTGTTGGAGTGCAGCTTGGCTGCCCAGAAGGCAAGTTATCATGCAAGGAAGGATTTGACTGTGACCACGATACCAGGCGACTGGTAGACCAGGGGTGACTAGACCTCGGCCAGGACCGAGAGGACTTCAAGGGGCAACAACCTTGTGGCTAGGACTGCCCCCCATGGACTGAGGAGTAGTTGCAGAAAGACGCCCATTAAGCGCATGGCATACCACTGCATTCTTGAACATCTTCAGCATCCTGTATTCCTTGCATCAGGACCACTTCCATAGGAGCCTATTGCAGACGGATAGCAATGCTGGGAACTTCCCAAAGACTGCTTCTACCTTTGAGGTAACTGCTTCTGTGGACCTTGCTGATCCCCCTGATTGGCTCCCTGGCAGGGTTGGTTGTCTAAAGTAACTCTTAGTAACCACATTGACACTTGCCCAAAGGTTTCTTGAAAACATTTCTGTCAGATTTGTTGAATTTGTCAATGCTGGTTTGCAGTTAAATGAAAACGTGCATATTTACTGCATCTTGTAAAATCCAGAACTCTCTGATGGATCTTTTTCATTGTGGTGTATAAAAATACACACTATTTTTATAAATTGGTGTTGAATTTCTTGAGTGTCTTGTGTATTTCTTCTTGAATTGTCTTGCTGCTATTTAAATGCTTTACACTTGTTCCTTTGTGTAAGCCTTGCTGCTCAGAGCCAAAGCTACATGGTGTTTAGCTGAAGGTCGGACAGATGAGAGCTACTGGTCCTAAAGGGGTTGGTAAGTGTATTACATGGTGAGGGGGGACAACCACACCATATAATAGACCCCATTTCTTTGCAGTAATCTACTATGTTTGACACTTAGAATATGGCAGATGGGATAACTGCCATATTGGTATGGAGTATCACATCCGCAAACTCTAAAAAAGAGCTTCCATTAAGTATATAATCATTATGCAACAGAGAAATACTATTATTGTTTATATAATACAGAACTAGATTGCTTGGAAGTTAATGTCAACTCAAAACATCAAATGATGTTCCTCTTAAGAAGTTGTGAATCATTGGTCAATAATTCTAAATAAGACCAATGTATGTTAAGTAATATTCACATAATATCTCAATATTTTTTGTTTCAAATTTATGATGTTTGCCAGTATAGTTGTGTTAATAGCATTTCTCTTTTTCTTATCTCCCTTTGTGTATGTAAGCCCCATAACAAAAAGATCTGTCGGACCATTGACAGGAGTGAGCACTGCCAGGTGGTCTATAGAGGACCTTCAGCGGTGGACCCACCTCATCACTCTAAACCAAATGGAAAGATCATCTCAGCAGAAAATGTGGGTGTTGTGGATTCTGACCCTTATGATGTGTCGCATTCTTGCAGTGGCCTACTCCGACATGGCTGGGGAACTAAAGGCCATGGAATAGTGACAATAGGGTAAATTTGATCACCTTTTTAAGAATTGATGTTGCCCATGACTCTTTACAGTTTGGTGGATGGGATACTGCATCTCAAATGTGACAGATATAGGGTATACCCTTTTATATTTGCCATAGGATATAATTCCCTTATAACACAGCGAATGGGACAGCCAGTACATTTGTGATGCAGTATTTCATCCACCAAACTGTAAGTCAGACCCATTGTGTCTAGACAGTGGTTTCGGTTTCAATACTAATATTGCTTTTTCTTAATTTTTGCACTTAACTGTGCATGTTAACATGTTTTCAAATTAACATGTGTACAAACATATGTATTTGTAGGCTAGCTTCCAACCATGTTTTAAAAAAATAAGGGTTTATTTATGTTTTTGTGGATGGGCTACCCCATGGCAAACATGATGGATACCCCATCTGCTGTGTTAAAAGTACTATGGGCAATAATGGACTTGTAATACAGCAAATAGGATATTTGCCAGGTTGATGACGTTTTCCGTCTACCAAACTTGAAACGAGGCCCTAAATCAAGTGGGTCAGCTGGCTGATACTGTGATGGAAGGAATATGTGGTGGACACACTCAGATTTTTACAAAACATGATGTGCCGACACTGTTATGCAAAATACACCACTATGTGACTGGGACAGTATCCCCTGGCCACTACTTGAGGGCATGGTATTTGTGAGCATCCTGGTCTTGGTCAAATGCATGACCAGGTTATTCTCACAAAGCAGGCTTTGACCTTTACATACTCTTTGGTTTGAGGGAAAGTCCAAATAGTCCTTTAACTGTGATAGCAGATATTTGCATTGATGACTGCATGGCTGGAGTTAGGAAAGTACACCATGCAGGGGACATTCCTGCTCCAAACAAAATAATAATATCGTAACATTATGTATTTTGGGCCAGATTTTAAGTTTGGGGTATTAGGTACTCCATCGCAAAGGTGGATGTTACCCTGTCTGCCATATTACAAGGGCTTTATATCATATGGCACTTGAATTATGGTGGATGAGATATCTGTCATGTTTGTCACAGTGTGTCTTATCCGCCAAACTCTAAACTGGGCCTAATGTTATTAACATTTGTGAGTCCTTTCATGTGTTGTAGTTACATGAATCCATGTGTCAAATGAACTGTTTGTTGCATGAGTATTGCTAATTGTGTGATTCTTACAATCACTGCTTAGTCCATTGTGTGTGCATACCTGGGATATGGTTATTGTCAAAATGTTGAACAAAAATGTCCTGAGTACAAAATATAGTCTTTCACTTCTGATGTTTTCCAAAGCTACTTATTTTGAGTTTGACAGATGGGATACTCCATCACAAACATGAAGGATCCACTGTATTACATGTGCATTTTATCATATGGCACTTGTAATATGGCAGATAGGATTTCTGCCCCTTTTGAGACAGGTTATCACATTCGTCAGACTTTAAAGATGGGCCACAGTGTTTTACTACCATAACAAATTCAGCTAAAACTGTCAATGTTAGCTCAGCTTTAAACCTGGCATATTTTATGATGTCACCTTATGTGCCCTTTCATCTGACTGTTATCATTGATTCAGATGTTTGCTGTGTGCACACTTTGATATTTCACTTTGTGCCATTTTACTGATGTTTGCATATGTCTTCTTTCATCTTCTTCTGGAGCAAGTAATGGAGACACTAGCGAGCCTTTGGAGGAAAATCAGGACGGCCACCTGGAGTCCCAAGATGGACAAACAGACATGAAAAGACCCAGGAGTACCGAGGGTGAAGGGTTACATCTCCATCAGAGTCCGAAGCCTCTAACTCTGGCCAGCTCTTTGTGGAAGAACCATCTGAGCCATAATCATCTGCTCATGTGGCAGCCATCACCACTAGCACCAGCATCACTCTAATATCAAGCCAGCACCCAGCCCGAAAATGGGCAGGGGATCTCCTTCATACCGGGTACCTCTCCTCCATTCTTGCTCTGCCAATACTTGTGTTGGAGGAAGCACTGGAGGTTCTTAAGAACCTCTCTGTGGGGCAGTTGACATTTCTTGGATGCCATCCAGTGAGTCATTAAGCAATCGAAGAGAATGACTGACATCCTGGAGGATGTTCGCTCTGCCTTGTTTGCCACACAGAGAGTTGCTGGCAGGGTTGGTGGCTCCCCAGACCCCAGTGGGTGTTGGACACCTACCCCAATAGCTCCTTCTCCTCCAACTGCTCCACCTGCTGCTATACTTCCACCTCCTCAAATTGCTCCACTTGCCACAGTACGTCCATCCCCCTCAATTCCCTCATCTCCCTCAATTCCTCTATCTCCCCCAATTCCTCCACCTGCCACAAAACCTCACCAGGCACCCCCAGACCTCACAATGACCAAAACCTTACTCTTTAGAATCCTTCCTCCCCAGACTACCCAATCCTGTCAAATCTGTCCCTTCCTTTCAAATCTTAAAAATCTCTCCCAGTCTGAAAAAAAATAGGTGGCCGGACTACCATCTACTCCACGTGGATGGAAACTCCCTGGGGAGGATTCTTCGTGGAATGTTGGGAGCCAAGGACAGGGGCTGGAGCCTTGTTTGTCCTAATGCATTTAGTTAGAATTGTGACAAGACACTATTTGTCCTCCCCCCACCAACTTCTACTTTTGATTCGTTTTGTACATTTGAATTTTTTTTGGGAACTACTTTCCTAATGAATGAGGGTTTTGGTTGGCATTTGTAGACAAGTATATACAACTCTTTATTTTACAACCTTTGTGCCTGTTTTTTGTAGCATTGAAATGTTGATGAATATATTCTAATATATACCATATGTGACTGCGTATTTCTATATGTTGCAGATGGTAAGCATTTGATTCAATTTCCAGATACTGTGAGTTCCTAGAAATGTGGGGCATGTAGTTCAATCCCTTTCTCAGAGTGGGGGGGTGTCTGGCTTCGTTTTAACTGGCTACTTGGGTGAGAAATTGTGAGTATACATACCTTCAGGTAATTGGATTTACTTAGACTATATGTCATATATTTTTATTGTGTATGCTCCTACGTTGCCTATTTTAGTGCAATGGCTGGGATGAGGACATGTATCCTGCCCTTGCTTTTAGGCACCATATTTAAACACTTAACTTAGCACTGAGTGGGTTGAGGTATTATCTATTTCGGGGACATGGTTGTTTCGTATTACTGGGTAGTGTGAGGTAAGTGCATAAACAGGGATGACGGAGAACCTCATTATCAGGTGTGTTTTTTAATCAAACCACTTCTGTTTAGAGTTAATACAAGTATACATATACTTTAGTAATGAATATTAATTAACAGATTAGCTATAGTGTGTTTGCATTAGTTGTTTGACTGACCTTGTACATTTAAAGAGAATGTGCAATACCTTACAGGTTTGAGGTGGGGGTAGTAAAATTATGTTACATAAGTGTTTTTATGGGTGGATAGCGTGAGGCATGTGGACTTATGAGGAGGCAGGGGATGTTGTTAGATATGCTTTGGTCTTCTTAAATGTACGTTTAGTGACATTGGTAGTCAACATATTTCATTTTTTAAAAAGCTTACATGTTGTGCTTTCGTATTTTGCTGTGCATTGTTTTGTTGTTCCTTCACCACTGCCGCATAAAATACTAGGTAAAGTACTATCAGGGACATGGTGTTTGAGTGGGTTATGTGAGTATTGTGAGCAGGGTTTGGCTATTGATCCTTTTTTCCTCCAAACCAGATGTGGAGGATAGACCACCATGTTTCCGTCCACAGAAATGATGCTCTATACACGGTGGATGGAGTATTACATGTCTGTTTGTCCATCCGCGGTTTTAGGATATACCGTCGTTGATGGAGTAAGTAAAATGCAGTAGTGGCAGCAGATGAATGACATAATTATGTCTGTCAAACTGCCACACTCTAATCGGGTGGATGGCCCCCCCTGCCGGCTGATGGTTGAACAGCCATTTTATGATGGTCTGGCTGCATCCACCGATCTCTGAAGCGGGCCGTAACTAAATGAAACACTCGGACCTGAACAGCAGAACCTACATTTTTGGTCAATTCTGCAGTAAGGCCGCATAAATACTCTTTCCACAAAGAGGCCTCACCGTTCAGATGTGCAAAAAATCACCATAAAGCACCTAACAAAAGTGACAAGTTATACCAAATGCCTCATTCAAGTAAATTCTGATTTGCTTAACTTCAGTTTGTAAAAGCCTCATATTTATATGTTAGAATACATTTTTTAATAAACGTGCTATAAATTCTATTATATTCTTTATATGACTTGTTACCTTTTGGCACTCTTTTTGGTTAGCTGCTGTAAAGACTATCATTACGCTTTCTTCCCATAAAATCAATTCTCACACACATCTAAGGCATGCAGTGGCACTATCTACCATCCTTATGGGTTGTGGATTATTTCATAGTGAAATGATTTAATCGACTGCCATTACTGTGACACCATTTCACCCAAATTGTTTAATGGAAATTTTCAAGGTGAATGTCGTTTGCTATTCATATAAAGTTATTCATAGAGTACCTTTACATATAGGAAGTCCTTTCCCAATGTGACGACTCTTCACACATGTAAACATGGTGAATTTCCCCTTGATCAGGGAAAATTCAATATGTACAAGGTGAGTCAGATTAGCAGCGATGCATGAATGTACAATTGTGTAAAATGTGACACCAGCAACCAGCAGCAAAGACTGTAGTGAAAGTAGAGGGAAGTATGCTGGGTGAATGTATTCACCTTGGAATTAATAAGTCTCAAGATACTTTCAATTGTATGCACAGGCGTTGTTTTATTCCTGCTCCCTTACAAGATCTCCAGTCTAAACGTTTCTAACTGTATTCTCATGCGCAGTATCTCCTTTCTTCTCCGTGGGTGACATTCTTTCAGTAGAGAGGGGCCTCATGCATCCCTACACAACTCCAGCATAGACCACCCTCCTGCTTTAGTCCATCTGGATTTACTCGATACATATTTGGTAAACACACAAAACATTGAACATGGAGATAGGCAATTCCAGAACAAAAAAACAGAGGCCTATAGAGGGGAACATAAAGACTCACAGTTTAAAAGCATACAATAAATAAAAATATATGAAATGTACCACTGTTTTTAATATTTCATTGACATTCTTAGCAATCAACAGGAAGTGAGCGCTGTTCCTGAGTGCTGGTTCGGATTATTGGTCATACTTAGGATGCATGTTATACTATATGCATTTGCAGGGGCATGCTCCATCTCAAAAGAATGCCACTAATAAGGCTTTTCCAATTGTTCACATGAATCTAACCCTGTGATTTTTAGGCTGCGCACAGATCTCTGCTGCAAACACTTTAACCCACTAAACTACCATTATAAAAATTCAACATCATCATTTTCCTGTGCGCTTAATTTGTGCCAATGATTGCAGGTGCTGGGGCCAGGGATTATGTTTTAGCAGTAGACTTTCACCAACAGCAAGAAAGCCAAAAGCCAAAAAAGAAAGGAAAAGAGCGACAAAGGGAGAAAGCAGAGATGACAAGAGCATGCAAGAATGAGATACCGACGCCAAAAGTATAAGATGGTGGAAGAAATAGGATTGATGTGTAAGCCAGATTAGGCAGTCGTGATACTCAACAATCCTGGCATTAACAGTTCCAACAGGATGGCTCCTAAGAAAAACTTTGTGCACCCTGTGTTTGTCAAATTAATCACTAGAAAGCGTTGAACTCTACACTATATTAACACTGTCGGTTCGGTCATATAGATTCCATAACCCTTAGTTCTGATGCATCCAGAGGAAGTGCAGTTCTGGAAGCCATCACTGTTTGTTCTTCCTTGACACCTGTTTCTCACCAGAGACTTATTGGCCTTGTCATCACCCCAGAGCACAGATGCAAGCCATGAACATGTGGGTGAGCTAGACGGGGAAAGAAGAGGGGGTCACTAGAACAGTACCCACTAATTGTCGCCCACGGGGTGTGTTGACTTGTGCTAAGAAAATCTGTACCTTGTCCAAATGATCAGACTGTAACTAGCATTTCTGTGCTCTACTTATAAGTAACAGGAGCATTACTAAGTGTATCTCATATCGAATGCTTCTAACATGTAAGTACAGCATTGTGTTGGTTGTCATGTAGTTTAAAGCACTGGGTGGACAATGAATTATTTTTATATGGTTCTCTGAATTCTGAGCCTCTACCAAACACCAATTCCTGAGGAACTTTAGGCTACTCCACTTAGCTGCCCAGAGGATCAAGTGCTGAAAGTCGTGGACTCAATCTTGGGCTCAAAAGTAAGTTAGCACCACTGGACATAAGTGGTAAAAATCTCTGCATGTTACAACTGGAGCCCAGTAAAGGTCATCTGCCCTGTGACTCCTGAGAAAGGGATCTGTTACAGAAAATGTAATATTGCTTTGTATCTATGTGTGTTGTTTTGAAAAAGACTGAAAGCATTTTAAGTAAACTATATTGATCCAGCGGCGCACTAGCAACAGATACTCCACTATCATATACTCACCTGGGCCCATACAACTCGCTTCCGCTAGCGCTCAGTAGACCACTGGAAATTTTAGTTTATAATGATTCTCATACCTCAAGATCTAGTTATTGCTTCTTTAACTAAACCTTTCACTGATCAAACAGTTCTTTCCTCTGGTCAATGGACCAGTTAGGTGGAACTAGTTGATGGCGATAATTAACATAACTTATACATTTCTTGATAAAATAAAATAATGACAGACTCGGTAAGTTTTAAAATCTTTATCTAAATTAGGGGTTTTGAACCATCTCAAAGCGTTTCAGTACAAACACCCTCATTCACGAGAGTGCCAACTCAGATAATCATTAACAATTCAGATCCACACAATAACTATGCTCAGAAAGAAGAGGATAGAGATAAAAGAGCACTTATCAGAATGATGAATTTCATAGTTACCAAAGTATGGTGTGAAGACCAACCCCTGGCCAAAGGGCTGGTAAGGGCCTCCCAGGACAGATCAGGAGACAAAGACTTCAGGACAGGAATCAGGACAAGATACTTCACCTCTCTAGATACCGACGACTGCATCGCACCCCTCTCTGACACTCTCTTCCTCTTCGTGGTTCTTCCGCGATCTTCTTTCTAACCCATCCAAATTAAGTAGATGGTTCTGCATTCGGTTTCTTCATCAGCATTTCAGAACATCAGCACCACCCCAGCACTAACAGCATCCCGAGCTTTGCATCACTTCGGCACACCCAGTTCTTGGATCTCAGGCTTCTCTGTACGCGCTCCAAAAGCTTCTCTTCTTCATCTAACTAGACTACCTCAATTATACCCTTCCATAGGCATGTACCACCCATTAATGTTTCATTTTTACAGAATACTAACTCCTGATTGGACAGGCGAGGGGGGATGATCATCACACCATGCTTATACTTCATTTATTTCTTTAAACCATTGTTCCCAAACTCCTACCCTCAAACTTTTATTCCGCCCTTCCTTTCCCATACATCTTTAAAACTTTATTAATACAAATGTAACAGTTTTCTCGAATAAGTTCCTTCATATGAACTCTTCACCCTCATGTTCCCAGGGCACATCTCCGCCGACCTTGGACGCATGACAAGTCCTTAGTCATCCTCCAAGCTTCCGCACCAGGGCGCATGCGTTGCACCACGTCAGTCTGCTCGACTCAGACAACTTTAACAGGCCCAAATACGCACTAATAATAAAGTCAAAAGGAGAAATGTTATTCTCAAAAATAAATGATTTCACTGTATACCACCAACCTCTACTCTAGCCCATACCATTTATTATTTCTCTTGCTGCATTTGCGTTAGTGTAAACTCATTTTCTAGTTTTCAGCAAGCAGGTGCCATGCATGTGAGTTTTCAAGCGCCCATTTTATAGCTCTTTGCGCAAGCGCCAGAATTTCCCTCCAAGCATTATTTTCGTCATACTATGTAGGTGCAGTAGACGCATGCGCAATAAAGATTCCGTGTTAAAATGCGTTCTAGTCCTACGTCCGTGTTATTGCAGTTAGTAAACACATAGGCAAGCTTCATTCTCTTCCCGCGTATAATGAAAAATGCGTATTATTAGTCACAAAACACGTTGTTAGTAATTCGCTAGTAAGTTAAAACGAGAGGATTGCTTCCGAGCAAGTCTCTTGTCCGAGTCCTTGCTCCATCAATATCACTTCTGATATTTGTCAGATGGCAATGCCCCAAGACTCAAGCCGATGCACGTGAGTCAGTGGAATGTAGAGGACTAGAAGCCGAATTGTGATATAAATTCTTTTGCAGGAGCATTGTCAGCTTCTTTTTTGTCCACCCTCTTCAAGCCTTCTCACTTCCTAGATTCTAGCTCTTCACTGTGTGGCAAGTAATATGAAGTGAAGAACTAATTCATTCCATCTGAACAATGCCCGAATCTGAGCTCCATGCCCAGCCTCCGCACACAACTTCTTTGCAGCCAGATAGTAACCTGGCAGTGCTGAACAGAAAAAAATGTCAAGTGACCCCGCACCTTGGGAGAAAACTCCCAGGCTTTGAGGGCCATTTCATATTTGTTTTTCAGAAACAAACTTCGTCTTTCAGAGTTTATTTCTGAAAAACACAACGTTTGGTGAGCTGCTGCCTGTAGCATGCATGGCGGTCGCTCATCAAACTTTCAGAAGATCGCCACTTCTGTTAGCGATAATGACATGCAAGAGAGGCGTTCCCGTGCAAAAACGGCCACTAACCCCACTTCGCGAAATTTACAAGGGGATTCCTTAAGTATGGAGGACCAAAAAAAATGCCTCTAACTACAGTTAGAGGCAGTTTTTTAAGACCAGAAAATAGCTGGTCTTAAAAATGGAGATAACCCTTGGGGCCCATTTCAGCAGGTTTTGTTGCTGGACCGCGCTGCAAGCAATGTAGCTGCGCTGCCCTGCGACGAAACTACAGGGCAGGACTGCGCACCATCAATAAGATAGTGCGCATTCCAGGGCCTCACTCATAAAAAGTGTTGCAGCGCTGCAACAAGACAGCGTTGCAACACTTTTCACTACCCCCTTCTTGCGACACCACGGATGCGCTGTATTTACTGGACAGCGCTCCATGACGCAAGTAATGACAGATACATCTGGAATCCTGACGTATCTGTCTGCGCTAAAGTCACCCATTGCTGCAGTCGCGTCACAACCATGACGCAACTCCAGCAATGCATGGGGCCAGCCTATCCCTGTGGCACTGTGGCACCCTTATGCCTGCCATCATGCAGGCGTATGGTACTGACGCAGTGCCGTTCTTGAGGGGTGCCCGGGTGTTGGCGCAGTTGGAGATCCATCGGTGGCGGTTGCGCGCTGCGGTGTCATCATCTGTAAGCGTTGGCAGAGTGGTGGTGCTGAGGGAGTTGATGAGACGTACTTCGGTGGCCTGGACCAAGCTGTGAGGGGGGCGATGATGGCAGTTGTGTACGGTGGGCACGGTGAAGCCGTGATGTATACAATGATGGTCGGTTCAGGAGAGTCCGGTGGTGTGGCTGTAGTTGAAGGTCCCGATGGCGGAGGAGACGTGCTCGACCGTGTGTCCTGCTATGTCGCTTGCTGCGGTGACTAGCTGCTTGTGTCTGATGTTGGGGAGCTACCCCAGGAGGGGGTAGTATTCTGGTCACTCGGGTTGTCCAGGTGGAACTTGAGTTCGCCGAGTAGGATGTCGTCGGTGGATGGGAGAGCCTGGTGTGCAATGAGGTCTACAATGGTATCGGAGAACAGGTGTCGATGGCCCGGGGGGCCTGCAGATGACGGTGCTGCAGAGGATGGGGTTGGGGTTGATCCGGATCTGGAAGTTGAGGTGTTCCATGGTCACCGTTGGGTCATTAGAGTGCGTGGTAAGTCGGAGTGTGCTTCTGTAGGTGATGGCAATGCCTCCTCCTGGACGGTCGGGGTGGTCCTTGTGGGTGATTTAGTAGCCGTCAGTGATGGCGATGGCGATGTCCGGTCCGGAGCAGATGTTGGTCCTGGCAGGCGATGTGGCATCCAGGGTTGAGGGTGAGGCGGGTGCTGGCGCCGTAGGGGGTGGAGTGTCCGAGAGGAAGGGTCCTTGGTGCTGAGCGCGGTCCAGGGGCAGACGGACGCAGACAGGCTTACATATGGCTTGCCTTTGGCACGGGAGACGTCCATTACAACGCAGGCATTACATCGCAATGCCTTTACAACGCAAATCCAACAACGCAGGTGCCTTCACATCGAATTCCATTACAATGCATTGTGAGGTCAGTAATGGGGTATTTTTATTTTTTAGGGTGGGTATGGGTTCCGGGTGTCGGAGATGAAATGTGGGGTGTATTATGGGGTAAAACCTGAAATTTGGGGTGTGTTTTGGGGTCAAATATGAAAATTGGGGTGTGCATTTGGGTCAAATATGATTTTTAGGGTGTCTTTCGGGGGCTCAAAGATGAATTTTAGGGGTCAGGGTTTGCTTTGGGGTGCAAGGGTCAGTTTTAGGGTTGCACTCACTGAAGTGGGAATAGTAATGTTTACATCTCCGCAATCCAACACCTTCCCTACTGTTGCAATATGCCTAGTATTAGTATGCATTGTAATGGAATGCAATATAATGGTATACGTCGTAACTCCATATATACCTTTGGCACACCAGTGGTAAGCCCGCTGCGCCTGGCCGCACATCGGTCGCCATTGGGAAGTGCTGCGGGGGGACTGGACAGCTGGGAGGTGGAAAACGCCGGAAAGAACACTGGATGGGGCGTAAAGGCGGGGGGGTGTGTGTGAGCGGGTGTTGTAAATATTTAAATGGGAGAAATCTTACCTCGAGGCCTGGTCCCGTGTCTTCGTTGCTCCTGCTCTCCTGAGTCTGCTTCCAGGAACAGTAAGTAGGCAGTCAGGCTCCCTCCCCTAAGCCAATCACAACGCTGCAATGCAGCGTTGGGATTGGTCATTGGCGCCGGGATGATGTGTTCAGCCAGGGGCTGGAGGTGTGGGCATGTTCTCCATGCAGGCTGTAATGCAGCCTGCATTGCGAACAGGACAGTGCGCATGACTGCTTTGTGCGGCCTGAGCGTGCCGACCAAACAGTCACTGCGCACTTGAGTGGGCATGCCAATCCGCCCATGCCCTGCTCCGTGATTGGAGCAGTCCTACCCACCCTCCCACCCGCAAAGGAAACATAGCACGATTACATCAGTAAGTTATCATCATGTGATGGTTGTTCCTCTTCTGCACTGCTTGAAAGCAGTGGGGCTCCTCTTCCGCAATAGCGGATGAGCCGCCTCTGAGGGTGCGTCATCTACGTGTGCTAGGCCTGGGCGACTCGACCCCCGGGCCTCCTGCGCTACGCGTCCCACCTTCTCCTTACCTGGACATTGACACTGTGGCGCAATCCGCTGCACTCTCCCCATATCTGTGACTCAGCCAGCGAGTGCCTCAGCCAGGTGTGATTTCACAAGTCTGGGTACAGCAGTCACCGCCAAGTCCACTGGTGAACCTCCCGATGCAGCTGATGCAGCAGGGCCCCCTTAGGCGTGAAGTTGCAGCGCTCCCGCCACACAAGTTCGGCGCAGTTCAGGGGCCTCACCCTCCACAGCGTCTGGCCAGCCCAACATCATCCGGCATGTGATGCAGAGAGGCGGCACCCACCGTTGGTAATCCCCTCCGTGCACCCCGGTGTGGTGGTGGATCGTAGTATGCGATGCAGGCCTCCCTACGTTGGTGCGCAGGAGCGCCTCTACCATTAACAGCTCCAAGGCGCGCAAGGCGGTCTTCTCACACAGGTCAGCAACGTGTCTCCATGCGACCTGCCAGACTTCACCACCAGGTACAGGCGATCGTCGCGCTTCAATGTCTACCGCCACGGCTTATCGACTCCACAGCTCCTTCGCATCCCACTCCAGGCTCCAGACGCAGGTCCAGCGAGGCATCCAGGCTCCAGACGCAGGTCCAGTGAGGCATCCAGGCTCCAGAGGCAGGTCCAGCGAGGCATCCAGGCTCCAGACGCAGGTCCAGCGAGGCATCCAGGCTGTCATCCTGGATGTTGGGTGGCTTGCAGGGGTTGTTGATGTGTGCTGCACTTGGCCCTGGCTGCAACATTCAGCATTTTTTGGTTTTTATGCCTATTTTCTATTGGAGGATGCAGATAGGCTATTTTTTGCATTAGAGGCAAAAAAAACTCACGCTGGGCTGACTAACGCGAGTTTTTTTGCCGCTAATGGGCCTATCGGTAGTTTTCGCCCGCTAACACCGGAATTCCTATCGCCCTCGCGTTAATGTTAGCAGCAGTTTCACCGCCGATCCCTGATACTATCGCCATGTAGCGGCGGCTTGTAAATATGCCGCTAACATGGCGATAGTTTTCAGCGGCAAGCGGCGATAAAAAAACTGCCGCTAACTAGTATGCCGGTCCTTGTACATATGCCCCAAGGTTCTCTTCAGTGCGAGCCGAGATCTCTATATATGGAGGGCTATAGCCTGGCCATGGAGGCGGAGGCAATTACCTCCGGCATCCTGAAGGACAGCAGGCTGCCCACCATTCTCAAGATGAGGACCAATGTCATTATTATGGCATTTGTTGTTAGGATTATTTTTCCCAATTTGGTTTTGATGTTGTGTTTCACGATTAAGGAATATGATTGCTTATTCGGTGAGGCCATTTTGGCTTTAACACATTGGCTTGATTTGAATGTTGTTGGGACACTCTCCAAATATTGCATTCTCTCGGTAATATAAATGTAAGCAACTGATTTTCGATCAGCTCGCATTCTGTTACTCCTGATCTTGAAGGAAATCACTGCTTCTTGATTTGTTTCAATAACCTATTAAAACTTTAATCAATAAATCACAAATTATGTTGTCAGACAAAGTGCAAGCTATCTTTGTTCGAGCTTCTCAAATCTAGTATAAAATGTGGCGAAAATCAATTTGTCTCAACAGGGCTTGTGTTTGTTAGTGTGGATGTTCCACATTTAAAAAGGACCACTGCAAATACAGGAAAAGCTGTAACCTCTCATGTGATAGAAAAAGCCATTTGTGTACATATGAAAGTTTTAGTTTCCATCAGTATAATTTATCAAACACATATTTGTTAATTTTTGTTTCATTTATTCAATTTGGATTGATTAAATATATGGTATGTACTGTTGTTGCACACTGACGCCAATGTCCAGTATCTTGAACGGTAAAAGAACATTGAATAAAAATGAATCGTAGATAGCAAGAAGAGTCAGCGCCCATCACAATAGCATCCTCTCTAGGAGCAAAAGTAGATTCTGTAAATCAAATGAGATTCCATCTTTTCTCCTAATGCACTAACTTTAAAACACATTAGAACATTGGAATGTTGGGAGCTCCATTGAAGACAATGGAGTAGCTCTGGGCTTATAATGGCTGGTATAAGCCCAGCACTCCAACATTCCAATGTTTGTCTTTTGTTTCTCCATTTTTAATTTAGAACATTCTACCCTTAGTGGGTGGAATGTTCTAATAGCCTTATAGCCCTTCTGCCTCAGGCTATACCAGTTGTTAAAAGCCCTCTCCCTCGTAATAGGCCCTCGCCTGCGGCTCGGGCCTATAACTCGGGATCAGGGCCTTTAACAGCTGGTATAGCCCTCGGCAGCAGGCTATAAGGCTATATTATACACAAGTTACTTTCTTACAATACATGGACCTGGAATCGCCCTATTATTTGGGTGACCAGAATGTGAACTCATTTGATTTGCCAGGACAACACATGGGGCTTTCTGGGCCCCTTCAGGTACTGGGCTATGGGTACTCCTATAAAGTTTTCCAACACATCTCACCTCCCACATGGTCTGTGTCTTCATAGAGCAATATCAGCCTGCAGTGGAAGGAGCCAGGAACCCTGGTCTGGGATCCACAATGGCCCCTTGGACCCTTGGTGCCCTGTCTCAAATGATTACTAGGGAGCATGCGAAAGGTGGACCGCCTTATTTTTAGCAAGCCATTGTGACCCTTGATTGATGCAATGATATGAAGTTTAAGCACAGGCAAAATTATTTCCACACGTGTGAAGTCACTGTCCAATTCAAATGATTGAATGACCACCAAGTTTTACATATGTGCTAACTTTACGCCTGCACAAGTACAGAAGAGGCTGTTTAAACAGCTCTGGCCCGTTCTATAATACAAAATGTCCTGAGAGTGCCGATGACACAAATGCCCATTCTAGTGCCAGGACAATTTTGTTAGTATTGTCACTGAGCTCTCCAAATACATATCAAGAGCATTACTGGTAGACTAACTTACAAAAATATATATATCACTATTCATTCGCGCCATACACCGTGCAGCTGACTGTGCTCAGATTAACCCGTCACAGAACATAATATAAATACCTATGCAATCAGAATAAATCGCATTGCCTTATTATCTCTCTTTAATGTACCAGTTCTTACCAACTAGGTTAAAGCCCATATCTGAAATGGGAATCCCACTGATGCTACCCGTGTTAACTTCTGGTCTCACCCACCTCTGAGTGCTGCTTTCAAAAGACACAGCTATGCCACAAACCTTTTGGATTTTGTCTTGTCTCCTCAAGATGGAGGACTCTCCATTTTGCAGCACCCTGCTGCATTTTACCTCTGTCGTCCTCTTTGGATATCCCTCATCTGCTTCAGGGGATTATTCATTGTTGAGCATCAGGTGTGTTTCTTTTAACACCATTACCTTGGAAACAAGGTAAAGAGAAATATGAATGGCAACAGACCCAATAGTATGTTCTATCAGATGTGAGGGCATTGTTCATGTAATTATGATGTTCTCTGTGTCTTTAAAAGTGGTTGCACATGTGTGAGGGGGAGGACTCCTCTGAAACACCATTACATTAGGCTTATGGTGTGTGATTGCCCACTCTGAAGGCATGCACAGGTAAGCTTGATGTGACCAATGAGGCTTCTGTATCTATTTCTCCTTTGCCTTTGACTCTTTCTGTACATATGAAGATCAAAGTATTCCATGGACACAACTTGAGTACTCCTTATAGACAACTGAGCAATAAGAAAAGTCAAAAAGGGATAAAAGCTGGTAAAGGACACTATTACTATGTACAATTCCTAAAATTAGACACTGTGGCAATAATAGCTGCAACAATCAAGAACACAAAGTGCTAATTATGGCACTGAAACTGTTTCAAACCGTGAATTAGAGCATTTATGTTTTTTTTTTTAAGTCAGGGATCTCATTACCGGAGCAGTGCCACAGGTGATAAATATCCTATGTTTCCTCACAAAACCTGCCACCTTTTATCAAGTGACCTCCTGGTAACCAAGCTGTTCCTAAAAGGTGAAGAAGGCAATGACTTTCAATTTCATCCTGAGTGCAGGGGAAGGAATCGGTAGTACAAGGCATCATGAACCGGATTACTAATTATAATATGTGCATTATAGTGCTGAGAGGGGAGGAAGGTTCTTTCAGTTCGTAGTTCACCCAATAGACACACTTTGGGACGTTGGCCAAAGCAATTTATCATACCTCGCTTTCTCAACAATAAACTGGAACCCTTAAAATTAATTTTAGCAGTGAAGTTAGTGACTGGAGAAATATTCCGTACATGGGGGCACTGAAGTACTAGTTAGCACTGTGCAGCAGATATCTGAATGTAAGGGAAAAACACAAAGTTCATGTCTTTAAATACTGTTTTGAGATATGGAAAGGTTCCTCTAGAGTTTTTTTTTTAGTTTTTTTTAAATATTTTTTATTGAAATCCATATAACAAATATTTTTTATCCATAAATACATCCATAAAATTCATTAAATATGTCAATAATAATACAAAGTTGTTAAATAGCACCGATTTACCGAGAGGGAGTAAATCCTAAAATCCATAGAGATAAACATTTAAGCCAGTGTACAAAAGACAAAGAAAACAGTATCCACTGCCGGTCATAAATATAAACTAAACAATTGATTAAACCTTGGGTACCTAAGCATATACCTAAAAATCAGCGAGTATGTGGAAAATAATAAATCATCCTATATTCAATGTTGTGAGTGAATTACAAGAGAATATCAAATGTTGCATAATAAATTGAGATCCTGGTATTGCCGGACATAGATGTCAAACATAGTGGGACTACCTCCTAAAAGATAAACTAAATTTTGAGATCTTAGTCAAAATAGGCTGCCCAGACCCTCTCAAACTTCTTAAGTCCCCCAATTCGCAATGCATAGGCTCGTTCACTCTTTTAACTTGCTTCATTTTTCGGACCCATTCATATATAGATGGTATGAGATCTGATCGCCATCTCTGAAGCAGAAGTGATCTAGCTACAGCCATTGCAATATATAATAGTTTGACAAGCTTGTCTGAAAGAAGAAGGTCTGGGTCATAGCCAAGTATTATTAGCCAAGTATTCAATCCTATTAAAATACCGCATTCACGTTCTAGATAATAAAAAATATCATTCCAGAACCTCTGGATCAAGGGGCATTGTAGTATAATGTGTGCCCAATTGGCTGAAGGGTGGTTAAGGCAACGGAAACACTGCGCTGATTGGTTGGTATAAATCTTAGATAAAAAAAGTGGAGTTCTATAAAGTAGCCATTTACTAAAAAATAACATCCTTCGCCAATTAGCTCCCCTTAACGTGCTGAAATTGAGATTGTTAACTGCTGACCACATACTCGCTGTAGTTTCCATCTCCTCATGTTTAGCCCATTTCGTAATGGCCTTTCCCTCCAGATCGATACCCTTGATGGAGACTAAACGCTTTTTCCATTCCCCAGGTTTCTTAAATGCCGTATCTTCTAATAATTCATATACTAAGCATTTCTGTTCACTGATCTGGACCAAATCAAGTTTACTCAGGAACTTACTAAAAATATTAAATGACCCAAGAAGAAGGAAGTCATTTACGATTAAATGAGACATTTCAGCTATGTTCAGCCATCTATCATTCCTCAAAAAATCTGAAATCTTCCGGAATCCAGCATTGGCCCATTTTTGTGTTATTACTGAAGATTCTCTGATCCCAGATAGTAAGATAGGGCCAGATAACGGGGTTGAGGAGTTGATTGCAGGGATAGAATATCTTCTATAAAAAGCCTGCCGCTTTTGGAAAAACCACTGTACACACTTATACCGTACTAATTTAGGCGATTTAAGAATTGTTAATGGGCAGTGGATCTGATTTTCCTTGCAAATTAAATTCATAAAATAGTTAATAAAAAAACTCGATTGTAGTTCCGGCTTAAATCTGGACATATTGTGCAAAATATGCAAAATAATAATCCCTCAAATTCGGGAGAGCTAATCCTCCATTTTCCAGTTCTTCATATAAAGTGCTAAGTGCAATTCGGGGACCTTCTTTGCCCAGAGGAAGGCTGTAAACATAGACTCTATTTTGGTGAAAAAGGAGCTCATTAAAATACAAGGAATTGCCGAGAAGAGGAAATTGAATAGCGGAAGGACAGACATTTTAATCAAAGCAACCCTACCCAAGATGGTTAATGGAAGAGAGCTCCATCGGAGGAATAAATCCTGAACTTTACGTAGAAGTGGGGCGAAATTCAAATCGTATAAATCAACTATTTGTGCCGAGAAATAAACACCAAGATACCTCTTTGGTTTTGTATATAAACAAGAAAGAATATCGGGGTGTAAATCCATACATGCTCTGCCACACTGTATGATTTCTGTCTTTTTTAATTTATTTTATATCCACCTAGTGCCTCAAATTCCTCGAAGATCTCAAAAGTTTTTGCTTAGACCTCCTTCTCAGGCTTTATAATAAGCATGATATCGTCGGCGTATAGTTTCAATTTCGCCATAGTTGGTAGTGGAGGGCAGATATCAATACTGTTCCTAATTGCAATCGCTAATGGCTCGATAAAAAAGGCGAATAGTACTGGAGACAGAGGGCACCCTTGTCTGGTCCCCCGTTTAACCTTAACCTGGCCAACCTCCGAGGTGTTAATGATTACGTTGGCTTCTGCATTCAGGTATAAATTCTGAACCAAGTAACCAACCCCGTAATTTTGGGAGGTATGCCAAAATTTTGCAGAATAAAAAATAGGGTCTCCCAGACAACTATGTCAAATACCTTTTCGGCGTCTAAAAGGAGGACTAGAGCAGGTATCCTCCGAGTCTCAAAATAGTCCAATGCTTCCGTTAAATAGTGTGTATTTGTGCCGAGCTGCCTACCAGCAATAAAACCATTTTGGTTAGGGTGAATCAAATGCGAAGCATTTTGATTAAAACGATTAGCTAAAAGTTTAGTGATTATTTTATAGTCAGAATTTAATAACGTGATGGGGCGGTAAGAATTAGGATCTTCACTATCCTTTCCCTTTTTCAAAAAACTGACTATATTCCCATTTCTGAATGACAATGGTATCGCCCCACCTTCTAAAATTGAGTTAGCTAACAATAAAAAATAATCCGAAATGGCGCTACAAAAGATTTAAAAAAATTCTGCCGGGACACCCTCCAGCTCATCTTTTGTAAAAGGCCTTGCCATGCTCATTTTCTCCATATCCGAGAGTACCGGCAATTCATTTCTCTGGAGGAAACCTCTCGGGATGTGATATCAATAATCTGTTATTGGCCGTATATGGACCTATAATGTTGTAACATTATATCACCTATTTTTACCGGGTCGTCAGTACGGGAAGCAGTTGAAGGACATTTCAATGCAGTTATCTGGTTAGTAACAGCCTGCTCCCTTGCCTGCCAAGAAGGAACCTACCAGTATAATTACTTTCTTCATACATTTTTTATCTATGGTCCTGGTAAAAGAATTCACTCTTAAGATAATATCTTTCGCTAAGATCCCGTTTAGCCTGATCAAGCTGCCGTTGGTTAAAAACTGAGGGGCTGCTAAGAAATGCGTTGAGAGACCTTTGTACTATCTGCTCTAGGGATCGCTTTTCTTCTTAGCTTTCCTAAGATTATCAGCATCTTTTCCGATGGCCAGCCCCCTAATGAAAGCCTTGAGTGAGTCCCAGACCACATGTAAGGGTGCAGAGCCATGGTTTCGCGTGAGAAATTCTTTAATCTCAATTTCAATAAAGAGCACCCAATTCTCTTCTGATAGATATTGCCTATTTAGCATCCATCTTTTAGGGGTCTTAATATAATCCCCTAACTGTAACTCAAGAATCAACATCGCATGATCTGAGAATCCATTCTGAAGGATTCTCTGCTGGCTGAAACTCAGTCTCCTAGAAATAAGAAAAAAATCGATGCCTGATGAAGTATGAAATCTGCCTGACAAATAAGTATAGGCGATCTTAGTTGGGAATACCGCCCTCCAAGGATCCAATATGTCCAGAGTCGAGCCATAGTTTTGTATAACTCTTAAAGTTTTAGGTTTCAGCAGTTTTTTGGACAGAGCATAGGAGTAGATTTTAGGATTCATCAAAAGATTAAAATCCCCCCCTAAGATCAATTCGCCAGGTACTTGCATTAGAGATTGAAAAAATTCCTCATACGGCGTTGGATTGTCCTCGACTGGGGCATATATACTGGCGAAAGTTAAAAGTCTGTGCCCTAAGTTACAGGTGGCCCAACACCACCTTCCACTCTGATCGTTTACAAAATTAACAACTTCCGCCTGAAGTCTTTTACTAAAAAATATCGCCGTGCCCCAATGGGATGCCGAAGATGAGGAAAATCCCCTATAGGCTGCCCAGGACCTAAACATAGAGAAGTCTGGTAGCTTCCCCGCTGGTATATGGGTTTCTTGTAATAAAATAACCGCTGGATTTTCTGTCTTAATCCACACCTCAATGGCCCTCATTTTCTTTTTGTTATTAAGACCATTAACGTTAAAAGAAGCCACTTTCAGAATTTCCTTTTTAGCCATTAGCAGCAGAGAAGATAATTAACAGCCTTAACAGAATTGATAAAAGTATACTGCAAAACTATGACGACGGTAAGTGGCCCCATCTGTGATCTAACCGAATGTGAGTCTATTAATACGAAATGAATTATATATGTATGGATTTAAAAAATGGATTTCGTTTTTTCCCCATGCTCCCTTTTCCACCCTTGTGACCCCACCCAACCCCAGCAGCCACTATGAGCAGACCACCGTACCTGCTCACATCTGACAAGCTTCTCCCCCCCCCCTTGACTGGCACTATGACTTGGTGCCTTAAGCCCCCGGCCTCACTAACCCCCACCCCCTTCCTTCAAAACAAGAAATAAAGAACGGAACGAAAGAGGCAAGGAAAGACAAACGAGACACAGAACAAATCAGAAGAGTGATCGATAAGGAACTATCTAGCCTATCACAGGTGTCTACAAAAAGTACTTGCAACAAGAAAGAGCGGCAGAACAGCGAAAACAAGAGATCGAAAATAGATAAACAATGACCTTTGTTTAGATATAACATTTTAGCATTAGAATGTATTGACCTTATATTAACCTATTAATGTCTGCAGGTCATTAAAGTTTAGATTTGTTGCTGTCATTCCCACATCTTCCGGGACATTACAGACCAAGCGGGCTGCCCCACTTCCCTCATTTAAAAGAAAAAGAGCACCAATATGTACCAATGCAATCAGACAAAGAAAGAAAACCAAAAAACAATAGGCAACAAAACTGCCTAAGAAAAATATGCTAGAAAAAGACGAATCCCAAGATAAGAGAGCCAGAACACACAATTGAAAACATATTGGAAAACAGTTTGAGGGCAATTTGTAAATGCATAGCATTAACGTAATATCATATCTTGAAACTGAGGGATGTAAAGGCTCTTAGGATTTTCCCATGGAGATTTGTTGCAATAGTTCCTGTGCTTCCGGGACATTACAAAACACGTGAAATCTGCCCTTGACTAACACTTTTAACTTGCTCTGTTGGGCAATCATGGCCTGTGCCCCCTTTTCCTTGAATAGATGTAGCATTTTTACAAATTCCTTCCGCCTTTTGGCTGCCGAAGCCGACATGTCCGGAAAGATGCGGCAAAGTGGAACTTCTGTCGAGGTAAACTGTCGCTGTTTAATTGCCCTAGTTAGGATTTGTTCCTTAACTCTATAATCCCCGAAGTTGACCAGAATAGTCCTTGGGAATTTAGGATTAGGAGGGAGATGAGCAGGTACCCGATGTGCTAGCATGAGAGTAAGATCGCCATTAAACTCTGGGAGGACATTCTTTTTGATAAATGAATATACCCACTGTAGAGTCTGCTGTCCCTCAAGGCATTCCGGGATACCCAGAATCCGGAGATTCGAGCGCCTGGAGTGGTTTTCTAATTCCTCGAGTTTGTATTCCAATGTTGCTTTCTGGCTTTGGAAAGTGGCAACTTTACTATTCATAGTTGAGACTTGGTCCTCCAGCTGCGAAATCCTAACTTCGGCCTCGAGAAGCCGTGTCGGCACCTGAGCCATGCTTTCCTCGATTTTGGATAGACGAACATGGATTGCGGCTATCTCAGCAGATTGAGAGACTTTCAGCTCTCGAATCTCATGCAAAATCAGGTTAAGGAGGCTCTTGGCATCCCATTGCATAGCAAAAGATCTATTTTCCTGGGAGAGGTTGTCTTGAGTTGCTTCTGGCCTACCTTCAGGCTGTGAAAGCTGCATAGAGAGCATGGAGTCTGCTGAGATAGGCCGGATAGTTCCCTCAGGAGCAGAGAGATCCAACGAAGAGCTTCCTCCAGAAGAAGACGTAAGCTCAGCTAGGATAGACAAAGCAGGGATCGCAGGAGTAGGTGGATCCGATGAGGGTGAAGAGTCCCCCCCAGAGAACGGCGCATGTAGAGCAGAGGATGGCGAGGAAGATTGGCCGCAGTCTAAAGGATCTTTCAGACTCCCGCCTTCATCCAGGACCGTAGGGTTGTCCATAGGATGATTAATTGGAGGGGGCTCATTCCCTGTCGCCTCCTGTTCCCCAGATGGCAAGCCGTGCTTAACTTTGAAAAATAAAGGATATTTTTTGAGATCCTTAGATGCTTCGGCTGAGCCAGGTAACATCGGTGTCTTAACTTTAGTCGAATCTGATAACATGGAGGTCCCTGCGATAGAGCAGGGGCTGATGCTCGAGTCCAAATCCGCAGAGGAACCCCCTAGATGATCTTGATTTGCAACCTCAGAGCTTGCCATTTCAGCAGTTTCGATATTCACGTTAAGATCTTTCCTGAGAGCCGCGCGGTTTGCCCGGGCAGCAGCCTGTCCAACTCGTTTTTTCACCCTCTGGCCCAGGCTTGGGGATTTAGCGTGGGCTGTTGTTGTGGCTTTAGCTCCTTTAGCGAGATTGCGCATAATGCAGTTGTGGCATAGATCGCTTATCCAAACGACAAAAGTTACTTCCTAGGACCACCCCCAGCGACCCTCAACCAAGTAGCATAGGGGGACTCCCATGCACCGGTGGGTAAGAATAATCCATGCACTTACCCCCTCTTGGCGAGAAACCTGGTGGACCCGGCAGCAGAAGTCAAAGAAATCGGAAAGGTCAAAAAGCAAAAGCCAAAAAGAAAAAACTACAGCTTCCAGGAGCCCAAGCGGCAGTGCAACAAAAAGTAGCCAGGAGATATTCAAATTAGCCGGTGAGCCGGTTCAGGATAGTATACAGCTGAAATAGTGGCTGTGGTTATACAGATCCAGAGGAGAATGCCGCATCTGAATGTTAGCCTCGCGTCTGAGCTGTTTCCCGACTCCCGCTGATGATTTTCGCAGAGCTCAGCAGCATCCCGCGTTCAAGTCCGCGTCTGATGTCAGTTCTGGCCCTGCTTCGGCCACGAAGAAGTAAGGGGGTGTGGCTACGGCGCAGACACAGCTATGCCACAAACCTTTTGGATTTTGTCTTGTCTCCTCAAGATGGAGGACTCTCCATGTTGCAGCACCCTGCTGCATTTTACCTCTGTCATCCTCTTTGGATATCCCTCTTCTGCTTCAGGGGATTATTCATTGTTGAGCATCAGATGTGTTTCTTTTAACACCATTACCTTGGAAACAAGGTAAAGAGAAACATGAATGGCAACAGATCCAATAGTATGTTGTATCAGATGTGAGGGCATTGTTCATGTAATTATAATGTTCTCTGTGTCTTTAAAAGTGGTTGCACATGTGTGAGGGGGAGGACTCCTCTGAAACACCATTATATTAGGCTTATGGTGTGTGATTGCCCACTCTGAAGGCATGCACAGGTAAGCTTGATGTGACCAATGAGGCTTCTGTATGTATTTCTCCTTTGCCTTTGACTCTTTCTGTACATATGAAGATCAAAGTATTCCATGGACACAACTTGAGTACTCCTTATAGACAACTGAGCAATAAGAAAAGTCAAAAGGGATAAAAGATGGTAAAGGACACTATTACTATGTACATTTCCTAAAATTAGACACTGTGGCAATAATATCTGCAACAATCAAGAATACAAAGTGCTAATTATGGCACTGAAACTGTTTCAAACCGTGAATTAGAGCATTTATGTTTTTTTTAAAGTCAGGGATCTCATTACCGGAGCAGTGCCACAGGTGATAAATATCCTATGTTTCATCACAAAAACTGCCACCTTTTATCAAGTGACCTCCTGGTAACCAAGCTGTTCCTAAAAGGTGAAGAAGGCAATGACTTTCAATTTCATCCTGAGTGCAGGGGAAGGAATCGGTAGTACAAGGCATCATGAACCGGATTACTAATTATAATATGTGCATTATATTGCTGAGAAGGGAGGAAGGTTCTTTCAGTTCGTAGTTGACCCATTAGACACCCTTTGGGACGTTGGCCAAAGCAATTTATCATACCTCGCTTTCTCAACAATAAACTGGAACCCTTAAAATTAATTTTAGCAGTGAAGTTAGTGACTGGAGAAATATTCCCTACATGAGGGCACTGAAGTACTAGTTAGCACTGTGCAGCAGATATCTGAATGTAAGGGAAAAACACAAAGTTCATGTCTTTAAATACTGTTTTGAGATATGAAAAGGTTCCTCTAGAGTTGACGCTGCAAATAACTGCATAAGTCTGAAAGGGGACTTGGGGATAGAACCGAATTACCAAGGGCATGGGTGCCCTAATGGCTGAGCTAAGAAGGCTTGAATATGTTCACTAATGCAACCTGTTGCCAGGTCCACAGGAATTATGAGGCAGTTTAAGCTGAGCTGAAGGCCGCTCTTACGTTGTATAAGTTAATGGAAAATGCATGGAAAAAGGCTCTGATTGTCCTGTAGTTTAAAAACAACAAAAAACTAATGCTGAACTTTCTGTCCTTTCTCTCAGTGGGACTTGGGCACACACAAAAAAAAGAAAGTTGAAAAAAGTATGGCGAACGTTTAAGGCACTCCAGGATGGGTGCTGGCTGAGGAGCCTGTGGGGCTGCGGGCCATCCACCCCCAGTCCCCGAAAATAAGGCAAGGTGAAAACAAATAATAAATAATGCTAGAGTAATACTAAATGAGCGTCTGGAGCCGCTCATTTATTATTCATTGCTCTCAGCAGCCCTAATTCCCATTCCTGGGCTAACTTACATATTTCTTGTTGTTTTGTGGTCCCTCAATCTGGGCAGGGGCACCATCATCATGTTACTAGAATTTGGGGGGCTGCAGGGAGTGCAGCAACTCCCCAGAAATCACTTTTAAAACTAAATCTGTTTCCTGAGGTGTGTACTACATGACCCTAGTAAAGGTTTATGGTGTTTCTAAGGATTCCCAGAGCTGGAGCTTTTGCTGATCATTGCAGGTTGATCTTATGGCTGCATTATGTGGCCTGAGAAGTGAAAAAGAAAGACTGTGACTCATGTTTAACGTTGTTTTGAATACACATGCTTTATGTAAAAGGTTTATTGACAAACGTTGCAAGGTTTGTTATCTATTGTGAGTGCCTGTGAATATGGTTTTGGGTTCTATTGGTTTTAAAATGTAATCATAATTGATTGCTGTTCTATTAATTTGTGGGTGAGCCTTTGACAAAACCAATAGGCTTGCCTTGTATATTGATGTGGTCACCCCTTGCCAAAGCCAAAGCCAAAAGGATTGGCTTCATATAATGATGGGGACATTTATTGATAAAGCCTATAGGCTTGTTTTATATAATGACATGGTGACACTTTGGCAAAGCCAACAGGCTTGCATTTTATATTGTTGTGGTCACTCATTGACAAAGCTCGTCTGTCTTTTATATATTGATGTGGTAACCCCTTGACAAAGCCAGTAGACCTGCCTTATTTAAAATGACGTCCCATCATATTGTGATGGTTGCTCTCATTGGCAGGCTGTACATGGGGGGGGGCATTGTCTGCCCCTGGTTGGGTTGAGTGCAGGGCCAGTGACTTTATAGATGGGTATTGGTGTAAAATCAACTTTGCGTTAAAAAAAACCCTAGAAAATTCACTGCAAATAACAAAGGTTAAAGAGACATTATAGTTACGTAGTGTAATAAGATCTTACTTTATGTTAAAAAAAACTCAGAAATTCACTGAGAAAGCAAAGGTTAAAGTGACGTTATATTTCGGTCTGATAATATCTTATGTTATGTTAGAAATTCACTGAAAAAACAAAAGATAAAGGGACATATTAGCAAGGAATAGCGATATTTATCGCTAACCGCGCTTAGCGCGACTTTGGTTAACGCCGCCTATCGCTGGAAAATATCGCTGAGATAACACCCTATTAACAAGGTTTATCTCCATAGCGATAATATTTCCAGCGATAGCGGCAAAATGTGAGAATATCGCTGGAAAAGCAGCGATATTCTCGCATTATCGCTAAGGTGGATTCAGCATTAGAATCCACCTCCTATACTTTAAACAGGTAAGTCATCCTCACTAGCAGGAGATAAAATATAGCGATAAACGCGCTTAGCGCAAATTATTTTATCGCTTCGCCTGCCTTGCTAATAGGGGGTAGTGGAGTTAGCGACTGTTTCCAGTCGCTTTTAGTAGGGAACGCCTTCCTTGCATGTCATTAGCGATAATTATCGCTGACATGCAAGGCGATGGTAAACGCGGCCTCTAACGCCTGAAAGCTGTCGCTAACGCCTGTTAGCGACAGCTTGCTAATAGGGCGATAAAATTATTGCCGCTTTAGCGGCAAAAAGTGCAGCTAAAGCGGCGATAAAGCCCTTGATAATATGCCCCAAAGTGTGGTTATAGTTAGGTGAAATGTCAGTTAAAAATACGATTTAAAACTAAAAAACTAAAATTCACCAGTTATAGTTTACTGAGCTAACTATAAATTGTGCCCTTGCCATGCACTGCATTTGACCTCACATATTACATCACCCATGACATGTTCAGTGACATCATTGATGATATCTCAATTGACATCATTGATGATGTCTCAAATGACATCATTGATGATATATCACTGATGACATCATCCAATGATTTGGCAGTTTGCTATACACTTCTGAAACTGACAGATATTCGTAGCTATATAGAGAGCAAATTTTCAATGTCTACTGCTTACAAATGAAACCGATTGATCATATTGGCAGGCTGCAACATGGAAGAAAATAAATGTTGCAGCCGCTTTTATAGGACAGGGGGACTCAGTCCCCATGTCTTGAAACATAAAAGATCTAGTAGGGGGCATGGTAGGGGTATCGTGATGGCCTAGCCTTTATTGGGGCTACCCAGAGGGAACCCACCACAGGGCCTAAATAAAACAAAATTTAAAAAAAAGAAAAATTCTGGTGTGGGAGTCCATGGGCAGTTGGCCGTTCATGGGGGGTAGGGGAGTGGCAGCGCTGCTGGGGGGTGGGTACAGGGCCTGTGGTTGACCGCGCACAAGGGGTTGGGAACAGGCCATGCGCAACAGATGTATTATAATAACATATTACTTTACATTAGAAATACCATAGAAGTTCATTGAAATAAACAGCAATATATATTGTGGAGTTATAAGTATGCCTTCTAATAATGATAATAAAAATACTATTTTAAAACAGAAAAACACAGAAATTCCCTAATTATACGTAACTGACCTAAGTATAACTGCTTAAGAACTCACATATTACATCATTAATAACATTACAAATCTATGGCTGGGCAAGGTATACTTAGGTCAGGTATGTATAACTTGTGAATTTCAGTGTTTTCAGGTTTTAAATTGGAAGTTTCTTTGATTATTAGAAGGCCTACATGTAACTCCACTTTAACCTTTGGTTGCATGGATCTGACACCCCTGGGCATCTGCTGGATACCCCTGCATTATGAAATGTTTTAGGATTCAAGCCAGGGGACCCTGATAAGGAAGGCAGCATAGTTGTGTTTCGTTTACTTTTTAAATGTCCTGATGAAATAATTCCAGCTTTCAGACCAATGTTGGTATAGATGACCATACCTTTGTTTAAGTAGTTAAGATTTTTTCCTTGTTGCAAAGAAAAGCCCTTTCCCCAGTCCATTTAATTAATGGGAATGTTTTTAAGAAGTACTGTCCCCTATTTGAACTAGAAGAATCAATGGCTGTAGGATACCAGTTGACTTTTGTAATGTGCTGGGCACAGTTGCACACCGTTTATTCTCAAACATCATCCAAAATGCGACTCCATGTGTGTTCATTAGAGATTCATCTGCCACAGCACTGACCTTTACATTCTTTTCCATTTCTCTAGATAAGGAGATGGTACTCTCGCACTGAAGTAGTAGCATAGTGTTTGTCTGGAAGATCTGCTTGTCACCTGCTAACACACATTCTCCAAGCAAGCAAGTCTGTTGCAGTTTGCCAATCTAGACTAGGAACAGAAAGAGCATGGAGTTTGGCATGCATTGTATAATATTGAATGTATTTTGTTGGTTTCATGGAGGTGCTTTGTAAAGTACTGTGTTCACCCAAAAGGGGTAGCATGGTGCTAGGATACTAAATCGGACCTGAAAGGAAGAACCCATAAAAGGACAACTAAAAATGATGTCTAAACAACCATGTCTTCAGATCCATCCTAAATTTACGGAGGTCCACAATAATGCCTAGATGTAAGGCCAAATAATTTCACTCCTTATCCACTGAAACAGAAAAGGTGGCAAAAGATTGGAGGCGAACTTTTGGAACTGAATGGAGTAGTTTGTTCTGTGACTATAATGATAAAACAAGTGGCTGATGAAGATGGGGTCAGGAGCACAGGCCTGAAAAAGAGAAGATGATTCTGTGCACCAGACATAAATTTAAAGAGGATGCGGGCTTTCACAAGGAACAAATATAAGGAGGCCAGCACTGGAGTTATATGGTCTCTCATCTTCAGTCAAGCACCCATCTAGCCTCATAGGTTTCAATGAGGTGAAGCTTGTCAGTTAAATAATCTGGGAGACTAAGGTAGATCAAATTACAATAATCAAGATGCAATGAAACAACGGCATTGATGATCTGAACTGTGCGAGAAATTGGAAACTGATATAAATAGAGAGCAACTGAAAAGAGCAACTTTGTCTTCTTGATTAAAAAACATGAATGCAATCATGAGGAAATCATAGACTGAAAACTGCAAACTGTCCTAAAAAGATCAGTTTTGAGCTACCTCCACAAGGTAGGGTGATTCACGATACTCCCATTCTGTGCTGGAAACCATTTCAGCAGGGGTGGCTCCTCCATTAGGGCGGAGGAGTGTCGACCCAACTGCTTTCTCGCATGGTAAAGCATTTTTGTTTCTGCTTCTCGCACTGCGAGAAAGCAGAAGGGTTTGGTTGGGGGTGGGCGGGTCAGCGCGAAAGCAGGGGAAGAGTGGCTTGCCCAATGCTGTGGGCCCTGACTGTTTTGTCGGCCCTCTGGGGCTGACCAAACCAGTCATGCACACTTTCCCTTTTCTCTGTGTAGGCTGCATGCAGCCTACATAGAGAAAATGGCCTCCCCATAGGCGCCCGGCTGGGCGCCGTCCCCACCAATCACAACGCTGCCATTGCAGCGTTGTGATTGGCTTAGGGGAGGGAGGCTGCCTGTAGCTGCTTCCTGTTCAGGAGAGCAGCAGGAAAATGCGGGTCCCGGCCAGGAGCTGAGGCGGCGCAGGACCGGGGAAGGTACGTTTTTTAAAATGTTATTTAAACCCGTCCCTCCGCCCCCCGCGAACCCGCACAACACCCCGCCTGATCCCCCCCCACCCGCGAGTCATGCCGGCCGCGACTGCATTTCAGTGGTTTGCCACTGACAAACCAGCAACCTGGCTCTACAGTGACTGTGTGTGCTACCTAATGGAAAATCACTTGTGCTGCCAAAAGGAAAAGAGCAATGAAACTACTGTGCCTCCTTTCAGTAACATAACATAACATAACGTGTATTTGTAAATCACACGTTCACTGCAAAGGGTATCTTGGAGCTAAATAACAGTTGTTTATTGTTACCCAACTCAATGGTACTCATTTTATTGACCTCAGAAGAATGAGTGTACCCGCAGGGATTTGAACCCATGATAAATGAGAACAAACACAGGCCCCTACAGCAGGCGCATTAGTCCACTAAGCCACCAGACCAGGCTGTTATGGTGCAGTATTGTAGCATCATTAGAAGCAATTGGCTTCCACAAACAGTACAGTGGCACTCTTTCCATACAGCGTTTAAATGAATTAAGTAATCCATAGCCATCCGGGCAACTGGAGCCACACCTTGCTAAACAAGCATTGGCAAAACCAATATGTCTGACCTGAATTTGAGTCTTGACAAAAAAAACCTGATTCAGTGATAAATAAAAAATGCTTTGTGTATACAATGCATCTGTGAGATAAATAATTTAATGTATGAAGATCCTATGTACTTTTGAGATGTAAAATAGTCCTTCAAGTGCTGCAATCCAAGCACTCAAAAAAGTCAATAGGATGAGGGAAGCGAGAAATACACCTCTGGGTGGAGTCAAAGAACATGCTTTGATTAATTTAAAGAATTGGTAAAAATAGGTCTTGCGCCCAGCTTCATTATTAGGCTTGGCTTAAAAACGAATCGAGAGAATGTATGTAATGTTTTTCTTTTCCTTTCATGAATGATGTGAATGTCTCTATTACATTCAACAGAGACTTACCTTGATCACAAAACTAAACCATGCAGAGTCACACATATTTGATACCATTACACAAAACTTTAAATGGATCTTTTATGTTTTAGCATTATAACTAGCCCCTACTGGAACAGTTCACGTAAGCAAGTACATGTCACAAACGGCCCAATCATTTTTGTTAGTTTACACCCCTAATAATCAGCATAAACTGTAGAACAAACCTGCAAACTTGCTAAATTCAAATTTTCGGACTGAAACACAACAAAAAGAGCAATTAATGTCACATAGCATTGTGAATGCCTAAAGGTATTTCCGCAGCTTTGTTTAGCATTGCTTTCACAAATCCCTAATTAGGTTTAACAAAGGTTGGGTAGGGGGAGCTGCAAGGCTTATTATCAATGCTTACACGGGCTCTAGCGCTGTGAATTCATTAAATAAATGGACATGGCTCGCACTTCCTCTCCTGCTCTATATGGACATTTTCACTGTGATCTGAAGGAATCGAAAAGGCTTGTAAATGCATCCTCATGTTACACAGCATTCCTGCTTTCCAGCGTGGAGTTCCAAGAACCAGCCTTGCAAACACATATACAGCTGGCAGCATTCAACAACATACTGGCTCACATCCCTTGAGAGAGCTTTGAAACAGCTTCAGAAACTTAACTCTGAAAACAATTCCTTGCATTCAAAATCAATGTACCTAAGCATTGGATTGCAAAAAAGACATTTGATTACATGGCACTCATTCAAAGGAAAGACTTCAAAAGAGGAATTCAAAAGCAGCACGTTTTCACCCCGGTGGCATCAGCACGCACAATTTCTCTTAAATCCAAGTTGGTCCCTGTTAGTTTCAGATTGCATTACACATATGGTTTTAACTTCAGTGATGCAAAGAATTGTTACTTGTCAGCATAGTTGAGCTCAGGTAGTATTGCTGTGTTTCCGTATATTTGTAGCTGTTTCCCATACAAACATTTCTTTCCAATGTCGGTACATTGTCTTAATCAACTTGCCACATGAGTAGTCATTTGTTTATCAAACAAAACATTCCATTACAGATACATACTTGTACATGGGGAGGCCTAGTCAACATCTGGCGGTAGGTTTAAGCTGAATTCCAAAAGTCATTTAGTTACTTGGGGGCAGATTTACAAGCCCCTTGCGCCACTTTTGCGTCATTTTTAACATGGGAAAAGTGACGCAAAAGTGGCGCAAGAGCCTTGTAAATCTGCCCCTCGGATTTCAGGAAATTTGACAAAAAAGCCCAAAATGTAAGTAACCAGTAGCTTGTTCCAGGAAGAAGCTGATAAAGGTTGATCTTCTTTCTTTAATGCAAAGCTTCTCCTAGTTGTTGAAGTGAGGAGAAATAGTATAGGGTGTAGTATCCAAGATGAACTTATGGAAATGTAAGGGTCCAAAGAGGGCACGATCTTTATTTTAAACTGAGTGCTAAAACTGGAGGACTCAATTGGGTATGCCAAACCATGGGCCTAATAGCAGACCTACTGAATATTCATTTCCATTTTCAAAAATTATTGACAAACTTGCCTCAAAATTTCAAAATCTAAAACTAACATGGTAATTTCTCATGTCCACACACAACACTAAATCAGCCCCACATCTTCATTTACTCCTTACACACAGACCCAACCTATCTTTTTCGCAAAGTATGACAAATATATTTAAGAGGGAATGACTAAGTGAGAGTTATGTTGTAAATATGCGGAGCTGGAGCATCACCTAAAGGCAGATCCCTACCCACAATTAGTGGAAGAGCAACAGCTTAGTTTCTAAAAACAGAACCTCGCTGGCCCTGCTGTTGAAACCCTTTCCTGGTGGCTCATTTGCCACACTGCAACTAATGTCACAACATTGGAAGCGCTGCCTTATTTAGGGGAGGGCTTTAGGTTCTGATTTTCTTCTGTCCAAATCTGCCATGGTGAACCTGTGTATGTCCTTGTGCGTCAGGGCAATATCGTTTTTGCTCTGTCAGAACAAACCCATGTTTTGGAGTTTCTTTCTTCACAACAAAAGATATGCAGAGCTGGCCACATGATATTGAAGCCCAACCATCAATACATTTTTTTCAGAAAGTGCTCCTGTTATATAGGCGCTTCGGTCACAAAATCCCTCCGAGAGCAGGGAACTGAAAACACAGAAGAGGGTGGAGGTGGAACTTCCATCACCCCAGCGGGTTGGCAACCCACACTCCCAAAAATAAATGAGGGAGTTGGTCTTGTTTGAGTAAGCCAATGGGAAACAGGTGATAAGTATGCAGCCTTATGAGTATTTTGATGATGTAGAGAAATGTTTCATAATTTGAATAATGTAGAAGTTAAGTTATCAATAACGTGTCTTGCATCTGCTAAAGGAACACAGGCTACAAGTTATAGCTATGAAATGTGATGGGTAATTCCTAAAAACTAAACATACAAAAAGAAGCATATAAAATATTCATGTTCATTCGCATTTCTCAGTGTTCAAGATAACTACATCAAGCATCATCATTACACACTCTTTGGCGAAGGTTGAGTTATCGCTTCTACTAGACTTCGGTAGAGCTGTAAAATGAGCAAAACCTTTAATAATTAGTTGTTCCATAATCTTAGCCATGTTTTAGAGTTTCTTTCTCTACAACAGAAAATAGGCAGAGCTGGCCATATATTATGGAAGCCCATCCAGCAGTACATTTTCTGCAGAAAGTGCTCCTGTTATGTATACAGTCGGGCTTTCATCACAAAAGCCCTCCCAGAGCAGGGAACAAAAGAAACAGCAGAGGGTGGAGCTAATGTCTCCATCATCCCAGTGGGTTGGCAACCCACACTTCTAAATGAGGGAGTTGGTCTTGTTTGAGAAAACCAATGGGAAACTGCTGGCCAGTATGCAGCCTTATGGGTATTTTTATGATGCAGAAAAATATTTCATCATTTAAATAATATAGAGGAAAAGTCACCAACAAAGGGGCCGATTCCGATCTCGGCCGGTAGGGCTCCGAATCGGACTCGGCATTACCGGATCCGATTCGGAGCCCTGTTTCCCGACCGAGTCGGACGTGCATCCGGGCGAGCGAGTACGATGCGAACATACGCGAATTCGCCGACCGACTCGTTCGCGGGACCCAACCGCTCCGACCGACTTGCACGGACACGACTCGCACCGCGCAATGGAGACGTTCCCCGGCCGGGTAAGTACGATGCGCGCCACGAGCAGTCCGACCGACTCGCGCCGTCCGGCTCGAAAGAGCAGTCGGAGCCGCACTTTGGGGGTCCGTGTCGGACCCCCCTGTACGCCTAGCCGTGCGAGTCGCACACAGGGGGGGACCCATGGGTCCCCCCTACCTGTGCGTGTACGGCGCGACCCGCTTTGCCGCGTACCCGCTGTAGGGGGCGCCCTTGTTCGCCTCGCACCCATTGAGGCAATGGGAGCCCGCGTATGCGTTGTACGACCGGCTCCCATTGACTTCAATGGGAGTCCGACTCGAATCGAGTCCGATAGCATGCGAACGCATCGTACTCGTTCGGTCGGACTGCTAGGGTCCGATTCGGTCGGAAATCTCTCCGGGTCCGGCTCGGTCGGAGAGATTTCCGGCCTGAATCGGAATGGGCCCCAGAGTGTCTTGCGTCTGCTAGATGAACAAAGGCTCCAAGTTGAAGGTTCATTTTGTCATATTCTGAAGGAGTTAGGTTCAACAGCGACTGAAGTCTTTGTTGATCAGCTGGAATGAGTATGACTGAATTGATTTCCAAATATGGACACAATCTTAACTGTCCATGTTTTCTGCTATTATCATTACTTTGGCTACTGTTATATGTGAACTTTAACAAATTACTTAATCCATTTTTTGTTTCTTGACTTTAGATTCCCATACGGATAATTGTTTTGAATATGTTTGTTCTGTGCTTAAATTTACAAAAGATTCACAGTATATATTACCACATTTTGCTGGTGTGATACCACTTGAAGATACATAATTAAAAGTGTTACTTGTCTGGGAGCTTGCACATATTATAACCATTTTCAAAGCATGTATTAAACTTTGTAAGATTGGGGTTTCGGTTTGTTCCCTTCATCCATGTCATACAGCAACTTATTCAAGAGAGTTTCTCTTTGTGAGAGAAGCATATAATCTGCTATTCTTTGCCTGATCTGAGCTATCAAACCTATGAAAGTTAATAAGTAATTTGAAACCCCTATGTCTCCGGGTTATTGGAGTAGTATTCAGACATTTTTGACCAACAATAAAAAGATAGCTGACAGCGCTATGCTCCTTTCTATCCATAATCACCCCCAACAGTGACCACATATGCAGAAATGCTAATGTCAGTGGTAGAAGTGGGTATTGGGACAATGCTCTACCATGCCTGCTATGTCACTTGGCTGATCAATGAGACCAGTGGAAAGTAGTGAAACCACACAAGACAAAAGAGATCTTGCGTGTCTTGGCTTCTAAAGAAATTAGCATAACTGGAGTTGTGATTGGGTATACCTGAGCACTATCTCTGTGTAATCCTTTCTCTGTACTTCGATATGTGATGGGTAATCCCTGGAAACTAACCATACATATTATGATAAAATGGGTTACTGGTTGAGAGGGGTGTGAACCCTTCTTAACTAACACCCAAAATACCTTTCAGGGTGAAACACAAAAAGTCATTAAACTAATCTGTGGTTAACCCTCTGGTAGCTTGGCAAAAACCAGTCTGTCTTAACTTAGAGGCACTGTGTAAAGTATCTATCCAGCACTTAAACAATGATAAAGTAAAAACACAATGCAAGAAAAATTCACACACCAATTTAGAGAAATGGAGTAAAATGTAATAAATTATTTGCCACCAAAGTGACAAAAATTCAATCAGTAGAACTGGAGATATGCAATTTTAATAATTTAGGTCAAAATAGTGCTTAAAAGCACAAAGCGCCAGCTGTGGTTATCTTGCCGCGCCTGTACCGGATAAAGTCACAATTTCAGGCTGACAATGATGAAGTGTGGTCCGGATACAGGGATCAAGTTAGTCCTTCTGAGAAATGTACCTTAAATCCTGATTGTGAGCATTGTGCTGTGCTGTGGCACTCCAAAGAAGCGGTGCAAGGTTACATCGAAGATGTGTCGTGCATTGGCTGTTCCGATAAGATGGTTGGCCTGCGATGTGGGCTTGCGTTGAGTTTGTGTTGCACTGCATCAGTTCTGATGAGACCGCAGCTGGGCTGGCAGAGCACCTTTAACCCCACTTCGAAGGGTCCAGGACTGGAGGGGCACAACTTGGGGTGGGAGAAGGACTCACAGCAGGCACAGTCCAGGTGGAGGGGTCAAGATGGTTGGACCCTTTTCTGTCCCTGACTCTTTGAGCAGGAAGCTAGCTGACTAGCCCTTAGAGTCACTCTGATGGTCCTGGGTTTAAGATGCAGGTTCAGTCCTTCTCACTCAGGCAGCAGAATAGCAGGGAAGCAGGGCAGTCCTACTTTCAGCACAGCTGCACAGCAGTCCTTCGTTTGAGTCTTCCACGGTTCCAGAAGGGTACTGAAGAGTTGGGTCTGAGGGTTCTCTATTTAAACCTGGTGCCCACTTTGAAGTGGGAGAAGTTTCTAGAGTCCTCCTCCTCCAGAACTGTCTGGGATTTCCTGCCTCCTTGCCCTGGACCAAGCTTGTCTGGGGGCACAAAAGCTTAATGTGAAACCCTTTGTGATTGTGCTGAGGCAGCATCTTTGTGATGTGCAGGCATAGTAGGTGACAGCTCTGCCCCCCTATCAAGTGAGAGATGTCCATTCCTGCCAACACATACTTCCTCTTGTCTCACTGTCTGGGAGTATTACAGAAAGACCAACTGCCAGCTACATCTAGTCATGTGACCCAGGATACAGGCTGCAGGCACCAAATGGTTGAGACAAGAAAATGTCAACTTTGTAAAAGTGGCATTTTCAGAATTGTGACTTAAAATCTGTCTTTACCATTAAAGAGGATTTTAAATTACAATTCTTTTAGAGACCAAACTTAAATTTTCTACCTGCTCCTGATTGAAAGTTATCACTTATTAAATGTAATAAGGTAGCCCAATGTTATCCTATGAAAGAGGTAGGCTTTGCAGTAGTGTGTAATGAATTTAAAGGTTTTTTACCTCCAGGACACATAAAAATTAAAAGTACATTTCCAACTTTTTTAATACACTGCACCCTGTCCTATAAAAAAAAAATAGTAAAAATACTTTATTGCATTAATCATTTGATTACAATAAATAGAAAATAAGCAGGCATAAAAATAGAATAAAAACAATCACATATTAACCATGTGAAGTATCCTAAAAAGAAGATAAACATAGGTCGTAATACCTGTCTTTGCATCTATATACAGAGCCGATAAAAAATCATCTAGTCGAGTAATGTTTTATAAGCATGTTCTAAAAACTGTACCATCCTTCTAATTGCACTTTCCCCTGTGAGCCTAAAACAATAACGTATAGCCTCTGTAGTTGTTCTTATTTTGGCATTATTAAACATGGGGCGTAAATATAACCTCCGTGTGATCAAAAGTCTCGGGCAGATGCATATTAAATGTTCAAGAGTTTCCTTGCCGGTTCCACAAAGCCGACATCCCTGAGTATCTTTAAGCGCCTTATTCCAAGTCCCTTCAAACTCCCCTATAGGAATATAGAGTTGTCTAAACCTTACATATTTCCATTTAATATAGCTGGTCACATTCCATCCCAAGTATTCTTGAGCCTGCAAGGTATATGTGTCAATTATTAAGTCTGAGTGTTTATATTTCTCGGCTTGTAGGCGATCTGAATTCCACTGTGTTAGCTTTAATGTTTTACCTATTAGTTTTTCCGCACATCCCTGGTCATTCGTCCCATCTCCTGAATATCAGGCAGTTCATAAGAGTCTATTTCCATCATTATAATAGAAACTTGCAGATCTCTTACTTTATTACTCCGGAGTTCCTCCATTATTAGATGTTTCAATGTACATGAATCGGCCTTAGCACAATCGATAATGTAGTTAACACAACTGATCTTATGCAGCATTTCCAAAGATTTTTAGGCCAAATTCCAACCGTATCATACAATGTGGAGTAGCCTGTCGTAAATGGAGTATGGTACGTACACTTTTCATGAAACATTTTTCAAGATCACAAATGACTTTCTTGTTCATGGCAGGAGATGCATACAATAGAAACGGAATCATTTTCATCTGTAAAGCTTTTAGAGATGGGATAATTGCATTCCCTGCGCATAGTTTCATAAATCTCGCAATTGATTTTGTAATAGTTATAGATTTTACACGTTTGCAGACCGTATGGTTTAACCATGATAACTTTTTGTCGAATGTTACGCCGAGGTAGTTATATTGATCCACTACCTCGATTGGATTGTCTCCTAAAGTCCATGTTTTTGATTGTGTAGAAAGTCCAAACGTAACAATTTTTGTTTTAGATAAGTTAGCTGTTGTATATGTCTAGTTGGTTCAGTTGATGCTGTAATCCATTAGGAGTTAAGGATAAAATCACTAAATCGTCAGCATATGCCAGATATGGTATTTTTTTGTCCCCTAATTTAGGTGCCACACCCATATCTGAACTTAACATCGAATCGATATCTGCAATGTACAAGGAGAATAATAAAGGCGCAAGGACACAGCCTTGTTTAAGGCCGTTTGTGGTATCCATTTTTGGAGATAGTGTATTATCATGAGCCAGCTTCACCCTGACCCATGTATCCGAGTGCAGGGCAATAATAAAATGTAAAAGATTTAAATCAACCTCCCATGCTATTAATTTGCTCCACAACCTTTGCCTGTTAACCTTGTCGAATGCTGTGGAATAGTCCACAAAGCAGGCGTATAATGTTATTTTCCGCAAACTTGCCTTTTTTCCCATCATGGCCAGTGAAACAATGTTATCCTGGGTCGAACACCCTAAGCGAAATCCAGTTTGCGTTATTGGGATTAATGATTTTCCTCCGCCCATGCCCTCAATTTATTCCAGGAGGTGCTTCGCAAGCAGTTTCCCTTCAAAATCCAGCAACGCTATTAATCTATAGCTGGACGGATCCTCTTTTGGGCCTCGCTTATAAATCGGATGGACGATCGCTCCTTTCCAGGAAGCTGGTATCATTCCACAATTAATTACCTGTAAGAACAACTGTTTTAACAACGCACTCCAAAACGTTATGTTAAATTTTATCAAGCCAATAGGGATACCATTGAGTCCTGCTGCCCTGGATGAGCGGGCACTCTTTATTAATTTGACAATTTCATCTTCAGTTATTTCTGCAAATAGACCATCCGCGTTAGTTGTCATATATTCACTTTTAACAGATGATTTGTATAAAGATTTGATATGATTTTCCCACTTATGACTTGAGACAAAAAAATCATCTGGCTGTTTATGCGAATTTGTGCCATGTCCCACAAGGGACCAAAAAGCTTGCTCATTCCTGGACGAAATAGCATGATATAATTTAGCATAAGCGGTATCCACACTATCCCGCTTTATCTGTAAGTTCCTATTTTTCTTTATATCTTGTATTTTCATATTCCTCTCATTCGATTTTGGAAGTTTTAAGATATAGCGCATCTCCTTACAATAGATTCTCTTTGATTCCTTTAATTTTGCACTCTTTGTTACATTGACATTTAATCGCGGCTCTTGTATACTTGCCACAAGACTAGACAATATATTTTTTAGAATAGATTGCCAGGCATCCGACCAGTTGTCCCCAGACTTTAATACAATCCTGTCTTTCTCGGTACAGGCTGTCATGGTTGTTTCCAGTTTCGATGCCTTCATTTGTAGTTTATTGTTCCAGATAAGTCTTTTCCCATTTACAGCGGTCAGTCTTCCACTATTGGCCGTTATGTGAGTCTCCCAATGATCATGCTTAATGCTGATGACTAACCTTTGAGGATCATGGTCACTCTCGGCTCTAGGTATAATGGCATACTTTTTACAGAATGTATGATGATACAACGCATGCATTCACATCGCATGCTATTAGATCGCGGTTTTTACCACGCAAGTCGTTACAACGACTTTCGTTGGAGAACGCTGGACTTAGGAGTAGTTTAATTTACTATTCCAACTCCAGCCTACGTACAGTAGAGAAGGTGTTGGATAGTAAATTAAACTATTCCTTGTCCTATAGCGCCCTCCAACGCAAGTCGTTGTAACGACTTGCATTGTAAAGACTGCGATCTAATGGCATGCGATGTAATGCATGCGTAGTAAAGGTTGTTTCCCCTTTTTACATAAATAAAAATGGGCGTAATGGATAAATGTAAAGTCTATAATGGAAGACCCCATCGGCCCACGGAATGTTAAGGAAGCTGGTTGATCATCTTTTAAACTTCCATTGAGAGCTCTATATCCTAGATCCGACAACAAGACATATGTATCTCTACAAGAGGTACCAATCTTTTTTACCTTGTTTTGTGAAGGAAATACTACTTGCGGAATATTGTAAGCCATATCTGGTTCATCCCCGGTTACAAGATTATCCGCCAGGGGCAACAAAGTCTGATTAAAATCACCCGTTAATTTGACTACCATGTGTTCATTCATTGCCATTATTTTTTCCAATTCGTTCAGCGTCGCTTGATAGCTACACTTATTTTTCACTAATTGAGGAGGGAAATAAATGTTAATTATCAAACATTTAGTAAGGTTTTGATGTATTAAAATAACTGGCAGTATATATTTAGATAATGTTTTGAGTTTTTTACTTATCAGACATAATTTGGTACTTATTGAAATCGACAATCCTCCGCTTGATCTTCCGAAGGCGTTTTTTTTTGCCTGAATTTCATGTGTTATAAAATTTTGTATATTTAAATTGCCAGAATGCCAGGTTTCCTGTAAACATATTACACATTGATCTTGTAGAAAGCTCATCATTGTGTCCCTGGCCTTTTTTAATTGTCGCTCAAAACCCTCTATATTCCAGGACAATATTGAAAACTCACTTTGTTGGACTTTCCTTATGTTAGATCTTTCAGGAATACTTCTTGGCCTCATATAGGTACTGCCTCTCCCCTAAACGTGGAGCATCAGCAGGAATTCCATTATTATCCTGTTCTTTCCTTGTGGTGATTTGAAAATTCTCAAATCTGATATTATCTTCTGCACCTTTGTATGGAAATCTGGTACTTAATGGTTGTTTTTCGTATTCTGTACGTCTGTTGGCAGTTCTCAAAATATGTGGATATTTACGTTTCTCCGGCTGTCTGATTATGATTCCCCAGTCGGTTAAGAAGTCTTTAATGTTTAGTATCTTTAGTACCACACTCTGAGATACCCATGTTGTTCTTGTAATTTCGTACTCTGTGTTGGCTTTATCATCTGATACAAAACAAACAGCCATAAGTGATATTGAGTTGAGTTCTTTCAAATTTTCAAAACAGTTTAATAACTTTAGTATGTTTCGCCGATTTAATATGTCATGATAGCCTTCTGACTTGTATACAGGTATAAAGTCAATTATATAATTTTCGTCACTACATGAAGATTCATTATATGGAGACTGAGTCTCTTGGCATAATTTCCCTTTGTTTGATCTTTGGAGTTCCCCCCTCTTTATCTGTTGAATTCCCACAAAACCTTCCTTTTGTACATTTTCCAAATCTGTACAATTATCCATAACCTTTGTTTTTTTCCATATTTACGGTTTTTATTGGACGACTTAGGTCCCTGACTTCCAGTTTTTCTGTTATCTCTAGTATTCCATTCATAATCTTTTTCAATAAGGGTTCCTCTTTGCTTTGTGATGACATAGTTTTGTCCTCATTCTGTGAACATAAGTTAACCGAGGTAGTACTAGTTTTTTCTATTCCTTGTTGTAACACTTCACTGTACCTTAACTGTGGTACAGTTATTACATGTCGGGCATTTGTTGGGGTCTTAACGATGGATGGAGTTGGTAACAACGATATGGCATTGGTTACCACTCTTGGTACTTCTTCGTGCTCTGATGTTTTATCGGTTGATATTGTGGCTTTGGCTTGATTAGCCAAGAGACAAGATTTTTCCTGACTTGGCCTGTTTACATCAGACATATGAGCCCCATTTAGATTTCCTTGATCTTTTGACTTTTTTGCCGATTTGTTAAATATTGGAAAGATCACATTCTCCTTTAGCGCCGATGCATCTGGCGATATTAGTTTGATCTCGTTTTTTCTCTTGAGTTTTCTTAGTTTTTTTAATCTCTTTTTACTTAAATAGGGAGCGAAGCCCTCTTGATATCCATCACATTGTAATCCACTACGGGTGTTTATCTTGTTTGGCTTTGGCTCTAACGATGTATTTACAGCGTTTTTTCTTTGATTAGAGCTATCATTTATTACGTTACTTGCTTCGTCTTTTGTTTCAATTGACCTCTCTCCCGTGTCTGGAAGGACATTTTTATTGATACAGTTCCCAATTTTATTTGGTAATAATTGTAATAGATCCACAATACCATCCATACGCTCTAGATGTTTTACGGCATTAATTAATTCACCCATGGCCTGTTTGATTGATGACAGTATTGCAGTATTATCCTTTATTGATATCATTTCTGCTGTCATTTGTCTATAATAATCAACGTGTTCTGTTAATAGCTTCGATTGTGTTGTTAAAATTTCTGACATTTGCGTCAATGTACTACTTATTGCCCCCATTGCAGATAGTACCGGGAATTTTGGCGGCGTGTGACCCACCCCATTGGGTTTGCCTTCATTATTTCCCATTTCCTGACTATTTATTCCCAGGACCAGATCTTGTTTACATCTTCGTTTTATAATTGGGCTATTTTTCATTATGTTACACTGAGTCCTTGGTGTAATTGAATATATACTTGATTTCGAACGTGAGATTAATGAGTTGTCTAAATAGTCCAGCTCCCTCAATTGACTAGATGAAATTGAAGCATTGAATGACACATCTGAACCCTCGGCTTGATCAAGATCTAAGTCGACACTAATATCCTCATTCCCTGATACATTTTGATCTTCACGACCATATATTGAGTCTGTCTCCGAGATTGTTACATCTTTGCTCCCTACATTATTTACTGATTCTAAATTGCGATGTACCCTTCCATCCATTACATCCGCATCCACGTCTACATTTCTTTTTTCCATCACTCCACACAAGGTAGACAAGGGAGAACCTTCAGATGTGGTCAGATGGTCCCCTCCCTTTATATTTTTGTTACCTCCTAAGGTACGCAACACAACTGGTGTTGATTGTATAGGCAGTGTGTTAAATGTAGGCGCTAAGTATCCTTTATCTCGAGTCATCGGGAAAGATGATCGTGCGACTTGTGACGTAGATGTACTTGTGGATAAACCTGCGTCCCAAGTTGCTTTGTCATTTGCTCCAGAGCCATGATCAGCCGTACTCCCATTTCTCCTAAAACATTCCTTAATTGACTGCTGTTTCAGGGCAGGAGAGTCTATTAAACCCATTCGATCATGGGATAGCTTTCTTGAAGTATCCTTTATGTCTCCAGGTCGAGCCTTATACGGTGTGTCACAGACGGTGCTCTTCTTCACGCCTCTCTTTTTTAATCTGGGTCCACCGTGTTTTCCTTGATGCGGCTCTCTGGCCATAGCACTTGGGCTTGACTCTCTCCTCATATCACTTCCAAAACAGGAATCCTTGGTCATAACTTTTCTGGGGTGTCTCGCTTTCCCTTGAGACTCTTTGGTCCTTCTGCTTATAATTTGCTTCTTCTGACCCGAAGTTGTTGCTGATCTCGTTTTCATCTTCAGCTTGCCCCCCTATATTGTACCGATATATTATATATATAATGCAATATATAAGGAGCTACGGTTCGTAGCAGGAGTCGCCTTCTCTGCTGATTGCTCTGCTACCACCGCTTAAGTTCAGCTGAGATTTGGTTGAGGTTCGGTGCAATTAAGTAAAGTAAATGCCGCTATGCGCCCGGAAACAGGGCCAAGCTCTAGATGGATGCTCTGACCGGCTGAATGGGCACCCTTTTGCTCGGCCGCACCACGGCGTCGTAACCCCAGCAGTCACAGTCACAGGGGCAGGGATCTAAGGGATCAAAGGCTCTGTCTCTATCTCTGAGCCTGTCTCTGACCACCGATGTTTCCCAAATGTTCCCAGAAAATGTTCCAAATGTTCCCAGAGCCTATCACTGATCATCAAATCGCCAAATGCTCCCGGGGCAGCCGCTGCAGTACAGCCCCCACACTGCACCCCACACTACCCCCCTTACCTTTACTAGGCTCAATCGGCCTCACCTTCTTCCAGTAGCAACTCACGGAGGAGGACCGAGAACCTTGATGGGCCTTGAAGAGAGTGAGAGAGTGGGGGGGAGAGCGGGGGGTCCGGAGTAATCCACGGCCCCGCGGCAGCAGCTCCCTGCAGCCCCCTGTCGATAACCGCCGGTAACAGAGCGGTGCCTTTCCTGCGGCGGTTACAGCAGCAGCAACCCCACTCTCCGTTTGACTCCACGCCGCCTCACACCACCTCCATAAAGAAATATCCACAACAACGTCAGGGCTTTGGCAGGACTTGGCGGAATTTTTTCCCAAACGAAGGAGGGAACGGGGGAGCAGGCAGCAATCCGACGTCCTCCTCCTCTCAGCTCTCGGCGCAGAGCAGTCGTTTGACGGGAGCGCAAAACCCCTGTCCTATAGGCTGTTTATGCCCTAGCCTAGGAGTGACTTATATATATATTAAAAAGGAAGGTTTAGGCCTGACAAAAGGTTTATTTTGCCAGGAATAAATGACAGTTTACAACTGTACACACAGGCTGTAATGGAAGGGCCTGAGACCTGTTTGATCGGCTACTTAAGTGGATGGCATAATCAGTGCTGCAGGCCCCCTAGTAGCATTTCATTTAGAGGCACTTCGTGCCATATTATCAACAACCGGCGATAAATATCGCTAAGCGCACTTAGCGCTAGGATATTTATTGCCGGCTATCGATGAATTTTATCGCTGAGATAGCGTGCTATTAGCAACGCTTATCTCAGACTCGATAAAATTCCTGGCGCAAGCTGCCAAATGTCCGATTATCGCTGGAAATCCAGCGATAATCGCACGACATTTGGCGATAGCTTGTGGATAGGGCTGGGCATACTTAACCATGATATCCACCTTCCATTGGATATCATGGCTAAGTCGAACTAAAACCATGCGTTAGGAAAGTAGCGTTAACCAAGGTTAGCGCTACTTTTCTTATCGCTATGCTTGTTAGCGATTCCCTTGATAATTGGAGAAATGTCGGTTAACGACATTTCTCCAGTTATTTTGGGATGGAACGCCCACTTTGCATCTCACTAGAGATGCAAAGGTGGGCGTTATGGAAAAGGGCGATAGGGCAAGGATTCACGCGATAGCGTGACCTTGCTAATACAGCGATAAAATTATCGCCGCTTTTCGTCCGGAAACAGACGCTAAAGCGGCGATAATTTTTTATCGCCGGCTTGATAATATGCCCCTGGGTTTGTGCACTTTAGTGGGGAGTTACAGGTAAATTAAATGTGCTAGTTGGTTGAAAGCCAATTTCACCATGTTTAAAGGGGAGAGCACAAGCACTTTAGCACTGGTTAGAAGCCAACAAAAATGTGTTCAGAAAACAGAAGGGTGAATGAAAAAAGTTTGGCGATATCCCTGCAGAGAGGGCCAAGTCCAACGCACATATTTAAGATCACTACATTAAATGTCTATGTCTTTGTAGGTAATTTATAAAGCGCAGCTGTTACTCTGTGGAGTGTCCTGGCACTATAGCATAGGAGCTGCCTGCAGACCAGGAAGGAGAAAAAGTCTAAGAGAAGGAATAGAGCCAGGTCTTAAGTTTTTTCCGGAAGATCGGTGTTTCCTTTATGACCCTGAGAGTCAGCGGCAGCTTGTTCTAAAGAGAGGGGGCTAGAAATGAGAAAGATCTGCCCCCTACCCTCATCTTCTTAATCCGGGCGACTATGGCCAGGCAGAGATTTTCAGAGCGAAGGTATCTCTGGGGAGTGTAGAGCTTGATTTTGTCTTGAAGGTACCCTGGGCCGTAAAGCGCTTTTTGGGTTAGAAGTGATATTTTAAAAGTGACCCTCTTCCTGATTGGAAGCCAATGTAGGCTGTGAAGGAGGCCGGAGACATAGGAGTGACATGGAAGCCCAAAGATGGACGTGCTGCTGCATTCTGAACTAACTGCAACCTGTCTATCAGGTGTTTGGGCAACCCTGTGTACGGGCTATTTCCATAATCCAACCGTGAGATTATCAAGGCCTTTGTTACCTGTTGTCTATCCTGAAGGGAGAGGAGATTAAAACAATTCCTAAGAACACGAATGAGGGCAAAGCCCATGCCCACCACAGAGTTGCTTTGAGTGTCAAATGACAGTTGCTCATCGAATTTAAAGCCCAAGTTTTTAACCACTTGACTTTTTAATAAAGGGGGGGGGCATCCTTCAGCCAGAAAGTTTCCCATGCTGTCTTGGCCTCCAGGCCAAAGAAAAGGAGCTCAGTCTTACCCTCGTTACATTTGAGTTGGTTATTGGGTAACCATCTGAATGTTGCGTTCAGGCACTCACGGACTTTCTCACTAGGGAAGGCCTCACCCTTCCCCCAGGAGAAAAGGAGTTGGGTGTCATCTGCAGATGACACTATTTTGCACCCCAGAGTTCTACTAAGGAGGCCAAGGGAGAGAGATAGATATTAAATAGCGTTGGACTCAGCGCTGAGCCCTGTGGCACTCCAACCTTCAGCTTGTGGGAGGTTGCGGAAAAGGGGCTGCACCAAACCTCTTGTCCTCTATCTTCCATAAAAGAGGCAAGCCACTGCCAAGCCAACCCTGTGATACCCATAGAGTGTATACGAGCTAGGAGGATGGAGTGAGATGTGGTGTCGAACGCTGCCGATAGATCGAGTAACATAGCAGCGCTCTATCACCTTTGTCTGTATGAAGGCGAATTGAATTGAGAACTTCCAGCAATGCTGACTCAGTACCATAGATGTGGCCGAAGCCAAATTGACTTGCATGCAGCAGATTATTGCTTTCTAAATGTGCGGAAATCTGTTGATTGACATGTTTCTCCTGTACATTTGCTAGGGCTGGGAGAAGGGAAATGGGTCGATAGTTGATTGGATCATTTGGATCTGCCTGGGGTTTTTTCAGCAGTGGTAGAATTTTGGCTTGTTTCAAAACCATGGGCATCTTCGCTGATGACAGGGACGTATTAAATAACTGATGCTCCAGTGGGGTGAGGGCCTTTGCCCCGCGAGCTAAGAGAGAGGCAGGGCCGGGATCTGAGGGGGAGCCTGATTTTAGGCGACTTATGGCTAGAAAGGTGTATTCCACTGAAATAGGCGAAAAAGAGTCTAAAAAGCTGACTGTGCTACTGAAGGTAGGCATTGGAAGAATCAGGTCTGTCTCCTTCCTTTCCTTTATGCCTGTGAGTTCCTTCGTACTATCTTTATCCAAGCAGTTGTTGGCTTTAGGGGGTGGGAGGCTAAGTTTAATGGAGGTTTTTTGTCATGAAAGGTGCTAGCAAGTTGTTCGCACCATTTTTGCGAAGACGGTTTAGATTTAGTCTCTACTTCAGGCATGGTGAAGGATTTGACTATTTTGAAGATCTCCTAAGAGCAATTGCCAGCAGTTGAAATTTTTGCCTCAAAAAGCCTCAAAGTCAAAACATCATCATAACACACTGTTTGGTGAAGGATTAGGTATAGCTTTTACTAGACTTCTGTATGGCTGCAAAACCTTTATTAGTCAGTTCTGCCATAATCTTGGCATTTTCATAAGCTTACGGAAACTCTCATACTTTATACATAACATGCCATTCATACATTTGTATGAAGTAATCTGAGATCCTCTATCAGTAATCAGAATCCATGGAACACCATGAAAGTGAATAACGTGTAAAAAATCTGTACTAACTCTTTTGATGTAAGTAACCCCCCCCAGCCAAAATGATCCAGAACCATTAGAATCACTTTGCAATCTTGACTCTTAGGCAGCTCGATAATAAAATCCATGGGCACAGACGTCAAAGGTCTAGGTGAAATAAGCCAATGTCTAAGCAATGGAATGAACGTATTATGTGAACTCTTCATTTAGCCACTTCAAGAAACATCCCACTTTCTTCACAAGGTAACCTTAGTAAAATATAATCCCTGTTTAAAGTGTTCAAACAAATTCAGAACAAAATAGATAAAAGTCTGTTTCAACAAAAACATGACTTCAGGATAATATTTTAGAAAATTAGTTAGTAGTGCAGTTGTCAATTCAAAATATCTTTAGACAAATTGAGACTCCATGTAATAAGGTCCTGCTGGAAGCACAATTCCCTAGCAATGGGCTCTGTGAACCACATTGGAGATTATACCCATGGATCCAAGATTGCCCCCAATCTCTCTAAGACACACAGAAGTTCATGGCCTGCAAAGAATTGTAGTTAATTGCCAGCAGGTAGCCATGCAGCACATATTCCATGCACACGCTTCATCAGTCCACGCAGTGGCAGCACTCTGTGGTGACCTACAGTCTTTACTTCACTGAAAGACACCCAGCATGAAAAGATTTAGAGTACTGCATGGGCCACACAAATCAGGAAGGAGTACCTCCAATTCACCTTCCTTACAGTTCCAAAAAGCAAGTCTTTTTCCATAAATTAAAGGTGGCATAAGGATGAGAGGACAAATTTGCTCATTTATTGTTCTGGATCACTTCCATTGGGCATGTATTCTTATTGAGAAAACATTTTCTCTTAATGAGTTCCTCATCCAGAAACCTGATGTTACTAAAATAACAGAATAACCAAAGTAGTCTACCTTATTTAGCAGTTGTAGTTAATTTGCAATATATCTGAACTGGCCACTTTATTATTATACTGTTATTTACTGTCTTTGACCTGAAATAATCATCTTTGACTGACTGACTACTGTTTGTTGGTGTAAGCCACAGCAATCTATGTGTTTTAATGGAGCGCTTATATGTAATGTCTGTTCACTTGTGACTCGACTCCTGCTGGGATCAGAAAAGGAGGCTGACAGGGGGAAGCATGGAACAAGCAGCAATACTGTGATGAGATGAGTGTGAGCAAGTTGTTCTTGGGACGTATTGTTAGTGCCATCCAAGTAGGCAGGTGGGAGTTATTACTGATGAGTAAAGTTGTGAAGGTTTTTTTTAAACCACTCTTTAGTCACATATATTGAAATGCCTCAATCCATCCATCACTGAGTTTCGGAGGGCATGTTCAATCATAGCAGTGTTTCGCATAATTATTTCATGGTAAGCTATTCCCTTGGGTGTTGAGTCTTTAGGAGTATGGGCTTCTGGTCTTTTGGATGGCAGCATGCGAGGAGGATGAGGCAGCATAGGATTTGGGTTCTAGTGACATAAGGGAGAAGATAAATTTCATTTCACAAAGACCTTGAAGTACATAATGGAGAACGAGAGGAGGAGGTCTAAGCTTGTGATGGCTGGAAGCTAATGAAGGAGTAAAGGTTGACCCTCTGCTCCCAGAGAACTTTCAAGTGGATATTTTATTTTGGCATATTCCCAGACATCCAATCAGAATCTTTAATTTTTTTCTGTGGCAGTTGCCTTTGTTTTGATGAGGAAGACCACTAAGGATGCTAGGAGGTTGGAATCTGACTACAGGGAGTGCACGTTAAGTACGCCTTTCCTGCTGCTGGCTCAGGTCCGAGGGTCCCATTGAGGATGGCAGAACAAAGGTAAGGATCAAAAGATTTATTCCTACTATTTTGACACAAAATAATGGAATCAAAACCTTAACTAAACTATGTGATGACAGCGTGGTGTATGTTTAAAGCTTAGAAAAAGCAATTTTGTTGGGAATGTTGGCTGATGTAAATATTGACACTCAAAGTTGCAAAAGCTCAGAAGAATACAAGATTCTTAAGAGGTCTTTTATGAGCATTAATAGTGTTATTTGTGCACTGAAATAAATGTAAAAATGTGCTCCCCATTTACTTGTTGGTTAGAAGATGTTATGCAAGTTGTAACACAGGCGGGTAAGCAAAAGGTTGTGTGCACCATTTACATAGCACCTGGCCACATTTTTCGTATTGCCATTATATTTATTAGATGTCTTCATTCCAGCCAGGTGATAAGAAGCAACCATTTCTCCATCACCCTGCTAAATTAGCTCCTCTTGGCACAATTAGGGGCCTATTTATGACCCAGTTTGCATCGTGTTTGCACCACGCAATGTGGTACATGAGCGATGCAAACCTTAAGTGAGATTTATGAAGCCACGCAAGGCCACTTTGCGCGACTCCATAAATCCGGAGTAAAGCAACGCAGTGCAAAGCGCTGCATTGCCTTACTCTGCCCCGGGAAGGCGTTCCATGGGATTTGCATGGATGTTCCTATGCAACTCCCATGGTTTTTGACACATTCCCAGATTTACCATGTGAGAAGTTGGCCTGGCATATGCTGTCCACTAATTATAGTGGGCACCTTGCACCAGTCCAAATCGACTCTTATGGTAGGTAGGTTAAAGACAACCTTATTGAAAGCTATCCTAGTGGTAGCTATGGAGAGCAGCCTTCAGGCTAAGTCTTGAAGGAATGTAAAGCAGCTTGTTTTACCAGTCTATAATCTCTTGAGTGACCAAATGAAAGAGCACCACACCAGGTATATATTCAAAATATATGTATTTATTACTAAACACACCCCTCTAGTCTCTTTATGAGGCTAGAGTTCGAAGTACATAGGTTATAAGATCTTAAATCACAGTAATAGCACAAATACACGTTTGGGCCCTAGGGGCGTACCAAACCATATACCAATAAAGTGGTATGCGAACCACGACTGAACTAGACACTAGGCCTAGAGCCTCTAGAAGTGCTTGGACCACAAGGAACCACCCAAGGTAGTGACACAGGGGACCCACGGGAGACGCGTGCAGTGTAAATACACAACCGCGATACGCCGTTAACTTCTATGGAGAAAGTCGGGATCGGGAAAATAGAGGAAAGGGACACTTTAAAGAGGACTAGGACAAAACCCTTTGAGATCTAGGACTTTGAAGAGTCTCTACCCACGGGAGCACCGGAGTACTCGTGTTACCTCACCCAGGGAAGCCGGGTGCATAGGTGCCTTTCGGGGTCGGGTTTCGTCGTCGGTTCTTATGGCGATCTGCTGCAAAGTGCTGCTGGCGACCAGGAGAAAAGTGTCCGGGTGGATCCAAGAGTGGATCGGAGTTCTGAAGAACCTGAAAGCAGAGGGGACAGAGTCTGGGTCACTAGCCAGTGACCAGGGAGGCGATGGACAGATGCCCACCGATGTCGAGTGCTTCAGGTTCGATGACGGTCGTCTTGACTCTTCAGCCACGTGGTCCGGGAGGCGTTGTCGGCGACCAGGAGCAGGATTCGGGCTGCTGCTCAATGTCTGTCGAGTGCAGAGGTGTCGGCGACCAGATTGGACCCAACAAGCCTTGGCAACGGCAAGTCTCGAGTAAGATGTAGATCGTCAATGATGCAGACCAGCAAGGTCTGGGGAACTCACCCAGCGAGGGTAAGTGAGGGCAGGCCTGGAGCAACCAGACTGCCAAGTAAAGAAAAGATTGGCCTTCGTTAAGGGCTACTAGCCAACGGGCTAGCGACCGCGAAGGAGCCTCGTGACGCCGCACGTGGAGCTGGCTTACAGGACACTCGTGGAGTGGGGGCCAGTGATCTTTGGTGCAGGTGGTGCTGGAGGGTAGGGCTACTCGGAGCCCAAAGCACGACTTCTTGGGAGACCCAGAAGATGGTGCACTTGCAAGTGTGCTCGGTGTCCAGGGGTCACGGTCTCAAGTCACCCACGATAGCCACGGGCCTCAGCTTTGCTGGGGACTCAGGGTAGCCTCGGGGAAGTCTGAGAATCTACCTCTGGTGATGCGATGACTTTGGCGTCCGACGGGAGCTTCAGTGATGCGAACCGGACAGATGCTTCTTTGGTGCCTGCCAAGCAGGGGAGTCACTCCTTGACCCCAAGGGAGATTCTTCAGTCCTCTAATCGTGAGTAGAGCATTGAAGGTCCAGGATTCTGTTTCAGAGTTTCGTCCAGGTATAATCTAAAGTCCTAGGGACTGGGTTCCTACCTTTATTCTAAAAATAGGGGATGGACTACTCTGTGGCCCCACCTATGGGTGGGTCAGGGCAGAGGGGTGGCTACACCCCTTTCCCTTTGTCCAGTTCGCGCCAAAGCAGGGGCTGCAAGCCCCTGATCCGGTTTGAACTGGGGTATGCACAGGGACACCAAATGTGCCCCCAGTGCAGGACTTCAAAGCACCCGAAAGTGCTCCCGCCCAGCCCCAATACACATTGTCCTGTCTGGGGAGGTGGTCACACCTCCCTGGGACAGGAAACCTATTGTCCAGGCCTCCCCTGCCGGAGTTTCGTCCAGCAGCAGGAGGCCAGACTCGTGTCTGTGGCAGCAGCATCCATTTTGTGATGCCAGGGCTCTGGAAAGAAGTTACCGGACTCGTCAGAGTTAACATGCCTTTCCCTCTAGAAGGGTGGAATGCTACCCCCGCCGCCAGGATTGGTGGGGGGTAGTATTCCAAGATGTTTGACACCAAACACGACATGTTTAGGTGCAGCCATTCCATAGTTAGCATTTTACCGCGAGGATATAATGCGTTTAAGAGTATATGGTCAGGCTGCACTACAAACAGCATCAGAGATGGTCTCCGAACGCTGCAGAGGGGCCCTGCTCATGCAGGGGCACCCTCTCACATAGGAACCATGCACTCTGCCTTTAGGATTGATAAGGCCTGCTTTAGGAGTGACTTATAGGTTTATATGTGTGTATGCTTTTAGTGATATAGGTAACCTATACCACAGCAAGGGGTGCATGCACCACCTTACCCAGGCTGCAGTAGCAGACCTGTGGTGTCAGTTTGGATGGCCTACCAGGGGTGGCATAATACATGCTGCAGCCCCTGGCAGGCCTCTGAGGTACCTATGCCCTTGGTACATAGTATACCATATACTAGGGACTTACAAGGGCACTCCAGATCCCAATCAGTGATGTGCCTAAGGCACATGGAGACCCTTTTAAAGAGGAAACAGCTAGGCTGGGGTTCTGAATAGCAGGGCCCCAGCCAGACTAATGTCGAAAACCAGTGAAGTATCAGCAAAAAGTGGGGGTACCCCTGTGAAGCAGATCCTACTCTCCTACACAACCCCCCCAAACGTAGGGACATTAAACTAACCTTGCCCAGTTAAGTCTTCATGTTCTAAGTGGAAATACCTAGAGAGTCCATCTGCGTTCGCATGGTTACTCCCAGGCCTATGTTCCACTGTAAAGTCCATCCCCTGTAGGGAAATGGACCACCTAAGCAGTTTGGGGTTTTCACCCTTCATTTGTTTTAGCCATAAGAGGGGCTTATGGTCTGTCTGAACCAGGAAGTGTGTACCAAACAAGTATGGCCTCAACTTCTTCAGAGCCCAGACCACAGCAAAGGCCTCCCTCTCTATGGCTGACCAACGTTTCTCTCTAGGGGTCAGCCTTCTGCTAATAAAAGCTACTGGCTGATCCTGACCTTCTTCATTCAATTGTGACAGTACAGCCCCTACCCCCAATTCAGATGCATCAGTTTGAACAATGAACTTCTTGGAGTAATCAGGACTCTGCAGAATTGGAGCAGTGCACATGGCCTGCTTGAGGTCATCAAATGCCTTTTGACAGCTAACTGTCCACTGAACCTTTTTGGGCATTTTCTTAGAAGTTAAGTCATTCAAGGGTGTCACTATTGATCCATACCCCTTGACAAATCTCGTATAGTACCCAGTCAGGCCTAAGAAGGCTCTCACCTGAGTCTGGGTAGTGGGAGCAGTCCAGTCCATGATGGTCTGGATCTTGCTCTGCAAAGGTTGAACCTGGCCTCCACCCACAAGGTGGCCCAGGTACACAACCTGACTCTGCCCTATCTGGCACTTAGTGGCCTTGATAGTCAGGCCTGCCTTTTGCAGGGCCTGTAAAACATTCCTGAGGTGGACCAGGTGATCCTCCCAGGTGGAGCTAAAGACAGCAATATCATCTAGATAAGCTGCACTATAGGCTTCCAGTCCTGTGAGAACTGTGTTCACCAACCTCTGGAAAGTGGCAGGTGCATTTTTCAGACCAAAGGGCATCACCACAAATTGATAATGCCCACTAGGGGTTGAAAATGCTGTTTTGGGCTTTGCAGTATCAGCTAGTCTGATCTGCCAGTAGCCAGCTGTTAGGTCAAATGTGCTGAGATATTTGGCAGAGGCCAAAGTATCTATGAGCTCATCTACCCTGGGTATTGGATGGGCATCAGTCCTAGTGACTGCATTGAGGCCTCTGTAGTCTACACAAAACCTCATCTCTCTTTTCCCACCACTGGTGTGAGGTTTAGGTACTAGGACTACTGGACTAGCCCAAGGGCTATCTGAGGGCTCAATCACTCCCAATTCCAACATCTTCTGGACTTCAGTCCTGATACAGTCCCTGACATGGTCAGGTTGCCTATAAATCTTGTTTTTAATAGGCAGACTGTCCCCAGTGTCCACTTCATGAGTGCACCAGGTGGTCTGACTGGGTGTCAGTGAAAACATATGTCTAAACTGATTGAGGACTTGCCTGCAATCAGTTTGTTGCTGGGTAGTGAGGCTGCCTGCCAAGGCTACACCATCAACTGACCCATCGTCAGGGTTCTGTGAGAGCAGGTCAGGGAGTGGGTCACTCTCTTCCTCCTGCCCTTCATCAGTAGCCATGAGCAAGCCCATGTCTGCCCTGTCTACATATGGCTTAAGTCTGTTGACATGGAGAACCCTGTGGGGACTCCTGGGTGTTCCTAGGTCCACTAAGTAAGTGACCTCACCCTTCTGCTCAACAATAGTGTGGGGTCCACTCCATTTGTCTTGGAGAGCTGCTGGGGCCACTGGCTCCAACACCCACACCTTCTGTCCTGGCTGGTAAACAGTCAGAACAGCCTTTTGGTCATGCCAGGCCTTCTGAAGTTCCTGGCTAGCCTCAAGGTTTTTGGTTGCCTTTTTCATGTACTCAGCCATCCTGGAGCGGAGACCAAGTACATAGTCCACTATATCTTGCTTTGGGGGCTTGAGAGGTAACTCCCATCCTTCCTTCACCAAGCACAGTGGACCCCTCACAGGGTGGCCAAACAGAAGTTCAAAAGGGCTGTAACCAACCCCCTTCTGAGGCACCTCCCTATATGCGAATAAAAGGCAGGGCAAGAGTATGTCCCATCTACGCCTAAGCTTTTCTGGGAGCCCTTTAATCATGCCCTTCAAGGTTTTGTTGAATCTCTCAACTAAACCATTGCATTGTGGGTGATAGGGTGTGGTGAACTTATAAGTAACTCCACACTCCTTCCACATTGCTTTTAAGTAACCAGACATGAAGTTTGCAACCCTGTCTGATACTACCTCCTTAGGAAAGCCCACTCTGGAGAAAATCCCCAGGAGGGCCCTTGCCACCACAGGTGCTGTAGTGGTCCTAAGGGGTATAGCCTCTGGGTACCTGGTGGCATGATCCACTACCACCAGTATAAATCTGTGCCCAGATGCTGTTTGGGGATCCATGGGACCAACAATGTCAATCCCTACCCTCTCAAAGGGCACCCCCACCACAGGTAGTGGTATCAGGGGGCCTTTGTAGTGCCACCTGCTTTGCCACTGGCTTGGCAGGTTACACAGGAGCGACAAAACTCCTTACTGTCTTCAGACATGTGGGGCCAGTGAAAGTGAGGGACAATTCTGTCCCAAGTCTTGTTCTGGCCCAGGTGTCCTGCTAAGGGAATATCATGGGCTAGGGTCAATAGGAAGCCCCTGAACTTCAAAGGTATTACCAACCTCCTGGTAGCACCAGGCTTGGGGTCTCTACTCTCTGAGTACAGGAGTCCATCATCCCAATACACTGTATGGGGACCACTAGCTTTCCCAGCAGCCTCAGCAGCAGCTTGCTGTCTGAGGGGTTCAAGGAGGGGCAGCTCTGCTGCTCCTGGCTCAGATCTGCCCTAGAAGGTCCCCCTGTCCCCAAGAACTCAACCTGGTCAGGTTCAAGTTCCTCTGGGACAGTTCCTTCTTCAGGGCTGAGATCATCCCCCTCAAGGGACTGATCTTCCTCCTGAGCCAAGGGGAAGGCACTGCCTTAACCCTACTACTCCTCCTCTTGGAAGGCACTTGGTCCTTTCTTCCAGAATCCAAGGCCTGTTCAGTTTTAGACAGTTTAGCTTGTGACCTGGTCACAGCAAACACATCTGCAGGGATCCCCAGCATTTCTGCATGGGTCCTGAGCTCCACTTCTGCCCAAGCAGAAGTCTCTAAGTCATTGCCAAGCAAGCATTCGACTGGTAGGTTTGCACTTACCACAACCTTCTTAAGGCCAGTTACCCCTCCCCAGGAGAAGTTAACAACTGCCAGAGTATGGTCTGTTCTGACATTGCTAGCATTGGTCACTTGGTACATCTCACCAAGCATAACTTGCCCAGGTAGCACAAGGTCTTGTGTCACCATTGTGACACTTGCCCCTGTGTCCCTAAATGCCAAAGCCTCTCGTCCATTGATTAAAGGCTGTTGTCTGTACTTGCCCAGATTACTGGGACTCACAGTGGAGGTCACATCCATGCCTCCATCACAGACTAAAACAGCCTGAGTCAGTTCCCTGACTAAGTCAGAGCCCAACTCAGTTCCCAGGGTGAACCCTACTAAACCCTTTGCTGGAGCACTTCCACCAACTGTACTAGGGGGAACAGGTGCCTTAGGGGCATTGGTGGGTGCTGGACTGGAGTCTTTGGACTTGGTGCAATCACTGGTCCAGTGGGTCTTTTGCTTACAGACCTTGCACCATGGTTTTCTTTGGCCTTTACCCTTGGTAGACTGGGAATCCCCACCAGAAGAAGATTTTTGGGGGCCTGATGAAGACTTTTGATCTTTACCCTTCTCCCCACCCTTGTCAGAGTTCTTAGCATCTTGCTTCTTGGTTTCCCCACCTTGGTTCTGTACCTTCTGCTTCACCCTGGTTCTGACCCATTTGTCTGCCTTCTTTCCCAATTCTTGGGGAGAGGTCAGATCAGAGTCAACCAGGTACTGATGCAACAGCTGGTTTTGACAGTTATTAAGAATCTGCTCCCTCATTATCAGATTATACAATCCTGAGAAGTCACACACCTTACTGCCCATCAACCAGCCTTCCAGAGCCTTGGCAGAACAATCCACATAGTCTACCCAGTCTTGAGTCTGTGCTTTTTGGGTGTCTCTGAACATCAACCTGTACTGTTCAGTGGTTAGGCCAAACCCATCAATAAGAGCACTCTTCAAGACCTTGTAATTGTCAGCATCCTCCTCTCTAACAGTGAGGAGCTTGTCTCTACCTTTGTCAGCAAAGGAGAGCCACAAGATTGCTGCCCACTGCTCCTGAGGGACCTTCTGTACTTTACAGGCCCTCTCTAAAGCAGTTATCCATTTGTGGATATCATCCCCACTCTGGTAGGGAGGGACAATCTTGCTCAGGTTCCTATGGTCATAGGACCTTTCCCTATCTCTAGGGACATGGCTGCCACCATGGGACTCTAGTCCCAACTTTCTTCTCTCTTTAAGGAGATCTAGGGATTCTCTATCTAAAGCCAATTGCTTCTTCCTGATCTCCAGTTGAGTTTCCTCATACTGGACCAGTCTCTTTCTTCTCTCATGAGAGGATTCCCTCCTGTGAGAAGAAACAGAGCTCCCTATGGAGGTGCCAGAGTGGTTAGACTCCTGAGAAGGAGACCTAGACTTTCTGAGCACACTCATAATCCTTCCTGGGGGGACAAAGGTGTGGTTCTCCAGATCCTCATCTTCATCTTCCCCAGAAGGGATTGGGTTTTCCAGGTCAGGGTCATTGTCACCCTCCTGGTCAGTTTCAGAGGGGGGGCTGGGGGTAGTAGTACCCCTGGCCCCTTCCTCATCTGCTGGCTCACCCTCTGCTCCTACCCCTTAAGTCTCTGAAGACTTACTAAGATCATAAGCCACCAACAACTCCTGGAGGTGTTGGGTGGTGGGACTTTGGCCTGTCCTTAATTTCCTCACGTTACACAAAGCTCTCAGTTCCAAGAATGGGAGTGTGTCATACTTGGAGGGGGGAAGCTCCATGGCTTCCTGCAGGGCATCTTTGGATCCTGCTTTTAAAGACATTACTAGTGTGGTGTGGTGTATGCACTACCTACTCTAGTGTGGCCTATTAAACTCTCTTGAGTTGTAGAAAGGGTTGTGCTATCCCTTAACACACAACTCTAAGTTCAGTAGAACTTACTGATATTCTAAGCTTAAATTATATGTACCTTAGGTACCTTTAGTGGTTTTCAGTTGATCAATTCAATTGAGATTATCTGGTAAAACAATAGCAAGCTGGAATCCCACACGCTGCACACCAATGTGAGAAGTTGGCCTGGCATATGCTGTCCACTAATTATAGTGGGCACCTTGCACCAGTCCAAATCGACTCTTATGGTAGGTAGGTTAAAGACAACCTTATTGAAAGCTATCCTAGTGGTAGCTATGGAGAGCAGCCTTCAGGCTAAGTCTTGAAGGAATGTAAAGCAGCTTGTTTTACCAGTCTATAATCTCTTGAGTGACCAAATGAAAGAGCACCACACCAGGTATATATTCAAAATATATGTATTTATTACTAAACACACCCCTCTAGTCTCTTTATGAGGCTAGAGTTCGAAGTACATAGGTTATAAGATCTTAAATCACAGTAATAGCACAAATACACGTTTGGGCCCTAGGGGCGTACCAAACCATATACCAATAAAGTGGTATGCGAACCACGACTGAACTAGACACTAGGCCTAGAGCCTCTAGAAGTGCTTGGACCACAAGGAACCACCCAAGGTAGTGACACAGGGGACCCACGGGAGACGCGTGCAGTGTAAATACACAACCGCGATACGCCGTTAACTTCTATGGAGAAAGTCGGGATCGGGAAAATAGAGGAAAGGGACACTTTAAAGAGGACTAGGACAAAACCCTTTGAGATCTAGGACTTTGAAGAGTCTCTACCCACGGGAGCACCGGAGTACTCGTGTTACCTCACCCACGGAAGCCGGGTGCATAGGTGCCTTTCGGGGTCGGGTTTCGTTGTCGGTTCTTATGGCGATCTGCTGCAAAGTGCTGCTGGCGACCAGGAGAAAAGTGTCCGGGTGGATCCAAGAGTGGATCGGAGTTCTGAAGAACCTGAAAGCAGAGGGGACAGAGTCTGGGTCACTAGCCAGTGACCAGGGAGGCGATGGACAGATGCCCACCGATGTCGAGTGCTTCAGGTTCGATGACGGTCGTCTTGACTCTTCAGCCACGTGGTCCGGGAGGCGTTGTCGGCAACCAGGAGCAGGATTCGGGCTGTTGCTCGATGTCTGTCGAGTGCAGAGGTGTCGGCGACCAGATTAGACCCAACAAGCCTTGGCAACGGCAAGTCTCGAGTAAGATGTAGATCGTCGATGATGCAGACCAGCAAGGTCTGGGGAACTCACCCAGCGAGGGTAAGTGAGGGCAGGCCTGGAGCAACCAGACTGCCAAGTAAAGAAAAGATTGGCCTTCGTTAAGGGCTACTAGCCAACGGGCTAGCGACCGCGAAGGAGCCTCGTGACGCCGCACGTGGAGCTGGCTTACAGGACACTCGTGGAGTGGAGGCCAGTGATCTTCGGTGCAGGTGGTGCTGGAGGCTAGGGCTACTCGGAGCCCAAAGTACGACTTCTTGGGAGACCCAGAAGATGGTGCACTTGCAAGTGTGCTCGGTGTCCAGGGGTCACGGTCTCAAGTCACCCACGATAGCCACGGGCCTCAGCTTTGCTGGGGACTCAGGGTAGCCTCGGGGAAGTCTGAGAATCCACCTCTGGTGATGCGATGACTTCGGCGTTCGACGGGAGCTTCAGTGATGCGAACCGGACAGATGCTTCTTTGGTGCCTGCCAAGCAGGGGAGTCACTCCTTGACCCCAAGGGAGATTCTTCAGTCCTCTAATCGTGAGTAGAGCGTCGAAGGTCCAGGATTCTGTTTCAGAGTTTCGTCCAGGTATAATCTAAAGTCCTAGGGACTGGGTTCCTACCTTTATTCTAAAAATAGGGGATGGACTACTCTGTGGCCCCACCTATGGGTGGGTCAGGGCAGAGGGGTGGCTACACCCCTTTCCCTTTGTCCAGTTCGCGCCAAAGCAGGGGCTGCAAGCCCCTGATCCGGTTTGAACTGGGGTATGCACAGGGACACCAAATGTGCCCCCAGTGCAGGACTTCAAAGCACCCGAAAGTGCTCCCGCCCAGCCCCAATACACATTGTCCTGTCTGGGGAGGTGGTCACACCTCCCTGGGACAGGAAACCTATTGTCCAGGCCTCCCCTGCCGGAGTTTCGTCCAGCAGCAGGAGGCCAGACTCGTGTCTGTGGCAGCAGCATCCATTTTGTGATGCCAGGGCTCTGGAAAGAAGTTACCGGACTCGTCAGAGTTAACATGCCTTTCCCTCTAGAAGGGTGGAATGCTACCCCCGCCGCCAGGATTGGCGGGGGGTAGTATTCCAAGATGTTTGACACCAAACACGACATGTTTAGGTGCAGCCATTCCATAGTTAGCATTTTACCGCGAGGATATAATGCGTTTAAGAGTATATGGTCAGGCTGCACTACAAACAGCATCAGAGATGGTCTCCGAACGCTGCAGAGGGGCCCTGCTCATGCAGGGGCACCCTCTCACATAGGAACCATGCACTCTGCCTTTAGGATTGATAAGGCCTGCCTTAGGAGTGACTTATAGGTTTATATGTGTGTATGCTTTTAGTGATATAGGTAACCTATACCACAGCAAGGGGTGCATGCACCACCTTACCCAGGCTGCAGTAGCAGACCTGTGGTGTCAGTTTGGATGGCCTACCAGGGGTGGCATAATACATGCTGCAGCCCCTGGCAGGCCTCTGAGGTACCTATGCCCTTGGTACATAGTATACCATATACTAGGGACTTACAAGGGCACTCCAGATCCCAATCAGTGATGTGCCTAAGGCACATGGAGACCCTTTTAAAGAGGAAACAGCTAGGCTGGGGTTCTGAATAGCAGGGCCCCAGCCAGACTAATGTCGAAAACCAGTGAAGTATCAGCAAAAAGTGGGGGTACCCCTGTGAAGCAGATCCTACTCTCCTACATACCAGAACTGGTAAACCTGAGAATGCGCCAAAAAGATACGTCTAACGAGGAGAAATATCTTTATTTCTTCTTGTTACTTCCTCTTCCTCTGCAGCACACATAAAAAGAGGACTATGCCTTTCGTGATTGTTTTTTGTGCAGGTAGGTGCCCCTTCCTGCACAACAACAATCCTGTATGCAACGGAGGCCCCATCCATCATGCTGCAAGGGTGCCTGCTTTGGCGCTAGGCTGCCAAAAGGACACCAGCGCAGGGGAAAAGACAGGAATGCGCTGTATTGACTGCATTCCCACCCTTTTTTTGTCATGCAGTGCAGCGCAGCCAGGTTACTTGATGTGCTGCACTACGTGACAAGTTCATAAATCTATCCCTCAGTTTCTAATAGCCTGTCAAAATGCCATCTTCTTTCCATGTGCGGATAAGCTTATCTTCGCTTGGGATTTCAGCTTGTTTTGTGGTTTTAAATGTGCCTATTCTTCTCTGTAAGGGTAAACAGATATGCTCCTTTAGTTAGTATCAGCGACCACCCCAAAAAAACAAAATTAGTGACTTTTATCAAGAACGCTGGTAATTGATATTGTGCGGTGCACTTTATTATATGTTTTCAAGGTGTGTCCCCTTTTTGATCAAAGACAAATATGAATTTTCCACTTTAGTGACTAAATCCCTGCACCCTACACACCTGGTGATCAAGGAGGCAATAGTAATTTACTGAACAAAGTCTAGCCATGCTGTTGTATGTTTGTTCAATACCACTTGACCATTTTTTTGTTATTGTTGAAGGCCAATATCTTTTTAAAAAAATGCAAATTAATGTGATAAATTCAGAGCAAGATTCTCATTTATACACCACTATCACGATGGAAGTTCTAGCTTATAAATTACAAATAATTTCTCCTGAATCCATTAGGCAGTGTGTAGCGGTTTTTAAACATCTCCAGATGTTCTATGAAAGGTTTTCAATGTCCTTTTAGTTGTGTAGCAGAACAAGGTTTTGGTGGTTAAAGTGCACATGGTTTCTTTTGCTAATTTTATTTAACCAGTACAATGTACTTTTTTTCAGCTGCACATCTATACCGAAGTGTCCAAACAATGCTGAACTACAAGTAGATCCATTTGAAAGCATGTGCAGCAAGGATAGTCACATTTCAGTGCTCAGTGACTCTAATATTTGAGTCCTATTTAAATATCAAGCCAATATTGTAAGAATGCCAGTTTGACCAGTAAATATAGCTCTCCCAGTACATCACAAGGCTTATACCCAAGCTTCAAAATGGGAGTACTGAATTTGCTGGGGCCAATTTGTTAGTGTGTCTGAAACTTGAATTGAATGCGTGCCTGGTTTAAATAGTATAGCAAGTTTGCATGATACGTAACGTTCAAGGCAAATGGGCCTTCTCCTTTGCTTTCATACTACGGAACAGCTATAATTCGGATGCCGTGGGCCCCTCACACTTCTGGGCCCTCGTGCCACTGCACCTGCTGCACTATTGATAACAATACCCCAGCTTGGTTTAAAAACCTGGACATACAGGTATACATCAGGATAAACATGTACATTTTTATATCCACCATCTCTACAAAAAAGGACAATGCGTTTGCAGGAAGTTAATTATTAAATATGCGGTGACAGACAATATGAAAAGAACACACAAAGCTCATGATTTCGACTTTGGTTTATGTTATTCACCTATTTTTGCAATTCGACTTCCAATAATACCGAATAAAAGAGAATAATGAAACAAACATGCTCGATGTCTCCCCTTTCTTTTCCTCACTTGCAGTGCCAGGAAGCATTGCAGCATACCTTTGCTCACCAGCCTAGCTCCCTAGTGACCTATTAAGATGCAAACCAGGTGCTGCCAAAGGGGTCTGCGCAGTATAAAATAAAGCCTTTCCCCCATCAGACAGGTTGGGGTTTATTTATGGAGGCTGTTGCAGCTTAACAGCAGCAGCAACCCCAGAATTAGACCATCCTCCACCAGCAGGACAGCTGGGGGTCAGCAGGGGTCAGTGAGAGCACCTCAACTTGGTTATGACCTTCAGGAGCTCGGGCAAGGGCGCCTGGAATGTCTTAGCATTTTAAAAGCAATGAACATAAACAGTGAGCACAGGAGGATGGAGACAAAGATGTTTTAAAAGCAAGTTCATTGACCCCTTGGAGCTGATGGAGGTCAACGGTAAATATATAGGAAGATGCCAACTTGGAAAACAGCCGTCATAATCAATCTCATGTTGATTGCATGGGCCTCAGTGACGACAAAACAGTACAATCACAAGCAATGACATTAGTTAGCAATATCGAACATGCATAAGGCACAATCAAATCCACAAGAATACAAATCAAACATTTGCTTCAAATTCAGGACAGTGCTAAGCAGAGTCTGAAATAACGTACACCTCTACTCCTTATCTCCTTAACCTACCCAGAGAATATTAGGATGGTTCTAAGCAGAGCTGCCAACCTGTTTCTTTGTGTGAGTTGCGTAAAATTCAAATGTGTAACTCAGAGGGGCATATTATCAACAGTTGTATCGCCACATTTCCGGCACTTATCGTCGGAAAATCGGCGATTTTCCTATCGCACAATCATCAAGGCGTCGCTAACATGCATTAGCGCATGTTAGCTGCCGTTTTTGTAACGCTACTCATGTTAGTGATATACATCGCTAATGAGATGCAAAAGAGGCGTTCCTATGAAAAACAACATGAAAAAACTCGCAAACACGACATCGCGGTATTTACAACGCGGCCCCGGAACCGCGGAGCGATTAAAAAAAGCCGCTGTAACCGCGGTTATCGCCGGATTCTTACGCCTGGTAAAAACTTGACTTAAGCATGTCTTGTATGGGAGGTGGATTGTCTGGTTAAGTCCACACCTATTAACAAGCTTTTCATTAGCGCTGTGAAATCATCGCTGGATTTCACACGCTAATGATGATTATCGCAGTCTATTGCTGGATTGTACATCGCCTGTTAGCAAAGCGTTGCTAATACGCCGCTAACACGGCGATGTAATTCAGCGATAGAGGGCGATAATGAAAAACGCGCTATGTGCGATTTGCGATATTTATCTCGTGTTCTTGGTAATATGCCCCAGAATTTCTTCGTGATAATGCATTATCTTGGCACAAACTGGCCCAATATGTTTATTTGGGATTTACTTTCAGCATAAAACTCTGGGGCATATTAGCAAGACCCACGTTAAAATTATCGCCGTTTTAGCGGCAGGAAACTGCCGCTAAAGCGGCGATAATGAGCTTGGTAATATGCTTTATAGAATTCCAATAGAAGCCCAGGTTAGATGTGCAGGACATCTAACATGGGCTTCTATTGGAATTCTATAACGCATATTAGCAAGCCCATTATCGCCGTTTTAGCGGCAGTTTCCTGCCGCTAAAACGGCGATAATTTTTAACGTGGGTCTTGCTAATATGCCCCTCTATTCGTGCTGGAAAGTAGCCTTAAATTAACGCAAATTAGTGCTAGCACTGCTTTGTATCAAGGGTGCGTACCATGGGCGGAACAGTGGCATTCCCTATGCAACCACCCGTAGGTTTTGGTGGAAAGCCTAAGGTACTAATATTTGTAGACAGGAATTTATGCCAAACACAACACAGCTTTGAGGCTGGCATTAAAAAGGAGAAATCTTTTTATTTCTCCAAACCATTCTGACTTTGCATGTGTGCTGCACTGTACATCAAACATCCAAAGTGACAAAGTTTTAAAGTTTGTCTAACTATGGTATTTTGTACTGTAAGGTAATAAGGGGCATATCTACAAGGCCTGGCGATAATTATCGCTCAGCGCTCTTAGCGTGAGGATAATTATCGCCGGCCAACTCTGAATTTTATCGCGGAGATAGCGTGCTATCAGCAACGCTTATCTCCAAAGCGATAAAATTCAGAGCGCAAGCTGCCAACTGTGCGATTATCGCTGGAAATCCAGCGATAATCGCACTACTTCTGGCGATAGCTTGCTGATAGGTCCACACATACTTAGTCATGATATCCACCTTCCATAGGATATCATGGCTAAGTCAGTGTCAAAGCACGCATAAGGAAAGTAGCGATAACAGAGGTTATCGCTACTTTGCTTATCGCTATGCTTCTTTGCGTGGGGCTTGATAATAGGAGAAATGTCGCTAGCGACATTTCTCCCGTTATTCTGGGAGGAATGCCCACTTTGCATCTCATTAGAGATGCAAAGCTGAGGCGATAGGAAAAGGGCGAAGAAGCATGGATTCACGCGTTAGCGTGTCCTTGCTAATAGGGCGTTAAAATTATCGTCGCTTTTCGTCTGAAAAAGGACGCTAAAGGGCGATAATTTTAACTCCGGCCCTTGTAGATATGCCCCTAAATACATAGATGTATTCATGAAACCTTTTGGCTCAAAAACAAGAGCAGATGTAAGGGACACTCTGGATGTCATAAGGCAGTTTTAGGATCATCCTTTTGAAAATGAGAACCACTTATTAGTCACCATGGACATTGCTTCACTTTATACCAACATCCCACAGCAGAGAGCCCTTGATATGATCAGAGATACCCTAGAAAAAAGACCAAGACCAACATAGGTGCCCAAAGACTTCATTGTGGCATTATTGAACATCGCCATCACAAAAGATTTCTTTGTGTTGTTGGGTGACTTTTACTATCAGCCAAAAGGAGTGGCGGTGGGGGCCACGTTTGCTTTGGACCTTGCAAATAATTTTATGGACTACTGCAAACATATGCACTTATACTCTGAGTCAAATCCCTTTGCCAACAATATCATGTTGTGGAAAAGGTATATAGATGTGGTTTTAATGATTTGTGCAGTTAATGTGAATGAGTTGGAAGGTTTCATGACCTGGCTAAATGGGAGATCCAAAGGCATCCAATTCACAGTGTCCTATGGTAACCCCTCCATAGAGGTTTTGGACATTACTATCAAGGTGTCTATCCACAAACTGTATACAGCTATTTACAGGAAACACACTTCTTAGGTCTCCCCGCATCCACCCCAGGAGCCTATTGAATAACGAGCCCTTTGGGCAGTTCCTGAGGGTAAGGAGAAATTGCACGCTGAGGGACGACTATTTTAAGGAATCAGACACCTTGATCAACAAATTACTTGATAGGGGTTATCCCAAAGGTCCGCTCAAATGCACGTGAAAGCGCTCCTGGTACTACCCTCGGGAACACTTACTTACACCACACACACAGAAAGGAAAGGATATGAACAGAGTGGGATGTGTTACCACTTTCTGTACATTCAGCAATGACATCAAAAAAGCCATTAATAAGCATTGGAACCTGCGGGCGGAGGAGTTGGATTTACGAGACAGACCATTTTTTTCTTTCAGATAGCGTAGGAATGTGAAGAATCATGAGGATTTTTGGCCTCTTCAAAACAATCACATTTACAGACCTTTTTGAGCCTGCCACCAATAATGGGGCACTATCAATGTGGAGGCCGCAAAACATGTGAGTTGACTATAGAAGATAACGAATTCTCACATATTGATAAGAAGCTTGCCTTGACTGAACTGACAGATTATAACATCACACATGTAATCTATGTATTCAAGTGCCGTTGTGATCTGGCATATGTGGGTCAAACCAGACAAAAAAATAAGACTTGGATCCTACAACATTGTAGCCGGATACGATGCAAAACCTAAGTTGCCCCTCTAGTGTAGCCCTTTGTGAACTCTGAACTCAGTGATCAGGACATTAGGTGGTTGGTACAGGAAAAGATCAAACCCAGCCTTAGGGGCGGGGACAGCAACTCGATATTGAACATAAGAGAATCCAGGTTGATATACATTTTCGACACGGTGCGAAATGGACTAAATAATTTCTAAGAAATCAATAAGCAGGTGGCACTTTTTATCAGCGAATGGTATGGCTATTAGTTCCTTATTTGTCTTGGGCACAAATCTCATATGATATTGACACAGCCAGACAATGGAATCTTTGGGCCTGATTCACAGAACTAACTTACGTCAAAAACGTAAAGTTAGTACTTTTTAGTATTCACAGAATACACTTACTCATTTTGGTATTCACAGAATGAACTTACTCATTTCAGTATTCACAGAAGTTAGTAGTCCTAACTTTAGGACTCCTAAATGCCTTCTGTGAATACCGAAAGTCTTAAAGTTAGGATTTTTCTCAGTTTAGGAGTAGTAAAGTTAGGAGTCCTAACTTTAGGACTCCTAAATGCCTTCTGCGAATACCGAAAGTCTTAAAGTTAGGATTTTTCTCAGTTTAGGAGTAGTAAAGTTAGACTTTACTACTCCTAAACTGGCATATTTAATTTACTTTTAGGTCCCTAGTAAAGTGTCAAACATATAGCCAGGGCTGGTAAATAAATGGTTTTAGTGGGCCTGTAGCACTTATTGTGCCACCCACTTAGGTAGCCCCTTAAAACTTGCCCAGGCCTGCCTTTGCAGCTTGTAAGCAGTGTTAAACTGCCAATTTGACTTGGCAAACTAAACCGCTTGCTACGCCTTAAACTCTCTTTTTATTACGTCACCCCTAATGTATGCCCGAAACAGCCTATAGGGAAGGGTGCATTGTATTTAAAAAGTTGGACATGTACTTTTAAGCTTTACATGCCCAAGTAGTGAAAAAACTCGCAAGTTAGTTTTTCACTACTGTGAGGTCTACCTCTTTCATAGGATTACATTGGGTTTCCTTATCACATTTAATAAGTTGCAACCTTTGTTTGGGAGCAGGTAGAAATGCCATGTTTGGTGTCTAAGGAATTGCAATTTAAAGTCCTCTTTCATGGTAAAGTCAGATTTTAGGTCACAGTTAAAAAAATACCACTTTTGGAAAGTTGGCATTTTCTTGTCCTAACCATTTGGTGCCTGCAGCCTGTTTCCTGGGTCACATGACTAGGTGTAGTTGGCAGTATGTCTTTGTGTATTCCTCCGAGACAGCCACACCAGAAAGGGGCTAGGTGTTGGCAGGATGGGCCATCCAAGCAGGATGGGGGCAGAGCTGTGCACAGCCCCACTTGCACTGCAAAGACCCTGGCTCATCTTGCAAAGAAATAACTTCACACTAGCCTATTGTGATTGCAGAGAGACTGGAATGGAGGCAGGAACTTCCAGGCACTTCTGTGGGGTGGGCGGGTGCTTATTGACTCCAGAAAATACTACCAATTCAAAGGTTACGCCAGGTATAAAACTTGTAGTCTCAAACACACTCTTCACTTCACTTCTGGAGCTGAAGAAGGATGCTCAGGGGACTGCCCTGCTGCTTGTGGACTGCTGTGTACTTCAGGGGACTGCCCTGCTTCACCAAAAGTACTGCCCTGCTGTCTGAAGCCAGCTTTTTTTTTTAAATTATATTTATTTTATTAAATTTTCATAATTGCAAGGGTACACAAAAACAAAAATAACCAAATAAAATAACATAAAGTACAGAGACCAATTCCAGGCATAGCATAAATTACAGTGTACATTAATGAATACCGTCAACCACACATGATGAATATCGTGTGACAGAACATTACAGCGTCCTGCCGTCAGCGTCTCGGAATGCTGCAAGAAAAGGGTGATAGCAGAGTACAAAGGACTAAACCATGAAAAGCTTTTGTACATCAACCATAGCCTCAATTACCAAAGCAGGCGACAAGCACTCCAGGACAGTAGGTCTGAGAGTGTATCCCCAACTCGCCGTCTGTGAAAGCAACCAGGGACACATGTCAGGCAGTCTCAATTCGCATCATTCACTAAGGCGGAGGGGGCACCCCGTTCCCAGCATCATTATCTTTAGTAGAGAGGTATGTCTTATACAATTCCCCAAAGATTTTTGGGCGGTTACACGGGGGAAGTAGTTTGCTGTAATTTTCGGTCTGGGTACAACAGTACATCAGATCTTTCGACCAGCTAGCTACTGTGGGAAGTGGGCCACGGGACCAGCAAACCGCGATCCTACGTCTCGCAATCAGCAGCCCCATATCAGTCAGTCTCCTTATGGCTTTGGGCAGAGGTTTGGAGTATCCAAGCAGGGCAAGCAAGGGGTCTGGGGCTAGTGGTATGTCAATAATATCTCCCAGTAATTTAAAAATCTGCGTCCAGAAATTAGCGACCCCCGTGCACACCCATGCGAAATGAAGGAAGCCACGTCAATACCACATCGCTCGCACGTAGCAGCGTAGCATAACCCGTACCTATGCAGCCTCTCGGAAGTGTAATATACCCTATTGAGAAATTGGAAGTGGATCAGCCGGTGTCGCCCATTCAGCGAAATACGTTTCGTGCTTTCGCAGCAGTATTTCCACATCCCATCGTCTATGTCTACCCCCAAGTCCACCTGCCACGCCAGTCTCGCCTTCGTATAATGATTGGAACGGTAACTTTGAGTAATCTTGTATAGCTTTGCAATGATGTGAGTCTAATTATATATGTGAGGGCAGCCACTTCAGGCGGTTCCGCCATCTCTGAACCCAAGTTCTCAAGTAATGACCGCCTTATCCGGTGGAACTGAAACCTAGTAAGTGTCGTATGTTTCAGTACCGCCATGGCCACTTCATCCCACGTTCTGACAATACCGTCAGAGAACATGCCACCTATCGTCTCGATGTGAAGAGTCCCCATCGCCCTCGTCACCCCTCTGTCAGTACATGCAGGTAACCACAGGCACCATTCCAACGGAGAATAAGGAGAGTACAAAACTACTCCCGCCTGTAGATTCAAGAGATGGTGCCAGGCATGCACCGTCGCGTTGATGGAGTCGACGATGCCAGTCCTACGGTCCGGCGGGTTAAACAAGAGCGCTGGCAAAGGGCGTGGAGGAGCTCCCACCCTCTCAATCTGTATATGCGGAGCGTCAGCCGGGCCGTGTATCTAGTGGTGCGCGTGGATGCTTTGGGCGACTCTATAATATACATCTAAGTCCGGGGCCCCTAAACCCCCCATGTGATATGGTAACGTTAGTATATCCCATTTGACACGTGCATGTTTGCCTGCCCAAGCGAGCCGGATTAATAAGGATGTAAGTGTCCTAAAGAAGGAACTAGGGAGGACCATTGGTATATTGGCAAACAGGAACAGAAACCGCGGTAGCACAAGCATTTTCATAATTGATATTCTTCCCGCAAGGGACAATGGCAACCTGATCCAACGTTCCACGTCGTCCTCCAACCTACTCTTAGCGACCCCATAATTCTTCCTAAATACCACTTCCGTTTCAGTATGAACCTTGATACCTAAGTATCGCACCGGGTCCGTTGTCCACCACAGCGGGAAATCAGGGGCGAAGAGAATTGTGACAGGGTTAGGAGGGAAAACAATTGACTTGGTCCAGTTGACCTGTAAGTCGGACACACCACCGAATTTGACCACCTCACGCAAGACTGGGGAAAGATTAGTTTCCGGGTTCTGAACATACAGCAACGTGTTGTCAGCATAAGCGGAAATGATCAGTTGGTATCCCGGGAATCAGATTCCTAGGTACGTGTGATATTCTCTAAGCGCGCAGGCCAGCGGCTCAGCGACAAGCGCATATAGTATCGGTGAAAGAGGACACCCCTGCCGCGTGCCCCTAGTGATTGGGATTTTATCCGTGACCATGTCACCCAGTTTTATCCTAGTCAACGGGCCGTTGTATAACACACCAACCAATTGCAGAAAGACCTCTCCTACCCCCATTCTGGACATCACTTGATACATAAATTTCCATTCGACCGAATCGAATGCCTTCTCCATATCAAGGAATATGGCTGCAGCCTGGACGACTTGCTGCTGTGTTGGATTGCCCCAAAGACCGTACGTATATTATAAGTCAAGTTCCTGCTCGGGACGAACCCGGCCTGCTCCGGTGCCACAAGCAGCGGCACCAGGGGGGTCAGCCGGTTCGCCAAGATTTTGGCGTATAGCTTGGCGTCCACATTCAGAAGTGACAAGGGGCGGTACGAAGCACACTCAGTTGGCGACTTATCGGGCTTCAAAATCGTACCAATGAGCTCCTCCCTCATCGAGGGAGGCATCTGGCCACTTTCGCTAATCTCCTCAAAGAGCGAACTCAAGTGCGGAATAAGGACGTCTTTAAACTCCTTATAAAACGAGACCGTATGTGTGTGTGGATAGTCCATCTCCAACAGTATTGGTGAGTGGTCCGAGAATGTACGAGGCAGCACCGAACAGCACCGAACAGTCCCGGATTTGTTGAAACAGTTCCCTAGAAGCGAACCAGTAATCAATCCTGGTGTGTAAATCCCCCTCTGTAAATCGTGGTATGCAGAGTAGTGTGTAAATCACCCTCTGGTCTGCGATCTCGTTCTCCACACGTCTAGCAACCCAAGCTGCGTATCTACGTCAATGATAGCACGCTCTGCTGCAGAAGGTCGCCGGTCCGGGCCCCCCGATCTATCCAGCTGTGGGTTCAGAACGCAATTAAAGTCACCCCCCCATAGAAAGTGTGTTCCCCTGTGGTAGCGCATTTTGTCTATTAGGTCTATGAAAAACTGTGGGCTGTCATAATTTGGGCCGTACACATTCACTAATATCAAATCGAGCCCCTTCCCACTGCATCGTGATATGGTGAACCTCCCCTCTGTATCGGTCACTATTGGGGTCAGTTGGAGCCCCGCCTTAGGGTTAATCCAGGTGATTACCCCTCGAGCATGTGTCATGAACCCAGTCACATGTGCGTTCCCCTGTAGTTCTCTGCAGTTTAGCATTCTACTGCCAAGAGGCAAGTGCGATTCTTGCAATAAGGCGATATCAACCGCATGCCTGTGGAGATAGGAAAACACTTTTCTCAGTTTCCTAAAATCATTCAGCCCTCGGACATTCCAAGTCAATATCTTTAATTTATGAGCGCGTGGTTGTGTCATGGAGGTTGGTAAGTGTGTAGTGCAGCAATCCGGGCTGATACAATCATGCCTCCCTGCCAGTACCTCCATCCATATAACGGCAATACACCATGCGAGTCATACATGCCCCAATATTATTGAATTCTGAAACAGGTCTCTGTACCCCCCTGCCCCCCACCCACGCCATACATACCCCAACTTTGCAATGGCGAGTATACCCTTCCCTCCCCTTAAGAAACATAAAGACAAAAACAAAAATCCAAACATCATAAATCAAAAAACTAAAGTGAAACAATGCCAGGTTGTGGGACACACGCGTGGGTAGATGTTACCCAAGCCCGCTACAAATTCTGTCGCAACAAGAAAGGTGTCCCCTCCGCCCGCCATCTAGCACATCTTGTGCACCAATCCGGCCATTCAGCAAGATTAGAAGATTCCTCTGTTTCTACAATAGCATGCAAAAACCTCCCTCTAATAGCTATCTCTCCAGTGCAACTGAACCGAGCAGTATTGCTGCATAGCGTCCGTACAACCGCCTGAATCCCAAGTGGACCCCCCTCTGCACCGCCCAAATTATGCGTTTAAGACAACCATATTTAACTATACCCGCAATGCCCCATACAAACTCAGAGTCTTATCTGCATTGTGGGAGATATTGGGTATCAGTCCTGATCGTCGAGACCGCCACCCGTTGCGCCTTCAAGGGTGGGCGACACCCTGCTAGGGGGCTTTTCTTTTGCCCATTCTTTCAGAGGCTCCTTCAGCATCTTTGGATCTGTGAAGATGCGGGAACAGCCAAGGCGGTTCACCCGGAGTCGCGCTGGATACAACATGGCGTAATCAAGGTTCTGATCCCGTAACAGCTTCTTCAACGGAGCAAATTGTCTGCGTGCTTCCTGTACACGCACTGTAAAGTCCGGGTAGAGGGAGATGGTTCACCCCTCATAGTGAAGTGTTTGTCGCTCCCGGGCCGCCTTCAAAGCTGAATCCCTGTCCCTGTAGTTTAATAATTTGGCAATGATGGGTCTAGGCGGGGCACCAGGCGGAGGTTTCTGGCCCAGCGAGCGGTGCGCTCTCTCCACCACAAACATTGAGGAAAACGTGTAGCGGTCCAGCATCGTGATCAAAAGCTGTTCAACAAATAACTCCATATTCCCGACACTTGCGGATTCCGGTAGCCCGGTGATTCGGATATTACTTCTGCGGGACCTCGCTTCAAGATCCTCCGCTTTATCCTGTAGAGTCAGTAGGAGCTTGCCCATTTATTTATGTGCTGAGTCCATTTCAGTCTGCGCTTCCTCAACTTCCGTGACCCTTCTCTCCGTCATGTCCATCCTCTCGACTTGCTTGTCCATGCGCTCCGTCATGCGATCCATGCGGTAGGATAAAGAATCTATCTTGCTATCTATGGAAGTTAAGCTCTTTTGCATTGCGGCCAAGATGACGCAAATGTCCCCCTCTGCGGGCTCAAGCTCTTCAGGCTGTGCATTCTGGTCTTCCTCTGATGTCTGATCACGAAGCCTAGTTTTTCTTTGTTCGAAGTGCAGCTTAGGTTGAGTCTTATCGGCCTTCCCCATGGCGACACTCCGGGACGCGCGAGTTAGAGTCAATAGGGTGCTAGTGGCAGAAGGAGCGAGTCTTCGTGGATGCGTCTGATCTGGGGAGCACTTCGCGTTCTCAGTGGGGCCTCTATGTCGTTGTGCAAGGCGGCGCTCAGTACTTTTCACGACAGAGATATAGCGACGTCTTTATCGCACCTGAAACAGGCCTCAAAGTTAGGACCAAATCTGCGCACGGGCCGTCACTCCTAGGGGCGTCGATGGGCGTCGTCCTGCCCCCCAAACCAGTGTGCCCAAAAGAGCCAAGTACTGACACAACAGATATCATGCAGCTACTCCAGTCAGCCTCCAGTTCTCTCCCAGGTCAGCAGCAAAGGAGCCAGAATGGGCACAGCTCAGGCCCTATGTCCCCTGCGTCTGGCGGCATACTGGGAATCCCCCACGCTCCGCCACCCAGCGCCAGCTAGCAGCACAGATCTCAATGGCCAAGATAGAAGCCAGCAGCGCGTCCTCACGTGGCCCCGGCACAAATGGCATGGGAGGTGCCGCACCTCCGAACACCGTCCCCTCACAGCGCCTCACGCCCGATCTCGTATCAAGGAGGAGAGAGCCAGGACAAACTCCAGCAATGAGCCCAAGTGAGGGCTGGCTCTGCTCGGCAGCACAAAGGACACAATAAAAGAGGCAATGTTCACTGTCGCTTCGGGGGGGTCATGGCCATCCCGGCCTCCAGAGTTCAATGCCAGGGCGTCTTCCACGGTGTCCGTGCCACAGCGCCAATGCGCCGCGACACCTGCCTCCGTCGCGTTCAAAGCCCCACAGCGAGAGTCCTGTGGCGTCGTCCAAAATGGCATGTTACGGATCTCCTCCAGCTGCAGGAGTCTCTCCGCTCCGGACCGCACTGGCCCAGACGCCGATATCAAAAGGGGTAGGCAGCCAACAGCAACGAGCAGCGCGGGCTCGCGACTCCTGTATCTAGGCAGCCTGTAGAGCACTCACCCTCGCGACAGAGCTCTCGCAGCCCTCCCGGGTGTAGCAGGCAGCCTCGAATCCCTTCCGCCGGCCTCCGCACCACCACGCCGGAGGGCAGTAGCTTCGTCTCCCGCCACACTCCGGATTTTCCTCGGGGGTCGGCAGCGCTTCGGATCACCAGCCAGTCTGTCGAACCCCCGCAGCTCTCACCTCGCAGGTTCATAGTGGGGGGAGAGAGTTCGCCCCGATCGTTGCCACCAGCAGCGTCATGGGCCCGGCCGCAGAGCAGCGGCATCCGGCCAGGTCGCTCTTCTCCGCCTCGCATCGTCCCAGGGAACCGCACAGCACCGGGAAGCGGCTCAAAATGTGCCGTACAGCTTCCGCTTCAAGCGCCGCCGCTTTTCAGCCTTTAGCAGCCAGGATTGATGCAGGATAATTAACGTATCTTTTGATGGTCGGACGGAGCACTTGGTTTACACCGCCATCTTGGGCTCAGGCAAGCTCCGCCCCCCCGTCTGAAGCCAGCCTTGTGCCCTCAGAAGACCACCCTGCTGCCTGAGACTTGCTTTCTTGCTTGTACACAAGACTTCCAGAGTGACTCAAAGGGCTAGTTGACTGGGTCTCAGGGACAGAAAAGGCTTCCACCATCTTGAACCTGCACCTGGACCCAGCCTGAGGGACTCCTAATCCTTTAAATTGTACCCCTCCTGTTCAGACCCTTGGAAGTAGTGCTAAAGGTGCAGCGAAAGCCCAAATCCAAAACTTGGGACTGAGAAAGTTTTCTGCCAAGAATTGCTCTGAGAACTGAGAAGAGACTGGGACCTATCTACTTGCCGATCCCCCCCAGGCTGCATCGCTTTTGGCTTTACTTCGGGGCAGCTCCTGCTACGAGCAGCAAATCCTGTTCAGCGACTCCTGGCGTAGGGGGTATCTGACCTCGTGGATTCCTCGTCAGCTGCAGTCTGCAGCTTCGTCCCACTTGAGATTTTCAGCTTCCATAAAAGAGACTAAGTCTCAACGTACAAATCTTCACTGGGATTTTATCCAGTGGCTCCCCAACTACGACACCTCCTCAAACATTGCTGGCTGCCTTGATCTGCTGAACTTTACCTCATCAGATATTTTTCTTCAAAATTCTTCTAAGTCCAAATGTAAGTGGAGACTGGGCCCAATCTACTTCTATTCGACACCCTCCTATATCGCGGTCAGCCATAACTTTCGACTTTGCCTCGGACTCACGTGACTAGATGTCCTCGCTTGGTGCTTTGATCTTGTAGGTGTTAGTTTGAACTTTAAACTTTCAAAATTCATACGTCCGGTTCTACTGATTAGATTTTTGTTATTTTGGTTTCAAACAATTTATTAAAATGTACTCTATTTTTCTAAATTGGTGTGGAATTTTTCTTGTGTTTTCACATTATTACTGTTTAAGTGTTATGTGCTGCATAAATACTTTACATATTGCCTCTAAGTTAATACCAACTAATTCTAATATGCCACGCTACCAGAGGATTAAGCACAGCTAAATTTAGCAACTTTTTGTGGTTCACCCTGACAAGGATTGTGGCTGTTGCTTGAGTAGGGTTTTACCCCCCTCAACCAGCACTCTTAGGGGCATATCATCAAGGGCCTTATCTCCGCTTTTTTGGCTTTAAAAGCCAGAAAAGCGGAGATAATGTTTTCGCCCTATTAACAAGAGGGTGCAAACATGCATAATCGCATGTTAACACCCTTTTTCCCTACGCCTCCCTTTGCATCTCTAATGAGATGCAAAGTGGGCGTTCCTTCCCAAAATAACTGGAGAAATGTCGCTAACCGACATTTCTCCAATTATCAATGGGCACGCTAACAAGCATAGCGATAAGAAAAGTAGCGCTAACCGCGGTTATCGCTACTTTCCTTACACCTGCTTTTAGTTTGACTTAGCCATGATGTCCAATGGAAAGTGGATATCATGGTTAAGTATGCCCTGCCCTATCAACAACGTAGCGCCAAACGTTGTGCGATTATCGCTGGAATCCCAGCGATAATTGCACATTTGGCAGCTAACTCGGTTATTTTTATCGCTCTGGAGATAAGCGTCGCTGATAGCGCGCTATCTCCGCGATAAAAACAAGCGATAGCCGGCGATAATTATCCTAGCGCTAAGTGCGCTTAGCGATGATTATCGCCGGTTGTTGATGATATGCCCCTTGGTGAGTTATAGCCGTGCACGATTTTTTGGAAGAGGCACTCTTGTTTACACTTGACTCATGTCGAGTTTTTACGTGTTTATGCAGGAGTTTTATATCGTGGTTTAGTCCTGAGGAGACCCCATTTTAATGTGCTGAGTGACACACATGTACTAGCGGGTCGAAACATCGATGCTTTGTAACTCACAGCTTGTACTACCTATGCCCTGTTTGAAAATTTGAATGACATTAAACCAGCAGACATAGGCTAGAAGCAAGTGAAATGTGGCCGATCTTTGTGAAAATCAGACAAGGGACTTTTCATAGCACTTTTAATGCACAAAAACACCTTGTTTAACTGACATTTATTGTGAGAGCGAAGGTATATTAATGTGTTGAACAATATATATCATATGAACTTTTTGGAAAGATCAGGAGCCTCGTGTGATTCATTGATGAGGAAAAATGTATGTGTAACGAGAGCGTTATGCGACCTCTATGTGAAAATATTTGATAAAGATGCTAAAAGAATTCCGAGAGAACCACTTGTGGTTATAGTGATCATGTTCCCAGGTTCTGAGGAACGCACAGTTTCCCCATTAGATATCACATATGCATACAGAGCGGTCTTCTTTCAATGTTCAGAAAAAACATTGTAAGATGGCTGCCTGCAGATAGTTCACTGTCTACTGTTACAGTGGTCAGTCCAGCAGGACTACCCCATAGTACTACGGTAGGTATACTTCCCCCTAGGTCTGGGGTAAATCAGGAGACTGGCTTAATAAGTCCTGAAGAGAGTGCTATTAAAGTTAGAGATACGAACATAAGTGGGCTCAACCAGTAGTCTTTTTGAGAGGGGTCAACAGAGGCATTAAGTACATTTACAGTTTCTTACATTTAATCATTTAGAACATTATATTTTTGAATATTGAGTTCATGTATTTAATATTGAGTGCAGATTGAAGTAATGTTCAATACTTCTAAGATGGAAACCTAAATGGTCAGTGTTTGGTGTATATTTCCTAAACCATGATCGCGCCCACATAGTGAAGATCTCATACCAAACAAGAATAAGGGCCTGATTACGATGGCGGAAGGCCCGCCACCGCCAGCCATGCGGTGGCGGGCCCTCCGCCAATCGACAGCAATTTTCCCCCACCATATTACGATGGCGGGGGGAATCGTTCCGGTACTGTGGCGGTCATAAAGACCGCCCGACACCGTTCCGCCATAGGCAATCGTTCCGATTCCTGGCGGAGCGGTCAGCATGTGTAAAATGGTGGTGGTGCCTAGCAGGTACCGTCTGCCATATTACAATGCTGGCCGCAGCCAGCCTTTTTGTGGCGGGTAAACCGCCATTGAAAGGCTGGCAGAGAATGCATTTGGGGCCCCTGGCGGGCCCCCCTTGTTTTGGGAGGAGGTGGTGGTGCACTAGGGGGATACCTATGGTACCCCCCTAATTTCCCTGCACTAAGTGACAGGCACCGCGTGGTGCCAGCCACGTAGTGCAGGGAAACGCACTACATGCATTTTTCACATTGCGGCGGGTGCTGCAGCTAGCAGCACCCGCCGCAATGGTAAAGATGCAAGATGCGACCACCACGGTGGCGGTCGCATCGTGATTCTACGTGCGGGACCGCCACCATACAGGCGGGAGATCCCAAGCACCACCATGATGGCGGGCGGACTCAAGTCTGCCCGCCATCGTAATGACCCCCTATATGTGAACAAGAATGTGGGAGCCATTTTTGAACTGTAGTATATAAAGGTGCTTACCCTGAAGAAGTATCCCAATGGCGGTTTTTGTCTGCTTGCATATTGCTCAGTTTGCAGACTCAATTTTGCTATTGTCATCTCTTGAAATCCTTTGTTATATCAGCCGTAATTTTTCAGTGAAACTGAGTATTGTTGGTCTGCTTACATCAGTGTTTATATTACATGAATTACGCCATTGTCATTTACATTTTGCCCAGACCTAAGTGTGATGACCCCCTACATGATTTATCTATGCCACCTTGTCCATCCTCCTACAATCTACATTCAAATGTGTAACTCCTGTTCTCTTGGGCTAGCTCTTTGGCTGGCCTACACCTCCAGAGTATTCTGTAAGATTTCAAGATGCCTATTACCCAAGCACAGACACAGATCAACTGCACTGTACTGTACCCTCCCCGAAGGCAACCCTGTTTACATTGTCTCCCTTTAAAGGGGTCTCTTGGTGTAAAGTGGATTCGGGATTCTAATTGATGCCCTTTGTCCAGTCTGGGATATCTGCTGGCCTAATCACCAGAAAGATACCACAACAACCTGTTAAACTCACTGCCTGACTCCTTCCTCCAGCAGGAAGGTAATCTTCTCTGGAAAGTGAGCCTTTGGTCTGTCAGTGTAGAGGACAGCAATTATCCTCACTCAAATTGGCCAGTTGAAAATAAGTGTCATTGAGAAGGGACCAAGAAATTAATAACCCATATATCCATATGTGATGGAACTCATTTAATGTCAATGTAACTCTAAATTAGAGTTCCTATTCCATTTAAATGTAGTTGCAGACTGACCCTGGTCTCTGTACTATGTGAAAAGCAAAAGTTATAATTTAACTCATTTTAACCATAAGCGTATGTTGTACTACAGGTGTATCCAAGCCTCATTTGTACCTTCTGAACTAATCTCTCAGCATTTTATATACTCTGTGTTTAATATTTACTTGTCCTGATGATGACCTGCTAAACTGTGAAAGTTCGAAACACCATTGAAAGTTCTCCAGCTGAAAAGATGTTTTAACTGAACTTTTACAGGAATAATCATGAAATGTTATCCTCTTGCAAACAGTTATCTGAGCATGCTGTGAAACTTTTATGTTCTTTTCGATGTTTCTCTTTTTTTGAGATCACCATATTGCGTCTACCACACAATTTTCCGAGCACCTCGGGTTTACCTAATACATTGAGCACTCACTTTTTTGTATATATTTGTATATTATTATGCTGCAATTGATTATATAAAAAATTACAAGGATTCATCTTTATTGTATTTTGCGTCATATTGGTTCTGATTGGTTTGGTGCTCATGGCAATACATTTATTAATTATAGTATAATTGTTTATGCATTTGCCTGAAAAAATACCTATCTGGACATTGTTGTATGCTTTTACTTAAAACCCTTATCCTTTTGAGTTTACCAGAAGCTCCTGTTGTGAATATTGTTTCCCAAAGTAATGTAATTAATCATCCATATATTGAAATGGTGATGTGCAATGCCATCCATGATTTATGATGAATATGGCAAATTATTTGTGAGGCCATGAGCACCCCAATTTTGTGGCAAATAATGTTTTTTTGTGGTGGGGCACGAGTTATGCTTTGGAACCATAAACTTCCCTTTTAACTGTGTTTATTTCTGAATATGTGTGTTTTGAATTGTAATGGTATAGCTTTTTAATTTGTGAAGGTTCTTTTAAGATTTTGGTTTATAACTTGCAATTAATTCATTAAGTAATTTTTTTTCAAATGTGCTTACTGAAAGTGGCTACGAATCATGGATAATTTGGGTGCAGGTAATGCTGCTGTATTCTGAGATGGCCAGTGTAATTCTGATGAGTTCTCCATCCTCGGAAATCTTCAGAGAAGTAAGAGACTTCAGCAGATATGCCTGCCACAAAATTTTGATAGCTAATGCAGCAATGCCTCTCAAAGATTACTGTTGAGCCATGTCACTGAGAAACAGCACAACACTAGCCAGAGGTTGAGAATGTGGCATAATCAGTGAGTTGGGAATAGGGGTAGATGCATAGAAGTGCAGAAGATTACCCAGGCTTATTAGCAAACTCATTTGGGCCACATGGTGGTCTCTGTCTGCTCCTTGTAGGGGAGGGAGATAAAAAATAACCAAAGAGCCCCCTTGCTGGTCCACACCAAGCCCCCACCACCCGCTCCAGTCATCTCTCCTGGCCCAGTGCCCTGCAAAGCAAGCGCTAATGATGTCCCATCAGCAGCTCCTTGAGGCCACTGTCACACCTGGAGGGAACCACTGGGCGGACACACCTCATGTGTGACAGCCAGAGCAGCCCATTGTCATTCTGCCTCTGAAAATGAAACAGCCTGGCTTAATGTACATCATGTCAAGCTGCTTAGATGTATGCAGAGGCTTTAACTACAGCCTTTGGTGTGCCCTTGTGGTGGAGACTGAGACAGCCACAACAAAAACGACCCACCAATGGGCCTCAACCACAGGCCCATCGGCCGATGGCCAATTACCCACCTTACCAATCCAAGGCTGGCCATTCCAGACAAACCAGCCCCAGCGTACTATCTGCCAGTTCATTCTAGAGATGTGACAATGTCACCCTCTGGGGCATTTCAGCTAAGTCAATGTGGACTCAGATAGTCCTTTCTAAAAAAGGAGATGCCCCCCCTCCGACCCCTTTACGATATTCTCAACCCATTCAGGAATGAAATTTAAGAGCTAAAAATAAATACATACTGTATGCATCCTTTACATTAGAAACTTTGCAAATCAAAATGTTTTAAATAATCATAATCTTTATAAAGTAACTATTTAAATGAATGAATTAGTGAGTATGCAGCAGTGAGTGTTGAAAGAATGAGAAATGGAGTGAATGCATGAGTGAATGGGTAAGTCAATGGATTTGTGGGTTTTTGAATGAGCATATGACTGACTATCAAAGCGAGCAAGGGAATGAACAAGTGAGTACATAAGTGAAACAGTGCTTGAACGGGTTAATGAATGAGGAGTGAGTGTTCAAGTGATTGAGCAAGTGAGTTGGTAAGCAGTTGAATGTGGGAATGAGTATGTGAATGAAGCAGTGAGAAATTGGATCGCAATTAGTGAGTGAATAAGCAAGCAAAAAATGAATTAAAGGGTGAGCAGCAAGTAAGTGAGTGGGAAAGCAAGCAAAAGAGAATGGATGTCAGTGAGTGACTGAAAGATTATGCAAATGATTGAGTTGAGTGAAGGAGTGAGCAAATGAGTAAGTGACTGAGCATATGGGAGTGACTTGGTGACTGTGAGTTTACAAACAAGTGAATAAGCAAGTGAGTGAGTGAAGCATGAAGTGAGTGAGTGAACAAATAATGACCAAGATTTTGAAGTGGTGACTGAAAAAATGAGCTTGTGAGTGAACAAGTGAGAGAATAAGCAGCTAAGTGAATTAGTGCAGAAGTGTTTGATTGTATAATGAAATCAGTGAGTGAAAATAAACATTTCTGCAGTGGGGATCCTAGGCAGTGTAACACAGCGAATCCTTTACCCAGACTGACTCTACCTCTCCCCAAAACACATAATGTGACTCAGCATATTCTTCAGAGAAGAATAAATAATACATTTCTAGAAACACTATCCCTTTATTCATTATTTGACACCATGTTTTGGATTGGGAACTTTTGCCTGATTCATTTTGCAGCAAACTCCCAAGCCACCCCAAAAACGACATAAACAATACCTTTGGAAGACCTGACAGGTTTAATTGTCTGCTTTTATAAAATATATATATCTATATCTATATATATCTATCTATATCTATATATCTATCTATATATAAAATGAGGGGCTTTCGGGCAGCCCACATCTGCCGCTGGTCTGTATGGTTGTCATTTATACTCTCCTTCCGTCCATGACAGTATTGGGTTTCTTGCCATATAAGTGATGACATTTGTCTGATCACATGTGCACATCTGTCTGAATATTAGTGTGCTTCAGTGTCAAAACTAGTAGGCATGTCTTTTAGTCTTCCATTTGCTCCCTATAGGTGGCTTTTTATTTATTTCCTTCTCTTTGAAGAAACAGCTCCAAAAACAGTGCTAACTGTTTACTCGACACTCACTTCATATCCATTGTACTGCAACCTGTGCAGCTGCTGCATCTAAACGAGCTGACCATCGCGGAAGGATACTATCCACACTGTATCATTGTTATTACCATTGCTAGATGGCCAAACAGTTCTAACGGGTGGTAAGCTGGAACTATACACAATGGCCCAGATTTATCTGACTTTCACGCAGCACAATGCAGCAAGCCACCTTGCTGCACTGCACTGCGTGAAAGGGAAAGAGCAGGAATACGCCAAACTTAACATTATATGGTGCATTCCTGTCCTTTCCTTGCGCTGGCACACTTTTGGCTGCCTTATGCCTATGCAGGGACCCTTACATCATGATGGAAGGGTGCTTGTGTTGCAGGCAGAATTGTTTTTGTGCAGGAAAATACACTTTCCTGCACAAAATCAATCCTCAGAGGCTATTTCTTCTTGCTATGTGTGCTTCTGAACACGTAGAAAGAGGAAAAAACGAGGAGAGATAAAGATATTTCCCCTCGTTACTCCTCTGGGTAGGCGTAGCATTTTAACGCATCCCCAGGTCTACTGCTAATGGTAAATCCAGCCATGGAACGCCTCCCATGGCAGATTAAAGCAAGGCAGCAATTTCCCTGGCCTTGCGTTACTCCAGATTTATCAAGCCGTGCAGGGCCTCGCAAGGTGGCCTTGCATGGCGTGATAAATCTGACATTAGTGCTGCGTCGCCCTTGCAACCCCTTGCGTGGTGCAAGGGCACTGCAATACTATGATAAATCTGGCCCAATGTACAATGCCATTGCAGGACGTCCACAACTATGTACAATACCATTGCAAGATGACCACCTTTTGCTTTGTTTAATTTTGTTATTTCAAGCTTGCATCTGCCAATTTCAGGCAATAGCATGTTTTATTTTTTCTAATTTTATTCTTTCAATTTATCTTGCATATGTGGCAAACTTGCGTATGGGTTGTATTGTGGTTGTGTAAGTTGGTGAATGCAAGAATGAATAAGTAATTTATGGATGCACAAGTGCATGTGTGATGACTTATTCAGTGCTTAAACCAATTAGTGACTAAGAAGTAACTTTAAATTAAAAAAAAGAACTATTGGCAGTGCCAATGCTTGTTATTTACTTTTAAGTGGTAGCTGGCCGACTTGTCTTGTTTAATTCTGGGCGTAGTATTACGCTACGCTCACGGAGCATAAGTAGTTTGTGCTACTACGCACTACGCAAATTGCACGTAGCACAGTGCAAAAACTGTACTAATTTGACGTAGCGTAGCAGCAAAATCATCAACACCTACAAACGCTTTGATGAAGCAATTTTACATGCTAAAAAGCATATAACCAATTCACAAAAATGAACTTACAGCTTACTTATTCTCAGAGAAGTATATAAAGAATACACAATGGGACGTTTTCAATAAGTTTATTGAACCAACATTATTCTTGTATAGAATACATGTGCTACAATGATTAATAGACAGAAGCAGATAAAAGTGATTATGAGCACCAAAAGTGTAAATAGTATATATAGTTCTATCATGGTGGTAAAGCAGTGTATTTAGGCAGGCATTTAAAACAAGGCAGTAATCGAGCGTACTCCTACTATGAGAACTCTACTCTAAGTGTACCTAGAGTGTGTGTAGTTGTAGAGCCAAGAATCCCCCCAAGGGATGATCAACCCCATTACCTGATGGGAGAGAATGAAGGACCCTGTCTTTGTCATGAACTGGACACCCCTCATGAGATGTCAGGCCACTGCATGGTGAATTCTCAGCATGCAAGGACCCTCAGTTTCAGCTGAAGTGCCTCCTCTGCTAATCTATCGGGATGATCATTATTTATAATAAAAAGCAGCCTTGCGATGTACGCGTAGATTAGTGATGTTATGGATATGTAGTTAGCCCTGTCGCCCTGAGGATGAAGATAGGGTGACATTTGTACATAGTGCATACAGAGGCCTAATACATGATGTTCGAGGCATCGTGATAATGTTGTGCGAAGCTAAATGTGTAAACAATATTGTTTCAGAGAAACTGATCCAACATTGTCGTGCATGCAAATGTGTGCAAAAGTTCACAGCTGAAAATGTTAGGACAATGTTAGAAATAAGTTGCTTCACTATGGGCCTAAGCCGGGAATATCACACAACCAGAGCCACTGCCAGGACCTCCCCGGAACAACTCCACTGCCTCCCAAACACACCACCGAAGTCTGGGACACCATCTCTACCCTTGCCCCGACATGACCTTCATCACAGAGACCTGGTTCACCCCGAATCGGCTCCTGACATCGCCACGGCAACACCCATCGGCTACAAGATGAAACAACATGACCACACCAACAGACATGGAGGTGGTATCACCATAATACACAAGGAATCGATCACCTGCAACATCACCGTTGACGAAACCACACCGGTCATGGAACACATGAACTTCCAGCTCCGCACCAACAAAACTACCATCAGAGGCACACTTGCGTACAGACCACCAGGACCACGAACCGGTCTCATCAACGCCATCGCTGAATTTATCACCCCGCTAGCCATCGAATCTGAACACTACGTCTTCCTGGGAGACCTCAACTTCTACCTGGATGACTCCACTGACACCAACTCCACCGACCTCCTGGAAAGATTGGACAACATCGGCCTCAAGCAGCTGGTCACCGACCCCACACAAAAAAGCAGGACACATGCTGGACCCCAACAGGATCAGATACAGCCACACCTCGGAACTCACCTGGTCAGAGCACTCCATTGTATACTTCATCCTCGCCAGACCTCCCAGCACCGCCCCCAACCACCACAGGGCACCCTTTCGCAGCTGGACCAAGTTCACTTAGCACGAATGGACGATGCCCTCAGCAGCACACAGCCCAACGTTGTCACCAACCTGGAACAGGCAGTAGAGAACTTCAACAGCTGCATCACCTGCGCTGTTGACTGAGTCGCTCCCACCAAACCAGCCAAAATGCACAGACCTACCAAACGAGTCAGCTGGTACAATCAGTAATTCAACACATCAAAATGCAGGTGCAAACAACTAGAAAGAAGGTGGCACACCAGTAGGAGCCACTCCGACTGAGCCTCCTCAACAAATACCACCGCCAGCTCAAAGCTGAAAAAAGGAGGCCCTGAGTCACCAGATCAATACCAGCATCAACCAAACCAAAGAACTCTACCCATCGTCAGAGAGTTCATCTGCTTGTCCGCCACTGAAAAAAGTATCCCCCTTCATGTTATGTTATGTTATGTTATGTTACTGCGACTTATAGAGCGCTACAGCTGCCCCAGCAAAGGTGCGTCCCGGCGCTAATACCCAGAAAAGGCTGACACAAGCAGATGGAACAGACAAGGGCTATGGTGCAGGGAACAGGTGAGTCTTGATGGCCTTCCTGAATTCTAAATAATTGCTAAGGCCACGGATATGCACAGGAAATGCGTTCCAAAGGATGGCCGCTCTGCTACGAAAAGAGCGGCCACCAGCACGAACTCTTCGTGTCCGGCGAACCACCACCAAGTGCTGAACCTGTGAGCGGAGATGTCGTGAGGGGACATATGGCAAAAGGAGATTGGCCAAAATAGAGGGGGTGGTCAGTTTCAAGGCTTTGAAGGAGATACATAAGGCTTTGAATTCAATACGCCTGGCCACCGGTAACCAGTGAAGACGGCGAATGGCCTCGGACACAGAACAAGGCCTGCGCAAACCTAGAAAGGTTCTTGCTGCCGCGTTCTGTGCCCTTTGCAGCCTCAAAACCTCCGCCTTATTGGACCCCAGATATAAAGAACAGGCATAATCAAGTCTGGACAATACAGATGCTTGAATAATAACCTGACGCATAGGTGCATCAAAGAAGCCCAGCAGGGGTCTGAGCCCCCGTAGAAGTCCAAAACAGGTCCCTGCCACCTTTTTGGTTTGGACTCGATAGTTAAGGGATTAGTCCAGCCATACCCCTAAATGCTTGGGGGCTAGCTGGCCACCAGAGTTCACTCCACTGACCATGGTCCTTTCCCACTAACAATACCTCCGACTTGTTACAATTCAGCTGGAGACAATTGGCGGTCATCCACCCGGCTACTGCCACAAGGTCGCCCTGAAACTTAAGGGCGTCCCGCTCGGTGTTATTCGAGAGTGCCACCACCAGCTGTGTATCGTCAGTGTAGGAGACCATGGTCAGACCCCTGCTAATGGCTACTGCAGCCAGCGGTTGAACATAGATATTAAATAGCAGGGGACTAAGGGCGGAACCCTGTGGCATCCCTTGTTTAATAGAGTGTTCGCCAGAGGCAAACGGGGGGGCTGTTACCGTGAATGACCTCTCATGGAGGAATGAGGCAAGCTACTCCAGGGCTGAGCCAGTAATTCCCACTTCCTCCAGGCGTCTCAGCAATATGTCATGAGACACAGTGTCCAGCAGGATCAGTGCCGACGTTTGCCCAGCATCCAATGCTGACCAGAGATGTTCTGTCACGGCCAGGAGGGCAGACTCTGTGCTGTGACCAGGTCGAAAGTCATTCTGGGAGGGGTCCAGTGTGTTATTCATGGTCAAGAAATCCGACAGGAGGGAGTTCACATATGCCTCCGTGATCTTTGCCGCCCAAGGGAGCAAAGAAATAGGGCGGTAGTTCTCTGGTTTGGCCGGATCGAGCGCAGGTTTTTTAAGCAGGGGAATTACCTTGGCCTGTTTCCATGCCCTGGGCACGGTGGCCATAGCAAGGGACCCGTTTATCACCTGACTCAGGGAGGGTAAGATTGTAGGAAGTACTTTCCTGAATTGGTCTGGTTTGAGCGGATCAGTGGGGGATCCTGACTTAATCCTACTGCAAAGTGCTAGCAGCTGATCGATCGGGATTGGCGGGAAGGTATCTAGGGTATTAGCTTTTTGACAGCACCGTGCCACCGGCACGTTACTGTGTGCGGCTGGAAAGGACCTGTAGATGTCATCCACCTTTTTAACAAAAAAGGTGGCAAGGTCCTCACACTGCTCATTAGACTTAATAGTTGACCCAGCGATGGTCTGCCGGGATTGCAGGCTGGCGAGTATTGAGAAAATGCTCTTAGATGGATTATCACTCTTGCAGATTTGATTGGTGTAAAATGCCGCTCGTGCCAGGTGTATGGCCTGGAACTCTGCATAGCCCTTACTCACCACTTCCACAACAAGATAGCAACCATCTATAGAAACCTTTATTCGACCCCCTCAGCATCCCATCAACAAACCGATCTCCACATGGGAACAACTCAGCACACCGAACACTACCACTCTTATGAACTCCATGCACTCAGAAGCACCCACCAACCCATGCCCCCACCGGCTCTTCAACCTCGGAAGAGACTAGATCAGCCACCAGCTCACCACCATCCTCAATGCCTCCATAACCATAGCCACCTTTCTAGAGGCCGGGAAACATGCAGATGTGAGACCCCAACTCAAGAAACCCTCTGTAGATCTCAGCGAGCTCCAGAACTACCATCCCATCTCACTGCTCCCATTACTATCCAAAGTCCTGGAGAAGGCCCTGAACCTCCAACTCACCGAACACCTGGAGAGAAACAACCTACTAGACCCTTCCCAATGAGGTATAAGAAACAAACACATCACTGAGACTGTCCTGATCGCTGCATCGGATGACACCAGCACCCTACTCGACAAAGGAGAATCAGCAGCCCTATTCCTGCTTGACCTCTCCCCAGTCTTCGACACCACCTCCCACCACACATTCATCAGTCGACTACGCTAGATTGTAATCACAGATGATGCACTCAGATGGACAGCATTCTTTCTCACGGGGTGCACCCAGGGAGTCTGCCTCCCTCCTTTCACCTCACAACCCAAGCACACCAGTCTGTGGTGTCCCCCAAGGCTCATCCCTCCATCCAAATCTCTTCAACATCTACATGACACCACTCACAGACATCGTCATATCACGACATCAACATCATCTCCTATGCTGACAATACCCAGCTCGTCATCTCGCTCACAGCGGACGCCAACTTTCACAACTGAAGACCAACTTTCACAACTGAATGAAGAAAGTATCAGCCTGGATGAAGGACAACTGCCAGGAGCTCAAGATGGACAAAACCGAAGTTTTGATCTTCAGCAGACACCCCACCCTCTGGAATGACTCCTGTTGGCCATCGGAACTCGGACCCATGCCGAAAAACCATGCCTGCAACCTCGGCATCATCCTGGACAGCGAATTCTCCATGAAATGTCAGGTCAATGCAGTCTCCTCAGCCTGCTTCCCCTCGCTCCACAAAGTCTTCACGTTTCTCCCCATCAGCACCAGGAAAACAGTGGTGAAGGCCCTCATCACCAGCCGACTGGACTACGGCAACACACTCTATGCAGTCACCACACTCTATGCAGGCACCACCACCGTACCCATGAAAAGACTCCAGATGATCCAGAACGCAGCGGCCAGACTGATCCTCAAACTGCCCAAGAGGACCCACATCATCCAGCACTTGAAGGGCCTCCACTGGCTTCTAGTCCACAAGTGATTCAGGCTTCTGGCCCACGTCTACAAAGCCCCCCATGACCAAGGACCCTCCTACATGAACTACCACCTGCATTTCCACTGACCTCCCAGGAACCACCGCTCCGCTTACCTCACCCTCGCACAGATACCACACATCTGGAGTTGATAGACTCCTCTTGGGAGAGAATGTTACTCATGCACTTTCACCTAGGTGTTGTGAGATGGCACCTGGGTTTCCTTTTGGGGTAGTTTGATGTGTCTAGACTTGTGACATGCCCATGTGAGGACATTTCACCTCAAAGCTTGTTACATATTACCTTTTTTTGTAAATGTTATCAGGATTTTAGCAAAATTGATCTACTTCCCATTATTTGGAAATGGGGCATTCAAACTTCTCTGGCAGCCTTGGAGTTTCTTCAAATGTTGGAGTCCCCAATGAACTGTGTCAACATATGCTCCTTTTTAAGATGTGCTATTAACAGGAGGAACTCAATGCTGTTTTAATTTGCTCTTGTTCTTTTTGCACTAGAACAACCGATAGGCACTGACAGTAATGATGTAATGCTATTTATTTCCTCCGTAATGAACTGCCACTCGCACCTTATTTGGCTATCCGGTGAGGGGGTCTATCAAGTGGAGTGGCCACTCTATGCATGCGACTTGCTGGTAACATCATGACATTTTAAACTCAGAATCATATTTCCTGTGTGGTAGTCCACGATGTATGCACATTCATGGCGATTGAGGCTATCTATTGTTTTTAATATGTGATGTACTTGTTATCTGCTATGGAATGCACTTGTTTAGGCCATTGTCCCCACCTAGAGCAATACAGCAGCTAGTCAACCCTGATGGACACCAGCAAGTTGGGCCTTCAAGCAGCAGGCCCACCAGAGCTGCATGAAGGATGCCCCGAAGCCCCCTTTCTCCCTCCCCCCCACAGGCTCACACTTGCAAAATCTGCACCTGGAAGGTGAACTGCCTAGGCAGCAAGGTGCGGGAGGATGATTTTTTTATCATTTTTACATTAACACGAGATCCTGCTATTGCAAGAAACCTGGCAGCTGGCTCCAATACCAATCATAGGATTCAAGGAATATTTCAACGCAGCTATAAAAGAGGCAAGGTCAGGCATCGCTAAAGGGGGCCTGTCGCTCTACATCTCAACCAACATCCAGTTGTTTAAAAACTCAGTGGAATTCCGCAGAGTTCCGCTCCACCCTACTTTTTTTCCCCCTCCTCGGATCTGTTCCTGGTGTCCCTGCCATACGGTCAACATGACCTCGGAACAACAACTTCACAACAAAACTCGCATTAGGTTCCGCCTCCAACCCTGGTTTGCCGGCCAATAGCTGCTAGTATCATGGTCTTTAGGACGCAGTGTAATGGCAATTATGAGTGTCCTGAACCACTTCAGAGTATATATTTTGGCTACCTAATACAAATGTAAAGAAGGCGATATTTATACTTTACTTACGGTGTCAGGATCGGCATTACGATTACAGTTCCTTACGTTTTTCCTTCCGCTCTTCATGACCGGTGGAGGGGCGGCCAGCACTTACAAAGCCGTAGCCCCGGGACTTGCCGGTCTGATGGTCAGTGATGACTACAGCCTCCTCCATGTCTCCAAACACCTCGAAGTACTTCCTGAGCGAGGTGTCGGTAGTGTGGAAGGGGAGGCCGCCCACATAGATCTTGGTCATGGTGGTGTCCTTCTGCAGCGTGTGCATGGTGTTGGGGGGACTGTGCAACGGCAGGCGCTGGAGCAGCATGAGACAGAGACTGGGGCACCCGTGGGCGGCAATGACGTACAGGGAAAGAAGAGCTGCAAACAGGCAGGGCTGAAAGTGGGTGCTGGAAGCAGTCATCAGGCAGCACGGGTCCCCCTTCGCCTGATGCGTGCCCGACCCGATGTGTACCACTGTGGAGCTGCACAAGCTCTACAAGCATTCAATCAATCAATCAATCAATCAGGGGTTTGTAAAGCGCACTACTCACCTGCGAGGGTCTCAAGGCGCTGGGGGGCGGGGGGCAGCTCCAGATCAGTCGAAGAGCCAGGTCTTGAGGTCCTTTCTGAACGTGTGCAGGGTAGGCGAGCATCTGATGTTCACGGGGAGCGTGTTCCAGGTCTTGGCTGCGATGTAGGAGAAGGCTCTCCCGCCTGTTCTGTTTCTGCGGATGCGGGGGACCTCTGCCAGGGCGAGGTCGGCGGAGCGGAGGTTCCTCTTGGGTACGTGGAAGGATATGCTCTTGTTGAGGTATTTGGGCCCGATGTTGTTGAGGGATTTGTAGGCATGGGTGAGGAGTTTGAAGGTGACCCTCTTCTCGATGGGGAGCCGGTGGAGGTCTCGTAGGTGTTGGGTCATGTGTTCATGACGTGGCGTTCCAAGGACAAGTCTGGCAGCGGTGTTCTGGATGGTCTGGATTCTGTGTAGTAGGGCTCTGTTGATTCCAGCGTAGAGGGCATTGCCATAGTCAAGTCTGCTGTTGATGAGCGTGTGGGTGACTGTCTTTCTGCAGTCGGGGGGGATCCATTTGAATGTCTTGCGGAGGATTCGCATGCAGTTGAATCTGGTGGAGGCGGCGGCGTTGATCTGGCGGTTCATGGAGAGGGAGGGGTCGAGGATGATGCCGTGGTTTTGTGTGTGGTCCGTAGGCGTGGGTGGATTTCCGAGGGCAGAGGGCCACCAGGTGTTGTCCCAGGCGGAGGTGCAGGGTCCGAGGATGAGGACCTCGGTCTTTTCTGAGTTGAGCTTCAAGCAGCTGTCTTTCATCCAGGCTGCCACGTTCTTCATTCCTTCCTGGAAGCAGAGTCTGGTGTCTTCGGGGTTCTTCGTGAGTGAGAGGATGAGCTGGGTGTCGTCGGCGTAGGAAACAATGCTGAGCCCCTGCTGTCTCACGATGGCGGCGAGGGGGGGCCATGTAAATGTTGAAGAGCGCGGGGCTGAGTGATGATCCCTGGGGTACTCCGCAGTTGATGTCGGTGGGTTCTGAGAGGAAGGGGGTAAGTCTGATCCTCTGGGTTCTGCCGGAGAGAAAGGAACGGATCCCGTTGAGGGCTGCTCCCTGTATCCCTGCGTCGTGCAGTCTGGCTGCAAGAATGCAGTGAGAGATGGTGTCGAAGGCTGCGGAGAGGTCTAGAAGGATGAGGGCCGTGGTGTGTCCCTGGTCGAGTAGCATGCGGATGTCATCGGTGGCGGCGAAGAGGGCTGTCTCGGTGCTGTGGTTGCTGCGGAATCCAGGCTGGGAGGCGTCTAGGATGGAGTTCTCTTCGATGAAGGTGGTCAGCTGGGCGTTCACGAGTCTCTCAGTGACTTTGGCCGCGAAAGGGAGGAGATGGGCCAGTAGTTCTTCAGGTCAGTTGGGTCGGCCGTGGGTTTCTTCAGGAGGGGTTTAACCTCCGCCCGCTTCCAGTCGTCAGGGAAGATGCCGGACCTGAAGGAGGAGTTGATGGTCAGTCCGAGTGCGGGTGCGATGGCGGCGGCGGCCCTGTGGAATATGTGCCGTGGGCAGGGGTCCGTAGGGGCTCCCGAGTGGGTTTTCTTCATGGTGGCGGTGATGTGTTCGACGGTGGAGGGATCCCAGGTCATGATGGTTGGTTTGTCGGTGGCGTTGGAGGGGGGGGTGGTGTCCGGCGTCCGTTCGCTGAAATTGTCGTAGAGGGTCTTGATTTTCAGATGGAAGTATGTGCTGAGTTTGTCGCAGAGTTCCTGGGAGGGTGTGACGTCCGTGGCTTCGCTGGGGGTTTACTGAACTGCTGTATGACGTTGAACAGTTCCTTGGCGTTGGTCGCGTTGGTCTGTACTTTGTCCCTTATGAAGGTCCGTTTGGTGTCTCTTATACGCTGGTGGTATTCCTTTAGGGCGCTCCTGTGGTTGTTCCGTGCTTCCGTGGTTTTCTGGTTTCGCCAGGTTTTCTCTAGGCTTCTGCAAGCGCGTCTGGCTTCATGCAGTTCGGTGGTGAACCAGGCGGCCTTCAGAGGGCGTTGTTTGGCGGAGTGGCAGAGGGGTGCGAGCTTGTCGGCGCCACGGGAGATCCAGTGGTGGAGTTCTGTGGCTGCGGAGTTGGTATCGGTCTGGGCGCTGGGGGGGTCTTGGAGGAGGGTGGTGATGAGGAGTTCCTCTGTGACCTTGCTCCAGCTCCTTTGTGGTGGTCGCAGGGCGGGCTTGGGTCCGGTGGTGGTGTTGAAAGTGAAGTGAACGCAGTGGTGGTCCGTCCAGCGGGGCTGGGTGGTGTGGCTGAAATGGATGTTTGTTCCTCCCGTGAAGATAGGGTCGAGTGTGTGTCCGGCTCCGTGTGTGGGCTTGTTGACCAGTTGCTTCAGTCCGAGGTTGGCGACGTTGTCGAGGAGAGTGATGGAGTCGGGGTCGTTGTGGTTGTCGAGGTGGAAGTTCAGGTCCCCGAGTAGAATGTAATCCATGGAGGTGATTGCGCGGGGTGCGATGAGCTCGGCGAGGGTGGTTGCGGACTGGGTGCGAGGTCCCGGCGGTCTGTAGATGAGGGTGCTGCGTAGCATGGTCCTGGGGCTGGTCTGGATCTGGAAGTTGAGGTGTTCTGTGTTTGAGTGGGGGTCACTCGTGCTGGAAGTGGAGAGTCGGAGGGGGGTCTTGTGTGTGATGGCGAGTCCACCTCCTGGGCGGTGGGGGCGGTCCTTTCTCTGGATCTTGTAGCCGTCGGGGATGGCCGTGGCGATGTCGGGGCCGGAGGTGGCGTTGGTCCAGGTTTCCGTGAAGAATGCGACGTCGGGCGAGAGGGTGTCGATCAGGTCCCAGATCTCTATGGCGTGTCGGTGCAGGGCGCGCTGATTGAGGAGGATGCATGTCAGGGTGCTGGTGGTGAGTGCGGCAGGCAGGCCTTTGGCGGTAGTGAGGGTGTTGTCGGTGGTGAAGGATCTGCGGCAGGGTCTGCACGAGAATTGTCCATGGGTGGTGTTCGGCGAGGATCTGACACAGTCGGTGTGTCTTCCGGGATTGAGCGCGTGGAGGGTGGTAGCGGTGGGGCCTGGGAGAGCCAGGGTTCCTGGCGCTGGTCGTGGTCGGGTCGCGGACAGGCACAGACGGGCTTGCCTTTGGTGCGCCTTCGGCGCACCTGCGGCACGACCGCGCATCGGTCGCCATTAAGTAGGGGAGGGGGTGGAGCGGAGGTAGGAGGTGGGAGCGGGGCTGAGTTGGGGGGCGGGGCCGCAAGGGCAGTAGCAGCAGGAAGTGAAACTGACCAGAAATACCTGAAAACAGTACCAGCGGGGAAAAGAAGAATCACACTACAGCAGGAGGAAAATACAGTACAAATAGACAAAAATGGGGAAAAATGGAGCGCAGTGAGTAGCTGAAGCGGCAGGCAGAATGAAAAAACCTGAGGCGCAGGGGCGGGCTGCCGGCTCGAACTCTGCTGGAGAGGACTCTGGAGCAGAGCGACCGTGAGGCGGAGCTGCTGGGGAGAGTGCTGGCCTGGACCAGAGGTCAAGGCTTCACCTTCAAGGTCAAGGCTTCACAAGCATTGTACCAAGCCGGAGCATTCCCCTGGCCGGGAGGCCACGCCCACCCACTGCACCAGCGTTGAACCACAAGGATAGGGTAGGGCACGCGCACCATGGGAGCTGTAGGTCAAAGAGGAGAAATATATAGTATGGCATTAGGTGTGGGCGGCAGGGGCAAACTCTGCCACGTGGCTGAATCAGAGTTTTTTTGCCAATCTCTGCCCTCCCAGTGGAGAGCAGAGTTGGCAAAACTCCGCAAAGTCCGCTGGCGGAGCCGAGTTCAGCGCCCACCCTTAATGACGAGGTGGATCTAGGCCTACCATGGATCCAGTGTGTCAAGCTTGTAGTTCCACACTAATAATTATGAATCTCTATATCCACCTGGCCCAGAAGCACAAACCTGCCAAGATCCAGACCTTGATTGGACTACTCAAAACCTTGAATTCCATGCACCCACAAGCTTTTGTACTATTTTCATGCAAGTATAACATGAACTTACTACAAGGGTCAGTTGACAAACTCCCCACCCAAATCCTGGAAATAATCGGAAATTAGACTTGACGCGATCGCCCATGCAAGACATGCATAACCGCCCTTGAAGCCCTGGGCTTTTACACAGTTAACGGGCGAAGTTCATCAGACCACCCGGCTGCCTTCCCCAGAGTGACAGACAGGGCATGCTCTACCCTAGACTACACCTTAACTGACCCCGACTTGTTCACAGGAATTAGCAACTTCTCTATAAAAGCAAGACCAGACAGCGATCACTTTGCTCAATCACCCTGGAGCTCACCTCACCCAGGGCCCTAGAAGCACAAACCCTGTCCTCAGTCCCCCAGTTGTTTAACTTGAAGCGCCTCATTTGAAAGGACTAGATGATAGGGACCATCATGGACTTCATCATCACCCACCTCACATAGGATTCACCAAGACCCAATTCCATTATGACACCCGTGCCGGCCTGGGAGGCCTGCGTTGAAACCCTCATCACAAAATTTCCCAGCAAACATTCCATTGGCCCAAATGGGGCTGAATGGTTTACACCACAACTATGGACCATGAAAAAGCAATTTAACAGAAAGTTCAGATGCGCCCGCCTGTGGGTGGTCAACCCAGACATGACTCAATCTCCAAAGTAGTCAAAATGAAACAAATTTACACAAAATTGATCAGGGGTACAAAATATGACTTCAGCACGGGCCTCTGGACCAAACTGATCCACTCAAGCAAGCAAAAGAACTCTAAATCCTTCTGGGAGGAAATAAACAAACTGGCTAATTGCCGTAACCAGCACTACAATGCCGGCATCGCAGAAGCAGCCGGGTCAACACATATTGCCACTTTTTGCAACCAGGCAGACCAGGACCTCCCCCCACCAGCACATGCAGAGGTCTGCTGAGAGGCGCAACAAAGATCTTACCCAACAGAGGCGGGTCATCCTCTGATTGGTCATAAGGAGGTCGCCCAAACACTAAAATGGCTCAGGTCCGAGGGACCCAAAGGCCTCCCAAATGCGCTATTTAAAAAGGATTCCTGCCTTTGGTCTTCGCACTTAACCCTCCTATTCAGTTATGCCATGGCAAGATATACAATCCTAGAATCCTGGTGATGCAGTATATTCTAACCAGTTTATAAAACGGGCAAGCTCTCAAACCCCACCAACTATAGATTAATCGCCTTAATGGACATTGAAGCCTACATCTACTTCTCAAACTGCTGTTCGATTTAGAGGATGGGGTCAATCGCTCAAACATAGTCCCGAAAACCCAGACAAGCTTCAGAGCAGGAATGAGCTCTCTAACCAACCTGTTGGTGGTCACTCTTTTGGCTGAGCAAGCAATTGCTAAATCTGGCAAGCTCTATGCCTGTTTCATTGACCTATAAGCAACTTTCGACAAAGTCCCGAGGACTCAGCTGTGGGAAAAAAATGGCACGGTGGGGGGTGCTGGCAAAACTGCTGGAAGCAATCATCAAACTCTATTCCAACATATGCGTACAAATTAAGCTAGGGGAAAGCAGAACCACCAAATATTTACACCAAAACTGGCCAAAAACAGGGATGCGTTCTTGCCCCCTGCCTATTCTACATCTACACGGTCTACCTCGACAGCCACCTAGCCCAAGCGCAGGGTGATCCTCCCAGGCTGTGCAAGGAGCAAATCAGAAGCCTGTCATCGTCCTCTTCAGCAAAACACCAATGAGGGTCTTTGGAAAAGACCATAAACGGCAAGATGGCAGCTGTGTAACTGCTGCGGGAGCCACCCACCTACTGCTCTGTGGTAACTCTCGGCGGTAGCAACATGGTTTAAGGGGAAGCAAGGTGACAACCGAATGTTAACCTAGATGATCCCCCATTAAGGAGCCGGAGCTTGGAGGACGACACAGACACAAACAAGTTCTTGCGGAATTGGAGCCATAATTAACAAACTCATTGACCTGCTTGTTCACGCTGCGTTAAAAATTCTGGACAACCGGTGCGGAGGCGGACGACGGCTACAGAGGACTAGGATGCCACCCAAGCAGCTTAAGCACCCCAGGGACCGGGCCGAGACCGGAGCTGTTGGAGGTCTGCGCGGCACTCTCACTGTATGGAAGACGCTGGCCGGACGAAAGGCAGAGGGCGCTACTCTCCCGGCGTGACGCAAGGAGACGGAGACAGGCAAAACAAAACCCATAGAGCAGCGTCCCGGCGAGGAGGCTGAGACGTCTAAGCAGCGGGTGATTCCTGGGATGTTTGCTGGACGTGGACGGATGGAGGAGAAGAAGGAGGGAGCCCTAGAGGCATCTGGTGAGAGCGTGTCAGGAACGGCCATCGACACTGGCGATCTTCCCCCAACTAACAATGTGAGTACGGACCTGCTATCACTTGCTCAGGGGGAGCCATGTAAGGGGGAAGTAAATGGGTCAGACATTCTAAGCACGCCAAATAGCAACAACAGCATTAAGGAGGGAAATCCGAGGGGGGCACCAGAAAATAACATCAATCAGATACAGTCTAAGGCTGGGGGGACCCCAGAAGGGGAGAAATGTTTTTCCCTTAATGACGATTCTGAACTATCCAGCACAGGCGAGAAAGACAATTCAGACTTGGATAACTCTGGGGCTGACTCAGACAGCTCTTTACCCAACCCAGGTACTCAAAAATGGCTATCCTCACAAAAAAGGAGGAGAAATGCAGGTGGAAAGAGGTCTGAGATTAGGGGATCGGAGTCGGATCACAGCAGGTCTAGCCAACTGAAGTGCGATTACTCATCTACTCACTTTTTGGTTGAGGATGGGGGGCCAGGAGGAGAAGGTACTCTGCAAGAGATAACTAAGCTATTTCCTGATTCAGAGGCAGCAGCAGAATCCCCTCCCTCGATGGGGCTAATTTACTCTACTCTAAAACAGATTCAAGCAGAAGCAAGACAAGAGCACAAGAGGGTACACCTGGCAACAAAGCAGCTACAAGGAGCCATTCGTAAGGTTAGCAAGACTTGCACGGAAATTTCGGAATGGACAACGGTATTGGAAGAGTGAGTAGTAGCACTAGAGGCCGGGGCAGAAGCCACTGCACAGCAAGTTTTGGCAAACGAGACCAGGATGATGGACGTCATGTGGAAGTTGGAGGACTTCAAAAATCGCCAGCGGCGAAATCACTTGAGACTTTTGGGCATACCGGAAAATGTTGAAGGGGACGACATCAGAGGGTTCGTGCTACGCCTGTTGAAGGGTGCCTTACCTGAACTGGCTCACTCGAACTGGGACATAGAGGTGCAGAGAGTGCACCGATTTCCACTTATGCTTAAAAAGAGAAGGGGTCAGAGCGATCCCGATGAGAAACCTAGGACCATTCTAATATTCTTTGGGAACTTCCTCCTGAGACAGGCAGTATTCGATAAAGCGAGGCCCAAGGCCAGACGGTCTGCTGAAGAGCATACCTTCTTTGTTAGGCCAGATTTCTGCCATACAACTGTGGAAAGAAGGTGGAGGCTTGAGCAATTGATTATGCCTTTTCAAAAGTTGGGGTGTGAGGTGTTTTTACTAAGCCCCGCCCGGCTCAAGGTTATTTACAAGGGGAACCTGAGGGTGTTCTCCTCTGTACCCCTTTTCCCCTTTTTCTTTCTTGTGCGATCTTCCTTTTTTTTTTTCTCTTGTCTTAAAATTAGTTTGATTGTTAATTGAGTTCTCCACGTCTGGTTTAGCGGAGTCGTGGTGGGTGGCAGTGGGTTGCAGTACTATGCAGGAGGCATCACAAGGGTCTTCAGACAAATGGACATTATTGCTGGGCAGGGACCTGACAGATGTGGAGTGTAGTAGAATTGTCGAAAGCCCTAGGCGTATCTCTAAGAACACCACTTTTAAGTGCGTCCGATTCAATTACCTACACATTACATATTTGACCCCCTACCGACTCTGGGTTATGCATGGAGGAAACTCCAGGGCCTGTCCGAGATGTGGGACACCTGATGTGGGATTTGCTCACATGACATGGGATTGCCCAGGGCTGAGGGATTACTGGGAGGCGGTCATTGTTATGATTAATGGGGTTCTGGAGCGCTCTCTCCCATGTACGGCAGAGGTTTGTCTACTTGACCTGTTCCCTAGACCCAAAGCACTTAAGATTGGTACCAGATTCATAGACCTAGCATTGATTCCACTCCACATCAGGTGCATGCATGACTGGACAATTTTTTTGTGTCTCAGGAGGTACTGTCGACATGTCGTATTTTCAAATTCCCTTGTGTCATGTCTGATCACAACCCGCTGGTTTTAGAAATTTCAACACAAACTAAGAAGCCCCCGATATCATGCTGGAACTTTGAAAGAGCACTCCTCTATGATGAAGAATATATTAAACATATGATGAATTGGATCCCAAGATTTATATCTGAGAATAAGGGTAGTGCGAGGCTCGATGTGGTTTGGGAGGCCCTAAAAGCGGGGATAAGGGGGGAGACTTCGAGATATAGCTGGGCATCTCAGAGGAAGGAAAAGGCATGTGCAGGAATTGTATGGGGAGCTATTAGAGGCAGAAACAGCTGGCGGGGGCAATCACAAACGGGGGGATATTGATCAGGCACAAACAAGAGTGGCAGTGGTAAGATCGACAATATTCGATACCTCTGAGAAAAAAGCGCAGGGAAATACATGGCCTGGCGCACCAAAATGTATGAGTGTAATGAGAGAGTGGGACATCTGCTTGTGATGTGCACAAAACAGTGGGTAGTTCAGGGGGGGGGTTGAAGACATTGAGGATCCAGGGATTGGCTTCGTTTCTGAACCTGCGGCTATACGGGCAACATTTCAGCGGTTTTATCAGCAGCTATATACCGAAGATGCTAACTATGGGGAAAAAGAAATAGAGGAATATCTGGTGGGATTATCAGGGGAGAGCCTATCGCTACAAGAAAGGGATGTGTTAGAGGCCCCTATCACGGATGAAGAAGTAAGGGGTGCGATTCAATCGCTTCCGATAGGGAACAGACTCCATTCCTGGGGAATTTTATAAGAAGCAAGCTCCCTGCCTTCAGGAACTTATGAAGGAAGTGTTTTTAGAGGCACAATCTGATAGGGGGGGCACCAGACTCGGCTAATATAGTTGTATTCCCCAAAAAGGGCAAACCGGTTAAGGAGCTGGGGTCCTATCGCCCAATCATGCTAGTAAATAGCGATGTAAAGGTTTATGCTAAAATCCTAGCTAGACGACTCGCGGGGTAATCAAGAAATTAGTTTCCCCGGTTCAACATGGGTTTGTTCCGGGCCGCAGCACTATTGATCATATTCAGCTGACTATTGCGCTTTTTGATGCCTCAAAGATTGCCGGAGACCCTATGGCGCTAATTTTGCTGGATGCAGATAAAGCTTTTGATAGGGTCTCCTGGCCTTTTTTGTGGGCAATTTTAGAGAATAGAGGGCTAGGCAAGTGCTTTATTAACGCCATTGCAATGATGTACATTAACCCAGTGGCCAGAATAGCGGTATTGGGTGAAATTTCTAACCCAGTTATGATCAGCCTGGGGACTCGGCAGGGGTGTCCCTGTTCCCCCCTACTGTTTGCTTTATACATTGACCCGCTAATTAGAAAGATCGAAGGGAATAATAATATCTCAGCGATGCACAGTAATGGGGGGATACAAAGATCTTGGCCTATGCCGATGATTTAGCGATTGTCACTCCCAATCCTGAGGGTGCCCTAGTGGAAATCGAAAGGGAAGCCGACGTCTTTGGACATACCTCAGGTTACCGGCTTAACCAAAATAAAACACAAATTGTGATCAGCAATGTGGTACAGCTGAACGATAAGCGGGTAGTTTGGAAAGGGATGTACCTTGGGGTAGAAATTATGGCAGACGTGACAAAAATTGTCAAAGCAAATTTAGGTCTACTACTTACAAAGTTTAAAACGGATTTTGCCCGGATAGACAACCTGAAACTTACACTGGTCGAGAGAAGTAATGTCATCAAAATGGTATTTTTGCCTAAAATTTTGTACTTTTTAGGGCCATTCTATTAATGAAAGAAAGCTGTTGTTTTAAGACCCTAAACCAGATGGTTTCCAGTTTCCTCTGGGCCAATTGTCGCCCTCGGAGAGCGTTGAAATTTCTGACTCTCCCAAGGGATAGAGGTGGCTGGGCTGTTCCTAACTTCCATATATATTACTGGGCTTTGATACTACAGAAGATGGCTGTGCTACTAAAAGGGGAAAGGGCAAGCTCAGAGGGGGAGGTCCCCAGTTCAATATATGAGCTGTTACTAGGAACCAAAGCTAAAGGGTGTCTCCTGCGCCACACCGAGTTCAACTACTTAAAAGGGTTAGGTTCAAGACTGCAATCTGTGCATTTAAGATTTGGACTGCGGTCTGTAAAAAACTTGGTTTGGGCCAGGTGAATGCTTATACCCTAAATATAACAATGAGTCACTCCCTGGTATTTTTAATGATGAATATATGAAATGCTGGTATGAAAAAGGAGTGAGGATGGTTGGTGATGTAATGGATGAGGCGGGGATAGTACCATTTGATCTGATCAAGGACAGGTATGGAGTGGAGAACAGGCAATTCTTTAAGTATCTCCAAATAAGAGATTTCTTGGTTAAAAAGGCTGGGGTCCGTTGTGGCTACACCCGGGTGACATTGATTGAGTTGCTGCTGAAGGGGGCAACCTCGCTGGGCACGATGTATAAGTTGTTAAATGAGACAATGCTGGAAGATCTAACCAAGCATTGCGATCGCTAGCATGAGCTCCTTCAAGTTGGATCAGCGGAAGCCGAAGATTCTCTGCATTTAGCCCAGACATCGTTCATAGCTGCCAACCTACAGATGCAATGTTTTAAAACATGGTTTAACCTCTACATTACCCCGGCTAAGATTGCTAAGTGGGGAGGTTTGGCTGGGTCACAGTGCCCTCGTTGCGGCTGTCAGGCAGCTGATTTTGTACACATGTTCGCATCTTGCCCCAGGCTCAATACTCTTAAAAGAGATGTCACTGGCATACTGGAACTGCAATTGGGGCGCCAGATAGACATGTCATCGCAGCTGATAGTGCTAGGGGTGGCGGATATTGCACTGCCAGGTCAGGCCCTGGTATTCTTATATATCCCCATGACGGTATTGAGGCTTTGCTTAGCCACTCATTGGTTGGACTTAGTTCCGCCAACCAGTCAACAGTGGATGGGTAGACTCTTGGCGATATATCGGTGGGAAACAGCAGTATATGCACGGAGAGGGCGCAGAGTGCGGAAAAGAGGGACGGAAAAATAGACACCACTGAGGAGGTGGATTTGGGAGAGGGAGGAGCTAGGAATTCATTAAGGCAGACTGTGCATAGGGTAGTGTGGTAGCTTCAGGGTGACAAGGGGTGGACTGGATGGCCCCCTCGTGAATAAATATCGCTTAAGGGGTGCAATTCTATCACTTAAAACTGACTGATTTACGATGCAGATAAGAAATGCTGATGCAAAGTGTATATGATGATGAAATGTAGTTATTATGTTACGATTAAAGCTGCATTCTTCTCAAAGCCAGAATTGGCTCTATTTCTGTTGGTATTTTGGGCCAGGGGTGAGGGGGAGGACTCGGGGGTGGTACTAGTTTATCTTTGCTGGCTTAGTTTTTCAGTGTTGTGTAATATATACTATGAAACCTGCAATAAAGAATGTTTAAAAAAAAAAAAGCAAAACACCAATGAGCCTGCAGTGGTCGATAGACCAATTATTGGGGTTCACCATCAATTTGCGACTGGGCCTTAACTACAGTAAAACTAAGATACTGTGCTTCACGAGCCTAGGCAACAACAGCAGCCCAATTTCACCTGGCGGGCCAATGGCAACATCTTCTAATTGGTTAAAACCTGTAAGTACCTTGGAGTCCATTTAGACTCACATTTAACCTACAAACTTCACCTTCAATTGAGACGAGCCATTGCCAACAATCTGCCATTTTCATTCAAAACCCTGCAACAAAAGATGTGAAACACCTCGACTCACCATCTTCTCCAGGTCGTGGGAGCCAAACTCATCCATCTCTTCGATATACACGGCTGAGAATTGCTTAAAGGGAAAGACATAGTAACCCTAAAAATCTTACAATCGAGCCTCATCAAGAAACTCTTTACGATTCCACAGTATGTCTCGCAAGCCCAAATCAGAGGTTGGCCTCCATCACCAGGGCCCAGCCCAGCAGGTGGGCTTAGCAAACTTCTACTGGCGCACGAGAGGAGATGAAGCAAACTCACTTGCACATCAGTGTTGGCTGGAAATAGGAAAGCAGGCCCATGAAAAGAAATCTGTGTTCCCTGCATTACAGCAGTCAGTCACAGCACTGTTACTAGAAGCTTGGCTTACACCCATGGAATATGCCATTTTTAAACAAATTACCAACAAAGCAGCCAAGCTCTCATCATTCATCAAAGACAAGGCCACTTTAACGAGCAAACGGCATGCATGGGCGGTCTTGCCATCATATGCAGCCTGGGGTCCCAAGCCAAACCTGTCTTCTCATTTTTCTGAGGCCAAGAAACATGATCTAATGCTAATCCGTCGCTGCGTCTTCTCATCGAAGGACCTACTGCCCTCTTGGAAGCAGTCATGGTCCACCACTGAGTAGCATCTTTGTGGACACATCATCAATGAATTGCTGCTTCATCTTTTGCGCATTTGCCCGACATTGCTAACATACAGACAGAAACTCTTTCGTCCATCCTTAAAAGCCTTGCAAATCAGATCATTTGTCCAGCTGTAATCACCTTACTGGGAAGGGACTCAGTACAATTAGCATTCAAGGCCGTGAGATTCTTGAACGTCGCCGCCAAGGAGTTGGAAAAGTCCAACTCTTGACCTGTCCCCATGATCAGTTCTCCCAGCTGAGGGCTGTACAATGCTGCTTTGACCTCGGACAGTGCCTTTGTCCAGTTGGAGCATTTTGTTCACCTTAACATTTCTCAGCTTGAGCAACCACCAGGCTGATCAATGGACATGGATTTCTCAGTGAACCCCAGCTGTGGCCTATGCTTGCATGAACTGACATTGCCTCAGGTAAGGCTTTGTGAGAACCAACGAGGAAAGAACACCTCAAAAACAGTAATAATTGCCCTAAAATATAGTGTTAACACATACCTTTCGCAGACAGGTATGAGCGCCAGCAGTTAAAAAGCTGCTCTCACATACTACAAGAAAGTTGTCAGTGGAAGTGGTGAATCTTGCCAGTTTAGATATCATTTTTCACTTCTCACCGCTACATGTCTCAGTTTTACATCATCCATTTGCCTCTATTGTGATGTTTCCACAGGCACTTGCTTATGTGTTTGTTGCTATTTTACTAAGGATAATTTCAGTACTCCAGAAAAGGAGATAGCAATAAATATTTCAATAGTGATGACATGGTGGCAATGTTTTCAGTCCTTCCAGTTTAAACATTAGTTTAACGCTTCAAATTATGATTGGCCACTCTGGACCAGAACAGAGCTCCAAAATGCAAATGTCCACCTTGAAGATTCATAAGCTAAAACTGAAAGTCTGATCTTTTTATTCGTGAAAAATAGTCAACATTTTGGAACTGTTTCCATCTTCCATTCATACGAATGCTTGCATGAATTCTCTTTGCCCCAGCTAAGTCTTTGTGAGAACAAACGAGGAAAGAACAGCTCAAAAATAATAATAATTGCCCTAAAACATTGGGGCATATTAGCAAGAAGAGGCGATAATCATCGCTAACCCTGCTTAGCGTGATTTTTTTTATCGCCGGCTATCGCTGGAATATATCGCCACGCTAACGCTGTATTAGCAACGATTAGCGCTATGGCGATGAATATTCCAGCGATAGAGGGGAAATGGGCCAACATCGCTGAAAAACCAGCGATGTTGCATGGAGAAGGGAGAACACCTTGCTGATACGACCCTGTGGTCGTATCAGCATAATCCACCCCCATGTTAGGTATGGCTAACACCTGCTAATTGCAGGTGTTAAATAAATGGCGATGACCCCGGTTAGCGCGACTTTTCACGTCGCTAACTGGGGCCATTGCCACCTTGCTAATAGGCGATAGGCCTGTTAGCGAGTGTTTCCCAGGTTTGTTCGTCGGGAACGCCCACTTTGCATGTCATTAGCGATAAATATCGCTGACATGCAAAGCGGTAAAAAAACGGGCGCTAATGCCCGCAAACTGTCGCTAACTGCTGTTAGAGACAGTTTGCTGATAGGGCGATATAAATATCGCCGCTTTAGCGGCAAAAAGTGCCGCTAAAGTGGCGATAGTGCCCTTGCTAATATGCCCCATTGTGTTTACACATAGCTTTCGCAGACGGGTATGAGTGCCAGCAGTTCCAGTATGTAGCTGAAATTGCATCAGCCACTTGGAGTTCCTTTCAAGTCAATGAAGGGCTTATATTTTGGCAGGAGTGTATTTAGTCATTTAAGGACTGTCATGGAAGGGTGCCTGGGTGAAGATGGAAACACTGTTTTAAAGCTGAAGGGAATATGCATCATAGTTGAACCGTAAAGAAGCTGCGTGGTTGGATTGTTTCTTAGAGATTATTTAATTAATTAGTTAATATTTGCAAGAGGGAGTTAAAGCAATTAATTTCAAGAAAAGTAACAATTTGTGGGAATTAACATAGTCCTGAACACATTTTTTCATGAGTTAAAGCAACACGCGAAAACACCATTTCAAATTTGTAAATAAAGTATACTAACAATGAAACTACGCTATTTGTATTTAGTCTTTTTTACCAATTCAAATTCTTCTAAAGCATCGACCTAGCCACAGGAGCAACACATTACAGTACAAATGCAACAATGGAGAAATATATTTCATTACAATCAATTGAGAAATGCCACAAATACAAATGCATCACCAAAGAAAAGCATTTTAGAATTATAGCTGGGTGACGGGTATAATAATACAATATTATCTAGGGAAATATGAATATCCAGAGATAAAGCTTTATCTATGGAATTTGGCTACTGGCCTATCTATAAGGAACACCAGCCCATTCACCCATAAAAATATCTATCTCAACTCTCCATCAATAAATAGGCATGAAACAGATCTGCCCGAGGCAGATTATAGAATATGTACACAATGAAGTCAACACCCTTTCCTGTCGTGCTACAGAACTGCCAGGAATCAGCAAGCCCTTCGGAACTCCATTCCAAGTCAAAGATAGCAATGTCTTCCATCTCCTGTGAGAACAATTTTTAGTGCAACATACATAGTAAACAGTCAACCTGGTGGAAGCCAGAGTTCAACCTAACTTGGCTTGCATCACACACAAAAGCTACTCAGTAAGAAACCTCTCTGGCAGAAAATGATAGGATTTCCTGACTGGCAGTCTCACCTGCCTCTATCTCTTCAGACCGGAAAATTCTTCCTGGCATCTGGGGGCCTCAGACTGACAGTGGAACACATACAGTTATTCTAGTCAGTACAGTACTTTATATACATGTGTGAGAGCACCAATGGGTTACCTTTGGCAGGGTAGAGGAGCATTCAGTAATTCAACCCTTCTGAGGATGCGGTCAACGAGTTGGCAATAGAGAATTATAAAAAATTTACAATGGCCAGGGTGTTAGACTTGACAGACTTAGGGTGGTCTTCCCACAAACCTTTTCCCTATTTCTGCTGAGTTTGCTTTCGTTGGCTCTAAGACTCTGTGCACTTTACCACTTTATCACTGCTAACTAGTGCTAAAGTGCTTGTGCTCTCATTTAAATATGATAAAATTGGATTACACCTGATTAGCATATTGAATTTACTCATAAGTCCCTTGTAGAGTGGTATACCATATACCAAGGGCCTAAAAATTAAATGCCAGTAGTGGGCCTGCAGCACTTATTGTGCCACCCACTTAGGTAGCCCATTTAAAAATGTCTCAGGCCTGCCTTTGCAGCCTGAATGCAGATTAAAATGGCCAATTCAACCTGTCACTATAACACCCTTGCCAATTCTAAAACTCCCTTTTTATTGCATATGTCACCCCTAAAGTAGGCCCTAGGTAGCACCCAGGTTGGACATAGACTTTTAAGTTTTACATGTACTGGTAGGGAAAAACTCTTAAATTAGTTTTTTACTCATGTGAGGCCTACCTCTCCCATAGGACAACATTAGGTTGCTTCATTACATTTAATAAGTGCTAACCTTTGATTGGAAACAGGTCAGCATTTCATGTTTGGTGTCTAGAAAATTGTAGTTAAAAATCCTCTTTAATGATGAAATCGGATTTTAAGTTACAATTTTAAAACGCACCTTTTAGAAAGTTGGTGTTTTCCTGCCCTAATCTATTTGGTACCTGCAGCCTGTCCTAGGTAACATGACTGTATGTAGTTGGCAGCTGGGCTTTGTTTATTCCTCCCCAGATAGCCACACATTAGAGGGATTAGGAGGGGCTGGATGGGCCATCGATTGGCAGGATGGGGGAGCGGAGTTGGCCACAACTCCACTTGTAACTGAATAGGCTGTGCTCTGCCTTCAAGCAAACGACTTGTTACTCCTGCATTGCTCATGCAGCCAGTTTGGAGCTGGGGCAGTGGAAACAGGAAGCTTTAAGCACTTCAAAGGGAATTCTCAAAAAATGTCTCCTTCTTCGAAGAAGGCTCATGAATAAAAAGGAAAACCTCAGACTCACTCTTCAGTACACTTCTGGGCATGTGGAAGATGCAGAAGGGCTGCTGTGCTGCTCTGCAAAAAGGAAATGCTTCTCTGTTGCCTTGCTGACTTGGTGAAAGGACTTGACCTGCATCATGAACCCGTAACAACCAGAGTGACTCCTAGGGCTAGTTCACTGTACTCTAGATCAGAGCCTCTGGGACAGAAAAGGCTCCAATCACCTTGAACCCTGTACCTGGACTCTGTCTGTTGTGAGCCCAGCACCCAAGTGGTGCTACCCCAGTCCTGGACCCTTGGAAGTCGACCTGAAGTTGCTCTGCCAGCCCAGCTGTGGTCCTGTAAGCCAAACTTTGCATCACAGTCTGCAGTCTCCTCAGAACCACCACTGCACAAGGCATCCTCAACTCAGGCCTTCACTTTGCAAGGCCCTCGTCAACGGCATCTTCGACAACAATGCAGCACTCCACACCGCAGCCCTGCAGCTTCTTTGAAACTGCTGGTGCCCAACGCATCCTCGACTCAGGACTTCACATCTCAAGCCCCTCGTTGACGGCATCCTCGATGACTATGCAGGACCTTGAATTGCAGCCTCACAGCTCCTCGGAACCTCCACTGCGGAAGGCATCCTCGTCGCTGGATCTCCCATCGCTACACAACTAGGATTTAAAGTACTTTGTTCAGCAGGCCTTACATGGTCCCTGTATCCGGCCAGCACTCCATCGGGGTTAGCCTGAACTTGTGACATTGTCCCGATCTGGCGCAACCAGATAACCACAGTTAGCGCTATGTGCTTTCAGGCACTATTTTTACTTATAACTTTGAAATTGCATATCTCCAGTTCTACTGTTTGGATTTTTGTTGTTTTGGTGTCAAATAATTTACTACATTTTGCGCTGTTCTTCTCAATTGGTGTGTGATTTCTTTTGTGCTGTGTTTTCACTTTATTAGTGTGTGAAGTGCTGCATAAATACTTTACACAATGGCTCTAAATTAAGCCTGACTGCTTGCGCCTAGCTACCATAGGGTTACGCATAGGATAATGTGAGGTTTGCTTGTGACTCACCCTGACAGAAATTGCGGTTGCTGCTTGAGTAGGGTTTCACCCCCCCCCCTCAACCACTAACACAATTTCCAAAACGGGGTTTTTACAAACTTTGGTCCTGCAGCACTAGGTGGTCTTCAAGCTTTGTAGAAGGATGAATTTCCTCTTCTGCATGGGGATCGATCTCATAAAGATGAGTATGCCACATGGCCTTCGATAAACTTGACAAAGTTCACATGTAATGTAGATTGCTATGTGTGGAAGATAGTCAAAGCTTTTCCTGCAGCTGTCCATTCTTGCAAAAGGGTTTTTGCGAGAGTATTCTTCCGCTAAAACTGGGGGGCATATTATCAAGAACGGCGTTAAAATTATCGCCGCTTTAGCGGCAGAAAACTGCCGCTAATGCGGCGATAATGGGCTTGATAATATGCCCTTGAGAATTCCAATAGAAGCCCATGTTGACACCAGAACATGGGCTTCTATTGGAATTCTCAAGGGGATATTATCAAGCCCATTATCGCCGCTTTAGCGGCAGTTTTCTGCCGCTAAAGCGGCGATAATTTTAACGCCGTTTTTTGATAATATGCCCCCTGGTTCTTCTAGGCACTGTTTTTCCTGTGGTATTTGTGAAACTTTACAACCACTTCTAGGGTCCCAAAAAAACCTTTAAAAAGTTCATTAAGATTTTGAAACAGAGCACATTTCTAACTTAGCACATCCCCTACAGGAACCTGTATGAAACATCTGGCACAACGCAGGTTCAATTACAAAACATATGAATTACCAGACTTATACCTGGTTTAGCACCAGATCTTGGTCTGTAATTGGGTTGCAAACCTCAAAATTCGAAAAGAACCTTTGAGTATGTATTATATTGTTAAGTAAAATCCTGTTTTCACACAATTAGTGCAGTCTAAAAATTATTAGGTTAGTGATGTCCATCGATAGCAGCATACAACAGGCACCTGAAGTTGTCTACTCCCTCTTTCAGTTTAAAATGTTGTCATACACTCTCCATGCATTTGATGAAAGCCTCTATATCATGCGTTGACGTGCCCTTTAAAGGTATCGAAAGAGCTTCTACACTCATACCTAGTCAGAAACAAAGGGGAAAACACAGGGGCATATTAGCTAGACCGGCGATAAAATTATCGCCGTTTTAGCGGCAGGAAACTGCCGCTAAAACGGCGATAATGTGCTTGCTAATATGCGTTATAGAATTCAATAGAAGCCCAGGTTAGATGTGCAGGACATCTAACCTGGGCTTCTATTGGAATTCCATAACGCATATTAGCAAGCCCATTATCGCCGTTTTAGCGGCAGTTTCCTGCCGCTAAAACGGCGATAATTTTAACGAGGTTCTTGCTAATATGCCCCACAGTTTTCTCCGAGCGCCTAGCATTATGGTAAATGCGCATAATATATGAGATTTGTATTCTAGGCTACAGTTACAACGCCTGTGCTCGTGCACGGTTCCTGACTTTTTTTCGTGTTGAATTCTTTTCTGTTTTGTTGTAACTGAAAAGAATTTAGCGAAAATGGTTGGGTATGCATACATTTGTAGAACTCTAATGCTACTAGTCAAGCATGTCTTCTTCTGTCAAAGTCCTATATAGATCTCCCTAAACAAGACCTCCTTTGGATTTTTTATTATTTTTTCGATAAAATATGTTGAACAGAGAATTGGGATCCCAAGAGGTCAACCAAGGAAAACCCCATTCCCGGCAACATTTTATTTAGTTACTTTGGGTGTGGCATCTCTGATATTAAGTATGTTAGTGATTATTTTGAGTTGTCCTTCAGTACAATTTACAATGAATCAGTGATTAATTCCTGTTAATGAGCGCACAATGCATTCATCTCAGCATCAAAATGGAGCACGCTTCTGTGCTTAAAACTCGTTAGCCCCATGTTTAGCGAACCAGAAACAGCTTCCTGTAGAAGTGCCATGAATTTGGCAACAGGTGCAAACGTTGTGACTACAGTAGGAAGAACAAACGTGTCCCCTGCTGTAGATTGCAGGTCCCTGCTGTCACCCACTGCGGTCACTTAAAGTGGAGCTCAGCGTGTGTGTGTTTTTTTTTTGGTGCATGAAGCGGCGTATAATTGATTGTGTGCACAGAGCCCGGAGGTTATGCCGCTCCCGGGGAGGGCTACCTTCCCATTAACAAGCATCTGATAGGGTATGCCTTTCCAGCTGCCGGGCACAGGAGCATGTAAGAACTTGAAACATGACACAGTTGGACAGTGTTGACAAGGACAATTCCTCTGCATTGTTGGAGACGTGTACCCCTGCCCTGAGTGCCAAACTGTGCTTTTGTCTGGATCCCTAATGCTGATTGTTTGCCATAGGCAAATATGGATCATGCGTGTGTGCCATGACATAGGCCTGTCTCATGGATTGCGGTCTTCTTGGCCCGGGAAGGGCACCCAAGGTGCTCCCCTCATAGTGGAGATAGGCTACCGACTTCACCAGGAGTTAAGCAGCAAGAGCAAGGTGGTGGCAGCATACCTTGTAGTGGTCAGTAGTAGTGAACATGTCCTTTTTCCCCCTTTTTCCCTGTGTTAATGGAGTGAGGCCTACAGGGTCACTCACCTTTTAAAAGTTCCTCTGCTGTGTGCTTAACTCCCCCTTGGCCTACATAAGATAGATGTGGAATGCTGCACAGCGCAGGAGTACTGACTGCATTAGATGTAAGTGTGCCTGGGGAGGGTACAGTACAGGGATAGAGAAGTGCTGTACATGTGAGATTAGTGCATGTGTATGAATGCCTGTGAGGAATATATTACATGAGAGATGTAGGGCTGTGCAGCGCATGCACAATGCAAGCATGTGCTGGGTGTATGTGTGTGTGCGTGATGTAGAGTACATGAATGGTGAAGCACTGTGCAGCGCGCACGTGGTGAGTGTGTGTGCTGTCAGAGTGTGTGTTTACAAATAGCACACCCTGATACAATACAGAAAGCTACAGTACTGAGCTGTGCATGCAGACTGAATGCGTTTGCTGAATGTATGTGCGTCTGTAGTGGCACAATGCATGGAGGCGACAGTGCTGGAAAGCATGTTTGCTGTGAAAGTACACTCAGTGCAAGTGTGGCTGCAATGGTACATTACATGGAGGACCCTGGGTTCCATTTTGGGAAGCCAGGCCTGCCTGATGAGGAAATGAGGAGTAGCGGAATCCCCCCAGGCAGATTTGTGTATTGCTGTATTCTTGTGAGCTGGGTAGGACACACACTGGAGAAAGGGACTCTCCCTCTAAACACCAAAAGGTTGGTCTTTGACTCAGTGATAGATCACAGGGAAGGGGCTTGGATGCATCACAGGAAAGGAGATGGGGCTGATAAGGGAATCATAAAGAATTGGGCTGGGAGCCCAGGATTAACCTTTTGATGCAAATGTCACTGTGGCTGACATCCAGGTGTGAACTCTGGTCAATCCCATGAACTGTGTTGTGGGACAATCGGCTTCGGAGTCTTGCCTGCTGTGACAGGCAGCCTTTCAAGAGGAAAGAAGAGAAGGAAAAATGTGCACTCCAAAAGATGGAGAACCCCAACATAAAACCAGACAGGCTGTGGGAGGAGGGGAAGCTCTGCAAGACTTTTGTCTGTAACCAGGACTGGGGGCCAAGGCCTGCTAGTTTCTCTGCTGGACGAGGGGATATCACCCAGGGAAACCAAGGTCACCTGCCCTGGAGCACCAGTGTGCCCTGTAAGGAAGTGGAGAGCATTGGAGAGAGCGAGGTCAAGAGGGGAGCCCTACCAAGAGGACCTCCTAAGCGAGGTGTGAGGAGAACGGCTGTGCACCAATCAGGTCATTGCCCATGTGCAGGAACAGTCTGGTGACCCATGAATGCAAGGAGAGGGCCACGATGATTTGAGCCGTGAAAGGAGAGCCAGGCAGAAAGTACTAGGCTCACACGCCTTGTTGTGGTGACCTTGGCCTCTGTTGAACTTATTGAGCCAGGAGTGTTGTGACTTGTGTCTGCCTTTATCAGCAAGTCTGTATGCCAAGAGAAGCTGCCGTGGTGAGGACGATCGCACTGGAATAGTCTGCGCGAGACTGTGATTACCACTGTAACCCCATATGCCAGGAGGGGCTGCCAATACTACTGTGGCCAAGATTTGGAGTGTTTGCCTGGACTTAAGGTTTGCTGCTGTGACCTGCAGATCAATCCCGGACTCTGAGACCTGCACCTGACTGATTCCCTGAGGATCGCAAGTACACTGCAGAAGATGTTGCACCTTCTCTGGGGCTCCAGTTGGGAGCCAAAGGGTCGTCCCCCCATCCCCATGAAGGGAAGAGGGACTTACCTTGTATTTAGTGAGGAGGAGCAGCTCCGATCTCTGGAAAAAACCAGCAGCATTGCTCGAAGGAGAGGGTCTGCGCCTGCTGGGTGCTGCTGCATGTACCACGAGCAGCCCAAATTCGCCGAACAGCCTCAGGACTATGGCACACCCATGGAGAGGGCACTCGCTGCACCACTAAATGTCTCCATACTGCAAGAGCGGGTAAGACTCAAACTGGGCCTTTGAGGCCCCAGGGAACTTGCTGCTAGTGATGCTTCAGCACCATGGACACTTTTGGCTAATTACTAAAGACATCAAAGGGGATCTCTTGAGTATGGTCTACAAATATGAATTCCCTGAATGTGTCCTCCGGTGAATGGGGAATAACTCCGACAACATTAGAAAAAGGAGGGTGGGACAGGGATTTGCCTGACAATGACTAATGCTCTAACCTCAAGGGGATTGAGCAATTGCTCATGAATGTCCTTATTCCTTTGCATGTGTAGTGTTAGAAATAAAATAAAGTACTGGACTGGACATAGAGTTATTGTTCATACTGCGTGCACTTTTAGTTATGAATCATGTCCACTTACCTGTATCTGCATTCACCCCTCCCGAGTGAGCCTTTGACTGCTCGTGGACAACTTCCACTGAGAGTCAAGTACAGAAGAGGTACTTGGCGCAGTTGCTCAGAATCCATAGTAGGTCGGGCCCTGGGACATCAGGAGTAAAAGTCATCAACCACCACGGATGGGTCTATTAGCCCCTGCATGCCCTGTGGCCCTCTGGAATGAGTTCTGACCCTCTCCATACTTTCCATCCTCTGTATGCGTTCTATTTCTTATTGGAGCCTCCTCTTATTCTCATTACTATCTGCCTTAACCTCTGTTAGAAAATGGGTTTTTGGTTGGCAGAGGTAGGCACCCTGCCCAAGCAGGATCCACAATCCTAGTCACGGTAAGTCACAACACACCCTAAATTATCCTGTGCTCACCCTTTGGTAGTTTGGCACAACTTAAGAGGCAATGTGTAAAGTATTTGTACAACACTTAAGCAGTAAATCAGTGAAAACACCACAAAAAGAGACCACACCAGTTAAGAACAAATAAAGAATAATATTATAAATAAAACAAGACCAAAATGAAAAAAAACAATGTGTAGAAGTCGAGATATGATTTTTTTAAGAATAAATGTAGAAATAGTGCTTAGAAGCAAAAAGCGCCTATTGGGATATCTGGTTGTGCTGGACTGGAACAAAGTCAAAAGTTCCGGCCGACCACGATGGAGCATGTGCCGGATACAAGACTTACGCAGGGCACTCTGAGCAAAAGTACCTTGATCCTGGTTGCAGAGGAGATACGTTGGTGTTCCCCACGCAGTTAGGGTGATGCGCAGGATTTCTCCATGCAATGGCGGTGATGGAATGGTACCGTGAGTGAAGCACCAGGTCTGAGGTGCAGCGGTTCCAAAGCCAATGCACCGTGTTTCTCCCCACTGTAGAGGCGATGTGTGGATCTTCTTCACATAGTGGCAGCAATGTGTTGGTTCCAAAGCAACAGTTCCGAGTGTGATGTGGGGGCTCCAAGTGTGATGCGCCAGTCCAATTCCTGCAACAGCGGTGATCCGCCAATTCTGTTCACTTAGCAGAAGATGCATCAGTTCCACTCGAGCTAACCCCTAGGTCCACTTCCAAGGGTCCAGGACTGGGGTGGCACAACTTGGCAGGACAGACTCACGAGCAGTAGAGTCCAAGGGTTGGAACAGAAGGGTTGTAGTCTTTTGTGTTCCTGAGACTTAGAAAACAGGAGGCAAGCCAGTAAGCCCTTGGAGTCATTCTGGGTTCAAGTGAAGGAGGTCCTGTCCTTCTCACCCAGGCAGACAGAGCAGCATGTGTCATGACCCTGACCTCCTTGTGTTCTCACTACTCCTGTACCTTGTGTGTGGCGGGCTTGCAGGATCAAGCACACATCTCAATGCCTCCCTGGCTGTTCATGGGACTCATTGCCCCATAGGCTTGACAACATTCTTTGCATGGTAATTATTCCCAGGGCCCTAGGCCACTGAGTCATGAAACACCAAAGTACAAAGAGTAAAATCCCCTAGGGCCTTCAACCCGATTCATCATGACTATGGTGATACTTGGGCTGACTCATAGGCACATGACTATGGCGATATTTGGGCTGATTCATAGGCATATGACTATGGGGATATATGGGCTGACTCATTGGGATTTTGGAATGGTATTTATACTGCATTCAAACCAAGAGGCAGTGCTTGGCTTACTCACTGATTGAAGAGGAGTGATCCTCTTCAGCGATCCTGCTCACCTGAAAGTCTCCACGACTCGGCTGAGCTTCTTTTGCATTGCGGCTCTCCTTCAAATCTTGATGCTGCGGACATCTTCTCCCCTGCAAATCCAGCGACGCAGCAAACTCTATCCCTGCAATGTGGCGTGCTCTCCTCTGAATCAATGATGCTGCAGACATCTTCTCACCTGCAAATCCAGCGACACATTGAACACCATTCCTGGAACGCCGCACCTAAAAGGAGAAAACATTGTTAAGTACCATCCTTAAGGTTAGTGCACTAACGGAAATCGTATCACCTAAAGATTTGTTTTTATGATGCTGTAAAGCAGAAAACAGGATCACTATTGAACATTGAGACGTGGGCATTATTTAACGTGCATACCGAGGCCTTGGAATTAGTGCCCAGTGACATTCTTATGTGCCATCCTTTTTTGTGCTTTAGTCTGTGAATCAAAAAGCACACTCTTGTGCACCTTGTGCCTAGTGTTGGATACAAAAAGGTGTACCTTAGTGCGTGATATATTTTCTGCTGGGAGTGCCACAACTCCAAGGGTAATAGTTGATTATTGGAAATCTATGCAACAATAAATTCCTTATTGTGTAAGGGACCATTAGTACGCATGTCAGAGGCGGGAGGGAATATTTCACGACTACTCATTTGTTGAATAACCTCTCTACTTTTATTTGCAGTACAGCTCACTGCGCACCACATTACGCACATATCACGACAACGCTCTCCAGGACTGAGAAGAGACGTACGTACGACTCCAAGAAGACGGTGGATGAGCTTGAAGGCACTCAAGTCACTCTGTTTGCTATTTTGTCCCAACCCCCCTTTTCTTCTGGGGCGGCAGTTGATTCACATGTACAATTCCTGATCACATGCCACCCTACGAGAGATAGGAGGGTCAGCATCATCTCCGCAGACAAGATCCAAGTGAGTGGCATGACAACAGGCAGAAGGGCAACACAGAAAGGCAGGAGTTCAGCCACCAGCAGGTCCAGCAGAGTAGCAGTCCTTAAGCAGCACAGCAGATCCACTTCTTCTTGACATAGTGGTCGCAGGTCCAGAAGTGTACTGAAGTTGTGGTGTCATGGGTCCACTACTTATTCCCAGTTGTGTCTTTGAAGTGGGAGGGACTTCAAAGAAAGCTTTGAAGTGCACAGAGGTCCACCCTTCCTGTCCTGACTCCAGACTCACTACAGGGGGGTATGCAGCCCTTTGTGTGTGGACAGGGCCCAGCCTATTCAGGTGTAAGTGTGAGGCTGTGCCCAGCTCCTCCCTCCTAATCTCCCAGGAAGATCCTGCAGTCACACATAAAAGTCCTTTGTGTGTGGCTTTCTAGGGGGAATACACTATTTATTTATTTATTTATTCATTTGTAGAGCGCATGGTTACACCATCGGTGTGTCCCCGTGCTGAGACACATGCTCTGGGGAGAGGCTGCTGTCATCCGCATGTACTGCTGCGTTGTGCAGACTAACTGACAGTAGTCTTATCCAGTTTGCCCGAACAGCCATGTTTTCAGCTGTTTACGAAATCTACTTTCGCAAGGCTCTATTCTTAGATCTAATGGTAGGCAGTTCCACATTTTAGCTGCACGGTACCTGAATGAGCGTGCTCCCATTCTTGCTCTAAATATTCTAGGTACAGTCACCTGTGCCTTATCCATAGATCTTAAACTCCGTCCTGGGATGTATTGGGTTATTAGCAGTTGAAGGTATCTTGGGCCTTTCTTCAATAGAATACGGTGGCAGTGGCACATTGCCTTGAATGCAACTCTCCTTTCTACTGGCAGCCAGTGTAATGCTGTCAGGGCCTTCTTTATATTCGCTCTTCTCGGAAGGCCCAGTACCAGACGAGCCGCCGCATTCTGCACTCTCTGTAGTTTGGATAGTCCCTTTTTTTTAGCACCAAGATATAGTACATTCCCGTAATCCAATTGGGAAGTTATTACTGCATGTACTATGGTTTTCCGGGCATTTGGTGGTAATAGATCCAGGACTTTCCTCAGGATTTTCATGGTCCCGTAGCATTTACCTGCTACCTTCCGAATCTGACTATCAAATGTCAGCTCGGAATCAGGCCATATTCCGAGGTTTTTCACTTCTGCTTTGGGGGAAGGCAGTTGGCCTAATGTTTCAGGCCACCACGTGGATGACCAAAGGGATGGCACCCTGCCTACCACCATTACTTCCGTTTTACTCCAGTTTAGCTTGAGGCAGTGGTTAGACATCCAGTCTGCTACCTCTTCTAAACATTCGGAGAACCGGATAGCTGCCTGGCCCTTGTCTTACGATAACATCACAATTAGTTGCGTGTCGTCTGCATAGGAGACAATCGACACCTTATACTTCTCCACTCGCTCAGCCAGTGGTCCCACATAAATGTTAAACAAGGTGGGGCTCAAGATTGAGCCCTGCGGGACCCCCTGGGACAAGGGAATCTTCTCAGATAGATATGTTTGTAGCGCAACTTGGAAGCACCGTGTGGAGAGAAATGATGTCATCCAACTCAGCGCCTTTCACCTGATGCCACACGCCTCTAATCTTTGAAGGAGCAGCTTGTGGGAAATAGTGTCAAACGCCGCACTGAGATCTAGTAGAATCAGTGCGGCCGTTTGTCCTTCATCTGCATATTTCCTCAGTGTTTCTGTGGCTATGAGTAGGGCTGATTCTGTGGAGTGGGCCATTCTAAAACCTGATTGGGAGGGATGCAATAGGTCGTTCTTGTTGATGTGGTCTACCAGTTGTTTATTCGTTACTTTCTCTGCAATTTTGGCCACAAACGGTAGCAGTGAAATAGGGCGTAAATTTTCCAATACTGTTTGCTCCAGTGACGGCTTCTTTTTGAGTGGTTTCACAATGGCCTGTTTCCATTTAGTGGGAACCACACCACTTTGAAAGGAGCGTGAGATAAGCTCTGAAATATATGGCATAATCAAATTTGCTCCCTGCATTATTATCTTTGGTTGAGCTGGGTCTAAAGGGGATCCAGATTTTATCCCTTTTGCTGTGGCAGTAATTTCTTCTAGTTCCTGGATCTTAAATTCATCCAGAGTTACCCCTGTAAAATTTGTCTGGCTACCACATGTCATGCTAGTTCCTTCCCGTGCTTCTATCGGGAAGGTGTCGTAGATTTTTGCCACTTTATCCGCAAAGAATTCCGCCACCTTATTACAGCTCTCTTCAGAGGCAGCTGTGTCACTCCTATTTTCATGTGTTCTTAGGGACTTCAGTATCGCGAACATTTCTTTAGGGGAATTGCTAGCCTCTTCGATTCTTTCAGTATAAAATTTACATCTGGATTTCTTAATTAAAGAGTGATATAGTTTTAATTCTTTTTTATAGTTTTCTTTAGCCCCACTGCTATATTCCTTCCTCCAAACTTGCTTGAGCTTTTTGCATTTTGTTTGTCATTAAACCATGGTGCTGTTGCATTCTGTCTTTTTGGGATCCTAGTACTCCACGGTGCTGTCTTATCTAATGCCTCTGTAATCCAGGCTCCCAGTTGATTGTTGGCTAGATTAACATCTTTGTCTAAAATGAGATTTTTATCCTTCAGAGCCTGTGTGAAAGAGTTGGAATTGAATTTCTTCCACTTCCTTGTTGTAATTTCCCTAGTCGGTTGTTCTAACCTCTTCCTGTGTATAGGTACAGAAAACTTGACTAGATAGTGATCCGACCAGGGAATTGGCCATGGTGTTTCAACCTCTATGTCCTCAAAGTTTGAGAAAATCGGATCTAGAATGTGGCCTCCTTGGTGCGTTTGTGACTCTACTCTTTGTACTAGGCTCAGAGTCAGTAGGTCGTTGCATAGAATGCATGCTTCTTGGTTCTGCTGGTTATCAAAATGTGTATTCAGATCACCTAGCACCAAAAAGTTTTTATGTCGAAGAGCTGGTTGCACTATTTTCTCTTCCAGGCTCACCATGAATTGTGATCCTGGACCTGGTGGGCGGTAGATCAAAAAGCCAGCTATAGTATTATCTACTGTCGCAGATAGGGTAAATAGGAACGCCTCACATTTTTCAAGGTCAGCTTGTTGAATTTCACACTTCATTGAGGATTTAAAAATAATGGCAATGCCCCCGCCTATTTGGCCTTCCCGATCCTGCCTTACTAACATATATTCGCTGGGGATTGCGTCCAGGACGTCTGGGGTGGAACTCTCATTAAGCCAGGTTTCAGTCAGGAATAATGCGTCCAGTGATCTTTCCCTTAGTAGGTCATGTATCTCATATTTGTGTTTCTCCAGTGACCTACAATTTAGTAATGCTAAGTGCAGCTTATCTTTATTGTTCTTATCAGTTTTAAGCCTTAAGGTCATGTTACAATGCTCACATTTCAAAGCCTTACTATCTATATTTAAATTATGTTTGCATAATTTATCAATGGGCATTGATAGTCTACATAGCTCCTCTGCTGGGTACCTAATTCTCTTTTTTGGCCCAAAAAGACCAGGGGTCCTGGCCCCTGGGCCCTGTCTGGCGCAGACGGGCTTGCCTTTGGCGCGCCTTTGGCGCTCCAGCGACGCGGCCGTAAACACATGGGTCTTAATAGTGGAGCGGGCGGGAAGTTCCTGCTCCGCCTCCCTACCCGGAAGTGATGCTCAGCGTAAGCTGAGCCCCGCCCTCCACACAAACGGCACTCAGCCGGGATGGACCGCGGCGGGCAGCAATGAGGTAAACACGTGCAAATAGCAAAGTAACAGCTAAAACAGTACGGGATTCACTTTTAAAAAATCAGTGCAAGTTTTCAATTTGTATATTTAAAAATGTTCAAGCGCACGCCAGCGCTCTCACCAGAGTATCTGCTGCGCGGCCGCAAACACACGGGTCTTAATAGTGGAGCGGGCGGGAAGTTCTTGCTCCGCCTCCCTACCCGGAAGTGATGCTCTGCGTAAGCTGAACCCCGCCCTCCACACAAACGGCACTCAGCCGGGATGGACCGGGGCGGGCAGCCCTGCTGTCACCCAATCCAGACTGAACAGAGACAGGCAGCAGGCACCAAATGGCTAAAATAAGTAAATGCCAACTTTCTAAAAGTACAAACACAAAAGAATACCTGGCCCGGTTTTGCTTTAAGCTCTTCAATGTAGCGAGCTAACAAACAGACATCCACTATATCTATTTGAATGGACTATTTATTTATCCACTTCGATTTAGTTTATTTTCTCAGACACAATTTTATAAAAAATTCAATGTACAGAAAAGAAAATGCTTCAATTTCAAATGACGAACATCAAATTATACCTCATTAACCATAAACCATATTTTTATAAACACAAAAAACATTAATACAAACATTAAAACACCAACCACATTCACTCAATCACATCATCCACCCTACAACTAAACCTAATCTTTCATCCATCAAATACACTCGCTTTGACACACACGGGGAATATTCTTCAATACGACTGGGGGATACAACTCATGACAATCCCTCTCAAAGTACGAAAATTGAATCGTATTTTTAATTCCTCCGTGGACAATAAGCCAACGCATTTCGAGACCCAGGCTACAGCTGCTGGGACTCTCCTCAGGGCTGCCTCTTAATGGATATCAACTTTTTTCTGTGGGGAAATAATACAGAAGCACAACATCAGAACCCAATCTCCTGTTAGTCACTCCGACTCAACTGTGTTTAAAGAATACAAAACTAAATACCTTAGAAACGGCCTTGGTGTCCGAATCGACGGTGCTCGAAAACAATCAGGTATCACTTCCATATGAACTTTATCAACGCTGTTCATCAACCACGCTGAGCACCAGAAATGCAGCCGCACCTTTATTGCTGGAAAATAATTCCAATAAATGCTCACGATATCTCCTAAAGTGCCATGTAACACTGAACAAGCCTTCTAAATCATCGATTACTCTAGTATCCCCTCAAGTTTCTTTCATAAAGATGAGGGAGGGGAGAAACTCTATCACACCGACTCACCTAATTTTCTCAACCGCACCGCATCTGGTTATCCAAATCAATCCCTTGTCAAGCGGCGCCAACTGCGCTCTTGTCAGAGAACAATTTTTTCAAGATGTCTCTAAAATGAAAACATCGAGTGTTACAACCCATCCTGAAAGCTTAATCAATTCTTAGTCAAACAAAAAGATGGCAAGGGAAGAAGGAGAACTCTCACATTCGGTTTGGTTACATGTTCAGAAGCTCCGATTTCATTTACTGCAAAAACGCCATTGTGGAAACTGCATTTGGCGCGAGTGCTTCCACCGTGGCCATTCATAGACACTGTGGTCTCGCATGACAGCCAATCAGAATACAAGGATTACCAACCACTCGTAGCAATCCGCACTAAAGGATTCTGGGACCTGAAGTCTCTAGAACCCTCCTTTAAGTTCTCGACAATTCAGTCATCCCATTTAAACCCGAAACGGCACAGTTAAACTTCAAAATGAGATACGCTTCCTTATGCAGCAGGGCAGCATCTATATCCAATGCACGTTTGGATGTATCTAGCACACTCAGCACAGTCCATTTAATTCCATCATGGACGAATTCAGTCCCTTCAATCGTGGAATCACAGGCCACACATGTTCCACATTTATGGTGACCTTCCACTGGCTTCAATTGCCATTTGTGTGGCCTGTGATTCCCCGATTGAAGGGACTGAATTCCTCCATGATGGAATTAAATGGCGCCATACAGAATTTACCAACTGTAAATCTAAGAATGTTGTTTATGCAGTGGTCTGCTCGTGTTTGAAATTGTACGTAGGGAAGACTAACCAACAGATAAATCAGCGGATAACGCAGCACCGGTCTCGAATTAAAAAAAAGGTGGTTACTGCGCCGATGGTGCAACACTTTATAGATAAATCACACAATGAACGTGATTTCAAATGGACTGTGCTGAGTGTGCTAGATACATCCAAACGTGCATTGGATATAGATGCTGCCCTGCTGCATAAGGAAGCGTATCTCATCTTGAAGTTTAACTGTGCTGTTTCGGGTTTAAATGGGATGACTGAATTGTCGAGAACTTAAAGGAGGGTTCTAGAGACTTCAGGTCCCAGAATCCTTTAGTGCGGATTGCTACGAGTGGTTGGTAATCCTTGTATTCTGATTGGCTGTCATGCGAGACCACAATGTCTATGAATGGCCACGGTGGAAGCACTCGCGCCAAATGCAGTTTCCACAATGGCGTTTTTGCAGTAAATGAAATTGGAGCTTCTGAACATGTAAGCAAACCGAATGTGAGAGTTCTCCTTCTTCCCTTGCCGTCTTTTTGTTTGACTAAGAATTGATTAAGCTTTCATGATGGGTTGTAACACTCGATGTTTTCATTTTAGAGACATCTTGAAAAAATTGTTCTCTGACAAGAGCGCAGTTGGCGCCACTTGACAAGGGATTGATTTGGATAACCAGATGCGGTGCGGTTGAGAAAATTAGGTGAGTCGGTGTGATAGAGTTTCTCCCCTCCCTCATCTTTATGAAAGAAACTTGAGGGGATACTAGAGTAATCGATGATTTAGAAGGCTTGTTCAGTGTTACATGGCACTTTAGGAGATATCGTGAGCATTTATTGGAATTATTTTCCAGCAATAAAGGTGCGGCTGCATTTCTGGTGCTCAGCGTGGTTGATGAACAGCGTTGATAAAGTTCATATGGAAGTGATACCTGATTGTTTTCGAGCACAGTCGATTCGGACACCAAGGCCGTTTCTAAGGTATTTAGTTTCGTATTCTTTAAACACAGTTGAGTCGGAGTGACTAACAGGAGATTGGGTTCTGATGTTGTGCTTCTGTATTATTTCCCCACAGAAAAAAGTTGATATCCATTAAGAGGCAGCCCTGAGGAGAGTCCCAGCAGCTGTAGCCTGGGTCTCGAAACGCGTTGGCTTATTGTCCATGGAGGAATTAAAAATACGATTCAATTTTCGTACTTTGAGAGGGATTGTCATGAGTTGTATCCCCCAGTCGTATTGAAGAATATTCCCCGTGTGTGTCAAAGCGAGTGTATTTGATGGATGAAAGATTAGGTTTAGTTGTAGGGTGGATGATGTGATTGAGTGAATGTGGTTGGTGTTTTAATGTTTGTATTAATGTTTTTTGTGTTTATAAAAATATGGTTTATGGTTAATGAGGTATAATTTGATGTTCGTCATTTGAAATTGAAGCATTTTCTTTTCTGTACATTGAATTTTTATAAAATTGTGTCTGAGAAAATAAACTAAATCGAAGTGGATAAATAAATAGTCCATTCAAATAGATATAGTGGATGTCTGTTTGTTAGCTCGCTACATTGAAGAGCTTAAAGCAAAACCGGGCCAGGTATTCTTTTGTGTTTAGTATTTTAAAAACGGCCCTACCTGACCCTGGTCCAATTAGGGCCTATCCCCTTTGTGATTACAACTTTCTAAAAGTGGCACTTACCAAACTGTAATTTAAAATCCAACTTCACCATAAACTGTGGTTTAAAATTCACCAAACTTGAAAAGTCTATCTCTTCACAATTGGGAATTACACTTAAAGGATCTAATAAGGTAACCCCAATGTTATCCTATGGGAGAGATAGGCCTGCCAGCCATGAAAAACAAATTTGTGAGTTTTTCTCTACCAAGACATGTCAAACTTAAAGTACATGTCCTGCCTTTTACATACATTGTTCCTTGCCCTGTGGGTTATACAGGGCCTATCTTAGGAGTGACTTGCATGTACGAAAAGGGAAGATTTGGCCCTGGCAATAGGGTGTTGCACATACAGAATCTGAAGTGGCAGGGCTGAGACATGGTTAAGGGGCTACTTATGTGGGTGGAACAAACAGTGCTGTACGTCCACTAGAACATTTAATTTTCAGGCCCTGGGCATGTGTAGTGCGCTTTACTAGGGATTTATACGTACATTTTTGTTTTTAAAGACATTTTTATTGTGATTTCAAACGGCCAAAAACACAGTACAATACAATCGTAGCATGATTTATATAGCTCGAATAGTTGTGGTTAAGTAAGGAACACTCCAAACAGTACAATCTTGCCAAGAGATGGATTTGTTCACAACTGAAATCTTGTGGTAAGACGCCTAGTACTGTATTTTGACATAAGCAGGCATTTCTCAGGAAGGAAATCATAACATGATAACTTTTAACTTATCTCCCCCACCTCCCCCCCGGGTCACATAAAGAAATCCTCCTATCCTAACCATGCAACACAGGTCAGACTACGTCTCTGCTCAGATGTTTCTACACTGTTGTCAGGCTGAGATTGCCCTGTGGCTGTGCCTCCCCGTCTGAGCTGTCGCCGTCAGTGTGTAGTTCCCCCGACATTTGTGAGGTGAGGCCCTCATCCATGGGGATCTCAGAAATCATGATGTACCAGGCCCTCGCATCCTCTTCTAACTTTTCATCCCTCCAAACACGCCTCATTCGAATTAGCCCTGCTGTCGCCCATTCCCGCAAGTCCTTGGCCCAGTTGTTCACCGTGGGGGCAACGAACCCATCCAGCTAATTGCAATCTGTCTTTTGGCCAGCACCAGTCCCAGCTGGAGGAACCTACGTGTAAGCTTTTTCCCTTTAGGTCTGGGGAGAAGACCCAGCAACACCTCCCTAATGGATTGGGGTAGCGTCCACCCCGTTACCTGCCGTAAGCGCTCCAGTATCGATCCCCAGAAGAGATGCAGGTCCGGGCAATCCCATATCATGTGCAAGAACTGGGCTATACGTACATTTAATATGCCAATTGGGGATGAACCAATATTACCATGTTTAGGGGAGAGAGCACAAGCACTTTAGCACTGGTTAGCAGTGGTAAAGTGCACTGAGTCCTAAAGCCAGCAAAAACAAAGTCAAAAAATTGGAAGGAGGAGGCAAAAAGTTGCTGTCAGATCTAACAACCACTAGTATTGTATTTCAGCAAATGCCTCACATCTCACTTCATAGATCATAATCTCTCCTTTTTAAACACCTTATCCATGTAACCTAACAATACCTGATCACACCTAACTGGCACTAATTTTAATCTACCACATAGAAACTAGAGCATATGCATGGAATGTTGTTTTATTTTTTGAGAACACATGATAACCAAGAAAACCGCTGGATTAACCACTAACCTTGGGTTCTGAAGTAGTGTGCTACTTGCAGTGAAGCACTTCAACGCCTCGTAAGATGCAAAATATTAGCTATATAAATGCAATTACATAAATGATCGCCTTTCAGTAGAATGACAGAGAGCACTATATATGAATTATTCTACTTCTATTGTAGGAAATATTTTACAACCTAACATTTTAAAAACAATCTACCCACTTCGTGAGACTGCACAGAGATTAGACGTTTTTGCAAAAGGCACAATTGGAGATCCCACAAAACACCTACTAGGGTTCCTCTCATGCAACCACAGCTGCCTATATGTCTAACCCCAGATGTGGGTGTACATTCCTGTGCATTCCTGAGTCATACTTGCAATATTTGGTCTAGTGTTGAAAGATGAATAACCCTGCAGAGGCTTAATATCCCAGCTCAAATCAACAAATATGGTTAATTTAAGGCTCTGAAGGATATGGCTATGAAATTAGGATAGCCTGTGTCCTAGGGATGTCATCAATTGTTCAAGTCCCCAGTGATCCATCCTCTTCAGGAACACAGCATGTTTTGATTATACATTCAGACCCTGCACATGTCACATTGATCTTTTGTTGGCTAATGGAACCAGGACACTTTTAAACACCTCTGCTGTAAATCACTCTCACTCCATGAAAATCAGACCCCGAACAGTAAAACTATTTCCACTTGTCTCCCTCTCTGGTAAACTGTTTATTAAACAACATTCAGCGCATTTATGTGGAAAATCAAAGGGTTTTATATGTAAATGGGATTTAAAAAGGTATGCTGTTGCTTTTTTAACACTCCTACTTTTATTCATTTGCAGTTTGTCGAACGACGTACAGAATGGACTCATTATGTGAAACTGTGGTCTTTGTTAACAAGGTCATCTGAAGCTCGAACATGGCTCTGCAGTGTTAGACCCATGCCAGGAAAGCGGTGGGGAAGAGAAAACAAGTCTGAACTGCTGATCTATAGGTTTATTTTGAAGTTTAATGGAAAGGGAGTAGTAATAAAATATTTTTGATTTAATTCTTGCCATCAATGTGTTGCCTTCATCCATGCTCCTAGGAGGTAAAGTACCCGGTTATGAAATACCAAAACAAATGGAAATGTGTCACGTCTGGTTCAATGTTTAAAGAAGGCTACAGAGAACAGTTATAAATGCATATTGTTTATTAAGAGGAAAGAGTGAAGAACTCTGATTAATATTAAAAGCCCTTGATTTGTTAATACTTAAGCCTCTGGTGGCATGACAGCCAAAACAGAGATTTTGTCTGTGTTTTGCAGTGCAAATGCATACAAGCGTGAATAAGAAAAGTAGAAATAAGGAATCCTAAATAAAACTGAACATCAGTAAAACTAATACATCTGGCTTTAACGTGCCAATGTTATTTAAACCATTAAAGTCAGTCAGTCAGATGGCCTAGGCTACTATCCTGTACTGGACTCGGACAGGCGCTGATGGTCCTGGTCTTCACCGGGACAGGCCCCCGGGCGCATCCGTGCCAGGTATGGGCAGATTTATGCTCCCAGCCAGTGCTGTTGTCACTGTCCCCTCCTGCTGGCAGAAAGGTGAATTATATGCTGTGGAGTCCAGGCCCAGCTAGGGGGTTAGGTTGGCCAGTGAGATTTGGGGGGTGTGAGCTTCAGATTTTTTGACAATCAGGCTGGCATTTAATATTTAAATACATTATACAACAAGTAGGGTGCATGAGAGGGGCCTAAGGGTCAGTGGAAAGGAAGAGGAATGAGGATTGGTAGGAGCACTAAAGAGAGAAAACGCACTATTTTGTAAAATAACCAATATTTTTTAGGACTTTCAAAGCAGAGAGTGTGTGTGCGTTTTTGTCTGTTCATATGTAAAAATTATTGCTGAAATCCGACTGACATCTCACAATACCCGACTGAAGGTACCCATCTACGTATTAGAAAATACATTTCTTGGGGGGGGGGGTGTAATACCCTCCCCCCTGAAGCTACACCCCTGGCCACAGCAGCTCCTTTCTCGAGTCCCACACCACGGGCAGGTATGCGCAGATTTATATGCCCAACCATTGCTGTTGTCATTGTCTCCACCTCCGGGAAGAAAGATGAATTATGGGCTGTGGAGTCCAGGCCTCTGCAGCTCCTTTCTCGCGTCCTTTTTAAAACATCTCTTTCTGACTTTGCCAATGCAAGGAAAAAGCAGCTAAAAAGGATTACTTTCTGTATAGAATGCACATAGAAGAAAAAACAATTGAATGTAACACACAGCACAATGATTGACTATACTTTACAGATAGATTTGAAACAGTCCCCTATGCATTTCACTAGAAGCCCTTCCTGGAAGGTGAATGGTACTCCAAACAGCCAATAGCATGAGGTGAGAGAGAATTATTCTTCTGGTGGAGTCCAAGACCACTCTGTATATATTTTAAGAATTGGTAACAATATGTCTTGCAGACCGTTGCACTGTGAAGCTAGACCTAATGAGGAACATTCACTTTGGCAATATAGGAGACTAGAATGAATTTGCCATCTCAGAATAACATTTCCTGTGAACACAGCCAATTAATTCCCCAAAATACCAGTATAGGGCATCTGAGAGGTAGGCAAATTACCATAAATGTCATCTGTGTTGTGTAATACTTTATTTTCTGCACAGAAATTCCATTTTGTGTATAAATTAAGTGGTTCATTTTGCTTCTGAAAACCAAACTTGGCCAGCAATTCCCATTGTGTGAAATGGCAAATATTTTATAATTTTGTGGCGCCTAGTGCTATATTGTGTAATCAGTTTTGTGCAGACCGTATTTATGTCTGTTGGTGTTGAAGGCCATTTGTGATACTTTGATTTGCCAGTAGTAATTGAAAAACGACTTGATGTTAACATTATATTGCACCACATAATGTATTTGTTATTGTTGTGAGGGTTAGTTCAATGCAGACCGTCTTAAGTAACATAATAAAATACTCTAAATAGCTAATAACGCAGACAAGTCTAAATACCACCAACAAATTGTAATATTAAAGAGGGAAACAGCCTTAACCACACAGCATGAGCTACGCGGGGCTGAACCACGCAAGCGGTAGCACGCACGTCTAAACCACGAATATGCCTTAACCACGCATATTCGTGGTTAAGGCATATGCGTGGTCTAGTTGCTGCTGCTGCCGGGCGGAAGAGCAAGAAGCAGGAAGAGGAAGGATCGGGACGAGGAGGAGCAGTAAGACACGGGTTTTGAGGGGATGGGGTGGTTTGTAGAGGTTGTGGGGTAGTTTTCAGGGCTGGGAGGGGGTCAGGGTAGTTTTCAGGGATGGGGTGGGGCGTTTTAGGGCTCAGGACAGGGGACAGGAAAGGGTAGTTTTGTAGGGGTTGTGGGGTCGTTTTCAGGGCTGGGGGTGGTGGGAGTTGCAGGCCTCAGGGCAGGGGACAGGAAAGGGGCAGTTTTCAGGTGGAGGGGGCAGTTGGGATTTTTAGGGCTCAGGGCAGGGAACGGAGGTGGGGGTAGATTATTTGGATTGGGGATAGTTTTAGGGGTTGGGGGTTGTGGTAGTTTTCAGGGCTGGGGTTGGGAGTTTTAGGGCTCAGGGCTTGGAACAGAAAAGGGGCAGTTTTAAGGCAGAGGGGGCAGTTGGGCTTGGGCAGAGGTAGGGGGGTTAGGTTTTAGGGGGTGGAGGCTTGTTTTAGGGCTCAGGGGGCCCTGGGTCGGAGTAGTTTTAAGGGGGCTGAGTTGTTGGGCTCAGGGTTAGGGACAGGATAGGGGCAGTTTTCAGGTGGAGGGGTAGGTGGGAAGTAGGGATATTAAGTTTAGGGTGTCTTTAGGGTTTAGGGCAGAAGGGCAGGAGTGTGATGTTTACCACACATGCCCATTTACCAAACATGTCTTTACCACAAATTTGCGTTGTAAAGGCATGCATTGTAAAGACGCGGTCGGGGTTTAGACCACGTGGTTAAGGCATGCGTTGTTAAGGCATACGTTTTTCCATCACAAGGAAATAGAGGTGCTATCTGTGTAATTTTCATATCTGGCAGGCAGTATCTCTTGTCAAAGGAAGACGTGCATGTTTGCATCTGCTTGTTCAGGTGTATGCTCTTATGCTACATCTGTGATACTTCTTTGGGACTTGTTTAGGTTTTCCCAAAGTCCTCCTAATTTGGTGTCTATTCCCTGGTTGGCATTCAATCTTCTCTTCCCTGTGGTTTTCAGAATACTGATGTTCAGTTTGTAGAGTTATTTTGTTTGACTCAACCACTGGCTACAACGGTGGTGAAAGGAAAAAATCAATCTCTAATAAAATGTCAACAACATATTTTACATTTCACAGGTCATACATATTGCTTTGCACACAATGTGTTTACGGTGACCATAGAAAAGCAATTTGGCCCGCGCCTTCTACAGGTCATGTTGCTATGCTTCTCTGTTGAGGACTTTTCTCTCAGTTTTGGTTAGTGGACATTCACACAAGACCAAAAAGGTCCCTGTTGCTGTTAATGGTTCAGTTCTCTTTTGCCTCTCTGCACATTAACATCGTGATAAAGGACATCTTCACTGGTACTGGGACCAAAGCGTATAATACATCACAAGCAATACTGGCAGGGGGCTATCCCAGTGAAGCAGGTCCCCAATTTCCTCAATGGCGCAGGACACAAAATGATGGGGGCCCCTGAAGAATGTAATGCCCCCACGAGTCCACCACATCTCACAAATAATTATTGCTCTTGGCCTATATGTGGGCCACCTGAAGGGGTTGGGGACCCCTGAAGACGTGCTTGGTACCCCTGACTTTCATCAAACCGGGCATCTCAGTCTTCCTTTACTTGGGTGGGGTGTTTCAGCTCTTGTGTTCTGAAAAAATGTTGCTTCTTTACTATATAATAGTTCTAACATGGTGGCAGCCTGTGGGCATGCACTTAACAGGCAGTCTCCCATTTACCCATCCTTGGCGTTCCTGCCTGATTCTGAGCGAAGCACGGAGCATGCGTGGTGTGTGTAAACTACTTTGTGCTTGTGCAGCTGATAGCCATCTACAAAAGACAATCACCCTTTTGGCGAGGGCCTTTTAAAAGGTTATCCCAGATGCCAGTTTATATTTTCCCTGTTCAGAAGGATTATTGCACTGAGTGCTTCATTTCTTGTTTATAGGAAACATTTTCAAATGGGAGTGTTTCTGGAAGAATCTTGTATCGTGCCTCTTTTGCATGGGGTATTTTCTCTTCTGTTCCTTTCTGCTGAACTAAATTGGATATTGTTGCCTTACCCTTTTTGCGAACTGATACTCAGGTGTATTGTTCCATGAAACTTCTGTTTCACATCTTTGGGATTCTACTGTTGGACCGTTTGCTTGTGATTGTATTTGCTGTGCACCACACTGATGCAGGATAATACCCATGCTTGACTAATTTACGGATCAACTGTGTGTTGCCTTCTGCCATGCGTCCCCTGGAGTCACTGTTGTACAGGTACACAGTGGGAAAATCCATTTATTAACCATCACAATTTATAGACCCAGACCTACATATATCGATACCATTTACCCTCTACATTAGAGTGCTGTTCTCACCTGATCAAGAGGTGGGTGCTCTTGACTAGCCCTCCCCCTCTCATCTGCCAATCTCCATTCTGTATGAATTTCAACATACTCCAGCCCTCGGAACTGATTCAAAAGTTACTTACTTTCAGGTGGTCTAGTATGCTTGGGTTTCTGGGCACACATTTATGGTAATGTAGCATAGAGTTCATCTAACCCGTCAGTCTGTTCTCTTGTGCTGAGTTTTTTAACAAGATCTACGCTGGAGAACCAAATAAAGAGATCTAAAAACTAGAGATAATTTAATATGAGGTTGGAAAGCTTTATTTACTTTGATAAAATCAAGCCACATCAATCTGGTGCTGAAAGAGAATGCCTCTCGCAGTAGAGCAAAGGCTCACATTTAAAAGCTTATGTGTGATGAACAAGAGGGAAATTAATAACTTCAGATATATGACCCTGGTAAAGTCCATAATCTAAACTAAGATCGAGCACTACAAGACCGGTCAAGCGCCCTGCTTTCAGAATTAAAATCTTGGAGAGATTAAGATTTCTAATCTCTGCTACAACAGAAAACCTCAGAAGAGACCGGTGGAGGAAGCAAGATGGCGGCCGCTTAGGAGGCCAGTAGCAGCACCTCGACCAAAGGGCTGTGTCCTAAGAGAATGAAAGACCTGTGGTGGTACGAATAATTTGGAACGAAACTGGCGAGTAAATGTCCCTCGGAGCCAAAACCCGCTCGTGCCGCTGTTGCGTATGGGCACACTGGGTCAGTTTTGGACTGAGTATTATTAAACAAATTGCAACAGCGCACTCACCTTGCGTGGATTGCGGCGATTTGACATGACTCTCGGTGACAATGGGCCCGAAGAATGCAGGAGTTGGAGGCACCTCCAAGACGGTTGGAGCCCGGCAGGCACGCGGTGGACTAGCAGTGGAGCACGACTCGGTGAGCCTGGTGGAGCCAGCGCCCGGTCGCGGGCGTCGGACCCAGACGCAGGCACAGCACAGTGATCTGCTCCAGGAGAAGAGGGGAAGAGGCGAGACCACTGGGAAGCTGCGTCCTGCCGGCCCCTCGGTGGCTGATCTGTTTCAGAGGAGCCGGGAGATGCAGCCGGGGGCAGGAGCAGACGGCAGAGGCACCAGTAAACCAGGACGGGAGCAGAAACCGGGGGAGCACCCAGGAGCGGAATGCCTTCAAGTCCAGCCAAATTTAGAGACTGCAGGTACATTGCTGTGTGAAGGTAGGCTGGAAGAATTAAATATGTCACCTACACAAGTACTGACCCCGAGTAATTCTTTGCAGGTCGGGGGGAGACCTTAGCCCCAGCCTTGATAATCATGGGTGGGGACTCTGATGGGGATACACGGAGTAGGTGGAGCAGGAGGGAGTGTAGAATCCCCACCCAAACTCGATGCTTTAACATCCTAGGATCAGCAGGAAACTGCCCCCATAACGAAGTGCAACAATTCCATGCAATCTGGTAGCATCATTGATGGACAGGAAATTTAAAAAGGCACGGATCACTGTCCAGCAATAGCCATACTGCACTCTCAGAAAGGCAAGGAGGAGACTGATAAGGGGGATAAAGGAGATCTCGAGAGGGAACCTAGCGATTGTTTTTTCTCAGTCTCAGAGGGGGCTGAATTGTCGGAGGATGGCCTGGGTTCCTTTTCCGAACTTAGCAATATCGAGACCGACCCTGAAGAAAGTGATGGAGCTCGAGCCCTAACCGCCCGTAAAGCAAGGAGAAAATCTACTATACAACGCTCGGGGGGCAAAGACCTCAAATGGGATTATACATCTGCAACTGATGGAGCAAGAACTCAAAATGAAACTTGCTCGTAAGCAATCCTCTCACAGTATTAACTAAACTTTGTAATGTCTTTACTAATAAATGCATACACGAACACAGTATCTGAGAGAAGCTTGCCTATGTGTATAAACTAATAAGTAATGCTTGTCTAATCCATAAAGGCCGCTAAAGCGCGGGAACTTCATTGCGCATGTGTCAACCATATCACGTGGTATGACGTCTTTCTTTGCTTGGATGGAAAACTTTGCTTCTGCGCAGTGTGTGCTAAAATGGCTGCTTAATGTTTTCACGTGCTAAAGCTTACGCATTGCTGCAATTAACACTGTGGTATTCTAACGCTACTAATGCGGGATAGATTTTATAACTAAATGGGAATAGAGTAGAAATAGGGGTATACAGTGAAGACATTTATTTTTGATTTTAATATGTTTCTTATTTGATTTCTATTAGTTCGTAAATTGGGGCCTTGGTTAACGGAACGGCAGCTTGAAACCAATGAGATGTGCGCATGCGCTCTGAAAATCAAGACACAGCGATGAAGTCAACTTGGACGACATCCAAGGCCACGACCTGTTGGTCAACTCCACTACATCCGCGATGTTCTCTCAAATGCAACATTTTATATACATTTTGTATTAAACTTTGTCGTGAGATGGGTGGGAAATAAAGCAAATGTATTAATTGTGAGGGGCGGTATTTAAAAACAATGGGCTTAAAGAAATTGAACTAAATTGACATGGTGTGAGGATCAACCCCTGTCCCCGTCCAATCAGAAGTAGTGGGCCCATAAATTTGAAACATTAATGGGAGGTACCTGGGTGTAGAAGGGTATAATAGATATAGAATTAGCTAATTAGTTAGCATTAGAGCTTAGGAGCTCAGACACGAGAGATCAGGCTTTGGTGCTCGACGAGCTGATCGATTGCAGACTGAACCACTGTCCAGAGAGGTCCTGAGGTGGGGGCGGCGGATTCCATTAGAAAGAAGACACGGAAGAAATCGAGGAGGAGCGAAGTGACAGAGAGGGGAACAACGCAGGCGTCGTTGGTAGAGAGGTCACCTATCCTGTTCTGAACCTGGTCTGGAGGTCTTGGTCTTCATCCTTCCTGGGACCCTTTTCCAACTCCTTGGCCAAGGGGTTTGGTTCTCACATCTTTAGGTAAATATAAATGCAACCTTTAGCTGTGCTGCTGTCTCTATCTTCTTCTTTCTGTGGGACCGTCATTGATTGATAAGTGATTATTTAGTATGCTTCATCCTTGATATACGATTAAGTATTATGTGGTTTGTAATTTACTCTGCTAAAGCTTTAGATAAACATTTTAAAACTTCCTGACTCAGTGATTATTTCAGAATTATGAATTGTATTGTATGTCACTCATTTTAAATTTCCCAATTATCAAAGGGTCCATTGGTAAGTCATTACTCTTCAATCGTAAAGGTAATTGGTAGCAGGGATATTGATAAGAGTACAACTGACCCACCAGCGGAAATTGCTAGCGTAGTATGAATGTATGGGCCCAGGTGTGTATTCGGTGTATGAATGCTTGTTGCTAGTAACCCGCTGGATCAGTTTTCTGGTTATCAGAGGATGGTTGCACTTTGTTAATTGGGTAATGAGAATTTATTTTTTATAAACTAACATCCGTTGTGTAAAAGTTTTATTTTATGTTGTCTAGAATCCCCGGGGAAATTTGAATAGCGGATGGTAAGTGGAAGCCATACTGCAGTGAGGTTATCTGTCAGGCAGAAAGAGTACTGAAAAGTTAAGCAGGGCTATCAGTACTTGCTAGGGACTCTATGCGTGTGAGTAATAGCAAAGGAATACGCTGGTAAAAATGTGATGTTATATCACCTAGAAAGGGTAACATTGAAGAAGTAGCAGGTATTTCTGAAGCTTACGTGAAGAGTAAACGGAAGGGTTTTACTTGTAGTGTATGTTTAGTAAACAGAAGGGTTTTACTAAGTGTGAGAGAAACTATCATTTCCAATTTAGAGAAACTGGCACGATAGCAAATGTTTTATGTTGTTATTGAATTTTAACAAGAAGCGTAGAGAAAATAAAGTTTTGCATACGATTTTGTAAAGGGAGGGTCAGCTGCCGGAGTAGAAGCTAACGTCACAAACGCCGCGCTGGGATTGGTCGAAACAGCGGGCGTGGAACGACTCTTGTAAAGGAGGGGTCAGTAGTCAGGAGTAATACTGACGTCACAGGTGTCGCGCTGGGATTGGTTGAAACAGCGAGGAACAGAGAAGCGCAGATTGTAAAGGAGGGGTCGTCAAACAGACGTCACAGAAAAGCCGCGCTAGGATTGGTCCGAGACAAATGTTAGCTGGAGTTTGATTGGTTGTCAGCATAGAAGTCGAAATCTTAGTGGATAGTGGAGATTATATGTGGAAACGTGATCCAACTTTAACAGGAACCCGTCCAGACAGGAGATTCCTAGGTTTTGCAGAATATAATTCGATACATAGATATTTACCCAAAATGTATGGAGAAAAGAGAAAAATGTCATTTTTACAAAAGATTAAGAATTATTTTAAAAAGGATAAACCCATCAAAACTAGGGAAGGAATTATCATTCCACCAGCAAAAACGCCCGCTTCATTCATGATGATGGAGAGAGGTTATCATACTTGCGTATGGTTAGAAAATTGGATAGAATATACAAAAGATGATGGAATATTAGCTTTCCCAGAGAATGGTACTTTCAATGGGAGAATTCTACAAAATTTAAGAATAAGAATGAATGACTTAGAACCCAGACCAAGATTAACGCAATACGAAGCCCTAGAAGAATGGGAAACAGAGGCATTTGAACTTGACCGACCGAGAAGCAATAGGGGTTATAGGGGATTTTTCCCTAGACATCAAAATGAGTCAAGAGACAGTCAGATGAAACAGTGGAGAAGAGCGATGTTTACCGAGGGTTTGTATCCAGTATTCATGACCGAAGAGTCGTTAGGGAGCAAATGCAAAGAAAAGACAAAAAATTTGGCAGGGTTTGGAGATTCTGAAGACGAATTTATGGAAGAAATATTAAAGAGCCCGCCACCATATCAGGAAGGAACAAGTGGATGTACCCCAAGTGCACCAATTTTAAGAACACCATTGGTACCGCAAGTATTGCATAATCCACCAGTTAATAGGGTACTTCAGGATAAGGAAAGAGAGGCTATAGACAGAAACAGACCAGAATTGATACAGAAAATAACACAGCTGAATGTACATCCTGATTCCCTGACCATACCTGTAACAATTGGTCCAGTGGTTCCCTTATATGGTGACAAAGTAAATTGTCCAAAACCTTTAACTATACCTACCTATACCTGTGGAGACTCCAAAACATGAAGCAGTAATATTTGATGACCATATCAGTGAGTGTGAATCTATGATTTCACTAATGGATTTACCTAATCGAGACTCTGTAAACAGCACCCCCAGAAGAGTTCCACCTGGTTGCTCCAAAGATGTAAATATAGTAACATCATCCGGAACTAAAAGTGCCACTGTAGTAACGCCAGAAGACTTAGAAAGGTGGGCACAGGGATCAGACAGACAGAGTTCACCCCCAAAGATCATGGACATCTACAAATTAAAAGTCGAGTTAGAAGAAATGATAGCAGGAAATGTAGGAGTAGATCATCTGAATACCTACAATGAAGAAGAATTATTGTTCGTATGCAGGAGCATAACTAGAAATGTAAAGATATTTCATGAGAAATTATCAGATTTGGCCTTACAAATGGGAATTGAAATAGGGAAGTCAAAAGTGTTGCAGAGACCATATAGAGCTGAATTCAGTGATAAAGACTTGGAAAATATGAATGCCTCTGGTAGAAAACTACAAGTGAAAGAATTAATGTCAGTATTACAGAAATGGGGAGAACTAGATAAATGGAAAACCAGATGGACAAAGAAAAAGGAAGCGGCACGGTACAGTAGATCGACTTCTGAATATTTATTGAAGGAAACAGGGAAAGTAGATCAGATGTACCCGATGCGGGAAGTACCCGGAGGAGGTTACGTTCATGTCCCATGGAGTAGACAAGATATTTTGTCATTTACAAATGATTTTCCAAAGTTGAGAGAAAAGCCAACTGAATGGTACAAGCTGGTTGAGAGGTTGGTGAAAGTGTCAAAGGTATTGTTAAAGGACTTGGATGGTCTGTTTGACATAGTGGTACCTGCCGATTTGTGGACAGATTGTAAAATTACAGTTGACTGGCCGAGTGAAGAGTATCCTAGAGATGCAAAGACAGGTGCCCCATCGAGTGATGTAATGAAAAAGTATCACCAGGTAATAACTTATCTGAAAGGGAAAATACCACCAAAAGAAACAGATTGGGTGAAGATAGACAGGACTACCCAAGAAGCAAGTGAATCGGTACATGCCCATTATGAACGTCTATTACAGGTGTTCAAACAGTATAGTGGATTTGAGGACATTGGAGATAAAAATATGAGTCAGTTTGTCTACCGATTTGTTTATGGTCTAAAGCCAGAGATTTGTCAGATGATTAAGCAGCACATGTTGTGCTGGCAAGGGAAGCCTATTGATGAGATTTTGAAATACGCAAAATATTGTGGAGACGACATTGAGGATAGGCACAAAAAGCTGCAAGAAAAAGTAATGTGGGCTCAGGTTAAAATGGCTGAGCGACAGGGAATTAATTTGGATAATCCAACTGATAGTCAGGGAAAAGATTCTGGACTGAATGGTGATACAGGAAATGGTGGTAAAGTGAAAGGACGAATGAGTACAGAAGAGGCTAAAAAGAAATGTCCTTGTCATGGATGCGGAAAGTTGGGACATTGGAAGAACGAATGTAGAAAGATTCAAAATAATAATGGCCCAAATCATAATTTAAATCCACAGACGCAGAATGACTCACAGCAGGGAGTAAACCCTCAGAGTCAGTTGCCACCTGCCCCTATACAGGGTAATGTAAGCAGAGCAAAGCACGGTACAGACGTTGGATATCAAGTAGGAAGTGGTAAGAATGAATATGTAACTTCACAGTTTCTTTTACAGGACGAATTTGATCCATATAGACATCAATGACGGTGCCTAAGAGAGGGGGAGAAGGAGTGCGTACTTGGCGCATCCTTACCTGTAGATCAGTCAGGTCCATATGTTGAAGGGAAAGTAAGAGGTAATGATATCACTTTTCATTTGGACACTGGTGCTACCCGTTCTACTGTAAGAACAGCAGACATCCCAGACCTCCCTCTCTCTGGAGAAGCTATCCAAGTTGTAGGTGTAGCTAATCAAAAGATCAGAACACCCCTTACTGAGCCAATGGAAGTAAAAATAGGAAACTTCCGAGAAATGCACCAATTTGTAGTGTGTGATACCAGTCCAGTAAACTTATTGGGTAGAGACTTACTGTGCAAAATGAATTGCACTATTTTCTGCACACCGGATGGTGTTGCAATACAGACCCCGGATGAAGATCATGTTTATAAGTTCATGATAGCCAAGCAAGGTACAGAAATAGATGAGATGTTCTCTTTGATAACAAAAACGAATTACCAGAGGAACTAAGAACTACAGTGAATTCCAAAGTATGGGATTTTACAGGGAAAGAAGTAGGACTTATGGCAAAAATAGACCCAGTAAAGATCACTGGAAAAGAAGGTGCAATTTTCCCAAATACTAGACAGTACAAAATGAGTGCAGAAGTAAAAGCAGGAGTTGTTGAGGAAATTAACAGAATGGTAAAACAAGGCATATTAAAAGAAGTTATGAGTAGTCCTTGTAATTCATCAATCATGGGTTTGAAAAAGCCTAGTGGAAAGTATCGGATTGTTCAGGATTTGCGGAAAATTAATAAAATTGTGGTACCTTGTTGTCCTATAGTGCCAAATCCTGCAGTAATCCTATACCCGATACCCTGGAGTGCAGAATGGTTCACTGTGATTGATCTATACCAAGCATTCTTCTCAATACAGTTGCACCCAGATAGCCAATATCTCTTTTCATTTAAATTTGAAAATCATGTCTATGTATGGAATTGTGTTTCTCAAGGATACACAGAAAGTCCTTCCATTTTTAATAAAATACTGAAAGGGTGTCTAGTAACCCTGGGCGTAATACTACGCTACGCTCACAGAGCATGCGTAGTTTGTGCTACTACGTAAATTGCACATAGCACAGTGCAAAAACTGTGCTAATTGACATAGCGTAGCAGCAAAACTATCAACACCTACAAATGCTTTAATAAAGCAATTTTACATGCTAAAAAGCATATAACCAATTCACAAAAATTAACTTTGAGAATGAAAATATCAGGCAATGAGAGAGGTGATGATTTTGGGGTCCCCCCTAACCTAGGGGGAGGACCAAGCAGATGCCTTGAACACAAAGAGCATATCATGCTGAATGATTCAGTGGTGATCCCTTCCTCCTAGGACCACCCCAAGCACAGTTATGGGCAAAAATACAATCCCAACAAAAGGCCCTGCAAAGCATTATGGGACGAGATTAGCAGTGGGCAGTGAATATTATAGTGTCCAATATCAAAATAATTCTACAAAGAGCTGCAGTTCAACTAGTCGTTACTAGATGTCCCTCACAAGTCAAATGCAAAAGCATTGAAATTATTAATACATCAAGCTGCAGTTCCACTAGTCGTTACTAGATGTCCCTCACGAGTCAAATGCAAAAGCATTGAAACCCTTTCATGAAGCTTTTGCATTTGACTCGTGAGGGACATCTAGTAACGACTAGTGGAACTGCAGCTTGATGTAATAATAATTTCAATGCTTTGCATTTGACTCGTGAGGGACATCTAGTAACGACTAGTTGAACTGCAGCTCTTGTAGAATTATTTTGATATTGGATACTATAATATTCACTGCCCACTGCTAACCTCGTCCCATAATGCTTTGCAGGGCCTTTGGTTGGGATTGTATTTCTGCCAATAACTGTGCTTGGGGTGGTCCTAAGAGGATGGGACCACCACCGAATCGTTCAACAAGATGTGCTTTTTGTTTTCAAGGCATCTGCTTGGTTCTCTCGCTAGGTTAGGGAGGATCCCAAAATCATCACCTCTCTCACTGCTTGTAAATTTATCATTTTCACTTTTGTGAAATGACTATATGCATTTTAGCATATAAAGACAAAGATACTTATTTTATCTTAACTTACACTGTGCAAGATGCCGTTGGCAATTATTGCATAGGGCAGACAAGCACACAGCTACACAATTTACGTAGCTACGCGTAGTGCTACTACGCCCAGGGTTAGTGTCTAGAGAAATAACTGCTGCCCAGGAGTTCAGTCTGGGGCAGTACATAGACGACTTACTGGTAGCATCCAAAACTCATGATGATTGTGTTGAAGATTCAATTGCGTTACTCAACCATTTGGCTGAAGAAGGACACAAAGTGTCACCTGAGAAGCTGCAGTTTTGTACAACGGCAGTTAAATATTTGGGACACTAAATTGAAAGGGGAACAAGAAGAATAACATATGATAGAATAAAAATAATCAAGAAAATGAAAATGCCAGAAACACAAAGAGAAGTGAGAATGTTTCTTGGAATAGTAGGATACTGTCGACAATGGATTATAGGATTTTCACTACTAGCAAAGCCTTTAATTCAGCTAACCAAGAAAAAGCCAAAGATCCAGTTGAATGGGATGATGAAAGTGCCAGTGCATTTGTAAAATTAAGAAATGCTTTGTGTGAGGCACCTGCCTTAGGCATGCCTGATTATACAAGTGAATTCGCACTATTTTGCTATGAAAGAGAAAATTGTGCACTTTCAGTGTTAACTCAAAGACATGGAATAGACAGGCGTCCTATAGCATATTTCTCTGCTACATTGGACCCAGTGGTGGCAGCATTGCCAGGCTGTTTGAAAGCAGTCACTGCTACATGTATGAGCATTGAACAAAGTGAGTCGATAGTAATGGGATATCCTGTAACAGTGTTTGTCCCACATGCAGTTGTGATCTTGTTGACAAGAACTAGAACTCAGCATCTCACACCTAGTCGGATGACAAGGTATGAACGAATTATTCTTGGAGCTGAAAATGTGACCATAGTTAGGTGCACTGTTGTGAATCCTGCTACATTATTGCCAGAACCAATTTTTGAAGAAGTTAAGGACGATCCAGAACATGATTGTCTAAAGGTCACAGAATTGTGTACAAAACCGCATCCTGACATACAGGAGATGCCCCTAAACGATCCAGATAGGGAGCTGTTTGTGGACGGCTCATGCCTAAGGCATGAGGATGGTAAATTGAGCGCAGCCTATGCTGTGTGTGAACTATCTGGAATAGTCGAAGCATCCTATTTACCAGGAGTCAAGTCTGCACAAGTAGCTGAATTAATTGCTCTGATCAAAGCTTCCAAAATTGGGAAAAATTTAAGAGTAACCATATTTACGGACAGTCAATATGGGTACGGGGTTGTGCATGACTTTGGCCAACTGTGGATGCAGAGGGATTTCATGACTTCTTCAGGATCCCCAATCAAAAATGGGCAGTTTGTAAAGGAATTATTGGAAGCAAAACAATCACCAAAAGAATTGGCAGTGGTGAAATGTGCCGCACACCAGTCAGGAGATGACTGGGTGGTAGTCGGTAACAGATACGCAGATCTAGTGGCTCAACACTGTGCCAAAAACAGGTTAGCAGTAAACAAAAAGGTTGAAAGGATGGGAATCAGCTGCCAACTTATGCTATGTTCACCACCTGAAACATGGAATGATGTGAAAAGACTGCAAGACGATGCTGAGGAGAGTGAAAGAGATGTTTGGATAAAAATAGGATGTACTCGAAGAACAGATGATGATGTATGGGTATATACAGATGGCAGACCAGTCATGCCCGACTGTCTGATTTCACTAATGGCCAGAATGTATCATGGAGACACACATGTAGGGAGAGATCCCATGATTAGACTGTTCAGACAAAGTTGGTACAATCCAAAGTTTAGGGCTGCAGCAGAGAGTCTTTGCCAAAGGTGTTTAACTTGCCAAATGAATAATCCAGGAAGGAGAACAGTAATTGGTTTGGGAAAAATTGGAAAAGCTGAAGGTCCCTTTGTCAGATTACAGCTAGATTTCATACAGTTACCACCATGTAAAGGACTGAAATATGTACTTGTCATAGTGTGTCTGTTTTCAAGGTGGGTGGAGGCTTACCCTACCAGAAGGAATGACAGCATTACAGTCGCAAAACTGTTATTACGAGAACTCATTCCTAGGTTCGGTTTCCCAGTAACTTTGGAATCAGATAGAGGAAGTCACTTTAATAACGATGTAATTCGAATAATCTGTGAAGCATTCCAAATTGAACAGAAATTGCACTGTGCGTACTGCCCAGAGGCTTCTGGAGTGGTTGAACAAATGAATGGCACAATAAAATCAAGACTGTCAAAGATGTGTGCATCAACATCGTTAGATTGGCCAGATGCATTGCCTCTTGTTTTAATGGGACTCAGAAGCATTCCTGATAGAAATACAGGATTGAGTCCGCATGAAATCATCATGGGAAGAGCAATGAGACAAGCACATGTACCTACAAATAAACTGCTGAACATAACTGATGATATGGTTCTAGATTATTGCAAGGCATTGGCTGACCTAGTGCGTTCTGTCTCTCACCAGGTTGGAGAAGACGCAGTTTCCAGGCAGCCTGAACAAGAGCATTATCTGAACCCCGGAGACTGGGTGGTTGTGAAGCATCAAACCAGTGAAACGTGTTTATCACCCAGGTGGGGCGAACCTTGTCAGGTTATATTAGTTACAAACACAGCAGTGAAATGTGCAGGATTGTCTAATTGGATTCACGTAAGTCACACCAAAAGGGTGCCAGCTCCTGAAGGAAAAGATCCTCAGCCAGCATCAATAGCTGAGGAAGCTGAAGGTTGGCCAGCTGAAGAATCCCAGGTGAGAGATTCGGGAGAAGCTGAAGAAGAACAACCGAGCACATGTCAGTACTGGATATCAGTGGTTGATGTACCAGAAATTTACATCAAAACAAGAAGTCGAGCTAAATTAGAGGAAATTAGGGAGGACCAGATAGGTGAAGAAGAAGCAGCTCAGGATAAGAAAAATGAAACAATAAGAGAACCTGAGCAGGACCAGATAGGGAGAGGAAATTGGGCTCAAATCGACAATGAAACAGCAAATTTTGAGCAGGGACAGACAGGTTTAGAAGAACGCGGTCAGGCTGCAGAAGTACAAAGTGCAATAAGCCCTGATCAGAACCAGTTAGAACAAGAAAAATACGTTCAGGGAGAAGAAAACAAAAAAAACGACAAGCAGGAAAACCTCAAGAACGAAGACGTAAATATCCTGAACAGGGTCAGTTAGTAGAAACTCACATTGAAGCAACTGAAGAAAAACAAATAAGACCTGAACAAGAACAAATAGAAGAAGAAACTGAAAACGAGGAAAAACAAATTGTACAACAGCTTGAAATTAAAAGAACTTTTGGAAAGGACTCAAGAGGTGAAGAGACAGTGCAAACAAAGAAAGCCAGAAAAGGTGATCATTGGCCTAGTGTCATTAAAAGAGTAAAATACCATATAGAAACCAGGAGTGACGATCCGGAACAAGTAAATGAAGTAACAAGCTTAACTGGACAAACAAGTGGAACTGAAAAACGAAAAAGCAAAAGACTGAAACTTGTGAACAATAAGTTTAAAGGTCCTTATTGGATTTATATAATCCTTGAAGACTACGAAAGTTCAGAGTCAAGTGAAAGTGGTGACGAAAGAACAAGTGCAGAACTGACTTATGAAAAAGAAGTGAAGCCACCTTGATAAAGTTAAGGTCTTGAAAGAAAAGGAAAAGAAGAAGAAATCTTCTTTGTCAAAATGCCTGACGACAGAGTTTCTGGGAGACCGAAACGGAAATGTTGTAAAAGATGCTGTGCTATATGCATATGTAGTCTGGTAGTAGTGCTTATAGTGTGGTTAGTCAGTGATTGTAGCAATTCCTTACCTTATGATAATGGATAAAAAGATTAACAACGAAACGAAGGGAAGGATAGATAACTTGAAAGGTGATAGAGTAAAAATAGAAGCAGAAGATGAACCAGAGTTTCATCACGTGGTAACAGATAAAGATACTAGTTTAAATGTGTTCACAAAATTATTGTTTCAATATGTAGATACAATGGAAGTTAGTGACTGTTATGTTTGTATGAAGTTACCCGAATCAGTAGCAGAAGGGTTAACATACCATCATTTGCCATTAACTTATGGCATATCATGTAGTGTATTAATTAGTTTATTTTATAGAACAGGGAGACTTCAGTATTATTATTCAGATAAAGATGTGATATTTTCTGAGGTTCCCATTCGAAAGAATATGAACCCAGTACTTAGTAGTCAAGATGCACAATTTATGGGAGAATTTTTCCTAACAATGAAGTCGATAGATATAACACATGCACATAGAAGCAATTTAACATGTTCATTACATGAAGAAGAAAAGATATTTTTGAACTTAGTAGAAGATAGAAGACAAAATTTCCAAAAGAAAGCGTCTGAGCATAAGGCTCATCTTCCACCTTGGGCTGAGAAAGAGGGTATTTACACACCTGGCAAGGCTCAAGCTGCTATGGCTCTGGATTTTGTAAAGACAGGGAAAATTTGTTTACATAGGTTAAAGACTGATTATAACAATATTTTCATCGGTACCAGTGAATGTGAACATAATTTCTTAATTCTTGGAGGTTGGGGACTAAAAGGAGGAACAGATTCAGTTTTTCCTGGAATTTATTATGTGTGTGGGAATAAGTCTTATTTTAGGCTTCCTGCACGGTGGTATGGAAGTTGTTATTTTGGAATAGTTTTTCCAAAAGTATACCACGTAAAAAGAAACACTGGGAGCAATGAAAATAATAGTGAATTAACATGTAGTAAAAGAGCTAGTTTTTCTGAAATTGTAGGTGACATATTTGGTGCATTGATACCTTCAGTGGGAATAATTCTGAACTCAAGGAAAATATGTAAATTATCTACAGTGGTGGATTGTTTATCAACGGATACTGCTGGAGGGTTTCTAATGATTAATGCGGAGATGGTTGCGATTAGATCAATGGTTATGCAAAATCGACTTGCTCTTGATATAATATTGGCAAAAGAGGGCGGAGTCTGTAAATTGTTGAAAACGAAACATTGTTGCACGTATATTCCTGTCAAAAGTGCAGAAATTGGAACGTATATAAAGAATATCACAAAACTTGAGAATGAACTAAAACCACTGGAAGTTGATAGTGTATGGGAAAGATTGACAAGTAGCATTGCGTCAATTGGTACCTGGTTTGTTAATGTAGGAAAAGGACTTATAGGTCAAATATTAGTACCCTTAGTAGGGATAGCAATAATAGTATTGTCAATAATGATATGGTGCAAATGTTGTAGAAAGAATGAGACGTATAGAGTGACAGGAAAAGGAAAGAAACAAAAGTTTGATGAAATAGAATTAGAAGATCTGAAAAGTGAATTATACAAGAAACTGAAAGGAGAAGATAAGAATAGAAAGTGTAAAAATGAAATTGAGACAAAATTATGCTAAGAAGTTGGCATCTGGTTGTTGGTAGTTTTTGATGGCTCAGAAACGCCATCAGAGAGGGGATTGATGGAGCAAGAACTCAAAATGAGACTTGCTCGTACGCAATCCTCTCACAGTATTAATTAACTAAACTTTGTAATGTCTTTACTAATAAATGCATACACGAACACAGTATCTGAGAGAAGCTTGCCTATGTGTATAAACTAATAAGTAATGCTTGTCTAATCCAAAATGGCCGCTAAAGCGCGGGAACTTCATTGCGCATGTGTCAACCATATCACGTGGTATGACGTCTTTCTTTGCTTGGAGGGAAAACTTTGCTTCTGCGCAGTGTGTGCTAAAATGGCTGCTTAATGTTTTCACGTGCTAAAGCTTACGCATTGCTGCAATTAACACTGTGGTATTCTAACGCTACTAATGCGGGATAGATTTTATAACTAAATGGGAATAGAGTAGAAATAGGGGGGATACAGTGAAGACATTTATTTTTGATTTTAATATGTTTCTTCTTTGATTTCTATTAGTTCGTAAATTGGGGCCTGGGTTAACGGAACGGCAGCTTGAAACCAATGAGATGTGCGCATGCGCTCTGAAAATCAAGACACAGCGATGAAGTCAACTTGGATGACATCCAAGGCCACGACCTGTTGGTCAACTCCACTACATCTGCGATGTTCTCTCAAATGCAACATTTTATATACATTTTGTATTAAACTTTGTCGTGAGACGGGTGGGAAATAAAGCAAATGTATTAATTGTGAGGGGCGGTATTTAAAAACAATGGGCTTAAAGAAATTGAACTAAATTGACATGGTGTGAGGATCAACCCCCTGTCCCCGTCCAATCAGAAGTAGTGGGCTCATAAATTTGAAACATTAATGGGAGGTACCTGGGTGTAGAAGGGTATAATAGATATAGAATTAGCTAATTAGTTAGCATTAGAGCTTAGGAGCTCAGACACGAAAGATCATGCTTTGGTGCTCGACGAGCTGATCGATTGCAGACTGAACCGCTGTCCAGAGAAGTCCTGAGGTGGGGGCGGCGGATTCCATTAGAAAGAAGACACGGAAGAAATCAAGGAGGAGCGAAGTGACAGAGAGGGGAACGACGCAGGCGTCGTTGGTAGAGTGGTCACCTATCCTGTTCTGAACCTGGTCCGGAGGTCTTGTTCTTCATCCTTTCTGGGACCCTTTTCCAACTCCTTGGCCAAGGGGTTTGGTTCTCACATCTTTAGGTAAATATAAATGCAACCTTTAGCTGTGCTGCTGTCTCTAGCTTCTTCTTTCTGTGGAACCGTCATTGATTGATAAGTGATTATTTAGTATGCTTCATCCTTGATATACGATTAAGTATTATGTGGTTTGTAATTTACTCTGCTAAAGCTTTAGATAAACATTTTAAAACTTCCTGACTCAGTGATTATTTCAGAATTATGAATTGTATTGTATGTCACCCATTTTAAATTTCCCAATTATCAAAGGGTCCATTGGTAAGTCATTACTCTTCAATCGTAAAGGTAATTGGTAGCAGGGATATTGATAAGAGTACAACTGACCCACCAGTGGAAATTGCTAGCGTAGTATGAATGTATGGGCCCAGGTGAGTATTCGGTGTATGAATGCTTGTTGCTAGTTACCCGCTGGATCACAACCCAATTGGCAGGCTCTCCACTAGGGGGGTCAACAGTTCAAGACAATCCGGTCCCTCCAACCCTAGAGGCTATTTACCAGGCTATACTATTGCACCGGGAAGAAACACTACAGGATAGCCGGAAAGCCCAGTCTGCCTTGCGTAAGGTGCAGGGGGTGGTCAGAAAGCTGACCAAGGCGTGTAACATCATCGGGGAACGAATGTCAGACCTCAAGAGCAGGAATGTCACAGTTGAGTCGGACCTCACGGCAACGTCAGTACAGACAGAAGCACACGAAGCCCAGTTAAAGGACATCCAGTGGAAGCTGGAGGATCACGAAAATTGGCAGAGGAGGAACAATCTGCACGTGCTTGGGGTTCCGGAAGGCATAGAGGGGTCCGATACCCGGACAAACATAGTGGAGACGTTAAAAGCCGCTTTTCCCGAATTGTCTGAATGGAACTGGTCGCACGAGATACAGCGGGCTCATCAAACCCCCTTCAAACCAAGACACCCAATAAAAGGAGACGCAAAGCCCCGAGCTATACTTGTTTATTTTGGAAATTTTCTCCTTCGCCAAGCAATATTAGAGAAAGCTAGGCCTGAATCAAAGCGGTCCAGCGGTGGGGTGTCCTTTTTTGTGCGCCCCGATTTTTGCCACGCCACGGTGGAGAGACGATGGAGACTCAGACAGATGATTAAGCCCTTCCAGGACAAAAAGATGCAAGCTTATTTGATTAATCCAGCACAATTGAAAGTGATCTGGGAGGGACAAACGCGATTTTTCTCCTCTGAAATTAAGGCTAAAGAGTTTCTGGATGGTCTAGATAACTTAAAGTGAAACAGTTGTAGAAACTTGATACAAGGCATGGTATAGAGGGTTAAATCAACACCTTTTTGGGCAGGGGTAGTAATAGTATATATAAATGATATAAAAATGAATGAAATGAAATATAGGAAATGTACTGTGCAAGTACGAATATATATATAATGTAGTAATTTTTTTTTTACCACAGGGTTAACACATGGTAATTGATCTAATGTACAGCCTTCGGTCGAGGGAGCTGCGCTCATCACACGCGCAGACCTCGGTCTGAGCGCTTCACTAGGGAGGTGGCGGGGAAGGGAAGGTGGGTGGAGGGAGGGTAGGAGACTGGGAGTAGGGGGGGAAGGGTTAAGGCGAGAGAGGGTGGTGGTGGGATGCGGGGGTGGTGGTGGGATGCGGGGGGGAAAGCTAAAACAATATATACCCAGAGATGAACTAAAGGTTGGTGAAGGAACATTATGTTGTGAACAGGTTAAGGTAGTTAAGGCAGTGAAGGCATATCAGACTGGCTCAAAAACAACTGTAAATGGGTAAGATAAATATATGCACAATAAATGTGGGTGGTTTAAATGATCAGAATAAAAGACATCGGTTGGCCGAGTTTGTTAGATTGAATTCCCTAGATATCGTGTGTGTACAAGAAACGCATGTTCCCTGGGGAAAAAGGGATTTGATGAGTATGAGAGGATACAATATGCTGGCTTGTACATCCCAGACCTCTAATAGCGGGGGATTGCGGTTTTCGCAAAGGCTGCTATGGGAGAGGCTAAGCGGAAAATAACTGATGCACTTGGGCGATGGGCAGTGGTCGAGCTCGAGGTAGGTTACACTATTTGTGCAATATACGGCTCAAATCAAGATGACCCAGAGATCTTCGAGGATCTCGAGATAGAACTGGCAACTTGGCTCTGCCCACTAATTGTCTGTGGCGATCTTAATATATCAGCTTAACTGGGAGGAAATCAAAGATACCTAGGTCGTAAGCCCAGAGTACATAGAGCACTGACCTCTCTTATTAGTAGCAATGGCCTGATTGATATCTGGGGTAGCAAAAAACCCAATAACCCAGGACATACGTACTACTCTTGCCCTCATAAAAAATATACCAGGCTGGATTACTTTTTCACCTCCGCAAGCCTTGCTAACAAGGTTGGGATCAAAAAGCTTCCGAAAGTGATTTCGGATCACAATCCGTTAATACTGGATATTGATGTTAATACACCCAACAAAATATACAATAAATGGACATTCGATAAAAGGCTCCTGGTTAATAAGCCCTATATAGAACATATCAAAAAATGGGCGCAGGAATTCCTAGATATTAACAGATATAGTGCTAGCCGTAATATAGTATGGGACACTTTCAAAGCTGCCCTAAGGGGAGAGACAGCTAGCTTTGTAGCACGTAAAAAGAGACAGTGCCGGCAGGAGAATGAACGCCTACTAGCTGAGCTAGCTAGGGCAGAAGAAGATCACACAGCTCTAATAACGCAGGGTAGGGAAGCAACAGATCTCCAACTACATATTATCTCCCTTAAAACCGAACTGAACAGCTGGCTTTCGCAGAAGTCGGCCGAAACATATCAGTCGCAACACAGTAAAGCATACAAGTTGGGAGACTTCTAGCGCTGCTCATTAGGCAGAAAAATGTTAAGAATCAAATTGCTGTTATAAGGAATGACGGTCAAACATATACAGAGACCAGGGATATACTTGGGGTATTCCAGGAGTATTACCAGCTTCTCTAAAAAGAAGATGGAGGAACAGCGCACGAAGCCGCGCTCAGAATAACAGAAACTGAATTGGGGCCTCTATTGGATAGCCAGGCTAAAGAGGAGCTTGACAGGGATTTCTCTCTAGAGGAGGTATTAACAGCACTACATGAACTACCATCAGGAAAAGCTGCTGGGCCAGATAGCATTCCTCTTGAAATTTACAAACAGATACAAACAGTGATTGCTCCATTGCTATTGGATTTCTTTTTAGGGATACAACATAATGGGAAAGTACCCAAATCTTGGAAGGAGACAGATATTATCATCTTTCATAAGAAAGGCAAACCATCAGATAACCCATCCTCATATAGGCCTATATCTCTGATTAACTCGGACACAAAACTATACTCCAAAATATTGGCTATCAGACTGGGGAGGGTTATTGGCCATCTGGTCTCTCCCTGGCAGCACGGATTTATCCCCGGGAAAGATACGACCGATCATAGTAGGCGGGCTATAACGCTATTTGATATTCAGGCTGCTACGGGAGGGCGGATGGCCATGATCCTCCTCAACGCAGAAAAAGCGTTTGATCGGGTGGCCTGGGGGTTCCTATGGGGACTACTAGAGCTGAAAGGCTTTGGGCCAAGAGCTATTAGAGCAATTAAGGCAATGTATAAGAATCCTAGAGCCCAGTTACAGCTGATGGGGGAAACATCAGACAATATTTTTATATCAAGGGGGACAAGACAGGGGTGTCCCTGTTCACCCATATTGTTTGCCCTATATATAAATCCTCTGATAGAAAAACTTTTAGGAAGCCAGGCTATTAAACCAATTATCTCAAGAGGTTTTGAATCTAAGGTACTGGCTTACGCAGACGATATAGCCATTTTAACCACCGATCCGGCTAACGCAATCAGGGAGGCCACGGCTATTGCTAAAGTATTTGGACAGACATCAGGCTATTCGTTGAATGAAGGTAAGACGCTGATAATATGTACTGATAACTTAAGTTTCAACGATGCGTAGAGAGTGCTACCTATTTGGGGGTTCGTATCAGTCCAGCAGTGAACACAATAGTTAAGATTCATTTTAATCCTTTGATTAAGAAAATGTCAGCAGAACTTAAAAGGATAAATGGATTGCACTTATCTGTTGTAGGGAGAGGAAACGTCCTTAAAATGACAATGCTGCCAAAAATTCTATATTTATTTTGCTCTATCCCACTTACGATAGATGCAGATATTTTGAAAACGCTAGAAACCGTATTCTCAAAGTTCACTTGGCAGTATGGAAAAATTAGACGTTCTTTAAAATATTTGTCACTCCCACAGGCGCAGGGCGGGCTTGCATTTCCTAATATTATATTATATCACTGGGCGTGCCTTATAATTCAGATGTCGATTTTATTCTGCTCTGTCATAAGGGAAGAGACAGAGGAGGTAAGGAAAGAAAGGGTCCCAACAATATATGAACTTATCATAGGGAGGGAGGCTATGGGGCTGCTACTACGCCAAGTGGAGACAAGCTATTATAAGAAGCTACGATCTAAGATCATGTCCAGTGCTTGCGAAGTGTGGACCAAGGTGCGCAAAGCTATGGCAATTACAAAAATTAACTATTACACCCCACTGTGGCGATCGCATGCTTTTCCTTTCTCCTTTTACGATATCATGGGTAGGCACTGGGAACAACTTGGCGTAAAAAAGATAGGAGATATATATGAATCAGATCAGTTACGCCCCTTTGGCACCCTACAAATGGAGTACGGGATCCCGCCTAGACATTATTTTAAATATGTACAGATTCGAGAGTCTCTTGCTAGTCGAAGGCCAGCAGTATCCCCAGGGGGAAGAATTCCGCTATTGGAGCTATTTGCAGGGAGAGGCAATAGGATTAAGAATATCTATAGCATGTTGCTACAAAGCATTCAGGATGATTTGGAGGAAACTGAATCGAAGTGGGTGGTGAAACTGAACGATCCCGACATAGATGTGTATATGGCTCTGCTACTTGCGGGTAAAACCCTTCGCTCAACAAATCTTAAGGCACAGCACTACAAGACTTTGTTCAATTTATATTTTACCCCAGCCAAACCTTTTAGATGGGGCAAGAGAGCTGATGATAGCTGTCCAAGATGTGGGGAAGGGTCCGCGACGCTAGCGCACATGTTTTATGACTGTGTTAGGCTGCTCTCCATAAAGAACGAGATGGCTAGTTTCTGGGAGGGGTTGCTAGGACGCAAGGTTACATTATCCCCTACCTTGATGCTTTTGGGCTACGATAGCTGTATAGGTTTGAATACCACGGAGAAGTATTTTGTATTTATCTGCACAGCTGTCTTTAAAATTCTGATAGCAACAAGATGGAAGGATGTGGACCCCCCCACAATTAAAATGTGGCTAACACGCCTTTTGGGGGTCTATAACCAAGAGACAGCTCTATATTCGTGCAGGTGTAAAGAGTCAAGAAAACTGGGGCGGGCAATTTGGTCAACCATTGTAAGGTGGAGAAAGAACGTGAGTTGCCCCGATAGAAGAAGAAGCGGAGAAATTTGGTTCGCAACATAAAATATGATATACTAAGGGATTTTTATACAATCAGGATCGGTTATTATTCAGTCCCACTTTCTTAAATGCCTCGATCTTTCTTTTAACCAATGTCTGCTTTATACTGTATATAATATGCTTATATTATGCTTGAATTACTTTCTTTTAAGGCTGAGCTAAATATTTTATAGAATCACCCAAGTATTTATTTGTTTTTTATAAATGTAACACACTGCCTTACCATGAATGAATTTAATGAATCAATGTACTGCAAAGGATTTTATGGGTATATAATAAAAATTATTTAAAAAAAAAAAAAACAGAATTAAAATCTTGGAAGGAAATCCATTATTTCACAAGGTGCTCTGGAATAAACTGGATCCCCAGTCATAACTCTGTTTATCTTTCTTCTTCTGCAAACACCCTTAAAAAATGCCTTATTTAAGACAGCTTTATGGGAACACTCAGACTGGGCCCAATGTACATCCACAGATGCAAACGTGACAGATATCCTGTCCTGCGTATTACAAGTGCATAAATATCCAATGGCACTTGTAATATGGTGGATGGGATATCTGTTACATTAGTGATGGAGTAACTCGTCTACCAAACTTTAAATCAGGACCTTAGTCATTAAAGTTGAAATTAATAAATACATTCAGGAATATTTTATAGAAATTGCTAATGGCTGGTAAAGAAGGAGATATCTGGGATATTCTGAAAGCTATCATAATGGTATACATGATTGCTAATGCCCCTAGACTAAGCAGTATGAGACTAGGGACTGATACTAAACTACACGAAGAATAAACAGAGGTGGGGAAATACCTTAAAGAATAACAATCACAAACAATGTGGAGCAGGAAAGTAACAAAGCCCAGCTAAATGAACCCATGGAATAACCATTTTAAGGACATGTCAAAGGTATCAAAATCTTTAAAACTCTGAGGGGCATATTCACAAGGACCGGCGATACCTATCGCAAAGGCCAGTTAGCGGCAGTTTTTTTATCGCCGCCTAACCCTGAAAACTATCGCCATGTTAGCGGCATATTACCAAGCCATCGCTACATGGCGAAAGTATCAGGGAACGGCAGTGAAAACTGCCGCTAACATCAGCGCAAAGGCGATGGGAAATACGGCGTTAGCGGGCGAAAACTACCGATAGGCCCATTAGCGGCAAAAAAACTCACGTTAGTCAGCCCAATGTGAGTTTTCTTTGCCTCTAATGCAAAAAATAGCCTATCAGTCAACATCCAAGAGAAAATAGGCATGAAAACCAAAAAAATTCAGAATGGAGCAGCATGGGCCAAGTGCAGCACACATCAACAGCCCCTGCAAGCCACCCAGCATCCAGGATGACCAGGATGAGAGCCAGGATGCCTCACTGGACCTGCGTCTGGAGCCTGGATGCCTCGTTGGACCTGCGTCTGGAGCCTGGATGCCTCGCTGGACCTGCGTCTGGAGCCTGAATGCCTCGCTGGACCTGCGTCTGGAGCCTGGAGTGGGATGCGGAGGAGCTGTGGAGTCGATGAGCCGTGGCGGTAGACATTGAGGCACGACAATCGCCGTACCTGGTGGTGAAGTCTGGCAGGTCGCATGGAGACACGTTGCTGACCTGTGTGAGAAGACCGCCTTGTGGAGCTGTTAATAGTAGAGGCGTTCCTGCTCCCCAACGTAGGGAGGTCTGCATCGCATACTACGATCCACCACTACACCGGGGTGCACAGAGGGGATTACCAATGGTGGGTGCCGCCTCTCTGCATCACAGGCCGGATGATGTTGGGCTGGCCAGATGCTGTGGAGGGTGAGGCCCCAGAGCTGCGCCGAACTTGTGTGGCGGGAGCGCTGCGACTTCACGCTTAAGGGGGCCCTGCTGCATCAACTGCATCTGGAGGTTCACCAGCGGACTTGGCGGCGACTGCTGTACCCAGGCTTGTGAAATCCCACCTGGCTGAGGCTCCTGCTGGCTGAGTCACATATTTGGAGAGAGTGCAGAGGAGTGCGCCACGGTGTCAATGTCCAGGTAAGGAGAAGGTGGGACGCGTAGCATGGACGCCTGGGGGTCGAGTCACCCAGGCCTAGCACACGTAGATGATGCACCCCCAGTGGCGGCTCATCCGCTATGGCGGAAGAGCATCGCTCCACTGCTTTCAAGCAGTGCAGAAGAGGAACAATCATCTCATGATGATAACTTACTGATGTAACCGTGCTATGTTTCCTTTGCGGGTGGGAGGGTGGGTAGGACTGCTCCAAGCACGGGGCAAGGCATGGGCGGATCGGCATGCCCACTCAAGTGTGCAATGACTGTTTGGTCGGCCCACTCAGGCCGCCCAAATCAGTCATGCGCACTTCCCTGTTCGTAGTGCAGGCTGCATTACAGCCTGCATGGAGAACATTTCCACCCCTCCAGCCCCTGGCTGCATGCCTTGTCCCGTTGCCAATTACCAATCCCACCGCCGCATCACAGCGTTCTGATTGGCTCAGGGGAGGGAGCCTGGCTGCCTACTTCCTGTTCCTGGAAGCAGACGCAGGAGAGCAGGAGCAACGAAGACACGGGACCCGGCTTCGAGGTAAGAATTCCCTTATTAAAATATTTACAACACCCGCTCACACAAACATCCCCGTGTCCACGCCCCATCCAGTGTTCTTTCCAGCGTTTACCACCTCACAGCTGTCCAGACCCCCCCCCCCAGCACTTCTCAATGGCGGCCGCTGTGCGCCCATGCACAGCGGGCATACCACTTGTGTGCCAAAGGCACATACTTGGTTGCGACGCATGCCATAACATCGCATTCCATTCCAATGCATACTAATACTAGGCACATTGCAACAGTAGAGTAGGTGTTGCACAGCGGAGACATTAATATCACTATTCCCACTTCAGTCAGTGCAACCCAAAACTAAGCTTTGCACCCCAAACTCAACCGTGAACCCTGGAATTCCTTTTTGAGCCCCCATAACACACCCAAAAATCAAATTTGACCCAAATGCACACCCCAATTTCCATATTTTACCCCAAAACACACCCCAAATTCCATATTTTACCCCAAAACACACCCCACATTCCATATCTTACCCCAAAACACACCCCAATTTTCATATTTTACAACCGAAACCCATACACACCCAAAAAACTTTAAATGACCCCATTACTGACCTCACAATGCGTTGTAATCAAATGCGATGTAAAGGCACCTGCGTTGTCGGAGTTGCGTTGTTAACGATGTACTGCCTGCATTGTAATGGTCATCTCCCGTGCCAAAGGCAATCCATAGGCTATGCCGTTTGCGTCCGTCTGCCCCTGGACCGCGCTCAGCACCAAGGTGCATTCCTCTTGGACACTCCACCGCTACGACACCAGCACCCTCCTCGCCATCAACCCTGGACGCCACCTCGCCTGCCAGGACCAGCCTCTGCTCCGGAGCGGACATCGCCATCCCCATCACTGATGGTTGCAGTATCACCCGCAAGGAGCACCCTGACCATCAAGGACCATCACCTACAGAAGCACACTCTGACTGACCACACACTCTAATGACCCAAGGGTGACCATGGACCTCCTCAGCTCCCAGATCCGGACCAAGCCCAAGCACATCCTCTGCGGCACCCTCATGTGGAGGCCCCCCGGGCCATTGCCCCCCATTCTCCAATACCATTGTAGACCTCATTGCACCCCAGGGTCTGCCATCCACCGACAACATCCTACTCGGGGAATTGAAGTTCCACCTGGACAACCCCAGTGACCAGGACACCACCGCCTTCTTGGATTCTTGGCTCTTAGGCTTTTAGACCTACACACATGCTAGGTACACTTAGGTACATCTAGTTAGGCATCGTAGGAGTACGTGCACTTTTATAATGCATTTTATATTTATGTATGTAACCATTATTATTGCAATATGGTAGAACTGTACTATCCTTTCACTTTGATCGTACTGCTGATAATATATCTCTGCTATTGTCTGCTGGTTGCTGCAGCACATATATTTTACACTAGAATAACAACTGTTCAATAAATACTTATTGAAACGCCCAGACGGTTTATTCTGTGTAACTCTCTGAGACAAACCGAATAAGTAAGCACGAATGACTGAGCGAAGAGTAGTACATTGTTTCCTCGATTCTGAGGGATCAGGGTTGTCATGATCTAAGGCTGCCAGAAACTAATCTCTCCCCGATAAGAGGAGATTCTAGTGGCACTGTGAGCTAGCTAATGCAAATCCGGCTAACATACGCGGTGGGGGTGCACAGAGCCAGTCTGCCACCAAACCCACGGTTTATGTTATCCAAACGCACAGGTCCTGCAGCGGTACTATAGGAACTACACGAAATGGTGCCCAACGTTGGTTGGGTACTTATTTAACAGTAGAATCTGAGTAGTTCAGTCGTGCTATTCCCAGAGAACCTACTCACAAACCCCCAGAGACGTCTGGAGTGGGTGGGCAGAAAATCCGCCGCAGCTGAGTAGTACGAAAATACTATTTATTGGCTGTTGGTTAATGAAGCTTGAAGGACATTTAGTTCCTAAATTGTGCATAAAACCTGTATCTTAGTTCTCTTGGAAAAGCTTTTCTTTTCAAAATGACTCTGAGCGATGAAGAAAGAGTAGATCTGCATCTCTCAGCCGGAGAACAACCCGAAAATGCAATTGAAATTGCACCTAAATTCAGACATACGCTCACCATGAAACTATTAAAAAATGGTTTACCACCAAGGGGTGGCGTAGTAGCTCTCGTGATTGAGGCACACGAATCAAATAAAACAGAGGTATTCTATTCGTGGGTTACATTCCCAGCAGCAGAAGCCAGAACACAGACAATTCACTACTATATAGAAGGAGATGCACCAGTGGAATATTGTCCATTCGATGACATAGAGATTCCACTCACGTACCAGGAACACTTATACTGGTTTAAAGGCGCCCTACCCCACTTAAGAGCAAGAGTAAGATTAGGCCCGCTCGGAGGAGATGGGGCCAGATGGCCAATACTAGCGGCTTACACACCGCACCCTGACATTGACACAATGCCACAGCCAGAATTACTCATACAACACAGAGATTTAATTAAAATCTACAGAAACTTGACACAATTCGTCATGAGGACTCTCACAGTTCAACCAACAACAGTTGCAACAAACGGGACCCAATACCAGGGTACAGCAACTAAAATTACTCCTCAGACATTACACGCGGTAATGGGCAAAATGCCAGCAAAACGCGAACAAATGCCATTCTGGATAGCTCAGAAAATAACTCAGCTTGAGGCAGTATTTCCGAATACTACCACCTGTGATAAACTCAGAATACTAACAATCTGCTTGCCCATGGGGATCACACCACAAGTAGAGGACTGCACCTCTTGGGGTACAGTCTTTGCTGCCATATATACCAGAACACATGGTATCCCGTCATTAGCAGTAGTACCTGATGTATTGAGACAGATACAAAATGAGTACGGAGCAAAGCCTGCCCTTAACTTAGGGATGAAGTTACTAGGTAACTACGAACAGGTATCAGCCATGATACTAGCTAACATTAAGGGAGAAGCAGCTTCAGTGGCGATCCGCCAACGCCTAAGGGAGTTCAGTCCAGTAGATCAACCACACGAACGACCCAGAATAATTGAAACTGCATATGCAGAACTAGGCAGAGACAGTTTAAGTGGGAAAGCATTAAAACCACAACTGGTGGGCAGTCCTGAAAAGGACACTACAAAGCAGAACCCTACTTCTTCTAAAAAGAAGTGGGAAAATAAAAAACAACAAAAGTCTAAAGACAGCAGATCTCAATCCAGAGGTAGGTCTCCTCAACAGGAGCCCTCTGAAAGGAGGTATAATCTCCGGAATAGGGATAATATTAAAAAACCTGACAGGTATCAGGATACTGATACACGTTCTTCTCGTTCTTTTCAGGGTTCATCAAAAAACTCCGAGAGGGAAGGACGGTCAGAGGAGCATACAAAGTCCAGAGAGACGCAACGCAGTGCGGACTACGCACCTAAAAAAGGAGATAAACAAAAACAAAAACCTCAGTTCAAAAAGAAGAAGGTAGCAGGTCTCAAGATCAGACATGCCCAGAATTCTGAGGACACAGCTTCTGAACGGGGAATGGGCTCTGACGATGCTAGACAGCGCGGCAGAAGTAACAATAGCTCACCAGAACCTGAAGGAATTTCTGGTGACAGCGGAGTTGAGTGAGTATATCACGGTGGAAACACCTGATACTCGGGTAAGTGTCCCACATAAGTTACATGAGATAACACTCCGGATGGAGGGGGACAAACCCAGGAAAGTTAAAGGTCTATTTTGGAAAAATCTGTCATCTGGATATGACATCATATTAGCAGAGCAAGACTGGCCGCCAGCATTCGTCATGGAGTGCCCTAAGGGAGAAAAGGTAATTTTTCCAGCATTTTCCAACCTCGTTCCCATACATTTAAAACATGCATATGCGCAGGAGTGGGCGGTTGCCCTAGCTCCAGCATTGTACAAAAATCATGCTGGTTGGGATGAGGATTCAACCCACCACGTGATCCCGTTAAAAGTTTCCCCAAATGCTCAAAGGCAATATCCTATAAAACAGAAAGCTAAAAAACAAGTCAGGGAGATCCTAGATCAACTAGAATACCAGGGGGTGATTGAAAATTGCACTTCACCTATGAACAATCCTTTGTTCCCCGTATCAAAACCTGACAACACATATCGTTTAGTTTTAGATTACAGACATTTAAACACTTGCACATAGACATTTGCAGTTCAAAATGCACACAATGCTGAATTAATAAATAACATTGTGCGACAAAAATACAAAACAACACTTGATATCTCAAATGGATTTTTCTGCCAAAATATAGCACCTTAAAGCAGGTATTTGACTGCATTCTCAGCGCTAGGGTCAAAACGGCAATTTTGTCGTTTGCCCCAAGGGTATAAGAATAGCCCGGGGTTGTTTTCAGCGAGGGTAACAGAGTTACTCCAAAATTTGGATGAAGAAGCATTGTCCTATGTAGATGATATTTATCTGACGGACGATGACTTACCGAGGCACTTGACCAGGGTGAGCACCATTATTATGGGATTCGCCTCTGAGGGCTATAAATTTAATTTCAAAAAAACTAAAATTGCCCATCTCAATGTCCTGTTTTTGGGATATGAGCTGTCAAGTGAAGGAAAAAGCCTAGCAGCTAACTTTTTAGAAAAGTGTGCGCTGCTCCAACCTCCAAAATCATTAAAGAATTTACAATCAATTCTGGGATTCCTAAATTTTGGTCGAACATACATTTTGGATTACGCAGAAAGGTTAAAACCTTTCTATGACTTAATAAAACCTGATTTTTCAGTCAGACAATGGACACAGGAACATACAAATATCCTACGTTCACTACAGGAAGGCATGATAGCTTCAAAACATTTACAGACACGTGTAAACGTACGCAACTTAGTGATCCGAGTAATAGCGGGTCAATGCAGGTACACTTATTTAACTTTCAATGAAGGCAAAACGGTACCAATCGCATACAAATCACACCTGTACACAAACGCCGAGATGCATTTCACTTCAACAGAAAAAATCTTGACAGTAGTGCAGACTGCTGTAGCAAGAGAAAGAGCTCTGGCTCAGGGAAAGCGCATAATAGTTGTGACCTCAGTACCAGCCTTAGAGGCTGTTACAAAGGCTAGCATTCCAAATGCGAAAGCCTTACATCCCAGATGGATACAATGGGCTAATTCTCTTACTGCAACGGATGTTGAATACAGATTTGATCCAAGTTTAAAAACACAAGCATTTCTGCAATACGAACAAGAATATCCTCTTACAAATGAGATTTTGCCTCTAGATCAGTATGAATACATTATTTACACTGACGGATCTGCTCAACCGGCCATAGGGAGTAAGTAAGCTTACAGCGCAGCGTGTGCGATTGTTAAAGGTCGCATGCACGATGGAAAGTTCCATCCAAGTTGCACTAAAACGCAATCTCTAGGAGACTGCACGGCTCAGTTGGCAGAATTAAAAGCACTAATACTGGCACTGGTAAATACAGAACACGAATTCCCCACACTAATTGTGTGTGATTCCTTTTACTGTGTACAGTCGTACAATGAATATTTACATCATTGGGAACAAAACGGGTTTAAAGACGAGAAAGGTGGCACAATTAAGCATAAAATGCTATGGGAACAGGTAGTGGAGTTGAGAAACGAACTACCAAGGGCTCACGTGATACATACACTGAGTAATCAGCGTGATGGCGTTCACATTGAAGGGAATTCATTGGCTGATGAAGCCGCAAAGGGGGCTGTACGCACAGCGTCCGTTGCTGCAATCACTCGTTCAAAAACGAGAATAGACGGCGAGATTTTGGTAGCTGTCAATGCTTCACGCAAAGGCAGCACAGCAGTACCAAAGACATTTCCACTCAAGTACTCCTACAAGTTAGATGCACAAAACATTCCATATGCTCAGATTCCTGGAGTGGGGGATAGAGTAATATGGATCGTAGGCAAGGCTTAATTGTAGCAGCACACGAGGGTTTGGGTTCTGCGCATACAGGCGTCACAGCGACTATTTCTTTACTGAAACAGCGCTACTGGTGGCCAGGGTTAACAAAGCAGACCAAAGACTATGTCTTAATGTGCAACATCTGCCAGCAGATGAAGGACTCCACCGTAGCACGCCCAGCGCAGACACCATTACTAAAATCAGACAAACCTCTCGCATGTGTTTATTTGGACCACTGCGGACCCCTACAATCGGATGGGGCCAAGAAATATATCATGGTTGCAGTGGATTCCTGCCCTAGATTCCTATGGGTTTGGCCTCAGCGCTGTGCTGATGCTCAAACTGTTATAAAAGATTTGCGAGTCTTTATCGGCACATACACAGTTGGCACGTTACATTCCGACTGTGGCCCGGCATTTAGCTCTCGGGCTTACAAAGAGGCCATGGAAGGAATGGGCGTAGCATTGCGGTACTCCTCTCCGTACCATCCTGAGGGAAATTCGGTTGTGGAGAGGAAAAAACGTGACTTAAAGCAATCTTTAACAGCTAGGGTATTAGACAAGGGCGGTAGATGGGTCGATCACTTTTATGTGGTACAAAGAGCCCTAAACAATCAGCCAAGAAGCTCTCTAGGGGGTGTCACTCCTTACGAGGTCCTATTTGGGACAAGAATGTGGGTACCTGATCTTGATTGTGAAGGCACAGTGGCGGATGAAAAACCATTTGATATCCATGATCGTTTGGCTGTTTTACAGGATCTAAATGAATCCAGGACACAACAAAGCAACGTCCATTTAAAACAGACCGCCACTGAGGAAGTCAAGTCAGTAACGGCAAGACCTGTCTGGATCCCAAAAGTCGGGGATCTGGTCAGAGAAAAGATTGCAGACAAGAAAGAATTCGGACCATCCTACAGAACAGCTGTACTGGTCCTAGCAATCCAAGGCACAAGAACTGTACTTCTGTCGCCTCTTGCCTGGAAAAAGGAGAAAAGATTTGTCTCAATTGACTTAATCAAACCACACTATGTGGCCGATACTAAACAGTAGGCCTCATGGACTCCACAGTAGCAGACGCCCTCCTCTTGCTACAATCCAAGAAGTTCAAGCAGAAAGACTCATCACGTTTGAAGAGCCACCGGTACGGAATAAAGGACCAAGCAACAATGCTATGGAACTCGTTCCACTTCAACAAGAAGTTCAACTTCAAGAAGAAAATCAACTTAACAACCAAGTTGCAATAAGACCGACTACAGACGTCTACGTCAACATGCCTCGTCAAGAGCAAAATCCAATTTCAACAAAACCCGATGCAATTCCAACAATTGATCGAACTGCTTCTGGCTACTTCATGAACTTTGATACGTTTTCACTGGATCCAAGCGAGCCGGAAACGACGCCAGCAAAAAAATCACACAAACAGAAACTCATTGACTTTTTGAACTTTTTTAGAAAGACTTACCTGGTGTCACCTTGGATAGAACTATGGTATATCACTTGGATTCAATTTTTTCTTTTCTGGCTAGGTTTAACTATAACTTTTAGTATGCTTATTAATGGACGATATCTCCAGCAGAGCTCTACAGCCCAAAGAGTCAATTTGATTTTAAAGCCACACTAGTCTTCACATCGTGAACCAAGAGACTTGTCTTCAGTGAACATCACAGCAGTTCCTATACCGGACGGTATAGTATGGGACAAGATTGATTTCGATATATTCGGTCCGACAGAACTTTTAAAGCTTAAACATGTATTTAAAATTTCTTTAAGTGATATCATTACCGCCAGTACATTGTCTGATGATTGGGACACTGAAACTGTAAATAATATGATGTCACATTTGGAAAAAACAGCAGCATTTCCGAATAACGAAATGTTAGAAGGTACTTCAGACTATGATATATTGTACTGTTACCAACAGTATGGTCATCATTTCTTGCACAAATCTATAGCACCTAGAAATGTATTTGAATACCACCAGTGGGAACACTGCCCAACACCAGCAATAGGTAGTTCGCAAACTTTTGCACAGAAATTCACATACTTTTCAGAGTTTAATACATCTGACCAGAAGTCATTTTATTACAGAGTGGCAACAACATCAGCACAGAAAATTATGTTGACTAACACCAAACAGATTTACTCTGCTTCCTTTATGGCCCAGTTGTCTACACAGGGTTTCGACCTATGGAAGGACACTATAGATTTAAAATCAATCTGGGGTTCTAGGGACTGGCAGGTCCAAGGAACAGAAGCGCTTTTTACAGCATGCCTCATTCCACAGCAGATGATATTTCTAAATGACACTGTGCAACAGACATCCTGTCTTGGACTAGCCAAGAACAAGGAAATGAACGCACCTGGGTTTCCAGCACCATCACAGATGGGTGGGGGGCAGAATTCAACTACACATGGGGTAGGAATAGATTACATTCTCCAGTACAACAGGTCAGATCCCAATTGGACAGAATGGCTGATTTGGCCCATTGACACAAACACATGTCAACAGAGATTCCTAGATATAACCGAGGGGTTTAGTATCAGTAGGCCAGATATACGCTATGTACAGAGACAACACCCAGGGGTAGTGACATCCTATAGTGTTGGGAAGTTGTGCCTTGATTGGCTAGGGGCCTCAACACTCACAGAAGTAAAACATCACTTGACCTTACTCACACCTGATGTGGACTTTAGGGATTTCTTGTCAGGCCCAAGGAAAACACGTCAGAAACATTTCATATATGCTGGCATTTATGCCTATTATAATGAAAACTGGAAAATATCCCAACAGGAGGCCGCAGAAAGAATACTGGAAATAGACCGTGTTAACCTAGAGAAGGCATTAGCTGTAGTGGATAATGGGTTAACAACTTTGACCTCCAGGATTTACTCCTTAGGCAACATTGTGTCTTCGGCAATCAACATATTAGAACAAGATCTGGCCTTGTTACAACAAGGGCAATCCCAATTACGTTCTATTATGATGTTAAGCTGGACGCTGCAATCTTTGCATGCAGGCTATGTGCCCTGGTGTTTTATAAACACCACGTCTCTGTTTTCAGAATACAATCTAACTGATAAACAGACAGAAATGGCACAAAGAGGAGCCAAATATACAATGCTGCATATTGAGAAACTGGAAAGGTTACCATTCACTGTAGCCGAATTACCATCAACTGAATGGCTAATTCATGGCCAAATCACTTTGCCGGTCACTACGTTTCAGTTTCAATATTACCTTGAGCAGAGACAGGCAGGCAAATATGAAAAAATGGGTAAGGGTTACATTAAGGAAACTTGGGAGTTACCATATAGCTATCGATGCCGGAATGGGGATCGAGAAGTGTATCTGAGTGGTACAAACTGCAAGAACACTTTAAGCGGTTCTCTCATGTGTCAGGATATTTCTCTGCACGGAGCATGTAGTGGTTCGGTAGCGAATCTATCTTGCCACATGTCAGGGACCCCAGCGGCCATGATCACGCTGGTTTTCCAGCTGCTCTTGAATGGGAGTTACTTGATGCTAAACGATCAAGGTTGCTGTGGGATGCTTCCGGGCGTCGCCTATCTGGTCACTGTTAACTCCAGGGTTACTTGCTGTATGCAAGTATTGTTTCCGCCACTGAACACAGTCAGGGAGGCACCATTATGGCCTTCGTTGAATGTTTCCTTTATACAATTTGATACTTTGAGCAGACTGAAAGCCATGCTTTTACAGCAACCCATGCCCTTAACCTCCGCTCGAGAAACCTTTGAACTTCAAGTTGCAAGTACCTCGACTGAGATACAGGCGCTTATACGTACGAACTGCCCCTTTCATTTCGCAGAAATGGTGGGTCGTATCTTTAACATGTCTGATACGAGCGGTATTGTACACCTATTTAAGACCATAGGGTAAGGACTATTAAGCACCTTTCAGACAGTCCTCGGAGTAATCCCAAATTTTATGCACTCCGTATTGGGAAGCGTGTTTGGAGGTCTCCCGCTTATCCTGTTCCTAATTGCAGGAGTCCTTATTGTAATCTTACTGCTACGCAATGGACGGCCCAATTTCCGAGGAAATGACGAGCATACTCATGGAGCGGAAATACAGTGAACGCATGGTGCAGCTTCTGGGTATACCTTGCCTAAGAGAACTGAACGCCTCTTGGTTTCTATCGTTTAGACCAGTCTGGGTGGACTGCATCGTACCTGCTTTTCGATGCCTATTTTGCGGAGAAGAATGCACGTTGGATCTCTGTCTAACGTTTCCATCAGATACGCCTCCGGACATGGATGCTATGCTGGACCCCCTAAAGGCCCATGCTCTGCGTTGTCCCCAGCGTCTTCCAATTCTGATGTACGCATTCCTTGAGAATCCACAGGTGCCGTTTGCTCCTGCTGGGTTAGGTGGCTCCTCCACAGGCACTCAGGTAACAACTGCCGCACAAGCTGCCGCAACACCGACTGTTGGCAGTGCTGAATTCCATCTATGTGCAATTGACGTTCTCTGTGAGGTGTTGGATTTGTCGTCTGCAGTAGCTAACACCGATAATGCTGTATCTCCCAGCCAGGACACTTAATCTGGAATTGGCTCATCGCGTCCTGGGAAAGAATTCGGCTTCTCCACTTCGTTTCATAAACAAACAAACTAAATTTGTAACACTTCCTAAATTGACACTTTCACTTGAGAAAGAATGGCCTTCTTCTGCTTGTAGTAATGCAACTTTACAAGTGAGACATGATTGACTTTTTCAAGTGGCAACAAAAGAATAGCTGACTTTCAACATTTTTAATCATTTTTAAATGTCTTTTTAAAACCATGGTTTTAAGAGAATTTTAAATTTTCCAGATTTTAAGTATGGTCATTGTCATCCGATTCGAAAGTGGAGTGGGTGTTATGTTTCATATAGAGGCCCTAATATAGACGCGTTCATATATACCGTATATGGTCATAATCGTATATGCCCTATTATGGTCTTATTCGTATATGCCCTATTATGGTCATAATCGTCTATGCCCTATTATGGTCATAGTCTCCTATGCCCTAATATAGGCATGATCTTCCACCTACATTAGTTCCCTACAGTACACAACGAGCTCTGAGGGTTGAACGTTTTCTAGTCTGTGGTTAGAACACTGCAGGGTTTTTCCCGAACACAGGCCTACAATGTACTCATAAATTATGCATGAGCATTCACCAGCACAATCTCCTGCATAATATGTATGTACAAAGTTCACCCCTGATGTCTTCCTCATGTCTAACAAAGACCAATACAAACCATACTGAGGGACGAGACACTTTAGGGTATAAATACACCACATCTTGCCTCGGTAAGATAGAGGGAACCGAGACTTCCTTGCTGACACACTGACCAGAGACGTTGAGGCTCCTGCATGCGGTCGTTCCAGCTGACAGCGGTCTAACACAGCCCTTGTGGGGTGTCCAACTCGAGACCAGGACGGGGGCTCACACTCTCTCTATCCAGGTAATGGGGTTTGACTAAATCCTAGAAGGATTCTTGGCTCTTAGGCTTTTAGACCTACACACATGCTAGGTACACTTAGGTACATCTAGTTAGGCATCGTAGGAGTATGTGCACTTTTATAATGCATTTTATATTCATGTATGTAACCATTATTATTGCAATATGGTAGAACTGTACTATCCTTTCACTTTGATCGTACTGCTGATAATATATCTCTGCTATTGTCTGCTGGTTGCTGCAACACATATATTTTACACTAGAATAACAACTGTTCAATAAATACTTATTGAAACGCCCAGACTGTTTATTCTGTGTAACTCTCTGAGACAAACCGAATAAGTAAGCACGAATGACTGAGCGAAAAGTAGTACATTGTTTCCACGATTCTGAGGGATCAGGGTTGTCATGATCTAAGGTTGCCAGAAACTAATCTCTCCCTGATAAGAGGAGATTCTAGTGGCACTGTGAGCTAGCTAATGCAAATCCGGCTAACATACGCGGTGGGGGTGCACAGAGCCAGTCTGCCACCAAACCCACGGTGTATGTTATCCAAACGCGCTGGTCCTGCAGGGGTACTATAGAAACTACACAACAACGTCCTCACCTTGCCCACCGGACGCCACCGCCATCATCGCACCCCCTCGCAGCTGGATCAAGGCCACCGAAGAACGTCTCTTCAACTCCCTCCGCACCAACACTCCACCAATGCTTCCAAACGATGACACCGCAGCGCGGAACCACCACCGATGGATCTCCAACAGCACCGACATTTGGGCACCCCTCATGAACGGCACTGCATCAGTACCTTCCGCCTGCCTGATGGCAGGCGTGAGGGTGACGCAGTGCCACAGGGATAGGCTGGGCCCATGCATTGCTGGAGTTGGGTCATGGTTGTGACACGACTGCAGCAATGCGTGACTTTAGCGCAGACAGATACGTCAGGATTCCTGACGTATCTGTCATTACTTGCGTCATGGCGCGCTGTCCAGTGAATACAGCGCATCCATGCTGTCGCAAGAAGGGCGTAGTGAGAAGTGTTGCAACGCTGTCTTGTCGCAGCGCTGCAACACTTTTCATGACTGGGGCCCAGGAATGCGCACTATCTTATTGATGGTACGCATTCCTGCACTGTAGTTTTGTCGCAAGGCAGCGCTGCAACATTGCTTGCAGCGCTGTCCAGCACCAAAACCTGCTGAGTTGTGGCCCCAAGTGTTGTCCCCATTTTTAAGACCAGCTAATTTCTGGTCTTAAGTAACTGGCTCTAACTGCAGTTAGAGACAGTTTTTTTGGGCTTCAGAAGTTCAAGGATCCCCTTGTGAATATGGAGTAGTGGTGTTTGCGGCCGTTTTTGAATGGGAACGCCTCTCCTGCATATAATTATCGCTAACAGAAGTAGCGATCTTTACAACTGAAGTTTTTGCCTAAAAACTGTCGCTAACGGCTGTTAGCAACAGCTTGGTAATAGGGCGATAAAATTATCGCTGCATTAGCGGCAGAAAAGTGCCGCTAACGCGGCGATAAGTCCTTGTGAATATGCCCCTGAGTCTTTTGAGCCTTACTAGCAAGACAGAAAGTAGGCATCACCAAATTAAACGAAGTACAAAATCTATATTTAGGACATCATTCTGAGTCAGTGAGAGCGAGATTTACCAGGCGCAGAAGTGCAATAAGTGAAACAAATGTGTTCCTGTCCACATTTTTCTCCTACTTGAAACAGAAAACAAATGTGCATGGTAGTGGGCTCAGGGTCAGAAACCGTAGGTAGAAACGGAACAAGTAGTTCTAGGTCCAGCTTGTTATTCTTCACCCTGGGCGCAGAAACTCTTAAAGGCCAATAATTGGGTGGAGATACTGCCAAGAATCAATAATTCTGGCCACCTCCTCCATGTACCAGCTTACTTAAAGTTTTTCTCTCGAAAACTTTAAATTTGGGTGGTTAGTAAACTGCAGACCAACTTCCACTATACTGGATATAAGATGACCATTTGGTTTAGCCGTTGTTCATCTTTTACTTGAAGAAGCTCTGCACAACTGTGTACAGAAAAACTGAAACCAGACGAAGAATTTCTGACTGCCTCTTTTGAAGCTGCAGGGAATATGCTCTTGGGCTAAGAACAAGGTTTCTTGCTGCAGCACCCTGAAGGAAGAGGAGGAATCGTGCCTTGCATGTAGGGAATCTGACTGGTCATAACATGGTTAAAGTTTTAGTTCCCAATTTATATTTATGCATTTTTATATAGCCCAAACTTTACCCAGAGGTGTCAAAGCACTTTACAATAGAGCGAAGTAAATGACATAAGCAGTGAGAGTAACATGGAAGTAGGTAAAACTACCTATAGGTACAACAGTTACTCATGGTGAGAGTCGCATTATCTGAGAAGGATTGCGCCATAAGTCTTTCCCTTTTGAAAGTTGGAGGTTCAAGCATTATATGATATTTTGAGTTTGTTGGCCAGGTAGCGAGGGGTGGGAGTGTGTATGGCTTTATGGGTGATGCAGGCAGTCTTGTATATTGACCTAGCTTCAATGGGAAGCCAGCAAAGAGAAATCAGTATGGGTGTATGGTCATTTCCTTTGGCCCCATAGAAAAAACAGGCCGCTGAATGGAGGATGGATAATAGAGGGGTTAGGTGGGTTTGGGGGAGGCCAACAAGAAGAGAATTACAGAAGTCCAGTCTGAAGAGTCTGCTACTGTAAGGAGGCATTGTGATGATGCAACTACTGACACTAGAGCCACGAGGAGCTACTCAGTCTGCCTTGTATCTGCTTGGTTCCACCACGACAGCTCTGAAGAAGTGTGTGAAGGGCTGTGGGCCTTGTGTGCGCTACCACAAGTATGTTTTCCTAAAGTCACACTGAAGAAGACCATGATGGCCTGTGTGCCCCCGCTGCAGTAGCAGGAGACCAGTGCGCAACTGCTTGGCTGTTGAATGTGGTTTTTCCCTAAGTCAAGAACAGGCAGCTCTTGATGTCAAACTTAGACTGATCTGGTATTACCTGAAAGAAGTGTGTGCACTGTACTTGACAAATGAACAAAGTGAGCTATTGCAAATCATGACTCTGAATAGCAAAACCCAATGATGTGCAAATAGTTTTTTGCACTTTTTCTATTTCACAAGCAGCACAAATCGATTTCCCCAGTTTTGTATGCAGCAATGAAAGGTTTCTGTAATATGGTCCTATGTGAAGGACACGTGCGGGTGAATGTCATTCGAATTGCAGGGCAATGCTCAGTGTCACAGCAAATCCGGGGCCTTCACACATCTTATCTCTTCCCAGAATGTATAAGGGAGTTTGAAACTGAGACTGAATTAAAATCCACTATGTGTTTAGAAGTCCGTTCTCTTTGTCTGGCTTTCAAATTATAAATGTCAGAACGAGTTCTATGTGTTCTGTAACCTGACCCAGGTTGGACATATTTGGTACAGTGGGGTTTTGCCTATCAATTGATTGAATTACATTTACACATTTGTCTCAGCTATTTTGGGCTGCACTTTATTAAATGACTAGTCTCCTTGCAGTTAATGCAATATTTTCATGTAATTTCTAGGGGTATCTAAAGTTGTCAAGCCTTACAGCTTCCAAGTTTGATGATTTGAGTTTAAACTAGCTAGTTATGCAAGAGGCATAGTTATCCAAAGTTTGAAAAAAATGCGCGGCTACTCTAGGCAATGAGGGGAACTGGCATCGCTTGGCAGCCATCCAATCCCGTCCCCTGCTCTGAGCCCCTACCTACCACAGAGATTCCCAGCCATCCCGCAGGATGTTCCTGTATGCGACATGAAGCAGGAAATGACGTAAGGGCAGGCTGTACCTTTCCACAGAACGCTTAGGCAGGTGCCAGGAATAGCATTCAGGGCTGGTTTTATCTGAGCTTCTCTTAGTTGTAGGAATTTCCAGATTAGCCACAGCTATGTGTGTAGATCAAAGATTCTCACATCCGTAGTGATATAAATCAAAATAATATTTATGCTCGTTGTGTTGTAAGATACTTTCAACGTTTTTCTAAATAAAAAAGAAATACCTTTAAACACAGTGTTCTAAATAAGACTGATATAAATATTTGTAGGCAGATGTGCAGCTGTCAACAAAGTGGCACTCTAATAGATTCTCGATTACCTCAGAGGTCTTAATTATAAACTCTCTAAATAAACATATATTCGTTTCAGACAGATAGAAAGGTTTTCAGTTGTGTTAGTTCTGCAAGTTGTGCATTGCAGAGTGCGTTATTGTACAAGTTAACATGAAGTACTGTAACGCATTGTATGCCACTATACATTTTCATCCTATTTATGAACACCATGTAAAATTAAAAAATGAACAAGCCTTTCCGACAACATTATCTGGAGCTGTGAGCGTCTTGTAAACAATAGGAAAAAAATCATAACTCCCAATCCTGGCCCAGCTTCCTGGAGTCCCACAGGTAAACAATGTTGACACACAGGATATCCTTCCTCTGGGGAGGAGAGCTGCTTAACATTCACAGTGCCACCCATCCTCTGCAGGATAAAACGTCAGCTTCCCTGGTAATAGGGAGGTTAAGCACAACATGTGAAAATCTCAGAATCAGAAAGCTGGAGAGCTGCCAGCCCTGGAGCTCCATTGTCCACTGAACTCTGCAGCAGAGCAAGATATGACAGGCAGGGTGATAAATGCGAGAGAGCTGTAGGCATAGGAAATATAATTTAATGTTCTATTTATTGAGTGGACCTTCTATAGCGCTTTCACCAAAGCGCTTTATAATAAATTCAATTAAAAGGGAAAAAAAGTATTTGTTAAAATAAGAGTAAAAGATAGGAATTGCATGGTGTGAAAAGTAACACAAGCAATGTAACGCATATAAGAGTGAACGTGTGGTCACTATAACTGTCCCACAAATCCTCTTCGAATTGAAAAGGGGAAGCAAACAGGCAAGAATGATGTCAGCTGGAAACAGACATGTAGAGGTAGATTTACCAACATTTTGTGCTGCTTTGCATCACTTTTGCACTTCTTTGCATTACTTTGCGCAAGGAGGCATTCCATTGGTTGTTCATGGGTGTTCCCAGGCAATTACCCATGGATTTTGGCACGGAACCCTACCTTTTAGCAATTGTAGGCAGGGTTTTGTGTAAAAAAATAACACCTCTTTCAAGCATGCATTAAAAACGTTTCTGACTTTGCATGTGTGCTGCCTTGTACAACACATAACCAAAGTGGGAAAGTTTTTAAACTTTGTCTAGGCATAATTTTTGTGTACTGGAAGGGTATTCGTCGAGTACAAAACCTATGCTTATACAAGTGGAGGGTGGCTGTTCCTATCAAAAGAGAGATAGAGTATAGTTGGAATATCCAGTGATTAAGGGGATCTTCCTTATTGAAAGACTGAGCCCTCACACACCCAAGTGGATGTCATGCTTCATCATAGGGTTTAGCTCCTCGTGGGACCGGCGCTGCAATGCCCCACAGGTCCAGCGAGACAGCTCTTTGGCGGAAATCTTCTCTTTAAGCCATTAGGATGAGTGAGGGTCCGTGGAGGTAGGGTGGTGTATTTAGTGAAAAATTGTGCCTTAAAACTACCTACGGGTCAGGTTCTTTAAACTATGATCCCCTTGGCAGGGATAAATACAAGAGTGAGAAGATTGTCAATGGGATATTATGGACCGTGACAATTTTGCAGTGTGTGATTAAAGGGTTGTCATGTTTTCACACCTAGTGGTCCAGGAAGGATCCGTGGGGTTTCTTCAGGACCGAATTAGGTTGGTGAGTAGTCCATACCCTACACATGAGGGGGCTGTGTATACTTAAAAGAAATGTGATGATCTTTGTTGATATGTCAGGTCATTTGTACCTGCATTTGAAGATTCTAATGAGATCTCGATTTCCAACCTACATAGAATGAGAGGAAAAATTACACAATATAGAAAGAAGTTTACATAATGCAGTACATATGGTAAGTAACTTCCGGAAAACCTCCTAAGAAATAAAGGTAGGTATTCTTAGACATTTCTCTTATGCTTTAAAACTGCATCCAAAATGTGCTGGGGAATGCAATCGTAACTCCTTAGTGATGGTGAAAAATAGAGCACACAACGGATCAGGCGAGTGACATGAAGGTGGTAGACAGACATTATCATACCAGGACAAAGTCATATAAAAATTACATTTAGATTACTAGACACTTCAATACCCATGTAGTATAATATCCCAGCTTAGGGTAGGGATTGCTCTTACCCTGCTGGTGTATTGGTCATTGCACCTTAGATCTGGGCAGAGAACCACGTGTAAACTGCGGTCCATAACCGTAAGACATATAAGTAAATGAAATTAGGTTAGGGATGGGAGCAAGCAGCGGTGGCAGCCTTAAGGCATGCAGCCGTAATTGAAATACTCACATAGTCTGAACTGGAGTTTCGCTCATGACCTACCACCTCTTTGCCTGTCTGGAGGTAGTGTGCTGGCGAGGGGTCAATGTTTATATATGTATGGTCCTAATCAGGTGTGCCTCTTGCGTGATGTCAGCTCAAACCAGTGTGGCCATCTTGACCTCATCAATATAGGTGGGAGGCATATATTGTTTCAATGTGAAAGAGATATTAACCAGCCCTGTCGTGACTATGAAGGCCAGATGACGGTCTATGTATACAGAGAACTGCATCCTGTGTTTTGTATGTTGACCCCTGATGGGCTCGTCCATGTGGCAGAAATGGTCACCAGTCGGGCGGGTCCAGATGTAGTAGATTATGGGGAAGGCCGAATCCGTGCGGCCAACTTGGTGCGATGACTAAGGTACTGCCTGAAAAAAGTGGTTATTCACAACATTTCAAAATGCGCCAGCCCAGCCCTTGAGGCCCGGCAATAACCAGGCCCTAAAAGGGTTGTGTCCTAAATGTGTGCTTCCCACAAACCATTGGGTGAACACACAAGGAGACACATGGGTTGGTCCTGGGTTCAGGAGCCAAACGGCGGTCATCTTTAAAAGGTGCTGATATTTGTGTTTTGGCTTATAGGTCTGGAAGAAAAACGGGGGATGAGGGTAGACGGAAAGATACCTGAGCCACGGCATGAGTTCACAGGGTATCTTGTGTCTTAAATCATTTTGCGCTGTAACTGGCGTGGGCACCGTTTCATAGAAATTATTGACAATTGTTTGTTTAAAGGGCCCATGATGTGTTGTCATTTTTTCTACATTACAGTTACCCCTGAAGAAGGGCATTGAGCCCGAAATGCATTGGGTTTATTACTTCACGTCATTTGTCGCTTTGGCGTTTTCGAAATGCTGTAGGTAAGGCTTGAAGTGGCATAGTACATGCATTTGAAAATTGAAATTGCCAATTCTGCATACCAAACGAAAAAAGGATTAAAATTATTAAAATTGTTGAAATTGGATAACCTATGATGTACGATGATTGTTTCATCTTATTACGACAGTGGTTGCATCCTGGGATTGATGCATGGTTATGCATCAGCTTCACGTCGGACAGTTTTTCATGGTGCGATGAGCCAGAGCACACACCAGGATAGCACCACGATAATGACAAATTACTGGACAAATAGTGAACAAAACTGGAGTGCAGGTTACCAATTGATTTCTAAATGGTGCTTCCCACAAACCATTGGGCGAACACACAAGGGGACCCATGGGTTGGTCCTGGGTTCACGAGCCAAACGGCGGTCATCTTTAAAAGGTGCTGATATTTGTGTTTTGGCTTATAGGTTTGGAAGAAAAACGGGGGATGAGGGTAGATGGAAAGATACCTCTGCGAAAAAGAAGGACATTTATTAAATTTTAAAATGCACCAACACAGCCAAAAAGGCAGCGACAATAGCCGGACCGTAAATGAATTGTGCCCAAAATGTACACTCCCACAAAGCATAGAACGAACACACAGGGGACCAAATGGGTTGATACCGGATTTGCGAGCCAAACAGTAGCCATCTTTAAAAAGTGCTCATAATAGTGTGATGGCTTGTAGGTTTGGAAGAAAAGGGGAGATTTTTAAGTGGGGGTAGATGGATAGATACCTCTGTGATCCCACTCAGAGGGAGAAGACTAGCTTGCGCACCAGTGGCTTATTTAGGGGAGGCATAGATCAGTCTGTGTAGAAGTGTCAGTCCGTATTGGATCATTATTAGCTCCTCCAGGGAAGGAGTATAGACTATAAACCCTGACTGAAAGAGATCCGTAATGTTATGTGACCATTGCCTTTAGGTGTAGCTAGGGCGTGTCATGGTCATCGTGATTCTAGGTCATATGGTTCATAGCATAGTATGTCTTCCAGGGAAGGAGTGTTGACTATCATCCCATTCTGAGAGAGATCTATAATGTTATGTGACCATTGTCTTTAAGTGTGTCCAGAGGGTGTCATGATCATGGGTGACTCAAGGTCATGTGGGTCACAGCATTGTATGACTTTGGGTCAAATGGTTCTCAGCCTCATCTGTTGCATTCATGACACGGAGTGTCATAGTTCAATCCATGCAAATGTGTTGTCAGATGAAGAACCCAGCGTTCTCTATTGAACAGCGACCGTTGGTCCCAACACTCATTAGCTTCTAGTACAGTCCAGCTGATGTTATCTGATGTGTGGCTGACAGTGAGAAAATGTACATACATCTTCGTAGTGCTGCGTCTGCATCGCACATTGTTGCCATGTTCCATTATTCTGGTCTTGATTGATCTCGTTGTCATTCCTACATAGTTCATGGCAAAGGGGCAAGTGATTAGATATATACAATTCCTGGTATTACAGTTGGTGTGCCCCTTCTGTGTCCAAGTATGTGATTCATCTAGGTGGATCACCTTAGTTACTGTAGTGAATGGGCACACAGCACACATACCACATGAGTAATGGCCTGTTACTGGTGGTAGGTCTCAAAGAGTACGCTGTTGAGTCCTGGTAGTCGTTTGGGGTCTGGTGTGAACCAGGAGATCTTTGAAGGTTCTGTGTTCTTTTATAAGTGAATCTGGGGCAAGAATATCAAGGGAGCCTGATTTCAGATTGCCCAATGTTTTCTAATAATCTTCTGAATTTTATTGGAGGTAGGTATAAAAGTAGTTACACAGGTAATCATGTCATCTGATATTTTGTCTTGTGTCTCTAGTAAAGCCTCTCAATGGTTTTTCCTTGCTCTTTTTCATGCTTGAGTGACTATCCTGAGGGGGTAGTTGTGTGCGACCAAGTTAGTACTTAGTTCTTTGGCCTGGGTATCGTATTCTTTCAGGGTATCACAATTGCGCCGTAGGTGCAGGAATTGCTTGTCGCGCAATGCATTGGGATGGTGGCTCCCATAGAGGAGAAGGCTGTTATGGTCAGTTGGTTTCTTGAAATTTGTTGTTGACAATTTCCCTGTATCGCAGGATATTAAGTGATCCAGAAAGGATACTGCTTGAGTTGACACAGTGTTGTTAAATTTCAGATAGGGGATAAGTGTTCTAACCCAGGAACAGAAGTTGTGGCATGTCTCGGTGTCCCAGTGCCAAAAAAACGAGGATATTATCAATGAATCTGCGCCATGTCTGTATGTTGGTGTTGTATGGGTTGTTGGCTCCAAGGATGTGTTGTTTTTCAAATTCTGCCATATAGATGCAGGCTAGGCTCAGTGCAAATGTACTCCTCATTGATGTTCCCTTTACTTGATGGTAGAGTTGGCCCTTATATCGGATAAAATTCTCTTTAAGGGCCATGGTGGCATAATCGATGATAAAGCTGATTGGCGTTACCGAGTCCCAGTGGGTTTCCGCCTGGAGGCTGGTCTCAATCACCTCGATGGTAGCATCCTGGGGAATGTTTGTATAGAGTTCTTCAAACAACAAGTCCCTCGTAGAAATATGTAGATCAAATGCTGTAATCTAAATGTGCAAAACCTCAAAATGAAAAGGCAAGACTATCCACCGTGAATATAATGCTCAATAACAAGCCCAATCGTACTCTTTCCAGGTTATTACAATGACACTTGAGAATCAACCAAACAATAATCCCAACACAATATTTTCAAAATGTACAAAATCGATTTTATTCGTAATTTCTTTTATAAACATAATTGGCAAATCTTTAAAAATGTCATTAAAAAATAGTTTTCACCTAATACATACAACAAATTTCATAAACAATAGTTAGACACCAGAAAACTACATAAAAGTCGACGCAGCGTTTAGGTGAAATGCTGATTGATCACCTTCTTCAGGACAGAGTTTTCTACGAATTGAATACACAAAGATATGTCAGGTTAACTTCTCTATTCTCCTCTGTAATAATATTGCCACATTTATACATTTGTTCCCATATCATAAATTTTTTTAAAAATTAGATTGCCATTCTAAAGTAACGTACATTGTAATGAACCACCTCCACGTGGTTTTCAACATTTGCAAATTAACAATGAACCTCTCAATATCATATTTACAACATTTAAAAACAACATATGAGCCTACATATTTCGGTAATAACCTACCTATTATAGGTATAAAAAGTGGTGGATCCCTTATTCGCTACAGATGGGAAACACTCTTCTTGATTTAAAAACAAGGAATGACCTAAAATAATACAAACAGTGTTAAGCAATAGAAAAAAAATTTTAACGAACTTTTTCTTATTATTCGAAAAAAGAGACAAACAAGGCCAAGACTACGCCCTATGTTTGTAAACAAATCTATGTCTATATATGAAAGATATGAGGTAGCGTACCTTTTCATGTGGTACTATTCCTTTTTCTTACGCGTTTCATAGGAGCCACCGATAAATATTATCATCAATTTCCCTTGAAACCAAACAATTGAAAAATAAAAGTTTCAGCTCTCTAGAAATCTGTTATTGCAAAACACATATCTAGTGTCACAACAAATTACTCGTAACTATCACTATACCTATTAAAAGCCAGCAGCAGTATCCTCTGCAAAGAAGGATGAGCCGTGATTGGACTCTCTTCTAATAATTTAAAGTCTTGCCTTTTCATTTTGAGGTTTTGCACATTTAGATTACAGCATTTGATCTACATATTTCTACGAGGGACTTGTTGTTTGTTGACTGTAATTACCCTGTCCCTATTTTGAATAATAGGGTGGCTCTTTTTGTTGCATTTGTATAGAGTTCTTCCACATCGAGGGTGACCACTAGGTCAATATCTTGTTGTGATGGATGGTCTTTGAGTAGGTTCAATACAGCAGTGGTGTCCTTCAGGTACGAGGGTGTCTTGGTGACCAAAGGTTGGAGAAAGTGGTCGCAAAATTTGCACAATGGTTCAAGGAGGGAATGTATAACAAACACTATTGGTCTCCCCGCTGGCGGTGAGACCCCTTTGTGTATCTTAGGCAAGATATAATAATAGGGGCCTAGGTGAAAGATTGACCAGGAAGTCTGCTTCATTGCTTGTCACCCATCCTTCAGTTTCTGCAGCTCTCACCAGATGTTTGAGCTTGGCAAACAGTCTTGGTGTTGGGTCAAAATCAATGGGAGAGAGTACTGGTTGTTGGATAGTTGTCCTAGACACTCATTGTCATAATCAGTAGTAGCTAAGAGGACAATTGCACCCCCTTTGTCCGCTGGTTTGATGATGATCATTGGGTCTTCTGTCAGATTTTTTATAATTTCCCTCTCTCTGTTGGATAGGCTGTTAAAAGTGGTAGGATAGTTTATTCGTTCTGTGTCTTTGAGTACTGCCTTTTCAAATGTAATCACCTGACTCGGTATCATTGCTGATGTGGGGGTAAATTTGTATGGGTTTCATAAATCAGAGTCTTCTTGGTCCGGAGCTATTTTCTCTTGAAAGAAATCTCTCAAATGGATCTTTCTGAAGAATTGGTGAAGTTTGCTGTTTAAAAGAAACTTGTCCTCATGGGGGTTAGGGACAAAGCCTAAAGCTTTTTGTGGAACTACTTCCTCGTCTTCTGTCAAAACAGAACGCTGTCTGACTCCTGGTCCACATCTGTAGTTCGGGTTGTTGCCATTGTACACTTTTGTTGCCCCTTCTTCTTTTGCCTCCACCTCTGCCCCATCCTCTGTTAAAAAAAGGTGGCTGAGGAAAAGGTTGTTGGAACATTGGTAGTTGAGGTTGTGGGGGACCATTTGGTACACCGGATACCACAGAGGGGGATGTCCTGTGTATGGACCCCTTGGTTGGTTCCCAGTGAAAGGACCATTGGGTAGCCATATAGGGAAGGTGGTTGATTCCCCCGGCAGATGTCGTGGCTTTCCCAGCTATCATTACTGGAATCACTGCTGAAGGAACTGTTTTTCCTGTGAGATGTGGTCGAACCCTCATCAGAAGAGGTGTCTAAATTGGGTGCTTGGAAGTCTTCCTTGATATAGGGATATATCCTTTCCTTGTCGTAATCTTTTAATGTCTTTCTGTAGTTTCGGGATCTTCTGTTGTGTCAAGTAGTCTCTTTGTCTCATTGTTGATTTCTGATAAACGTGATTTGAATGCAGTAATAAAGCCCATATAGAAAATAATATCTGTAAAGCCACCACTCAGGAGAAAAGCTTGGCTTCCCTTTGTAGGTCTACCGGGAAAAGACATTTTGCACTTTTATTGGAGGTGTTTCGTGCACAAATCCCTGCCTCCTTGCTCTATGGTATAGAATTGATCGATGTAGAGAAATGGGGATTTCTAAATGTCACAGAAGTCGAATTTTAAGGAGGTTAGCCTTAGTTAATTCAGCATGTTCTGCGGCTGCCCTCAGCTTAAAATTTGGATTGAGAAGTACCTGGGCACAGGGTCTCGCGGGGTTAGTGCTTTGGGTCCTAGGCTTGGCAAAGAGTGATTATGGCACACTAAGGTTTTTGCTTCGAAAAGAAATTTTAGAAAGTTTAAAAGAACAGTCATTAACTTTTAGAAATGTTATGACTGCAATTGATTTGCTGCAATTAGACCATTACTTGCTCTTCACTTTATCACCGTATCAATTAAGGGCCACCCTGAAACAGGCCACTTGGGATACAAGTTTCTCTAGGGATAGGGAAGCTTGCACTTTAAAGATGTGTATGTTTTTCTAATGAACAATAATATAAAATAACTAATGATTAGAAGCTAACTTCTGGTAAATTCAGCAACTCTATTAGGTGTGTTACACCAGCCTGCAGATACTGGTAACATTGCAGTAATTACTGTAATTTAAGGTAGCAATTACTTTCACTGTTCCAATACAGCAGTCTAGTAACCTACTTACCTGACCCTTTTAAAACTGTGCATTATAAGGTCATTGCAAATCACAGAATAGTTCAATGACCATATAGAGCAGCAATGTTGAAGGAAAAGTTCCTTTTCAGGTCATGGAACTCCAAAGTAACTTACAATATACTATTAAGGTAAGGCAGAGGATATTTTACTTTGTATAATACAGTCACATCATCACTGTCCCCACAAACTGCTTTCATAAGAAAGAGATAGTATGGCTGCAGACATGAAGGATAAAAACCAACTGTGAAGCGCAAAATTAAAGAAACCAAAACGCATTTAGTAATTTGTTGTAAAATAAGTTATTACAACCAGTTTAATGTGAGTCAGAATTCAAAAACATGTAGCTCATAATATGTTGAAACATGCAGAAAAATGCTTTCTTTCCTATAATGACCCATAACATGCAAAATTTAAATATGTTGGCATCAGAATCTTCCTTCTGATGATCACTGTTTAATTTAGGAAAACAGATCAGAAGAAAGTTAAGAATGTTGCCTTACACCTTGACTGCCGGCTCTGGCAGGAGGCATTGTGTCGTCACACAACACATCTGTGATAAATGATTACAATTGAGCAGCTACGTCATTTCGTTATTACAGGTGACTAGAGTCGCAACTCGACTGCACAAACTAGAGTCATGCTTTCCTACAGGGATTGCAGGCTCCTGCACATACTACTACTACTACTACTAATTATAATAATAATATTTTGTGTTTTATATACCAGCACTTAATACACTTATGCTATTTCTAAGTGCTGTAAATAGCAAACGTTGTTGTTACATGGTATATGGCACTCAATTTATAGTAGAGGGGTTGAAGGAGGAGTTTGCCATGCTGGGATTCAAACTCATAAACGCATTTTGGAATTGGTAAGCCTTCAGGTCACTCCACTGCCCTACCAACTCTAAAATAAGGGCTTGAATTGCACTGAGTAAGGGAGGTAAGCCATTTCGATCTCATTTAACTGCACCCTCACTATGGGTTTGGGTGAAATCTCCTAAAGTAAATTTTAAAACAGGGTGTCAGATGGTGTATTTACTGTTTAATTTAGTGTTTAGTATAGTCACAAAGGTAGGTAAAGAAATCAATCAGCTGTAAGAAAGGTATTTCTGCCTTCTCATCCCTTGTGGACTGAAAAGCCATCCCATTCTTGCAGCTGATGTTTACTCCATTTGGTTTCCACTATATAGCTGTATTTTTGTATAATGCCACTTTCTTCTTTTATACACTACACTGGTTTGTCTTTCTTAGCTGCTTCATACATGGCGAGCATGCGCCACCCATGCCTTTTTCATGATGAGACTTCAGATAATGTTATATAAGTACTAAAGCACATTTAATATTTACCAAATCTGTGAGACTGAAAGAAATTAGACAAAACAATTTAATCACTGATGAAGTCCACGGCTAAATACAACTGCCATCTTCATTAAAAACAAGAAATAAAACAGGATTCCTAATGCTTCCTTCTTTCATCCTTTTCAAAAGTTGTCAGTCATCAACTTTATTCGGTTTTTACAAGAAAACCATAAAAGTGAAACAAATACATTTAAACAACCCCATCAAATAATTTAAAACAAACAGTACATAATACAGAGTTAAATAACAGACACTTTTGACGGATCCATATTAAAAACAATTTCATATTATCCCAATGACCCAAACACTTTTTTCAAAAGTTATTTTTCAATCTATTGTGGTTTGATGAAATGCATTTGATCCTCACATCTTTGATAACATACACTAATAATATGCAGTGTTATTTATGAACATGTATGCTAGTAACACTTATTTGCTTGCATTTGTCATATCTAATCTAAATAAGCATTGGCAAAGCTGTGAGGTCTGTCGTTGTCTGCCAGATTTTTCGCTTCCTTAATGCTTGTTCGTTTTGTCATTTTGTTTGCAAAAACTTTACTGTTGCAGTAGCTAGCAGGCCCTCACCAATATAAAAAACAAGCATTGGTAAAGTCAATAGGTCTCACCTACAGGCGAGCTGTTGGGTGTGGGTGGTGCACTGTAGATGGGGTGAGGGTGGAGAACAGGACAGCGGGTGGGGTGGATAACAGGATTGTCCACTTCATAGCGGTTTTTTCCCTTTTTGTCTTTTGGGGGAAGGGGATGTAGAAGAAACAGGGACAAGGGTGGGAGGAGAAAGAAGAAAGCAGACGACAGAGCCAGCTACAAAAGATGCATGCATTCTGTAGAGTGCCCAAATCTCGGCGCAGGCTCAAAATGCTGTGACTCTGGGCAAATCACTTAATATTCCCGTACCTACAAAAAATGAATGTGTCCTTGAGTAATTTAACTGGTGCTCGTGTGAAGCGCTCCAATACCTTTGGCTCGAGTTCGCGCTATATACAAAATGTAACCATAAAAAATTGACGCAATCGCCCGGTGTAATTTTATTTCTCCAATTGGTTATACTGCAATGAATCAACTGCAGCTTTCAGAATACACAAATTATTAACATGTAACCGCCAAACTGGAAATAAGGTGCCCTAGTGACAGAAGTCATCTGATAAAATCAGCTGCTGGCCTCTCAATTGTTTAATCATTACGTTTGTCATGCTTAGCCAGTCTTTACTTTTTTGTCAACACTGGCAGTGCTTTAAATGGGCCAGTACTGTCCGGTACGGAGTGCAGGCACTTTTTTATTTTGGGAGGGAGAGTACCGGCACTTCTCAAGAGAAATGCTATACTTTTAAATGGAGAGTACCGGCACTGGCGTAGCAAGGGGGGGGCGGAGGGGGCGGTACGCCCCGGGCGGCACGAGAATTCGGGGCGGCAGGTAAATTTATCGCCAGCACCCCCCCACCCCCTCCCCCCTCCCCCCGGCTCTTAGGCGCTCGGCGGCAAAAGGCAGGGACCGCCACGGGCGGCAGAGTGCCTAGCTACGCCACTGAGTACCGGCACTTCTGAGAAACTAGCAGGTACTCTGGTACAGAGTACCTGCACTTCTATTTTTCCATTTCAAGCCCTGGTCAACAGAACATTTTAATGCCATGTGTGTAAAGTAAACTGTGAACTACAATTCACAGAAGACATCGAGATAACGATTGCACAGCCAGGTCCTGTTGTGTCATATCCCGTTTCTTCTGCCCACAAAATACAGCAGGGCAATGGATTGGTTAACTTCAACCATGGCACTCGGAGTTCAACATTTTTTTTTACCCCTACTTTATTTTTTGTGGAAAATAAGCATTTTTTCTTGTTATTTTTTATTTTCTCATCTATAAACATACTGCGTGTTCTTTCCCACAGGTCTGAGGGCCCGAGAACGGTGCTGCCTGCTTCATGTGCCTGAGCCTGAAATTTTATTAGAAGAGAGATTATATAGTGTGCTGTGTGACGTGCACCACTTATTTTAAACTGAGTTTTCCGCATTTCTGCACAATGAAAACAATGGGGCAGATTTACAAGCCCCTTGCGCCACCTTTGCGTCACTTTTCCCATGCTAAAAGTGACGCAAAAGTGGCGCAAGGGGCTTGTAAATCTGCCCCGCTGGGGATTATTTACAAGGCCCTTGCGCCACTTTTGCGTCATTTTTAACATGGGAAAAGTGACGCAAAAGTGGCGCAAGGGGCTTGTAAATCTGCCCCGATATGCGCTGCACAGAGAGACGCACGCCCTTATTTTTTTAAGTAACACAATGTTTTGTGTTGTGTAAGCATTGCTTACCTAGCAGCCCCAGTCAATCAGAAAGAGCAAAATCGTTCAAAAGAATTGTAAAGAAAAGAGCTGTCTGTGACTACCAGCGCTGGCACATTTTCACCGTATTATGAAGTTACCAATGTGCGTGGGGACGTGTCCTAGAGAAAGGCCGGAGATTCTTTTGATCTGCCAGCCCGACTACAGATGAGGCCTCTGAACAGGGCCGGACTGGCTACCGGGCGTTTTGTTGTGCTGCTGAGCTGGGGGCTGATTTCGTTGATGGGGACTGCGTGTGCTTAAAACCATTCGTTTTGCTTTGTTTATTTCGAAGCTCACGCAGGTTCCCATCAACGAAATCAGCCCCCACCGCAGTGAAATCAGCCCCCACCTCAGTGAAATCAGCCCCCAGCTCGGCAGCACAACAAAACGCCCGGTAGCCAGTCCGGCCCTGCCTCTGAAGACTGCTGGAATAACATGTAAGCTGTTTTCGTGTTCAGAATGGGCGCTTGAGAATGTGCTCATCCTCAGAACATCCAGCTTACAACCCACAGTACACCATGATCTGCTACAAGGACAAGGGGAGTGTGGGAGGGAGCAGATGACAGAGCCAGCTAGAAAAGATGGACTCTTTAGAGTGGCTCAACTAAAAGAAAAAAATAACTCCCAAAAGTGCGAGCAGTGTAAGGACACAAGTGCTTAGGCCATGCTCTAGGGGGGGGTCACATGCAAGAAGAGGGAGGTGCAGACCTCAGAGATGACCAACAGGAAGCAAGCAATCAAGAGTGGCTTTTGAGCCCACCCATAATAATGGGAGGGCTCCAAGCTCACCAACAGTAAACAAAATGTCTCAAAGAGACAGCGCATGTGGTATCTATGCGAAAATTAAAAAGGGCTTCTAGCCAACATATTATTTTTGGCATTAGACGCCATTGCCGGAGTAGTCACTGATACTAAACAGAACTACACTAAACAGAACTACTTTGAGCTAAGATCTGTTCGTTGGGAAACAGCAGAATGCTGTCACTTGGTGAAGTTAGCCAATGGTTGAAGTTAACCAATCCATTGCCCTGCTGTATTCTGTGGGCAGAAGAAACGAGTAAGTGACACAACAGGAAACCAATGGGTGAAGATGGATTCATTTTATTGAGATTAAAAGGTCTTATTAAACGCCAGACATGAAAATAGCCTAAAATCCTGTCATAAATTGTTTTCCTTCAGCAGACCTGAAGTATTTCGGTCACATTAAAATTTAAATGGCAAACCCAGATTTCAGTTGCGTTGAGTGCACTTATAATGTTAGTGCATGAAACATCGAGGTAAGCACTATTTGTCATCATGCCCAATGATTTTATTTCATCTTTTACTATAAGATTAAAAAAAATATAGCAGGGTTATACATTAACTTTGCTAATTGTCACGTTATCAAGCAGTGGATTAAGGGTTAAACATGTTAAAAATTGCTACTTACTCTTTGTTGTGGAAAGAATATGTGCACCTTTTGACAAATTAATTGCCAAATCAATTTTATAATTAACATCTTGAACTTCATCAAGATGTATCTAGCTTGTATGCCCCAAATGCCTTCTTAGTCAATAATAATATTTTATTTTAATCGATGTGTAGACATGCTCTTACTCGGTAAACTACGAACGGCATGTTCCCTGTACAGATACATTTATTTTGAGCTCTTCATCACCTATTAAAATAGGCTATGATATGAAAAACAACGGTGTGTGTTCTGCCGCTACTAGGCTTCGACTTCCTTTTTGCTCTCACTAAGGAAACATCAAGCAGGAAGAGGTAGCTTCCCTTCCACCAACCCCCTCACGACAGAGTGGCTCCTGTAAAGGTGATACAGGTTAACCCGGACATTAGCCCAGTCCAGCATTATTCTCAACTTAATGCTCTGTTGCAAACGTTTTGCTTCTGCCTGTGCGAGAGAGCAAAAAATGTCACCAGTGCGCAAATTTGCACTGCTCTTGAGCAATTTATACTATCTGGTCTGTGGTTGTTGGGTCACATTCTGTTTTGGTGGTTTTCATCCCTACTGTGTTTTCGGTGTGTTGTTATTTTGCCTATTATGCCATAATATATATTCTGGGTCTCAGCATAATTGAAATTGACTACTGAGAGGAGGGTTGTAGACAGCGCAGAAGCTGCTGATTGCAAAGTATTCTGAGCCACCCATTACTTTCAGATCAGCGCATGCATCCTGCATGCCAGCATTGTGAGGGGAAAAAGAGCCAGCAGGTGATCCAAGCCACAACATGACTAGTGATCATTTTGAGCCACAGTGTATTTTCTGCTCACTTCTGCAGCTGGTCATAGTAAGAAGCTTGAGCTCTTCTGTGTAACCAGTGAGTGGGACCATTAAACCCAGCGAGGATGATGATTGTAGTTCTTCAGGTGGTTTCCCAGGCATCAGGAGGGCCGTTGCGAGTGCCTCTCGAGTAGTGGGGGAAGGAGCGTCTGTTCGAACATTGAAATCAACGAATTTGGGATCTAATTGGTCTGCAAAGTAAGCATACAGTTCGAGCGGCAGGCCATCTGCTCCTGAGACTTTCCCCGTCCTAGTAGAGAAATAGAATCTTTGACCCCCTTTATGGAAATTGGGCGCCCCAGTTCCGTCATGTTCTGATGTGCTAATTTGGGTAAGGAGATAGCGTCAACGTAGTCATCTATGCTAGAGTTGTCCTACATTGCATTAGCATGCAGCTGTTGGTAGTAGCTTAGCAAAGCTTTGGTAATGGTTTCTTGTGATTCTTGTAAATATCCCTCAGGTTCTATGATCTTGTTCAGGATGGAAACCCACCCTGTCTGGGTTGGCTAACCAAGCGGGCAGTTTTCTTGGCTTGTCGTCTTCTGTATGTTGGCAGGCCAGGAACACTGTAAGGGGAAAATGTATAGTTGGTGATATATATATGGTCTGTGACTAATTGGTTTTCAATCTCTCTTATGCGCCCATCTAACGCATCAAACTGTTGGGGGATAGATTTTCTAACCCCTACAGATGTCTGTACGCAATGTCCACAAAGCTTCACCTTAAAGGCTTCCCAGATAGTGGCATGAGAGCCAGTTGAACCTCATTTCCTACAAAATAATGGTCAATAAACTCCTTAATTGACACACAGAAAGCATGGTTCTCTAGTACATCGCGCTGAAGTTTCCTTTTGTGTTTGGGTGTTGTACTTTGTCTCCACAAAAAGTGCATCAACAATGGATTGTGATCTGATATGGTTCGGCCTAAATATTCTGCCATGTCTACTGCTGGTTATAGGCTGGAATGTGCTACTAATCGATACATTCGAACATGGACATTGTGGAATGACTAGTAATAAGAATACTCTTGTGTAAGTAGGTATACATGCACCAAATATCCTTGAAGGACCAGTTTTGGAGCCAGTCTCAAAGAATCATGGCTGTGATGTGAGCTGAAGCATTTGGTAGTGGTGAATGAGAGCAATCTAGGTGTATGTCAAGTACCCAATTGAAGACTCCTCCAATAATTGCTGGGCTATCCAGCCATGATGCTAGAAGCGGGATAGGGAGGAGTAAAAATGTGATTTGTCTCACATTGGATGCGCATATATGGCTGAGCAGCAGCGATATGCCGTCTAGCTTTTCCTCTAGTATGACCTATTTCCCATGGCTGTCTATGAGTCGGTTGCAGATTTCAAACGGGACTCCAAGGCAGACTCAAATAAGCATACCTCGAGCCTAAAATGTATATCCAGTGAATATCATGTGCCCCCACCATTTTGTTTGAGGCTTTTGTCCCGCACTGTGCGCTAGGTGGGTCTCCAAAAGCATCGCAATGCGCATATTGCCTTGCGATGTAAAAATGAATGTACTGTGTATCGCTATGGGGTAGTGGGACTACCCCAAACATTCCATATTAAGATTTTATAAGTGTTCATCCCCATCCTCCTACCCAATGTGTTGGTTGTTCATCATCATCAAATCTTTATTTCGGTAAAGATTACCATAAAAGACACAGATTCAGAGGATGAATTACGTATATGTCAATATACATCAAAAGATGCACTTCAATGATAAAATTATACAATTTTAAAAGATAGCATTAAATGTAAAAACTCACAAGGATAAAAATAGACATGAAATTAAACTACGGGTGGTGTATAGATCTCATTAGCCTCATAGATACAAACCATCCCGATGCTAAAACATAGGCATACTTGCAGATACATTTCCTACATGAGCCAAGTTCTAGTGGAGATGTTGTAAGTACTCTATGTTACATTAGTTGTTATATTAAGACAGCATTTCCAACATGGATTTATGGCAGTGATGGATAAATCGAGGAGATGGATCAGTCATCTGTCTCTCTGTCTATACAATGCAGAACATTAAAAAATATTTTAAACATTTTTTACAAAAGGAAAAAAAACTTAAAAGAATGCTAAATAATATTGCTTGCTCTTTCTAATTTACTGTCAAATATAGCAGCAATATTTTAATAAGGATTTAGACACAAATGCTGATCATAGGGTTAGGCCGGGAAGGATTCAACGCCCTTCTTCTGATTGCCCATGCAATTCCCAAATATTTTGCAATAGCACACACAAATAGAGGTCTTGCATCAGATTTTAGTATATGCAGAGCCACTCTGTGATCTCGAGTGCCAAGTTCTCTACAAACAGGAGAGAGCCATCTACTCCTGGGTTTAGTGTATGCTTTGCATGCAAAGAGGAAGTGAGAATAGATTCTTGTGGAGAGGGACAGCAGGGACAGCCCTTTGGTACTGCTTTGTTAGACAGCCATGAATTTGTAAATGAATTAATAGGCAGGCTGCCAAATCTGAACTGAATATATAATTTTCTATCGGCCGGCACTTTAATAATATCAAGGTAACTTCCAAGGGTGCGGTTCTACTTAATATCGTTAAATTCCTCGATCAGTCTCCCTCGATTGCCGGCTAAAACGGCAAAGTGCTCAACCCCTTCCCAATAGAGGATTTTAATCTGACTTGTAGTGAGGAGTGGTGGAGAACCGATATTGGGGCCGATTCCGATCTCGGCCGGTAGTGCTCCGAATCGGATTCGGCTTTACCGGATCCGATTCGGAGCCCTGTTTCCCGACTGAACCGTACGCGGGTCCGGCTGAGCGAGTACGATGCGAAATCGCCGACCGACTCGTCCGGGCGTCCCGACCGCTCCGACCGACTCGCTCCCGGCTCGAACCGCTCCGACCGACTCGCTCGGACTCGACTCGCACCGCGCAATGGAGACGTTTCCCGGCCGGGTAAGTACGATGCGCGCCGCGAGCAGTCCGACTGAGCCGCGCACTCCGGCTCGAAAGAGCTGTCGGAGCCGTACTTTGGGGGTCCGTGTCGGACCCCCTGTACGCGTAGCCGCGCGAGTCGCACACAGGGGGGACCCATGGGTCCCCCCCTACCTGTGCGTGTACGGCGCGAATCGCTTCGCCGCGTACCCGCTGTAGGGGGCGCCCTTGTCCGACTCGCAACCATTGAGTCAATGGGAGCCCGCGTACGCGTTGTACGACCGGCTCCCATTGACTTCAATGGGAGTCCGACCGACTCGAGTCCGATAACATACGGACGCATCGTACTCGTTCGGTCGGACTGCACGGGTCCGATTCGGTCGGAAATCTCTCCGGGTCCGGCTCGGTCGGAGAAATTTCCGGCCCGAATCGGAATCGACCCCATTGTGTCCCACTAGACCTATGTGTGACAGGAGGCTTTTGACGTGCTTTGTCCAACCAATTTTATGCATGGAATCCAGGGCACAAATCTCTTGGAAAGCGGCAGCATACACCGATAATTCCGGGGTGGATACCAGCCGATACCAGAACAATAGGGGGTGGAGCTTCACTAATTCACTTATGGGTTTGATGCCCATGTCTAGCAATAGTGGGCGAGTGGGGGTACTCTGTGGGAGAGAAACCACATTTTTAAGGAACCTATTCTCCAGGGATATCAGGTTGTTGGCTTTTACCATCCCCCAAAGCTCAGCACCATAAAGGGCACTGCTCACGGACTTACAACTATACAATTTTAATGCCGGAGCAACAGGCTTAGTGTGGGAGAGGCGGTGTTCTTTACGCAGGACCCCGGTTACCTGGGAAAATTTGAGGAAGGCCTTATTAAGACGGTGGTTCCAGGCCATGTCCTCGGAAAGTTTTACTCCCAGGTAATTGAAGGAGCTGACTCTCTCCAGTGGGACATCATTTAGAAACAGATTACCCTTAAAAGATTTATGGGGATTTAGGAGCATGAGCTTGGTTTTTGCTGTATTGATTTCAAGTCCCCTCCCATCGCAGAAGAGCTTGAAGTGGTCTAATAGGTTCTGCAAGCCCTTTGGAGTCTTTGAGACGAGAAGCGTGTCGTCTGCGAATAGGAGGGTAGGTATTTTTTGCTTTGCTAGGGTCGGGGCATCCGCTGGGATGGCAGATAAGGCCTCTGCTATATGATTGATATACAATGAGAAAAGAGTTGGGGCCAGAACACATCCTTGGCGGACTCCCCGCTGCACCATGATGGAATTGGTGACCTGTCCCTGGCTACCACACCTGACCATGGCAAAATTCTCATCGTGAAGCCTAATTAAGAGTGAAAGAATACCTGCAGGCATGCCCATCTCCCTAAGCACCGCCATAAATTCTCCCTGGGAACAAGGTCAAATGCAGTTTTTAAGTCAATAAATGCAATATACAGACTCCCTTTATCCAACAAGACCACCTTCCAGTAGAGCATATAAAGTCGAAAAACCTGATCGACTGTGCCCATTTTTCTTCTGAAGCCCGCTTGGAGGGAGGATAGAATGTCATTTTCCTCCATCCAGTCCGTGATTTTCGCTAGAAGTGAGCGACAGACGACTTTCTGAACACAGTCGATCAGGCTGATCGGCCGGTAGTTTGCAGGCATTGACCTATTGCCCTTCTTAAAAATAGGAATGACTTCCGCTCCTTTCCAAGATCCAGGGATGCTCCCTCCTCCCGTGATGTCATTAGCAAGGGTTAATATGTATGTGGCCCAGTTTCCCCTATCTGACTTAAAAAGATCTCCTGGAATGCCGTCAGGGCCTGGAGCCTTGGCGGGAACGATTGCATCCAGTGAGGCCGATATTTCCTCTCTAGTGAATATTAGGTCATATGAAGGTTGCACTGGATCGGGAGCTAATGCTTCCGTAGTTTGTGCTAAGGGAAATGAGTAGAGAGAACCGAAGTGTTCCTGCCACTGGTGAGGGGGGATATTATTGGCTAGGGGCGGGGACCTTTCGTGAATGCCCTTGCCCGCAATTGACCAGAACACGCGGGCATCGGGGCTCAAGAGAGACTCTCCTAGTTCTACCCACCTCCTTTCATCCCAATCCCTCTTGGCCTTCGTTTGGGCTAGTTTGTACTGCTTCCTCAGTTCCCGAATTGACGGAATGTCCCCGTGCCGTAAGGCAAGGGTCAGCCGTCTTTTTAGAGTTCTGCACTCTTTTGAGAACCAGGAGGATACGTTTTTAGTCTTTGCTTTTTTCGACCTAGGATTATGTTGGTAAATGGTAAAGTTCTTGGCCAATTGTTCAAAAAACTTGGAGTGTAAGGTACTACAGCTAGCTCTGGTGGAACTGTCTCTAGCCCTAAAGGACAAAAGTTCCGGGTGGTTTTCAAGATCTTGTTTTAATTTAGCGAGCTTAGGTTCGTCCACTGATATTGTAGACCATTTTAGGCGACGCCCATCGTTAGAAGGAGTCACCTCCCTTGTATAGAGGTGATCTTGGGCTGCCCTAGTATTCGCAACCCACGGTTGCTCAATTGCGAGACTCAAGAGATTATGGTCACTTTCACTTGTTTCAATTATAGACATATCAAACACGAGTGGCCATAAGCAGAGGTCCACCAAAATGTAATCGATCCGACTCGACCCTCTGGGCCCGACAAAGGTCATACCCCCATCTTTATCAGACTTGGTCCTTCCATTAGCAGCCCATATCCTGTGTGTGAGGCTAAGGGAGTTTAACTGGAGTGCTGCTTGGGACCATTTCTTTATTGGAGGCAAATCTAATGAAGGGACTGTCCACATATTATCTTCCTCTTTAATCTCGAGGATATCTTCCCGGTCAAGAGGCTCAAAAGTTACATTAAAATATCCTGCCACAACTAATGGGAGGTCAGTCGGTCTTGCATCCAGTAACTCATCTAATGCCTGTATAGTAGATGACCTGCCTGATCTTGGGCTTCTTGCATAGACATTTACAATATCTAGCAACTTTCTTTGGGTGCCTTTTAGTCTGACCCAAAGGAGGTCATTGCTATTGGTCTGATGCTCCTTTATCTCAAGCTTTAATGCAATTTGGATCAGGATAAGTAGCCCTCCAGAAGGACGGCCATGTTTAGAAGGGATTGCCGGCTTGTGGAACGTGACAAACCCTGGAATATAAACAGGTGTCAAGCTCCAAGTTTCTTGTATCATACAAATGTCGTGGTGGTTGATTATCTCATGCCAATGGGGGAGAGCTAGTTTCCCCCTTATTCCTGCAACATTCCAAGAAGCTATTTTGAGTTTCAATGTCTCTTCCAGATTTATCAAACTGGAGGGCAGAATTACTGGGGCTTCATTGACCATGAGAGAATTCTGATGGCTTTGTAGGCTTTCTTCCCCATCCTGGTCATTATCTCCTAGTTGGAAATGGGTTACACTAGATGATCTAAAATGGGGCCTTTGTATCTCTGCCTCATGTTCCGAGGGACCCCCTTCCAAGCCCTTATCCATAGATGAAAAAGTGAAAACATTATCAATATTAAAATTGCACGCTTGTTTCTGACAAGGGTCTGTGAGTAGTCAATCGATTTGTGATAAGATAGAGGCAGATAAGTCCCTTTGGGGCATCGATGGATTCTTATGATTGACTGACAGTGAAGGAATGTTATACTTCAATTGGATGTTGGTTCTAGGTGGAGGGCAGGATCTTACTTCTAGGGCAACTAGGTCATGCGCTAGGTTTTCGCTCGTTAGGGTCAGTTCTACTGCGTCAACTGGGCTATTATTCAGAACACATCTCCTGGCCCTCAAGATGTCGTCCCTTATAACAGAACGGCATCCCCTTACCTGCCTTATCCAATAAATGGCTTTGTTTTTTAAAACTTCGCCGTTTTCAAGTTTATTGTTGCAATCAAGCTTTGGTACATTGGTCATAAAAATAATAGACTGAAGAGCAACTTTGGAGATAGGGCGTAACTGTGCTAATAGAGGGACCTCACTACGGCCTTCATGACGAATAAATGGGTCATTCTCCGTAGATGTATAAAGCGCGCTCTGGCCCCCGGAATGTGCTATATGACCTTCTCGAGAGATGTCGTGACTGGGTAATTGGCAATGGTGGCCCCCCTTGCGGCCAGCTTGATTAGTAACTTTAGATGTAGGAATTATAGTTGGGAATTTGCCGATTGCTTGTGTGTTATGAGCGATAGAGTGATTTGCTTTAATCGTCATACATACACTCTCAGAATTAGTTAGTGACAGTGGCTTGTGTATATTGCAATCTTCTAAACTAAGAAGTCATTTTGAAATAAGTGTAGTCAGCGTACCTACTGTTTCTTTGAGGGCCATGATTTCCCTCTGTAGGTCTGCATTAGATGGGCTTAAAAGTATGCTCTCAGTTTCCCTCTGCGGGTCCACAATAGTTGGCATTAAAACAGCGTCCTGGGTCACACATCTCCCTTGACTAGAGGTGGTGAGCCTCCCGCTCGGTTCTTTGATGCTGGGACCCATACCCTCCTTGTTTGTGTCAATATCAGGCATGTCTGGGTTGGCCGCTAGGGGTGCAAACCTATTGCTCAAGGGTAAGTCAGACTGGGTCCTGCTCTGAGTTTCCCTAAAAGAAGGGTCTTCAATTTCATCAGGAGTTTTTGTAATTTGTTTCTTGTTGGCTGCCCTTTTGAAAAGACTAGGGATACTGCCAGAACCCTTGTTGTCAACAAGGCGAGGGGGGAAGATGGTTGGGGGCCTTTGTGTGAGTGGGCAGATGTTTTTCTCGAAGATGTAGGTGACGTGAGGAGACCCTCACAGTCAGAGATTAACGACTCAATTCGGTCAATCACACTCTCCCCACTCTCACCCCCCCTCTCAACCCCCAAGCTAGATTTCTGACGTATTTTTTTTGTCTTTTTCCTCAGAGCGCCTCCCAAGCCACCCTCAGTGTTTTTGCGCTTGCCCATGTTTACATGCAATGTATCTTGAAAGAGGAGCAATGGGCCTGGTTACCAACAGTTGGACCGGTCATAACTTTAAAGGGCAGAAGGAATTGTCACAGTACCTCGAATGGAACCAGTCCGAGCTCCTTGTGCTTTCGATAAAAGTGTTTTTTCAGGGGGGTGGCTCAGCCCGGCCTCCTCCGGTCTTTGACGGGCAAGGACGGGCCCGCCCTTGGCCCGGGCTTAGCCCGGGCGCGACCCGGGCACGTCCGCGCGCGTCCCGCGCTGCGGGAGTTCGCTCCTGATTTTAAAGCGCCTCCTGGCGCTGGATTGGCTGCGAGTCGTTAGCGGCTCCGGCCGCAAAAGGAACCAGCAGGAAAGGAGCTGATGGCGGGACCCGCGCTGCGGGAGCCCGCTCCTGATTTTAAAGCGCCTCCTGGCGCTGGATTGGCTGCGAGGCGTTAGCGGCTCCGGCCACAAAAGGAACCAGCAGGAAAGGAGCTGATGGCGGGTTGGTTGTTCAGTTTCAGGAATTGCCTCCCAGTGGGTTAAGCACCTGGGATGTGACTTAGAAAGAGTCAACTCTCTCGTTGCCATCCCCACAACCCACCCCTAGACCAGCACCTCAACTTTCCCGACCCAAGATAAGAAAAACTGAATTGAATCAGCATCAAATTCAGATCCCCAATTTTTGCCTGAGCAGGAAAATCTGTGCAATGAATCAGGAAAAGTAGAAGGGGTGCTAAGGCCCATCTTGAGAAGCAATAAAGCCTCAACAGTATATGGCTAGATCTCGGCCAGCCTAGCCCCCAGGCTGGTGAGTATCTGTTTTGGGGGTTAGATTCCTCGGGTACCACCGTATAGATTAAATCAAATCAAGTCCGACATGTTCAACCCATGGCTAAAACAAAGGGTGAACTTTGACAACCCTGACGGAAGAAAAAATTACCCCATGAGCATAGTCCTTTGTAATCTCAGATCAGTTCATCAAATGTGTGTGGTGTTACAATGGGTATGTTGCTCGAATATGAATTTACCTTGAAAAAACAAAGACAAGAGGTGTTTGGCAAAACAGGAACAGTTGGTTTAATTAAACACTGTGACCGGGAGTACATCATACAGAAACGGGTATGAGGACTGACTCAAAGTACAATCCTTTTGAACGCCTTTATATATATTTCTTGGAGCATTATAAAACAGTAAATATATCCTGTTTAGGGAGAGGAATGTGGGCCTAGTCATGGAGCCATAAAGTACTCACACCTGATGACAAATGCAGGTGGGTCTCGACCTTGCGTGGACTCAATGAGGGCCAGTGGGTAACTTGTCCAGATGTCCGGCATGGGGGGCATGTGATCACTACATGTGCTATGTGGTCACTACATGTGCTGTGTCCTGTTGGCTGAGTGTTCCTAACTTCATGTGGCATCTAAGTTTATGATGTTTTGGGACTGTGCACCCACCCCTCCGGCCATGTGCATGTTATTGGGGCCAGTCTACCCAGACCATTATGATGGCACTGTCTATCTGTGGAACTAATCTGGGTTTTTCCTATTCACGCATTTGTTCTGCTGGTTACGTGCCACCCCACCTGTGATCTGTCAATCAATTGCCTCAGGTCTAGGTCGCAGGGCCTGCCTGACCACGTATTTCTGATTTGGGGTTGATGGAGAGGTCATCCCAGGTGATTTTTACAACAGTGATTCAATTTCGTTTTTATGCACACATGTATCATTGTGTACATTCCCCCCAGTTGAATTTTCAACTACATCATTTACCCCATACTTCATCACAGTCACATTATATGGGGCTCGTCGTGTTTCAGTTTTAACTATTACTACTTCCCTAGTTATTTGCATTCTACCTGATTTGAGGACTGCATTTTTACAGCAGGAAACCCCCACTTGTAGGAAACTACAGTACAAAAATGAAAATTGGCAGCAATGACGTTCACAGTCCTGTCACAAACTGGGGAAGCCAGGAAAACCAACTGATGTACCAGTCCTGCTCAGGGGCACCTCCCTCCTTATGCGTGTTGGTTTGTAAACAATGCAGAGCTAGAATGGCAAGAGTCAGAGTCCCATTGTTCATGTCAGCGCCTAGGATAAACGGGCGAAAGGACGCACCGACCTTGGCCTACAGCCCTCCCTCCATTGCGGTCATCAAGTCCAACACATATCGATGTTGCATCACCATGAGGCGGATGTCTCTTAGTTCTTCCTTGAGGGCATTAAGGCCGAGCTCAGTACTGTTCATCATTTACATCATTCCCATCTGGTTATTTGCAACCAGCACGCATTCACTTTCGTCTGCACAGTGAAGAAGAGTATGGACCCTCCCGCATTGACATGTGTGTCAGAAAACAGCCTGAATTCTACCAGAATGTCCTTGAACTGAGCCCAGCCAAAATAATTGGCAGTTCTTTTCTCTCGAGCCTGTTGCAACAGAGTTGTTTTCTTCTGTAGGGAATGTTAGTACAACTCTGACAGATCTTCCCCAGGAATGACCAGTGTAGGGGTGTGTATGGTGACCAGGGAGCACAGGCACCGCCATCTGGGGATGAGCTGAGTGTAGGCAAACTAGCCGCACTGCCAGTAGGTCTCCATCAGCATAGAGGTGCCCCATTGCATGTCTGGTATGTGTAGTATTGCACCACAGTTTTCATTTGCGCCGAGTGGGATCGTTCCTTTGCCTCTGAAACACAAGGAATACAGTGTAAGTTTCTGTAAAATTATGGGTTGCCCCTTCCCTTCCAACCATGTGTACCTATCTACCTCAGTATCCCATATTTCCAGAAATGGGTTATCTATGCTGGTTTTTAACCCTTCCCTATGAGACTCATTTCCCTTCATATCATCGAGGTGGATGGCCCTACACTGGAATTCTATGTCCGGCATTCATTTGTTATTAAAGAAGACTGCCCCAGACACACTAAGGGCCACCCTGGGACCACAGACGGAAGCAGGAGCGGACGTGTTTGAGCACTGGTGCAGGGCTCTGCTACCTCCAAGAATCTCTTTTCTGGAAAGTCTCGGGTCCAAACAGTATCCTCCCCTATGGTGCCCCACCTGCGCATCCTATCTAGCTCTGTTTGAATTTTCCTAGGATTTGTGAAGATGAACAGTGCTGTGGGATTGGCCTCGTAACAGGCCATGTTCACTACTACTGTATAGGGTTCTACTCTGTTGGGTTGTATCTTGCCCCTAACCCTACATAGGTACAGGTGGAGAAGGCATCTCACTTTTTTTGGGGGGCTATTTCTTGGGATAAGTAAAGCCTGTCTGCGCCTACTGCATGTGGTATCAGTGAACAGAGGAAACATGGCCTGGCTGATGTCTAAGCACCCACGGCGTTCATGTGCTCATACCATGTGTTGCGTAACAGTGCGCTGTGTAGTGTGTGTGAATTACTAGTTCACACACACATCTGTGACTGGGGGTAAGTGTCTGAAAAGTTTCAGCGCTCCATCCATCATCTCTTTGTGTTTGCTTTGTTTGCCCTAAGTTGGCAGAGTATGCCCAGACGTGGTCCCTTGCTCACTTTGCCACTGGATTCAAGCTAGCCTGGCTGATGAAGGTTGTTACCCAGAAACCAGTCTCAGGATGCTTGTTTCCGGTTCAGGGAAGACCTGGCTTGGCAGTTCAGGCTGGACTGTTCCCATGAGGCACAGGGTCAAGACTGATTTGCATATGGCTGAGTCTGAGCTGAGGTGGCGAAGTGAGCTAAAGAATGATGATGGATTCAACCCAGATCTGTGACTGGGGGTGAGTGTCTGTAAAGTTTCAGCGCTCCGTCCATCATCTCCTTGTGTTTGCAGTGTCCCAGATTGGGCCTATTTGCTACCCTAGCAGGTGTTTGTAAGGCCTCATGCATGTCAGCTTGATTGCTAGGCTGGATACGGTGGTGAGCCTAATTCTGAATACCTCACACGGAGCTGTGATGGAGTTTTGCGGACTCTCTCCTTCATGGCATCCCCCTCTCCCTTCGGTGATGTCTTATCCAAGATTTCTGGGCCTGTTGTCCCTGGCTGTGACCATGGACTTCCAACCAGCAATACACTACCTTCGTTGTTTTGGAGGGACATGGCCCCACGAGCAGGCTTAGAGTGTTTGGAGAACTTTGAGGGAAAGGGAGAGGCAGAATATTTGCTCACTGGAAAGTTGGTGCGAGGCCAGAACTCGCTGAATTCCGCCTGATATGAGTAATGGACTGGCACAATGGATTGTTCTAGTGAACATCCCTGCTGACTTGGCGCCATGCAGTGCTTTTTTGCATTTGGATGGAGTTTTATGCGTGTGTTATGGACGTTATGGGGTTCTTCATCATGAAGTGTGCGGGAAAGCTGGTTTCTGACACTGGAACAATGCTTCATTTTGGAACTGAGAAGGGGCCTCCATTTGCCTGGAGGCTGTTGCCTGTAGTTGGGACCACACACCATGAGGGAATGTTGGTCCTGGGTCAGAGGCCCGAGAGTGGGGTCCGTTTGATTGGCTATTGAAACCCGTCCCAATTGGACTTGGGGGAGGGACTCCCCTCAATGCCTAACAATAAAGGGGCCAGATGCACAACCGTTTTTTGCGGTCGCAAATGGGAAATCGGCCCGTTTGCGACCGCAAAATTGGTCTGCCCCATGTACAAACCCTATTTTGCGGGGTCAGTAACCTATTACCGACTCGCAAAATAGGGTTTGTCACTCGCTATTAGGAAGGGGCGTGCCAAGGACGTCCCTTCCAAAAAGCGACTCGCACTTCAATGTACAATTGGTTTGCGACCGCAATTGTGGTCTCAAAACACTTGCAGTTTACCACCTACTTCAAGTAGGTGGTAAGCCACTTGCAAACGGGAAGGGGTCCCCAGGCGACCCCTTCCCCTTTGTGAATGGATGCGAATATATAGAGGGCCACTGGCTTTTTTGAGAGCAGGCAGTGGTCCCACGGCCTGCTGCCTATTCTTAAAAAATGAAACAGAAACGTTTGATTATTCTTTTTAAATGCAGCCTGTTTTCCGTTAAGCAAAACGGACTGCATTTAAAAAAAAAACTGCTTTATATAAAAAGCAGTCACAGACATGGTGGTCTGCTGACGCCAGCAGGCCACCATCCCTGAGAGTGCTAGCTATTCTCAATGGGGTCGCAAATTGCACCTGCCTCATGAATATTTATGAGGCATGCAATTTGCGACCCCATTAGGAATTGCAAATAGTGTCTGAGACACTGTTGTGCATTCCTATTTGCAAGTCACAAATTGTGAGTCATGATTTAAGTCATGATTGTGAGTCATGATTTAATTTGGCAGGAGACAGGAGGCACAGTACAGTCCCATCTTCTGAAGCTTCCTTTTGGCTTCTGTGAAACTTGCACGGTAGTGCTGAACACCAAGAGTGTATTCTGGGAATATCATGACCTTTTGGAGTCACTGTAAAAAAAAGCCAGTGCTATATGTAATTGGGAAGATTATCACCTTTAGCACCTTCCTATTATCAAATGATGCAAACATTATTTTGCTGGGCCTTAACCTCTGTCTTCTGCTCGTCCCTCTAGAAAACGAACTCGAGAGGTGAGCTGTTCCTGTTTCTGAAGATCCAACATCTGTGGCTGAAGTTACTGAAATGTTGTTTCCCTGTTTCGCACCTTAGTAAGCCAAGGTCTAAGGCCACAGTGTCTGCTTTCACTTCTAATGTAGATTTGGTGTCCAGGACAGCCAGTAGGATCTTGTCTAGCATTGCTGTCGGTGTGATCATTAGTTCTGGTGTTCCCAAAGGGTCATGATCAATCTTAGGCATAACAACTTCTGAGGGCGTCGGGCAAGTAGTGCTTTAGAGGGCCACTGGCTTTGTAGCAGTCTAGGAGGGTCCAATTTGGAATAGATAGCCCAACCTGCCTCACCCAGTGCATGGGAAAATGAGCACCTGAAATATGAGGTCCCCGATATGTAGGGGCACCTAAGAACCAGCTCAGTCAAGGTGAGGGTGCCAGGGCTAAAAACTGTAATCTTTCGCCTTCTGGTTGGGGAATGGTGTAAAGGCAGGTGATAGTCCTTCTTTGATAGTCCACTAGAGCCAAGACCGTGGACCCACCAGATGATTGCCTACTCTGACAATCCCTTCATGAGAGCCATGACTCAATCAAGATGTGCCCAGCCAACAGTGTGGCTTTGCTCCTTATGGATCCTTTGATGCTGCTCTCTGCCCATCCCAGGTATCTGTAGTGCCAGTTGAAGTGCTGCTCCTGGTCGCTGCTCCTATATTTAGTTATATTGGGTTCTCCGAGGCTAGGGTCCCCCCAGTAGCTCGGACCAACAGGGGTGCACTGTGCATGCATGAGCTGTAGGCCCGCATGCAGCCACACAGCCTGTTGCTGTCAGTGTTGGCTCGGTATTTAGGGGGTTTCTTAGTTCCCATCAGTCTGCCGAGCGATCCATCTGGGACTTAGAGGGGGCGACTGTCCGGGAGAGTCATGAGAAGTTTGAGCCCTGTTGGTCCTGTTCTGCCCAATTTGTTGGTTGTTGCAGTTTTCACCATCACCAGAAGTCTATTGTTATGCAGAGCAGCTTAGGGGAAGGATAGCACTGTCTTCCTTTGTCCCGAGCATCTGTGGGTGGCCAGATGTTTCTGTTGCAAAGAGGGTGATTGGCTCCAATGGAGGCCTGGGCTAATTCTCCAGCTTGTCCCCCTCTGAGCCCCACCACTTACCATTCCTTGATCCCTCACCAGTATACTCCAGCGAGGGTCGTAAAAGCTGCCACTTCCTTCTAATTGGCTCACGAGGACACCGCAAGGCAGTGACAGAGATCCCTGGGTGGCAGCAACCACTGTTCTCCACTTCGATTTGCAGGATCGGCTTTGCTTGCCTACCTTCTGTGGAGGGACCCTAATTCACCACTCAGCCACCATTACCAACGTGGTTGAAACGAGTTGTCAGGTCTGTTTGTGCTAGTATGGCTTTTCTCCAGTTAACGCAGCATTATTTTATTGGCAATACAGTCACTTTTGGTGGCGACCCAGGGGGTCAATATATCATAAAAAGGTCAATCAAGTGGGTTTTCAACTGACTATCAGTGTTTACACATTTTGCACCATTATTTCCAGTGTTTGTAGAGAATTTCACTTTTATCACTCTTTTCTTACTCCACCAACATTGCTTGACATATACGTGCAATACACATGAAGTTATGAATGGTCCAAACACACCATTGCGCATTTGTTCTTGTACTAACTTTCCAGAATAGCACAAACACCCATTCAAAAAAGGAATCTTGGGAACTTTCTCGTTGGTTCTTTCCAGGCATGTGCTACTGGTGAGGGATTCCCTGGTAGTTACAATTTATCGTACGGTTCTACATTCATTCATTCATTGCCTAAACTGCCTGCTGATAGGCTGCTTCAGTAAGCCACAACATGATTTGTTCACAGGCCCCTCTGGAATTCTGGGACATGAAGCAGCCTATCAGCAGGCAGTTTAGGCAATAAATGTAGTGTGGCCCAAACGCTGTTTTAATCTGTGGGACTGAACCTATGAGGAAGGAGGTTTCCGAAACGCGTCAGGCTGCTCCTGCTGCGTGTATGGTCTGCCGTGCACTGCTGCTGCCCGAGTGCTTCCTCAATTTGTGGGTAAACCTTGGAGCAACATATTTTCACGGCTGCCCAGCCGTGGAGGGAGCACCACCGCTAGGATTGGCAAAGCGGTCTGGGAGCTGGAAATACGTCCAGTTCCACATGGAGCAAGCAGCGCCAGGAATTCAGACTGCGCACACACCGGGGCCCATTGGAGGGCTATGCATAAAGGACCCAGAGGACACGGCACCCATTCGGGTGAGATTGCCGTACTACATGTCCCAGAATTCCAGAGGGGCCTGTGAACTAATCATGTTGTGGCTTATTGAAGCAGCCTATCAGCAGGCAGTTTAGGCAATAAATGTAGTGTGGCCCAAACACTGTTTTAATCTGTGGGACTGAGCCTATGAGGAAGGAGGTTTCCGAAATGCGTCAGGCTGCTCCTGCTGCATGTGTGGTCTGCCGTGCACTGCTGCTGCCCGAGTGCTTCCTCAATTTGTGGGTAAACCTTGGAGCAACATATTTTTACGGCTGCCCAGCCGTGGAGGGAGCACCACCGCTAGGATTGGGAAAGCGGGCTGGGAGCTGGAAATACGTCCAGTTCCACATGGGGCAAGCAGCGCCAGGAATTCAGACTGCGCACACAGCGGGCCCATTGGAGGGCTATGCATAAAGGACCCAGAGGACACGGCACCCATTCAGGTGAGATTGCCGCACTACATGTCCCAGAATTCCAGAGGGCCCTGTGAACTAATCATGTTGTGGCTTGTTGAAGCAGCCTATCAGCAGGCAGTTTAGGCAATAAATGTAGTGTGGCCCAAACGCTGTTTTAATCTGTGGGACTGAGCCTATGAGGAAGGAGGTTTCCGAAACGCGTCAGGCTGCTCCTGCTGCATGTGTGGTCTGCCGTGCACTGCTGCTGCCCGAGTGCTTCCTCAATTTGTGGGTAAACCTTGGAGCAACATATTTTCACGGCTGCCCAGCCGTGGAGGGAGCACCACCGCTAGGATTGGCAAAGCGGGCTGGGAGCTGGAAATACGTCCAGTTCCACATGGGGCAAGCAGCGCCAGGAATTCAGACTGCGCACACAGCGGGGCCCATTGGAGGGCTATGCATAAAGGACCCAGAGGACACAGCACCCATTTGGGTGAGATTGCCGCACTACATGTCCCAGAATTCCAGAGGGGCCTGTGAACTAATCATGTTGTGGCTTATTGAAGCAGCCTATCAGCATGCAGTTTAGGCAATAAATGTAGTGTGGCCCAAACGCTGTTTTATTCTGTGGGACTGAGCCTATGAGGAAGGAGGTTTCCGAAACGCATCAGGCTGCTCCTGCTGTGTGTGTGGTCTGCTGTGCACTGCTGCTGCCCGAGTGCTTCCTCAATTTGTGGGTAAACCTTGGTGCAACATATATATATATTCACTGAAAAAACCATAGGTTTTAGGGACAGTTATAGTTAGTTGGACATTGCACTCGTACAAAACCCGTGAAATTCCCCTGTTATAGTTAGTTCAGCTAACTATAACTCGCGCCCCGCAATGCACTGCTGATGACGTCACATATTACATCACTCATGACATGGTCAGTGACATCACTGATGACATCACTGATGACATCTCAAATGACATCACTGATGACATCACTGATGACATCATCCAGTGACTGTGTGTTTCTGTAAAGTTTAAATATGTTTAATATATATAGGGAAAGGCGTATTGAAGAATGAGTGGGTGTATAAGTGTCTGAATGGATGATTTAGTACGTGAGTGACTGACTCTACAAGTGAGTGATTAAACGTATCTTACTGAATGCATGGGTTAGTGACTAAACTGTGTGAATGTCTGTATCCGTCTGTTTGTTGGTGTGTAAGTGGATGCATGGATTTGCGAATAGCTACATGAGTGTCTATATGGGTTATTGATTGGTTCTCTGAGTATCTGTATGGCTGCCTGAGTGTTTGTGTGGGTGGGGTGTGTGTGACTCTATACATAGATGTGTGAGTGGGTGATTCACTGGGTGCATGATTTCAAGAGTGCATCTGTGATGGACTGCTTGGGTGGGTGAGTGTGTGTATGGGTGTGTTAGTGAGTGAATGTATATCTCAGTGGTACATGTGCAAGTAACTACATATGTAAAAGGCAGTATATATGTGTGTTAGAGTATTTAAATGGCTATAAGTGAGAGTGTGTTATTGTGAGAGTGGCTGTATGGATGCGTGTGTGCTTGTATCAGTTATTGTATAAGAGCGTAAGAATGTGCTAGTATTTGTATGAGTAAGTGAGCTGGTGTGTGTATAACTGTATAGGTGAGTAAATGGGTGTGTGATAAATTTTTGCATGACTGACTAGGTGTGTGAGTACCTCTATGGATGAGTGGCGGTGTGTGAGTGTTTATATAGGTGTATGAGTGCATATGATAGTCCTGTACTGAGTGACTGTAAGTATGAGTGACTGTACAGGTGAGTGAGTGGATGTGTGTGTAGACCTAAGAATCAGTGAGTGGGTATGTAGTTTTTGGTGTTGGAGTGTCTATGGTTTTGAGAATGGCAGTCTGTAATTTAGAGTGGGTGTATCAAAAGTTATATTAGGGTGTGAGAAGATGCATGAAATTATCACATGGATGATGTCATCAGTGATGTCATTTGAGATGTCATCAGTGATGTCATCAGTGATGTCACTGACCATGTCATGAGTGATGTAATATGTGACGTCATCAGCAGTGCATTGCGGGGCGCGAGTTATAGTTAGCTGAACTAACTATAACAGGGGAATTTCACGGGTTTTGTACGAGTGCAATGTCCAACTAACTATAACTGTCCCTAAAACCTATGGTTTTTTCAGTGAATTTCAAAGGTTTTTTAAATGCTAATTTCTAACTATAACGTGTCTGAAACCTATGGTTTTTTCAGTGAATTTCAAAGGTTTTTTAAATGCTAATTTCTAACTATAACGTGCCTGAAACCTATGGTTTTTTCAGTGAATTTCAAAGGTTTTTTAAATGCTAATTTCTAACTATAACGTGCCTGAAACCTATGGTTTTTTCAGTGAATTTCAAAGGTTTTTTAAATGCTAATTTCTAACTATAACGTGCCTGAAACCTATGATTTTTTAAGTGAATTTCAAAGGTTTTTTAAATGCTAGTTTCTAACTATGCCAACAGAGGTAGGACATGTGAAGAAAGAAGAAAAACGCACAGAAAGAAGCAAAAGATGTGCAGAAAGAACCAACAGAGGAGAAGAAAGAGGCCTTGTTGCAAAATCATCCTGTGCCCACAACTTTTTCAGACGGGTACTGGTGGTAACTGACTCTGACTAACCAGAGCCAGTGCGCGTTTGCACAGTGGTGAAGGGAGGGGGCCTGAGGTGACATGTGTGCAAACGCGCCCCATGGCGCGTTTTAAGTTGCGGGATTAAGTCCCCTTGAATCCTGAGGGTCCCTGGGGCCCAACTAGCCCCCCAGGTACCTACAGTTAGGACCACAGAGCTGAGTTGCAGAGAGGCGTTCCGAGGCCACGCACCTTTTTCACCTCTCTGCAACGCAACTCTGTTGTGCTTACTGAAGGTACCTGGTGGGCTAGTTGGCCCCCAGGATTCAAAGGGAATTAACTCCCCAACTTAAAACGCACCACAGGGCGTGTTTGCGCACATGTCACCTGAGGCCCCGCCCCTCCCTTCACCACTGTGCAAACGCGCCCCGTGGCGCGTTTTAAGTTGGGGGATTAGGTCACCTTGAATCCTGAGAGTCCCTGGGGCCCAACCAGCCCACCAGGTACTTCCAGTAAGCACCACAGGCCTGCGTTGCAACGCCTGTAACAAATTGTGCAGTTGTGTTTAGGTAGTGAAGAGGGTCGTGCTGGGGGTAGTGTTTTAGGGTTTAGGGTAGTGCAGTGGTGTTTGTGTAGTGTAGGGGGTCATGCTGGGGTTAGATTTAGGGTTTAGGGTAGTGAAGTGGTGTTTGTGTAGTGTAGGGGGTCATGCTGGGGGTAGATTTAGGGTTTAGGGTAGTGCAGTGGTGTTTGTGTAGTGTAGGGGGTCATGCTGGGGGTAGATTTAGGGTTTAGGGTAGTGCAGTGGTGTTTGGGTAGTGTAGGGAGTCGTCCTGGGGGAGTGTTTTAGGGTTTAGGGTAGTACAGTGGTGTTTGGGTAGTGTAGGGGGTCGTGCTGGGGTTAGTGTTTTAGGGTTTAGGGTAGTGCAGTGGTGTTTGGGTAGTGTAGGGGGTCGTGCTGGGGGAGTGATTTAGGGTTTAGGGCAGTGCAGTGGTGTTTGGGTAGTGTAGGGGTCGTGCTGGGGGAGTGTTTTAGGGTTTAGGGCAGTGCAGTCGTGTTCGGGTAGTGTAGGGGGTCGTGCTGCGGGGAGTATTTTAGGGTTTAGGGTAGTGCAGTGGTGTTCGGGTAGTGTAGGGGGTCATGCTGGGGGTAGTGTTCTAGGGTTTAGGGCAGTGCAGTGGTGTTCGGGCAGTGTAGGGGGTCGTGCTGGGGGTGGTGTTTTAGGGTTTAGGGTAGTGCAGTGGTGTTCGGGCAGTGTAGGGGGTCGTGCTGGGGGTGGTGTTTCAGGGTTTAGGGCAGTGCAGTGGTGTTCAGGCAGTGTAGGGGGTCGTGCAGGGGGTGGTGTTTCAGGGTTTAGGGCAGTGCAGTGGTGTTCGGGCAGTGTAGGGGGTCCTGCAGGGGTGGTGTTTTAGGGTTTAGGGCAGTGGTGTTCGGGCAGTGTAGGGGGTCATGCTGGGGGTGGTGTTTCAGGGTTTGGGGCAGTGCAGTGGTGTTCGAGCAGTAAAGGGGGTCATGCTGGGGGTGGTGTTTCAGGGTTTAGGGCAGTGCAGTGGTGTTCGGGCAGTGTAGGGGGTGGTGCAGGGGTGGTGTTTCAGGGTTTAGGACAGTGCAGTGGTGTTCGGGCAGTGTAGGGGGTCGTGCAGGGGGTGGTGTTTCAGGGTTTAGGGCAGTGCAGTGGTGTTCGGGCAGTGTAGGGGCGGTGCAGGGGTGGTGTTTCAGGGTTTAGGGCAGTACAGTGGTGTTCGGGCATTGTAGGGGGTGGTGCTGGGGCTGGTGTTTCAGGGTTTAGGGCAGTGCAGTGGTGTTCGGGCAGTGTAGGGGGTGGTGCTGGGGCTGGTGTTTCAGGGTTTAGGGCAGTGCAGTGGTGTTCGGGCAGTGTAGGGGGTCGTGCTGGGGCTGGTGTTTCAGGGTTTAGGGCAGTGCAGTGGTGTTCGGGCAGTGTAGGGGGTCTTGCTGGGGCTGGTGTTTCAGGGTTTAGGGCAGTGCAGTGGTGTTCGGGCAGTGTAGGGGGTCGTGCTGGGGCTGGTGTTTCAGGGTTTAGGGCAGAGCAATGGTGCTCAGGCAGTGTAGGGGTTGTGCTGGGGGTGATGTTTCAGGGTTTAGGGCAGTGCAGTGGTGTTCGGGCAGTGTAGGGGGTCGTGAAGGGGGTGGTGTTTCAGGGTTTAGGGCAGTGCAGTGGTGTTCGGGCAGTGTAGGGGGTCGTGCTGGGGGTAGTGTTTTAGGGTTTAGGGTAGTGCAGTGGTGCTTGTGTAGTGTAGGGGGTCGTGCTGGGGGTAGTGTTTTAGGGTTTAGGGTAGTGCAGTGGTGTTTGTGTAGTGTAGGGGGTCATGTTTTAGGGTAGTGCAGTGGTGTTTGGGTAGTGTAGGGGGTCATGCTGGGGGTAGTGTTTTAGGATTTAGGTTAGTGCAGTGGTGTTTGGGTAGTGTAGAGGGTCGTGCTGGGGGTAGTGTTTTAGGGTTTAGGGTAGTGCAGTGGTGTTTGTGTAGTGTAGGGGGTCGTGCTGGGGGTAGTGTTTTAGGGTTTAGGGTAGTGCAGTGGTGCTTGTGTAGTGTAGGGGTCGTGCTGGGGGTAGTGTTTTAGGGTTTAGGGTAGTGCAGTGGTGTTTGTGTAGTGTAGGGAGTCATGTTTTAGGGTAGTGCAGTGGTGTTTGGGTAGTGTAGGGGGTCATGCTGGGGGTAGTGTTTTAGGATTTAGGTTAGTGCAGTGGTGTTTGGGTAGTGTAGGGGTCGTGCTGGGGGTAGTGTTTTAGGGTTTAGGGTAGTGCAGTGGTGTTTGTGTAGTGTAGGGGGTCGTGCTGGGGGTAGTGTTTTAGGGTTTAGGGTAGTGCAGTGGTGCTTGTGTAGTGTAGGGGTCGTGCTGGGGGTAGTGTTTTAGGGTTTAGGGTAGTGCAGTGGTGTTTGTGTAGTGTAGGGAGTCATGTTTTAGGGTAGTGCAGTGGTGTTTGGGTAGTGTAGGGGGTCGTGCTGGTGGTAGTGTTTTAGGATTTAGGTTAGTGCAGTGGTGTTTGGGTAGTGTAGGGGGTCGTGCTGGGGGTAGTGTTTTAGGGTTTAGGATAGTGCAGTGGTGCTTGTGTAGTGTAGGGGGTCGTGCTGGGGGTAGTGTTTTAGGGTTTAAGGTAGTGCAGTGGTGTTTTTGTAGTGTAGGGGGTCATGTTTTAAGATGCAATGCTCCAATACCTGACCAGTCTGCACTACATAAAACTGCAAAAAAACTAAAAATAAAAAGTGTTTTGCACACTTTTGTCATTGGGCTATATGTGGGCTACATCTGGGTAATATTTGTGCTACATTTGGGCTCTTTTTTCACTGGTGGCCATCTTGGAAGACTTCTTTGTTATGAAGTTTCCTAATTTCTTCATTTACTGCAGTCTCCTCAGTAGGAAATGCTTTCAGTTTTTTACTTTGATTCCATCAAGAAGGCATTCAGATGTGTCTCACATCTGCCATAAATTCAGAATGTTAGCACTCTAGTTGCTCATTAGATCACTGGAGTAAAGCTACTGCTCACCAGGGAGTTAACTGGTAGTCTGCTGCTGGTATTGAAAGTGATTGTTTCAGTCTGCATGTCAGAATTTTCTAATGAAATAGAAGAGGATTTGAGATCTCACTTAAAACATGCCCTAATTTTTCTTTCTGCAGCACTAACCATAATTTCTATTTAAAAAAGAACCCCTCATTTTGTTCCTTTTTAAATTAAATGTTTTAAGTGTTACCGGTTTATTCCAATCAAGATGGCTTCAGGTGTGCCATACTTTTGTCATAAGTAAGGCTGTTAGCGCTCTAGTTGTTCTTTAGAACACTCTGGGAAGCTGCAGTAGAACACAAAGGAATCAACTGGCAGGCTGCTCCTGTTGAAATATAACAGGAAGATATTTGAGATCACACTTGAAATATGTCCTAATTTTTCTTTCTACAGCACTAACCATAATTTCTATGACAAAATGAACCCCATCATTTTGTTCCTTTTTAAATTAAATGTTTTAAGTGTTACCAATTTATTCCAATCAAGATGGCTTCAGGTGTGCCATACTTTTGTCATAAGTAAGGCTGTTAGCACTCTAGTTGTTCTTTAGAACACTCTGGGAAGCTGCAGTAGAACACAAAGGCATCAACTGGCAGGCTGCTCCTGTTGAAATATAACAGGAAGATATTTGAGATCACACTTGAAACATGTCCTAATTTTTCTTTCTACAGCACTAACCATAATTTCTATGACAAAATGAACCCCATCATTTTGTTCCTTTTTAAATTAAATGTTTTAAGTGTTACCAGTTTATTCCAATCAAGATGGCTTCAGGTGTGCCATACTTTTGTCATAAGTAAGGCTGTTAGCACTCTAGTTGTTCTTTAGAACACTCTGGGAAGCTGCAGTAGAACACAAAGGAATCAACTGACAGTCTCTGCCCTTGTTGGATGTACATGTTTTACTGAGAATGTCAGACTTCATTCTCACATGAGTGAGAAAGATAATGTGAATTTACAGAAAATATGCTCTCATTTTAGCTTCTGGAGCACCTTCCAAACCTCCATGGGACAAGCATGAGAAAATAGTGTTCTCTCAAACATGATTCATGATATCCCAGCAGAAGGTTTTTCACATGGTAAAATCACCTTGGAATACACCACAATTCCTAAAATTAGTATGGTACCGTCAACAAATAAATTCTAATGTAACTAAAGCCTGTTATCACCCTTTATAGTTCTCCTTTTGGTGACCCTCAAAATCTTCTATTCACTACAATGCATTTCAATGAGGTACTATCATTTATATTGGTCCCAAGATGGCTGCCAGAAATTCCAGGATGAAGTGCTGACAGCCAATCAGATCTCACGATGACATGTGTGGTTAGGCTCCGCCCAGATATATATGTGACTTTACTTTTGATTTTCTCAGGAACTACTGAACGGATTTACACCATTTAAGCAAAAGGCACGACACTGAACCAAGGGCTACCTCTTTGCCAAATTTGGTGTAATTCCGTTCAGCAGTTCGGGCTGTAGCTGCGACTAAAGGTTCCTATGGAAAAATGAATGGGGAAAACACGTTTTGGGACCCCCTTTTTCTCGGCCCCCGCTTGACGTATCACCCCGAGACTTTCAGGATAGGAGCGGACCGGAGCGCCCCAACAAGTTGGAAACTTTCGCGAAGATTTGTTAACCGGCGCCAACGTTATTTCAAATAGAATGTCGCGGATTTCCTATGGATAATAGGTTTTAACTATAACTATCTACTGGCGACCGCCAGTAGATAATATATATATATATATATATATATATATATATATATATATATATATATGTTCTAACAAAAGTCCTGTCCCTCCTATTCCAGCGAGAGGGAAACACAGCAGGTACGGACCAACTTAATGTTCCAATAATTCAATATATATATATATATATATATTCACTGAAAAACCATAGGTTTCAGGGACGTTATAGTTAGTTGGACATTTCACTCGTACAAAACCAGAGAAATTCCGCTGTTATAGTTTGTTCAGCTAACTATAACTCGCGCCCCCGCAATGCACTGCTGATGATGTCACATATTACATCATTCATGACATGGTCAGTGTTTGACTTGGCCCTTTTTCCCTGAATTTTTCGCTTTTCCCCCTAGCCTTTTTACTGACATGGTGTGTCTGAACTGAAAATAATAAATGCTGTGCAATGGTGTACGCACCTTTATTTTCACCATTGTTGAAATGCACCTTTGTAAAATGTTACTTTTAAAATGGACGCCCTTCCTGTCTGCACATGTGCCGCCTGTCTGAGGTGAGTTGGCGGTCTAGTTGTCTGTTTCCCAGCACCCCCAGCTTTTGGAGGGAAGCCTGGCACCCAGGGTGCTCTACACCTCCCCTAAACCAGTTGGGACCTGTTTCCCAGGGAACCTTCCAGAAGCTTCCAGCCCTTTCTGGTAGGTGGGGTGAGGGGGCTGTGCCTCCATGTGCTCAGACTGAGCGTGGACCTGAATGAGAGGGGACACTCTGCCAGGAGGTACCGCCACATTGGGCCTGTGTGCTGGCCCCTGTGCCCATCTGCACCCCTCCGCTGTCCACAGGGCCAGTGAGAGCCCTTTACTGGAGTGAAGACTACTGTGTCAGGAGGAGTGCCACTTTATGGGAGATGACTGCTTCTAGGAGCTGCTGTCCTGTTCTGATGAGTACCCACTGCCTGCTGATCTTGCCCAGTATTGCCTGCCTGCTCTCCTGCGGTCCTAAGCCCAGCACCTGGTGAGCACTATATCTTACTGCCAGCTGCCTGCTGCCTAGCACCCTGTGAGCACGTGGTCTGCCCAGGAGAAGAGAGGAGCTGATGCCTGCAGCGCTGTGCTGCTAAAGCGCTATAACTGTGCCACAGGGGAAGAGGAGCGCTGCAACTTTATTTTGTGGGACTTAGCGCTACAACCTTATTCCTGCACCAGGAGAGTGCTGCCTCCAGCCCTGCCCAGGAGAAGAAGGTGCGTGGGTCCTGCAGCGCTGGGCTGCCGGAGTGCCATATTTGCATTGACTGTGCTCTGCTTGCTACGAGAGCGCTATAACTGTGCCCAGCAGAAGAGGAGCGCTACATTTGAAGTGACTGACCATCCCTGCCTGCTGGCTAGCGCCTGGAGAAGAAGAGCGCTTTATCTTATTGCCCAGGAGGTGAGGAGCTGAGATCTGCAGCGCTGTGCTGCGAGAGCGCTATATTTCCAGTGACTGTGCCTTCCTGCCTGCTCCCTAGCGCCTCGGGAGGGCTATATTTCATTGCCAGTGAAGGGGAGCGCTACCACTTTATGGTGTGGGACCTAGCGCTTTGTGGGCGCTACAACTTAATTTCAGCCCAAGAACTTTCCTGCCGCCTAGCGCCTCGTGAGCGCTATATGTAAATTGCCAAGGAGGAGTCCTGCGGCGGAGGGGGCCCCAGGCACATTGTCGGTGCCTGCCCCTCCGCGCTGCTGACGAGGAGAAGGCTCCGCTGAGGGTGAAGCCAGGAGAGGTCCCAGAAGCTGGACCTGTCGGGGCACATTGCCGGTGCCCGGAGACTGCAGAGACATCCAGAGGGGCCTCAGACTGCCGGTGAGTGGGGCTCAGTCACCCTGTGTTTGGGGGGTATGTCGGGGCATATTGTCGGTGCCCGCCCCCGGTGCCAGTATTCTTTGGAGGGCATTGGTTGTGTTTAGAGTCCCATAGGAGGGGGGCTCCAACGTGCCCAGTACTTGTTTCCTCCCTCAGCTGCACGACAGAGGCATTTTGGGAAATTCTAGAGTCCCAGAAGAGGGGCTCCACCGTGCCAGTGTTCTTGTGGGCAGATTCCTGTTAGAGCATGGAGTGGGGCTCCCATCGCTACATTGTTGGCGCCAGTGCTTGTTGGGTTTACCCAGCTACCCCGCAGGACAGGGGGCAGCTGCCACGCATTGGGGGCATTGGATTACCCAGAAGGGAAAGAGAGAGGAGTGAGGGACCCTCCTACCCTAGCACTTTGCGCACCTTTGTTTTCGCCGCCCTTGCAGCCAACCCTGACTGTGTGGGACATAGGGCATTTGAGCCCCCAAGAGAGGCCAGTTGGCCTGGGGCCAGTCTCAGTGTTGTGCTCCCGAATGGGGCGAACTGCGGTTATGCTGGCGAGGCCTATTGCCCCATATGATTTATGGCATAATATGGTTGCATAATGCATTTGTACCCAGGATGCTACTTAAAGCTTTTCCCTCAGGTTTGCAGTGCTGATGGTAGGCCTATTGGGTTCCTGCGGAGGAGGAGCCACATGCTAAATGTGTTTCTATGCCCTATGTTCACATGTTTTATGCCCCAGGCTCAGGATGTGCCTAGTGTGCTTTTATACCTAGTGCTAATGATAATGTTTTCCCCCGCAGGCTTATATCGTTGGAGTCCTGCCTAATGTTGCATCTATGCTTATGATTATGTCGATGCTAATGGGCATGTTTAATGTGATGTTCACAGGTCTATGCCTACTGTGGTGGTTCCGGCCTAATGCTCTATGTTACTGATAATGTTTTTCCCCTAAGGCTGACTGCTGATGGTTTTGCATTCAATGTTAATGCTTTTTCCCCAATGCCGGACGACGTCTTTATGCCTCAGGTGACACCTCATGGCCTGCAAGCATGTTTTCCTTTCAGGTCTGATGCCAATGTGTCCTAATGCTGATGGACTTTACATTTATTCTTTCTTTGTCCTGGTGATGGTTCTGGCAGCGGCCCGATTGGCCCTGCCTTGTAAATAGTCCCCCCTGTGAACTGCTACCCGGTGCCGGTTGGCACAGTTATCTGCACCTGTGATAATATCCTAACATGTTCTGCATAATACAAATGCTGTTTTTTCCACCTAACCTGGTGTGGTCTCCTTTTGTAGTGTGCCTGGTGTGTCGCCTGTGAGTGTGCTGCGCAGATGCTTTACACATTTCCTCCGGAGTTTGGCCAGCCCGCTCTGCACCACGCTACCCGTTTCTAACAGTCAGTGACATCACTGATGACATCACCGATGACATCTCAAATGACATCACTGATGACATCACTGATGACATCATCCAGTGACTGTGTGTTTCTTTAAAGTTTAAATTTGTATTATATATATGCCAAGGTGTATTGAAGAATGAGTGGGTGTATAAGTGTCTGGATGGAGGATTTATTAGGTGCGTGACTGACTGTTTAAGTGAGTCATTACATGTGTCTTACTGAATGCATGGGTTAGTGACTAAAACTGTGTGAATGTCTGTATCAGTCTGTCTGTTGTATAAGCTGCTGCATGGGTTGGTCAGTAGCTACATGAGTGTCTATATGGGTTATCGATTGGTTGCCTGAGTATTTGTATGGGTGCCTTAGTGTGTGTGTGGGTGGGTGGGTGCGAGGTGTGTGACTCTGTGCATAGATGTTTGAGTGGTTGATTCACTGGGTGTATGGGTTCAAGAGTGCATGTGGAAACAGCTGTATGGGTGGGTGAGTGTGTATATGGGTGTGTTGGTGAGTGAATGGATGTCTCAGTGGTACATGTCCAAGTAACTACATATGTAAAAGGCAGTGTATGTGAGAGTTGGAGTATATAAATAACTATACGTGAGAGTCCGTTATTGTGAGAGTGGCTGTATGGATGAGTGTGTACTTGTATCAGTGATTGTATAAGAGAGTAAGTATGTGTTTGTTTCTGTTTGAATAAGTGATGTGCTGTGTGTATAACTGTATAGGTGAGTAAATGGAAGTGTGATTGATTCTTTGCATGACTGACTAGGTGTGTGAGTAACTCTGGTTGAGTGGTGGTGTGTGAGTGTCTGTATAGGTGTATGAGTACATATGATAGTGTTGTATTGATGAGTGACTGCATGTATGAGTGACTGTATGGGTGAATGAGTGGATGTGTGTGTAGACCTAGGAATCAGTGAGTGCATATGTAGTAACTGGTATTGGTGTGTCGATGGTTTCGAAAATGGTAGTCTGTATTTTACAGTGGGTGTATCAAAGGTTATATTAGGGTGTGAAGAGGTGCATCATATTTTCACGTGGATGATGTCATCAGTGATGTCATCAGTGATGTCATTTGAGATGTCATCAGTGATGTCATCAGTGATGTCACTGACCATGTCATGAATGATGTAATATGTGACGTCATCAGCAGTGCATTGCGGGGGCACGAGTTATAGTTAGCTGAATTAACTATAACGGTGGAATTTCTCTGGTTTTGTACGAGTGAAATGTCCAACTAAATATAACGTCCCTGAAACCTATGGTTTTTTCAGTGAATTTCTAAGGTTTTTTAAATGCTAATTTCTAACTATAACGTACCTGAAACCTATGGTTTTTTCAGTGAATTTCAAAGGTTTTTTCAACGAACATTTTTAATTATAATGTGCCTCAATCCTATGGTTTTTTCAGTGAATTTCTAAGGTTTTATAAATGCTAATTTCTAACTATAACATCCCTATTAAGTCCCCTTGTATCCTGAAGGTCCCTGGTGGCCAAGTAGCCCACCAGGTACCTCCAGTAAGCACCACAGAGCTGCGTTGCAGAAAGGTGTTCCTAGGCCACGCACCTTTTTACACCACACTGCAAACGCGGCTTCTGGCACACTGCTGCTCGGACGATGAAGTCCACTTGTGTCCTGAGGTCCTCAGGACACAAGAGGACCTCATTGCCCCACCAGCAGTGCACCTGAAGCCGCGTTTGAAGAGTGGTGTAAAAAGGGGCGTGGCCTCGGACCACCTCTCTGCAACGCAGCTCTGTGGTGCTTTCTGGAGGTACCTGGTGGGCTAGTTGGCCCCCAGGGACCCTCAGGATTCAAGGGGACTTAATCCCCCAATTTACAACGCGCCAGGGGTTGTGTTTGCACACTTGTAATATCAGGTCCTGCCCCCTCCCTGCACCACTGTGCAAACGCGCCCCCTGGCGCGTTGTAAGTTGGAGAATTAAATCCCCTTGAATCCTGAGGGTCCCTAGGGGCCAACTAGCCCACCAGGTACCTCCAGTAAGTGCCACAGAGCTGCGTTTCAGAGAGGTGTAAAAAGGGGCGTGGCCTCGGACCACCTCTCTGCAACGCAGCTCTGTGGCGCTTACTGGAAGTACCTGGTGGGCTAGCTGGCCCCCAGGGACCCTCAGGATTCAAGGGGACTTAATCCCCCAATTTACAAAGCACCAGGGGGTGTGTTTGCACACTTGTAATATCAGGCCCTGCCCCCTCCCTGCACCACTGTGCAAACGCACCCCCTGGCGCGTTGTAAGTTGGGGGATTATGTCCCCTTGAATCCTGAGGGTCCCTGGGGGCCAACTAGCCCACCAGGTACCTCCAGTAAGCGCCACAGAGCTGCGTTGCAGAGAGGTGTAAAAAGGGGCGTGGCCTCAGACCACCTCTCTGCAACGCAGCTCCCTGGCACATACTGGAGGTACCTGGTGGGCTAGTTGGCCCCCAGGGACCCTCAGTATTCAAGGGGAATTAATTCCCCAAATTACAACGTGCCAGGGGACGTTTTTGCAGAGTGCTGCAGGGAGGGGGCGGGGCCTCTGGCGCGATGCCGGCTTTTTGTTGTTGTTTTTAATGTCAGAAGGGGGGCTGTGTGGCCCCCCTTCTTTTCCCATTTTTGGGGCCCTGGGGACCCCATCCCCCAGGGCCTGAACCCTATTTTTTTTTTTTTAAAGAAATATTTAAACGGGAAGGGGGCCGCGTGGCCCCCCTCCCGTGGCCAATTTCAGCCCCAGGTACCCCATCCCCGGGGGCATGGCCACAGATATATATATATTTTTTTATGTTTTAAGGAGGGGGGCTGCGTGGCCCCCCTCCTGAGGCCTCTATTGGCCCCGGGGACCCCATCTCCCGGGGCCGGCCTTTCCTTTCCTTTTTTATTTTTTTTAAATTTTTTATTATTGTGGAGGGGGCCATGTGACCCCCTCCTGGGCCACTTCTGGCCCGGGGACCCCATCCCCCGGGGCCTGGCCGCTCCGTTGGGGACCGTGGGGGGATCCCCAATGCCCCCACGGTCCCGCCGGCTCCCCGCGTCCTGCGGGAGCTGGCATTGCTTTTCCACAAGGGGAGCTGCTGACATGCAGCTCCCCTTGTGGAAAAGCAATCCTGCTTTGCTTCATTGTAGCGAGAGCAGGTTTCCCTGCTCTCGCTTCAAGGAAGCAAACAGCAGTGTACCGGGGTGGGCACCCCGGGACACTGCAGGAGCCGGCCCTGTGACGGATGCCTATTGTCATGCCTTCCTCTGCTCGAGCTTGGCTCAGCAGCAGGAGAGCAGAATTGTGTCTGTGGCTGGCAGCGTCCATTTTGTGCTGCCCGGGTCGAGAAAGCTGGTACCGGGTAGACCGGTGACCCACAGTAGTGGTTTCAGAAGGGTGGAATCATACCTCCCACATGGTTCCAAGGTGTTTGACACCAAACACAACATGTTTCTAAGCAGCCGTTTTAAAGTTAGCATTTACCGCGAGGTTATAATGCAACTTAACCTATATGTCTGGCTGCATCACCGACAACCCCGGAGAATGGTCTCCGAAGGCTGCAGAGGCACTCTGCTCATGCAGGGACACCCTCTCACATAAAACCCAGCACCCTGCCTTCGGGATTGATAAGGCCTGCCTTAGGGGTGACTGATAGGTTTTTAAGTGTAGTGATTTAGATAGATATAGTGAACCTACATCTAAGTAAGTGGTGCAAGCACCAGCTTACACAGGCTGCTGTAGCAGACCTGTTGTGTTGTTTTGAATGGCCTCTCATGGGTGGCATAATACATGCTTCAGCCCTTGGGAGGCCTCTGGGGTACCTATGCCCTGGGTACATGGTGTACCATATACTAGGGACTGATAAGGGTACCCCAGTATCCAATCTGGAGTGTACCTAAAGTACATACATAGCAATTTAAGGGAGAAAGCAGATAGACTGGGGTCCTGGATAGCAGTATCCCAGTCAGACTAGTCCAAAAACAGTGAGACATCAGCAAAAAGTGGGGGTAACCATAAGAAGCAGATACTACTTTCCTACACAACCCCCCCCAAACGCAAGGACATTAAACTAACCTTGACCAGTTGAGTCTTCATGTTCTAAGTGGAAATATCTGGAGAGTCCATCTGCATTGGCATGGCTACTCCCAGGTCTATGTTTCACTGTATAGTCCATCCCCTGTAGGGAAATGGACCACCTCAAGAGTTTGGGGTTTTCACCCTTCCTCTGTTTTAGCCATAAGAGGGGCTTGTGGTCTGTCTGAACAATGAAGTGAGTGCAAACAGGTATGGCCTCAGCTTCTAGAGCCCAAACAACAGCAAAGGCTTCCCTCTCAATAGCTGACCAACGTTTCTCTCTGGGGGTCAGCCTTCTGCTTATGAAAGCTACTGGCTGATCCTGACCCTCCTCATTCAATTGTGATAACACCGCCCCTACCCCCAATTCAGATGCATCTGTTTGAACAATGAATTGTTTGGAATAATCAGGACTTTGCAGAATGGGAACAGTGCACATGGCCTGCTTCAGGTCATCAAATGCCTTTTGACAGCTAACTGTCCACTGAACTTTCTTAGGCATTCTTTTGGAAGTTGTCATTCAAAGGGTCACTATCGACAAACCTCCTGTAGTACCCAGTCAGGGCCAAGAAAGCTCTGACCTGAGTCTGGGTAGTTGGAGCAACCCAATCCATGATGGTTTGGATTTTGCTCTGCAATGGTTGAACCTGGCCTCCACCCACAAGGTGGCCCAGGTACACAACCTTACTCTGCCCTATCTGGCACTTGGTGGCCTTGATAGTGAGGCCTGCTTTTTGCAGGGCCTCCAGAACATTTCTCAGGTGGACCAGGTGATCCTCCCAGGTGGAGCCAAAGACAGCAATATCATCAAGATAAGCTGCACTATAGGCCTCCAGACCTGTGAGAACTTTATTCACCAGCCTTTGAAATGTGGCAGGTGCATTCTTCAAGCCAAATGGCATCACCACAAATTGGTAGTGCCCACTAGGGGTTGAGAATGCTGTTTTTGGTTTAGCATCCTCAGCTAATCTGATTTGCCAGTAACCAGCTGTCAGGTCAAATGTACTTAAGAATTTGGCAGAGGCCAAAGTGTCAATAAGTTCATCTGCCCTTGGAATTGGATGAGCATCAGTCCTAGTGACTGCATTGAGTCCCCTGTAGTCAACAGAGAACCTCATCTCTCTCTTACCACCCTGGGTGTGAGGTTTTGGTACTAAGACTACTGGGCTCGCCCAGGGGCTATCTGAGGGCTCAATCACTCCCAGTTCCAACATTTTCTGGACTTCAGTCCTGATACAGTCCCTGGCATGGTCAGGTTGCCTGTAAATCTTATTTTTAACAGGCAGACTGTCACCTGTGTCCACCTCATGTGTACACCAGGTAGTCTGACTTGGAGTCAGTGAAAACATGTGTCTGTACTGAGGACCTTCCTACAATCAGTCTGTTGCTGTTCAGTGAGGCTGCCTGCCAAGGCTACACCATCAACTGAACCATCATCAGGGTTCTGTGAGAGGAGGTCAGGAGTGGATCACTCTCTTCCTCCTGTCCCTCATCAGTAGCCATGAGCAAGCCCATGTCTGCCCTGTCCACATATGGCTTGAGCCTGTTCACATGGAGCACCCTGTGGGGGCTCCTGGGAGTTCCAAGGTCCACCAGGTAGGTAACCTCTCCCTTCTGCTCAAGAATGGTATGGGGCCCACTCCACTTGTCTTGGAGAGCTGCTGGGGCCACAGGCTCCAACACCCATACCTTCTGTCCTGGCTGATACACAGTCAAAACAGCCTTTTGGTCATGCCAGGCTTTCTGTACTTCCTGGCTAGCCTCAAGGTTTTTGGATGCCTTCTTCATATACTCAGCCATCCCGGAGCGGAGACCAAGTACATAGTCCACTATGTCCTGTTTAGGTGGTTTGAGAGGTAACTCCCATCCCTCCTTTACCAAACATAAGGGACCCCTAACTGGATGTCCAAACAGAAGTTCAAAAGGGCTGTAGCCAACCCCTTCTGAGGAACCTCCCTGTAGGCAAAGAGAAGGCAGGGCAAAAGGATATCCCATCTATGCCTGAGCTTGTCAGGGAGACCTTTTATCATGCCCTTGAGGGTTTTGTTGAATCTCTCAACTAACCCATTGCATTGTGGGTGATAGGGTGTGGTGAATTTGTAATTTACTCCACACTCCATCCACATAGCAGTAAGATAACCAGACATAAAGTTTGTACCTCGGTCTGATACCACCTCCTTAGGGAAACCCACTCTGGAAAAGATTCCCAGGAGGGCCCTGGCCACAGCAGGAGCTGTGGTGGTCCTAAGGGGTATTGCCTCTGGATACCTAGTGGCATGGTCCATCACCACTTGTATGAATCTGTGCCCAGATGCAGTTGGAGGATCCATGGGACCAACAATGTCAATCCCAACCCTCTCAAAGGGAAGGGAACCCCCACCACAGGTAGTGGTATCAGGGGGGCCTTTGTAGTACCACCTGCCTGACTACTGGCTTGGCAAGTGATACAGGAGCGACAAAACACCTTTGTGTCTTCTGACATGTGAGGCCAGTGAAAGTGAGGGACAAGCCTGTCCCAGGTCTTGCTTTGGCCTAAGTGTCCTGCTAATGGGATGTCATATGCCAGTGTTAATAGGAAGCCTCTAAACTTCAGAGGTATAACCAACCTCCTGGTAGCACCAGGCTTGGGGTCTCTACCCTCTGAATATAGAAGTCCATCATCCCAGTAGATCCTGTGGGACCCACTGACACTCCCAGCAGCCTCAGCAGCAGCTTGCTCTCTGAGGGGTTCAAGAGAGGGGCAGTTCAGCTGCTCCTGGCTCAGATCTGCCCTGGAAGGGCCCCCTGTCCCCAAGAACTCAACCTGGTCAGGTTCAAGTTCCTCTGAGACAGTTCCTTCACATGGACTGGGATCATCTCCCTCAGGAGACTGATCCTCACTCTGAGGCAGGGGGGAAGACACTGCCTTGCCCCTACTGCTCCTTCTCTTAGAAGGCACCTGGTCCATCATTTCAGGATCCAGGGCCTGTTCAGTGGAAGACATTTTTGCCTGTGACCTAGTCATGGCAAACACATCTGCAGGGATGCCCAACATTTCTGCATGTGTCCTGAGTTCCACTTCAGCCCAGGCTGAAGTCTCCAAATCATTGCCCAACAAGCATTCCACAGGGAGGTCTGAGCTAACCACAACCTTCTTAGGGCCAGTTACCCCTCCCCAGGTGAAATTCACAACTGCCAAGGAATGGTCTGTCCTGACATTGCTAGCATTGGTCACTTGGTACATCTCACCACGTATGATCTGGTCAGGGCCCACAAGATCTTTTGTCACCATTGTGACACTTGCTCCTGTGTCCCTGTATGCCATGGCCTCCTTTCCATTTATCAAATGCTGTTGTCTATACTTGCCCAGGTTACTGGGACTGACAAATAAGGATGCAATATCCATGCCTCCATCACAGACCAAAACAGCCTGAGTTGGAATTCTGACTAGGTCAGAACCCATCTCAGATCCCAGCGTTAACCCTACTATACCCTTGTTCCCAGTACCACCACTTGGAGCTGAACTAGGGGGAACAGTTGCCTTAGGTGCAGTGGTGGTGTTGGCAGGAGGATCCTTGGCCCTTGGACAATTGGCATCTCTTGTCCAATGGGTTTTCTCCTTACACAGGAAGCACCAAGGTTTCCTTTTATTTTTACCCTTGTTAGATTGTGACTCCCCCCCAGATGCAGGTTTTTGGGGCCCTTGTGAAGACTTCTGGTCTTTACCCTTCTCCCCACCACCCTTATCTGGAGTTTTAGCATCTTGCTTCTTTTGGTCACCACCTTGAGTCTGAGTTTTCTGCTTCACCCTGGTTCTGACCCATTTGTCTGCCTTCTATCCCAATTCTTGGGGAGAGGTCAGATCAGAATCAACCAAGTACTGATGCAACAACTGGTTTTGGCAACTATTAAGGATCTGCTCCCTCATAAGTAAATTGTACAATCCTTTAAAATCATTCACTTTACTGCCAAGTAACCAGCCTTCCAGAGCCTTAGTAGCACAATCTACAAAGTCTACCCAGTTCTGAGTCTGTGTCTTCTGGGTGTCTCTGAACTTAATCCTGTACTGTTCAGTGGTTAAGCCAAACCCATCAATGAGAGCACTCTTCAGGACTGAATAATTGTCAGCATCCTCTTCTCTAACAGTGAGGAGCTTATCTCTACCTTTGTCAGCAAAGGAGAGCCACAAGATAGCTGCCCACTGCTCTTGAGGGACCCTCTGTACCCTACAGGCCCTCTCTAGTGCAGTTATCCATTTGTGGATGTCATCCCCACTCTGGTAGGGAGGGACTATCTTGTTCAGGTTCCTATGATCATGAGTATACTCCTTAACCCTAGGGACACTGTTGCTGGCACCATGGGGCTCTAGTCCCAATCTCTTTGTAGCTCTCTGGAGCTCTAGGGATTCCCTGTCTAGGGCCAACTGCTCCTTCTTGAGCCTAAGCTTGATTTTCTCAAGCTCCAGAAGTTGGCACTGTCTATCATAAGAGGATTCCCTCCTATTTGATATGGAAGTCCCTACAGAAGTTCCTGAGTGTCGAGATTCTACAGAGGGAGATCTGGATCTCCTAGGCAAACTCTGTACTCTTCCTGGTGGAGTAAAGAGAGGGCCACTGGGGCCTTCTCCCCCACCTAAAGGAAGATCTATGTTGCCCAGGTTAGAATCATCTTGATTCTCCTGGTCAGGGTTTGAGTCCAGGTCAAAGAAGGTTTCACTTCCTGGCCTTTCCTCATTCCCTGCCCCACCCACTCTATCTACCTCATCAGAGCCTGGGGTCTTCCTAAGGTCATCCAAGAGCAAAATCTCAATGAGGCGTTGGGTGTTTGCACTTCTCCCTGTCCTCAACTTCCTAGACACACACATGGCTTTCAATTACTGGAATGAGAGGCCATTGTACCTAGTTGGCAGAGAGCCACTGGCTTCTCCTCTAGAAGACATACTAGTGTTATGTGGTGTAGGGACCTACCTAATCTAGTGGAGACTAAACTATCTTGAGTTGGAGAAAGGGTGTGCTAGACCCTTGACTTACCCAACTCCAAGTTCAGTAGAACTTTCTTATTCAAATCTTGATGTATTATATGTGCCTAATACTTAGTGGTTTTCAGTTAATCACTCAATGACATTTATCTGGTAAAACAATAACAAGCTTGAATCTCACCGCTGCCACCAATGTGAAAAGGTGTCTGGTATATGCTGTCCACTAATTAAAGTGGGCACCTTGTACCAGTCCACACGACCCTTATGATGTAAGAGGTCAAAGATAACCTTTAGAAAGCTATCCTTGTGGTAGCTGTGGAGAGCAGCCTTCAGGCTTAATCTTGAAGGAATGTAAAGCACCTTGTTTTACTAGAATGTCATCTCCTGAATGACCAAATGAAAGGAGAACCACACAGTAGTTATATAAAAATATGTATTTATTAATATAACACTCTCTACTAATCTCTACACGAGATTAGAACACAAAGCACATAATACTGAATCAATAGAACATTTCTAAGTAGCACAATACTCAGAGGGCTCCAGAGGGAGAGCGAACCATATACTAAAAAAATGGTATAACAATCACGACTTGACTAGACACAGTGCCTGGAGCACGTAGAATCACTGGGACCCTAAGGAACCACCCAAGGCAGTGACACAGGGAGCCCACGGAGGACGGGTGCAGTGAGGAAACACGACCACGTGCTCCGTACAACTCTATGGGAATGTCGCGGTTACAAAGTTATATTTTAAGGACACTTCTACGAGGACTTCAAGCAAACCCTTTGGAACATAGGAAGTTCTAGAGCCAACCCACCAGTGAGTACCGAGGTACCCGTGTTACCTATCCCAGAGGAGCCGGGTGCATAGCGGTCAAGTGGTGTTGGAAACCTTCGTTGTTTTCAATGGAGTGCTGCAAAGAAGTACTGCTGACGGGAAGGCGAAGAGTGTCCGGTGGAATCCAAGCCTGGATTCTAGGTGAGAGGAACCTGAAAGCAGAGGGGACAGAGTCTGGGTCACTTCAGGTGACCAGGGGCTCGGTAGTCGAATGCCCACCGACGTCGGGTGCTTCAGGTGTGAAGAAGGGATGCTTGACTCTGCAGCCACGGGGACCAGGAGATGTCGAGGATGACCAGGATCTGGAGGTGAACTGTCCCACAAAGGATGTCGAGTGCTAATGGGTCGATGGCCGGCTGGAGCACCAACAAGCCTTGGCAAATGCAACCCACGCTACCATGCTTGACTTAACCACGCATATGTGGGTAAGGCCGGGGTACTTAACCACCGGGGGTCGGGGTAGTTTTGGGACAGCGCAGGAGTGGGGGGGGGGGGGAGTCGGGGTAGTGTATGTATAAGGGCAGGGTTTTAGGCCTTAGGGCAGGGGGATGGAAAAGGGTAGTCAGGGTAGTTTTTAGGGCTGAGGGTTCGGGGTAGGTCTCAGGGCAGTGGGAGGGGAATGGGTAGTCGGGGTGTTTTTAGGGCTGGGGGGTCAGGTAGGTCACAGGGCAATGGAAGGGATTGGGTAGTACAGCATGGTGGGGTGGAGGGGTCAGGGCAGTGTAAGATAAGGGTCAGAGTTTTAGGCCTTAGGGCAGGTGCATGGAAATGGGTAGTCAGGGTAGTTTTTTGGGATTGGGGGGGTCAGGGTAAGTCTCAGGACAGGTCTCAGGCTAGTGGAAGGGGTTGGTGTAGGTTAAGGGACAGTGCAGCGGTAGGGAGCGTTGGGGTAGTGGAAGTAAAGGCGCAGGGTTTTAGGCCGTAGGGCAGGGGGAGGGGAGGTGGTAGAGTCAGCGCGGGGGGGTCTGAGTAGTGTTCGTAAAGGGGCAGGGTTTTAGGGACAGCGCAGGGGTGGGGGGTCGGTATAGTGGCAACCTTAGCCACACATAACCCTTTGCCTTTCATGTTATGCCGCGAAATTGCATGGTAAAGGCATGCGTGGTTAAGGCGCATTCATGGTTTGGGCTGCGTGGTAGAGGCACGCGTGGTTTAACCATGCGTGCCTCTATCATACAACCCTGTCATACAGCTGAGACTTAGAATGTTTAAGGGCAGAGCTTTGCAAAGAATCATTCCCCTTCCTCCATGGTTAGCCTGGAAAGTGAAGATACCCCGTGGTGCAGGTAGGACAACCATAGGACAAAAATCACTTTAGATCGTTCACCACAACTACACGTTCTTTAAAAAAAAAAGCCAAAAGGGGTCAAAAACAATGCGTTTCCAAGGAATCTCTTCCTTGGTTTGATAGTTTGCACTGTAAGTAATTCATATATTCATTGCTGGACTGAAAAAGTCCCTGCATATTCTTGATTGGCCACGTGTTCCCTGATAGCACTATTTTAAAGACCAATATGTATCAAAATGTCCTTTTGCGATTCTCAAATATTCGCAAAACGCTGTGGGGCCGATTCCGATCTTGGTCGGAGGCGCACCCAATACCATTCGGTCGGGAAAAAAGCCATGCGAATGCCTGTTTCCCGACCGAACCGTACATCATACCGAACGAGTAAGTACGATGCGCACAACAGCACAGAATCCGGCCGAGTCATACTCACCCAATCCAGGTCCTGTTCTCCGACCGAGGCGAATCCGGAAACGCAGAATCGAGTCGCACAGAAGGGAAAATGCAGCCCCGTCCGGCCGAACAAGTACGATGCGCTTTCCGTACGCGCCGAACCCGTCGCTACATCCGGCACGTCAAAGCTTCCGGGAGAGGCGCACATAAGCTCCGATTCGCGCCACAACACAATCCACGGCTACGAGGCGAACACGCCAGCGACGAGGACGACGCGAAGCAACGAGAAAGACGAACGACACGAACCAACCATGAATCCCTTTGTTCCGATCCTACCAATATTCTACATTTACCACCGGAACAGGCACGGACGCGTACGGCGCAGAAGGTAAGTCAGACACCAACCACAAAACACATCCAACACGTACACAACACATCACACACACACAGAGGGATGCAGAATTTACTTACACCAGCAACAGCAGCACCATAGGGGCGGGATGCCCATCACCAATGCCACATATGCACACAGGGGCCTGGATGCGCACCACCACTACCACCCCTACCCAGGGGGGCTGGATGCCTACCACTACTACCACCCTTAGCCAGGGGGTGCCAGATGCCCACCACCACTACCACCCTTACCCAGGGGGCTGGATGCCTACCACTACTACCACCCTTAGCCAGGGGGCTGGATGCCTACCACTACTATCACCCTAAGCCAGGGGGTGCCAGATGCCTACCACTACTACCACCCTTAGCCAGGGGGTGCCAGATGCCCACCACTACTACCACCCTTACCCAGGGGGCTGGATGCCTACCACTACTATCACCCTAAGCCAGGGGGTGCCAGATGCCTACCACTACTACCACCCTTAGCCAGGGGGTGCCAGATGCCCACCACTACTACCACCCTTACCCAGGGGGGCTGGATGCCTACCACTACTATCACCCTAAGCCAGGGGGTGCCAGATGCCTACCACTACTACCACCCTTAGCCAGGGGGTGCCAGATGCCCACCACTACTACCACCCTTACCCAGGGGGCTGGATAACTACCACTACTACCACCCTTAGCCAGGGGTGCCGGATGCCCACCACTACTACCACCCTTACCCAGGGGGCTGGATGCCTACCACAACTACCACCCTTACCCAGGGGGGCTGGATGCCTACCACTACTACCACCCTTAGCCAGGGGGTGCCAGATGCCTACCACTACTATCACCCTAAGCCAGGGGGCTGGATGCCTACCACTACTACCACCCTTAGCCAGGGGGTGCCGGATGCCCACCACTACTACCACCCTTACCCAGGGGGCTGGATGCCTACCACAACTACCACCCTTACCCAGGGGGCTGGATGCCTACCACTACTACCACCCTTAGCCAGGGGGTGCCAGATGCCCACCACCACTACCACCCTTACCCAGGGGGCTGGATGCCTACCACTACTATCACCCTAAGCCAGGGGGCTGGATGCCTACCACTACTACCACCCTTACCCAGGGGGTGCCAGATGCCCACCACCACTACCACCCTTACCCAGGGGGCTGGATGCCTACCACTACTATCACCCTAAGCCAGGGGGCTGGATGCCTACCACTACTACCACCCTTAGCCAGGGGGTGCCGGATGCCCACCACTACTACCACCTTTACCCAGGGGGGCTTGATGCCTACCACAACTACCACCCTTACCCAGGGGGGGCTGGATGCCTACCACTACTACCACCCTTAGCCAGGGGGGGCCAGATGCCCACCACCACTACCACCCTTACCCAGGGGGCTGGATGCCTACCACTACTATCACCCTAAGCCAGGGGGCTGGATGCCTACCACTACTACCACCCTTACCCAGGGGGTGCCAGATGCCCACCACCACTACCACCCTTACCCAGGGGGCTCTGGATGCCTACCACTACTACCACCCTTACCCAGGGGGCTGGATGCCTACCACTACTATCACCCTAAGCCAGGGGGCTGGATGCCTACCACTACTACCACCCTTAGCCAGGGGGGCTGGATGCCCACCACTACTACCACCCTTACCCAGGGGGGGCTGGATGCCTACCACTACTATCACCCTAAGCCAGGGGGGTGCCAGATGCCTACCACTACTATCACCCTAAGCTAGGGGGGTGCCAGATGCCCACCACTACTACCACCCTTACCCAGGGGGACTGGATGCCTACCACTAATACCACCCTTAGCCATGGGGGTGCCAGATGCCCACCACCGCTACCACCCTTACCCAGGGGGGGCTGGATGCCTACCACTACTATCACCTCTACCCATGGGGGGCTGGATGCCTACCACCAACACCACCCCCACTCATAGGATGGACAATGCATGACACAACCAGCACACCACAACCTAGGGAATGCAAGAAAAAGACATCCCCCAACACCATGACAAGCGTGTGTAGACTGTGTCAAATGCCTACAACACTGAACATGACTTTGAACATACAATGTGACCCCCTATCACATGTGCCACACATATATGTGTGTGGCCCCCACAATGCAAGCAGGCCATGACCAATGTGGCAATGGGGTCCAAACCCCCATCATCACAGTGACCAAAAGGTAAGTGTGGGGTCCATAGCTGAAGCACATTTTGAACATTGTGGCAATGGGGTCCAAACCCCCATCATCACAGTGACCAAAATGTAAGTGTGGGGTCCATAGCTGAAGCACATTTTGAACATTGTGGCAATGGGGTCCAAACCCCCATCATCACAGTGACCAAAAGGTAAGTGTGGGGTCCATAGCTGAATCACATTTCGAACATTGTGGCAATGGGGTCCAAACCCCCATCATCACAGTGACCAAAAGGTAAGTGTGGGGTCCATATCTGAAGCACATTTTGAACATTGTGGCAATGGGGTCCAAACCCCCATCATCACAGTGACCAAAAGGTAAGTGTGGGGTCCATAGCTGAAGCACATTTTGAACATTGTGGCAATGGGGTCCAAACCTCCATCATCACAGTGACCAAAATGTAAGTGTTGACAAAGAAAAAGCTGCAACTGCCAAACTGCATGGATGATTCCTGGTCACAGAACATAAAACACATCAGTGGCAAAGTAGTGCATGTGTCCCATTGCAACATAGATTGGGGGAGGCAAATACTGCAGTGCAAATAAGACATACCTTTGGCCATGTGCAGACAAACAACACCCATGGGGGCTGACACAGTCAACATTCATCAATGACACAATGACAGAAGTGACCATCAGAATGCAGACCCACATATTTGCACCAATGGGCACACAAATGCAGATACCCTGTGGAGACTGTAGATGTGAGGTGAACAGATACCATAGCATGGCAGCAATGGGACACACAAACCATGATCATTGTGCTGACTGATGACCTAGGAGTCCCAGGGACAGCAGGGGAAACCCACCAAACTACATACAGCCAATGGCACACCTAAGATATGCCAATGCAGTGGTGCAGATGCACAAACACAAACAGGCAGACCCACATTGCACATCAAACACAACAGGTGAGGGGGGTGCCAGTGTCCCCAGGCAACCACACAACACATGAGGAGGCCTGAATACCAATCATACAGATGTGCATACAGTGCCACACAAAGGTAACTCATGGATCCAAATCCCCTATGTGGGCAATCGGGCATTGTCAGATGAGAGGGAGCACAAATCACACATGTCACACAGGCACGTAGGAACAGCAACTGACACAGCAAGACACAGACACACCACAGCACTACCCCCAGGGCCCCCACAATGTGGTGACCCTGGGCTGCATTACAATCCCACTGTGATGACAAAGCTAAATGTCGTTCACACTGTGAACCACAGTCATGTGTCCTGAGCAACAAACTACCATCACACCTACACAAGCACAAATCAATCAGCACGGCCAGTAAGCCAAGGCCAACATGGAGGCAGGGGTCTAGCCGGGCAACAACTCTCATCTGCACACACTCAACACCACACACCTCGACCTCCAACAATGTGCAGCAGTGAAGCACACATGCACTGGTGACATTGCACATGCACCCATGACAATTCCAGGGTGGTGGGTGGGAACCAAGGTGCAGAAACACATCACACATGGCCACTCAACAAGACTCCTGAATGTCTGACGCACTGCACACTACGCTGTACATGGACATGACGGCAATACCACACCAACCAATGGGATCCCAGCCACAGTCACACACCAATGAAGAAGCCAAGGTCACCCACAAAGAACACACATAGACAACAACCAACATTGCAGCCCGGACCCTGAGGAGTGCCAGCAGTCACACACACAATGTGTCACAATCACTGAAAGATAACACAAACTGGAAATCACATGACAGGTGCAAACAACAAGTGCCAAGGGAAACCTGACTGTGACCCATCTGCGTCTGCACACAAACTCAGCCCTGACAGCAAACACACCTATGGGTGACACCCTGATGACCAGTAATGTGCCATGCACCCACATCACAGAGAACCCAGGGAGAAGACTTTGGGGGAACATAGGTCAACTCAGCAAGCATCACAAACAGGTACAACACTAGGGATCACAGCATGCACAGCAAAACGGAAGTGAACACACAGACATGCTCATACAACACACACCTTGGGTGCAGGCAATGTCACAGGAGTACACACTGCCATGAGGGGACTCCACTCCTGTGTGAGGAAAGCTGTGCCATATGTTGCCTCAGTAGGGCCCCATCATGTCAGCTGAGCACTTGGTCACACAATCAACAATTAGCACAAAATGAAGGCTCCTGTCACATCAGCCTGGTCATGGAAGTGCCAACGAAATCATCAGCACAGATCCAACACACTTGTATAGCAATGTTGCACTGACAACACAGATGAGTCCTTCCCCATTGATGCCCAAACCTGCATGTCCAGTGGAGATGGCCACACGGTCAGGGAAGTAGACGAATTGAACAATGGCAGGCACAACAGATGTGCAGGGGTGGAAGCCACAGATGTGAAATTGCTAATGTAAGTAGGAAATCCCATTGCCAAATACTGAACACATGACACCCTCAGATGCTGCTATGGATGACATGGATACACCACAGGATAGGACACATTCCCCCTGGACCACATGTGTTCCTGCACAGTAACACTTCATTATCATGAGACCAAATATCACCATCACTGCAGCAAGGGCATGGTTAGCATCATCAACAACATGTACATCAGAAGCATAAGCACTAGAGAACAGAAAGTTGCTTTATTCAGCATATGTGTGTTTAAAAGTGAAAGTCCAGAATGAACACAAAGGCCAATGGCCAGTCCATTGTCAAAGTCCAAACAGGGTGACAGTGGCAGATGTCACCCTACGCATGCCTGCACTGCACAAAACCAGGGACAATCCACTAGGAGGGGCAACCGGGGGGGCAGGCCAGGCACCGCAGGGACAGGATCACGGCTCACCAGGAGGAAGCAGGGAAGGGGTGGTGGGTGCTGGCGAGCTACTGACAACTGCAGTGGAGGTGTCTGACATGGTGTGTGCCGGCACAACTGGGGGGCATGACTCAGATGTTGTGGGTGCCGGCACGACTGCAGTGGACCCTGCAGATGGAGTGGACAGGTCCGCCACTGCAGTGCCCAAGTCAGACAGGGTGGTAGTGGACTCCACTGCAGTGCCTACCACCAGGGGAGGAGAATGGGGAACAGGCAAGGTGGGCTGGACAGAGGGGGAGGACACCCTCACCACATCAGTGGCACAGACAAGCGCAGCGGGGGGTGTGGTGCCGGGAGAGCAAGTGGCAGGGGGAGAAGGCCGGATCCTCTTGGGGATGGTATATCTGTGGGTGGGGGAACCTGGGGCAGGGTGTGGTGGGGGCACCTGTGGAGTGGGGGCCTGAGGGATGGAGGAAGGAGACCTGGTGCCTGAGCTGCAGGGCAGCGGCGGGGTCTTGCTCTTACGACTCCGGGGGACTTGCGGGTGGGGGCCTCAGTCTGTCTGCGCCTGGGGGAGGGTGTCCGGGGGCGAGGGGCACTCTGCTCCGTGTGGGTGGGCTTCCTCTTCCCCCTGAATGCTGTATCAGCTGGATCGGAGGGGAAGAGGCCGAGGTCACTGAGGAAGAGCCGCTGGGTCTTTGGGGTTGCAGGTGAGGCAAGGGAGGGTGCTTTGGAGGGAGAGGCAACTGAGGACTGCGCAGTGCTCGTGGATGCGTGTGTGTGTTCCAGGGCCCCATCCCCTGTGAGTCTGGTTTCAGTCCCCTGACTGTGCGTGCGTGTGCGTTTTGTTTGTGGCGTGTGTGTCTGTGTGCTGGACGTGTGTGTGCTGGTGTGTGCCTGTGCCGGTGTGTGTGTGCTTGGGACGGGTAAGGTGCTGGGGAGTGTGGATGGAGCAGAGGCAGGAGGGGTGAGGGACTGTCTGAGGAGGGACACTGCTGCCGTCAGGGAGGAGTCCATGGACCTATTGCCCCTCTGTAGGTCAGACATGCCCGATGAGATGCCCTCCATGAACGACACCAGCTGAGTCAACAGAGCGGTGTGCGCATGGAGGACACTCAGCATGGCTGTCTGCCCTACATGGAGCTGGCGAAGGAGGTACACAGACTCCTCACTCAGGGCAGCAGGGGACACAGGGGCAGGGAGTGCGGTGCCTGGCCCAAAGGAGACACGCTCCCGAACATGGGAGCCTCCACGGACCTGGGGAATGGGAGCCGATGGGAGGGCGGTGGTGGTGCTGGTGGTGGCGGGGACAGCAACACTAGCTGGGGTGTGGTGGCTGCTGACACCCGCCTCCATAAGGGAGTCATCCTCCGAGCCGCTGTGGTCCTCAGCTGAGGTGGATGCTGCTGAGGACTCCTCGGTGTGGCTCCCTCGCCCTCCGTGCCACTGGGTCCCTCCGACCACTCCTCGGCTGTTGACCCAGTCTGGCTCTCCGGCTCCTCCTGGTCCATGGAGCTGTCCCCTTCCGTGGCCGTGGATGTATCTGCAAACAATGGGGAAACAGACAGACATCAGTCACCTGCACCAAACGCACACACCACTGTGAGCACAGCACATTACAGAGCAAGCCCTGGCATCATTAGTTGAACATTGCTAAAAGTGCCCTAACTGAACAGGAGAAGCCAATTGTCAGTCTGATGCCAACCATGGCACTCACATCCCACATGGCCTTGCACCCATCTGTCTGGTGTCTGTTGGATAGCAACACCCCAGTGTGGACACATGCACCAACTACACAGTAGTTGGACAGTGCAGAGGACACGGTGTAGCATGTGGACATGCACACATCACAACTCTTGCCACTGAGTCAGTACAGGTTTCCGGATGAAAGGGATGCCCAGAGTCAAATAGGAAATGCATGTGATGCATACCAGCGACAGACACCATGATGCACCCATGTCCTGATAGCCATCGCCACAATGGTGTGCATGTAGCACATGTCACTCCCCTGCAGGATCACCAATAAGTAGACACATGCCATGGCGGAGGCATGACTGCTAAGTCATACATCACTGTCTCAGTGATGTATGACTTGGCAGCCAGACAACAACACTCTGCACTGTGTCACAATAGTAGGTCATGGGGAATGCAAGTCCTGGAGCTGCACAAGTGCACATGTACATCCCCCACACAACACATCATCTTAACCCTCATCTGTCCAGGTCATACCGATTGGACATATGGGAGACCTGTGACACTACCCTCTGAACCTGAGCCCCTCACAATCTGCTGTGAATGGGAAACAGCTGCCTGAACTTCACATTCGCATACCCCAGTCTGCACGGGCAGCTGATCAAACACCTATGTGACACACAAGTATCGTCTCCTATGGTCACATCTCCAGTGGCATGCTGAGCCCCTACCGAGAAACACCCCAGCAGTCCTGGCAACAAATCCACAGCACACTGACACAGAGGCAGACACCTGAGGGGTCAAATCACTGCGCACAACGTGTCAGCTGATACCCGGGAGTGGGAGTACAGGTGTATTGGATGGGCTGGAGTAGGCATGACTGTCCTGCCCCACATGAATGAGGGATGAGCCCTGGACAGTGGATAGCTGGCTATGTATGTGTGACACACGTAATCTGCACACTCCTGGGGCCCAAACATTGTTCCCACCCGCTGCATGGGTGTGTGCCAGATACCCCAGGCACATGTGGTGGCTCAGCTCAGCAAGTGGACCGCATATGAAAGCAACACGCAGATTACATGTCCAAACACAGGCATTGTGTGAACAATGGACCCACCCATGATGCCCACAACAGAGTTAGGGAAACAGATGCTGTCCCCCACCTTGAGTGAAGCAAACTGCAAGGACACAGTCCCAAGTGACACAATTCCCTGAATGTAAGGGCCACACCTGGGTATCAGATGAGGAGTGGGCAGTGCACAATAGAGGGACATGGCTCCTGGACAACATGACTGCTGTACTGTGGCAGTTTAACCAGGCCAGAGGAGGGCACATAGCATGTAATACAGAGTTCACAGTGCAGTCTTTGACTCACCCCCTCCTTGCTGCTGTCTGGCCTTCAGCTGCCCATCCAGGTCTGGAAACACCACCGCCAGGATCTGGAGCATGTGGGGGTCAGGGTCCGTGTTCCGCCCCTCCTGCGAGGAGGCGACAGCTTCAGCTGGACCCGTGCAATCCTCCGGGTCCAGCCCCGAAGGTCCTGCCACCTCTTCTGGCAGTTGCGGATCCGGCGCTTGTAGACCCCCACGGACCGGACAGCCCGGACGATGTCCTTCCAGATCTCCTGCTTCCGATGGGCATTAACCTGTGAGGATGACAAAGTGAAAAGGCCATTACTACACATGCAACATATCCGTGCATGACACAGTTGTATATACATGTCTCAATCACAGGGGCACATGATGTACACAGGCAGTGCAACGCTGCCCATGGACAGTTTGCCAGAAGTCACTACATGGTATCATTGCATGGGAAGTAAAACCTTGTTCAAATGCACTGTCACTGCACCATACCTGTCCAGTGCATGTCACTACACCCTATGGGGGGTGACAACTACTCAGTGAGCCTGCTAGCCAGTGGCGTGCAGACTTTCAGCCTTGCTAGTCAGACAAAATGCACATTCAGAAAGGCAGTGCACAGAACACTCACCTGCTCCCCTGGTGTCCCATACAGCTTGCTGTACTGTGGAAGTAGGCTGTCCAGCAGGGCCTGGTTCTCCTCAAGGCTGAAGGCTGGGGCTCTCTCCACAGTACGTGCCATTGCAGGGTCCAGAGGGGGCAGAGACAGCAGCAGTGCAGTGGCAGATGTCGTCCTGGAGCATGTAGTGCAGGCAAGTGAGCTCTCAGGGGAACAGCCAGCAATATATATGTGCTGCAGAGGCAGATACTGTCCCATGTGTCCAAAGTGATAGGTCCAAGTCGTTTGCATCTTCTGAATCTGGCCAATCCATGGAATAGCAGCACCAATACACGCCCACAGCATCCTTCAAATCTTCAACTTCATGACATACATGATTTTGCAACATTGTTGTGGGTGACCAACTGAATTTCCAGCAACCGACTCGTTCGAATTTCGAAAACGCGTCCGTTGCCAGGCTAGGCCATTGTCAATGGGTGCGCACCGATCGGTCCATTGCTGTTCAACGCGTACAGGGGTACAACGCGTACCCGCACACATTGAATGCAATGGGCCGGCCGGGCGCACCGATCGGTCCATTGCTGTTCAACGCGTACAGGGGTACAATGCGTACCCGCACACATTGAATGCAATGGGCCGGCCGGGCGCACCGATCGGTCCATTGCTGTTCAACGCGTACAGGGGTACAACGCGTACCCGCACACATTGAATGCAATGGGCCGGCCGGGTGCACCGATCGGTCCATTGCGGTACAACGCGTACAGGGGTACAACGCGTACCCGCACACATTGAATGCAATGGGCCGGCCGGGTGCACCGATCGGTCCATTGCTGTTCAACGCGTACAGGGGTACAACGCGTACCCGCACACATTGAATGCAATGGGCCGGCCGGGTGCACCGATCGGTCCATTGCGGTACAACGCGTACAGGGGTACAACGCTGCACTCGCACACATTGAATGCAATGGGCCGGCCGGGTGCACCGATCGGTCCATTGCTGTTCAACGCGTACAGGGGTACAACGCGTACCCGCACACATTGAATGCAATGGGCCGGCCGGGTGCACCGATCGGTCCATTGCGGTACAACGCGTACAGGGGTACAACGCGTACCGCGACACATTGAATGCAATGGGCCGGCCGGGTGCACCGATCGGTCCATTGCTGTTCAACGCGTACAGGGGTACAACGCGTACCCGCACACATTGAATGCAATGGGCCGGCCGGGCGCACCGATCGGTCCATTGCTGTTCAACGCTGCATAGGGGTACAATGCGTACCCAGCACACATTGAATGCAATGGGCCGGCCGGGCGCACCGATCGGTCCATTGCTGTTCAACGCGCACAGAGGTACAACGCGTACCCGCACACATTGAATGCAATGGGCCGGCCGGGTGCACCGATCGGTCCATTGCGGTACAACGCGTACAGGGGTACAACGCGTACCCGCACACATTGAATGCAATGGGCCGGCCGGGTGCACCGATCGGTCCATTGCTGTTCAACGCGTACAGGGGTACAACGCTGCACCCGCACACATTGAATGCAATGGGCCGGCCGGGTGCACCGATCGGTCCATTGCGGTACAACGCGTACAGGGGTACAACGCGTACCCGCACACATTGAATGCAATGGGCCGGCCGGGTGCACCGATCGGTCCATTGCTGTTCAACGCGTACAGGGGTACAACGCGTACTCGCACACATTGAATGCAATGGGCCGGCCGGGTGCACCGATCGGTCCATTGCGGTACAACGCGTACAGGGGTACAACGCTGCACCGCACACATTGAATGCAATGGGCCGGCCGGGTGCACCGATCGGTCCATTGCTGTTCAACGCGTACAGGGGTACAATGCGTACCCGCACACATTGAATGCAATGGGCCGGCCAGGTGCACCGATCGGTCCATTGCGTGTTCAACGCATACAGGGGTACAACGTGTACCTGCACACATTGAATGCAATGGGCCGGCCGGGTGCACCGATCGGTCCATTGCTGTTCAACGCGTACAGGGGTACAACGCATACCCGCACACATTGAATGCAATGGGCCGGCCGGGTGCACCGATCGGTCCATTGCTGTTCAACGCGTACAGGGGTACAACGCGTACCCGCACACATTGAATGCAATGGGCCGCCCGGGTACACCGATCGGTCCATTGCTGTTCAACGCATCCCTGTACAAGTGACTGGCATATGTCACCATGCCTGTCTCAGATGAACATATGCCAGCCACAGATAGCTCCCAGGGAGTGAGGGGCACACCTACAACACGACAGCCTGTCCAAACTGTATCATAAGGCATGTAAGGCTGCATTTCCTATTGTGTGTATGTTGGTGTACATGTTGTCCTGTGGGTGTCACCTGGGGGCAGCCACCCCCAGGCTGTGCACGTGTTCATGGGGACAGGATCCTTGGTGTTACGTGTACATGACCACTGTGATGTGCAACTGTTCATATCTGTGCATGTGCCATGGTCACATTTCACGGTGGTGTATGTGTATGTCATGTCACATACCCCGTGAGTCCCATGTGGGACAGTATGTTTGAGCCAGGGTGTCCCAGTGGCACAATAGTGATGGTCCTCCACAGTCTGTGTGCATGTAGTGTTTACAATGTCTCTGATTTCATGTGCACAATGGGAGACAGTCTCCACATCCACGTTGTGTGTGCATGGACTTTGATGTTGTGCGTGTGTGTGTCACAGACGTCCATGTCTGTCCTGCAGTGGCAAGTGGGACCACTACCTGTGGGGGTCATGGTTGTTTTGCTGTGGTGTATACATGATACTCCATGTAATGCCAGTGTCCATGTGGCAATACAGGGTCCCTGGGAATGTACCTGTCGTTGAGCTGTGATGCCTGGGGCACATCTGTCCTCACATGTCACTGTGGGGGTGATTGTGACATGGCAGCAGGAGATGGGAACTGTGACACGGCCTCATGATATCCAATGGGCCAACCTGGGACTTATTGATGCCACTTGTTGAACCGTGATGACAGATGTTGGCCATGTATGTACCATACATGTCCTTACGGAACTGCACACTTCATGTAGTTGTGCCTCATAATGATGTATGATGTGATATTGAGTGTGTTCAATGCCGCATATGTGGGGTGACTGACAATCTTGCTTTCTTCTCCTCTGCACTGCAGGGCTCCTGCTGTCCATAGACCATTCCCAGACCTGGCAACGATGGTGGAACGGGACAGCATCCGACGGTACCGCTTCACCAGGCAGCTGATTGAGGATTTGGCAGTGCAGTTGGCCCCACATTTGCAGCCTGGCCGGCCGTATCCTACAGCGCTGACCCCCAAGGTGAAGGTGATGGCAGCCCTACACTTCTTTGCCACCGGTACCTTCCAACATACTGTGGCGACTGCTGGTGGGATGTCACAGACCATGTTGAGCCGTGTGCTCCGCGATGTTTTGGAGGCAATGTTGCTATACCTGAACCGGTACATCTATTTCCCTAGACTGCAACGACTCACTGACGTGAAGAGTGACTTCTATGCCCTGGGGAGGATGCCGCATGTCATTGGCTCCATTGATGGGACACATGTGGCTTTGGTACCACCACAGGCCCAGGAGCAGGCCTACCGTAACCGCAAGCACTACCACTCGGTCAATGCACTGGTGGTGTGTCTTGCAGATATGACCATCACACACGTGTGTGCCCGTTTCCCTGGTTCAGCACACGATGCCTTTGTGATGAGGAGTAGTCGCATCCCCAGGATGATGGCACAGATGCAGAACCAGCGTGCCCGGCTTGTCGGTGTGTACTGACTTTGTGTCATTGTGTGTGATCTGATCTGTAGTATTCCGCCCACTTTTCCAAGTCAGCTAATGTGCACTTGTCTGTCCGTAGGTGACTCGGGATACCCCAACATGCCGTGGTTGCTGACACCCCTCAGGAACCCTGTGACACCAGCCCAGATGCGCTACAATGAGGCACATGGTCGGACCAGGAGAGTGATTGAGCGGACATTTGGTCTCCTGAAGAGCCGCTTCCGCTACCTCGACAAGACAGGAGGGTCCCTCCCATATGCCCCAGCGAAGGTGTGCAAGATTATCATCGTCTGCTGCATGCTCCACAACCTGGCAGTGCGGAAGGAGTTGCCTCTCATCCAGGATGACAATGACCAACATCCGCCACCTGTGGAGGATCCTGGCCTGGACCACGATGCCAGTGATGATGATGATGATGAGGGTGATGTCCGCACACAGCTCATCACCAACTTCTTTAGCTGAATGTGAGTATCCTGAGTAACCCTGGGCGAAGTGCTACGCTACGCTCGCGTAGTTTGCGAAGCTTGCGCTACTTCGCACAACGCGAATTGCACGTAGCACAGTGCGAACACGCGTAGCGTAGCGTAGCGTAGTGCCGCGGTCATTTGCTTGCTCGCGGTCCTCAACGCTCGGTTGGCGACCGCGAGCAAGCAAAATGACATCCCGGCGAGACTTTTTCTTCGTTCGCGATCAGCAACATCAAGTTGCCGATCGCGAGCGTGGAAAATAAACCTCCCAGCGAGATTCTCAACGCGGGAGGTCAGGTTTCTCATTGCGAGTGGTCGCGTATGCTCGCGACCGCTCGCGATGAGAAACTACCAGTCCGCGTTGAGAAGCTGCCGCTCGAGTAAAAATCTACTCGAGCAGCAGTAAAAGACAGCTCGCACTGTGCAAGTTGCCGCTTTCAATGATTGCACAGTGCGGACAAGCATCCGGCACTGTGCAATCATTGCGAACAGTGCGCTACGCAGTTCGCGTAGTGCTACGCGAAGCTTGCGTAGCGCGAACTGCACTTTGCGTAGCTTCGCGAAGCATTACTTCGCGAACTACGCCCACCCTTAATCCTGAGGTGTCATGTCAATAATGTGAGTTGGCATGATATGTGTAGGTGGTGCTCTGGTGCTGTTGGAGTGTGTCCATGGGCTACTTGACTGGATGTGTGTAGCGATGTGTGCTTACAGGTGGTCTGTACTCCCCAACAGTGTTGACATGCTAACTTGGTTCTGGGTGGGTATCTTGTAACATGTATTGTGCATGAGTTTTGCTGTTCTGTCTTGTTCTCCATTGCTTTTGACTGTGTGTCATTTCTGTCCTTCACAGGGTACTTTCAGATTCGTTTGGTCAACTGTGTCCACCGACGACGTGATTGTACTTCCAGGGTGGTAGCTGTTGTGTCCCTACAGGTGATGTGCGCCACACCCATGGACTTCCTTCCTTCTACAGTTGTTGACTGTGTGCCCGCTGCCAGGTGGGATTACCTTGCATCTGTAGTGGTTACGACATGTTGCAACTGTGTAATAAACCTGTGCTTCACTTTGTGATGTGCGTTGTCTGTGGTCACACATTTGACTGCCATTTGCTTACTGCACCTGTGGGCTACTTGACTACAACTGGGAATAGGTGTGGTGTCTGTGCATTGCAACCGTCTTCCCTGGCAACATCAGTGTAGGCAATGAGTCAGATGGCCTAGGTGTGTATGTGTTGTGTAGCCCTGGTGGTGTGTCTCCCTCATATGTGTCACGTTGCCTTTACTCACATGCCTGTGTTGTACTTGCTGTTGCAGTTCGCATACACAGTGTAATTTTGCAGTTCATCATCCCCATGACAGCACCCACGTTGGAATCATAACAGAGGCAAGTATGGTGTATTAGTGTGTTTATTGTGATACATTTGTGTGAATAGTGCATAGGATGGTTAGTGCTGTACATATATATTGCAATCAAAAGTTCCTAGGTGAATTGAAAGTCCTGGTAGACAAAATCCCCAGTATCGGGGCCACAGTTGTCTGAGACATTGGTCCAACTTGTACTCCCCATGTCATGTGTGGGAGTTGTGTTGCCGTCAACAGGGTGAACAGTTTGTGCACAAAGGTGAACATCCAGAACAGGTTCAGGCTTCCTGGGGGTTGCACTTGGCCATCGGCCTCTCACTTGCCCCTCCTCGGACGACCCCTCTTCTTTGGGGGGCCCCTCAAGTACAGGCAGCTGCGGTGCAGGGGACTCTCCGCCAGAGTCATCCTCCCTCCCTGTGGCAGTTGCAGTTTGTTCAGCACCAGATGTTGTTGGCACACAGGGAGGTGTGGACTGGTTGCTGTTCATCTGGCGGAGGCATTGTAATATGTCCCTGTGCACCGCCGTCATCTCTTGCAGTGCGTCCCACTTGGACTCCACGCGGGACATGTGTGAGTCCAAGCGGGCATGATGGGCAGCCTGCTGCTGTTTCATGTCTCTGAGGAGCCCCACTACCTGGCTGAGATCTCCGGTGCTGGACTGGTACGCATCGGCTATGCGTACCAGTTGTGGGTCATCATGCACACCAGCAACCTCTGCAAGCAGCGACCTCTGTCTCCCACCCCTCCCACCACCCCTGCCGACATGTGCAGTGCGTGCAGTGGCACGCCCAGATGACCCTGGTCCCCCTTGGGGGTTGGTGGTGGTGGTGGTGTCCATGGCCCCACGTTGGTCCAGGGTCCCTGTGCTGGTGGTGCTCCTTGTTCTGTCCATGTCGGCAGGGATGGTATTTGTGGTGACAGTCGTTGGAAGGGTGGGTGCAGGGGGTGCAGCTGGTGGTCCTGCTGGTGCTGCAGCTGGTGGTCCTGCTGGTGCTGCATGTTGACTTGCACCGGAGGTGCCAGGTTGGTCTTCTTCGTCCGAGGAGGGCAGAGGCTGTACAACACCAGTGAGCTCCGTATCCTCTTGAGCCTGGGACTGGGACTCCTCAGCGTCTGCTGCTGTGTCCCCATCATCACCTGTTTTTGGGAGACACACACAATGTATGTAATGTTTCTGCAGGCATCAATGGTTGACACACCTGACAGTTGTGACTGTGCCTCTGGGTGCGGGCCTGTACATTGCATTGTCCTAAGTTGTCACAGTCAGGGGTTGATATTGGTGTAGCACATTGTCCTGCACTATTTGGGCATTTCTATGTATTTGTTGGGGTGTGAACATGGTCTGCATTGGTTGTATTTGGTTGACAGCCGGCCCTCCTTCCCACCCAGCCAGTCAGTTATCCCACCATGGACTGTGCTTGCATTGCAGGGAGTGAAAGTTGTCTTTCAGGATGTCAGTCAGTGGTGTCCTGCTGTTGGTTGTTGCACAGTTGCCAGCAGGGCCTTGTGCTCCTCACAGCAGTAGCCAGTGTCAGCCATCTTGTCAGTTGTTTTCCACTCCCTGTGATGTGAGCATGGTTCAGGGTGGTGTTGATGGGACAGTTGTGGGGGTGAGCTATGTCTGTGACTATGACTCCCATCATGCTATTGCCTCCACCCCACTTCCCAGCATTCCCATACTTACTTGCTTTTGTGGGGAGTTCAGTGTGTGTGGGTGTGAGAGCAATGGCAAAATGGCTGACAGTGGTGTCCTGCTGTTGGTTGGTGTGCAGTTCCCAGCATGCCCTTGTGCTCCCCACGACACAGCAACAGTGTCAGACATCTTTGATGGGCCTTTCCACTCTCTGTGGGATGTGCATGCGTGAGTGTGAGCTTGCTGGGCCATGTGGTGGGGGATGTAGAGCTGTGACTACGACTCCCATCATGCTATTGCCTCCACCCCCTTCCCAGCATGCCCATCCTTCCTTCCTTTTGACTCTGCTTCCCTGTGGGGTGGGCTGCCTGTGCTGACAGGATGGCTGGGAGTGTTGTCCTGGCAGTTGTTTGGCTAAAAGTCCAAAGAGTGTCCCTGTGCTTCACACAACATAACCCAGGGTGGTGGTTCTTTGTGGGATCTTGAGTTAGGATGTGAGGCATTGCATTCTCCCAGGTGGGTTATGTGGAGTATGTGTTGAGGGGGTGTGTGAGGGGAGGTGCTTGTGACTATGGTCAGTGCTGCAAGTCCTCCTTCCCACCCAGCCAGATATCCCACCATGGAACGTGCTTGCATTGCAGGGAGTGGAAGTTGACTTTCAGGATGTCAGTCAGTGGTGTCCTGCTGTTTGTTGGTGCACAGTTGCCAGCAGGGCCTTGTGCTCCCCACAGCAGTAGCCAGTGTCAGCCATCTTGTCAGTTGTTTTCCACTCCCTGTGATGTGAGCATGGTTCAGGGTGGTGTTGATGGGACAGTTGTGGGGGTGAGCTATGTCTGTGACTATGACTCCCATCATGCTATTGCCTCCACCCCACTTCCCAGCATTCCCATACTTACTTGCTTTTGTGGGGAGTTCAGTGTGTGTGGGTGTGAGAGCAATGGCAAGATGGCTGACAGTGGTGTCCTGCTGTTGGTTGGTGTGCAGTTCCCAGCATGCCCTTGTGCTCCCCACGACACAGCAACAGTGTCAGACATCTTTGATGGGCCTTTCCACTCTCTGTGGGATGTGCATGCGTGAGTGTGAGCTTGCTGGGCCATGTGGTGGGGGATGTAGAGCTGTGCCTACGACTCCCATCATGCTATTGCCTCCACCCCCTTCCCAGCATGCCCATGCTTCCTTCCTTTGACTCTGATTCCCTGTGGGGTGGGCTGCCTGTGCTGACAGGATGGCTGGGAGTGTTGTCCTGGCAGTTGTTTGGCTAAAAGTCCCAAGAGTGTCCCTGTGCTTCACACAACATAACCCAGGGTGGTGGTTCTTTGTGGGATCTTGAGTTAGGATGTGAGGCATTGCATTCTCCCAGGTGGGTTATGTGGAGTATGTGTTGAGGGGGTGTGTGAGGGGAGGTGCTTGTGACTATGGTCAGTGCTGCAAGTCCTCCTTCCCACCCAGCCAGATATCCCACCATGGAACGTGCTTGCATTGCAGAGAGTGCAAGTTGGCTTTCAGGATGTCAGGCAGTGGTGTTGTGCTGTTTGTTGGTGCACAGTTCCCAGCAGGGCCTTGTGCTCCCCACAGCAGTAGCCAGTGTCAGCCATCTTGTCAGTCCTTATCCACTCCCTGTGATGTGAGCATGGTTCAGGGTGGTGTTGATGGGCCAGTTGTGAGGCTGAGCAATATCTGTGCCTACTACTCCCATCATGCTATTGCCTCCACCCCCTTCCCAGCATGCCCATGCTTCCTTCCTTTTGACTCTGCTTCCCTGTGGGGTGGGCTGCCTGTGCTGACAGGATGGCTGGGAGTGTTGTCCTGGCAGTTGTTTGGCTAAAAGTCCAAAGAGTGTCCCTGTGCTTCACACAACATAACCCAGGGTGGAGGTTCTTTGTGGGATCTTGAGTTAGGATGTGAGGCATTGCATTCTCCCAGGTGGGTTCTGTGGAGTTTGTGTTGAGGGGGTGTGTGAGGGGAGGTGCTTGTGACTATGGTCAGTGCTGCGAGTCCTCCTTCCCACCCAGCCAGATATCCCACCATGGAACGTGCTTCCATTGCAGGGAGTGGAAGTTGTCTCTCAGGATGTCAGTCAGTGGTGTCCTGCTGTTGGTTGTTGCACAGTTGCCAGCAGGGCCTTGTACTCCCCACAGCAGTAGCCAGTGTCAGCCATCTTGTGAGTCCTTTTCCACTCCCTGTGATGTGCGCATAGTTCATGGTGGTGTTGATGGGACAGTTGTGGGGGTGAGCAATATCTGTGACTACGACTCCCATGATGCTATTGGCTACACTGACTTGCCCAGCATACACAGAATTCCTTTCTTTCAGTGGTCTTCACTGTGTGTTGGTGTTGTAGTGGTGGCTACATGTCTGGATGTGTTTGTTAGTTATATTTGTGCCACTGCCTAGCTGTAGTTGTAGTTGTGTTTGTACATGTGATGACACGGTTAAATGTAACTTGGAGATGGCATGTGTTGTGTTTATCTGACTGACATACACATTTTGGGATGATTCTGTTCTGGTTGCTGTGTAATTGCTATGAGTGCATGGTTTGACTCTCCCCTTGACAGTGATTTGTGTGTGTATTGTGGCAGAATATTGTGTACATTTGTTGTGTACTCACCAGGCTCTGGGATGTTCTCTAGTCCATAGACGCTCACTGGCGGAAGGATGGCCCGCACCTTCTCCTCCCAGGGCCTGAGGTATACTGGCTTGGCAGGAGGGCCACTGCCGGTGTATTGGCTCAGGAGGTAGTCCTTCTTGAGCAGCTCCCGTACCCTCCTGCGCACGTCATGCCACCTGTTCTGGATGTCAGTCTTTGTGCGCAGACATGGTGATTGTGCGTTCACCCTGTTGATGATCCTCTCCCACATCTTGGTTTTCTGGGAGATGGGTGTCTGTTGGACCAGTGTGCCAAACAGCTGTGGCTCTACTCCTGAGGATCTCGTCTACCAGGACTTCCAATTCACAATCTAGGAACTTGTGATTCTTCTTGGGGGCATGGTGATGGGTGGTGATGGTGAGTGATGTGTGTGTTGGTGTGCAGGTGAGGGTGTGTGAGTGTGTGTTTTGCTGGGTGTATGTGAGGTAGCTATTTGTTGGTGTGCTGATGGTGTGTGGCTTGTGTGAGGGATGAGCTGTGGGTGTGTGGTTGCTGTCTGTTGAGTGCTGGCAGTAGAATAGCATTTGCAAAGGATCATGGTTGGGATTTGTGTCCTTTATATGGGTGGAGTTCTGGGTGTGTCTTTGTTCTCTGTCCCCACCCCCCCAGTATTTATTGGCTTTGTAATTGCTTGTTTGGCCTTTTTTTGTGTATTTTTCCTTAGTACTTTCTGTGCATGTTGGAAACGTTCTTGTGACCGAGTCGGACCCTGCAGTTGTCTCGTACGGTCTTCTCCGTTTCGCTCACGCTGTGTTTGTGCAGTTTTCTATGCTGCGTACGCGTCGGTCGCGGTGTTTTGTGTTACTTCGGCTCGGTTTTGTATGCGTGTCGGTCGTACGGCTTGTCCTCCGTACGACTCGGTCGTGGTTTTCGCGCCTTGCATCGTACTTTGCGGTTTGGAGTTCACGTGTACGTTTCGGTTGGATTTGTTCCGGGTGCGTGTCGGTCGGTTCGATTCGCGTGGTTTTTCCGGCCGGATTGCTGTTTTCCGTGTGGCTCGGTCGCTCGGCTTGGGTTCAGTATGTGTCGGTCGGATTTTGCACGCCTTGCATCGTACTTGGCGTGTCGGGCGCCACAGGTACGTGTCGGTCGGAATTAATTCCGAGTCGGTCGGTGCTTTTTCCGGCCCGAATCGGAATCGACCCCTATGTATGTAGGATTTGCAATAAATTTTGCGAATCCTTCATATTCCTTAATTGCGAATCGCAAATTGTGATTCGCAATTAAGGAATATCTCCCCATTCATTCTTATGGGCCTAGAGGCCCATAGGAATGAATGGGAAGACATTCTCAATTTGCGATTAGCAATTAGAGAATCGCAAATTGAGAATGCAATTTCAAGGGTGCCAGGGTGTCAAAAGGACACCCTGTTGCACCCCTGAAATGTGCATGTGTGCACATGTGGCACACATACGTGCCCTAAGGGCATGTATGTGCGCCACATGGCACTTTAAAAAATGCAAAATAGTGCATTTTTAAGTGAAATCGCAAGTTACCACCAACTTGAAGTTGGTAGTAATTTGCGATTCTTTAAGCCCAAATCGCACTTTCTTTTGTGCTTCTTACATTGCATTTAAGGAATCGCAATTAGCGATTCCTTAAATGCAATCGCAAAATAGGGAATCACAAAATTTGCGATTCCTTATTTTGCAAGGGGGTTTCAGTGTGATACTTTGCACACTGCTAATTTGCGATCGCAAATTGGCTTCATACATATGGCCCCAGGTCAAGACTCTAAATGATATGCCTGTGCTTTTCCCTCCTTACGGAATACTTAAGTTACTGCAGAATCATTCTTAGACGAGCTTTATACATATTTATGAATAGAGTACAGAGCTTTGCATCCCTAATTGATGGCGCCTTTTAAAACTACAATACCGTAGAGTAAAAATAATGTAAAGGTATAAAATCATGAGATCATTAAATCATGAAAAGGCATAAAAAATGAACTCCACGACAAAAATAATTTTTTACCGGATTTGTTTCTGCAAAGTTATGGATTTGCTGAAACATAAAATCACCGATGCCAAAAAGCCAAGAGGAGTCTGCGAAGAATGCATCTTCAGAAAACCAGTCCCAGAGATGTTGTTTACACTATAAATTATCCATTCCGTTAGACACTTTTATACCTCGGTATCATCTGGCTCCCTGCTGTGTCCTGGCTAATTCCCTCCTGAAAAAATACTTTTCTATTCTAGTGAAAAGCTAACCTGCATTCTATAGAATGATCCCCAGCTGAGATCTCTATTTCATTGAACAGAACCAGGCATTTTTAATGTGCCTTTCTCCCACTGGCAGTACATTTTTATAAAAATGCTTTAGAAGAACTCGAGCCACAAATACTGAATGGTATTTTAATCCTATTAGTCTAATGTAATAAAACGTGCACAGCCATGTATGTACATTTGTGTTTAAATTCTACCATGTTTTGACCAATCCAATGTGCTTATAAAAATGCCCATCTAATGTACTTACAAAAAAGCCAGTTTCTCACTAAGTTTGAGCGTAACTTAGCCTGACCATGCCTGCAAGGCACCCGAACACCCATGTGCCCATCACTGCAAGGAAATTTTGTACAATTTTCCCTTCCCATCTGGCAATGCTAGCTATACCTCTGATGCCTGCTGAACGCTGGTAGTACACTCTAGCCACGATCTCTTCATATCAAATATTACCTCCACGTTTCAGTGCACCGCGTTCTACACAATCTCAGCCTATTCCTAACATTGACACACTGCCACCACACTACTATGCCCAGTCTCTACCTCTCTCAATACCAGCCTCTCCAGTACTGCATTCCCAACCACTGACTAATGAAACCAGTGTTGGAACTATTGCGCTTTCTCTTGCACAAAATCTACACCCAGAAAAGCCAGTCCTCACTTGGTACTTCAAGGTCTTATGATGTTGTTTACTTGCGTCCTGGCACTGCCTGCTTTCAAGTTCAGCTTCAGCCTCAATAATCCCACTCAGCACTTGGCATTTTGTTATTTAAGTTTCAACCTCTTCCCATCCAAACAAGTTTGTGCCTTTGACGAGATGCCTAGCTTTTATCAGGCGTTATTGCCCCTGGTTGGCATTGCAAGTTCTAATGGCATCTCTTTAACAGTCAGTGCAACCACGTTACTCACTACTCGGAAGAAAATCGTGAGCTATGAGGACCATACTTTCACCCCCTTAATGTTAGGGTCTCATCCTGAATGCCGTAGGAGGGGTCTAAAGATAGTTATGGTGGCCTGAAACAAAGCAAGGCAATTAAAGTGGAACTTTCAACCTGATCCTACTCATGGAGTATAATGCTGCTACCGTATTTGTGTTAATCAAATATATTTTTCAATGCAAAATTATTCAGGGAATGTTTCTTCGGCCGCTATATGATAACACAACAGAGTATTTTGGTTCCTTTCTTTCATGTGCAGTTAAATACACTACGCTGAGATCTGGGAGAGCATGATGTACGTATGTGTTTGAGTGTTGTTGAATCAAACTTGTGAGTAACAGGGCTATACATTAGGACATCTGAGAAATTATTTGAGATTATGTACAAGAAAAAAGGAGGTAGAGAAGCCTCTTCTGTATTGCGCCCAATTGTGTGATGGTAACTAGGTGACCCCATGTTAACGACAGATGAAGTGTTCTTCATAAACCTGTTTTCTCAACTCTTTTTTCTGAGCTGCAGAGGGAATTGTGAAAAGCCTCATGTGCAGCGGGATTTTAGTTTCTGGATACATGGCTAAAGAAAATGTGTTTAAGCTCTTTTTTTTCTTATGATGGATATTTCTGCTTCCACTCTGGTAGTGTTCTAGTTCCTCGGATTGCTATTGCTAAGGGAGTAGCCAGAAAATTAAAATACCCCCCACTTTGAACCAAAGCTCTTATGGCACCAAGCAAGCGAAGGAAGTCATCATGACCCTCCCTAGAAGAGATTGCTTATCTCTTCCATGCAAGAATCTATCCATTCATCCTTTCATCCTTTAATCCACCTGCTGAAATCCACAATTTCACCTGTATATTCTGTCATCTATTCAGTCTTTAATCCAACATTCACCGATCCATATCCATACCTATCCATCCATCTTGAACCCAACCATCAAATATATCCATCCATCCATCCTGCCACTCACTATCCATCCTTTCACTTATCCATCCCCCTTTTTATTCTTCCATATTTAACTCATCCTTCCACCCTTTCACTCATCCATCCATCCACCCTTTCACTCATTCATCCATTCACCCTTTCTTTCCATCCATCCATCCTCCCTTTCAGTCATCCATCCACCCTTTCACTCAGCCATCCATCCTTTCACTCATCCATCCAACCTTTAACCCATCCATTCACTCATCTATCCAACCTTTAACCCATCCATTCACTCATCCATTTACCCTTTCACTCATCCATCCTTTCACTCACTCATCCAGCCATGCTTTCACTCATCCATTCATCCATTCACCCTTTCACTCATCCATCCGTTCACCCTTTTTTCCAGCCACCCATCTACCTTCCCTTTCACTCATCCATTCATTCTTTCACTCATCCATCCTTTCACTCCATCCATCCATCCACCCTTCTACTCCATCCATCCATTGATCCATTTACCCTTTCCCTCACTCATCCATCCTTCCTTTTACTCACTCATCTATCCATCAGCCTTTCTCTCTTCCATCCATTCATTCATCTTTTCACACATAAGATAACATAACATGACACATGTTTTCGTAAAGCACATGTTCACCCAGAAGGGGATCTTGGTGCTGAATAACAGATGTTTATTGTTACCCAACTGAATGGTACTCATTTAATCAACCTCAGAAGGATGAAAGGCTGAGTGGACCTGCCAGGATTTGAACCTGTGACCATGACATCAGACACAGGCCTCTACAGTAGACCCATCCATTCATCCATCCATCCATCCATCCACCTGTCTGGCCATCCATCCAGCCATTCATCCATCCCTCTTTTCAATCATCCATTCTTACATCCATCCTTTTACTCATTCATTCATCTTTTCACTCACTCATCCAGGCACCCTTTCACGCATTCATCGTTCACCTTTTCACTCGTCCATCCATCCACCCATCTATCCTTCATTTTCCTCATTCATCCATTCTTTCACTCATCCATCCTTATATCCATCATGTAACTCACTCATCCATCCATCCACTCTTTCATTCACTCACCCATCCATCCATCCTTTCACTCATCCATCCATCCTTTTACTCCAACCATTCATCCACCCTTTCACTCATCCATGTATCCAGACTTTCACTCCATCCATTCATCCATCCTTTCACTCATCCATTAAATTAATCCTTTCACTCATTTATCCGTTATCCCTTTCACTCATCCATCCTTTCACTCATTCATCCATCCTCAAATCTATCCTTCCACTCTATCCTTCCAACCTTTCACTCATCATACATCTAACATTTCACTCTGCCCATTCATCCAGCCTTTCACTCCATCCATCCATCCTTTCACTCTTCCATCCATCTATCCTCTCACTCACTCATCCATCCTTTCTCTCATCTTTCATCCATATACCCTTTCACTCATCCATCCATTCACCCTTTCACTTATCCATCCTTCCCTCCTTTCACTCATCCATCCATACACCCATCCTTTCACTCATTCACATGCCCATCCATCCATCCTTTAACTCAATTATTCATCCATGCACCCTTTCTCTTATCCATCCATCCTCCCTTTCATTCAACCATCCCTCTACACTCCCTTTCATTCATCTGTCCATTCTTTCACTTTTCCATCCCTACATGTATCCTTTTACTCATCCATCGTTCATCCTTTCAGTCATCCACCCTCCCGATTCACTAATCCATCCATCCAAGCATTTACTCTCTCCTCATCACCCTCCTTTCACTCACTAATCCATCCACCCTTTCACTCTTCCATCCATTCACCCTTTCACTCATCCATCCGTCCTCCCTTTCACTCATCCATCCTTACACTCATTCATCCATGCAGCTATCCAGCCCCCCTTTCACTTACCCATCCATCCACGATTCCAAATCCATCCATCCATCCTCCCACCTTTTCATGTTAATTATGAGCCTTTGTCTGCCGAGTTGCAGACAGAGGAGGCCAATCAAGAGCTCCACCCCCGCTGTAGCTTCTAAAGCGGGTGGTTGACGATGCCCCAGGCTATTGTTTTAGAGTTGTTCAGATGCTCTTCCAGGTAGAATGAGGCAGTAAGTGTGACTGATCTCAAGACACCTGGTACATGCTCCCTTCACTAAGGAGAATGAAACCCTTATTCACATAAAGCAAGTTCGGAACTGCTGTTCAATCTCTTGCATCTGGGTGGTGTAAACATTCTGCTCCTTGCCCTTCCGGACTCCACACTGGCCCACAACTTAAAGGCATCCAAGATGTTGCTGCATGTCCCATCCATTTCATGAAGAAAAATGATCACATCACCCCCATCCTGATGGAACTCCACTGGCTTTGAAGGCCGTCCACACCACCTTCATAACCAGTTGCATAATTTATGAAACCATCATGATCAGTATCCCAGCCTATTTGGCTGACAAGCTTCTTACCATCTCTAGTAGCTGTCAGCAAGACACCATCATAGTAGAGCTAAAGTGGTGTAAAAAGGGGGAAAAAACAAGGCAGCCAGAATTTTCCATTTCCCATCATCTGGAACAACATCCCTGTATCCATCAGGACCACTCCATTTCCTGAAGAGTTGAAGTTGAAGAGTTGAAGATGCACCTCTCTAAAACACTATATCATGATTCAGTAACAGCACACTTCTGCTCCCAGGGACGAGCTACCTCTCCAATCACCTGTCCACTGTATCCTTGCCTTAGAGGCTCTACTCAGCTAAGCTTTGCTGCCTTTGTCTACGTTCATGGCACACAAATAACACATACATACATACTCCATGTCTTAGTCATCAATTAATATTCTCTATGGGAAGAGAGAGGCAATTGTATTCTTTGAGTCCTTTAATGAAGCATTCAGCAGCATGGAAGATGCACTTCAGAGATGTTATGTAGGTGTCAGAAATACCTATGTGGATTGGTATGCCACCACCTAAGTAGGATAGGAGAAGAGCTTGGATGGTGCTTATTAATTCTGTTTTCGGAAGGTGTGCCCTTATTTTGAACAAAGATACAAGGGAACATTAAATACATTTGTAATATCCACTGCTGGATCACTGACATAACATCAAAATATTGGGAATTAAATAGCGTCAACAAAAATACCGCCTTCCTAAACTTACCTAGTAAAACCACTAATCTCGAGAACACAAATATCATTGTTAAAAATATAGATTTATATTCAATTCAATTCAATTAAATAATCTTTATTCGGATACAAATATCCATAAAAGCACAGTTCAGCAGCAATACAGTTTCTTATTTAAAAACGCCATATAAAAAGCAACAATTAAAAAGAACTTTCGAAATGCGAAAAAAACTACAATTGTGTACAAATGTTAAAAAGGGACATAATGTACAAACAGCAATATCATGGTTAAAATTTTCAACGAACGGGCAAATAGCAACGTTGAAATGTTAGCACATTAAAAGGTTGGACGAACATATAGCAGCATATTAAGATAAAGTGCAATCAGTTGTAAACAGTTTTAGCAGCATAATATAAGTACGGTTAAATTTTGAACTTATAAGATATTCCAGACCGCAAGTGGCACTTTAGTTAGTATTCCAACTATAAAATAAAGGTCAATGCATACGATAGAGCAGTATTATGTATTCAAGTGCAATCAACGCATTAAGGATTACTCATGGAAATGCGAGAGCGGACTGCCGCTCTCAGAAAAGAGCTGACACGAAAAATCAGATCATCGCTCTCAAGTCTGGTGATCTCCAAGTATGCTGTTCTATAATCAATGTTAGCAAATGCCTTAAAATACGGAATCAAGTATTGTTTTGTGTATTTTTCATAAAAATTACAAAAGAGTAAAAAGTGTACCATCGTTTGATTGCTGCCGGTGCCACATGGGCTCAAGATTGGTATTAAATCCCAAGGGAAAGCAAAGTGAGTATTTTAAAGTGCCATCCATAAGACGAAAAAGCAGGCTTCTCCCCCACCGTCCAATGTTCTTCAAAAGATATTTGGGTGGCATATGCGTTTGGAGGCTATTTGACTCCAATAGTGATATGTACCTAACAACTGATGGTTTAGAGCGCTCTGTAACGTATCTTGCGTTGTTATAAAACTCGTACAATGCAGCCATAAGGATTCTTTTATTCATACCCTCTAGGTCCGATGGGTTTAAAAAGATATGCTCTAGGTTCACACTGATTACACTTTTTCTAACAGCGGAAAGCCAGGGTATCCGCACTCCCTTATCGCAGCTAAGGCAGTCTACAATAATCTCCCTTGTCAGGGTCGCTGCAGGGTTTTGCCAAATTTTTAGCCAAAATATAGCTGGACGTGACCTAATAAAATCTTCTATATAATGCAAGTTTAGTTCCTTATGACACACAAAGTTTGGGGAGGAGATTTGAGCCCCTAAAAGTTTCCTACAAAATCTGTTCTCCTCTCTTTGGATCCCACCACAATTTATAAAACCCCAGACTTCAGCGCCATATGTGGCGGTGGGAATGCACTGCGATTTATAGATCTTAATTATGGGTAGGACTACCTCTGCTTGTTTTGGTTGAGGAAGGCTCAAGATCGAATTAGTCGCTTTTAGGAACTTCTACTATGGGCATCATGAGCTGCCCAAGACCCAGTATCAGAGAAGACTAAACCCAAATATGGGAAAGTGCGAGTGCGTAATAAACATAGTGCGAGTGCATAATAAACATTTCAGTCCTTTAATGAAGCATTCAGCAGCATGGAAGATGCACTTCAGAGAGGTTATGTAGGTGTCAGAAATACCTATGTGGATTGGTATGCCACCACCTAAGTAGGATAGGAGAAGAGCTTGGATGGTGCTTATTAATTCTGTTTTCGGAAGGTGTGCCCTTATTTTGAACAAAGATACAAGGGAACATTAAATACATTTGTAATATCCACTGCTGGATCACTGACATAACATCAAAATATTGGGAATTAAATATCGTCAACAAAAATACCGCCTTCCTAAACTTACCTAGTAAAACCACTAATCTCGAGAACACAAATATCATTGTTAAAAATATAGGGGCATATTAGCAAGACCGGGCGATAAAATTATCGCCGCTTTAGCGGCAGGAAACTGCCGCTAAAACGGCGATAATGGGCTTGCTAATATGCGTATAGACTCCATAGAAGCCCAGGTTAGATGTCCTGCACATCTAACCTGGGCTTCTATTGGAATTCTATAACGCATATTAGCAAGTCCCATTATCGCGTTTTAGCGGCAGTTTCCTGCCGCTAAAACGGCGATAATTTTATCGCCGGTCTTGCTAATATGCCCCATAGATTTATATTTATACACAAATATCAGAAACAAAATATTGTCACCTTTAATTAAACATATATTATGTCAAAAACATTGATTAACACAATATCTACTACAATAATAGCAGACAAATAATGAAATTATCATTATAAAAAAACACTTTATGTAAAACATTTTTTAATAAGCATAAAACATTGTATATACACATGTTCAAGTATAAAATAAAAATATTACATCACCAAAATATTTATAATTCATCCCCCAAAAATATAGCAATTCATAAAAATAGAACCCCAAAAATTTGCTTTAACTACAAACATTTATACAACAATCTAAATATTACTAAATATATATATAGTATATACAAATAAAATGATATACAAAACTATCAAACTACATATCAAACATTATAAATAAAACCTAAATTAGCATTTTACATAGAATGACATAACTGACAAACAAAATGAAACTAAACTAAATTGACCAATAAAATCACGCTATAAACAAGCATAACCAATAAAACCAGACAAACTATTAATATAAAAGACACACTCATTTTACCAACTAAGTACTTCAAAAATGCCAAACGCTGCAATACAGGGAAACTCTGCTGGATTCTCTGACCAGACCCTTATGAAGAAATATATACATCTCAACAACTACCAAACCAAGTAAGTGTAAATAAAATAAAAAATGTAAAATAGCAAATATTTAACAAAACACTCTGAAACTTCTATCTCTTTACATGTACTTCCTAAAAGAAAACATTACATCTTCGAAAAGTGATTACCTGCTGGAAAAAACACCTATCTCAAAGCAGCAAAAAGATAAAACAAAGTAAGCATACATAAATTATTAGAAAATATAAACTCACCCCAAAAATGAGTAAAATTAAACCTAATGACCTCAACCTCTACAAACTACAAATAAACATTTAAAATGAAGCTGACCCTTTATTTTCTTTCAACAGAAAAGAAAGCACCTGTTTAATATTGCAAAATGCCCTAACGGAAAAGCTGAAAAACTGTGTTAAGCATCTAAAAAGAACATACTTGTAAGTATAAATAATAGAAGTAGTTGCATAATTTTATATGCAATAAAAATGTACAAAGTTTACAAATTTTATTTATTTACACTAATATACTACTTTCAGATACAAAGACACAGAGAGCTAAATATATAACATCCCAGAAAGGAAAGCAGTCACTAAATCACATGGGCTACACCTACAACCAAGAAAGTACATCGACATAAAATGTGAATTGGTAATGTACCAAATATTATTCTAATGCATGCTATGGGAGAGCCAGTACAAAAAATGATGTGGTAATTTGTGTAAGGGAACACAACAACTCTCCAAATGTAACTGAAATAGAAGTAAGGGAAGTATTGCAGGTTACAAGAGAGACAAGCACTAGCTCTCAGGATCCCACAACACAATTTCTAAAAGACATACTCCCTAACATCCCCGAACACATCACAGGCCGATTACCATCTATAACCAATTTAAAACATTTAATTGCATAAACTAAAAAGCCACCAGCAACACTCCTTTTGCCCCTAGAAGATACCAAGACACAGAAGCACCTGATCACTTAACAATGACACATAATGAGGAACCTTTCCTGTTATATGGCAACCTAAACAATGATAAAGAATCCTAATATTTTCTACAGTAGATAACATACTGAAACTAAGCCATTGTCAAACATGGATAGTGGATGGGACCCTTAAAATGTGTCCAAAACCATTCACTCAGATATACACGGTCAATATCACAACACAAATATCCCCTTTATAAATGCCCTACAACCAAATAAACAAAGCTGTACTTACTACAAACTCTTAAAACACATTAAACATAAAACAAATACCTACTACCCCAAAAAAATAAGCATAGACTTTGAACAGGCCATGATTCAAACCATTAAAAAAATTACCGCCACACAGCCATGCAGAGCTATTATTATCATTTCAATCAAAGCATATGGAGACACCTCCAACAACCTGCACTAAGTGTAGAATATTCTGCAGTCAATTTGCCCTTAAAATAAAAAAATGATACCACTAGCCTATGTCCCTGTCACAGCGCAACTAACCACTATAATTTACTAAGAGAAATATTTTTATTCCAGCAAAATAAAAACAAACTAAGCCCCCTAATGGGTCATTTTGAAGACATTTAGGTTTGCAGACTGCATTGCTCAGGACACAGACGCCAACCCAACTTCCAAATACCATGGTCGAATGTCTATAACAGCATCTTATAGACAGTGGTTCTGCCATGCAATTAGTGATTACTTATATATTATTTGGTAAATCCACCATCACTTAGGATTTGCAATCAATGTTACATTGAAATGCATCAAAAATAATAGAATAAAATAATCACAGCGACACTCAAAACTGAAAAAGTGTGTGACTGATATATTAAGGAGTCATATATCGTATATCGTGACATATATCTTAATATTCCAAAAACAGGACAAATGCATAACAGTAAGGGGCACATGCATCAAACTCAAAAATACCGATTCCTAATTTGCGAAAAATAAGGAATCGCAAATTAGAAATCGCTATCCGCTATGCATGAATCCATTCGCGCAAATCTACAGATTCGCTAAACATCGCAAAAACTATTTGCGAGTAGCGAAAAGCGAGGCGCAAATTCAGAAAACCCACCATTAGCGAAATCTCTATTAGCGAGCTCGCAAATAGCGATTTCGCAATTAGCGAAATCGCAAATAGCGCGTCGCCCTGGGAACATGCTGATGACATCACAACCAGGAAGTCAGCCAGCCCATGCTTCAGTCAATGCCCAGAGGAGGAGACAGGAGGAAGGAGAGTACTGGAGCTGAGCTGAGACAACACCCAAGATTGTTTCCTGCAACTGACTGTGCACCAGGATGGGGAAAGCAACAACAGGGGACAGTGCCACGCCCAGGAAGAGGAAGCTGAAATTCAGCAAGAGGGAACTTGAAAATCTCATTGAGGGGTGTCCACAAACCATGACAAGCTCTTTGGGAAATTGTCCCTGAAAGTGCCTGAGGCTGACAAAAGGAGGATCTGGCTGCGCATCAAGAGCACGGTCAATGCAGTGGGAGTCACACACCGCAGCATTGATGACCTAAAAAGAGGTGGTATGACCTCAGAAGCCGGGCCAAGGAACGCATCGCAGAAAGGCTGAAGGAGGCAAGGGCCACAGGAGGGGGCACATCTACAGTACCCAACAACACAGCCCTGGAGGACCTGGTGGAGGCGACAATTCAGCCTGAGGCAGTGGTGGGAGTAACCCAGCTGGACACATCCGGCGCGGCAAGTACCTCACAAGGTAAGATGCATGCAAACATACAGTCCTACGTAATGTCCAGTGGAGCACATACCCCCAGGCCAACCCCAGTGTACAGCTCAGAATCCAGTCCACGTTTTCCCTCTTACCCCCAATGCATCATGGGAGTCGTAGTCATGTCAGTCAAGTGGGTATCCAACACAACACTAGCAAGCAAAACACGCCAACACTGCATGGCAGTCAGTGATTCAATGTGAGCCAAGTATGCATGATGTCACACAATGGGAAGGCGTACACATATTAACATTTCACTGTTTCACATCACAGACGCAGCTGAGATGGACTCGGAAGACAGTGACTGCCTACACATCTCTGAGACTCCTGCTGAGACAGATGTGGAGCCACCAGATGCCCCAGCATGCACACCACCCGCACCTACCAAACGCAGGGCCCAGATCCCTTCACTGCAGCCCATGGAATCTGAGGTGGCCCCTGAACCCACCCCAGCAACCAGTCAGCCTCCTGTGACCACGCCACCTACACCACAGGCACAGGTCCAACGTGGGCGGAGGCGAATCTCAAGGGCCCGCATTGCTGTGCAGGTAGACCAGGGTCCAAACGTGTTTGCTGGTGTGGAGTCACAGATGTTACGTGTGCAGCGCATGCAAGCAAGACACATGGGCGCAATACAGCTACAGATAACCAAACTGGCAAAGAACATCAGCCTAATGACAACTGCGTTTGTGGAGGGGAATAGGCAGACCAACGCAAGCATTCAGGAGCTCACCAAGGCAATGCTTGCGGGCCAAGGCACAAAGAGGAGAAGGCATCGCCAGAGCATGATGTGCATGTCAGCCTATACCAGGGCCAATAACAAGCTCTGCAACACCACTGCGCAGCTGGCACGTCGCTCCGTGGCAATGCAAATAGATCTGGGCCATTACTGTGGGGATGTTGCTAGGGCCCTAGGACAAGTGACCACCGCCGTGGAACAACTCCAGGCTGGTACTGTTGGCGGCAGCAACTTGACAGGGAGGAGGGGAGTGAGGAGGCCTCCAGTCTTAGCAGCCTGTCGATGCCAGTGACCACTGCCAGGAGGCGCAGTTCGCGCAGCTCAAACCCTTCAGTTGCGCATCATGGTGATGTGGCCGATGCAGGCGAAAGACGTATGGGTGTGCGTGGCAGGAAGCGCTAGCCAGGCATACGCTCCTCAGTTTGGCCATGGTGACTTAACCATGGTCAATTGCAGCCTAATGATTGCTAACCAGCACATGGTATTGTTTATTTCACGTTATTCACCTATGCAATCATAGTTATGATTAGCACACATCTCTGTGTGGCTACCCATTGATACATGGGCTCATGTTAATAAATACTTTCATGTTCAGCATCTAGGTGTCATGTCTCATTATTGCCTGCCTCAGAAATAATGTTGGGTGATGTCTGCACGTCTCCTCTGCCCTTCTCCTGTGTTTGCCACGTGCGCCTGTCGGAGTTGTGCGGGTGGTTGGTTGTCGCCATCTGGCTTACTGTCGGACACCTCGATGTTTATGCCTCTGCTGGTGGCAATATTGTGCAGAATGGCACATGCAGCCACGATCCGGCAGCATCTCTCTGGACGGTACTGCAGGGCTCCACCAGTATTGTGCAGGATGCAGAAGCGGCTTCTAGGTATTCCAAATGTGCGTTCTATCACATTCCGTGTGCTGATGTGTGCAGCATAGTACATCCGCTCATGTGGTGTTGATGGGTTGAGGATTGGCGTCAGGATATAGTTACGCACGGCGTATGCGCTGTCACCTACAGGGTGGAAAGCAAAGGGTTAGCCACAATGATGCATTTTCATTTGTTTGATTAATGTAGCGGATAGTTATATGTGTGTACCCAGCAGATGTCCTTCTCAGAATTCACCCCTGAGCAGACGCGTGTGGATGCCACTGTGTCGGAAGATGTAGGAGTCATGGCTGCTCCCAGGTAATTGCGCCACGCTGCCCGTAATGATGTGCTTAGCATTGCACACTACTTGCACATTGATAGAGTGATGTGATTTCCTGTTCCTGAAGATGTATTCATTCACTGCTGGTGAACAAGTAGGGACATGCGTACAGTCTATGCAGCCAATCACATGGGGGAATTGTGCTACCTGGTAGATGTCCAGTTATGTCTTATTCAACTCCGGGGGTTGTGGGGAAGCTGTTGTGGGTGTGGATCCTTGTCATCATGGCGTCATGGAAGGTTTTGAAGAAACGTGAAAGGGAGCTTTGTGATTCCCTCCAGCTACAGCTACTACCCCCTGGAAACTGCCTGACGCAAGTTGGTGCAGGCAACATTGGACCTGTACATATGCGGGGATGGCATGGGTCCTACGGGTCTGACGCTGCATTAGGGGTTCCAATTCTGCTATTGGGTGCATGGTCATTGCACCGTCCAGCCTGTACTTATCGTATTTCTCATCCTCAGTTTGGACCAGCACTGTGATGCGCACTCTGAGGGTCCTCTCCTGTATCCACCTTCTTCGCTGCCCTGCTGCATGGGTCCTCCTCCTCCTCGCCATCACGTAGTGTGCAGTCATTGTGGAATGCTTCATGGGCCTTCTGAGTCTGTTTGAATATGTTTCCGATAGGTTGCACCTGAATTTTTAATGTTTTCAGACTTTACCACCTGATTGTGATTCCCCTTAATCTGCACTTGCAAAATTGCGAATTCATGGTTATTCGCTATTTGCGAATTTACATGCATTGGCTTGCGAGTCCTTAGGGACTAATCGCTATTAGCGGTGGCTGTTGTGGGACTCGCTATTAGGGATTCGCTTTTGGGGTTCTCGCATTTTTTGCGAGTCCCTATTTTTGCGAATGTGTTGGGTTTTGCGTAAATGGGTTGATGCATTGGGAAGTGTTGGTTTGCGTTCGCAAACGGTCTTTTTTAGCGATTCGCTGTTTTTGCGAGCCCGTTTTTGCTTGATGCATGTGCCAGTTAGACTCTACAAACAAATATGCTTGATACTTTGCACATACGTTAGGCACAATGGAACATATACGTTTTTGACATAAAATCACATAAACAAACATAAATGCTTGAAAGGTTCAAGGGTCCAAATGGCCGTTATTCCCTACACAGCCATATGCTTTTTCTTCCTAACATAGATATGTCTTCTGGGAAAGGGAACACTTATTTAGATTCCTTCGACGTTTCGACCCCCGAAAGACATGTGAGTGTGGTTGAAGGCCATTGCCTTGGGGTCTTCCTCAGGACTGAATAATAGTGCACAGCCGGTGTGGTGAAAAAATGGACTGAGTGTCAGTGTGATATAAACAACCGATGCAGTACAAAGGCGGAACTCACTATGATTCTTACCTGTAGTATTTTTCTTTTAGTGTTTCAAAAGCAAGGATCGCGCATTCTTGTGTCTTAAATGAATTGAGGCCTGCAGCACAAAAGATAATGAGCGCTCTAAATAATCTAAGAAGTTCTTAGTATGTCCCAGCTTTGGAACAAAGATCATAAAGGACCGTGGGATGAGTCACATCCTACCTTAGTAAATGGATGTGTTTAATTCATCCATGTAACGTTGAATACGAAGCCAAATTCGCGCTTCCATACAGTCACACATGGCATCATCATATACTCAAAAATAAGGCATACAAAGCATTGGTGCAGGGTAGGTATCTTGTGTAGATTAAGTCACCATGGGGGCGCTAGGTGGCGCGGGACTAAGATGGCCGCGCGCTAGTGAGGCTCTCGCCAGCCGGGCGATAAAATATTTGAAAACACCATCCTAAGTCCTGCAATCCTGACTGCACGGGGCGGAACCGCTCCATGAACAACTTGAGAGACTGCTGTGGCGTTCCTCCGTGAATCAGCGTCGCCGGAGAGTGAAGCGCTGCCTGGTGAGGCCCTGACCGGTGGACTCTGCTGCTGCGGTGGTCGCGCGGATCGGGGGCACACTACACTGGAGTCCGCGGCTCTGCGGGGCTGGACGGGCCGCGACGGCGCCATTTTGAAGAAACGAAACGGGAGGACTGAGCAGTGCGGGTTAATCCTGTGGACGGCGGCTGAGTCGCGGGGCCCTGCCGGCTGGGAGCTGTGAGGGGGAGCCCCTCATACGACGTCTTGTCTGGCCGTTGTGGAGCCCAAATACAGAAAGGTGAGGAGACGGTGTGGGGCAGAGGGCGGGAGAGCCTGAAACAGCTTGACGGACCTGACTGTCGGTGTGCCTGCCCTTTCCCGGACGCAGATGACTACACTCTCCCACGGACACCGCTGCTTAGTTGCTTGCACGCGGTGCCCCCTCATATACCGGAGGCGACGGTGCTGAGCAGGAAGCCCTGCAGAGTGCTCAGTTGGCTTTACGGAGCTACGGAGGGCCCCTATCCGCTGCGGCGAAACTGCGCATTAGTGACCAGGCCTCTACCGGCGGTGCGGGACTGCGCGGGGCTTGGCGTGCCCACAGGGCCGGAAGGCTCGCAGCCCTGATAAACGAGTGGAGACTCACAGGACACACCGGACATTGAAGTAGCGGTTCCTCGTGAGACGGGGAGCCGGGGCAGATCTGTTGGCTCCCAACGGCCGACTCCATCTCAGAAGCGGGGTTTCTGCCCAGCAGTATTCCACTGGGGACTGGGTCCTGACTTATTGAAGCGGGGCTCTGAATTACTGCCCCGGGAATAGGTCGGCGGAGCACTCCATTTATTGGTCTCCTCTTCGCTGGAACGTCTGGCCTGGGAGGCTGCCGCCCCCTGGACCTCTCAAGATGGGCAGAACAGAGGGAAAGCAAACAAAAATTCCATTTGAGGCTCGCAGGCCCTCCCGGTCACAATCAGAGGAACATTCCACGACTGCACCAGCAACTGGCTCGGAAGACGACGTGAAAGCCTTGCTGGTGACTATGAAACACAGCCTCACATCCATAGATGCCAAAATAGACGCTATGAATGTGCGCTTGGACTCTGTGGTGCACCGCATCGAGCAACATGATCATCGACTTGAGGAGGCGGAAAGCAGAATTTCTGAACTAGAGGACAGTTCCACGAGCGACCGGAAACAAATAACACAGATGGACAGACTGCTTAAGGTCAAAGCGGAGAAGAATGAAGATTTGGAGGCTAGGTCACGGAGGAATAATGTCCGCCTAGTGGGCCTTGCTGAATCGACCAACACTGGGCGGATGGAGGACTTTATAGAGACACTGCTCCCTAAACTGTTCGGAGTTGAGGCATTCTCCAGACACCTAGTAGTGGAAAGAGCCCACAGATCCCTGGGAGCACGTCCCCCCCCAGGAGCACCCCCACGCCCGGTTATAATCCGGTTTCTTAATTATAGGGACAGGGATGCAGTGCTCCGCCTTGCACGGGAGAAACAAAAAGTGGAATATGAAAATACGATATTGTCATTTTACCCGGATTTTACACAAAATGTGCAAGATGCAAGACGTAAATTCCTCAATGTTAAAAAGAAACTAATAGCTCAAAACATTCCCTATGCCATGCTTTACCCAGCACGTCTCCGCATCACACATCTGGGCCAGCACCATGTCTTCCAAAACCCGCAGCAGGCTGAAGACTACCTCAAAACTAACCGAAGGATATCTCCGGCACCGGCGTCTGACGGCCGCCGCTCTAGATCCGTGTCTCCAATGTTAATACAGGATTGAGCTAGATCCACATAGTGAGATATAGTATGCTAACTGCTGGGAGCCATCTGCTAGGCCTTTCAAGGATACCTGCCACTCATACCTTCTTCATAGCTCAGATTGTTTGGACACTAACTTATTGTAGTATATCGCCTGGCCCTCGTCCTCCCCCCGGAAATAGAGCCAGTCCGGCTGGGCCTGGTATCTGACGGGTGAGATCATGGGAGGACATAGGCGAGTCCCGGGCCCCTAGCTGCACCCACGAGGGAATACCCTGAGTTAGCTGGAATATTTACATTTCCTTTTTCTTATTGGTTTAATTTCCATAGTTACTATTGGGTGGGAACTAATGCCCGACAAGTTGGGAAAGTCGGAGTGGGTGGGGGGGAGGGTTGTTAGAATTGTATTCTGTTCTGCTATGCATACACTAGTCCGCACTCCACGAACTCCTGCATCAGACCTGTCCCTAGAGTACAATCAGCTACACAATGCCAATACCCACTAATATGCAGACCACTATACGCAGTATGACATGGAATGTTCGGGGACTAAATGACCCGCGCAAAAAACGTAATATATTAGGATATTTGGAGAGGCACCACGTCCAAATAGCTTTCCTCCAGGAGACTCACCTCGATCCATTAGCGGCCCCTACCTTCGCCGCCCGATGGGCCTCCTACCGCTGTTTCTCATCTTATTCCACCTACTCACGCGGGGTCTTGATACTGATCAAGCGCTCCACCCCATTTGTATTAGGTGGCACCTTCTCGGATCAGCATGGCCGGTACTGCATTATGTGGGGGAGACTGGCCTCCCGTGATATCACCATGGTAAATTGTTACGGGCCCAATGTTGATGACCCAGCCTTTCTACCATCCCTGTGGGGCAAAATTCTGTCCATAGGTTACACATATCTCCTTTGGGGTGGGGACTTTAATACAGCTATATCCCCAGCGATGGATCGCTCTAACCCTGCTGCAACACATTACACGGCCATGCAAAAACAGCTCGCGGACGTTGTGGCGGACCAGCGCCTTCTCGATGCATGGCGACATATGCACCCCTCACTCAGAGAGGGCACACACTACTCCGCTGCCCATTCCTCCTGGTCTAGGCTGGACTATTGGTTTGTGTCGCTGGGTATGTCGAGCTGGATAGACGAGGTTACCCATATGGCCAGGACATATTCTGATCATTCCCCGGTGGTATTGGTGTTGAACTTCCCTACAGATCCATCCCCTTACATTAACTGGCGGCTTAATCCACTGCACCTCCTAGACGTGGTCTTTCATGCTGAACTTGGGCAGGAAATTGGTGACTATTTTGAGTGCAACGTGGACTCTGTCCCGAGCATGTCCACGGTCTGGGAGGCTTTTAAAGTGACGGTTCGAGGCTATTGCATGACTAAAGGAGGGGGCATCCTTAAAGATATCCGGAGGGAACTTAACAGGCTGGAGAAAGATATTAAGGCACTGGAGCACCACATAAATGACGGCACTGGGGGGGATGCAGCCAGGGCACAACTGCGGGATAAGATTACAGAATATACACGCACTGCTGAACGGGAATGTAAGTTTCGCAGTAAGTACCACATTGCTAGGACATATGGGGAGGGTGATCGCCCGGGAAAGATGCTCGCGAACCTGACCAGGCATCCCCGATTCTCAACGCATGTCACGGAAATCCGCGACCCCGAGGGGGAGGTACACTATCATACGCAGGGGCAACTACACACATTCCTGACACACTATAAATCCCTGTACACTACGCATAGAGGAGCGCCACTTGACCTCCCCTCGTACATTGAGGACACCGCGCTCGCATGGCTGGGGGATAATCAACGTGAGTTTCTCAGCGCTGAACTGGTGCTAGACGAAATTACTGCAGCAATTATGCAAATGTCATCAGGGCGTACTCCAGGTTCGGATGGACTCCCCATAGAATTTTATAAAACCTTCCAGGTGCAATTAGCCCCTGTTCTTAAGGAAGTTTTTTATGAAGCCCTAGAGGAAGGCCACCTTCCCCCCACTATGCGGGAAGCCCTGATCATATCAATCCTTAAACCTGACAAGCCTCCTACCCAATGCGACTCCTACCGGCCCCTTTCCCTCATGAACTGTGACACAAAAATTTTGGCAAAAGTCCTCGCTAACCGGCTGGCCTTGTTAATGGAGCGGCTGGTCCTACCAGATCAGTCCGGATTCGTCCCTAACAGAGCAACGTCCCATAACCTAAGGACCCTCCTATCGGTTCTGCAGAATATTGACCCTGACAGCCCAGCGATCGCGGTGTTCCTGGATGCCACTAAGGCGTTTGATTCTGTAGAATGGGACTACCTCATAGGCACCCTGCGATATATAGGTATGCCCCCGGCGTTCCTTGGGTGGATAGACTTGCTGTACCAACAACCCACTGCTACGGTCCTCCTCAATGGTTCACGATCCCCTAGCTTTAGCATCACTAGAGGTACTAGACAGGGGTGCCCCTTATCCCCTATCCTAATTGCCCTGGCGATAGAGCCCTTGGCGGCAAAAATTCGGCAACGCCACAAGGAAAGAGCACTGATTTTCCCTTCCAGACAGCTAATAATATCGCTCTATGCGGACGATGTTACCCTATATATTAAAAACCCACAGGAGAACCTCAACCCTGTATTGCGGGAGGTCACGAAGTTTGGGACCATTTCGGGTATTCACATTAATTGGGCTAAATCAGCAGTGTTCCCACTTACTCCCTCCACACTGGAGTATCCCTTGGATTATCCCCTCACGTGGCAAGCAGAGGAAATCAAATACCTAGGAATTAAAGTCACCAGAAACAGAGATGAACTAATAAAAGCGAATTACGGCGTAGCCCTAGACAAAGCGACAGACTCCATCACAAGATGGTTATCACTGCCCCTATCCATGGCTGGGAGGGTGTCATTGGTTAAAATGGTACTATTGCCTAAATTCCTTTATTTATTCACTAATATACCATACCACCCTGGCAAGCACTTTTTCACAGCGCTCAAAACGCAAATTACACGCCTCATTTGGGGTGGCAAACATGCCCGCCTTGCGCTGGACACACTCATGCTGCCGTTCTCGCACGGCGGATACGAAGTCCCAAATTTTGAACTGTATTATTACTGTGCCCAGGCCCACTTCGCCGTATACTGGTTCTACCCCCGCCCTTCATGCCTCACCTAGCGGTGGAGGAGGGATATATGACCCCTACTCCCCTTTCGGGTTTCCTATACACCTCATGCCGGGAGCGGGAACGGGACCCCACCACTGTCCATTGCACCGTGGCAGCCTGGAAGAAAATTGCTGCCAGGCTGGGCGCACCCATGCTTTACTCTCCCCAAATGCCTCTGGTGTATCATCCTTCCCTGCAGGTCACATATGACAAACAGTGTCGCACGATGCTCGAGAAACTACGCTATACCACATGGGGAGATATGTACATTAATGGCACATTCCGCTCCAGGGATCAGTTCTTTGGAGCACATGCACCTACGGTCATGGATGTATTCATGTTTATTAGACTCCGGCAGAGCGTCAAAGCTGCCACACCTGCGTTCCCCTTAGAACCACTTACATTGCCACCCCTTCACACTCTGTTACAGTCGGTGACCCCCCGACATGTCACATCACTCCTATATCGCCATGCGCAGAATGTGCCTGACCCCCCTACCTCCAGGGCTAGGCGGGAATGGGAAGCAGACCTCGAGAACCCTATAGCAGATGATCAATGGGAGTTTTTCTGTAAACAGACCGCGGCTATGACGTCCAATAGTCGTTTGAGAGTAATACACTATAAATTCCTACATAGGCTCTATTACACTCCAACTAAGCTACACAAATACAAGCTTCGGGAGGATGACCGATGCGCCAGGTGTGGAAGCGAGGGAGCGGACTTCCTCCATCTTGCCTGGTTGTGTCCAGCTATCCACCAATACTGGCAACAAGTGTTTGCGGGCCTGTCCACCATCTTAGACCTGACCCTCCAGGCTTTGCCAGAAGTGGCATTGCTAGGCTATACGCAACATATAGACACCAGATGCAAAAAATATTTAGCCTTAAGCCTCCTGATAGCAAAACGTAGGCTGGCCTGTCGGTGGGGTAGGGGCAGGGCCCCAAAGTTTAAGGACTGGCTACACGACCTTACAACATGGCAGGAACAATCGCTCACGTATGCTGAACTGCTCCCACGCTCCTCTAGGCAGCGGGACATATGGGGCCCTCTCAAGGCATATCTCCTTTTACAGACGAACGATACCACTGCTTCCTCAGACATATCAGTAGGCCTGGCGACCGCGGCCGACCCCACGGGTGGGATGAATGGGGAGGTACCACTACCCCTGCACGCTCTGGGACAAGAGGCTTAGTTGCCACCATGCCACATGGAGGTAGACTGTAGCAGGAGCTCCTAGAGAGGATTGGCCCTCCACATAGCGCTCTAGTCCCCGACAGATGGTCATGGTCTGCAGTGTATAGGCCGTTTTATTGTACCAGTGGGTTAGGCAACTTGGAGTATGGTCAATTAGACTTATGTAAATCTACAGAACAGAAGGAGGAGGGAGTTTGTTTTTTGGTTTGTTGCAAGTAAATGTATTTCATGAGCAGTAACGATGGCTACAATCTAGATCATCTATACCTTTATATATCATCTTGCTGAAACACTGGTTAAGAAACCAATAAAGTTAATGCTTTTGTCCTACCTGACGCGGCCGGCCCAATGTGGTTGTAGGCGGCTTGCTGTGTAACCCCCTATCAACTGCACTGCTATACATATCAGAACTTTGCCTTGCCGGCCCGCCTAGGGATGTAGGCATCATGCTGTGATCATTGATTCTTATTTACAATAAAGGTTTTTGAAACTTAAAAAAAAAAAAAAAAAAAATCACCATAAAGTACAAACAAAAAATGACAATTTAGTATAAGGTATAAAACCCAAGCATATTACCACATACAAGTGCACTGTTGCTACATGAAAAGTGACCCAAACAATATTAGGAGGGGTTCATGAACTTCGAAAACCGAATTACATATAGAGCGCTGAACAAATTAGTCTACCCGTGTCGCATCCCATCAGCAATAAGGTAAGACGCGCCCGGAGCGGGAAAATAAGTAAGGAACTCGCGAACGCCACGTCAGCGTGTACGTAGGAAATACAGCTTACCAAACATTGAGGCGTATGAGTGAGCACCCATCCACTGATTACAATGAGGTGCCTGACTAGCAATTAGACAAGTGATTAGACTAGCGTGTAGAGGTCCGAGAACGGGATCAAAGTATTAGCAGTGCCCTCAGTCGAGTGAACTTAACAGTGGTCTCCGACCACGAGATTTCTCTACCGTTGTCTTCTTGGTTTAGCATAACTAAAAGTGGCTTCTATTGCGTATAATCAAAAGCGGCCTCTGTACACCTCATTATGACATCAACGGGGTTAAAACGAGCTCCTGTAGTAACATGTTTAAGCCTGGCCAGGTAGGTAATAGTAAGCTGCATGTCATATGAGGGCAGGGAAACGTTAAAACGCCATCAGTGGTGATACAATTTGAGAAGTAATACCTGAAATGTAATAGATAATAACAAACACAGCCATAAGAAATAGCTACATGTTCATAGCTTGATTATTTCCAAGATGATACATCACAAAAGAGATTAACACTCATAAGTGTCACAGATGCTGTGTTCAGCTCTCTGTGTTCACAGTAGAATTATATGACTCATAATCAATGTTTAAAGCACATATTAACATTGTCTGGCAAGGAACAACCAAATGGTGATGGGGTGAGATCACAGACTTCCTTTTGTAATACATACATATAATAATACAGCAGTTCGGTAATCACAAATGGCTACATTATTGTTAGAAATGGGATCTCTAGTTGTCAAGGGCTTGCACCTTTGTCCAAGTAGGGACCCTTCTTCCTAGTCAGGGTAAGGGTGTTACACTCGTGAAGTAACCCCTGCTCACCCTCGTGGTAGCTTGGCACGAGCAGTCAGGCTTAATTCAGAGGCAGTGTGTAAAGCATTTGCACATAACCAACAGTAATACAGTGTAAGCCCTACAAACGGACACCACACCAGTTTAGAAAAATAACCAATATTTTATATACTCAAGACAAGACCAATTACGACAAAAAATCCACAATACTATACTTTACGAATGAATACTTGATACGGTAACTTCTTCTTTGCAGGAATAGCACAAAAGCAAAGTTCGTACGAGTCGGTAGCTCCGTCCGAGCCTACCGCGATGCTGAAAACCACAGAGTCTAACAGTTCCAGCCGACCGCGTCGATACGGGCCAGCAGAGTCGTGAACAGACTCGGTCACAGTACCTTTCTCGTTGTGGCTGGTACGGAGTGTACGAGCCGGTCGGCGTTCGTCGCGGTTGAGGTGCAAGACGGAGCGATGCAAGGTGCGGTGTCCCTCGATGCGGTGCAGGCAGCGGCTCGATGAGCGTCGTGCAGACGGAGTCGGTGAGTCCAAGGCGTGCGATGCAGGGTGAGACGATGCTCGATGCGGTGCTGACAGGTTGCGATGCAGGCGACCAAGCCGGAGTGCGGGAGCTGGCGTCGGACAGCGGTGCGAGTCGGAGCGGTGCGTCGCAGACGTGCGAGCGGTGCCCCAAATGCGGTGCGGTCCCGACTCTTGAGCCAGTTGCAGCGACCGCATCGGTCGGGTCCGGCTGGTTCAGTGAAGCGATGCGATGCGAACTGCGGTGCCCAAAGGTCACGGTGCAAGCAGCGGCTCGGTGTTGGCGGCGTCAGACGTCGCCCACGGTGAGACCAGGGTTGCGATGCGAAGCGGGGCGATGCGGTCTGCGGTGCAAACAGGTCACCGGCCAGGGATGGATTCGGTTGACGGAGTCGGTTGCGGTTCCCTTCCTCTGTGGCAACTGAAACAGCGTTCCAGAAGCGGTACCCAGAGGCTTGTGAAGTCTTTGCAGTCCCTGAGACTTCTTAACAGGAGGCCAGCTCAGTTCCAGGCCCTTGGAGATACTCAGCACAAGTTTGTAGAAAGTTCAGTCCAGTCCTTTCACTGCCCAAGACAAAAGCAGCAACTGCAGGCCAACCCAACAAAGCAACAACACAGCAAAGGGGCAGTACTCCTCCTGGCAGCTCTTCCAGCTCTTCGTCTTGGCAGGTTCCTTGATTCCAGCGAGATCTAAATTCATGGGGTCAGGGCCCCAATATTTATATCCCAAATTCTTTTGTTCTCTGAAGGCAGAGAGGCCTTTGCCTAGTCCAAACCAGTTCTGGAGCACTTTGTTGACAAGTCTCCGTCCCTTCTTTCAGTGAGTAGGCCAGGGACATCAGACGCACCACAGGAGGTGGAGCCAGCATTGTGGAGGGAAGGCACTGTCCTATTCAGGGCCCAGGTGCGACCCCTCCCACCCATCTACATGTAGATCTTGCTATTCAGCCCTGTGCTGACTCACCCTGTCTCCTGGCATCCCCCAGCCCCTGTCACTCACACTCCAGACAAGGAATACACAACACTCGCAGAGGCAGGCTTGGATGGTTAGACAAGAAAATACCCACTTTCTAAAAGTGGTATTTTCAAACACAGAATGTTAAAACCAACTTCACTAAAAGCTGCATTTTATCATTCTGAGTCCAGGCATACTAAACTCGACTTCCTACCATGTTCCCGGGGTCAGTTAGGATTATAAGCTGTAATAATCAAAACTGCCCGTTCTGGCCTAGGGGGAACAGGTAGCCTTGCAATAGTGAAAAACGAACTAGGCTGTGATTCACTATTAGGACATGCCACACACACCCGGGCATGTCCTACCTTTCGCGTACAACGCACCCCTGCCCACAGGGGTACCTTGGGCCTACCTTAGGGGTGACTAACATGTAGCAAAGGGAAGGTTTAGGGACTTGCAAGTGTGTGCACTTGCCAAGTCGACGAGGCAGCCCCAGGCTGCGCCCAGGCTCTGCGATGGCAGGCCCGAGTTACACTTTACGGGCTGTTTGCGTGGGTGGCACAATCCAGCGCTGCAGCCCACCAACAGCATTTGGTCTATAGGCCCTGGCACTCGCAGTGCACTTTACAAGGGACTGACAGATAAACCAAATAGGCCAATCATGGAAACACCAATCCATAACACATTTTATACAGGAGCACTTGCACTTTCCCACTGGACAGCAGTGAGGAAAGTGCGCAGAATCATTACACCAGCAAAAACAGAGTCAAAACCGGGAGGTCAGAAAGCAAAAAGTCAGGGGAAACACGCCAAAAGATGCCAAGTCTAACACATGTCCCCTCCAGCTGAAAGTAGGGAGAACTACCCAACCCCATTGGAGTTCTCTTCACTAAGGCGGAAGAACCTGGACAGACCATCTGCGTTGGCGTGTTCTGTACCAGGACGGTGTTCCACCGTAAAGTCCATTCCCTGTAGGGAGATGGACCACCTCAGCAGTTTTGGATTCTCACCCCTCATTTGCATCAACCATCTGAGGGGCCTGTGGTCTGTCTGAACCCGGAAGTGAGTCCCAAACAGGTATGGTCTCAACTTCTTCAGTGCCCAGACCACAGCAAAAGCTTCCCTTTCTATGGCACTCCACCTCTGTTCCCTGGGAAGTAGTCTCCTGCTGAGGAAGACTACAGGCTGATCCAGGCCCTCTTCGTTCAGTTGTGAGAGCACCGCTCCCACACCATGCTCTGAAGCGTCAGTCTGCACGACGAATTCCTTGGAGAAGTCAGGTGCCTTGAGCACGGGCGCCGTGCACATGGCTGCCTTCAGGGCATCAAAAGCTTTCTGGCAGGACTCAGTCCAGATCACTTTCCTGGGCTGCCTCTTAGAGGTCAGCTCTGTTAAGGGGGCAACGATGGTGCCATAGCCCTTAACAAATCTCCTATAGTAGCCGGTGAGACCTAAGAAGGCTCTCACCTCTGTCTGGGTCTGGGGGTTCCCAAGCCAGAATGGTGTCAATCTTGGGTTGTAGGGGCGCCACCTGGCCGCTCCTACCTGGTGTCCCAAGTACACCACAGAACCCTGCCCGATCTGGCACTTACTGGCCTTGATCGTGAGGCCTGCACCTTGCAGAGCCCTCAACACTTTCTCAAGGTGCTGTAAATGTTCGTCCCAGCTGGAACTGAACACAGCAATGTCATCCAGGTAGGCGGCACTGAAATCCTCCAGCCCAGCCAACACCTGATTGACCAACCTCTGAAAGGTGGCAGGGGCATTCTTCAACCCAAAGGGCATCACCCGGAATTGGTAATGACCTTCTGGGGTTGAGAATGCTGATCTCTCCTTGGCCCCATCGGTTAAGGCAATCTGCCAGTACCCAGACGTCAAATCAAACGTGCTGAGGAACCGGGCAGCTCCCAACCGATCAATGAGCTCATCAGCTCTGGGGATGGGGTGCGCGTCAGTCCTGGTGACGGCATTGAGCCCACGGTAGTCCACACAAAACCGGAGTTCTGGAGTGGCACCGGGCGCCGCAGCCTTTGGGACCAAGACCACTGGGCTGGCCCAAGGACTGTGGGAGGGCTCAATCACCCCTAACGCCAACATCTTAGAGACCTCCTCTTGATGCTGGCTCTGACCCGGTTAGTCAACCTGTAAATCTTGTGCTTCACAGGAGGGCTGTCACCGGTGTACACGTCATGGGTACACCAGTGAGTAACACCGGGGTCAGAGAGAACAGGGGGCGAACTGTCCCAACAACTGGCGACAGTCCCCCTGCTGCTCCTGAGTCAGAGTAGGGGAGAGGATCACACCCTCTACTGACCCATCATGCTCCTTGGTAGACAGGAGGTCAGGGAGAGGCTCACTCTCCTCTTCCACCCCATCATCTGTCGCCAAGAGCATACTCACTTCGGACCTCTCGAAGTGGGGCTTGAGGCGGTTCACGTGAAGGACCCTCAAAGGGTTCCTTAGAGCTTGCAAATCCACCAGGTAGGTGACGTCACTTTTGCGCTCCTTTACCTCATATGGCCCAGTCCACTTGTCCTGCAAGGCACAAGGTGCCACTGGGGCCATGACCCACACTTTTTGCCCAGGTTGAAATTCGACCAGAGTGGCATTCTGGTCATACCATCTCTTCATTTCTTCCTGGCTTGCTTCTAGGTTCGCCTGAGCGAGTTTCCTGAAGCGGGCAGTTTGGTTTCTAAAGGCCATCATGTAGCTAAATACATCCTGGGAGTTTTCCTGGGAGCTGCCTCCCAGCCTTCCTTTACCAAACTCAGAGGTCCTCTGACAGGGTGGCCATACAGGAGCTCAAAGGGGCTGTACCCAAGAGACTTCTGAGGCACCTCCCTGTATGCAAAGAGTAGGCATGGCAAGAGGACGTCCCACTTACGCCTCATGGGTTCTGTTAGACCCTTGATCATGCCTTTCAAGGTCTGGTTGAATCTCTCCACCAGACCGTTTCCTTGTGGGTGGTAAGAGTGGTGAACTTGTAGGTTACACCACACTCCTTCCACAGGGATGTCATATACTTCGATATGAAATTGGTCCCCCTATCAGAAACCACCTCTCTGGGGAATCCCACACGGGAAAAGATCCCCATTAACGCCCGGCCCACCACTGGCGCCGTCGTTGTCCTGAGAGGGATTGCCTCCGGGTACCGGGTGGCATGGTCCACCAAGACCAGGATGTACCTGTTGCCCATGGCTGTCTTGGGATCCAGTGGCCCCACAATATCCATCCCTACCCTTTCAAAGGGTGTTCCAACAACAGGAAAAGGTTGGAGAGGAGCTTTGACCTTCCTCCCACTCTTACCACTTGCCTGGCAAGTTTGGCAAGACCTACAGTGTGCATCTGACTGCCTTCGCATTTGGGGCCAAAAGAAGTGGGTGACAAGCCTGTCAAAGGTCTTGTCCTGCCCCAAATGTCCTGCCAAAGGCACGTCATGAGCCAGACCCAGTAGGAAGGTCCTGAAGCGCTGGGGTACCACCAGCACACGGGCTGACCCAGGCTCAGCAACCTTAGGCTCACTGTATAGGAGACCACTCTCCCAGTAGATCAGATGTGACCCGGACTGATTACCAGCTGCCTGGTCTGCAGCCTGCCGCCGCAGACCCTCCAGAGTAGGGCACTCGTTCTGCTCCCTGCAGAACTCCTCCCTGGTGGGACCCCCTTCTTGCTGCCAATGGGTCAGCTCAGAGATGTCTCCCAGTTCGGCTACCTGCTCCCCTGTAGGCACCGGGGCGTCCCCCTCGAGGTCCGCCTCCTCCCGGTCCGTGAGAACTTCGGGGGCCAGTTTCCCGCGCCCCCTGCCCTTTCTCTTGGCAGGGACTTGGGCCACTGTTTCAGGCTCCAAGTCCTCTTGATCACCCTTTCTGGCTGCCATTGACCGAGTAGACACGCATGCCCACTCTGGCAACCCAAGCATCTCCAAGTGAGACCTGAGCTCAACCTCCTTCCATGAGGACTGCTCCAGGTCGTTTCCTAGCAGACACTCTACAGGCATGGTAGGGCTCACAACCACCCTCAAGGGACTTGAGACCCCCCCATTCAAAGGGAACCTGCGCCACCATACATTGGCGCTCTGAGTTGTCTACAGCAACTACTTGGTGGAATGCTCCTGGGACTACTTGCTTCTCAGACACGAGGTGACACCGGACTGAGGTCACACTGGCTCCAGTATCTCTGAGAGCCTCTACCCTGTTCCCATTGATGGTCACCCAGGTGCTATATTTCTTTGTGTTAGGGGCACCTGGTTTCCTGGGACCATCTCACTGTCCCCTAGTGAGACAAGGGTCATTTCTGCGGGATCCCCACCCTCCTGTGGGCACCCCTCCTCCCCAAGCGCTACACTAGCCAACACTTTGGACTGTCCACCGGTGGGCGGCTGTGTCCCCTTTGGGCACTTGGGGTCCCCTTAAAGTGACCTACCTGGTCACATTCATAACACTTAGTGGGGCCGGTCTCAACAGGCTTCCCTGTAGAGACCCCTTTCTTCTTATCACCGGGGGCTGGGAACTTTTACCCTGGGTACTAGTTTGGGGCCCTTTAGAGAACTCCTGTGCTTTACCCTTGTCCCCCCACCTTTCTGCTGGGGACCCTGCCCACCTTTGGCTGAGTCTCCCCCAAACGCTTTCTTGTGGACCCTGGTACTCACCCAGCGGTCCGCTTCCATAGCAAGCTTCCTGGGGTCAGTTAGCTTACTATCAACTAGGTGCTGGCGCAGATCTGCAAAACATAGACTAGACAAGTGCTCCCATGCAATCAAGTTGTAGAGCCCCTGAAAATCTGTTACGCTACTGCCCTTCACCCAACCATCCAGAGACCTGCAGAATACATCCACACATTCCAACCAAGTGTTGGCATCAGACTTCTTACTGGACCTGAACTGATCCCTGTACTTTTCAGGAGTAAGACCATACTTCGTGAGAAGGGCATCCTTCATGTCAGCATAGGTGAGGTGATACCCCTTACCCAAAGCTATCAGAGCAGCCCTTGCTTCTTCCGGGAAAAGTGGCCACAATCCTGCTCCCCAATTCTCCTCAGGGACCCCATTCATGTGTATGCCTGCCTCATAACCCTGAAACCACCTTTGTATGTCATCCCCCTTCTTGAACTCCTTGCCTACGTTCTTGGGAATGTGCACAATCCTGTCTGCTTTTCTGGACGAATTGCTGCCACCATCTGAGCCTGACTTACTCCTAAGTTCTAGCTCCTTCAGTTCTCTCTCATGCTCTAAGAGCATCTTCCTCTCCTCTATGGCCAATCTCTTCTCCTCCCGCTCACTCTCCAGCCTGAGCTTCTGCAGCTCAAACTGCCTTGCCTCCCGCCTGTCCTCCAGCTCCTCTGGGGACAGACTGCTGCTGCCTGAACTGGCGGGTTCCCCCTACCCAAAAGCACATCCACCCTGGAAATAGGCTCCTCCACCTCCTCACTGAGATTACCAGGCTGCCCATTGGCATGTCTGGCTGCTACCCAGGCCCTCAGCGCCTTCTGTAGCTCCTCCTTCCTTGTGAGGCCTTTAATTTGGACTTTCAGGTTTTTACAAATCGCTCGTAGCTCCTTTACGGCATAGGATTCCAACCTATCCTCCTCAAAGATAACTTCCAGAGATGCAACAGATGATGCAATTGATTCAGGCATGACAAAAGTAGTGAGTTGAAAACTGGCAAGATCAAAAATAGGCCAAAAGAAAAAGAACCAGTACGTAATGGTCTGCGATATGGTAGTAGTGCACACCAATCACTGTAAGTTAAGTGCAAACACAAGTCCTATCCTCACCGCTGACAACCAATGTTAGAAATGGGATCTCTAGTTGGCAAGGGCTTGCACCTTTGTCCAAGTAGGGACCCTTCTTCCTAGTCAGGGTAAGGGTGTTACACTCGTGAAGTAACCCCTGCTCACCCTCGTGGTAGCTTGGCACGAGCAGTCAGGCTTAATTCAGAGGCAGTGTGTAAAGCATTTGCACATAACCAACAGTAATACAGTGTAAGCCCTACAAACGGACACCACACCAGTTTAGAAAAATAACCAATATTTTATATACTCAAGACAAGACCAATTACGACAAAAAATCCACAATACTATACTTTACGAATGAATACTTGATACGGTAACTTCTTCTTTGCAGGAATAGCACAAAAGCAAAGTTCGTACGAGTCGGTAGCTCCGTCCGAGCCTACCGCGATGCTGAAAACCACAGAGTCTAACAGTTCCAGCCGACCGCGTCGATACGGGCCAGCAGAGTCGTGAACAGACTCGGTCACAGTACCTTTCTCGTTGTGGCTGGTACGGAGTGTACGAGCCGGTCGGCGTTCGTCGCGGTTGCGGTGCAAGACGGAGCGATGCAAGGTGCGGTGTCCTCGATGCGGTGCAGGCAGCGGCTCGATGAGCGTCGTGCAGACGGAGTCGGTGAGTCCAAGGCGTGCGATGCAGGGTGAGACGATGCTCGATGCGGTGCTGACAGGTTGCAATGCAGGCGACCAAGCCGGAGTGCGGGAGCTGGCGTCGGACAGCGGTGCGAGTCGGAACGGTGCGTCGCAGACGTGCGAGCGGTGCCCCAAATGCGGTGCGGTCCCGACTCTTGAGCCAGTTGCAGCGACCGCGTCGGTCGGGTCGGCTGGTTCAGTGAAGCGATGCGATGCGAACTGCGGTGCCCACAGGTCACGGTGCAAGCAGCGGCTCGGTGTTGGCGGCGTCGGACGTCGCCCACGGTGAGACATGGGTTGCGATGCGAAGCGGGGCGATGCGGTCTGCGGTGCAAACAGGTCACCGGCCAGGGATGGATTCGGTTAACGGAGTCGGTTGCGGTTCCCTTCCTCTGTGGCAACTGAAACAGCGTTCCAGAAGCGGTATCCAGAGGCTTGTGAAGTCTTTGCAGTCCCTGAGACTTCTTAACAGGAGGCCAGCTCAGTTCCAGGCCCTTGGAGATACTCAGCACAAGTTTGTAGAAAGTTCAGTCCAGTCCTTTCACTGCCCAAGACAGAAGCAGCAACTGCAGGCCAACCCAACAAAGCAACAACACAGCAAAGGGGCAGTACTCCTCCTGGCAGCTCTTCCAGCTCTTCGTCTTGGCAGGTTCCTTGATTCCAGCGAGATCTAAATTCATGGGATCAGGGCCCCAATATTTATATCCCAAATTCTTTTGTTCTCTGAAGGCAGAGAGGCCTTTGCCTAGTCCAAACCAGTTCTGGAGCACTTTGTTGACAAGTCTCCGTCCCTTCTTTCAGTGAGTAGGCCAGGGACATCAGACGCACCACAGGAGGTGGAGCCAGCATTGTGGAGGGAAGGCACTGTCCTATTCAGGGCCCAGGTGCGACCCCTCCCACCCATCTACATGTAGATCTTGCTATTCAGCCCTGTGCTGACTCACCCTGTCTCCTGGCTTCCCCCAGCCCCTGTCACTCACACTCCAGACAAGGAATACACAACCTCACAGAGGCAGGCTTGGATGGTTAGACAAGAAAATACCCACTTTCTAAAAGTGGTATTTTCAAACACAGAATGTTAAAACCAACTTCACTAAAAGCTGCATTTTATCATTCTGAGTCCAGGCATACTAAACTCGACTTCCTACCATGTTCCCGGGGTCAGTTAGGATTATAAGCTGTAATAATCAAAACTGCCCGTTCTGGCCTAGGGGGAACAGGTAGCCTTGCAATAGTGAAAAACGAACTAGGCTGTGATTCACTATTAGGACATGCCACACACACCCGGGCATGTCCTACCTTTCGCGTACAACGCACCCTGCCCACAGGGGTACCTTGGGCCTACCTTAGGGGTGACTAACATGTAGCAAAGGGAAGGTTTAGGGACTTGCAAGTGTGTGCACTTGCCAAGTCGACATGGCAGCCCCAGGCTGCGCCCAGGCTCTGCGATGGCATGCCCGAGTTACACTTTACGGGCTGTTTGCGTGGGTGGCACAATCCAGCGCTGCAGCCCACCAACAGCATTTGGTCTATAGGCCCTGGCACTCGCAGTGCACTTTACAAGGGACTGACAGATAAACCAAATAGGCCAATCATGGAAACACCAATCCATAACACATTTTATACAGGAGCACTTGCACTTTCCCACTGGACAGCAGTGAGGAAAGTGCGCAGAATCATTACACCAGCAAAAACAGAGTCAAAACCGGGAGGTCAGAAAGCAAAAAGTCAGGGGAAACACGCCAAAAGATGCCAAGTCTAACAATTATACAGATACCTTCCTGTATTTACCCCATATATAATAGAGATGCCTGTCTTGAAATCTCCTCCAGTTCATTCAAACCATTGTTGACTGAGTTCAAAGAGTGTATCCATTTGCACTCGCTGAGATTTAATATCAAAGTCAGATCACCCCCTCTTGGGTTTTGTATGATTTTCTCAAGTACCCACGATCTTAAGCTTTTTATAGGGTGTTGCATGTGGCTGAAGTGTTCTACTAGGGGTGCGCCCTGAACCTTGCATTGTATCCTTGAACAGTGTTGTAGAATCCTAGTTTTGATTTTTTTGCCTTGTCTGTCCTACGTATACATTGTCACAAGGACATTTGATGATATATATAACATCTTTTTTTAAATAATATTTTATTGAGATTTTCGTAGTGCGTACAGGTACAATACCAATGTAACAACAAAACTACATGAATGAAACATCAAACATGATACAGAGCCCACCTTCAATTTGAGATACCATTATCACAGCCGCTCGCCATGATATACATTTTGTCCATGAGTATCAGTCTTAAACAGTAATACATATTATGCATATCCCTTAGAACATTTTCTGTTTAGTGAGACAGGCAATGCAAATCACATCCCACATTATAGCCCCCCCCCAAAGAATCACGCAATAGGCTCTTAACATATTTGCATTCAGAATGCACAGCCCTCCCCCCTCTCTTCTGATGAATGCAATACTACGATGTTATCGAGGGGTAGCAGGCAGTCTATCCCTCGCCCCCATAAAAGAGGGCCCCGCGGGCCAAAGCACACCGAATGTCCTTAATCCATCTCCAATGGATATGTCTGTAGATAAGTCCTCAATGGGTGCCAGATGTCTTTCGGGCGGCAGGCCGGGTGTTGCAGTGTGGCATATATGTCACTAGTGGTATCTCGGTGAATTAGGTCACGTATCCAAGCCTTTGTTGTCGGGACCCGGGCGCTACCCCAGTGCAATGAGATCTGGCGCTGTGCCACCAGTAGGGCAATGGCAGTGAACCGACGCGCTCCTTTCTGTAAAGGTTTAACATAACCCAGTAAGGCCATCAGTGGTGTAGGTTGTATGGTGTTTTCCATCATTAAAGACAAAAGTCTAAAGACCTCCCCCCGTATGCTAATATGGGGCCACAGCTAAAAGCCAGGTGCGCAAACCCCGCCTGATCAGCAGCACATCTGGGACATAAGAATGGTATGTTGGGATCTATCTTGGCCAGCAGCCGCGGCGTGATGTATGCCCGGTCTGTAGTTTAGGCGAATCATCTCAGGAGCACTACAATGTAGAAATATGCCAAGATACTTGGGGGGGGGGGTCTGTACACCACCGCAGTGGAAAATCTACATCGACCTGTACAGTGGCCGAGGTCAATGGGAACATTTCTTACTTATTCCAGTTGATTATGAGTACAGAATATACTCCAAATCGTACTACTTCGTGCAGTATTGGAGAGAGATTAACACTTGGTTTTCTTACAAACAACATCACATCGTCGGCGTGAAAGGAAGCCACTAACGGCCCACAATGAAATCTCAGCCCGTGGTGAATATGCTTCTCTTGTATTTGCCTCGCCAGAGGGTCCATAGCAAGAATGAAAAGCAGGGGTGAAAGTGGGCACCCCTGCCTGGTGCCCCATGTGAGTGTGAACTGGGGGGAGATTTCACCATTTAGTTTGAGGCGGGCTTTAGGGTTAGAGTATAGAAGCCGAATCAATCTGATGTAGCCAATCGGGAAACCCAATTTCTGCAGTACCGCGTATAAAAAGGACAATTCCAAAGAGTCGAATGCCTTTTCGGTATCCAATAATATAGCTGCCGCTGGAAGTGTAGGCTCCAGCTGGTTCATGACAGCAAAGATTGCTCGCAAATTTACTGTGGTCGACCGGTTTGAAACGAACCCTGCCTGAAAGTGGCAAATGATCTTGTCGATTAATAGAGAGATGCGGGTGGCCAGGATCTTAGCTCATATCTTGTAATCTTGATTAAGAAGTGACAGCGGTCTGTATGATGCACAACTGTGGTATATTTTACTTGGCTTAAGTAGAAGCGTGATTATGGCTTTGTGCATAGTGGGCGGGAGTATGCCCTCCTGTAGGGCCTCTTCATATACCTTTGCCAACCGGGGGCCAACAGGGTCTTGTAAGCTTTGTAAAACTCATCCGTTAGGCCATCCGAACCTGGGGCTCCGTGGCCAGCAAGACTCTCAATTGCCAGTTTAATTATATCCTCCTCAATGGGGGCAGCTAGAAATTCACGCTGGCCATCGTCTATCCAGACCATGGCTATCTCTTCTAAGTAATCTGTAAGAGCTTGTCCAATCTGGGGATCACGGGAGGAGTAAAGTTTGGCATAGTACGCTAGAAATGCCTCAGTAATGTCATTTCCAGTCCGTAGTGTTACCCCGTCATCTAAGTTAAGTTGTGTGATATACATTGATTGATATTGGGGACGAAACATTTTGGCATGTGTCCTACTTGGCCGTTCGCCTTCGCCATATGTTCGTGCTCTAGCGTATTTACCCAGGTAGTTCACAACGCACCCTGCTAGCTCATTAAATTCTGTTAACAATATTGCTAGGGCATGAAGCGAGGGGGAGGGGGTCAGGTGTCTGCGCGATCGTATCCATATCTCGGAGTTTCTTTTCTATCTGTTCTAGGTCCCTACGTATGGACTGTAGCACTCCCGCTTGCTTAGCTGTACATACTCCTCTAATGTAGGCCTTAAAGGCGTCCCATAGCGTGGATTTCCACTCCACTGTGCCCTCATTTATTTGAAAGTACACTCGGATGGCATCACCCACTTCACTATGAAAGACCGAGTCTAGCACCGCATCAGCCGGAAATCTCCAGGCGGAGATTGTACATTGGGCAACTCTAGCGTGAGGAGAACCGGTGAGTGATCCGATAATGTACGAGGCATATAGTCGATAGTCTGGACAGTCAGCAACAATCGGGGTGTGTGGAGAAGTGTGGCTCAATGGTGGAGAAGTGTGGCTCAATGGTTAGAGCGGCAGACCATGATGCAGAGATCTGGCCCGGGACCAGGGTTCAATTCCCGCCTCGGCGGTTCTTGGACTCAATTTCCTCGGACCTGATAATTCTCGCCTCGGTGCCTATTCTAATCATGGGTCCCACTCTGCAACTCTGGGCAATAGCTTGCTTAATCTCCACAACGGCCCCACCAGTGCTGGGATGCCTGGCTTCACCTTGGGGGTGCCCAGGAGTGGACATTTCACAGGGAATAGCCAGGAAGGGTTCCACAGCGGTATGCGTATAGCGCCAGGATGCCCCAGTTGGGGTGGCAGTGCGCTTTACAAGTACGAATTTACCTTTACCTTTACCTTTACTGATCAATTCTTGACCATGTGCCATGTGGGGCTGAGTAAAATGAATAGTTGCGACCTGAGGGGTGTCTAGCCCTCCAGGTGTCTTTAAGGAGCGTGGTGTCCAGCAGGGAGGTAAGTGTCTGTACTGCATGTGGTTTAGTGATATATCCTGCTCCAGTAGTGTCTATCGCGGGGTCCAGAGTCAGATTAAAATCCCCCACCATTAATATGTTGTCAATGTCTAATCTTGAAATGTGTGTAGCTACCCTGGGGAAGAACTCTGTAGAATCCACATTCGGGGCGTAGATATTAAACAGCAATAGCGGTTCATTACCCAGGATGCCTGCCACTAGTATGTACCTACCCTCCACATCCACCACCACTTCTAGCGTCTGAAAGGGGAGTGCTCTATGCACCAGAATACAGGCACCTCGGGAATATGTGCTGTAATTGGCGAATAAACGGTTGTTACTCCAGGATGCAGCAATTCAATGTGTTGGGAGTGGTGCATAGTGTGTCTCCTGTAGGATGGCTATTTGAACAGCGTGCCTGTTCATGTATGTTAACACCTGACGCCCCTTGCGGGGGTTCGAGAGGCCTCTTACATTCCAGGATAAACATTTTAGGTGCAAACCTTTATGCTTTACTTTAGACGGGCATGTAAATAGTGTATCACATCGTGGAGCGTGTTGTGTATGTGCGATATTCATACAGTTATGTAGACAGCAAAATGGTGCTCTGCATCATAACAGGGAATAAACAACAAGTTGTAAAAAAACATCACCCAAGTCCCCACTCCCACATCGGATATATATAAAACCGTACCCGGTGAATACCATCTTAAAATCTATGAAAAGAAAAGCAAAGCCCAAAGTGAGCAACATGGAGAGACTTCCAAGGGGGGTAGGAAACACTCAGTGGAGCCGCCACTCAAAGCGTAATGAATGTACATGGTTAGTGCCGCCATGCATGTACCAATCTCTTAGGCAGCCATGGCCGCCAATATCCAGCATGCTTCACACAGCCATGACTCCTGTGGGCATGTTCGTGCTGTCCCATCCCAGTCCCGCAGATCCTGCACAGTTCTGGCTTGGGATTCGGCCAAGCGAAAGGGGAGTACAGTATAGGTAGCGAGTATACAGTTGCCAGCATCTACCCCGACACAGATGCTTCATCTTCCCCCTGTTTCCGGGTATTATACATATGCTGATGCTGCTTCCAGAACTTTGTAGCCTCCTCAGGGGTCTCGAAAATCTGTGCCTTTCTGGCGATCTGCATTTGGAGGCGTGCTGGGTATAGCATACCGTACCTCACATTCGCCTTTTGCAATGTTTGTTTAATTTCTGCATATTTACGATGCGCCTCCTGTACCATGGGAGTGAAGTCTGGGTAGAACGCTAGCTCCGTGCCTTGGCATGTGATGGTCCCCCGTTCTCGGACCAGCCGGAGTGCCACGTCAGTCATGATAGTTAAGAAGCTGCGTTAGTATTAACCTGGATCGTGGCCCTAATGTGCGATGTGCCCTCTCCACTGTGAAAGTCCACAAAAGGATTCTCTGCCAAGGATGTCCAGCAGTACTGACTCAACAAACTTGGCCATGGGGCCAGTGTTCGTGGACTCCGCAACCCCAGCAATCCATACGTTATTGCGGCATGAGCAGGCTTCCAAATCTTCGACCTTGGAGGCCACTGTCTTCAGTAAGCGTTCCATTCTTTCTAGCCTCTTGTTGGTGGTAGGTTGCGCATCTTCTAGACTAGATATCCGCTGTTCTGCTTCCCCAATGCGGGTATTATGTTGTTCGAGGCATCCATGTATGTCGTCAAGGCGTGTAGTGAGGGTGTCTAGATGATTATCGATTTCTCTGAAACCGGCGTGTAGTTCTGTCATGATGGCGACTGCACCCTCTAACGCAGGGGCCTCAGTGTCCGATGGTCCCTCTGTTTCTTTCCGACTGGGGTTTTTTGTGGCAACAAAGGACAGTTGGCGCTGCTTAGGGTCTGTCTGCCCCATCGTGCGGTATGGCCGCCCACGGTGCGCTTGGCACAAAAATAGAGGATGGGACCCTGTGTAGGTCATGCAGACAGTGCTGGCAGCATGGGCCCAGCCCAGAAGTATGGATGCTCAGTTGCGCACTACGGATCGACAGGCTAGTCTGCCCAGCCAATCTCAGAAGTGCCCCATCTGTGGCTCAAAGCATGGGATAGCAGAGCTGTACGTAGCTACTTCCGGCTTCCGTGCACATCAAATCTCACTGGTGGGGGAGGTGGGAAGAAGACCCGGCAGTTCTGCATGTATGCCCCAGGGATTTTCAACTGTGCCAGTGTCCTCTGCAATTGCTCAGCATATTATTTAGGAGAAAACCCTTCATTGCAGCTCCTCGTTACTGCGGCGGGCATTACTGCAGAGGTGCTTAGACGTGGGGCATAGAAAAAGCATTATGATGCACATGGTCGTCCCTGTTCACCATTTATAAAAAGGGGAGGGGAGTTTCAGCCCTTCCGTAGGCCTCTACAATGAGGGTATGGCCATGCCGGTATCATAGGTCGCATCTCAGCTCGCTTGTTCCTGGCCGCCCCCTGCCTCGTGTACTCACTGCCGTGCCGCTACATTCACCACCTGTAGTTACCGGGTCAACGAGCGGCTACATCAATATCGTTTTGCCCTCAGCCGGCACCTTCCACATACCCGGCCGGGCATCAGGGATCGCAGCCGCCGCAGTCTTGCGCCTCCCGGACCCCACCCTCAGGCTCACCCAGGACCCTTGACATCCCAGGGCCTCCGAGGGCCGCGTCTGGCCCAAGAGAACACAATCCGCAGCGCCGCTGTTACAGGGTCAATTCTGGTCATTAAGGGTTCCTCGCACAGCCGCTAGTCTGCAGTCCGCCACCCAAGTGGTCTTTATGTGGGATCGGGACAGCGTGTGTGGTAGGCGGCTTATCACATTGCGGGCAGCTCCAGAGATTCAGAGTCAGGTGCCCATATTGGTCGCTGGCTCGCCCACGCCCGATATATATAACATCTTTAGTGTTATAATTTGAGTGGTGCTTCAATATGAAACGTTGTCCAGAGTGGCAAAATTCTTTGTGTTCAACAGTCATGTCACATGCCTTACAGTGGCCACATTTGAAATGCCTAAGGGTGGGAGTAGTAATTGGGCTCTAAGCTCAGCAACAGGTGTGGTCCTAAGGTATGAGCTAACCACAAAGTCACATACATTCCGACACCTCTTAAAGGCAAAGAGTGGTAGTTCTGTGGTGCCTATCTCATCCGAGACTAGGGGCTAATGTTGATTGATAATCTTTTTGATCTGGTTACTTCTGTTTCCAAACGTGGATACACATACAATCCTGTCTTTTTTCTTGTTCTGGTAATTTTTGACCTCCAGTAATGTCTCCCTACGGCCTTTTCCTTGCTCTTTTAAGAAGACCTTTTGGATAACCCCGGTCACTTCGTCATGTAAACCATAGGTCTAATTCTATAAAGTAGTCCGATCTTTGTGTACAATTTCTGCAGAGCCTCAGAAACTGGCCATAAGGTAAGTTAACACACAGATTACTGGGATGATAACTGGAGTACCTGAGTAAAGTATTGTGCTCCATAGGTTTCCTGAAGAGTGTAGTACATAATAGGTTGTCCATGATCCTAATCCTTAGGTCTAAGAACTCAATCACGTCTTGGCTTTGTGTCATGGTGAATTGGGTGTCTGTTGATCTGGTATTCAACCATGAAAAAAATTCATGTAATCTGTCCTGTTCACCTGTCCAAATCATAAGGACATCATCTATATATCTCCTCCAAAATTTTCAATACTATATATGTGTCTACCCTCGTATGTGTTCATAAACAGATTTGCTATGTCTGCAGCAAATCCTGCTCCCATGGCCACACCTTTTGTGTGATAAAAGAAATCATTTTTAAATACAAAAAAGTTCTTAGTCATTGCTATCTCAAGGAGATTCACTATAAATTCCATGGGAACCCAGTGTGGCCTCTCTCTCCGTTCCAAGACATCACGTGCTACCTCTAAGGCTTCTCTCTGTGGGATACAGGTGTAGAGGGAAGCTATATCCAATGTTACCAACCACTGTTTTTCACTATTAAAAGGTTGATTTTCTACCAGTTTGATGATTTTCATGGTATCATGGATGTATGATCGCGTCTCTGATACCCATGCCTGCAAGAATATAACAATGTATTTACATAAGGGTTCCAAAACAGAGCCGCAATCCGTCACAATGGGTTTACCTGGTGGATGTTCTCTATTTTTGTGTACCTTGGGAAGGGTATAGATTGTGGGTATCCGAGGGTCCTTTTTATTCAGATACCCGAACTCCAATTCACTGAGATATCCCTCATTGAGGCCCCTAGTTGTTAACTGGTGGATGAGCTTGGCTACCTCCTTTGTAGGGTCCCTCTGAATCAGTTGATAATTTTCCGCTGTCTGTAATTGTGTCATTATCTCTGTCACATAATCAGTTTTGTCCTGAATCACGATAGCCCTGCCCTTATCGGCTGGCTTGATCACTATGCTGTCATTGTTTTTGAGAGATTCTAGACTCAGGCTATCATCTTTCATAATATTGTGTTTAATGTACCCCTGTGTCTCAAATATCTTCATCACATCCCTTATTACCATTTGTTCAAATGCAAGAACCCTATTGGACATAAGGTGTGTTGGTGGTATGAAAGTGGGGAGTGTGCGCAGAGGTGTAGCAGGAGCGGACTTGTCCCGTAGTGGATTGGGATTTTTCTGAAGGTAGTGTCGTAGTCGTACCTATCTGAAGAACTGATGAAGTTCTACCTTAGTGTTAAAGAGGCTAGAGGGTGTAGTAGGTACAAAGGTGAGCCCCTTTTCCAAAATGGACTGGTCCAAGGCTGATAATTCATACTTAGATAAGTTAATGATGGGGTTATTAAGATCATCTACATGTTGGCCCTGGTGATGAGCAATCTCTTGTTGGTTCCTCTCATTAACTGTTTCCTCAATATTGGGTACTGACGAAGTGTTTACCATCTGTATGTCTGTCGTCTGGTTCGAATCTCTCCATGTGTTACTTGGGAGTAAAATCTCACAGTCTTCCGTCCCCTTCCTCTGCCCCTGTTCCATCCTCTGTTCTGGCCTCTATCTTGGATCCAGCCCTGTTCTGCACCACCTCCCCTGTGTGTTGACCATCTTGCCTCCCCTAAAAAGGGTCCAGAGTGCAATTCTTGATATCCTTGAACCTGATTGAATTGGCGTGGAGCTGTAATGCCACTGGGTTGACGAAGGCCACTATTAGGGCCACTAGAATAGGAGGATTCCGAGAAGGTTTTGTACTTGCGGCTACCTAATCTGCCTCTGTTGATATATTGACCCTGATTATCCTGTTGGTAGTATTCCTCAGTGATATATGGATATGTCACTTTCTTATCATAAATCCGTATATCAAGGGCTAATTTATCTAACTTCCTCGTCTGAGTAACTGTGTTAAAATCAACAATTGTTTTTTCTAATCTTTCTAGAGCTTCTTTCGAATTTCTCAAAGCCATGTCCTCTAGGATCTCCTTTTTGAGATCAAATATTTCTTTCGTTAGTTTTTTGATGTATTCCAAAGCCGTCTCAACTCCAAGCACCATCCAGTGCCTGGAGCAATTGTTGGCCACAAGACTAAAGTTCTCCCTGAATTTGGGAATCTCTATAAAGATGGTTGGTTCGTTTTTGACTTGAAGACCAACCGGGATTATGTTTGCCTGGAGATACTTAGTTAACATATGACCATGTAGCTTGGGGCCAGATGTACCACCTGCCAAATAGCGCCTCGCAAATTGAGTCACATTTGCGACTCGCAGTTTGCGAGGCGCTATTTGGCATGTACAACAGTGTGTTTAACACTGTTTGCGATTCCCAATGGGGTCGCAAATTGGGAGGCTCATGAATATTAATTAACCTCTCACAATTTGCGAGCCCATTGGGAATGACAGGCCCTCCCAGGGAGGGTGGCCTGCTGGGCTCAGCAGACCACCATGTCTGGGACTGCTTTTAAAAAAAGCAGCTTTTTTTAAAATGCAGCCTGTTTTCCTTAAAGGAAAACGGGATGCATTTGGAAAAAAAAATGAAACGTTTTCGTTTCATTTTTTAAGGGCAGGCAGTGGTCCCTGGGACCACTGCCTGCCCTTAAAAAATAATATTGCATGCATTTGCAAAGAAGGGTCCCCTGGGCACCCCTTCCCATTTGCGAATGCATTACCACCTACTTGAAGTAGGTGGTAATTTGCGAGTGTTTTGCGACCGCAATTGCGGTCTTAAACATTGGTACATTCCTTTTCGGTCGCTATTAGGAAGGGAACGCCCCTTCCTAATAGCGAGTCGCAAAACAATATTTTGCGAGTCGCAATTTATTTGCGAGTCGCAAAATACTGTTTGCATATGGGCCCATGCTTTTTAGCGTGCGCAAACGGGTCTACACCCGTTTGCATGCGCTAAAAAGCGTCGTACATCTGGCCCCTAGTTCTTACAAGCTTCTTTTCCACTTTCTCTAGTTTGTTCAATTTCTCGTATAGTGTGTTATCAAAAGGGATACTCACTGTCCCTAAAAAACACTAAAAGAAACACTAAAAGAAAAATACTACAGGGGAGAATCATAGTGAGTTCCGCCTTTTTACTGCATCAGTTGTTTATATCACACTGACACTCAGTCCATTTTTTCACCACAAATGATGTGCACTATTATTTAGTCCTGAGGAGGGCCCCAAGGTGTTGGCCTTCAACCACACTCACATGTCTTTCAGGGGTCGAAATGTCGACGGAATCTAAATTAGTGTTCCATTTCCCAGCAGACATATCTATATTAGAAAGAAAAAGCATATGGCTGTCTAGGGAATAACGGCTATTTGGACACTTGAACCTTTCATGCATTTATGTTTGTTTATGTGATTTTATGTCGAAAATGTATATGTTCCATTGTGCCTAACGTATGTGTAATGTATCAAGCATATTTGTTTGTAGAGTCTAACTGTTATGCATTTTTCCTGTTTTTGGAATATTAAGATGTATGTCACGATATACGATATATGACTCCTTAATATATCAGTCACACACTTTTTCAGTTTTGAGTGTCGCTGTGATTATTTTATTCTATTATTTTTTATGCATTTCAATGTAACATTGTTGTCAAATCCTAAGTGATGGTGGATTTACCGAATAATATATAAGTGGCCACTAATTGCATGGTGAACCACTGTCTATATACTGTTAGCACTCCCCAGGTTCTGCATGTTACTGGGATACCCCATTGTTATTAATGGTATAACAGCATCTTGGCACAGAAAGCCAAAACAAACAACACAGTGGAAGAATGGCACAATGCCTTCCAATCCACACTGGGCAGAACCCAATTTACACTCCATAAATATATAGAAGCATTACAAAAAGGGCAAGATACCAACAACTACGAATGGAGCAATCTGTAAGCCAAATTGCACCTAAACTTAGCAAACAAACCAAAAGAATGTACGACATGCTACAATTAAAATGAGACTCTTCATAAACAACAAAGGAGTAGATAATAGCCAGAATAAATTATAAAATAAATGCTAATCTACAAAACTCCCCAAAAAGTATATTATAATGTTAACAACATTAAAAGTGTTTTTCTAGAAATGATAAACATAATATTTTATTACATTAGTCTAAATATTAAATACAACTCCAATGTTAAATAAGACTGAGATAATAAAATAATATAATAATTATATACCAAAAAATCTAAACATCACTAATCACAAAGCTTAAAGAACAAACTAAATCCATCATGTAAAATAAATGCAACACATAAACCACACATTTCCAAATAACAATCACTTAATATTTATACAAATAATATATTATAATATATGATTTCCTACCGAAAGCAAATAAAATTATTATGACTTACTGTTGTGTAGCTGCAGATCTTCGTCTGTATCCACGTAGTCAAAAATAGTAATCCACCACAAACGGAAAAAAAAGATTTGCCAAAAAGCCCCCCAAAAAATGCAAAAGTAAAATGAATCAAGTAAAGATCCCTTGAATCAACCCAAAGTATTTAGGAACCATAAAAAACCTGAGAAATGGTTTATAAATGAAACAGTACTGGAAACCCCAAAAGAGGGAAATTATAATTATTAGTTTAATATAAACCAAAAGTAATATCCTTTTAAAAAAAACAAAAAAAACACATAATTCCAAGTGCCCATAGGACACATTTGTAGACAAAAATCTGTAAAGTAAAAAAGAAAACACACCCACTAAAAACACATTATATTCCCCAAAAAATAGATATACATTACACCTAAACATCAATAAATAACATAACATATTACTAAAACATTGTACGAAAACCCAAACTACACACTGGTGAAAAACTATACTATTAATACAACATAGGGGCCGATTCCGATTCGGGCCGGAAAACGTACCGACCGACTCGGAGCCGGAATAAATACCGACCGACACGTACCGGTGCAGCCCGACCCGCCAAGTACGATGAGAAGCGTGCTAAATCCGACCGACTCGTACGGAACACAAGCCGAACGACCGAGCCGCGCGGAAAACAGTAATCTGGCCGGAAAAGCACGCGAATCGAACCGACCGACACGCACCAGGAAGAATCCCGAACGAAACGTACCCGCGAACTCCTACCCGCCAAGTACGATGCTACACGTGGAAAACACGACCGAGTCGCACGGAGCCCAAGCCGCACGACCGACACGCATTCAAAACTGCGAGCCGAAGCAACCCAAAACCCCGCGACCGACGCGTACGCAGCACAGAAAACAGCACAAACACAGCGTGACCGAATCTGAGAGGCTCGCACGAGACAACTGGAGGGTCCGACTCGGTCACAAGAACGTCTCCTACATGCACAAAAAGAACCAAGGAAAAAAAAATACAAAAAAAGGCCAAACAAGCAATCACAAAGCAAATAAATACTGGGGGGGAAACTGGGAACAAAGACACACCCACAACTCCACCCGTATAAAGGACACAAATCCCTACCATGATCCTTTGCAAATTCAAATTACCTGCCAGCACTCAACACCAACAGACAGCAACCACACACACACTCACAGCTCATCCATCACACAAGCCACACACCAGCAGCACCACAACAAATAGCACCCTCACATACACCCAGCAAAACACACACTCACACACCCTCACTTGCACACCAACACACACATCACACACCAGCACCACCCAACACCATGCCCCCAATAGAAGAATCACAAGTTCCTAGATAGTGAATTGGAAGTCCTGGTAGATGAGATCCTCAGGGTAGAGCCACAGCTGTTTGGTACATTGGTCCAACAGACACCCATGGCGCAGAAAACCAAGATGTGGGAGAGGATCGTCGACAGGGTGAACGCACAATCACCATGTTTGCGCACAAAGGTAGACATCCAGAACAGGTGGTATGATGTGCGCAGGAGGGTCAAGGAGCTGTTGAAGAAGGACTACATCGTGAGCCAACACACCGGCAGTGGCCCTCCTGCCAAACCAGTATACCTCAGGCCCTGGGAGGAGAAGGTGCGGGCCATCCTACCACCAGTGAGCGTCTATGGACTAGAAAACATCCCAGAGCCTGGTGAGTACACAACAAATGTACACAATATTGTGCCACAATACACACACATCACTGTCAAGGGGAGAGTCAAACCATGCACCCTTAGCAAATACACACCAACCAAAACAGATCATCCCAAAATGTGTATGTCAGCCAAATAAACACAATACATGCCAACTCATAGTGAAATGTAACTGTGTCATGACATGTACAAACCTAACAACAAATAGAGCTAGGCAGTGGCACAAATCTAACCAACAAACACAGTCAGACATGTAGCCACCACCACAACACCACCTCACAGGGAAGCTCACTGAAAGGAAGGAATACTGTGTATGCTGGGCAAGTCAGTGTAGCCAATAGCATCATGGGAGTCGTAGTCACAGAAATTGCCCACCCTCACAATGCGCACATCAACACCACCATGAACCATGCCCACATCACAGGGAGTGCAAAACAACTGACAAGATGGCTGACACTGGCTACTGCTGTGGGGAGCACAAGGCCCTGCTGGCAACTGTGCACCAACCAACAGCAGGACACCACTGACTGACATCCTGAAAGACAACTTGCACTCCCTGCAATGGAAGCACGTTCCATGGTGGGATATCTGGCTGGGTGGGAAGGAGGACTCACAGCACTGACCATAGTCACCAGCAGCTCCACCCACACACACCCCTAACACAAACTACACACAACTCACCTGGGAGAAAGCATTGCCTCACACACCAATCAAATATCCCACAAAGAACCACAACCCTGGGTCATGCAGTGTGAAGCACAGGGACACACATGGGACTTGTAGCAAAACAAACCCCAGGATAACACTGTCAGCCATCTTGTCAGCACAGGCACACAACCCCACAGGGAAGCTGAGTCAAAAGGAAGGAAGCATGGGCATGCTGGGAAGGGGGTGGAGGCAAAAGCATGATGGGAGTGGTAGTCACAGCCCAACATCCCCCACCCACATGGCCCAGCAAGAACACACCCAAGCATGCACACCTCACAGGGAGTCAAAAGCCACTTCAAAGATGTCTGACACTGGTGCTCTGTTGTGGGGAGCACAAGGCCATGCTGGGAACTGGGCAACAACCAACAGCAGGACACCACTGTCAGCCATCTTGCCATTGCTGTCACACCCACACACAGTGAAGTACACTCAAAAGGAAGGAAGTATGGGCATGCTGGGAAGGGGGTGGAGGCAATAGCATGATGGGAGTGGTAGTCACAGCTCAACATCCCCCCCACATGGCCCAGCAAGCTCACACTGAAGCATGCACACCTCACAGAGAGTGTAAAGCCCCATCAAAGATGTCTGACACTGGTGCTCTGTTGTGGGGAGCACAAGGCCATGCTGGGAACTGGCCAACAACCAACAGCAGGACACCACTGTCAGCCATCTTGCCATTGCTGTCACACCCACACACAGTGAAGTACACTCAAAAGGAAGGAAGTATGGGCATGCTGGGAAGGGGGTGGAGGCAATAGCATGATGGGAGTGGTAGTCACAGATATTGGTCAGCCTCACAATTGGCCCATCAACACCACCCTGAACCATGCACACATCACAGGGAGTGGAAAACAACTGACAAGATGGCTGACACTGGCTACTGCTGTGGGGAGCACAAGGCCCTGCTGGGAACTGTGCACCAACCAACAGCAGGACACCACTGACTGACATCTTGCCATTGCTGTCACACCCACACACAGTGAAGTACACTCAAAAGGAAGGAAGTATGGGCATGCTGGGAAGGGGGGTGGAGGCAATAGCATGATGGGAGTGGTAGTCACAGCTCAACATCCCCCCACATGGCCCAGCAAGCTCACACTGAAGCATGCACACCTCACAGAGAGTGTAAAGCCCCATCAAAGATGTCTGACACTGGTGCTCTGTTGTGGGGAGCACAAGGCCATGCTGGGAACTGGCCAACAACCAACAGCAGGACACCACTGTCAGCCATCTTGCCATTGCTGTCACACCCACACACAGTGAAGTACACTCAAAAGGAAGGAAGTATGGGCATGCTGGGAAGGGGGTGGAGGCAATAGCATGATGGGAGTGGTAGTCACAGATATTGCTCACCCTCACAATGCGCACATCAACACCACCATGAACCATGCCCACATCACAGGGAGTGGAAAACAACTGACAAGATGGCTGACACTGGCTACTGCTGTGGGGAGCACAAGGCCCTGCTGGCAACTGTGCACCAACCAACAGCAGGACACCACTGACTGACATCCTGAAAGACAAATTGCACTCCCTGCAATGGAAGCACGTTCCATGGTGGGATATCTGGCTGGGTGGGAAGGAGGGCCGGATGTCAACCAAATACAACCAATGCAGACCATGTACACACCCCAACATTCACATAGAAATGCCCAAATAATGCAGGACAATGTGCTACACCAATATCAACCCCTGACTGTGACAACTTAGGACAATGCAATGTACAGGCCCGCATCCAGAGGCACAGTCACAACTGTCAGGTGTGTCAACCATTGATGCCTGCAGAAACATAACATACATTGTGTGTGTCTCCCAAAAACAGGTGATGATGGGGACACAGCAGCAGACGCTGAGGAGTCCCCGTCCCAGGCTCAAGAGGATACGGAGCTCACTGGTGTGGAACAGCCTCTGCCCTCCTCGGATGAAGAAGACCAACCTGGCACCTCCGGAGCAAGTCATCATGCAGCACCAGCAGGACCACCAGCTGCACCCCCTGCACCCACCCCTCCAACGACTGTCAACACACATACCACCCCTGCCGACATGGAAAGACCAAGGAGCACCACCACCACCAGCACAGGGACCCTGGACCAACGTGGGGCCATGGACACCAACACCACCAACAACCCCCAAGGGTGCCCAGGGTCACCTGTGCGTGCCACCTCAGGTACTGCATGTGTCGCCAGGGGTGGTGGGAGGGGTGGGAGACATAGGTCGCTGATTGCAGAGGGGTCTGGACTGCATGATGACCCACAACTGGCACGCATAGCCGATGCGTACCAGTCCAGCACCGGAGAGCTCAGCCAGGTAGTGGGGCTCCTCAGGGACATTAAACAGCAGCAGGCTGCCCATCATGCCCGCTTGGACTCACACATGTCCCGCGTGGAGTCCAAGTGGGACACACTGCAAGAGATGACGGCGGTGCATAGGGACATATTACAATGCCTCCGCCAGATGAGCAGCAACCAGTCAACACCTCCCTGTGTGCCCACAACATCTGCTGCTGAAACAACTGCAACTGCCACAGGGAGGGAGGATGACTCTGGCGGAGAGTCCCCTGCACCGCAGCAGCCTGCACTTGAGGGTCCCCCCAAAGAAGAGGGGCCATCCGAGGAGGGGCAAGTGAGAGGCCGATGGCCATGTGCAACCCCCAGGAAGCCAAAACCTGTTCTGGATAATCACCTTTGTGCGCAAACTGTTCACCCTGTTGACTGCAACACAACTCTCCCACATGACATGGGGAGCTCAAGTTGGACCAATGTCTCAGATGACTGTGGACTTTACTCTGGACATTTCTGCTACCAGGACTTCCAAATCATCTAGGAACTTTGGATTACAATCACAATGTACAGCACCCACCATCCTGTGCACTATACTCACACATGTATGTCAATAAACTCACTAATACACCATACTTGCCACTGTTGTGATTCCTACGTTGTCTCTGAAGTGGCGATGATGATCTGGGAAATGACACTGTGCATGCTAACTGCTACAGCAAGTACAACACCGGCATGTGAGTCATGGCGATGTCACAAAGATGAGGGAGGCACACCACCAGGGCTACACAACATATACACACCAAGGCCACCTGACTCATCGCCTACACTGATGTTGCCAGGAAATACGTTGCATTGCACAGACCCAACACCTATTCACCGTCTGTGTTAACTAGCCCACTGGTGCAGTAAGCAAATGTCAGTCAGATGTGTGACCACAGACAACGCACATCACAAAGTGAAGCACAGGTTTATTACACATTTGCAACATGTTGTAACCACCACAGGTGCAAGGTAATCCCACCTGGCAGCGGGCACACAGTCAACAAGTGTAGAAGGAAGGAAGTCCATGGGTGTGGTGCACATCACCTGTAGGGACACGACAGCTACCACCCTGGAAGTCGAATCACGGTGTCGGGGATCACAGTTGACCAAACGACTCTGAAAGTACCCTGTGAAGGACAGAAATGACACACAGTCAAAAGCACTGAAGAACAGGACAGAACTGCAATACTCATGCCCAATACATGTCACAAGATACCCACCCAGAACCAAGTTAGCATGTCAACACTGTTGGGGAGTACAGACTACCTGTAAGGACACATCGCTACACGCATACAGTCATGTAGCACATGGACACACTCAAACAGCACCAGAGCACCACCAACACATATCATGCAAACTCACATCAGTTACATGACATCTCTGGATACTTACATTCAGCTGAAGAAGTTGGTGATGAGCTGTGTGCGGACATCACCATCATCATCATCATCATCACTGGCATCGTGGTCCAGGCCAGGATCCTCCACAGGTGGCGGACGTTGGTCATCGTCATCCAGGATGAGAGGCAACTCCTTCCGCACTGCCAGGTTGTGTAGCATGCAGCAGACGATGACAATCTTGCACACCTTTGCCGGGGCATATGGGAGGGACCCTCCTGTCTTGTCCAGGCAGCGGAAGCGGCTCTTCAGGAGACCAAATGTCCGCTCAATCACTCTCCTCGTCCGACCATGTGCCTCATTGTAGCGCATCTGGGCTGGTGTCACAGGGTTCCTGAGGGGCGTCAGCAACCACGGCATGTTGGGATATCCGGAGTCACCTACATACAGACAATTGCACATTAGCTGACTTGGAAAAGAGGGTGGAACACTACATTGCAGAACACACACAATGGTACAAAGTCAGTACACACCAAGAAGCCAGGCACGCTGGTTCCGCATCTGTGACATCATCCTCGGGATGCGACTACTCCTCATCACGTAGGCATCGTGTGCAGAACCGGGGAAACGGGCACACACGTGTGAGATGGTCATATCTGCAAGACAGACCACCAGTGCATTGACCGAGTGGTAGTGCTTGCGGTTCCTGTATGCCTGCTCCTGGGCCTGTGGTGGGACCAAAGCCACATGTGTCCCATCAATGAGCCAATGACATGCGGCATCCTCCCCAGGGCATAGAAGTCACTCTTCACGTCAGTGAGTTGCTGGAGTCTAGGAAAATAGATGTACTGGTTCAGGTATATCAACATAGCCTCCAATACATCGCGGAGCACACATGGTCTGTGACATCCCACCAGCAGTCGCCAGAGTGTGTTGAAAGGTACCGGTGGCAAAGAAGTGTAGGGCTGCCATCACCTTCACCTTGGGGGTCAGCGCTGTAGGGTACGGCCGGCCAGGTTGCAGGTGTGGTGCCAAGCGCACTGCCAAATCATCAATCAGCTGCCTGGTGAAGCGGTACCGTCGGATGCTGTCACGTTCCACCATCGTTGCCATGTCAGGGAATGGTCTATGGACAGCTGGTGCCCTGCAGTGCATAGGTGAAGAAAGAAAGATTGTCACTCACCCCACATATGTGGCATTGTACACACTCAATATCACACGATACATCATTATGAGGCACAAGTACATGATGTGTGCAGTTCCGTAAGGACATGTATGGCACATACATGGCCAACATCCAACATCACAGTTCAACAAGTGGCATCAATAAGTCCCAGGTTGTGCCATTGGGTATCATGAGGACGTGTCACATTTCCCATCTCCTGCTGCCACGTTACAAACAAACCCCACAGTGACATGTGAGGACAGATGTGCCCCAGGCATCACAGCTCAACGACAGGTAGATTCCCAGGGACCCTGTATTGCCACATGGACACTGGCATGACATGGCGTATCATGTATACACCACAGCAAAACAACCATGACCCCCACAGGTAGTGGTCCCTGTCACCTCGGCAGGACAGACATGGACGTCTGTGACACACACACGCACAACATCAAAGTCCAGGCACAAACAACGTGGATGTGGAGACTCTCACCCATTGTGCACATGAAATCCGAGACATTGTAAACACAACATGCACACAGACTGTGGAGGACCATCACTATTGTGCCAATGGGTCACCCTGGGTTAAACATACCGTCCCACATGGGACTCCGGGGGCATGTGACATGACATACACATACACCACCGTGAAATGTGACCATGCCACATGCTCAGATATGAACAGTTGCACATCACAGTGGTCATGTACACGAAACACCAAGGATACTGTCCCCATGAACACCTGCACAGCCTGGGGGTGGCTGCCCCAAGTGACACCCACAGAACAACATGTTCACCCCTATACACGGAATAGGTAATGCAGCCTTACATGCCTTAGGATACAGTTTGGACAGGCTGTGGTGTTGTAGGTGTGCCCCTCACTCCCTGGGAAGTATATGTGTCTGGCATATTTTCACCTGTGACAGGCATGGTGACATATGCCAGTGACATGTACAGGGACGCGTTGGACAGCAATGGACCGATCGGTGCGCACACATTGGCCATTGCATTCAATGTGTGCGGGTACGCGTTGTATCCTGGGTACGCGTTGAACAGCAATGGACCGATCGGTGTGCCCGGCCGGCCCATTGCATTCAATGTGTGCGGGTACGCGTTGTATCCTAGGTACGCGTTGAACAGCAATGGACCGATCGGTGCGCACCCATTGGCTATGGCCTGGCCTGGCAACGGACGCGTTTTAAAATCATGAACGAGTCTGATGCTGGAAATTCAGTGGGTCACCCACAACAATGTTGCAAATTCATGGGTGCCATGAAGTTGAACTTTTGAAGGATGCTGTGGGCGTGTGTAAGTGGTGCAATTCCATGGATTGGCCAGATTCAGAAGATGCTAACGACTTGGACCTATCACTTTGGACACATGGGACAGTAACTGCCTCTGCAGCACACATATAATGCTGGCTGTTCCCCTGAGAGCTCACTTGCCTGCACTACATGCTCCAGGACGACATCTGCCACCACCACTGCTGCTGTATCTGCACCCTCTGGACCCTGCAATGGCACGTACTGTGGAGAGAGCCCCAGCCTTCAGCACTGAGGAGAACCAGGCCCTGCTGGACAGCCTCCTTCCACAGTACAGCACGCTGTATGGGAAAGCAGGGGAGCAGGTGAGTGTTCTGTCCACTGCCTTCCTAAATGTGCATGTTGTCTGACTAGCAAGGCTAACAGTCTGCACGCCACTGGCTAGCAGGCTCACTGAGTAGTTGTCACCCCCCATAGTGTGTAGTTACATGCACTGGACAGGTATAGTGCAGTGACAGTGCATTTAAACAAGGTTTTACTTCCCAGGCAATGATACCATGTAGTAACTGCTGGCATACTGTCCATGGCCATCGTTGCACTGCCTGTGTACATCATGTGCCCCTGTGATTGAGACATGTATACACAACTGTGTAATGCACGGATATGTTGCATGTGTAGTAATAGCATTCTCACTTTGTCATCCTCACAGGTTGATGCCCACCAGAAGCAGAAGATATGGCTGACCATCGTCCGGGCAGTGAGATCCGTGGGGGACTACAAGCGCCGGATCCGCAACTGCCAGAAGAGGTGGCAGGACCTTCGGGGCTGGACCCGGAGGATCACACGGGTCCAGCTGAAGCTGTCGCCTCCTCGCAGGAGGGGCGGACACCGGACCCTGACCCCCCACATGCTCAGGATCCTGGCGGTGGTATTCCCTGATCTGGATGGGCAGCTGAAGGCCAGGGAGCAGCACGGAGGGGGTGAGTCCATGACTGCATTGTGTACTTTGTCTGCCATGCTATGTGCCCTCCTCTGGCCTGGTTAAACTTCCACAGCACATCAGTCATGTGGTCCAGGACCCATGTCCCTCGATTGTGCACTGCCCACTCCTCATCTGATACCCAGGTGTGGCCCTTGCAGTCAGGGAATTGTGTCACTTGGGTACTGTGTCTTTGCAGTTTGCTTGACTCAAGGTGGGGGACAGCATCTGTTCCCCTAACTGTGGTGGGCATCATGGGTGGGTCCATTGCTTACACAATGCCTGTGTTCTGATATGTAATCTGCGTGTTACTTTGATATGTGGTCCAATTGCTGAGCTGATCCACCACATGTGCCTGGGGTAACTGGCGCACACCCAAGCTGCGGGTGGGAACAATGTTTGGGCCCCGGGAGTGTGTATATTACGTGTGTCACACATACTTAGCCAGCTGCCTACTGTCCAGGGTTCATCCCTCATTCATGTGGGGCAGGACAGTCATGCCTACTCCAGGCCATGCAATGCACTCTGTACTCCCACTCCCGTGTATCAGCTGACACGTTGTGCTCAGTGATATGTCCCCTCAGGTTTCAGCCTCTGTGTCAGTGTGCTGTGGCTTCGATGTCAGGACTGCTGGGGTGTATATCGGTTGGGGCTCAGCATGCCACCGGAGATGTGACCATAGGAGACGATACTTGTGTGACACATAGGTGTTTGCACACCTGACCGTGCAGACTGGGGTATGCGAATGTGAAGTCCATGCAGCTGTTTCCCATTCACAGCAGATTGTGAGGTGCTCAGGTTCAGAGGCTTGTGTTACAGGTCACCCATATGTCCAATCAGTATGACCTGGACAGATAAGGGTTCAGATGATGTGGTGTGTGGGGGATGTACATGTGCACTTGTTCAGCTCCAGGACTTGCATTCCCCATGACCTACTATTGTGACACAGTGCAGACTGTTGTTGTGTGGCTGCCCTGCCCATGTGACTGGAGACAGTGATGTATGACTTAGCAGGCATGCCTGTGCCATGGCATGTGACTTCCTATGAGTGATCCTGCAGGGGAGTGACATGTGCTACATGCACACCATAGTGGCAATGGCTATCAGCACATGGGTGCTTCATGGTGTCTGTCGCTGGTATGCATCACATGCATTTCATATATCTGACTCTGGGCAACACTTTCATCCGGGCACCTGTACTGACTCAGTGGCAAGAGTTGTGATGTGTGCATGTTCACATGCTTCACCGTGTTCTCTGCACCGTCCAACTACTGTGTAGGTGGTGCATGCGTCCACACTGGGGTATTGCCAGCCAACGGACGCCAGACAGATGGGTGCAAGGCCAGGTGGGATGTGAGTGCCATGGTTGACGATCAGACTGACAATTGGCTTCTCCTATTCTGTTTGGGCAATTTTAGCAATGTTCAACTAAGGATGCCAGGCCTTGCTCTGTATTGTGCTGTACTTACTGTGGTGTGTGCGTTCGGTGCAGGTGACTGATGTCTGTCTGTTTCCCTATTGTTTGCAGATACATCCACGGCCACAGGAGGGGACAGCTCCACGGACCAGGAGGAGCCGCAGAGCCAGACTGGGTCAGCAGCTGAGGAGTGGTCGGAGGGACCCAGTGGCACGGAGGGCGAGGGGAGCCACACCGAGGAGTCCTCAGCACCATCCACCTCAGATGAGGACCACAGCAGCTCGGAGGATGACTCCCTTATGGAGGCGGGTGTCAGCAGCCACCACACCCCAGCTAGTGTTGCTGTCCCCGCCACCACCACCACCACCGCCCTCCCATCGGCTCCCATTCCCGAGGTCCGTGGAGGCTCCCATGTTCGGGAGCGTGTCTCCTTCGGGCCAGGCACCGCACCCCCTGCCCCTGTGTCCCCTGCTGCCCTGAGTGAGGAGTCTGTGTACCTCCTTCGCCAGCTCCATGTAGGGCAGACAGCGATGCTGAGTGTCCTCCATGCACACACCACTCTGTTGACTCAGCTGGTGTCGTTCATGGAGGGCATCTCATCGGGCATGTCTGCCCTACAGAGGGGAAATAGGTCCATGGACTCCTCCCTGATGGCAGCAGTGTCCCTCCTCCGACAGTCTCTCACCCCACCTGTCTCTGCCCCATCCACACTCCCCAGCACCTTACCTGTCCCAAGCACACACACACCGGCACAGGCACACACCAGCACAGACACGAGCAGCACACACACACACACGCCACAGACAAGACGCACACGCACGCACAGTCAGGGGACTGAAACCACACTCACAGGGGATGGGGCCCAGTCACACACACACGCATCCACGAGCACTGCGCAGTCCACAGTTGCCTCTCCCTCCAAAGCCCCCTCCGTTGCCTCACCTGCAACCCCAAAGACCCAGCGGCTCTTCCTCAGTGACCTCGGCCTCTTCCCCTCCGATCCAGCTGATCCAGCATTCAGGGGGAAGAGGAAGCCCACCCACACGGAGCGGAGTGCCCCTCGCCAACGGACACCCTCCCCCAGGCGCAGACCGACTGACGCCCCCATCTGCAAGTCCCCCGGACCCGGAAGAGCAAGACCCCGCCGCCGCCCTGCAGCTCAGGCACCAAGTCTCCTTCCTCCATCCCTCAGGCCCCCACTCCACAGGTGCCCCCACCACACCCTGCCCCAGGTTCCCCCACCCACAGATACACCATCCCCAAAAAGATCCGGCCTTCTCCCCCTGCCACTTGCTCTTCCGGCCCCAAACCCCCCGCTGCGCTTGTCTGTGCCACTGGTGTGGAGACGGTGTCCTCCCCCTCTGTCCTGCCCACCTTACCTGATCCCCATTCTCCTCCCCTGGAGGTAGGCACTGCAGTGGAGTCCACTACCACCCTGTCTGACTTGGGCACTGCAGTGGGGAACCTGTCCACTCCATCTGCACGGTCCCCTGCAGTCTTGCCGGCACCCACACCATCAGAGTCATGCCCCCCACTTGTGCCGGCACACACCATGTCAGACACCTCCACTGCAGTTGTCAGTGGCTCTCCAGCACCCACCACCCCTTCCCTGCCTCCTTCTGGTGAGCCATGATCCTGTCCCTGCGGTGCCTGGCCTGCCCCCCCGAGGGGATTGTCCCTGGTATTCATCAGTGCAGGCATGCGTAGGGTGAAATCTGCCACTGTCACCCTGTTTTGACTTTCATGTTGGACTGGCCATTGGCCTTTGTTAATTTTTTGCTGGACATCAACTGTTAGACCCACATATGCTGAATAAAGCACCTTTCTGTTCTCTAGTGCTTTTGCTTCTGATGTACATGTTGTTGATGATGCTAACCATGCCCTTGCTGCAGTGATGGTGATATTTGGTCTCATGATAATGAAGTGTTACTGTGCAGGAACACATGTGGTCCAGGGGGAATGTGTCCTATCCTGTGGTGTATCCATGTCATCCTTAGCAGCATTCAGATGCAGGGTGTCATGTGTTCAATATTTGGCAATGGGATTTCCTACTTACATTAGCAATTTCACATCTGTGGCTTCCACCCCTGCACATCTGTTGTGCCTGCCATTGTTCAATTAGTCTACTTCCCTGACCGTGTGGCCATCTCCACTGGACATGCAGGTTTGGGCATCAATGGGGAAGGACTCATCTGTGTTGTCAGTGCAACATTGCTATACAAGTGTGTTGGATTTGTGCTGATGATTTCGTTGGCACTCCCATGACCAGGCTGATGTGACGGGAGCCTTCATTTGGTGCTAATTGTTGACTGTGTGACCAAGTGCTCAGCTGACATGATGGAGCCCTACTGAGGCAACATATGGCACAGCTTTCCTCACACAGGAGTGGAGTCCCCTCATGGCAGTGTGTACTCCTGTGACATTGCCTGCGCCCAAGGTGTGTGTTGTATGAGCATGTCTGTGTGTTCACTTCCGTTTTGCTGTGCATGGTGGGATCCCTAGTGTTGTACCTGTTTGTGATGCTTGCTGAGTTGACCTATGTTCCCCCCAAGTCTTCTCCCTGGATTCTCTGTGATGTGGGTGCATGGCACATTACTGGTCATCAGGGTGTCACCCATAGGTGTGTTTGCTGTCAGGGCTGAGTTTGTGTGCAGACGCAGATGGGTCACAGTCAGGATTCCCCTTGGCACTTGTTGTTTACACCTGTCATGTGATTTCCAGTTTGTGTTATCTTTCAGTGATTGTGACACGTTGTGTGTGTGACTGCTGGCACTCCTCAGGGTCCGGGCTGCAATGTTGGTAGTTGTCTATGTGTGTTCTTTGTGGGTGACCTTGGCTTCTTCATTGGTGTGTGACTGTGGCTGGGATCCCATTGGTTGGTGTGGTATTGCCGTCATGTCCATGTACAGCGTAGTGTGCAGTGTGTCAGACATTCATGAGTCTTGTTGAGTGGCCATGTGTGATGTGTTTCTGCACCTTGGTTCCCACCCACCACCCTGGGATTGTCATGGGTGCATGTGCAATGTCACCAGTGCATGTGTGCTTCACTGCTGCACATTGTTGGAGGTCGAGGTGTGTGGTGTTGAGTGTGTGCAGATGAGAGTTGTTGCCCGGCTAGACCCCTGCCTCCATGTTGGCCTTGGCTTACTGGCCGTGCTGATTTATTTGTGCTTGTGTAGGTGTGATGGTAGTTTGTTGCTCAGGACACATGACTGTGGTTCACAGTGTGAACGACATTTAGCTTTGTCATCACAGTGGGATTGTAATGCAGCCCAGGGTCACCACATTGTGGGGGCCCTGGGGGTAGTGCTGTGGTGTGTCTGTGTCTTGCTGTGTCAGTTGCTGTTCCTACATGCTTGTGTGACATGTGTGATTTGTGCTCCCTCTCATCTGACAATGCCTGATTGCCCACATAGGGGATTTGGATCCATGAGTTACCTTTGTGTGGCACTGTATGCACATCTGTGTAATTGGTATTCAGGCCTCCTCATGTGTTGTGTGGTTGCATTTGTGTGCCCATTGGTGCAAATATGTGGGTCTGCATTCTGATGGTGCCTTCTGTCATTGTGTCATTGATGAATGTTGACAGTGTCAGCCCCCATGGGTGTTGTTTGTCTGCACATGGCCAAAGGTATGTCTTATTTGCACTGCAGTATTTGCCTCCCCCAATCTATGTTGCAATGGGACACATGCACTACTTTGCCACTGATGTGTTTTATGTTCTGTGACCAGGAATCATCCATGCAGTTTGGCAGTTGCAGCTTTTTCTTTGTCAACACTTGCATTTTGGTCACTGTGATGATGGGGGTTTGGACCCCATTGCCACAATGTTCAAAATGTGCTTCAGCTATGGACCCCACACTTACCTTTTTGTCACTGTGATGATGGGGGTTTAGACCCCATTGCCACAATGTTCTGAATGTGCTTCAGCTATGGGCCCCCACACTTACATTTTGCTCACTGTGATGATGGGGTTTTGATCCCCATTGCCACAATGGTCATGGCCTGCTTGCATTGTGGGGGCCACACACATATATGTGTGGCACATGTGATAGGGGGTCACATTGTATGTTCAAAGTCATGTTCAGTGTTGTAGGCATTTGACACAATCTACACACGCTTGTCATGGTGTTGGGGGGATGTCTTTTTCTTGCATTCCCTAGGTTGTGGTGTGCTGGTTGTGTCATGCATTGTCCATCCTATGAGTGGGGGTGGTGTTGGTGGTAGGCATCCAGCCCCCCATGGGTAGAGGTGGTAGTAGTGACAGGCATCCAGCCCCCCATGGGTAGAGGTGGTAGTAGTGGTAGGCATCTGGCACCCCCTGGGTAAGGGTGGTAGTAGTGACAGGCATCCAGCCCCCCATGGGTAGGGGTGGTAGTAGTGACAGGCATCCAGCCCCCCATGGGTAGAGGTGGTAGTAGTGGTAGGCATCTGGCACCCCCTGGGTAAGGGTGGTAGTAGTGGTAGGCATCTGGCACCCCCTGGGTAAGGGTGGTAGTAGTGACAGGCATCCAGCCCCCCATGGGTAGAGGTGGTAGTAGTGACAGGCATCCATTCCCCCATGGGTAGGGGTGGTAGTGGTGGTAGGCATACAGGCCCCTATGTGTATGTGTGGCATTGGTGAGGGCCATCCTGCCCCTATGGTGCTGCTGTTGCTGGTGTAGGTATTTCTGCATCCCTCTGTGTGTGATGTGTCGGGTACGTGTAGTTTCTTTTTGTGGTTGGTGTCTGACTTACCTTCTGCGCCGTACGCGTCCGTGCCTGTTCCGGTAGTAGATGTAGAATATTGGTAGGATCGGCACGAAGGGATTCATGGTTGGTTCATCTCGTTCGTCTTTCTGTTTGCTTCGCCTCGTCCTCGTCGCTGGCGTGTTCGTCTCGTAGCCGTGGATCGTGTTGTGGCGCGAATCGGAGCTTATGTGCGCCTCGACTGGATGCTTTGACGTGCCGTGCGTAGCGACGGGTTCGGCGCGTACGGAAAGCGCATCGTACTTGTCCGGCCGGACGGGGCTGCATTTTGGCTTCCGTGCGACTCGATTCTGCGTTTACGGATCCGGCTCGGTCGGAGAACAGGACCTGGATTGGGTGAGTACGACTGGGTCGTAATCTATGCAGTTGTGCGCATCGTACTTGCTCGTTCGGGAGAATGTGCGAATCGGTCGGGAAACAGGCATTCGCCAGGCTTTTTTCCCGGCCGAATGGTGTTGGGTGCGCCTCCGGCCGAGATCGGAATCGGCCCCTAAATGTACGCAAAACTTACAAACTACAGTATAACTAACATCAGACCTGCCACCCTATATTGCCCAATTCTCAAAACCCTTAAAAAAATCTTTAAAAGGGGCTTGCCTGTTCTGCCAAACATTAGAACCTTACTTTGACCTGGATCCTGGAAATATGACTAAAGATTACACAAATAGACTTCAAAACAGGAGGTAGAAGTAACAAAACTGCCGCTAAATGAAACTAAAAGAAAAGAATATTTCCTCATGGAAATGAATGAGAAATAATATTAAAATGTTAAATAAATGTGTTAAAAAATGTAAAAAATGCCAAACATTGTTGTAAAAAATGTTAAATTATAAATTAAATACTAGTATAAAATATATACAATTATTTATTATGCACTGAAAAATCTTATGTTAAAATGATGTTGAAAATGTATAAAACAATTTAGGAAATGTTAGAAAACTTTAAACAATTCAATAAAGTGGAACATTTACAACATACAATACTATTTTAATACAAATTTCCCAATTTTTAGCAATGTTTTATTTATCTACGTATAATAAAGGATTGTTTGTAAGTTGAAAAATATATGTAAAAATATGCATTAAATAAACTCTGAAAATGTAAATAAAATTAGAACAAAGTGTTACATGTCTTTATTCTATAAACATATGCAATTAATAATATTATGTATTACAAACATGCTACTATTTTTTATTATATTTCTAAACGCCAACAATAGGACCCGGACCCCCCATACCGGGCCGCAACCCCTTCCAAACCCAACGAGTAAATAAGAAACATAAAACTGCTCTGGGAAGAGGGTCATTTTTATTACAGGAAAATAAACACTCAAAACATGACATTGTTAATATTCTTATCATTATTAAACCTAAAAACGGCACACATCTCAGCATAATTAACAGTAGGGTAAAGAAAAACACATTTACAATTGAATGAATATTGAATTGTAAATTGTTACAATCAACATTGACATGCTAAATTCATTGATATTCTACAGTTCGTCATATTGGAGTCCCCTTTACTTAATCATCCAACATCCATATATAAATGTACGCTCACTTCTAGGGCATGCCTTGGACATATACAACCTAATTGAGGAACAACATTAGATGTTCTCCTCATGACTGATACCTGGCTAACGGAGGGTTCCTGCCCTGACTTACAGCTGGTGCTTCCCCATTATCATGCCTGCCTGCATTTAGACAGGGAGGTTAAGAGGAGTGGAGGAGTGGAGGGGTGGCTATAGCATTTAAGAAAATGCTGAAATGCACCACCTTCAAGGTGGACGACCTTACAGGAGCAGAAGCCACGAGGTGTGTTATCTCTTCCTCAGCTCAATGCTCCTTTGCTGGAGCCCTGCTATACCAGCCCTTAGGGTACGCAGGAGATTCTATCTCCCAAGTGCCGAGCCGTAAAGTCCTCAACTATGCTAACTTTACTGTGTTAGGGGACTTTAACATTCAGCTGGACAAACCCTCAGCCAATCTATCATCTAAACTGATCGATTCACTTGCTGACATCGATCTTTCGACATTACTTATGGGTCCTACCCACAAAGCAGGCCACAGCATCAACACTATTTTCTCTAACACCACTATAGAATACGATAAGCCAATGGAAATTTTCCTGCCAGACCATTTTATACTACCCTTTCCATGGTCCTGGTCCCCCCTAAAAACCACAGGAAGGACAGAACCTACCCAAGAGAGTTGTGCTTGGAACAAAATAGACTTATCCCGCCTGAAGGAAACTCTGGAAGCAACCAGATCCACATTTCCAGGCAGCATTACATTAGATGAGGTCAAAGTGAATGACTGGCTCTCCTATGTGGCCTCCATTGTTGCCGCAGTAGCAAATACAAAGTCCGCTAGATATCTACAGTCTGCCTGCTTGGTCAATTTGGAACTTGCGGAAGAAAGGAAGAGCTGCAAACAGTTAGAACGTCTCTGGAGAAGACTCTATGATGAAGTAGACAAGAGCCAATATAAAGCAGCTCTGAGCACATATAGCAACTTGAAAACTGCACGGCGCACTTTCTATTCTAATACAATCGAAAAATATAATAACACTTAGGAAATTAAAAAAATTGTCTCTAATTTCACAGATCCTCAATACTTCGCTCTCCCAACTTGAGACAAGTGCATACCTTTGTTCATATCGGAGCACGTTCTTTGAGGACATAATACAAAAAATCCAGTATAACCTTACCCTAATGCATGATACGATTCCCACAATCAGTGTATGTCCCCCCTTGCCCAAAGCACAGGATGAATTATCGCAGTTTATCCCTCCAACGACTCCTTCTCCAATATAAATCCAGTTCACCACTGGACCCCTTCCTGCCCTAAGTTATCAGGTCGATAGGGACCATTCTTGGTCCTATCTATCAGGAGCTCTTTTCCACTTCCCTGCAATCAGGCATGATACCCTCAAGTGGAAAAAGGCTAATGTCATTGCTCTACTAAAAAAACGAACGCTGACCCAGAAATTTTCTCAAACGTCAGACCCATATCCCTACTCTTGGGGATCTCTAAAATACTAGAAAAATCTGCAAACACTCAGCTAATGTCCTTTCTAGAAACCTCCAAGATCCTTCACCCATCTCAACCCTGGTTTAGAGCTCTCTATAGTACGGAGTCAGCACTCATGGAGATTACTGACTCCATTAAATTCACGCTGGCTATAAGACACAATGGCGCACTAATTTGATTAGACCTCTCGGTGGCATTTCACACAATCTCACATGAGATCCTGATTTAACACCTTACCCACATTGGGGTAGAAGGAAAGACACTGGCTTGGTTAGAGTCCTTTCTTGAACACAGGGAACAAACTGTGTGGCTAAAGCATTCTTCTCAGAAACTAAAACTATCAAGTATGGAGTGCCTCAGAGTTTGGCCTTAAGCCCTACTCTTTTTAACATATATATGACCCCCCTAGCCTATCTTATTGAATCCTTTGGCATCCGGGCATTCTCCTACACAGATGATACCCAATTGCTGCTAATATACAATAATAACAATGACGAGGCTAAAACAAATTTTATGCCTGTATTACAGCATTGATAGGTTGGCTCAATTCCAGCTCCCTACAATGCAACCCTAACAAAACAGATCCTGGTATTTGGAATAGATCCCTCCCTCAGATCGTGGCAGTGGTCAAAAGTGCATGTTGGACCATGCGAATGTCTTGTACATTGGAATCCCAGACTATCTGACCCATAGACTGCAAAAAGTACAGAACCTTAACCTCCCAAAACATACTTCACTCACATAATACCTTAAACAGTTGCACTGGCTATGACACGCACCTGGCTCAAGGAGATACATGGGTGCATTAGGACGCACAGGAGAGACGCAGCAAACAAATAGCAAGGGGGCACTCTGCTTGATACCCGCAGCATATGGAGACAAGCAGTAGGACAGAGGTGGAAAAGCTAGATAATCTCTTACACACTGTGCCCCATCGTGCTGACCCCTTTAACGCACAACAGGGCACCGCCTTGCCCGTGATATCATACACGATCAACCTCACTGCGCTGACCAGTGTGATGAGGATAAGAGCGAACAACCCAACAGCTGAAAGAAAAAACGTGAAGAGCCACGAAGCACAGCGACAGGTTGTAATACTGAAAAGAGCTAGCATGTACCGAACCTGACGAAAGCGGACTACTGCAACCGCTTGGGAACTCACACAACGCAGATATGTACGCAATAGAACTGTAGGTAAACCACCCCTGCCACACACACCTCTGAGATAACTCTTGGTGCGGACAAACCCCAAGTTAAAGACTTTCAGAATACCATTGGGACAAGGCAGTGGACACGAAGGGATCGAAGGACCAACACATCTGAAGACCATAGTGCAAAACCAGCTGGAGGACTCTTGGAGGCAAAGATAAACATGCATTTGCAATGCAATAGGTCTCGCATTTACGCGAGTTTAAGCTATTGGCATTATAAATTACAATGCCTTTTATTTATGTTTTAAAAAACAAAAATAAAAGGCACTTAATATGCCAATAGCTTAAACTCGCGTAAATGCGAGACCTATTGCATTGCAAATGCTTGTGTGTAATAGTATTACAGCCAGAGGCAGCATTCTTCGCCCACTTCCGGACCGTGCTGGATCTTTCTTCGCACCAAGGCGGGAGCAGGGAAATGCTGCAAAAATCTGTCCAGAATTGTTTCCACCGTGGGCGCTTGTAAGAAGCCCACGAGGTTCCGTTGGTCAGGAGCTGTGGAAACGGCAGATAGCTCGGTGTGTTAGGTACATGCTACAGGGATCTGTGTGTAACACTGTCACGTAGGTCTTAAATTCCAACACAAGCACGGAAAATGCATGAATTTCGCTCATTTTAATTTGTAAAGAGATTAATTCTGCCCTTATTGCCGCCTCAGAGCACTTTAGAAGAAGGGATATCACAGTGGTTAATGAAAGAACAGGGGGGGCAAAAAAAAAGTCCAGGTGCGCCATACGTTGGTATGAGCTGATTTAAGTCGCCCTGCGGGAAGCGATCGAGCAAATGGAAAGTTTTGTTGGGGATAGTTGTCCAGTACTGTAGGGCTTATGAGTACGCTGGGTGGTACCACTTCACAAAACGCAAAATAATCAAAATCTAACTGTAAAAAAAACGCCAGAGCAGAGAAAATGATATACGAAAACACCATAATTATTCCCACAGGCAAACATAGAAACTAGCAGGTTATTCGGCGTTTCACTTTGTGTGGCTCCCCCTGCCAACGTGTGGCTCTCGGACCGCGCTCCAAATTAATTAAATAAATAAAACAAGCCCAGCCGCTAAAGTCAGCGGACTGCACTCCAAATTAATTAAATAAATAAACCAAGCGAGGCCGCTAAAGTCAGCGGACCGCGCTTCAAATTAATTAAATAAATAAACCAAGCGTGGCCGCTAAAGTCAGCGGACCGCGCTCCAAATTAATTAAATAAATAAACAAGCACGGTGAAAGCGGCCCGCCCGGCAAATCAATTAAATAAACAAGCGCGGTCCCTAAAGTGAAAGAGGACCGCGCTGCAAATAACAAAAAAGAGTGCTCACCGACTTATGGAGACCGTGGGTGTAACGCCACAAGCAAACGATCCAGTCCAGATGGGCTGTCCTAGAAGGAGACAGGGCGGTAACAAGGAGGGACTAAAAAGCCTCATTTACAATAAAAAGCCAGTGTTTAGCATAGACGATGACGCCAGTCAGTCAAAAAGATGGGCGGGGCTTAAACTCCACTTCTGAAATATCCTGATTACAAGAAGCCTCGCAGAGCGAGCAGCGCATGCGTGCTGCAATGCAGGTCTGCGAGAACTAAAAAGGGACTCATGTCAAGCACGATGGGCCGCTTGTGTTCCGGCACTGGAACAACACCTGGTCAGACGCAACTCACCCGTGCTCCACTGGACAAGATGGCGGATTCATCGCCTGCAGAAGCCATGAACAACAAACTGGACAGTAGAAAAACTAGGGGCAATGCTGGAACAAACGAGGTCCTCTTTGGAAAACAAATTGATGCAGTGGTGATAGACCTTAACTTACTGCATGCAGATCACCAAAAACTAGCAGATAAAACATGCTTAATGGAACACACTCTCAAGGAACTGACCCCGAAGGCCCGCGAAGTAGAAGCGCAGCTGAGGGAAATAACAACCCGGGCACGCACATTCGAACGCAGGGCTGAAGATGCAGAGGGCTGCTCCAGGTAAAATAACATAAGAGTGGTGGGACTACCGGAAGGCAAGGAAGGAAAAGACACCACAGACTATGTGGAAAAATGGATCCGAGACATGATCCCTGCAGGGACGTTATCACAATACTTCTCTGTAGAGAGAGTGCACAGAGTCCCAGCGAGAGCTCCCCTCCGGGTACAAGCCCTAGACCTTTCCTGCTTCGCATCCTGCACTAAAAAGACAGGGGCACAATACTGCAGGAAGCCCGGAAGCTACAGTCCATACAAAATGACAATGCACAAATCATGCTCTTCCCAGATTAAACAGTCGCAGTACAGAAACAAAGACACTCATTTCTTGAGGTGAAACGCCAACTACGCAGTCTGGACATAAGGTATTCGCCAATCTTCCCGGCACGCCTGCAAATTTTGGCAAAAGAAAAAACGCATTTCTTTGACAATCCCATAGCTGCTTTGGAATGGATGGATGCAGTGAACCTGGCCCGGACAACCGGACCGAGTTATGCTCTTATCAACTGCTGGCATTGCTCAATACCGATTACAAAATTCTGGCCAGCGTGCTGTTGGCACGCCTAGCTTCACTAGTGCCAACACTGGTACAGCCAGACCAGAATGGATTTGTGCCTGCTCGTAATACCTCCTTAAACATACGACGAAATTTCATGGCTCAGTCATATACACCACAGACCTGGACTCAATCGGGCTGTCTGGTGTTGGACCTCGAGAAAGCCTTTGATTCTCTTGAATGGCCCTTTTTAGGTCTCGGGCCTAGCGTTGCAGTGCGCAGCACTGCTCGCGCAGCTAGAGACCTCATTTAGGGGGTTTAGAAACTGACCTAGGAATCGCACACGCTCGTGCGTGTGCTTTTCGTTTTTCCCCCGGCTATTGGGCTTTGCGTGCGTCTTTATAAGAAAGACAGCATGCAATTGGGAAAAGGCGGGCGCATGTCCCGCCTTTGCTCCGCCCATTCCCGTCCGTGTCTAGTACGCGCATCAGCGCGCGGCACAGACGATAGGCTCCCTCGCCCCCCCGCTCCTCTGTGGTGCGCGCGCACCACTGGTTTCGATTCCCGCGTTCGGCTGGGTTTCGATTCCGTGCTTGTTTATATTTACCTCCTCAGATCCGTACCGAGTTAGAGATGCAGATGGTTTGTAACCTGCAAGAGTTCAAAGAATTTATCGACAACGAGATGATCGTAATCCTTGGACAGATGGACAGCACCACTGAAATATTTGACCACGTCTACCTCTGCATTATCTCCTTTATATTGTGCTAGGATTTCATCTCTTGAAAGCAGTGGCATACCCATTGAAACAGAACCCCCAACGTGTGCCCTACAACACTTGTACCACCCCCTTATTTATTAAAGTGTCCACTCTGATTGGTTGTCCTTCTCAGTCATCGACAATATTGTGATACCTCATTAAACTGCTGTCTCTCATAGATCAAAATAAGTTGTGTGAGTGGAAGTGATGTCGGCGCATTTCTTCATTTTCTGAAGCAGCGGCTCGCTTTTCTGAGAGCAGCTTCGAGGGTTCCTTTGGAAGAAACCTGTTGGGGCAGAAGGAGCCAGGTGCAAAGAAGTGAACTTTTGATTAATATTACTGATCGATGTAGGCAGCACTGTCTGGTTTGTAGGGAACTTAGGAAACAGCCCAGACACCGAGAGACAGTGAGTTGTTAGTCTTGTCACCGGCTCTGTTCAAGCAGTTCTGTTTTTTCAGAGACAGATGGCCCCAATTAACTCTTCATCTCCGGTCTTTGCTTGTGTTGAGAGGATATTCCCGGTTCTGATGGCAACAATGAAATGTGCACAGCAAAAATGAATCCCCTGTGGAAGGAGCGGTTGCTCTTACCATTGAAAATCCCCTTTTGTCCTGTTCCTTTTAGTAACAAAGTAGACGATCATTTCAAAATGATGAGATTTCCCTGTACGGCACTTTTCCATTGCACGTCGCTGCTACTGGGAATCCCATGTGTTGCTCCTGTTCATTCGGTACTCTTGGCAGCTTGTGGCTTTTCCATGGCCGAGGGCAAATTAGGGAGGTGGAAAATAAAGAAACATTCCACTGGTTCCCAAAATCATTACAGTTCTCTCCCACATGTGATGGTACATGCACCTGTGTGATAGAAGAGTGGGGCACTAGTCTCCATTAGTGTGTCACTTCCCTGGAATTTTGCATACAGTTGTCCCCTCAATGAATGAAAAATCTCTGCTGTTGGCATGAAAGCAGTGTTCTTTTCACTACACCCATGTCTTCCTCCTCTACCTTTTATCTTGGTGGAGCTGCGTAACTGATCAATGCAAGCTTATAAAACATCCACGTAGACAAAATGATAGTGTATCAATTATTCTATCCGTAGTGCTGTAAAAGTGTATTTTTATGAGCAGAAGCATCTTAAAAGGCATCTAAAAGAGTTTTGTGTGCATTTTCCTTAAAAAGCATTTTTCCACTTCCACATGCTAGGATAGACCCTAGTCAAGCATTGCACAAGTGCTCTTCCACATACTGTTGTGCCCTAAGCCTTAACCCCTACTTCTCCACCTTATTTCCAGATAATTAGATAGAAGTTTGTGGTTGCAGTTTCTGAAAGTACTCTTGTGTCAAAAATACAAAGGAAGATCTTTTGGAATTGTGTGTCCCCTGGATGCGAATGAGTTGTATGTCAGTTATCCAGTGAATTGCCTTTTTTTCTTTCTCATTAGCATATTTCTCTAGTGATTATTTGGATTCATTTAGAATATAGATGTAGATGTTTTGCCAACCTAGCTATTTTAGCTCGCATCACTTTCTGTTATGGTTTTTGCTCTCATACTTTTCTGCCTATAAACTTGTGTCTACATGTGCAAGAATAGATAGTGATGTAAAAAGCCAGGATTGGCTGGCCATCACGCATCTGACTTTGAACAAAGTGAGGTATCTGTTCTACTGTCTCAGGCAAACACTGTTTTAGGGTTAGTAGTGTTTTCTATCTTAAACCACCCATTTTCCATGCACCTCAGTAATTCCAGGGACCAGTTTAAAATGGACTTAGGGATGGAATGTTAAATTGTAAACAATGCGTCTGAATATTAACGTCCAGGACAGTGTGATGAAGTGGAGAAGAGAGGGATTTGTGTTCTCAATTAGCTGCTGGTTACCGCAGCAGTCTGTCTGACCTGGACACACCTTCTCCAGTCCTGTGCTTTTCATCTTTCAGGTGTTAGTCCAGCTGGTTCATTTTATCTGAACAAAGAGTAAAGCTCCCATAATGAATGAAGATAAGTGGAGTCATCTAGTGTCCGTAGTGCTAGGGACGTAAGGGTAGCAAGATTGACAAACTACATTGTGATGGAAAGAGTGCCCCGCAGAGCGCTGGCATCTAGTGCAGCTTTTGTACGATAGGATCTGCACTGACAGGGAACACAGCTGAGGATGTCCCTCAGCTCTATTGCATCATCAAACATGGTGGCGCGGCAGGAGTTGTGATGTCATTGTGGGTATTTAACACATCTGCAGTGGTGGCGACTCAAGCCTTTTTTAATCTGGCAGAATGTAGACAATCGACCCTCCCACCCTCTTTAAAGCTCTGAAACAATAGCATGTATAGTATAATTTGCCGCAGCTTACTAATCTGGTAGCATCAACAAGCCTTTTTAGGTCAAGCCTAGAGCCAGCGCGAATGCGCTGCTCTGCGAGGCTTATTGTAGAGGAGTAGGTGAATAGAAGCTCCGCCCACTCTCTGCCCATATTTGCTATTGGCTTGTCATTGTCTGTCCTAAATGCTGGCTTCTGATTCATTGATAGGCTTGTTAGTCCCTTCTTAGTACTGCCTCCTCTTCATTTGTCACCTCCCATGGCGACTGGCCCCTTTACTTCAGTTGTTACACGGTACGTGTTTATTATACTGTGAGCACTATTTCCTTTAATGAGGTTCTCCTACTGCAGGCACGACATGCTTTGGTGCCTTCTTTACTCTCCCCCACCCCCCTCCCGTTGTCCGTGCCTTCGCACCCATTTGTCCGTGCCTTCTTGCCTCCCCGCCCTCCTGTTGTCTGTGCCTTCTTCCCCCCCACCCACCCGCCCTCCCGTTGTCCGTGCCTTCTCCCCCGCCCGCCCTCCCGTTGTCGTGATGCCTACCATTTGCAAAGCAATAGGTCTCGCGTAAATGCGAGACCTATTGCATTGCAAATGCTTGTTATTGATGACATTACAAAAATACGGATTCAGGACACGCTTCAGGCAACTGGTGAGACTACTATACATGCACCCACTCATCAGGGTGCGTACTGGCAGCTAATCTCTGAAACTATAACAATAGGAAGAGGTACCCGACAGGGGTGCCCGATTTCCCCTTTATTATTTTCGTTGGCAATTGAACCTTTGGATGTGGAGCTCCGCAAGAAGGGAGCGGACTGGGGCATTCAGCTGAGGGATGGCCTATACGTGGTGTCTTCATATGCGGATGATCTATCAGTATACCTTAGGGATGTGTATAACATGCCCAGAGAAATAGCGGACACACTGCATCACTTCACTCTGATATCCGGACTCAGAGTGAACTGGAAGAAATCCTGCCTATTTCCCTTTAATCCAGACATAGAGGACCCTGGCCTAATTGTTAATGGGGTAGCAGTGTCATGGCAACAGAACTCGTTTAGATACCTAGGCATCCGCATATACCGTTCAACGAGTGATATACTTGAACGCAATCTAGGGCGGGCAATAACATCCATCCGGTCTCAAATAAAAATTTTGAGAAAAACTGCCGCTGTCAGTCATGGGGTGATTGGCTCTATTGAAAATGGTAGTTTCGCGCAGACTCCCTTATTATTTCTCAAATTTACCCACCTATGTCCTGGCTAAAATATTTAGCAACTTTGAGCAGACGATGAGGGAATGTATCTGGAACAAAGGACACAACAGAGTGGCCCTATGGAAACTATATGCGCCAATGGAACAGAGAGGGTTAGCTGCCTCAAACATGGAGCTATATTACCTGGCAGCACAAATGCAATGGGTCACTAAATAGCTGGTGGACTTACAATTATCTGACTCAGCCACGGAACTACCAGCCTGGTCGATGACCAGCAGTCACCACCTATTCCATCCCATTACTAAAACAACTACACCGCATCCTAAGCCATTGGCTCTAGCATACCACTGTTACAAGCGGAGCCTCCATCTCACTCGGGCAACGACCCCACATGCACCTGCATTGCCACTGCTAGGCACACCCAGATACAGAACCATCACGACAAATGCGGAGCTAGCGTCTTGTCATGCAGCTGGTATACATACACTGGGGGACCTGTATGTAGACGCCATCCTGTTAACTTTTGAGGAACTAATGGATGGCACGGACATATCCCCGGGGCAATTTTTACTGTATAACTCACTGACGGCCATGTTAACATCTGCATGGGGAGACTTTACAAGCGAGCGAGACACCGATCTGATGATACAATACTTGAAAGTTATGGGAACGGGTATCCATATAGTACACTGCTAACAGCATCATTACTGATGCACACGACAAAACCACTCATGCCACTACACACCAAATGGGAGGAAGATAGGGGGAAGCCCTGGACAGACCAGGAATGGGCAACAATCTTATCTGGACCCACATAGGTCCCACGCAATGCGAAATTCAGGGTTATACAGTTCTATACCATACACAGGGCATACTTAAAGCCTGCTAAAATAAATAAATACTTTCATCAGACAAACGCAGCATGCCCTCGCTGTAATGAGGTTAGAGCAGACTTAATCCACATGTTATGGCGCTGTCCAACGTTGTGTGCATATTGGCAGGCCGTCACAACCTGTGTGTCTATCTGCACAGACCACCAAGAACTACATACATGGGAGGAGTGCATGTTAGAGCCATTTCCACGGTCAAAAAAACTGCGAGTTATTACACGATTTATTGACCTAGGGCTTATAACGGCCAAACGACTAATAACTCGCAAGTGGACAAATCCAAATCTCCTTCATCTAAAGCCTGGAAACAATCGTTTCTGGATTGGGCCCAAGCGGAAAGCACAGCACTGCACAGAGAGAACACATTAGGAATATGTAAATATCCAGCCTCACAAAGCTGGGATGCCATATTTGTAGAACTTCAAACCATAATGCAGACACCTGCTGTAGAAACATATACTGGAGATTAAGGCCACAATGACGTATCCACTCACATACACTCTGTCAAGCCTGAATACATTGGTAATGAGGAAGGTAATGGCATAGGTGGAATAAACAAGGTGTAGGGAGCACACATGAGTAGATAAGAACTATAAACAAATCAAGTTTGAGAGAAACGGGAAGAGAAAGGGGGCGAATTTAGGGAAAGTCATTGCAATAATCTCAAACTAAACGTACAATAACCATCATAGACTTTGACTCCACATCATATAAGTCATCGGTCAACTCTCCTAGTTATTTTCCCTATGTAGGGAAAGAGCAAGCAACTGTAATGGAGCAAATGACTGTTATTCAAAGATATTGTTATTTGAACTGTAATTGTATTAAACTAAGTCAAAATGCAAATAAAGGGATTTTTAAAAAAAAACAGTTGCCCTGGCTACCAGTAAAAGAAAGGGTCATCTTTAAAGCTTTAATAATAGCTTATTCGCCTTTCTATAAGACCGGTCCCTCCTACCTTCAAAATAGACTACCAGGTTAGTGCCATCAAAGGTCCTTACGCTCACAATCAACACGCCTGTTGTTCAAACCCTTCACACAAAAAAAAGGTGGGGTGGCTCAGCCCGCTCGATGCTGGCGGCTAAATACTGGAAAAATCATTTTGGACAAAACACTGTTCCGCAAACAAATAAAAATCCACCTATTCAAGGACTGGATTGTCATTACTCCTGCTTGACACCTACCTCAGCACCGGGCTACTCTTGTAGTAGCTGTGCGCTTTATAAATTCTCTCATTCATTCATTCATTCATGGTCCAGTCAACCTTCATCCCAAGGAGAACCACACAGGTGGTCTCCACCTGCATCCCTGAGGAGCAGTTCCCACTCCCCGTAACCTTGTCCTCAACCCTGGGGGCCCGCCTCTCTGACACCAGGATGTCAGCGGAGCTCTTAGAGTGTGACCAGAGCTGGAGCCCCATGCCCTACACTTTCTAACCGTGCGCCCTTGCCTCAAGACGGTGTGAACATTCTTCTTGGGAAGCAATCTTGGTGTTCACTTTTACGCCACAAGGGCAACCAGGGCCAACCGGTCCTTCATCCTCCTACCAAAGAAGAATTTTTCATAAAGGCCCAGATGCCTTCAATAAACATGTCAGTATTCAAGTCAGATAAGTGAACCCCATCCCTGTGAAACCTTTGGTCACTCCTCATCAACTTGTGCCGTATGTTCTACAGCTGTTCCTGCCCAGGCACAGCTTGGCCATTTCAGTGTTGAGATGCCTGACCAACACATTCAGAGCCCTGGGTCTGACATTTGGGCCCCAAAGAAGGCGTTATCCAACCAGGCGAACTCGCACAAAAGAGCCTCCCTGACTGCCCTGTGCCCCAGCTTAACCAAATCATTACCGCCGATGTGAACAATGATCAAGTCTGAGAACTATAGTCCCATGTGACCCTTCGTCTCTTCCAACAGTTGGTGAAACTGAGAAAATCTGGAGGCCCCCAACTCCGCACTATCGCAAGAAGACATCCTTCAATCCAGCAGGTTTTGACTTAACATGCTGTTGCAAAAGGTAGGCCGACTGCCGCACAAAGGACTGGTCAATCACCCATTCAACCTAGGAAGGCATACTACTAAAAGAGAAAAAATTAGAGTGAGATAACAGCATTACATAGTGATTATGGTGCGAAACACAGATTCACAGCAACTCAGACCACTTCTGTAGCAAAAGTCGCCGTCCCGATCCTAAAAGAATGTGATGATTAACCCGACGAGTCAATCCCAATACGGCTGAGAGTGCTGCATAGCACTGACAAAAATTGATACTGTTATAGGCACTCCTCATTAGAATGTACAAACAGTGCAGGGGATTCTACATTGGGCCAAATCGAGATGTATGCCCTCATACAGGCAACTGGACAAATAGCAGACCCCTGAGATGCCTCAAGCTCGACTATAGCTTCTTTTCCAGCTAGATCAATCTTGGACGTCCTTAGGTTAAGGATAAGTCTGGATGTAAGTGGGTGTCTACCCATTGTAAGCAACCCAATAAATCAGTTTTAGATGCCCCAACTAGCTCCCCCACCGTAAAGGCCCCATAAAAGGCAACCGAGAATGCAGCCACAAACAATGCCACCTCATAAGAGGAATTGCACACTTCATGGAGATTGGCCAGCATAGTGCCCAGCACCTGTGCGTCAAGCAGTCTAGCCTTCCATCCTTGACCATGCCCTCCAATCTGGCTCCTACCGCTAGGGCCCTCCTCACCAGGAAACAATTGCCCACATCACACATGCTCTTTAGCTTGGCAAAGAAGCTGATGGTCACCAAATGGGGACTTGCATAACAAACTGGTCTGCCCTGAAACCTCAAAGCCTCAAGGAAGAGGCAAATGACACCGGGTGAAAATAACTCGGACATGCCCTGCTCCTGCAAACAGGCCCTATACGTTTTTATTCATTTCTGATAAGTCCCCCATGTGCACTTGGCTAAGGAAGCTGCCACTAAATCTGATACGGCAGGGCTCCAATCTTCCACAGATATGTCGGGAACTGTCATCTGCTCCGCTGTTTGCGGGTGATTCTCCCTGAAATCCTGCAACTTGTAGTTAGATAAAGAATCAGCTGCCTTATTATGAACACCCAGGACATGTTTGGCCCTAAACACAACATTCAGCTTCAAGTAAAGTAAGACCAGGTGCTTCAACAGCCTCAGAACCTGTCCACAGGAGGCTCCCTGTTTTTGTTATATTTTTAACAGAAACTTTATTGCATTTTTGAATAGACACAGATGACAATTTCTGATACACCATGGCAGTTCAAAGTAGTGCGTTAAATTGCATGGCTGCTGAGTTACACCAAATGAATAATGAAAGGTCTTTCAGAAAGCAACTAAAAACTTGGCCTTTCCCTCTCTAATTCAGTCCCTTCGCATTCTCTTACTTTCTAAAAAACCACCGGGACACTCCTCGGAGTAGTCATGCACTTTAGAAATCCCAACATTCATTCATTCAAGTGGTCACGTTAAGTTTCTTGTAACATAGTTTAGTACCTTATTCCGATAGCATTTATTCAATGGTGATGTGGATTCAACAAGGTGCAGTTAACAATACAAATATAGACTTGTTCAACCTAGTAACCCCCCCACCACCCATAAACTAGACATCGTCATAGTGAACAAAAACATGGCCATAGCAGCCTAAACATGGTGGCATGGTAGGACTATAATCAGCAGAAACTAGGAGTATGTCAGGTGCTGGGCTCAGTTGCAGCGTGAGGTGGGTAGTCCAGTATACTCCTAGTGATATGATGCCCGCGTGTATCACCCATGTGGTGCTGTAGCCTTGGTGTGGTGTAAGAGACAGTGGACATCTGCTGAGGTGTGCAGATTGTGCAATCTAATTATAGGGTACAGGGCTTTGAAGGATTCTAATATCGCATCCCATTCTAGTACTATGGGCTTCTTCCTTAGACTGCAGAACTCTTCCCGGTGCAGCACCCCACTCTCTTCCACTCCCCATTTCTCTACTTCCACCTGCAACTGGGAAAACAAGGGTGCTGTTGAGGATTTCCTGCGTCCTGTCAATAGGAGCTTTGCTAACAAGAGCGCCAGGTCCAAAGCAGGCTCCCTGTTTGTTAATGGCCTCAACCACTGCCATATTGTCTGACCAATAAAACACAGTCCTGTCCTGGAACACAGCAGACCATATCGTGACCGCAACAACAATAGGGAACATTTCTAGAAATGCAATGTTTTTTGTCACCCCATGCAGCAGAACAGTCATCCCTTCACCATTCCTGCCCCAAAATGGCCCCAAAACCCATACTGTCAGCGAAGTCGGTAAAAAGACCCAGAGTCTGATTAGATACAGGTGGAGCTGGCCATACTGCAGACCCATTAAACTGATGCAAAAATTCCTGCCAGATCCTTAAGTCATCCTTTACCTCAGCCTGATGTCTGGTATGGTGGTGCTTTTGCGTGAGATCCGCCATGGACCAGGAAATGGGGTTACCCATTGGGATAATGCGAAGAGTAAAATTGAGTTGACTCACCAACACCTGAAGTTGATGTAAAGTTATTTTTTTGAGAGTGAGAATCGAGTCAGTAGCCCGGCTGCAGGCCCCAACCTTGTCAAGTGGCAGTCTGCATTCCCTGCATTCCCTGGCAATGCTGTCAATCTCAATACCCAAAAAAGAAATACAGGTGTAAAGTCCAAGGGCCCGATTCACAGAACTAATCTGAGACAAAATCCTAAACTTACTACTTTTGGTATTCACAGAAGGCATTTAGTAGTAGTAAAGTTAGGATTTTGTCTTAAGTTTGTCTTAAATCTGTCTTAAGTCTGTCTTAAGTCTGTCTTAAGTTTGTCTTAAGTCTGTCTTAAGTCTGTTTTAAGTCTGTCTTAAGTTTGTCTTAAGTCAAACTTAAGACAAAATCCTAACTTTACTACTGCTAAATGCCTTCTGTGAATACCAAAAGTAGTAAGTTTAGGATTTTGTCTCAGATTAGTTCTGTGAATCGGCCCCCAACTGTTTTGTCTGGGGCAAGGTGAACCGCTTAATCTCTGAACAAGGAAATCAGTTCCTGCAGAGCCCAATAACAAACCCTTGAAGCTGGCGGACCCATGATCAGAAAATCATCAAGGTAATGAATAATATTGTGGTGACCTGTTCTGTAAGCAAACAGGCATTGTAACATCATCATCATTCAAAGTAATTACAAGAAACGACACAGCCCATGGGCATATATTTGTTGTGGAAATTCTGACCACCGTATTGAAAACCAAGCATGTGAAACTCATCAGGATGTACAGGATGAAGTCTGAATGCAGACTCGATGTCTGTCTTCGTCAAAAGTGCCCCAGGGCCCAGCCTGCACAACTTATCCAATGGCAAGTTAACAGATGAGTATGTTACTGAGCACAGACCAGGGTTGATCACATCGTTGACAGATAAGCCCTTAGGTGTTGTGAGCTTATGGATTAACCTGAACTGGCTGGGCTCTTTCTTCGGGACCACACCCAGTGGGGAACAAACAAAGTTAGACAAAGATGGCTCAGCGAAAGGGCCAGCTATCCTGCCCAACAATCCTTTCCAGTTTTTGGCCATCATCCCTGGGTAAGCATGCATGGACAACAAGTTCTTCCAAAGTGGAATAGGTAAGGCCCCTTGAGCAGGTATGCCGAAGCCCCATGAAAAACTTTTAGATTAGTGGTATCCTTTCCTTTCTCCTTAGATTTCTTAATACAATTGAATTCAGGATGTGAGGGGCCCGCAAAAGGAACAGACATGCTTAAATCTTCAGGACCCCATGGGCAGGGTGCACAACTTTCTATTGAGTGCCCACCACTACCCCTTCCTGTCACCTGTACCCTGTTGGTGGCGAAAAGGCTGTTTAAGGGGTGTTTTGTTGTTCACACTCTCCAGCCATGTATTGACTTCTGTTTGGTCCCAAACAATATCAGGGTGCTCCACTTTAGCCCATCTAAAGTCCCTATCATAATCGAATCAAGCTGTCCCCCCATAGACATGATGTGCTTTAAGTACTTTTGTTAGCATAGAATATCATGGCTGAGGCTACTTCGGGTTTCTTCTCCAACTTAACACTCATAAAGACATTAAAACCAAACAACCAGTTAGTGATAGACTCCTCACCCTTTGGCTTCTTCTCCTTAGAGGAGGCATTCTTCCCATACCTTTCTTTTGCCTCACCCTCCCATCATTTGGGTCTAATAAGTAACAACTTATAAACAAATTCACCTTGCCATATTTTTCCCTTTACCTCAGTGGGGACATGGGATGCTAACTTCCCTGGCTTGGATAGTAAAGTGTCCTGCCCACCCATCGCTTTGTGCACAGAGCAAGAGTCCTTCCCAGAACCCTCAGCCCCTTTACCTGATTCAGCTGCGGCAGGATCCTTGCTTACCAACGAGCCCCCGCACCCTCCTTCTGGGCAGCCTTGTCCGTCTCTGACCCACCACGTGCTTTTGCAATGATATCAACCAGTCTCTGTAAGTCCATGATGGCAGACAAAATTGTATCTAAGCTCATCCATCTAAGCTCAGACTTCTGGATGAGTCAATCTTAATCTTCTTAACACCTCTTTAAGCTCTGGGCAGGTTCCACAGCACTGGAAGCAAGCTTTGGTGCTCCCTCTACTAAAAAAGACTGGTCTTGATCCTCTCTGCTGGTCAAGCTATTGTCCTATATCCCTTCTCTCCGTCTTCTCTAAAGTCTTGGAAAGGCATATCAACTCCCAACTTTCCTTTCACGTGGCTACTCACAATTTACTTCATCCTTCACAGTCCGGCTTTTGATCTGGCTACAGCACCTAATCGGCTCTGCTTGGGGTTACTGAATTTCTCAGGCAGCCGCTTGATTGTGGTGGTAGAGCAGCCCTTATTTTACTAGACTTGAATGCAGCATTTGACACGGTCTCACATTCTATCCTAGTTGATCGTCTTGAAGTCTCAGGTATTGCGGGTGTGTCCTTGGAGTGGCTGATCTCTTTTTTTAGGGATCGCTCGTTCCAAGTTTTTTCTCACACCGTAAAATCTAATCCAGTAGCTTTAACTTCTGGAGTGCCTCAGGGTTCAATTTTGAGCCCTTTGCTCTTCAATTTTTATGTCCGTCCTTTGGCTGATTATGCGGAGTAGTCAGGACTGACTACTTTTTTCCGACGCAGATGCTACTCAGATCATCTTATCTCTCTTTCGGCCGCACAGCATCAGGACCCCTCCCTGCTCCAGCTTGGACTGAGTAAGATTTCATGGTGGATGTCCAGCAACACCTTGAAGCTGAACGGCTCAAAAACGGAGGTTCTCATTTTGGGAAACAATCCAGAACTCTGGGGAATTACCCATTGGCCTGACTCTCTGGGACCTCTACCTGCTTCAGTCCCAAAAGTAAAAAATATGGGCTTCACTATCAATAACAATCTTTCCCTTAAAGCCTACTTTGCTGTCCTTAAGTGGCAAAAAGAAATCCCCTGGTTAATTCCTCCAGCCTCTCAAAGAACAGTAATGCAGGCGCTGGTAATATCCAGACTTGATTATGGCAACATTTTGTACCTGGGAGCTGATAAATCTTCCGTCCATCGCTTACAGCTTACACAAAACGCAGTGGCCCGCCTTCTTTTTTGGCTGCGTCGTCAGGCCTCAACCTCACCTTTGCTCCATCAACTCCATTGGCTTAGGGTGAACAAACGTGTTGAGTTTAAGGTCTTATGTTACATGTTTAGGGCCAAACATGGCTTGGTACCCCCTTACATACAAAGTCTGGCCAAACCTTATGTGCCCACTCGACAACTGAGATCAGCGAGCCTCTCTCTGTTCTCTGTTCCCAGAGTCCGTCTTACCCATATGAGAGGTCACTCTTTCGCCTATCTTGGCCCCAGACTGTGGAATTCTCTCCCTTTGGAACTTAGGTTGTGTCACTCGCTCCTAGCCTTTCGCAAAAAATTAAAGACCTTCCTTTATAATCAAGTTTAACTTCCCTTTGCTCCCTTCTGCAACTTGTGGCTTACGTCTGTCCTGCTTAGTGCCGGAAAACCCTGTTGGGTAGCTGAGCGCTTTATAAATCTTTATAAATAAAATTAAATTAAAATAAATAGGTTAAAGGGCCTAGGGGGCAGCAAGCCCCATGCCCTGTGGAGCCCACAGCTCCCTTAGGGTAGGGTTGTTCTGATTGTTTCTTGGCTCCTCTCTTCACTGGAGGGAATGCAGTATGCGAAGGGATGTTAGACCACATTGGGCGCTCTGCTATCTCTTGCTCAGGTTCCGGCTCAGATGCCGAGCTGCCTGACTTCCCACCTTCACCCATCTTTGCGAGAACCATTTTTAACAGCTGGGCTAATTCTGGGTGGCATCTCTTCCTCTTGCCCACACTAGTATCCTTAGCTGGCATTGTACCCAGAGACTCACTAAAAGCAGCAAACAGTACAAATACCAAAGCAATTTAAACTGAGACTCACTCGATGGCCACTCACCTCAGGTTCTGGACCGTGATCCCATCCCAGCGCAGCTGAGGGGAAAGAGGATGTATGAATTGCCCACACCAGTAAGACCAGCAGCTCAAATTACTACCAGGCAGGGAAGGTGACCATGTCTAATGACAAGAAGGCCCCAAGTACTCAAGGAATGGGGAGTAACCAAAGCATGGGGAATAGCCAAAGCCAAGCTCACTTTATGGGTTCTTACATTGAGCTATCAAATACAGGACCCTAGCAAACATAGGCGAGAAATGGAGCCCAAGGGGTTAACTATCAAGAAAGGGGTTAAAATAACATCCCAAACTGGCTAAGGGATGAAGCAATGAAGTTTACGCTGATGCAACGCTCCACAGCAATAAATCAAGCTGCCACCAGCAGTCTGCTGAATTTCAGAAATTTTTGAGGCACAAATCAATGGTGCCGTGCTGATGCGACGCTCCAAAAACAATACAGAGGCACCCGGCAATAAATGTAACTACCTGGAGTCTGCAAAATGCTAGCACATGGCTCCAAATGCAATTAGGGGAGCGTGAGCAGCTTAAAAGTTTTTTAAAGCAGTTTAAAAGAGAAGCAGAGTAAAGTGGGCTGTTGCCTGGCACCGTGTTGCATGCTGCCGCCTTTTGGTTGCAGACTCGTGCTCTGACTCCCGGCAGGGGGGTGAGCCCAAGAACTCGCAGCAGGTTCAAGAAATGGAGCTGCCACAAACGCAAGCCCAAACAATGATAGAGTTTCTGGAGTGAGAGAGGGAGCACTGGGAGCTCCAAAAGTGCCAGTGGGCTCACAGTTGCTTCCCAAGTTCCATGCCGCTGCGAGCGCCAAACAAGAAAGGCGCTGGGATCTTCTGCTCAAAGGTGCTGCAGCAAAGATCCGTGCAGCCACAAGCAATTGTCCCAATGCACCAAACGCTCCTCCTGCATGCAGCCCGATCTGCTCCTGCCTTTGCAATGTCTCCGATGAGAAAGGAGGGGGCCAGGGCAGTCGCGCCCTAAATAGGCCTGACTATCACGACGACAGGAGCAGAAGTGACACATAAACCACACACCACTTCTATCCATCACCAACCCCACAAATTCCCCTGGAAGCCATCCCAGGACCAACCCGGATGTATACCTACACTCCCTCTCCCCCACGTCCACAGAGTTGTGAGCGCGGGGTGTGGGCCCAACCCTCACGGCCCCAGGCCCTAATGCCGAGTCCTGGTGAGGCAGGACGTTCTGCCCATACTAATTAAACAACATAAACTATTTCTACTACATACAATTAAAACAAATTACTATTCCCACTCCAATCTACACCAATTTAGAGAAGGTGTTGTGCACTAAGGGGTGACATTTACTATTCCTACTCCAATCTATACCAATTTGCAGAAGGTGTTGGACACTAAAGAGGTGACATTTACTATTCCCACTCCAAAATAAACTATTTTGAAGAAAGTGTTGGATACTAAAGGGGTAACATTTACTATTAGCACTACAATCTAAAAGATTTTATGCAAGGAGCTACACACTAAAAATGTTATATACACAAACAATGCTCCATACTCAAAGATCATTTTTTAACTATAAAAGAAATTGCTTCAAAAACACCTTAACCTAAAATACAAACCTATATATTCATGATTAAACATTTACATACAATAGATTATTATTATCACTATTAATAATTATTTTTACAAATATTTGCTACCATTCCTGATATTTTAACATAAAAAAATCATACTCCAAAATTAACAAACATAAAAATAAAAAAATAATATGTTTTTTATTCAAAAGTCTTAAATGTAATACTTTAAAAATATATATTCCCAACAATAGCACTTATTAAAATATTAAACGTAATAAAAATCAGAATAAACCAATAACATACAATTATTACATATTTATATTATGTTCATCTTCAAATGAAAAATTTTAAAAAACAATTCAAATGAATGTAACTATAAAAATAAAATGTGTCCAAAAAAGTTTTGACATTTACATTATAGTTTGCAGAAATAATAAATAAAAACCAATTTGAAATAACAAAATTGTAATTAACTGTGCATATTTTTTAAACATAAAATAAGAATTTTATTTTAATATATTTTAATTTTTCATAACTGTGTTAGAATTGTATTATTTATTTTAAAATGTCCACTTAAATATGTTTTTTAAGTTCATATAATTAATATATATTCAAAAGTATCATCTCCTTAAAAACCAAAATGCTGCTGCTATAAAAAATATAAATCCAGTATTTGACTAAACATACTCATTTCAATAGTTTAATAATGAATAGCTTTTCTTCCCAAAAACACAAATAGAAAAATTATTAAACATATATTATCAAATACACTACAATAAATTACATACAAATAACACTAACAAATGATATACAACTATTCTTTTACAACAATATCAAAAACAACACTTAAAATTATATTCTTACCTATGATATTCCTGTTATCTTACATTTGCACTTTAAAAAACAAAGTAAGTAAGAGCATTCTCAAAGAGAGTATTGAGTGTGCAACTCCTCACAGAAGCGACTTTCAAGGTGATTGAGTAAAGGCAATTTTGGTCAGTCAAAGACAAAGTTCTCGTGGGGGCATATAGAAAATGTTGTTACAGCAGTTACTGGAGCTAACCTGTGGAGACAACTCCAAAGTGTGGTAAGGCATGCACAGTGTATTTTGATATGTGCTTTAAAGCAATAAAGGAATGTTCTAGCAGCAGAAATGTGATGTCTCTTCCTGAAACCCATAACGACTACTGCATTTTGAGCCCTCTGGAAGTAGGGCTGTCTTCAGAAATCCCTAACAAGACCTGATTGCAATAACTCAATCAGGAATTGAAGGAGCTGCATGATAAGAGTGTTGAAACAATATGCTTTTATCTTCTTGATTCAACTGAGCCTTTGTGGACAATATGTTGTGCAAAAGGAAATCCAGATTTATTACTTTAGTGTTTTTATGATAGAAAGGTGGTCAAGGACAGTAGGAAGGACAAAGAGTACTACAAGTCACTTATTTTATTTTAAATGACAAAAATAATGAAAGTGGTCTTCTCCCAATTGACAAGTCATGCTAGCTTCCATATCCGTTGGTCACTTATCAGGAGTTGTATAAATCACCATATGAATGATATTGCAGAAGTAATGTGTCAAGAAACGTCAAGGGGTACATGTAGATATTAAAAATACATTGTGATGACAAGAAACCTCAGGGAACCCCAAAAGAAACCAATGTGATGGGAGATAGTAAAGTGTACAAAAACGTGAAGGATGGAATGCTCAAATGAATTTCAGCTACTGGTAATTACTCGGGCCATATCCCACTCCATCGTTATTTTTAACACCATTGCACCTTGGTTTGGACCCAGCCATGTACTAATCATTCTTGACCCTGCTCAGTGCAGCCCGAAGTGCCAGGCAAGGTCCTCCCTGAATTATAACATAAGCAACTGATGACTGGTTTTGTCCTAGTTAGGTCTCATCAGCCTGGTATTGCTTGTTTTCAGTGACACAGTGTGTAAAGGACCCATGTCTGGACATACCCATCTTACTTAGGGTGACACACTTAAGTATACAAAAAAGTGATCGCTTTAATACTTGAATTAATCTCAGCCACTGGTAATTACTTGGACCTCATCCCAGTCCATCATTCTTTTGCACTCCATGCCACCTCAGTTTGTACCCTGCCAAATGCAAATCAGTCTTGATCATGCTCCAATGGGAACAGTCCAGCCTAAAATACCAGGCCAGGTCCTCCATGAATCGGAGTACAAGCAAGCCAGGACCGGTTTTGCCCTAGTTAGGGCTCATCATCAGGTGTAGCTTTGTTCCAGTGGCACAGTGTACACAGGACCCATGTCTGAGGAAATGCGTCCCACTTAGGGTGACACACAAACGTGATAAAAAAAGTGATGGGTGGAATGCTTGAATTAATCTGTCACTGGTAATTAATCTGAGGTGGCAAGGTTTGCAAAATAACTATGGGTTGGAATGCTACCAAAGCGTCTTTCAATGGTTCAACTTATTGTAAGCATCCTGCTATCCACCCAGGAAAACTGCTATGCTCATTGATGTATGGTCATCTCTTGCTTGTCAGACTGTTACCAGAATTACTTTGTTGTTCCCATGTCTTGTCCTGCAACCCCTTGCTCAATGAATAGAAGCCTCCCTGCACTGCTAACCATGAGCACTGAACTAATAAATATAAGACAATCAACAGTGTTTTAAGAAGGACTAGTACAGCTATTTCTTGGTCATCATCCCCCCTTGGAGAGGAAAGCACATAACAACATATACAACAGTTCTAGGAAACCTATCTTAGGTGGCTAAGTCTCTGAGTTTGGCCTGTATATCTCATCTGACCTGGTGGAGGCCCCTTATGTTACAAATTATATTTATTGGAATAGGAAATCTACTGTGTTTCCATTATTAAGAATACAGTAAGATAAAGATAAGGTCATGGACAGTTTGAAGAGGAGTTGAACTATCTCAGGGTCAACATCTCTGCTGGGAGGAGACTGCGATTGACCTCTTGCATAACAACTCCAGGAAACCTATCTTGGTAGACATATTATCTTCCAGTGCACATAGAGGGTTGGGTCTGCATATCTCCTGTGACCTTCTGTTGTGACAGAAGTCCCAGCCTGGACTGACTACTGACAGCACTCCTCAGGTTAAGCATAAAAAAGGACATGTCAGTTTTTCAAGGAACATTTGGTGGAGCTCAGGGTTTCACACTTATCAGTTCCTGTAGTGATTGTGTGCCTCTGTACTGGGGTTGCTGTATTCTTATAATATATGCTCTTTGTGGCTACCCGGCTCCAGTGTTGTGTATTTTTCTTCTACAGGAGCGAATAACAGCATTATTCTGTGAGGGGAAACAGTCGGAACACCGCGGTCTGAACCACGCGTGTTCTGACTATTCAAGCTCGACCACGCTTGCCTTAACCACGCATATGCCGTAACCACAGATATGCGTGGTTAAGGCAGTGCGTGGTCTAGCTGCTGGAAGATGGAAGCAGGAAGACATTGCGGTGAGATAAGTGGGGCAGGGTGGGGGTAGTTTTTAGGGCTCGAAGGGGGCGGGTCATTTTTAGGCTGGGAGTGGTCAGGGTATGTTTTAGGGCAGTGGAAAGGGTTGGGGTAGTTTAAGGGACAGCACGGGTTGGGTAGTGTACATAGAGGGGCAGGGTTTTAGGCCTTAGAGCAGTGGGAGGGGAATGGGTAGATAGGGTAGGTTTTAGGGCGGGGTTGTGGTAGGTTTTAGGGCAGTAGAAAGGGTTGGGGTAGTTAAAGGGACAGCGTGGGGACGGGGGGTCGGGGTAGTGTATGTAAAGGCACTGGGTTTTAGGCCATAGGGCTGTGGGAGGTGAATGGGAAGCTGGGGTAGTTTTTAGGGCTGCGGAGTTCGGGGTAGGTTTTAGAGCAGTGGAATGGGGTGGGATAGTTTAAGGAACAGTGCGGGGTGGGAGTCAAGGTAGTGTACATAAAGGGGCAGGGTTATAGACCTTCGGGCAGTGGGAGGGGAATGGGTAGATGGGGTATTTTTTAGAGCTGGGGTGTCGGGGTGAGTTTTAGGGCAGTGGAAGGCGTTGGTGTAGTTTAAGGGACAGCGTGGGGTGGGGGCGGGATAGTGGTGCTCTTAGCCACACATACCCCTTTACCATTCATGCCTATACTACGAAATGTTGTGGTAAAGGCATGCGTGGTAAAGGAATGCGTGGTTAAGTTGCATTCGTTGTTTGGGCTGCGTCTTAGAGGCACGTGTGGCTTAACTATGCGTGCTTCTATCCTACAACCCTCTGTTAGCTGTCTCAAAACTCTGTTAGCTGTCTCAAACCATTGACCCTTGTGGCTTGCTCAGCTCTCCTCCCCTTGCGGTGGAGGGTGTAGTCTGAGTTAGGCTGCCCAGAAGGAATGGAGAACATGTTCCAGAATACCTAAAAGTCCCCCTCCACGATAAATATAAAATAAAAGGTGACTTTCTATTGCTTCAGCGAACAGTGACAGAGCTCAGGATTTCAGTTAATTTTGGTCACAGGATGATTGTGTGTCTCCGTGTTGAATTGCAGTTCACCTTATCTATAATGTGTGCTCTTTGTGGTAAACTGGCTCTAGTACCATGTCTCCTCTTCCAGTGGAACAAACAACCACATTACACTATTAACAGTCTTGATTCCTTGACATTTGTGGCACGCTCGGGCCCCTCCACTTCCTGTGGAAGGTGTAGCCTGAGCAAGGCCGAGCAGCTGATCTAGATTACTTCAGAATAAGTGTTATCCCTTTACCTTCATCCACCAGGGACACTCATGGAGAATGTGGTGGACAACTGTGTCAAAGGCAGTTGAGAGGTCTGCTAAACATCCTGTGCTGTTTTTGTCAATAAGAATGTAGCCTACCACCTAAATGACTTGGTCGTCACTTTCTCCTTGAGCTCACTGTTCATGAATAACCCTACCATAGCCCTATTGTAACTAGACACAGAAGCATTTAGGTCATGCCTTTTAGTAGAGAAAATATTATTGAGTGCTTTATTGAAGGAGGGCTACAACTTCCACTATGGAGTGGTTGATAGTTGCAGAAATGAGAGAAGCAAAGTATCTGAGAGGCCACTGGGTGGGTGCTTCATTGCAGTGGTCAGTGCCCTTGACTAGATGCAGCAGAAAACAAATTGCTTCTGACATGACAAAGATGTAGTCGATAGAGGAGGCTTGACCAAAAGGCACCTGCAGACTCCTTCCAAGTCCATGAGGCAGTAAAAGGCAGTACCCCTAGAATTGTTTGTATTAATATGTACTGTGTGTATATTTCATTTTCTACACTGAACTACAATCAATATATGCCAAAGAGATTTTTATCACCACCCTAGACGTTCCAAACTGACCACATATATATCAAAGGAGAAAATATTTAGGAGTTATAAGAGGACACACTTGCACTTTATAGATAGCAAGTTATGGTCTAAGAAAAGTATCTCTCCATTACATAAAATACAATTTAATTTATGACTGACTTTTTAAAAATGTTTCTTTTTATTTTTTGCTAAACTCAGTCATCATTAATGAAACATACTTATAATATTGTATTGTTTTATTTTTTCCTGTCCATGCATTTAATCTATATGAAATAAACATTAAACATTATATTGATTAATAGAACATAGTTTCAGCTATGATAAATCCTGCCAATATTTGGAAATATCTCTAATACCAGCATATACTCAATAGTTGACTGCATTCTTAAACTGGATAAATTCATCCATCCAGTTTAAGAATTTAATCTAAGTGGGTTGAGCCAGGTTTTGTCAGTACATATTTTTCAGTGAAAGAAACAACCCTTATCTTCTAGCATTTTGTAAGAATATTCTATTGCCACATATCTTATTTAATATCTATCTTGTTCATCCTACAAATCCTGAAAGTGAGGGACAGTAAAAAAAAAAAGTAATGGCCCCCACACCATGGGAAAAACTCCCATGGTCTGGTGGTAATTTGTTTCTTATTTTTCTCCCTCTTTGGATGTTTGTTTTGAAAAATGTAAAACCGTCATGTTTGAGTTATTAGTCCTTCAAAAATTTGCAACATTGACAGGAACCACACGAAATACGGCTGGTGGAGGTCCCTTGGGATGGTGAAGGCAATGTCCTCCACCATCCTAATGAAGCACTCTCCATATACCAACTCAAAATTAGCCCCAAGTTCTTAGTTGCTTCAAGACTCCCATCATTCCTCAAGTTACTAAATACTTGTAAAGTTGGAAGAAAATCTCCTCTCCTCCACCTGCCTTGATGTATCTCACCACCTCTCTCAAGAGATTATCTCTATTCACAGTATTCACAGCACTCTCCTGCTCCACATGACTCACTGCCATGCCTTCACATTCCACAGCATCTTCTATATTTGCTACCACAATTTGAGCAGCATCACACTATCCTGCTCTTAAGTCCATGTCCTCCCACCTCAACAGCATCCTTGACAAACAATAGGTATGCACATTTTTCCAGTCAGTCACCTAAACGATTTCATGCTGCAAATCCTGTAATCTTGAGACAAATCTTGCTAGCCTGGCTGAACCATTGACCCACCTCAGGCTCTATGACATGTAGGAGCAGTTGATAATCAGTGCACCCCTATTTAACATTAATTCCCCACAGATAAGTGTGGAAGTTCTCACCTCTACAGGCTGCAGACAACCCCTCTGTCAGGACTGGGATTCCTGGTTGGCTGAGGTATGCACCCAGGCAGGAACCACCACTCTAGTCAGGGTAAGCTAGATACACACTAACAGACAACCTGTGCTCACCGGTGAGCAGTCAAAATATCGAAAATTAAATATCGATATACACTAATATTGAGGTGACAATATCGAAGGGACAGAATATCGATGTTAAGAATATCGATGGACAGAATATCGACCCTAAGGTAAGTAATATCGATTTTTTTTATATCGATGTAAGTAATATCGAAGTTAGTAAAATCGAAATCAAATATATCGATGTTACTAATATCGATGTTACTAATATCGATATTTGTATTATTGTTATGTATTTTGTTATGTGTTTAATATGTATGTGTTATATGTGTTTTTGTTAAGTGTTCTACTTGTTTAAAAATATATGTATACAATTTTTATATGTTAATAATGTTTCTTTTAAGTTCTTTTTTATTTTAGTACCGTAGCGGGTTGTGGGTTTATAGGGGAATAGGGTGGGAAGTAATTTAATTATACTAAATTAATTATTAATTTTTAGGAATTATAAATTAATTTTAATTATTTTTTGCGTTTAAGTTCTGTAGCGGGTTGTGGGTTTATAGGGGAATAGGGTGGGAAGTAATTTAATTGTAATTAAGGGGCCCATTAGGATGGCGGGCGGAAGCACCACCGCCGTGCTGGCGGATGCAAAAACCACCAGTTACCGCCCGCATGCCGCAGCCCACACGCCCGCCAAATTACGATGTGAAAAGGCAGCCAAACACCGCCGGCAAGCCAGCGACGCCGTCCGCCATCAAAGTGCGCCCGCTCACGTAGCAGCGCAGCCCAATGGAGACACACCGCCAGACGAAATCACGTACCGCCCGGCGTACAAATTACGATGCCGCAAACAAACAGCTCCCACGGCTAAGAGACACCGCACGTGAAAGTGAGGCGGAAACCCGAACGCCGAGCACAGACACCGAAGAGGCGACTCCCCGAGCATGAATCCAGCACTGCAGGCCCTCCCCATGCTATACCTGATGCACCAACAAGGAGGCAACGTACCGCGGAGACGCAGGTAGGCACACACACAACAAGGGCACGCAAACAGCGCACACAGTGCAAGTGCGGAAAAGGAGGACATGGCACCCCCCCCAACACCCCTGCGTGGACAAGACACATCCACCACTGCACCCACAAATGTAACACAGGGCAAATTGCAACATCTCGCAACTATCATGGGCACACCACCTGGGACCAGGAACTAACGACCCCGTCACGGCACCGCAGCACAGCGGCGATGACGCAGCCACACATGCGCACAACTCAGCGCCCAACCATAACGCCATGTATGCGTCGCACACAAACAACACAGGGACACAACCAAGCACCACACACACCAGCCACACCCAGAACGCACATGACACGTGACAGGCCTGCCACAGTCATGTCCCCAACGCCCAATTCACGGACAACACCCAACGTCAAACAACCGACGCCCACATGTCAGTGAAGTCACGCAACATCAGGACACACCCCTGTGTGACAAACATGGCGAAGCACACAGCGGCGGCAACACCACCCAGCAGAACATGGGCCCCGTCGGGAAGAGGTACGCCAGTACCACACAGAAACACCCATACCACCCTGCACCCATGAACCAGACATACAAAACGGAACACAAAAGAGCCCGGGGACCGACAACAGGTGGACCCAAGAATGACACCCACACACAAGGCCCAACGCATAGCGGAAACACAGCCTGCCGCCCACACACGGGAGAGCAGACAGCACTGAATGACCTTCCATTCCAACTCCGAAACCACAACCCGACTAAACAAGCCGGAGAATACAGCCATTGTCCCAAAAAAAGACCAACACGGGCATGCAGAGGAAACCGACCACAGGGCAGATAGCGCATATCACCTAAGAACATACCGAACGGGAAAGAAAAAATATAAAACTCCCCCATGCCGTTCCCATGCAAGTCATCTGGAAGGAGTCACACACCACTGACCTTGAACATTCAGAGAAGCACGTGGGATGAGGGCCCGTGTCCTCCGCACAAGCTAACAGAACACAAGTCCTGCCCCCCTACGACCATCACAGACCTCACAGCAACCTCGGAGCTTGCACACTGCAGACCGCACACACAGCCGGAGCACGCCACCACATCGCCCCGCAGCAAAATGGCACCTACAACACACCTACCCAACTACGCCAGACAGGTCAAGCTGTACAAACACAACCTGATACAGATAATGGGATGCGAACCCCTATCCCTGCTGAACGTAAGTTACCGACTGACTTACCGCATCGCATTGTTCAGCTGCGTCATACCCGTCTTCTACTGTCGGAGGTGTCCCTTCCACCATCCTGTGGAGTTGTGCCTCTCCAACCCGGCATGTCCAAGGGCGGACCTGCTACCACTATTCCACCCTCTGGAAGCACACGACAGGGTCTGTTCAGCCTATGGGGGCATGGCGTATGTGGCGAACATCGGACCCACACTGCAATGGGACCACTGTGCCTCCACACGACGGATCATGGATCACTGCTACATCGAATGTCACCCAGCATGCCCCATCATGCTCCTACAAGGGACAAGTTACGAACAACACCGTGACAGCCACCATCCGCTACATTGGCTGGCAAACATGTATACCACCAATGAAATGGAAGCCCTGCAGGAAGCCATCGCATATCTGTCAACCTGTCAATTCATAGGACCCCGACGCAATCCCCCAATTGAGCCATGATGTCCGACACTGTACCCATGCTTAGCTTCCGCACGGACTGGCCAGTAACCACTACAACAGCCATACCAAACGACCTGCAACTGATACCACACCATCAACGACACTGCCATGACATCGGATGTGTCCGGGACATGCACTCTGTTCCCCATCACATCCAGGAACTCTGCATGTATCGGGGAGGCAGTGGCATGGGATATGTGTATCGCACCCACATGGACAGAACTGCACATACAACTATGCCATGACATGGATCCTGCGCCCATGGACATATGCACCGCACAGTGGACAGGAATCGCCCGGCTGGAGTATGTGAGAGCTGCACCCCTTCTCCCCTCCCCGGAAATCCTGTAACAGGACCTTTGCATGGACGACAAGTGCATACAACAACAACACGACCCCAGTGACTGTGACATGTCCAGTAGCCACCATGTGGCAACAACAAGTGGGACGCCGTTGCATGCACGTAAGCCCATGCCCTGATGTCAACTCACACGCACGCGTGCATGAGTAACAACAGCAGCACACCTGTCACATGGAACTGAGATGGACTGTGCCCATGATGCCAAGCGGTCTGGTAGGCTAAATGTATACCGTCTGTGTCAAAGTCCGCAGCACCGCAGCTATTTGCAAATGAACATTAGCACTGCAACGGCCAAGCAGATGTAACTCTGAAGCCCGCATCCCACATGCAACAGCTAATCACATGTACCCCTACACCCTTAGCTATGTGTAATCATGCTCAGTATATCCTCCACATGCATTCCGCTGCCAGTAGTGTCCACTATACTGCATCACAGAGGACATAAGTCACAATACATGGTTTGAAGAAAGAAACTGTCTCTGCTGATTCCTTTCACAAGTACGAATGTGAGATGATGAGAGTGTGTGATGTACACGGCAGTCGTGACATGACTATGTAGTCCACTGTCATTGGATGTCAACGCAAATGAGTAGCACAACTGTGGAAGACACACATGTGTCGTGTGAAGCGGGAGTGACGCTTCGCTCAGGTGGGTGGGTGTGACGGGTAGATGCGCACATGCAAAGTTGAAACACGCTGTGTCGGGAGGGGTCCGGAACTGCACATTACCGCTTCCCTGGGCAATGTTAAAGGCCACCTGTCAGGGGATGTGAACACGTGTGTGCACAGCAGCCGGGCACACGAACAATGCGGTATCAGGCGTACATGTCAGCCCACCCTCTGTGGACAAGCTGGATCCTGTTGTGCGCCCGCCAGGCCCTTTACAAGGCACACACAGCCCCTGCCGACCAGGTGTATCCCCAACATTGTCAACCTGCACAGGCAATCCAGGGCACGGGATGGCAGTGGAGCATGGTGGGGGAGAGGACTCGGCGCGCTCCTCCGGGACACATCACGCAGGCAAAACATCCTCAATGTGTAGCATGGCTCAAGTCATATGGAAGTATTGGGGGGACGCACACATCACGAGCAGGAGTGACGTCACGGAAGGTGGCTCGCACCATCCACCCATTGCCTACATCTCCACACACGTCACATGCCGTTGCAACAGAGAAGCCAGCGCGTGCGCAAGCACCTCCGAGCCCGCCCCAGTGAGGCAAAAGAGTGAATGTGTGGGTCCATCAGCCCCAGATGGATGCGGCATGGGCCGCTAGGGCAGCTACAGCCTCTGTGTGTCGCAGGTGGTGTATCCGGACTGCGGAGACTGCTATGCATTGTCTATGTTGCCCGGGTCTCGAGTCGGGGCACCACGCAGGTGGATGGCGTCCCGCCACACATCATGCCGTGAGACAGACCACTCGTTCAACTGGACCCACACATACACTCCTTGGCCTCTCCGGGGCGAGCTTGGGGCTGCATCTGCATGCGCTAGCCCCACAGGTGCAAATGCATATTGGGGGAGCGAGGGGAGGCCATGAGGACAGGGACAAAGACGACTGTATTACTGTCAGTGAGTTCAAGGAATGACCCTGATGTGGACAGGAAAAGACGTGCCCCGTGTGTATTGCAACTAGTCGCTAATCCGATCACCCTCCCATGTCCTGCATGTAAGCCCGCACCTAGCCCCGCCCACCCGCCACATTGAAATTAGCACCAGCACAACATAATTCACATTCGAAGCACTGACTGGGGGTGACAACCATTGGACACACTTGTTGAGGTCACCCACGCGTACATGTGGGCCCTCCATGATCCATGTCACCTGCGGCAAAGTGATGACATGCGCAATGACGGAAGTGAGGAGAGCTGTCCGCCCCACGCACAGATGGTGCATCACCTCCACAGACCCAGCAGCGAGTGCAGCAGGGGTCACATGTGCAGGGGCAGCTGTGCCTGGTGTGAAGGCACATTCAAATTGACAGCACATCGACCAATGTGTAGTCTGCCCACATCTACAGTCCATTATCATGCGGACATAGAAAATGAACATAGGGCAACACATCTGTGTGGGTGCACCCACTGTGACCAACACTGCGCAATCATCGACGTACTTCGCCCTGTGCATGGCCCACCACGCAACGGAGGTCACATTCAGTGCCACCATCCCACACACACATCCCTATCACGAGACATGGTGTGTCCAATAGTCAGTACTGAGTTAGCGCCCATCTGGAGGGTCCTGAACAGGAGACACATGCAACCCACTAGGCAGTCGGTGCTGTCACCTACTGGCATTGTGCAGTCAATGTGCAGGCCAGGCCTGCTGGGACTGAGAGGGGCAGCATGGCCCAGCCTGACATTCAAACGAGCAACAAGTGCACTGAGACCTGCATTGGCAATTGCAGACGTTGGCCTGCACCCAGCTGGCCCGGGACGCCTACCTCCATAGTGGAACACGCAGGGTGCAACCGCGAGGGTCATCGGAGTTGGCCGTAATGGCCTGGCCCATGTTGGTGACAGTCCGCTGATGCCATGTGCACCACACAGTATGATGTGCGCACTGCATCTGCAGGTGTGGCCATGATGTGCGTGTGGGTGCAGGTGCACAATGGACGGGGCCACAACATGCCGTGTGCATAGGCAGGGATGGCCAGTGGCCGGCCCCCACATGTCTGTTAGCATGTCATCATCTGCACATTGGCATGGGTGCATGGTATACGCATATGCACACGCATGTCATCTCTCACTATGTACATCTGCCACTTGGCACGTGCAAGGTTACGTTTCACATGTGATGTGTATTTGCAAGCACACAGCCGTGTTGGCATGGGGCTGTCAATGTGTACACCTGACAATGCTTCTGGAGGTGTGATCCGTACAGTGCTGCACATAGGGTGCAGTGGTGACACCAATGACTGTCTCATATCCCCTCGTGCCACAGGTCCCACTTGTCTTGGCCGCTCAGCCTGTGCCCACATCGTCGTTGGTGTGTGCCATACTCATCCAGCCTCGGAAGCAGTGTGATGCACAGCAGCCAGTCATGTTGCCGTGGTGTTGCCGCTTGCCGAATATGCAGTCAGTCCCCATCAGCACGCCTCACAGGTCATTGAGGCCTGGATCCCCATGTGCATGCACATAGCAATGGTTTGTGTCACTGCCCTTTGCTATTGGTGGGAGACCTGTGTAAGTGTATTGTGGCTGTGCTGTCCCTGCATGACAGCTGTTCTGTGACTCATGTTCTTGCTCTGTCATATCAGTTATGTGTATGTGAAAATGCCATGTGGCGTGTTGCTTTGACATGTGTCCACTTCCATCTTTCCTAGGCGGAGACCAAACATTTACCGCCCTTACCAATTGTTGGCGGACATGGAGGATTCTGAGGTCATCTGGAAATTTCGTCTGGACCGACCAACCCTGCATCGACTATGTGCCATGTTGGAACCCCACCTCCGTCCTCGCAGGGTGTATCCAACAGCATTCACCCCCACGGCTAAGGTGATGGCTGCACTGCATTTTTCGCCACTGGGTCATTCCAGCACACAGTGGGCAGTGGAGGTGGGATGTCCCAGCCCATGTTCAGCATGGTGCTGAGGGATGTACTGGCAGCCATGATGCTGTACAGGAACAGGTACATCCGATTCCCCAGGGCACGTGAGTTGGCGGCAGTGAAGGGTGCATTCTATGCCCTTGGACGGATCCCACACGTCGTTGGTGCCATAGACTGCACCCATGTTGGCCTTGTCCCACCACAGGCCACTGAGCAGCTCTTCCGCAACCGGAAGCACACGCACTCCCTGAATGTGCAAGTGGTGTGCCTTGCGGACATGGTCATTTCCCACGTGTGTGCAAAGTTCCCAGGCTCGGCCCATGACGCGCACATCATGCGCAACAGCATATTACCACGACTGATGACCAATATGCAACAGGACCGTGGCTGGATTGTCGGTGAGTATGTGGAGTTGTGTAGCGTGCTGGCTTAAGGATGCTGTCTACTGTCCTGTTTGAATTGCAACAGTTCTCTGTGTCCCTCACGCCCAGGTGACTCGGCTTACCCGAATGGGCCCTGGCTGCTCAGTCCATTGCGAAATCCTCGGAGCCCAGCAGATGACCGCTACAATGAGGCACATGGGAGGACCAGACGTGTGGTCGAGCGTACCTTTGGCCTCCTCAAGTCCAGGTTCAGATGCCTGGACCGCACCGAGGGTGCGCTGGCGTACTCCCCACAGAAGGTGTGCCAGATAGTGGTGGCGTGCTGCATGCTGCACAATCTGGCCATTCGAAAGCAGATCCCCCTAATTGTGGATGACGGAGATCAACCAGGGCCCCAGCCTGCACACCAGGACAGCTCCAGTGAAGAGGACAGTGGAGAGGATGAAGCTGTGAATGTGCGTCAGCAGCTCATCGCCCGCTACTTCACTTGACGGTTAGTGACCATGTACGACGGCTGATGTAGCTGTAGTGGTGCAGGTGTATGTGTGCTCTGTTACTGGGGCCTTTTGTTCACTGAGTGCTGTGTGTCAATGGTCCATGTCCAGGTTGGTATGCCACTGTCAGTGGCTGTAGCATTGTGCCCTGTTGCTCTCTGAGATGTGTGTGCATTGTTTTGTAGTTGGTGACAAGTACTGTGTGATGAGTGTGTGACACACTCATTGAATGTACTCTTGTTCTGTTTTTCACCCCTAGGTCCCTGCAGCCTCTCCTGTCCCATCGACATGCCACACAGCAGATGCTATTCTGCTCATGGTGGCGATTGCACATCGTGGAATAAACCCAGGACACATTAAGCCGATTGTGATCAAGGTGTATTTATTAACAGCGGTGACATGTGATTGTGTGCAAGGTGATGACAAATGTGGTGCATGCTGTGACAATGAGTTGACGGTCATGGCTGCGTGATGGTCAAGGTGTACCCATGGAGTTCTATGTCCACAGTCCAACAAACACATGCCATTCACATGGCAGTGTGGGGTAGGATCGTATTACAAGTCAATGCAGTAGGTGGTCAAGGTGGCTGGCTGACTCACTGGCGTTTGGTGCGGGCGAAGTCCTCTCTGGACACCTGTTTCCACTTCGGACGGCCCCTTCCACGTTTGGTAGGGGGGGGTGTTGATGTTCCGCTGGTGGTGGTTGAGGAGTGCTCACTCGCTGTGGACGCAGGGGAACGCGATGCTGCACGAACCTGCGCCAAAGCAGGTGGTGGCGGAGGTGGTGTTGCTGGCCTTGCTTGTGCCCTCCCCCCCACCACCAGCTGGCCCATGAGGTCCGCGATTTGGGCCATGTGGGCGTCCATGGACCTCAACACCGCAAGGACCTCCCGCGTGTTGCTTGCCGACCTGGCCCATTCGCCTTGGGCCTCTTCATAGGCCCCAAGGACTCTGTCGATTGGCGGCAGGGCTTGGCTCCCAGGCACAGTTGGCGTTGGCCTGGCCCTGCTCCTCCTACCAGTACTGCTGCCACCGACCTGCCCACTAGCCACATTGCTCACCACGGTCCTCGCTGTGGCTCCCAGGGTGGACCCAGTCGGCCGGACCACCACTTGCGCTGGGGCTGGGGCCAGTGATGACGTGGTGGTGGTCGCGGCGGTGGTGGTGGTTGCGGCAGTGGGAGTGGCCGCAACGACCGTGGGAGTGGCTGCCACAACAGTGGTAGTGGCCGCTACGACAGTGGCAGCAGGGGGCTGTGAGTGGTCATCAGCCCTGGATGATGGGTTGGTGGGTGGGAGGGTGCCTGGGGTGCGGTTGGGCCCTGCCACACCAGATGGGCCTGCTGGGTGGTCCGTGTCCGAATAGGAGGACAGATCCTCCACATCCGTGAGTCCTTGTTGGGGGCTTGCAGGCTGGCTGTGCTGGCTGCTGTCTCCATCTCCAGCATCCAGCAGTTCGTCACCTGTGGGGGAATGAGATATGTTATTGTGTTGCACCTGACAAAGTATGTATAGGTTGTCTGACATCCACAGTTCGTGCACAGTCGTGCACAGGTTTCCCGGAGCCGTGTGTGTGGCTGTGCTATTTGTTGTTGTGTGGGCATGCCAATGGGACTGTGTGCTGTGGACATGTGGCATGGGACGGATTGGAAATGCCGATGGGTGTGTTGCTGTGCTCCTGCTTTTTGTGGCTCTGGTGTATGCGGACTCCAGACCCATCGTGGAGGTTGGTTTGTACTATGCTCTTGGGGTTCAAATGGAACGCTTCGAAACGCAGATGGCAAAATGGGGGTCAGCCCCCTGAAACGCATTTGAGATGAACTATGCTTTGGGGGTTCATATGGAATGCTTAAAAACGCAGATGGCATAATGGGGGTCAGCCCCCTGAAACGCATTTGAGATGAACTATGCTTTTGGGGTACATACTGTGAGCCATGGGTGCAGAACGTGACATGTGTTGTGGCAACATGACAGTGCATGGTCTGAGGTGTGTGTATGTCTGACATACCCTGCATATTTGCTGTCTGTTGTGATTTCTGGCCATGTAATTGGACGCATTGTTATGAGTGAGTGATGGTTGTGTGCCACACGATGTATTGCAGATGGTCCAATTCCTTGGTGTGCGTGCTGCCCTGTGCCATGTGCATCAATGCAGTGCTCGGGGGTGTGGCCCATGTTATGTGTGTTGTTGCTCACAGTGTGACGTGCGCTTCATTCACTTCTGGCACATGATTTGTCATGGGCATGTTTCTTTGCGTGACTACTGTATGTGGACCAGCTGTTCGGATGACATACCTTTCATGTGACTGGGGCTGACGGATGAGATGGATGGTATGTTGTATGTGCATTGTGTGTCTGTGTGTTTGATGGGTCCAGTGGTGTTCGTGTGCATTTATGTTGTTCCACGCTGTTGCGTCTAGTGTGGTATGTCTTACATGGGCGTAGTTGTGGGATGTGTGGTTGACAGGCAGTAGGGGCTACATGGACAGGACTTCGATGGTGTTGCAGTTGTGTGTGATGGGTTGCACTGTGCCTGCCGTGTGGTTCTGTAATCAGTGTGACTTGTGCATGCAGACGTGGCTCCTTGGGTGTTGCTGTGTCTGTGATGGGTCATGTGGGGTGTGACTCTGTGGTTCATGTCCATGTGCACATTGTTCACATGGTTGTGACAGGGAGCAGTGCTGCGTGTTCCTCTGCTACTTGACATGTCCCATGTGTTAGTCGTAATTCAGTCCTCATGCCTCCAGTCACCCCGCCCTGTCCAGTTTCCCACCTGCAGGTTGTTTTTGAGCGTGCACTGGACTGGGTGCAACATGGTTATGGGCAGGGGGGTGCTCCATGTTGCAGGTCTGTGGGGGTGGGGGCGGTGTTATGGGTCGTGGTGATGGCTGGACACCCACTGACACCGTTTGTCCTGGGGCGGGATGTCTACCTGTCGGCTGCCGGTGTGCACTGTAGTGGCTGCTACGTGGGTGTGGGCTGTGGGCTGTGCTCCTCCTTGCTGTGCTGTGGAACTAGGGGCCTGGTGTGTGTTGTACTTCAGCTGTCCCCCTCCCACCCACTGCCTTTGTGTTGCGGCTACTTACCTGTTACTTGTCGGTTGGTGCAGCTACGGCTGCCACATGGGTGTGGGGGTGCTCGTTGTGGCGCTTCTGGAGTACTAGGGGACCTGTTGGTAGTTACGTGGCTGGCTGGGTGTACACATGCCCCCATGGTTTTGTTAGTTGATATGTTTGGGCTGTGTGTGTGGTGGTGCCTGTTGCATGTGTGAGTGATGTGTTGTGTATTGTGTACTGGACATGGGGGTGTTTGTCCCTCGGAGCTATGGCATGGTGGTAGTGCATGTGAGTACATAGCGGTGTGCTGGTATACATTTGTTTGTACTTACCAGCCTCCACTCCCCCTGGTAATCCGGTGAGGATCTCCGGATGGATGATGACTCGCACCTTCTCCTCCCACGCTTTGAAGGTCTTGTAATGCGCGGGATTCCCTCCGCCAGTCGTGGCAGCCATCTCTCGATTTTTGCTCTCCTTCTTCTTGACCAGGCTTTTGATGTCGTTCCACCGTTTGTTTATCTCTCCTCTGTTTCTGGGTACGGTCCCGACTGCATTGACCTGGTCTACAATTCTGTTCCACATTCTGTTTCTGGTGGCTAGTGGTGTGTGCTGGACCTGGTTGCCATAGATTTGTGTGTGCACCTTGACGATCTCGTCGACCATGACCGTCAGCTCAGTGGAAGTGAACTTGGGCATTCTGTGTGATGCCATGGTGTTTGTGGTGCTGGTGCGGTGTGTGATGTGTGATGTGCAGGGGGTTTGTGGTGCCGGTGTTTGGTGGTGGTGGTGGTGGTGGGTGTGATGTGTGCGTATCTGTGGTGTGCTGCTGTCCTTGCTGTGTCACTGTGTCCTCTCCTCTCCTCTCTGCTTTGCAATGTTGCAAGGGGTTGTGGTCTGTGGAGGGGCTGCTTTTGTACTTACCTGTTTGGGTGTGTCCTGATGGTCTGTTGTTTTCAGGTGTGTTGTGGCTGGTGTTCTGGGCTTTGTAGTTTATTTGTTTGTCCAGGGGTGGTGTGTTTTCGGGATGTGTACTTTGTCTGTGTATTTGTGCGTGGGTTGCTGTGTGGACTTGTTTGCCATGTTGTGTGTGTTTGTTTGAGTCCGCGGCTGTTTCTGTGCAGGGACGTGGCCGCCATGGCTTCTGCCGTGTCCATTTTCTTCAGTGTTGTTTACGCTGGCGGGCGGTGTATTTGTTGTTTTTCCGCGCTCATGTCGGTGCGATCGTAATTTCACGTGCGGTGTCTCGACCGTGAGGGCGGGCGGTTTTGTGTTGTCGTGCGTCTTTCCGTCCGTGGCGGGCGGTTTGACTCCGACTCGGGCAAGGGCGGGCGGTATTTTGTGTGTTTTTTCCGCCGCTGGCGGTTTTTGGTTCGAGGCATCATGATTGCTGGGTTCGTATTCAGACGGTGTAGGCGGGCGGATTTTTGCCGCTTTCATGGGTGGCGGATTTTTTTACGCCCGGTATCGTAATGGGCCTTTAAGTTATAATTTATTTTAATTAATTGGTATTGATAATTATATTATTGTTAATTAATTAATAATTGGTAATTAATTTTTATTAATTGGTTATTACTTTTTATTAATTGATTAATTGATCATTATGTTAAGTGTATTATTTTATTATTGGAGTGTGTTGTGCGTTTATAGGGGAATAGTGTTGGAAGTAATTGAAATCTAATTAAGTAATTATTAAAATTATTGTTGGGTATTGATAATTAATTTATTGGACATTAATTATTAATTGGTAATTTTTTTTAATTAGAATTTTTGGGTTCTAAAAATTAATTTATTGTTGCTTTATCATTAATTGGCAATTAAATATTACTAAATATTATTTATTGATACATTTTACTAATATATTAATAAGTGATTATTAATTGATAATTAATGTTTAATAATTATTATTATTGGTATAAAAAGTATTTAATTGTTCAATATTAGTTAATTGGTAATTAAGTTTTAATAATTAATGTTTTTCGTTATTAAAAATATTTTATTGTTCAATATTTATTATTTGGTAATTAATATTTATTAATTATTATTTATTGGTATTTATTATTAATTTATTGTTAATAAATTTTCCATTGGTAATTATGTTTTTAATAATTATTTATTGGTATTTGTAAATAGTTTAGACTTATTTAATAATTCATTCATTATTTTAAAAAATTATTTTATTTATAAGTATGTTATTTTTAACTTCTATGCTATCCAACACTTTCCCTACTGTTGCACTCTCTGGAGTTGGAATAGTAATTTTTACCCCTACGCTATCCAACACTTTCCCTACTGTTGCACTCACTGGAGTGGGAATATTCATTTTTACCCTCCCGCTATCCAACGCTTTCCCTACTGTTACACTCCCTGGAGTGGGAATAGTAATTTTTACCCCTACGCTATCCAACACTTTCCCTACTGTTGCAGTCACTGGAGTGGGAATAGTAATTTTTACCCTTACGCTATCCAACGCTTTCCCTACGGTTGCACTCACTGGAGTGGGAATATTCATTTTTACCCTCCCGCTATCCAACGCTTTCCCTACTGTTGCACTCCCTGGAGTGGGAATAGTAATTTTTACCTCTACGCTATCCAACACTTTCCCTACTGTTTCACTCACTGGAGTGGGAATAGTAATTTTTACCCTTACGCTATCCAACGCTTTCCCTACGGTTGCACTCACTGGAGTGGGAATATTCATTTTTACCCTCCCGCTATCCAACACTTTCCCTACTGTTGCACTCACTGGAGTGGGAATATTCATTTTTACCCTCCCGCTATCCAACGCTTTCCCTACTGTTACACTCCCTGGAGTGGGAATAGTAATTTTTACCCCTACGCTATCCAACACTTTCCCTACTGTTGCACTCACTGGAGTGGGAATAGTAATTTTACCCTTACGCTATCCAACGCTTTCCCTACGGTTGCACTCACTGGAGTGGGAATATTCATTTTTACCCTCCCGCTATCCAACACTTTCCCTACTGTTGCACTCACTGGAGTGGGAATATTCATTTTTACCCTCCCACTATCCAACGCTTTCCCTACTGTTACACTCCCTGGAGTGGGAATAGTAATTTTTACCCCTACGCTATCCAACACTTTCCCTACTGTTGCACTCACTGGAGTGGGAATAGTAATTTTTACCCTTACGCTATCTAACGCTTTCCCTACGGTTGACCTCACTGGAGTGGGAATACTCATTTTTACCCTCCCGCTATCCAACGCTTTCCCTACTGTTGCACTCCCTGGAGTGGGAATAGTAATTTTTACCCCTACGCTATCCAATATTTTCTCTACTGTTGCACTCTCTGGAGTGGGAATAGTAATTTTAAGCTCTACGCTATCCAACATTTTTCTTACTGTTGCTTTTTTGGGAGTTGCAATAGTAGTTTTATTCCCTCCGCTATTTAATATTTTTTGTATTATTTTAGTTAATGTAGTATATAATTAATTGTAAAAATATTAAAAGTAAATTTAATTTTTTTAATTTGTTATACATAATTATTTAATTTTTATTTATGTTATTGTTTTATGTGTATAGATGTATTTGTAATTTATAATATTTTTTAATAATTTATAATTTATTAAAATAATTATTAAAACTGATTATTAAGTAAGTATATATATTATATATTATATATATATGTTTAATTAATGTTTTATTAAATTATATATATTACTTATTAATTTTAAACATTATAAAATATTTTTAACTATGTTTATTTTATTTATAAGTATTATTTAGTTTATTTTACATATTTTTTTAACAAAAAAACCCAATATTTTTTATAACAATATTTTTGACATCGATATTTTTTTTTCGATATTTTTGTACTTACCATGTTGTAGATAGGATATCGATATTGTTGGCATCGATATTCTTGCTCCGATATTTTTGTAGGTCGATTTTTTGACCTTCGATATTTTGTCAGTGATCCGTGCTCACCCTCTGGTAGCTGGGCACAGAGAAGTCAGGCTTATCAAAAGAGGCAATGTGTAAAGTATTTGTGCAACACATTAACACATTGAATATACCACAAAAAGACTCCACATAGGTTTAATCAATCAATCAGTCAATCAGGGGTTTATAAAGTGCGGCTACTCTCCCGTAAGGGTCTCAAGGTGCTGAGGGGGGGAGGGTCAGCTGCTGATTGTGCTTGGTCCATGGGGGTAGGGGTTTCCCAATGCGGCAGGCCACCAGGAGTCGTCCCAAGCTGAGGGGATGGGTCCTAAGATGAGTACTTCGGTCTTGTCCAAGTTGTGTTTGAGGCAACAATCTTTCATCCAGGTTGCAACAGCCTTCATCCCACTGTGGAAGTTGATTCTGGTGGCTGTGGGTTTGTTGGTGAGGGAGAGGATCAGCTGGGTGTCGTAGATGTAGGAGACTATGTTGAGTCCATGGTTCCTGACGATGGCAGAGAGGGGGACCATGTAGACGTTGAAGAGGGTGGGGCTGAGAGAGGAGCCCTGCGGCACTCCGCAGCTGATCTCTGTAGGTTCTGAGAGGAACGAAGGTAGTCTGACTCGCTCTGTTCGGCAGGTTAGGAAGGAGTGTATCCAGTCCAGGGCCTTGTCATGGATGCTGGCGTTGTGGAGTCTCGTGATAAGGGTGTGGTGGGAGATGGTATAGAAGGAGGCCAAGAGGTCCCGCAGGCTGAGGGCTGCGGTTTTGCCCCGGTCAAGAAGGGAGCGGATGTTGTCAGTGGCAGTGAGGAGTGCGGTCTCGGTGCTATGGTTGCTTCAGAAAGCCGGATTGGGAGGTGTCCAGGACATGGTTCACTCAATGAACTCGGAAAGTTGGGCGTTGATGGCCTTTTCGATGTCCTTGGTTGGGAAGGGGAGCAGGGAGATGGGTCTGAAATTCTTGAGGTCTGTCGGGTCGGTGATGGCAGATTGCGAGTTGCAAATGCGACGCAATTTCCGAGTCACAAATTGTTGGGTCGTACATCTGGCCCTAGATGCAGTAAAGTACTTAGAAGCACTAAAAAGGTTACTTTAGGTTGCGCTGGACTGGGACAAAGTCAAAGTTCAGACCAACAGTTATGGAGCGCTGGCCAACTACAGGACCCATGCAGGCCCTGGAGAACAAAGTACTTTTCCTAGTCGCAAACAGTGAGGTGCGTCAATATCAAGGCCCGCAGGTACAGGATGCATCGATCTTCTCGATGCGGTGAAGGCGATGCGTCGAATCGGAAGACGAGTGCCGGAGTCGAGAGGCGTTAAGCGATGTGCCATATTCTGCCACGCAGTCAAGGGGATGTGTCAATCTCACCAAACTGGAACGGCGGCGAAACACTGTCGACGCATCGATCTCTGGAGGTAAAGTGCTAGTTCAGGTGCGATGCGCCGATTTTACTTCTGCAACTGGGTTGATGCACCGGTTCTGCTACACTCAGATAGGATATGCGTTGAAATCCATGATGCAAGTATATGGGCCACTTCCAGTGAACCAGGCACAAGGGTAGAGACTTTGATGTCCCTGAGTCTCAAGAAACAGGAGGTAAGGCAACAAGCCCTTGGAGATAACTTGGAGTGAAGGCAGAGTCCAGCTCTCCTTCAGCAGAGTCAGAGATTAGCAGGCAGCAGGGCAACAAACAGAAAAGATGGCCTTCTAGATCAGTAGTTCAGTTGAGTCCTTTAAGCAGCACAGTAATTCTTCTGGTAGAGCTTAGTTACAAGTCCAGTAGTGTATGATTTGAGGGGGTAAGAGGCCCAGTACTTATAGCCACAAGTATCTTTGATGTGGGGGTGACATCAAAGCAGCTCTCTGAAGTGCACAAGTATCCCTTTAAACACAGTCCTGACTGTCAGGCCATCTGTGGGGGCTATCTTTGTGTGGGGACCAGACACAGCCTATTCAAGTGAAGTGTTAGCCCCTCCTTTCCATGCTGTCCAGGCAAGACCATCAGAATGCAGATGTATCTAGATGGGTACTCAGACACACTTATCCTTCCTGCGTTGTGGCTGTCTAGAGGGAATGCATAAAGTGTAGCAGTCACCCACCCCAGATGTGTATTGGTGACGTGCTGTCATCCACACAGAGCAGTAAGCGCAGTGGCATTTCTAAAACAGTAATGTTAAATCCAACTTCACCAGTAGGGAGGATTTATCATTACCATGCCAAAAATATGAAACATGAAAAAGCTACTCCTCTGTGATCAGGAATTACAGTGTATTAAGGAATTCCCAATGCTAAGATATGAGAGAAGTAGGCCTCACAGTAGTGAAAAATAAACTAAGATGTTTGTCACTACCAGGACATGCAAAACATAAGAGTATGTGTCCTACCTTTTTCTTAAATAGCACCTTGCCCTTAGGTGTCCTTAGTGCCTACCTAAGGGGTGACATATATGTAATAAAAGGGTAGTTTAAGGCTTCGCAAGAGGTTTTAAATGCCAAGCCGAAGTGGCAGTAAACTGCACATTCAGGCCCTGCAATGACCCTGCCTGAGACAGTTTTGAAAGGCCACTTATGTGGGTAGCATAATCAGTACTGCAGGCCCACTAGTAACATTTGAAGTACAGCTTCTGAGTATATGTATACCATTTTGCAAGGGACTTACCAGTGCATCAAATATGCCAATCAGGTATACACCAATGTCATCATGTTTAGGGGAGAAGCACATGCACTTTAGCACTGGTTGGCAGTGGTAAAGTGCTCAGAGTCCTAAAGCCAACAAAAAGAATCAGCAAAAACAGGAGGTAAAAGGCAAAACTTCTGCGAGGAGACAACCCTAAGGATGCCATGCCTAACACCCTCCATGTCAATCAATAAGTAGTTACATTCTTATGTGTTTATTCATCTCAAGGTGAATACCACTGGTTTTTAGTTTGTCCCTTTACTTTGGGATAGAACCACTCCAATTTTGTCAGCTGTAGCACCCACAATCAGGATTATAACAGCTTTCACGTCAAAATGAATCAATGTATTTAGTATTTGAAATGTCCTCCTTAAGTCTTTTAAAGTCATCTCATCTTCTTGCCTCATACCTTCCCTTTCCTTAAAAATTCCCTTATGGATTCAGTTTTTCCCCCCCAAGTTTTACAGGAATTGTGCATTATATTCAATGACTCCCATGAAGGCTTGTAAATTAATCATTTCAAGAAGCTTCAATTCAACAATACTTGTCATAAAAGCATTTCCAAAAACAGAATTTGGTAAAAATATAAATAACTAAAATATACTGTAATCAAAATTTTCCACGTATGAGAGCCTAAGCATCACAGCACACATGGATGGTTGACAAAAATGTGCAACATATACCATCATCTAATTCTCATCACTGAATACGTAGTACAATACATCAATAAGTGCAGGTTACATAGTGAGATTTAATAATAATGCTTGGTAAAGGGGGTGCTACAGAGCCCGGCCACAAGATGGCTGCTCACTCGTGAGGCTCTGCCAGCTGGAGTCAGTGATCCGGCTTTTATCCTTTCTTTATGGGGGCATCGTGATGCACAATAACCGAAAATGCACTCCTGATACACCGCTGTATGGGAGGCCCGGTTTATCTCCTGGTCTGAACTGGGGTGAGCCCCTATCCGAAGCCTTTGGCTGATGGGCCATGTGGTCATGCTGACGATCCGTAGCCGACAGGTGGGCACAAGGCCGCTTGAGCACTCAAACATCAGGGACTGGGGACCCCGGGCCATCCCAGTGGGAGCCTGCACCAGCTGGGCAAGTTGGAGGCCTGGAGTGGAGGAGGGGTCCCTGTGCGAGCATTGCTGGGACTGTGGGGCCACTGGGCCGTGCTGTGTTCAGGCCTGCGGGGATCACCCTGGGCTGTGCGCAGTGTCTGGTGAGTGACTGACCCACCCGTCCCCCTCACTGCCGCTAAGTGCTGTGGGCCCAGGACCTGTAAGGGGCTGTCTCTGCAAAGAAGCCCAGAGCCACAGGGTAGGACCGTGTGTCTGTGGGCTTGCCCGGAGGTGGCACTGTCCCGGTCGCCCTGGCTATGGTGGGCCTTACCTGCACTTAGAGAAGGGAAGCAGCGACTTCTGGAGCCGGCCGTTGAATAGGCCCCTAGACGGAGACAAGCTGAGGAGGGTAGCTCGACTGCCTTCTGGGATGCGGCTGTGCGGGCTGCCATACTGCACCCCAATGTGAGCGGCGACCATGCGGCGCTGGAGAGAGATGCTCCTGGAGCATTGGGGGGCTGCTGGACCGAGTGTTTTACTCTATGAGATCCTGTCACTGGAGCGCTTCGTGGCGCAATAGCACTCAAAGGTGAGAAGCACTGTTCTTCCCCCACATAGCAGCTCACTCTGATTCTTCACCCGCGGGGGCAGTGGGTGCTTGGGACCTCCCTTCACTGCACCTTTCATTGCTGGCTCGCTGAGGTCCTAGGCACTTGAGGTCTCCTTTTCCTGTAACCTACATGACAATTCTGGTGGGCCCTTTTGCCTTCTGATCCCTGTTGGAGCTCCTTGATGCCCCACAAGCTGTCCTTGGAGATGTTGGGGTGTGCAGTGCCCTGGTGCCCGCCCTGAGTGCTAGACTGACCAACACACCTAGGTGAGGGGCTCTGGCCTGCTTGTGGCACCTGAGTGAGGCGGGCTGTGTGCCTGCGGAGCTGACTACATGCAGGAACATACAGACGTGGCTCCGCAATCCATGCATACGGACACTGTTGAATAGTCATTGAGACCAGAGGAGACGAATGTAGGTCTGCTCATGCCATCACCTGATGGCTGGTTGGGGAGAGGCATGACCTCAGAAAACATTACTGCTTATCAGCATATTGAAACTGACATTGGCCTGGTATGGGCTGACGCTGCCTGAGGTGGCTAGCTGCATGGACGATGGGTAAAGCAGATACCAGGCAAGCCAAACTGACCTTCGAACACCGACGACAAAACTGCAAGATGGAGCCCCTGCCGGGGTAGAGCGGTGAGGTTACGCAGGCCCCGGAAATTGGCATAAAAGCTATGTTTCTGGATCAGAAGCAGTGCCTTACAGCCATAGATACAAAAATGTACCTATTAACAGACAAGTTGGACCATCTCAAAGAAAAGGTGGACAAGCATGATGACCGGATCGATCAACTTGAACGTCTCACCTCAGATGTAGAAGATTTTCAGTACATGGACAAAGAAAAGCTACTGCGAATGGAGAAGGTCCTGGAGGTTATCTGCAATAAAAATGAAGATTTAGAGGCTCGTTTGAGAAGAAACAACCTTTGGATCTTAGGAGTCCTTTGATCGACAGCCGTCGTTAGAATGGAGGACTGCATTGAGGTAATGCTTCAAGACCTTTCCGGCGAGAAGCTCTCTGTCATGTTCTCCGTAGAGCGCACCCACAGATCTCTTGGTCAGCGGCCCGCTGGGGACTCCAGCTCCCCTGTAATAGCCTGGCTGTTGAACTGCAGGGACTGCAATGTGGCCCTACACTTGGCGAATGAGAGACATCCGCTCCACTACCAGGGAAACAAAATATCTATTTACTCGGATGTTACAATGGCAGTAAAGTCCACCAGTAGACACTTCCTGCCGGTTAAGCACACCCTCCAGCGAACCGAGGCTAAATACTCTCTGTTGTACCCTGCTATACTCAAGATACTGCATCAGGGGAATACCCACTACTTTACTGACCCCAAGGCTGCGGCTTAGTCCGCCAAGTCACTCCTGCTGAGGAACGAATGATCTCCATTGGTTCCTCGCGGAGCAGGCTCAGAGCGCCTTAGTGACAATGACTAGCTCCATCTTACCGCTGCTCAGTGTGACCTGCCGGTGCTTTGAGAGCGGGGCATGCCCGGGTTGGAACTTCTTCTTCTCTGTCTGTGCAGACTGCTGTTCACCTGATGACATGAACTGCAAAGACACCTTCCAGTTTCGTGCCCCTCGCCATGATGAGCATCGAGATGTGCAGCAACCTGCGTGGCTTCACCGCTGTGAGTGGAGATAAAGTGCGTGGGAGTAAGTCTTTTATTCTAATGCTCAGTTACTTTCATGATGCGCCTGTGTACCCCATGACATTGGTGTCTCCAACCTCCTGGCTCGATGAGACAGGGAAGTAAGCCGGACCCCTAGTTCACCCCAATGGGATAAATCTCTGGCAGATGATGCAATCTACTGTTACACAGAGGGAGGGTTAATGAAATTTGGCCTGATTGGGAGGTCAAAGTGGGAGGTGGGGAGACTGTTTGCTGGGTACTGGTTGCCGCAGCTCTTTGACTGCTCTTTCTTTTTCCTATCCCTTCCCCGACATCCTCTCAGCATGTATACACAACCTGAATGACACTGCGATGTACGACAGTGGACACATGTAACTGTTCAGCAGCGGTTAGCTGGCACGAACCCCACCCAATACACCCTTACCATACATGCGCACAGTTAAGCTCCTAACTTGGAATGTCCATAGCCTCACTGATCAGTGGAAATCTTGGCACGTCCATGCTTACTTGCAGCGACATTCAGAAGATATCTGCCTTTTGTAGGAGCTTCATATCACTAAGGGCACTCCAGGGAGGTTGCGGGCAGTTTGGGTGGGAGAAAAACATGTGACATGCTACTCCAGCTATGCGCATGGAGTGTCTATACTTATCCGCAAGGGCATACAATGGTGCACCCAACACGTGATATGCGACCCTCAGGGTCGATATGTGATGTTTGCTGGTATATTACAGGGCCACACGAGTCTGTCAGCTGCCTCAGGCATTGTCTGACCATGTCCCGGTCGTGCTTGAGCTTGTTCTCTCTGGGAGTCCCATGTCTGCATTTACCTGCAGGACCAAGTGTTCTGAGAAGAAATTAGAACTGCGATAATAGAATACTTTGAGCACAATGATCAATCTGAGATAGGGTGCTCCTCCCTGTGGAGGCCTTTAAGGTTGTGATAAGGGTTCATGCGTCGGGACGCAAGCTGGGGGTGCTGTGGGAGCTGCGGGGCAAGCGGCTTGATTCGAGCGGGGGATCGGGGAGTTAGAGCTCCAGTATTTTTGCGAATGCAGTGCATGCTGGCATCTATCCGGGGCAAACTGGGGGAATATGAAGAGGTGGCGCAGAGGGAAACCCAATATCTCGGTAAGGAGACCTGTGCAAATAGATATGGTGAGGGTGACAGAGTGGGTAAGACATTAGCCTAAATGCTGCGCAAACCCTGGGCAAGTGACTATATAGTGGAGCTGCAGGATGAGCATCTTAGTGAGCGCATTAGCACTGAGGCGGTGCAGGGAGCAATGCCCTGTTTCTTCTCTTTCCTGTATCAGACACAGGAGACCTTGGGACATACCTTGACTCCATATAGTGCTGTAGCTTTAGGATGACCATAGGAAATACCTGGATGAACCCTTCTCCGTTGAGGAGGTAGCCCCGGTTATCAGCGCTATGCTGGCCAACAAAGCTCCAGGGCTAGATGGCCTCATGGCGGCATTTTATAAGTAATATGCTCATGTATTGGCACCACATCTCCTCACAATGTACGAGGAATCACTAATGGCTGGCTCCCTAGCACCAACCTTAAGAGAGGCATTGATTGTTACAATTCTTAAACCAGGTAATAATCCCCGGCTCTGTAACTCAACCGCCCTCTTTCAATGATCAATATGGACAATAAAATCCTGCCTAAATTGATTGCCTTGAGACTGTTCCCGCTGCTTCTGACCATAGTACGCCCAGATCAATCGGGATTCGTCCTGAGCAGATCAACATCGCGTAATCTGCTCACTCTCTTTGCCCTTCTTCACACCATTGAGCTGACCATGAGTACAGCAGCTGTATTTTTAGACACCTCTAAGGTGTTCAACTCGCTTGAATGGCCGTATCTTTTCACCCTACTGTCCCACATTGCAATGGGCATCCACTTCATACGATTGATTGGGCTACTCTATAGTCAGCCAGCAGCTCGGGAACGGGTCAATGGTACGATCACCCCTCCTGTTCCAGTGACATGGGGGAACTCGGCAGGGATGCCCCCTGTCACCAATATTATTTGCGATTGACATTGAGCTGCTTGCGACATGGTTGAGGCAACAACATGCGTGGCGCAGCCTGGCTTTCATGCCTCCTAGGATCATTGTATCCTTGTACGCTGATGACATGTCTCTTTACATCAGGGACCCACAGACCAACTTAGACCCACTGATCAGGGAATTTATGAGATTTGGTGGCCTGGTGGGAGTCACGATCAACAGGAGAAAGTACATCTTGTTCTCCCTAACAAATGCGACAATGAAATTCTCCCCTGAATGCTTGATCAAGTGGGCAGATGGCCCTGTGTTGATGATCTCTGGAGAGACACCTATGGGTGCTTGATGACGTGGCTGGATGCTCATGTGGAGTGCTGGTGTGGTCTCCTGCTCTCTTTGGCAGGGGGGCTGGCCATGGCTAATACGGTGGTCCTCCCTAAATTTATTTATTTATTTATAAATCTGCTGCTACCCTTGCCACTCTATTTCAGACGTCAGCACAAAGTGTGTTTGGTATCCCTTGCGTGGGAAGGCAGTCAACCCTGCATAGCATGGGAGATATGGACTCTCACTACCGAACAGGGGGGACTGAGTACCCCTGATATGGACCACTACTATTACAGTGCCCAGGCGCAATTTGCACACTACTGGCTGTTTACCACACAATTTCAAGCCCATACAGCTACTGAGCATGATCTTGCTGCACCATGCCCTCTACAGATGGCAGTTTCCCCGACCCCTAGACGCCCGTGGGCGCAGATTGATACAGTGGCATGTACGGTGTGGTCTTGGAGGGAGCTCATCCGGAGTGTCGAACTGAACCATTTATTCGCTCCATCGGTGCCGCTTATACGGCACCCCATGTTTCCCATTACCCTGGATTCAGGCACCCGCACTAGACTACACAACATGCACCGAACTTCCATGGGATGAATGTACCCGGATGGCCAGTTCATGTCTCCACAGCTGGTACTTCAAGGTCCCAAAACCACTTTTTTGGATACCTTCACGTACTATCAGTTGAGGGCGGCGGCTCAGGCAACCCACAGTTCATTCCCAGAGCCCCACCTGTCTTCCGCGTTCATGATATTGCCCTCACTTCTCCCTTGCCTCCTAAATTGATTACCCAGTGATTATTAACCAAATTAAATTTTAACTGACTATAAGGATTACGCGACTGTGCGACAAAATGCAGAAGAGTGTGCAGTGCACATCTCTGCTGCCCGTGGAGCATGGGATGCAGATCTGACACCTCCCCTCACTGATGACCAGTGATGGTACTGCTGCGCTCAGACGCATGCGCTGTCCCCTAACTACCGACTGCATTTCACATTTTAAGTATCTGCATAGGCTATATTGCATGCCGGAGAGGCTACATAAAGCCCTGTTGATTGAAGATGCACGCTGCGTGCGCTGTGTGACTCCACGTGCTGGTTTCTTGCACCTCTTGTGGGATTTTCCGAACGTAAGGTGATTTTGGGACATGGTGTTTGAGGCACTGGCGACTACTGTGACAAGCATGCCGGAGCATTCTCTGCGAGTCGCGTTATTAGGATATGTGAAGGACGTGCTGCCGGACGGACGTAGTCTGACTGCAATGCTACTTTTGCTTGCTAAGCGCTGGGTGACGATGAGATTGGGCCGGTGCCAGGCGTGTAGACTGGCACAAAGATGCTCATTTTGCCAGGAGCAACTGAATACCTACTGGGAATTGATGCTGGCACCTACCTGCCCAGAAGACTTGTGGTTCCCCCTATAGGCGTTTTTACAAGCCCAAACTGACTTGGAAGAGGCTGCGATTGCAGGCAGCGTGGTGGATATGGGGGGACCAGCTTGTGATGTGGAGCGGGTCCACTGAGGATGGTTGTTTGGGCCCGGCAAGGCAAGAGAGAGTGTGTTAGGCCACGACCAAGACTGCGTATTTGGACTGCCATTGTCACCATATTAATTTTTGCTTGCTGAGTACTTCCTTCCCCCCTCCTTCTCTGCCCCTTCCTCTTTGTTTATGCACGGTATTAAATGACACAATACCAATTCTTTGTACTCGTAAACATGTAACCTTGAACTCAGTCTGAACCACTATTGTACTTTGTGCTGCCATCTATTGTTTGAAATTCAATAAAAATAATTAAAATAAATGCTTAGTAAAAAAGATGGAAAATTATGTGTCGTTCAGTGCACTGGCTAAGGTGGATTATGTTTTTGGAGGTTCTCGTACTGGGCACAGGGCTATCTTCCTAGATCTTAATGCCCACATCCAGGCCAGGAACCTGGCAACCGAAAATGCAAAAGGTGGCCGGGGATTCGACCTTAGAATTCTCAATGCTGTGGTGCTACGTCTCGTCCCCAGGGACTTGCTTATGGGTTTAATCAATTTCTTGCGTGGGCTTACATAAGCTGGGCAGGTGAACAGGATGTGGGCAATCGTTTCCATTGAGTTAATGTAGGTGGGACACATACCGCCCGATCCAGAGGGCCATTTTTTGTATAGGATTTTAGTGGCAGAGATCCTACCCTAAATCGTAAGTAGAGTTTTCTATCGAGTGGGACAGATATAATGACCCAGTAACCTTCCATATTCCAAGACAAGGGAACCCAATAGGTAGACAGTGACCTTGGGTACAAACTATTTTAAGGAACAAAGGTCCCTAGCAAAAGAATAATTGTGGAAAATCATATATATAAAGATGCAATGATATCTATTCTTCGATTGTTCAAATGAACATAATATTTTAATGAAAAAGTATCAGAAAACATACAAGTGGGGACATGTGTATCATAAAAACGGAAAAAGCTCAGGCACTACAGGGAGGCATGGCCAAAAAGGATTATAGCTGTTAGGCCAACATCAAATATGTGAGAACACTCTAGCACACATTAATACACAATATACATTTTGTGTCAGAGTGCATAAAGTCGACGACGTTTCGATCCCTTTAACTAAATACTGGGATCATCTTCAAGACAGAGCAAATGAGTGCCTGAGGCAATTGCCTGTCAATCGAGGTTTAGAGGGAGAAGGGAAAGAAGGGGAAAGAAAGGCAGGAGATTAAAATACAAGGAATTGGCAATTTACAATGAGAATATTGCCCGAGGGTGGTGAGGCATGCTCCATTAGAGTAGGTAAGGACTGTGACTAAACAAATGTTAACCGTCCGAGCATGCGGCGGTACAAGGGTATTGTATCTTATCGGGAGTATGTTTAGAGGTCATGCATTGATGCAAGAGAGGAGTTACCTGGGACTCAGTCTTGAGTCATAGCAGAGTGCTAGGTCCAGGTTGACCCTCTAGAACCTCGATTGACAGGCAGTTGCCTCAGGCACTCATTTGCTCTGTTTTTTTATATGACCACAGGCAAAAGCCACTCTGTGGTCTCAATTGTTTCTAATATACCTTCCCAAGTCTTCTAACATTTGTGTAACTTCTTCCCTCACAACTACAGGAATCCTTATCATTGCATGTCTTTCTTACATTCGACTATTAATTTGAAGAACCATGGAAATTAGCTCAGAAAAGGAATCTGTTGTTTTACTTTGAGCAAACTCATCCTTTAGTTCGTCCTTGAGACCATTCTAAAAATGATGAACCAGGTACTCTCAGGTCAATTTGATTTCCTGGCAACAGTTTTAAGCTTAACTTTCAATTGTAGAATAATAAGTCATGACTGCTTTGTGGAAACTCCAGAAGCTCTTCTTTGACTGAAAACATTTTTTCAACATGGTCAAATATTTGCTTGAAAGCATTTAAAAAGTTGCTTTAGTCATCCAATCAGGGATTAGACTGAACAACCAAAGGAGTTGCCTAAGAAAGGGCACTTGCAAAGTATTGCAAATTACAAAACACACATTGATATTTCATTAGGAAAAAAATAATGAGGTTTAAAGATTATTTGAATGGTGCAGGAATCAAGAAAGTCGTTTGCCCTGACTCTGCGTTGGTTGATGTTTTCTGACTTGACTGGATTTTAAAGTGTGTGGTATTTAACACGTACACTAATTACCTAATGTATTAAATACCTCACCCTATGTTAAATTTCAACAGGCTAATTACCTGGTGCATTAAATACCTCACCCTATGTTAAATTTCAACAGGCCAATTCCTGCCTGAATTTAACAGGCAAAAATCATTACATTATTTACTGTAACAAGCGCATTTTGGTATGTTAAGCACCAAAGTTTGAGTCCACTCATCTTTAAAGCATGGGTAAAGAGCAATGTTTGCACAGCTCCTCTGTAAATTGCTAATACTTCTTTTATCCTCCTACCTAGCGTGCTATATTCAAATGATAAAAAATGTAGGTTACTCCCTGGACCAATTCAGGAGCAAAAGGTGTTTTTATGGCCGAAATTAGGGCCGACTCTTAGCAAGTTCTTTTTAAACAGAAGAAACATGCCTATCAAATTGAGGCTGTTGATGGTTCCCCTCTATCATCCTGTTCAGTTAATAGAGACTTACAATATTCAGATTCAGATTGCCTAACATCATGAACTCCTAAGATGCAATCTTATAGATACTCCTAGGTATCCTCAGCTTTTGGGTAGGTACTTGGTTGGCTCCCCATAATCCATATATAAATTGATCACCAAAAATGATGCCACTTTGATCTGAGTATTATGAACATAGGGGCATATTATCAAGCCCAATTTCGCCTCTTTAGCGGCCGTTTTCCACCGAAAAGCGGCAATTTAAATATCGCTCTATCATCAAGGACACGCTAACGCGTGTTTCCTTGAGTTAGCAGCTGTCTTTTCTCCACTTTGCATGTCAGCGATTATTATCGCTAATGACATGCAAAGTGGGCGTTCCTCACAGAACAACATGGGTAAACATCGCTACAACTGCATCGCGATATTTACAAGGATGCCCCAGACCCGCGAATCGATGATCAAAGTCGCGCTAAGGCCCCTTTATCGCAGGATTTTAACACCTGCTATTAATCCGACTTAGCCATCTGTAACATGGGAGGTGGATCTCAGGGCTAAGTCCACACCTGCCTATTATCAAGGTCTACATTATCGCAGGTCATTTTTCGCTGCTTTTCTCACGCTAATGCATGTTATCACCCTCTATCGCTGGATTTCACATCGCCTGGGTGAAAAGCGTTAATAATACATCGCTAACCCGGCGCTGAAATCCAGCGATAGACGGCAATAATGAAAATCGCGCTATGCGCGATTTGCGATAATTATCGCATGTGCTTGATAATATGCCCCATAGTTTTTCCAATTCAACTTTCCGGAATGTTCTTCAAACCATATAAACTCGAATCAATCGGACTACCATTTTTGCTTCTATGAACAAGGCTCCTTAAAAATGTCATGAGTACATAGACCTCTTTTCTGAAAGGAAGATATTTACCGCCTCACTGGTGATATGATTGCCAAATACCTGAAGTCACATGGAAGAATCTATTCCTTGGCCTTCCTTGTAATTAAATCCTTACATGAATACCTGCAAATCAACCTACAGAATGATTGTTCATCCCTTGAAAATCTCCAACTTGGCATCTTTGTGCCTAAAAAGATTCTTCTGAATTACAACCCTGTATGGAACATAGTGGATTAAATTAGGTTACTATAAACAACAGATATCCACTTCTACTAATCACAAACATTTTTAATGCATTACAAAGAGCCAAGCTTTTAATTAAAATAGATCTCAGGAGTGCTTGCAATCTGTTGAGAATTAAGACTGGTGATGAATGTAAAACAGTTTTTAGGTCACCATTTAGGCATTGTAAGTACCGTGTAATGCCCTTTAATTTGATTAGTGCACCTTTCAAAATTTCATGAACTCAGTTTTTCTGACCTGTTACATCAGTGTCTTATAGTCTTCCTTGACAACATCCTAATCCTTAGCTAAGCATTTATAGGAGCATGAAACATGAAAGAAATCTTGTTGAGACTGAGGAGTAATGGTTTAAGGGCCAACCTGAAAAATGGGAATTTGAACCACAAACAATATCGTACTTAGGGTTCGTTTTATCTTCTAATGGCATCAGTATGGATCAGAGAAAAGCAGGCAGTCCTTATGGAGAGGAACCACTGAACAGGATTTGCTGTTGTGGAGAACAATGTAGCGGAAGCTACTGGGAATTCAGGCTGGATGGTGATGCACCTTGAGCAAATCAGAGAGCAGGTAGGTCTTGGTATCTTCTCAGTTCTCAGAGCTCTTTTTGGCAGAAAATTATCTCAAGTGTTGGATTTGGACTATCTGGGCAACTTTAGCACCACTTCCAAGGGGCCCAGTTCCGGAGGGACACCAGCAAGGACTCACTCGGGCTGGGTCCAGGTGCAGGTTTAAGACAGTAGGAGCCCTTTCTGTCTCTGATGCTCTGATCAGATGATCAGCCAACTAGCCCTTGGAGTCACTCTGGTAGTCTTGGGTTCAAGCAGAGAAGCAGGTCTCAAGCAGCAGGGCAATACTCTTGATGCAGCAAGGCAGTCTTCTGAAGTAAACTTAAGGCCACAGGCAGCAGGGCAGTCCACTGAGAGTCCGCTGCAGGTCCAGAAGTGAGCTGAAAAGTGGCTCTGAGGGTTCCATTTGTATACCTTGGTGCCAGCTTTGAAGTGGAAGAACCTTCTGGAAAGCTGGAGTTTCCCCCCCAAAGAGGTATCTGGAATTTTCTGCCTCCCTGTGCTGGTCCCAGGATGTCTTGAGGCACAAAAGATTAGTGTGATGTTTCTTGCGTGTGAGCTGAGGCAGGGTCTTTGAAGTGCAAGTGGGACTGTGCACAGCTCCCCCCCTCATCCTGCCAGGATGGCCCATCCTGCCAACCACCAGTCCCTCTATTGTGTGGCTGTCTGGGCAAAATACACAAAGGCCATCTGCCAACTACACCTAGTCATGTGACCCAGAAAACAGGGTGCCAGCACCAAATGGTTAGGGCAAGAAAATGGCAGCTATTAAAGGTGTCATTTTCATAATTGTGAGGATTTATGAAAGAGGATTTTACATTACAATTCTTTAAACACAAACATCATATTTCTACCCGCTCTCAAACAAAAGTTATCTCTTATTAAATGTAATAAGGTAACCCAATGTTATCCTATGGGAAGTGTAGGCCCCACAGTAGTGAAAACACATTTGTGAGTTGTTCACTACCTGGGCATGTAAAACTTAAAAGTACATGTCCTACATTCTAAATAGAATGCACCCTGCCCTATGGGCTGTTTATGGAGTTTTAGGCCTGGAAAGGGGTTTATTTTGCCAAGTTGAATTATCAGTTTTAAACTGTATACAGCCTGCAATGGCAGGCCTGGGACATATTTTAAGGGGCTACTTAGGTAGATGGCACAGTAAGTGCTGCAGGCCCACTAGCAGTATTTAATTTACCAGCCCTGGCTATATGGTATACCACTTTGCTATAACTTGTACTGGAACTAAATATGCCAATCAGGTGTAAGGCAAATTTACCATGCTTTAGGGAGTGAGCACAAGCACTTTAGCACTGGTCAGCAGTGGTAAAGTGCACAGAGTTCTAAGGCCAACAAAAACAAATTCAGCAAAACAGGAGGGGAGAAGGCAACGTGTTTGTGGGAAGACCACCCTAAGGCTGACAGGTCTAATACAGTGCTTCCCTTCTGCTACCCAACGTAATTGGAAGGGTCTACTATTAACAGCAGAATTCACTTATAAAAATTCTATCCACCCCCTCCACTTAGTTTTCTTAATGTTTTGCTTCCTATGGATATCACCCTCATGTACATCCTAACTTCGGTCCTATAGACAAGGTCCCCCAGTTGTCCAGGAAGTCCCAACAGCAATTTCAGGACCAGAGACAAGTCAGTACTCAATATGAAAAAGGCCCAAGAAAGACAACCCTAACAAGTAAACAAGAAGAGATGTCCTGTACCAAACTATAAAGTAGAATGCAAAGTCTGGCTATTCTCAAGAAACCTTCCTTACTGACTAAAACTTTAAAATTAAGTCCTAAGCTTTTTCGTCCATTTAAAAATGTCAAAATAATCTATCATGTGGGTGTTCAGTGTCACGTAATGCTACCAAACAATTGGCATACTTACCCAGTTTTACACACTTCACTTCTTAAACATTGTAATCCTAAACCTTTTTAAAGGCACAACACCAAGATTTCTCCTCCAGTGAAAGTAAATAATCAGTATGAATTTGAAGTTCAAGGAATTTGTGATTCATGGATTCATAGAGATTGTGCAATATCTATCTAGTTGACTTGAAGAGTTCGAATCGTTCTGATAGATCCTGGGAAAAAGAATGTAAAGTTCATGCTGCCTTAGGCAATGTCATAGTGTAAATCCCAGAAACCCTGGGTCCCGTGGTCCTCTGCCTTATCTCAAAGAATGTTTTTACCCACATTCACAAAGGAGAAGTAGTTATTTTGGAGCATGTTTATATTGTGTGTGGAACTTTGCGAAATTGATCACTGCATGAGAACGTGGTGTGTAAAGCAAGTAATTTCGTAAAATGTGTATTGTTTGTGCACATTCCTGCGATTGTTCATTTTTTGTAATAAAGTTGAATGATGCTTTTCCCCCAGTGTATACAGATAAAGCACTCCAGTGATGCTGCAGCATGTGTGGAATGTGGTGATTCAGTCCGGGAAGCGTGCTTTTGGCAACACTTCCTCTACAGTCATCTGGAAAAGGAAAAGTGAATGCTTTTCTTGCCTGGTCATGATGCTATAATATGAAAAAAATCTGAAGATATCTCATTACCTCTTGATGAATCATCGTTATTCCAATCTGGTACTGCTCTGTGTTTCTTTACATAGTTTGAAACTTGAATTGCAGAGACATGACTAAATAAATTAAGTGCCAACAACATCACCAGCTCAATAATTGCACAATAGAACACGTGTGAAAGATAAGGTCCATCTGGGGCACAATCCGGGAGTGAAAGGCACTTCAGTTTTGAGAAACTAGACAAATATTATTAAAAGCGGCATATTAGTGAAACTTTTGATAGCAATGAGTGCGCAAAATACAATGGGCCTCGTTCGCTTTTTTTTGATGCGGTATTACCGCCCAAGAGCAGCACCACAAGGTGTGATAATTACTGGGTTAGTATAATTTCACCATTCCAAGACACACACCTCAGAAGGGGGTATAATTGGTATTACCACATATTTTCCCTCATTTCGAGTTGTAATACGTGAAATGTTGCACTGTTTCCCTGCACAAATTCTGCCAGGTATTACCAAGCAAAATTCAAGCTGGGTGAAAGTGTTGCATTTTCGCACTGGTTTTTATGCCGATTTTGGTGCAAACTCCTGTCTGTCGCTGAATCAGACAAAGCGAGGGCCAATGTTTTTTGATCAAAATTATGGGCTAGATGTATAGGGGCGTTTTGCAGTTGCAAAGGGTCCAATGTGCAAAATCGTACCATTTGTGACTACAAAATGGGCTTTTGGTATGTAACAAACGCAAATTACAATTCAGTAACATGCTACTGAATGGCAATTTGGGAGTTGCCAGTGCATAGAAAATCACTAATTGGAAGGGGTGTGTTTAGCGCATCCTTCCAAATAGCGATTTGTAATTGGATCTATTAATGCTTTGCAACCAGATTATTTATGAACTACACAAAGGTTGTGATACCTCTTTTCCCCTTTATGAACGCTGACAAAACCATTTTTTTTAGCTGGTGGCAGTGATCCAGAACCACTGCCTACTCTTTTCAATGCCTGTAAAAGTTTTTTTCTTTTTTTAAATGCAACCTGTTTTCCCTTAGGGAAAACGGCCTGCTTTTTAACAAATAACGATTGCTTAATTTAGAAACAATCACAGACATGGTGGTCTGCTGACCCTTGGACGCAACCATCACTGAGATTGACATGCATGAGGTAGGTCGAATTACGACCCACTACAATTCAGTATTTTGCAAATCAAACTGTTTGTACATAGGTTGGTTTATAAAAAAGCACGCTGGTTGCAAAAATACTGGTCCCTAATTGACGCCAGTGTGTTGCGACCTGTGTTTAGTAAGAAACTGAAGATTTTTTCATGGATTTGCTGTGGCAGATATTATACCATCAGAGTGAATGAGTATAAAAACCGAAATAGGTTAAATGGAAATCATAGAATTAAATACAGATGGGCTTGAAATTCTCGATTTGGTATGATCTGTTCATAGATGAAAGTGGCCTCTTTGCCACTGTAGGAGGTGTTGCCAATGATTTGCAGCTGCCATTACTGCAGCAACTCACAGACCTCACTTCCATAGGCCTTAGGAGTGGTGCAAGGCCCAACCCCCTATTTGTATCTCGCAGGGAAGCGCATCATCAGCAGACGGCAGTCTGCTAACCAAAATAACCACCAGTGAAAATAGGCCATGTAAATAGCATAGAGAGTGCTTTTTTTAAACTGAGCAACACAACATAACTGCCCAAACCACACACCGTTCTCTTGCTATTACTGTTTCCAGTTATGCAGAGCACAGTCAATGTGTTTCCTCTGTTTCTATGTTTGATTGATACGCTTATAAAGGGCCTTGGGTTCATTTGGCAGATAAGAAAAATGTATATTAAATGCAAACATAATAAAAGCTAGCAAATCACTCTAGTGGGAGAGGTGCTAAGCTTCATTCATCATATGTGAAAAATAGTATGTTCACGAAAGTGATATAATTGACTATTTGTTCACATATAATCTTGGCTGCCGACAAGAATGTGTAACCAAGAATGTATTGTTTAGGTGCTGTAAGAAAACTCTCATTTAATTCTCCAGAAATTGGACAAAAAAGAAAGTAATTATTGCAGCTCTCACTTAGGCCATCAGAGACAAGGTGTAGCAGTGATGCACATCAGCAAGTTGCCCCAATAAGCGACCATCTGTGTTGTATAGACATCTGTTATGTTATGTTATATATATATAACCTACTGGGGGTCGCCAGTAGGTAGTTATAGTTAGGACCTATTTTCAAAAGGAAAGGCATTTTTTGTTTTGCTAATAACTTTGGCGCCATTTGACAAATCTTCAGAGAAACTTTCAAAACTAGTGTGCCGGTCACTTCAGTTGATGTCTGGAAAATTTCAGGGTGACCCATCAAGCGGGGGCCAAAAAAAAGAGGGGGGTCCCAAAACATGTTTTCTCCACCCAAATTCCCACAGGGATTTTAGACATGATTACAGCCCGAACCACTGAATGGAATTACAGCAAATTTGGCAGAAAGTAGATCTAGGTCCAGAAAGAGTGCTGTTTGCAATGTGATGTAAATCTGTTCAGTAGTTTTGGAGTTATTAAAGTAAAAAAACGTATGTATATCTAGAGACACGGATCCGCCGCAGATCCGGGTGAATCCACGTATTCACATGCCAACAGCAATGCTGTGATTGGCTGGTCACAACCTAAAAGCGGCTGCCATTTTGTGCATCAGGACACGGTTCCCAGAGGAAAATAAAATGTAAAAGTGATAGAAAGGGTAAGGGTAGAGGTACCTTGACGCCATGGGAGTGATGGAGGAGTCTGTGAGGGGCCCCTCATTGGCAGGAAATTGTCCAAAAATGTTTTTTTATTTTGAGTGTGTGAGGATCCTCAGATCTGCCTGCTTCCTCATGGATTCGGGTGGATCCATAGATCCAGACCCCAATTTAAAGAAAACACATACACCCACTCACAGACCCACACATCTACTCACACACACCCACATAACCACCCGCTCACAGACACATACAGCCACTCACACACCCACCCACAGACCCACAACACCACTCACACACCCCCTCAAATACTCACACATCCACTCAGCCACTCACACACCTACTCACACAGCCACTCACACACCCACACAGCCACTCACACACCCACACAGCCACTCACACACCCACACAGCCACTCACACACCTACACAGCCACTCACACACCCACACAGTCACTTACACAGCTACTTACACACCCACACACAAGCAGTGATACAGTTATAGAAATTGCAATAGCATATGTTTGTATTAAATCTGTTGTTGTTTTAGTATTGAATGTGTGCAATAAAACCAGCAAACCCCTTATTTTTCTAAGGAATTTGCGATGGATCTACGGATCCATAAAATGAATTTTTAAAAAACAGAAAGACTTGGTGCATTGCATTTATAGAAAGACTACCTAAGTTATCTTACCTTAATTTTTACATTTTTTGTTTTAAAATATGTAATAAGAATGAATGTGTGAATAAAATGTATGTATAAACTTGTGAAAATGTATATTAGTAAATTGAACTTATGGGTAAAATCGTAGTAAAATTAATATAAAAAAAGTAAAATTCACTAAAGAACCAAAGGTTACAGGGACATTATAGTTAGGAAATAGCATTGAAAAAAGTAGAAATTCACAAAAAAAACAAAGGTTGCTGGGACATTATAGTTAGGAAATAGAATTAAAAAACCTTAGAAATTCACTGAAAAAAACAAAGGTTACAGGGAAGTTATAGTTAGGTTCAGGTTTAACAAACACAAAACCATAGAAATTCAGCAGTTATAGTTATACTTATAGTTAAACTTATCTGAAGAAACTATAACTCTTGGCCTTGAGTAACTTTAGCCCATGAGTTATTCTTAGCATAAGTATAACTATAAACATAACTATAACTGCCAAATTTCTATGGTTTAGTGTTGGTAAAATGTGAACCTAACTATAACGTCCCTGTAACCTTTGGTTTTTTCAGTGAATATACATATATGTTTATATATTTAAAAAGTAGGACATGTACTTTTAAGTTTTACATGTCCTGCAGTGACTCAAACGGATAGTTTGCTGGCTTCCTGATCTGAGCCTCAGGGACACAAGAGGCCCTCAACCAGTTCCTGGGCCCAGCTGCAGCAAGTTCCTGACCCTCGAGTGGTGTCTTTCAGTTCCTGAACCCTTGGGGTGATTTATGGGCTCTTAAAATCAAGCTTTTTGGCTCTTTGCGACCGCGAACGGGCCAGTTCGCACCAGAATGGTGTCGTTCGCCCCGAAGTTCAGAGCTAGTCGCCGCCACCCCATCTCTTCGCACAGCAAGCATCCATTGCCTGAGGAGGACCACCACCACGAAGCTCCAGCCTGCCTTCCCGTGATGCCAGGCCTGCTCTTCATGCCACGCCGACCACCACCCACCAACCCTCTCCAATGGCAACAGGACTCTTAGCACAAAATTTGGGAAGGCAAAACTTCAGCGGGACTAATCTGGCACTGTATACGACCCATGCTCAATTGCTGTTGGCCTGAATTTTTGACTTTGACCTGGTCCTGTGCTGCCAGATAGCTGTGGTTGGCACTTTGCGCTTTTAGGCGCTATTTTACAGTTTATTCTTTAAAAATCATAACTTCCGTTCTACTGATTGGATGTTTGGCGCTTTGGTCTTGTTTTATTTATTACATTAAGCCCAATGTTTCTAACCTGGTGTGGAAACTTTTTGTGTGTTTTTTTCACTGTTTTACTGCCTGAGGTGTAGCACAAATACTTTACATATTGCCTCTAAGTTAAGCCTGACTGCTCTTTTCCAAGCTACCAGGGAGTTGAGCACAGGTTAATTTGGGGTTTGCTTGTGCCTTACCCTGACAAGGATTGTGATTGCTGCTTGACCTGGACTCACACCCCAGTCAACCAGTAGCCCAAGTTCTAACACCAATGGTAACCTCGTAAATGATTACCAATTTATTTTTATTTAGAAAGTTTTATATAGCACGAACATGACCACCGAGGGTATCAGAGCGCTTTACAGATTGTGCAGTAGGACGAGTACATGCAAACACAAATAATCGACATATCGACAAGTACATAGACTTAGAATGTCCAACATTCTCAAGAGCCTAGCATCTAGGACACAAAACAGCGTGGAATGGCCCGGGAGTCAAGTGGGGAAGGCAGACTGAGGCAGATATTTCTTCATCAAGAGCTCTTTAACTTCTGATTTGAAGAGGACAGAGGAAGGGATCACCCTGACTTCGGGGGAAGAGAGTTCCAGATCCTTGGCGCCATACCTGAAAATGTTCGATTATAGGTCTTTTTTTTCTTGAATTTTTGTGGTTTGAGTAAGAGGGTGCTGGCACTTCTGGAGGCTCTTAGACCACATGAGAGCTCCAGTTTCTGAGCGAGGTACATCGGGGTCTTGAGGTGGATGGCTTTGTGTGTCATGCATGCGATTTTCAGCTGTATCCGAGCTTCATAAGGGAACCATTTCAGAACTACAGGTCCGGAGAGATGTGGTTTTTTTTGTGCCCGTTACGAGCCTGGCCGCAGCATTGAAGGTCACCCTAAGGGGAGCCGTTTTCACTCTGGGCAGGCCACACAGCGTAGCACTTCCATAGTCCAGCTTTGCGATCACCAATGCTTGCACTGCAACCTTTAGGTCATGAGCAGGGAGATAGGGTTTGAGCTTCCTAAGGATGCTGAGTTAGACGTTCGCTCCTTTGTTGAGGGAACTGATGTGTTTTTGCATGTTCAGACTCTTGTCTAGTATGATACCCAGTGAGGATGCCGAGTCCACGAGGTGAGGTCTGCAGTTAAGAGCCGTAAGCTGATTCAACCATTGTTCAATGACCGGTGATTTCTTATGGGGTGAGATAAGGAGGAATTCTGTTTTTAGAGCATTTAGTTTCAGGTGGTTATGTGTCAGCCAGCTTTGTGTTTCCAGTAGGACTGAGTTGAGGGACTGAATGTCCTCAGGGGAGGCGATCTTCAGGTATAATTGAGTATTGTCCGCATATATGTGATAGTAAATGCTGGATGATTTCAGCATTTCTGTTAGAGGCTCCATGAACAAGTTAAAGAGCGTGGGAGAGAGTGCTGAACCTTGGGGAACCCCCAGCAAAACCGGTGCAGGATGGGACAGGGATTGGTTCACCTTGAAGCGTTGGGATCTATTCAGGAGGAACGAAGAGAACCAATTAAGCACTGGCCCAGCAACCCCATCCTGTGTTCCAGGAGGTCAATTAGAGTATCATGTTTGACACTGTCAAATGCTGACGAAAGGTCAAGAAGGATCAGTAGGCACGACTCATTGTGGTCCAGCATTCTTAACGCGTCATCGACAATGTGCGTTAGGGCTGACTCTGTGCTATGGCCCGAGCGGAAACCAGATTGGCATTGGTCGAGGAGTTGGAAATGGTCGATATGGTTGCAGAGTTGGGCAAGCACACATTTCTCCAGGAGCTTTGCTAAAGTGGGGATGTTGGAGATTGGGCGGAAGTTATGAAGGTCCGAGGGATCCGCAGTAGGTTTCTTTAAAATCGGAGTGACTTGACCCATTTTTAGGCAATCTGGAATAGCACCTTGCCGCAGTGATGCATTGACTATCGTAGTCCACAATGTTAGTAGGGAGGATCTAACTTCTGGGAAAAGGTTCGATGGCAACGGGTCATTGTAGTGGTTGGAAGGTTTCAAGCGTTTCTCGATAGGGAACTGTAGTGGTATTGTCCCATGCGTAGAGGTGACATAGTAGACGTAGCCAAGTAGTGTCTTTGAAGGATATTTATTAAGATCATAACATCTGTGGTGACAGCCCCACCAGGAGCAGCCTGCTAGCAGCTCAGCCCATCTTCCAACTGTCAACACTCACACCAGGCACCCAAGCATTACACTCATCTCCATCACACCAACATTCCATACAGAACATTCACACTGGCTGAGCAGCTAGGAGCTTTGTAAAAGGGAACATTTTAAACATTACATAAAGATACTACAGGAACCCTCACCGACTTATTCGTGGCATGCTTCATCATTGGTAATCTTACCCCTTCCTGGTAAGCTAATACTACCAGGACGGGCCCAACCTCTGTTTGAAGGAGTTATTTATAAGAGGATACTGAATATGACAACGGGTGAGGGAAACTAAAATAACCTGAGGGTAAACCTAAAGAATTTCTTTTAATTAAGGAACCCTGAGTAAGATTAAAAAGGTTATGAATTGATGAGTGATGAGTGTGCATGGCTCATACACCCATAGAGATGCCAACATGTTTCAGCCTGCTTTAATGCCAAAGCAGGTCAACAACTTTCATCAGGGCTAATGCAGACCCCTAACTAAATCCTCATTGCACACATTCGTACACAAGGAAAGATGTTTTGATACCTACTTTGTTCAAATCCAAAGGTCAAAGCAGATGCATAAAAATGTGAGGACATCACACTAGCATATATCCACTTGTGACAAAATACAAACAGAGAAGTGATGTTTCAAATGAGGAATGATTCTGAGCACAGCAAGCAACACAGCACACATGGGTGGGGTGGGTAAAAGATGCACACACTTCTATGTACCCTTACTAGGGAATGTCAAGTCGTCATTGTCGCAACAGAGAGACACCTTCTGTAGTCAGACACTTATATGGGAAATTGAATGTATTTAATTGATTCCTTCTTTATCAAATAATCATAACTTCACATGTCTGTTGCCATTACCCTTTGTACTCTTGCACATTTGTTCAAACATTGGTGGCAGTGGGATGGAAATCGTTTCCATAGTTTTAGTACCACAGGGTATAGTCATTACTGCTCGTAGTAAATGTACCCACAAAAGTGTTTCCATTTGTTGTCCATGAGTGCTGGAGAGATAAACAGGTTTAAACGTAGGAGGCAAATGGGGGAGATCATGCTTCTTAAGCCCTACGGTATCCTCATTTAAACTCTCTGTACACACCTACACATCATTTCTTTCAAAAAAGAATTGTTTTAAGTAGAGCATGCTAGGAATAATTAAAAATGTACACACCATTTCTCAATACAGAGTTAGGTTTACACAGGACTAAATCTTATAATTATATGCTCTTACTCCTAATCCCTCTTAGGTTCTATTGAACCAAATATCCAGTGCAGTAGTTTTCTTATGCACCCTCAACACTTACGCTACTTACTTTGTCAAGAGATTGTGTCTCTATTAGGAACCAAATAAGCCTACTGTCAGCCGTAAATCAGGTATTTCGGTGGATATTTACGAGTACTAACTTTTCGAGTGCGGAGTCTCCGCACATAAAAATACATATTTTTTTATTTGCAGAGACTCCGCACTCATAATGATACTACTCATAAATCCCTTTGTGAATTGCAAACTATTGTTTTGTTAAAAAAATATATATTGGCATTTCTTATAGACACAAGAGAAAAAACAGTCAGGGTGGGCACGCACCATCAAATATATGCAAAAATCAACAAGTACAAGGTATTCATGTGGTCTTACCCAAGCCCAACAGGTATAACAAATCACTGAGTAATGGAAGCTGGTGCTCGTTACAACACAAACTATCAGCATTGCTCCTACGGCATCTCTGGTGGCCATCGACAGAAGAGCAGGGCCCCACATAAGCAGAAACACACATGTAAACAAAAAAAGACTAAAAGAGAAATAAGAGGAAAAGATAAACAAACACAAGAAATCTTGACTCAGCATTTGGCAGGCATGAACATCTACCCTCAGTCAGTCACACACTGTATTTGTCAGGGTGGGTGGGTGGGCAACGTAGAAAATGAAGGACATCTACAGAAAGCTGGGTGGGTAGAGTTGTACCATCCAATGATTACAAATACGGTGTGATGAAGCAGATAAACTGCTGAACTCCTTAGTTGAAACATAAAATCGATTTTGAGAGAAAATGACAAATGTGCACAAATCGTGCTAAATATACTTGAAGAAATTTAGAAACAAATATTGAGACGACTTAGTCACTGCATCGTAAAAGCATGCAGAAGAGTGTAGATTAGACAGAAATGTTAATTTGATAACATAGGTTCATGTTTTGCTAAATGTCATCGGTATATTATTTTAATGTGTAATAAAAATCTGAGGGGCATATTCTCAAGGACTTATCGCCGATTTATCGGCACTTTAGCGCCGCAAAAGTGGCGATAGATTTATCGCCCTATTCTCAAGCTGGTGCAAACTGCCTATATACCGCCAGTTTTCCAGCGATAGCTGCCGTAAAAAACATCGCCACGGATGAGTGCGACAACTAACGCTAATGATATGCAGAGTAGGCGTTCCCGTGCAAAAACACACGAAAAAACCACTTCGCGAGATTCTCAACGACCAGCCAGATCCGCGATGTGAACCAAGAGCAGGCGATAAGGCGCGTTAGCAGCAGGGATTTAACACCTGCCTTTTGCTGGTGTTAAGCAGGACGACTACCTGCAGTATGAAAGGGAGCCCAGCCCAGAGCCACATCTGAAGACCAACAGATGCCATGGAGACAATGATCATGCAGCTCGGAGAACCAAGAGGGCCACAACACCCACCGCCACCACTTCCAGGCCCCCCCCCGGACCACTCCCCCCAGATTACCACCTAGGCAATGCAGGACAGCGGATGACCCTAAAACGCACCAGCCCCAGAGACTCAACGCCAGAGGAAGCCATTGGCCAACACAGGCTCAAAAGGACAACCATCCACCGCATCCTGACCCACATTGCCCACATGCTGATGGTACCAACACAGCAGACAACCCACATCCCCCGCAGACAAAGCTGCTGGCTGTGCTGCACCTGTTGGCCCCTGGTACCTTCCAACCAACAACTGCCGGAGTCGGAGGAGTCTCACAGCCAGCCCCATCAAACTCCCTCACATATGTCATGGATGCATGTCCACAAAAGCAACGGCGGGCCCCTGTATCCGCACCACACGATAGTTCCAATTCGTACTGCACCTGCGCAACCAACCCCAACGCCAACCGTGCTAGACGCCTCCGTGCCCCATGCCCAAGATCGTAGTAACCGAAATGTGGGTGCGCCAGGTCATGAAGTCCAGTAGTCAACAGTAGTGTAAAAACAGAACTTTGTTACAAATACACAAACAAAGAAAACGAAAAGCTCAGCCAACGCGTTCCATTCCCAAAGGGGAACTTCAACAGGGCAATGTGTCTTCAGAAACCTGTGGGAGAAATGGTGACAATGGTCAAACTTCCGTATAGTCACATGCCTAATCTGGTACAGTGTACTGCACTTGGACAAACCGGAATGCTCACAGGCATGATAAACCATGCATGAGAAGACCGTAACCGAAGTTCGTGTGGCCGTAACCGTCGTAGGAATGAAGAGGAAGGTAACAACCACACAAACTGCTGTTACGGTCACATCATGCAGGACTCATCATACCTGAAAGCATCACGATGTGTGTCAGCTCGATACCCCTGTCCCTCACTCCCCCCACACTGCGCAGGAACATCTTGAGACCACGCAAGGTAACTACGCCATAGCTGGCATCACGCACGTGTTGGGGGCAATTCACAGCACACATGTATGACTAGTGCCCCCTGCCGACACTGCACACAATCACTGCAACAGCAACCACACGCATGCCATCACTGTGCATACAGAAGTGGACCACCGTGGCCTGTCCACCAATGTCGTCGCAAACTCCCCAGGCAGTGTGCATGATCCCCACATGTCCGCAAGTCCGCCACCAACAAGCGCTTTGAGGATGGCCCCCTTGGAAATGCACTGCCCATCGGCAAGTACCAACTGAATACACCACACACCTCAACTCCACAATCCCCCAAATCACAACTGTGGGAATGCACACGTCACCAATCCACCACCAAAGTGACTACTGGATGTGTCTCAGTCTCCGCCACAACCTGCCCATAGGCCTACACACACGTGGCCGACCACCTTCAACATGCACATTCACACTGGAGACGAGGTGGCTATGTCCCAAACCAACCCGCGCACATCACGATCATCGCATGCAGGGTCGTGTCAGCAAGGGCGGTGCCCCCCCACCCAGCCATGAGTCCGCCGCCGTGACCGGTGGTGCCTGCGCGATCCTGTGTGCCTGCTGCACCCCAGCCCTAGTCCCCAGACCGGTCCTCCGCCCAGCGATGACTGGCCGCCCCTGCGCACCCAGGCCTCAATGCTCACCTGCCGCCACCGGCGTGTCTCCAAGAGGGCCCACCACGTGCCGGTGCATCCTCCTCAGCCGATCGCTGGATTTCGCGCCACAGGCCCCCAGCACACCCTGCGGCACCGCACCGCGGAGTCATGTGTGTGCTGACTGCTGTCTTCGCGTACACTGCGGTCCAGCAGGGCACACTGTTCAATTTGAGTCTTGATTCGCTGGACGCCGTATCGAGGCCAACGCATCATCGCAGGCTGCACACCCGCTCAGCTCTTCAGGTGCCACTGACCCTGTGCAACGCAAGTCATCGCCACGTGGCGGAAGGCCCATGTGGGCCGCAGGCCATCAGGTGCCACCAACTCAGTGCGCCACAAGTCATGGACCCTACATGATTGGGTCGCGTGGTGCGGACGCCATCATGTTGTCTCCGGCAGTGGGGAATGTGACGTGCTAGGCCCCTTTTATTGGCAGGGTCACATGTCCTGTGACGCCTGTGCTGGATGGGTGTGGTGTGGGTGTGAACCAGCCCTTAGGGAGTGGCTGTGGCATGCTGACAACAAGACCAGTGATCAGCAGATCACTAAGGGAAGACCTGGGACATGTAGCTTTGTCGTCCCCCCTCTGACAGTAAGCGGAGTGGACTGGCCTGGCGTATGGCAGGCCAGCGTAGGGGTGGGAACAATGAGCCCGGGGCTCTGGGCGTGCTTCAGTTCTGGGCTGGACATGGAAGTAACTGATGCTTGTGTCTCTGTTGTAGTGTCTACGCCACCCGGACCGCAATCAGCAATGTTGCACCCTGTGACTCAAGTCCCACGACATGAGCAACATGGACGTAAGGGGGAATCACTGACCCTACATTCATCCATACTCTCATACTTGAATGATAAAAGGCATGACACATCTGTGCGATTCTGAATGTTTAATTCACATCCAGTGGAGTGTTGCAGCTGGAGCAGTACAGGGCCATGCAAACCCCACTTCACAATATTGGCCTGTGGAGGGCCAGCCAGAGTCCTTCAGGGAATGACAAGTACATCGGAAGAGGAAGAGTTCAGTCCGCAGTCTGATCGCTGTGTCATTGGTAACCAAACAGAAAATGGCAGTCCATGTCGAGGTCCAAGGTGAGTGTCGTAGAGTGTATTGGGGGACAGTGGAAGGTGATGATGCAAAGGGCAGAACCAAGCAGAAACAGGCCATATGGCGGAGATGAATGCTACTGCCTCCTCCTTACCAGTAAGGTTGATTCGCCCGCATCTTCGTCCTCTGATGTCACATGTGCCTCACACGTGGGTGGTGGTGGAATGTCAGCCGCACTGTGAGGCACTGACACATCAGGGGGCGGAGATGTGGATGTAGAAGCAGCAGCAGCATTCATCTGCGCAAGGCCTTGAGGCAGCAATGCCATGACGATGTGCTGCAGGGCATGGAAGGTCCCAGCCGCATCTCACTGGTGTGCAGCCGTGGCAGCCATTCTTTCCGCCGTCATCCGCTCCATGTTCTCCATGAGCCCCCGCATGTGTCCCAACTCCCGGCTGACATCGCTGGAGCCACTATGACTAGACAGTTGTTCTTGTCTCAGTATCATGACTCCAGCGATGTCAGCCATGGATCATTGGAGAGCATGGAGCAGACTGTGGGTGTCCGTTAGGGACTGTAAGTGGTCCCTGATGGTACTCAGACCCCCATGTATGGCATCAAGTTTGGCTGCCATGAGGTCGAACCCCACCCGCACCTGATAAGCCATCTTCTCCTGGCACCCTAACACACGGCGTTGGAAGGCCATGTGTTGTTCGTGGGGGTCCTGGGAGTCAGCCGTGGTGGTGGGTGCTTCCTGCTGTGTGGTCTGTGCAGGGGGTGGGGTCTCCTTGATGCAGCTGGGCTGCCCTGCTCCTGGAGGTGAGGTGCCGTAGATGTCCATGAACTCTTGGAGGGTGTCGGTGTCGAAGGTGTGGAGGTCCTCTTCGTCATCAGTGAAGAGCTGTTGGGTCTGCTCTGCAGGAGGTGTTGGTTCTCCCTCTGCAATGTGAAGGGGAGATGCAGTTTAACATTGTGTTCACATGTATGTTGACGCATTGTACAAGTTTACATACAAACTGCATGACAATGTACATTGTGACTGTTTGGGAGGAGCTGCCTATTTGATGCGGGACAGTGGACATTTCGACAGCATCACGGATGTGTGTTTGTCCTTGTACATTATCATCTCACATTTCCCTGCTATGCCAAATGTGATTGGCCAGTTTCTACACACAAGCGGCACCAGTTGTGTCCTCTGTCCTGTTGTAAACTAGTTGCAGTTTGTACCACATTGTTGTCAATGCTGATGTGCTCTGGATGTCATGTGTGTGTGCTGCATTTTGGGAGAGTCGCCCCTGCAGCTTTGATTTTGCTGCCGCTTGTCCCTTTCAGGCGGTGTGCCTTTGACTTCTGTGCCCATACAGTACTGAGATGTTGCAGACTTGGGTGAATTTGGGTCTTGGTGGGAGTTGGGACTCTGGGGCATGGTTTGTCCGCAGATGTGTTGTTGACGTCAGGGGTTGTTTGTGCAGGTGGATGTGTCAGAGTGTGACCTGCTCCTTTACGGATGTGGTCCACACTCAGCCACCTCAGTGTGGTGGCGTGCACCATGTCATGATGATCGGACTGCAGCCATGCCAATCCTCATGCAGTGTCACTTGCATTGTCAGTGTGGCTCACGGACCCGCAGCTTTGCTGGGTTCAGCACATGTGCATGGGCTGGTTGTGAGATTGGTGATGTGTGGGAAGGGCCCCCTCTGGGCACATAGTCGACGGGGGCCTACTTGCTGTTTATAGGTGTGCTGCAGTGTGCCAAGGGGTTCAGGGACATGATCCAGAGTCATTGTGGGTGTGCACTGTGCTGTACTTACTTGTGCATGTGTGCCACTGTGCCCATCTCCCCCCGTCCCCCGAGTCCCTGGTCATTACTCACCCTGTTGCTGTTGTGTCAGGTCATGTTGAGCAGTGCTCGGTCCCCCAACTCCTGCCACCGTCTCCCCACTGATGACTGTGGCCACCATTTCTTCCATCTCATCCAGCTCCTCCTGTGGTGCTGGACTCCCACCCCCGGTCTGCATTGCTGCCTTATGGTTGTTGCTGAGTTTCTGCTTGGTCTTGCGCACATCATTCCAGCGCCTCTTGAGCTCTTCCATTGTCCTCCTCAGCACTGCGACTGCATTCACCTTGTCCAGGATGGACTGCCATGTTGCATTTTTTGTTGCCAATGACACAGTGGAGGTGACGAACAGTTGTTGATGGTGTTCTATCACCTCCGTGATCAGGATCCTGTTTTCCTGCGGACTGAACCGCGTCTTCCTCTTCTTCTTGTCCTTGCCCTTCCCTGTCCCCAAGGTCCCAGGCTGCTCCTCCTGGGGGCTTGTGGGGTTCTGGCTGTCCTCTGTACCTGCTCCGGCTGCCTCCATTGTGCTTCGCTGTAGTTTGTTTTTTGTTTGTGTTTTTTGTTTTCTGCTTTTGTAGTGATTTTTCCCGCCTGACGTGTGTGATTTGCAGGCCTGGCATTGCTTTTCGCTGATTGTCTTATCGCGGTTGGGCCCATCGCAACTTTTTTCGCGTTCGGGTTTGGATTTTCATCGCCGTCCCAGTAATGTTATCGTGGACATTTGACGCGTTATCGGGAGACTATCGCATGTTACCGCCGTGTTGAGAATACGACGTAAACACGGAATTATTTTCCCGCCATAGACGGCGATATGAAAACTTGCGTTAACCTATTTTGGCGATGTTTATCGCACGTTCTTGAGAATATCCCCCTGAGTGTGATGGTTCATGTGTTATAGAGATTTCATTAATCATCCCCTTTAAATAATAATGTATGTGAAGAACTAATAAAACTAAATGTAAGTTAGATGACCCTATGAATGTTTAATGAAATGTTTTGTTTCAATGCTATCTTTGTTCTTTTTAAAATGTGCACCAAGGGGGATATGTACAATGAAGTAGCGGAGTGAGGCGTTAGCCGTCAAGGCTTAACGCCTCACTCCGCCACTTCTGAAACGCAAGGCTGCACCATATTTACAATGATATGGTGCATCCTTGCGTTTCCCCTTGCGATGGCGCTTTACTTAGCAGTGTAGCGCCAACGCAGGCACCCTTGCACCATAGTGCAAGGGTGTCTGCGTGCATGGGAGGATTGTTTATGTGTAGGAAGGTGTCCCTTCCTGCACATAAACAATCCTGAAATGCCATTTTGTCACTTTCATGTGTGCTGCTTAATGCAGCACACATAAAAGTCACAAAATTGTTTTTTTTTTTTAAAGATTGTTTATGTACAGGAAGGGGGACCATCCTTTACATAAACAATCCATGGCATTTTGCTTTTTCCATGTGTGCTGCACAAGGCATCACACATGGAAAAAGCAAAAACAAGGAGAAAAAATGCATTTCTCCTCGTTTCGCCAACTTAACTTTATTTTGGCGCTGCCTCCTATGTACGCTGCCCTTGTACATAGGGGGCAGCGTCAAAATCAATGGGTATTGCGGTGGAACGCCCACTGCAACACCCACTGCCCACCCTCATTCACGCTAAGCATAGCGTGAAAGGGGGCCTTATGTACAAGGCAGCGTTAAGCCACGTTAAGTGGCTTAACGCTGCCTTGTAAATAAGACTAAGCCCCTATCGCCACCACAACGTCGATTGAAGTGACGTTGTGGTGGCGATAGGGGCTTGTACATATGCCCCTAAGTGAGGAAAGAGAAAATGGTGCTTCATGTTTATATTAACTTCAATTGCTCTGAAACTTTCAGAGAATAATCTTCATATATGTACTAATGAGAATTACTAGAAACAATATTAATAATTTATGGTTTGAAATACTTTTATATGTTGGTACTTTGAAAATGTAGCTATACGCAATAGTTACACATGCCATTTAAAATTAAATTAACTTGCTTTCTAAGAGCAATTAAGCTGAAAACAATATCTGAAATCATATTTCTCAATGAAAATGTATATTCAATACTTCATATTATGCTTATATTAGCTTAAACTCAATGCAGGGCTGCCTACTTGCATGTATTTTTCCTTGCTGCTCGACTTCGTTCTCATGGGAAGTTGTCCTGAAATTGCAAAGTGAATCGAAACTATGTTTTATTCAGAGAGTTCCCACTTGCATACGAGGACTGTTTGACACAATTTCTGTTACTTTGGGAACATCTGCCTGAGAAACTGTCCTTTCAACTTTGCTCATGTGCCTTTTGCTAAAGGATAACTTTGTTTAAGAGTAATACTCCTACTGGATGGCCTGACAGTAACGTACGGGGTCGATTTCGATCTCGGTCGGAAGGCCTCCGAATCGGATTCGGCTTTACTTGATCCGAGTCGGAGGCCTTGATCCGACCAAGTCGTACAGAGGTCTGGACGCCCAAGTACGATGCGAATGAACGCGAAATCGCCGACCGAATCATTTCCGGGTCCGAACCGCTCCGTACGACTCGTTCGCACTGGATTCGTACCGCGCAATGGAGACGTTTCACGACCGAGCCAGTACGATGCACGATCCGGACAGCCTCCGACACGTAAACGCTCTGGGAAGCGGACTTCGGGGGTCCGTGCCGGACCCCCCTTCACCCGTAGCCTTACGAGTCGGACACAGGGGGGACCCAAGGGTCCCCCCTATACATGCATGTACGGTGCGGATGGCACCGACGCGTACCCACTACAGGGGGCACCCTTTTGCACAACGTACCCATTGAGTCAATGGGAGCCCATGTACACGTCGTACGACCGGCTCCCATTGACTTCAATGGGAGTCCGACCGAACCGAGTCCGGCAGCATGCAGCCGCATCGTACTCGCTCGGTCGGACTGCAGGAGTCCAGCTCGGTCGTAAACAATCCGGATCCGGATCGGTGGGAGAGCTTTCCGACCCAGATCGGAATCGGCCCCTAAATGTGTCTTCTTTATGCTACAAGACAATCACCCTACACGAACTGACCAATGGATTGAGTGGCCTGACCAGATGAGGTGACCCAGGAGGTATCACCCACGAACATAAGGGATATTATATACATTGTGTAAAAAAGAGGGAGGAAACTTCTTCTTTCCTTTTGGAGATCTTGCACTATTGGGGACTGAGAGACATCATTCATTCCTTGCGCACTTTACTAGCTTTCCTTGGCTGACGCATACGCTGAGTGCGCTATTCCCAGATTCGTTTCCCCCATGGGAGAGAAACTTCAAGCTGATATGGTTCACACCCTTTCCTGAACTCTCCTAGAGCTTTGGTAATTGATGGCCCACAAGACCTAAATTTGATTATTCTGTACTCTCAAAAATAAATGCCTGATATATATGTATTTACTCTTCTTAAATCTACTGGTAAAATCTAACCATCCTCAACTTGTTTCTGTCTCTCTATGATTCATCTCCAAATAATTGATTGTGCATTCCAGTTGAGCATTAATGAGGGTGGGCATTCTAATGGAGAGATCTCTGGTCAACAGATTCTAATGTTACCAATCTGTGTAGCTCTAACTGAATTATTGGTTTGTATGATTTTAGTCTGACTGAATTTCTTCAGGAGATTTGGTCTAACAGTAATAATACTTCATTTGTAAAGCGTAGTTTTGAGAGTTATATATATGAATCTAACTATGAGTTTGTAGGTCAGTTATTCAATTCCTGGTCCTCACTGGATAACTAGATTGGATCTCCTATATTTGACTCCTCTTGGTTTGATTCAAGATCCATCGGAGGACCAAGTAAATGAGCCTGAGGTGTAATGTAAGGAGATAAAGTGAGACAAAGAAAATGGGCCTAGTGGCGCTACAACTGGTGTAACTGTCTGAACAGCGTGGTGCAAGCTGGTGGGGCTTTATTCTAAGGCTTGCCCTCACATGTCACCCTAGTCAGGGGAAGGATCTCCTCTCATCGCTAGCCAGAAAGGTCTCCAACACTTCTACTCAAGCCCTACAATAGGCTGTCGCTGCACCCCCCATCTCTCTTCACTCTGCAAAGCTGAAGCCTCAGCCCTGGCCCATAGTTCCAGAGAGGAGCGCCAGCAAGTGTGCTGGGGACCCTACCGTGACCACCAATGTAAGGCAAGTTCCTATTTGGCCAAAACTATGGCCAGGCCAAGAAACTTGTCCCCTACTCTGTGCTGTCTCTTCCGCAGATAAATGCCCAACAAACAAACTGCTATGCCACCAATGCCCCTCCTACCCAGTGTGCGCTCTGTGACTGAGATCACAGCGTCCCAAAATCGCCTGATCCTGGGGCAGTCCTACACCGTATGAGGAAACCAAGCATCTCTCAGGGCACATCTGGGACACTATATGTAATCTGTCTACTGCATAACATTGATTATGTTGGGTGTCAGCTAGATGGTGTGTACGTAATTCATTTGCATGTATTTAAAGCGAGTATTGCGTGCAACCTTGCAGACCTGCTCCATGGCTGTTTTCCCCTCCCTGTCTTGGAGCCTCCTGCCCAAGGCCATTTCCCACATGTGGGGAAGATCACCCGCGACCATTTCCAGCGCCGATTAATATACCCACAGGACCAACTTGCGCCCATGCCCAAAGGTCAGGAGAACTTGCAAGAAAATCATGGGTCCGGGGAGCCTCCTGGCCCCCATCCCACAGACTCTGCATGGCCACACTCACTGCTCCGTTTGTTAGGAACTGTGCACCAGGAAGTCCATCTTCCATCATTAAGGAGTTCAATGTGTTCAGTGTGCCCTCTGTGTAGCAGTCACCTACAGTTTCCATGCCCACCCTGAGACACTGTTCCAGTCTGCCCTCTATAAAGTACCCCGCTCTGCAGGTAGGTAGGCCCACCAACGGGATCACCAGGGCATAAAGTACCCCCAAGGTCCCAAGTGTCTCTGCCTGCCAACAACCTGGTCAACCACTGTAATTGCGCTGACAGAAAATACAATTCCATGTCAGGAACAATCAAGCCCCAGCTTCTAGCCGGCTTATGCAAGGTGGCAAGGCACACATGATTCCACCCCTCATCCCAGACTAGTTCCTGGAGTACAGCATGTAGGCCCAAAACCAACTCTGAGGGATCCAGACTGGGAGATTAGTAAAATAATACAGGACTCTAGGGAGAACTACCATCTTGGTGAGGGTCACTCTTGCCATAATGGGCAGTTTGAGAGACCGCCCAAGTTTTAGATTACTCCGAAGACCCACCAGCACTGCCCCCGTTAGCCTCCCTTGTATCTTGCTCATCATGGAACACTCACACCCCCAAGTACTTCAGCTGAGACGGGGCTTACTAGATGTGTCAGTCTATTACAGAGCGGGCGCAGCAATCCAGCCCGGGAACAGGGAGAAAGCGTCTGTTTTCTCCCAGTTAGATGTAAGACCAAGGCTTCACCCAGATAGGTCCTCTAACACGGTCATGCACCACTGTATACCTAAGTCAGGGTGGCGCAGATAAATCAACATGCCGTCGGCGTACAAGGACACTATGTGCACCTCATTGCACTGTGGTATACCCCAGGGGATGCCCTCAAACCTCATTATCCTAGCAAAAGGTTCCACTGCCAACACAAAAAGCATTGGAGAAAGGGGGCATCACTGGTGTGCCCGCAAAACGCCCCAAACGATTCAGAGATGCTACCTCCCACCCCTACACGTGACCGCGCATCTGGGTAAGGAAGGGCAACACACTGGCATCATCGCGGACCAAAATTCATTCTCCTCATCACTTCCTTCAAATAGGATTAGCCCAGCGTGCCGAAGGCCTTGCGCAAATCTACCGAAAATGCCAGAATGTCCCGGCATATTTCCTCCGGTGTCCTATCCAGGAGGCGAAACAATCTATGGATATTGCTCGAGGTGTTACGCTGTGGGATGAAACCATTCTGGTCATTATGGACAAGGGTGGCCAGATGATCATGCAGCCGACCCGCCAATATTTTACTTAATACCATTTCAGAGCTATCAGCACCCTCTCCCCTTGGCTTAGGTACAGAAACATTCAGAGCCTCCCGAGAGGTGGCCGGCAGGTGTCCCACCCCCAATGAATGGGTGTAGAGCGCAGCAAGAGTAAGGGTCAAGTCCCCCACATAAGTGCGATAATAATAAATTAGTATTCCAACTCCAAAACCAACAAAACTCACGGAAAGTGCTGGATAATAAACCCATAAAAATGACTATTCCAACTCCAAAACCAACGAAACTCAGAGGAAATGCTGGATAATAAACTATCTCCTTTTAGCCCATCCTAGGGGTCAAAGCAAGGGTCAAATACTTCCGTCCTGTGGTTGTGACGGAAAATCCCCACAGGATATGGTAAAGTTATGATGTTTTGCAGTTTTTATGATACCCCTAGGAAGTCTTTTTTAATCCTGGTTCTGAAAAAAGCAAATTTTAGGCTAGTGCGACCCGCTTTTATTGTTTTACAAATGCTTACGGGCAGCACTGTTTTTTACGTACTTAATTTTTTTAAGTCGGCTATTAGGGTGAGGTCCAACTGCGATTAATCAGGCTGTGTTACACTCACCCTTCCCCGCACTATGCACTTTGTAATGTCTGGCTTTTAGGTCTGACCCCTTAGAATTTCAAGAGTGGTGATATATTGGGCCCATGATTAATTTTTTCATATTGTGGTACTGTAGGTAACTCACCTGTGGCTTTGCATTTGTGTGTTTGCTTATTTAAGTCCTTGTCTTCTGGTATGCCGCTGAAAGGATTGTTTTTATTGTTTGTCTTTTGTGCTTTTAATATCTTAAACCGAATAAAGATGATATACAACTAAACTCTGAGAAAATGCTGGATAATAAACCATAATAAATTACTAATCCAACTCCAAAACCAACTAAACTAAGGGGAAGTGCTTGATAATAATCCATAATAAATTAGTATTCCAACTCCAAACCCAACTAAACTCAGGGAAAGTGCTGGATGATAAACCCCAAAAAATTACTATTCCAATTAAAAAACCAACTAAACTCAGAGAAAATGCTTGATAATAAACCATAATAAATAAGTATTCCAACCCCAAAACCAATTAAACTCAGGGAAAGTGCTGGATAATAAACCATAATAAATTACTATTCCAACTCCAAAACCAGCTAAACTGAGGGAAAGTGCTTGATAATAAACCATCAAAAAAATTACTATCTCAACTCCAAAACCAAATATACCCAGGAAAAGTGCTGGATAATAAACCATAATAAATTACTATTCCAACTCCAAAACCAACTAAACTCAGGGAAAGTGCTGGATAATAAACCATAATAAATTACTATTCCAATTCCAAAACCAACTAAACTCAGGGAAAGTGCTGGATAATAAACCATAATAAATTACTATTCCAACTCCAAAACCAAATAAACTCAGGTAAAGAGCTGGATAATAAACCATAGTAAATTACTATTCCAATTCCAAAGCCAAATAAACTCAGGGAAAGTGCTGGATAATAAACCATAATAAATTATTATTTCAACTCCAAAACAAAATAAACTCAGGGAAAGTGCTGGATAATAAACCATAATAAATTACTATTCCAACTCCAAAACCAACTAAACTCAGAGAAAGTGCTGGATAATAAACCATAATACATTACTATTCCAACTCCTAAACCAAATAAACTCAGGGAAAGTGCTAGATAATAAACCATAATTAGTTACTATTCCAACACCAAAACCAAATAAACTCAGGGAAAGTGTTGGATAATAAACCATAATAAATTACTATTCCAACTCCAAAACAAACTGAGATCAAAGAAAGTGCTAGATAACAAACCATAATAAATTACTATTCCAACTCCAAAACAAAAAAAGTAAAGGAAAATACTATATATTGTAAATATGACAAATATGTAAAAATATAAAATATTTCAAAACTATAAAAAAGAATGTAATTTTTTTTTATTTTATAAAAAGTAAAACTTTAACACATTTTTTTGATATTTGTTAAAAAACTAATTTAAATAATTGTATTGTTTTTTAAAAATAATTAAAAAATACAATTATTAAATAATATCTCATTAGAAAATTGAGACACCCATTGTCACAAAATTTTTAAAATATAAATATTAAATTCTAAATCACAATTAAAATTAAAACAAATTAAAACTTAAAATTATCCAAATTTTATTGAAACTAAAAAAATAAAAAACAAAAACAATAAAATATTTAAATAATTTAAAAATAATAAACCAATCATATATTTCTTATTTAAAAAAATATTTATAAAATATTTTACACGATTTACAACCAAATATTAACCCTAAAAAGAATTCTACATTTTAGAATATTTTCAATTTTAATATATTTATTTTAATTATTTCTATATTTCAATAATTTTTTCATTAAAATGTATTTATAACCAACATTCTTAAATTACTCCCCACACATATCCCCTATAAACCCAACATCCCACTCCTAAATTTTTACATAAAATTAAAAAAATATGAAAAATGTAAAATAAATATTTTTAAATTACTCCCCACCCTTATCTGCTATAAACCCAACATCCCGCTCCTAAAAATAAATTAAAATACAATAAAAACTAATAAATGAAATAAAACGAAAAAACGTACCTCGATATTTTCCACCATCGATATTCTTGACTCGATATTAATGCAATTCGATAATTCGACGTCGATATTGAGTCTCTGCACCTCCATGTAGGGATTGCCAAGCACAGTGTCCCCAAACCAGTCCGAGAAGCACTGTGTTGTGATCAGACAGTGTGCATGTGAGGTGTTCCACCCTGGTGACAACCCTATTGATAGCCGGGCTACTCAACCAATCATCCAGGCGGACATGCAGGTCATAAACAGAGGAGTAGTATGTATATCCCTGGGAGTGTGTGTGTGTCAGGCGCGTCATGTGTCCTATAGGCCCCAATGGGAACACCAACCCCGGGATTCAGCAGCCACTCTAACAGTCAGAGAGTCTGGGAGGGGCAGGATAGATCGGTCCAAGGCCAGGTCTGCTATGCTGTTATAGTCTCCCCCCCAGAAGCATCAGCACATCTGGTGTCAGTGCCAGCAGCGGGGCCAGGGAGTCATAGAACTGTGATTGAATAATCTTCAGGGCATATATGCTGCCTAACACCAACTTAAGTCTGTTAAGTCGTCCCCTAATAAAGATTTATTTCCCTCCTTATCTATATGGTCCATCATGGCGTCCAAGGGCATCCCCGGCCTAATCTATACCCGTATCCCACAGGAATAAGACAAAAAGGTTGTGGTGGATACCCGGCCCCTCCATCTGCCACCCATCAAATAGTAAAGCCAGTGCTGCAGGTGCTGTCCCCTTCCACCTGAGTCAAAGATTCCCAACTCCCAATTCCCAGGACAGTGTGGTAATAGCCACCCCCATCCAAGAACCAAGTAACCAACCAAAAACAGTTATCAACAATGTAAACATGCACAGAGAACTCCACTATGAATTGCAAGCAATCGTAAACTTACACAAACATTTAAGTTTACCTTTGTGAATCAGGCCCAGAGCATTAAGGTAGTGTATGCTGAGTTCCCTGAGGGCCAGAGTATACATAACGCTAGGATGCAAGGCCAGAGTTGCCGAACCGGCCATCGGCTATTTCCACAGGAGGCTGGAGGGTTGGTTTTGTTACTGGGGGCCGGATTTGCAGCAGTGCTGCAATATTGTTCCCCAGTAAAAAAAACAACAGCAGGCCAACATAATCTACACTGGCTTTAGGGTGATGTGACAGGTTCCGCCCCACCGAGAGGAGAGCTGGGAGTGTGGGAGGGGGTCTGGGGGAATTTTGTTATGAGTTTAAAAGCACCATCTTTAGAGTTTATTGTATATCTAGCAGTTTTCAGGCAACAATAAAGGTGCCAAGATATCTGTGGTGATTATTGTTCCTGCTGGAGAGCGAATACAGTTTTGTCTAGCTGCATTTTTGAGTCATCATAGAGCAATGTAGAGGGTTAATATGCCTGCTGAGATAAACGTGTACAATGCAGATAACAGAACTGCAGTTTATGTGCTTAGCTCAGTGGATTATTGCTTTTGTCAAAGAGATCCTTTGGTTACTTGCAGTTCATAAGTTAAAATCATAATGTAGCAAACTGAGCTATGAACTGCCATCCAAAACTTGCATGCAAACTGCATGGAACAGGTTAGAAAGATATTGTTTTCCCAGTCTTTCATTATCCTAATGTTGATAAGAAAGGTTTTTTTGGGTATAAATAAATTCTTACAAGTAAAGCCATCCCTAACCATTGTGTTAGGTTTTGAATCCTGGGTTTGTGCTTCTCCAGACTAAGCACTCTTAAAAAATGCCTACCAGTATGGATGACATGTGAATCCTTTACCTTGCAGTCTCCTTTGTCTTATTTAGTATTTTCTATATTCTGTTTAAACACATATGTGATTCATTGTCTATGTGTGTGATGTACAGTGCTCTGACACCGTTCACTGGTATGAGAGGTGCTATAAAACAAGTTAAATACATGTGAGAGAGGGGCCATAGAGAGATGAGGGGCACTGTTGAAGAGTGATAGTGAGGGACTCATTGAAGGGCCCCCACTGGTAGCTATCAGCGCCAAAAGTCAACTCTGGCCCTCCCTCAGCGAGAAGCCCCCTGCCTACAAATTGCCATGAGGTGACCTTGTTTTCCAGATCAGACCTCAGAGGCTCTGGGGTGGGGGTAATAGGGTAATAAATGGCCAGTGTGAAGTTCTACATTTTCTTTTCAGACTTTCCTGTGTAAATCACCTAGTGATTTGATAATGAGAAATATATGTATTGTAAATCACTGCAATATAAATTGTGGTGAGTAGAGGATAACAATGATTAACAAACTTTCTCTTCCTTGTTAATACATCGATACAGAAATTGTTTTTCAACATGCCTACATTGTCTTTTTTTGCACAATGACAGCGTGAAAGGGAGTCTTAACTTCACTTTGACGTTTTTATGCAGACTTTCTAATAGGACCTATAGCCCACAAAAGTGAAAATAAATGGCAAATTATAATTGTTTAAGTGGCTGGGTATCATGATGCCCTGTAAGTCTTCATTTACTATGCTTCAAAAGCTAATACAATTGAATATATAATGAAAAATGTGTTGTAGAATGCACCATTCTTGCTTTTTTTGTCCCGAATTTTCCTGGGGGGAAGAACTCCCAAAATCCTCTTGTAGTAGTCATGCTCTCTTGCTTTGCACCGTATTTGCCAGGGCTGCTTTGGGTTTCCAGTCTGGTCCTGCTGGAATGCACGGCTTATGATGTCAATATGCCAGGAATGATGGGAAATGCAGTCCTGTACCATTGAGAATGGCCGAACATTGCTGGTCTCCTTAATGTAAACAAGAGTGATCAGCCTCTCTAAGTTACACTCTGTTGTATCAAAAATATTGATTATGATGCAATCTGTTGTAATATAAGGGATCAATGAGAGATAATTGCGCTTTATTCACAGGCAAAATGCTGATTTGTGCCTTCAGTGAATTTTCGCTTGTCTTTATTTTAATAAGAAGGGCATCAGATAATCTCTTGTCTGTCTTAATGATAAAAAACTAACCAGTTCCCAGGTACGTTTCCAAGCTAAAAGGGCCCAGTTTTTTTTAAATTCCTTGTCATACAAGGAGATTCTTGGTTTGTTGGCAACAGTGTTTTTCAACGAAGTTATGACTGAGCATTTGAGGGACAATGCAATCGCATGTGAGCTTACTGTTACCAACTAAGCAAGAAACTTCTTAGACAAAAAGGAATTTTGAAAAGACAGCGCCATTCTAGCTTAGGAGTTCAGAAGGGTCTGGTTAGTGCTGGGTGGTACTAGGGCATTCCATGGCAACCACACAAGGTTTTTAATGCAAAGCCATATCTCCTAAAATATTTAGACTGTTCTTTGCTTAAGAAAATAACGCCTCCTAGAGGCAGGTGTAAAGTAGGAGAAAATTTGTAATCACTCCTTACATTTCACACATTCAGTGTTTGAAATGTTTTTAAAAATATCTAGGCATAGTATTTTGTACTGGAAGGCCACCATTCCTGTACAAAACTGTTGTAGCGTAGGTGTGCTGGGTCTAAAATCTATTCTAAAATCAAAGTTATACTTATTTTAATCTACCTATCAAACCTCTAGCTACCTGTCAGACTTCTTTGTTCCTCCGATGGATCTTGTTCTGTGCTGAAAGGGACTGGAATACTCGGAGGATGAGCAATTATCGAAAGAGGACCAGGAATAGGATAATTGCTACATTCAAAAGACTTTACATAACATTTAGAAACCCCCATTTACCATCTTGAGAGAAACATCATTCAAATGATTTACTCACAAGTAAATAATGAGTCAGAATCAGCAGAGTTTAGTTTAAGTCTCAATAATTTAGTATTTCATTCAAGGGTAAAGAACATTAAATTCAAACAGCATACATTTCTAGAGTTAACTAACACTAAATTTAATAAGGCAGTATCAAACTCTGCGAGATCCAAGGATGACAGTGTAGGAATCTTCCTCAGCCGAGGGAGCTTACAGGTGTCAATAGCATACAGATCAATAGGAAGTCAGTTAGGCCTCATACAAACCCTTAGGGAAAATCAGTGAGTCCCGAATGACCAGTTCCAGTTCAACAAGACAGTAATCTGTCTCAGTCTATCGCTGCAACATCTAAGTTACAGCAACCTGACGCGACCCTCTCAGCCGAGAAGGCTCCATTACGCTAGCATACCAGCCGGCAGCCAATCGCAGTATTACGTCACAGTTTGCGTTGTCCTTGCACATCTCAAAGCTGCAAATTGGGTGAGCCAGGCCAAGCCAGATTGGTCTTTCCAAGCAAAGTAGCCAAGCCACCACTTTCAGTTTCAAAATCTGTGCAATTATACTCCATCAATTCCGGGGAGACACCCATTGGCATCATCAAATTGTTAGACCACTCTGTCCCATTTGTTGTCTTCGATAGGATGAGATGATGTAGTAGGTGAAAAGTATACAATATGGAAAGATTTAAGAAATCCAAATTACATAGTCTCCTTAAAACCATTGTAAGTTTACTCATATGAACAATGATTTACTCAGAAAGTAAACGAGATCATGCTTTAGTATTTCCAATAGTTAGTTCTCAAGCATCTGTTCTAGCATGAATCAGTTTTATTGCGAGTACAGTCAAACTGTGTTGTAGATGTCAAAGGAAGCAATTGAAAATTAGAGCACAAGTGGCAACTTTACGAAAAGTTCCCATAGGCTTCAAACAACATGAACTTCAAAAGTTCATAAGTTCATGTTGGAGAAAAAAAGAAAGGATAAGAAGCAAAGTTTGAGGCCTACATGAAATACAGTTCAATTCACGATGTTAAATAATGAATCTCTCATTGCATAACACTATGGGGCCGATTCCGATTCGGGCCGGAAATCTCTCCGACCGAGCCGGACTTGGAGAGATTTCCGACCGAATCGGACCCTAGCAGTCCGACCGAACGAGTACGATGCGCACGTATGCTATCGGACTCGATTCGGTCGGACTCCCATTGAAGTCAATGGGAGCCAGTCGTACGACGCGTACACGGGCTCCCATTGACTCAATGGGCACGACGCGAACAAGGGCGCCCCCTACAGCGTGTTCGCGTCGATGCGGGTCGCACCTTACATGCACGTGTAGGGGGACCCATGGCTCCCCCTGTGTGCGACTCACGTGCCTACGCTTCCAGGGGGTCCGACACGGACCCCCAAAGTGCGGCTCCGACAGCTCCTTGGAGCCGGACTGCGCGAGTCGGTCGGAGCGGTCGCGATGCGCATCGTACTTACCCGGCCGGGGAACGTCTCCATTGCGCGGTGCGAGTCGTCCCCGTGCGAGTCGGTCAGAGCGGTCGGGTCCTGCGAACGAGTCGGTCAGAGATTTCACGAGCGCACGCATCGTACTCGCTCGCCCGGACGCACGTACGATTCGGTCGGGAAATAGGGCTCCGAATCGGATCCGGTTAAGCCGAATCCGATTCGGAGCCCTACCGGCCGAGATCGGAATCGGCCCCAAAGTATTAATCTCTCACATAAATGTATTAATAAACATTTCAATCAATCCATAATTAATTCATGTAAGTATGTGGTACTCATAACATTTTGAAAATGTCACTGTTTTACACATGTAGAATATATAAGTTTTCTTTTCATACATGTTATTAAAGCCCACATATTTTAAAAGTGCAATTGAAGAAAATTCACGGAAAACAACTTTAACTAAAATCCATGTAACGCCAACATTTCTTTTATCATTTTCAGTGCACACGTTACACATGAAATACTATTTTTCTCTACCATGTGAAACGTTAATTTTTGCTTATAGAATCTTTGTTATTATTATTATCACACTATTCAAATCATGAAATCAATGTCATTAAATTTGTTGAATTTCACATCTATTTAAAGGTAATCATAGAACATAACATGAACTTATTCTAGCATTCTGCATGCTTTTACGATGCAGTATCTAAATCAGAATTACATTTTGTTATTTTCCAGAAACGTGAAACTTAGCACACTTCGTCATCATCTATGTAGTGTAGTGTCACAAATCATTTTCTTTCTAAATTGTCTCTAATTTGTAAGAGGAAAACGTCTGCTCTATCAAAACCTACACTAGACTGCTCACACATACCTTTGCACTACAGTGCACAAGTGTGTGAGTGGCATTAGGCAGCCTTTAAGAGCACCAGCGTAGGGGAAATGAGCAGCTGCAGGCCATATTTCGTAAATATGGCACTGTGTTGCTCTCTTTCTCTAGCTCAAAGCAGCCCAATAAATGTGGTTGCTGCACTGCGTTGCACTATTTGTTTTGTAAAACTGCATCCTTATGTCTGTCATGATACAAAGAAGAAATTATTCCAAAGAATAATATGAATGCACCTTTAAGAAAAATGTGTCCCTGATGTAAAACACTGTATGCACTACAGGAAGACTTTTCATACATAATGGGTCAGTCCACTTATTTTTGAGTCACCATTTACAGAGGTAGTGGAGTTCTGTAAATAAGAGTAACCTCAAGGTCTCTGTATGTATGTATGTATATATGTATGTATGTATTTCCATGATATTTGTGAGAAATTTGGGTTCTTGGTTGACTGGGGTGTGAGCCCTGGTCAAGAAACAGTCACAATCCCTTGCACGCTGAACCACAAAAAGTCACCAAATTATCCTGTGGGGTAGCTTGGCACAAATAGCAGTCAGGGTTAACTTAGATGCAATGTGTAAAGTATTTATGCAGAAGACACACAATTGATGGACGGAATGCAGAACAAATCAAAACATTCACCCCCAGTGAAGAGATCTGGGTTAAATCCATCATTCTTTTGCTCACCATGCCACCCCAGTTTAGACCTGGCCATATGCAAATCCGTCTTGACCCTGTGCCTCATGGGAACAGTCCAGCCTGAACTGCCAAGCCAGGTCCTCCCTGGACCGGAAACAAGCATCCTAGGACCGGTTTCTGGGTTTCACCCCTCATCAGCCAGGACAGCTTGAATCCAGTGGCACAGTGAGCTCGGGAGCAACGTCTGGGCATACCCGGCGCACTTAGGGCTCCTTGTGTTTGCCTTGTTCGCCCTAAGTTGACAGGGTATGCCCAGACGTGGGTCCCTTGCTCACTTTGCACTGGATTCAAGCTAGCCTGGCTGATGAGGGCTGTTAGCCCGAAACTGGTCATAGGATGCTTGTTTCCGGTCCATGGAAGACATGGCTTGGCAGTTCGGACTGGACTGTTCCCATGAGGCACAGGGTCAAGACTGGTTTGCATATAGCTGTGTCCGAACGGGGGTGGCAAAGTGAGCTAAAGAACGATGATGGATTCAACCCAGATCTGTGACTGGGGGTGAGTGTCTGAAAAGTTTCAGCGCTCCGTCCATCATCTCCTTGTGTTTGCTTTGTTCGCCCTAAGTTGGCAGGGTATGCCCAGACGTGGGTCCCTTGCTCACTTTGCCACTGGATTCAAGCCAGCCTGGCTGATGAGGGCTGTTAGCCCGAAACCGGTCCCAGTATGCTTGTTTCCGGTTCAGGGAAGACATGGCATGGCAGTTTGGGCTGGACTGTTCCCATGAGGCACAGGGTCAAGACTGATTTGCATATAGCTGTGTCCGAAATGGGGTGGCGAAGTGAGCTAAAGAACGATGATGGATTCAACCCAGATCTGTGACTGGGGGTGAGTGTCTGAAACGTTTCAGCGCTCCGCCCATCATCTCCTTGTGTTTGCTTTGTTCGCCCTAAGTTGGCAGGGTATGCCCAGACGTGGGTCCCTTGCTCACTTTGCCACTGGATTCCAGCTAGCCTTGCTGATGAGGGCTGTTGCCTGAAACCGGTCCCAGTATGCTTGTTTCTGGTCCAGGGAAGACATGGCTTGGCAGTTCGGACTGGACTGTTCCCATGAGGCACAGGGTCAAGACTGATTTACATATAGCTGTGTCCGATCTGGGGTGGTGAAGTGAGCTAAAGAACGATGATGGATTCAACCCATATCTGTAACTGGGGGTGAGTGTCTGAAAAGTTTCAGCGCTCCGTACATCATCTCCTTGTGTTTGCTTTAAAGTATTTATGCAGCACACACACAGTAATAAAGTGAAAACACAACAAATGTTTTAAAAAAACACCTTGGAAAAGTAGAGTAAATTTTAATAAATAAAATTACACCAGTCAGGTTCATTTGTGAGTGCAGGAGTCAAAGCGATTTGAAGTATAAGTCATCCTGCCATGAAGGTCATGGCCTATCCTGTCCACACTTGAGTCCCCTTTGTGTTACTGTCTAGAAGCAATACTTAAACCCCAATAGCAGAACTATTCAAAGTCATGTGACCAGGACACTGGCAGAAGGCACAGATGGTTGGGACAGGAAAATGTCATCTTTCTAAAAGGGGCATTTTCCGAATTTTGACCCAAAAACCGACATTACTATTAAAGAGGTTTCAAAATTACATTTAATTTGAGTGAAAAACAGCATTTCTCTATGTGCTTCCTCTCCAACGCTAGCACTTATTAAATTTAATTGGGTAACCCAGCATTAAGCACTAGGAGAGACAGGCCTTACAACAGTGAAAAACTTCATAGGGGCTGCTTTCACTGCCAGGACATGTACAACGTAAGCACACATGTCCTTCTTATTAAATACAATGCACCGTGCCCTATGAGCCTTTATGGCCTCCCTTATGGGAGATTTATATGTATCAAAAAGGAATGTTTAGGCCTAAAAAAAGTTTGTTCTGCCAGGTTGAAATGGCAGTTTAATACTGCACTACAGCCTGCAATGGCATGCCTGGGACATGATATAAAAGTTTACTTTAGTGGGTGACACTATGAGTGCTGTTAGCCCATTAGTTGCATTTAATTTACAGGCCCTGGGCACATGTAGTACCATTTACTAGGGACTTAGAATAAATTAAATGTACCAATCAGGTGTAAACCAATTGTATCATATTTTAGGGGACAGCATATACTTTTTACTACTGGTTAGCAGGGAAAAAGTGCACAGAATCCTAATGCCAACAAAAATGGGTTCAGCAATAGAAGTAAAAAATCTGGGGCTAAATTTACAAAAAGGGCCAGGTCTAACAGTATCACCTGAGTTACATTAAAGGATTTTGCAAAACGTGTTTACAAACATTTGATTAAGGCAACGCACATCAAATATAGCAGCAACAACAGTGTCAAGTTTCTGCAAATGAAATGTATGCATATGAGTATGGTAGTATGGTGGAGATGTGTCACCTTACAGGGTGCCAATTGGAACACAGGGGCAACTGTATAAGTACACTAGAGGCTCACATTGAACAACAAAAGTAAATGGATCTGGCTAGCTAGCTAACTCTCTAGGTTATGGGTTGGTTTACATTGCAGGTTAAAGGTAACAAGAGTAGAAATGGATATAAATAAAAAATGTGTTGCTAAGAGGGATGTATTTCTCAGGCTGAGTCACCACCAGCTCAGCTGCATATTTAGTGTCACTTTCTCATGCCGCCAATACCCATCTCCAACACAGGTGTGGGGTTAAAAGGGTTCAGGAGATGTTTGCGGTATCTAGTGAGCTTTAGCTTTTGGAATTTTACCTCTGTCGTAAGGGGTACAGCGAGCATACACTACTTCATACTTTTGTAGATGTAGAGATCTTTGGGGCTGGCTTAGAGCTTTGATGCTAGTACAGTGAAGCAGCAGCAGGGCAGTCAACTAGGGGGAAGTGGGCTGCATTTATCTTCACCACTCTGAGCACAGTTTTGCCAGAAAAAAATCAGTAAGCTGCAAGGCCGCTCCAGCATATAATAACAAAGATGGGCACTTGATGGAGAGCCAATGCCTAATCACTGTACAGAGCACTCCATACATAATTTCAGTTGTCCAGTCAGTCAGGCTGCCCTAATGTTTCCATCCTCCGGGCACAGTTTGAAAACCCAGGAGTCTCTAAATACATGCTGGGATTCAGGTTGAAATCTTTAGGGGAACTCTGGTGGAGAGCTACGTGGATTGCTCCAAAATATCTTTACATTTTAAAAAAATGAACAGGAACAAATATATGTGTGTGGGGGGTGGGGCGGTTCTTTTGTGGGTGCTACTAACCATCATGAAAATCATTCATACTTTATGACAAATTTTCTTGAACATCTCTGGGTAACCCTGATGTAGGTACACTGCCACAGATCGCCATTTTCTTGTTAACCACACAAAATGCCAAATGAGATTCTAAAGAATGCCCCAGTTTGTACAGTACCATTTCCAGACCCATTTAACAGCCAACCCAGCATTTAAAGTCTCATTGTCAGGATACTTCCTGTTCTCTATCTATCCTTGTATAAAAAGTACCATTATGATGCCAGTTCCCCTCACCCAATACACGTTTTTGTCATGTTCTTTGTATGTTATGTGTGGGGTGGAACATTCACCCGCTAGAGAATAGGGACATGGATAAATGGCCAACAGATTTCAGGAAAGGTGACTGTTACTGAATATCATCTGAGAGCACAAATTAACATGAAATAATGTTCTGTTTCATTATGATTATCTGTTCTTAGTAAAGTTATCAGAAGTTGGTGCAAATAACACAGCTTCTGAAATGAAAAATATGTTTTTTACACTTGGTGCTAATAAAGATGGTAAAATACAAAGAGTTCTGATTTTACTTAAAGCCAGGGAGCTGTGCATAAAGGTGTAGAGACACAAAGCAAGATTGGTTTAAAAGAATGGAAGATGCCTCTGATTGGAATCAGAATTGGTTGACCCAGATCCTTGGTGTTCATGTTTCCAGATATGAGCTAACTTACAGTTGGACAGCTGCACTACAGTGTTGGAGCACACATACTTGTTTAAGATAGAACAAAGCAGGGTTGAATCACAATGGAGATCGGAGGCAAAATGGAAAGGCATTGAATCATAGAGCTTCAGAAGGCTCACCTCTAAACTCTAGTGGCATTGTATGAATTCACAGTCATCTGCATAGCTCTAGAAATACAGGCAAATGATGCAATCATGGTTTCTAGTGGTTGACTATAGACAATATAAAAGAACCAAGACATAGCTGCACCTTGGAGGATACCAAGAATCAGAACCTAACGGTCTGAGAGAAATAGTGGTGAGTTCACTATTTGAGAACTTGAGGTAAGGGAGTAATGACACACACCTAGGACTGGTTCTGGCACATCTGCCTTGTTTAGTGATTTAACAGTGGGGCATAATCCTCAGTGTTGAACACTGCAGAGAGGAATAAGGAGCCAACACATTTTTCCTGTTCCAGCCTGGTGTTAAGTAAGATCTTTAAAAAAGACCAGCTTAACCCATCTCACATTCCATAAACCTGTTTGCTGGGGGAGGCTTCATGGATTTCTTGTAATCTAGTGAAAGTATGAATCCACATTAAACACATTCTTGTAAATGATTTTGGACAAGGTGCTTTGGAATCAAGGGGCACTTTTTGACAATGGAGGTATCCACCCACTTACCAAAGAAACTGGTATTAAACAAAAATGGATAGTTGGGCAGAGGTAAATATTTTTAATGGGGTTTTGATCTTTTCTCCCACTATGGAATTTTAACAACACAAAGAGATCAGAAGATCCTGGGATTAAAGTGTGGGGAAAGAACTAAGACCACACTAGTTCTAAGCGTGTCATGTAAATGTTTTCCTTATAGATGTATACTTTTTAAAAAGATATAATGTTCTTGCGCACACTATGTGGCATGCTTAATTATTGGGCACCCTCTCATCTTAATTGCAGATCGCAGGTAAGCCTAATTGAAAGGTCTCTGATGGTGTATGTGCAGAGCAGATGTGAACACCTATTGTATACTGTTTGTGTTCATTGTAAACAGTTTAATGATAGCTAAAGGCTATTTGGGCATCAATATAATAAGAATTTTAGTTCAAAACCTCCAAAACCTATGAGATAAATTGTCAGAGCACATTTGTGGTGCATGTTATTTGGTGTATCTGTGGGAAAATATATGTGGGAAGCACCACACAACAGTTAAGAGATTGGATACAGGAACATCGAAGGGCTTGTCTAACAAAGTATGCTAGTTATCCCTTGGTTACACATAAATGTACACAGGAAGTGACTGGAGATCACTCTACCTTTCATGGTATAGATTTTGTGAAAATTGATCCAAGATGCGGGGACAGATGTCTTCTCCTAAGACACGTAGAGGCAAGATGGTTATGTAAATTAAGATCAGTTGAAATGGGTTTGAATTGGATAAGGAATTTCATTATTTTTTAACTGGTATGAATATGAATTTGTTGAAGATCATATGCCATTTGTATTTGGTTACACAATGAGATTGGTGGATTATGTGGTATGGAGTCTTTTCTCCTTGTCTTTATTAACTGTGAGTTTTTTTTAACAATAAGGGTGTAATATGATGACCTGAATAGCAAATTCTCAGAATGGACATGTTTCCCCCTAATGACTTTAATCTTTAAGTAATTTGGGTTTAAATTTGATGTTTCTTATATATAAGTCTTGTTTGATGAGATTACTGCCATCTGTTGGATGTTCGTGGTTTGATATGCTTTTGGATAACTGTGGCTGGATGTGTTAATGGATATATGTTGATGTATTATATTTTAAACAATAAGGGTTTAATAAAGTGCCCATAATGATGTGTGTTATATTGTATAATTATTGTTCAAAGATGGCTGACATCAGTACAACAATGTGACATTGAGTTGGATCTGTGAGGTTGATGTAATTGAGGTGACTGTCATATGGTAAGATATGGAGTGATGAAGTATTTTTTTATGCTGCTGATACGAACCAGATATGGATATACTTTGTTGTATTATATTCCTTGAGCAATAAAGTCTTAATAAAGTGCACCTAATGGAACGGGTATTTTGGTATTTATGTTGATGTACTATATTCTTTTAACTATAAGGGTTTAAGAAAGTGCCTGTAATGATATGTGGACTATTGGGATACTTGTTGTTTAAAGATGGCAGCCATTCTTGCGTCCATTTGCACCTGTGAGTGCGGTGTAATTGAGATTACCGAAACATGGCAAGATACGGAGTGATAAAGTACTCTGTGTAACTGCCATTATATTGATGATTGTAACTAGATATGTTCATGAATTTACATTGCTGTATTATACTCTTTGGGCAATAGAATGTAAACAAAGTGGCCCCAAAGGTATGGGCGCTACTGGTATGAATACAGGTGAAAAATGGCTGTCAGTTTTACACTCAAATTGTATCCATACACATCTGGAGGGGATGTGGATTCCTGATGGATCCATTTTTGTTTAAATAAGTGGGCCAGGCTTAAGTCGAACTCTTTGGAGGACAGAATGTTACTTTGAAGAGCATACAATGAACACGGCTAGGTGCATGAAGAGATTTTTGAAAAAATTGTGTTTTTTGTTTTGGATTCAATGTCTATCTTTTTCATTTAGATCCATTTTATTATAACAAGGGATTGAACTTCATTGTGGAGTAAAATGGGACTTGTAGAGAATATGTCAAGTTAATAAGATAATCATTAAGAAGGATTTTAACGCAACATTCATTGTAATGGACATTGAATGTAGCGCATACTAAAAGCACTCCATGATCACAGCTATCATAGAACTTGACTATTAAGATGATTATGTCAAAAGATGTTTTGAAAAAAACATCGGCTTAGATGAGTATTGCATGTCACGCTCTGGTTGAGAAAGTTGAAGAAATATTTTTATTAACAGAAGATGTGGTGTGGTGTGGTTAGAGAGGGTCTGTGATATAAATGTTGTGCTAGTTGGTTTTGAATGTTATAAGAAGGTGCTAGATGAGAGATTGTGGGCTTGTATGATATGGAGATACGGGTGAATATATATTGAATAGGCTGTATATCAGAGCTTAAGGATTTGAGTGAGATGTATGTGAAACATCCCCCTTTTCTCTGTTTAGCATGAATGCCTCCCTTACTTACTAGAAGTATATTCTATAAGAATGGTGTAAAATTGGGAGCAAAATGATAACGAAATACATAAATATCAAATGATGGTTCAGGAAATATATATAAAGATGGAAGGTAATCAATGTCCCATTTGTAAAAAGGATTGGTGTTAAGATGGGAGGTGGTTAAATCGAGTTTCAAGATTAACTAACATCTAAAATGTGATTATAACCATTGAATTCCGTGTGTGTTAGTTATAGCAAATTGTCTTGGGAGGTGAAACAATCACCAATCAAATTTGTGAAATGTTTTACATTATTTTATATAATTTCAATGTATGGACCTTTTCCTGGACCATAGGGAAATTAATTTGGTTATTTGCTAACTAGGTGTGAATGATAGCTGGCTCGATTTTAAGTCTTGGTGATGATTATATGAATATAAATAATGTCTTCTTTGAAAAAAATTTAATAAAAACTTTTCTTACAAAATTTTAATGAATTTTTATATTTTCTCTGTTCTGCTAGTTAACTTGTCCTATACCTGCCGGTATGGTTTTGTGCTGATTTCTTATAGTAGGTTTTCTACTTCAATTGTTATATGTAAATACAGTCATGATTTTTAAATTGATTGTGTTTTTAATTATTGTAAATAAATCTTTTTCTGCATTTTGTAAATTGCAGCCCTGAGGAAGCCATGTTGTGTAGATAACGGACTACTACATATAGTAGTGATAATCCAGTGTAACATTGTTGTGGTCTGTTCTGTAAAAAGATTTTATGAATTGTTTATGAACTGTTTTGATTTTTAAACATTTTTACTGTTGTACACAAAACATTTTTACTGTTGTACACAAAATTATTTTTCAATAACGGAGGAGATATTTTTACTAAAAATAAGGCATATACTTTGGATGCATTGTATGTAAGTGTGGGAAGACTATGATGTGGAGGCAGTAAGTGAAATATTAAAATCAACATGGGGAACAACCTTTTGTTATCTGCTATTTTAACCTAGTTCCCTTTTTTCTTGAATGGTTTCTCTCAAATTTGTTTTTTGGGCTACATCTGAGAATGCCTTCAAGAGTTTTTTAAAGACCCACCTATTTAGAGAGACCTAACGTTGTATGGTACCTCTTTCTGCCCGCTCTTAAAACTGAGTCTTATTTTTACCTAGCGCCGGAATGCTCCTCATGGAGCAGCTGTTTGTGCTATACAAATCTTTTTCATTATTTCATTCATTCATTCATTTAGGTTAGGGTGTCAGGATGCCATTATGGAAAGTCATCTAGGAAGGGTTTGTTTGCTAAAGAATACTGTAAAGAACTGTTAGTACATGCCCCAAATGTATTCAAGTCTTTCTATGAGATGGACGAGATACTGAGATTTGAACAAGAAGTGGATGCAGTGGGGGGGTGTGGCTTGCAGCCAACCGAAATGGCCGCACTCTGAGAGGGCTCCGGTAGCCGCCCGCGGAAACCGTGAAATATCCTCTTCATTTATCTGGAGGCCATAGTTTAGAGCCCGGTCTGAAAGTCCCGGCGAGCTCCGGATTGCCAGAGTCGTTTTTTGAGCTCCGATGAGGCTTTGTTGAGCTGCGACGACCTTCGCCGGCCAAGACGCTGCATCCTGCCGTCCCCGTCGGAGAAAGCCGTTGCATCATTCCTTTGGAGGAGTGACAGAGACGGAGCAGGTGAAGCCTCAGACCCGAGGAGCCTGTGGCACTGATCCGGCAGACCAACCGGAGTCCGGCAGTGCAATCACGAGACCAGACGAGCCCTGCCCTGAGCCGAAAGAGGTCCCGGCCTTGCGGTGGCTGCCCCATCAGCCAAGAGTGTGAGGAGGTGAGCGCGGAAGCCGATCGGCCCCGGCCGCAGAGGCCTACGCGTTGCCAGGATTGCTGCAAGCGGCTGAGTAAAAGAGACCCCATCAAGAGGTGCCGTCTCGTGGCTTAATATCGGATGTGAAATTGTGGAAGCGGAGTGCCATACAGGTAAATTAGTCTACATTGCATAGAGAACCCTGTAGATAATATCCGATGGTGACTCTAGCACTAGCCGGACCACAGGTGGCTATCGGCGCAATAGGCGGGGAGCGAGCCTAGGGCGCGTCAGCAGGAACAGGAAGGTCTGGGCTGTGTCCACCTAGATGGTTTTCTTAAAACTCAAATGGATAACCTCAACAATAAGGCTGGGAGAAGCTGAGCAGATTGGGTGAATACTGCAGTTTGAAAGATATACGAGCACCCTAAAACCCCGATCCGCACTTAATCTGTCAGTCACATCACAGCATGGGTAACTCACCCAGTGAGCACATTCTTGGGGCACGAAGTGACGGAGACGTGAAGTGTGGGGTGAGGTACTGCCATCCAAGATGATGACACATAAAGGAGCCAAGCTGACACACCAGACCAAACTCGATAAATTCACCCACCCCAAGCTGGATACCCACTCAGAAGCGGGAGATGATCAAAGACAAAAGCAAATGAATGAGGAAGGAGCGCCTACCCTCCAGGACATAATGGCAGCAATCCAAGGTGTACGCTCGGCACTGGAAAGCAAAATAGACACTGTCACGACAGAGGTAACACTGATGCACGCAGACCTCCATAACCTGGGGGACCGGGTGCGAGCTACTGAAGATTCTATCACTACGCTTCAATCAACTACTAGTCTCTTGAAACCACTGCTCAAAAGCTCCAATTGCTGATGAAGACCATGGAGGAGAGGCCTGAAGACCATGAAGGGCGTGCACGTAGAAATAACGTGTGCATTTTAGGGGTGCCGGAGGGTGTCGAGGGACCATCTACAGATCTATTAGTTGAAGACCTCATTACAAAACATCTACAGCCTCGCGCCCTCTATGATTATTTCTCTGTGGAGCGGGCCCACCAAGTGCCCAGAGGCCGGCCGGGGGCGCCCCCACGTCCTATTCTGGCCAGGATTTTTAACTTTAGCGACAGAGACGTCATATTGAAGATGGCCCGCACAGCCCCTCCACTGAAATATGAAAACTCCACAATAACCTTCTTTCCGGACTTCACAGCCCAGGTCCAGAGGAAGCGCTGCTCCTTTCTGGAGATCAAAAAAGTGCTTCGTGAAAGAGACCTGAAATATGCGATGCTGTTACTGGAAAAGCTTGGGTGGTGGCAGAGGGGAAAACGTGGTTTTTCGATTCCCCAGAGGAAGCCTGGGAGTGGCTGGAGGGTTGGAGGACAACGGGTAAGGCGCGTTCCGACCCGCACCGACAGCAAGATGGCAAAGAGAGGCGACACCCGCGACATCATCAAGAAAAGGAAGTATCAGGAGATGGGAACTGAGGCACAACTGCTCAACCATAGCTATAGCGATAACTACACAGGAGGACATCTGTGACACTTGTAGAACCAAATTGGGCACAAGACTTACGCAGATGGCCCAGATGGGGGTGGCCGCCTGGAGGCGAAGAGACCGACTCATCCCAGAACTGATCACTGTGTATTGGAGATGGGCTACAGAAAGGGTCGAAGATCCTATTGGACTCTAGCAACATAGCCTTGAACTCGTAAAATGATCATATGAGTGTGTGAAAGGGTTGGAGTGGGTGAATGGCCGGCAGTGATACGCTCCCCGACAGTAAGTTATGAGGGAGGGGTTACACAGGCACTCTGCAAAGTTGGGGGGGTGGGCAGTTCTAAGTCCACAATGCAGGGAGGCAGGGAGGGGGGTGGGGGGAAATAGTTTGACGGTTGGGATTAGTAAAGTTTCTAGATCCACGAAATGGTTTGTAATGGTAGCAATGCACGATAGAGGTCTCAAGAAATTAATGGCTACAGAACAGGAGGTCGGCCTGAAAACCTTAAGGGTAAAAGTAGAGAGACCCCCCATTTGGGTATCCTTGGCATCTCTCTCTCTCGAGCGACTTGGGCAGATACACACTACCATGATCAGAGATAAACCGTTAGTAATTTTAAAATCCTATCATGGAACGTCAACGCCCTTGGAGATAAAATTAAAAGAGGGGTGTATTGCAATATTTGAAGCGTCAAGTGCCTGATGTAGTGCTGCTACAGGAAACTCACATAAAGGGAGATTCTTACTGTGCAATAGATGGGGCTATAAATTAGTGGCCCACTCAGGCTACACTAGGGGTTCAAGAGGAGTGGGTATCCTGCTTGGTAAATCATTCCCATTTACGATACAAAAAATAACATGTTATTCACAGGGATGCTCTGTGACACTGTCGGGACACTGGGAGGGTAGACTCCTACATTTCATCTCCCTCTATATTCCCTCAAGACTGCATACATCCACTCTCGCTGACCTAGGTTCACACATTATCAGCTTGCCGCAGGGGGAACTCTTAATAGGAGGTGACTGCAACGCCAATGGAGATATAGATCGTTGGCCAGCCAGACTGTACTATACCTCGGGAAAGGCCTTGGCTGAGTTCTTGTCGGCCATGGGTCTTATTGACGTGTGGCGGACACGCAACCCCTAGGCCCGTCAATATACCTTCCACTCAGGGGCCCACGGCACTTTATCCCGTATAGACTACATGTTTGGTGAGGCGGGACAACTCCCACTATTCGATGATGTGGTCCACCTCCCCAGGGGCATCTCCGCTCATTCTCCACAGAGTGCAACATACGGGGGAGGCACAGGGTACAAGAGTAACCGGATGGCGATTAACCCCTGGTACCTACAAGTGCCATCTGTTAGAGCAGGCTTAGTGACAGCAACCATAAACTACTTTGAAGAAAATAAGAAGTCAGTGGACTCAGCCCAAATAGTATGGGAGGCCTAAAAGGCAGTTATCAGGGGCCAAGGAATCTCCTTGATAGCCGGCCACAAGAAAGAAAGGCAGAAACAACTGTCAGAAATAGAAGCGGAAATCCAAAAGTTAGAATCCGAGTTGCAGAAGTCAATCTCCCCAGACGTACAACATAGATAACAAATCAAATAGAGAGCGTATAAAAACATTGCTGAAGAGGCAGCTAAAGCACAGAACCGTGCATCCCAACATCGAATTTATGAGGTGGGGGACAAAGGGGGTAATTTACTGGCATGGCTGGATAAGAAGGAAATGGCCTCCAGATGGGTGTTTGAGATTAACCCAGATACTGGCACACCATTGAGAGGTAGGCAAGAAATATCAGACGCCTTTGCGGCATACTATAAACATCTGCATACACCATCGCGATTGACCTCTCAGGCCGATGCGCATGAGCTATTGGCCACCGTAGGTCTGCCGTCCCTTGGGGTGGAGGACAGGGAGAGGCTAGAATTGGACTTGACTGAGAGCAAAATAGTGCAAGCAATAGGGGCCTTGCGATCCGGCAAAGCAAGGGGCCCAAACGGCCTACCAATTGAATTGTATAAACTAAATGCGTTGACAGTTGCCCCACACTTATCACATATGTACCAAGAAAGCGTTCAAAACGGAAAACTGCCTGACGACCAGCGATTAGCTAATATAGTTCTGATACACAAGACTGGGAAGCCGCCAGGAAAGTGTGCATCCTACAGACCGATATCGCTTCTAAATGCAGAAGTCAAGATATTAGCAGAAATCCTGGCGGCACGCCTGGCTCCATTGCTGCACAAGTTGGTTCATCCTGACCAATCAGGATTTATGCCAGGAAGAAATACCTCACTTAACCTTCGGCGCCTCCGTGGTGTGTTGGGAAGAGCCAGCACTATCAAGGAAGAAGCAATCGTAATGTCCCTAGATGCTAAAATGGTGTTTGATATGATAGAGTGGCCCTTTTTATTTGCGGTTTTAGAGAAGTTTGGGTTTGGGGAGAAATTTTTGGCGTGGGTTAAACTTTTATACTCAGAGCCCCTAGCACAGGTTTTGGTCAATGGGGGCAGATCAAGACCTTTCCAATTGCATAGAGGGACGAGGCAAGATTGTCCCCTCTCCCCATTGATTTTTGCCCTAGTTCTGTAACCATTGGCGATTTGGATAAGAGGCGACCCGCTGATAAGGGGACTAAAATGGACGGAAGACTGGAAAGACAGAATCTCCCTTGACGCCGATGATATCCTTCTTTACCTGGCGAACCCCTATTCTTCTCTACATAGGACCTAATAGCGGGAGAAAAAAATCTGGGTCACACTGGGCTTTATAGTGGCTAAGCGCAACATTGCGAGGAAATGGAGGGCGGACTTGGCGCCAACATTGAAAGATTGGAAAAATGACATGGATTGGTGTATGCAGGCCGAGAGGGTGCCCACATAAATGGACCAAAATATGGGGAAAGTGGAATACAGCGAGGGGGTTGCTTTGTCTGCCTGTTAATACCAATTCCCCATTCGCAGAGGAGTGAGAGCACAGCACAGAGTAAACAAATGTTGCAAATTGATTAAAGTGATGGGAGATAATCTATATGATATGAGGCCAATGCTGACAGTCCTCTTGTATAATTGTCGTGCTACCTATGAACATGTACCAATATATGACTGGATTTTGTATTTTATATATGACCGCATGCAATAATATAAAAAAGAGTTTAAAAAAAAAAAAGTGGATGCAGTGGCACAACACAAAATGATGCCCCCCCCCCCGCAGAATATGAATTTTTATAACTAGCTCCACCTTAAGACTTACTCGACGAAACTCCAATATCCACACGTATTTCTTCTTTTGGTCGACGAATCTTTGCCACTGTGATACAATGGAGCACAAACTGAATACATTGCTAAAATAATCATCAACTTACAGCATTTAATGTTGTCAATGATGAGAGATTTGATGAAGTTTTAAAGTTTTATTTCTCATTAAAAAGATTAGTTCATATTGTATTTTCTTTTATTCAGGTTAGTTAAATAAATCTGTTTACAGAAATAGTAACAAATTCTTACTAGAGACAGCATACATAAAAAAAGCGTGTCCCATTAAGGAATTTGTCCCAATCGTAATCTAAAGAACCTAATCTATCCTAATGAGAACTCATAAAGAGTTCCTTTGGAAAAGAGCAAGTACATTTAGGAAAAGCTAATAGCTATTAAGGGTCGAACTCCTCATAAAGAGTAGTTCTGGAAACTCAGCTGAGTTCCCTAACAGCCGCCTTAACAACCGAAATATTAGGTAAAAGAAATAATCACAACGGTAGCTATGATTAGCATAAAGATAGCAAGTCTCCTCACAAAGGGTAAGGAAATCAAGTAAAATCACATTTAGCAGTAGCTTATGGCAATTCTGGGCAAGAGTTGCACAATAAAGTGCTATGGGGCATGGCATGGAAGGTGTGCATAGAATGCAATGCCTCTCTAGCTAGGAACATGTACTATATAGAAAAGCACGAAACATGTTGCAAACTCGAACTGTTGACTTCATCCCTGGCCAGTGGGAAAGGATCTTCCAATGGTCTGTCATCTTCTTCCTTGATTCCCATGGTAAACATCCATGTCAACATGTTGTTGCTTGAAAAGCCGCAACAAAATGGTACAAAAGATACATCTAGGAAGGTTCTCATGAGAACCTTTAGCTAACCTACTCTGTCAGCTGCTCAGTGTCCCATTGTGTAGCAATGGGCTACACTTTGAAATGAAACATTAATATCTAGTGTGTCCTGGTTAGATCATGGAAATCGGAGCTCATAGCAATCATTTTCTTTCATATATTTGTTCATTATAAGCATGTGGCAGAGAAAACTATCTAAAAACCATGAAATCATATGATGTGAGATGAAAAGAAATAAATTTGGCAGCAAACAGCCCATTCCAGGAAGATGTCAAGTTTTACAGATCAATTATAACCTTAAGTCAGCATTTGAAGAAACCATTTATTTTTTATTAAAGTGACAGTAAAAAATGAGAATATTTTGAGACCTAAAAGTGAATGAAGGATTGAAATGGGAGCTTTCTGCAAAAAGTTGAATGGCATTTTCTATGTGGCACATTAAATAAAAATGCATTTTCTCTAACCTCTAAATGGACACGCATTTCCTATGTTAAATTTAAAGCAAATTTCTATATTATTATGGGGTTAAATTTTTGTATAGTATGAAACAATAAAGTGAGACCATAACATGCTACATAACCTATTGAAGAAAAGGCGGCGATGCACGGTGCAGTATTCTCCCCCCCAAGTAAAACTCTCTTAAATTCACTACTGAATTTCAACTCTCTCAGGCAAACATTATTTGCACCAGGCAGATCCCTTGCAAATACAGCCTGCCTCTTTTCAGCAATGGAAGAGTTTGATAATAGAATGGCGGGCATTTTGCAGGTCTTACCCTGGGCAGTAGTACTTGGGAACAATGGTGGGTCTCCCAGGTTAAAATGATTAAAAAATAAGTAAAATTTAGAGAAGCAAAACAAGGTGACCAGAAGAGGACTTAAATCTGCATTTGACATGACATTCCATATGAACAACTGCAGTAGCAATCTAATCTCCTTTTAAAAAGCAACATTGTCGGCTGAAATATGTGCTTTCTCAGGGGTGAATTGTCGTCCTAACTATCTTTCAGAAGGCTTTTGTGTGTGTCAATTCTTTTTATTGATTATTTTCTTGCAAACAGGAATATATAACATCCATCAACCATTTTATCATCTAACAATAATACAAATACAGTGACTTGGCAGAGTATCAAAGCAAAACACTTGATAAATTCTTTGTCCAAGAAGTTATATAATCATGAGTCCAACGTGTTCTTTCAGAAGGTTGAGGTTAATTGCATTTTTTTAAGGTAGCTTTTATGCAGTTATTTTAATATGATCATATTAATAATATTATATGCTACCAAGGTACCTGTAATTTCCTATCCCTTTGCAGACACCTTTTTCTAGCGGTGTCTTTCACACTCTTACTTAGTTCTTCATAGATGTACACGTTCATTCCCTTTGGTAAGTTAACCCCACAAAGCAATCTTTTACATGCATCATCAATTTAAATGCTTTCATTGTTCATGAACTTTATTACCAGGCACCCTCACATTCCCAGAGATTTATTAAAATGTAACAGGTAGAGTTTAACTCTATTTAGGCTTTCATGATATTGGCCCAGGTCTCTTACTATACTGTGGAAGATGAGGTTAATATACTTAGGACCAATTTTAGGCAAGTATAGGCTAAGCCAATAAGTCTGGTGTTGGCTTCTAGCCTTTAGTCTTTATCAATGCTTGTCTTGTTTTGTCATGATGGTTTAATGGATGCGGTATTACCTGTGCCTCGCAAGGGAGTCTACAATGGTATTACTACATATTTTCCCGCATTATACGCTACAAAATAGTGCGTGTACAAATCCCACTATATTTACTTTTTGGAATTTGTGCAGAGGAAAAGTAGTGTAATTTTGCACAACTAGTAATCTCAGTTCGGACACAAGCTTCCATTGGCACCAAATTCTAATCTATGCAGCCCTCTGGAAGAGGCCTTAAAAGTATTCAATCTGACTCCTTGTTTTGGTCATGCTGCATTTTGTTCACTATTAACCAGAGCCACTGGAATGATGCGTCAGAGTTTACTAAATAATGCAGCAAGAAAAGACAAATTATGTGGCGTAAGGCGCCACATTTTGTGATAGTATTACCTCATTATTTTGTCATTTTTACATGTTAACACTATCTGTACAAAGGTTTCAACTCAGTACCAGTCTGACACACAAATTCAGCTGTAAGTTATGGACAGATGACCCCTCAACCTTTGTTAAGGGCGTTTTTAGTAACTTTTGATCTGTTTACCATAGAAACAAATTTAGTTTTGTTAAAATCTGCAGATTATGCAATAGATGAAGGATTATGTGGCAACTGTGGCAAATCGATAATTATGCGGGAAACACCAGGGCTACAGATTCACATAATTCCAGTGGCTCTTAAGCAGGCTAAAGCACAGCATTTCCACACCACACGTGTAAACTCCTGCAGACTGGGAGCAGCAGTGGTCGGAGTCATCTTGAATCTCCTCATTATTCTCCAAGTAATAGCTTGCATCTGCAGAAATATGGCATTTTAGAATTTCCAGAGGGACCCGCGAAAAGAAACAACCGGAGGGCGGATTCCCCTCTGTAGCAATAAGCATTTTAATTGGGAAATGTCAGACTTTTTACACAGTGAAGAGCTGCCGCTCTTAAAAACAATAAACCACGCGGGAAGCGTTAAGTCTAATTCAAACAGGCCCCAGTTGTCATGGTCTTCTCCACGGGAGGTTTATTTTTCATAAAACGCTGGTACCTCTCTGCGTTTGTTAAAGAAAGACGGTGAATGCTGTAGGCCTTTTATAATTTGCCGAGGCTTTTATGGCAAGAACTAGGAATAAGTGAAGCGGGAGCGATATATTGACTCAAGTCTTTCTATCCATGTATGTCAGAGGGCTTTGTGGAAACCATGTGTCCGTAGAGAAGCAAGCTACTGAGTACCATTACCTTACAACAACATGTCTTATAGTGTTGCAGATAGTCTGCATGTCCTGTGTTCCATAGATAATAAATGCTACACAAGTCTGTGCTGCAGTGCTGTTTTAACTGGGTGCCCCAGGCGCGGACAGGGATAGTGCGCACTATTACAGCGAATACACCTTTCCTAGTGCAGACCCGAGTTGTGAATTTGCTCCTGCACTGAAAAATAGACTGGCGGTTTGAAGCCGCCGGTCTGCATTTCACTGTGTGGTCAGCCGCGGCACTCCTCGGAGTGATGACTGAATGCCACTTCTGTGTGGTGCACAGTCAGTGCACTTCCTAACAGTCTCTGTGTCTCTGCATTCATGTATGTGCTACATTGCATGCACAAAGGCAATTGATCCGCTCATTTGCCCGTGGCCACAGCCCATTCAAATGAGGGCTCACCCCTTGGGATTGCGCCAGCACACATTTAGGGGCCGATTCCGATTCCGGCCGGAAATCTCTCCGACCGAGCCGGACCCGGAGAGATTTCCGACCGAATCGGACTCTGGCAGTCCGACCGAAGGAGTACGATGCGCACGCATGCCATCGGACTCGAGTCGGTCGGACTCCCATTGAAGTCAATGGGAGCCTGTCGTACAACGCGTACGCGGGCTCCCATTGACTCAATGGGTGCGAGGCGGACAAGGGCGCCCCCTACAGCGTGTACGCATCCATGCGCATCGCGGCGTACATGCACAGGTAGGGGGACCCATGGGTCCCCCCTGTGTGCGACTCGCGCACCTACGCGTACAGGGGGGTCCGACGCAGACCCCCAAAGTCCGGCTCCGACAGCTTTTTCGAGCCGGACGGCGCGAGTCGGTCGGACTGCTCACGGCGCGCATCGTACTTACCCGGCCGGGATACGTCTCCATAGCGCGGTGCGAGTCGTGTCCATGCGAGTCGGTCGGAGCGTGTTGAAGCCGTGTTCGAGTCGGTCGGAGATTTCGCGGGTGCCTGCATCGTACTCGCTCGGCCGGACCCGCGTACGATTCGGTCGGGAAACAGGGCTCCGAATCGGATCCGGTAAATCCGAATCCGATTCGGAGCCCTACCGGCCGAGATCGGAATCGGCCCCTTAGTATGAAACAATTTGTGTTCCTGAAGTGGCAGTCCAAGGCAGCCCCTTCTATAATACCTAATTCCCACAAGGTGCATAAAGTGGGCACACGCAACAGTTGCAACCTTGGGGTCTGATAAGAGTCACAGTGATAGGAAATGTCCTGCTCCAAAGGAAGGTGTATTAGTCAATCATTCACATTCAAAGTAAGGGACAATGCTGTGAGGGATCCCTCAGGAAAGCACCTACTCTCAACATATTCAGATGTCAACTCAAACATTTCATGACAATAAAGAAGTGTCTACAAGAAAAGTTCATTCCAGCTTCATAAAGATGACTTCAGTTATACACTTCTTTTTTGGTGATGCCTATAAAACCTGGAAATACTCAGACATTATCATACTAGTTGTGACAGAATGACCTGGTTATTTACCAGTAATCTTAATTAGTAGAATCCTGGTCTTCCTGGCCACAGTCCTGACAAGATGAGGTTTCTCCTTGTAGCACAAACTTGATTCAGCTATCCAAACAAAGCCCTTTCTCCAATAGGAGTACACCATTTATCCTGAATTAATGGCTATGACTCTCCTCTTTCTGGTAGCGTAAAAGGCAGAGCCACCCTTCTTAATTCCTGTTATAGCCAAGAAGAATTGTCAAATACAACCAGTCATGTGGACTCCTCAATGTATCATATTTTTGGCCAGCTACATTGGAAAATTGAGATTGTAACGAAGAAGACTAGGACTTGGAGTAATGAAGATTACCATTACCTCCTTACCCTTCTTCCTCATCCCAGCCCTGACTTAATTAGGATATACCCAAACCTCATTATTAGGGACACCAAGATCCACTATACTTCTGCACCCAGTGATATTACACTGCTATACCAAGTGATATAATGAAAAATTCCAAAGAATTTGTTACTGAAGTTAACACGTGTTCCATACTTCTGCTGAATAACCCGCACCAATTTGTAGTCGATAATGCATATGTAAAGAAGACTAGGTAGCCACACTACAAATGTCCTCTACTGAGGATCCCTTAAACATTGCTGAGGAAGCAGCTACTACCCTTGTCGATATGCCTTGAACTGTGACTTGTAGAACTTGTCTTGCTGTTGTATATGCCTCAGTTATTGCACAATGTTGCCACTTAATTAATGTTTGTTTAGTTGGATAGTGTTCTAGGTTTGACATACCAAAAATGAAGAACAAAGAGTCAACCTTCTTAAAAGAAGTTGTACGATCCAAATCTATAGATAGAGCATGATCTAAGTCAAGTGAAGGCAGAAGTTCCTCTTCTTCTGAAGCTGAAATAAATACAGGAAGCACCAAATCTTGTTCAACAAGAAAACCAGAGTAAACAAGCGTCTAATATAACTTTGTCCTAAAAAAATGTAAAAGGATTGGAGAAGATAGAAGGGCTTCCAATTCCCCATTACACCTGACAGAGTGGATAACCAACAGGAAGAGAATCAATGGTGGTTTTTGTAATGCTTGTAATACCAAACTCAGATCCCAGGAAGGGACAAGTAAGTGAAGTACTGAATGACTCAGGAAAAAAATGTTCCTTGATAATACAATGGGCAACTACATGCCTGGTAGGACCTCAGACAGCCTGTCTTCCTTTATCACTGACCATTGGCTCTGTAATGTTGAGACTGCCAGGCCCAGTGTACACTGGAAGAAAACCAAAACAGACAAGTAAAAGCCTTACATTACCTGCATAGCATCACTTTTGAAAATCCCACCCGTGCCTTGCATATACCTTAATGTTAGGAGGACAGTGAGATAGTTGAATATCCTTTTAATTCCCAGATCCTCAATCAAAGCTTCTGTAGAAATGTCTCCGGTAGATGATTAAATCGGAGAGGTGATAGAAACACTGGGAGCACTCAATGGGACTCAACTGACAATTGCAGAATGACAAGTGGGACCAATAAGAGGACTTTTGTCTAATCATCGCATGTCTTCCTCAATACTTTGTGAATTTGAGGAAATTAAGGAAATGTCTGCACTAAACCCACTGGCCAGCATAGAGAAAGAGCATTTATTCCTTGTGCTGAGTGTGATGGAATCAGGGCCAAAAAGTGAGAATTATAAAGTTCTGCTGTATTTCAAATAGTTCCAACAACAGGATGTCAAATGTTATTGTCTGAAATAAGTTCAAACACATGATGACTGAGGAGGGACATACCCTGTTCAAAAGATCCACAAACCCATTCTTCCACCCCAGAAGATAGATTGCTGTGAGATAGTTGTGAGGTTATTGGACTCTGCTCGATTTCCAAACTCTTGTGCAAGGACCAACGTTTATTATGGTATTCAAGATTCCTCCTGGAGATTTTAGTTGGCCCTTTCTGTTTTGTTTTCTATTCTGATGGAAACTACTTGATTTTTCAGGAGAAAGGAAAAATAAAGAAGTGCTTGCTGGACCTCTGCCAACTCATTCCAATTGGAGGAACTGAGTTTCTCCTCTTGGGACCACAGACCGTGCACTGAGCTCTCCCTCAAAGTTGCTCCCAAAACCCTGCCTCTTGCATCTGTTATAATGACAAATTGTGCTGGTGGGTTTAACAGACAGCCTTGGATAAAATGCTCCTTTCTTGTCTGCCAGTGGAGTTTTACCTTGATCTGTGATAATACTGTAATGATTGTTGATGAACAGTCAACCAGTTTCTTGATGATGCCTATGGTTTCTCAAGAAATGTCAAGAGGCAGAAAATGATTACCCTTATTTAGAGTTTGGTGGACATGATACCCTATAATAATGTGGCGAATGTTGTGTTCATCGTATTACAGTGTATTGTAGTCTATGGCACTTGTAATATGGCAGACGGGATATTCGTCATGGTTTGACATAGTATCCTATCCGCCAAACTCTAAATAAGGAGCAAAGTTGTGTTTTTTCACTTGAGTAAGAAACATTTGTTCTACATCGATATAAAATGTGCTCAACAAACTGACGTTGTTGGGTTGGATGCAGATGTGATATCCCATAAAAAAAGGAGGACTCAACAAACCAGTCATCAAGACACGGGTAAACTTGAATACCTTTAGAGTGTAGTACACTGGCAATGGTGCCAGAATCCTTGTAAATACTGTGGGAGCTGACATTATGTCAAATGGTATGGTGAGCAAAAAAAAGATGGATTTAGGCCCACATCTCTCTACTGGGGGTGAATGTTTGACATTGTTCAGCATTCTGTCCATCAATTGTACTTTTTGCATTTGTTGCCCTAAGTGGGACAGGTGTGCCCAGACGTAGGTCCCGCGCTCTCCATGCCACTAGAGTCAAGCTTGCCTGGCTAATGAGTGGTGATAACCCGAAACCTGTCCCAGGTTCCTTGATTACGGTCAAGGGAGGACCTAGCCTGACTGTTCGGGCTGGACTGTTCCCATGGGGAGCAGAGTCAAGACTGATTTGCATATGGCTGGATTCAAACTGGAACGGCATGGTGAGCAAAAAAACTATGGATTTAGGCTCAGATCTCTGTACTGGGGATGAGTATTTGACGCTGTTGAGCATTCCGTCCATCAATTGTTCTTTTTGCATTTGTGACCCTAAGTGGGACGGGTATGCCCAGACATGGGTACATGCTCACCATGCCACCGGAGTCAAGCTATTCTGGTTGATGAGGGGTGACACCCCGAAACCGGTCCCAGGATGCATGTTTCCGGTCCTGGCCTGGCAGTTCAGGCTGGACTGTTCCCATGGGGAGCAGGCTCACGACTGGTTTGCATATGGCTGGGTCCAAACTAGAATGACATGGTGAGCAAAAAAACTATGGATTTAGGCCCACATCTATTTCCTGGGGGTGAATGTTTTTGACATTGTTCAGCATTCCGTCCACCAATTGTACTTTTTGCATTTGTCACCCTAAGTAGGACTGGTATGCCCAGACGTGGGTCCTGTGCTCTCTATGCCACTAGAGTCAAGCTAACCTATTGCACACAAGGAATACCTAGATAAGAGGTAAATAGCATAGAAAAACAAATAGGGCCCCATCGGGGGCAAGACCATATACTAAAATAGTGGAATGCGAAATGGTTACCAAAACGGGACAAGTACCCAAGGTTGGAGGACCCCAGGGGACGCAAGGAACCACCCAAGGTGAGTAGCCAGGGACACCAAGGGACCCAGGTGCAGAGTGGTTACACCAGGTCAGACTTCCATAGGACAACAAAAGGTAAGTCGCAGTTGAAAATTTAGAGTTCTAGGAACCTTCCCAAAGGACCCCGAAGGAACCACTTAGCTCAAGGAAGGTTGGATAGTCACCCCACCGGTGGATAACCAGAAGAAAAGGATACCTGCATCACGGAGCTGTCTTGTCATGGGTCCTGGCTTGAAGAACAGCAGAATTCCAGTGTCCATCAGCAGAGGAGTCTTTGAACAATCTTTAGATGACAGGCGACAAATCTAAGGGCCTACCATTAGGGGAGCCCTTAAGTAACCCTAAAAAGGGAAAGGACCTCTTCTGTGGCAATCCATCCATCAGAGGGGGTCAGGGACGGTACTCCAATGTCGTAGCCAGTCAGATGTTCCCAGGGGCCAAGATTCAACATGGCAGAATCAAGTAGCTACCTGGAGGAGCTCTAGGGCACCTCCCTGGGGAGGGGCTGGGCAGGGGGTGGTTACTCTCCAGTTCTTTGTGTGGTTTCACGCCAGAGCGGGAGCCAAGGGCTACTGAACTGGGCAAAACTGGTTTATGCAAGGTGGGCACCAAATGTGCCTTTCAATGCAGTCTGGTGGCACTCTGGAGTGCCCCCACCCTACCTAATTCTAAAGGAGAGGTGTCACACCTTTCCTTCCCAGGAAATCTTTTGTTCAGCTTCCTCTGCCCGAGTTAGGATCATCAGCTGGTGGGCAGAACAGTGTCTGAGGCTGGCAGCAGTGCGGGCTGGCAGGCAGACCCTGTAAATCTACACTCTAAGGAGCCACTCAGTACATGGTATCATGCAACTAACACTGGAACCAGTGTAGTTGCATGATTTCAACATGTTTGATACCAAACATGAGCCGGTTTGGGGCAGCCATTATGTTGTTAAACATATCAACTTGCCAGTGTCCACTACATACCTTATAATAGCTGTGCTGCACTTACAAAGCCCAGAGAATGGAGTACAGTGTTTGTAGGGGTACCTCTGCTCATGCAAGGGTACACACACACACGTAGGACCATGCACCCTGCCCTTGAACTGAAAGGCCTACCTTAGGGGTGACTTATAGGTTTTAAGTACAGTGAACAGGATATAAGGGAAAGCTTATATCTCAAGTGAAGGGTGCATGCACCCTGTCACGCAAAGTGCAATGGCAGCTCTGCAGACACAGTTTGCATGGGCTCCCATGGGTGGCATAATGCATGCTTCAGGCCATGGGAGACCCCTCGTGTACCAATGCCCTGGGTACCTCAGTACTATATACTAGGGACTTACAATGGTACCCCAGTATGCTAATGGTGGGGGTGCACAAAGTACTTACCAGTACATTTAGAGGAGAGAGCACAGTCACTGGGTCCTGATTAGCAGGATCCAAGTGAACTACAGTCAAAACGGGGTATCTACTTTTCTACAAAGTGTTTTAACCCATTTCTGCCTGGCTTTCCTATGGGTACTGCAAAAAAAGAGGAAAGTTTCCTCTGTTTCATTGGTTTTGTTACATGAAGGGTAGGTCTTACTATCAACTCAAAGTTTTCCCACAAGCGTTTAAACATGGCCAATGGTAAGACCCCCTATTCTAAGTTAAAGTAGTATGCTACGTACAGCCGGAGATAATACATAGTTCATGTAGTCCTCAAACCCGTACTCCCATTTCATCATCAGGAATTTACTCTTAAGGTGACCCTCTTTGTGAGAGGTCAGCAATTTCTCAAAAGCACAATGCCAGTATCTCTCCTTTATTATACAATATCTACTCTTACTAATACTTAAGACCTTAACTCTTAGTTTAGTTTTAAGATTCAGCTTGCTAGTGGACATCCATAGTTGTGGGCATGAAAAAATGAGAGAGAAATGTCATGTGCTGTACAAAAGATCAAATGAGATGACCCTTTAGAACAATATGACAATATTCCACCCCAAAAACATAAATAAAACCTGAAGAACTACCATGGAAATAAATATTGTGAATATGTAAAAATAATAATGCTGCCCTTAAAAAAACAAATGGGTATCAAGTTTGGGCAAAGTACAAAAATGGAAAACTCAGGCACCTCAAAGGCACACACATTCCAACAGTATATGCATGGCAATAATTTGAAAGGCAGGCCTTTGGGAATGTGCATTTCAAATGAACTGCCAACATCGAAGGTACTGATAATATCCATTAAGCATGGCAAACACACTGCTAGAGGTACACAAATTAACAGGATACACTCATATGGGACATTGAAACCATGCATAAGGTACCATGGTGCGAAATTTTCTTCTAGTGTGATTTTACGTAGTGCAGTGTAATTTTCCTTTAGTGTAGAGCTATCCTATTATGTTGCATCATTATATAGAACAATGTTTTAGTCACAGTGTCAGGAATGTTATTTAGTGGGGGAACACACTGTTCTACTCTATCAAGGCTGGATCTGATGGTTCAGACAGTGTGCATCCACTGCAGGAATATCTGTATAACTGCATGGTCACAGATTCAAATCCTGGTGGGGTCATTCAGCCTTTTATCCTGCCAAAGTTGGTTAAATAAGCATCACAACAATAAACATCTGTTATTCCGTGGAAAGAAACCCACTGAACTGAATGGGTGATTTACAATGACATACATAGGGGGCGTGGCCAAGATGGAGGCTAGAGCGGACGCAGAGCTCTGAGCTCCGCTCTATGCCCGCCGGCAATATCCTGCATACACCTTGCCGGGCCCAATATCCTTACCCGCAATCGACGCAGGAGGTGACCGGCGCCCGATCCTGAGAAAATCGGAGCTCTCTGATGCTCCGTGAGACCGCTACGGGCTCCGGTCTCTGGCTGCGTGGCTGTGTGTGCTCCCGAGGTCCGGAGCAGTGCGGAGAGATGGAGGCACCTCGGCGCGAGCCGTGAATCGGTCGCGTGGTGCACAAACCCATCTCCCCTTCCACACCTGGGGACTAGGTGAGCTGTGCCCTGCACCCCTAGCTGGCGATACCCGCAGCCCCCCGGCCTGCCGAGAACTGCATAATCGGGGCCGCCATCTTGGGACAGGCGACCTGCGACGACTGGGCCCTTGAACATTTTTTGTAAGATGGCCGCGGGGAGGAAGCACTGAAATCGAGCTCCCGGGCACTGGGATCACTGCTGAAGTGAGAATCCATGCTGCCCCCCCCCATCTCTCCCCCACGAGAACGAGGACGTACCGGAATAAACCCCAAGTCGGACAAGCCTGAATCGAGCATCCATCAACATCAGGAAACGAAGATATGAGGATCTGCGCCCCGACATCTTCAGGATTGAAACTGATGCCTCGAAGGTGATCGGCGGCCAGCGGTCCTCACTCGATCCAAGGATACCCTACTTCGGACCCGCGAGAGTCCCATCAGTCCCGGACCTAGACCGAAACTTCCACCAAGCTGGCACAGGAAGAACCAGGGGAAAGCTGTGCGCGAGCTACTGTGGAGCTCCACAGAACCTGACCGCAAAATGGCCGTCTAGAGGTGGAAACAGTAAAGGAAAACCGGCTCGGTCAGCGGACTGCATGCATCATAAAGTCACCCCAACAGTCCCGGACCGAAACTTTCACCGAGCGGTCACTGAAAGAATCAGGGGAAAGCTGGGCGCGAGCTACTGTTGAGCTCCACAGCGCCTGACCACAAAATGGCCGCCCTGAGACGGAAGCAGTAAAGGAGACCCGGCACGGTCAGCGGACTGCACGCAACTCACAGACACCCCACAGTGGACCCACGAGAGCCCGACAGCCCAGGCCCGTAGTGACTACTTAACTGACACTGGGTGAACTTTAGAAAGCTGATTGCGAGCTACTACAGAGCTCCGCAGCGCCTGTCCCCAAGATGGCCGCCCCGACGTCGAACTGGCAAAGGTAACCCTTCGCATCCCTAGATGCCCATGCGACGTTCTCCACGGAGATTGCGGCTATGCAGATCGAACCAGGACCGAAGCCTGAGTCAAATAGCCACTGGGAAAGCAGACAAATAACGACTGGGCAATCTGCTCACGAGTTATCGATGGTCTCCGAAACGCCTGTCCTCAAGATGGCCGCATGGAAGTAGGACTTCTCACCGACGAACAGGCTGCACCGGTGAGTCCCCTCCACCCTAAATGCTCCCCAGACACCCTGTACCTGCTGGCCCCAACAAGATAAATAACGAAGGCCCCTGCATCGCAGAGCCTGCCACCTCCTCAATCCAAATGCACACAGGGCCTGACCCTAAGATGGCCACCAAGAAGGCTCTTACATCATAGAGACTGCAAGGACTCCTGCTACATAGAGACCGCTACCTCCATTAACCTTATTTCCGAAACCAATGATGGCCACCGAGATCTAACCCCGGGGAATACGCACAGGGGAGGCTCAAACCAACCCTAAAGAAGTGGACGAGGCACCCTACAACTCGCCTTACCTCGCTGGCCCCAGTAATAAAACAAGCCTGACCCAGTCAGCTAGGCCCACCTCTGTTGCTCTCCACCGGCCACACTACTGACTCCAAGTTGTTACACCCCTCCGGCCGGGACTGGTGAGCACCGACCTCCACACTAAAAGGGGCCTGTCCACCACAACTCCGCGCCCTGACTCGCCAAGCATTTAATGCAGAGCTAGCCAATCTCCAAGTCCAGACTCTCCGGTCACTAAAAGACAGTGATGTTGGCCCGCCACATCCCTGTCTTGCTGCACCTTTCTACACTCCGGACCCATTCTGCCTGACCACCCGGTGGCCACCCTAAAAGAACTCTGGTGGGATACTGAACCCCAAATCTACGTCAAGACAACAGCAACAACCCGCCCCATATCAGAAACGAAAGGTCACGTTTTACCCCAACGCTCCCGCCGCTTGTACACTCTTACACTCTTCATGCCCCCGGGACCCGACCACGTGTTGGCAGCCAACCAACCTACCCGTAAAGAAGTGGCTTGACTGCGCTGCCAGTCTCATCCACCACTACAACCCACCCGACCCCTGTGGTAGCGTAACACACCCAGCCTTAAAGGAACCAGCCCCACTTCCAACTTAGACAAAATGCCTTCTATCACACCAACCCACGCCAACCACCTCACACCGAACTACTTAAAACCGCACGGCCCGAACTCCTTCTCGATTAGTTTCCCCCCCAACCTCTCACCCAAAGCGAAAAAAAACCTCAAACATAAACTGATCCGAAAATACCCAGAATCACTTTTTGTTGACATATATCACTGCTCCTCCAAAGGCCAAGTAAAAATGGATCTCATGTTCCACACGGAAAGACCCGAAAAATGGAATTCCACCCTCAGATCACAACTCCACATTACTAAAACTACCAATACTCCCCATAGCTGCAAACTATCATTCTCTATCCCTAACCGCATGACGCGGAACGGGAACACCTCGGTGACCATCTACTCCAACGGCACAGTCCTGATCCAAGCTAACAACGACAACCTTGAGGCATTTGACTCCCTCTTCCCCTCACTTTGGACTGCCTCCTCTCGCACACATCTCCCCCGCCCAACCCACCCCTTCCACCCGGACAACCGGACAACCGGACCCCCAGCTGAACACACACACCATTCCTGCGCCCTCTACCATAAACTCCTGCTCCCCTCCACAAGACACCACCCGCACCTCTGGCACCAAGAACAGGTCTCCCCCTCCGCCGTCAAATAATCCCCTAGAACAGCCCCCCACTCACAACCTCCTCCAAATAACACCGTTCAACCACAATACACAGTCTAAGACTTCCAACCACCTTCCTATACCCACCTGCAAAAGAATGCAGTTGACACAACATGACCCCCCTCACCCCACGCCCACGACCCATCTCAAAGCCATCATGGACAACACAATAACTACTAGACGACAACACAACATCGTCAGGCCTTCTCCCCCTCGGGAGGACCCCGCCCAGAACCCACCCACCCCCACCCCGGAAGAGACGGGGCAACGTCTCTCCCTGCTTGAAAGCCAAGTAGCTGCTATAATACAGGGCTTCAACGAAATCCTAACCAACCTCACTACACTTCGCAAGCCCTCTAAAAATCCTTACTGTACTCCCACCGTCTCCAGCCCCACACACCAAAGGCTCCCCAAGGCTACACGACCTAGTTGGATCTCATCCCCCCTCTCGAGTCATACACTGAGACCCAAAAGAACCATGGAGGCTATGTCTGCGGATGAAGCGGCTGAACTGGCCTCCTCATACGACACCCCCTCTACGACCACCCCTCAATCCACTATCCAGGTGATCACCGGATTCGGAAGAGATCACTCCATTCCGAAACCCCCCAGACCCCCAGCCTCCCTCACCAACATCCCCACGGCTCCCCTAAGAGAGAAACCAAAAAAAGAGACACCCCCTATCAACTGCATCCTCATAAACTGCAGATCAGCCACCAAACATGCCACAGAGCTAGCAGAATCCATCCTCACCCATAGCATAGACATAGCTTTCATCACCGAGACCTGGCTAAACGACTGCTCGCCTCCAATCATGGATACTCTCGTACCCCCAGGCTTTACAATCATTAACAAAGACCGAAAAGACCAAAGAGGCGGGGGTTTAGCGATCATTCACAACAACAACATGTCCGTGACCGAAATAGATACCTTCAACTATAACACCTTTGAATGCCTAACCGCCAACATTAACACAAGCGACAACAAATCACTACACTGCCATCTCCTATACCATCCCCCAGGCAACACCACCACATTCACGGAACACCTGTCAGACCTGGTTGCTCACTGCTCACTCCGAGACACCGACAACCTAATTCTGGGCGACCTCAACCTACACTGGAACGTAAAAAACAGCTCACTAATACAAAACCTGAATGAGCTATTTCACAGCAACAACCTTACCCAGCACTGCTCAGAAGAAACCCATAACAAAGGAGCAATACTGGATGCCATCATCGCCCAATGTGACACAATCACAATAGATCACATCCTACCGGTTGACTGGTCAGACCACCACCTAACCCTATTTCACATCATGTACCAACCTCCCATCCAAGACCCCCCCACATGGACGAGAAACCTAACACAGATCAACATGGTCGACCTAGAAGAAAAGATAAGCTCGCTCCTGCCCATCTCCCCAGACGGTCTCTCCACAACAGAACTTACGTCTCACTACAACACAACTATGACGTCCATCCTAGACCAACTAGCCCCCCTGAAACTAAAAAAGACCAGGAACATTCCTTCCAGATCCTGGTTCAACACGGACATTAACGCTGAAAGGAGACAACTTAGAGCTACAGAACGTCTATGGAGGAACAATCCCTCTACAAGCCTTTGCGAGCAACTCAAAGCAACCCGAAGGAAATACAAAAAGCACATAAACAACGAAAAAACCCACCTTTTTCTGCACCGCTCTGGACAACGCGAAAAACAGGCCCAAAGAACTCTTTAACATCATCAGGCAACAAACTTCCAAGTCCTCTGCAACCCCAGTCAAGCCTCCAAAGACCTGTGTGACAACTTCGCCAACTTCTTCAACGACAAAATCACCAAGATTGAGCTATCACTAGACATCAACCTCAATCCCTCCTGCAAAAGCCCAACCCCAACAATCGAAACCAACACATGCAAGCTCCCCACGAAAGCTTGGAAATCATTCGACCCTGTACTTGAAGCCGAGATTCTCAAACTGATCTCCTCCTCCAAGCCCGCGTCCCATGTTCTCGATCCTGTACCCACCCAATTGACCAAAAAGCTGAAACTCTCCCTTGCCCCACTCTGGTGTGAAATCATAAACAGCTCCTTGAAAACCGGCGTCATACCAGACTGCCTCAAAGTCGGCCAAGTCACACCACTATTGAAAAAGCCAGGCCTAGACACCAACGATCTGAACAACTTCAGACCTGTTTCCAATCTCCCCTTTCTATCCAAAATCCTTGAAAAGTGCATGCTCCTACAACTGACCCAGCACATGGACAACATCAACCTGCTAGATCCCCACGAATCGGGCTTCAGAAAAGGCTGTAGCACCGAGACCACGATCCTTAACATCGTGGATGACATCCACAAGTCTCTAGATACTGACCAATGCTGCCTACTCATCCTCCTGGACCTATCGGCAGCCTTTGACACGGTTGATCACAATCTACTCATCAAGGCTCTCCAAGACAGAGTAGGTGCGGACGAGGTGGTCCTACAATGGTTCTCCTCCTTCTTACACAACCGCTCCCAAAGGGTAAAAATCAAAACCTTTACATCCGACCTACACCCCGTCAGCAGAGGTGTCCCCCAAGGCTCAGTGCTCTCCCCTCAACTGTTCAACATATACATGGAACCCCTCACCACCCTACTCAAAAAAGCCAACATCCCCTTCCACCTATATGCAGATGACACCCAGATCTACTTGGAAACCTCCTCCATTGACGACATTCTAAGACTCAACAACACTCTTAGAGAAGTTCAACACTGGCTGTCAACAAACCTCCTTAAACTCAATCAAGACAAAATCGAAATCCTCCTCATCTCCAACAAAGAGGAAAACCCTCAAATCGTAGAGTGGCTAAAAGCAATCGATGCTCTCAACAGTAATCTCACCCTGGCGAACTCGGTAAAATCTCTAGGAATCACCCTAGACCCGAAACTGAACATGAACAAACACATTCAGATCTCCGCGAAGAGTGCCTTCCTCAATCTGAAGCTTCTAAACAAAATTAAGCCCTTCATCCCGCCCAAGGACCTCAAACAAGCCACCCAATCACTGGTGCTATCTAGACTCGACTATGGAAACGCAGTCCTCACGCGTACAGCTCGGTCCCACTTAGCTCCCCTCAAAACAACTCTCAATGCAGCTGCCAGAATGGTCATCGGAGTCAAGAAATATGACCATCTATCACCCGCACTCAGAGAACTAAAATGGCTCCCAGTCGAAATGCGTGCCAGCTTTAGAACTGCCTGCCTCACGCACAAGGTAGTATAAAGGAAACAAGGGCACCCCGCTAGGAAGAACCCAAGCTAACATGTGTTTTAAGAAACAGCGAAATGACTTGTCACCCTATACAACTGAAATCCCGAGATATCACAAGGTGTTTTGGGGTAGCATAATTAATCACAGCATGGTAAAAATAAACATTTTATTTTACACAGACATGATTAACACAGTCAAGGTAAACAGGTGCTCACATAAAGTGACAGGTGCGTAATGTGACAAGAAAAGAACTCTAAAAACATTACATCACATTGACAACAGAGTAGGAACTTTGCTTAGGTTAATACACTGAGAGAGTTCCTATTGTAGAAGTTCACGGCTGCTTTCGATCTTAGGGGACTTAAGATCATCAGGACAATAATTGACAACCTGAACTTCCTACTGGGTGTTGTAGAACCGATCTAGATTATAGTGTTATTTAATGAAAAGACATTAGAGGGACCACTTCCAGCCGGAAGCAGTACAATCTGCGCAATACTGGTCGCAATAGATGATACATTGCAGTGCGCCGACCAGATCGGTGTTTGACTCCCGCTGGAAGTCCAAAATAAATGGGGCTCCACTTGAAGCGCCAGACTGGGCTGGGCGGGTTGTCATTGACGGCTCCTCGCAGTGCCGCTTCAGAGAAGGACCTCCATGTCCACAGAGTAACCGCGTTCTCCTTTTAATATTCTGGGCACCCTTGAGGCCCACCCGAACTCTTCAGGTGTCAACGGGCTTGAATATCGGCCCCCAATAATTTAGTTGGTCCCCGCCTGCATGAGAGCAGTATTGCGCAGATTGTACTGCTCTCAAGCTGAAGTAGGTCCCTCAGTATACGCACTTCAAGGCAAGAAATACAACACTGTACCTTACTCTGTTGTCAATGTGATGTACGTTTTTTGAGTTCACTGCACCTTTGTCACATTACGCACCTGTCACTTGCAGGTGAGCACCTTGCTTACCTTTGACTGTCGTCATCATGTCTGTGTAAAATAAAAATGTTTATTTTACACCACATATGTTCCCCTACTACTTTCGTGCTCCCTTAATGATTAATTGTCTACCCCAAAAGCTTTACCTCAGACCTTCTCGAGGGTTTCACTTGGTTGTATAGGACCCATTCGGGCCAAATTGAACCGATGCCTCACGCACAAAGCCTTGCACACAGGGAAACCGGAGTACCTCGCCTCCAAACTCAAGAAAGCCGGCCAGACAAGAAACCTCAGGAGCTCCAACACCCTGCTACTCATCCCCATGAAAACACGCAAACAAAAAACCGCTGCACGATCCTTCGCTGGAAACGCACCAAAAATCTGGAACTCTATCCAAGCCGATATCAGGACTATCCCTTCCTTTATAAAATTCAAAAGACTCCTAAAAGACCTCTATCTCAACCGTGCCTTCCCGAACCGAGAGCCGCCGCCGAAACGCACAAGCCTGCACTCTGCAGCCCCTTGACAATGTTCCACTACAACCTACCTCTTCCTGCACTCTGCAGCCACTTGACAATGTTCCACCACATCCTACCTCTTCCTGCACTTTACAGCCCCTTGACAATGTTCCACCTCTAACTACCTCTTCCCCTCTCCCTGAACCCCGCCTCGTTCCCTCCTCCCGAAATGAGGTTTAGCCCAAGACACCCTGCACTCATCGAGGCTATCTCAAGACTTCCCCACCTCAATGACGCTCAGCACATTGTGTCTTCTGAACATTTATGTTTACCTATGCCTTTTTATGTGATTTCTGATTTAAATCTGTTGTAAAGCACTCCGATACCCTCGGGTCTGGCCAGCGCTATATAAAACTTCTTAAGAAATAAATAAACATTGCAGTGAGACGGAGGCACCTCGGCGCGGACCGTGAATCGGTCGCACGGTGCGCGAACCCATCTCCCCCTCCACACCTGGGGGCTAGGTGAGCTGTCCCCCGAAGTCCTGGCTGGCGATATCCGTGGCCCCCGGCCTGCCGGGAACTGAATAACCGGGGCCGCCATTTTGGGACAGGTGACCTGTGACGACTGGGCCCATTGCGGAGGAGCTACAGGACCGGTATGCCTGACGGACAGGTAACAGATGTACCCTGGCTGCAGTAAGTGGACGCCCGCGGCCTCCCCCCCTGCCTCCCTTACGGCCTCTGGAAAATGTGAAGTGCGCTGTGATTGCGCACCTGGATCCACGGCGCGCGGAACTCTTGCGACCCTCGCTCTGCGGTGGGTGTGACCCCGGTGGACTGCCCTGGCTGGGGGGGGGACCTTTGGGGCCCGTGAGGACCGACTGATTGGCTGTAGACTACCTCGCACGATGGGTGAGGCCATGCCTACATCCCTGACTCCTGGCTGGAGACCTGAGATGGGGGAGGTACATCCGAGCCGGGCCTGTGGGTGATTGGATACGCGAGGAGAACAGCCTTGCGAGAGCAGTGTGCTCCTGAGAGCTACAAGTGGGTACACGGAATAACGCAAGGGCGCCAGCAGATGCCTGAGTGAACTACGACTGAGACGTTGATCCTGGCCCTTTGATGGGAGTCGCTGCATATTAGACCTGAGCCTATCTGTGCTCTGTTGTGTGTGAGCAAGGACCTTGATGAAGGAGAGTGCCCTGGGACAGACCTGCCACGTCCTTCCCGGGTCCTACCGGTGAATGCACACGAAGACACTGCGTGCGCAAATAGTTACCCAAGTGCAGACTGTTTGGCGGATCTTGGATACCCCTGCCGATCACATATTGTCACTGGTAACTTTGCGTGCAGGACGTCACGGGTTCCGTGCGACTGCGGAGTGCTTTGAGGTGAAGCCTTGTGACATGGGACGCCTGGTCCTTTGACAATTTAATCTGCGCACCTTATTCTACGCCTCTACTCCTACCCACTCCTGCTCTCTGGAGGTGCGCACATATCAACATCCAGCTCGTGGTCTCTCGAGGACGACACAATGGGCATGCCCAGACCGGACAGGTCTCAAGCGCAGCCTCCGGAGCTGGAGCCAACATCCTCGGACCACAGGAGCATGGACCCCCCACGGTCCTCTGGTCAGGGAGATCACGCTGATCAAACGCACCGCTTTGATGAAATACTAGCGGCGATTCTGGACATTAAAACTACCTTGTGCTCGAAAATTGACTCCCTCAGTATCGACATGGGGTACCTGCGAGAGGACCATAAGAAACTCAAGGGTCGGGTCGATGAAAATGAGTCCACCTTGGCATTCATGCGGCCTACAGTGGCCGCGTCGACCTCCCAACTGAGGACCCTCCAACAAGAGGTGGACTACCTTCAGGCCTGCATGGATGATCAGGAAGGGCGCTCACGCCGCAACAATGTAAGAAATGTGGGTCTTCCCGAGCGGGCGGAGGGGCCCAGCACGGAACTATTCCTGGAAAGCTGGTTCTCACGCGAGGTCCTACAGGGCAAAATGTCGAAGTTCTTCTCCATTGAGCGGGCTCATAGGGTCCCGGGGGGGCCCCCTCACCCCAGTGCACCTCCTACGCCAGTGGTGGCCAGATTCTTCAACTACCGCAACAGGGATCACGTGCTGCAAATTACCAGGGCCAGGGGCCCCTGGCAAATCGAAAATGCCGCAGTCCACATTTACCCGGACTATACCTTGGCCGTGCAACGTCGCAGATCCTCATATTTGGAGGTCAAGAAATGCTTGAGAGATCATGACATCCAATATTCCTTGCAGTACCCGGCACGTCTGTGTATTCGCCACAAGGAGAGCACAGTCTTCTGCGACACGCCTGAAGAAGCTTGGGCTTGGATCGACCAACAGGGTATGGCGCATGATCCTCCTGCGACGCGGACGGACTCTGCACGACCGTGGACCTTAGTGACAGCACATGGAGGCCGAGGCGGGAATCGGTCACGACGCCCGACGAAAACGCAGGTCACACGGGAAAGGACACAAGCTATCAAGACAGTGGAACAATTGGGCTCCCCTATATCTTCCTCCAGACGGGACTCGGACTCCGATACTCAAATGATCCGTACACTGCAGCTCACGGACTCACAGATCGAGGCGCTAGCGGGGGAAGGCCCGGCCCTTACCCCACAAACAGCGGATGCGCTGGGCTGAAGTCATTGAGCCTGGGGCCTGTTCTTCGTTGTGGTGGCCGGACAGCTAGCACATGCCTGTTGAGTGCCAGGAGGAACCATGGGAGGCGGTATGGACATTACCCACGGACTTTACGCCACCTTCCCCACCGAGCGATAAGTAGCTGATATAGCAACTCATTTGATTTTCTTTTTTCGTTGTATGTTTTAATTGTTGAGTCATTGGATTTGCAGTTTAGTGCGAATGGCCCATTGCCCGTTGGCAACCAGGCCTGGGGTGGGAAGTTGGGGAAATTTTGATACTTTTGATATTTTTGTTTTCTTCTTTCTCTGCTCGCAACTCAAGGGTTCTGGTGCCAACATATGCGTGTACCTGGTTATATGGGAGTGTGGATGCACCAGAGGGGGTGTGAATTGTCACATAATAATGAGCTCCATGTTGTGCTCTTCCACGCAACTGTGTAAATGGCACAGGGGGATTACTTCTTTTTGACCTGGAATGTGAGGGGGTTGGCGGGATGCACCAAGCGACACAAAGTCTACCAATACTTGCGCAGCCAAACGATCACGTTTGCATTACTCCAGGAGACACATCTCACAACACAGACACTGGCGTCGCTTCGCAAGTGCTGGCGGGGCACGGTCCTGGGCACGACGTACTCCGGATACGCCAGGGGACCGCTTATATGGGTTGCACCGAGAACCCCACTGCAAATCACACACTCCTGGGTCGACCCACAAGGTTGTTATGTTACCATGGAGGGCTTGCTGAATGGCGCCCCCCTGGCATTGATCTCCTTGTACGCCCTGAACTTGGGGCAACCCAATTTCCTACGGACGCTCACGCCGTCCCTGCTTACAGACCATACGGTGCCCACATACTGGGGAGGCGATTTTAATGGAGTATGGGACCTGACGTTGGATTGCTCCCGTCCCCCTCTTACAGGGGTACAATCAATCAAATTAGCGCATCACATGAGGGAATGGGCGTCCCATACACAGGTCCACGATATATGGCGTAGACTGCATCCACAGGCGTGCATATATTCCTATTACTCAACACTACATGATTTACACATGTGGATCAACATGGTGTTCTGCTCGGACAGCGCTGTACACAGCGTGGTCCATGCAGCTTACTTGGTGCGCGCCCTATCTGATCATACTCCATTGCAATTAAATCTGGTCTGGGGTACGCAGCGTCCTGAGATCTCGACTTGCCGTTTACCCGGGGCGGCACTTGTTGATCCCTCCTACTGGGCCACTCTCCTGGAATCCATCACTTCCTATTTCAGGGAGAACGAGGGGACTGCATCGTCGGCGGGGGTGGAATGGGACGCCTTCAAGACTGTTCTCAGAGGGCACGCCATTAAGACCACATATGGGGTACGAAAAACTCTGACTGACGCTCTTGACACACACGAGTCCGCAATCCAGCGCCATGAGCAAAACATCCCCTCTGATCCCCAGGCTGCCCCCTTGCTCGCTCAGGCACGCTTAGCATACAAGACTGCGATGGATGATTTATGTGCCTTCGACTACAAAACATATTTGGCGCGCAGACATAAAGAGGGAGACAAGGCGGGGAAACTCCTCGCGTGGCTACTACGTTCCGACACTACCCAGCCTCCCATCACTACCATATATACGAATGCTGGAGTTCTGGTAAACTCCCAGGCAGCTATTAATCGCTCTTTCTATGAATATTATACATTGTTGTACGCAGCCCCGGCCCCGTAGGACCCTGCTCTTATACAGGACTTTCTGGCAGGGATTCAACTCCCACAGGTCACCCCGGCCTCCTTTGATATCTTAGAACAACCCATTGAGCTAGATGAGATCACTGACGCCATTAAACAGATGGCAACGGGCAAAACACCTGGGACAGACGGGTGGCCGGCAGAATTTTACTCCGCCTTTTCTGCACAGTTAGCGCCTCGACTGGCCGAGGTGTATACACAGGCCTTCGAGACGGGTGAGCTGCCGCCTACCATGAGGGAAGCGACGCTGGTTATTGTAACCAAACCGGGCCGAGACCCCCTTTACATGGCCTCCTATCGACCCCTGACGATGTTAAATGTCGACTATAAGATCCTTGGGAAGTTACTAGCTAATCAGCTAATTACTACTGTTCCCCTACTGGTCCACGAAGACCAGAATGGCTTCATTCCAGGCCGCAATACGGGGTTAAATTTACGCCGGCTATTTGCATTGTTGGAGTGGGCGAGGGACGGGGGGGAGCGGCCCTGGGTTGTCTCCCTGGACATAGAAAAGGCATTCGATACTTTAAGTTGGGATTACCTTGAGGCGACACTTGCAGGGTTTGGCATAGGCCCTAATTTCTTGCAATGGATCAGGCTGCTGTACTCTAGACCGCAGGCACGGGTGAAAACGGGCCGTACTTATTCGCCGCTTTTGTCGATAGCGAGGGGCACACGCCAGGGCTGCCCCCTGTCACCGATCCTGTTTGCACTGGCTATGGAGCCCCTAGCCTGCAAGTTCCGGCAGCGGGTCAGGGACTGGGGTCTGTGGTCGGACCAACAATGGCACATTGTTTCTTTATACGCCGATGATGCGTTAATTTATCTACGTGGTGAGGCCGAGATATTGCACTCGATTATGGCTCTTTTAAAGACGCACGCAGGAGTCTCTGGCCTCCAAGTTACTTGGGCTAAGTCGGTGGTTTTTCCCATGACCCCTATGACATCGACTCAATGACAGCTGGCTCCAACCACCCCGTTTCAGTGGACCTTCGATACTTTTAAATACCCGGGGGGTCCAGATTTATCACCTAGAATCAGACACGATTGATGGGAACTTAGGCCGGGCCATAACACGTGCTCATTCGACCCTCCTGTTTTGGACGGGTCTCCCTTTGTCTCCAATGGGCCGGGTTGCGATATCTAAGATGTTAATCCTTCCTCGTCTCTTATACTTTTTCTGCATGCTCCCCTACCGCCTACCCCGGAGACTCTTCCGAGACCTAGAGTCTCTACTGATATCGTTGATATGGGGGGCCTCGCGAGCCAGGGTGGTGCTCCATAAACTATATCTGCCACTGTCGGAGGGCGGCCTGGGTGCGCTGAACTATGAGCGATATTACACAGCGGCACAGCTGCAGTAGCCGATGCGGTGGATCGCCAGAAGCAACCTTGCTGAGTTGACCACTGGTACCGTGGGCTGGGATTCTCCGACGCTCCTGGAGTGGCTATCGGGAACGGTTACACCGACCCAGAGGCGGCGAGGTAATTTATTAATGACGGCGGCCAGGCGGCATTGGTCTAGGTATGTGAGACCCAGGGGTCGCCCACCCCCTTACGCTCCTAGTTTACCATTGGAACTGCTCCCAGGCACGTATTCATGTCATGGACGCCCGGAATTGGGGGCATGGAGGGAGAATGGGCTGGACACATGGGGCGACATGCACGCGGACTCACAGTTACTAACATTTGAAGGCTTGGTGGAAATGTATGGTGTACCGCAGGGTTCCTTTTTATTACATGCCTTACTATCTCGCTTGTCCCTGCGGGCATGGACCGCTGACCGGATGGAACATGTTACCTCACAGTTACTACACACACTACTCACACATGGCCGCGGTCGGCGAGCCATAACGAGCATATACACCTCCATTAGACTTGATGATCCTCCCGCGTTGACGACACTGCGTACATATTGGGACAGCGAACTTTCCATTACCCTATCAGACAAACAATGGCAGCAGTGCCTTGGCAAACCCAAAACTATTGCAGTTAACACCAGAGTGAAATACACACAATTTAACTACCTTCACCATACCTACCTCACCCTCCACAGACTGGTGTGCATGTACCCTACTGCCACAGACATGTGTCCCCGATGCAGAGCCCAGGGAGCTACCTTTACCCACATGGTCTGGACTTGCACCACCGTACAAGTATTCTGGTTAGAGGTGGCTACTGTGCTTACAGCGGCGACGGACGCACTGGTGGAGGTGACCCCCCTCCACTTTCTTCTGGGAGTCACGAGGCGTAATTCGGCTCGTAAGAACGTGAATAAATTCTTGGATCTTGCTCTGGGCTTGGCCAAATGAAAAATAGCCATGGCCTGGAAGGCGCAAACGGGCCCCAAGATTGACACATGGCTGCTGGACTTGTGGAGAGCACTGGTCTCAGAATGCACGAATCAGCGAGAGGCTGAGGCAAGAGCGTCGGCTCCCTCGAGACAAACCCCTGCGCGATGGCAGGAATATCTAACAGTGATCGAAACAAAAATTGCAACGGGTGTCCTCCCTGTCTGAACCCTCCTACATGGATGGTGTCTCGGAGTGGTTGCCCTCTCCATCTGCCTGATTGCCCCCCCTCACTCCACCCCACCCTTCACGCCCGCCCTTTCTCTTTCTCCCCCTCTCGTAATAGTATTTATATTTACACATACATATGTATGTATTTGTTACAATTATACATGCTCTTTTCCTTGTGGTACACGACAGCACACGGCTCATCATACCCTTATGATCAGACACACGCCACTCCCTATTGCACCAGACCAGCACATGTACCTGTGATGCTCTGTCCTCCTAGAGGGGGTTTTGTTCCCTTCTTCGAGTTGTATCTTTATTTTTTTATTTTTTTTACACCTTAATATTTTGTTGTGTTTCTTCTGTATGGATTCATAATTCATTACGCATATGTATGCAATATGTCGTAGAACTCAATTTATGGAGCGTTGACAGATTCTCCTGCTGTTAGGCTAATTATAAACTGTTTACGTTTAGTGGTGCGGCACTGCGGAGTGAAGCAGCCAGCCACGCCAACACAGTGGACATGGAACTGTTATTTGGCTGAATGCTTCCTTACACCCCTACCTATGCCATTCGATTATATCACAAATCTCCAATGTCAATAATCTACCTTGGTTGTCATGCAAATGTTTTGGATGATATTACACTGAAAAATGTAATAAACATCATTTATCAAAAAAAATACAATGACATACATATTAGTTCTCCATGTGGCTTTTCTGTTTGGGGTGGAAAGTGTGGCATGAGGTCACGTTTTAGACCATCCGTGAATGACGACTACCTGGCCCTGTGTCTTAAATCTGTCATTGCTGTATGCAAAAAATGCCTATTTTTGCATGATCACCCCGAAAGTTTTGGACTGATTGTGCTGGTTTTTGACTCTGAGAGTTCACTGAGGCCTACTAACCAGACCTCAGTCTCAGTGGTCTAACCCGTTACAAAATGTTAAATTGGCTACCCTCAAATGGAATAAGCTGATTTACTTATAAGTCCGTAGTATATGGTACCAAGGATACCTAGGGCATGTAAGTTAGAAGGTCTACCCAGGGCTGCAGCACCTATTGCACCACCCTTCGAGTGACAAAGTACAAAATGGCTCCCAGCCTGACACTGAAGCCAGGAAGAGCAGTTTTAAACTGCTAGTTCGACTTTGCCATTGAAACCAAAGGCAAAGCCCCCACTTCCCTCAATAATATATGTCTCCCCTAAGGAAGGCCTTTGGAGCCCTAATGCAGGGAGCAGTATATTATTAAGTGGCGCATGCGCTTTAATATGCCCCAACAGTAAAACATCCAAATTGTCGTTTTTGCTGTGGAAAAGCCAGTAGCCCCATTGGATAGTACAGAATTACAGACTGCCATCTCAGCTCCCAGGCTCAGGAACAATAGAGGACTGCGACAGAGGCAGGTGTTACCTCCCCCTTGCAGGAAGCCACATAAGGTGTTGGCCTCAAAATGCAAGCTTCAAAGGAGAAGCACCCTTTGGTGGGCAAATGGCGATCACACTCGAGTAGGGCTGCCACTTTGTTCAGGTAGACGGGCTGGTGGCAGGAACAGAGAGGGGAAAGCAGTGGCAAAATGTTTTTTCCATGGGCGTGTAGCCCCTAAGTAGCCACACTTATAGCATGGGCTACCAAGCTCCTTATGGTCAAGGAAGGGTTCAGACATCTAGAGAAGGGGCAAAGCATTCTGGCATTGCTAGATGCTACACATAGCAGGAAGTTGCCACAGGGCGGGAGGGATCCTAGTAGCCCATTGGCTAGTGACCTCATCATCTTCCCCCAGAGCACTACAGTTTCTGGGCATAAATATGACACCCCTGGTGCCCTGAACCTCCTAGATTGGAGAAAGGACCAAAGAAGGACTGCCCTGCTGAACCCTTGGACCTGGCAAGAAAGGCTGATCCAACTGTTGGACTGCACCTGCTGCTTTTTGGGCTAGTGAAGAGAGGAATGTGCCTGTGGTTCCTGGCTCATGGAAAAGTCATTCCTGAGTCCCAGGCTGAAGCAGTGACTCCAAGGGTCAGTTGGCTGACCCCCTGTTCTAGGACCATGTCCATAAAAGCTGGAGTAGCCCATTCTGGCTAGTCAGCAGCCATCTTCAAGGAAGCACCGCTGATTACCAACGTGCAGCCAAGAAGATCTCCACCCTGGACTCAAAAGTTGCACCCATATCTGCTGCATCCGGGAGAGTCACTAGAGTGTGGATTGGTCACTCAAGACGGACACTATCCCTCACCAAATGAAACGGCTAGACTTGCTGTGTATGAAGATCAGTAGTCCAGCCACTGATGGACTACTCCTGGCTCAGAGAGGACTTCAAGGAACTCTCGACCCCTGTGGCCAAAGTCACTCCAACTTACCCGTGGACAGAGGAGTAACGACAATGCGACCCCTGTCGACCACACAGCATATAGAGCATCTTTCAGCATCCTCATCATCCTGTATCCTCAGCAACAGGACCACTCCATTAAAGTCCATGGCAGTTTCCGTGTAAAGTGTGGAACAGGACTCATGATTGCTTTGGTGACCAGGTAACTGTCCAAATATACCTTATTTGCCTCCCTGATCAACCCCTGTCGTAAGTGGTTATCCAGTCTTGGCCGGAGGGTCCATACACAGCTCTTCCAAACTTTTCAAAAGTTTTCAAACTTTGCGGTTAGCAATGCCTGTTCACGCTTTGGATTAAAAAGCTGAGATTTACGTTTTCTTTAAAAATCTATATCTCCGGGACCCTCAAGACGATTTTGCTATTTTTCTAAATTTCTTTTAGTCGTCTGACTTTCTTATTCTGTTGTTTGGTGCTTCTAAATGCTTTACACTAGATCCTTTGTTTAAGCCTTGCTGCTTGAAGCCACAGCTGCCCAGGGTTGAGCAAGGGGTTTTACAAACAAGCCTGACTTGATCCAAAACGGTTTCATGAGTGCATTACGTGGTGAGGTCACACAACCACACCTTATAATACACCAGAATCGCCACACTGTACATCTCTCATTGGTAGATGATAGTGAAGCACAGACTTTTTGAAAGGATTCAATTGGAGAATACTTTATAATATCAAATATTGAGTCTACATATCCATCGGTAAAAATAGGATTTTCCTTATAGAAAGAGAAACATACTTCCAATTCACAAATTAAGAATTTCATTTAGTCATCTGATTTCTGTTTGTATTGCACAATTCCATTTTTGGTGAGTGCAGATGTCAAAAGGGGCTATTGAGTAAAAAGAGAGGTTAAAAAAAAATCCTAGATCTCAATAATTGAATTAGATGTATTTTTTCTGGACGCAGGACCGTTTCAGGAAAGTAGGGCAAAGTTTAGCTGGCCGATGTATATCTGTCGGAGGTGAACTAAATATAATCGCATATTTTTAGAAGCCCCACCTTCAGGGAAACCTTCGCCCTCTGAGCAACAAAGAAAGCACAGACGTGTGTTCCTGTTTATAAAATGCATTTGAAGGGAAGGGAGTCATGAACCTCCTGAGAAAATCTAGGAAAGGAAGCTCAGATATAGAGCGAACAAAAAGCTAAATTTAGCAGTAAATAATATGAAGAAATTGAGCAAACAATGCCAGGAAGTTACAGACACTGTCTGGAAGAAAGAACGTCTGTCATTTCCCTTTTTGCGGACACACCTAGTCTGGGCGCAAACACGCTCCCATATTCCCAGGCGATCGCCTGCATGCCTCACCTCTCACACCTTTCCTTTACTTCCCGCCCAAAACATGCAACTTTTGAATAAGTAAAGGGAGATCCTGCAAGCAGCAAAAGTCGTACAGGGCAGCGAACACTATAACCTATTAAGTGCGATTATTTTTGGTGTATTTGGTATGGATACACTAGTAAGTATTTTAATTTCTCTAGTGGCATAACAATTGTTGACTCCAGAGACTCAAAGTCTAGTACCCTGAAGTGGGCGCGACAGCAGCCGCATTGTGTGATCGTTAACAGATCACCATATGCCAGTAAATATTCATGAGTAAACTCGGATGTGGTGAACTTAATGGTAGAGGTGCATCCGCTACTTTTTGACTATATTTAAGTACATGCTGAATGTCTCTCAACCTATATTACTATACTCTTCTTAATGTCTCGTTAATCGTGTAAATTGCATTATGGCCACTAGCACTCTGTAGCACCTAGCGCTCTGTATCACTGCACTATTTCTGTAAAACGCTCTGCCACCATATGCTCAGGTCAGGGTCTTTATACTAAAATAAATGAAAATAAATATATAAAATTCTTATACACGTGAGGCGACGTACATAAACTGTGGCTGCTGTGCTACAGGGATGTCATGGGTGTTAGAAAAGGGACCGAAAGGCCACCTCTGCCACAGGAACATTTGGGCATTAAAAGACCACCTCCTATACATACATACAAATTGATATTTCCTTCATTTGCATGACGACGTGCCCCGTGCAAATCAGACAATTTATGCTCAACGTGACACATGGCACCATTACAGAACATGTGCCAGGCACAGTTGCCGTCTGACGGTCTGAGGGAGGGAGACAATATCGGCTACCTAAGAATAATTCTTCATGTTGCTTCATTGCACCCTGTAGGTGGGATCTCTGGGAGAGGGCCAGCAGGGTCCCAAGCAACCTTCTCTCCTAGAGTCGCAAGTACAGACTATATACCTCCCAACGGCGGCTCCTCCGCTAAGGCGGGGGAGCGTCGCCCCACTGCTTTTTTGAAGTGAAACAAAGGAAAAATAAAATGATAATAACGTGCATTATTACCATTTTATTTTCTCCTACTTCCGCAGCTTTGCGTGAGGGGGCGGGGGCAGGGGAGGAGTTTCAGCACCATCCTAAGTGCACAATGACTGCTTGGCCGGCCCTCTCGGGCCCCCCAAAACAGTCTTGCGCACTTCCCATGTTCTCCATGCAGGCTGCAGTACAGCCTGCATGGAGAACATGCCCAGGCTCACAGTCAGCGTCTGAGCGCCGAAACACCGCGCTCAGACCAATCACAACGCTGCTAAGGCAGCGTTGTGATTGGCTGACTGGGAGCCTGCGTGTGCTTCCTTTTTAGTCAGAGCGAGGGAGGATTATGCAGGAGAGATGCAGCGAGGAAGCGGCGAGAAGGTATGTTTTAATTTTATTTTTTTATATCCGCTTCCCCCTGCGTCCTCCCCACTCCTGCCCCCTACCTCCAATCCGTGCCAGCCACTGCTGATACCTCCATGGCTCTTCACTCATCGCCTCATGGTTGTGCCCGGATTCCCTACAGCAAAGTCAATCAAAGACGTTATTGCTGGGTAACTTGGCTCTGTGCCAGTAAGTGGTGTTCTGTCTGATGTCCACAGGAGATCAGATTCATGTGAATATATATCCCTACCTACACACTACATTCTTATTCACTATGATGGTGAGAGCAGCTATCTCACCAGCAAACATTATGCACCGACTGCTTCAGAATGACTATTCTCTGTTTGCCCTCAACTTCTAGTGGTAGAAAACTGCCAGATTTGGTGATAGGAATTAGGTAAAGTCCACTGAAGGTAGATAGTTCACAATACTCCCTTTCTTGGCACTTCAGAGATGTACTTGCCCATCCAGCCTGGATAACTCTAGGTTGCTTGCTCACCCCATGCAATAATCTAGGTTGCTTGCTCCCCCATGCAATAATCTTAATTGCATCTCTGTACATGTACATCCACCCCTACAACTATCCATCCACCAACTTACCCATTCACCACCTGCGTTCCCATCCATCATCCATCTATCGATCCCTCTATCTCCACCCATTCTCCATCTCCCCACTCATCCATCAGTTTCCCAACACACCATCTTTTCCACTAAACACCTACACCCATCTATCGATCTCCCCTCCACCCCACCCATCTATTCATTGAGATACATAGCTATGAGAGGATGTGGACATGTGGAGACACACACACGAGGTATACAGGCATATGGAAGAAAAGGACTAGGAAAGACAAGGACACAGGGAGGCACACACACTGGAGGCATGGGCAAAGGGAGACATGGGTCAGGGAAACATGGGCTGAGCAGACGGGGACTTTGTGGAGACACACTGAGGTGCCAAGTGCTAGTCCTAATTTTCTATAGGATAAGCCAAGTTACCTTTCACCCTGAACTTGAAACGTTGTTCAGCAAATTTATATTGAACTAGTTTTTTATCACTCTCTGGGTCTCATTACGATTTCAAGTTAACTAGAAACAATTATTCACAAGAAACTCATTTTAAAGAAAAACATTTTTTAACTTGTTGCAAACACATGATTTTTTGTAAAGCTCTCTCATGAGTCTAAAGGAAAAGCAATACAAGTTCCTATTCCAAGATCTCCCTCTGTTTGTTTAATCTCTGGCTTCTTGTGATCCACTGGCAAGTGGAGGGACTGCACTAATGCTATGTCTACTGCCAGTGGCTCTCTCATTTATGCCAAACATCATCACCCCTTAGGGCAAAGATGTTGTGTTACAAACCTCATATGACTACCAATAGTTAACAAGCTAGCAGTAGCAGAGGGGCTCGTTTAGGCATCAATCACATCCAGTTCTTCAGCGTTTTTTTTTTTTAAATAATGCCTAGTGCTGCACATCACCTTTCGCTTCCCTCGGACCATGGAAAGAGCTGTAAACTGCTGTACATGGTACCAACCATCACAGAAAGCACTGGTGCTTCCATTAGGTGCCACCAAATTACAAGGAAATTCCCCAAAATACCATTTTTCTTCGGTGACATAGGGGTGCTCCAATGTCAAAAAGCGATTTTGTCTAGAGCAAGGAAAATCTTTGCACTCTTCCTGAACACTGCTGAATGATTTGACGTGCTACAATATGTGCAGCGTCCTCGGTCTGTTGTGCTGCTAATCATTTTCATGTGCTGAAGCTGAAAACTTGAAACAGCGTGTGTTGAAAATACTATTGTTTCTCTGACCGATAGAGATCAGCAATGAATAGTTCACTTTCCCAACTATTCAGACCAAATACACAACACGAGGAAGCACATGGTAATATATTCAAAAGCATTCAGGCCCTTGGCTGTGGAGTGAGAGTAAACAATCACTGGCACTGAGACCAAGTGTGTGCCACAGGATAAGTGCAGGCCGCGCTTAGTTGTTTCTCAGGAGTACTCTGGAACTGAGTCGGGTTGGTAACTTGCAACTATTTTGTCCGTGAGTGCATTTCTTTTAAGTGACTCAAGACAAGATACTCTCACATAAAAATACTCACAATTGTCCTGATTTCCCCGTGACAGCCCCATGTGTCGAACTTCGCCACCGTCACGTATTGTTTGAAGTTTTTGAAAGAAATACCCGAAGTTTGCAAAAAAAATCTTCGAACACCCCTAGTTTAAAATTCTCTCTGATTAACCTTGCCTAATCTAATACTGGATTTAACAAAGATTTTGATGTTTGTAGGTGTGACTAACTCTTGTAGTACTCCTGGGTTAGGCCCGAATTTCAAGAGCAAGTCTGGAGTATTCCAACAGTAAATAAGTGTAAACTTTTTTCGACTCATACCCAGTGCCTCTATGGTCACTGACCAGCAAGGACGAAGAACAGTGGCTTAGAGAATTGGTAAACTTCACATTTTGATATGACATCGCATCAGACGAGCAGATAAGCAAAAAGGAGTTCTCAGCCTCAGGGTTTGAATACCATCAGTGGTGATTGAACATTGCCTCCCATAGCGTAGGAACAGCCACACTACTGAGGGAAGACTTCTGATACAATAACTCAGTAGGCTGCAGAAATGTGCATGCATTATGCAGACCTGGCTCTTCTTTTCCAAATCATTGGATGTGCTGGTGCAATTGGCTCAACTAATGCAAGTCAAGACTACAACTCCCAGAATGCACTTATTTGTTATATGAAAGCATGAGACTGGAGAAGTGGTGTCCTGCCATCATCTTTCAAGCCCTAGACACTGCTTAGTGTAGAGGAGTGCCAGGTAATAAAGGCCAGAAAAAGGAAAAGTACCCGATTGTCCAAGTTGCAAAAGGGCAAATGAATAGAAACTACCAGATTATGGCCACAATAATGCAATGAGGACACATCTTTATACCCTATTTGATATGAGGGAGCATTTTGAGAAATTGGGCACTACAGCTGTACATGTGCCAAAGATAATTGCATAGAGTTAGAAGGGATAGCATTTTTCTTCCTTGCCCTCTGCATCCCTTTTCCATCCCATTCCTCATTATACCATTGCTGAGGGAAATGTGAATGAAATTTTGCTTTGTTCTCACAAATCCATGTTCCACTGTGGGTGGATTTTTAAAAAGGCTGGGATCTTATTCTCTTAGTCTATGCTCAATCTACGCATCAGACTTTCTACAATTTGCATTCCTTGAGCTCTGTGTACTGTTTCTGTACTAGGCTTTTCGCTATTTACAGCCTGTTACTGAGCAGATGCAGAATCATTTCTGTATTTGGCTGTGCAAAACCAGCAGACCTCATTCTTTTCTGTGCATAATCTACACAGAACAAATTGCATGCCATCCTCAGGTCTCCTGGGGATAGACCATGTCCTTAGCTCCAATACTGCCCTCCGCAGCCCTACCGCAAACATCAGGGCCAGACTGGGAACAGCAACCAGCCCTGGCAGATTGCTGCTTGGCCGGTCCGGGGAGCGGGGGGGGGGTGTGCTAGCACCGCTCCCGCGTTTGCTACATGGGGCCGATATTGTAGCACTGCTGCAAAACCGGCCCCCAGTGACAAAATCGGCCCCAACGGGCACAAAACCAGCCCCCATCCCTCCGGCCAGCCGGGGAAATGCCTGGTGCCTGCTACGGCCAGTCCGCCCATGGCAAACATAGATGAACAGAGAGTGAAGTGGTTGACTGCAGCCACTCTGATTCACTACACCTCTGTACCCCTGCCTTCAGAGAGCTTCACAGAGCTACTGGCAGCAGCAGCTGGTGTCTCTCCATCTCCATAGAAGACTTCAGACCAAGCTGGGATTCTGAAAAACTCTGTTTACAGAAGCTCAAGTTAGCTCATCCCTTAGATACCACATTGTATCATTTGGCTGCCCGCCCACCAGGTGCTGTGGGCTGGGAGGTCTGTGACTGTTTCACAGCTCCAGCATTTGAAGTGCAACTTGACTCTAATCTCTCCTGAGTTTCACACAGGCTTACAATTTAATGTGAACTAATAGAATGAATTATCATAATTTATGCAGCTAATTATTAGTAGATAGGTAAAGGCCCACAAAGACTCTGTAGTATTGGGGTAGAAACACCGGAGCCAGGAAACAGTGTTGTTGCCTCGTTAAAGGTTTTTATTTGTAGAAAAAGAAGTATCAAGTAAACGGACCCACAGCCATCGCCAGTTGCTCAGGAGAAAGACCAGAGGTTCTGATCTTTCTCCTAGCAACCAGACAGAATGTGGAACACATGAAAAATCCAAAATAACAATAAAAGAAACACTGAACACATTACAGTGAAGCATTACAGTGAAGCATTACAGTTTTAAAGAAAGTAAGCACGATACTACAACACCTTCCCCCTTATAAAACAAATTAAGACAAATCATAATCATGAAAACGAGAAGGTAATTTAGAAACCCTTTTGGAAATATAAGGTTCTGACATTACAGAATTAGTCATCTGAGGAGACAGTACAGTTTGAGAAGTAGAGGCTAGAGAAGTGGGAGAATCAACCAAAACATGCGACCCAGGAGACATTTCATTGGAGCATGAATTAGTAAGATCAGATTCAAACAAAATAGAATCATTAACAATAGGAGTGCCAACAACAGCAGAGGCATGTGATCTGAAATAAATATCTTTCTGAACATTGGAAATCGGAACTAACATGTTTTTATTCCACCAACTTCTTCCTTGTAGAAGGACAGACCCGTTACTGACACGCTCAATTCTGCAGGGAGAATAAAAAAACAGATTCTCCTTTTGAGACTCTGACAGGTTTCTTGATAAGAACCCATGAATCAACCAAAAATTTCTTTTCGGGAACATGCTTGGAAGAGTCAAAATGTGCGTTTGCTTAATAAGACATTTTTCCTTAACAAATCAGCATCATAGGAATTGGGCTCAGTATGACAATCCAGCCATGCAGGTAATATTTTAGATCTGCATTTTCTGCTCCTCAACAACTTAAAAGGTGAAAAACCAGTTGTAGAGTGAGGAGTAGAATGATATGCATTGATCTTGTCTCTGAGAAAAATATTAACATCAACCCCTGAAGCAAGGGCAGATTGAATGCCATCTTTTATAAAACGGTTAGCTCTTTCAACAAGTCCATTAGAAGATGGGCTGTAAAGAGCAACCTGAAGATGTTTAATATCGGACTCCAAAAGAAAAGTTTTCATAAGGGATGAAGTAAAGTGTGTGCCGTTGTCAGTAACTAATTCTTTAGGGGTACCCTCAAGAGAAAAAACATGAAGTAAAAATGCAAAACAGACTGTGTAGAAGCAGATTCAACAAATGAGAAATAAATCAATTTGGAAAAATAGTCGATGAGGACAATGAGAAACCTATTACAAGATGGAAGAAGGTTAAAAGGACCAGAAAAGTCCAGGAAACAGGATTAGATGTCTTCCAGTGCTTATCAGAAATGACACATTGAGGACATAAGCCAATAAAGGAAGAAACCTGGGCATTCATACCAGGCCACCAGTAGTGCTCTCTCAAGACCTTGCATGAAGCAGTTATGCCTAAATGTCCTTGATGTGCCAATTTAATAAGGCGAGACCTAAGATGAAGGGGTGGAATGAATTTGCCATTTCTAGTACAAACTTGATTCTCAATAGAAAGTTCAGGTGAAATTTGAGCAAAAGGTCTCAGGTCATTATGAAGGTTGCGTAAAGGAGGCCAACCTCCCTTGATGTATTTGATGACTTTCTTGAGAACTTCATCCTGTGAAAGAGCATCTAGCCAGTCTTTTTCAGAAATTACTTCTTTACAAGGAGAAACAGCATCCAAAACAGCAACAACACATTCACAATCATCGTTGAATTCAGAGTCAGAAGATAAAGGCATGCGAGACAGACAATCTGCACGAAAAATGTCCCACCTTGCATGTAATTGATAGTAAAGTGATATTCCTGTAATTTGGAGAGCAAACGCACTAATCTAGAGGAAGCTTTGCCAAGACCATTCCCTTGAAGTAAAAAGACAAGGGGTTTGTGATCGGTTAAAATTTCAAAAGAACAGCCCCACAGATACGTTTTAAACTTCTGGACAGCCCAGACGCAAGCTAGAGCCTCCCTTTCAATGATGATGTAATGTGAGCTCTAGAGGCAAAGGCTATAGTGACCGCTTTGTCTTTAACTTTCTGTCCAAAAATTGCACCAATACCCTTCATGCTGGCATCAACGTAAATGACACAGTCATAACCTGGAACGAAAGGACTGAGAGTAGGAGCAGAGGAGACCAAATGCTTGAGATCAGTGAATGCACAGTCAATTTCTTCGTTCCAAAGAAACTTGATCCCCTTTTTAAGAAGCTGCCTCAGAGGTTGAACAGCAGAAGCGTAGGAGGGCACAAAACGAGCATAAAATTCACAGAGAGCAAGAAAAGATCTCAACGAATCTCTATCTGTGGGGACAGGTGCTTTAAGAATGGCTTCAATGTTGCTGAATTTTGGCTTAATACCATCAGGTGTGACGGAATGACCAAGATAATCCAAGTTTTGTACCAAAAACTTGCACTTCTCAGATTGAATAGTAATCCCCCTAGTGGAGAGACTATTTAAGACTCTGTCAAGTACTAACAAATGCTGTTCTTTGGTTTCCGTGAAGACAAGAATGCCATCTTGGAAAGCCAGGACATTCTTGAGATCTTTAAATAAATTGTCCATTGCTTTCTGAAAAACGCTCGCCGCGGAAGCGAGACCAAAGGGAAGTCTTAAATATTTGAAAGCACCAAACGGAGTTATAAATGTGGTGAGATCTTGTGAAACAGGAGTGAGGGGAATTTGGTGATAGGCGGAATGCAGATCGATTGTGGAAAAGTACTTGGCCTCACCAATATTAGACAACATTTCCTGAATGTGTGGCAGGGGGTGGCAGTCAACCAAGATGTTGCGATTAAGGGACCTCAAGTCCACACATAGACGAAGAGTACCATTCTTTTTCTTGGCTAAAACGATGGGAGAAACCCATTCTGAGGAGTCAGTAGGAGTGATGATACCCCCCTCAGTGAGTTTGTCCAGCAAAGTTTTCAACTCCGAACGAACAGTGATAGGGACTGGTCTGACTTTGTGTATTACAGGTGTGGCATGTTTTTTAGTTTGATTTCATGCTCAAACCCTTCAAAGGTACCAATACCATCCTTAAAAACTTTAGGAAATTTGTGCATGAGATCAGGAACAATGTTATCAGAAACATCAGAAAGAGACAAAATTGGTATTTCTCCCAAAACGATGGGATTTTTATGACCGGGTTTGAGATATATACCCAATTGGGCTAAATCCATCCAACCAACAAGATCTTTGCCATTAACTGCAACATAAATCTTTGTGTGTACAGATCTGCCTAAAATACTTAAATCTTCAAAGAAAAACCCCAAGAGGTCAATCTCTTTATCACCAAATGCTTTGGGACATATATCAGGAGGAAAAAGGTGGACAGAAGAAGACCCCAAATCATGAAAAGTTTTATCAGCTAAAACAGTAATGGGAGCGCCTGAATCTGCCATGACATGTAGATTTTTGTCACCAATATAAGCTTGACAAAAAGGGCCTTCAATCATTTTTAAGGTTTGACCATCATCAACAGTAAGTAATAGATTAGACATCCTGTAAGTACAATCTTTAACATTGCTATCAGATTTCTGTACAGAGACTTCAGATTGTAAATCATCTTTAGGTTGTAAATCAAGTGCATGAATAGTAGATCTGCGAACCAGACTCTGTGATCTACAAACAGTGTGAAAGTGTCCTAATTTCTTACAATTGATACATTTCTTCCCAATGCAGGACATTTGGGATTATTGACAATGTGTGTTTTAGACCCACACCGATAACAAAAAGGTTGTCTTTTCAAATCTTTAGTATCCTTAGAAAATTTGACTGCCGCAATAGTGGAGTCATCAGTAACCATAGAAACAGAAGGTTGAAATTGACGAGAAGCAGGAGCTTGAGTAGATAAAATAGAACGTTCAATGCTTTTAGCGATGTCTATAACTTCAGACAGTGAGGGATTATGGCACATAAGCAAACGTTCTTGCATTTAAAAAAAAAAACAATTGAAAACAAATTGATCCCTGATGTATGTATCGACAGAATTCTCAAATTCACAAGTGGAAGCTAAGACACGTAAATCAGCAATAAATTCCTCCACAGTTTCATCACTGGCTTGTTTACGCATGACAAAGCTGTGTCTTTCTAATAAGACACTTGGTTCATCAGAAAAATGTTTTTTAAGCCTCTCCTTAGCTTCAATATAAACATTCCAAACAGAATCCCCAGATGGGCGTGGAAAAACAGGAAGGTTATCAAAAATACTTTGACCTGCAAATCCCAAGTTGTTAAAAAGTAAACCAAGTTTCCTAGCAGGCGAGTAATCAAGAGCATCAATTGCAACTAAATAACATTCAAAACCTCGAAGCCATTGTTTCCACTTGATTTCAGGTTTGCCGGGTGAAAGGAAGATGCCGGACACCTTCAGGTAAGCAGTAAAAGCTTTATTGCCACCAAGACAGAGCAAAGGACAAACAGGACCGCACCACACCGATGCTCCGGTAACTGCCACTCTTGAAGCACAGTTCTGGAATCCCAAGAATGAGGATTCTTGGAAGCACGAGATGTGGAATGCACAGAAAGAAACATACAAACCTAACACCGGGTTTTGGTAAAAAGGAGGAGGATGTAAAACATTGTTAGAAGAAGCCATTGCAAGAAAAAGAAGAAGAAAAGAAGAAATAAGAAAGAATAAGTGAAAATTGCAGAAACAGTATAAACAGTGAAGTAAAGTAATAATAAATATAGTGACAATTAAAATGATGCAAAGTCAGTGGTTGGAGCAAGTATGCCAACAATGCAGACCGAAACTCCCACACCCAAATCAAATAATGTAACATTTATAAAGCAAAATCTTGGCTGGAGAAAGACTGCCGAAAAAGCAGACCGAAACTCCCACAGCAGGATGCAGAAAGTAGTCGTGGCTCAATATGTTTATAAAGATCTCAATGAGAGCCAGTAGTGACTCTCTGTGGCTTCTCTATATCCAGGAAGCACACAGAGTCAGAGCCAATGAAAAACAGGAAAGCCGAAGCTGTAGCCAATACAGACCAAGCAGGAAGTAGAAGGCGGGGCATGCGTATGAAGAAATGGCAGGCAACTGGCGAGACACACACGCAGCAGGCTGGCGAGAGGCACATGCAGCAGAGATCCCACGTTGATCGAAGTTTGGCCTGTGCTGGGAAAGCGAGCCAGCGAGACAGGTAGGTGAAGCGCAAAGTGCTTAAGGAGCTCGTCGAAGTTTGGCCTGTGCCGGGAAAGCGAGCGCAAAGCGTCCGAGGAGCTCACGAGGCAGGATACAGCAGTAGAATGCCTCGAGAGACTCGTGAGGCTGCAGACTGGAACGAGAACAATGGAGGGTCTCGAGCGACTCGGAGAATTCCAGGGAGCGTTGGGTTTCAAACGTAAATGGCAATGAAACCAAAACAGTAAAGGCCTTGCGAAAGGGCTAAAATTAAACGTAAAAACACGCACCCTGTAGAAGAAAAGTGGTTTGGGAGAATACCAAACAAAATGTAAAGCTGGTGGGTCCGAAAGGCAGCAGAATGACGGCAGCGCCGGAGGACAAGCCGGTTTGAAGGAGGCAGAAAGCAGTACCCCACTCCTGGTACCAGATGTAGTATTGGGGTAGAAACACTGGAGCCAGGAAACAGTGTTGTTGCCTCGTTAAAGGTTTTTATTTGTAGAAAAAGAAGTATCAAGTAAACAGACCCACAGCCATCGCCAGTTGCTCAGGAGAAAGACCAGAGGTTCTGATCTTTCTCCTAGCAACCAGAGACAGAACGTGGAACACATGAAGCATCCAAAATAACAATAAAAGAAACACTTAACACATTACAGTGAAGCATTACAGTGAAGCATTACAGTTTTAAAGAAAGTAAGCACGATACTACAGACTCAATCATATTTGTATGCGTTTTCCCCACACTGAGGGACAGATTTAGGGGCTTATTTACAAGCCCCTTGCGCCACCCGTACGTCACTTTTCCCATGTTAAAAATGACGCAAAAGTGGCGCAAGGGGCTTGTAAATCAGCCCCTTAGAGTTTGGAGGACAGGATAGATATTCCATGACAAATCTGCTTGACATGCCGTCTGCCATATTACAAGTGCCATAGGATATAATGCACTTGTAATACAGCTGTTTGTGACAGAGTATCCCGTGCTCCGAACTCTAAATTAGGCCCTTAGTCCAGTGGCGTAGCTAGCCCTTTGGCCGCCCGTGGCAGTCCATGAGTTTGACGCCCCTCGGCGGCCAGAGTGAAAAGTGGGGGGCAGGGTTGCTGGCGAGATCTCCGATTCGTTTGCCGACCCATAGCGGCCGATTGAAGAGCGGGAGGGGAGTACCCACCCCGAGATTGCAGGTAAGAGCGGTGGGAGGCCGCTGCCCCCAAAACTCATGCCGCCCGGGGCGGACCGGCCCCCCCACCCCTCTTGCTACGCCACTGCCTTAGTCCTTTGCTGTGTTAAAAACACACACCTTTAGCATGGCCATGCAAACAATGCTCTAATGTCTCGACATGACGCACTGTCTCAAGTTTTGTGCACAATACCCTATTTAACAACTCAAGGGAAACCTGGTCATGCTTAGGGCCCAAGGGCTATGGAAGTGTCATGCGATGTGATTGGCTATATTGTATCACTTTCCAATGCAAGCGTTTTTATATGGTATCAAGCCCAGCCACAGGCAGCTTCCTTTTAGAGCGAAATGGAAAATAAACAACAGGGTCCACTTTTTCTTCGTTGCCTTCTCGACCACAGAGGACAAGGGTCACAATGGGACTGCCAGGGTTAGCAAGGGACACACCAGGGGTCACAGCTGCGTCCCCGGGCGACCCCACTATGACGTTCCATTCCTTCATTCTTTGACCCCCCCACTATGACGTTCCATGCCTTCATTCTTTGACCCCCCACTATGACGTTCCATGCCTTCATTCTCCCCCACCCCTCCTCCCCCCACTATGACGTTCCATGCCTTCATTCTCCCCCACCCCTCCTCCTCCCCACTATGACGTTCCGTGCCTTCATTATTTGACCCCATCGCAGGGATTACAAGGAAAAGCAGATGGGTTAAATCTGAGGCGATTAAGCTTGTCCTCTGTTACAAGAAAAATACGACTTATCTGAAAAGGGATAATGAATGATTAATGAAAAAACATCAGTGTTTATCAAGTAAAGATGGCAGCTCCTGTGACGCAGAGGGGGTTAGAACAATGAACTGCACGGTGCCAGTCATAACACGTGCTCGAACATGACTGCGTTGGCCAGACAGGTGCTGCTCTGCAACTTTGAACTTTAACTCTTGATCGAAAGTGATTGGAGAACTTTTGTTTTATTTTTCCTATTAATCTAATGAGTACTGCACACTTGGTGTTATTACTGCTCTCTCTAAATATTGATATCAAGCAGTTATTTTCATAACATTATTTCTCTAAGCATTCCCAAGGGAAGAGCTGTTTCTCATATTCTCTGTAACGCACGCGCACACATGGGAAGCAACACGGCACCAAAAATAGGAAAGCACAACATAAAAGCTGGTTCCAATCAGCAGCTGTATCCTGATGGCATACAATCATGGCTGACCTTCCATCACTTGAAATTCAATCTAGCAAACCTTCTGCTTATCTATCTCACATTTCTGCCACCCTGGTTCGAACCTGGCTCTGTTCTAAGCACATTTCAGACTGTAAACCAACCATCAACGATAGTTTAGCATCATGAGACTTTATTAATGACAGCTGTTATGACTAATTTGATTGGATGTGAAGGAGCATTTGATATTATTTTATGTATTTTTATGACAGTTTCAACTTGTCGAATAACGTTTTTTGATTCGATTCGTCAGCTGTCTCAATCTGCACTAACATGTTAATACCTTGGCTAAAAATGCAACCCATCAACTCACACTTATGAGATCAAACCTTTCATTGTTGAGCCAATCTTAAAGAAAAAGTTGCAATGCATGGTTCTTTCAGAAGTACATTATTCCAAATCCATTCTTTCTGGAATGCCAAAAAAAACCAACCTGCCCTCCTTAAAACAACACTTCACGCAGCAGACACCTGGTCTCAGGGTGGTCATAATCCTATTGCATCAGCACAATTCTCATTTCTCTGGAGTGTGGCTTCTGACTGAGGCAAATATGTATGCAAATTAACTTATCTGACACATGCAGTTGTCAATCAATCATTTTCTGGAAGTGCACTCAAAGTCTGGAACTCCATGCCACATACTTTTTCACAAGTTATTCCTTTATCTCTTTAAAATATAGTTGAAACAACTGATTTTCCATAAACACCACTCACCCTCTTCCCTATGGAGTCACACTAAGGCCTAATTACGAGTATGGCGGTCCTGAAAACGCCGTACTTGCGGTGGTGTTCTGACCACTGCTACCCCTGGGGGTCTGCCTGCTCTATTAGGAGTGTGCCGGTTGGACTGCCACAAGACCGCCGCCACCACCAGGATCCAGGATCCCGTGGTGGTGGGGGTGCGAATTGAAAGCTGAATTTGCAGCGGTGCCGATGCCAGCACTGTCGAGTGACTTACGACCTGCCTTTCCACCAAGCATTTCATGGTGGTGAGCCCACCATGAAATGCGTGGCACAAAGTTAGGGAAAGGGGCCCTCAACAGGGCCCCCAGGCAAATCACCCATGGGGTTGGGAGCAGGGGGCACAAGCTGCTCCCCCCCCCACAAGTCCACGCTCCTGCGTGCACTGTGTGGCATGGTGCATGCCATACAGTGCACACAACATGGCAGTGGTCCCCCATGACTGCTGGCTGTAATCCTCAGACAAAGCCTGATGCTGCTGTGGGAACACTGCCACACCGCCCACCCGCACTGGAATCTGGCAGAAGGGTGTGCCGCAGGCTTGGCGGTCCTCCTGTGGGCTCAGTGGTGGCAGTCCTACAGGAGGACTGCCGAAAACATAATCAGTCCCTAAGACTCCCTAGCTCAGCTTTGTATTATGTTTCATAGACTCATAGGGAAAGACTACTTACCCAGCACTCACTATATTGGGGCCGGGCAAACAGTATACTTTTTTGTTTTTAAATGTTGACTGGTCTCCGTAGATACAGTACACATAGATAAAGTACATGTTCGTGTCATACTACTCCAGGCTCCATCATGGCCTGGCACGTCCTACACATTCTGCTCTGTAATTGTGTTTGACTCACCAGACCTAATCATGTATGTACATGCTTATATTTTGGTAATCTGCTTAACTCCTGTTGTTTGCAGTTTCACTGATTTTTAGAAAGTTCTCTGTGACCCTACATTATTTTTTGCGCTATGCTGAATTGCATACATAAATAAAGAAAGAAATAAGTTAAAAAAATAAAATTAAACAAGATAAAATAATAGAACCCTTAAAATGGAGCAAAAAATAAATAGTTGCATGTAAAGCATGTGCACAGCGATATCATTTTTAGTGCTGGGTAGCACTGAAGCTTTAAGCCTGCACTAAGCAGTCTACCTTCTTTTTCACCACTGTACTGAAACTACACGATGCGTCCAAATCAGCCATAGCTCGAGTCTGCTTCTTGTTAACTTTCCGAAATTCACTCAAGACAGGAGACACCTTGAGAATCTTAAACAAACAGCAAATGAATTAGGTCAACAGAGCAGACTTCTTCTTGCAGTAAGCTCATGTCAGATAGCAGGGCTGTGATAAGTGGTTTTGTATTTCTTTTACCCGTGGAGGCAAGAGTTCAAACCACGCATAAACCCCGGTGGATATGTATTTCTAGTCCCAGTTTTAAGGAATGGGCCTCGGGTACCATCATACAGTCCACACACTATTTGTCATTCTCTGTGGCAGAAAATTGTCCCTGGGAAGGGAGCAAAGAGAGCGGCTACAGTAGCTGCTATTTTCTGTGTTGGAGGTTTAAAGCAGGAACCAGCCTTTATATAGTTGTATCTCTATGTATTAAAGGACCACTACATGATATAATTCTATGCATCATTTGCAATGCCATTTAATACTGTTTTGTAGTCTCTTTTAAAAATAAATGAGTGGCGAGAGAGCAATATATTTTCCCCTTAACATACCTTGTAATCAAGAACACATCAATGTAAACAACAGTGCCTGGGTGATTGATTTGAATCTGCAGGGTAGGCAGCAATGGATAATTCCACAGTGTTATTGGAAACATTAATGTTTAGTGTGATGAAGACCTAGTTACCTTAGTGTAAAAGTCTAAAAAATGTGCATCATAGCGAAGAAACTAACAATGTGGTTAACGACATGATATGAGTGTACCCATGTCCTTCATAAATTTACAATAAACTCCGCAGTCTGGTCAGTGGCAGTAGATTTTGTTGTATGATGTAGGGCCTTGGTATATTTTTAGGCACTACCTTGGCTGTTCACCAAGCAACGCATGAACTTCAAGATACTATACCTGAACCAAAAAGTCCTCCATGGTCAAGCGCCCTTTAGTGTTATTGATATACCAGGCGACCATATGCCTTAGCGTGGTCTCACAACAACTACTAACCTAGTGTCATCCTAAGCACAAATGGTTAGGATGCAGATTTCTGGTTTTAAGACTCCTCCCATCCATGGCACCTCCAGCTCTTCCTTGGCTGTCTGGAGTTTAGAAGAGCTCTGACTGAGGCCCACCTGCTCTGCTTGGTGTACAGTGCTTAGAGTACCAAGATTGACCACATCTGCTTCCTTTCCCCATTTCACCAACCATCCTTCTTCGTTTCAGCCCCCAAACATGGCGCAACAGCTCTACAAACATACAAATGAAATACAACAAATATCTCACGTGTGAGAGCTTTATCGCCCATGTAAAGTGTCCAAACTCCAACTCTGCGTAACACTAAGTGACGTAGAGAAGGCATGTGGGCCTTACCCCAACACTGTGTAGATTATATGTATGTATCTACATAGGCATTCGCTTTGTCAATTAATTCTCATTCTGATACATTATCTTAATCAAAGAATGGACTAAAAAGTTCATGATTATGAATACTAATATAAGATTCTCTTATCCAAAGAGTGTCAGTTCAATTAAATATGCAACATTTATACCCTAGAAAAGATGCAGAAATGTAAATAATAACACTTGCTCTATTAGTTCTTTGGGATTAACCATCAGGTGTTTTTTTAATGCATAGGCATGAATCGGAAGTGAAAACCGCGGCACTACTGTTAACTCAAATAAATAAGACAAACACAGATATACAGTAAAATCTTCTTGGTGGAGAAGAAAATGGAGCAATCTGGAGCACAGATGTACAGACACTGTCTTATAATAAGTCAGAGTACAGACCGGCGGCAATATTGGAGAGTCCAAGCATGCCCTGCTTAGCAGACGCCTGGTCTGGGCATTCCCTCAGATTTGAATTAAAAAAAAAGATTAATATAGCATTTCTAATCACAATGCTAATCCATCTCAGCTTCTGACCTGCCTACAAAGAGGACCTCTGTCTCGCTGGGTTACGTCCATGACCCAGTTCCTCGTGCATCATGGAGTGTATATTTGACAAATTAGGATGAATGCCAAGGATTACAATGTCTGAATGTAATTATACTGATGTAAGGGCAGAAAGGCCACATTTAGAACATTATTTATGGCTGGGAGTTACAAATGTAATCCTCATTTTGTGAGCGCACACCTCTTATGCTCAACGTATCATTTCCTTTACATAAATAATCTCATCAGTATACACCTAGCAATTTGGTGCAAAACATATTATATGCAATTTAATTTAAGTTACATCATGGTTTTGTGTAGTGAACTATAGTCCTGCAAAAAAATAAGCTTTCTACAATAAATGATTCCTATCTGCTAATGACTGCTCTTTTCAGGAGAAAGTTCAGACGACTTAAAAACTCATTTTCATTGTTTAAACAGCAGATATAATTCTGCTCCCTGGCCTGCCTTTCACACTGGTTATTTTCGATGCAGGCGCTGTAACGTCGCACCTCAACTGTAATGAGTTATTACAGGTGGAATACAACTTATTTTCTTATTACAGGTGACACGTGATTTCATAATAAGACTGCAATAAGAGAGTTAGAGGCAGTTTTTTTTATACAGGGTTATACAGGGTTGGCGGGCTAAAATGTATTACAAATTAGCAGGTGTCTGCAGCCCATACTTCCAAGGCAGCCATGTAGGGTAGGGCATTTATAACGTCTCCCAGCATCTTAGCTGACTTGGTGGTCTTTAGGACTATATCTGATTTCAGGCAGTGTAGCTGGGGGTAGACTTTCTATTGGAACACAGCACGCTCCTGCTAAGGAAATGCATAAGGGGACATATTCCACTATTGCATTCCACATTATTCTTAAATCATGTCCAGACATTAGGTGAAGTCTCACTTTTCCAACTAAAAGGTCAATCTTCGATACTTGGGAGAAAAAGACCAACAATATGGTCTTTGGAATGGAAGGAGAACAACTAGTGCTATATCTTGTAGTTGTAACTAGACAGATCATTAAAGGGACCTTTAAGAGCAAGCATCCAAAAGTTTTATGTGCTGGAGAAGATGCATGATGCATAAGCTTTTGATTTACATAGTGCCACTAATTGTGATAGCTCCAAAAAGTTCTCCAATATCTGGGGCAATCTCATGGGAGTTTTCATAGAGATATATTGTGGAGATTTTTTAAACAACACCTATTCATCTTTTGCCTCTTGTTTTGTGTTTATGTATTGCACACATTGATTTTGTTTTACAAAGAAGGGGACTAGCACACGTCGCTTTTTTCATAATATATAACAAAGCAATATTTAAAAAAATAAGAGTCAGGGGCAAGTTTTCAGTAGCGACGTAAAAGGCAATCACCTCGGGTCTAAGTAGTTCCTTTAACTCTTTTTTGAAAATATAAATGTCAAATAAAATTAGACTTTAAATGACATTCTTTTAAAGTACTTGAATAAGACCATGACCCGTGGAAGACATCATATCAATATCAATGTTTATCTCTTGTGCACAAAATTTCAATATAAAGAATGCCAGTTAGATATTGTATCTGTAGTGAACCTCTAAGTGAGTTTTGCAATACAGATTCCACATGTAGTCAACACATTTCAACCATGCCCGTTCATATGAAGGAGCAATAGATCAAACTTTTGGATGAAAGGGTTATGGTGTGACCAAGTATTATAAGGAATAAAATACTCTCTGTCATATTTTAAAAGAATAGTGCAAGTCACCTCACATTTCCATAACCTTATTAAGGAACACTCATCCTCACCTCATTCCTCTATATGGTCTTGTAACTTTTCTGTGACATGTAATATCCCTATAACGTACAGTAGAAGCTACTTTATCCAATTTCATATTATTTAAATTCCTTGCAATGCCTACACCAATACACTATTAAGGAACCTCAAGAGAAAAAAAGGTTTTGTTGTTGTTTATTTAAGGTATGAGAAAGGGGTCTTGTAATTCTCAAAGAAGATGGAAAGAGCAAGTAATACTGTTACATTTGAAGTTAGTGACATACCTTTCTCATCAACACTGTCTTCTAAGCAGATTAGTAAACTATTTATTAGCTTGCGTTATGTCTATGCCAGGAGGATCCAGAGTGCTATAAAAGTCTTAATGCCATTAGCAAGGGTGTGTTCATAAGGTTGGGCCTTACGAAGTTCTGGAAAGTGAGCTACAGAAACATTTTATATATTGCTCAGTCATCAAAGTAATATAATTTATTTTGGCCTTAAGATGTTTCCTGGAATAGTACGACATTTTAGACTTCAGTAATGATTAGTTAAAATGTCCTAGAGCTGAGTTTACTGGGATGCTTACAGCTACTTGTATGCCTGCAGCATGATCAACTGATTGAGTAAACAAATTGCAGCTGCAGCATATTGTCCAACACATTGCTTCTTATTATTTTTGAGATAGCCTTACTGAGTATGCCTTTTAGTAGTGTTGTGCTTGATATACCTAGAGGAACCCAGAAAACTCTTCTGTACCCATCTGATACTATAGTCCAGGTCACTACCTGATAACTCATCTTCAACGGGACAGGCATCTAATGTATGAAAGGTACTGTGGAACCATGCTGGCAACTGGAGGGCAGAGGCTATACCAGCTTGCCTAACTAACCATTAAATACAAACTAGACAAGATAAGATCTGGCATACATCCTGTGGTGGCCAGTTGCGGGTAGGTCCAGTGCTAGAAGACACTCTAATCGAGCTCTGTCTTTCTCGCTGCGATAGCAAGCACCCTGGCATGTCACGGTTGGGGCCAATCAACCCCCTTATTTAGGTGACTCTTTCCAGAAGGTATAAATTCTAACCTCTTGTTTTCACCACTTAATAGGACTACAGTTCGAGTCCAGACTATAAGGGACATGACCTTCTTCTCACACATAGTAACACCGTCCCTTAGGAGTAGATAAGGATACCTAGGTCCTGATGAAATGCCTAGATCCTATTGGACTGTATAGAGCATGAAACATGTCGACCCCCTGCACACCTTACACATTCCTTTGAACTGAAGTGGGTATAATTTGCCCTCTCCAATCTACGACTTTACAGTCGGTGTTTTTACTTATGGCACCGGAACCCAGTGACTAAACTAACCTTGGAGAATTCTGTAGCTATTTTTAAACCACACTCACATTATCCCACTTCTACTCACTACACATATGCCCCCACAAGAACTTGTTTAGCTTCACGTCAGCAACCAGATAAGACCTCCGGCAAAGAGCCCCCTCGCGGGGCCCGTTGGGCATTGCAGCGCCGGCCAAATGAGGAGCTGCCCTATAATGAAGCATGACACTCTTCGAGGGGTGTGAGGGCCCTTGCTCCTTATTGGAGTTATCCCTTGACAATCACGCTTTTCCTTTGTAAGCACCTGGCTGTAACATATATACTTTCCTTGCCTGCCCCCGTATTCCCACCCTTCCCTTTTTTTCCCCCCTTTTCCCACATAGGAACAGCATACTCTTTTTCTTTCATCATAACTGTGTGGGGCATTGTATGCTGGACCGCCCAACCCTCCGTCCCTCCTGTGAGATTAATACATTGCTGGTCACCACAGGACTCTAACATAGTTCACCTTGCAGGTGCCAAATTGTCACATACAGTGAGCACCAACATCCTAATTTGACAATTGTAGGGGTGTGAGAAATTTCTTTTAGTTTGCTTTTGTGCAATTATGAGAAAGTCGGCAAAATTACATGAAAATATGTGAAATACAAATCCATTATTTCTTGATATATTTTAGCATGAAATGTGCTCTTGCGCCAGTTTTGTAAATTTTGTTTACGTTTGGTGCTAAAAAATGCAAAAAAACATAAAAGCACTACAAACAGCAGCTGCTCACATTCTTTTTGTTCCCGCACATTCACTATAAAGTTTTACCTCAAATGGTGCATTCTCTGTAAGGTTTTACCCCAAATGGAGCATATTTACATGAAGTAGCATAATTTTATGAATAATAGCATAATGTGAAATTCCTCAAATTACAGAAATTAATGCAGCATAATTAAAATTTCACCCAGGACTACACAAAAGGATGTTTATAACATAGCGCATCTGTTAAATCCCTTTAACTGGCATTTCATAATGGCAATATTATTAAAGAGAACAGTAATACAGTCTATCCAGGCAGATCTCTGAATTACTCTTTCTCCACACCTGTTACCGCCCAAGAGCCATAAGATCACAGAGTGGACGCCCATTTACCAGAGCTGGCATAAGAATTGGGATTGAGAACAAAGAAAAATTGCCAACGTAATAAACACCCTCAGAGATAATCCGAACTGCCAGCATACCACAAACTATAAAAATGCATGTTTATCTCACACATTTCCTCATACATCACACCGCCAAGCACCACGTCCTGTAACACGATAACTGCCCCTCAGTGGTCATCGCACACAAGTTGGAAACACTTCCCCCATATCCTCAGAGCAAAGACAACATATTTCCAACCACACACCCACATGGTGTAGCATACTGTCAGTATGGCTAAGCATGCCAGTGCCCCTATATTGGTAACAAAATAATACAAATGCTAAAATTCAATATTCTGTGTCACATGTGAATAATGAAATTCTGTTTCTAAGTTATCAGATTGCGTGCTATCTCAAATGGCCGACTCCCACCGTATTCCAAAACCACTGCATGAAAATGGCCTACTGCTTACCTTCCATCCACTTTCAGGAACTTACAACTTTTTGCAATGACAAAGGAGAATAAATGCCAATCTTGTCTGGCATGCTTAAAGTGAGGTACAAAGAACTTAAAGTTGATGATCTTGGCAATCGCGAAGACATGTGGCAGCGGAACTGAGAGCTAAGAATCCTGGTACCCATTTTGCCCAAAGATTTATGGCAAATGCATAATGCTTTAAAGGGTATACTTTCTCATTGGTGGGCGAGATTATGTTTAGAAATATGCTCCCTATGCATGCATGTGATGGACAATGTTCTGCGGAAGGCCAAGGTGCATCACACTATCAGAGTGCTGTCTTGAAGGAGCAAGAGCCTGGGTGATTGTCTTGTGTCAAGACTGAGAAAGGCAAGGCAGCATTTGCCTCAAAATTCTGAGCATATCAACGCAAGATGAAGTTTGGTTAGCTGAGGTTTAAAAAAGATTAGGCAATTGAAAATGGTGCATACCTTATGGGCCTATTCATCTGGAGGAGGCGGGGTATCTAAATAACAATAATCTCCATTTTATAGCAATAAAACTTAAGGCAGTTACTGGACACCCAGAAAGCCTCATCATGTAAACATGTTAAAAAGAAAACGTTAAAAGGTTGAATTCCAGGAACAATGTGAATTTAATCCATACTGTGCTGTCTCAAAACTGTGTGAGCGATTACATTTATAAATTGAACAATGTGTGACTGACAGTGGATCCCTCGCTGAGAGGCTCGGCTAAAGAGAAATCTAAAATGGGCAATTTACTTAGCCTGCTCTCTATGTGCACGAAGGGATGTGAACTGCTGTAGAGTACGGTCTCTCACTCCTGCGCTCCAAAGTTGAGCTAGTAAAATGGGGTCAGAGATCGGGTCAAATGCAGTGAGAGACCTAAGAGGACCAGCATCCTTGGTTGTCCCAAATCAACAGTGAACGTTAGGTCATCTATTGCTGCCAGAAGGACCGATTCTGTTGCATTGATAGGATGAAATCTAGCTTTGAGCAGGATCTAGCAAAAGGTTTTATTTCAAATGACCTACGAGTTGTGCTGTTACTACACCCTCAGTGGCATGAGCAGTTAAAAGCAGAAGAGGGATTGCTCTATTATTTGATAAGATAGTTGGTAGAAGTGGGGTCTCTAATTAGCAGTGGTTTAAACCCTGTCCAAGTAGAGACCCAGAATCCAAGTCAGAGTAAGTGTACAACACACTAAGTTTGCCTGCGCTCACCTCCGGCTTGGATCAGAACAGTCAGGCTAAACTACAGAGGCAATGTGTAAAGTATTTCTACGCCACACAGTAACACGGTTAAAAGAACAACACAAAAGAACTCCACACTAGTTTAGAAAAATAGCCAATATTTATCTGAATAAACCAAGACTAAAACAACAAAAATCCAACATACACAAGCCAAGGTACGAGTTTTTAAGGATTAAACGCAGAAGTGGCAGTCTCTCCTAACAGCAGCACAGCTCTTCTTCCTGGCATAATGTCCTCTGTCCAGAAGTGTTCTGTGTATATGGTGTCAGAAGTCCGGTACTTATACCAAATTCAGCCTTTGAAGTAGGCAAACTTCAAAGAAATGTCTTTGTAGTGCACAAGACCCTGCCCTACCTGGCTCCAGATACACTACAGGAGGTGGAGACTGCTTTGTGAGAGGACTGGCACAGCCCTGTTCAGGTGCAAGCATCAACTCCTCCCACCACTCTATCTCAGTAAGATCCATCAGCCTAGTGATGGGCCATCAGGATATGCAGGGCACACCTCAGCTACTTTGTGTGACTGTCTAGAGTACATGCACAAGAGCCCAACTGTCACCCTGAACCAGACATGCATTCAGAGGCAGGTAAAGGCACAGAATGGTTAAAGTGAGAAAATGGCAACTTTATAAAAGTGGCATTTTCAGACCTGCAACTTAAAAACCAACTTCAGTAAAAAGTGTTTTGAAATTTTGAGTCCAGAGATACCAAACTCCAATTCTCTATCAGCTCCCAATTAGGCCTGGTGGAGTTCGCGGAGTTCCAAAAAACTGTGCAACACTACGCGGAGTTCCGCAAGCAGCGAAGTGCGATACGTCGCACTGCTCGCACTGATTTTTAGTGCTGGGTGTTTGTCCTGTGCTGTAAAATCAGCACAAATGGCACCACACACACAAGAGGGCGCTGCTTTTTTCTGCCGCTTGAGCAGATGTTCTACAGGAGCGGCAGCTTCCTCAACGCGAGAAGAAGGTTTATCAACGCGAGCGGTAGTGACCTGCCGAGACTACCCGCATTGAAAAATCTCACCAGGAGTTGGTCTGGAGTACTATTTTCCTCGCTCGCCAAGTTACCGCTGGCAAGCTACGCAAGAGGAAAAATACCACTACGCAGAGTTTTTGGGAACTCCGCTGTCTATGCAGAGCGCGTAGTAGGAAAAACTCCACAGCTCCATGAGCGGAGCGGAATTTCACACCCAGGCCAACTCCCATTTGGAAGATACACTTGTAGGAAGTTACAAGGCAGCTCCAATGCTAACCTATAGGAGAAATAGGCCTTCCTGTAGTGAAACATGACTGTAGCAGTTTTTCACTATTAGGACATATAAAATGCACAAGTACATGTCTTACCTTTTAAATACACTGCAGCCTGCCCATGGGGCTACCTAGAGTCTACCTTAAGGGTGCCTTACATGTAACAAAAGGGAAGGTTTGGGCTTCACAAGTGGGTGCACTTGCCAGGTCAAAATGGCTGTTTAAAACTGCACACACAGGCTCTGCAGTGGCAGGCCCGATACATGTTTGCAGGGATACACATGTGGGTGGCACAATCAGTGCTGCAAGCCCACTAGCAGCATTTCACTTACAGGCCCTGGGCACACCTGGGGCCATATCATACATACGGCGCATTTTCCTTGTTTGCACCGGGTACACCTTTTATAAGGTGTGCTCGGCGCAAACAAGGAATATGTGCTGCATTAGGATGAATGTGCTGCCTAACCCTGGGTGGAGTTTGTGGAGTTGCACTACGCGGAACACCGCGAAGTGCAAAAAAAACTCTGCTGCACTACGCGGAGCTCTGCAAGCGGCGGAGTACGATCGAAAAATGCCGTTCGTGGTGATTGCACAGTGCCGGATGCTTGTCCGCACTGTGCAATCATCGCGAACGGCACCATGCACAGCGCAAGCGGTCCCTGCTTTCCTTTTCTGCCGCTCGAGTAGATTTTTACTCGAGCAGCAGCTTTCTCAACTCGAACGGACTGTTTCTCAATGCGAGCGGTCGCGAGCATACACGACCACTCGCAATGAGAAACCTGACCCCCCGCGTTGAGAAATATCGCTGGGAGGTTGATTTTCCACGCTCGCGCTCACCAACTTGATGTTGGCGATCACAAACGAGGAAAAATCTCGCCGGGAGGTTGATTTTACTCGCTCGCGGTCACCAACTTGACGTTGACGAACGCGAGCGAGGCAAAAAACTCCGCTACGCAGGGCGGACTTTTTGGGAACTCCGCAATCTCCGCGTAAAACGGAGTGCGGAAAGCTCCTCAAACTCCGCGAGCGGAGTTCACCGCCCAGGGTTAGGGCTGCCCCCAGGCCAGCCGCAAACTCGCGTCCATAATAAATAAATCATTTAATAAGGCTCTCCATCGTATATCTCTACCTGTATTGTAAATACTCACTTGTCTATCTACCACTATTTGTGCCTACCTCTATCACTTTTCTCTCTAAAACATCTTTCTTTAATTCACCTCTTTCTCTACACTCACTGCTCTGTCCCACACTGTTCTATTTTCAGTTTACTCCCAGTAGCTCTCCTCCACCTCTCTCAACTTTCTCTCTTCTTACCTTATATTTCTATCTCTTGCCCTCCATTTCCCCTTTTTTGCCACCTCTTTACCTCTCTCTACCTCCCGACTCTCTACCTCCCGACTCTACCTAATCTCTTCCTACCTGGATCCGCCCCACTCTCATTTCTGTCACGTAGAGATGGAAGTCCCTGGCTAGCCAGAGAAGTGCACAAATAGAAAAAGAAGAGGAGGGACATGGATCCGGAAGAGATTTAAGGAAAAAAATTCAGATTTGATTTGATGGAATGGAGAAAATCCATGGAACTGTGCTTTGATTTTCCCTGTTGCAGCAAGAATGTCCGTTATGAAAGGGAAATGTATTTGTAATTATGAATATCCAAAAATTGAAGCTAACATTTTAAGCTCTATGTCCGTATGTTTTATAAGCTGGACCACGCTTTATTTTGGTACTATTTGGCTTCCATACATTGGACAGTTTGAGTTTTTGGCCGTTTATGTGTATCCCCATTTCTGAAAGTTTTACTTACTCGTGAAATTACATGTAGTTGTGCAAAATGCCAATCCCTCATTTAGCACTATCATTGTGTCAATTTTTGATGTGAAGATGCATTTTGCAGTAAAAATTGCATGAAAAGCACAACTGGTGTGAGCAACAGCCGTTCACATTCTGGTTGTTCCCTTTATCCCCAAGAGCTCACTGTAAAATATTGCAACAAACGGTGTGCAATTACGTGATGTAGCATAATGGCGTAGTTAGAGAATTTTGAGTAACATGCATAATGTGAAATTCCCAAAATTATTCAAATATGTCAGCTTCCTTTAAATTTTGCCCAGGTGTACTTAAAGTAGAGTGCTGTTAAACATCAAAAGGGCTTGAATTACCTGAAAATGGTTAATAAATTTAAAGTTGTTCTAAACACGGAGCTCCTTTTGCCGGTGCCTCAAAAATCCTTACATTGTCACTTCTATGAAGCCAGACCATACAAATACGTTATGATCTCTAAATACAAACTGGGGAGGTCTATTGTTACACATTTAAAATGGAAGCCCACACTGTACCTCACACAAGTGATCGATGGAGGAATCAAGCATTTGCAATGCAATAGGACTCGCATTTACGCGAGACCTATTGCATTGCAAACGGGAGGGCGGGCGAGAAGGCATCGGACTGCGGGAGGGGGGGCACGGGAAGAAAGTATTCTGTGCAGTAAAGGGGCCAGTAGCCATGGAAGGACACAAATGATGACATGGCCGTCATAAGGAGGGACTAACAAGCCTACAACCAATCGGAAGGCAGCATTTAAGACACAAGCCAATGAAAATGATGGGCGGAGAGTGACAGGAGCTTCCACAACGCGTCCACACTATACTGAATACTGCATGCCTCGCAAAGCGTGCAGCGCATGCGCTGCAACGCTAGGCTCGACCTAAAAAGTGGGCCATGAGCCAATGGTAAACTTGTATATTGCAAACAATACTAAATGCTCTTTACTTATTGATCAAAGATAATGAGCAAGAAAAATGAGAAAAAAACATAACCACTTGCTCAGTTCTATTCTATTCTGTTGCTATTTCTGTTCATTGTTTTGATAATTGAAGAAAAATGCATGACATTACCACTGGACTTAGCAGAGAGTTTTCATCATGATATTTTTCTTCTGCACTCCTTCTAGTAAGAGTTTGAAGATCTTTAGTTGCTAGAGAGAGAATGCTTTGAATGGACTTGCATGCGGGCTTTCTGGGTCACTGGGGCACAAGCACTGCTGCTGGTGTGATGACTCCAAAAAGAACAATTGATGAACAAAATGCAGAACAATGTTATACATTCACCCCAGTACAGAGATCTGGGCCTAAATCCATCCTTTTTTTGCTCCCCTTGCCATTCCAGTTTGAACCCAGCCATATGCAAATCAGTCTTGACCCTGCTCCGTATGGGAACAGTCCAGCCCAAACTGCCAGGCCAGGTCCTCCCTGGACTGGAAACAAGCATCCTAGGACCAGTTTCGGGGTTCCACCCCTCATCAGCCAGGGTAGCTTGACTCCAGTGGCATGGAGAGCACGGGACCCACGTCTGGCATACCCGTCCCACTCGGGAGGGACAAATGCAAAAAGAACAATTGATGGACAGAATGCAGAACAATGTCATACATTCACCCGAGTACAGAGGTCTGGGCCTAAATCCATTGTTTTTTTGCTCCCCATGCCATTTTGTTTGCTTCGCTGGTGTGATGATGGCATGCTGTCAGCTCCGGCCCTCACCATGTTTGTAGTCAGCTGGGCCCAAGTTAGCAAGGCTATTGGATTTTTTGACACCATTTAGTGACTCATGACCCGTCCTAGCCAAGTCCCAGCAGACCATGTTATACTCCTTAACCTGTTGTTCTTCGAGGCTACAGCCTGTTGCACCCTCTGCAAATTTCTTAAGGATGACCATGTATTGGATCACTTGCAGTAAGACTTCAGGGCATCGTCAAGTACCAAGACAACCCTCGTAGCATTCACGGATTCCATCAGGTTCTTCCCTAGATAAGGGCAGCACATTGGTACTGATACTTCTCGATCTGTCTGCTGCCTTTGACACTGTATCACATGCAGTAATTATTGACCGACTTTCTGCCTCTGGGGTGCATGGCCGGGCCTTGGATTGGTTGAGAGAATTCTTGCATGGGCGCTCCCAGGTTGTCTCCATTCCCCCTTAGAAATCCAGGGCGGTTGATAACATCTACAGAGTACCTCAGGAATCTTCCCTGAGTCCTATGTTTTTTAACATCTATGTGGCCCCTTTGGCGAAGGTTGTGAGGTCATTTGGAATCGAGATTCTATCATACACTGACAACACCCAGCTGGTTTTGCCATTCGGTCTGGAGTCAGAAATTCCTAAAGTCAGATTTGGGGACTGCATGCGTGCCGTGGCTCCATAGATGAGACAGAGTTTTCTGCAACTGAAATTATGCTCTTTGGAAAAGCCTCTCAGGCTTGGTCAGCAGACTGGTGGACCCTAGAACTTGGCGCTAAAAAGGCAGACAAGCTTTCAATGGAAAGTCACATCAAGTCCACATGTGGTAAGGGTTTTTGCATATTACGCCTTCTTAGGAAGGTATTTTCATGGTTGCCTTTAGATTGCAGGAGGATGGTGATGTAGGCTCTAAAAACCAGTCGCCTGCATTAGGGTAACTCTTTGCTGGTGGGCATGAATTCTTCCTTGATGACTCGCCTTCAGTTGGTCCAAAACTTGATGGCCCAGTTGGTATGCCACCTACCTGTAGGCTCTAGAATAAGTCTGGTGCATAGCTCTTAAAATTGGCTTCCAGATAGGAAAATGTGCTTTTTCAGGCTTCTTTGCCTTTCTCACAAGGCCCTACATGGAGTTTGATGTCATATCTCCGCTCCTGTATCAGATGTTACTATCCAGCAAGGGCTTTGAGATCTTCTGACATTGCTCTGGCTGCTCCTCACAGAATTCAGACCACTCGAAACGTCAGGCGCTCCTCCTTGTTTCTTTCTCCTCACTATTGGAACAAATTAACCATTCGCATCCGCTCCTTTAGCTCCTTTCTGCTTTTTAAAAAGCTGATCAAAACCTGGATTTTGAACCTTACCTCCTTGTGCGAGTCAGGTTGAGTTATGCCTCCTCTCATAAAATCTTAGCACCAGCATACTCCATAAGGAGTGAACCGTTTCTGCGTTCTACCAAATTCTTGTAACATAGCGTAACATGGCACCCTCATCACTGTGAGACCAGTGTGCTAGTCATGATTCCAGTGTCACCTGACAACTTCACAAACCCTCTATGCTTTTACAGAGGGAGAATAGAGGTCTCAAACACCCTGGAGCAGTTTAATGGATATGCTGGGTTAGCCTTTCCACCATTCCAGACTTGGGGGCAAGTGGAGACATAAGGCTCCAGCAGACTCAGGAAGTGCAGGCAAAGGCGACACTGAGAGCTTCATAGACACGGGCAGACAAACAGGCACCACATATGCATGCTGCACTGCACATGGCCCCGTCCCTGCCCCACTCGACCTGCACTGATGACTGAGCTACATCACAAGTTACATTCTGTTATCACATCAGTTAATGAAGCAAAAATGCCTGTCTGAGCCAGAGACAAGGCACTTTTATTCCTGTTTTAACTAATCTCCAGAATTGCTTCTCATAGGCAAAATTATAAAGGACCGGTCTCCTGAAATAAGTGCCTATGAAGGTCAATAGCACAAATTAAGCAATGAGGTCACCTGCTAATTGCCTAGACTGAGTGACAGCCACTTCAAATTTTTTAATCAGTCCTCAGATTTCCAACACACTAGATATTCTCTAAGCTTATAGCAAGTGAACATTAACGGACCAATTGTCACCATGTAGCAAACCTCCTAACAACCCAAAACTTGCAGTGTTCCCAAAGTACGAATCCTACCTGACTTGCCCTGACATTTGAATCTTCGTCTGCTTCCAACCTTTACACACTAACTCGATTTACTCATCTCGAACTGCCTCGCTGTAATCTGACACTAATTACAGTCACTCACATTAAACTCCTCTAAAATTGAGGTCCTATACATTTCTTCCACTACTGCACCTATCACTCTTATGGACTCCATTCTCTTTCACCCAGACTCCCTTAAATTCACCCTATTGGCTAAACTCCCCCTAGGGTTTCTTCAGCCCATTAATGAAGAAGGAAGCCTTCATTATAAACACAGCCACCAAAGCACACGTTCAGCTACTGAACATATGCATGAAACGTTCATTAATAATATTCAGCATTGGCACATATGAATATCTGTGAGATATGGGAGACTCAGGGGCCCCTCTGCCAGGGAGGAATAATTTTGCATTGCATGGCAAAGCAATCATCAAGTCATATGTAGACTTGATGGGCGACTACTTCGGTCTGCTTGTAGGCCTCCTCAAAAACTCCTATGTGTGACCAAACTGGGTTAAAACCTTTGCTACCCAGGTTCTGCATAATTTAACCACACTTCAGCATCACCAGGCTGGCTGGCTGGCTCACCACAAAACTCACAAAACTCTGTCTTTGTATTCAAATGAGTAAACGACCTGGCCATTGATGTCATTTAGGGGTCACTAGGGGTTCACAGCTGACTTGCCCCTTGCAATCTCTGGCACTGCCTTTGGGACCCCCGGCCTCAGAGGTGGCAACATCAGTGCCAAGAACACAGGTGCAGCACTGCATTCCTTATTTGCTGCCTGTTTTTTGTTATACTAATAGTGAATAATTCTGTTATTCACTATTAGTGTGATTAAAAATTGAGCTCGCTTTGCTGAAATGGGTCCTTTGGTAGCAGCTGTGGTATGTAAAAATTGTTTTAAATGTATGTTGTCTGTGTGCTTGAGGGTGATAGACTGTTTATGCAAGAAAAGGCATGTGCATGTGTGAGCATATGCCTGTATGTGAAGCATGTGTGTGTGAGGGAAAGTGAGTGAGAGTCAAGTACAGATAGTGAATGAGATTGTGTGAGATTGAGACCCAGATTTGCTATTCTTTGATACAAGGCAATGCTGCACCAGAGATTCTGTGCTGCCCTGCATCAAAAGGAGAGAGAAAAATGCCCCAAATCTACTAAAATATGGTGCATTTTTTCCTCATGTGAGCTTGTGCACTTTTGCCAGAGAACACACACAGCCTTGTGCCATACTGCAAGGCTGTGTTCCTTTTTCTGAAGCCTACGATTTGTACTTGAAAAGGTCACTTCCAGTATAAAAATTATGCTTGAAGGCTTTTCCCACTTTGTATGTGTGCTGTACAATGCAGCACACATGTAAACCTGGAAAAACAAGGGGAAATAGAAACATTTCTCCTCAGTAAATCAGCCTCAAGGATTTGTAAGATTTTGGCACAAATTCCTGTTTACCAATTTTTGTAGAAATGGATTTGCTTCAGAACCCGTGGGTGATTGCACGGGAATGCCCATGCACCACGCATGGAACGCCCCCTTGCTTTGCTTTAGGATACTATCCAACGCAAATCAGGATTTGCTAGGGATAGTAAATCCAACCCTAAAACTTTGTGCCAGGTTTGCGTCACAAATGTGATGCAAACATGGTGCAACGCATTTGTAATTCTGGGCCTGAAAGTCAGTAAGTGTGAGTGAGTATGTATCAGATTTAGAGTGAATGCAAGTGAGAGAGGAGAATGAATACGAATGGGTATAAGGAGGTGTAAATGAGTTCCAGTGTGATGTTAGGGTCATGTGACATGCCTTTGGTCAAGTGTCATATTGTGTCACTTCCTAAGATGTCATTAAGGTCTAAGTGTATGTGATGTCACTTTCACTACCCCTGACCTTTTAGTGAATCGACGCCCATGGACCTGGCTCGTAACTACCTCTCCGACATCTTATTAAGCTATACCTCAACTCGGAATCTAAAATCTGCTAATCTCAAACTTCTAGCAATAGGGAATCTCCCTACAAGTTCCAAGCCTTTGGCCTCCTGCTGCCCAACATACGGGCCATTAAATGGCTCAAAGACTTCCCAATCGAACTGAAAAGTGACCTGTTCTTGCTGGAAAGCCATGATGGATAACTTACCCACTATGATACAAATATGTACTGTTTGTACTTTTATGTCCTGGCAGCAAGTCGATGTTTGTTTGTCTGCTCCAATCCGATTTGTTCATTGGTGTCAATAGTGCTTCTCCTTTCTAGATTATCCCCCCACTCCTTTTCTATGTATCACAACAGTTATGTGCAACAGTTCTGTTGTTTCTTGAAAGTCAATAAATTAGGGAAACACAGTAACTGGCTTGCTTGCTTAAGTTGCACACCTTCAAATAGTGACTTATATTTATACTATGTTATAAACCGAAATGGTGCATATTTCTCGTTCAGAGAGAACAGATTAATTCACCCTTAATCCTGACCGAAATTGAGTTTGATTGAATAATCATCATTTTTGGCTGGGCCGCCTGTGCACCGAAGAGGTCAAGCGGCGCTCTGAACACTTGCCATAATGACACAATCATGTATTGTTTAGGAAACAGAAGTTACTCATTAAAAATAAATCGTCGGGTAGATTTTAGGAAGATATAGTCAGATTTGGCCTTCTTTCTTGCAGGAATAAATTGCTTAAAACCTAAGAATAGCAGGGTTTCCATGGCAATTGTATTATAACTGTTCCATTTGAAACACATTACCTCGAGGAAATATGCTGGTCATTTGCCAGAGGTAAAAGTTGATCCAGGGTGCAGTCCCATCAAGGGAGCGGACTGTACAGTTGGTAATAAGAGGGCAAGGGTGCCAGGGCCTGTTTTTGATTTTGTAGACAAGTTCACATGCCTTAACACGTGGCTGTTTTTTTTTTTTTAAATAAATAATTCCATGTAAACTTTACAAATAAAACAGTGTTTTCTGCTTGCTAAAGAATGGGAACAAGTAGGAATTGTTTTTATCTTTGTGTGACTTGATAGCTACGTGTTCAAAGTCCAAAAAGAAAAAAATGTCACTGTTGTGGCCAGAAAGCCACTTTCCTTCGGTGATGAAGCATAACTATTACTGAAATTTTTTTCAGAATGACCCCAGACCCCAAAAGCGAGCGAACAGATCTGTAGGGTAAAGGTTTTATGAAAAAGCCAATTGGATATTAACTATGAGATTTCATGGAGGCGTCTCATTTGTTTTAAATTATACAATATGTAAGCGAGTTGGAAGTACTTTTCAGAAAAGTAATTACGATAAATAAAGAAAATGCTTTTAGATTCCCACTGAAGTCGTCATCAAATGCGATTTAGTTGTTCTTAAGTAAAATTGCATATTTATCTGTCTATAATTATTCGATTATCTTGTATTTCTTTGAAATGTGTGAAGAAGAAAGTAGTGATATATTGTGGCACTCACGAGTCGCTATACATTATTTACCGGTTGGACAATAAAAACAGTTGCATTGCTCTCTTTGGTAAAGGTTGCATTTTCCAGTTTTCCTTTTATAGTGTATAACAAATTAAGACACTTCCAAAATGGCAACTATATTTAACAGCTGCTATGAGAAATTAGGTTGTTAGTTGACTGGGGGGTGAGCCCTTGTCAAGCAGCAACCACAATCCTAGTGAGAGTTAGGCACAAGCCAACCCCAAATTAACTGTGCTCAATTCACTGGTAGCTTGGCACAGATCTGTCAAGTTTAACTTAGAGGCAATGTGTAAAGTATTTGTGCAGCACTTCAAACAGTAATAAAGTTGAAACACTACACCAAGGATCCCACACAAAGTTAGAAAAATTGAGTAATTTTTAATGAATGAATGATGACCATAACAACAACAATCCAATCAATCGAACCGGAGAAATGCTATTATAAACGTTTGAGTGAAAATAGCACCAAAAAGCAGGAAGCGCCAACTGTGGCTATCTGGTCATGCTGGACCAGGGCAAAGTCACAAGTTCAGGCTGACCGCGATGTAGCGCGGGTCGGCTATGGGGACCCAGTGAGACCACCTGAACAAAGTACCTTGAATACTGGTTTGCGGAGCGTTGCGAGGGTCCACGTTGAAGATGCGTTGTGCAGCCAAAGCAAGGTGTCAGTTCTGAGATGTGTCGAGGCTGCAGTGGGGGGCCTACATCATCATCGAAGATCCCTACGAGGAGGACTTGCGATGTGAAGTCCGGAGTCGAGGATGCGTCGCACATTTGGGGAGATGCATCGGTACCGAGGGACAGTGCTGAGGATGCGTCATGCAATTGCAGTTCCGAAGGGGCTGCACAGGTGAAGCTGGTCTTTGCCACGGGGTGATCCATGCAAAAAGGCAATGTGTCAGTTGTGCTCAGGGTTGCACTGCACAGCAGATGAGATGCATCAGTTCTGCTGGATCCACAGAGGCTGGCAGAGCACCTAGGCTCACTTCCAAGGGTACAGGACAGGGGTGGCACCAATTGGCAGGGAAGACTCACAGCTTGCAGAGTCCAGGTGCTGGGGTCAAGGTTGTTGGAGCCTTCTGTCCCTGAGGTTCAATTCAAGAGGCCAGCCAACTAGCCCTTGGAGCCATTCTGAGGTCCTAGGTTCAACAGATGCAGGTCCAGTCCTTCTCACCCAGGCAAAAGGGCAGCAGGGCAGAAGTCTAGCAGAGTGGCAGTCCTTTCAGCAGCACAGCAGTCTTTCTTCCTGGCAGAGCAGCCACACGTCAAGAAGTATACTGAAGAGTTGGTGTCTGGGGTACAACATTTATACCCAGTTGTGCCTTTGAAGTGGGGAGAAGCTTCCAGAGGTTTACCTTTGAAATCCCCATGCATCCTGCCTTCCCTATCCTGGCTTCAGACTAACTACACAGGATATGCAGCTCTTTGTGTGGAGGCAGGACCCAGCCTATTCAAGTGTAGGTAGGCCTGTGCCCAGCTCCACCCTCTCATCCTGCCAGTGATGGCCCATCCATACACAGCTAAGCTCTCTATTGGCTGTCTAGAAGGAATACACAAAGCCCAACTGTCAGCTATACCGAGTCAGTGACCCAGCGACAAGCTGCAGGCACAAAATGGCTAAGGCAGGAAAATGCCAACTTTCTAAAAGTGCGAGAATATGAGCAATGCTCCAAAGTAAACCCAATCTTACTGTGTTAACCAAGTTAATCCATAGTACACCAAACAATTTAAAAATCAATGTTAATCATATCTTTGCGTGTTTGTAGAATCAATCTGGAGACAGCACAGTTGAGCAGAATACTTTATTCGCATTTTCAGATGCCTTCTGTAGCCCATCGAGGCTTTTACATAAGCACGTGCGTTCAACCATATTTGATGACAGGACTCTTTATATAACCCAATGCATTTCGAACCAACTGGTTCTTCATCAGGGGTTGCTGTAAAAGATTGGAAACATCGGCTTAGCCAACCACTCGAAAAACACTCCCACAATATTCCAAAATTCTGCTATCACCCCTTAAAACTACCCGTGTTTGCCCTCCCAAAACCACCTCACATAAATACATGTGCTATTCAGTGAAAAGTGAAATAAAAAACACTCTAAAAAAACCCTAATTTTTTCTTAAATAATTCCACCCACTCGGAATAAACTATGCCTATTTACCTTATGAATATCGCGTCCAACATTCAATCCTGCTCGTGCCTCCCTTCGTATTCCCAAAAACTTTCAACCACTCCCTCCCACTCAGTCCTTCCTTAAAGCTAACTCAAACACCTGTACCCAATCAAATTACGTGATTGCCTAATTCAAAAAAGACACGTGACATCATCTATCTTATGCTTGCACATTATGAAAAAAATCCTTCCTCCTACAGATCCCATAATACATTGCCCCAGAGTTTGAAAGTAAAAACCAAACAAAATCCTCAATCCGAAAGAGAAACACAACACATCCTACGAACATCATCATTTGTAACAGAATATAAAATCCAACATAATCAGTGAAAATATGCAATGCCATTGTGAATTACAAAATGTGCTGTTTAACTGAATAAGTTCGTAATTTGTTAAACGTCCCTCGAGTGCTCGATTCCCCCTCTTTTCCAATCAAATGTAACACTGTTCCGTGCGAAACTGTCCGTTCCAAATTTCATGATGTTTCACTGTCCCCAAATTGATGCTTTTAAATGTTGCCAATATCTTCATTTACCGTTCTTTGAAACCAGTGGGGTGCAATCTCGCGTGTGGACGATAATTGCGAAGCAAGTATATAGGTAGCGAGTGCGCTTCTTCTCTTAATCAATATTTCAGTTTTTGCTTGAACTGCCAAGTGATGCGTGCAAAACAGCTCTGTGAATCGCCCCATCACAGAATATAGAAAGATATAAACCAAAGGGTGCTGCAGTTTGCGTAACCAAAGGGTGCTGCAGTTTGCGTACCATGCTGCTGCACTGCGAGAATATGAGCAATGCTCCAAAGTAAACCCAATCTTACTGTGTTAACCAAGTTAATCCATAGTACACCAAACAATTTAAAAATCAATGTTAATCATATCTTTGCATGTTTGTAGAATCAATCTGGAGACAGCACAGTTGAGCAGAATACTTTATTGGCATTTTCAGATGCCTTCTGTAGCCCATCCAGGCTTTTACATAAGCATGTGCGTTCAACCATATTTGATGACAGGACTCTTTATATAACCCAATGCATTTCGAACCAACTGGTTCTTCATCAGGGGTTGCTGTAAAAGATTGGAAACATCGGCTTAGCCAACCACTCGAAAAACACTCCCACCATATTCCAAAATTCTGCTATCACCCCTTAAAACTACCCGTGTTTGCCCTCCCAAAACCACCTCACATAAATACCTGTGCTATTCAGTGAAAAGTGAAATAAAAAACACTCTAAAAAAACCCTCATTTTTTCTTAAATAATTCCACCCACTCGGAATAAACTATGCCCATTTACCTTATGAATACCGCGTCCAACATTCAATCCTGCTCGTGCCTCCCTTCGTGTTCCAAAAAACTTTCAATCACTCCCTCCCACTCAGTCCTTCCTTAAAGCTAACTCAAACACCTGTACCCAATCAAATTACGTGATTGCCTAATTCAAAAAAGACACGTGACATCATCTATCTTATGCTTGCACATTACGAAAAAACTCGTTCCTCCTACAGATCCCATAATACATTGCCCCAGAGTTTTGAAAGCAAAAACCAAACAAAATCCTCAGTCCTAAAGAGAAACACAACACATCCTACGAACATCATCATTTGTAACAGAATATAAAATCCAACATAATCAGTGAAAATATGCAATGCCATTGTGAATAGCAGAATTTTGGAATATTGTGGGAGTGTTTTTCGAGTGGTTGGCTAAGCCGATGCCAATAAAGTATTCTGCTCAACTGTGCTGTCTCCAGATTGATTCTACAAACACGCAAAGATATGATTAACATTGATTTTTAAATTGTTTGGTGTACTATGGATTAACTTGCATTGCTCATATTCTCGCAGTGCAGCAGCAGGGTACGCAAACTGCAGCACCCTTTGGTTTATATCTTTCGATATTCTGTGATGGGGCGATTCACAGAGCTGTTTTGCACGCATCACTTGGCAGTTCAAGCAAAAACTGAAATATTGATTAAGAGAAGGAGTGCACTCGCTACCTATATACTTGCTTCGCAATTATCATCCACACGCGAGATTGCACCCCACTGGTTTCAAAGAACGGTAAATGAAGATATTGGCAATATTTAAAAGCATCAATTTGGGGACAGTGAAACATCATGAAATTTGGAACGGACAGTTTCGCACGGAACAGTGTTACATTTGATTGGAAAAGAGGGGAACCGAGCACTCGAGGGACGTTTAACAAATTACGAACTTATTCAGTTAAACAGCACATTTTGTAATTCACAATGGCATTGCATATTTTCACTGATTATGTTGGATTTTATATTCTGTTACAAATGATGTTCGTAGGATGTGTTGTGTTTCTCTTTAGGATTGAGGATTGTGTTTGGTTTTTGCTTTCAAACTCTGGGGCAATGTATTATGGGATCTGTAGGAGGAACGAGTCTTATCATAATGTGCAAGCATAAGATAGATGATGTCACGTGTCTTTTTTGAATTAGGCAATCACGTAATTTGATTGGGTACAGGTGTTTGAGTTAGCTTTAAGGAAGGATTGAGAGGGAGGGAGTGGTTGAAAGTTTTTTGGAACACGAAGGGAGGCACGAGCAGGATTGAATGTTGGACGCGGTATTCATAAGGTAAATGGGCATAGTTTATTCCGAGTGGGTGGAATTATTTAAGAAAAAATGAGGGATTTTTGAGAGTGTTTTTTTATTTAACTTTTCCCTGAATAGTACGAGTATTTATGTGAGGTGGTTTTGGGAGGGCAAACACGGGTAGTTTTAAGGGGTGATAGCAGAATTTTGGAATATTGTGGGAGTGTTTTTCGAGTGGTTGGCTAAGCCGATGTTTCCAATCTTTTACAGCAACACCTGATGAAGAACCAGTTAGTTCGAAATGCATTGGGTTATATAAAGAGTCCTGTCATCAAATATGGTTGAACGCACGTGCTTATGTAAAAGCCTGGTTGGGCTACAGAAGGCATCTGAAAATGCGAATAAAGTATTCTGCTCAACTGTGCTGTCTCCAGATTGATTCTACAAACACGCAAAGATATGATTAACATTGATTTTTAAATTGTTTGGTGTACTATGGATTAACTTGGTTAACACAGTGAGATTGGGTTTACTTTGGAGCATTGCTCATATTCTCGCAGTGCAGCAGCAGGGTACGCAAACTGCAGCACCCTTTGGTTTATATCTTTCGATATTCTGTGATGGGGCGATTCACAGAGCTGTTTTGCACGCATCACTTGGCAGTTCAAGCAAAAACTGAAATATTGATTAAGAGAAGGAGAGCACTCGCTACCTATATACTTGCTTCGCAATTATCGTCCACACGCGAGATTGCACCCCACTGGTTTCAAAGAACGGTAAATGAAGATATTGGCAACATTTAAAAGCATCAATTTGGGGACAGTGAAACATCATGAAATTTGGAACGGACAGTTTCGCACGGAACAGTGTTACATTTGATTGGAAAAGAGGGGGAACCGAGCACTCGAGGGACGTTTAACCAATTACGAACTTATTCAGTTAAACAGCACATTTTGTAATTCACAATGGCATTGCATATTTTCACTGATTATGTTGGATTTTATATTCTGTTACAAATGATGATGTTCGTAGGATGTGTTGTGTTTCTCTTTAGGATTGAGGATTTTGTTTGGTTTTTGCTTTCAAACTCTGGGGCAATGTACTATGGGATCTGTAGGAGGAACGAGTTTTTTCATAATGTGCAAGCATAAGATAGATGATGTCACGTGTCTTTTTTGAATTAGGCAATCACGTAATTTGATTGGGTACAGGTGTTTGAGTTAGCTTTAAGGAAGGAATGAGTGGGAGGGAGTGGTTGAAAGTTCTTTCGAACACGAAGGGAGGCACAAGCAGGATTGAACGTTGGACGCGGTATTCATAAGGTAAATGGGCATAGTTTATTCCGAGTGGGTGGAATTATTTAAGAAAAAATGAGGGTTTTTTGAGAGGGTTTTTTATTTCACTTTTCACTGAATAGCACGGGTATTTATGTGAGGTGGTTTTGGGAGGGCAAACACGGGTAGTTTTAAGGGGTGGTAGCAGAATTGTGGAATATTGTGGGAGTGTTTTTCGAGTGGTTGGCTAAGCCGATGTTTCCAATCTTTTACAGCAACCCCTGATGAAGAACCAGTTGGTTCGAAATGCATTGGGTTATATAAAGAGTCCTGTCATCAAATATGGTTGAACGCACGTGCTTATGTAAAAGCCTGGATGGGCTACAGAATGCATCTGAAATTGCGAATAAAGTATTCTGCTCAACTGTGCTGTCTCCAGATTGATTCTACAAACACGCAAAGATATGATTAACATTGATTTTTAAATTGTTTGGTGTACTATGGATTAACTTGGTTAACACAGTAAGATTGGGTTTACTTTGGAGCATTGCTCATATTCTCTCAGTGCAGCAGCAGGGTACGCAAACTGCAGCACCCTTTGGTTAATATCTTTCGATATTCTGTGATGGGGCGATTCACAGAGCTGTTTTGCACGCATCACTTGGCAGTTCAAGCAAAAACTGAAATATTGATTAAGAGAAGGAGTGCACTCGCTACCTATATACTTGCTTCGCAATTATCGTCCACACGCGAGATTGCACCCCACTGGTTTCAAAGAACGGTAAATGAAGATATTGGCAACATTTAAAAGCATCAATTTGGGGACAGTGAAACATCATGAAATTTGGAACGGACAGTTTCGCACGGAACAGTGTTACATTTGATTGGAAAAGAGGGGGAACCGAGCACTCGAGGGACGTTTAACAAATTACGAACTTATTCAGTTAAACAGCACATTTTGTAATTCACAATGGCATTGCATATTTTCACAGATTATGTTGGATTTTATATTCTGTTACAAATGATGATGTTCGTAGGATGTGTTGTGTTTCTCTTTAGGATTGAGGATTTTGTTTGGTTTTTGCTTTCAAACTCTGGGGCAATGTATTATGGGATCTGTAGGAGGAACGAGTTTTTTCATAATCTGCAAGCATAAGATAGATGATGTCACGTGTCTTTTTTGAATTAGGCAATCACGTAATTTGATTGGGTACAGGTGTTTGAGTTAGCTTTAAGGAAGGACTGAGTGGGAGGGAGTGGTTGAAAGTTTTTTGGAACACGAAGGGAGGCACGAGCAGGATTGAATGTTGGACGCGGTATTCATAAGGTAAATGGGCATAGTTTATTCTGAGTGGGTGGAATTATTTAAGAAAAAATGAGGGTTTTTTGAGAGTGCTTTTTATTTCACTTTTCACTGAATAGCATGGGTATTTATGTGAGGTGCTTTTGGGAGGGCAAACACGGGTAGTTTTAAGGGGTGATAGCAGAATTTTGGAATATTGTGGGAGTGTTTTTCGAGTGGTTGGCTAAGCCGATGTTTCCAATCTTTTACAGGAACCCCTGATGAAGAACCAGTTGGTTCGAAATGCATTGGGTTATATAAAGAGTCCTGTCATCAAATATGGTTGAACGCACGTGCTTATGTAAAAGCCTGGATGGGCTACAGAAGGCATCTGAAAATGCGAATAAAGTATTCTGCTCAACTGTGCTGTCTCCAGATTGATTCTACAAACACGCAAAGATATGATTAACATTGATTTTTAAATTGTTTTGTGTACTATGGATTAACTTGGTTAACACAGTAAGATTGGGTTTACTTTGGAGCATTGCTCATATTCTCGCAGTGCGGCAGCAGGGTACGCAAACTGCAGCACCCTTTGGTTTATAACTTTCTAAAAGTGGCATTTTCAGATTTATAACTAAAAATCCAACTTCACCATAAGATAGAATTTTTCTTTACAGTTCCAAAGACAACAAACATGTACTCGTTACCTGCTCCCATTTAGAAATTACAGCATTTTTCATGTTATAAGGTAATTCCAATGTTACCCTATAGGAGAGGTTGGCTGTGTAGTAGTGAAAAACAAATTCAAGTGTTTTTGACTACCAGGACATGTAAAACCTAAGTGTACATGTCCTACTTTTTAAATACATTGTACCCTGCCCTCTGGGCTGTCCCGAGCCCACCTTAGGGGTGACTTATACGCACTTAAAAAGGAAGGTTTGGCATGGCAAGAGGTAAAATTTTACCAGGTCGACATGGCAGTTTAAAACTACCAACAGGCTGCAATGACATGCCTGAAACATGTGCAAAGTGCTACTTAAGTGGGTGACACAACCAGTGCTGCAGGTCAACTAGTGGCTTATCTGCTTAAAGATAGTGCAACTTTACGAGGGACTTACAAGTAAATTAAATATGCCAATTTGGTATAAGCCGATTCTACCATGTTTTAAGTAGAGAGCACAAGCGCTTTAGCACTGGATAGCAATGGTAAAGTGTCCAGATTCATAAAGACAGAAAAAATAAAATAAGCAGACAGGAGGGTTGAAGGTAAAGGGTTAGGGGAAAAACCATGCCAAGGCTGTCAGGTCTATCTGCTATATTTAACAGCATGGGCTCATGCACAATCACTCATGTCTGATTTACATTGAGGCCACATCCATTTTAGGTGCAATCTCCTGTATACACCCAAAACGTCATTTCAAATTGTCATGCAATTTGCATCTGTGCAAGTGTTTGCTCCTGTGATTTGTGGCCAGGGCACCAAGCTGCACATGGCAGGAGCAAACAGCGCACATGCATTGTTTGTACACCTCAAATGAGGAATACAATGTGTTATATGTGCGTTATTCTACATTTCAAGGTTCACAGATAGCAATTGGGTGCAAATCATCTGGCAAATATTGAACCCCTTCAATCAGTATTTACGAGGTGCGCAGTTTGCACATTTGATGCCACACAATTTATTGGGCTGTAATAATAGGGGGCTTTAATGTTTACTCATATTTTTCTACTCTCCTATAGAGCAACCCCTGATGTATGGCCACCAATCATCCTCACAGATTCAATCCTCATGCGATCCTCACTAGTGGATTGCTTAGTGGATCATCGTATCCACCGCACAGGTACTGAAAAAGGGCTCATGTGATTTGAACTCGAGATTAGATCAGATTGTAAAGAAAGACTGGCGATAGTATGTAGAGAGACTATCCAACCAGTGAATCAGTGCTTAATTTGAGCCGGGCTTTCCGGTGCTCAGCTCCGGCACTTAATTGGTTTCCGGTGCTCGGCACCGGCATCTAATTGTCAACAACATACTTAAAACAGTGTACCACATGGTGGCGCTGCTCAGCTAATTTAGAGATGAGCAGAACAACGGTTGTTTAGGAATACAATATACATTAAAATTGCTAATACCTGCCTCCCAAGCCATTCCTTTAGCTTTGGGGACCTAGAATAATCTGAACTGGCGCATTTACCTGCGAGAGAGATGGTTAGTAGTTGTTTTGGCAGCGATGACAAGGGTGATGGGTGGTGCAAGCTGCAGTGGCCTCCTAGTCAGAGCCCTGGCACTTAATATTTTACAAATTAAGCACTGCAGTGAATGGCTTTCACTACACCTCTGTGGAGGTGGAGCATAAATGCTTCTTAACACGCATGAGTGAATGGGTAAGATGATACTAAGTTGACGTTCCAAATGATTGAAAAAGGGGAAAGAATAAAGAATTCTTCAGCTAATGAGTACTCCTAGGCTTAGCAGACAGAGTAGGTGTCTAGCAGAATAACTGAGGGCCCTATTCACAAAAGTAATCTGAGACAAAATCCTAACTTTACGACTCTTGGTATTCACAAAAGGCATTTAGGAGTCATAAAGTTAGGGTTTTGTCTCAGTTTAGGAGTAGTAAAGTTAGGAATCCTAACTTTACTACGCCTAAATGCCTTTTGTGAATACCGACAGTCGTAAAGTTAGGATTTTGTCTCAGATTACTTTTGTGAATCGGGCCCTAAATGCCTTAACCTGCATAACAGTATGGGTGGTGAAGACCGGAGACATATAAACAAAGAAGTTAAAAAAGAACTGAGAAAAACAAAGAAACAACAGGACTGAGCCAGTCAAGGTTAAGCTTGAGACAATATGAGTTCTCTTCCATGAATCAAAATAAATTAGGCAGGTTGCATGCCCCTGATGCTCTTTGTCTGCCATCAAAAAACAGTTTATACGATAAAAGACAGGCTTCTCATGGTAATTGTGGAGAAAATTTACTACTGCGCCAATAGCAACAGTGGTTCAAGGAAGAAAACAGGAGCAGCATCCTCTAAAAAAGAAACAGGAAACTCCTTTAAATTCTTTGTAACTCTGAACGCAAGTAAACTGATGTTCTTTTAAACCTGTTGTGAAGCTAAAGCTGTCAGTGGAACGGTCTCCCCAAGAAAAGATCTCTATGTGAACATTCCATAAACTGCAAGTGCCTCCCTCACTTTGACAATTTTTATTGAGAAATGCTTTTTGTACTTCAGCGGAGAGATAAAGTTGGGGACAGATACCTGGAAAAATATGAGTTAAAAGGAATTAGATAATGGTGGACAAATTAAAAAGAAGCAGAGCATAGGGGAAATTAGGCAGTAGTGCATTTATGAGAAGATGACCAGCACAGGCCTCATTAGTGATAGGAGGTGGGTTTACTAGGAGGGAGGAAGGGGCCGGAGTGAAAGAGGGACACCGCAGTTGGACAGAATTATGAGTGTGTATTATGAAACAGTGGTGGCTCCTCCGCTAAGGCGGAGGAGCGTCGCCCCACTGCTGCTATGCAGAAGTAAAAGAACGGAAAAATAAAATGATAATTACACGATGTTATTATCAATTTATTTTTCCCTGCTGCAGCAGCATGAGGGCGGGGTGGGGCTGCTCTCCTGACAGAGCAGGGGAGAAGTGGTGGGCACACTGAAGTGCGCATGATGCTTTGACCAGCCGTCTCGAGTCGGCCAAACAGTCATGCACACTTTAGGATGTTCTCCACCCAGACTGCATTACAGCCTGCATGGAGAACATGCCCAGGCCCCCAATCCCCACCTGAGTGCTGAACCACGGCGTTCAGACCAATCACAACGCTGCATTGCAATGTTGTGATTGGCTGAGGGGAGTCTGACTGCTTCCTGTTTGGCGGAGGAGAGACGACGTGGGACAGAGCGGTGAGGGCGTAGGTGAAGTTTTCATTTTTTTTCAATTATACCTCCTTACCTCCTTACCCCCTTCCCCGCCGCACCACTCGAGGTGTGCTGGCCGCCACTGTAATGAAATGCACTGTGGTGAGACAGCTGGGGTTGTAGAAGCAAAGGTTCTATTTTCAACAGCTATAGCAAACACAACGGGAAAATTGTAAGCACATCTGGATTTCTGGGTCAGGCCTTTGAGACAGTTTCGCTGTCCCGCCAGATTATTGTTTTTCTAAAAACATTTATATATAAAATACATGTAGGGGATTTGAGTCAGTGGTCATCATCTATTGGTCAGTTTTTTTGTCTTTCACATTTTGCTTACAACCACCACAGCATACAGCAGGAGATATTATCTCAGCCCACTTCAGGAACTGACACCCATCACTGTGAGTGATGGTATTTTGCTTGTCCCCCACCAGACCTTCAATACCAGGTTTGGTGGCCCAATGTGTGCTTTTTTGGAAAATATATTCTCTTTTCAATTTTAAAATCTTGAAGTTCACTTTTTTTCCTTCTGATTTCACCCAGCAGTTCCTCCCATACTACTAACAGGCAACTTTCTGCTGCTTGGTTTCCTTTTGATTTCCCACAGCATTTCCTCCCATAATACTTACAGGCAACTTGATGATGCTTGCAGTGTACCACATCACGTTCGAGCACTGCTTTGGCAGCCTTATTTTAATCCTTTAGTTACGTTTTTAAAAGACCTTCACCATTCCAAGATGCTCAGCATGTTTCTTTCAACGTATCCGCCATTTTGGAATAGGGCAGAATGACAAAGAATGAGAAAAAAGCCTTCAGAAATGGCTGCCCAAGCTTGTGCGCACAGGAATAGCCATTTTGGAATGATTTTTGTTCTCATTCTTTACCATTCCAGTATGGTCGATGCATTGCTCCAAAACATACTGGTCATCTTTTAACGGTAAATAATGATTGATTAAGTATGTCAAAAATATTTAAAGAGCGCTGGCCATGGCTGCACATAAAAAGACAGCCATATTTGAATGATGTTTGCCTTAGATCATCAACTCTATACCATTCCTAGATGGAACATGTGAGCCTTTTGTGTCATGCTGATGCTACAACATGTCGTAATTGTTTGTGTGATCAAGTTTACAAGAAGGCTGGTGCTGCTCATAGAACGAGGTCACACTGTAGGAAGTAGCAGACATGCTGCAATTGTAACAAAAAGGCAAAATACCAGGTTGTGACAAAGCATTTGCAAATCTATGTAACAATGATTTGGAACCTAAGGGTCACCAAACAGTTCAAAGGGCAACTATGCTTACTCCCTGGTAGCTGTGGCACAAGCAGCTGGCAGGTCACAAAAGAAATGTGTGTTAAGTAGTACCAACAATTTTAAAATTAAGAAAACAGCACAATAAAATTCCTAAATCAATTTAGAAAAGTAGAGAACAAAACAATAAATAAAAATGGTAAAAATCAGATGATGGAGATATTTGAAATTTTAAAGCAAAGTGGTAAAATTAAATGCCCATGGAGACAATGGAAATCTAAAGGTAATATTCAGTATAGGTGCATTGCCCCAAATTGACTACTAATAATGAAAACAAGGATAGATTATTGGCAAATTGCTTTGCCTCACATAGGCCATGATGTCCAGGGCAGGGTCAGTAATCTCACAGTGCTAGCAATCTTCTTATTACCCTTCTGGGCGACTCCAGTCACACCTCTAAGGGGTAGACAAACCACTATTCTCCTGCTTTCTGCTGTAAACAAGAGTCCCATTAGTTTATTGATGCTGGTAAAGTCATTCTTGCGGTCTCTCCTACAGGTGACAATTCCTGATGGCACCCTTTCACGCAGCAAGTCTCCATCTAGCCAGAGCTCACTCAGGGTAAAGTACAAAGTGGTCAGCTGGTCTTTTTTCATATAGCATGGAGAGCCTCTGCCGTTTGTGTGCCTGCAGCAGCAACAGGAAGCAAACCCCTTGAATTTTGGAGCACTTCCAGGTTCTAGATGCCAGTAGGAATTAGGAGTCCCTCAATCTTCTTTCCCAAGCAGTCGGGTACAATTTCTCTCCTTTCTAATGTTTCTTCCCATGTCCAGGAATGTTCTGAGGAGGTGGTGGTGAGATACAAGTCTCATCCTCTGCACTAGCCAGTGTTTGTAGAATTCCCTACACCCAACCATTACTATTTTCTTAGCCTTTTAATTTACTGCAAACCCTCCCACAAGCTCCAAAACCAAGATGGTTTCTCCATCCTCCTTCTGGTGGAGCTCTGGACCTTCCCTTTGCCACTCCCATTTGGAGATTAGGTGTAATTCCCTCTTTCAGAGCGGGTCAGAATGGGGTTTCCTTCTGCTGGATATGAATCCTGGAAGTCTAGGATGATTCTGGGAATGAATGCTAGCAGTTCCTAACAGACCCTTTTGGCATCTTCAAGTCAAAGAAGGAACTACGAACCCTGCCATGTGTTTTGGCAGCTGTTCCTGACCCCTTAACAAATGGATAATCCCTTCTATGTGACTACTTGTTGCCAACACTCCTGTCTCACTACTTCCAGAGGGCAAGCCATTGTCCTCCAGGAGCAGGGTTGTTAGCAAGCTAGCCGAGGATATGTACTAGTTTATAAACTGATGTTCTTTCAGGCACCACAAAGTACACTTTCTGGTAGTTACTTTTGCTGTCATTTATTTGATCAAAAACCAAATTTTATAGGTGAGTTAGATTTTTGGCACTAAGGGAAAATAACAATAATTTCTCTTACTTTTTCCTAAGAGTAGATATGCAAAACCAATTTAATTGAGTGCTAGGTCCATTCCTGTAAAATGTAGCCATCTATACAGTAAAAACAGCTTTGGGGTTATTGTTCCTAGTGAGGGCATCACATTGCTGATGTTTATTATTCCCAGTGTTTATATACTGCATACCCAGCCTGGCAGGCTGGCAGACTTTAGGGGTAGCATAACTAATATATAAAAATAGGCTCTTCTACATGGCAAAGTTACTTGTCTCTGCTGCCTGTCATTGTAGTACTTGTAAACTCAAGCCCAGTTAGAGCACAAGAGTGTACCCTTAAGCCATAAATTTGTGTTTTATATGTGAGTGGTATAAACACACACATGACATTTACCTTCCATGCCAATGGTGCAATTTCTGTGCAAACTTAGAATAGTCTTAGTAGGAGGTTAAATACACCAATTGTGTGCACCCAACATTACAGTACAGTTTTAGGGACAGAGCACACATACTGTGGCACTAAATAGCAGTTTTACAGTGCTCAGAGTAAGTAAACATATTGGAAAAAATAGGGATAATAGAAAGGTGAAAAATTTGGCCTGACCACGCTGAAAAAAGATGGCTTACCTGGCAAGATTCTGGAAAAACCACAACAACCAATATAACTTACTTCAAACCAATCAATCTAGTTTTTGTCGTAGATGCTGTGTTAAAAGTTTAAACTAAGACTTTTCATGTAACTGATGATATTCTATGACTCACCCACGGGAATATCACCTTGCCTCCTTGGGTTCTCGACCCCTCTTGATCTGTCAGTAACCATTGTCATTATTGGCCACTACTTGATCTACTCTTGAATCACGCACAGTTATTAAATGTTTTGCTCTTTTCTCATGGGTACACAACTAAATGTTCAAATGGGTACATCAGGACACAACCCCTCTAGTGAAAACATTGTCTCACAAGCATTCATCCTTGTTCCAATGATATTGAACCACTGTATGGGTACCAATGAAGACATCATCCCTTCACCAGTACAACAATGACATGCAATTTCCCTCTAGCTGCAACTGAAATTCAACATCCCAAGCACTGGTTTCATTTCATGCTAACAAGGATTTAATCTGATTACCCCAAAACAAAATTCAGCCTCATCAATAATATACAACTTCAATACAAGATTACAAGCTGGCTGAACAAAAACAGGTTGACAGTTTCACCGCTACCCACCAACATAGTCCAAACCCTTGTCTTCGACTTCCATACTTCCCTACCCATGAAAGGTAATAAAAACTAAAAGCTAATTTGGCATAGCACCAGATTTCCTTCCTGTGCAAAGTCACTCTCTTCCTTTCTGCCAATAGATTTCAAATTAAGGGTCAAGTCTGCATGCTCTCTTATACGGAATTAGGCAATGTACTCCTCAGTGCTCTCTCAAGACTGCCTTCAACAAAGAAGACTTCCTTATCAAGGGGGAACAAACATTTTACCACATCACCCAACATTTAGGAATCATATTGGCTCCAACAAAGTGCCATTCAAAAACAGTACCCACCCACTGTTAGAAATGGGGGTCTCTAGTTGGCAGAGGTAGGTACCTTTGTCCAAATAGGGACCCTTGCTTCTAATCAGGGTAAGGGAGATACACTACTAAAATAACCCCTGCTCACCCCCATGGTAGCTTGGCACGAGCAGACAGGCTTATCTCAGAGGCAGTGTGTAAAGCATTTGTGAACACAAACAGTAACACAGTAAAAACAGTACAAATGGACACCACACCAGTTTAGAAAAATAAGTAATCTTTATCTACACCCAAAACAAGACCAAACGACAAAAATCCACAATACAGTATTAAAAATAAGGCTTTCAAATGGTAGAAATAGTTCAGTTCAATGCAAGATGTAAATGCAACACTGTTCTCAAAAGTACCTTAGATGCGTCACGCAAAGCAAACAAAATGGCCGCAGGGAAGGAGATACGTCTGTTCCTTACACTCAGGGGAGGTGATGCGTCTGTTCCTTACTGCAGCGCAGGGGAGGTGATGCGTCGATTCCTTACTTCGTGGGGAGTTGATGCGTCTGTTTCTTACTGCGGCCTCCAACGATGAAACAGTCTTGGCGCCTCAATGCAATACGTTGATCCAGTACTATGCGTGGTTTCGTGCAGCCGCACAGTAGGCTTGTGTCGGAATCGGTGCGGCGATCTCGGGCTTTGGAGATCGTTACACCCGATGCGTCGTGCAGTGATTTCTCGAGCCGCGGCAGGCGCTGCGACGGTTTCTTCAGGCGATGCGTCGGAAAACATGTGCGGATGCAACAGGCTTCTTCGGTGTTGCATCGATTTTCCAGCTCCCAGCGACAAACAGTCTCCAGAGGCCCTAAACAGCAGCAGGCACCTCTTTGCAGGTTGGAATTCCCAGCAAGGGAATTCAGGGGAGCTGGGGGGTGAAGTCTTTGTGTCCCTGAGACTTCAGAACAGGAGGCAAGCTCAGTTTCAAGCCCTTGGAGATCTTCCTCAAGATGACGAAGCAAACAGCAAAGTCCTTTTCTCCTTTCCTTGGCAGCAAGCAACCACTGTGGGCCAACCCCAGACAGCAAACAGCAGAGGGGCAATTTTCCTCCTCAGCTTTTCCGGCTCTTCTCCTTGGCAAAGGTTCCTCTTGATTTCCCAGAAGTGATCTAAAAGACTGGGGTCTGGGCCCCTCTTTTTATACACCAAAAGCCTTTGTTCTCTGAAGGCAGAGAGTGTCTGTACCCAGCCAAAACCAGTTCAGTGGGGCACTTTGCAAGTGCACAACAACCTCCTTTGTCAGTGTGAGCCCTGGCTTCAGACACACCACAGGGGGGCGGAGTCGTCATTGTGGAAGGCAGGCACAGCCCTATTCAGGTGAAGATGCTACTCCTCCCTCCACTCCAAATGCAGACCAAGCCTATTCAGCCCAGCCCTGACTCATCAGACTTCTGGAGCCACTGCCCTGCTCCAGCCCCTGTCATCCAAAAACCAGGCATGCAAAGAGGCACACTGGATGGTTAGGCAAAAAAATACCTACTTTCTAAAAGTGGTATTTTCAAACACAGAATGTAAAAATCACCCTCACTAAAAGATGCATCTTAACATTCTGAGTTCAGGCACACTAAACTTTATTTTCCTATCTTGTTCCCAGGTCAGTTATGTTTATAAGATGTTATAAACAAACTCCCCTTTCTGGCCTATGGGAACAGATAGCCTTGCAATAGTGAAAAACGAAAGTGGCAGTATTTCACTATCAGGACATGCCACACACATCAGGGCATGTCCTACCTTTCACATACAATGCACCCTGCCCACAGGGGTACCTTGGGCCTACCTTAGCGGTGGCTGATATGTAGAAAAGGGAAGGTTTAGGGACTGGCAAGTGTGTGCACTTGCCAAGTCGACATGGCAGTCCCAGACTGCACACATGCTCTGCAATGGCAGATCTGAGTCTCATTTTACAGGCTGCTTTGGTGGGTGGCACAACCAGTGCTGCAAGCCCACCAGCAGCATTTTGATTTACAGGCCCTGGGCACACATAGTGCACTGTACTAGGGTCTGACAAGTAAATCAAATAAGCCAATCATGGAATCACTAATCCATAACAACAATTTACAGGGAGAGCATATGCACTTTAGCACTGATCAGCAGTGGTAAAGTGCCCAGAGTCATAAAACCAACAAAAACAGGTCAGAAAAAATACAAGAGGAAGGCAAAAAGTTCTGGGATGACCCTGTAAAAAGGGACAAGTCCAACACAACCCCCTTCCAGCCTAAAGCCAGGGTAGACTAATCAATACCTTGATAGGCTTCCCTGCTTGGGGCGATAGAACATGGACCCTTGCCCGCAACTGCAGGGGCATACTCCATTTCTACGCCAATCTGAACCCATTTGTAATCCTCTGTCCATACTCTCAGGGCCCATTAAGCTAACCCATGGGGAACCCTCCTTCTCACCTGTGGACACCATCGGTGCAGCACCTAACCTTAGCTTGCTCACAGGTGTGTCCCAACAGACAGACAGTACCCACATGGCCAACACAGAGGTGTGGCCCAGTCCACCCCCTGGGTGTGACTCCTGTCCCCCTCCCAGGGGCAACTCTGTCCACCAGGACAGCAAGCCACAGTGGCCACTGACAGCTGTCAGTGATGAGAACCAGGCCCCAGGCCTTTCATGGTTCTCCAACCTCTGTGGCGTCAGAGAGCGGGGGGCAGTAGCCCCAGGTGCCTGGCACCCTTGGTCCACTCTCCCTCCTGTCAGGTCAGGTATGACATCCTGACACTGACCCACCAGCCCCGGGCCTGTACCCAGCAGCTGGACAGGAGACTGGGGTGGGCTGTCCCACACCCAGTCCTCCTCCTCGGGGCTCTGCACCCTCCCACCTGGAGCGGTACCCCGTTCCAGAATTGTCAGGGCACCTGTGGCAGGTGTCCTGCACAATTCGCCCACCAGTTCAGGGGTTCTATCCTGCAACTGGGATCCCAGCTTAGGGTCTGTACCCTTAGACTGGGCAGAGGTCAGGGGGAGGCTGCCCTCTCCGCCCCCCTTACTGGGGCCCTGCACCCTCCTACCTGGAGCGGTGCCCCCAGAAGACAAACCGGTAGGGGCACTGTTAGCAGTTGCCCCTCCTCCAGGTCCGGGGGGATACTCTGAACCTGGCCGTCCAACCAAGGGTCTGTACCCTTAGGCTGGACCTGTGCCTGGCAACCCAGGACTTCTGGGGGAGTACACCAACCCCCCCCATGGGAAACACACCCCTCTGGAGTTGTGTCAGAGTCTGCCTGGCGCAGGTCTCCAGCCTCCTGTCTACCTGACAGAGCATGAAGACCTCCCAGGCCAGAAGTGGCCTCACCAGGGTCAGTCCTGGGGTGCTCTGACCTCAGAGCTGGCAACCTCTGACCCACTGGTCCTTCCACTGGGGACTGCGTCCCCCTCTCACCCCTCTCTCTGGACTCATGCACCCTCCCCACTGGAGCGGTGTGGCCAGACTCCAGAGCTGGAGGAATGCTGGTTACAGCAGTCTCCCCCAGCTCAACTGACACCTTGGCATCCCCCCCAGGGGATGGCCTCCCGGTAAAGACTAGGCCCCCCTTCCGGTGTTCACTCATGGAACCAACCAGGCCTTGGGACTGGGTTTCGGGCACCTCGGGACACCGTCCACTCCCACTCCTTCTCCTTTGAGACAGGCCATGGGGCCCTACATCCCTCCCACTACTCTGGGACCTATCCGGGCTACCACCACCCTCCCCTACCTCACTTGGTTGGGGAAAACCTGAGCCACCTCCTTTAGGATCACCCCCAGATGCCTCTTCAGACCCTCTGGAATCCACCAAAAGGTCCACCTCCAGTGTGAACTCCCTGGGGTCAGAGAACTCACACTCCACCAGGCGTTGGCATAGCTCTGGAAAACAGGGACTTAAAATATGCTCTCCACGAATTGAATTATACAACCCCACACAGGTGTTAACCAAGCTATCCTTTGCCTTACCATCCAGTGCCTCGCACACGTACCTAACACCACTGTCCTGAGATTGGCAAGACAGTGTCTGACTGTCTCTATCACTCAACCCACACTCTTCTGGGCGGTCTCCACACTCACACACCAGGACTTCTACCATGGGGGAACCCCTCTCCCTGTACCTCTCATCTAGAGTCAGTAGAGTGTCCCTCCCACCACTAGGACTATGAACCCCTGTGCCAGTTCCCCAATCCACCTCAGGGACACTGCGCACAACTGGAGCTACCTCATATCCTTGAACCCCCTGGTGTATGCTAACCCCCTCCTTCAAGTCAGGCGCCACATCTCTGGGTGTGTGTACTGCTCCCTCAGCACTAGATAACTCAATTTTGCTGCCACCATCTGAGCTGGACTCCACCTCCAACCCAGCAAAGCTCACTTCCTGAGCTACACACATTTCTTTTTCAGCTAAGGCTTGCTCTATCTCCTCGCACTCCCAATCTAGCTGCCTCAGCCTCCGGTCACGAGCACGAATCCGATTCCTCTCTTCACGAGCCAATCTTTCCCAAAATGTTTCCTCCTCAGGGAAACTGCCCTCTTGGTATTCTGGCTGGGGATCCTCCCCCTCAGAGTCATCTGCTAGTGTTGCTTCCCAGCGTAGCACCTCATAGCTATGCAGGGCTGCCTCAAGATCCTGCCTTGTGGATCTCCTCTTCACAGGTAGCCCCCTCTCCTTGCAAAATACTTTTAGTTCCCTTATCTTGTAGATGTGCAGGTGCCAAAAGTTGACTTCCATTTTGACAAGGCCCAACAGGTGCAACAACTAACCAGAGTTCCAACAACCAAATTCCAAAGGGAAACAGGGAAAAATAGTATGTGGTTGAGTAATGGTCTGCACTCTACTAGTAGTGTACACCAATCACTGTATGTAAGACACAAAGGCAAGTCCAGATCCTCACTGCTGACCACCAATGTTAGAAATGAGGGTTTCTAGTTGGCAGAGGTAGGTACCTTTGTCCAAATAGGGACCCTTGCTTCTAGTCAGGTTAAGGGGGATACACTACTAAAATAACCCCTGCTCACCCCCTTGTAGCTTGGCACGAGCAGACAGGCTTATCACAGAGGCAGTGTGTAAAGCATTTGTGAACACAAACAGTAACACAGTGAAAACACTACAAATGGACACCACACTAGTTTAGAAAAATAAGTAATCTTTATCTAAACCCAAAACAAGACCAAACGACAAAAATCCACAATACAGTATTAAAAATAAGGCTTTCAAATGGTAGAAATAGTTCAGTTCAATGCAAGTTGTAAATGCGACACTTTTCTCAAAAGTACCTTAGATGCGTCACGCAAAGCAAACAAAAAGGCCGCAGGGAAGGTGATGCGTCTGTTCCTTACACTCAGGGGAGGTCATGTGTCTGTTCCTTACTGCAGCGCAGGGGAGGTGATGCGTCGATTCCTTACTGTGTGGGGAGTTGATGCGTCTGTTTCTTACTGCGTCCTCCAACGATGTGACAGTCTTGGCACCTCGATGCGATGCATTGATCCGGTACGGTGCGTGGTTTCATGCAGCCGCACAGCAGGCTTGCGTCAGAATCGGTGTGGCGATCTCGGACTTCGGAGATCGTTACACCCAATGCGTCGTGCTGTGATTTCTCGAGCCGCAGCAGGCGCTGCGACGGTTTCTTCGGGCGATGCGTCGGAAAACAAGTGCGGATGCAACTGGCTTCTTCGGTGTTGCATCGATTTTCCAGCTCCTAGCAACAAACAGTCTCCAGAGGCCCTAAACAGCAGCAGGCACCTCTTTGCAGGTTGGAATTCCCAGCAAGGGAATTCAGGGGAGCTGGGGGGTGAAGTCTTTGTGTCCCTGAGACTTCAGAACAGGAGGCAAGCTCAGTTTCAAGCCCTTGGAGATCTTCCTCAAGATGACAAAGCAAATAGCAAAGTCCTTTTCTCCTTTCCTTGGCAGCAAGCAGCCACTGCAGGCCAACCCCAGACAGCAAACAGCACAGGGGCAGTATTCCTCCTCAGCTTATCCGGCTCTTCTCCTTGGCAAAGGTTCCTCTTGATTTCCCAGAAGTGATCTAAAAGTCTGGGGTCTGGGCCTCTCTTTTTACACACCAGAATCCTTTGTTCTCTGAAGGCAGAGAGTGTCTGTACCCAGCCAAAACCAGTTCTGTGGGGAACTTTGCAAGTGCACAACAACCTCCTTTGTCAGTGTGAGCCCTGGCTTCAGACACACCACAGGGGGGTGGAGTCATCATTGTGGAAGGCAGGCACAGCCCTATGCAGGTGAAGATGCTACTCCTCCCTCCACTCCAAAAGCTGACCAAGCCTATTTAGCCCAGCCCTGACTCATCAGACTTCTAGAGCCACTGCCCTGCTCCAGCCCCTGTCATCCAAAAACCAGACATGCAATACACAAACCTAGCAGAGGCACACTGGATGGTTAGGCAAGAAAATACCTACTTTCCAAAAGTGGTATTTTCAAACACAGAATGTAAAATTCACCCTCACTAAAAGATGCATCTTAACATTCGGAGTTCAGGCATACTAAACTTTATTTTCTGATCTTGTTCCAAGGGTCAGTTATGTTTATAAGATGTTATAAACAAACTCCCCATTCTGGCCTATGGGAACAGATAGCCTTGCAATAGTGAAAAACGAAATTGGCAGTATTTCACTATCAGGACATGCCACACACATCAGGGCATGTCCTACCTTTCACATACAATGCACCCTGCCCACAGGGGTACCTTGGGCCTACCTTAGGGGTGGCTGATATGTAGATAGAAAAAGGAAGGTTTAGGGACTGGCAAGTGTGTGCACTTGCCAAGTCGACATGGCAGTCCCAGACTGCACACAGGCTCTGCAATGGCAGGCCTGAGTCTCATTTTACAGGCTGCTTTGGTGGGTGGCACAACAAGTGCTGCAAGCCCACCAGCGCAAAAACAACTATTGATGGACAAAATGCAGAACAATGTCATACATTCACCCCAGTACAGAGATTTGGGCCTAAATCCATCATTTTTTTGCTCACCATGCCATTCGAGTTTGAACCCAGCCATATGCAAATCAGTCTTGACCCTGTGCCCAATGGGAACAGTCCAGCCCGAACTGCCAGGCCAGGTCCTCCCTGGACTGGAAACAAGCATCATAGGACCGGTTTCGGGGTTTCACCCCTCATCAGCCAGGATAGCTTGACTCCAGTGGCATGAAGAGCACGGGACCCACGTCTGGGCATACCCGTCCCACTCGGGGTGACAAATGCAAAAACAACAATTGATGAACAGAATGCAGAACAATGTCATACATTCACCCCAGTACAGAGATCTGGGCCTAAATCCATCGTTTTTTTGCTCACCATGCCATTCCAGTTTGAGTTTGAGGCGCAGCATTTGATTTACAGGTCCTGGGCACACATAGTGCACTGTACTAGGGTCTGACAAGTAAATCAAATAAGCCAATCATGGAATCATTAATCCATAACAACAATTTACAGGGAGAGCATATGCACTTTATCACTGATCAGCAGTGGTAAAGTGCCCAGAGTCATAAAACCAACAAAAACAGGTCAGAAACAATACAAGAGAAAGGCAAAAAGTTCTGGGATGACCCTGCAAAAAGGGCCAAGTCCAACACCCACGTACCCACTAAGCAGACTATGCAATACAGATAAACACACCTAGTGGTCCTACAAAAGAAAAAGTTGAAAGCTATATGACTTGCCTACCAGCACTGGCAATTAGGCACTTTAAATTTGATGTGGATTTGGATATGTGGTCAGGAAAAATGCTCTCCTAACAGAACATTGGAGCCAATAGCTGATGATGACTGTTCCATTGCCCCAACAATCTCCTACACCGAGTTTTTCAGATGGGGTATCAACCATTTTCCACTATGGCAATCCGCTAGCTTTCATGTAACAAAATATACATCTACAGGCTTTAACGCGGTGTAATAACAATCGAGCAGTAAAGGTCTATTGATTTTAACATATGCTTTATACAGTGTATAAGTCAAACCTTCTGTCATTGTTGAAGCTTTTCATAGAAAAGAGATCAGACATATGGCCACTGATATAACTTTTGTAAAACATAACCAACTCTGGCCAATTGTATTGAGCATAATATTTCATACAAGGCAGCCATTATACTCACAGTTATACAATTATAAATATGTGCATATTTACATTTGGAAAATCAATATAAAACTCCTCCTAATAGAACCTATCAAGGATTTTCACAGTGTAAATTGTCTATCCCATGGTTTGCCATAGTGGGTACACCAAACCAATTCCCTTGTCTACTAAGGTAGTCTGTGAAATACCTGTGGACAGTCTTAAACACTGTGTGAAACAATCCAGCCCTAAAGGCCTATTGGCTTGTTACAATAGAAAAGTCAGGCCTACTGCCTTTGTCGTAACTTTTTAAAATAAAATGATCAGCTTTTCACATAACTGTTCCAAATAAAAAAAACAGGTCACATTTATCATTGGTTTGTCACCATGACCCATAATCATCTCAAGGCTTACAGTACTGCTCATTAGCTTTCCCAGAAAGCATAAGAGGCACTCTTTTTGAGAGTAAGCACACACCTTGTACCCACTAAAAAGCTTGCAGATGATGAAATCAAAATGTGGACAAAGCATAAGTCCTTTGCCTACTACTGCTTTATAAAGTTCTTCTTTTGGTGGTCACATAAGAATGAATGACAGCTGTGTTTCAAGCCAGACCTAAAACACTTAGTGGCCCCCAATTTCTCTGGTGGGCAGTAAACCCATCACATTACAACAACACCATTTCTGAGCATTGCAGATGTACCTGGTGACCTTTACATCATGTCAGTACAGTTTCAAGCATTCGCTCAGGTGTTTCATTTTTATATTTATTTTGCTAATTCATAACTGAATATCACATGCAAGCTTGAGTACAATAAAAGTCCTCTTTCTCATACATTGGTATGATTATTGTTCTACACTTTCTTAACAGCTCCTTCTCTGGCAGCTGTGGTAGGGGATATGACCTTTCATATGCTTATCTTTGCCTCTGTTTTCCCATTTCCTAAAGAATCTGGTTGTTTCCTTGTGCACTAAATTCAATTTCCCAGGGCATGGCAGAAGCCATGTTTTATTGCAGTACAATACACTTAATGCCCCACACTATAGATTTCAATATTCAGATTGACCACTCAACAGTCGTAGTCTTTATTCACTGTGCCAACAATGGGGTAGCCTATTTTCAAAATTGAATACCCAAGTCCACTCGCCCCTAATAATTTTTTGTCTTGCAGGACTGAGCAGGAAAGCTGGGCATCCTTTATTCTGAAAAAGTTGGATATTTTGTCTTAGCTGCAACCCATTCCACTGTTGTGTGGCAAAAATCAGGCCACAGAAAAAAGATATGTCCATTAACTTCTTGCCTGGTGTCAGCTTTGTAGCGACCTGCATTCTAGGGCCTGCCCCACCTAACCTGCGCAAATCCAGTAGCTGCTCCTTATGGGTTGCCCCATGCTTCTGTAGATTTAGTCACAGCAGTCATCCCCACAGTGGAAAAAGCCATATTGCGTGGTCTGAGCCCTGGTGGGTACAATGACCAGCTCAGTGACTTTATGGGGGCACATTTCCTAGAGGTTTGTGTATGCTTCATGTTTCAGGGTGATGATGAGTCTCTTTGTACTGTGGTTGTACTTCCTGTATTGCCACTCTGTACTTACACGTCCCTGTTCCTTTCCTTGCAGCATACCTGCCGAAGGTACTTCATTTCCCAGCAGTCTCCTGGGGCAGCCATCTTGGGTGGGGTCTCATCTCATATATACGGCCACGCCCTGTCACCATTGCTTACCACTCTGAAACTCCCGTCAGAGCAGGAGCTCTGACTACTCCAGGCCAGCTTCTGGTTGTCTTGGCAACCCTGTCCGGCCTCCAAAATCTTCAGCGCTGAGCAGCGCAGCGAACAACAAGAGAACTCTTTGCTGGCCGGCTCCCGCTGAAATTCTGAACCCGAGTTTAGCTTTGTTGCGCCTCGTTTGTTTTCTGGTCGGCTCCCACAGCACTCAGAATGCACGCAGAGGGCTCTTTGATAACGTTGCATTCCATTGACAGAGCAGGACGTGCACTATAACGGTCAGCCCCTCCTGGCGACGCGCCTCATAATACTCGGTAGGAAGAAGCGCAATCGAGCCAAAGCTCCTAATTGAGCCTGTTTGATTCTTGCTAGAAATTGGTGAAACTAGTATTATTCAATGTCTCTGGCTAGAGATACAGTTACTGAACTTGGTGAACATTAAAGGCTCGTGTGTGATTAAACAGAATCAGTGAGTGTGTGAGTGTTTGGGTGATTACGCTTTGTGGCAGTTCTCACTATGAGCAGAATCATATTGATATGAAAGCGTTCTATTTCCTAGAGTTGACCTCAGGTTTGTTTGACTGCTAAATGTTACTAAGGAAGCATTGAAGAATTGTGTTGTTGTTATTTCTTTTTGCGTTAACCTTTTTCTTTCAGATCTCCTTCCCCGTTGTTCCCTTCCCACACCCGTCTCCCTGCCTGGCCACTCTTATACTCAGCGCCGTAAGGGCATTCTGAGTTGGAGCTGACAGGAGGTGGGCCCTGAAGAGCATCTGTTCAGGCTTTCTCAAAGTCTTTCTGCCATCAGAAAACATTTCCAAAAAACACCATGATGGCTCTTGACTTTGGGTTTGAGTTGGGATCTGTGTCTCCATGGCATACCTGCTTTAGCATTAACGGAAATCTATGAGTTCTCTGTATTTTTGATTCCCAAATCCACTCAGCCAGTTCCAGAAATGAAATCTTAAAAAGTTAAAAAATAAAGCCTCTGGGATCTACCCCCTCAGAATCTTTTTTGATACCCAGTATTCTCAGAGGGTTAAGTCACTGACAGTTGTTGAAGTTTTCCAACTTCCATTGAATATCCGTAACTTGAGGTCATAGCCAGTGACCTGCACCTAAGCAACAGAATGGTCTGAGTCGAGTACTGCAGCTTGATCCTCTATTTGTGAGATACGCTCTGCTATATCTGAGCAACCTTTGGAAAATTTATGAACCTCCCCTTGCAGTTTTCTTGTCGCAGCTTGGGCCTTCCTGCTATCCCTTCTTCTCTTTTCCATATAAGCCATGATCCCCTGATATATTGCCTATTGAGTGGGCCTGTCACCTCTCTCAACCAAATCAAGACTTGTGTGCCCATTTAAGTGCACCAGGGTCAACTGCCCTGCTATCTTTAAAAGCAAGCACAGTCCAGATTCCTTTTTCACTGTGGCCATCAGCGCCCCAGGAGACAGTCTTTTTCCAAATTTGTTGAGTCACTATCATTAAAATCCCCACTGCTGTTTGATAGATGTGATGAAACATCGGAAAGAGAAAAAAACTGTGCCCCAATATGAAGTTCGAAGGCAATCTTATTTATATGTGGCCCATCTTTTGGGTGTTTTTTGGTGCTTTGAGCCAATGGGATCTATGACTCCGCTCGTGAAGGTCGCTCTTGCATCTTCTGTTCTCTCATTGCTATTATTACTTACCAAAGTTGAGGTGGGAGCTCACTTATTTGTAATATTGCCCTTTCCTTCCATTTCTGCCTCCTATACGAGGTCCCTGTTGGACCCTGGTCTTACAAGCCACTACAGAGTGTGTCAGCCCTCTGTTTATCTGAGTTTTTATTAGGCACAATATGAACCTCTTTAGAAATGTCTTTCATACCTGCAAGGAAACTATTGTCCCCCTACAAAGTCACTAATCAGAACACCTGTAGTAAGCACTGGAACCTCCTCTGTCTGCGTTGTATAGGCTGAGGATCATCTTCACTGACTTTGGTGGCCTCATGCAGTAGGACAGGTCCGCCGGTGCTATCAGTGTAACTGTTACCGGAACCAGCTGAGAAATTTCAGTAATGGGATCCAAGATCAGGGTAGTGGTAGCTCCAGTCGGCTGATTTTACTGCCTCTAAGTAGTAATCGTTTGCCTGCACAAAGTCACTCTGCTCGCTTACTCCAGCACCAGTCAACTCCTGAAAAATGTCTGTAATTGTTGTTATGGTGCCCTGTGGGGTTCTAGTATTCACAGAGGCACTTGCAGTAACCTGTGCATTACAAGTTATTCCACTGCATTTACTGTCCATATCAGAGGCAACCGCAGGATTCCAGACTCTGGAACATGCTGAGACAGCCACATTAGCTGCCGTCCAGGGTGGCTTGGGTGTTTTGGGTGACATAGGAGCCATTCAAAAGCCTCCAGAAGGCAGCTTAAAGTAACATAGTCAAGAAAAGAGAAGTCACTACAAAAAAGCTACCAATTGCAAGCCAGGCTTGCAAGGTTCAGCCACATCATACAGCAATATCATCTATGGGGAGGGGGGGCTACATGCACAGCTGGCAATAGACCATCAGCTCACTGGATAGGATAGGAGGGAGTAATGCCATGGTCGGTCACATGGCTGCCATCTTGCTTTCACTGACTAAAAATGATCCGGGGCGAGAGGACTTTGGTATTCAATTCTGCAAACAAAGCAAAATAATTTCTGGGCACGCTGGTGTGAACTTACTGGTCTCTTTTTGTTTGAACTAGGGTATCACACTAAGCTCTTTGAGGGATCCTTCCTTTTCTGTTTTTTTTTCTTTTTTGAGTGCTCACTTGAGCAGGGGTAGAAGTAACGCCCACATCATTGGAATCAGCCAATATTTTCTGGATAGTTCGCCTCCTGCAAAGGTAGGACAGATGGAAGGGGAGGGTGAGAGCATGAGGTGAGAGGATGGAGGGCAGTCCAGTTCTGGGGTGGGAGGTTGGGTCGGGTGTTGGGAGAGCGAGGGACAGGATTGTCGGGTGGACTTATCCCAGAGAGGCACAAACAGTGGAATGAGGTGGTATACACAATATTAAATACCAATTTTTTAGACTGGTGCAAGGTTGGAGTATAATTGGAGAAGACAAAATAGATGGGTGAATAATTAAGTATGCATAAGATGCGGATTGTATTAATAAATGTAAATGATTTGATTCATAGGGTAAAAAGATCTATGGTGAGTGAAGAATTATGATTGTATAAATCTATGCTGATTTGTCTACAGGAAACGCATATCACGTTTGATAAAAAGGTATTGTCTTGACACTATGGGTTATTACATGCAGGCTTGTAACTCGCAGGGTTCTACGACAAAAAGAGTCGCCATCCTGTCAAAGGAAATTACTGGGTGATCAAGAGAATGGCTTTTGTATGGGAGGTGGGCAATAGGAGAGTATAAGGTACTGGCCATAAGGTTCACGTTGTGTTCGATTTATGGTTCAGTGCTAGATGACCCAACTACTATTGAATTTCTGGCTATGAAACTGTCTAACTCACCTACCCCAAAAATATATTGTGGAGACATGAAATGTCATATGTATATAGACAATTCCTTCCTTTACACTGATAGAAAGCCAAAGGTTTGCAGGGCCATATGTGAGCTAAAGAAGTTACAGGGCCTACTTGATGGATGGGCACATTTCAACAGACGAGATCCTGGGTGCACTTTTTACTTATATTGTAGTAGGAATCTACCAGCTTGTTACATGGAGCAAATCTATAGATATATCCCTGGTTATCATCAGATCATCAACCTTTAGTATTTGAATGCAATATAAATCAATCAAACAGGCCCAGACCTAGGAGGGCAATTGAGAGAGCTTTATTATGCTGCCATGAATATATCAAGCATATAAGTCAATGCATCACAATGTTTGTTGAATGGAACAGAGGCAGTTCATCACCCAAACTCGTATGATATACTTTGATGTCTGGTATTATAGGCACAACCTTGAGCTACACCTTTAATAGGAGGAACACCAGGTTAAATTGGTTGGTGTACTCCATGAGTAATTCATCCAACTAGAATAGGATTACATTATTAAAATAACAGAACCCCGAACATGACGATGAAAGGATTACACAGAAAATGGCCACTATGAAAGCAAAAATATATAGTCATCATTCAGAGAAGTCCACAAGGAAGTTCCGGGCACACTGGGCATCAAATTATGATTATAGTAATAGTATTGGGAAAACACTTGCCTTGAAGACTCACCAGAAAGAGGGTAGAAACAGCATTGCCACCATATTAGATCAGCACCGTCACCTAGTACATAGACACAAGGGTGTAGTTATAGTATTCAAGGAATTTTACCAAGTACTTCACCACAAGGACAATGATCTGACACAAGATGTGGCCAACACCTTTCTGGACAAGGTTAGTTTGAGACACTTTCTGATGAGGATAAAGAAGAGTTAGAAGATCCTATAACATTGCTAGAAGTTAAGGTGGCCATCGGAGCTCTCCCGGCAGGCAAAGTAGGTGGCTTGACAGGACCTTTCTTGAATTCCATTACCGATTCTTTTCTTCAGTATCATCTGATATGATCACACTTTTTAGGGCAGCTCAGCTAAACAATGTTATGCCAGTTTCCTGGACATCCTCAAATATAATTATGTTTCTTAAAAAATATAGACAAGCCGCCAAATAATGCAAGCTCTTACAGACCAATTTTTAATGAATAGCAAATTAAAATCTAATCTACAATTATGACTACACATATGAGCAGGATCATTGTCAACACAACACTGACCATGAGCACTCAAAGAGCAAGAGTAAAAGGGCCACATACCAGTAAAAATCTTCAAAAAACATAAGCAACCAGCCAGTTTCAGGGGAAACAAATCGGTAATAAAAGCCCTTTTCCTTTCTGCACAACATGACATAGTAATCCACAGAATATTAATCTATCAATGGAGCAAATCTATGAGAATTCCTTGCAAACCACTAGATTGGATGATTCATTCATTCTCAAGTGCTGCCAAAAATATGGGTTGGATCACCAGAATTGTGTATGGTTCTCATGCTGTATTCCTCAGGGTTTTCCCCTTTCTTCTGTGCAGTGTAGGGTTGTTTATTCTATTACCTAACGATGACTCCAAGTCCAGAATGCAAAGAAAAAAACTGGACTGGGAAACCTGAACAGCTAGTTATGCATACCACGATACTCTTGTGGGTGCTATATAAATACACATAATATAACATGCATAGACCTTGCAAACTTGGCAGCTATGCTACATTCTCCCTCTGGTAAAGTTCATCAACCACTACCCGCTGGAATTCCAAGCATATGTCAATTACATCCACATCCAGCCAATATCAGAAATTGTATAAACACCATTTTCTGTTTCTATTGTATGGAGAAAATCCAAGCACAACCCTAAATGTTGTTATCAGGTGGCAAGGAGGAGGCCAGTATCCATCTCATGTAGCCCACTTGTAATCTAATCCATAAAAGAAATAACTTTGACAAATTCTTTGATGCTGACCTTACTTTTTTTCCCAAACAAATACATGTGCCAAGTGTGCCAACTTTTAGTTGTCTTTACTTTGAAAATTCTACTGCTCATACAAAACAATCACTGTGTAGAGCTGAAGAGCTTCCTGGTTATGTGACAAGTGGATTATTAGAATGTAGTCAACTCTGGCCACCAAGCAATCTTACTGACAACTAGAACAAGTGCCATCCCAGGCAACTACGTTAAACTTTATGAATCCACCTTAAAACCATTTCATTGGCTCCAGGTATAAGCCAGGATAAAGTTGAAATCCCTCTGTCCCAGGCATACGAATTACATTAGAAAGGGACCAGGAGCCCTCCCATGGGGGCCATCTCAAATAGAAAATACAAAGGCCACCCATTTGCTTTCCATTACACTAATATCTGGGAAGTCCTTGGGACTCTGGATCATATGCTATAACTAGCAGCCAAAACCCTTTAATGTTACTGCCTCCTAGAGTTTACTGCATTACACAAGAGTTGTGCCAGGCACAACCTTGATTTTTGCTTTTATTTAATTCATATATGCACAGAGTACTGCCTTCACTAACCAGGAGGAGAACTCGCTATCATCTACAATGAATCCATCAAATGCACAACATCCACAGAGAACACCACCCTATTCATGGAACACCTGCACTTTTGCAAATCTCAGAAAACTTCACCCTGAATGGAACCCTTGCCTACCGACCACCCAGACCGCAAACTTTGTCGCTCTACTCACCATCGATTCCAGAGCCTACATTCTCCTTGGTGATCTCAACTTCCACTGCAGTCCTCAAAAGCTTGAGCAACATCGGACTCACCCAGCTCAACCCAGAACCAACACACACCGCAGGATACACACTGGACCCCATGTTCACCACAAGCTATAGCATCAAATACAACTCCACCACACCGCTCATATTGAGCGACCACTCCATCATCCACTTCCAAATCAGCACACCTCAAATCCACACCCCTACTACGTTCAGCATTCCAAGCTGCAGCTGGGCAAAACCACAGAACCAGGAAGTCTCAGCGCCCTCAGCATGGATCAAGCTAGCCGCATAGACAACTTCAAAAGAGACTCCAACAACTGGATCAAGAACTGCGTGGACTCCCTCACACCCATCAAACCCAACAAGCATAGCAGATCACACAAGCAAGCCATATGGTACACAGAAGACCTCAGAGACACCAAACGACACTGTAAACAGCTAGAAAAGAAATGGAGATCCAGCCACAACACCAACAACAGAACTACCTACAAGGCTGCGCTCAGACGTTATCAACAGCAAATAAGAGACATCAAGAGAAAAACACTGATGGACCAAATTGAAGGAAGATCCTAAAGCTGCAAGGAGATCTTCTCGATCGTTAATGATTTCACCTTCCCTCAGCCAATGTCACCAACATCGCTGCTTCCCAGCACCTCTGTGACAATCTATCCAACTTCTTCCACAGCAAAATCGGAAACATCTAAAGCAACTTCACACACCTACCCAACCCCAGAGAAATCGTTGCTAACCTACCCACCACCAAACAAGATGAACACCTTACTGCATGGACAACCCTCACCAGATACGACATAGCGCCAGTCATGCGGACAATCCACTCTGGGGCCCCAACTGACCAAGGCCCCCATCACATTTACCACCCAGGAACATCACCAATCAGCACCACCCTGACCCACATCATCAACACCTCCATCACGTCCGACACTTTCCCAGATGAATGGAAACTTGCAGAAAGCAATGCCCTCCTCAAGAAGACCACAGCCGACCCGAATCAACTGAGCAACTTCTGACCCATCGCCCTGTTTACCTATCCAGCCAAAGTGATTGAGAAGGCCATCAGCAAGTAATTCACAACCCACCTCGAACTTCACCATCTTCTATACAACACTCAATCAGGATTCAGAATGAACCACAGCACTGAAACAGCACTCATCATGGCCACTGATGACATTCAAATCATCCTGGACCAAGGAAAAACAATGGCCCTGATCGTGCTTGACCTCTCTGCGTCCTTCAACACTGTCTCCCATAACACCTTCATCAGAAGACCCCAAGATATTGGCATACAAGAATCCGCTCTCAAAAAGATCTGTTCCTTCCTCACATGAAGAACCCAAATGGTCAGCCACATCGGAGACCAAGAAATTGATTTGTGGAGTTCCATAGGGATCATCCCTCAGCCCCACCCTTTTTAACTTATACATGACACCAGTCACCAATATCATCTAATCACAAGACATCACCGTCATCTCCTATGCCAATGACACTGATGGAGCAAGGTTTCAAAATGAAACTTGCTTGTATGCAATCTTCCTCATAGTATTAATATATTAAAATTTGTACTGTCAATACTAATCCTTGCATTCACAAACACGAAAGGGATAGACGCTTGCCTATGTGTTTTACTAATGAATAACGCTTGTCCATAAACCAAGATGGCCGCTAAAAGCGCGGGACTTTATTGCGCATGTCACAACCTGATCACATGGTGTGACGTCTTTCTTTGCTTGGTGGGAAACTTCTGCTTCTGCGCAGTGTGCACTAAAATGGCCGCTAAATGTTTTCACATGCTTCAGCTTGCTCTCATGTCATTATTAAATTGTTGTTTTCTTAATGCTGCTAATGCAGGATAGTATTATGATTAAATGGGAATAGAGTTAGGGAAAGTGGGTATACAGTGAAACTTTTTATTTGTGATTTTAATATTTTCTTCTTTAACTTTTAGAAATTCGTAAACTTGGGCCTGGGTTGGTGTCTTGAAACTCGAGAGACAGAGGGTTCTGCGCATGTGTCCTGTATGCCTGCCAAGTGAAGTCAACTTGGACATCTCCCAAGGCCACGACCTATTGGCCGAAGATGATGTACCCAATGTTTCCGGCGGAACAAATTGTTACTTTTCTCCTGTAAAATATATAATATTTGTCATGAGACGGGTGGGAAATAAAGCGAATGTATTAATTTGAAGGGGAGGGAACGTAAAGACAATAGGCTTTATAATTTAGGCCAAATTGACATGGTGCGAGAATCCACCTCCTGTCCCTGTCCAATCAGAAGTAGTGGTCCCATATTTTAGCAACATTAAGCGGAGGTACATGGGCGTAGAAGGGTATAATAGAATATAGCATTAGTAAATTAGTCAGAAGAGCATACTTTCACGAAGCACAGGAGAGCGGAGATGCTGACAGAAGAGCTCCAGACTGCCCAGCTGATCAGTTGCTGACTGAATCCTTGTCCGGAAGAGGTCCTGAGGAGGGGGCGGCGGAGTCCATTAGATCAATTAGCGTAAGTATTAGTGTAGTGTGAATGTATGGGCCCAAGTGAGTATATGGTGTATGAATGCAGTTGGCTAATATTGCGCTGGATCAACACCCAACTCATCCTCTCCCTGACGGACAAAACAACAACCGCCAGAACCAACCTCACCAACTGCATGACCATGGTAGCAGACTGGATATGAACCAACTGCCTGCAGCTCAATTCCGACAAGACAGAAGTACTGGTCTTCGGCAATAAGAACGAGAGAAGTCGAGTATCAGAGAGGGGAACGGCGCAGGCGTCGTTGTAGAGAGGTCACCGGTTCTGTCCTGATCCTGGAAGAAGTCTTTACTCTTCATCCTTCATGGGTCCTATCTTTTCCTACTCCTTGGCTAAGGGGCTTGGTTCTCGCATTTTAGGTAATTATACTGCAACCTTTAGTTGCGCTGCTGTTTCTATCTTCTCCTCTTCCTTAAACACCGTCATTTATTAGCAAAATCATTTCTATGCTTTTTCTTGGGTATTTCAATCAAGTACCGTGTTTTCTGTATTTTACTCTGCCAAAACTTTAGATAAACATTTTAAAACTTCCTGACTCAGTGGTTATTTCAGAATTGTGTACTATAATGAATGTCACTCATTTTAAACTTCCCAATTAGCAAAGGATCCATTGGTAAGTTATTACTCTTCAATCAGAAGGTAATTGGTAGCAGGGACTTTGATAAAAGAGTACATCTGACACCCAGCGTAAGTATTAGTGTAGTGTGAATGTATGGGCCCAAGTGAGTATATGGTGTATGAATGCAGTTGGCTAATATTGCGCTTGATCAGTTTTCTGGTAAGCAGAGGACGGTTGTTGTTACTCTTTGTTAATTGGGTAATGAGAATTTTATTTGTATTTTTATGAACTAACATCCGCTTATTTTTGAGTTTTGTTACATGTTGTCCAGAATACCCCGGGGTAGGTAAAAAGAATAGTGGGTGGCAAGTGGAAGCCATACTGCAGTGAGGTTATCTGTCAGGCAGAATTAGTACTGAGAAGTTAAGCAGGACTTCAAGTACTCGTTAGGGACTCTATGCGTGTAAGTAATAGCAAAAAGGGTACGCTGATAAAAATTTGATGTTATATCACCTAGTAAGGGTAACATTGAAGAAGTAACAGGTACTTCTGGAGCTTGTGTGAAGAGTAGACGGAAGTGTTTTACTCGTAGTGTATGTATTAGTATACGGAAAGGTTTTACTAACGTGTGGAAGAAACTATCTTTTTCGAAATTAGTGGAAACTGGCACGATAGCGAATGTTTTATGTTGTTACTGAAATTTAATTAAGATTTATAGAGAAAATAAGTTTGCGTAAATTTTGTAAAGGGAGGGTCAGTTGCCGGAGAGGGAACTGACGTCACAAAACGCCGCGCTGTGGTAGGTTGAAACAGCGGGTGTGGAAAAATCCTTGTAAAGGAGGGGTCAGTAGTCAGGAGTAGTACTGACGTCACAGGTGCAGCGCTGAGATTGGTTAAACTAGCAAGGACAGAAAAGAGCAGATTGTAAAGGAGGGGTTGACAGACAAACGTCACCAAAAAGCCGCGCAAGGATTGGCTCGGAAATAAAAGATAGCAGACATTTGATTGGTCGAAAATATAGAAGCAAAATTCTTAGTGGATAAGGATTACATGTTAAAACGTGATCCGACTTTAACAGGAACTCGTCCGGATAGGAGATTCCTAGGTTTTGCAGAATATAATTTTGTACACAGAAGATTAGATAGAATGTACGGAGAAAAGAGAAAAATGTCATTCTTACAAAAGATTAAGAATATTTTAAAAAAGACAAACCAATCAAAACTAGAGAAGGAATTATTATTCCACCAGCTAAAACGCCAGCATCATTTATGATGATGATGGAGAGAGGTTATCATACCTGTGTATGGATGGAGAATTGGATAGAATACACCAAAAATGATGGAGTATTAGCATTTCCCCAGAATGGCACGTTCAATGGGCGAATTCTTCAGAACTTGAGATTGAGGATGAATGACTTAGAACCCAGACCTAGATTAACCCAGTACGAAGCTCTAGAAGAATGGGAAACCGAGGCTTTTGAGCGGGATAGATCTAGAAGTAATAGGAGTTATCCAGGATTTTACCCCAGATATTTACGTGAGTCGAGAGAGGGTCAGATGAAACAATGGAGAAGGACAATGATTACAGAGGGACTGTATCCATTATTCACAAAAGGAGAGAAATCAGGAGGGAAATGTACGGAAAAGGCAAAACATTTAATGAGAAATGAGGATTCAGAAGACGAATTTATGGAAGAAATGTTAAGAAATCCCCCACCATATCAGGAAGGGACAAGTGGATGCCCTCCTAGTGCCCCACCACAAACTCCCATGGTACCAAAGGTAATGCATGAGTTCACCCCGACTAGAATACATCATGACAAAGAAAAAGAAGCCTTAGAAAAGACCAGAACAGAATTAATACAGAAAATAACTCAGATAAAAGTACATCCTGATTCATTGACCATACCAGTAACAATTGGTCCAGTGGTTCCATTATATGGTACTCAGGGAAATTGTCCTCAACCCATACTTGCACCTACTCCTGTGAGTAATCCCAGACCTGAAGCTCCAGTTATAATTGAGGATCAATTTAGTGACTGTGAATCCACAATATCACTTATGGACTTGCCTATTGGAGGTCCTGTAAATAGTACTCCAAGAAAAGATGTGCCTGGAGGTTCAAAAGATGTAAGTTTATTAACTTCATCAGGAGCAAAAAGTGCTACCATAGTAACACCTGAAGATCTAGAAAGATGGGTACAAGGGTCAGTTAAACAGTGCACACCTCCAAAAGTACTGGATATCCATAAATTGAAAGTTGAATTAGAAGAAATAATAGCAGTAAATGTAGGAGTAGAATGCTTGAATACCTATGATGAAGAAGAATTATTATTCTTGTGCAGGAGTATCACTAGAAATGTAAAGATATTCCATGAAAAATTGTCCAACTTAGCATTACAGATGGGAATCGAAATAGGGAGATCAAAAGTATTACAGAAACCCTATAGAGCAGAATTTGCAGACAAAGATTTAGAAAATATGAATGCATCTGGAAGAAGTTAACAAAAATGGGGAGATCTAGATAAATGGAGATCTAGATGGGCCAAGAAAAAGGAAGAAGCACGAACAAGTAGAACAGCATCAGAATATGTGATGAAGGAAGCAGGAAAAGCAGACCAGATGTATCCAATGCAAGAAATTGCGGGAGGAGGATATGTATATGTCCCATGGAGCAGACAGGATATTTTATCATTTACGAATGATTTTCCAAAGCTGAGAGAAAAACCAATTGAATGGTACAAGCAGGTTGAAAAGTTTGTGAAAGTGTCAAAGGTATTGTTGAAGGATTTAGATGGTTTGTTTGACATAGTGGTACCTGCCGATTTATGGACAGATTGTAAGATCACAGTCGATTGGCCTAGTGATAAATATCCTAGAGATTCGAAAACAGGTGCCCCGTCAAATGATGTGATGAAAAAGTATCAGCAGGTGATAACATACCTGAAAGGGAAAATACCCCCGAAAGAAACAGATTGGGTGAAAATAGATCGAACAACCCAAGAAGCCAGTGAAACAGTACATTCCTATTATGAGCGTTTATTGCAGGTGTTTAAACAGTATAATGGATTCGAGGACATTGGAGACAAAAACATGAGTCAGTTTGTGTATCGGTTTGTTTACGGTCTGAAGCCAGAGATTTGCCAGATGATTAAACAACATATGCTGTGTTGGCAGGGAAAGCCCATAGATGAGATTCTGAAGTATGCAAAATATTGTGGAGACGATATTGAGGATAGACACAAGAAATTACAGGAAAAAGTGATGTGGGCTCAGGTGAAAATGGCAGAGAAGCAGGGAATTAATTTGGAAAATCCGAGTGAAAATCCAGGAAAAGATTCTGGAACGAGTGGTGATACGGCAAATGGTGGAAAATTTAGAGGACGAATGAGTAGAGAAGAAGCTAAAAAGAAATTTCCTTGTCATGGATGCGGAAAATTGGGGCATTGGAAGGATGAATGTAAAAAGATTCGGAATAATAATGGCCCAAATCAAAACTTAAATCCACAGACGCAGAATGACTCACAACAGGGTGTAAATCCCCAGAGTCAATTACCACCTCCACCTGTTCAGGGTAATGTAAGCAGAGCAAAACATGGTACAGACATTGGATACCCAGGAGGGAGTGTTAAGAATGATTATATGACATCACAATTTCTTTTGCAGGACAATTATTGTAAATTCGACTCATGACGGTGCCTAGGAGAGGGGAAGAAGGAGTGCATACTTGGCGCATCCTTACAGGTAGATCAGTCTGGTTCATATGTTGAAGGAAATGTGAAAGGTAATGATATTACTTTCCTTTTGGACACTGGTGCTACCAGGTCTACTGTGAGATCAGCAGACATCCCAGACCTTCCTCTCTCTGGTGAAGATATCCAAGTAGTAGGGGTAGCTAATCAAAGAATTAGAACACCTCTTACAGAACCAATGGAAGTCAAAATAGGAAACTTCAGAGAAATGCACCAATTTGTAGTGTGCGATTCTAGCCCAGTAAATTTATTAGGTAGGGATTTATTGTGCAAAATGAACTGTACAATTTTCTGCACGCTGGATGGTGTGGCAGTTCAGACACCAGATGAGGACCATGTATATAAAATTATGGTTGCAAAACAAGGTACAGAAATAGATGAAATGTTTTCGCTGATAACAAAAGATGAGTTGCCAGAAGAATTAAAAGGTACAGTAAACTCAATAGTATGGGATTTCACCGGAAAAGAAGTAGGACTTATGGCAAAAATAGATCCAGTTCAAATTACAGTAAAAGAAGGTGCAATTTTCCCAAATACTAAACAATACAAAATGAGTGCAGAAGTAAAAGCAGGAGTCATTGAAGAAATCAATCGAATGGTAAAACAAAACATCCTAAAAGAAGTAATGAGTAGCCCAGGTAATTCACCAATCATGGGACTAAAGAAACCTAGTGGAAAATATAGGATTGTTCAGGACCTGAGGAAAATAAATAAAATTGTAGAACCATGTTGTCCCATAGTACCAAATACTGCAGTAATTCTATACCAGATCCCTTGGAATGCAGGATGGTTCACAGTAATTGATTTGTGTCAAGCATTCTTTTCAATACCATTGCATCCAGACAGCCAGTATCTTTTCTCATTTAAATTTGAGAACAAAGTCTATGTGTGGAATCGGGTTCCTCAGGGGTACACAGAAAGTCCTTCCATCTTTAACCAGATACTGAAAAAGTGCCTTGAAAAACTAGTGATGCCAGGAAGCTCAGTTTTAGTTCAATATATCGACGACTTATTAGTAGCGTCGACCACCAGAGAAGACTGTGTTGTTGATTCCATAGCATTATTAAATCTTTTGGCTGAGGAAGGGCATAAAGTCTCACCTGAAAAGTTACAGTTTTGCAGGACAGCTGTTAAATATCTGGGACACCAAATTGAGAGGGGGAAAAGAAGAGTAACCTCTGAAAGAGTAGAATTAATAAAGAGAATGCAAATGCCTGTAACTCAAAGACAAGTGAGAATGTTCCTAGGAATAGTAGGATACTGTCGACAATGGATACCAAATTTTTCCAGGTTGGCTAAACCCTTAATTAACATGACGAAAAAGAAAGCAAAGGACCCTGTTGAATGGGAGGATGAAAGTGTAGAAGCTTTTGTAAAATTGAGAAACGCACTTTGTTCAGCACCTGCCTTGGGCATGCCTGATTATAAAAGAGAATTCGCATTATTCTGTCAAGAGAGAGAAAATTGTGCACTTTCTGTCCTAACTCAGAGACATGGACTAGACAGACGTCCTATAGCATATGTTTCTGCTACATTGGACCCAGTAGCAGCCGCGTTGCCAGGATGCTTAAAAGCAGTAGCAGCGACGTGTTTGAGCATTGAACAAAGCGAGTCAATTGTGATGGGACATCCTGTAAAAGTGTATGTTCCACATGCAGTTGTCATTCTGTTGACAAGAACCCGAACTCAGCATCTTACTCCTAGTCGGCTGACTAAATATGAGAGGATAATTATGGGTGCTGAAAATGTGACCATGGTAAGGTGTACAATAATAAATCCAGCAACTTTATTGCCGGACCCATATCATGAAACAAATAAAGATGACGAAGAAGATGAACATGATTGTGTACAAATTACAGAATTATGTACAAAACCACGCCCAGACATAGAGGAACAGCCTCTTAAAAAGCCAGACCGGGAGCTATTTGTCGATGGTTCATGTCAAAGACGTGAAGATGGTAAACTAACTGCTGCCTATGCGGTATGTGAATTAACTGGAATAGTTGAAGCATCTTATTTACCAGGAGTCAAATCTGCACAAGTAGCTGAATTGATTGCTTTGATAAAAGCTTGCAAAATTGGGAGGAATCAGAGAGTGAACATATTTACTGATAGTCAATATGGTTACGGGGTCGTGCATGATTTTGGCCAACTGTGGATGCAGAGGGATTTCATGACTTCTTCAGGATTCCCCATTAAAAATGGACAATTTGTAAGGGAATTACTAGAAGCAATACAATCACCAAAAGAATTGGCTGTGGTGAAATGTGCCGCACATCAGTCAGGAGATGACTGGGTGGTAGTCGGCAATAGATATGCAGAATTGGTGGCTCAACATTGTGCCAAAACCAGAACGTCAGTCAATAAGAGGGTGGAAAGAATGGGAATCAGCTGCCAACTTATGCTGTATATGCCACCTGAAACTTGGAATGAAGTGAAGAAATTGCAAGATGAGGTTGATGAAAGTGAGAAGAATTTGTGGATCAAAGTGGGTTGCTCCCAAAGAGGAGAAGATGAAGTGTGGATCAGTGCAGATGGCAGACCAGTCGTGCCAGACTGTTTACTCTCACAAATGGCTAGAATGCACCATGGAGACTCACACATAGGGAGAGATGCAATGATTAGGCTGTTCAGACAAAATTGGTACAATCCCAAATTCAGGGCTGTTGCAGAGAGTCTTTGCCAGAGATGTCTAACTAGCCAAATGCATAATCCAATCAGGAAAACGATAATTGGGTTTGGAAAGATTGGAAAGGCAGAGGGCCCATTTATAAGACTCCAGTTCGACTTCATACAGTTACCACCATGCAGAGGACTAAAATATGTACTAGTCAAAGTGTGCCTGTTTTCAAAGTGGGTGGAGGCTTACCCTACTAAGAGAAATGACAGTATTACAGTTGCAAAACTGTTGTTACGTGAGCTCATACCTAGATTTGGTTTCCCAGTATCTTTGGAATCAGATAGAGGAAAACACTTTAATAGTGAAGTAATCAAACTGATCTGTGAAGCATTTCAAATCAAGCAGAAATTGCACTGTGCATATCGCCCAGAGGCTTCTGGAGTAGTTGAACAATTAAATGGCACTATAAAGTCAAGATTGGGAAAAATGTGTGCATCAACATCATTAGAGTGGCCAGACGCATTGCCACTTGTCCTGATGGGACTCAGAAGCATACCTGACAGAACAACAGGATTGAGCCCCCATGAAATAATGATGGGAAGAGCAATGAGACAAACACATGTTCCCACAAACAAACTGGTGAATATATCTGATGATATGGTTTTGGATTATTGCAAAGGATTGGCTGACCTAGTGCGTTCTGTCTCTCATCAGGTTGGAGAAGACGCAGTTTCCAGGCAGCCTGAACTAGAACATGATCTGAATCCTGGTGATTGGGTGGTAGTGAAGAATCACACCAGAGAAACGTGTCTATCACCCAGGTGGAGCAAACCTTGTCAAGTCATATTGACCACCAATACAGCAGTGAAGTGTGCAAGATTTCCTAATTGGATTCATGTAAGCCACACAAAAAGAGTACCAGAACCTGAAGAAGAGAATCCACAGACAACGCCAATCACTGAAGAAGCTGAAGGTTGCCCAGCTGAGGAATCTCAGGCTAGAGGTTCGAGAGAAGCTGACGGAGAACAACCGAGCACAAGTCAGGATTGGATACCAGTGGTAGAAGTTCCTGAAGTATATTACAGAACGAGAAATCAAACAAAATTGGAAGAAATTGAAGAAGATCAGATAGGTGAAGAAGAAGAAGTTCAGGATCAAGAAGAAAAGATAGTAAAAGATCCTGAAATAAATGAGATAGGGAAAGAAAATTGGACTAAAAACAGTGAAGATTTATTTGACTTTACACAGGGAAAGACAGGTTTAGAAGAATAAGGTCAGGCTGCAGAAGTTCACAGTGCGATAAGCCCTGATCAGAAGCAGTTAGATCAAGAAGAATTCACTAAAGAAAAAGGGGTTAATACAAATGAACATAAAGAAATAAAAAAGGAACAAAGCCAACATTTTGAAAGTCATTGTGGCGATACTGAAAAGAAACCAATCAGACCTGAAAAAGAACAAACAAAAGAAACAGTAATCAAAGAAAACAAAACAGTATTGAGCAGTGAAAATAACGAGATCTTTGAAGACGTAAACAGAGAAACAGTGCCAACAAAGAAAACAAGAAAAGGAGATCATTGGCCAAGTGTCATCAAAAGAGTAAAATACCACATAACAACCAGAAGTGAAGATCCAGAACAAGTACCTGAAGTAACAAGTCAAACTGAACAAGAGAAAAAGTCAGGAAAAAGAAAAAGTAAAAGACTGAGACTTGTGAATAACAAATTCAAAGGTCCGGACTGGACTTATATCATTCTTGAAGATTTTGAAAGCTCAGAGTCAAGTGACAGTGGTGGCGAAGGAACAAGTGCAGAACTAACATACGAAGAAGAAACAAGACCACCCTGACTAAACAAAAGAATCATCTAAAGAAAAGAAGAAGCGATAAGAAGAGCAATCTTCCTTGTCGAAAAATGCCTGGTGATAGAGTTACTGGGAGACCAAAACGAAATTGTTGTAGGAGATGCTGTGCAATCTGCATATGTAGTCTAGTATTGGTGCTTATAGTATGGTTAGTCCTGATTGTAGCAATTCCTTACCTTATGATAATAGATAAGAAAATAAATAATGAAACTAAAGGGAGGACAGCAAACATGAAGGGCAATAGAGTAGAATTAATGGCAGAAGATGAGGCAGAAATTCATCATGAAATAGCTGATAACGACACTAGTTTAAAAGTTATTATTTCAGTATGTAGACACAATGGAAGTTAGTAATTGTTATGTCTGTATGAAGTTACCTGAATCAGTAGCGGAAGGATTAACATACCATCATTTACCACTGACATATGGCATCTCATGTAGTGTATTAACAAGTTTATTTTATAGAACAGGTAGGCTACAATATTATTATTCAAACTTAGATGTGATATTTTCTGAGGTTCCGATTCGCAAGAGTATGAACCCAGTTCTTACTAGTCAAGACGCACAGTTTATGGGAGAGTTTTTCTTAACAATGAAATCAATAGACATAACACATGCACATAGACACAATCTAAAATGTTCTTTACTAGAAGAAGAAAAGATATTTTTGAATTTAGTAGAAGATAGAAGACATGATTTTCAAAAGAAAGCTTCAGAGCATAAGGCTCAGTTGCCACCTTGGGCGAAAAAGGAAGGGAGTTATACACCTGGTAGAGCTCAAGCTGCAATGGCTCTGGTTTTCGTAAAGAAAGGGAAAATTTGTCTTCATAGGTTAAAGACTGATTATAACAATGTTTTCATCGGTACCAGTGAATGTGAACACAATTTTTTAATTATTGGAGGTTGGGGACTCAAAGGAGGAACAGATTCAGTTTTTCCTGGAATCTATTATGTATGTGGGAATAAGGCTTACTTTAGGCTTCCTGCAAGGTGGTATGGAAGTTGTTATTTTGGAATAGTTTTTCCAAAGATATACCACGTAAAAAAAAACACTGGAAGCAATGAAAACAATAATGAGTTAGTACGTAGAAAAAGAGCTAGTTTTTCAGAAATTGTAGGTGATATATTTAGTGCATTGATACCTTCAGTGGGAATAATTCTGAACTCAAGGAAAATATGTAAATTGTCTACAGTGGTTGATCGTTTATCAACGGATACTGCTGGAGGTTTTCTAATGATTAATACGGAGATGGTTGCGATTAGATCTATGGTGATGCAAAATCGACTTGCTCTTGACATTCTATTGGCAAAAGAGGGAGGAGTCTGTAAATTATTGAAGACGAAACATTGTTGCACTTACATTCCTGATAAGAGTGCAGAAATTGGAACATACATTCAGAACATAACTAAACTTGAGAAAGAACTTAAACCACTGGAAGTTGATAGTGAATGGGAAAGATTGACAAATAGTATATCGTCAATTGGAACCTGGTTTGCTAATATAGGGAAAGGACTTATAGGTCAAATATTAGTACCCTTAGCAGGGATAGCAATAATAATTTTAGCAATAACAATATGGTGCAAATGCTGTAGAAAGAATGGAACATATAAAATGACAGGAAAAGGAAAGAAGAGAAAACTAGATGAAATCGAACTAGAAGAATGGAGAAGTGATTTATACAAGAAATTAAAAGGAGAGTGTAAGAATAGAAAAAGTAAAATTGAGAATGAAACGAATTGCTAGAAGTTGGCATCTGATTGAGGGTAGTATTTTGATGGCTCAGAAACTCCATCAGAGAGGGGATTGATGGAGCAAGGTTTCAAAATGAAACTTGCTTGTATGCAATCTTCCTCATAGTATTAATATATTAAAATTTGTACTGTCAATACTAATCCTTGCATTCACAAACACGAAAGGGATAGACGCTTGCCTATGTGTTTTACTAATGAATAATGCTTGTCCATAAACCAAGATGGCCGCTAAAAGCGCGGGACTTTATTGCGCATGTCACAACCTGATCACATGGTGTGACGTCTTTCTTTGCTTGGTGGGAAACTTCTGCTTCTGCGCAGTGTGCACTAAAATGGCCGCTAAATGTTTTCACATGCTTCAGCTTGCTCTCATGTCATTATTAAATTGTTGTTTTCTTAATGCTACTAATGCAGGATAGTATTATGATTAAATGGGAATAGAGTTAGGGAAAGTGGGTATACAGTGAAACTTTTTATTTGTGATTTTAATATTTTCTTCTTGCACTTTTAGAAATTCGTAAACTTGGGCCTGGGTTGGTGTCTTGAAACTCGAGAGACAGAGGGTTCTGCGCATGTGTCCTGTATGCCTGTCAAGTGAAGTCAACTTGGACGTCTCCCAAGGCCACGACCTATTGGCCGAAGATGATGTACCCAATGTTTCCGGCGGAACAAATTGTTACTTTTCTCCTGTAAAATATATAACATTTGTCATGAGACGGGTGGGAAATAAAGCGAATGTATTAATTTGAAGGGGAGGGAACGTAAAGACAATAGGCTTTATAATTTAGGCCAAATTGACATGGTGCGAGAATCCACTTCCTGTCCCTGTCCAATCAGAAGTAGTGGTCCCATATTTTAGCAACATTAAGGGGAGGTACATGGGCGTAGAAGGGTATAATAGAATATAGCATTAGTAAATTAGTCAGAAGAGCATACTTTCACGAAGCACAGGAGAGCGGAGATGCTGACAGAAGAGCTCCAGACTGCCCAGCTGATCGGTTGCTGACTGAATCCTTGTCCGGAAGAGGTCCTGAGGAGGGGACGGCGGAGTCCATTAGACGGGAGAATCGAGAGAAGTCGAGTATCAGAGAGGGGAACGGCGCAGGCGTCGTTGTAGAGAGGTCACCGGTTCTGTCCTGATCCTGGAAGAAGTCTTTACTCTTCATCCTTCATGGGTCCTATCTTTTCCTACTCCTTGGCTAAGGGGCTTGGTTCTCGCATTTTAGGTAATTATACTGCAACCTTTAGTTGCGCTGCTGTTTCTATCTTCTCCTCTTCCTTAAACACCGTCATTTATTAGCAAAATCATTTCTATGCTTTTTCTTGGGTATTTCAATCAAGTACCGTGTTTTCTGTATTTTACTCTGCCAAAACTTTAGATAAACATTTTAAAACTTCCTGACTCAGTGGTTATTTCAGGATTATGTACTATAATGAATGTCACTCATTTTAAACTTCCCAATTAGCAAAGGATCCATTGGTAAGTTATTACTCTTCAATCAGAAGGTAATTGGTAGCAGGGACTTTGATAAAAGAGTACATCTGACACCCAGCGTAAGTATTAGTGTAGTGTGAATGTATGGGCCCAAGTGAGTATATGGTGTATGAATGCAGTTGGCTAATATTGCGCTGGATCAACACCCAACTCATCCTCTCCCTGACGGACAAAACAACAACCGCCAGAACCAACCTCACCAACTGCATGACCATGGTAGCAGACTGGATATGAACCAACTGCCTGCAGCTCAATTCCGACAAGACAGAAGTACTGGTCTTCGGCAATAAGAACTGCCCATGGGACTCCACCTGGTGGCCGTCAGAGCGAGGACCAACACCCATAGACCAGGCAAAAAATCTAGGGATCATCCTAGACTACAAGCTCAACATGACTGCTCATGTCAATACAGTATGCACCTCCTGCTTCCACATCCTACACATGCTGCGAAAAATCTTCAAATGGTTGCCAAAGAACACCAGATGGACTGTCTCATAAGCACTCATCATCAGCTGGCTGGACTACAGCAACACTATCTATGCCGGAATCTCTAAATAACTCCTACATAGACTCCAGACCATCCAGAACACCGCTGCAAGACTTATACTCGACCTCCCACGCTGCATGCACACCCCACCGCACCTCAGGAAGCTTCACTGGCTCCGTATTCACAAAAGCAGCCAATTGAATCTTCTCATGCACACATACAAAGCACTACACAATGCAGCACCAGAATACCTAAACAGACGCATACACTTTCACCAACCCGCCAGACACCTACGCTTTGCCTCAATCTCACTCGCACTCATTTCCTGCATCCACAAAAGGAAAACTGAAGGTCGCTCATTCTCCTGCATCGCACCCAAGACATGAAATGACCTCTCTCAACACATCAGAGCCTCTTCCTCACTTCTTGAGTTCCGTAAGAAGCTGAAGACCTGGCTCTTCGTATAACCACCTTGGGGACCACAAACCTACACATCTGCCCAAGCGCCTGGATATCCTCTCAGGGGATTAGTGCACTATACAAATCAATATAACATAATATAACACATTTCTGATGCCTATAACCCCTCAGCAACTTATCTTCACCTGAGCTTGTGAAGGATTGTATTCTTCATGATATCAGCCTTTTTCTAATAGGCAGTACCTTGGTAGTGCAGCTACGGAATTTTTCATTGGGCTTACTGTCCAATGCATCCTGGATAATCATAGTAACATGATATACCACCAGTAATCCTAATTGCAGGATTTTCCAAAATCACCTTCACCACATTACCCTCAGCAAACACGCTTACTGTTTTCATTGTCAAGTCCAAGGGAAGGGGAACACTAAGTTCACTGTTTTCTTTTTGGACAGGATGGACAATCCCCCATTGCCAAGGAAAGCAGTCATCTGCAAATGGCTACTTCCTTCCAGAGCTTCAATCCAGAAGTCATCACATATGATCAGGTGGAGTTCTGTACATCCTGCACCGCACTCAAGAGAGAGCAGTCTCCCAGGAATTGGTCTGAAAGGTTTGGTTCATTCAGGCACACATCCTCTATGCCTAATGTGCCTCGGATACACCAATTGAGACTGCACATACAAGTGTGCATTTACCCCCAGCAGAGTTCGAAGGGTATTGTGGCCTACTTGAACTCAGAATGGTTCTCTGCCCACTATAGTGTCACAGCTCGGTAGAGAAGGCGCTGTTGTCGTTTTATCCTTCCTAATGCCGTTTATTTTAACTCCACCTTAAAAACAAGAGCATGCAATTATACATTCTCACTCTAAGGGGAAGGGTTTAGATTTTTGGCACATGTGTAGGGTGCTGGGAACCTGTTTCAGAAGCTGTGATATGAGTATCATTTCCCTGAATTTGTCGATTTGTGACATGCTGCCCATGAATTTCCGTGTGTGACTCTGCAGTTTGGAATCAATTTATGAGAGAGAAGTCCGATAATTAAATCCATGCTCTGGGTGAGTGATCTCATCTGGAGTATAGAACGGATTAAAAACTTTACACATATTTCCAAGGTAACTTTTCATTTAAATGTAGTTCATTTTTTTGTTGTGCCTATCTGATTTAGGCTTCCTTTATCTCTGAATCTCATATGTAGGCACTGAGCTGTGTTATCTGGTAAATGGAAGTTATTGGTGCAATGGGGGATATGTTAAGGTTTGTGTTATGAGCTGTGGTATTTTTTATGCTACATTATATTATGGCATGTTTCAGTTTTATGATGTGTTATATTACGTTATGTTGTGTTTTGCACTTTATATTTGAAAGAATTGTATAGCGCATATTCTGCTATTAGTATGGCACTGTGGCACTATTGAAATGTGGATACCTTGGAGCCTCATTTCTAATTGCTTTAGTTAAATCATCAGGCTCGGGTTTACTGTTCTTTTCTCATGCATGATATGGTTGTTTATCTGTTATAATAGGCAATAATGTCTGATGCGTGCAGCTGATGGTGTTTACTAATTCGGCAACGTGCTATTGATTAGATTGGTATGTACACCAGGCGCGGCCCGTGGTAGGAGTGCCGGTCGGGCGGAGACGTGGGGTGGGGGAGGGGCAGGGTGGGGGGTAGTAAACTACGGATTAAGGCTGAATACAGGTAAGTGAACATTTAAATAAATAAAACGAATTTCGTTGTGAGCGCTGCATCGCCAAATGCGATGCAGTGCGCGCAACGAAATTCGTTTTATTTATTTAAATGTTCACTTACCTGTATTCGGCCTTAATCCGTAGTTTACTACCCACCACCCTGCCCCTCCCCCGCCCCACGTCACCGCCTGACCGGCACTCCTACCACGGGCCGCGCCTGAATTGTACACTACACAGGTTGTATGTAGCTTGTGGTCTAAGTAGACGCAATTATCATGTTCTGGTGAGGAGAAAAGAATCCCTTTACTAGACTGTTTGGTGCTGGTTGGCTGTTAGAGTTTAGTGTGTCATGTGCTGATATATGGTTTTATGGAAAGTGTTGTGCTTTAGGAGACTCAGGAGATCCTGTCGGAGGTTGTGCGTGATACGTATTATAGCTAGTAATGAGGTTGGCCTCAGTTTGTGACCCATTAGGATTCACAGCCATCACAGGGATGGTGGCCTGGTGAGGTCAGCAGACCACCATGTCTGTGATTGCTTTTTAATAAAACAACCTTTTTTTAAATGCAGCCCGTTTTCCTTAAAGGAAAATGGGACGCATTTAAAAAGAAAAAAGTTAAACCCTGAAGTTTCATTTTTTTAAGAGTAGGGCCTGCTCTTAAAAAATATTTTTATTTGCATTCTTAAAGGGGAAGGGGTCCCCTTCCTATTTGCGAATGGGTTACCACCAGAGGTTAAATTGTAAATAAAAAAATAAGTGCTGTGTTTCTCATCCGGAGGCAGCTTGCATCAGCCCATTTCTCCTGTTAGCACTGCCTAAAACAGAACCAACTATGAAAGTGGGGAGAGGATGTGGCATAATGGACAGAGCTGCCAACTTCGGAGCTGGGGAACCAGGTTCCAGTCTCGGAGTTGGCTCAGCATCCTGTGATTCTGGGCAGATCACTTAATCTCCCTGTGCCTACCATAAATGAATGTGTCCTTAACTGGTGCTCATGAAAAGTGCCGGTGTTGATGATTAAGTGCCGGTGCTGAGCACCGGAAACCACCGGCTCAAATTAAACACTGGTAACCACCTGTTTTAAATTGGAATTCAGTCACAAAACAGTAATACATACCATACTGATTCGGTATTTGGAAGGGGCGACCTAAACATGCTCCTTTCAAATACCGAATCACAAATGCAAAATGCAATTCGGTAACAAGTTACCGAATTGCATTTTGCATTCCTGTTTGTAACCAGTAAAATGCTTTGTACATCTGTCCAATAGTCACATTGTCACAGATGAACAAATACCGTACAAACATAATTTAAGTTCCATTGAAGTTAGTCCAGTGTAGATAGATACATTTCTTTATTCGGATGCAAGGCAACCATAAAAGATACAGTTCATAATATAATAAATAAGCAAACAATTCACGCTAATACACACTAAAATTTAAAACACTACAAATGCATAAAAACCAGCAGCACAAAATCAATCGATTCTAGATAGTCTAGATCTATAAGCGGCCCGCAAAAAACTTAACACTGCGCAAAGTGTGAGAGGGTTGGGTAACAACTGTAAATGCAGGAGGGCCACTTTAGCATGCCTAAACTTCAAGCTTTTCAACAAAGGGCGGAGGAAACGTTTTCTGGGGAATTAAAAATATTTACACAATAGTATAAAATGTAACGTGTCCTGAGGAGATCGAAGATCGCAGCCACAGGGACCACATTGATCTGGTGAGGGGAAGAAACCCACCGGGGATGCTAAAAGATGATGGAGCTGGTGGAATCTAAAACGCGTGATTAAGAATCTATCGTGTGGACTAGTTAAGGCCAAAAAGTATGGTTCAATGCCCGGAACTAATTTTAGCATTGCATATGCCCTAACTGAGGGTTTGCTAAGCTCAAGATTTTCACTGTTCACAGTTAAAAATTTATGGTGTAAGTCTTTTATGGTTTTAACGTCCACCTTACTTAAAGTGTCATGTGCAAAAAAGATGTCTGACCTGCCTATAGCCTGAAAAGACTTCTTTGGTATTTTGTTACCGTGCTCCAATTTCATACAATCCGATACAATCATGCGATTTAAATTCTTATGCTCGGAAGTCCAAATCTTTATCCAGCACACTAAGGGTTTAACTGCCACTTGGTCCGCCAGGAAACCAACCCTTAGCTCTTCGTGTACGGACCAGAACGGCGTACCTTGGGGGAATCGTAGGATCCGGCGCGGAAATTTGTTTTCCACCACCTGTAACCTATGTGGGGGCACATACCCCCAAATTTCACTACCATATGCTACTCTTGAAATACCTTTGGACTTATAGAATTTTAAAATTACCTCCGGGCCCATGAACCCAATCTACTCGCAAAACTAGTGATGGCTCCCAGGGATTTGTTCAGCTTATTTAGCTTCCCTTCTAAAAGGGCTTCCCACTGTAGCTTGTCATCAAATAACACTCCCAAATAGGGAAGGCCGGGACCTTTCCGAGAGTATGATTGCCGGCTTTAAAGCTTTTTGACCGAAGCCCCCGTGGGCCCACCACTAGTACATAAGACTTGGTGTAATTCACTGCCAGGTCCAGCCTGTCCATAAACGCCACAAAACCATCTATTAAGACCTGCAGGCCCCGGCCCGTACGGGCCATGAGCACTGCATCGTCCGCATAGAATAGGCATGTCAAAACTCTCCTACCTCCTCTAGGGGAGTCTGACTGGAGGGCCAAGAGTGCCGCCTCAAGGCCATTAATATAAACTGAAAATAAAAAAGGAGCTAAAATGCACCCTTGGCGCACCCCCGTGTACAATTAAAATGATTGGTAAGATCTCCCTCATGTGATACTCTCACTGCCGCCGATGTATGGGCATGGAGTGATATAAGTAGATGTACAATACAGAGATCCACTCACAGTGAGATTAAAATGTCCCACAACTTAGACCGGTTTACCCGGTCAAATGCGGACGTAAGGTCCATAAAGGCCAAGTAAATAGCGCCCGATTGGGCCACAGTATACTTGGAAATCAAAAGGTAGAGGTTGAGGCACTGGTCCGATGTTGACAAGCCTTCACGAAAACCATATTGGACTTCCGATAAGATATGGTTATCTGTGGCCCACAAAGACAGTCTGGATAAAAGTACCCGACCCAGGACCTTAACAACAGCATCAATAAGGGAGATTGGACGGTAGGATTGCGGCATATCCTTATCTCCCTTTTTAAAAATTGGCACTATAGTGGCGGTGGACCAGGAGGGCAATGTCCCCTTCGAAGGCTGCCGCGTTTAAGACTTGGGTTAATAGGGGAGCCCAGACCTTGGGGTTGTCATGAAAGAGATCCGGGGGAATACCGTCAGGGCCAGGGGCCTTGTTTGAAGCCAAAAGCTCAATGCTTAAGGTTACCTCCTCCAAAGAGAAGCTAATGGGAGGAGCCGCCACACAAAGGGGAATGTCTACACTACATTCACCAATGCAGGCTACACTGTAGACTTTCTCATAATGGGACACCCATTGGTCTGGTGTAATGTGGTGGCATACTGTCGGGTTTGTTGGCTCTGCGAAACAGGGACTATTGATAATTTTCCAAAATAGGGAAGAATCCCTCAGTTCGCCCGCTTTAGCTAAGTCCTCCCATGCCTGCTTTTGGAGATGACGCCTGCGCTCTCTTATCGATTCTTTGTAAAGGCGTCGACACAAGGACACTCTAGCTTTCACCCGTGGCGCCTGTTTCAGGGCTGCTTTTAACCTCCTTAATGCCTGCGAGCACGTATGGTCAAACCATGATTGGGCTGCCTGGTCCCGCCTCCCAGCCTGTATAGTTAAAAGACCAGAAACTCTCTGGGCAATGGAGGAGAACGAGCTTAAAATCTCCTCACTCGGTGTGCTAAGACTCAGACATGCACCTATCTCATTCTGGCATGAGGAAAAGAGGCTGCGATTGAAAGCCTTTACATCTATGCTCGCCCATCTAAGGCGCCTGCCCTGAACGGTGGAAGTTAAGGGTACCTGCGGCTTACGGGGGCCTAAGATAGGATGGCCCAACCCTCTCAGTACCAATGTCAATGGATTGTGGTCGCTAAAAGCACTATCCTCTATGTTAAATGATCCGGGGGCAACCCCCAAAGATGCTGTCACAAATATAAAATCTATAATGGTTCCCGCACCCCTTCCTTTATAGGACGGGGGTAATTGAGAAATAGGCCCAGGGTGCCAAAGGTCTAAGGTATTCACCAGATTGTGAGTGAGTAACAAATTATTTAAAACCTTCCCTTCCAGTGTGTGTTCCATGTGAAGATCCTCCGAGAGTGGACATGGCTGGACAATCAACTGGTTCTTCACAAAAGATGGACACAAATGACAGTTGAAGTCACCTACTAGAATAAAATTCATAGGCCCACAACCATCCTCCTTTAGGTTATCTATCGCACAGTTTAGAGCATTAAGATTGACGGTCCCCCTCGCCCCTCTTAGCATTATAAAAATTAATAATCACAAGAGTGAGAGCTCTCCCCATATGCAATTCTATGCCCTGGAATACCTGAGAATTCCACTTTAAAATCTTTAAATCTTTACATAATTCTAGAGCCACAAATATAATAAGACCTCTGCTGGCTCGTCCCATTGTTGAATTTGATGCTGGACAAAATATGGTCTTATACCCATCCAAAAAGAAAGTATTCTTGGTCTCCCAAGTCTCCTGTACACATATAATTTTATATGACCTAATATATAATAACCAGCTATCATCATTGAACTTAGAAGACAACCCAGCCACGTTCCAGGATACAAAACTAAAATCTCTTCCGGTAGTATGGTTAACGATAACCGGTGAGGGGGATATAAAAGATGGTAGCTGGGGCCTCACTTGGGACGGATGACTAATCACAGGGAACGCATGGGGTGATGGAACTACCATAGTCTCATTAGGGCTTAATGTTAATAAGGAACAAACTTCCTCTACCCTCTGTTGCGAGGAGTCGGTCTGGCGAGGAAGATGGATGCACAACTCTTCATCCTCCTGGAGTCAATCCAGCTCATTCAAATCAGCAAGGGGGGCAAAAGAGTTTGCAAGGGGCAACAATCATCCCAAACCTCCCTCAACCAGCCCACCCCTCGCGGGCAATCCTCCCCCAGGCTGCTCAGTGGTGGTCTGTAGAAAAAGCCCAGTGGGAGCAATTTAATAGAGGAAGTTAGAGAAAAAGATTTAGACGCACCATACAGAATTTTACGTGCTAAATCAGGGTACCGTACCGAGATTATAATACAGTCTCCCTCAAAGGATTTCCTAGCTGGACCTATCCACGCCACCCTACGCGCCATCAGGATATCCTTATGATCCCTAATGGAATACCCGGAATGCAGGTCCAACCAATGGGAGACTTTATTAATTAGTTGAGCCGTGGATTCCTCTTCATGAGCCGATAGGTCCAGTGTAGAAAAAGTCAAAATGTACAAAATGTTTTGATTTCAATAGATGGGGCTATTGACTAAAGGATTTCTTTCTTGCTAAAGTGTGGAGTGCATCCTTTTAGCTCATGTTAGGAAGCACTGGAATTAACCAGCTGACTACAGTTTAAGGAAATTATCTTGTCTAACTGGGCATTTGAAAGGTCATGGCTGTGTTAGGATAGAAAGTATTTCTTTTCACTAGTCCAATACACAATCTCACGTATTATGGACATTGAAGATGCGCGATAGAAATAGATTAAGATTTTGTTATATGTTCGCCTTCTAAATTCTAAAAATATCATAACCCAGATCAAATTAAGGGCCCTCTAGAATATTTCTGAGTGAACATTCTGCTCTTGGTTGGGTGCGGGCAGCTTTGGAAACACATGTTAAGTAACAGCGCTACAATTTATTTAGCAAAGAAATCTATTAGCCTACTGGGAGAAGGGGTAATTGCATTTCTAAACAATGCCTAATTAGACACGTTATTTGTGTTTGGAAGTATGCGACACGGACGTATGCGGTGTGACAGCAGAAACACCTTCTTGGATACGGGTATTCATATATACAGTCAGAGATTCTGAACACGTAGATTCCACTTTTTTGTCACTTTCATTTTTTTATTAGTGGGCTGTGAGTTCCTTCAAACAGAGACATTACATTTTGCTTTTAATTCAGTTGTTCAGTGTAGTAGCGGCCCGTGGTGGGAGTGCTGCCGGGCGGTGACGTGGGGCGGGGAGGCAGGGTGGGGGTAGTAAACTACGGAATACGGCCGAATAGAGGTAAGTAAACATATAAATAAATAAATAAAACGAATTCCGTTGCGCGCGCTGCATCGCATTTGTCGATGCAGCGCGCGCAACGAAATTCGTTTTATTTATGTATATGTCTACTTACCTCTATTCGGCCGTATTCTGTAGTTTACTACCCCCCACCCTGCCCCTACCCCGCCCCACGTCACCGCCCGGCAGAACTCCCACCAAGGGCCGCTACTGGTTCAGTGTACATTTCACTTTCCTCGCATTGGCAGATTCATGATTCTGCACACGGAATATTACTAGATGTTCCTTTAGAGACAGGCGTGGGGGCGGGGTTTCGATCCAGAGACTGACGCGCACACGACTGACGTGCCAAGGACGGATGCGAAGAGAGTGAGGTGCATTCCTTATTTTGCTGGTGGTGACAGAGTGATGAAATTGGAGGCTATGAGCCAACTTGCATTGGATAAGAATAAATCAAAGCCTACAAATATTCAGGGTCCCATTCATTTAATCAAAGCCCGAGTTCGTTTGAACTCTATTTATTTTTGGAAAAAAACAAATTAAATGCCAAACTAAGTCTCTGCATCTGAAAGAGAGTGCACTGAGTCATCATGGTATGCATATTATTGGTTTAATTACTCTCGGTTCAAAGTGCCCATAGAAGTGTTGACTTCTACCTGGATTCATATTAAATTCCAAGAAAGCTCTGACAGGAGAGCTCGAGTGGTTTTCACATCAGTGCCAAACTTAATTTAAGACTTTCCATCTCAAACATTTGGACAATTTTAATAGATCTGGTTCATATGCTATAAATATAGGCCTGTGTTTATAATCAAGATATGGTACAGTGTGAAATATTCGCATTCCTGGTGCTTTAATTCCTTATTAGAATGTGACATTTTGTTACATGTTTAAAAGTGTTTCTTTTTTACATTCACATATCTGTGCACATCAAAAAATACGATTTTTTGTACTTTATATAGATTTTAATTAGCAATTTGGTTTCCATTTGCTCCAAGTTATTGCTCATTTTACATCTTGTAGGAAAATATTGAAGGTGGCAAATGTGTTTTGTTGATGTGGTATTGCGTCCAATTTAAGTGCTTTTTTACAGAGAACGTGTAGAAATTGACATACCCTGTTTACACTAGAGTTGTTTTAAAACTAATTAACCACGTGACAGCCAATTTCTCAGCTAATTATATTTGTGAATAATCCGATCTGGCCCAAACCTTGTTCATTAACTTCCTGGTTTGTTTTTGTTAAATAAATGCTATCTATACACATTCAAATCCGAGAAATGCAATTACCAGATATGTTGGTTCTATAATTTCTGTCATGCCTCAACAATCTCCACAATTAGATGTAAGATGGTGGTTGCATGATTGAAACTAGAGACAGGTTTCTAAATCTAAGAATCAGCGTTCTGCCAGGGTTGATGTCTTTGTGTCACATTTAAGGGTAACCTACCATAAAGTGCATCATCACTGACCAGAGACCTCAAAACACCGGCGCAGAATGATGATTTTAGATGTAGAAACAGCAGGAGCTGGCAAAAATCTAGGGGCAGATTTACAAGAAACTGACGCATCTCTGCATTATAGCAGAGATGCATCAGTTTACTTGTGTCACTCAAAAAACCCCTTGAGCCACCATGGATGCGTCGCATTTACAATGCGGCGCACCATGGCGCAAGGAATGATAGATGCGTCACGCATCTGTTGTCGTAAAGGTAACACATTGCTGCAGTCGTGTCGCAAGCACGACGCAACTCCAGCAATGCTCAGGAATGCCTATTCCTATTGTGCTGCACTCCTTATGCCTGCTTCAAGCAGGCGTAAAGTTTTGACGCAGTGGCGTCGTAGAAGTGGCTCAGTAAAATCTTGTAGATTTCACTGCGTCACTTTTACGAGGCTTTCTTGCGTCGGAACGCCCACCCTGCATACATTATACCTGACGCAGGTATAATGTGGCGCAGGGCTTTACAACGTGACGCATCTTCCTAGATGGGTCACGTTGTAAATGTGTCGCAACGTGGCGCATTGTTTACGCCGCCGCTGCGTCACAAAACTGACGCAACGGCGGCATAAAAGTGCCGCAAGGGCCTTGTAAGTCTGCCCCTACTAGAATCTGAGAAAAACACTCAGTGCACACCACTGTGGCAATCTTTGTATGAATGTTAAACCTTCAGTCGAAGCAGACAAGAGTTTCAGACCTTCTGTGGTCAGGATCATGCAATTATACTATGAATACAGATAATTCCCACCATTTAACCTTTGAACAACTCCATACAACCACAAATTTCCCAAAGACGCCTTGATTCCTTCAAGTAATGCTATTCAATTCCTATTTGAATCACACATTTCAACAATATGAGCAGGGGTGAATGAGAAGAAACTTGCAAAACCATTATATCACAAAAACTCTTCATGGCCCTTCAAGCCACAGGCAGTGCTAGGAAATCCTCGCCACAGCAAAACATCTGCGTTAGATTCACTGGCTTCTGTCAAACTAAAAAGAGCAACAATAGGGTGAGAGACCAACAAAATGGGGGTACTATATAATATTTATAATTTGCTGTTATAAAGCACTAAATGTGTACTTCTGCCATTTACAAGCACTCTAAGGACATGCTGCAATTACTCAATTTACCCAGCTTGAAAGGCTTAGTGTATCTTGCTAGGGTTGGAGCTTATGACTTCCAGAACACTGCATTTTGTCAGCAGTGAACAATCCGCTCACAAGGAATTAACATAATTGAAAACAACAACGCACACTTATCAACAATAACGACTTAGATGCAATTTTCTAAAACCAACACAATTTACAGAAGGGGTTACTAATCCCTAGCAAGAAAGTAAAAAGAAAACCTTTCCTCAGTAAGCATATCAGGAAAATATCAAATAAACCAGGGCCATCAAAAATCTAACTATCCCCTTAGTGACCCAGCAACATACGAGTAGCTCCTAATTTTTAAATCAGAATTGCAAAATCTATAAATCTATTGGGACTGATCTAGTGCTCTTTCTACTCCTGCTTTCTCCATGCACTTCCTACTCCTGCTTTCTCCACGCACTTCCATATACAATAACTGAGCTTATGTCTTCCAAATCCATCAAATCTAATTTGTTGATTGAGGCTTATACAATTTACTAAGGAATACCTCATAGCACTGGTGGTAGATATCACATACTTGATCAACACATACTTCATAATGGAAACAGTCCCAAACCCATGCAGCAAGCCATTCTCATTTATCCAATGGCAGATACGAAATATTGAGTAGCTGCTGGCGGATCCCAAATCTAACATAACCAATCAAAATCCTGACAAAAGTGTCGAGAAGGGAGATGTAATAACACTAGAAGCAAATTATTATTATTCAAGATCATTAGTGCAATTTCTGACCCAAACAAAAAGCCAAAACAGATTTGCTGACATTAGAGAGGAAGTCTATATCACTATTCCACATATAAGCCACATTTTTAGACCTTGATCTCTCATTGACACATGACACAATGAACCACAGTATTCTTCTTAAAAGACTAAATGAATAACATAACATGTGTATTTGCAAAGCGCATGTTCACCCATAGGTATCTTGGCGCTAAATAACAGATGTTTCTTGTTACCCAACTCACTGGTACTCATTTTATCAACCTCAGATGGATGAAAGGCTGAGTGGCCCCGCGGGATTTGAACATGTGACCATGAGGTTGAACACAGGCCCCTGCAGTGGACGCATTAGTCCACTGAGCCACTAGACCAGGAATGAACAAGGCTTACCTACATTGCCTTAAAATAGACATCACTGGAAAAGCAAACTTAATCTTCTACCTCTATTTCATATCAATCTATTTGGTGTTTACAGCTTAACTCTGCTTATGAATTAGGTGCAGCAAAGGGGCTTCTTTTTATTTGTATTACAATAATATCATCCAAAATCGCACACACTTAATTTTTATTAATAAACCATTCTTTCTTCTCCACATGACTTCATGTTTTATATTCCATGCTGTAAATTGTAATCAACAAGCTTGAATAATTTTCATTATAAAAAGAAATAAAACTACTCATCTATAAACACAATTGTTTGTTTTTTGATAGCAGTCTGTGTTTGTATTTCTCCTTAACACTGCTATGATTTCTAAGTGAGTCTCAATAATTGCTTTAAATTTGTAAACATTAAATTATATCAGGCAACATTTTATTAAATGTCCTACCATACCTAACTAATCATACCTTCCCTACCATATTTACTAAACATAACCTACCATACATACCTATCATACTTACCCTATCCACCTACTATATTTATACTAGAGTAGCTGCTTTACCAAAACTATCATAACTACTATGCCTACCTACCATACCTACAATACTTACCTAGTTTATCGAGCCAACCATAAATCCCACACTTATCCTTCCTTACCTATCTACCTATTATACCTACCTACCATACTTAACTTACCAAGGGGCATATTAACAACGAGGCGATAGACAATTATCGCCGCTTTAGCGTCCGTTTTCGGACGGAAAGCGGTGATAATTCTATCGCCTAATCAACAAGGTCACGCTATCGCGTGAATCCCTGCACTATCGCCCTTTCCCCCAACGCCCATCCTTGCATCTCTAATGAGATGCAAAGTGGGCGTTACTGGGCGTACCCCAGATGGGCACGTTGTAAATATCGCCGATGTGCACATCGCGATATTTACAAGGCAGCCCACAGGATTATAGCAGACGTTAGATTTTGGCGAAAACAGCCGTTTTCGCCAAAATCTAACGTCTGCTATGATCCCGACTTACCTATGTTAGCCATAGGAGGTGGATTGTGCTGATACGACCCTGTGGGTCGTATCAGCAAGGTTATCGCCTTTTGCAGGGAACATCGCTGGAAAACCAGCGATGTTCCCTGCAAAAGGGCGATAACATCGCTATCTCTGGTATTTTATCGCCCTGGAGTAACGCGTTGTTAATAACGCGCTACCAGGGCGATAAATGCCAGAGATAGCCAGCGATAATATAATTATCGCTAAGCACGGCCAGCGATAATTATCGCTGGCCGTTGTTAATATGCCCCCAAATCTCTCTACGTAGAAACCATACCTAACTTACCATGCCTACCATCAATAACCTGTGCAAATAGAACAGATGATGGATGGAATGCTGAATTAATCAAACATTCACCCCAGTCACAAATCTGGGTTAAATCCATCATTTTTTTGCATGCCACACCATTCCAGTTTAGACCCAGCCATATGCAAATCAATCGTGACCCTGTTCCCCATGGGAACAGTCCAGCCTGAACTGCCAGGCCAGGTCTTCCCTGGACCAGAAACAAGCTTCCTGGGACCGGTTTCGGGGTAACACCCCTCATCAGCCAGGCTAGCTTGAATCTGGTGTTGTAGCCAGCACAGAGCACACGTTTGGGCATACCCTTCCCACTTAGGGTGACAAATGCATAAAGAACAGATGATGGCTGGAATGCTGAATTAATCAACCATTCACCCCAGTCACAAATCAGGGTTAAATCCATCATTTTGTTTGCACGCCACGCCATTCCAGTTTAGACCCAGCCATATGCAAATCAGTCTTGACCCTGTTCCCCATGGGAACAGTCCAGCCTGAACTGCCAGGCCAGGTCTTCTCTGGACCAGAAACAAGTATCCTGGGACCGGTATCGAGGTAACACCCCGTATCAGCCAGGCTAGCTTGAATTTAGTGGTGTAGCGGACATGGGGCCCACGTCCGGGCATACCCTTCCCACTTAGGGTGACAAATGCAAAAAGAACAGATGATGGACGGAATGCTGAATTATTTAAACATTCATCCCCAGTCACAGATCTGGATTAAATCCATCTTTTTTTGCACGCCACGCCATTCCAGTTTAGAGTTAGACCTAACATGCACACACATGCATACCTATAATATGCACCTACAAATCCTATATATAACTTACCATACATAACAATTCTCTGCCTGTGGAATGCATCTTATCTTATTCTTGCCTGAAGTCATGGTTTTGGGAAAAAGTGGAATTACCTTTCTGTATTCTGGCAAATAAATAAATCTTGTGATTCAACTAAAAACATGCATCCCAATTACACATTTTCACATGCTATCCATTTGCACTATGACACAAAATAACATTCATGTAACATCTTACAAACTGAGAGGCACCAAGCATACCAATTTACAAACATAATGCACTTTACAATATCATAATTCTAAAAGAGCTCCCACAACAACCACTCGGTACCTCAAAACACTACACAAATTAAACTCAAGTTCTGTTAGCTTCAACACTCGCTTACAATTCAAACCTACTTTAAAAAGTACCTGTAGATATAAAAAACAGCACATTTTAGTAAATCTAACACTCTTTCATGGGAAACAGCCGTTACAATGCAGCTGTTACCGCAAATTACCTTTACAATACAGCCGTTACAACGTGAGTGCCATTACCACGCATTACCATTACCACCCAGGATTTTACAACGCATATGACTTTATGAAGAATTTCGTAGTAAAGGCATGAATGGGAAAGGCATATGCATTTTAAATGTAAGTATTAGGTAAGTTTTTAATGTTTTTATATATATATATATATATTTTACCTTGTTGTAATTAGGACCTACTTTCCATTAGAAGAGCGTTTTATGTTTTGTCAATAAATTTGGTGCAGTTCATTGAATCTTCTTGAAATTTTCCAAACTAATTTGACACTCACTTCAGCTGCTGTCTGGAAAGTTTAGGGGTGATTCGTCAAGCGGGGGCTGAGAAAAAGGGGGGTCCCAGACACTTTTTCACCATGTCAATTCCTGTAGGGATTTTAGACATGAATACACCCCGAACCCCTGAACGGAATTACACCACGTTTGGCAGTAAGGTAGATCTTAGTGCAGAATAGTGCCTTGTGGTAGGTTGGTGTAAATCTGTTTTAGAGCCATTAACCAAAATTCTAATTTGTATATCTAGGGACATGGAGCCATCACGGATCCACATGCGGTGGATTCGCAATTCTGCATGCCACAGCAGGGCCCTGATTGGCTGGCTGCAACCTGAGAGAAAAGTTGCAGCTGCCATTTTATGTGTCGGGGAACAGTCCCGGGGGCTGAAAAGTTGTTTGTATATTAAATGAAGGAGTCAGGTGAGAGCTTTCCTGATCCTTTGTGTGTGTTAAAAAAGAGGGCTAAGCATGGGTACTGGAGTTGGAAATGCCAAATAATTGTTTTTGCCACTCGCGAGATCCATGGATCCCTCACAGGGCTCAGCGTAGCCCCCATTTCATTACACAAGGGATCTGCGGATCTAGCGTGACTCAAAATAAAGAAATAAAGATATATACTATTACATTCACTCTGACACCTACAGAGACACTCTCACACCCACACTTACAACCATACAGACATTGCCTCACCCACTCACATACCCAGACAAACACTCTCACACCCACTCGAATGCCCATACAAAGACTCTTGCACCCACTCACATACACTTATAGACTCTCTCCCACCCACACTTAAACCCAGACTCTCAAACCCACTGATGTACTCATACATACACTCTCACTCAGGCACTCATGCACCCACTCACAGACCCAGAGTCACACATTCACTCCCACCTTTACTCAGACAGACATACACCCACTCACAGACCCACTGCGACACTCAAGCACCCAGTCACAGGCCCATTCAGATACTCATGCACCCACTGACAGACCTACTCAGACAGTTTTGCACCCACTCAGATACCCACTCAGAGAATGATGCACCTACTTACAGACCCATTCAGAGACTCATGCACCCAGTTACTGATCCACTCAGACACTCATGCACTCACTCACAGACCCACTCAGAGTCTCAGGCAGCCACTCACATTCTCACTCAGGCACTGATGCACCCAGAGACATTCCCACACAGAGAGTCAAGCACTCACTCACAAACCCTCTCAGACATTATGTATCCACTCATAGAGCTACTGATACTCTAACACAGCCACTAACAGACCCACTAAAATATTCACGCAACTACTCACAGACCTACTCAGCCAGTCATGCACCCACTCACAGACCCACTCAGACACTCCCACACCTGCTTACACACACCCACTCAGAGAGTCATGCACCCACTCTGCCAGCCACTCAGAGTCACGCTCCTCACAGACCCACTCACACACTGACACACCCACTCACAGACCCATTGAGAGTCTCACTTACCCACTCACAGACTCATTCAGACACTCATGTAAACACTCAGAGACCTACTCAGACATGTATGCACCCACTTACAGGCCCACTCAGAGAGTCATGGACCCACTCACAGACCCACTCAGACACTAACATACCCACTCGCAGCCCTACTCAGACACTACCGTACCCACTCACACACCTACTCAGTGACACACACACCCACTCAAAGACCAATACATCCACTCCACACCCACTCACTGACCTATACAGCCAGTCACACACCCATTCTCCAAGCATACAGGTTACAGTTAGGAAATAAAATTTAAAAAACATAGAAATTCAGTGGAAAAAACAAAGGTTACAGGGACGTTATAGTTAGGAAATAGATTTTTTTTTAAATGCACTGAAAAAACCAAAGGTTACAGAGATGTTCTAGTTAGGCTCACACTTTACTTGTACAAAACCATAGAAATAAAGCAGTTATAGTAAGCTGAGCTAACAATAACTTATGCCCCCGTAATGCACTGCTTATGTCCTCACAAATTACATCACTCATGACATGGTCAGTGATATCACTGATGAAATCATCCACAGAACTACTCACACACCCACTCATACCCCTATACAACCTCTCATATACCCACTCACACACCCACACAACCACTCACATACCCATTCACAGACCCATTTAAGTGCTCACACAACCACTCACTCATCCATAGAGTCACTCACACATCCATTCACTCACTCATACAGCCATTCAATCACCCATACAGCTACTCATACAAGTCACTCACCCATACAGCCAGTCACATAGCCACACACTCACCCATACATCTACTCACACACCCACTTATTTACATATACAGCCACTCACACACCCACTCACTCACCCATAGAGCCTCTCAACACAGCCACTCACTCACCTTTACAAGCACTCACACACTCACTCACACACCGACACAACCACTTACATATTCATTCACACATCCACACAGGCACTCACATATCTGCTCAGTCACCCATACAGCCATTCACACAGACACTCAGTCTCCAATACAGCCACTCACACACCAACTCACTTAACCAAACACCCACTCAAACAGCCATTCACTCACCCATAGAGCCATTTACACACCCAGCCACTCACTCAAAGAGCCATTCAGACACCCACACACCCACCCATGCAGTTACTCACTGACACACCCACTCACCCACCCATACAGCCACTCCCTCAGCCAATCACTCACCCATACAATCACTGACACACCCACTCACAAATACAGCCACTCAGACAGCCACTCACTTAACCACACAACTACTCACACACCCACTTATTGACCCATACAGCCAGTCACACACCCATACAGCCACTCAGACACCCACTCACACATGGATACACAGTCGCATAGCCACTCACATAATGTATGTTAGAAATAGTATCACTCATTAGTAGTACACCTAGTATACTAATTTAACTTTTGCAGTAGCTTAGTATATATGTTTAACAATCATAAACTCTTAGAAAATACTTGCAGTCACTGGTTGATGTCATTAGTGATGTCATTTGAGATGTCATGAGTGATGTCACTCATGAGTGATGTCACTGACCATGCCATCAGTGATGTAATATGTGAGGTCATAAGCAGTCCACATTGCAGGTGTGTAGTTATAGTTAGCTCAGGTAACTATAACAAATTAATTTCTATGGTTTTGTATGAGTGAAGTGTGAGCCTAACTATAACGTCCCTGTAATCTTTGTTTTTTTTGTTTTTTTTGTGAGCATATATATATATATATAAATATACTGAAAAAAAACAAAGGTTACAGGGACTTTATGGTTAGGCTGACATTTTACTCATACAAAACCAGAGAAATTCAGAAGTTATAGGTAGCTGAGCTAACTACAACTCACGTCCCCACAATGCACTACTTATGAAATCACATATTACATCACTCATGACATGGTCAGTGACATCCCTGATGACATCTCAAATGACACTGATGACATCATCCACAGAATCTTCTACCTTTTATACACCCACTCCAACTTCCACACTACCATTCTCAAAACCATTGGCACACCCATACCAGTACTTACACACCCACTCACTGATCTATAGGTCTACACACACATCCACTCAGTCACCCATACAACCACTCATAATGCAACTCACTCACTAATACAGCTACTGATATATCCACTCATACACCCATACAGCTACTCACACACAGTCAGTCACCCATAGAGTAACTCACATACCTACTCACTCACCCATACAGTCAATCACACAGTCACACAGACACTTACTCACCCATACAGTTACACACACATACACATATTAACAGTCACTGACAGGCACACACTCACCCATACAGCCACTCTGACAGTCACTCACTCACCCATAGAGTCACTTATATGCTACAACACTCACCTATACTGCCTTTCACATATGCAGTTACTCACCCATATACCACTGACACATTCATTCACTCATCGACACAACTATACACACATTCAGTCACCCATACATCCTCTCCCAGATGCACTCACTAACCTATAGAGCCACTGACTCACCCATTCACTCATCAATGCAGGCAGTCAACACCCCCCTCACCCACCCACACAGATACTCATACACCTATACAGGTAGTCAGACAAATAATCAATCACCCATACAGCCACTCATGTGCCCATTCACCAGCCTATACAGCCACTTAGACACCAACTGACAGACTGATATAGACATTCACGCAACCTAGTCACTCACCTATACATTCACTGAGACACCTAATCACTCACTTATACAGTCAGTCACTCACCCAGTCATCTATACAGGCACTCACACACCCACTGATTCACCAATATAACTTGGTATATATATATATATGTAACACTCATAAACCTTTTAAAAACACACACAGTCACTGGATGATGTCATCAGTGATGTCACTGACCATGTCATGAGTAATATAATATGTGAAATCATAAGCAGTGCATTGCGGGGGCACGAGCTATTGTTAGCTCAGCTAACTCTAACTGGTGAGTTTCTCTGGTTTTGTACAAGTCAAATGCCAGCCAATCTATAACGTCCCTGTAACCTTTGTTTTTTTCAGTGAATTTCTAAGGTTTTTAAATTCTATTTCCTACATATAACGTCTCTGTAACCTTTGTCTTTTTCAGTGAATTTGTGAGGTTTTTTTAAATGCTAATTCCTAACTATAATGTCCCTGTAACCTTTCGTTGTTTCAGTGGATTTCAAAAAATGTTTTTTTACTCTATTTCATAGCTATAACGTCCCTGTATCTTTTTTCTATAATTACATATTGAACATTACATCTGCATGGTGCACCACTTATTGTTGTATTTGTCATCTATTTATTTAAAAGTACATTAATCATCTTATTTCAAGATATTTTTGTTTTTCACGATGCTGTTGATTGCCGAAGACACACAGTGAATACCGCATGTTTTTCACAAAGTGTAAAACACATTTATAGACATATTTTACATAAAGTTTGAGTCTAGATGTATAGTAAGATATTAATTTAACTTTCCCCTTTGTATTCATTTGTCGGAAAAAACTACATCAAAAATGCATTTTCCTTCTTCACAGCAACACCAGAGGTCACTATTAAGCCTGGGCGGAGTTCGCAGAGTTCTGCTAGGCGGAACTCCGCGAAGTGCAAAACAAACTCCACCGCGCTACACGGAGCTCCGCAAGCAGCGGAATGCATTGGATAAATGCTGTTTGCGATGATTTTCAGTGCCAGGTGCTTGTCTGCACTGTACAATCATTGCGAATGGCACCATGCACAAGTGGGCGCTGCTTCCTTTGTGCCGCTCGAGTAGATTTTTACTCGAGCGGCAGCTTTCTCAATGCGAACGGACAGTTTCTCAATGCGAGCGGTCTCGAGCATACGCAACCACTCGCAATGAGAAATCTGACCGCCTGCTTTGAGAAATCTCGCCGGGAGATGAATTTTCCACGCTCGCGCTCGCCAACTTGATGTTGACGATCGCGAACGAGGAACAATCTCACTGTGAGGTGGATTTTCCTCCCTCGCACTCGCTAACTTGACGTTGACGAACGCAAGCGAGGGAAAAAACTCCGCTCCGCGGAGCAGAGTTTTTCAGAACTCCATGAGCTCCACGTAATGCAGAGTGCGGAAATCTCTGCAAACTCCACGAGCGGAGTTAACCACGCAGACTTAGTTACTATGATGTCAGTAGTCGAGAATACAAATACCAAAGTGTAAAACAGATATATAGACATATTTTACACAAAGTTTGAGTTGAGCTGTTTAGTAACATATTGGTTTGACTTTATTTTAAGAACACATTTAACAAAAACAACAGTTTTAAAAAATAACTTTCAACATTGGAACTCATGAATACAACATAACTACCAAACAAAGAAATGTCATTGCTTTGCACAGTTTCCTTTATGAAAGGAAATTCACACCCATTTCTCCCTTCTTGGACTTTCCAGGTACTGGTTAGTTTCTTGTAGGAGCTGTCCCTAACTGATTTAAAAAATTGTGCTGGTTTTAAACTTTTTTTGGGCTATTTATAGCTCGAGCCCTTGCTCCTGGTGACAACGTTCCAGCTGAAGTGCAGAGAAGATGCAGTGAAATTTCACCAGAACTAAAGTGTTTTGCTACCTTGTGCATAAACTATAACAGCATCGTAACAGCTGGGAAGCAGTCTGTGGATCTAATTTTCAACAATGTGAAAAACCATAGTTATTCATTTGTATTCTTTTTTTATTGCAGCAGTTCAAGCACTGTGGAAAAATGTAAACAAAGTAAAATGTATTAGGATTTCATTTTGAACATCAGGCAACTAAAACAAGATACATTGGTGAAGTGGAGACATGCCTTCTTAGATGCAACTTAAGGCTGCTGGTATTATAGTACCTCCATTTAGTATTTATCTGTAGTAACAGAACATAGGGGGTCATTACAATAGCGGGTGGATCGCCACCGCCCGCATGGCGGTGGCGATCCGCCCACTATTTCCCTCCGCCCGCCACACAATTACCCCCGCCATATTACTATGGCGGGGGGGACCCCGGCGGACGGTAAAACCGTCCGCCGCTTTTCCACCGGTTGACTCGTCAACCGGCGGAAAAGGGGCATTATATGGTGGCGGTGTCTGCAAGACACTGCCATCCATATTACGATGTAGGCGGAGAGGTGCCTTTTCATGGCGGCATTACCGCCATGAAAAGGCATGCGGTATTCACATTTGGGGGCCTGTTGCGGGCCCCCAGGATGTTGAGGGGGTGGAGGGTGCACATGGGGGGTACCTATGGTACCCCAGTGCATTTGAATGCACAAGGTGGCAGGCACCGCGCGGTGCCTGTCACCCTGTGCATGCAAATGCACAACATGCATTTCCAGCATTGTGGCGGGCGGTGCTGTGAGCACCGCCCGCCACAATGCTGAGTATGGGGATGCGCCCGCCAGTGTGGCGGGCGCATCCTAATTCAAATAGCGGGACCGCCGCACATGTGGCGGGCGGTCCCTTTCTCCGTTGCGATGGCAGGCGGACTTTGTCCGCCCGCCATCGTAATGGACCACATAGTCCTGTAATTTTATATAAATTCATTTCCTTCAGTTATAAACAGTCTCATTTCTATCAACATGCTGTAGACAATATCCCTAATTTCAACACAATAACACATTTTGTTATTGTAAATTATCCTAAGAACTTCGGTTCTAGAAAAAGCAGATATAAGTTTGTTAGCTTTTTACCTAGTTTTGATTTGAATGACATCTCTATGTCATTGCACTCTCTCCATCCTGTTTGACATCTGTAATATATTGTGCAGTGTGTAGAGGTTATATTACCTCCTTCATGAAATATGTTTACTATAGTTGTGAAATTTATTTTTGACATGGAAATTTGTCCAGCTTCAAAGTTTGTAATTTCAGTTTCTAAATTATTACCATCCACTCTGCATCATTGTGGCCTGAATAAGACATATTTCCCATACATTTGTATAAAAAAGCAAGGTACACCTAAGTTCTAATCTGCAATTTGGGCAGGACATATCTTGATGGACGTTTTTGGTTACATTATCAAAGGCCATAACTTTACAATGTGGTAACGTCAAATAGTGAAATTGTTCCGAATTAATTTCAGTGCTCAGGTGATTTCACAATGCTCAAAATTATTGTTCCATTTATAACTTAAACCAAATAATTCATTGATATTCACATCCTCCTCCTCTATTCCTAGCATTACCATTAAAAATTCTGCTGAACATTTTGAGGAAACACTACTAATCCAGTACAGTACTCTACATTTTAGACCTTTCCGCAGCTCTGTTGGTGTTAACTTGTCTGTCTTTGGCTCCATACAGACTATAGCCTGAAATAGATGTAAACTTTGGATAAGAATTGACTCATAAACATTTAAAACCTTGAAGTGGTTCTGGAATAGGAGCCAGTATTGACTTGTTATGCACAGCTCTAGCTGGCATTTTATTAACCTCTAATTTATTGTAACAGTACTTACATATAACTTACAGTGTGTACAAGACAAAGCGTTCCTCTACAAATAAGTACACAGCAAACTTTTGCCAGTTATTATTTTCTTTTTCAGTTTTTACATACAACTCAACAGTCCCAGTTTCAATCTTGTAGTGAGTGTGTCGACAACATATACAAATATACTCTGGTTTTTCAGAGCACACTGTGTTAAAATTTTTAATCTCTTCTTCAAAGCTATCAACTATAATACCTGTGTCTTGTTCTGCAACCCTTCCTGTTATCAACTCATTATTTTTCGGTGAGTCCTGTTCTGGACAAAAGAAATGAAACTGCACATCATCACAAACCTTTTCTACCTCTGCCATAATACCATAGAAAAGTGCTCTATTCAATTTTTTCTAAACATAAAGCAGGAATTTTCACATAGCACAACCTCCTAACTAAACTTCGCATTGTTGAGAGGTGTACAGCTTACATCCTGAAATGATGAAAGGTGCTTTGCATACTATCTTTGATAAACAAGGTACTGAGTGTCCCTCCAAATTGTATGCTTTTTAACCTTGCAAGAATCCAATTCTTGTAAAGTACTTATTTTGTGTTTTAAACTTCACCTTAGAAAGATATGTAGAAATGATCTTAGTAAATCAATGGATTACTGTCAAATACTACAAACACTACTACGATACCATTTGTATACAGGGCCTGACTACGCCTTCCCTGCACCTCTTCTGCAATAACTTGTTCTGGATTTCTAGATATCATCACCTCTTTTGCTATAGGAGTGCTTTTCTTCATTTCATAACATCGTCCTCTTTCATCAATAGCATGAACTAATGTGTTATCCTGGAGATATCATTCTTCATTAAAGAAAGGCCCTATAGTAGAAGTATGTATCCATTCTCCACTAAAAACTGTACAAAAGTTACTTCTATTTACTATTCTTTTCTTCTGGTTTTGTCTCCTTATATACAACACTATTTTGTCAAGAGTCTTCATTCTATTTATAATCAAAATGAAAAGCTTCCTCTTCAAACCAAAGGCCTTATCAACTACTCCCTCATCTTGTTCTTTCTGTTTTAGTGCCTCTGTCCTTCTTCTATACTTCTTCATATTTCTCCATACATTTACAACCATTCTACTTCGAAACATCTTGACTCTAATTTCCTTAAACTGCTACTGTCTCCTGGTTAAGGTATGTCCATCTTTGGTACATTCTTTCCTATTCTTGTAATATAGATTTTGTCCACTCTTATTGTTTCTCATAGTTTGGTTTTTATTTCCATTATTTTCAATCTTTGCAGGTGTCCAGATATATTTTTAAGAAATGGCTTTGTCCTTTTACCAGTAGGTGTTTTTTCTTTTACCACTTTTTCTGCATTTTTCCCCTTGTGTGGCAGTTCTGCAGAGATACATTTACTTTTTGCGAAACAGTGCATATAAAAATCTGCACATTCATCTCTATCAGAGCATATAGCTTACTGATTGTTCCGAGAACAAACAAAGAGTGTGTGACAGGTTCAATATATATTTCACTAGATGGTTCTAAAAGACTACATATTCCTCACTAAAATGTATAAATGCGTTTGTTTATGGTTGAAAACATGAATACTCCCTGGATGATTGAATGGGTACATAGGTAGTGCCAAGGTGATTCCCTGAGGATACAGGTAGTGCCTAGTAGATTCCCTGAGTATGTGAGAACTCCACGGACCCTTCTGTATCTGCATAGTTACTAACTGCATGTTTGCATATGTATATCACTACTATCTGGGTGTTTAGATGAGTGCATGAGTAGCGCCTGCATGATTAGAAAATTGAATCACTAATACCTCAATAATTCAATACATGCATAGATAGTGGCTGCATGATTAAATGAGTGCAACGTTAGTGCCTGAATGATTGCAGGAGTGCATGCATAGTATATAAGTGATTTATAGAGTGCATGGATAGTGCATATGTGATTGTTTAAGTAAATACATAGCACCTGGCAGACTGGATGAGTTCATGAGTAGTGTTTCAGTGATTGCATGAGTGCCGATGTGGTAGTGCCTGGGTGTTTAGATAAGTGACTTAGTGCATTAGTAGTGCCTGGCTGATTAGATGAGTGCATGACTAGTGTCTGAATGATTGCACAAGTCCATTGTTAAAGTTTGAGTGATTGCATGAAAGCAAATGTCCTACTGGGGTGATTGTATTAGTGAAACAGTATTGCCTCAGTAATTGAATGAGTGCATAGGTACTGGATGGGTGATAGGTTCGCTCAATGGTAATGCCTGCAAAATGGGATGAGTGCATGGGTTGTTCCTCAGTATTTTGATGAGTGCATAGGTTGTAAGTGGGTGTTTAGATGAGTGCTTTGGTTGTGCTTGGGTGTTTGAATGACTGCATAGGTACAGCCTTGGTGTTTGTATAAGTGAATGGTTAGTGTCTGGGTGATTTAATTAATGCATGGTTAGTGCCTGCATAGTTCAATGACTACATAATTAGTGCCTGCGTAATTGCAAGAGTGCATATGTAGTTGCTGGGTAATTGAATAAGTGTGTAGACAGTTCATAAGTGATTCGATGAATGCCTTAGTAGTGACTGACTGATTAGATGAGTGAATGATTGCTGACTGGCTTACTGTGAAAGTACTTCCATTGTTGTTAGATACATAACAGTTGTGACTATATCTATGACTCATTGTTTAAGTCCTCCTGTCAGTATGAAACTGCCTGTTTTAGTGTATATATCCTTTTCTACTGACCTATGTGTGATTGAAATCTAGATATCATACTTGATATATAATTGGATACATGGCTCTCTATGAGCATACATTTCTCTGTTACTCATTGTGCACATGCATCGGTAAGTTTCTAAAATTGAAAACAACAATTCTCACTTTCATTTTTTAAAGCACAAAACCTTTTCTTAATGGCATACCTACATTATTTCTCAAATATTTCTTGTGTCTTTAAAACATATATTCAGCATTTCTCAAAGAAAAGTTACACACCAATTGAAGCTAGCACAAGAACTCTCCAGAGACATTCTGCACTATTAACCTCCTCAATTTTAAACAGAGCAATGTTTAAAAAAATGCACCACCCTCACCATACACATGAAATTTTCACCAGCCTTAAAGAACATAGATAACCATATTAACATATATGTGATTTCATAATAGATATACGCTTTCAGGCCATCATTCCAATAATATATAGTTCTCTACATCTTTAAGTAAACACAAGAGTCTCAACGTACATATAACTATCTATAACCGGAAAAACCATATCTCACCATCTAAACATATGCAAACCGGTCATATAAGTTAAAAACCACATTGACAAACACTTACTAATCCATACCTAACAAGTATTACTACTTTTTAATTCATATACAGGCACAGCACATTTTCTTATGTTTTATTCATGACTACACTACTCCTATTTAATAATGTGACTAAAAGTACACCAGTTCCCGGAATGCAAATAACATAGATCTGTCTGTTCTGCACATGATGCATAGACATCTAAAACATTGTCATTTTTTAAAGGCATTGCTCATGGTAACTTTCAACAGTACTAACATCTTAAACATATACCCTCTGCCAGATACAGTTCATCTGATATATTTTTTTTCACAACACTGTGATACTCTCTTTAATCAAACTCCCGTATACATCTTCATTTCTAATGTACATTTAATAAATAATTAAAAAGTTATATACATACCAGTGAATTGAGTTTGTAGATTATATTATAGTTTTAGCTCTTTCTGGATAGTATTGAGATTGTTAAAATTTGTAAAAACTAAGCACAAGAATGGTAAACCACTCTCATAGAAAGCAACTATAAAATGCCAACCTCTTCATCTTTCCACTCAATGATCATGAGAAAGGCAGCAAATGAAATCATGTCTTTCATTTTAGACTACTGTATCTCCACTTGTGAATGGTTAGCAACTGTTAACCCTTTCCCTCTCTTTCAAAATAAGGTTCATGTCACCATGTTTTTGCGATGTTTTCGCAATCGTCGCGTAGTAATCGCGAAAAAAACAGGAGTCCAAATCGATATTTAGCTTCAGTTTTTCAAAATTTAAATACTGCACAACAGTTTATCACATATCCCTGAGTTGGAAATTAACGTTAATCATTACTTAAATTGTTTCATAACTCCTCAACTTTTTAAAACATGTTCTGTCTCTTTAACACCCTTCGCCCTCAATACACTCTTAGCTCAGTGTACCTAGCAACCCAGTGGAAACAGTTAGTCACAAGTTCACAGCACATTCTAGAAAGAACATGCTACTTCAAAAAGAGATACAGAAGATGTGGTTTACTCCACAGTTTCAAAAGCATATCCATGTCTGTATTACATCTCTTTTTTTAAACAACAGCCAATAATAGGACTTCTTGCCAATGCATCCAACATGCTACCTAATTGTATTCACTTACATGCTGACAGCATTCAATAAAATATATATTTGGAAAAAAAACCTCCATTTTAACTGCTTTTCATTTGGAAAACTACCTCATTCAGCTCCAGTCTTCTCCAGACTGCTATTGCTCCTTCACTTCAAAATGCTTAGAGTGTGGATTGTGGGCCACAGCTATGTCTATTGGACTAAAGAGGCTGCAAAAAAGAGAGGTATTGACAGGGACTTGGGTTTGCCAAATGTGGAGATTAGTTGGTTTGCCAAGAGAGGCACAAAGTTTCATCGGTTGACACACATTGACTTGGGTAGGGCTGGAAATCCTTATGAAGGATACCTTTGCAGAACTGATGTTGCTTTTCCCTCACACTGTCTTGGTGTACTCTAATATATGCCAAAGGCAGAAATGGAAGTGGTCAAATTATTTTCTGTCCACAGATTGACAAAGCCAGGAAGCATGTTAATAAAACTGATACTGCTTTCCTCAAAGACCATAATATGGGCTCTATCTACAATAACAATCTACGTTAAGTAAGGGAGTTCACTTTACAGACAAAGGGAACAGGGTGTTTCTAAGAAAACTGAAACTCTGCATACAGTCTTATCTGTAGCTATCTTATACAAACTCTCAACACAAAGGCCCTGGTCAGAGCAACCCAAGAGCCCAAAATTTTGTTCATTTTTTGGAAAGTATTTTTGTAAAGAATTTTTTAAGTCCGCAATGACGTTCGATGATCGCGATCATGTAGCGAAATCACAAAACAAAAGCAGATATTCAACAACCACCACCACATACAAAAATAGTAACTTAAAAAATATATTCTAACTATTACAAAACACACATTACTAACTTAAAGAACATGTTTCTACACATATTTTTGTAGTAACTTTAAAAAAAACTGTGTTTGAATCCTACTTTCCATCTTCGCGATTACTCCAAGAGTCACGATGACTTCGGTAACCGCGACGATCGTGCCTTTTTTAAGAGATGTAACACATATATGCACACATTTTACAGTATTTTAGACACTAGGGGTTTATCACTACACTGCTTAAAGTCATATTTTTATGGGGAGTTTGTACAAAAAAAATCTTTGAAACCAATTTTCCTTGTTCGCGAGTATACAGAGTATCGCGATGATGTCAGTAACCACGATAATGGTGCCTTTTTTTATAAAGTGTAAAACACATATATGGACACATTTTACAGTAGTTTAGACACTAGTGGTGTATTAGTGCACTGTTTAAAATCATGTTTTTCGCAGTTATGCCGGGCGTCGTAAATACGTTGATACCCATAATGTTCTACCTCCCTATAGGTGATGGAGGGTTTTTCAAGTAAATCTCTGCCAACTGGCAGGTCTTTCTTTACTATATTCTAGTGCTTGCATATCAAGTTTATTATATTGTAGGACAAGAAGTTGTAAGTCATGATGAGTCTAGGGATGCTCTTTTCATTCTTGGGTTTGTCATTAAAGTAAAGAAGTTGATCTCTTTTTAATGGTTCAGCTTTTTTAGCAGCTATATTCAAGATCTTTGAAGTAGAGCCTCTTGCTTTAAAACTATTTCTCATTCGGGTGGTCTGCCTTTCCAAATCTTCTGTATTGCTACAGTTTTTTTTCAATCTCAGTGTTTCGCCATATGGTATATAAGCCAGGGCTGTGAACTCCACTCCGTTCGTGAAGTTTGCAGAGTTACTACACCCCACCAATGGTAAGTTGGCGAGCACGAGCAAGGAGAATCCAATGTTAGACCACTTCCCTGCGAGATTTCTCAACGCTGGCGGTTGCGAATGGTCGTTACTGCTCGTGTTGAGAAAACTTCCGTTTATGTTGAAGAAGATGCCGCTCAAGTAGAACTTCTACTGGAGTGGCAGAAAAAAGCAGTGCCCTCTTGCACTGTGCGAGATGCCGTTCATGCTGATTATTTTACAGCGCAGGATTAACACGCGTCACTAAAAATCAGTGCAAATGGCATGAGGTAACCCACTCCACCACTCGCGGAACTCCACGTAGCTTGGGGGGTATTTTTGTCACTTCCCGGAACTCTGCTAACTGCACCCAGGCTTAATGGTATACTCTCTAACAAGTTCCTAGGGTGTTGGCTGGTAAAGTGTAAAGTGCTGTTACCTGCAGTGATCTTACAGTGTATCGAAGTATGTATCTTGCCTTCTTGTACCTTGAGATGTATATCCTAGAATGTACTATCTTAGGTACTCATTGCAACTGTGAACCTTAAATTTAACGTATTTTGATTTAATTTCCTCATGTATTCGCATGCGTTTTCTTCAGGCCCGGACCATAAAATAAACAAATCATCAATATACCTGGTCCAAATTAAAATATTGTCAAGGAACTCCTAATTCCCCTCTGCCCAGGCCAATTGCTTCTCCCACCAGCCCATCACCAAATTAGTGGCACTGGGGGCAAAACACGTTCCCATGGTAGTCCCCATCTTTTGACAATAAAAGGTGCCATCATGCACAAAGATGTTTTCTTTCACACAATATTGGATCATTTGTAAAGATGATCTTATTTGATGCCAAACCTTGCATGCACCCAGTAAGACCTTATCCTAACCTTTTTTTTTTAAAACTTGGGATGACCAAATTTGAAAAGAAAAAAGTCGGGTTGATCTGGAGGACCATCTGTAAGAGCTCTGAAAAGTGGTGACAAAACAGAGGAGGCCTTCAAGAGCTGTTGAAAAATCTTCAAGTGGAAAGCGCGTTAGTATTGAAAAAGGTCTGGACTAGCTATACCACCACATTCCTTTTTTTCTCTGAGTTTCCTGCAGGCTATTCTGGGCCTTTTATGTCCCCATATAAAGCTGGTGAAATCCCCTTGCACCTTCCTAAACCACTCCTAATTGAATTCTAAAGGGATAGTGTTAAACAGAAAGGTACATTTATGGAGAATAGACATTTTCAGAAGGTTAGATCTGCCTAGAAATGATAGAGGGAGAGTTCCCCAGGCCTGTAACTGTTTTCTCACACTAGATACTAAATTGTCAAAATTCACTTGTGCTAAGTTCTCCAAATTATGGACTACTTGAATGCCTAAATACCTCATGTTTTGTCTAATTAAATCACATGGGTAGTGGGTGTTCCACTGTATTATCTCTGTTTTTTGTTGGTTTGCAGCGTAGCCAGATACTTTGCCAAAACCCTCAAGCATTTCCCAGTTTGCTGGCATAGACGGAAGCAAATGGTCTGTAAAAATCATCAAATCATCCGCATACAACCTAATCTTTTTCTCCCAGCCTTTACATGCAAAGGGGAAAATGTTCCGACATGATCTTAATTTGGATGCCAGGGGCTCAATATAAAGATTGAAAAGAAGCGGGAACAGTGGGGCATCCCTGTCTAGTCCCAATACCAATGCTTAAAGATTTAGACAAGTTCCCATTAACTAACACTCTAGCTGCGGGGTTTTTATACAAAGCTTTGACCGCTGATAGAAAGGTTTCTCCTAAATTGAAACAATGAATCACCTCATATAGGAAAGGACCCTGTCAAAGGCCTTCGCGGCGTCGAAAGTCATTACCGTCAATGGTTTACCGTACTCTTTGGCCAGGTCAATTGCACCTATTAACTCATGAGTCAATTTGTGCAACTGTCTCCCTTTCATGAAGCCTTTCTGGTCAGTATGAATCAAGGACCCCGCTATCTTGTCTAAACATTTGGTTAATATCTGGGTGTAAATCTTATAATCACTGTTAAGAAGTGAGGTGGGTCTATAAGACGCCCAAAGCCTAGGGTTTTTGTTTGGTTTGAGAAGTATTGTTATAGTGGCAGAATCTCAAGAAGATGGCAGGTCTTGATTAGAGATAAAGGCTAGGTTGAAAAGTTGAAGCAGAATGGGAGCTAGCTCCTCCTTTAATAACATGTAAATTTCATTTGGCAGAGCATCCGGACCAGCAGCTTTTCCTTTTTTCAAGAAACTTATAGCTTTAACAATCTCCTCAATATAGATGGAACTATTCAGATTATCTCTATGACCCTCCTGAAGAGATGAAAGATCAAGATCCTGAAAAAAAACCTTGATTTTTTCCCTGCTTATGGACGTATCTTTTGAGTAAATGTCTTGAAAAAACTGTACAAAAGCGTTTTCAATCTCACTGTCTTCAGAAATTACATTGCCTGAATTTTGGCATCTGAGGTCTTTAATCAAGTTCCTTGACTGATTAGCTTTGGTCTTCCATGCTAAAAGTTTTCCGCATCCTTCCCCATACTCGTAATGAAATAACCTGCTGGCTTCCCATTTCCGCCTGACTGTGGCCACCAGATAGTCAGCAAGCTTGGATTTTGCTAGTTGCAATTCCCGTTCAATTTGAGCTGTGATTAAAGGAGTAGAGGCCTGTTCCATGGCGCTATGAAGGGTGTTTATGGAGGCTTCAAGAGTGTTGATTTCCTCCCTGACCTTTTTATTTTTTGCTAAGCTTAAGCTAGTTAAGATACCTCTTAAAAATGCCTTGTATGCATCCCAAACAATATTTAAGGGGGCTGACTCAAGGTTAAGAATAAAGAACTCATTTGTGGCTACTTTCAGGTTTTCCACTACCAGTGGGTCTAAAAGTAAAGTGCTATTTAAGGTCCATCTCCGCACGGGGGCTCTATTTCTAAAAATAATTTCAAGAATAACCGCTGAATGATCAGAGAGGTGTTCAGGAACGTGTGAAACTGTGCTAAAATGTTTACTGGTAACTGCCTCAACAAGAAAAAAATCTATCCTGTAATGGTGACCATGTTTTTTATTATGGAAAGTGAAATTATCCCCTTCAGACCCGTCCCTATGACTCAGAAATGTCCAAATATCGATAAGTCCTAAATCTGCTATCAATTGTTTTAAAGCCCCTCTCATATTGGGAGTTGCCGCAGCTGCCCTCTTAGAGGTTGTATCTTGTGCTGGATCTAGAACTACATTAAAATCGCCTCCCAATATGATAGGTTCACTTATATCTACTAACTGCAGAAATAAGGTGCGCAAGGGTGTGGGGTCATCTAAGTTTGGGCCATAGTATCCAACGAGTGCCAGCCAAACACCGTAGAATTTAGCCTTAACTATTACCCATCTACCTAATGGATCCCCCACACAATCCCCCAATATAACTTGCGTTGATTTTCTGAAAAAGAGGGCAACCCCCTTCACTGTACAGGACTGGTAGGTGCATACACAATTCTCAATCCATTGTAGACCCTTTAATATCTCAAGCCATTCTTCTTTAAGCAAATGCGATTCTTGAATAAAGAAAACATCTATGTCTATAAGCATCAAGTACTCCCGAATTTTCCCCCTTCTTGCGACTACCCTAAGGCCTTTGACATTCCAGGATAAGATCTTTAAAAGCCTAGACTTATCTGGACTGGTCATATGCTAAAAAAATAAAATAATAATAATTAAGAAAATAAATGCCTAATGCATCTAATCAGGACTGGGAACCTAAATAATTGAGAAAAAGATCCTGATCTACATGCTCCCCCACCCAGTGAAAAGGTGATATGTATTTTTTCTTGTGATTATTGTCTTTGCCGGTGACTCCCCACCCCGGGGAACCCTCCCTACAAACTGGAGGTATTCTGTTGTTTACCTCATATGAGCTCTCTCACTGCATTATGGCAGTAAGGTTGAAAATTATACTTGTTGTGCCTTGAGGTGTTCTATGAATACACTAACTTCATTAGGGTCTCTGAAATTATACGTATTATTTCGCATCACCCTCAAAAGAAGCAGGGAATTGTATACTTGCAGTGGCTCCTAACCCCCTTAATTCTTGAATGTACTTCCCTAATTCCCATTGCCTGTCCTGGGTAGCACGCGAGATATCCGACCTAATACGGAAGGACCAGTCGTCTTTTTTATAGATTCCTACTTCAAGAGCCCCAGCAAGAATTCTTTCCTTTAATGTGTAAGATTAAAGTTCACAAGGATCCTTCTTGGGTTTTTCTTTCCTGGTCGCCTCGTATATGGGTTGCAGTGGACTCTTTGTATATCCTCCTCTAAACTAGGCCTGGGCGGTAAATTCTGTTCCGCTCGCGGAATTTGCGGAATTTGGGTAATTTCGCGTTCCGCGGAGAACGCGGAATTGCCAAAAATTCCGCGATCCGCTGCTTTGCGGAATTTTTTGCTTGTTCGCGCTTTCAAAATGCGTATTCGCAAGATATTTCTCCCCGAGTACGCAAACAGCGTTCGCGAACAGGAAAAAAGCATCGCGAACGGGCGGAACAAGCAATTCCGCGTGTTCGCGGAACTTTTGCGTGCTCGCAGAGATTTTTTACCGTTTCGCGGAGCTTTGTGTAGCGCGACTACGCAAATTCCGCCCACCCTACTCTGTTCAACATCCATATTAACTTCTTTCAGGAGGCGAATCACAAAACCCCTTATATCTTCTCCCTCGTGACCCTCAGGGACATTCAAAATTCGAATGTTATTCCTCCTTGCACTGTTCTCAAGGGCTTCCAGCTTATCTCTGAGATCTTTATCACTGTTCTTTAGTTTCTGAATCTCCTCCTTGATAGTGTTGACTTTTTTGGAGAGGACGTCTAGTAAAACCTCCATGGCCCGACTCTTTCTACCAAATTATTTATCTTGTCTTCCAAGGCCTCACAAGTACCCTGAATTTTCTGTTGGTTTAACTCAGAAGTCGCAAACTTCTCCCTGACCTCAGTTATCAGGGTGAATAGAAGCCCCTCCAAATCAGAGTTTTTAGTCTGGCCTGTGACTGCAATGGGTAGCCCGTCTTGAATCTGGGAATAATTCTCCAAAGTCACAGAGCTAGGACTAGACTGCTCCAGTGACACATTATCTTCTGCTAGAGGACCAAATCTGTTTCTAGCCGTAAAACGCCTTCTCACGCTTTAATAGTGGCTGAGCCCTCCATATCCCTTACGAGCTCTCTACTTTCAAGGGGTTGGGGCGCTACTGCAGGGGAGGAGGTAGCCAGAGTTCCTTGAGCTTGAACTTTGAAATAGGAGCGGAGCGAGGGTGTTATTTTTACACTATCTACTTTCCTTTTGGGGGGCCTACTATTTGATCTCTGCAGTGGTTTGTCAACGGGTAATCTCCTAGCTTTGGGGGCACCGGGGGCCTGGAGAGCCTGAGGAGGGGTGCAAGAAGTTTTACGACTTGGTGCTTTCACAAGGACCGGTGTAGTCAATGGGGGGGGTCTTTTTTTCCACCGGGGCAATATCTCCTGTCCCCCAGATATCCCTACTTCTCCGCGTGTATCTATTTACACAACACACAGTCCCTTCCCTGATATCTCCGTTGTTTGGAAAGGCAGCTACCTTACGTTTAACCACTATACCAGCGCTGACATTAATTCCAATTGGGACCTGCTCCCTTCTCCTTACCGGGGTCATCAGGTCATAAATGACATCTGCTGGCAGATGGTGTGGCCTTTGGCCTGACCTGCAAACTAGCAGCCCCCTCTCCCTGGGAAGCCGATTCCCGTGGCGACGCGGCGGCCCCGGCAGAGCCGCGCAGCTGCCTCCGCCCACACGCCTCCTCGCAGCTTCGCCATTGTTGTTGTAATGGGACGCGGCTATCATACAAAATGTTTGCGGGGCCCGCACTGCGAACCCCCTGTATGCCTGACCCTCTAACGACTCCTTAACCACTGCAGACCACGGACTCAACTAACACGGCACAGGTATGCCTAATCTGCCTAACGCATGAGCGAGCTCGCGACCAACACTAACTGTCGCCCGCCATGTTACTTTAGCAAATATGCGCCTATCTGGAACTCACCTGGCACACCAGTCTGCCTTCAAGACTCTCTTGCAACTCCCTTAAGAGAGTGTGGTATCCTGAGATGGGGCCAACTCCTAGATGATACTCAATTAATTTCTTGGCACCTTATGCAGGAGATTTCTGAGGGGTCGGTATCAAAATTTAAATATTACCAGTTAACGAGTTGGGCAAAAACGCTGGGAAAGGATGGAAAGGGGAATCAATTTTGGGAGTCCAAAATCTTTTCACGCCCCCTTCTATATAAAGAAGTGTGAGAATGGTACTGGATGCTGAACCAGGCCAGAGATGAGGTGCAAGTCTCGCTGGTAGAGTCCTGGAGGAGGGAACTGCCAGCCCATGACCTTGACCTGCTATGGCAAGTATCTATGTCTCATTTGTGGTTATTTGTGAAGTCTGCCCCACTCAGGAGGAATCATCTTTTTACTGTCCACAAGGCCTACTGGACGCCACAGAGACTGTCCAAACTGGGAACCCAGGCGGTGAAGAAGTGCCCTAAGTGCGGCGAGGTCAACGCAAATAAACTTCATATGTTTTGGCAGTGTCCCTCAATCCAGATCTTCTGGCAGAAAGTGGGTATGACGTTATCGGGAATTTTGGGTCAAGAAATCAAGGTGAGCCTGGCGTTAGTAATTTTTGGGGTGATGCCAGATTGGGAGGGTAATAGGGCCTTTTCCTCTAAAACCCGCAAAGTACTTGTATTTACCTTAATCCTCCATGCACGTACGGAGTTGTGCATTAAATGGATACTCCCCAACCCTCCATTAGAGGTAAAGTGGGTAAGATCAATACAAAAAATAGCGAACTTGGATCGTATTACAGCTCATACTAAGAGAACAAAGTTTTGGGAATTATGGGATAACTGGGTTAAAACTGCACATCATTGACTTATTTTCTCTCCTTTCTGTACATTTGTATCAATTTTTTTAATTTTCCTAATTATTTACTTTTCTTTGTTTTTTGTTATGTCAAATCACTGGTCCAATGATCAACAGCTTGCTGTACAGGTAACTTGGATGGGAGTATTGCGTTGCTTTCCATCCTCGTTTGTGGTCTATAATTAGCACCTGTATAGTGGAGTCAGTTTCTTGCCGGCAGCACGTTTAAGACCCGGATGTGAAATACCCCTCCTTTTACAGAGAGACCGGGTTCTTTCAATGTTGTAGCCATCTACATCCTCTTTGACACCCAAACAACAATTGACAAATGAGGGCTATAAAAAAAAATTGGATCATTGCAATGAGCATCTTCTTATGCTCCTAAAAACATGCTGGTCTAGTTTTTAAAAAGGGTTCACAAGCTTTAACCCCAAATTCATGCTCGATACACATGTATAGACTCACTACATCAATTGTAATCATTAAGAAGGTATCTGACCAAGCAATATTCTTAATTTTTATCAGAAAGTCCCCACCGTCCTTACAATAAGCTGGAAGTATTACTATGAAAGGTGAGAGAAAGGAATCAAGGTAAATCTCTGTATTCACCAGAAAGCGGTTATTTGAGTTCACTATCAGCCTGCCTGGTGGGTTTGTTAAACTCTTATGCGCCTTAGGTAGTACATTAAAGGCAGGAACCTTGGGATAATCAGATCTTTAAAAGCCAAATTCGTCTGGGTCCAAAATGCCCAGGTCCCTTCACTTGATCAGACTCTCTTGGTATCTATGCACTGAAGCCTTATAAACCTCAATAGTGAAAACTTCATAGCATTCTTCATGTGATAGCTGTCTCATAATTTCACCTTCTTACATGGGAGTATTCATAATTACTACGTCACCCCTCGTGTCGGAATTTGTTATTACTGCTGAGGTATCAGTTTTTAAGGTTTCCAATGCTTTCCGCTGTGATGGAGATAGATTGTCACCTATCTGAGGTTGGTTATCCCTCATGGATATTAGTTCCAGAATTACCATCTCATTAAAAAATCTATGTTATCATGAGGTAATTAAGGGATGACACGAGATGGTGGTTTGAAACCACTCCCACTCAGAGTATATCCACCAATACCTAATGTATTTAGCATAGTTTCTATATTGACAATAGAGTCATCACCTTCACTTTCTCTCAACAACAATTCCAATGCAAGTAAGCACTCAGCCTCCCCAATTTGCAGATCACAATCAGAATGACTAACAGACTCTGTACGCAAGGGTTTCTTTGCCATTTTGCGGTCACCAGTAGGTAGTTATAGTTAGGACCTTGTTCCTATTCAAAAAGCGTTTTTTCTTTTGCCAATATCTTTGGTGCAGTTTGACGAATATTCGCAACATTTTCAAAACTAATGGCCCGCTCAGGTCAGCTCCTGTCTTGAAAGTTTCGGGGTGATTTGTCAAGCGGGGGCCGAGAAAAAAGGGGGTCCCAAAATGTGTTTTCTCAATGTTAATTTCCATAGGAAACTTTTGTCGCAGCTACAGCCCGAACTGCTGAGAGGAATTACACCAAATTTGGCAGAAAGGTAGCTCTTGGTCCAGAGTGCACTCTTTGCTTTAAATGGTGTAAATCCGTTCAGTAGTCCCTGAGAAATTCATACATAAAAAGATATTAGTATCTGGTGACCGCTGTGGATCTGCGAACCCTTCCGATCACAAGCTGACTTCTGATTGGCTGCCAACACTTCAAACTGGGAAATGTTGGCAGACATCTTGTGACTCGCTTGAACCAAGTCACAAGAAAAACAGTAATAAAACAAGAAAAGGGGGCAGGGTAGAAATACCCTGACCCCTTAGGCCTGCTCAGGGGGTCCCACAGGGACCCTGAGGGCCAAAAAAAGCATTTGTTTAAAAAAAATTCGGTTGGAGTCGTGTAGGGTCCACGAATACCGGCAAATTTCTTTTTTAAAATGAAGTGCAGTCTCCTGTGCTTCATTTCTTTTAAGCCCCTGGGTGGGCCAGGTCCCGGGGGCAATCCTTGATTATGTTTTGGGGGCCCAAGGGGGCCCCTACAGCCCCAGGGACCGTCACCTCCCAGGGCTTTTTTTTTAAAAACAAATGCTTGGGGGGGTTCCTGCCCCCCCATGCAGCCCCGGAGACCACAACCTCCCTGGGGCTTTAATTAATTGTGGGGCGGGGTGGCCTTGTGGTCCCCCTGCAGTTCCGGGGCCGCCACCTCCCCTGGGCTTTTTTCAATTAATAATATGTGGGGGGGCTCTTGCCCCCCCACACTGCCCAGGGGACCACCACCTCCATGGGGCATTGATTAGTTAACATACGGGGGTCCGTAGCAGCCCCCCGGCCCCGGGGATCACCACCTCCCCGGGGTTTTAAACACGAAGGGAGGTGGGCATGTGTTGCCCCCCTCCAGGAGCCCTAGATGGCCCTGGGGACTGCCACCCCCCCAGGGCCAGCTCCAGCAATGTCCCAGAGTGCCCACCCCCGGGACATTGCAGTTTGCTATGGCAGGGCGGGAGCACTGCTGCTGCCCTGCCACAGCAAGCATCTGCTTCGCTTCATGGAAAACTGATCTCGCTTCCATGAAGCGAAGGAGAATTGCTTAGGGGCAAAGAGAGCTGCATGTTTGCAGCTCTCTTTATCCAAAAGCAATGCCTGCTCCCTGCAGGAGGCGGGGAGCCGGCAGGGACCGTGGGGGCATTGGGGCTCCCACAACGCAAAAATTGGCCCGGGGGCAAGTGGCCCCTCTTCCTTTTAAAAAAAAACCTCAAAAATGGCCGGGCCCCGGGGGCCAACATCAGGTAATGGAACTGGGGGACATTTTTTTTTCTCTCGTGATAGGAGTCGCGACCCCATCGTGGTTCTCAGCGCCCCCCCGTGTAACGTCACGATGGATTCGCGGATCCACCTCAAATAAATATTTAATAGTATATAATTCAGAAGGTAGTGTTGCATTTGTGAAATTTTCTATAGAGTTAGTGAGATTGAAGTTAATAATCAAATTAGATTTGAAAGAGTTAGTAATAATATAAAAAATTAAAGGTAAACTTGAAAAGTGAAACAGTGAATTGTGCTGTAGAACATTGAATTAGTGCTTTTGGTTTGCAAATCCGCGACGGGTTCGCGAATCCCAAAAATATTTAAAAAGAGTATGTATGTTAAAAAAAAAAATATTCACCGTTGGGTTATAGGCTGGCTCTAAAAAGAGCCCTTGTTTTCATAATGACTTTTTTGGAGCTACATGTACGTGCGGACGCACAGTTTAAGGTTGTCGAGAAATACTTTGTTTCCTTCATCTGTGACGTGAACTCCATCACTTCTGTAGATATCATCCATATCATAACGTAGATTGTTGTTATAGATGGAGCCCATCCTAGGGTCTCAGAGGTAAGCAGAAACAGCTTTATTGACATTCTTCCTAGCTTTCTCAAACTGTGAACAGAACTGATGTGACCTTGTGCTTTTATGATTCTTGTGCTTTTATGATTCTTGTGCTTTTATGATTTATTTTTAAATTGAATAAAGCTACTTTTGATTTGATTTTGATTTGATTTGACCACTTCCATTTCTGTCTTAGGCATATATTAGAGTATACAAAGACAGTTTGAGGCAAAAGCAACATCAATTGTGCAAAGGTACCCTTCATTAGCATTTCCAGATCTACCCCAGTCAATGTACCTAGGTCATTGCCACCACAGTGCACAATCATGAGATCTGTGGGTTGGAGATGTAAAAATGTTTTAACCACAGGCATCAACTAGTGCCACTTTCATCCTCTCTGTGCAATCCATTTAAGATCCACATTTTGCAAACCTAAGTCAATACCTCTGTGTTCAGCATACGTTTTGCAAAAGAAAACATAGCTGTGCCCTACAATCCATACTGTAAGCATCTTGAAGGGATGTCTGGAAGGAATCAAAAGATGTCTGTGGCTGAGGTAGTCAGTTGGTAGAATGAGAGGTATCTAAAATGGTGGAGAAAATGCTGTTTTTGAAAAAAGCCGATAAGTGATTAGCTGTTCATGAACATTGTGCACTCAAAAATAGGATGCATGTTACTTTCCTGAAGAATCATGTTTTTGATTGGTTATTAAAAAATGTTTGCAAGTTACAGTAGATAGGATGAGGTAATATTTTGCAAAAGTCAAACACACCTGCTATTTGCATTTGTAAGCTAGTGTGCTGAACTTGAAAATATGGTGAACCTGTGACCTGCCAGTACAGTTGAATGTTGCAGAAACTGTTACTATGGAAACTGGGATTAAGCAGAATGGGTGAAGGGTTGAAACTTAACTGTGGATTTAAAATGTGAAATGGTAACTTAAATATAAGTGATATGTTACTAAATTAAGTTTTTCTAAGTCAGTAGTATGTGTAGAAGTAGTGTGTTGTTAAAAAATATACTAGTATTATTAGAAATAGGTTTTTGAACTCCCGTAAGGGTTCGCAGTTCCATCGCGACGCTTTACTACGGCACTGAGGGGGAGTCGTGACTCCATATAACGACAGAACCAGTTTGTGCACTATTTGAAGACAGTTGGAAAGGGTTAATATGTCTAACCAATAATAATGTGTTTCACAATTTGAAATAATGTAGGAAGCAATGTGATTTGTTACTTACATTTATTTCTGTGCAGAAAGAGAGGGAAAGTTTGCCATTACTGGTTTTACCTTGTTAAGAGCGGTGCATTACATTTATTGTGCGCAAAAGAACATCTTTTATGAGTTTCTGATATTTCATATTCTGCAATACTATTTCAAAGGTGAGTTACAAATTTGTAAGGTGTGTTATGTATTATTCAGTAGTGCTTCACTCTTTGTAGTGATATTTTTAGATTTGAAAAGCATTATTTTCAAAGTTCTGAAATTAGTAGAGAAGTGTGATGTTTGAAATATGTTATGAAATGTAACGATGTGTATTGTAGTATGCTTTATTGTACTGAAATGATGATTGAAATAGTTTGTGCATAGTAATATATGTACATTGGTAGATGGATTAGTGATTATGGTAGTTGGTATGTGTCTGTGGAAAGGTGCAGTTGAAGTACTCCGCATAATTTTAGTTGTCTCTTTGAAATGGGAAGTGCAGTATGTCAAGTTTCAAGGTCTGCATGGTGTTGTGACTGAGGTATGTATCTAGTTGCACATGTATTTGTCATATGTGTTATGCATCTGAAGATGTTAGATGTATAAAACAGAGGTATACATCTATTTGTATGTTTATTTTATATATAATAACACAAACAAAAGGTACAGACACATGCATGCATGCTTTCAGTAATATGGTGAGACTTTTATAAGAGACATGTGAAGGTTTGGTTGTTTATATTTGCCTAGGACCAAGAATTTGAGTAGTCGCAGAGTAGTGAAACTGCAAGAGAAAAGTGAGGTTTTAGACATGTTGGCACAGGTAAGCCTGGGCGTAGTTCGCGAAGTAGCGCTACGCGAAGCTACGCAAAGTGCAGTTTGCACTACGCGAGCTACGCCTAGCACTACGCGAATTGCGTAGTGCACTGTTCGCAATGATTGCACAGTGCCGGATGCTTGTCCGCACTGTGCAATCATTGAAAACGGCATCTTGCACAGTGCGAGCTGTCGCTTACTGCCGCTCGAGTAGATTTTTACTCGAGCGGCAGCTTCTCAACGCGGACTGGTAGTTTCTCATCGCGAGCGGTCGCGAGCATACGCGACCACTCGCAATGAGAAACCTGACCTCCCCGCGTTGAGAATCTCGCCGGGAGGTTTATTTTCCACGCTCGCGATCGGCAACTTGATGTTGCTGATCGCGAACGAGGAAAAAGTCTCGCCGGGATGTCATTTTGCTTGCTCGCGGTCGCCAACTTGACGTTGAGGACCGCGAGCAAGCAAAAAATGACCGCTGCACTACGCTACGCTATGCGTGTTTGCACTGTGCTACGTGCAATTTGCGTTGTGCGAAGTAGCGCAAACTTCACAAACTACGCGAGCGTAGCGTAGTGCTTTGCCCAGGGTTAGGCACAGGTATTACTGATTACGGTATTTTGTATGCATCTGGTACAGTTGAAGTACGCCGCATAATTGTAGGTGTCTTCTTGAAATGAGAAGTGGAGTCTGACAAGTTTAAAGGCCTTCGTAGTCTTGTGACTAAGGTTTGTCTCTACTTGCACATGTATTCTCACACGTTTTATGCATCTGAAGTTGTTAGATGTATAAAACACAGGTATACATCTATTTGTATGTCTCTTTTATATATGATGACACTAGCAAAAGGTACAGACACATATATGCATGCTTTTAGGAATATGGTGAGACTTACAACAGACACAATGAAAGGATTGCTGCTTTATATTTGGCTAGGTCCAACACTCTGCGTAGTTGCAGATTAGTGAAGCTGCAGCACAAAAGTGAGGTTTAAGACATGTTGGCAGAGGGATTAGAGATTACACTACTTTGAATGAGTCTGTGGAAAGGTACACTTGAAGTACGCCACATAAATTTTGGTGTGTCTTTGAAATGGGATGTGCAGTCTGACAAGTTTAAAGGACTTCATGGTCTTGTGAGTGAGGTAAATCTCTACTTGCACATGCATTCTCACACGAATTATGCATCTGAAGATGTTAGATGTATAAAACACAGGTATACATATATTTGTATGTTTCTTTTATATATGATGCCACTACCAAAAGGTACAGACACATGCATGCTTGCTTTTAGGAATATAGTGAGAGTTACAACAGATACATGTGAAGGATTTCTGGTTTATATTTGGCTAGGTCCAACACTCTTAGTAGTTGCTGAATAGTGAAGCTGCAGCACAAAAGTGAGGTTTAAGACATGTTGGCAAATGCAATAGTGATTAGGCTACTTCGTATGAGTCTGTGAAAAGGTACACTTGAAAAATGCCGCTTACATTTAGGTGTCTCTTTCAAATGGCAAGTGGAGTCTGACAAGTTTAAAGGCCTTCATGGTCTTGTGACTGAGGTATGTCTCTACTTGCACATGTATTCTCACACGTATTATGTATCTGAAGATGTTAGATGTATAAAACACAGGTATATATCTATTTGTATGTTTCTTTTATATATGATGCCACTAGTAAAAGGTACAGTAACATGTATGCATAGTTTTAGGAATATAGTGAGACTTACAACAGACACACTGAAAAAGTTGCTGCTTTGTATTTTGCTAGGCCCAACACTCTCAGTAGTTGCTGAATAGTGAAGCTGCAGCACAAAAGTGAGTTTTAAGACATGTTGGTAGAGGGATTAGTGATTAGGTTATCTTGTATCAGTCTATCGAAAGGTACACTTGAAGTACGCCACAGAAATTTAGGTGTGTCTTTGAAATGGGAAGTACAGTCTGACAAGTTTAAAGGACTTCATGGTATTGTGAGTGAGGTATGTCTCTACTTGCACATGTATTCTCATGCGTGTTATGCATCTGAAGATGGTACATGTGTGTAACACATATATATATATATGTATTTGTATATTTCTGTTATGTGTGATGGCACCAGCAAAAGGTAGAGACACATGTATGCATGTTTTCTATAACATGGTGAGACTTATAACAGTAACATTTCAAAGATTGGTGTTTAGCATTTCTGGAGTTCTCTTGGTTCTTTCTGGACTTCTCTTGACTGTTTCTGCACCTCTTTTGCTTCTTTTGCACCCATCTTATCTCTTTGTGTACTTCTGTTTATTCTTTCTGTACTTCTCTTGTTTCTTTCAGCACCTCTTTTGCTTCCTTGTGCAACCCTCTAACGTCTATCTGCACCGGTCTTTCCTCTTTCTGCACGTCTCTTATCTGTTTGTGCACCTCTCTTGCCTCTTTTTGCACATCTCTGGAGTCTTTCTGCATCTTCTCTTACCTTTTTCGGTATCTCTCTTGTCAATTTGAGCAGCTCTCTTGCTTCTTTCTGTATGTGTCTTGTTTGTTTCTGCAGTTCTGTTACATTTTTTCCGTACCTCTTTGCCTCTATGTCCACCTATCTTGCCTTTTTCGGCACCTCTGTTGCTTCTTTTAGCATTACTCTTGTCTCTTTCACCAATTTTGTTTCCTCTTTGTGCACCTCTGTTGCTTGTTTGTGCACATCTCTAGCCTGTTTGTGCATTTCTTGTGCCCCTTTTTTGCACTGGTTTACTCATTTTTTGCACCTCTCCTTTTTCAACTCTTGTTTTCAGTTTTTGTGCACTTGTGTTGCGTGTTTTCCCACTTTTCTTGCTTCTTTCTGTACTTTTCTTGATTGTTTCTCTTTTTCTTTTGACTATTTCTGCACCTCTTTTAGTTCTTTGTACACCTGAGTTGCTTGATTCTGCAACTCACTTGCTTCTTTCTGCACATTTCTTCCTCTTTCTGCAGTTGTCTTGCTTCTTTCTGCACTTTTGTTGCTTTTTTATGAACATCATTTGTTTCTTTATAGAGTTTGTTTTGCTTTTTTTGTTCCTCTCAAACTTCTTTCTGCACATCTTTGGCTTTTTTGCACCAGTCTTTCCTGTATGGCACTTGTCTTGCCTCTTTGCACATGTCTCTAGCCTGTTTGTGCACCTGTCTTGCATGTTTGTGCACTTCTGTTGTATCTTTGTGGACCACTATTGTCTCTTTCTGCACCTCTGTGACTTTATTGTGCAGTTCTCATATTTTTCAATAGCTGTGTTGTTGTTTGTGTATTTCTTTTCGCTGTTTCTAAACCTTTCTTTTTTTATGTCCCTTTCTTTCTCTGTCAGCACCTTTTCTTTTTTTATTTGTTATAAATGCAATAGCAATGTAATTGTAATTATTTGCTTACTAGTTATTATCAATATTGAGATGTAATTAATTTAAAATTGTTAATTTATGTAACAAACTATTCAAACTATTCTTTGTTTCTTAGAAAATTATTTTGTTTGGATTATAAATTGAAGATGGCAAGAAAACATGAAAAAAGAAGAGAACAAAGAAAACAGAAGTACTTAAACAAAACTAAAAAGAGTGCACTAGAAAAAGACCAAAATGTTACTCAGGATAAAGTCTGTTCTGGTAAGTGTACTAAACTATTTCTTAAAACAGTTGTAGAGAGATTAAAGAAAAAAAGACAATAGTAATGTGAGGATAAAGAAAATCTTTACAACAAAGCACAAGCAAATGAAGAGTTGGAATGGAAAAAAAACATTCATTTTTGGAAAAACAACACGTCACAAAAAGAGAAAAACAATTTAAAGAGATACGTGTACGAATGTTTCGAAGTAGAGTAATTCAAAATGTATTAAAAGATTGTAAAAAGTATAAAAGAAGATCAGCAGCGTATAAGAAGAAGCAACACATTGAAAGTGTAGTAGATACTGCTTTTGAATTGAAACGAAAGTTATTTATATTAGTATTGAAGAGAATGAAAACATTGAACAAAACAATGCTGTTTATGAAGGAGAAAAGCAAAAGAAAAAGACTGGTTAATAGAAGTAACTTTTGTAAAACTTTTACTGGTGAATGGAAGCACACTTCTAGTACTGAGCCTTTCTTTAATGAAGAAAGCTATTTTCAACAGAACACATTAGTTCATGCAGCTGATACTAGTGGACGATGCTATGAGATGAAAGATGGTTGTCTCATTCCAAAAGAAAAGATGGTTGTTAGGAGTGTGGAAGAAGTAATAGCTGAAGAAGTTCAAGGGAAGCGAGCACAAGCTCCGGTATATAAGTGGGATTGTAGTAGTATTCATCAGGATTCTATTGACATATTATGATTTTTTTTACGAGGATATACCAAAAAAGTCTTAAACAGAAGATTAAGATGTTACAAGGACTGGAACCATGTAAAGTAAGAAAATATACTAACTTGCAGGGTCATTCTCTGGCTTGTGTTTCAAGAAAAGTGTGTCAAAGTACTTCTTATCATTAAAGAATGTTAGCAGTACACCACTTAGAAATGCGGAAGTTAATAAGGAGACTGTACTATGTAAAAAGTCCTGCATTATGTTTAAGTGAAATGAACACAGCTCTTTTGCACGGTTCAGTATCAGATTTACAAAAAGTTTGTGATGATATACAGTTTTGTTTTTTTGGTTCACAAGAGGAGTGTAGAGAAAGTGAGAGCTTGATAAGTGTAGGTGTTGACGAACAGGTGGAAGATATTAGTATTGATGAGTTTGCGGAAGAAATTACAAAGTTTAAGACAGTTTCATGTGAAAAACCAAACTATGTTTGTATTTGTTGTCGACGTACTCATTATAGAAGCCAAACTAGGAATGTTGATTTATATTTGAAAAGTGAAAAGGAAAACAATGATAAGTGGCAGCAATTTGGTGCTTGTTTGTTGGTAGAAGGTCGGTTTGAGTTGGCTACTGATCAAGTTATTTGTAAATATTGTTACAACAAATAAGAAGAGAACAAAATGCCAGCTAGAGCTGTACACAACAACTTAGAGTTGCTAGCTATTCCTCCAGAACTGACAGATTTGAATGCATATGAGTCCATTCTTATTCAATCTGTGCACCCATTTCAGGCTATAGTTCGCATGGAGCCTAAAACAGGTAAGCTGAAGAAAAAAGAAAGATTGTTATGCCTGATAAACCTGATAAAGGCACTGCAAGCCACACATCAAAATTACAAGATGATAATCTCAGGTGATTTTAACAGCAATTTACTAAGGGATAATCTGAACAAGAGAGAGCGCCAAACGGAGTCCGAAGTAAACAAATTTAGGCAAGAACTGGAAACCCTAGGCTTTACCATCCTGAACGGAAATACAAAGGGGGATCAACCTGCTGGCATCACATTTTTGAGTGGAAAGAGACAATTCACCATAGATTATACTATTGTCAGTAAGGAACTCTTGCACCTAGTTGACTCTTTTTGTATTAATATCCGTCCGGAGAGCGATCATCTCCCTCAAGAAATGGCACTACACATAAACCTGCTTCATAAAAGTAACACAACAGCCTTAGCTAAAATTCCAGAAATACACAATCAAATGAGACTAAAGTGGCGAGGTACAAACATCAAACAAATAATGTACACCATGCATAAACATGTAGAAAACATCAGGCCACTGAGTGCCCATTTATTAGAACAGGACTGGGAGAACCTAGGAATGACCTTGTTAAACAAATTTCCAGTAATTCCAGCACGCCAGTTGACCCATGGCGCCAGAAACGAACCATGGTATAATATACAGCTGCGCGACCTGAAGAGGAAAATTGCAAAGGAGGTAAGAACCAAGGCTGTAGCAGCAAGAATGGGAATAGTTACGGACAACAGTAAGATCACAGAAATGAGAAAGGAATATAAGGATAAGTGCAGGGAGGCAAAAAAGGTGCATATTGAAAATCTTTGGGAGAAATTGCTCTGGGCAAGTAAATTGCCAAATAGCAGTGATTTTTGGGGGATAATAAATAACCTAACAAAAGAAATAGGAACGCACCAAAATGCGGGAATAAGTGAGTCAGCATGGACACAACATATCGATAAATTGTATAATAACACACAAAATGGTACACACTCGTGGGCAGAAACAGGCTTGAATATATTGGTGGATGCATAGCAAAAGGAAATTTCAATTAGCCCGCCAAACAGAAAAAAGTACAATTAGAAGGGGCCCTACTGAAACCCAATACCCATGACTTAAATACCCTAATAACAACTAAACAACTAAAAGTAGTGATAAAAAAATTGAAAACTGAAGGTGCAGCAGGGCCAAACGGTCTCCCAAACGCACTTTTTAAGCAAGAACCAGAATTTTGGGCCAATTACCTCACGCCACTTTTTAACCGCCTATATCGCGAAAATAAGACGCCAAATTCCTGGAGAGGGAACCTATTTCATCCAATCTATAAAAACGGAAGTCGTACTGAGCCTGGAAATTAGAGGCTCATTGCCTTGATTGACGTTGAGGCAAAACTTTTCGCATCATGTATCTTACAACAACTACAGGCGTGGATGGAGGAAAAGAGTATAATCCCGAAATACCAAACAGGTTTCAGGCAGGGTATGGGCACCATCACGAACTTGGCAGCATTGACGATCCTAACAGAAAAAGCTATAAGCAAAAAAGCTGGACTATTTGCATGTTATATCGACCTAAAATCAGCCTTTGACAGAGTGCCACGAAATCGCCTTTGGATGAAATTGAAAGTGTGGGGATTACCACAAAAACTAACTGACATTATAATAGCCCTATATAGCGAAACCTGGGCTAGGGTGAAGCTTGGAGACGGCAGCAGAATATCTTCTAAGATAAACACAAACAACGGACTAAAACAAGGCTGCGTCCTATCACCGAGTCTATTTAATCTATACCTCGCCGATCTAAACAACCACCTGTCAAAAGTAAATGGCCACCCTCCCAAATTGGCAAATGAGCCAATTCAGTTCCTGCAATACGCGGACGATATAGTGGTCGTGAGCCAAACCCCAATCGGGTTGCAAAGAGTTATCAACAAACTGATAGATTACTTTGATCGGCTAGGGTTGGAATTAAATAAGAAGAAAACAAAGGTGGTGCGTCTAGCAGGTCCCAGGCCTGGTAAATATAAATGGCACGCAAAGGGCGAACAAATAGAGGAAATCAGTTCATATAAATACCTGGGCATCAAATTGGGGCGATGCATGTCCTTTACGGATCAGAAAACAGATATAAAAGCAAAAGCCTACTCATTAATTTTCGCGTACAAACAGTTGCAAAAGAAACTGCGCTGCCCTTCCCACAGTCATCTTCTGAAAGTAATGGCAGCACAACTACTTCCAACACTGGCATATGGCCTAGAAATATGGCACAGTCAGGACATTGATTTTCTAAATGAGTTGCAGACAAAAGTATACAAAGCAGTTTTTAATCTTCTCAAAGCCGCGTCACCAGCACAGATACGTTTGGAATTCGGCCTTCAGAACCAGGAATACCAAAGAAAATCTATCATCGTGAAATTGTGTTGGAAATTTCGATCGTTTGAACCCGGATCTCTGAACAACTTATGCTGGGCAGAAATAAAGGCCCAGTTTGATCAGAAATCACCAAACACATGGGGTGAATACCTGAGTGCAGCCCTGGCAGCATTAGACATTCAAGAGATTTGGGACGGCAAGATGGAAAGAACAGCATTCAACAAAGTGTGTAATGCCACTGCAAGGAAACTGTCTTTTTTGGAAGACAAAGCAAGATTGATTAAACGTCGACATGCCTGGTCGGTAATAAATTCATATATAAAGCTCAAACCGTAAGCTTATTTAGCAGCACATTTTCGACTTACATTAAAAAAGAGGTTTATGCTGTACCGACTAGGAGATCATAATTCGAAGGACATGCTACCAACCTGGAAAGGCAAACATCAAGATGAAAACTGTCGCTTCTGTGGATACCACACAGAATCGATATGCCATCTGATGTGCGTCTGCCCCACAGTAAAAGACGAAAGAAGGAAGTTCTTAAACGTGATCTTAAATGAATTAAAAGAACGAACCTGTGCACACTTCTTAAAGATTTAAAGCAGAGTGAGTACTCTGTCTATTAGGGTCCAACAATACTTATGCAGAACATGTATACATTTTATGCCACACAATAAACGTTCAACATTTGCATTTTGTTCTTCTTTTATTCTTGAGAGATTGCCCAGCCAACACGTGTTTCGTCTGGGTGTAAAACCCTAGACTTCCTCAGGGCTGTAGGATAAGTGGTAAAAAACAACCATGTCTAAGTCACATGAATGTGGCAGTAGTAATACAATATTGTCAATGGCGACAACTGTGACTCGGTGATCACCCTAAGTGGGTAAAATGTGACATATTCGTGAGAATGCAGTCTGTAAGTGTAAGTGATGCGTTGCGGTGACTGACCCAAAATTCAGTGATGATACACAACACAAGTGAAGGATACAGTATTGTAAAAAATGTTAACAATGAACTACACTTTAGGAAATATCATTCTTTTAAAGGTGACTGTTTTTAAATTATTTATTGTGTGCTTTATGGTTGTGAAATACCAAATAAAGGCCTTTTTTGATTGATTGATTGATTGATTGATTGCGGTCAGCTGCCTCCAACAGATTTACAAAGAGGTCTGAAAGGAAGAGTTGTGTACTTACCTTTAGATTTTAAGAAAAATATTGAAACTGTTGGTGTAGACAGGGAGGAAAATGAGCCAGTAGTTATTCTAGTTAATGGTGTACCAACAAAGAGTCGAAAAATATGGCAAGAGTTTGTAGATGTTAATAAACTTCAAAAGGCTACATTATATCTAGTACAGAATAATATTTATTATAAGCATGTAAATGTTGATGAACAGGTAATATGTTAGAAGATTAAACAGAAATTTCAAGTGGCCAAATAGAAAAAGTGGATAAGTCTAGGAGTGAAGAGATTTATGAACATTATACTATACATCCTCTACATTCAAAAGAAGTGATAGGAAACAGTATTGAATTATTTCAAATGAAGGAAGCAAAGGGAACTCCCCTGAGTGTATGAGAATAAAGTTTAGAAGCTTGTTGTTTTCCACAGCTGAACCCCTCTGGAGAAGGTGGATGATTTGATGAGCGAGCTGTACAGATTCCAGCTTCAGAATGCTGCTCGACAAGATTGTACTCTGAAGATGCGAGATTTCAACTGTGCATTCCATATATATTTCATCTTCTATTTGAAAGTGATTTGTCTGCACTTTCATATGCAGTGAACCAAATATTAAAAACAGGAGTTCATCTTCCACATGTTTCTGCAAAAGAATTCATGGACAAAGTTCAACAAAGAGATGAAAATTTAGAATCACAGTTAATTAATTTGATGGCATGTCAACTTGCATTCTTTGTAAAAGTGTGTATCTAAAACTGCAAACTTAGAAAAGACTTTACATGTATGTATAAACTGTTGGGTAATTTTACGGCATAATTTGAATGCAGAAGAAGGTTTAGTAAATGGAGCAATGGGAAAAGTTGTTGATTTTACAAAAATTTCAGAACAGAGATGAATAGAATTTTTGATTATAAAATTTGATCAGATTAAAGAGGTAAAACAGATTAGGTGTTCTGTTGTACGTTTTTTGCTTCTAACAGATTTGTATGTTCGGAGAAAATAATTTCCTCTGTCTTTAGCTTATGCAGTAACTATTCATAAATCTCAAGGTTTAAGTATAGACAGTGCTTTTGTAAATATTGGAAGTACAGCGTTCAAAGAGGGAATGGCATTCTTGTATTATCTTGAGTAAGAACATTGGAAAGGGTTTGTATTTGATAGATTTCGATGAGAAAAAGGTTAGTGCTAATGCAAATTGTGTAAGAGAGTATAATCGTTTTAAGAAGACTTCATATACCTGATTTAGGTGAAGATCCCATATATGAGAAACGTGTAGTGTGTCCAAAACGGAAATATGTCAAACATTCAACTGAGGTTGAAAAAAAGAAAATAATTGAAGAGAAACTTGAAGGTGTAAAGAAAAAGAAAATGGAAACTGTTGATGACATTGTAGGATACCAGTTGGAAAATAGTTCAGGTATCAACTGTTATGATAATGTGATTCTGAATGTTGTGTTTTATCTACAAGATCTTCATCATGAAATCATGGAAAATCATGAAAAAAGATTCTGTTCTTTACTACATCATGTATTTCAACAGTTGGTAGCTGACAGAAGTAAAACCCATACTGCTTCTGGCATTCGGCATCTTTTGGTTATATGTACTGGTTCATTGACATTTACTCTCAATATACAAAAAGATGCACAAGAATTTCTAATGCTTATGCTTGGAGTAATAGAACATGAAGGAATACAGATTGAAAACTTATTTGGACTAAGTTACAGATGGGATCATAAATGTGAAGAGTGTTCATTTACTTACAGAAATACAAACAGTACGATTCATATACTTGACGATACCAGACTGCAAATGAGTACCTTTTAACCCCTTCGATGCTCATGACGGAATGGTTCCGTCATGAGCATCGGTGCCCCTGTGCTCATGACGGAACCATTCCGTCATGAGGCCAGGGGCACGAAATCCCTCTGCTGCAGACAGCAGAGGGATTTCTATTTCACCCTGTGACCTTGGGAGCTGGGGAAGAGCTTCCCCAGCTCCCGAGGCCCCTCCCTGGTTTCTGTGCCATGAGGATCAGCGCACACGTCGCGCTGTCCTCATTGCACAGAAACTGAAACTGAAATGAGCCTTTAGGCTCATTTCAGTTTATCTTTCTATGTGCTCAGGGGGCTATCTCAGCCCCCTGGGCACGTAGAAAGATGGGACAGGTATCATTGGAAAGGGGAGAATCTCCCCTTTCCAATGGTACCCCTCCCCAGTGGATCCCTGCTTGGGGATCGCCCCAGGAGGGCGATCCCCAAGCAGGGATCCACCCACTAGACACCAGGGAGGGGGGAGCGGCCCCTTGGGCAAGGGCTTTTGCTCCCCCCAATTTGTTTGGGTGCGATTTAGTCTTTTTGCCCCCCCCTGGGGGGAAGATGGGGGCAGTAGCCCCCAATCTGCCCCCCTGGGGGGGTAAAAAGCCCACTAGACCCCAGGGCTATTTTTGTTTGCCGCATAATTTATTAGGGTGGGGGCTGCCCATAAAGGACATGTCCATGCCCCCACCCCGCAAAATTTACAGCCTTTCTGCCCCCCCGGGGGGGGCAAAAAGCTCACTATACGCCAGGGATTTTTTTTTAATTATAATTTGTGGTAGGACCCACCCCCCGCAAAAATGACAGCCTTTCTGCCCCCCCTGGGGGGCAGCTGGGGGCATTAGCCCCAAATCTGCCCCCCCCGGGGAGGCAAAAAGCCCAGTAGACGCCAGGGATTTTAAGGGGCAAATTTTAATTAGGGTGGGGGCTCCCAAAACGGGCATGCCCATGCCCCCACCCCCTCCCGCGCAAACATAACAGCCTTCCTGCCCCCCTGGGGGGCAGATGGGGCAGTAGCCCCCAATCTGCCCCCCCGGGGGGGCAAAAAGCCCACTAGACGCCAGGGATTTCTTGGGGCAAATTTAAATTAGGGTGGGGGCATTGGCATGCCAATTTTGGGAAGCCCCCACCCTAATTAAAATTTGCCCAAAAAACTCCCTGGCGTCTAGTGGGCTTTTTGCACCCCCTGGGGGCAGATGGGGGCATTAGCCCCCAATCTGCCCCGCTGGGGGGCAAAAGCCCACTAGATGCCAGGGAGTTTTTTGGGGCAAATTTGAATTAGGGTGGGGGCTCCCAAAACGGGCATGTCCATGCCCCCACCCCCTCCCCCACAAAAATAACAGCCTTCCTGCCCCCCCTGGGGGACAGATGGGGCCGTAGCCCCCAATCTGCCCCCCCGGGGGGGCAAAAAGCCCACTAGACACCAGGGATTTTTTGGGGGCAAATTTTAATTAGGGTGGGGGCATTGGCATGCCCATTTTGGGCAGCCCCCACCCTAATTAAAATTTGCCCAAAACTCCCTGGTGTCTAGTAGGCTTTTTGCCCCCCCTGGGGGGCAGATGGGGGCATTAGCCCCCATCTGCATCGCCGTGGGGGGGGGGCAAAAAGCCCACTAGATGCCAGGGAGTTTTTTGGGGCAAATTTGAATTAGGGTGGGGGCTCCCAAAACGGGCATGCCCATGCCCTCACCCCCTCCCCCGCAAAAATAACAGCCTTCCTGCCCCCCCTGGGGGGCAGATGGGGCAGTAGCCCCCAATCTGCCCCCCCGGGGGGGCAAGAAGACCACTAGACGCCAGGGATTTTTTTGGGCAAATTGTAATTAGGGTGGGGGCATTGGCATGCCCGTTTTGGGCAGCCCCACCCTAATTAAATTTGCCCAAAAACTCGCTGGCGTCTAGTGGTCTTTCTGCCCCCTGGGGGGCAGATGGGGGCATTAGCCCCCAATCTGCCCCGCCGGGGGGGCAAAAATCCCACTAGACACCAGGGATTTTTTTGGGGCAAATTTGAATTAGGGTGGGGGCTGCCCAAAACAGGCATGCCCATGCCCCCACCCCCTCCCCGCAAAAATTACAGCCTTCCTGCCCCCCCTGGGGGGCAGATGGGGCAGTAGCCCCCAATCTGCGCCCCCCCGGGGGGGCAGAAAGCCCACTAGACACCAGGGATTTTTTTGGGCAAATATTAATTAGGGTGGGGGCTGCCCAAAACAGGCATGTCAATGCCCCCAGCCCCCACCCACAACAATTACAGCCTTTCTGCCCCCCCTGGGGGGAATATGGGGGCAGTAGCCCCCAATCTGCCCCCCCCCGGGGGGAGCAAAAAGCCCACTAGACGCCAACGATTACGCTGGCTTTTTTATGTGTGGGGGCTGCCCAGAATGGGCATACCAGTGCCCCTACCCCCCAAAAAAATAGCCATAGTGTTTCTGCCCCCCTTGGGGGCATATCGGGGCAACCCCACCCCCGATATCCCCCCCAGGGCGGCAGAAAGCCGACTAGGCACGGATTTGTTTTTAGCAATATGCCTACCTGTGGATTTTGGGCCCTAGCGCAGCCGGCACATAGGGAAACCTAGCAAACCTGTACATTTTTGAAAACTAGACACCCAGGGGAATCCAGGATGGGGTGACTTGACTGGCTCTCACCAGGTTCTGTTACTCAGAATCCCTTGCAAATCTCAAAATGTGTATAAAAAACACATTTTCCTCCCATTTCTGTGGTGGAAAGTTCTGGAATCTGTGTGGATCCACAAAATTCCACTCACCCCACATTCCCCAAAGTCTTCCGAGAAGAATGGCACCTCACTTTTGTGGGTGGGTCAAGTACCCGCGACAGGGAAAGGTCCAAAACCTAGTGAGGCGACATCAAAATTACCTATCACAAACCAACCTGGTTTTGCACGGGGGGTTTCCTGGGTTTTTGGCCCCGGGGTCGGCGGCCATCTAGGGAAACCTACCAAATACACACATTTCTGAAAACTAGACACCCGGGAGATTCCAGGGAGGTATGGCTTGCGTGGATCCCCCAAAATTTTCTTACCCAGAATCCCCTGCAAACCTCAAATTTAGCTGACAAAAATCACTTTTTCCACACATTTTTGTGTGGGAAAGTTGTGACATCAGTGGGCTGACACAAATTTCCTACCACCCAGCGTTCCCCAAGGTCTCCCGATAAAAATGGTGCCTCACTCGTGTGGGAGGCACAAGTACCCGTGACAGGCAAAGGCCAAAACGTATTGAGGCGCCATCAAAATTGCCTATCACAAAACGACCTGGTTTTGCAAGGGGTCACCTGGGTTTTGGCCCTTGCTCGGCGCCCACCTATGGAAACCTACCAAATCCACACATTTCTGAAAAGTAGACACCCGGGGATTCCAGGGAGGTATGGCTTGCGTGGATCCCCCAACGTTTTCTTACCCAGAATCCCTGCAAACCTGAAATTTTGCTGAAAAAATCACTTTTTTCACACATTTGTGTGTGGGAAAGTTGTGGCATCACCTGGCTGACACAAATTTCCTACCAGCCAGCATTCCCCCTGGTCTCCCGATAAAAATGGTGCCTCACTCGGGTTGGAGGCCCAAGTACCCGCGACAGGCAAGGGCCCAAAACGGATTGAGGCGACATCAAAATTGCCTATCACAAAACGACCTGGTTTTGCAAGGGGGGTCCCATGACTTTTTGGCCCGGGGCTCGGCGGCCACCTAGAAAAACCTACCAAATCCACACATTTCTGAAAACTAGACACCCGGGGGATTCCAGGGAGGTATGGCTTGCGTGGATCCCCCAACGCTTTCTTACCCAGAATCCCCTGCAAAGCTGAAATTCTGCTGAAAAAATCATTTTTTTAACACATTTTTGTGTGGGCAAGTTGTGGCATCACCGGGCTGACACAAATTTCCTACCACCCAGCGTTCGCCCAGGTCTCCCGATAAAAATGGTGCCTCACTCGGGTGGGAGGCCCAAGTACCCGCGACAGGCAAGGGCCCAAAACGTATTGAGGCGACATCAAAATTGCCTATCACAAAACGACCTGGTTTTGCAAGAAGTCCCATGATTTTTGGCCCGGGGCTCGGCGGCCACCTAGGGAAACCTACCAAACCCACACATTTCTGAAAAGTAGACACCCAGGGATTCCAGGGAGGTATGGCTTGTGCGGATCCCCCAACGTTTTCTTACCCAGAATCCCTGCAAACCTGAAATTGTGCTGAAAAAATCACTTTTTCACACATTTGTGTGTGGGAAAGTTGTGGCATCACCGGGCTGACACAAATGTCCTACCACCCAGCGTTCGCCCAGGTCTCCCGATAAAAATGGTGCCTCACTCGGGTGGGAGGCCCAAGAACAAGCGACAGGCAAGGGCCCAAAACATATTGAGGCGACATCAAAATTGCCTATCACAAAATGTTTTGGGCCCTTGCCTGTCGCGGGTACTTGGGCCTCCCAACCGAGTGAGGCACCATTTTTATCGGGAGAGCTGGGGGAACGCTCGGTGGTAGGAAATTTGTGTCAGCCCGGTGATGCCACAACTTTCCCACACACAAATGTGTGAAAAAAGTCATTTTTTTCAGCAAAATTCAGGTTTGCAGGGGATTCTGGAAAGAAAACGTTGGGGGATCCATGCAAGCCATACCTCCTGGAATCCCCGGGTGTCTACTTTTCAGAAATGTGTGGGTTTGCTAGGTTTCCTAGGTGGCCGCCGAGCCCGGGCCAAAAAGTCATGGGACCCCCTTGCAAAACCAGGTCGTTTTGTGATAGGCAATTTTGATGTCGCCTCAATACGTTTTGGGCCCTTGTCTGTCGCGGTACTTGGGCCTCCCACCCGAGTGAGGCACCATTTTTATCGGGAGACCTGGGGAACGCTGGGTGGTAGGAAATTTGTCTCAGCCCGGTGATGCCACAACTTTCCCACCCACAAATGTGTGAAAAAAGTGATTTTTTCAGCAAAATTTCAGGTTTGCAGGGGATTCTGGGTAAGAAAACGTTGGGGGATCCATGCAAGCCATACCTCACTGGAATCCCCCGGGTGTCTAGTTTTCAGAAATGTGTGGGTTTGGTAGGTTTACCTAGGTGGCCTCCGAGCCCCGGGACAAAATGTCATGGGACCCCCATGCAAAACCAGGTTGTTTTGTGATAGGCAATTTTGATGTCGCCTCAATACGTTTTGGGCCCTTGCCCATCGCGGGTACTTGGGCCTCCCACCCGAGTGAGGCACCATTTTTATCCGGAGACCTGGGCGAACGCTGGGTGGTAGGAAATTTGTGTCAGCCCGGTGATGCCACAACTTTCCCACACACAAATGTGTGAAAAAAGTGATTTTTTCAGCACAATTTCAGGTTTGCAGGGGATTCTGGGTAAGAAAACGTTGGGGGATCCATGCAAGCCATACCTCCCTGGAATCCCCAGGTGTCTAGTTTTCAGAAATGTGTGGGTTTGGTAGGTTTTCCTAGGTGGCCGCCGAGCCCGGGCCAAAAAGTCATGGGACCCCCTTGCAAAACCAGGTCAGTTTTGTGATAGGCAAATTTGATGTCGCCTCAATATGTTTTGGGCCCTTGCCTGTCGCGGGTACTTTGGCCTCCCACCAGAGTGAGGCACCATTTTTATTGGGAGACCTGGGGGAACGCTGGGTGGTAGGAAATTTGTGCCAGCCCGGTGATGCCACAACTTTCCCACACACAAATGTGTGAAAAAAGTGATTTTTTCAGCAAAATTTCAGGTTTGCAGGGGATTCTGGGTAAGAAACCGTTGGGGGATCCACACAAGACATACCTCACTGGAATCCCCCAGGTGTCTACTTTTCAGAAATGTGTGGGTTTGGTAGGTTTCCCTAGGTGCCGGCAGAGCTAGGGTTCAAAAACTACAGCTAGGCACTTTGCAAAAAAAGGGTCATTTTTCACTGTGAAAATGTGGTGTGTCCACGTTACGTTTTGCGCTGTTTCCTATTGCGGGCACGAGGCCTACCCACACAAGTGAAGTACCATTTTTCTCAGAAGACTTTGGGGAACGCGGGGTGGGTGGAATTTTGTGGATCCACGCAGATTCCAGAACTTTCCACCACAGAAAATTGAGGAAAATGTGTTTTTTTTTACACTTTTTTAGGTTTGCAATGGATTCTGGGTACCAGAACCTGGTGAGAGGCAGTCAAGTCACCCCATCCTGGATTCCCCTGGGTGTCTAGTTTTCAAAAATGTATAGGTTCACTAGGTTTCCCTAGGTGCCGGCAGAGCTAGGGTTAAAAAACTACAGCTAGGCACTTTGCAAAAAAAGGGTCATTTTTCACTGTGAAAATGTGGTGTGTCCACGTTGCGTTTTGCGCTGTTTCCTGTCACGGGCACTAGGCCTACCCACACAAGTGAGGTACCATTTTTCTCGGAAGACTTTGGGGAACGCGGGGTGGGTGGAATTTTGTGGATCCACGCAGATTCCAGAACTTTTCACCACAGAAATTGAGGAAAATGTGGGTTTTTTGACAATTTTTTAGGTTTGCAAGGGATTCTGGGTACCAGAACTTAGAGAGAGCCAGTCAAGTCACCCCATCCTGGATTCCCCTGGGTGTCTAGTTTTCAAAAATGTATAGGTTTTCTAGGTTTCCTTAGGTGCCGGCAGAGCTAGGGTTCAAAAACTACAGCTAGGCACTTTGCAAAAAAAGGGTCATTTTTCACTATGAAAATGTGGTGTGTCCACGTTGCGTTTTGCGCTGTTTCCTGTCGTGGGAACTAGGCCTACCCACACAAGTGAGGTACCATTGTTTTTGGAAGACTTTTGGGAACGCGGGGTGGGTGGAATTTTGTGGATCCACGCAGATTCCAGAACTTTCCACCACAGAAAAGTGAGGAAAATGTGTTTTTTTGACAATTGTTTAGGTTTGCAAGGGATTCTGGGTACCAGAACCTGGTGAGAGCCAGTCAAGTCACCCCATCCTGGATTCCCCTGGGTGTCTAGTTTTCAAAAATGTATAGGTTTGCTAGGTTTCCCTGGGTGCCGGCAGAGCTAGGGTTCAAAAACTACAGCTAGGCACTTTGCAAAAAACGGGTCATTTTTCACTGTGAAAATGTGGTGTGTCCACGTTGCATTTTGTGCTGTTTCCTGTCGCGGGCACTAGGCCTACCCACACAAGTGAGGTACCATTTTTCTCGGGAGACTTTGGGGAATGCGGGGTGCATGGAATTTTGTGGATCCACGCAGATTCCAGAACTTTCCACCACAGAAAAGTGAGGAAAATGTGTTTTTTTAGACAATTTTTTAGATTTGCAAGGGATTCTGGGTACCAGAACTTGGTGAGAGCCAGTCAAGTCACCCTATCCTGGATTTCCCTGGGTGTCTAGTTTTCAAAAATGTATAGGTTTGCTAGGTTTCCCTGGGTGCCGGCAGAGCTAGGGTTCAAAAACTACAGCTAGGCACTTTGCAAAAAACGGGTCATTTTTCACTGTGAAAATGTGGTGTGTCCACGTTGCGTTTTGCGCTGTTTCCTGTCGCTGGCACTAGGCCTACCCACACAAGTGAGGTACCATTTTTCTCGGAAGACTTTGGGGGACGCGGGGTGGGTGGAAATTTGTGGATCCACGCAGATTCCAGAACTTTCCACCACAGAAAAGTGAGGAAAATGTGCTTGTTTTCACAATTGTTTAGGTTTGCAAGGGATTCTGGGTACTAGAACCTGGTGAGAGCCAGTCAAGTCACCCCATCCTGGATTCCCCTGGGTGTCTAGTTTTCAAAAATGTATAGGTTTGCTAGGTTTCCCTAGGTGCCGGCAGAGCTAGGGTTCAAAAACTACAGCTAGGCACTTTGCAAAAAAAGGGTCATTTGTCACTGTGAAAATGTGGTGTGTCCACGTTGCGTTTTGCGCTGTTTCTTGTCGCGGGCACTAGGCCTACCCACACAAGTGAGGTACCATTTTTCTCGGAAGACTTTGGGGAATGCGGGGTTGGTGGAATTTTGTGGATCCACGCAGATTCCAGAACTTTCCACCACTGAAAAGTGAGGAAAATGTGGGTTTTTTTACACTTTTTTAGGTTTGCAAGGGATTCTGGGTACCAGAACCTGGTGAGAGGCAGTCAAGTCACCCCATCCTGGATTCCCCTGGGTGTCTAGTTTTCAAAAATGTATAGGTTCACTAGGTTTCCCTAGGTGCCGGCAGAGCTAGGGTTCAAAAACTACAGCTAGGCACTTTGCAAAAAAAGGGTCATTTTTCACTGTGAAAATGTGGTGTGTCCACGTTGCGTTTTGCGCTGTTTCCTGTCACGGGCACTAGGCCTACCCACACAAGTGAGGTACCATTTTTCTCGGAAGACTTTGGGGAACGCGGGGTGGGTGGAATTTTGTGGATCCACGCAGATTCCAGAACTTTCCACCACAGAAATTGAGGAAAATGTGGGTTTTTTGACAATTTTTTAGGTTTGCAAGGGATTCTGGGTACCAGAACGTGGAGAGAGCCAGTCAAGACACCCCATCCTGGATTCCCCTGGGTGTCCAGTTTTCAAAAATGTATAGTTTTGCTAGGTTTCCCTAGGTGCCGGCAGAGCTATGGTTCAAAAACTACAGCTAGGCACTTTGCAAAAAAAGGGTCATTTTTCACTATGAAAATGTGGTGTGTCCACGTTGCGTTTTGCGCTGTTTCCTGTCGCGGGAACTAGGCCTACCCACACAAGTGAGGTACCATTGTTTTTGGAAGACTTTCGGGAACGCGGGGTGGGTGGAATTTTGTGGATCCACGCAGATTCCAGAACTTTCCACCACAGAAAAGTGAGGAAAATGTGTTTTTTTGACAATTTTTTAGGTTTGCAAGGGATTCTGGGTACCAGAACCTGGTGAGAGCCAGTCAAGTCACCCCATCCTGGATTCCCCTGGGTGTCTAGTTTTCACAAATGTATAGTTTTGCTAGGTTTCCCTAGGTGCCGGCAGAGCTAGGGTTCAAAAACTACAGCTAGGCACTTTACAAAAAAAGGGTCATTTTTCACTGTGAAAATGTGGTGTGTCCACGTTGCGTTTTGCGCTGTTTCCTGTCGCGGGCACTAGGCCTACCCACACAAGTGAGGTACCATTTTTCTCGGGAGACTTTGGGGAATGCGGGGTGGATGGAATTTTGTGGATCTACGCAGATTCCAGAACTTTCCACCACAGAAAAGTGAGGAAAATGTGTTTTTTTAGACAATTTTTTAGATTTGCAAGGGATTCTGGGTACCAGAACTTGGTGAGAGCCAGTCAAGTCACCCCATCCTGGATTTCCCTGGGTGTCTAGTTTTCAAAAATGTATAGGTTTTCTAGATTTCCCTAGGTGCCAGCAGAGTTAGGGTTCATAAACTACAGCTAGGCACTTTGCAAAAAAAGGGTCATTTTTCACTGTGAAAATGTGGTGTGTCCATGTTGCGTTTTGCGCTGTTTCCTGTCGCGGGCACTAGGCCTACCCACACAAGTGAGGTACCATTTTTCTCGGAAGACTTTGGGGAACGCGGGGTGGGTGGAATTTTGTGGATCCACGCAGATTCCAGAACTTTCCACCACAGAAAAGTGAGGAAAATGTGTTTGTTTTCACAATTGTTTAGGTTTGCAAGGGATTCTCGGTACTAGAACCTGGTGAGAGCCAGTCAAGTCACCCCATCCTGGATTCCCCTGGGTGTCTAGTTTTCAAAAATGTATAGGTTTGCTAGGTTTCCCTAGGTGCCGGCAGAGCTAGGGTTCAAAAACTACAGCTAGGCACTTTGCAAAAAAAGGGTCATTTGTCACTGTGAAAATGTGGTGTGTCCACGTTGCGTTTTGCGCTGTTTCCTGTCACGGGCACTAGGCCTACCCACACAAGTGAGGTACCATTTTTCTCGGAAGACTTTGGGGAACGCGGGGTGGGTGGAATTTTGTGGATCCACGCAGATTCCAGAACTTTCCACCACAGAAATTGAGGAAAATGTGGGTTTTTTGACAATTTTTTAGGTTTGCAAGGGATTCTGCGTACCAGAACTTAGAGAGAGCCAGTCAAGTCACCCCATCCTGGATTCCCCTGGGTGTCTAGTTTTCAAAAATGTATAGGTTTTCTAGGTTTCCCTAGGTGCCGGCAGAGCTAGGGTTCAAAAACTACAGCTAGGCACTTTGCAAAAAAAGGGTCATTTTTCACTATGAAAATGTGGTGTGTCCACGTTGCGTTTTGCGCTGTTTCCTGTCGCGGGAACTAGGCCTACCCACACAAGTGAGGTACCATTGTTTTTGGAAGACTTTCGGGAACGCGGGGTGGGTGGAATTTTGTGGATCCACGCAGATTCCAGAACTTTCCACCACAGAAAAGTGAGGAAAATGTGTTTTTTTGACAATTGTTTAGGTTTGCAAGGGATTCTGGGTACCAGAACCTGGTGAGAGCCAGTCAAGTCATCCCATCCTGGATTCCCCTGGGTGTCTAGTTTTCACAAATGTATAGTTTTGCTAGGTTTCCCTAGGTGCCGGCAGAGCTAGGGTTCAAAAACTACAGCTAGGCACTTTACAAAAAAAGGGTCATTTTTCACTGTGAAAATGTGGTGTGTCCACGTTGCGTTTTGGGCCGTTTCCTGTCGCGGGCACTAGGCCTACCCACACAAGTGAGGTACCATTTTTATCGGGAGACTTAGGGTAACACAAAATTGTAGAGCAACTGTTATTATCTATTGACTTTCGGTGCATTTCTGCCTTCCAAATGAAAGACAATGTGTAAAAAAGAAGTCATTTTGAAAAATGACCTATAATTCTCATGCTAGTATGGGTACTCCCAATTTTGGAAATGTGCAAATATCTACTGTTTCTAAACTCTATATTTTGTTCCCATTTCAGAAATACATAGGTGTCTTTCATACCGATTTTTCCATGTATAAATTTTCCCTGAATAATTGCTATATACCCGGGACATAATAAAAAACCATTGCAAGACGCTGCTCAGTTATTGGCTCTGGGTTCGTCGGGTTCTTGGTGAACCTACAAGTCCTATATATCACCACAACCAGAAAGGTCCAGCGGATGTAATGGTATATTGCTTTCAAATAGCGGTCATAATTAGAAGAAGTTACAGGTGAAAATGTTGACACAAATGGCTATTTTTTTCAACTAATTTTTCCTATATTTAACTGTTTGTTTCTATAAAGAAAACTTGAAAGATCTACACAAATGACCCTTTGATGAAATCAGAATTTTGTCTACTTTTCAGAAATGTATGGCTTTCCAGGATCCATTATTGCTTTCATACCCATTTCTACCATTAACTGGAAGGAGGTTGAAAGCACAAAAAATAGCAAAAATAGGCTATGTCCCAGAAAAATGCCAAAACTGTGTACAAAATTTTGGTTTTCTGACAAAAGTCTGCTTGTCCCTGAAAGCTGGGAAGATGGTGATTTCAGCACCACAACCCCATTTTTGATGCCATTTGCAGGGAAAAAAACCAGATGCTTTCATCTGTAGCCCTTTTTTCGCATTTTTCCCCAAAAAACCAACATTTTGCTGTATTTTGGCTAATTTCTGGGTCCCCTCCAGGGGAATACACAAACCCTGGGTACCTTTAGAATCCCCATGATGTTGGAAAAAAAGGACGCAAATTTGGCATGGATACCTTATGTGGTCAAAAAGTTACAGGGCCCTAAGCGCGAACTACCCCAAATAGCCAAAAAAAGGCTTAGCACAGGAGGGGAAAAGGCCTAGCAGCGAAGGGGTTAACAAATTGATAAAAACAGCCAATCAGGGCATGAAATGTTTGCATTGTAGATCAGAGATGTTGCCTATATTACTTATAGAAAGATTTGGAAAATACCTCATTTTAATGCTAGAACGTTGTAGAGCAAATGGAAGAAAATTGGAAACCAAAATAATTTTTTTTAATGGAATTCAAATATCTATTTCAGGAATAACTTATATAGCAGTGGCTATTATTTTCCATGATGGACCTATTACAACATCTGGACACTATACTGTGTATTTAAAGTGTAATAAAGGATGGACACATTGCAATGATGCCCACTTGGAATTCAAACCTAGATTGCCTTATGAATTACCAAACTCATATTTGATATTTTTGAAGCCAATGTTTTGAATACATCATTTGGCCTATTGGGAAGATGTGAACAGAAAATAGACAGCACTGCAAACAATTAGTATTTATAATTAGTGTTTGGAATATTATTTGAGCTAATTGATATTGCATTTGGAAAATTGTGTTTAAAAGGAAATAGTTTATATATTTGTTGTGTTTATTGTACCAGATGTAAATGAGAGTCTACATTTGGCAAATGTATTTGACATAAATAATAGTGTTAATGTAGATGAAGGAAGTAATTAACAAAGTGTACATAGAAAAACACATAGCTACACATATTGAAAATGATGTTCTATGCTGATTTTGTTTTCTACAATCAATTTGATTGTTTTTTCCCCCGCTGTTCAATTATGATACTACATTGAAATCACTGTGTATGGTGAAGTTAAGTGGAATCTGAGAACAGCAATAAAGGGAACCTGAAAATGTTATGTAATTCTAAATTTATGTTGTGTTCTTAAAAATGTATTATTATAATTTCTGTAATATATTATCATTAAATAACAGTTTTTCTTCTTCTTTATAGTAGGTACTGTTGAAGTTTGAAAAGAGTTTTAATGCTGTTTAGGAGAATACTACTCTAAAATACTTCTACTGAGTAATGTATCTAAATTACTTAAAAGGTAAGAATACATAATATGATATAAATAATAACGTGAAAAAATGTTTAAAGTTCATTTATATGTTATTTGTTTCTAATATAAATAAGGTTGATCCTTTACACTATTTGCAAACTATCATCATGTTGATGATGTAATCAGCCAGGCAGTCATACTTTCACACAAACACTACCTGTGCTTTCATCTATTCTCTCTAGCATAACTCTTGCACTAATAGGATAACCTAGGCATTCTCCTTACATTCTTCCTTTCACACAGGCACAACCCATGCACTCATCCAATCACCCAGGCACTACCCCTGTTCTCATACAATCACTCAGATACTACCCATGCACTCATCCATTCTCTCAGGTATTGCAAATGCACTCATGTAATCACCCAGGGATTACTCTTGCACTCATCCTTTTACTCAGGCACTACCCATACACTGATCTAAGCACCCAGGCATTACTCTTGCACTCATGAAGTCACTCAGGCACTACCTATACATGCATCTAATCACTCAGGCATTAACCATACATTCATGCAATCACCCAGGCACTACTCATGCACTCATGCAATCAAGGAGGCACTACCTAAACACACATTCAATTAATCAGGCATTACCTACGCAGTCATGCAATCACCCAGGCACTACTCTGGCACTTCACCATCCACTCAAGCACTATCCATGCACTCATCCATTTACTCAGGCACTACATATGCAATAATGCAGGCACTGCAGTTGGAGTAATCCATTCACTCAGGCACTACTCATCCACTCATCTATTCCCTCAAGCACTACCCATGCACTCATGCAATGACCCAGGCATTAGCCTTACACTTGTACTTTCACTCAGGTATTTCTCATGCACTCATACAATCACCCAGGCACTACCCCTGCCCTCATCCAATCACCCAGGCACTACCCTGTTCTCATGCAATTACCGACATACTACCCATATACTCATACAATCACTCAGGCATTACTCTTGCACTCAACCATTCTCTCAGGCAGTACCCATGCACTCATCCAATGACCCAGGCATTACTCTTACAGTCATCCTTTTACTCAGGCACTACCCATGCACTGATGTAATCACCCAGACATTACCCTTGAGGTCATAAACTCACTCAGTCAGTACTTATGCACTCATCCAATCACCCAGACAGTACCTCTCCACTTATACATTCACCCAGACACTACCCATGTATTCATGTAATCACTCAGGCACTACTCTTAAACTCAACCATTCACTCAGACACTACTTATGCACTCTTTCAATGACCCAGGCATTAGCCTTGCACTCATACTTTCACTCAGGTACTTCCTACGCACTCATACAATCGCACAGGCACTACCCCTGTACTCATGCAATCACATAGGCACTACCCATGCACTCATGCAGTCACCTAGGCACTACCTATGCACTCATCCATTCCCTCAAGCACAACCCATGCACTCATCGATTCACTCAAGTACTACCAAAGCACTCATCTAATCATCCAGGCAATACCCCTGCACTCATAGAAACCCTCAGGAAGTACTGTTGCACTCATTGTTTCACTCTGGCAGTACCCTTGCATTCATGCAATCACCCAGACACTACACATATACTCATACAATGACCCAGGCACTACGAATGCACTCATGCAATCATTCAAACACTACTCTTACACTTAACCATTCACACAGGTCTTACACATACAGTCATCTATTCACCCTGCCACTAATTATGCCCATATCATATCACACAAGCACTATTCTTCTACTTATTCATTCACTTATGTATTATGCATGCACTCATCCACTCACTGAGACACTACTTATACACAACTCTGACATTGATCATACACACATTCATACAAGCAATCACTTTCACTACCTAACATTTTTCTATTTTTAACCGGTTTAGGTGGGATTTGGTAGGGTGGTTCCATTAGGACCTTTTTTGGGGGGGAACAATTTTATATTTTTTTGTATTTTCTGATTTTTAAAAATTATTTTTTGGGTGTTTTTCATTTTTTTAAAACAAAAAATAAAAGTGAAAGAGTCCAACTCTGTTGTTTCTTTTCAACGAAGAAACACAAGCAAGAAAACAAAAAAAACTAAAAATTAACACTTGTGAGCTTTGAGGAGTGTTTTGATGGCGTCAATGGAGAGCTTGCCAACACACAGAGTTGTTAAACATTTTCTGCAGTGGATGCCAGCATACGCCAAACTCCGGAACAATGGAATGTTGTGGAATATTCAAGACAACCCCTGTAGATGTTGATGGTTGTGTTCCATCATCACTGGCTGCTTCTTCCCTTGTTCGGCGCTCCACCTCTCGTGCAAGATGAACAGGGTGTATTGTATCAAGATGTTTTTTCATGGAAGAAGTACCACATGAGTACTTCTTTTCTGATCCTCCTGAGAGGACTTTGTGACAAATTGTACATGTCACCTTACATGCGTTCACCTTCTTTTCACCTTCAGGCACAGTGAAGAAAGCCCACACAATGCTTTTCCTCCTCTTCTTCACTGGCTCCTCCACCTCTTCCATCTCCTCCTCCTGCTCTTCAGGGAATGCTGATGCCATTTTTTTCTTGCACAAATGAAAAACACCCCAAAAAATACAAAATGAACAGAGCCTACAAAACAGGTAGTCTTCAAGACGGACACATCCAAAATGAAAGGACTGTAAGAGGTCTTGGTTCCACCCACCAACAAAATGAAAACCTCTTTAATCAATAAGAAGCTTTCTTTCTATGTGACATGCAGTCACGTAGGGGTCGCGCACCAGTCGCGCACCCGTAAAGTGTACTAAATGTAATATAAACTTTAAATTACTATTAGGATATTGTGTTTCAAAGTATTTAAATGAAAAGTCTTTATGCAAAACAGATATTTAAACTTGAAACATTCATATTTCATACTTTTGAAATTATGCCGGAGTTTCGTCCCCTACGCTGTCCCGGAAATACGTGACAGCAGGATTCGCAACCCCTACGCGTCCGGTGTGCGATGATGCCACGTACACAAAAAAGTGCTTTAAATTTAAACATCTGAAAAATATGGCACAAGAACACTACTACGAATTTTTAGGATTGATAAATAAACGTCTTTGTTAAAAAAAAATATTATTTCAGTGTAAGTATGTATTTTAGGGTTACATTTGAGATGTCATCAGTGATGTCACTGCATATCAAAGAAGGAACCCCTATGTGTACTTTGAGGTCCAAGAGGGAGGGGAAAAAACAACAACAATTACTATAGAAATACTCTTGTCAGACCTATATTGCTTTTCTAGTGGCCTACAAAAGGCTCTTCACCCGGGCAGCTCCACAGCATAAAGTCTTTCCAACACAAATTATTCAAAATTCATACATTTTTATTAAAAGATTTTTTCATATATGATCAGCATTTTCTAATATTTTTTATGTTTTTATATTGTTTTGTTACTTTTCTTAAGCGATCAATATGTACAGACATGTACAATTAATTCCAAATATCGAGTTGGTAGAAAACATTTCATATTTCACAAAATTATATTATTTACATATAAAAAACACAAGAAAAACATGAAAAATCACTTTATAGATTCATGCATATGACCCCACAAACAACCATCAAGCAGTCACTCTGACCAATCAATACACTCTCACACAAGCAACACACCCGCACACAGATAGCAATCCTCTGGAAACTTTTTGTTTCTTCATATGACATACACTGTTGGTAATTCTGTGGATTGATTCAATCCCAAAAGTGTCCACTATTGTGTTGTCTTTAGAAGGGTTCCCCCATATGGTCAATGTACATTTCGGTGGATAAACAATACTACCACCTTCATCAGGACCACTCTTGGTAGATAGCAATTCGTATGGGTGGGCCGGGGGTCTCTTATTATATGAAGATGAAAATCTTCATTCACATGTCAGTGGCTCGCAGGTCGCAGACAATAGAAGTGACACTGTGTCTAAATGTTGTGCGTTGCAAAGAAGACAATTCCTTATTAGTCTTGTAATGCTTTGTCATACAACTGTATCCAGCTCCTCATGCCATAAAATAATACTCCTCCGTCTAATCGACTGTAACGTCCAGGGCCAATCTTATTAGCTAGGTGGTGCCACAATGTAGCAATATATTGTTTTGTTAGATTCTTCCAATCGATGGCTGACCGCGAGTCTGGCTCCCGACCTGCTCAAACACAAACAGTGATGTCACTGACCATGTCATGTGTGATATAATATGTGACGTCATCAGCAGTGCATTGCGGTGGTGTGAGTTATAGTTAGCTTAGCTAACTATAATGGCTACATTTCTCTGCTGTTGTATGAGTAAAATGTCAGCCTAACTATAACATAACTGAAACCTCAGTTTTTTTCAGTGAACTTCTAAGTTTTTTTAAAGGCTAATTCCTAACTATAGCGTCCCTGAAACCTATGGTTTTTTCAATAAATATTTTTCAATGGCATGGGTCATTTTAGGGTTTAGGGTGGCTGTGGATTATTGGGTGGCAAGGGAATTTTTAGGGCTTTTTTTAATTGGTGTAAATCTGTTCAGTAGTTCCTGAGAAATTCAAAAATAAAAAATATCGATATCTGGTGGCCGAGGAGGATTCGCGAAGCCTCCCGAGCACGAGCTTCATTCTGATTGGCTGCCAACACTCCAAACCAAGAAGTGTTGGCAGCCATCTTGTGACTCTGTAAAACCGAGTCACAAGAAAAAAGGAGAAAAAACATTAAAAAAACAAGAAAAGGGGGCAGGGTAGAAACACCCTGACCCCCTAGGCCTGCTCAGGGACCCCCAGGGCCAAAAAAAAGCATTTTTTTGTCAATATTTTCAGTGGGATTCACGCTGGGTGCGCGAATCCAGCCGAAAATATTTTTAAAAAATGAAGCGCGGGCTCCCATGCTTTGTTTCTTTAAGCCCCCGGGTGGGCCTGGTACTGGGGGGGCTTTAATGATAGTGTGCGGGGGCACGCGGCCCCCCTCAGCCCCGGGGACCGCCACCTCCCCGAGGCTTTTTTACAATAAAATGCGTTGGGGGGCTCGTTCCCCCCCTGCTGCCCCGGGGTACCGCCACTTCCCCGGGGCTTTACTTTATTAGGGGTGGGGGCCTTGCGGGCCCACCCCAAGCCCTGGGGACTGCCACCTCCCCGGGGCTCAATTAAATTATAGAAGTGTTGGGGGGGCTCCTGCCCCTCCCCACACTGCCTCGGGGATCACCACCTCCCCGGGGCACTAATTATGTTAATACGGGGGTACGTTGTGGACCCCGAACCCCGGGTACCACCACCTCCATGGGGCAATTTACATGTTGGGAGGGGGGCAACGCGCCCCCCCCCAGAGCCCTCCATGGCCTTGGGGACCGCCACCCCCCAGAGCCGGCTACGGCAATGTCCCGGGGTGCCCACACCCAGGACATTGCAGTTTGCAATGACAGGGCGGGAGCACGGCTCCCGGCCTGTCATTGCAAACTATGCTTCGCTTCATGAAAGCCAGAGCAGAAAACCTGCTCTTGCTTCCATGAAGCGAAGCAGATTGCTTTTGGGCAAAGGGAGGTACATGTTAGCAGCTCCCCTTGTCCAAAAGCAGTGCAGGCTCCCGCAGGAGGCGGGGACCTGGCTGGGACCGCGGGGGCATGGGGCTCCCCCGCAGTCCCCAACATGAGGCAGACCCTAGGGGATGGGGTCCCCGGGGCCATAATTGGCCTCAGGAGGGGGGCCACGCGGCCCACCTCCTAAAAACAAAATCAAGGCTGGCCAGGCCCTGGGGATGGGGTCCCTGGGGCCAAAAGTGGCCCAGGGAAGGGGACCACACGGCACCCCTCCCATATAAATAATTTAAATGAAAATAAACGAGCCCAGGCCCCGGGGGATAGGGTCCCCGGGGCAAAAAGTGGCCCAGGGAAGGGGGACCACGCGGCCCCCTTTCTGTACAAATAATAAAAAAATAAATGAGGCCATTGCCTGGGGGATGGGGTCCCTGGGGCCGAAAATGGCCTCGGGAAGGGAGCCGCGCGGCCCACTTCCCGTTTTTTTTTAATTAAACTAAAAAATATGGGTGATGCCCTGGGGGATGGGGTCCCCAGGGCCCAAAAAATACAGAGCCCCCTTCTAAAAATACAAAAAGAAAAGAAAAGCCAGCATCTCGCCGGAGGCCCCGCCCCCTCCCTGCACCACTCTACAAACGCACCTCCTGGCGCGTTCTGGGTTGGGGGATTAAGTCCCCTTGAATGCTAAGGGTCCTTAGGGCCAACTAGCCCACCAGGTACATAAAACACAATCCTCAGCACACGTCTTTACAGTAATATGCAATTATCCAATTTGATTTAGTGAAGCATAAATGATACAAAGAATTTTCGAGCTTGGTTTCTTTTCTTTATTCTTTCTGTTCTTGCATCAGCCAACACGTGTTTCGTCGCACAAAAGGAAATTCTTCCCGCGACTTTCTAAAGGCTGTATATACAAAACAAACACAAGCCCTTGTAAAGCTACACAACACAGGTGTATTTATTACACCCATCAAACCTCACCCGTGTACGTAGCGGTATTTTATAAGAATTTTTGCGGCAAGCACAAGAATCTTGGCACACTAGACCGTGCCCATTCCAAAACATAAGATGTAATGAGTTGGTGAACGTAGGCCAACAAAAGTTCGCCCCGTATACTAAGCGGTGATGGAGAAAACCAATATATGTCCAAATAATCGGTATCCATCTGCGCGCACCCAGTGTGTGTGCACTGATCAATAAGTGTCAAGTAAAAAACACGATCACCTCCTGTGTCACACACGCTTGAGGATCTAGTACCAATTTCTAGGTGAAGGTGAGACGAACAAAAGCGGTGAAATAAGTGTGGTGACTTTAAAAATAAATCCCACATCACTCCTCACAAGTGAAAAATCAGAAATACCTTACAAGAGTCCATAATGTTCCCTGAATGACCCAAAACCTATTTTAGTATGCACTATTTAGAGTAGAACAGTTCACTAGAAATCAAATACGTTCATGTGTTAAGTCTACCTACTTTATCAGTGGTATAATTCCATCCCACTGGGAATTTAAAATCTATGTTCTGATGTCCACGTTGCAATAACCGTGGATCTTCGTCATGAGCCTAGAACTATCTGTGTTCGCGCTAGGTATTGTTACAAACACCTCACTTCAACGCTAAAAATATTAAGCTATGTAAAACCTGTATCTAATAACATACAGCATATCTCAACAGTAATCACCACGCTATTCCGAACTATCTACGTTCGCACCGGGTATTGTTCCAACCGCCTCACTTCAAGCTTCAAAACTTTTTAAAAAATTTTACCAGGTGCTCCAGATTCTCGTAAGTCTGCTGTGTCACAAATTCAAATCATAATCTTCCACCATTACCTCGCATTAGTACTCTAACGCTTGGCTGCTACAATCCAGTGCCTCTGCTTACTGTTCAAAGGACGTTCACCAGTTCCATATACATATACACTGAGGGCAGTGAAACAGAGTGATGAAAGATATCCTATCTCTGCACACATCATGCATTGCCCTTCACAGACTACCAACAGACAGTTCTCATTTTATGGTATAGAACATACTCAGAGACACCCCAGGGGAGGAAACAGAGAGCTAGCCTTACGGAAAAGGGAGGCACTCTGGATATTGAGGTTACTGTATACTGATATAGGAATTAACATTGATCCAGAGTTACATTACTTTCTGGGTAGATGAATGACTTGATGTACATAATGTTGATTAATTTAGAAACTATGACCTTTCACTAACCCCGTTTTTCTTTTAATATTTACTTTATGCAACAATGCTGTTAAATAATTGTTCTTTGATTGAAAATGGATTTGTTTATGAATTGAGTATGCACTACTTTACTAATCCAGACGTACATGGGAATGGAGACCTCCAATATTTCAAACTCACACGAGAATGACTGGGGATATAATTGGATACATTCACATAAAGGATATAGGTGAGAATGAAAGTTCTTTATCTAGCATACATAAAATCAACGTAAATGCACTGACCTCTGAATATTTTGCACCCAACAGATGTGGGATCTGTTAGATATATTTATTATGATACACTTGGGTGTTCACCGAACTGACAGGAATACACGTGTATATGTATATGGAACTGGTGGCTTAAAGATGGCGCCCGTTTTGAGTGGCAGGAGTAATATACAAGAAGGGAGAAGTACGAAAGGGCGCGGACGTTTTGTTTTTCCTGTAATTTTGGGAAATTGAATCGGCTTCTTAGAATATGATTGACATCTAACTAATGGTCAGTCCAGTGTGGATCATAATTAGCGATCCGGTGGTCGGTAGCACATTTGGAGTACGTTACAAGATGGCTCCCAAAGTTGAGAAGGGGATTCGAGTCCCTTTTCTATGTTTATGTCCCGTGTGAGCTGGAGGGGTTTAAAATGGTGGATCGTGGAGACCGGCATTCTCGCACTCGAGAACACGGCGCTGATGTTGGGACCTACACGTCCTTTGAACGGTAAGCAGAGGCACTGGATTGTAGCAGCCAAGCGTTAGAGTAGTAATACGAGGTAATGGTGGAAGATTATGATTTGAATTTGTGACACAGCAGACTTACGAGAATCTGGAGCACCTGGTTACATTTTTAAAAGAGTTTTAAAGCTTGAAGTGAGGCGTTTGGAACAATACCCGGCGCGAACGTAGATAGTTCGGAATAGCGTGGTGATTACTGTTGAGATATGCTGTATGTTATTAGATACAGGTTTTACATAGCTTAATATTTTTAGCGTTGAAGTGAGGTGTTTGTAACAATACCTAGCGCGAACACAGATAGTTCTAAATAGCGTGCTGAATATTGTTGAGATATGCTGTATGTTATCAGATACAGTTTTTACATATCGCTAAGATACAGGAAGGTTGCTTATATTCAGCTGATACGTGATTAAGTATGAGTTTTAAGACATCCCTATGTTTCTTTAGTGCTCTAGGTTTGGCTCATGGCGAAGATCCATGGTTATTGCAACGTGGACATCAGAACATAGATTTTAAATTCCCAGTGGGATGGAATTATCACCACTGATAAAGTAGGTAGACTTAACACATGAACGTATTTGATTTCTAGTGAACTGTTCTACTCTAAATAGTGCATACTAAAATAGGTTTTGGGTCTTTCAGGGAACATTTTGGACTCTTGTAAGGTATTTCTGATTTTTTACTTGTGAGGAGTGATGTGGGATTTATTTTAAAGTCACCACACTTATTTCACCGCTTTTGCTCGTCTCACCTTCACCTAGAAATTGGTCGTAGATCCTCAAGCGTGTGTGACACAGGAGGTGATCGTGTTTTTTTCTTGACACTTATTGATCAGTGCACACACACTGGGTGCGCGCAGATGGATACCGATAATTAGGACATATATTGGTTTTCTCCATCACCGCTTAGTATACGGGGCGAAATTTTGTTGGCCTACGTTCACCAACTTATTACATCTTATGTTTTGGAATGGGCACGGTCTAGTGTGCCAAGATTCCTGTGCTTGCCGCAAAAATTCTTATAAAATACCGCTACGTACACGGGTGAGGTTTGATGGGTGTAATAAAAACACCTGTGTTGTGTAGCTTTACAAGGGCTTGTGTTTGTTTTGTATATACAGCCTTGAGAAAGTCGTGGGACGAATTTCCTTTTGTGCGACGAAACACGTGTTGGCTGATGCAAGAACAGAAAGAATAAAGAAAAGAAACCAAGCTCGAAAATTCTTTGTATCATTAATGCTTGACTAAATCAAATTGGATAATTGCATATTACTGTAAAGACGTGTGCTGAGGATTGTGTTTTATGTTTATGTTGGTTTCGACCACGTGTTTGGGGAGGCTGGTGGTTCTTCTCACCTTTTAGCACCGTCCATATAAATTTGTCAGAATTCCTAAATAGAGTGAAAGTGCTACTCATTCTTGGAGCGCTATTCTACCTATAATCATACCACTGCACCATCGGAAATTAGCTATCAGATAGGTGGCAGCCCAGGAGGCACTATGACTCCATTTATGAACGAGAGGCTGAACAGAGATAAGGAGGCGGATGACCTCTTCAATAATATTTCCAGTAACAATGCTATGACCTCGCTTGCACAGGGAGGACAGAAATTGAGACAAGAAGGATTGAGAGAGAAATGTATTAAGTTAGAAAGGCTCAGAAAGAGCGAGATGTCTAAATGGTGGGACGCAGTAACCTTTAAACAGTACATTAAAGTGAAAAGAATTCCCAGGGGTCTCAGGTCTCAGATAATACCTACGTACGATGACCTTGAAACAGATCTGTTACTAGCATGGGAAAGAGAACTGACAGACAATTCCAATAGATTAATGGGAATTTTGATTGAAAATTGTGAAAGAAAGGTCAGACAGTTACAGAAGGAAATAGACTTATTGGAGCTTGAGATTAAACAAATGAATCTAGCAGAGGCAACTGAAAAGAACTTTGCCATCCTGAATGACGTATTACAACGTCATCTAGCAGACATTAAACAAAGAAAGACAAGAAAGCTAAAGCGAGATGAGCACGACTATGAAAATGGCAGGATTTTCACTTTTGCGAAAAAATATGACCACTTAATGCCAAAAGATAGCTTGCTGAGAACAAAGGAAGGACATTCAGTTAGTTCTAGTTCTACATCTCTGGACACCGTCCACACTAGTGAAAGTGAAACAGAAAGGGGAGAGGGTTCTAATAATGCTACGAACAGTGAAAATCGTTTTTTACAAGAAGTTCAAAGGATAAAAAAAAGGAAACAGGGAGCAAAGCAGGCGCCCCGCACAGGCAGCAAGACAAGAAGGGGAAAGAGAGGGGGTGCAGGGAGAAGAAAGACCCGGAATGAGAACCAGGTCGTGGAACCTGAAAAAATGAATGATGTCAATGTAGTGAACCTGACCAATAAATGTTTCTCTGATGATACCATATCTCTATTATCGAAGGGCATGAGTTTCTGTCCAAGCAGTATTGGTGATATGTGTGAACTTAAAATAGACCTGTTTAAATTTGTTAGGAGGCTGAAAATCAAGAAACATTTTCTGACAATGGATTGTGGCAATAAAAATATGCAACCAAAACGTGGGGTTTTCGCCTCGAGTGAAATTTCAATTCAAGAAGTTTTGTACACCAGATTACTTGTGTCACTTACTGATTGTGAGGATGAGATAATAACTACAGATATGATCATGCGGGACTTGAATATAGTTAGTGACCCTAGCATCTCCAGTAGCCTAAAGGAGAAATCCAAGTGGACACCAACTCTTTTGGCAGGCAACAATATAGACATCTTTCACAAATTGGTACTATCTGACTTAGACAAACACATAGATAGAAAAAAAACAGACCATCAAAATGAAAGACAATTTGACATATAGAGAACGTGATGCACTTAAACATCTTATGCAGGATCAGGACATCATGATCCGTGAAGCAGACAAGGGGGGGAACATAGTCATAATGCAGAATACAGATTATGAACGTGATATTTTATCACAATTAAATGATCAGGAATGCTATGAACCTCTCCCTAACAACCACATCTGGACTTTAACAGATCACATAAACAAACACCTAAGACGATGGCATGAATGTGGGTTACTCGATGATGATGAAGTTACTTACCTTAGAGTTGACCGTCCAAGATACCCATGCATCTACTCGCTTCCTAAATTACACAAAGACCTTCCCTTTCCTCCCGGTAGACCCATCATATCAGGAAATGATGGGCCAACCGAAAGACTATCGGAGTATGTTGACACATTTCTGAAACCTATGGTGGGCAATTTAGATTCTTACATTCGGGACACAAAACATGTTCTTGCAATACTCTCTGATCTTAATTGGGAGGATAGCATGACCTTGGTCACCCTTGTCGTGACAGCCCTGTACACGAGTATTAAGAGAGACACAGGCCTGCGCGCTATCAGAAAAATTCTAAACACAAGATCAGCGAGCGCATGGGACCACACAGAGATGTTAATCGAAATGATTGAGTTGATTTTGGATAATAATATCTTTCTGTTTAAAGACAAATGGTAAAGGCAGAAGCAGGGGGTTGCTATGGGTTCCAGATTCTCTCCCTCGTATGCCAATCTGTTTATGGGTTGGTTCGAGGAGATGAGGATCTGGGGCCCAATGGGATCCGAGTGGAATGACTCTATTTTATATTGGGGTCGTTATATTGATGACTGCTTAATGATATGGACAGGCACCACCAGCAAACTCTTAGCATTTGTCGAATACCTAAATGGTAATGATTGCAACATCAGGTTTACTTTTGAGCACAGCACAAGTAAAATTGCATTCTTGGATGTGGAACTATACACAAGTGACAACAAGATTCAAAGCAGACTATTCCGCAAGAAAACGGCATGTAATGCATTACTTCATGCTTCTAGTGCTCATCCAGCTCACCAGATTAGGTCCATCCCATTTGGTGAACTTGTTCGGGTGAGACGGAATTGCAGTGAAGAAAAAGAATATGAGGAGTGCAAAAAAGGAGTGTTGGCCAGCTTCCGAAAAAGAGGTTACAATAATGAGATTTTAGCCAGAGCTGAGAAGAGAATCAAAAAAATCAAGAGACAAGACACTCTCAGAGAACGTACCAAAGATACACAGAGAGATGACAAAGTGCGGATGATAACAGGGTATAATACACTCTCAGCGGTTATGATGCGTAGTCTACATAGGCACTGGCACATTCTGAAAGCAGACAGATCCCTGGGGGTTTCCGTGTCAGAGAGACCCAATATCACATACCGACGAGGGATTTCCTTGAGAAATCTACTCAGCCCTAGTTACCCCAGAGCACTAACATCAGAAAATTGGTTAACCCAACGAATGAAAGGATTCTATGGATGTGGACACTGTACTGTGTGTAAATGGGCATGTAACAACAAGACAGATTTCAGAGGCCCAGGGAATAAGACATACAAGATAATGACCAATATAAACTGCATGACCAAATTTGTGGTTTATGTCATTGAATGCAAATGAAACAAAAAGTATGTAGGGAGCACAATAAGAACATTACGTGAAAGGATTGCAGAACATATGAGGGCAGTGAAAAAGAGTGATGAAAGATATCCTATCTCTGCACACATCATGCATTGCCCTTCACAGACTACCAACAGACAGTTCTCATTTTATGGTATAGAACATACTCAGAGACACCCCATGGGAGGAAACAGAGAGCTAGCCTTACGGAAAAGGGAGGCACTCTGGATCTTGAGGTTACTGTGTACTGATATAGGAATTAACATTGATCCAGAGTTACATTACTTTCTGGGTAGATGAACGACTTGATGTACATAATGTTGATTAATTTAGAAACTGTATGACCTTTCACTAACCCCGTTTTTCTTTTAATATTTACTTTATGCAACAATGCTGTTAAATAATTGTTCTTTGATTGAAAATGGATTTGTTTATGAATTGAGTATGCACTACTTTACTAATCCAGACGTACATGGGAATGGAGACTTCCAATATTTCAAACTCACACGAGAATGACTGGGGATATAATTGGATTCATTCACATAAAGGATATAGGTGAGAATGAAAGTTCTTTATCTAGCATACATAAAATCAACGTAAATGCACTGACCTCTGAATATTTCGCACCCAACAGATGTGGGATCTGTTAGATATATTTATTATGATACACTTGGGTGTTCACCGAACTGACATGAATACACGTGTATATGTATATGGAACTGGTGGCTTAAAGATGGCGCCCGTTTTGAGTGGCAGGAGCAATATACAAGAAGAGAGAAGTACGAAAGGGCGCGGACGTTTTGTTTTTCCTGTAATTTTGGGAAATTGAATCGGCTTCTTAGAATATGATTGACATCTAACTAATGGTCAGTCCCGTGTGGATCATAATTAGCGATCCGGTGGTCGGTAGCACATTTGGAGTACGTTACAAGATGGCTCCCAAAGTTGAGAAGGGGATTCGGGTCCCTTTTCTATGTTTATGTCCTGTGTGAGCTGGAGGGGTTTAAACTGGTGGATCGTGGAGACCGGCATTCTCGCACTCGAGAACACGGCGCTGATGTTGGGACCTACACGTCTTTTGAACGGTAAGCAGAGGCACTGGATTGTAGCAGCCAAGCATTAGAGTAGTAATACGAGGTAATGGTGGAAGATTATGATTTGAATTTGTGACACAGCAGACTTACGAGAATCTGGAGCACCTGGTTAAATTTTTAAAACAGTTTTAAAGCTTGAAGTGAGGCGTTTGGAACAATACCCGGCGCGAACGTAGATAGTTTGGAATAGCGTGGTGATTACTGTTGAGATATGCTGTATGTTATTAGATACAGGTTTTACATAGCTTAATATTTTTAGCGTTGAAGTGAGGTGTTTGTAACAATACCTAGCGCGAACACAGATAGTTCTAAATAGCGTGCTGAATACTGTTGAGATATGCTGTATGTTATCAGATACAGTTTGTACATATCGCTAAGATACAGGAAGGTTGCTTATATTCAGCTGATACGTGATTAAGTATGAGTTTTAAGACATCCCTGTTTCTTTAGTGCTCTAGGTTTGGCTCATGACGAAGATCCACGGTTATTGCAACGTGGACATCAGAACATAGATTATAAATTCCCAGTGGGATGGAATTATCACCACTGATAAAGTAGGTAGACTTAACACATGAACGTATTTGATTTCTAGTGAACTGTTCTACTCTAAATAGTGCATACTAAAATAGGTTTTGGGTCTTTCAGGGAACATTTTGGACTCTTGTAAGGTATTTCTGATTTTTTACTTGTGAGGAGTGATGTGGGATTTATTTTTAAAGTCACCACACTTATTTCACCGCTTTTGCTCGTCTCACCTTCACCTAGAAATTGGTACTAGATCCTCAAGCATGTGTGACACAGGAGGTGATCGTGTTTTTTTCTTGACACTTATTGATCAGTGCACACACACTGGGTGCGCGCAGATGGATACCGATAATTAGGACATATATTGGTTTTCTCCATCACCGCTTAGTATACGGGGCGAAATTTTGTTTGCCTACGTTCACCAACTCATTACATCTTATGTTTTGGAATGGGCACGGTCTAGTGTGCCAAGATTTCTGTGCTTGCCGCAAAAATTCTTATAAAATACCGCTACGTACACGGGTGAGGTTTGATGGGTGTAATAAATACACCTGTGTTGTGTAGCTTTACAAGGGCTTGTGTTTGTTTTGTATATACAGCCTTGAGAAAGTCGCGGGACGAATTTCCTTTTGTGCGACGAAACACGTGTTGGCTGATGCAAGAACAGAAAGAATAAAGAAAAGAAACCAAGCTCGAAAATTCTTTGTATCATTTAATCTTGACTAAATCAAACTGGATAATTGCATATTACTGTAAAGACGTGTGCTAAGGATTGTGGGGCATATTAGCAAGACCAGCGATAAAATTATCGCCGTTTTAGCGGCAGGAAACTGCCGCTAAAACGGCGATAATGAGCTTGCTAATATGCGTTATAGAATTCAATAGAAGCCCAGGTTAGATGTGCAGGACATCTAACCTGGGCTTCTATTGAATTCTATAACGCATATTAGCAAGCCCATTATCGCCGTTTTAGTGGCAGTTTCCTGCCGCTAAAGCGGCGATAATTTTATCGCCGGTCTTGCTAATATGCCCCTGTGTTTTATGTTTATGTTGGTTTCGACCACGTGTTTGGGGAGGCTGGTGGTTCTTCTAACCTTTTAGCACCGTCCATATAAATTTGTCAGAATTCCTAAATAGAGTGAAAGTGCTACTCATTCTTGGAGCGCTATTCTACCTATAATCATACCACTGCACCGTCGGAAATTAGCCCACCAGGTACCTCCAGTAAGCTCCACACAGTGGGTTTGCTGAGAGGTGGTCCGAGGCCATGCCCCTTTTTACACCACTCTGCAAACGATCCTCTTGGTGCACTGCTGGTGGGGTGATGAGGTTCTCTTGTGTCCTGAGGACCTCAGGACTGAAGTGGACTTTATTCCCCGAGCAGCAGTGCGCCAGGCGGCACGTTTGCAGAGTGGTGTAAAAAGGGGGCGTGGCCTCGGGCCACTCTCAGCAATCCAGCTGTGTGGGGCTTACTGGAGGTAACAGGAGGGCTAGTTGACCCCCAGGCAGTGCTTAATTTGTAAAATATTCAGTGCCAGGGCTCTGACCGGGAGGCCACTGCAGCTTGCACCACCCATCGCCCTTGTCATTGCTGCCAAAACAACTACTAATCATCTCTCTTGCATGTAAATGCGACAGTTCAGATTATTCCAGGTCCCCAAAGCTAAAGGAATGGCTGGGGAGGCAGGTATTTGCAATTTTAATGTATATTGTATTCCTAAACAACCGTGGTTCTGCTCATCTCTAAATTAGATGAGCAGCGCCACTATGTGGTAGACTGTTCTAGGTATGGTGTTGACAATTAGGTGCTGGTGCCAAGCACCGGAAACCAATTAAGTGCCGGTGCTTAGCACCGTAAAGCCCCGGCTCAAATTAAGCACTGCCCCCAGGGACCTTCAGGAGGCAAGGGGACTTCATCCCCCAACTAAGATTGTGCAAGGAGACATGTTTGCAGAGTGGTGGACAAAGGGGGCGTGGCCTGTGTCCACCTCTCAGCAATCCCACTGTGTGGGGCTTACTGGAGGTAACAGGTAGGCTAGTTGGCCCCTAATGGCCCCCAGCAGCGAAGTGGACTTTAATCCTCATCCAAGAGCACGCCAGGGAGCATGTGTGCAGAGTGGTAGAGAAAGGGGGCATGGCCTGCTATGAGAACTTAGCAATGCTGCTGTGTGGGACTTACTGGAGGTAATAGGAGGGCTAGTTGGCCCCCAAGGTTGTCCTTGGGGGCAACTACCCCTCCTGTTACCTCCACTAAGTTCCACACAGTGGGATTGCTAAGAGGTCTGCAGGCCACACACCCCTTCTCCACCACTCTGCAAACGCGCCTCCTGGCACAGTACTGGTTGGGGGAAGAAGTCCACTTTACTCCTGAGAGACTTTGGGGGCCAAGAAGCCCTCCTGGTACCTCCTGTAAGTCCTACGCAGCAGAATTCCTCAGCGCTGGTTGGAGGCAAAGCCCTCTTTCTCCACCACTGCAAACGCGACTACCAGTTAAAGAAGCATTTGTAATGTAATAAGTCACGCATTTGTAAGAGTTAGAGCTATTGGCGTTGTAAATGTAAAAGTTTTTTACTAATGTTTTTTGGAGTGGAGTGGATGTATGTTGTGTGTGGTGGAATTATGTGGTATGTTGTGCAGTGAAAATATGTGGATAGAAAGTCTGTGGTATTTAGTGTATAGGAATTATATAGAGTGGGATTATGTGTTATGGAGAGTAATTATGTGGTATGGTAGTCAGTGTTGTGGATTGGTAACCTCAGGTTTAGTCTTCCTCGTTTCCATAGAAGCTAAGCTATGAAGGAATCACTGAGGAGCACTTCTGGACCTAGTCAGAGGTATGACCAGGGTCACTGGAATTATGCGACTGTTTGGCTGCACCAACTTTCGCACAATTATACATTTTCCGCATTAGCCACATAATCCATCATCTGCTGCCTAATATGCAGATTTGAAAAAAAAGCCTTGTTTCTAGCTCAAACCGCTCAAACGGCTCAAACGTTACCAGAAATGCAGCGACAAGTGTTACAGCTAGGCCTGAGTGGAAAACTACGCTACGCTCGCGTAGTTTGCGTAGTTTGTGCAACTACGCGCTACGCGAATTGCACGGAGCACAGTGCAAAAGCGCGTTGCGTAGCGTAGCGGGCATTTTTTGCTTGCTCGCGGTCCTCAACGTCAAGTTGGCGACCGCGAGCGAGCAAAATGACATCCCGGCGAGACTTTTTCCTCGTTCGCGATCTGCAACATCAAGTTGCCGATCGCGAGCATGGAAAATAAACCTCCCGGCGAGATTCTCAACGCGGGGAGGTCAGGTTTCTCATTGCGAGTGGTTACGTATGCTCGTGACCGCTCGCGATGAGAAACTACCAGTCCGCGTTGAGAAAACTGCTGCTCGAGTACAAATCTACTCGAGCTGCAGAAAACGACCGCTTGCACTGTGCAAGATGCCGTTTGCAATGATTGCACAGTGCGGACAAGCATCCGGCACAGTGCAATCATTGCGAACAGCATTTCCTACCGCACTATGCAGTTCGCGTAGTGCTACGCATAGCTCACGTAGTGCGAAGTGCACTTCGTGTAGCTACGCGTAGCGCTACTACGCGAACTACGCCCAGGGTTAGTGACAGCATGGTGGAGGGTCCTTTGCAAACCTAGAATGATCACCTGTTACGTATTACTAAATGTGGGTGTTAAATTGGTGCAAATGGTGTGTAAGCCACTCTTGCATCTTTCTGCTCCTCTCTTGCCTCTTTCTGCATTTCTGTTGCTTCTTTCTGCACCTTTCTTTTTCTGCACTTCTCTTGCCTCTTTCTGCAAATCTCTTCTACTTTCTGCACCTCTTTTGCCTCTTTCTGCACATCTGTTGCCTCTTTATGCACCTCACTTGCTTCTTTGTGCACCCCTCTTGCCCCTTTCTGCACCTCTCGTGCCTCTGGCTGCACCCCTCATCCCTCTTTCTGCACCTCTCTTGCTTCTTTCTGCACCCCTCTTGCCACATTCTCCACCCCTGTTCCCCCTTTTTGCATCTCAGTTGCTTCTTTCTGCACTTCTCTTGCTTCTTTCTGCACCTCTGTCCCTTCTTTCAGCAACCCTTGTGCCTCTTTCTGCACCCCTCTTCCCTATGTCTGTACCCCTCTTGCCTCTTTCTGCACCTCTGTTCCTTCTTTCTGCGCTTCTTTTGTTTCTTTCTGCAACTCTTTTGCTTCTTACTGCATGCTTCTTGCTTCTTTCTGCACCCCTCGTGCCTCTTTCACACCCCTCTTCCCTCTTTCTGCACCCCTGTTCTTTCTTTCTGCACTTCTTTTGTTTCTTTCTGTATCCCTCTTGCCTCTTTCTCCACCCCACTTACCACTTTCTGCATCTCTGTTGATTCTTTCTGAATTTCTCTTGCTTCTTTCTGCACCCCTCGTGCCTCTTTCTGCACCACTCGTGCCTCTTTCTGCACCCCTCATCCCTCTTTCTGCACTCCTCCTGCCTCTTTATGCACCCCTCTTCCCTCTTTCTGCACCCCTCCTCCCTCTTTCTGCACCTCTGTTCCTTCTTTCTGCACTTCTTTTGTTTCTTTCTGTACCTCTCTTGCTTCTTTCTGCACCCCTCTTGCCTCTTTCTCCATCCCTCTCCCCCCTTTCTGCATCTCTGTTTCTTCTTTCTGCACTTCTCTTGTTTTGTTCTCCACCCCTCTTCCCTCTTTCTGCACCTCTCACTTCTTTCTGCACCCCTTTTGCCTCTTTCTGCACCCCTCTTCCCTCTTTCTGCACCTCTGTTCTTTCTTTCTGCACTTCTTCTGTTTCTTTCTGCAGCTCTCTTGCTTCTTCCTGCACCCCTCTTGCTCTTTCTGCACCTCTCTTCCTTCTTTCTGCACTTCTTTTGTTTCTTTATGTACCTCTCACTTCTTTCTGCACCCATTTTGCCTCTTTCTGCACCCCTCTTACCTCTTTCTGCACCTCTGTTCTTTCTTTCTGTACTCCCCTGCCTCTTTCACACCCCTCTTCCCTCTTTGTACACCCCTTTTGCCTCTTTCAGCAACTCTGCTCCTTCTTTCTGCTCTTCTTTTCTTTATTTCTGCACCTCTTGCTTCTTTCTGCACCCCTTTTGCCTCTTTCTGCACCCTCCTTGCCTCTTTCTGCACCTCTGTTCCTTCTTTCTGCACTTCTTTTGTTTCTTTCTGCAGCCCTCCTGCTTCTTTCTGCACCCCCTTGCCTCTTTCTCCACCCCTCTTCCCTCTTTCTTCACCCCTGTTGCCTCTTTCTGCACCTCTGTTCCTTCTTTATGCACTTCTTTTGTTTCTTGCTGCACATCTCTTGCTTCTTTCTCCACCCCTCTTCCCTCTTTCTTCACCCCTGTTGCCTCTTTCTGCACCCCTCTTCCCTCTTTTTGCACCCCTCTTGCCTTTTTCTGCACCTCTGTTGCTTCTTTCTGCACCTCTCTTGCTTCTTTCTGTAGCACTCATGCTTCTTTCTGCACCCCTCTTCCATCTTTCTGCACTCCTCTTGCCTCTTTCTGCACCTCTCTTGCTTCTTTCTGCACCCCTGTTGCCACTTTCTCCAACCCTGTTCCTCTTTTTGCATCTCTGTTGCTTCTTCCTGCACTTCTCTTGCCTCTTTTTCCAACCCTCATCCCTCATTCTGCACCTCTGTTGCTTCTTTCTGCACTTCTCTTGCTTCTTTCTGCACCTCTGTCCCTTCTTTCTGCAACCCCTGTGCCTCTTTCTGCAACCCTTGTGCCTCCTGCTGCACCTTTGTTGCTTCTTTCTGCACTTCTTTTGTTTCTTTCTGCAACTCTTGCTTCTTTCTGCATGCCTCTTGCTTCTTTCTGCACCCCTCGTGCCTCTTTCACACCCCTCGTGCCTCTTTCACACCCCTCGTGCCTCTTTCACACCCCTCTTCCCTCTTTCTGCACCCCTCTTACCTCTTTCTGCACTTCTGTTCCTTCTTTCTGCACTTCTTTTGTTTGTTTCTGTCTGCACCTCTCTTGTTTCTTTCTGTATACCTCTTGCCTCTTTCTCCACCCCACTTCTTCCTTTCTGCATCTCTGTTGCTTCTTTCTGCATTTCTCTTGCTTCTTTCTGCACTCCTCATGCCTCTTTCTGCACCCCTCTTCCCTCTTTCTGCACCCCTCCTGCCTCTTTCTGCACCTCTGTTCCTTCTTTCGGCACTTCTTTTGTTTCTTTCTGCACCTCTCTTGCTTCTTTCTGCACCCCTCTTGCCTCTTTCTCAACCCCTCTTGCCCCTTTCTGCACGTCTGTTGCTTCTTTCTGCACCTCTTGCTTCTTTCTGCACCCCTCATCCCTCTTTCACACCCCTCTTCCCGCACCCCTTTTGCCTCTTTCTGCACCTCTGTTCCTTCTTTCCGCACCCTTTTTGCCTCTTTCTGCACCCCTCTTGCCTCTTTCTGCACCCCTCTTGCCTCTTTCTGCACCTCTGTTCCTTCTTTCTGCACTTCTGTTTCTTTCCACACCCCTTGCCTCTTTCTGCACCCTACGTGCCTCTTTATGCACCCCTCTTCCCTCTTTTTGCACCCCTCTTGCCTCTTTCTGCACCTCTGTTGCTTCTTTCTGCTCGCCTCTTGCTTCTTTCTGCATTCCTCGTGCCTCTTTCACACCCCTCTTCCCTCTTTGTGCACCCCTCTTGCCTATTTCTGCACCTCTGTTCCTTCTTTCTGCACTACTTTTCTTTCTTTCTGCACTTCTCAATTCTTTCTGCACCCCTTTTGCCTCTTTCTGCACCCCTGTTGCCTCTTTCTGCACCTTTGTTCTTTCTTTCTGCACTTCTTTTGTTTCTTTCTGCACACCCCTTGCTTCTTTCTGCACCCTACGTGCCTCTTTATGCACCCCTCTTGCCTCTTTCTGCACCTCTGTTCCTTCTTTCTGCACTTCTTTTCTTTCTTTATGCACCTTTTGCTTCTTTCTGCACCCCTTTTGCCTCTTTTTGCACCCCTCTTGCCTCTTTATGCACCTGTTGCTTCATTCTGCACTAATCTTGCTTCTTTCTGCACCTCTCTTGCTTCTTTCTGCATGACTCATGCTTCTTTATGCACCCCTCTTCCATCTTTCTGCACTCCTCTTGCCTCTTTCTGCACCTCTCTTGCTTCTTTCTGCACACCTCTTACCACTTTCTCCAACCCTGTTCCCCCTTTTTGCATCTCTGTTGCTTCTTTATGCTCTTCTCCTGCCTCTTTTTCCACCCCTCATCCCTCTTCCTGTACTTCTCTTGCTTCTTTCTGTACCTCTGTCCCTTCTTTCTGCAACCCTTGTGCCTCTTTCTGCAACCCTTGTGCCTCTTTCTGCACCCCTATTGCCTCTTTCTGCACTCCTCATGCCTCTTTCTGCACACCTCTTCCCTCTTCCTGCACCCCTCCTGCCTCTTTCTGCACCTCTGTTCCTTCTTTCTGCACTCCTTTTGTTTCTTTCTGTACCTCTCTTGCTTCTTTCTGCATTTCTCTTGCTTCTTTCTGCATCTCTCTTGCTTAGCTCTGTACCCCTCATGCTTCTTTCTGCACCCCTCAGCCCTCTTTCTGAACTCCTCATGCCTGTTTCTGCACCCCTCTTCCCTCTTTCTGCACCCCTCTTGCCTCTTTCTGCACCTCTGTTCCTTCTTTCTGAACTTCTTGTGTTTCTTTCCACACCCCCTTGCCTCTTCTCCACCCATCCACCGTCTTTCTGCACCCCTGTTGCCTCTTTCTGCACCCCTCTTGCCTCTTTCTGCACCTCTGTTGCTTCTCTCTGCACTCCTCTTGCTTCTTTCTGCATTCCTCGTGCCTCTTTCACACCCCTCTTCCCTCTTTGTGCACCCCTCTTGCCTCTTTCGGCACCGCTGTTCCTGCTTTCTGCACTTCTTTTCTTTTTGCACCCCTCACTTCTTTCTGCACCCCTTTTGCCGCTTTCTGTATTCCTGTTTTCTCTTTCTGCACCTCTGTTCCTTCTTTCTGCACTTCTTTTCTTTCTTTCTGCAGCTCTCTTGCTTCTTTTTGCACCCCCTTGCCTCTTTATCCACCCTCTTCCCTCTTTTTTCACCCCTGTTGCCTCTTTCTGCACCTCTGTTCCTTCTTTCTGCACTTCTTTTTTCTTGCTGCACATCTCTTGCTTCTTTTTGCACCTCTGTTCCTTCTTTCTGCACCTTTTGCTTCTTTCTGTACCCCTTTTACCTCTTTCTTTACCCCTGTTGCCTCTTTCTGCACCTCTGTTCCTTCTTTCTGCACCTCTTTTGTTTCTTTCTGCACCTCTCACTTCTTTCTGCACACCTTTTGCCTCTTTCTGCACCCCTCTTCCCTTTTTCTGCACCTCTGTTCTTTCTTTCTGCACTTCTTTTGTTTCTTTCTGCAGCTCTCTTGCTTCGTTTTGCACCCCCTTGCCTCTTTCTCCACCCATCCACCCTCTTGCGGCACCCTTGTTGCCTCTTTCTGCACCTCTGTTCTTTCTTTCTGCCTTCTTTTGTTTCTTTCTGCACATCTCTTGCTTCTTTCTGCACCCCACGTGCCTCTTTCTGCACCTCTCTTCCCTCTTTTTGCACCCCTCTTGCCTCTTTTGCACCTCTGTTGCTTCTTTCTGCACTCCTCTTGCTTCTTTCTGTACTCCCCCTGCCTCTTTCACACCCCTATTCCCTCTTTGTACACCCCTTTTTTCTCTTTCAGCACCTCTGCTCCTTCTTTCTGCACTTCTTTTCTTTCTTTCTGCACCTCTTGCTTCTTTCTGCACCCCTTTTGCCTCTTTCTGCATCCTCCTTGCCTCTTTCTGCACCTCTGTTCCTTCTTTCTGCACTTCTTTTGTTTCTTTCTGCAGCTCTTTTGCTTCTTTCTGCACCACCTTGCCTCTTTCTCCACCCCTCTTCCCTCTTTCTTCATCCCTGTTGCCTCTTTCTGGACCTCTGTTCCTTCTTTATGCACTTCTTTTGTTTCTTGCTGCGCATCTCTTGCTTCTTTCTCCACCCCTTGTGACTCTTTCTGCACCCCTCTTCCCTCTTTTTGCACCGCTCTCGCCTCTTTCTGTACCTCTGTTGCTTCTTTCTGCACTACTCTTGCTTCTTTATGCACCTCTCTTGCTTCTTTATGCACCCCTCTTGCCTCTTTCTCCACCCCTCTTCCCCCTTTCTGCATCTCTGTTGCTTCTTTCTGCACTTCTCTTGTTTTTTTCTCCAACCCTCTTTCCTCTTTCTGCACCTCTGTTGCTTTCTGCACCTCTCTTGCTTCTTTCTGCACCCCTCGTGCCTCTTTCACACCCCTCTTGCCGCACCCCGCTTGCTCTTTATGCACCTCTCTTCCTTCTTTCTGCACTTCTTTTGTTTCTTTCTGCATCTCTCACTTCTTTCTGCACCCCTTTTGCCTCTTTCTGCACACCTCTTCCCTCTTCCTGCACCTCTGTTCCATCTTTCTGCACTTCTTCTGTTTCTTTCTGCAGCTCTCTTGCTTCTTCCTACACCCCCTTGCCTCTTTCTCCACCCATCCACCCTCTTGCTGCACCCTTGTTGCCTCTTTCTGCAACTCGATTCTTTCTGTCTGCACTTCTTTTGTTTCTTTCTGCACATCTCTTGCTTCTTTCTGCACCCCACGTGCCTCTTTCTGCACCTCTCTTCCCTCTTTTTGCACCCCTCTTGCCTCTTTCTGCACCTCTGTTGCTTCTTTCTGCACTCCTCTTGCTTCTTTCTGTACTCCCCCTGCCTCTTTCACACCCCTCTTCCCTCTTTGTAGACCCCTTTTGCCTCTTTCAGCACCTCTGCTCCTTCTTTCTGCACTTCCTTTCTTTCTTTCTGCAGCTCTCTTGCTTGTTTCTGCACCCCTTTGCCTCTTTCTCCACCCCTCTTCCCTCTTTCTTCACCCCTGTTGCCTCTTTCTGCACCTCTGTTCCTTCTTTATGCACTTCTTTTGTTTCTTGCTGCAGATCTCTTGCTTCTTTCTCCACCCCTCGTGCCTCTTTTTGCACCCCTCTTCCCTCTTTTTGCACCCCTCTTGCCTTTTTCTGCACCTCTGTTGCTTCTTTCTGCACTCCTCTTGCCTCTTTCTGCACCTCTCTTGCTTCTTTCTGCACCCCTCTTGCCACTTTCTCCAACCCTGTTTCTCTTTTTGCATCTCTGTTGCTTCTTCCTGCACTTCTCTTGCCTCTTTTTCCACCCCTCATCCCTCGTTCTGCACCTCTGTTGCTTCTTTCTGCACTTCTCTTGCTTCTTTCTGCACCTCTGTCCCTTCTTTCTGCAAACCTTGTGCCTCTTTCTGCACCCCTCTTCCCTCTTTCTGCCCCCCTCTTGCCTCTTTCTGCACCTCTGTTCCTTCTTTCTGCACTTCTTTTGTTTTTTCTGCAGCTCTCTTGCTTCTTTCTGCACTCCCTTGCCTCTGTATCCACCCTCTTCCCTCTTATTGCACCCCTCTTGCATCTTTCTGCACCTCTGTTCCTTCTTTCTGCACTTTTTTTCTTTCTTTATGCACCTTTTGCTTTTTTCTGCACCCCTTTTGCCTCGTTTTGCACCCCTCTTGCCTCTTTCTGCACCTCTGTTGCTTCTTTCTGCACTAATCTTGCTTCTTTCTGCACCTCTCTTGCTTCTTTCTGCATGACTAATTCTTCTACATGCACCCCTCTTCCATCTTTCTGCACTCCTCTTGCCTCTTTCTGCACCTCTCTTGCTTCTTTCTGCACACCTCTTGCCACTTTCTACAACCCTGTTCCCCTTTTTTGCATCTCTGTTGCTTCTTTCTGCTCTTCTCTTTTTCCACCCCTCATCCCTCTTTCTGTACTTCTCTTGCTTCTTTCTGCACCTCTGTCCCTTCTTTCTGCAACCCGTGTGCCTCTTTCTGCAACCCTTGTGCCTCTTTCTGCACCCCTCTTGCCTCTTTCTGCACCCCTCTTGTCTCTTTCTGCACCTCTGTTCTCTCTTTCTGCACTTCTTTTGTTTCTTTCTGCAACTCTCTTGCTTCTTTCTGCACCCCTCGTGCCTATTTCACACCCCTCTTCCCTCTTTCTGCACCCCTTTTACCTCTTAATGCACATCTGTTCCTTCTTTCTGCACTTCTTTAATTTCTTTCTGCACCTCTCTTGTTTCTGTATCCCTCTTGCCTCTTTCTCCATCCCACTTCCCCCTTTCTGCACCCCTCCTGTCTCTTTCTGCACCTCTGTTCCTTCTTTCTGCACTTCTTTTGTTTCTTTCTGCACCTCTCTTGCTTCTTTCTGCACCCCTCCTGCCTCTTTCTCCACCCCTCTTCCCCCTTTCTGCACCTCTGATGCTTCTTTCTGCACCCCTCTTCTCTCTTTCACACCCCTCTTCCTGCACCCCTTTTGCCTCTTTCTGCACCTCTGTTCCTTCTTTCTGCACCCCTCTTGCCTCTTTCTGCACCTCTGTTCCTTCTTTCTGCACTTCTTCTGTTTCTTTCCATACCCCCTTGCCTCTTCTCTACCATCCACCATCTTTCTGCACCCCTGTTGCCTCTTTCTGCACCTCTATTCTTTCTTTCTGCACTTCTTTGATTCTTTCTGACCATCTCTTGCTTCTTTCTGCACCCCACGTTCTTCTTTTTGCACCCCTCTTGCCTCTTTCTGCACCTCTGTTGCTTCTTTCTGCACTCCTCTTCCTTCTTTCTGCATTCCTCGTGCCTCTTTCACACCCCTCTTCCCTCTTTGTGCACCCCTCTTGCCTCTTTCGGCACCTCTGTTCCTTCTTTCTGCACTTCTTTTCTTTCTTTGTGCACCTCTCACTTCTTTCTGCACCCCTTTTGCCGCTTTCTGTACACCTGTTTTCTCTTTCTGCACCTCTGTTCCTTCTTTATGTACTTCTTTTGTTTCTTTCTGCAGCTCTCTTGCTTCTTTTTGCACCCCCTTGCCTCTTTATCCACCCTCTTCCCTCTTTTTTCACCCCTGTTGCCTCTTTCTGCACCTCTGTTCCTTCTTTCTGTACTTCTTTTTTCTTGCTGCATATCTCTTACTTCTTTCTGCACCCCTTGTGCCTCTTTCTGCACCCCTCTTCCCTATTTTTGCACCCCTTTTACCTCTTTCTGCACCCTCTTGCGTCTTTCTGCACCTCTGTTCCTTCTTTATGCACTTGTTTTGTTTTCTTTCTGCAGCTCTCTTGCTTCTTTCTGCACCCCCTTGCCTCTTTCTCCACCCTTCTTCCCTCTTTCTTTACCCCTGTTGCCTCTGTCTGCACCTCTGTTCCTTCATTCTGCACTTCTTTTTTCTTGCTGCACATCTCTTGCTTCTTTCTGGACCCCTCTTTTTGTACCCCTCTTCCCCCTTTCTGCATCTCTGTTGCTTCTTTCTGCACTTCTCTTGTTTTTTTCTCCACCCCTCTTTCCTCTTTCTGCACCTCTGTTGCTTTCTGCACCTCTCTTGCTTCTTTCTGCACCCCTCGTGCCTCTTTCACACCCCTCTTGCCGCACCCCGCTTGCTCTTTATGCACCTCTCTTCCTTCTTTCTGCACTTCTTTTGTTTCTTTCTGCATCTCTCACTTCTTTCTGCACCCCTTTTGCCTCTTTCTGCACACCTCTTCCCTCTTCCTGCACCTCTGTTCCATCTTTCTGCACTTCTTCTGTTTCTTTCTGCAGCTCTCTTGCTTCTTCCTACACCCCCTTGCCTCTTTCTCCACCCATCCACCCTCTTGCTGCACCCTTGTTGCCTCTTTCTGCAACTCAATTCTTTCTGTCTGCACTTCTTTTGTTTCTTTCTGCACATCTCTTGCTTCTTTCTGCACCCCACGTGCCTCTTTCTGCACCTCTCTTCCCTCTTTTTGCACCCCTCTTGCCTCTTTCTGCACCTCTGTTGCTTCTTTCTGCACTCCTCTTGCTTCTTTCTGTACTCCCCCTGCCTCTTTCACACCCCTCTTCCCTCTTTGTAGACCCCTTTTGCCTCTTTCAGCACCTCTGCTCCTTCTTTCTGCACTTCCTTTCTTTCTTTCTGCAGCTCTCTTGCTTGTTTCTGCACCCCTTTGCCTCTTTCTCCACCCCTCTTCCCTCTTTCTTCACCCCTGTTGCCTCTTTCTGCACCTCTGTTCCTTCTTTCTGCACTTCTTTTGTTTCTTGCTGCAGATCTCTTGCTTCTTTCTCCACCCCTTGTGCCTCTTTTTGCACCCCTCTTCCCTCTTTTTGCACCCCTCTTGCCTTTTTCTGCACCTCTGTTGCTTCTTTCTGCACTCCTCTTGCCTCTTTCTGCACCTCTCTTGCTTCTTTCTGCACCCCTCTTGCCACTTTCTCCAACCCTGTTTCTCTTTTTGCATCTCTGTTGCTTCTTCCTGCACTTCTCTTGCCTCTTTTTTCACCCCTCATCCCTCGTTCTGCACCTCTGTTGCTTCTTTCTGCACTTCTCTTGCTTCTTTCTGCACCTCTGTCCCTTCTTTCTGCAAACCTTGTGCCTCTTTCTGCACCCCTCTTCCCTCTTTCTGCCCCCCTCTTGCCTCTTTCTGCACCTCTGTTCCTTCTTTCTGCACTTCTTTTGTTTTTTCTGCAGCTCTCTTGCTTCTTTCTGCACTCCCTTGCCTCTGTATCCACCCTCTTCCCTCTTATTGCACCACTCTTGCATCTTTCTGCACCTCTGTTCCTTCTTGCTGCACTTTTTTTCTTTCTTTATGCACCTTTTGCTTTTTTCTGCACCCCTATAGCCTCGTTTTGCACCCCTCTTGCCTCTTTCTGCACCTCTGTTGCTTCTTTCTGCACTAATCTTGCTTCTTTCTGCACCTCTCTTGCTTCTTTCTGCATGACTAATTCTTCTACATGCACCCCTCTTCCATCTTTCTGCACTCCTCTTGACTCTTTCTGCACCTCTCTTGCGTCTTTCTGCACACCTCTTGCCACTTTCTCCAACCCTGTTCCGCTTTTTTGCATCTCTGTTGCTTCTTTCTGCTCTTCTCTTTTTCCACCCCTCACCCCTCATCCCTCTTTCTGTACTTCTCTTGCTTCTTTCTGCACCTCTGTCCCTTCTTTCTGCAACCCGTGTGCCTCTTTCTGCAACCCTTGTGCCTCTTTCTGCACCCCTCTTGCCTCTTTCTGCACCCCTCTTGTCTCTTTCTGCACCTCTGTTCTCTCTTTCTGCACTTCTTTTGTTTCTTTCTGCAACTCTCTTGCTTCTTTCTGCACCCCTCGTGCCTATTTCACACCCCTCTTCCCTCTTTCTGCACCCCTTTTACCTCTTAATGCACATCTGTTCCTTCTTTCTGCACTTCTTTAATTTCTTTCTGCACCTCTCTTGTTTCTGTATCCCTCTTGCCTCTTTCTCCACCCCACTTCCCCCTTTCTGCATCTCTGTTGCTTCTTCCTGCATTTCTCTTGCTTCTTTCTGCATCTCTCTTGCTTAGTTCTGTACCCCTCGTGCTTCTTTCTGCACCCCTCATCCCTCTTTCTGCACCCCTCCTTTCTCTTTCTGCACCTCTGTTCCTTCTTTCTGCACTTCTTTTGTTTCTTTCTGCACCTCTCTTGCTTCTTTCTGCACCCCTCCTGCCTCTTTCTCCACCCCTCTTCCCCCTTTCTGCACCTCTGTTGCTTCTTTATGCACCCCTCTTCTCTCTTTCACACCCTCTTCCTGCACCCCTTTTGCCTCTTTCTGCACCTCTGTTCCTTCTTTCTGCACCCCTCTCGCCTCTTTCTGCACCTCTGTTCCTTCTTTCTGCACTTCTTCTGTTTCTTTCCATACCCCCTTGCCTCTTCTCTACCATCCACCGTCTTTCTGCACCCCTGTTGCCTCTTTCTGCACCTCTGTTCTTTCTTTCTGCACTTCTTTGATTCTTTCTGCACATCTCTTGCTTCTTTCTGCACCCCACGTTCCTCTTTTTGCACCCCTCTTGCCTCTTTCTGCACCTCTGTTGCTTCTTTCTGCACTCCTCTTCCTTCTTTCTGCATTCCTCGTGCCTCTTTCACACCCCTCTTCCCTCTTTGTGCACCCCTCTTGCCTCTTTCGGCACCTCTGTTCCTTCTTTCTGCACTTCTTTTCTTTCTTTGTGCACCTCTCACTTCTTTCTGCACCCCTTTTGCCGCTTTCTGTACACCTGTTTTCTCTTTCTGCACCTCTGTTCCTTCTTTATGTACTTCTTTTGTTTCTTTCTGCAGCTCTCTTGCTTCTTTTTGCACCCCCTTGCCTCTTTATCCACCCTCTTCCCTCTTTTTTCACCCCTGTTGCCTCTTTCTGCACCTCTGTTCCTTCTTTCTGTACTTCTTTTTTCTTGCTGCATATCTCTTACTTCTTTCTGCACCCCTTGTGCCTCTTTCTGCACCCCTCTTCCCTATTTTTGCACCCCTTTTACCTCTTTCTGCACCCTCTTGCGTCTTTCTGCACCTCTGTTCCTTCTTTATGCACTTGTTTTGTTTTCTTTCTGCAGCTCTCTTGCTTCTTTCTGCACCCCTTGCCTCTTTCTCCACCCTTCTTCCCTCTTTCTTTACCCCTGTTGCCTCTGTCTGCACCTCTATTCCTTCATTCTGCACTTCTTTTTTCTTGCTGCACATCTCTTGCTTCTTTCTGCACCCCTCTTTTTGTACCCCTCTTCCCCCTTTCTGCATCTCTGTTGCTTCTTTCTGCACTTCTCTTGTTTTTTTCTCCACCCCTCTTTCCTCTTTCTGCACCTCTGTTGCTTTCTGCACCTCTCTTGCTTCTTTCTGCACCCCTCGTGCCTCTTTCACACCCCTCTTGCCGCACCCCGCTTGCTCTTTATGCACCTCTCTTCCTTCTTTCTGCACTTCTTTTGTTTCTTTCTGCATCTCTCACTTCTTTCTGCACCCCTTTTGCCTCTTTCTGCACACCTCTTCCCTCTTCCTGCACCTCTGTTCCATCTTTCTGCACTTCTTCTGTTTCTTTCTGCAGCTCTCTTGCTTCTTCCTACACCCCCTTGCCTCTTTCTCCACCCATCCACCCTCTTGCTGCACCCTTGTTGCCTCTTTCTGCAACTCGATTCTTTCTGTCTGCACTTCTTTTGTTTCTTTCTGCACATCTCTTGCTTCTTTCTGCACCCCACGTGCCTCTTTCTGCACCTCTCTTCCCTCTTTTTGCACCCCTCTTGCCTCTTTCTGCACCTCTGTTGCTTCTTTCTGCACTCCTCTTGCTTCTTTCTGTACTCCCCCTGCCTCTTTCACACCCCTCTTCCCTCTTTGTAGACCCCTTTTGCCTCTTTCAGCACCTCTGCTCCTTCTTTCTGCACTTCCTTTCTTTCTTTCTGCAGCTCTCTTGCTTGTTTCTGCACCCCTTTGCCTCTTTCTCCACCCCTTCTTCCCTCTTTCTTCGCCCCTGTTGCCTCTTTCTGCACCTCTGTTCCTTCTTTATGCACTTCTTTTGTTTCTTGCTGCAGATCTCTTGCTTCTTTCTCCACCCCTCGTGCCTCTTTTTGCACCCCTCTTCCCTCTTTTTGCACCCCTCTTGCCTTTTTCTGCACCTCTGTTGCTTCTTTCTGCACTCCTCTTGCCTCTTTCTGCACCTCTCTTGCTTCTTTCTGCACCCCTCTTGCCACTTTCTCCAACCCTGTTTCTCTTTTTGCATCTCTGTTGCTTCTTCCTGCACTTCTCTTGCCTCTTTTTCCACCCCTCATCCCTCGTTCTGCACCTCTGTTGCTTCTTTCTGCACTTCTCTGGCTTCTTTCTGCACCTCTGTCCCTTCTTTCTGCAAACCTTGTGCCTCTTTCTGCACCCCTCTTCCCTCTTTCTGCCCCCCTCTTGCCTCTTTCTGCACCTCTGTTCCTTCTTTCTGCACTTCTTTTGTTTTTTCTGCAGCTCTCTTGCTTCTTTCTGCACTCCCTTGCCTCTGTATCAACCCTCTTCCCTCTTATTGCACCCCTCTTGCATCTTTCTGCACCTCTGTTCCTTCTTTCTGCACTTTTTTTCTTTCTTTATGCACCTTTTGCTTTTTTCTGCACCCCTTTTGCCTCGTTTTGCACCCCTCTTGCCTTTTTCTGCACCTCTGTTGCTTCTTTCTGCACCTCTCTTGCTTCTTTCTGCATGACTAATTCTTCTACATGCACCCCTCTTCCATCTTTCTGCACTCCTCTTGCCTCTTTCTGCCCCCCTCTTGCCTCTTTCTTCCCCCCTCTTGCCTCTTTCTGCACCTCTGTTCCTTCTTTCTGCACCTCTGTTCCTTCTTTCTGCACCTCTCTTGCTTCTTTCTGCATGACTAATTCTTCTACATGCACCCCTCTTCCATCTTTCTGCAAACCTTGTGCCTCTTTCTGCACCCCTCTTCCCTCTTTCTGCCCCCCTCTTGCCTCTTTCTGCACCTCTGTTCCTTCTTTCTGCACTTTTTTTCTTTCTTTATGCACCTTTTGCTTTTTTCTGCACCCCTTTTGCCTCGTTTTGCACCCCTCTTGCCTCTTTCTGCACCTCTGTTGCTTCTTTCTGCACTAATCTTGCTTCTTTCTGCACCTCTCTTGCTTCTTTCTGCATGACTAATTCTTCTACATGCACCCCTCTTCCATCTTTCTGCACTCCTCTTGCCTCTTTCTGCACCTCTCTTGCTTCTTTCTGCACACCTCTTGCCATTTTCTCCAACCCTGTTCCCCTTTTTTGCATCTCTGTTGCTTCTTTCTGCTCTTCTCTTTTTCCACCCCTCACCCCTCATCCCTCTTTCTGTACTTCTCTTGCTTCTTTCTGCACCTCTGTCCCTTCTTTCTGCAACCCTTGTGCCTCTTTCTGCAACCCTTGTGCCTCTTTCTGCACCCCTCTTGCCTCTTTCTGCACCCCTCTTGTCTCTTTCTGCACCTCTGTTCTCTCTTTCTGCACTTCTTTTGTTTCTTTCTGCAACTCTCTTGCTTCTTTCTGCACCCCTCGTGCCTATTTCACACCCCTCTTTCCTCTTTCTGCACCCCTTTTACCTCTTAATGCACATCTGTTCCTTCTTTCTGCACTTCTTTAATTTCTTTCTGCACCTCTCTTGTTTCTGTATCCCTCTTGCCTCTTTCTCCACCCCACTTCCCCCTTTCTGCATCTCTGTTGCTTCTTCCTGCATTTCTCTTGCTTCTTTCTGCATCTCTCTTGCTTAGTTCTGTACCCCTCGTGCTTCTTTCTGCACCCCTCATCCCTCTTTCTGCACCCCTCCTGTCTCTTTCTGCACCTCTGTTCCTTCTTTCTGCACTTCTTTTGTTTCTTTCTGCACCTCTCTTGCTTCTTTCTGCACCCCTCCTGCCTCTTTCTCCACCCCTCTTCCCCCTTTCTGCACCTCTGTTGCTTCTTTCTGCACCCCTCTTCTCTCTTTCACACCCCTCTTCCTGCACCCCTTTTGCCTCTTTCTGCACCTCTGTTCCTTCTTTCTGCACCCCCTCTTGCCTCTTTCTGCACCTCTGTTCCTTCTTTCTGCACTTCTTCTGTTTCTTTCCATACCCCCTTGCCTCTTCTCTACCATCCACCGTCTTTCTGCACCCCTGTTGCCTCTTTCTGCATCTCTGTTCTTTCTTTCTGCACTTCTTTGATTCTTTCTGCACATCTCTTGCTTCTTTCTGCACCCCACGTTCCTCTTTTTGCACCCCTCTTGCCTCTTTCTGCACCTCTGTTGCTTCTTTCTGCACTCCTCTTCCTTCTTTCTACATTCCTCGTGCCTCTTTCACACCCCTCTTCCCTCTTTGTGCACCCCTCTTGCCTCTTTCGGCACCTCTGTTCCTTCTTTCTGCACTTCTTTTCTTTCTTTGTGCACCTCTCACTTCTTTCTGCACCCCTTTTGCCGCTTTCTGTACACCTGTTTTCTCTTTCTGCACCTCTGTTCCTTCTTTATGTACTTCTTTTGTTTCTTTCTGCAGCTCTCTTGCTTCTTTTTGCACCCCCTTGCCTCTTTATCCACCCTCTTCCCTCTTTTTTCACCCCTGTTGCCTCTTTCTGCACCTCTGTTCCTTCTTTCTGTACTTCTTTTTTCTTGCTGCACATCTCTTACTTCTTTCTGCACCCCTTGTGCCTCTTTCTGCACCCCTCTTCCCTATTTTTGCACCCCTTTTACCTCTTTCTGCACCCTCTTGCGTCTTTCTGCACCTCTGTTCCTTCTTTCTGCACTTGTTTTGTTTTCTTTCTGCAGCTCTCTTGCTTCTTGCTGCACCCCTTTGCCTCTTTCTCCACCCTTCTTCCCTCTTTCTTTACCCCTGTTGCCTCTGTCTGCACCTCTGTTCCTTCATTCTGCACTTCTTTTTTCTTGCTGCACATCTCTTGCTTCTTTCTGCACCCCTTGTGCCTCTTTCTGCACCCCTCTTTTTGTACCCCTCTTGCCTCTTTCTGCACCTCTGTTGCTTCTTTCTCTACTACTCTTGCTTCTTTCTGCACCTCTCTTGCTTTTCTGCACCATTCGTGCTTCTTTCTGCACCCCTCTTCCCTCTTTCTGCACCCCTCTTTCCTCTTTCTGCATCTCTGTTCCTTCTTTCTGCTCTTCTTTTATTTCTTTCTGCACCACTCTTGCTTCTTTCTGCACCCCTTTGCCATGTTCTCCACCCCTGTTCCCTGTTTTTGCATCTCTGTTGCTTCTTTCTGCACTCTTCTTGCCTCTTTCTCCACCCCTCATCCCTCTTTCTGCACCTCTGTTACTTCTTTCTGTACTTCTCTTGCTTCTGTCGGCACCTCTGTCCCTTCTTTCTGCAACCATTGTGCCTCTTTCTGCACCCCTTTCCCTCTTTCTGCTCCCCTCTTGCCTCTTTCTGCACCTCTGTTCCTTCTTTCGGCACTTCTTTTGTTTTTTTCTGCAACTCTCTTCCTTCTTTTTGTATCTCTCTTGACTGTATCTCCACCCCACTTCCCCCTTTCTGCATCTCTGTTGCTTCAAAATGCACTTCTTTCTGTACCCCTCATGCCTCTTTCTGCACCCCTATTGCCTCTTTATGCACCCCTATTGCCTCTTTCTGCACTTCTTTTGTTTTTTTCTGCAACTCTCTTCCTTCTTTTTGTAACTCTCTTGACTGTATCTCCACCCCTCATCCCCCTTTTTTCATCTCTGTTCCTTCTTTCTGCACTTCGCTTGCCTCTTTCTCTGGCCCTCATCCATCTTTCTGCACCTCTGTTACTTCTTTCTGCACTTCTCTTGCTGATTTTTGCACCTCTCTTTCTTCTTTCTAGACTCCTCATGCCTCTTTCTGCACCCCTCTTCCCTCTTTCTGCACCCCTCTTGCCTCTTTCTGAACCACTGTTCCTTCTTTCTGTACTTCTTTTGTTTTTTCTGCAGGTCTTTTGCTTCTTTCTGCACCCCTCGTGCCTCTTTCTCCACCCCTCTTCCCTCTTTTTGCACCCCTCTTGCCTCTTTCTGCACCTCAGTTGCTTCTTTCTGCACTCCTCTTGCTTCTTTCTCCACCTCTCTTGCTTCTTTCCGCACCTCTTTTGCCTCTTTCCGTGCCCCTCATCCCTCTTTCTGCAGCTCTCTTGCTTCTTTCTGCACCCATCTTGCCACTTTCTCCACCCCTCATCCCTCTTTCTGCACCTCTCTTGCTTCTTTCTGCACCCCTCTTGCCACTTTCTCCACCCGTTCCCCCTTTTTGCATCTCAGTTGCTTCTTTCTGCACTTCTCTTGCCTCTTTCTCCACCCCTCATCGCTCTTTCTGCACCTCTGTTGCTTCTTTCTGCACTTCTCTTGCTTCTTTCTGCACCTCTGTCCCTTCTTTCTGCAACCCTTGTGCCTCTTTCTGCACCCCTCTTCCCTCTTTCTGCACCCCTCTTGCCTATTTCCTGCTTTCTGCGCTTCTTTTGTTTCTTTCTACAACTCTCTTGCTTCTTTCTGCACGCCTCTTGCTTCTTTCTGCACCCCTCATGCCTCTTTCACACCCCTCTTCCCTCTTTCTGCACCCCTGTTCCTTCTTTCTGCACTTCTTTTGTTTTTTTCTGCACCTCTCTTGTTTCTTTCTGTATCCCTCTTGCCTCTTTCTCCATCCCACTTACCACTTTCTGCATCTCTTTTGCTTCTTTCTGCATTTCTCTTGCTTCTTTCTGCATCTCTCTTGCTTCTTTCTGCACCCCTTGAGCCTCTTTCTGCACCCCTCATCCCTCTTTCTGCACTCCTCTTGCCTCTTTCTGCACCCCTCTTCCCTCTTTCTGCACCCCTCCTGCCTCTTTCTGCACCTTTGTTCCTTCTTTCTCCACTTCTTTTATTTCTTTCTGCACCTCTCTTGCTTCTTTCTGCACCCCTCTTGCCTCTTTCTCCACCCCCTTCCCCCTTTTTGCATCTCTGTTGCTTCTTTCTGCACTTCTCTTGTTTTTTTCTCCACCCCTCTTCCCTCTTTCTGCACCTCTGTTGCTTTCTGCACCTCTCTTGCTTTTTTCAGCAGCCCTTGTGCCTCTTTCACACCCCTCTTCCCGCACCCCTCTTGCCTCTTTCTGCACCTCTCTTTCTTCTTTCTGCACTTCTTTTGTTTCTTTCTGCGCCTCTCACTTCTTTCTGCACCCCTTTTGCCTCTTTCGGCACCCCTCTTCCCAGACCTCTGTTCCTTCTTTCTGCACCTGTTTCTTTCTGCAGCTCTCTTGCGTCTTCCTGTACCCCCTTGCCTCTTTCTCCACCCATCCACCCTCTTGCTGCACCCCTGTTGCCTCTTTCTGCACCTCTGTTATTTCTTTCTACACTTTTGTTTCTTTCTGAAGATCTCTTGCTTCTTTCTGCACCCCACGTGCCTCTTTCTGCACCTCTCTTCCCTCTTTTTGCACCCCTCTGGCCTCTTTCTGCGCCTCTGTTGCTTCTTTCTGCACTCCTCTTGCTTCTTTCCTTTCTGTACTCCCCCTGCCTCTTTCACACCCCTCTTCCCTCTTGGTACACCCCTTTTGCCTCTTTCAGCACCTCTGATCCTTCTTTCTGCATTTCTTTTCTTTCTATCTGCACCTCTTGCTTCTTTCTGCACCCCTTTTGCCTTTTTATGCACCCTCCTTGCCTCTTTCTGCACCTCTGTCCCTTCTTTCTGCACTTCTTTTGTTTCTTTCTGCACCTCTCTTGCGTCTTTCTGCACTTTTCTTGCCTCTTTCTCCACCCCTCATCCCTCTTTCTGCACCTCTGTTGCTTCTTTCTGTACTTCTCTTGCTTCTTTCTGCACCTCTGTCCCTTCTTTCTGCAAACCTTGTGCCTCTTTCTGCACCCCTCTTTCCTTTTTCTGCACCCCTCTTGCCTCTTTCTGCACCTCTGTTCCTTCTTTCTGCACTTCTTTTGTTTCTTTCTGTACCTCTATTTTTCTTTCTGTATCCCTCTTGCCTCTTTCTCCATCCCACTTCCCCCTTTCTGCATCTCTGTTGCTTCTTTCTGCATTTCTCTTGCTTAGTTCTGCATCTCTCGCTTCTTTCTGTACCCCTTGTACCTCTTTCTGCACCCCTCATCCCTCTTTCTGCACTCCTCTTACCTCTTTCTGCCCCTCTGTTGCATCTTTCTGCCCTTCTTTTGTTTCTTTCTGCACCCCTTTTACCTCTTTCTGCACCCCTCTTGTGTCTTTCTGCACCTCTGTTCCTTCTTTATGGACTTGTTTTGTTTTCTTTCTGCAGCTCTCTTTCTTCTTTCTGCACCCCCTTGCCTCTTTCTCCACCCCTCTTCCCTCTTTCTTTACCCCTGTTGCCTCTTTCTGCACCTCTGTTCCTTCTTTCTGCACTTCTTTTTTCTTGATGCACATCTCTTGCTTCTTTCTGCACCCCTTGTGCCTCTTTCTGCACCCCTCTTTTTGCACCCCGCTTGCCTCTTTCTGCACCTCTGTTGCTTCTTTCTCTACTACTCTTGCTTCTTTCTGCACCTCTCTTGCTTTTCTGCACCATTCGTTCTTCTTTCTGCACCCCTCTTTCCTCTTTCTGCACCCCTCTTGCCTCTTTCTACACCTCTGTTCCTTCTTTCTGCTCTTCTTTTGTTTCTTTCCGCACCACTCTTGCTTCTTTCTGCACCCCTTTGCCATGTTCTCCACCCCTGTTCCCTGTTTTTGCATCTCTGTTGCTTCTTTCTGCACTCCTCTTGCCTCTTTCTGCACCCCTTTCCCCCTTTCTGCTCCCCTCTTGCCTCTTTCTGCACCTCTGTTCCTTCTTTCTGCACTTCTTTTGTTTCTTTCTGCAACTCTCTTGCTTCTTTTTGTATCTCTCTTGACTGTATGTCCACCCCACTTCCCCCTTTCTGCATCTCTGTTGCTTTGATATGCACTTCTCTTGCTTCTTTCTGCACCTCTCTTGCTTCTTTCTGCACCCCTCGTGCCTCTTTCTGCACCCCTATTGCCTCTTTATGCACCCCTATTGCCTCTTTCTGCACTTCTTTTGTTTCTTTCTGCACGTCTCTTGCCTCTTTCTCCACCCCTCTTCCCCCTTTTTTCATCTTTGTTCCTTCTTTCTGCACTTCGCTTGCCTCTTTCTCTGCCCCTCATCCATCTTTCTCCACCTCTGTTACTTCTTTCTGCATTTCTCTTGCTGATTTCTGCACCTCTCTTTCTTCTTTCTAGACTCCTCGTGCCTCTTTCTGCACCCCTCTTCCCTCTTTCTGCACCCCTCTTGCCTCTTTCTGAACCACTGTTCCTTCTTTCTGTACTTCTTTTGTTTTTTCTGCATGTCTTTTGCTTCTTTCTGCACCCCTCGTGCCTCTTTCTGCACCCCTCGTTCCTCTTTCTGCACCCCTCTTCCCTCTTTTTGCACCCCTCGTGCCTCTTTCTGCACCTCAGTTGCTTCTTTCTGCACTCCTCTTGCTTCTTTCTACACCTCTCTTGCTTCTTTCTGCACCTCTTTCCGCGCCCCTCATCCCTTTTTCTGCACCTCTCTTGCTTCTTTCTGCACCAATCTTGCCACTTTCTCCGCCCCTCATCCCTCTTTCTGCACCTCTCTTGCTTCTTTCTGCACCCCTCTTGCCACTTTCTCCACCCCTGTTCCCCCTTTTTGCATCTCAGTTGCTTCTTTCTGTACTTCTCTTGCCTCTTTCTCCACCCCTCATCCCTCTTTCTGCACCTCTGTTGCTTCTTTCTGCACTTCTCTTGCTTCTTTCTGCACCTCTGTCCCTTCTTTCTGCAACCCTTGTGCCTCTTTCTGCACCCCTCTTCCCTCTTTCCTCTTTCTGCACCTCTGTTCCTTCTTTCTGCGCTTCTTTTGTTTCTTTCTACAACTCTCTTGCTTCCTTCTGCACGCCTCTTGCTTCTTTCTGCATCCCTCATGCCTCTTTCACACCCCTCTTCCCTCTTTCTGCACCCGTTCCTTCTTTCTGCACGTCTTTTGTTTCTTTCTGCACCTCTCGTTTCTTTCTGTATCCCTCTTGCCTCTTTCTCCATCCCACTCACCACTTTCTGCATCTCTGTTGCTTCTTTCTGCATTCCTCTTGCTTCTTTCTGCATCTCTCTTGCTTCTTTCTGCACCTCTAGTGCTTCTTTCTGCACCCCTCATCCCTCTTTCTGCACTCCTCTTGCCTCTTTCTGTACCCCTCTTCCCTCTTTCTGCACCCCTCCTGCCTCTTTCTGCACTTCTGTTCCTTCTCTCTGCACTTCTTTTATTTCTTTCTGTACCTCTCTTGCTTCTTTCTGCACCCCTCTTGCCTCTTTCTCCACCCCTCTTCCCCCTTTTTGCATCTCTGTTGCTTCTTTCTGCACTTCTCTTGTTTTTTTCTCCACCCCTCTTCCCTCTTTCTGCACCTCTGTTGCTTTCTGCACCTCTCTTGCTTCTTTCAGCACCCCTCGTGCCTCTTTCACACCCCTCTTCCCGCACCCCTCTTGCCTCTTTCTGCACCTCTCTTCCTTCTTTCTGCACTTCTTTTGTTTCTTTCTGCGCCTCTCACTTCTTTATGCACCCCTTTTGCCTCTTTCTGCACCCCTCTTCCCGCACCTCTGTTCCTTCTTTCTGCACTTCTTCTGTTTCTTTCTGCAGCTCTCTTGCTTCTTCCTGCACCCCCTTGCCTCTCTCTCCACCCATCCACGCTCTTGCTGCACCCCTGTTGCCTCTTTCTGCACCTCTGTTCTTTCTTTCTGCACTTCTTTTGTTTCTTTCTGCAGATCTCTTGCTTCTTTCTGCACCCCACGTGCCTCTTTCTGCACCTCTCTTCCCTCCTTTTGCACCCCTCTTGCCTCTTTCTGCACCTCTGTTGCTTCTTTCTACACTCCTCTTGCTTCTTTCTGTGCTCCCCCTGCCTCTTTCACACCCCTCTTCCCTCTTTGTACACCCTTTTGCCTCTTTCAGCACCTCTGATCCTTCTTTCTGCATTTCTTTTCTTTCTTTCTGCACCTCTTGCTTCTTTCTGTACCCCTTTTGCCTTTTTTATGCACCCTCCTTGCCTCTTTCTGCACCTCTGTTCCTTCTTTCTGCACTTCTTTTGTTTCTTTCTGCACCTCTCTTGCGTCTTTCTGCACTTTTCTTGCCTCTTTCTCCACCCCTCATCCCTCTTTCTGCACCTCTGTTGCTTCTTTCTGTACTTCTCTTGCTTCTTTCTGCACCTCTGTCCCTTCTTTCTGCAAACCTTGTGCCTCTTTCTGCACCCCTCTTTCTGCACCCCTCTTGCCTCTTTCTGCACCTCTGTTCCTTCTTTCTGCACTTCTTTTGTTTCTTTCTGCACCTCTCTTGCGTCTTTCTACACTCTTCTTGCCTCTTTCTCCACCCCTCATCCCTCTTTCTGCACCTCTGTTGCTTCTTTCTGTACTTCTCTTGCTTCTTTCTGCAACCTCTGTCCCTTCTTTCTGCAAAGCTTATGCCTCTTTCTGCACCCCTCTTCCCTCTTTCTGCACCCCTCTTGCCTCTTTCTGCACCTCTGTTCCTTCTTTCTGCACTTCTTTTGTTTCTTTCTGCACCTCTCTTGTTTCTTTCTGTATCCCTCTTGCCTCTTTCTCCATCCCACTTCCCCCTTTCTGCATCTCTGTTGCTTCTTTTCTGCATTTCTCTTGCTTCATTCTGCATCTCTCTTGCTTCTTTCTGTACCCCTTGTACCTCTTTCTGCACCCCTCATCCCTCTTTCTGCACTCCTCTTACCTCTTTCTGCCCTTCTGTTGCTTCTTTCTGCCCTTCTTTTGTTTCTTTCTGCACCCCTCTTGCCTCTTTCTGCACCTCTGTTCCTTCTTTCTGCACTTCTTTTGCTTCTTTCAGCACCTCTCGCTTCTTTCTGTACCCCTCTTCCCTCTTTCTGCACCCCTCTTGCCTCTTTCAGCACATCTGTTCCTTCTTTGTGCACTTCTTTTGTTTCTTTTTGAACCTCTCTTGCTTCTTTCTGCACCCCTCTTGCCACTTTCTCCACCCCTGTTCCCCCTTTTTGCATCTCTGTTGCTTCTTTCTGCACTTCTCTTGCCTCTTTCTCCACCCCTCATCCCTCTTTCTGCACCTCTGTTGCTTCTTTCTGTACTTCTCTTGCTTCTTTCTGTATTCAAATGGGAAGTGCAAGCTGTTAAGTTTAAAGGTCTGCGTGCTCTTGTGACTGAGGTATATGTCTACTTGTATATGTATTCTCACATGTGTTATGCATCTGAAGACGGTAGCTTAAAAAGTGGGTAGCTTCTTCTATAGATGGTTAAATGTTCTCAGTTCTGCTATGTCATTCAGTTGCACAAAAAGACATGCCTAATGTATATAAGTGTTATAGAGCCCCTCAAATATACTATTGAATACCCATGTCAATGTATTATGAGCAGAAAGAAATACATACACCTTTTTGTACAGATATTTACAGAGTATGCTGTTTGAAACACAGGTATTCAAGTATTTCTATGTTTATTTGTATATAACATGTCACTCGGTAAAAGCAGAGACACGCATGCATACCTTCACAAACTTGGTCAGACTTACAACAGTGATATGCTCAGGATTGCTGTTTTATATTTGGTAGGTAGGCCTAACATTGTGAGCAATCGACTAATAGTGAACCTTCAAGAGAAAAGTGAGGTTTAAGACATCTTGGGAGAAGGATTAGTGATTAGGCTACTTTGTATGAGTCTTTTGTAAGGTACAGTCAAAGTAGGCCTCTATCTGCACTTCTCTTGCTTCTTTCTGCACCGTTCTTCCTCTTTCTTGACTTCTGTTGCCTTTTTCTGCACTTCTCTTGCTTCTTTCTGCGCCTTTCTTCATCTTTCTGCACATGTCCTACCTATGTAGGCATATTTAGAAATTAGCATTTAAAAAACCTTAGAAAGTCACTAAAAAAAACAGAGGTTTCAAGGACGTTATAGTTAGGAATTAGCATTTAAAAAGCCTTTGAAATTCACTGAAAAAACCATAGGTTGCAGGGACTTTATCGTTAGAAATTAGCATTTAAAAAACCTTAGAAATTCACTAAAAAAACACAGGTTTCTGGGACGTTGTAGTTAGTTGGAAATTTCACTCGTACAAAACCAGAGAAATTAGGCTGTTATAGTTAGTTGAGCTAACTATAACTCGCGCCCCCACAATGCACTGCTGATGATGTCACATATTACATCACTGATGACATCACTGATGACATCTCAAATGACATCTCAAATGACATCACTAATGACATCATCCAGAGCCTGGGTGATTTTTAAAAGTTTAAGAAAGTTATTTATAGATACGCAAAGGTGTATTGAAGAATGAGTAGGTGTATGAGTGTCTGAATGGATGATTTAGTGGGTGCATGACTGACTGTTTAAGTGAGAGATTAAATGTGTCTTAGTGAATGCAGGGGTGAATGACTAATCTGTGTGAATGTCTGTATCAGTCTGTCAGTTGGTATGTAAGTGGCTGCATGGGTTGGTGAGTAGCTGCATGAGTGTCTATATGGGTTAATGATTGGTTGTCTGATTACCTGTATGGGTGCCTGAGTATCTGTGTGGGTAGGTGGGGGTGTGTGACTCCCTCCATTGATGTGTGAGTGGGTGATTCAGTGGGTGTATGGGTTCATGAGTGCATCTGCGAGGGGCTGTATGGGTGAGTGTGCATATGGCTGTGTTGGTGAGTGAATGGATGTCTCAGTGGTATATGTGTGAGTAAGTACATATGTGAAAGGCAGTATATGTGAATTTTGGAGTATATAAGTGACTATATGTCAGATTGAGTGATTGTGAGAGTGGCTGTATGGATGAGTGTGTGTCAGTGATGGTATAAGAGAGTAAGTATGTGTTAGTATCTGTATGAATAAGTGAGGTGGTGTGTGTATAACTGTATTGGTGAGTAAATGGCAGTGTGATTGAGTGTTTGCGTGACTGACTAGGTGTGTGAGTATCTCTGTGGATGAGTGGCAGTATGTGAGTGTCTGTATGGGTGTATGAGTGCATATACCAAAGGCTGTATTGATGAGTGACTGCGTGTATAAGTGACTGTATCGGTGAGTGAGTGGATGTGTGTAGACCTATGAATCAGTGAGTGGGTATGTACTAACTGGTATTGGCGTGTCTATGGTTTCGAGAATGATAGTCTGTATTTTAGAGTGGGTGTATGAAAGGTTATATTAGGGTGTGAGGAGGTGCGGCAGATATTAAGTGGATGATGTAATCAGTGATGTCATTTGAGATGTCTTCAGTGATGTCACTGACCATGTCATGAGTGATGTAATATGTGACGTCATCAGCAGTGCATTGCGGGGGTGCGAGTTATAGTTAGCTCAACTAACTATAACAGCTGAATTTCTCTGGTTTTGTACGAGTGAAATGTCCAACCAATCAATCAATCAATCAATCATGTCACTTATAAGGCACACTACATACCCGCGAGGGTCTCAAGGCGCTGGGGGAAGAGGGGGGTGGTGCTGCTACTGATCGAAGAGCCAGGTCTTGAGGAGTCTTCTGAAGGCCAGTAGGTCTTGGGTCTGTCCGAGGTTGGTGGGGAGGGTGTTCCAGGTCTTGGCGGCGAGGTGGGAGAAGGATCTGCCGCCGGCGGTCGTTTTCCGGATGCGGGGGACTGTGGCGAGGGCGAGGCTGGTCGAGCGGAGCTGGCGGGTGGGGGTGTAGAAGCTGAGTCGTCTGTTGAGGTAGGCTGGTCCGGAGTTGTGGAGTGCTTTGTGTGCGTGGGTGAGGAGCTTGAAGGTTATCCTCTTGTTGACAGGGAGCCAGTGCAGGTCTCTCAGGTGGGGTGTGATGTGGCTGCGTCGGGGGATGTCGAGGATAAGACGTGCAGAGGCGTTCTGGATGCGTTGCAGCCGTCTCAGGAGCTTAGCCATCGTTCCTGCGTAGAGGGCGTTTCCGTAGTCCAGCCTGCTGGTGACGAGGGCCTGGGTGACTGTTTTTCTTGTTTCGGTGGGGATCCACTTGAAGATCCTGCGGAGCATTCGGAGGATGTTGAAGCAGGATGAGGAAACGGCGTTGACCTGCTTAGTCATGGAGAGGGTGGGGTCGAGGATGACCCCTAGGTTGCGTACGTGGTCGGTGGGTGGCAGGGCTGTTCCCAGTGATGTTGGCCACCAGGAGTCGTCCCAGGCTGAAGGGTTGGAACCAAGGATGAGGACCTCCGTCTTGTCCGAGTTCAGCTTCAGGTGGCTGGTCCTCATCCATTCGGCGACGGCCTTCATTCCTTCGTGGAGGTGGGCTTTGGCGGTGTGAGGGTCTTTGGTGAGGGAGAGGATCAGCTGGGTGTCGTCGGCGTAGGAGATGATGTTGAGGTTGTGCTGTCGGGCGACGTGGGCGAGGGGTGCCATGTAGATGTTGAACAGCGTTGGGCTGAGGGAGGAGCCTTGGGGTACGCCGCAGATGATCTTGGTGGCCTTGGATCGGAAGGGGGCGAGGCGGACGCTTTGTGTTCTGCCGGAAAGGAAGGATGTGGTCCAGTCCAGGGCCTTCTCTTGGATCCCGGCGTCGGGAAGGCGTGTTCGTAGTGTGTGGTGGCAGACCGTGTCGAAGGCGGCTGATAGGTCCAGGAGGATGAGGGCTGCTGTTTCTCCGTTGTCTAGCAGGGTCCTGATGTCATCGGTGGCGGCGATGAGGGCGGTTTCGGTGCTGTGGTTGCTGCAGAAGCCGGACTGGGAAGGGTCCAGGATGTTGTTCTCCTCGAGGTAGCGGGTCAGTTGTTTGTTGACGATTTTCTCGGTGACCTTCACGGGGAACGGGAGCAGAGAGATGGGTCGGAACTAACTATAATGTCCCTGAAACCTGTGTTTTTTTCAGTGAATTTCTAAGGTTTTTTAAATGCTAATTTCTAACTATAACGTCCTTGAAACCTATGGTTTTTTCAGTGAATTTCAAAGATTTTTTAAATGCTAATTCCTAACTATAATGTCCCTCAAACCTCTGGTTTTTCAGTGAATTTCTAAGGTTTTTTAAATGCTAAATTCTAACCATGCCTACATAGGTAGGACATGTGCAGAAAGAGGAAGAAAGGCGCAGAAAGAAGCAAGAGAGATGTAGAAAGAAGCAAGAAAGGTGCAGAAAGAAGCAAGAGAAGTGCATAAAGAGGCAAGAGAAGTGCAGAAAGAAGCAACAGATATGCAGACAGAGGCAACAGAAGTGCAGAAACAGGCAAGAGAAGTGCAAAAACAGGAACAAAGGTGCAGAAAGAGGGAAGAGGATGCAGGAAGAGGCAGGAGGGGTGCAAAAAGAACCAACAGAGGTGCAGAAAGAGGCAAGAGGGGTGCAGAAAGAGGCAAGAGAAGTACAGAACGAACCAACAGAGGTGCAGAAAGAGGCAAGAGAACTGCAGAAAGAGGCAAGAGAGGTACAGAAAGAGGCAAGAGAGGTGCAGAAAGAGGGAAGAGGGATGCAGAAAGAGGCAAGAGAAGTGCAGAAAGAAGCAACAGAAATGTAGAAAGAGGCAAGAGAAGTGCAAAAGAAGTAACAGAAATGCAGAAAGGGACTAGAGAAGTACAGAAAGAAGTAACAGAGGTGCAGAAAGAGGCAATAGAACTGCAGAAAGAGGCAAGAGGGTGCAGAAAGAGGCAACAGAAGTGCAGAAAGAAGCAACAGAAATGTAGAAAGAGGCTAGAAAAGTGCAGAATGAAGTAACAGAAATGAATAAAGAGGCAAGAGGCAAGAGGCAAGAGAAGTGCAGAAAGAAGCAACAGAGGTGCAGAAAGAGGCAAGAGAACAGCAGAAAGAGGCAAGAGAGGTACAGAATGAGGCAAGAGAGGTGCAGAAAGAGGCAAGAGAAGTGCAGAAAGAAGCAACAGAAATGTAGAAAGAGGCAAGAGAAGTGCAGAAAGAAGGAACAGAAATGCAGAAAGGGACTAGAGAAGTGCAGAAAGAAGTAACAGGTGCAGAAAGAGGCAAGAGAACTGCAGAAAGAGGCAAGAGGGTGCAGAAAGAGGCAAGAGAAGTGCAGAATGAAGCAACAGAAATGCAGAAAGAGGCTAGAGAAGTGTAGAAAGAAGCAACAGAAATGTAGAAAGAGGCAAGAGAAGTGCAGAAAGAAGCAATAGAGGTGCAGAAAGAAGCAAGAGAAGAGCAGAAAGAGGCAACAGAAGTCAAGAAAGAGGAAGAAAAGTACAGAAAGAAGCAAGAGAAGTACAGAAAGAACCAACAGAGGTGCAGAAAGAGGCCTACTTTGACTGTACCTTAAAACAGACTCATACAAAATAGCCTAATCACTAATCCTTCTCCCAAGATGTCTTAAACCTCACTTTTCTCTTGAAGGTTCACTATTAATCGACTGCTCAGAATGTTAGGCCTGCCTACCAAATATAAAACAGCAATCCTAAGCATATGACTGTTGTAAGTCTGACCAAGTTTGTGAAGGAATGCATGCATGTCTCTGCTTTTACCGAGTGACATGTTACATAAAAATAAACATAGAAATACTGGAATACCTGTGTTTCAAACAGCATACTCTGTAAATATCTGTACAAAAAGGTGTATGTATTTCTTTCGGCTCATAATACAGGGACATGGGTATTCAATAGTATATTTGAGGGGCTCTATAACACTTATATACATAAGACATGTCTGCCTGTGCAACTGAATGACAGAGCAGAACTGAGAACATTTAACCACCTATAGAAGAAGCTACCCACTTTTTAAGCTACCATCTTCAGATGCATAACACATGTGAGAATACATATACAAGTAGACATATACCTCCGTCACAAGAGCATGCAGACCTTTAAACTTGACAGCTTGCACTTCCTATTAGAGTACAGAAAGAGGCAAGAGAAGTACAGAAAGAAGCAAGACATGTGCAGAAAGAAACAAAAGAAGTGCAGAAAGAAGGAACAGAGGTGCAGAAAGAGCCAAGAGGGGTGAAAAAAGAGGGAAGAGGGGTGCAGAAAGAGGTAAAAGGGGTGCAGAAAGAAGCAAGAGAGGTGCAAAAAGAAACAAAAGAAGTACAGAAAGAAGTAACAGAGGTGCAGAAATAGCAAGAGGGGTGCAGAAAGAGGAAAGAGGGGTGCAGAAAGAGGCACGAGGGGTACAGAAAGAAGTAGGAGAGGTACAGAAAGAAGCAAGAGAAGTGCAGAAAGAAGCAGCAGAGGTGCAAAAAGACAGATGAGGGGCGGAGAAAGAGGCAAGCGAAGTGCATAAAGAAGCAACAGAGATGAAAAAAGGGGGAAGAGGGGTGGAGAAAGAGGCGAGAGGGGTGCAGAAAGAAGCAAGAAAGGTGCAGAAAGAAGCAAGAGATGTGCATAAAGAAGCAACAGACATGCAGAAAGGGGGAAGTGGGGTGGAGAAAGAGGCAAGAGGGATACAGAAAGAAGCAAGAGAGTTGCAGAAAGAAACAAAGAAGTGCAAAAGAAGGAACAGAGATAAAGAAAGAGGCAAGAGGAGAGCAGAAAGAGGGAAAGAGGTGTAGGAAGAGGCACGAAGAGTGCAGAAAGGAGCAACAGAGATGCAGAAAGGGGGATGTGGGGTGGAGAAAGAGGCAAGAGGGATACAGAAAGAAACAAGAGAGGTGCAGAAAGAGGCAAGAGAGGTACAGAAAGAGGCAAGAGAGGTGCAGGAAGAGGGAAGAGGGGTGCAGAAAGAGGCAAGAGAAGTGCAGAAAGAAGCAACAGAAATGTAGAAAGAGGCAAGAGAAGTGCAAAAGAAGTAACAGAAATGCAGAAAGGGACTAGAGAAGTACAGAAAGAAGTAACAGAGGTGCAGAAAGAGGCAATAGAACTGCAGAAAGAGGCAAGAGGGTGCAGAAAGAGGCAACAGAAGTGCAGAAAGAAGCAACAGAAATGTAGAAAGAGGCTAGAAAAGTGCAGAATGAAGTAACAGAAATGAATAAAGAGGCAAGAGGCAAGAGAAGTGCAGAAAGAAGCAACAGAGGTGCAGAAAGAGGCAAGAGAACTGCAGAAAGAGGCAAGAGAGGTACAGAATGAGGCAAGAGAGGTGCAGAAAGAGGCAAGAGAAGTGCAGAAAGAAGCAACAGAAATGTAGAAAGAGGCAAGAGAAGTGCAGAAAGAAGGAACAGAAATGCAGAAAGGGACTAGAGAAGTGCAGAAAGAAGTAACAGAGTGCAGAAAGAGGCAAGAGAACTGCAGAAAGAGGCAAGAGGAGTGCAGAAAGAGACAACAGAAGTGCAGAAAGAAGCAACAGAAATATAGAAAGAGGCTAGAGAAGTGCAGAATGAAGTAACAGAAATGAAGAAAGAGGCAAGAGAAGTGCAGAAAGAAGCAATAGAGGTGCAGAAAGAAGCAAGAGAAGAGCAGAAAGAGGCAACAGAAGTCAAGAAAGAGGAAGAAAAGTACAGAAAGAAGCAAGAGAAGTACAGAAAGAACCAACAGAGGTGCAGAAAGAGGCCTACTTTGACTGTACCTTAAAACAGACTCATACAAAGTAGCCTAATCACTAATCCTTCTCCCAAGATGTCTTAAACCTCACTTTTCTCTTGAAGGTTCACTATTAATCGACTGCTCAGAATGTTAGGCCTGCCTACCAAATATAAAACAGCAATCCTAAGCATATGACTGTTGTAAGTCTGACCAAGTTTGTGAAGGAATGCATGCATGTCTCTGCTTTTACCGAGTGACATGTTACATAAAAATAAACATAGAAATACTGGAATACCTGTGTTTCAAACAGCATACTCTGTAAATATCTGTACAAAAAGGTGTATGTATTTCTTTCGGCTCATAATACAGGGACATGGGTATTCAATAGTATATTTGAGGGGCTCTATAACACTTATATACATAAGACATGTCTGCCTGTGCAACTGAATGACAGAGCAGAACTGAGAACATTTAACCACCTATAGAAGAAGCTACCCACTTTTTAAGCTACCATCTTCAGATGCATAACACATGTGAGAATACATATACAAGTAGACATATACCTCCGTCACAAGAGCATGCAGACCTTTAAACTTGACAGCTTGCACTTCCTATTAGAGTACAGAAAGAGGCAAGAGAAGTACAGAAAGAAGCAAGACATGTGCAGAAAGAAACAAAAGAAGTGCAGAAAGAAGGAACAGAGGTGCAGAAAGAGCCAAGAGAGGTGAAAAAGAGGGAAGAGGGGTGCAGAAAGAGGTAAAGGGGTGCAGAAAGAAGCAAGAGAGGTGCAAAAGAAACAAAGAAGTACAGAAAGAAGTAACAGAGGTGCAGAAATAGCAAGAGGGGTGCAGAAAGAGGGAAGAGGAGTGCAGAAAAGAGACACGAGGAGTACAGAAAGAAGTAGGAGAGGTACAGAAAGAAGCAAGAGAAGTGCAGAAAGAAGCAGCAGAGGTGCAAAAGACGGATGAGGGGCGAAGAAAGAGGCAAGCGAAGTGCATAAAGAAGCAACAGAGATGAAAAAAGGGGGAAGAGGGGTGGAGAAAGAGGCGAGAGGGGTACAGAAAGAAGCAAGAAAGGTGCAGAAAGAAGCAAGAGATGTGCATAAAGAAGCAACAGACATGCAGAAAGGGGGAAGTGGGGTGGAGAAAGAGGCAAGAGGGATACAGAAAGAAGCAAGAGAGTTGCAGAAAGAAACAAAAGAAGTGCAAAAAGAAGGAACAGAGATAAAGAAAGAGGCAAGAGGGGAGCAGAAAGAGGGAAAAGGGGTGTAGGAAGAGGCACGAAGAGTGCAGAAAGGAGCAACAGAGATGCAGAAAGGTGGATGTGGGGTGGAGAAAGAGGCAAGAGGGATACAGAAAGAAACAAGAGAGGTGCAGAAAGAAACAAAAGAAGTGCAGAAAGAAGGAAAAGAAGGAACAGAGCTGTAGAAAGAGGCAAGAGGGGCGCAGAAAGAGGGAAGAGGGGTGTGAAAGCTGCACGAGGGATGCAGAAAGAAGCAAGAGGCATGCAGAAAGAAGCAAGAGAGTTGCAGAAAGAAACAAAAGAAGTGCAGAAAGAAGGAACAGAGGTGCAGAAAGAGGCAAGAGGGGTGCAGAAACAGGTAAAAGGGGTGCAGAAAGAAACAAAAGAAGTACAGAAAGAAGTAACAGAGGTGCAGAAAGAGGTAAGAGGGGTACAGAAAGAGGGAAGAGGGGTGCAGAAAGAGGCACAAGGGGTGCAGAAAGAAGCAAAAGAGATGAAAAAAGGGGGAAGAGGGGTGGAGAAAGAGGCAAGAAGGATACAGAAAGAAGCAAGAGAGTTGCAGAAAGAAACAAAAGAAGTGCAGAAAGAAGGAACAGAGATACAGAAAGATTCAAGAGGGGAGGAGAAAGAGAGAAAAGGGGTGTAGGAAGAGGCACGAAGGGTGCAGAAAGAAGCAAGAGGCGTGCAGAAAGAAGCAAGAGAGTTGCTTAAAGAAACAAATAAAGTGCAGAAAGAAGGAACAGAGGTGCAGAAGAGGCAAGAGGGATGCAGAATAAGGCACAAGTGTTGCAGAAAGAAGGGACAGAGGTGCAGAAAGAAGTAAGAGAAGTGCAGAGAGAAGCAACAGAGGTGCAGAAAGCAGGACAAGAGTGGAAAAAGAGGCAAGAAAAGTGCAGAAAGAAGCAACAGAGATGCAAAAAGGGGGAACAGGGGTGGAGAAAGTGACAAGAGGGGTGCAGAAAGAAGCAAGAGAGGTGCTTAAAGAGGCAAGAAGGGTGCAGAAAGAGGGAAGAGGGGTGCAGAAATAGGGAAGAGGGGTTTAGAAAGAAGCACGAGTGGAGCAGATAGAAGCAAGAGAGGTGCAGAAAGAAGCCAGTGTAGTGCAGATCGAAGGAACAGAGGTGCAGAAAGAGGCAACAGGGGTGAAGAAAGAGGGAAGAGGGGTGGAGAAAGAGGCAAGGGGGTGCAGAAAGAAGCAAGAGAGCTGCAGAAAGAAACAAAAGAAGTGCAGAAAGAAGGAACAGAGGTGCAGAAAGAGGCAAGAGGGGTGCACAAAGAGGGAAGAGGGGTGTGAATGAGGCACGAGGAGTGCAAAAAGAAGATAGAGGAGTGCAGAAAGAAGCAACCGAGGTGCAGAAAGAGGCAAGAGGGGTGCAAAAAGAGGGAAGAGGAGTGCAGAAAGAGGCACGTGGGGTACAGAAAGAAGCAAGAGATGTGTAGAATGAAACAAAAGAAGTGCAGAAAGAAAGAACAGAGGTGCAGAAAGCGGCAACAGGGGTGCAGAAAGAGGGTGGATGGGTGGAGAAAGAGGCAAGGGGGTGCAGAAAGAAGCAAGAGAGCTGCAGAAAGAAACAGAAGAAATGCAGAAAGAAGGAACAGAGGTGCAGAAAGAGGCAAGAGGAGTGCAGAAAGAGGGAGGAGGGTACAGAAAGAGGCAAAAGGGGTGCAGAAAGAAGTGAGAGGTGCAGAAAGAAACAAAAGAAGTGCAGAAACAAGGAACAGAGATGCAGAAAGAGGCAAGAGGGGTGCGGGAAGAGGGGTGTGAAAGAGGCACGAGGGGTGCTGAAAGAAGCAAGAGAGGTGCAGAAAGCAACAGAGGTACAGACAGAGGGAAGAGGGGTGGAGAAAGAGGCAAGAGGAGTGCAGAAAGAGGGATGAGGGGTGTAGAAAGAGGCACGAGGGGGGCAGAAAGAAGCAATAGTGATGCAGAAAGAAGTAAGAGAAATGCATAAAGAAGCAACAGAGATGCAGAAAGGGGGAAGTGGGGTGGAGAAAGAGGCAAGAGGGATACAGAAAGAGAGAAGAGATGTGCAGAAAGAAACAAAAGGAGTGCAGAAAGAAGGAACAGAGGTGCAGAAAGAGGCAAGAGAGGTGCAGAAAGAGGGAACAGGGGTGTGAAAGAGGCACGAGGGGTGCAGAAAAAAGCAAGAGGCTTTCAGAAAGAAGCAGGAGAGTTGCAGAAAGAAGGGACAGAGGTGTAGAAAGAAGCAAGAGAAGTGCAGAAAGAAGCAACAGAGGTGCAAAAAGGGGGAACAGGGGTGGAGAAAGTGGCAAGATGGGTGCAGAAAGAAGCAAGAGAGGTGCAGAAAAAACAAAAGAAGTGCAGAAAGAAGGGACAGAGGTGCAGAAAGGGAAGAGGGGTGCAGAAAGAGGCAAGAGAGGTGCAGAAAGAGGCAAGAGAGGTGCACAAAGAAGCAAGTTAGGTGCAGAAAGAGGCAACAGAGGTGCAGAAAGAAGCAAAAGAGGTGCAGAAAGTAGAAGAGATTTGCAGAAAGAGTCAAGAGAAGTGCAGAAGCAGAAAGAAAGGTGCAGAAACAAGCAACAAATGCAGAAAGAGGCAAGAGAGGCGCAGAAAGAAGCAAGAGTGGCTTGCACACCATTAGTACCAATTTAACACCCACATTTAGCCATAAGTAACAGGTGACCATTCTAGGTTTGCAAAGGACCTTCCACCACGCTCTAACACTTGTCGCTGCATTTTTGGTAACGTTTGAGCCGTTTGAGCTAGAAACAAGGCTTTTTTTGTTCAAATCTGCCGATTAGGCAGCAGATGATGGATTATGTGGCTAATGCGGAAAATGTTTTGCTGTGCGAAAGTCGGTGCAGCGAAACAGTCGCATAATACCAGTGGCCCTGCTCATACCTCTGACTAGGTCCAGAAGTGTTCCTCAGTGATTCCTTCTTTTATTGTCTCATTGAGTTCATAGTTTAGCTTCTATGGAACCGAGGAAGACTAAACCTGAGGTTACCACTCCACAACACAGACTACCATACCACATAATTACACTCCATAACACATAATCCCACTCTACATAATTCCTTTACACTAAATACCACATACTTTCTATCCACATAATTTCGCTGCAGAACATACCACATAATTCCACTACACACAACATACATCCACTCCACTCCAAAAAACATTAGTAAAAAACTTTTACATTTACAACGCCAATAGCTCTAACTCTTGCAAATGCGAGACCTATTACATTACAAATGCTTCTTTAACTGGTAGTCTTGTTTGCAGAGTGGTGGAGAACGGGGGCTGGGCCTCCAACCAGAGCTCAGTAATTCCGCTCCTTAGGACTTACAGGAGGTACCAGGAGGGCTTCTTGGCCCCCAAAGTCCCTCAGGAGTAAAGTAGACTTCAATCCCCAACCAGTACTGTGCCAGGAGGCGCATTTGCAGAGTGGTGGGGAAAGGGGGGCATGACCTCCGAAGACCTCTTAGCAATCCCACTGTGTGGGACTTAGTGGAGGTAACAGGAGGGGTAGTTGGCCCCCAAGGGCAACCTTGGGGGCCAACTACCCCTCCTATTACCTCCAGTAAGTCTCACACAGCAGCATTGCTAAGTTCTCATAGCAGGCCATGCCCCCTTTCCCCACCACTCTGCAAACGGGCTCCCTGGTGCTCTTGGATGGGGATTAAAGTCCACTTCGCTGCTGGGGGTACTTAGGGGCCAACTAGCCTACCTGTTACCTCCAGTAAGCCCCACACAGTAGTATTGCTGAGAAGTGGACACAGGCCACGCCCCCTTTGTCCACCACTCTGCAAATGCGCCTCCTGGAACGCTCTTGGTTGGGGGATGAAGTCCCCATGCCTCCTGAGGGTCCCTGGGGGCCAACTAGCCCTCCTGTTACCTCCAGTAAGCCCCACGCAGCTGGATTGCTGAGAGTGATCTGAGGCCACATCCCCTTTTTACACCACTCTGCAAACACGCCGCCTAGCGCACTGCTGCTTGGGGGATGAAGTCCACTTCAGTCCTGAGGTCCTCAGGACACAAAAGGACCTCATCACTCCACCAGCAGTGCGCCAAGAGCCGCGTTTGCAGAGTGGTGTAAAAAGGGGCATGGCCTCGGACCACCTCTCAGCAAACCCACTGTGTGGGGCTTACTGGAGTTACCTGGTGGGCTAGTTGGCCCCTAAGGACCCTTAGCATTCAAGGGGACTTAATCCCCCAACCCAGAACGCGCCAGGAGCGTTTGCAGAGTTGTGCAGGGAGGGGGCGGGGCCTCCGGCGAGATACCAGCTTTTCTTTTCTTTTTGTATTCTTAGAAGGGGGGCTGTGTGGCCCTCATACCCCAGGGCCTCACCCATTTTTTTTTTACTTTAATTAAAAAAAACAGGAAGGGGGCTGCGCGGCCCCCCTCCTGGGGCCTGGCCTCATTTTTTTTCCATTTAAATTATTTCTATGGGAGGGGGCCATGTAGCCCCCCTTCCCTGGGCCACTTTTGGCTCCGGGGACCCCATCCCCTGGGGCCTGACCAGCCTTGATTTTTTATTTTGGAGGGGGGACATGTGGCCCCCTCCTGAGGCCAATTATGGACCCGGGGACCACATCCCCGGGGCCTGGCCAGCCTTGAGGTGGCCTTCCCCTTGAGGTGGCCCTTGAGATGAGCCTTGAGGTGGCGGTCCCCGGGGCTGCGGGGGCTGCGGGGGCCCCTGCAGGCCCCCACACCCTAATAAAACATTGCCCCGGGACCTAGCCCACCTGGGGGCTTAAAGAAATGAAGCGCGGGAGCCCGCGCTTTGTTTTTGTTTTAATATTTTAAAAAATGCTTTTTTTGGCCCTGGGGGTCCCTATGGGACCCCCATAGCAGGCCTAGGGGGGTCAGGGGGTTTCTACCCTGCCCCCTTTTCTTGTTTCTTAATGTTTTTTCTCCTTTTTTTCTTGTGACTTGGTTTTACCGAGTCACAAGATGGCTGCCGACACTTCTTGGTTTGGAGTGTTGGCAGCCAATCAGAATGAAGCTCGTTCTCGGGAGGGTTCGCAAATCCTCCTCGGCCACCAGCTATCTTTATTTTGTATTTTGAATTTCTCAGGAACTACTGAACGGATTTACACCATTTAAAAAAAGCACACTTTCTGAACCAAGACCTACCATTTTGCCAAATTTGGTGTAATTCCGTTCAGCAGTTCAGGCTGTACCTTTGTCTAAAGTTTCCTATGGAAATGAACATGGAGAAAACGCGTTTTGGGACCACCCTTTTTTCTCGGCCCCCGCTTGACGAATCACCCCGAAACTTTCAAGACAGGAATGTCCCATTAGTTTTGGAAATTTCACCAAGATTCACCAAACGGCGCCAAAGATATTGGCAAATCAAAAAATGCTTATCCTATGGAAACTAGGTCATAACTATAACTACCTACAGGCGATCACCAGTAGGTAATATATATATACCTATACCTACCTGTACATTTTTTAATAAGCACATGCCCTTATCATGCATGCCTTTAACACGAAAGTGTATGTATTTTACAGGAAAAAATAAACCCTTGATATATAACGCCACTCCACTCCGCTAGCGGAGATTGCGGAGATTAGTTACCTACGCGTTACATTGAAAACACGGAATTCATGCAATAATTCCAACTCTACCACATAGCCGAGTTAGTTATTGCACCCACAAACCTGTGATAAATCAACTTTACCTTTACATGCTAAAAAAGCATATAATCAATTCACAAAAGTGAACTTTTGAAAATATCAGGCAATGAGAGAGGTGATGATCTTGGGGTCACCCCTAACCTAGGGGGAGGGCAAGCAGATGCTTTGATCACAAAGAGCATATCATGCTGAATGATTCTGTGGTGGTCCCATCCTCCTAGGACCACCCCAAGCAAAGTTATGGGCAAAAATACAATGCCAACCAAAGGCCCAGCAAAGCATTATGGGGCGAGATTCTAGAGTGCAGTGAATATTATAGTATTAGCTCTCAGCTGAGCCGGAGAGCCTGCCCCTTGAGGAATGCTTTGATATTGGATACTATAATATTCACTGCACTCTAGAAGATCGTCCCATAATGCTTTGCAGGGCCTTTGATTGGGATTGTATTTTTGCCCATAACTGTGCTTGGGGTGGTACTAGGAGGATGGGACCACCACCGAATCGTTCAGCATGATGTGCTCTTTGTGTTCAAGGCATCTGCTTGGTTCTCTCCCTAGGTCAGAGAGGACCCCAAATTCATCACCTCTCTCACTGCTTGCTATATTTTCATTTTCACTTTTGTGATATGACTATATGCATATTAGCACGTAAAGATAGAATTATGTATTGATTGTTTAACGAAAGGTACTGCTTGTTACATTTTCATTTTCACTTTTGTGAGATGACTATATGTATTTTTGCATGTAAAGATAGAGTTGCTTCTTATTTTATCAAGGGTATGTGAGGTTTTTGTTTTATTAATTGGGATGAGACGGGGAGCGGAGTTTAGAGTTTATGTTCAATTCTGCAGAATTCCGTGTAGTGGTACTACGCCCAACCTTAATATATATAGAGAAAGGGTTTATACTTACCTGTAAAATACTTATATTTGCTTGTAAAACTTTTACCACCCACATGCCTTTACCATTCATGCTTTTAGAATGAAATTTGTTGTAAAGGCATGTGTGGATACCAATTTTAAACTATCGAACTGAACAATTACAGGATTTGCACAGTTAAACTTAGCATATAAATACCTAAATAATACTGTAGCAAATGGGTTGCTCCCATTTAGTCCAACATTATTTTTCTCAATTGACTATCAGGTTTCTGGACTTTTCTTTTGAGCAAATCTCACTACCTGAGTCTCACTGACGGTAAATTCATGGTAATTGGACTCAGTGTGCAGCTAGAGTAAGAGGCTTTGGGCTGGTTACAGGTGAACATGTGAGCACATGCATGTGTGGGCTGCGCGTGGGAAGCTACCCTTGTGCGCAGCCCAGTATCTGCACACTGATAGTCTGTCGTGGAAGGGACTCTTGAGTATTTGGTACAGACCTGGGGTAGGCCTTATAATGTGAGTGGACATTCATAATGTATGGCTGTAGGGCTTACTGGAAAGTCTTGATGCTTACACTGTGTACACATTATAGGCAAAATCTGCCCTAAAGTACAATTATGCACAACTGAGGCCTACAAAGACCAGCGAGGTGTCAAACTGGGATAAATATGCACCCAAAGTATGAATTTCCAGTTTCCCATAACCCACATATACACCTTATGGGACTTCAATATTTGTCATATTTCTCTGGCTCAGCTCATAATCAGATTCTAGGCCTTTGTCCACTCTACTGGACCAAGTTAATTATTCTGGTCACCAGCAGAGGGATCAAAGACCTCCCCATACAGAAGGGCAATTAACAGTGATTCACTTAGTACCTGGTGAAGGAAGGGTTGGGGATCTGATAATTAGCTTGTCACACTGCAACTAGGCTGGGACACCACAGGCTCAAGGGAACAAAAGAAGAAGCCATACCCTCAAGAGCCAAAACAGAAGGGGCTAATTTTTGAAGTTTTGGTGGGAAGGGATCAGGTGGCTGTGTCACAAAAGGAGCAGAGCTGAGTCTCGCAGGGTAGCTCTTTACAGAGGCAACTTAAAGTCACTATTTGTAATCGTTCCAGAATGCTGTGCAGGTGGGTTGGGACAGGAGTGGTGGGATAATGTGGTTTCCTAGGATTGGCCAAGGCCACCTGGCTCCTAAAACCTTATCCCTCCAATTAAAACACCTGTATAAGGGAGAGACAGATGAGAAGACCCTGGACCTGGGAGTGACGAAAGCAAAAGGATGTAACACACTAACCCTAGCAGATACCAGGGGAGGGAAAAAGAGGCGCGGGGCACTTGGAGACAGCTAGCCTCCAACCTAACGTGTAAACACAACAGATGCTGCTCCAAGTAATGTGACTGAAACCTAGAAACTACTAGGTGAAGCGAGTGATGGCATCTCACAAAAAGTTAAGGACTGTCCTCACACACCACCTGGTGTCATGCTTCATCATCGGCAGTCCTCGCCCTCGCAGGAGGGGAAGACAAAAACAGCCAAGACAAAACACCAGAGTTCACTGGGAAGACCAGATACCAAACGTGGTGGTGACACGGAGCAAAGGGAAGGAACGGGGACCAACCACAAGCAGGGAACCACCAATATAGTTAATTTGAGCAGCCATGGGCTCTCACCAGACGAGGAATCTTCTTTTAATTTGTTTCCTATACAGACTTCGTGAAGTGTACATTAGGTAGAGCTTTGACATAGGTCAGCCTACGCAGTGGTGTCATCTTACCAACGTGTGTGGTAAGATAAGGAGCCCTTTTTCTTTATTCTTTGTCCTGATGAATGCCCGGACCCCTTGGGCCAGATAGGCAGAAACATGTCAACAACACTTACCACTACGGTGATGGGGCAATAAGCTCCCCACGCTCACCGGTCTTGTATATTAATATCATATAATCCCCTCCTCAGAATAAATTTAATTCTGGGGATTATACTGATTTTTAAACTCACTCACTTTATGGGCCCCCACTTAGTTGTAGAAGTGCCTCCCTGTCTCCAGGTGTAGGCCCGCTCTCCATCAAACCAAGTTTTTGGAGAGCGAGGACTGCCGATGATGAAGCATGACACCAGGCGGTGTGTGGGGACAGTCCTTAACTTTTTGTGAGATGCCATCACTCGCTTCACCTCTTAGTTTCTAGGTGAAAGCAAAAGGATACCTAGCTAGAAGAAGTCACCTGATGCCCCGCAATGATTGATTTTGGGAAGACGTAGATACTAGCTGACCCCAGGATTAGGATGGTTCTCTCCAGGACCAGAGACACTACCCCCCTTATGCCCCAATTGGGAGGAAGGACCCGCTGGGCGCCCTAGATGGTTACCTTAGGACGTTTTGAGTCTGGCCCTGAACTCCACTGCCACCCAGATGCCTTTCAAGAAGCCAGGAGGTTCTGGGGCTGGAGGAGTGAGGCTAGGAGGATATTTTTAGGAAGGTGGAATCTGACTACATGGTTGCCCCCACTTTTTTTCTGGTGTTTTGATGGTTTTTGACTTAGTTTGGCTGGGAACCGGCTATTCAGGTCCCCAGCCTATCTGCTTTCTCTTATAAATTGATTCCCTGTACTTTAGGTACATCACAGATTGGATTCTGGGGTGCCCTTATAAGTCCCTAGTATATGGTATACTATGTACCCAGGGCATAGGTACCCCAGGGGCTGAAGCATGTATTGTGCCACCCCTGGAAGGCCATCCAAAATGACACCACGGGACTGCTACTGCAGCCTGAGTGAGGTGGTGCATGCACCCCTTACAGAGATATAGGTTCACTATATCTCCCCTTACACTGCACATAGAAACCTATCAGTCACCCCTATGTCAGGCCTTATCAATCCTGAAGGCAGGGTGCTTGGTTATATGTGAGAGGGTGCCCATGCATGAGCAGAGCCCCTCTGCAGCCCTCGGAATCTCCTATCCAGGGTTGTCTGAGGTGCAGCCTGACCATATAATCTTAAGTGCATTATAACCTCGCGGTAAAATGCTAACTTTGGACTGGCTGCACGGAAACATGTCGTGTTTGGTGTCAAACACCTTGGAATCCTACCCCCCCCACCAGTCCTGGCGGCGGGGGTAGAATTCCACCCTTCTAGAGGGAGAGGCATGTCCCCACCGGTATACCCGGTAGAAACCTTAAAGAGCCCTGGCATCACAAAATGGATGCTGCAGCCACAGACACGAGTCTGGCCTCCTGCTGCTGACCGAAACTCCGGCAGGGGAGGCCTGGACAATAGGTTTCCTGTCGCAGGGAGGTGTGACCACCTCCCAGACAGGCCTTAGTGGAATGGGGCTGGGTGGGTGCACTCTCTGAGTGCTTTGAAGTCCTGCACTGGGGGCAAATTTGGTGTCCTCGTGCATACCCCAGTTCAAACCGGTTGCAGGGGCTACCAGCCCCTGCTCTGGCATGAAACTGGACAAAGGAAATGGGTGTAGCCACCCCTCTTTCCAAGAGATCGCCATGGAAAACGACGACGATTCCCGACACCTTTTAACACGTATGTACCCGGCTTCCCTGGGTGAGGTAACTCGAGTATTTCGGTACTCACGTGGGTGTGGGCCCTAGAAACTCTTAAGTTTAAAGGGGTTAACTGGAAGTCCTCTCCGAAGTGTCCTTTTTCTTTAAAAATCCAACCGCGACTTTCCCCATAGAAGTTAACGGCAATTCGCGGCTGTGTTCTCTCACTGCACGCATCCCCCGTGGGTCCCCTGTGTCACTACCTTGGGTGGTTCCTTGGGGTCCAAGCACTTCTACAGGCTCTAGGCCTTGTGTGTAGGTCAGTCGTGGTTCTCATACCACTATTTTAGTATATGGTTTGGTACGCCCCTAGGGCTCAAACTTGTATTGTGCTAATAACTGCTGATATTCGCCTTGTAACTTATGTACTTCGAACTCTAGCCTCATAAAGAGACTAGAGGGGTGTGTTTAAGACTAAATAAATATATTTTATATATATACCTGGTGTGGTCCTCTTTCATTTGGTCACTCAAGAGATTATAGACTGGTAAAACAAGCTGCTTTACATTCCTCCAAGACTTAGCCTGAAGGCTGCTCTCCATAGCTACCACTAGGATAGCTTTCAATAAAGGTTGTCTTTAACCTATCATCCATAAGGGGTTGTTTGGACTGGTGCAAGGTGCCCACTATAACTAGTGGACAGCATATACCAGGCCAACTTCTCACAATATTTTGCTGGCTGGTCATGGCGGAGTTGCGCAACATGTTATCACCAGCAGGTGAATAGCACCAGGAGCCAAGCAGAGGACAGGTTAGGTGCAGGGAGAAGTAAAAGTAAAGCTCACCATTCATGCAGTTATAGAGATTGGCCTTTTTATAAGACAAGATGTGCCTGATCTCACTGATATCTTTTTATATATTGTATATATTATCCCAATGTGGGGTGAGACATATGAGGAACTCATTCCCCATGGCCCATAGAGAAACCTGGAGGTGCATATTGCCTGCCACCCATGCATGTGTCTAGGGGGGCAGGACAGGCCTAGAAATGCACTCCCTGTCCTGGACAGGGAACAATGCAGAGCTCCTGACCATGGGCAGGAGCAGAAGGTGGAAGCAGAAGGGATGTTTTGGGCTCACTTGCAACACAGTAGCTGCATGCAGGGAGTCTGCAGAGGTTGCGCAGGCCTTGGGGCATCTCCCACAGCCCTTAGAGATACTGTGAGTCTGTGGGTGCCCTAGGTGGTACCAGACCACCCAAAACAACAAGGGAATCACAGTATGAGGCCGCTTACCTACTCTGTGGCCAGGAACAAACCACTAATAAAATATTTCAAGAATCAGGCGTACTCCCCTGTGCGGAGATCCAATATATTTTTTTGGGAAGCTGTGGTGCCCCAACGAGAGGTGGGGACACCACCAATGCAGTTAAAAATGTGTTTGGGGGCTTCAGCAGCCACCCCCAGAAGTTATCCAGAAATTGCACCTTAAGGTTTCTGGGGCCTTATGCACACGACTGCAGGAGATGTTAAGCATAGTTTTAAGCACTCCCAGAGCTTGGGATTTTGCTCTTGGGCTCTGGAGTGCAGGGCCGTCTTGTGGTTGGGCCTGTGGTTGCATTTTTGTAGCCTGTAGAATGTAAAGGAAGGCTCTGACACATGCTTTCAATTTCAAAATGCTTTATTGATAATATTGGTGGTGGATAGTGCAAGGTATACACTTACAATGAACGCTTGTGAGTATTGATATTTTTCCTATTCATGACTACGGTATTATTTTGACAAAGTATAACATGTGATTAGTGTTAATAATGTGGTGACAACCTGACAAAGCAAGGAGGCTTGTCTTATACTACCAATTCCCCTTATATTATGATGTTGCATCTGGTATAGGTGAGGGGGGTGTTGTGATTATAGGGTTCAGGACCTACTAGGGATGTAATTTGATGTAAGGGTGTCACCAACGCTTTTTTAATCTAGGCTTTCTTGTATCTTAATGCATAGCCCGACTTTGTTTAACATCTATGTGGCTCCCTTGGCCAATCTGTTAAGGAGTAGCGGGTTTATCCCCGTCTCCTATGCTGACGATACCCAGTTGCTCTTTCCATTTGCAAAATTCACCCCTTCAGTGCAGGCCGCTTTCTCTCTGGGAATGAGAAGTATCTCACAGTGGATGAGGAGTAACTTTCTTCAGTGCAATGTGGGAAAGACGGAGATCATGCTCTTCGGGGAAGCTCAACTACTGTGGACCCCCAATTGGTGGCCCACAGACTTGGGCACCCCCGTTCCTAAGACCTGTGTAAAAACTTAGGTGTCCGCCTGGAGCAGAGCCTCACCATGAAGGAGCATGCCGCACAGACAGCAGGCTCTTGTTTTCATGTGTTGGGCCTACTGCGTCGCATCCTTCCCTTGCTCCCCGACTCATCTAGGAAGACGTTAACCCAGGCGCTTATTTTAAGTCGCCTGGATTATTGTAACAGCCTACTGTTGTCTGCTAACGAGGCTGCTCTTAACAGATTGCAGGTTGTCCAGAACACGGCGGCACGTCTGATCCTGAACGCACCGCCTAGGACAGCCTCCCGGCCTCTGCTCTTTCAGCTCCACTGGCTCCCAATACGGGAACGAGTACAGTTTAAAATCTGCTGTACCATACATAAGGCCTTGTCCAATTCTGGCCCTAGCTATCTTGCGGAGAAATTTATCCCCTATACACCTCGGTGGTCTCTCCGCTCAGGATCCAAATCCTTCCTCGAAGTGCCTAGAATTAAACGGTCCAGACAAGGTGGGAAGGCTCTTTCTTATCTAGGCCCCTGTTACTGGAACAAGCTTCCTGTGCAACTCAGACAGTGCACGGAACATTCCCATTTCAGGAAACAGCTCAAGACCTTCCTCTTCCGCCTCTGATTTCTAGCAGATAGCCTTTTTCACAGGTGGCCCGTCCCGAGCGCAGAGATACCCCATCGGGGGTCGATTCTGGCGCTTTATAAATAAATAAATAAATAAATAAATTAGTAGTATGTGTGTAATAAAAGTACTTTTACTTCTTAAAATAAAAAGAACTGACTGGGCAATACTTTATTGAGTGTTGTTGTTGTGTGCCAGCCAATTGGGATTGCAAACCTCTCCTGAGCAGGCCTTAGTCTGCTCTGTTTCATTACCCTGAGAGAGTCAAGTGCTACATAGGGGTACTTGGTTCCCAGTAAAGAGACAATTGTGGACTTTTCACTTGTGAAGGCCTCACATCCTTAGCAATTAATAACACAATTTCTTGCTTTAAAAAAACAACATTAATTTGACCTCAATTATAATATTTCCTCTCTAAAATTGTAAGTAATTAATTATATTCCTATTCCAATTCTGGATATATTGTACAAGAAAACACTGTGAGACTATGGTGGACTGGCTTATGGCAGGTGGGACAACATGACTGTTAGCCTGAAAGGTCATAGGGGTAAGGTTTCAGGCCAACTTATCATGTTGTATTGGCTCCTTCACTGTTGCTACAGTTCTTTCACTGTATTTAACCCGTCCTTCAAGTTTGTTTTCCACTGTTTCATTTCCCTCGATTTCCTGACTTGACCTGCTTGCGGATTATAGTTCAGCTTTGTTTGCCGTGTTTTGTGCCGTGCTCAGCTTTTTTCCATGATTGCTTTCAACCTGAAGTGCTTCATTGCTGATAATGGATTCCTCCACATTAGCTCCACTGTTCCCGCCATTCTGAAGCCAGTAAGCAATTGATAACGAAAACCACCTGTGTTATGTCATTGCTTCCGACTGTGCACTATAGTAAAGGCTTGCTCCTTGCATCTATAGTAAATCCTTGATGTTAACCTGTAAGAACATTACCACGAGTCTCCTGGAGTTTCAGAGACTAAACCAGACAAGACCATGGAACTCCATTTTTTTTCTCTCAAACTCACATTCCCCCTTCCCGCCAGAGTTTGTCTTTATATCTGTGCTTCCTCACACACACAGCAGAGCTACATTCTAGGGAATGGGCTGGATTGTCATCGACTCTGCAGTTTAAGTTCTGCAAATCCTTGACAAGATTCTTCTCTTTCAATAACGCTTTCTTTAAAAACGAATGATTACTACATACAACATAAATAAGACAAGACCTATTGGCATTTCCACTGTTTGCTTCTTTTTTTCATCACTGCCTGGATCCATAAAGGTACATTACTGCCTTGAAACCAGTGGCGGCTACAACTATAAAAATATGGTGAGGCGCAACAGCACCAAACTCACCATATTTACTGCTCCCCGGGTGCAGCACTTCTCTCTCCCTATCAGCGTCCTCGAGCAGGATAGGAAGGACATCATCCTTCCTGCTCAGGGGAACACCAACATCCAATCCTAGAGCTGAACTCATTATGAGAGCAGCTCCAGGATTGGTGGGAGCAGTCAAACCCAGCGCTCATTTTGAGGCTGGGGGCTTGTGCCAGCAATCCCTCTGCTGTTTCACAGCCATTGGATGGCTAGGTGCGCACTGCGCATGTCGGGTGGCCGTAGCACACCAGCCGGCCAACCAAACATGTGCACTGCAGGGGCAGCTGTAATCCTGCGATCAAGGATTCAGCCCCACCCCCTGCACTCACACTGCACTTGTAAGTAAAATGGCATTGATGTGCCATTTTACTTATTTGTGTGTGCCTGCTGCACTCGCAGCCGGCCGGGCGATGCTCCTCCGCTCTCGAGGAGCCGCCGCTCCTGGTTAAAACATTACAGTTAATTACCACCTGTGGCCATTGAGACTTTAGCATTAATGTGTGCTGCCATTAAAGCTAGAAGATTTGGATTTCAATCAAAACACTGTAAGAAAATCTTTAGTTCATGGTTTAGTTAAGGTTGATGGAAGAGCAATAGAGGCTACAACAGGAAACCAAAAAAATGAGCAATTTACTAGATAAGAAAGTAAAGTAAAATACTCACTTATTCCAATTTACAGTTTTTATAATCTCAAACATTACTGCACACATATAATATCAAATGATTTAATCTATTATCACTAATATTGTCATTAATTTTTACACATGGATGGAATCAATGTTTTAAAGTCTAACACCAATTTATATGCCAAAAACTACAATACAGTCATATGAGGACCATTTTAATGACATGATGACGTGTGATCAGCATATAAACAGTTCTGCAGATCATGTCCTCAAAATAACAATACTTATGCATACGAGGAAACGATAGCTCAATTGCTTATTCACTTCATCTATCGCTTCATGAACATACTCACTGAATCACTGCAACTCTCTTGCAACGCCCTCGCTCAGCCTCTTATTCACGTAGCCCTTTGACCTTTAACAACTCATGACGCGGAAGGAAGTCAAGCTTAAGTTACTACTAATATTACAGTGTTTTGTTACCGCATTTTATTCTGCTAATTTTCATCTTTCTAATCACTTTTTTCGCTGTATTTGTTTGGTTTGCTTGCTCATTTCTTTTGTTACACACAGGCTCGTTTTGTGTGTGGAAGTTAGAGTAGATGAACTCAGCAACACTCCAGGGATGAGACAGATTAAAAGCAGATGTGCGGACCCTGTATTCATGCAGTCATAAATATGTGGCTTGAATCGTCATCCTGGCTGATGAGTTTCTTCCCGGAACACTTAGGATGCATAGGTATGTATACGCTTGCAGCGCGAGGGCCGAGATGACTCGTTTCCATGCCCTAACATGTTGCCAGAGGAGCAGGCTCCAGAGTTTCCATTACATCCTGATCTACTGCAAACACTCTTGTGAGCAGCCCCAGCTGGGGTTTGCAGCAGACCTGGGCCAGGCTGAGCGTTTTCATTTCATGGAGAGACTTTACCTTGTTGTCGGAATTATGAAATAGGTGTAAACTGCAATCTATGTAAGGGCTAAACAGTTCAAACGTGTGCTTTGTTTCCTACTAGCACCCCATTTGGAACGGCGCGGGCTGCAAGCCTTGATTTTAGCCTGTATTTCGTGGCAGAAGGCAAGCCCTTTTGTTTAATGAATCAGACAGTCTGTCTCTGTTAAAAAGAGGGGGGCAAATTTACGTTTCCTGGCGCATCCCTGCAAATCACCAGGGATGCGCCAGGAAAGATGCGTGACGCAAGTTTACCCTTGCGCCACCACAGATACGCCGCATTTACAATGCGGCGCATCATGGCGCAAGGATAAACAGATGCGTGTCGCATCTGCCGGCGTAAGGTTGGCGCAGTGCTGGAGTTGTGTCGCGGGAGCCTATCCTCAACATGGTGCGTCACGTCTTACGCCTGCTTCAAGCAGGCGCAAGGTTTTGACGCAGCGGCGTCGGAAAAGTGACTGAGTGAAATCTTGTAGATTTCACTCAGGCACTTTTCCGAGGCGTTCCTGCGACAGAACGCACCCCCCCTGCGCCAGAACGCCCACATGAAACCTGACGCAGGTTTCATGTGGCGCAGGGCTTTACAAGGTGACGCATCTCCCTAGATGCGTCACGTTGTAAATAGGGCGCAACGTGGCGCATGGTTTACGCCGCCGCTGCGGCACAGAAGTGACGCAACAGTGGCGCAAATGTGGCGCACGGGGCTCGTAAATCTGCCCCATAGTGACTTGTAGTGGGTACAAGACAGGGGTTACTTTGTGGCCCGCAATTCACTGTGGGTGTCCCTTGCCGGTGCAAAGGGTAAGGCTTATCAATTATGCCCACTAAAGGCTATGAAAGCATTTTTGAGAAAAACAGCACACAGTAGCTTTTCTTGTACTGCATCAATAGAGGGTAGGGATCAGTGCAACTGCAAATCTTATCAAATGGTATTGCATATGACCATCTACCCCAAACTGTAGGCTATTATATTCTCCAAGCAGATAAAAAAACAAATGATTTGGAACCAGGGCCATACTAAGGAACCAAAAGCAGCCCCGGCAAAAATGCTGAAATTAGCCCCGCTCCCTTCATCTCGTTCCATCCATCCATTTATTTTCTCTCTCTATCTACTCTCAATGATCGCATTCTCTCTGTCTCCATCTCACTCTTAAGCCCTGGGCTTTCGAATCCACTGACTGGGAAAGTAGCTGATGGAATAAAAGGCCAGTCTGGCCCTGTGTAAAGCTTAATTCACGCAAAGCTGTGTAGGACTCACTGACCATGGAATCGGATTAAAGGGGCCTTGCAAATTTTCTTCTTAACCAATTTTGCATAATCGACAACCAGCAGCAGTCTGAGTTCTAGAATGTCCCTTTTTGTTTATGTCTGGGTTGATCTGTAAAACCTATTGTGGAATCATTCACTAGATGGCCCCTTTAATGGTGAGTGCTATTGGCTGGCATGTAAATAGTTTCCCAACAGTTACATCACTTCTGACAATGCCAAACCCATGAGTTTATATTAGCCTGGTCAACACTTTGATGAAAAAATCCTTAAATTAACTTTTTTTTAAAACATTTCCATTAGACCAGACCCACCTCTGCCTTCACCATTGTTCATTCTCCGTCACCCCACACTTCTTGCTTTCTTGCATCATATAACTCAACAACTCTCTTCCCGACCCTGGTCCCCCTTGCATTTTTTGAGTACCCTTCCCAGGTCCCTATCCAGAAATATTGAAAAGTGTATTGACTAGAAGAGAGCAGAAACAAATCTTGAGTATATGTTATGCTGCAATAAATTACTTTGAGTATAAAGACCCTGAACCCAGGAAATTAGGATAAATTGAATGCATGCTGAAGTAAACAGAAACGAGCACAGTGTACCTACATTTTGATTAAGGCCTTCGCTCTAAGATAAATGGTATCTGGAAAAGGAGATACTGTGGCAGGAGCTACTGATTCATTTCAGTTATCTTGAGTTTACTGGTTCCAATCCTGCGCTTTTATATTACACATCATCCTCATGCTTTCTGTGGGTATTTTGAGCATTAGGTTTTAACAGGTGTGTGCCCACATCATGTAAAACTTGAAATTAAGACACCCTTTGGCATGGGTTGGAAGGCCCTGGTTACTTACCAGTAATTTTCATTACTCCAAGTCCAAGTCTTCCTCGCCACAATAATCACATAGTGAGCTTTAGCTCCCCCTCAGAACCTTCCAAGCAAAATAGCGCTCTAGACGCTCCCATCCCATCCGTCCTCTTCCTATGAATTGAACCTTAAAAGGAAGCTCGACCCACCCCACTGCCTTTTCCTTTCCGAAGCCCCATATACAACAATACTGCTCGCTTCACATCCAAAAGATGTTAGCATTCTTTCTCCTCAGTCAGAGGTACTGGATAGAAAGCTGGATGCATCACCTCCCTAGACCTGTTCGCTATGGATGGAACCTTAGGTAAAAACTGGGATCAGACCTTAAAATAGTCTTATCAGGCAAAAACTTCAAAAAATAAGAGGACCTGAGAAATGAGCCCTACTCCACTATTCTTCTTGCCGACATGATTGCCACAAGAAACACCACTTTCAAGGTCAAGAACTTAAGATCTACTTCTGCCAATGGCTCAAAAGGGGGTGCTTGAAGAGTTCGCAATACCACTCTAAGACTTTGCAGAAAGAAACTCTGCATCAATCTGGAGACTAAGTGAGCCAAATAATCTAAATGTGGGCTTCAGAAAGCTTTCAAAGCCGCCCATTTTGCCCTTATTGTAGACTGAGCCAACCCCAACGTATAACCATCTGATAAAGAAATCCAACACCTTCACTAGTTCAGCCAACCCTGAGTTCAGTCCTCTCTCCATCCACCATCAGGAGAAGGAACCCCAATGCCTAGAAAAAGTCCGCACGGTCACCGGCCGCTGGGTATTCTTAATCAATTCAACCACTCCAGCAGAACAACCCTATGTCAACTGATTCACCCTCTCAACAGCTATGTTTGAAGGTGTAATCTCTGCAGCATTCCTTGGGAAGAGAAGGCTCCTCAGCGGATAGGGTTGGTCCGGAATGACCCAATGTGCCTGCACCGCTAGAGTCGTCAAAAGACCATCCTCATTTGATCCACCCCGGTATCACTAAAAGCACCCAGGCTTTGCCTTGTCTGATCTTGTGTAACACCCTGGCAATAATCATAATTGATGGGAATGCACGTAGTAGTTCCCCTGCCCACCTGAATGACATTGCATCTGTCTTCCACACCTCTATGCAAGGAATACTTGTGCAGAAGCATGGAGGGAGAGCATTATTCCTGGATGCAAACAGATCCACAGTCGGACACCCCAACTTCCTTTGCAACTTCTAGAACACCTCTTCGTCAAGGAAATCGCACTCATGGGGCAAAAGCCCTGCTCAAGCTGTCGGCAGCCAATTCTCTCTGCTTGGGAGATACACTGCGACCAGGGACAACAGATTGCTCTCCGCCCATGACATTATCTCCTGAGTCAGGAGCCGCAGAGTCTGCACCCTGCAACCCAACTGATGGTTCAAATACCCCATCATCACCTATTTGTCCATCTGGACCTGAACATGATGACTCCTGAGGTATGAAGCAAACTCCAGACATGCCAACTGGACTGCCTTAAACTCCCTGTAGTTCGAGGAGCAACCACCGTCCAAATGGTCCCATTTTCCCTGTATGGACTAAGAATTCAAGGTTGCCCCCCACCCCAACTTGATAGCATCCATATTAACCACTCGAGAAGGAGTCATATGAAATGGAAATCCCATGGATGGATCATTGTTGTCCAACCACCACTCCAAGAAACCCCTGATCTGAGACACCTGCACTGGTAGGTCGTACATTTGGGAAAATGGGGACCAATGTGCCAGGAGACGGTTGATCAGGGGGTGCATGTGCAAACGTACCCATGGCAGAACATTGATTTCTGTAGCCATCAACCCCTGTAGCCTCAACCACAGGGATATTGGAGGCGATTCCTGACTGAGAAGACTCCCAATCTCTTTCTTTGTAGTCTCTCTTCTCTCCACCGGTAGAAAGACTTGTCCCGTGACCATCTCCAGTTGACTCCCAATGAACACTATATCCTCACTAAGGACTAGAAAAGATGTTCTGGAATTGATGAGGAAATCATGAACCTGCAGGATCCTGCATACCTCCTTGATGTGACTGGTTATCTTAGAAAAAGAAGAAGCAGAGATCAGTCAGTCATCCAGAAACGGAAAAATCTGTATTCCCATGTTATGAATGAGTCTCACCAAAGGTGCCAATACTTTCGTAAAAATCCCAGAAGAAGATGTTAACCAAAATGGGAGTACCTGAAACTGGTAGTGCTGTTTGTCCACACAGAACCTGAGAAGCCTTTGGTAGGAGGGTTTGTATAGTGTACATGGAGATAAGCATCCAATAGATCCAGCGATGCCACCACTTCCCCTAGATTCAGAAAGCAAAGAATCTCCTGCAATGACAACATTTTGAACTTAATATGAGGAATAAAAGACTTGACCCTCTTTAAGTTCAATACTGGTCCGAAAACATCTATGCTTTCCTTACTATGAAGAGAATGGAGTACACCCCCTGATCCTTCTGATGATGAGGAACCAGTTTTATCACCTTTTTTTAAAGCAGGTATTGAATACCAGTCAAAAGGGCCCCACTCTTCTCCGGATAGGATGGAAGGGGTGTGTGCACTTAATACTCTGGGGGCGGAGAATCAAAAATGATGGTGTAGCCTTCCTATGACTCTCAACACCCATTGGTCTGAGATTGATCTCTTCCAACTCTCCAGAAGCCTCATCAATCTGCCTATTACCGTAATCTGTATGTTGGTGCCGCCCAGATGGTCAGGGCTTTACTTGCTGGTGTGCCCCTCCTTCTGACTGGTGAGACCGGGATTTATCTGTGAAAGGGACACCACGGCTGCGTCCCCCTTCCACAAATGGGCTGGCTGCCTCTTGAAGACATTGACTGTCCAAAGGCTCTCTTATCCCCAAAGAACCAAACCCTAGATGGCTGTGTTAGGGCTAAATGTTTCCTGTGCTCAACCTACTTTTTCACCATTTCCTCCAATGGTGCCCCAAACAACTTAACCCCTGAAAAAGGTATCTTCATCAGCAATGCTTTCTGTGCAGTGTCCGCTTTCCAATTCCTTAGCCAGACCTGTCTCCTGGCCTGAATCGCAGCACCTGCTGATGCCGCTGCTGCCCCCAGGTATCATATGGTATGTCAGACAACATCCAGGTCTGTTGCTCCATGATCGCTAAAGTTGCCGTAATATTTGCCCCTTGCTCCATCTGTTCTGCCGGACTCGGATAGACCTTCAGAAGGGACTGAATTGTATATGACAAGTATGCTGAAGCTCAAATGGAAAAATTGGAGGCAGCACAAGATCATCTAAATTGCAGTATCCACCCTTTTGTCCACAGGATCTGACGGGGAGGCATCCTCTGATATAATAGCACAGTGGGACGATAAACCTGCCATAAATGAATGAACCATCTCTGAAAGTGGAAAGTCCTTGCAAAACTTGTGTATGACATATCTCTTTGTCAAATACCTAGGGAAAGTGTCTTTATCAATGTCATGCCACTCATTCTCCACCACCTTCTTTATAGAAGCATGCATAGGCAGAGATTCGGCCTCCCTTTACTGATATTGCATGAAGAAATCCTCCGATTCCTCTGAGACCTGAGGAACTGTAAAAGCCATGTTGTCAGTGAAATCTTGCAAGACTTCCTTTAACTTCTGACCTTGCACATATTCTCCTCTCAAATCCTCCTCCTTCCCATCTGCATCAGCACTGCTAGAGGGCTCCACACTCTGCTTTTTAGGAGAGGATGGACCCTCTCTCTCCTTAAAAGCTGCAGCCACTGCAGCCTGTATCATCAGCTGGATTGCCTGTAATGTAAGCGTTTCAGGCGGATCGTGCACAACACTGCCGCTAGGACCTGCTTTCTCTTGCCATCACGATTTCATAATTACGTCAATAAAACAAAGTTGAAAAACACCTCCTTATTGCCGGCATATACATTTGCTGAGCAACAAGGGTGTCGGGAATCTCGCTGATGTCCTCGCTGCCCAGCAACCCATAAATACTTGCCACATGGCGCGAGCACACCGTCAAACCGCCTGAGGCACTGCCGCCTACTGCGGCATTTCTGCATCCCACCTGGCTAGACGCTGAGCCCTCTATCGCAGGGCCTCTCCTCGCAATCCCAAAGCCTCATTTAATCCCGGTAAGTGCCCGTTACAACAGGGCTTTCCACCATGATTGCTAATTCTGAAATAATAGTGAGTACACATAATCTTGACAACTAACGGGATCTCAGGGCCCGCTATAGTGTGATCTCACCTCACTTACCTGTTCAACTTGCTTGGAGAGTCTGCGCAGCAGAACAAAAAAACAGTGAGTGTGGTGGGTTGAGCTTCCTTTTAAGGTTCAAGCCATAGGAAGAGGAAGTCGGCCATATTAGGGAGGGATGGCAGAATCTAGAGCACTAATTTTGCTTGGAGGGTTCTGTGGGGAAGCTAACGCTCACTATTTGTTTATTGTGGCAAGGAAGACTGGCGAGTAGGTAATGAGAGCCTATGTAGACTTTTGCTCTCCAGCCAATGGAGATTGCAATGGAATGTGAGACTAGTGGGGAAACATATCTGTAATAAAGTAATAAAACTTTGACATCAGCAATACTGCAGATCTTCATGCAAACTCAAAGAGCCCAGCTGTCACAGTTCATAAAACAGTGATCGATGGACTAGTTATGTCAGAAATGTTTGTGACACCCTGGTCAACAAACTCTAATGTGTAAAGCTAAAGTCCTGCAGGGAAAGATCAAAGACAGCATATACTGCATGTGGTGCCATCTAGTGGTAATAGGTGTACTTGTTGCCTAATCAATAATGAGTAGAGCAACTTGGCTTTAAAATCTATAAATAACCAATTTGTAGCATATGGGCCCAAGGAATAATGATGTCTTAGCCCTACCTTCTGACGGGAGTGAGATGGACCACATGAATTACATGCTTGTTCAGGTGAAAAGCAAGTTTTGTGACTGAATGCCCCGGTTACTTACCGGTAATCTTCATTACTCCGAGTCCAAGTCTTCCTCACCACAGTAATTCACACATGAGCTTTACGCTCCCACAGAAACTCTAAGCAAAAAGCAAAAGAAAGTCAGACTACTAGTCTCCCATCCCTCCAACATGGCCCCTACCTCTATCCACCAATGGGATAAAAGGAGGCACCATTCACCACAAAAACCCGCAACCAAAGTCACATAAACATGAAGCCTCCAAACAAGGGCCAGGAGGGATGGGAAACTATACTGTGGCGAGGAAGACTAGGACTCGGAGTAATGACGATTACCGGTAAGTAACCGGGGCATTACCTCCTCGTCCGTCTTCCTCGCCACAGTTATTCACACATGAGCTGATACCAAAGCGGAATCGGCTTCATGGAGAACAGAAGACAGCCAACGCATAGAAAGTCAGGAACAACAGGTTTAATAACACACAACATGGGACTGAAACAGAATCTCAAGAAGCAACAGAACCTAGAACAGAAGTGGCAAAAGCAACTGAAGCACCACCCCCAACCTCAAGTCGGTAATGCGCCATAAAGGTATGAGGAGAAGACCATGTGGCCGCCCTGCAAATATCCTCCATGGACACGCCCTTGAAAGTGGTCCAAGACCCCGCCACAGAAGGAGTAGACCACTCCTGAATAGGAAGCGCAAGAACATCGCCCGGGTCAACATAAGCCAACAGAATAGCTTCCTTAAGCCAACGACTAAGAGTAGAAAGGGAAGGCTTCAAGCCCTGCCGAGCCAAACCAAAAGTGACAAACAGACAGTCCACCTTACAGAAAGGAGCAGTTCGTGACAAGTATAACAACAAAGCACGCCTCACATCCAAAAGATGCAACAGAGACTACTCCTCAGACTGGGGATCGGGAAAGGAAACAGGTTGGACCACCTCCGTAGACCTATGAAAAAAAGAAGCCACCTTAGACACAAAAGTAGGGTGAGTCCTCAACACCGCCCTATCCTCCAAAAACTACAAAAAATGGGCAGATCTCAAGAAAGACCCCCAATTCCCCAAAATGCTTGTCAGAAGCAATGATCACCAAAAACATGACCTTCAAGGGCAAAAACTTTAAGTCCACAGACTCCAGGGGATCAAAGGGAATCCCCTTCAAGGCTCTCAACACCAACAGAAGATCCCACGGAGGGGATGACAACATCGGTTTAGGGCTTTGAAAAGCTTGAGACCTCAACAAGCGAGCCACCAAAGGCTCAAAGAGAAACCCTGAAACGCCCGAATAGCCACCCATTGCACCCGAACAGTAGAAAAGGCCAACCCCAGATGAAAACCCTCCGTTAAAAAATCCAGAACATGAGCCGGATCCACACCATCAATAGACAACCCCTGGCACAGACACCAAGCAGAAAAGGTGTCCCAATGCTTAGCATAAGCCTTCAAGGTAGAAGGACCCTTGGACTGTTGAATGAGGCCAGCCACCACCTGGGAAAAACCCCTCTGCATCAGAGATTGCCGCTCAAGAGTCAAACCTGAAGACTCATTGATTGGAACACTGGGAAGGGAACCTGGAGACCCACCAATGGATATGGATGAAACTGAACCGCTCAGCCAGGACGCACCGCTAACTCCAACAATAGGGAAACCAAGGGCGCCAGCGCCAACCCAGAACCACCAGAAGCACCAAAGTGCCATTCCTTCTGATTTTCTTCAAAACCGCCGGAATCAGGGGAAACGGGGGAAACACATACAACAGACCCTGAAGCCACTGGAAGGACATTGCATCCACCTTTCAAGCCCCTAGGCAAGGCATAATCGTGCAGAAACAATGGAGCTTGACATTGTCCAGAGAGGCAAACAAGTCCACCTTCAGAGACCCAAACCTCACCTGCAACATCAGTTAAGCCTGTAATTAAAAAAACAGGACATCAGGGCCCTGGACCATTTGCCCTGGATGGAAAGCTCCCCCAAGGTAGTACCCCAGCCCAACAGACTGGCATCGGTCGTCACCACTCGAGAAGGAACCACCAGAAACTGACGACTCCGGGAGAGATTCACCTCGTCCAACCACCACCCCAGATCCACCTTGACCTGGGCAGTCACAGGCACCCCCTGACTGAAATCCTGACCATACGGGAGCCAGTGGGACAAAATATGGTTCCCCACAGGGTACATATGCAAGTGGGCCCAAGGAACCATCATCAAGGAAGCAGACATCAGCCCCTGCACCCTCAACCAACTTCTCACAGGAGGACAGTCCATGGACAACAAGGAACGAATCTCTGACATCAGTGTCAATTTGCGGAGTCATGAACAGAGTCATGAAGCAAGCCCCAATGTAAGTGAGAGCCTGAGTCGGTACAAGGCATGATTTCTTCAGATTTACCAGAAAGCCATGGTCCCCCAGCACTTGGCAAACCTCCTGGACATGACACTCCGCCTTAGGGAAAGAAGACGCAGAAATCAAAAGATCATCCAGATAAGGAAAAATCCTAATCCATCTCCCATGCAACACCCAAATCAGTGGGGCCAACATTTTAGTAAAGACCCACGGAGAGGAATAAAGACCAAAAGGCAATACCTTGAATTGATAATGTCGACCCAGTACACAGAAGCATAGAAACTTTTGGACTCCAGATGGAGCGGGACATGGAGATAAGCATCCTGCAGGCCAAGGCAAGCCAGAAAATCCCCTGATTGATCAAGGGAAGAATCCGCTGCAGGATACCATCTTGAACTTGACAGGGGGGATGAACATATTCAGTCATTTTAGCTCCAACACAGGCCTAAGGCTGCCGGTATGCTTCTCGACCAGAAAAAGAATGGAATAAACCCTGAATAAACCCCGAGCCCCACTTGCCCTGGGGGCACTGGAACCACAGCCTCTTTTTCCACGAGACTCAGAACACCTGCCAGGAGAGCACTTTGTCTCAACCGGTCCTGGGGACAAGGTGTGCCATGAAAATTGTTGGGGGGGGGGGTCTCACCGAAAAACCAATGCGAAACCACTCTGCCACCACTTGAAGGACCCACTGATCCGAAATGCAACATCTCTACCTGTCTGAAAAGAGAGACAGGCGTTCCCCAACTTGGACCCTGCTCACAGCCGTATAGTCAGGGTTTGGAAGTAGCAGAGGAGGCAGAAGAAGAGGCAGGGAAGCGGGACTTGTCAGTGGAAGGAGCAACCCGACCACGCCCCCTGCCACGAAAGGGCTGGTGAGCCTTTCCTTGCCTAGCCGGACCGGAAGCCCTCCCGGCACCAAAGAACCGAGGACGGGCCAACCTCTCCGGAGCCAGAAGTTTGCGATCCTCAGCAGACTTCTTAACGATATCCTCCAGAGGAGGTCCAAAGAGCTTCACCCCAGAGACGGGAATTTTCATCAACAATGCCTTCTGATTTGCATTGGCCTTCCGAGAACATAACCACATCTGGCGGCGAGCAGCAACAAAAGAGCCAGCCGTAGAGGCTGCCACCCCAAGGAATCAAAAGAAATGTCAGATAAGAGCTGCACCTGGTGCTCATCAGAGCGAGGGTGGGTGAAATCTCTTTGCTCTGGTCCATCAACTCACCCAAAGACTGGAAGTCCTTCAGTAAAGAATGAATAGTATACTAGTAATAGGCCGCAGCTCTAATAGCAAAATTGGAAGCCGCAAAAGTACGCTTAACAGCCGCATCCACATTCTTATCAACAGGGTCCACCGGAGTAGCATCCTCCAAAATTGTAGGACCCTGTGAAGTCATCCCAGCCATCAATGAATCCACTTTCACAGAAGCAGGGAAATGTTCCGCTAAGTCCTGCAAAGAATAGCGCCTCGCTAAAAAAAGGGGAAATCCATGCTTATCAATATCCTTCCATTCAGATTCCAAAACCCTTAGAACCGAAGAATGAATAGGTAAGGACTCAGCCTCCTTCTTCTGATACTGGAAAAATAAATCTGTATCTTCCTCAGACACCCCCGCCTCAGGAAACAACAAATTAGACCAAATGTGCTGAAGGACCTCCTTCAAGTCAGAACCCTGAACATAACGACCCTTCAGCACCACATCTCCCTCCCCATCAGATTCATGCAAGGGAACAGGATCCCACCTCGATTTTTTTTGAAGGAGGATCAGCCTCCCTGTCCTGGATGCAGCAGCCACAGCAGCCTGAATCATCTGCTGAAAGACAGCTAACGAAGGAAGAGGCTCTGATGTCTCTACCTTCTCCACGTTATGGGACATAGCAAGCGCTTTGCCACCCGACTCCATCATGCAGCACAGCACCAAACTGCCCAACACAGAAATAAACAAACTAAATGAAGCGGCAATCACCTGATGCCGCAAACTTTCCAGTTGCCAGGGAAACACTCCCAAAATGCAAAGCAGCTGCCACCGGCATGTCCACCAAGCGTGCACGCCGTAAACTGACCCCCAGGGCCACCCGCGAATGGGAACCGTTGCCCGCAATGCAGCCACGCCCACACTCCAATTGAGAGGAATCAGCAGAACGAGAGACGAGGCCGGACCTCGACTACCCCGAACGCTGTGAATCGCAGCACCAGGGAAGGCTGGAAAGGTGAGTAATCACCTAACAGAAAGACCGCGACAAGGCCGGAACCACGCTGCCTGTGAGTCCACTGCAGCAGGACCACTGAACGCGGAAACACAAAAATCACAACATGAGGTCGCCCCAGCATTCCCAGCACACCTCGGCCCGAGGGATACTAGAGTCCGCTAAAGCAGGACCTCAATCCCACTTACCTGAAAACGGGAAACCACACTTTGAGTAGTGCAGAAATGAAAAAAACAGGTCTTTGTGGTGAATGGTGCCTCTTTTTATCCCATTGGTGGATAGAGGTGGGGGCCATGTTTGAGGGATGGGCTGACTTTCTTTTGCTTGGAGTTTCTGTGGGAGCATAAAGCTCATGTGTGAATTACTGTGGTGAGGAAGACGGACAAGGAGGTAATGGAAGCAGAGAAAAAGTGTTTTTGTGGCCATGAAAACAGAAAGAGGCTGTTTTGATGCAGCACCAAATAGAAACTATTGTTGGACATTTTGGATTGAGTATGAGTTTTTTTGTGAAAAACAGCCTTCTGAAAATCGTTTTGACTTACTTTTGGCATGCATATTGCAACAGAACGGATTTCAGTGACACTCTAGCCAAATGGATACAAGATTGTATCTTGGCAGCCCACATGGAGGTTTGTTCAAACTGTGGAAAGCAGATGAAAATTGAGAAAATGTGCAGTGCCATACTTAACAGTGGCAGCACGAGGTGTGCACTATTTTAAGCTGGCAGCTGAAGTATACGACACTCTACAGGAAATTTTACCCCAAAATAATATTATATGCTCTGGAGGTCAGTAATTCATAAGCTCGAAGCTGTGCTGGATGTGAAATCAGAAACGTCACTGTCCTCAGGCACCAATCCCTGTTCTCCGTAAATGCTAACCAGAAAAACGCATGGGGAGAATTAGGCTTTCACTTCTGTATTTATCTTCATCAAAATGAAGGGCAAAACCTCATTAATGGTGGCGCATTTAAAGATTAGAAATTACCTTTGCACAAGAACAACCAAGAAGTCTTTCTTCTGTGCCAATTTTTCTGTCTCTCCACGATTGGCTATTCTGTCTCTCCACTACATCTTTATTATTTGTTGTTTATTACTTAAAATAATTTTAAGAAAAGTTCTGAACATGTGAAAAACAAGATGCCAATTGATTTGACACCATCTAACTCGATATAGTGATACTTTAACTTGTTTAAAACTTTTTGTGACAAGCCACCTGGCTGCTGGTGCCATTAGTTGCCTCTCATGGAAATAAAAAACCGCAGGATTTTACACAGAGCTTTGAGCATGAGGCTAACACTCGTAAAACAATGAGGTCAGCACGCTTTGAAGCTGAGGTTCCAGTGCCCTTAGTGCTCTTTAAATGTTGTCCTCATCATTCATTTAAACGAGGGTCTTAAGTGCAAGGAAGCAGATGTGAACTGACCGCAGGTTGCCTTTCACTGGGGGGTATAGCTGTTAGAGACTTTCCTCTCGTAGGATGTCAATGCATATTTGTCAAACCCACTTCAAGAAGTGTGTCTGGATGTGAAATCCATCTGCTGTGCAGAAATAAAAGAGACAATCTAATGCGACGTTCTACCAATGGTAAATATTCATAATGCACTGTCCATATATAAGGGTGAGTGAGCAGCAAGTGAGTTGGGTTCTTGTGCAAGATCATGATGCAGGGAGCCTTCTCAGGACATACTCTTCAGCAGTGAGATCCAAGAGCAAAATCAAGCAACAACGGAATGCCATAAGATGTGTATCCATGTTCATTAATAAGTAGGAATGAGATGAAACATAGATTAATTTAGCAAGAGGTCGCATTCCTCGCAATCGAAGCATCCCATGTGAGGTGGCAGTAAGAAGCCTCTAAACCCAGGCTTTTATGAACCCCCCCATTCAATCCTGTAATGTGTTGGTGGGTGGATTCTGAAACAGGCGGGGCATACTAAGTAGCTCTCTATCGTATCAAGCAATGGAGCAACTTCAACCATACCTTAGGCAGTTGGCTGAAAAATGGGAATAACAGGTGAATTCAATTGCACGGTACAAATTTGCAACTGTGATAAAGATTGAGACGTGCATCAAACCAGGATTTACCATCATATGCCAGGTACCACCACCTCGTGGCAGGTATTGCAATCTATGCAGGAACGCCCAGCACATGTACACTAGGCAAACAATCACATGCACTCTTGCCAGCAGACACATCCTTGGAGGTCGATACACACACCACAAGTAGATGTGGACATGCTGTTAGCACCCCCTGCATGCTTTGTTGCCACTCTGGACCTGCGTCTAGAATTGCTATCCCAGGCTCTTCCAGCACTTCATCCAGGCTCCTGAAGCACTCCCTCATGCCAGGCACTGGTAGTCGTTCCCTTTTCTGCTTCTGGAGCAACTCATTTATCTAGATTCTGGCCATACTCAATTCCTACATTGATGTAGTACTCTCTTTCTTCATTCTCCTCCAGAAATCTTACTGCGGGCTTCTGAAGCATTTTTACGTCCAAACCCCTTGACAAATCCCCTCCTTCCAGGCTCGTACAGGATTCTGACCCTTTGCTGCAGGAGTAATCCCCCCTTTAGTTTCCTCTACCACGTCCATCCTTTTCTTTGGAGCTCTCCCTCTCTGGTGCCTTGGGCACTTCCTTTCCATTTTGGTGGTGCAGTACCCTCTTCCACGTCCACTTAGCACACAGATCATCTCTATTCATTGTTAGAGTTAGCAACGCAATACAGCGCCTGATGCTTCAGCAGTGCAATGAAGCAAAGCAGCAGTAGGCTTTTTCACTTGGAATATATATTCAAGTGTCAAAATCAAGTACAGGGAACCGGTTAGCTGTGTGATTCATTGATGTGTTGAATGATCAGCAGGGATAGAAATTGATATTGAGCTAATGCCGCAAAGGCCTTTGCAGGTGACAATCTCGATAGAAATTTAGGTAGAGAGATAAGTAAGGTTTTAGAATGAGGCAGAGAAGTATGGAGAGAAAGATGGAGAAGGAAATGTAACTCGAGGAAGTGTGGTGGGGCACAGCAAGGTGTGCGATTGTGAAAGAAGAAGAAAGACTGGTGAGACAGAGAGAGGTCGCAACAGAGAAATGTAGAGCAAAATGAGAAGAGTTGTAGAAAACAGGTCATGTAACAATAGTGGATTAGGAGACAGAAAGCTAGAGAAGGGTGAGGGGTAGAGAAATGTGGTGTAGAAAAAAAGAAAGAGGGGAGAAGAGACAGATGTGGTGGCAAAGGAGATGAAGATAATAGCAAAGTGGAGAGGGTGGAAGCGATAATGAGAGAGTTGTCATGTACAGAGGGTTGGAGAAAGATAAGTCATTTTGAGAGATGTAAAACAAAAAGTAAATTAGGAGGCTAGCTTGTGAGTGAGAGGGGGGTTGAGGAAGAGGAGACAGAAAGCAGGTGAGGTAGAAAGCAGAGACAGACGCTGAGAGAGATGAAGAGAGATGAGGTATAAAGAGATGGAGAGAGAAATTGAGAGGTGATGAGAAAGGGAGATGAGGTTGACAGAGAGGTGAAGATAATGAAGGAGTGATGCAGGCAGGTATAAAGGAAACCGAGTAGTGAATTGCTGAAAGAGGAATAATGTGAAGAGAAAGTTGAGGTAGAGACATAGAAGTAGATTCAGAGGGGGACTTTTCACGCACTGTACTTGTAGTACATTTAGTCATACAAAATTAGCATTACTCATGTACCACAAAATGATAATCCCAAACTTAGATGTGAAGTGCTCCGCTTATACTGCTATTTTACACGGAGATCCCCACCCGATTGGGCAGATCTCGGCACATTTACGACTATGCTTTAGCAGTAAAGGTGAAAGAGACTGGGGGAGTGGCTCAAAAATAGGGAATGCTTACAACTAAATGGGAGGGGTAAAGGAAGGAGTAAGGAGGGTTTACCCACAAAAGAGTAAGCACATTGGTATTAACAAACGGCACTTCTAAAATCACAAAGCCAAAAAGGTCTAAAAACAGTTGTAAATGTTTCCCAGCTCAAATCTGAAGTCCATCATCACACATAACCAACAACTGGAAAGGCAGCACCCTTCCATAGAAGGGACTAAAAGTAAACCCCCTTAGGAAATAATGTTAACATGAATTAACATATTCCCACTAAAAAATATATGTATTTTTTCCTGTTAAAAAATGATACATAATTAAAAATAAATGTTATTTTTTGTTTTAATAAAGATTTCACCATTTAAAAATAAATGTAACTTATTTTTTTTAAACAAATTGCTTAAAATTATTTATAAACATAACGTTCAGTAATCATTAATATATGTGAAATAAAAATAAACATTTTACTGTAGGTGACATTTGTAAATAAGTCTTTACATAAATAACGATAATATAAATAAGTATATTTAGATGAATTATTTATAATACACTTTTAAGATAATAGTGCTGTCACTTTCTTTATTTGCTCTAGGTTTAAAAATGAAATACAATTATTTTACATTACTTTTTTTTTAAATTGTTTAAAATTGTTCTTATATTTTATTAAAAGGAGATTTCCACCTGGGTGGCAAAGACCTCTCTGGGTGGCGAAGATATCAGCTTATTTGAAAAGCTACTAGTAGTAACTTTATATTCATAAACTTGACTCTATTCCATGGTTTCAGGTGTTAGGGACATGTAAGTCTACTCTTTAGAGTACCTTTACACTTTAGATTCAGAAATGGGGAATGGTCAATAGTAGCAAAGTTACTTCAAAGTGTACGAGTAAATGTACACGTGACTACATCTACATATGTAGATTTACCTTTGTCAATAGGGCTCACAGAGTCATAGAAAGGTGAAGTTGTGAGAGAGAAGTAGAGTGCAGGGGAGTAGAGAGAAAGATGTATTGAGAGAGAGGTGAAGCAGACAGATGTAGCGAGAGTTGAGATGGAGAGAAGTTGCATACATAGAAATAGTAGAGATGGTTTGAGGTAGAAGTGAGAAAGAAAGGGGATGGGGATAGGACACATGTCGATTCTTTATTAATTTAGTTACCATGAACTTCCTAACAGCCAGGGTTAAAAACACGAATTCATAGCTGTTAGGTGGGTGTTGCAAAGTGTGTTCTGCCCATTTCGTACGCCTGTATTTTTTAGCATTTTGGATTAGCCTGTTTTGAACTTTTTACTGTGGGTGAATCTAACTACCTGTTTCTCACCCACGATGAGCACGTGGTAAATGGACTGCGCATGTTTACCGCCAGTGTACACCTTTAAAGATAAGACTATTGCGGCGCAGCATGGGTAAGGGGCACTTGGCTTGTTACACGTGAAAACGTGCACACACCCGTTTGCACATGTGTGCGGGCTGTGCAAGTGAAACTACTGTCGTGCACAGGTAGCCTAGTGCAGAGGGGACTCAGCAGGGTTAGATTAGGGGTGGATGGAAATCATGGAGGTACACAAAACCTCTGTGAGATTCCAAGGAGTTCTGCCAACGGGCAGAACATTTGCAGCTTGTGCTGCAATTTTGCGCCGGTAGCATGAGCAGCGCTGAAAAATCAATGCGAACGGCACCATGCATTGCACAAAAGCACGCGGTCCTTCGAGTTAATTTTGCTACCACTCACGTAGAAAATATACTCAAGCAGCAGCAAATCTACTCTAATGGCAGCCCTCTGACCAGAGACGCTCGCGACTTCCTGCATTAGAAAATTATGCTAGACGACGCCTAATCTCATTTTGTGCTCTTCAGCTTGCATTTTTTAGAGCCTTGCTGAAGAAAAATTCTGCCATGCGGCAATTGGCAGAAATCATCTGGAACTCTGCTTTAAAGAGTAACGTGGAGTGACCAAAAATTCCTCCAATTCCGTGGGCTGAATGAAACATTCAGCACACCCCTAGCTTAAATATTGACCTGGAGTAGGCCATATAATTTTAGTGGGCACTCATAGTGAAAGTCAGCATGTTTTACTGTTTTATCTGCAGGGACAATTTATTATATACATGGGGGAAAACTGCCTTAGAGGGCAGTTTTGCTTCCTGTTGGCCTACAAATTCCAGTAAGATATCAAAATGGAGTGAAAACTCTGTACCAAGATGGATTACACAAGTCTCAAAAACATATTTGTACAACAAATGGGTCATCCAGAATTGTCATATTTCTCTGGCTCAGCACAGGATCAGAGCCCAGGCGTTTTGTAACCCTTCTGGGCCACATTAATTAAATTTCTCACCAAATGGAACAAAGGCGTCCCCACACAAAAGGAGTAATTAATCATGCTTCCCTCAGCTCTTTAAGATGAAGTGGTTGGGAAGAAAGTCTGCATCAGTTAATTAGCTGAGACACTCTACCAGGGCTGGGGACAGCCCAGCCCGCCAAACAAAGGAGAAAGCCCAGACAATTTGAGCCAACACAGAGGAGAGCTCCTCATTGAAGTTTTGTTGAAAAGGGCCATGGTAGTGATGTCAGTAAGTGGGGAGATGATGCCTGAAGAGCAGATGGGATCAATGAGCCCTTAATAATGTCAAGCTTGAACTGTTGCAGCATGCTATACAGGAGAGTTGGGACTGGGGTGGAGAGCTGATGTGGCACCCTAGATTTAGCCAGGGTTGTCTGGCTTCTAGAACATTCCACCCCCCTTTAAATACTCTTGCATATGGGAGATAGAGGCAGTTTGAGCTTTTTGCTGCTAGACCTTGGGACTGCGACAGCCATGGACAACTGGAAGGACAAACCTCCTGATGCCCAAAAGGACTAAGAACTCTGTCCTTAGTTGATCTCAGGACCAGTGAATCTCTCAGGGGTGCTGTAAGCCTTGCCCGATTACATACCCTCTGGACTTCTGTAACCAGAGACAAATGGGCAGAGTTCTTAGTCCTTTTGGGCATCAGGAGGTTTGTCCTTCCAGGAGGAAATCTGGTACAGGGAGCCAGTGGAACCAGCTTCTTACAAGGTACACTGTCTTTTAGGCCAGGAGGCCTGCTGGAACCGCTCCTGGTGGCTAGATTTCACCACCAGGAGTAAAACAAGACAAGGTTAGTCAAAATTGGCCAGATTGGGCAGTGTTATGGCCTTTTCAATTTGGTGACCTTTGACCTCCTTTGCGAGTAATGGAAAGCGTGGGGATCTACTTCCTGCCTTAAAATTACCTCCATTTCTGTGCAGGGAGGGGTCGTGTGTGGGGCCCCCGTTGCCAGACTCATTCCTCATCAGCCCCCATTTTGGGGACCGGGGAAGAGCTGTTACGTCCCCTAACAGAGAGAAAAGGTGCATGGGGCTCCATCTCTGGGCCTCCGATGTCAGCAGCCCGGGGGGAGCAACATTGTGTTCCCCCAAGAAGAGGAGGAGGGGCCTGGGACCCCATCTTTTGGTCTCCAAGAGTCCATGGGGAGCGCCACAATGCTCCCCTAGTGGTGATGGGCCTGTCCGTGTCAGGGGGGAGCAGTGTGGCCACCACAAAAGAAGAAATCCAGCCCACAGGAGTGGCCGGGGGAGATGAGTGCTGCTGGCTTCAGCGTCAGCAGAAAAGGAGATTGCTGGCCTGGCGGGGAGTTGGCTTGGGCAGTCGGGGTGGGACTCCCGAGCTGCCCTGAATGAAGGCCACCATGCAGTGTGCTTGGGTGGGATTGAACGCCCCAAATAATGAAAATTAAGAAAAAAAACTAAAATGAAAGCTGCGTCGCGCAAGGCCGTGCAGCAACAACAAAAAGTATATGGCCAGAACAGCGCCCCATAATGCTTTTCAGGGCTTTTCATTTGCATATTTGACTTCACTGTGGCAGCCCCAAAATCGGCGGGGTTAATTGAAAGAAAGTTTGGGTTGGTGCTGCAGGAGTGCAACAGCCCCCTCCCCCAAGATGTTTTAAAAAATGACCCTACTTTTCTGGTGGCACAGAAATTATGACCCTTCCTAACTTTCTCATTGTTTTTCAAAGTCTTCCCAAGGCTGGGGCTTTTGCTCTACAGCTGAGAGTGAAGCTGAAAGGGGCTGGTGCTATGGTAGCATTTTATGTGGTTTGAAAGTGTACAAAGAAGACACTGACTTGTTATATTTATGTTATAGTCCCTTCTTTATGCACTTTATTAACTATTTAAAGTTGACAGTGTTTATTTAAAGGCTTTGTTGACAGTAATTATAGCAGTTATATCTGGTTGTTATTGATATTGATTCCCTGAAATGATGGTGATTTTAATAAATGCATTATTTGTGTCATAATGTTATGACCTTTAGCAAAGCCAATAGGCTTGTCTTATACGTATTGTGAGGACTCTTTGACATAGCCAATAGGCCTGTTTTATTTCAAGTGATACTCTCCTATATTGTGATGGGCTATGTTGGATAGGTGGGTATACTAAGGTTTTGGGGGTCATGGATCTTTGGGGGCCAAATGTGATTTCATAGTGTCACTAAGGTATTCTAACTGATATATATCGCACATCCACTTCCACTGCTTAATGAAAGAAAAGACGCTGCACTCCAGTCTCCAATACTTATAAACCACACTTCTTTATTGTCACGTAGCAAACACCTATGCGTTTCAACTCCTCCGAGTCTTGCTCACGGTCAGTGAGTCCCTCTACTATGTTACTTTTTATACATATTACCCACCCTACTTATTAGGATGCATTCTGGGAAATGTAGTTGTACACAAATATACTTCAGTCTAACAGCAAATGTGGCACTATATGCAGTATGTGCGTTTCTAAATACAACCAAACTTTGTCTAAATCTTACATTTTGTATGTTTAACATTTTACCAGTGATTGGGTGTGATCTTATCTATATACACGTCACTCGTTTGTTTTGATATTTGTGTCCATGTAGTATTTTTATAGTGTGTTCCCTGTATGGGCTAAGTGCCCATATTTTACAAATAGATCTATTGGGGGATCCTTGTTGTTATCTATTCTAGTTTTTTCCTAATAGCTAAAACCCCCATATTCCACAAATATTAAAATGATAGTATTAAGAACTAGGTTGCGTGCCTCATCTCTTCTCATATCACCCTTAGGAGACAGAGTACAGAATCAGTTATGGTTGAGGTGTCGGAGGCCATTCGTGAGTGTTTGGACGTTGGCGGGTGAGCTGCATTAATATTGCTGGACCTCTCGGCGGCATTCGACATGGTCCCGCACTCACTTCTCCTGGCACGATTGGCCAGGGTCGGTGTGTCGGGTGCCGTTTGGGGCTGGCTTAAGTCTTTTTTGGAGGGTCGAGTTGAGCAGATTTGGCTCCCACCATCCTCCTCCTCCTCTCAGCCAGTGACCACTGGAGTCCCCCAGGGATCCTCCCTTAGCCCCCTTCTTTTTAATATCTATGTGACTCCGCTGATACATCTGGCGGAGGAGTTGGGGGCTAAAGTGATGGCTTATGCTGACGACGCCCAGCTTCTTTTTACCTGGGACAAAGATGCAGATTCGGTGCTATTGGTTCAACGCTGTCTATCCTCTATTTTTAAATGGTTGGCAGGTGCACAGCTCAAGTGCAATGAAGAGAAGTCCGAGATTTTGCTGTTTGGGAAATTCCCTCCTAATTTTCGAGAGCACCTTTGGCCTCCCGAGTTTCCATTGCCTACCTCCACAGGGAAGCCCACAAAAAATCTGGGGGTATGGTTTGATGAGGGTCTCTCTTTTTCAACACACATTACGAAGCTGGCTGGCTGCTGTTTCGGCCTCCTCAGAACTCTCAGAAGATTATTTCCCATTTTACCTCAGGCAGCGAGGAAAACGGTTACTTGTGCACTGATCCTGTCGCGGCTGGACTATGCCAATGCCCTTTTTGTTGGCATTTTGGGCTACCTGTTGAAGAAGCTACAGGTGGTTCAGAATGCAGCAGCCAGACTCCTACTGGGCACCTCGGCTGGGAACAGCGTTTGACTTCAGTTGCGATCCCTCTACTGGCTCCCGATGGTGGAGAGAGTCAAATTTAAATCATTGGTTCTGGCCCATCGTGCCCTTCATGGCTGTGGCCCTCTGTACTTGAGGAGACGCTTCTCGTTCTATGTTCCTGCGCGATCCCTTCTGTCCTAGTCCCTACAATTTGCTCATATTCCCCGCTTCAAGCTTCAGAGGCTTGGGGGCAGATCCTTTGTAGTGAAGGCTGCTGCTGCCTGGAATGCTCTTCCTCTTGCCCTGCAAATTATTCAGGATCCAGTGGCTTTTAAGAGGAAACTAAAAACATATCTCTTTGCTTGATTCATGTTTCATACCCCGCTAGGCTCCGCGCCGGGATACTCATGAGTAGCTGTGCGCGTTACAAATTTATGTAACATAACATAACATACCCCACCTATTTATTCTCTATCATATGGTGAGTGCAACTATTTTTTTCCCCAGACTTGATGTGTGTAGTATTTTGATCACCACTGGTATTATAATGTGTGCTCTCCGATCAATGGCTCTTTATGTATTGTGTGCGTTAAGTTCATATTGACATGCTTGTTTCATAATTTTGTATCACACATTCCATGTATATTAAACCACTACTTGTGTCAATTCTAAGTGATTGAAAAATATGTGTTTGGTTATGGATTTTTAAACAAGGATCTCAGTGATCCCTCTATATTCTGTGTGTGAACTCCGTGGTTTGTACCACTAGAATAAGCAATTTTCTTTATGTACATGTTACTATATGAATTATTCTCAAACAGTTTGACAATTGCATTGCTTATGATATTTCTCCTTCAGTATATATTAACAGTAGCTCCGAGTTTTACAAGTGTACATACAGTTCTTCATCTGTATTGAAACCAAATGGTATTAAGGTATGTAGTCTTATTATGTATTTACTCTCCAATCTTCGTAGTTGTAAAGTCCTATTCCTACCTCTTTCATTTGCCGGAACATGTGCTACTCCATAGTATCTTAGGGTTTTCCAGTTACTATCATGTTGTTGTGCATGGTGTTTCGCAATCGCATAGCTAACATCTTTTTGTTGGACAACCGGTATATGTTCCAAAGTACGTTTCTTTAGTGGGCATACTGTGCTCCTCACATATTTGAGACCACACTCACACTCAATGACGTATACCACAAACTGTGTGTTGCAGGTTATCTTGTATTCAATCATTATTTCCTTGCCATTGGGATCTTTTATGCTTTTTGTGTTCTTGCCAATCCTACATGCCTTGCAGGTGTTGCATTTAATGAAACCTTTGCCTTGTTGTTGTAACCAGTTCTCCGGTTGTTGGTCTGTGAAGAGGCTTCTCACTAGCTGATCTTTAAGGGAACATACTTTTCTGTAAGTTATTTGTGGTTTCTCGCCTACTGCTTTTGCAATTTCTTTGTCACTTTTCAGGATGTGCCAATATATATATATATATACATATGTGAGCAAGGCAGGGGACCCTGCCGAAACGCGTAGCAGCCTTCCTATTGAAATAAATCTATTGGAACCTTACCTTCGATTTGCTGTGTCATCTTTCTGGTGGAACAGTGGCAACCGGAAGTGGTGAAGGATACATATATATATATATATATATATAATATATATAATATATTATATATATATATATATGTTTCCAAAGACAGTTATACTTCCGGGACTCCATAAAGATAACAGCGACACTCCAAAGGATACCACAATTACACTTTATTGTGCCCACAACAACGCGTTTCGGCGATGCCTTTTTCAAGTTTATATATATTCACTGAAAAAACCATAGGTTTCAGGGACGTTATAGTTAGTTGGACATTTCACTCGTACAAAACCAGAGAAAATCGGCCGTTATAGTTAGTTGAGCTTACTATAACTCATGCCCCCGCAATGCACTGCTGATGACGTCACATATTATCATTCATGACATGGTCAGTGACATCACTGATGACATTTCAAATGACATCACTGATGACATCATCCAGTGACTGTGTGTTTCTGTAAAGTTTAAATATGTTTTATATATATAAATGCCAAGGTGTATTGAAGAATGAGTGGGTGTATAAGTGTCTGAATGGATGATTTAGTAGGTACGTGACTGACTGTATAAGTGAGTGATTAAACGTGTCTTACTGAATGCATGGGTTAGTGACTAAACTGTGTGAATGTCTGTATCAGTCTGTCAGTTGGTATGTAAGCAGCTGCATGGGTTGGTGAGTAGCTACATGAGTGTCTATATGGGTTATTGATTGGTTGTCTGAGTATCTGTGTGGGTGCCTGAGTGTCTGTGTGGGTGGGTGGGGGGTGTGACTCTGTTCATAGATGTGTGAGTGGGTGATTCACTGGGTGTATGGGTTCAAGAGTGCATCTGTGAAGGGCTGTATGGGTGGGTGAGTGTGTGTATGGGTGTGTTGGTGAGTGAATGGATGTCTCAGTGGTACATGTATGAGTAACTACATATGTGAAAGGCAGTATATGTGAGTGTTGGAGTATATAAATTATAAATGACTATATGTGAGAGTGAGTGATTGTGAGAGTGGCTGTATGGATGAGTGTGTGCTTGTATCAGTTATTGTATAAGAGAGTAAGTATGTGTTAGTATCTGTATGAATAAGTAAGGTGGTGTGTGTGTATAACTGTATAGCTGCGTAAATGGGAGTGTGATTGATTCTTTGCATGACTGACTAGGTGTGTGAGTAACTCTATGGATGAGTGTCGGTGTGTGCGTGTCTGTATAGGTGTATGAGTGCACATGATAGTGCTGTATTGATGAGTGACTGCATGTATGAGTGACTATATGGGTGAATGAGTGGATGTGTGTGTGTAGACCTAGGAATCAGTGAGTGGGTATGTAGTAACTGGTATTGATGTGTCTATGGTTTCGAAAATGGTAGTCTGTATTTTAGAGTGGGTGTATCAAAGGTTATATTAGGGTGTGAGGAGGTGCATCAGATTATCACGTGGATGATGTCATCAGTGATGTCATCAGTGATGTCATTTGAGATGGCATCAGTGATGTCACTGACCATGTCATGAATGATGTAATATGTGACGTCATCAGCAGTGCATTGTGGGGGTGCAATTTATAGTTAGCTCAACTAACTATAACGGCCGAATTTCTCTGGTTTTGTACGAGTGAAATGTCCAACTAACTATAACGTCGCTGAAACCTATGTTTTTTTCAGTGAATTTCAAAGGTTTTTTAAATACTAATTTCTAACTATAACGTCCCTGAAACCTATGTTTTTTTCAGTGAATTTCTAAGGTTTTTTAAATGCTAATTTCTAACTATAATGTCCCAAAAATGCTTTTTCAATTTTTTTTATTTTTTATAAAAATAATGTGATGTTTTCTTTTTTCTAAAATATGAATTTACCTTTTTATCATTTTTTTTTTTAAACTGGATTTGCGTACCGATCGTGTACCAATCTCGGTGGGTGCGCGAATCTAATAATTTTGCCGCCATATTGGTTAAGTCGTGTATGGTATGCGAAGGGTGCGAAGGGTGCGAAGGGTGCACGGTTCCCAGCCCCACGTAACGTCACGTACATATTTCCGGGGGTCGCGCCGGGTGCGCGAATCCATCGCAATTCTTTAAGTTTTAAAAGTATATGTATATAACTTTTATATGTATATTATACCAAGAGATTATGTAATCTAATTATAAATATCACATATTTGTAATTGTAATAAAGATATATTATTGTTAAATATATTTTCCAGAAATCGCGTCGGGTGCGCTCTGGTTGCGCGCCGGGTGCGCAAATCCCATGTGACTTCAAAAGAAACAATTTCATTGGTTAAGAACCTTTCCTTTCTAGAACTTGAAGGACCCCACCCATTTGTTTCATTCCTTCAAGAGCATCTCAGCAGACACACCTGTTGTCTTCTGCTCCTCTTGTTTGCCTTTTTTTGGTGTTTTTTTTAACTCATCTAAGAATGGCAGCTAGCAATCAACCTCAGCAAGTTCCACCTGAAGAGGAAGAAGACCTGGAAGAACCCGTGAAGAAAAGATACGAAAGTATTGTGTGGGCATTTTTCTCCATTCCACCTGGGGAGAAAAAGGTGAATGCCCGAAAAGTAAACCTGCACTATTTGTGAGAAAGTCCTCTCAAGAGGTTCATAAAAGAAATATTCCTGTGGGACGTCATCGATGTTGAAACATCTTCAGACAATGCATCCTCGACGTCTTGCTAGGGAACAGCTTCGAGGGAACAAGAAAGGCAGGCAACTGACAACAACGCTGCTGGCCCTAGCACTTCATCTGCTTCAACATCATCTGGCACACCCAACATCATCCCTGACTTCAGTAGAGTGGAGCATCACTGTGTCAAATGTAAAAAAATTCTTTGTTTTGGTGACCAATCACTGGATGTCATCCTGGTTGCTATTGTGAACCACCAGTGTGAATTTTTTTTTCCCTATACAATGAGTTCATAATTGCATAATTTTTTGAACATGTTCACTGGTGGTTCTGTTTTTTTTCTCATTTTGTTTTTTAAAAAAACACCCAACATTTTCAAAAAAGAGTAAAAAAAATACAATAAGAAATATAAAACAAAAAAGAGGAAAAATAATGGGTTTTTTTAGAACTGCCTAATTGGTTAAAAATAGACAAACTTGTATGTGTTCTATGAATGACTGCAAGGGTAATGTCTGAGTCATTGTATGAGTGAATAAGTACTGTCTCACTGAATGAATGAGTGCAGCAGTATTGCCTGAGTGATTAAAGGAGTGCATGGGTAATGCCTGGGTGCACGGAAAAATGCATGGGTAGTGCCTGGGTGCATGTAGGACTGCATAGGTAATTCCTGGGTGATGGAGGAGTGCATGAGTAGTACATGAGTGATTGCATGAGTGCAGGAGTAGTGCCTGGATGATTGGAACACTGCATGGGAAGTGCTTGGGTTATTGCATGAGTGCTGCAGAACTGCCTGAGTGCATGTATGACTGCATGGGTAGTGCCTGAGTGATTGCAGGAGTGCATGGGTAGTACCTGGGTGATTGCATGAATGCAGGGGTAATGTCTGGGTGAATGGAGGAGTGCATGGGTAGTGCCCGAGTGATTAGACGAGTGCATAGGTAGTGTCTGGGTGATTTTATAAGTGCATGGGTAGTGGCTGGGTGATTAGAGGAGTGCAAGGGTACTGCTTAGGTTATTCCATGAGTACATAGGTAGTGCCTGGGTGGTTGCATGATTGCATGGGTAATGCCTGGGTGATTGCATGAGTGCATGGGTAGTGCCTGGGTGATTGGAGGAGTGCATGGGTACTGCCTGAATGATTGAAGGAGTGGATGGGTAATGCCTGGGTGATTGCATGAGTGCATGAGTAGTGGCTGGGTGATTGGAGGAGTGCATGGATAGAGCCTGGATGATTTGAGGAGTGCAAGGATAGTGCCTGGGTTATTCCAAGAGTACATAGGTAGTGCCTGGGTGATTGTATGACTGCAGGGGTAGTGCTTGGGTGCACGTAGGACTGCATGTGAAGTTCTTGAGTGATTGGAGGAGTGCAAGAGTAGTTCCAGGGTGATTGCATGAGTGCAGGAGTAGTGCCTGGATGACTGGAAGACTGCATGGGTAGTGCTTGGGTGATTGCATGAGTGCTACAGAAGTGCCTGAGTGCATGTATGACTGCATGGGTAGTGCCTGAGTGATTGCATGAGTGCATGGGTAGTGCCTGGGAAATTGCATGAATGCAGGGGTAATGTCTGGATGCATGGAGGAGTGCATGGGTAGTGCCTGAGTGATTAGACAAGTGCATAGGTACTGCCTGGATGATTTTATAAGTGCATGGGTAGTGGCTGGGTGATTGGGGGAGTGCATGGATAGTGCCTGGATGACTGAAGGAGTACAAGGGTAGTGCTGGGGTGTTCCATGAGTGCATAGGTAGTGTCTGGGTGATTGCATGACTGCAGGGGTAGTGCCTGAGTGATTGAAGGAGTGCATGGGTAATGCCTGTGTGATTGCATGGGTGCAGGGGTAATGTCTGGATGACTGAAGGAGCGCATGGGTAATGCCTGAGTACATGGGTAGTGCCTGGGTGCATGTAGGACTGCATGGGCAGTGCCTGAGTGATTGAAAGAGTACATAGGTAATGCCTGGGTGATTGCATAAGTGCATGGGTAGTGCCTGGGTGATTGAAGGAGTGCATGGGAACTGCCTGAGTGATTGAAGGCCTGCATGTGTAATGCCTGGGTGATTGCATGAGTGCAGGTGAAATGTCTGGGTGATTGGAGGAGTGCATGGGTACTGCCTGAATGATTGAAGGAGTGGATGGGTAATGCCTGGGTGATTGCATGAATACATGGGTAGTGCCAGGGTGATTGAAAAAGTGCATGGGTAATGCCTGGGTGATTGGAGGAGTGCTTGGGTACTGCCTCAGCGATTGAAGGAGTGCATGGGTAATGCCTGAGTAATTGAAGAACTGCATGGGTAATGCCTGGGTGATTGCAACACTGCATTGGTAGTGCCTGGGTGATTGGAGGAGTGTATGGGTACTGCCTGGGTGATTGAATGAGTGCAGGATTAGTGCCTGGATGATTGGAAGACTGCATGGGTAGTACTTGGGTGATTGCATGTGTGCTGCAGAAGTGCCTGAGTGCATGTATGACTGCATGGGCAGTGCCTGAGTGATTGCATGAGTGCATGGTTAGTGCCAGGGTGATTGCATAAATGCAGGGGTAAAGTCTGGGTGAATGGAGGAGTGCATGGGTAGTGCCCGAGTGATTTGACGAGTGCATAGGTAGTGTCTGGGTGATTTAATAAGTGCATGGGTAGTGGCTGGGTGATTGGAGGAGTGCAAGGGTAGTGCCTGGGTTATTCCACAAGTCCATAGGTAGTGCCTGGGTGGTTGCATGACTGCAGGGGTAGTGCCTGGGTGATTGCATAAATACATAGGTAATGCCTGGGTGATTGCATAAGTGCATGGGTAGTGCCTGGGTGATTGCATAAGTGCATGGGTAGTGCCAGGGTGATTGGAGGAGTGTATGGGTACTGCCTGAGTTATTGAAGGAGTGCATGTGTAATGCCTGGGTGATTGCACGAGTGCAGGTGTAATATCTGGGTGATTGGAGGAGTGCATGGGTACTGCCTGAATGATTGAAGGAGTGGATGGGTAATGCCTGGGTGATTGCATGAATGCATGGGTAGTGCCTGGGTGATTGGAAGAGTGCATGGATACTGCCTGAGTGATTGAAGGAGTGCATGGGTAGTGCCTGAGTGATTCCATGAGTGCAGGAGTATTGTCTAGGTGATTGAAGGAGTGCATGGGAACTGCCTGAGTGATTGAAGGAGTGCATGTGTAATGCCTGGGTGATTGCATGAGTGCAGGTGTAATGTCTGGGTGATTGGTGGAGTGCATGGGTACTGCCTGAATGATTGAAGGAGTGGATGGGTAATGCCTGGGTGATTGCATTGGAGGAGTGCATGGATAGTGCCTGGGTGATTGGAGGAGTGCATGGGTACTGCCTCAGTGATTGAAGGAGTGCATGGGTAATGCCTGAGTGATTGAAGAAGTGCATGGGTAATGCCTGGGTGATTGCAACACTGCATGGGTAGTGCCTGGGTGATTGGAGGAGTGTATGGGTACTGCCTGCGTGATTGAAGAAGTGCATGGGTAGTGCCTGTGTGATTGCATGAGTGCAGGGGTAATGTCTGGGTGATTGGAGGAGTGCATGGGTACTGCCTAAGTGATTGAAGGAGTACATGGGTAATGCCTGGGTAATTCCATATGTGCATGGGTAGTGTCTGAGTAATTGGAATAGTGCTTGGGTACTGCCTGAGTTATTGAAGGAGTGCATGTGTAATGCCTGGGTGATTGCACGAGTGCAGGTGTAATATCTGGGTGATTGGAGGAGTGCATGGGTACTGCCTGAATGATTGAAGGAGTGGATGGGTAATGCCTGGGTGATTGCATGAATGCATGGGTAGTGCCTGGGTGATTGGAAGAGTGCATGGATACTGCCTGAGTGATTGAAGGAGTGCATGGGTAGTGCCTGAGTGATTCCATGAGTGCAGGAGTAATGTCTGGGTGATTGAAGGAGTGCATGGGAACTGCCTGAGTGATTGAAGGAGTGCATGTGTAATGCCTGGGTGATTGCATGAGTGCAGGTGTAATGTCTGGGTGATTGGTGGAGTGCATGGGTACTGCCTGAATGATTGAAGGAGTGGATGGGTAATGCCTGGGTGATTGCATGAGTGGATGGGTAATGCCTGGGTGATTGGAGGAGTGCATGGATAGTGCCTGGGTGATTGGAGGAGTGCATGGGTACTGCCTCAGTGATTGAAGGAGTGCATGGGTAATGCCTGAGTGACTGAAGAAGTGCATGGGTAATGCCTGGGTGATTGCAACACTGCATGGGTAGTGCCTGGGTGATTGGAGGAGTGTATGGGTACTGCCTGCGTGATTGAAGAAGTGCATGGGTAGTGCCTGCGTGATTGCATGAGTGCAGGGGTAATGTCTGGGTGATTGGAGGAGTGCATGGGTACTGCCTAAGTGATTGAAGGAGTACATGGGTAATGCCTGGGTAATTCCATATGTGCATGGGTAGTGTCTGAGTAATTGGAATAGTGCTTGGGTACTGCCTGGGTGAATGCATGAGTGCATGGGTAGTGCCTGGGTGATTCCATGAGTGCAGGAGTAATGTCTGCATGATTGGATTGAGTGCATGGGTACTGCCTCAGTGATTGAAAGAATGCAAGTGTAATGTCTGAGGATTAGAGGAATGCATACGTAATGTATGGGTAATTGTATGAGTGTAGGGGTAATGTGTAGAGGATTGGAGAAGTATATTGGTAATACCTGGGAAGAGTGTATTGGTAATGTCTAGCTGATTGCATGAGTGTACAGATAGTGCCTGGGTGATTGAAGGAGTACATAGGTAGTGTCTGGGTGATATTATAAGTGTATGGGTACTGGCTACGTGATTGCAGAAGTGCATAGATAGTGCATGGGTGATTGGAGGAGTATGGGAACAGTGCCTAACTGTATAGATGACTGCATGGGTAGTATTTGAAAAAATGGATGAGTGCAGTAAAAGTCACTGTAAACATTATTTCATCTTACCTTTTTTTATTAAAGAAGATACAAAACTCAGTGGAACTATTTTACAGTAGTTTTGTTGTAAACTGAATTTAAAATCTTTTCAAACTTTAGTATTACCTTCTTTAAAAAAAGAAGAAAAAGTGTTATTGCATATAATATTATAGTTTTAAGAACACAACATAATTTTAGAATTACATAAAATATTCAGTTTTCCTTTTTGCTGTTCTCATATTCTACTGAATCGCACCATACACAGTAATCATACAACAGCAAGGAAAAAAATTCAATCAATGAGATTGTAAAAAAAAAAAAAATCTGCGTTGAAAATATTTACAACAAGTGCAACTATCTGTTTACCTATGTACAGTTTGTAAATTACATTCTTCAACTACATTAAATCTTTTACTTCTTTCAAGTACATTTTGTAAAATATACACTCTTATTTACATTGCGTATAATATAAAGATCAAATATATAAACTACTTCTTTCAAACACAATTTTGCAAATGCAATAAGAATTAGAACAAACAATAATCCAAACAGTAATTGTTCACATCTTCCCAAAAGGCCGAAGTGTTTCCAAAACCATTTGCATTGAAAATATCCAAAATAAACTCGTTAATTCGTGTTCACATCTTCCCAATAGGCCAAATGATGTTTTCAAAACTTTGGCATCAAAAATATCAGATATGAATTTGATAATTCGTAAGGCAACCGACATTTGAATTCCAAATCGGCATCATTACAATGAGTCCATCCTTTATTGCACTTTAAATACACAGTATAGTGTCCAGATGTTGTAGTAGGTCCATCATGAAAAATAATAGCCACTGCTTTAAAAGTTCTTCCTGAAATTGATACTTGACTTGCCACAAAAATTTTAATTTTGGTTTCCAATTTTCTTCCATCTGCTCTACAACGTTGTAGCATTAAAATGACATATTGTCCAAATCTGTCTATAAATAATGTTGACAACATTTCTGATTTGCAATGAGAACATTTCATATCTTGATTAGCTGTTTTTACTAATTTGTTAAAAGACACTTTTTTGCAATCTGGTATCGTCAAATATATGAATCGTTCAGTGTCTATTTCAGTGGTAGAAGAAAATGAACACTCTTCACATTTATGATCCCATCTGTAACTTAGTACAACCAAATTTTCAATTTCTATTCCTTCATCTTACAATACTGCAAGCATAAACATAAGAAATTCTTGTGCATCTTGTTGTACATTAAGTGTAAGTTGCAATGAACCAGTACATATATCCAAAAGATGCCGTATGCCAGAAGCAGTATGGATTTTAGTTCTATCAGTTACCAACTTTTGAAAAATATAATGTAATAAAGAACAGAATCTTTTTTTTCGATTTTCCATAATTTCATGATGAAGATCTTCTAGATAAAACACAACATTCACAATTACATTAGCATACCAGTTGATACCTGAACTATTTTCTAACTGGTATCCTACAATATCATCAACAGTGTCCATTATCATTTTCTTTGCAGCTTCATCATTCTCTTGAATTGTTTTCTTTTTTTGAACCTCACTAGAATGTTTGTTATATTTTCGTTTTGGACACACTACACGTTTTTGATATACGGGATGTTCACCTAAGTTAGGAGCATACAGTCTTCTTAACCGATTATACTCTCTTACACAATTTGCATCAGCACTAACCTTTTTCTCACCAAAATCAATCAAATACAAACCGGATAATGTTCTTACTCGAGACAATGCAACATATGCCATGCCCTCTTTAAACACTGTACTTCCAATATTTACAAAACCACTGTCTACACTTAAACATTGAGATTTATGAATGGTTACAGCATATGCTAAAGAAAGAGGAAACTGTTTTCTACGAACATACAAGTCGTTTACAAGCAAAAAAATGAACAGCACAACGTCCAATCTGTTTTACCTCTTCAATCTGATCAAATTTAATCTTCAAAAATTCAATTCCATCTCTGTTCTGAAAATTTAGAAAACCAACAACTTTTCCCATTGCTCCATTTGTTAAACCCTCTTCTACATTCAAATTACGCCGTAAAATTACCTGACAATTTACACAATCATATAAAGTCTTATAAATTGGAAAAATTGTACATTCAATGCTATCTTTACATGTATTAAAAAAATCTTCATAGTAGTCAAAATCTCCAAGTAATTCCATATCAGTATGCCAAGGCTTGAAGAGTTGCAGAAGTGCTAAATAGAAAAATTCCCTTTTATCTGGAGTATCACAACTGAGTTTCCTGTGATGAATAAGATTTCCTTTGGCATGTTTTACCAAACATCCATCACATCCAATTACTGCATATTTTTCTTCAGTTATATTTTCTGTAACATTTCGCTTATTTTTTTTATTTTTTTTATTTTATTTGAGTTTTATATAGCGCTGGCTAGACCCGGAGGTATCAGAGCGCTTTACATAAGGTTCCACAAAATTACATCAGTTACAAGTTACATCAGTTATTAGAAAAACATTCAAGAGCGTAGAAGAGGAGATAAATGAAGCTTAGAAAGTTGAGGGGGTGGGGTAAAGGGGTAGGAGGGAGATAGGATGGAGAGACGAAGGAGAGTCTGCCCAAAGTCCGGCTGGGTAGGTGACGGCCGAGGGGAAGTCCACAGCCCATCTCCTCTATAGCTATCAGGTAGCTCCACCGGGCATCAGCCAAATAGCTAGGTCTCAACGGGAAAACATTTAAAGAGCATAGAGGACGTGATAAATGGAGCATAGAGGAGAAAGGGTGTGGAGTAAAGGGGTAGGAGGGAGAATACGACGGAGAGACGAAGTAAGGTCTGCCCAAAGTCCGGCTGGGTAGGTGACGGCCGAGGGGTAGTCCACAGCCCATCTCCTCTATAGCTATCAGGTAGCTCCACCGGGCATCGGCCAAAAAGCTAGGTCTCCACGGTCAGAGGTAAGTTCACAGATTACGTATCCTGATGGGTAGGCCGGATGGGGGATGGGTTCGTGGTCTGGTCGATGTCCGTTTTTTCTCAGAGTAGTGGCACGAACGTGGTAGGGACCACTGTGGCAGCCATCTTGGGGTCAGGCAAGGGATTCTGACCTTGGAGTTAAAATCATCCGGTTCCCATTTTTGTCTTTCGCTCGGGGGGGTGTTTGTTGTGCAATGGAGCAGCTTGAGGCCGGAGCCAGTGTCTGCTTGCCTCCCGAAAGGAGAGTATTTCTGCGTTATAGCTGCCAGGGGGAGACGGCCGCCATAATAGGATCAGGCGGGGCGCCTCCAGTATCCCTCTCGGTTGCTTGTGACGCTAAACGAGGTCTTCCCTTGAGGCCTGAGCTGTTGCTGCTATTTTAATCAATTATGCGGCCTCAACACTGTAGATGCAAAGGGGCCTCCCTTAGGGTGATTGCTTTTGACCCCTGGCGACGATTTTCTGCAGGCGCCATTTTGGGGTCAGGCGCGTTTCACAAAAAAGGCTCTCGGATAGTATTGATTTCAATGCCCTAAGAGTCTAAGGAGGACAGTGACGGGAGCCCCCAGCCTCCCAGGCTTACCATCGGGACTCCCGGTGATGTCAACAATGCCCCCGCTCACCGTATTTCGTCTTGCGGTGAGTGTCTGCAATGGCGGGCGGGATCCTTCTGGGATCGGTGTTATCTCCTCCCAGCGTTGTGAGCGCCCCTCCGTACCGGCGGGCTTCACACTGCGCCTCAGCCGTGTCACTCCTGGAGGATCGCTGCTCTCATGGTGAGCGAAGGTGCTGTTCTTCAACTGCTCCGCTTTCTCGGGACAGACGAGCCCGGCGGTGCCGATTTTGCCGTTTGCTCGGATAGCTCCGCAATGCTCGAACGGATAAGGGTCAAATTTATTTCCAGGAGATCCGCTTGTAATCCGGTGGCGAAATCGTCGCTTTAGTAAGAAAAATAATGCAGCGGAGCGCTGTTCAGGAGGTTGGAGAGAGGGTTCACTACGGAGCAACAGCTCCGAGCGGCCATGATCGCTTAAAACTATAATGTTGCAGTACTTCATAGAGACATTTGTTTTCTAGATGTGGACTCCTTTTGGGATAGTATGTATCCAACATATTTGTTTTAACAATATCTGTACTTTCCGGCTCATTCAAAGCTAAGTATTCAATTTCTTGTAGAGATTTCAAAACTCGATTTCGTGTTGCAGCAAGATCTAGACTTACCCAAATGATTCCTCTTGCCTTTGAATATAAACTTGCAGATGTCAACCGATCCGAACATTCGTAGGATCCAATCTCTCATTGGGAAAGCTTCTTCAAACTAAAGCTGTACAAGTTATTACTAAGAGTCTTCTCTTGTGAAATTTCTTCCCACATTTCTTTCAACTCCGTCTTTTCAAATTTGGTTATATATGATGTAACATAACGAGCAACAGCAATCGAATTATCTGCAACATACTGGATATCCATGTTTGCATTCCACATTGTCAAAATCACTGGATTGTAGACATTAATATACTTTGAATCTTCACTTCTTTTTATGTTGTAAGTATTCTTCGGAGATTTTCGAGTTATAGTATGTCTTAATGCTGACATGAAACTGTTGACTCTTCCTTACTGGATGTGGGAATCCAAAACGACATTTTGTATAACATTTTCCCTTTGACTTGTATTTCCGTCGACAATACTTTCTACATCGATGATTTCTAAACAGTAAAACTTGTTGTCTTAAGTTGTTTTCTCCTCCTTTTTTTGGAATGTCACAGGTAACAGTCTTCAATGAAAGACAAAACAGTTTCATCAGAATCGGTTCCAAATTTAGTTGCATTCTTGATCCATAATAACATATGTATATGAGAAGCACCTCTGGCTTGGTACTCCTTTCTCCAAAAGAAAACAATAACTTCTCCAAGAGGTGGATTATTTTTATTGCAGATAAAAGACATCATAGCTTGAAACCTATGATTAAAATATCTGCACACATTTACAGGATCCAACTAACATAGTTCTCCAGCTGTCTTCAAATCAATGTTTTTTACATTTGAATTTGCTTCTCGTAGAAATTCAAGTAAATCGTCCCATGCATATTCAGCACAGCTAAGCGTAACAAACCATGTAGGGGTTCCTAAGTTTCTTAACATACATTTAACCCCTTAACTACTGGGCCTTTTCCCCCCCAGTGCTGAGCCCTTTTTTGGCTATTTGGGGTAGTTTGTGCTTAGGCCCCTGTTCCTTTTTGACCACATAAGGTATCCACGCCAAATTTGCGTCCTTTTCTTCCAACATCATGGGGATTCTAAAGGTACCCAGGGTTTGTGGATTTCCCTGGAGGGGACCCAGAAATTAGCCAAAATACAGCTAAATTTTGTTTTTTGGGCAAAAATGGGAAAAAAGTGCTGCAAATGAAAGAGTCTGTTTTTCCCCCTGCAAATGGTATCAACAAAGGGTTTGTGGGGCTGAAATCACCATTTTCCCAGCTTTTAGGGACTGGCAGACTTTTGTCAGAAAACCAACATTTTTTACACAGTTTTGGCATTTTACTGGGAGATAGCCTATTTTTGCTATTTTTTGTGCATTCAACCTTCTTCCAGTTAATGGTAGAAATAGGTATGAAAGCAATAATGGATCCTGGAAAGCTATACATTTTACAAAAGTAGACAAAATTCTGAATTCAGCAAGGGGTCATTTGTGTAGATCCTTCAAGGTTTCTTTTTAGAAACTAACAGTTGAATATAGGAGAAATTGAAAATTAGTTGAAAAAAAAAAAATTTGTGCCAACTTTTTCACCTGTAACTTCTTCTAATTGTGACAGCTGTTTGAAAGCAATATACCGTTACATCCGCTGGACCTTTCTGGTTGTGGGGATATATAGGACTTGTACGTTCACCAAGAACCAGACGAACCCAGAGCCAATAACTGAGCAGCATCTTGCAATGGTTTTTCATTATGTACCGGGTATATAGCAATTAATTTGGGAAAATATATACATGGAAAAATCGGTATGAAAGACACCTATGTATTTCTGAAATTGGAACAAAATATAGAGTTTAGAAACAGTAGGTATTTGTACATTTCCTAAATTGTGAGTACTCATACTAGCATGAGAATTATAGGTCATTTTTCAAAATGACTTCTTTTTTATACATTGTCTTTCATTTGGAAGGCAGAAATGCATCAAAAGTCAATAGGCAATAACAGTTGCTCTACAAATCTTGTACCCTAAGTCTCCCGATAAAAATGGTACCTGACTTGTGTGGGTAGGCCTAGTGCCCGCGACAGGAAACGGCTCAAAACACAATGTGGACACACTTTATTTTTACAGTGAAAACTGACCCTTTTTTTGCAAAGTGCCTAGCTGTAGATTTTGAACTCTAGCTCTGCCGGCACCTAGGGAAACCTAGCAAACCTATACATTTTTGAAAACTAGACACCCAGGGGAATCCAGGATGGGGTGACTTTACTGGCTCTCACCAGGTTCTGGTCCCAGAATCCCTTGCAAACCTAAAAACTTGTAAAATAAAACCATTTTCCTCACATTTCTGTGGTGGAAAGTTCTGGAATATGCGTGGATCCACACAATTCCACCCACCCCGCGTTCCCCAAAGTCTTCTGAGAAAAATGGTACCTCACTTGTGTGGGTAGGCCTAGTGCCCGCGACAGGAAACGGCCCAAAACGCAACGTGGACACACCACATTTTCACAGTGAAAACAGACCCTTTTTTTGCAAAGTGCCTAGCTGTAGATTTTGAACCCTAGCTCTGCCGGCACCTAGGGAAACCTAGCAAACCTATACATTTTTGAAAACTAGACACCTAGGGGAAATCCAGGATGGGGTGACTTGTCTGGCTCTCACAAGGTTCTGTAACCCAGAATCCCTTGGAAACCTACAAATATGTCAACAAAAACATATTTTCCTCAACTTTCTGTGGTGGAAAGTTATGGAATCTGCGTGGATTCACAAAATGCCACCCACCCAGCGTTCCCCAAAGTCTTCCGAGAAAAATGGTACCTCACTTGTGTGGGTAGGCCTAGTGCGCGCGACAGGAAACGGCCCAAAACGCAACGTGGACACACCACATTTTCACAGTGAAAACGGACCCTTTTTTTGCAAAGTGCCTAGCTGTAGATTTTGAACCCTAGCTCTGCTGGCACCTGGGGAAACCTAGCAAACCTATATGTTTTTGAAAACTAGACACCCAGGGGAATCCAGGATGGGGTGACGTGACTGGCTCTCACCAGGTTCTGGTACCCAGAATCCCTTGCAAACCTAAAAATTTGCCAAAAAAAACACATTTTCCTTACGTTTCTGTGGTGGAAAATTCTGGAATCTGCGAGGATCCACAAAATTTCACCCACCCCACTTTCCCCAAAGTCTTCCGAGAAAAATGGTACCTCACTTGTGTGGGTAAGCCTAGTGCCCGCGACAGGAAATGGCCCAAAACGCAACGTGGACACACCACATTTCCACAGTGAAAACGGACCCTTTTTGCAAAGTGCCTAGCTGTAGATTTTGAACCCTAGCTCAGCCGGCACCTAGGGAATCCTAGCAAACCTATACATTTTGAAAACTAGACACCCAGGAAATCCAGGATGGGGTGACTTGACTGGCTCTCACAAGGCTTTGTTACCCAGAATCTCTTGCAAACCTAAAATTGTGTAAAAAAAAACCACATTTTCCTCACATTTCTGTGGTGGAAAGTTCTGGAATCTGCGCCGATCCACAAAATGTCACCCACCCCGCGTTCCCCAAAGTCTTCCGAGAAAAATGGTACCTCGCTTGTGTGGGTAGGCCTAGTGACCGCGACAGGAAACGGCTCAAAAGGCAACGTGGACACACCACATTTTCACAGTGAAAACGGACCCTTTTTTGCAAAGTGCCTAGCTGTAGATTTTGAACCCTAGCTCTGCCAGCACCTAGGGAAACCTAGCAAACCTATACATTTTTGAAAACTAGACACCCAGGGAAATCCAGGATGGGGCGACTTGACTGGCTCTCACCAGGTTCTGGTCCCAGAATCCCTTGCAAACCTAAAATCGTGTAAAAAAAGAAACATTTTCATCACATTTCTGTGGTGGAAAGTTCTGGAATCTGCGTGGATCCACACAATTCCACCCACCCCGCGTTTCCCAAAGTCTTCAGAGCAAAATGGTACCTCACTTGTGTGGGTAGGCCTTGTGCCCGCGACAGGAAACGGCCCAAAACGCAACGTGGACACACCACATTTTCACAGTGAAAACGGACCCTTTTTTTGCAAAGTGCCAAGCTGTAGATTTTGAACCGTAGCTCTGCCGGCACTTAGGGAAACCTAGCAAACCTATACATTTTTGAAAACTAGACACCCAGGGGAAATCCAGGATTTGGTGACTTGTCTGGCTCTCACAAGGTTCTGTAACCCAGAATCCCTTGCAAACCTAAAGATTTGTCAAAAAACCCATATTTTCCTCACCTTTCTGTGGTGGAAAGTTCTGGAATCTGCGTGGATTCACAAAATGCCACCCACCCAGCTTTCCCCAAAGTCTTCTGAGAAAAATGGTACCTCACTTGTGTGGGTAGGCCTAGTGCCCGTGGCAGGAAATGGCCCAAAACGCAACGTGGCCACACCACATTTCCACAGTGAAAACGGACCCTTTTTTTGCAAAGTGCCTAGCTGTAGATTTTGAACCCTAGCTCTGCCAGCACCTAGGGAAACCTAGCAAACCTATACATTTTTGAAAACTAGACACCCAGGGAAATCCAGGATGGGGCGACTTGACTGGCTCTCACCAGGTTCTGGTCCCAGAATCCCGTGCAAACCTAAAAACGTGTAAAAAAAAAACACATTTTCCTCACATTTCTGTGGTGGAAAGTTCTGGAATCTGCGTGGATCCACACAATTCCACCCACCCCGCGTTTCCCAAAGGCTTCCGAGAAAAATGGTACCTCACTTGTGTGGGTAGGCCTGGTGCCCGAGACAGGAAACGGCCCAAAACGCAACGTGGACACACCACATTTTCACAGTGAAAACGGACCCTTTTTTTGCAAAGTGCCTAGCTGTAGATTTTGAATTCTAGCTCTGCCGGCACCTAGGGAAACCTAGCAAACCTATACATTTTTGAAAACTAGACACCAAGGGAAATCCAGGATGGGGTGACTTGACTGGCTCTCACAAGGTTCTGTTACCCAGAATCTCTTGCAAACCTAAAGATTTGTCAAAAAAAACATATTTTCCTCACCTTTCTGTGGTGGAAAGTTCTGGAATTTGCGTGGATTCACAAAATGCCACCCACCCAGCTTTCCCCAAAGTCTTCTGAGAAAAATGGTACCTCACTTGTGTGGGTAGGCCTAGTGCCCGCGACAGGAAACGGCTCAAAAGGCAACGTGGACACACCACATTTTCACAGTGAAAACGGACCCTTCTTTTGCAAAGTGCCTAGCTGTAGATTTTGAACCCTAGCTCTGCCGGCACCTAGGGAAACCTAGCAAACCTATACATTTTTGAAAGCTAGACACCCAGGGGAAATCCAGGATGGGGTGACTTGTCTGGCTCTCACAAGGTTCTGTAACCCAGAATCCCTTGCAAACCTAAAAATTTGTCAATAAAAAAACATATTTTCCTCACTTTTCTGTGGTGGAAAGTTTTGGAATCTGCGTGGATTCACAAAATGCCACACACCCAGCGTTCCCCAAAGTCTTCCGAGAAAAATGGTACCTCACTTGTGTGGGTAGGCCTAGTGTCCGCGACAGGAAACAGCCCAAAACGCAACGTGGACACACCACATTTTCACAGTGAAAACGGACCCTTTTTTTGCAAAGTGCCTAGCTGTAGATTTTGAACCCTAGCTCTGCCGGCACCTAGGGAAACCTAGCAAACCTATACATTTTTGAAAACTAGACACCTAGGGGAAATCCAGGATGGGGTGACTTGTCTGGCTCTCACAAGGTTCTGTAACCCAGAATCCCTTGGAAACCTACAAATGTGTCAACAAAAACATATTTTCCTCAACTTTCTGTGGTGGAAAGTTATGGAATCTGCGTGGATTCACAAAATGCCACCCACCCAGCGTTCCCCAAAGTCTTCCGAGAAAAATGGTACCTCACTTGTGTGGGTAGGCCTAATGCGCGCGACAGGAAACGGCCCAAATCGCAACGTGGACACACCACATTTTCACAGTGAAAACGGACCCTTTTTTTGCAAAGTGCCTAGCTGTAGATTTTGAACCCTAGCTCTGCTGGCACCTGGGGAAACCTAGCAAACCTATATGTTTTTGAAAACTAGACACCCAGGGGAATCCAGGATGGGGTGACGTGACTGGCAATCACCAGGTTCTGGTACCCAGAATCCCTTGCAAACCTAAAAAGTTGCCAAAAAAACACATTTTCCTTACGTTTCTGTGGTGGAAAGTTCTGGAATCTGCGTAGATCCACAGAATTTCACCCACCCCACTTTCCCCAAAGTCTTCCGAGAAAAATGGTACCTCACTTGTGTGGGTAAGCCTAGTGCCCGCGACAGGATATGGCCCAAAACGCAACGTGGACACACCACATTTCCACAGTGAAAACTGACCCTTTTTTTGCAAAGTGCCTAGCTGTAGATTTTGAACCCTAGCTCAGCCGGCACCTAGGGAATCCTAGCAAACCTATACATTTTTGAAAACTAGACACCCAGGGAAATCCAGGATGGGGTGACTTGACTGGCTCTCACAAGGTTCTGTTACCCAGAATCTCTTGCAAACCTAAAAATGTGTCAAAAAACCCCCACATTTTCCTCACATTTTTGTGGTGGAAAGTTCTGGAATCTGCGTGGATTCACAAAATGCCACCCACCCAGCTTTCCCCAAAGTCTTCTGAGAAAAATGGTACCTCACTTGTGTGGGTAGGCCTAGTGCCCGTGACAGGAAATGGCCCAAAACGCAACGTGGACACACCACATTTCCACAGTGAAAACGGACCCTTTTTTTGCAAAGTGCCTAGCTGTAGATTTTGAACCCTAGCTCTGCCAGCACCTAGGGAAACCTAGCAAACCTATACATTTTTGAAAACTAGACACCCAGGGAAATCCAGGATGGGGCGACTTGACTGGCTCTCACCAGGTTCTGGTCCCAGAATCTCTTGCAAACCTAAAAACGTGTAAAAAAAAAAAACATTTTCCTCACATTTCTGTGGTGGAAAGTTCTGGAATCTGCGTGGATCCACACAATTCCACCCACCCCGCGTTTCCCAAAGTCTTCCGAGAAAAATGGTACCTCACTTGTGTGGGTAGGCCTGGTGCCCGAGACAGGAAACGGCCCAAAACGCAACGTGGACACACCACATTTTCACAGTGAAAACGGACCCTTTTTTTGCAAAGTGCCTAGCTGTAGATTTTGAACCCTAGCTCTGCCGGCACCTAGGGAAACCTAGCAAACCTATACATTTTTGAAAACTAGACACCCAGGGAAATCCAGGATGGGGTGACTTGACTTGCTCTGACAAGGTTCTGTTACCCAGAATCTCTTGCAAACCTAAAGATTTGTCAAAAAAAACATATTTTCCTCACCTTTCTGTGGTGGAAAGTTCTGGAATCTGCGTGGATTCACAAAATGCCACCCACCCAGCTTTCCCCAAAGTCTTCTGAGAAAAATGGTACCTCACTTGTGTGGGTAGGCCTAGTGCCCGTGACAGGAAATGGCCCAAAACGCAACGTGGACACACCACATTTCCACAGTGAAAACGGACCCTTTTTTTGCAAAGTGCCTAGCTGTAGATTTTGAACCCTAGCTCTGCCAGCACCTAGGGAAACCTAGCAAACCTATACATTTTTGAAAACTAGACACCCAGGGAAATCCAGGATGGGGTGACTTGTCTGGCTCTCACAAGGTTCTGTAACCCAGAATCCCTTGCAAACCTAAAAATTTGTCAATAAAAAAACATATTTTCCTCACTTTTCTGTGGTGGAAAGTTTTGGAATCTGCGTGGATTCACAAAATGCCACACACCCAGCGTTCCCCAAAGTCTTCCGAGAAAAATGGTACCTCACTTGTGTGGGTAGGCCTACTGTCCGCGACAGGAAACGGCCCAAAACGCAACGTGGACACACCACATTTCCACAGTGAAAACGGACCCTTTTTTTGCAAAGTGCCTAGCTGTAGATTTTGAACCCTAGCTCTGCCGGCACCTAGGGAAACCTAGCAAACCTATACATTTTTGAAAACTAGACACCCAGGGGAATCCAGGATGGGGTTACTTGACTGTCTCTCACCAGGTTCTGGTACCCAGAATCTCTTGCAAAGCTAAACATTTGTCCAAAAAACCACATTTTCCTTACATTTCTGTGGTGGAAAGTTCTGGAATCTGCGTGGATCCACACAATTCCACCCCCCCCGCTTTTCCCAAAGTCTTCCGAGAAAAATGGTACCTCACTTGTGTGGGAGGCCTTGTGCCCACGACAGGAAAGGGCCCAAAGCGCAACGTGGACACACCACATTTTCACAGTGAAAACTGACCCTTTTTTTGCAAAGTGCCTAGCTGTAGATTTTGAACCCTAGCTCTGCCGGCACCTAGGGAAACCTAGCAAACCTATACATTTTTGAAAACTAGACACCCATGGGAAATCCAGGATGGGGTGACTTGTCTGGCTCTCACAAGGTTCTGTAACCCAGAATCCCTTGCAAACCTAAACATTTGTCAAAAAAACACATTTTCCTTACATTTCTGTGGTGGAAAGTTCTGGAATCTGCGTGGATCCACACAATTCCACCCCCCCCCCCGCTTTTCCCAAAGTCTTCCGAGAAAAATGGTACCTCACTTGTGTGGGAGGCCTTGTGCCCGCGACAGGAAACGGCCCAAAACGCAACGTGGACACACCACATTTTCACAGTGAAAACTGACCCTTTTTTTGCAAAGTGCCTAGCTGTAGATTTTGAACCCTAGCTCTGCCGGCACCTAGGGAAACCTAGCAAACCTATACATTTTTGAAATCTAGACACCCAGGGGAATCCAGGATGGGGTTACTTGACTGTCTCTCACCAGGTTCTGGGACCCAGAATCTCTTGCAAACCTAAAAATTTGTCCAAAAAACCAAATTTTCCTTACATTTCTGTGGTGGAAAGTTCTGGAATCTGCGTAGATCCACAAAATTTCACCCACCCCGCTTTCCCCAAAGTCTTCCGAGAAAAATGGTACCTCACTTGTGTGGGTAGGCCTAGTGCCCGCGACAGGAAATGGCCCAAATCGCAACATTGACACACCACATTTCCACAGTGAAAACGGAACCTTTTTTTGCAAAGTGCCTAGCTGTAGATTTTGAACCCTAGCTCTGCCGGCACCTAGGGAATCCTAGCAAACCTATACATTTTTGAAACCCAGACACCCAGGGAAATCCAGGATGGGGTGACTTGACTGGCTCTCATAAGGTTCTGTTACCCAGAATCTCTTGCAAACCTAAAAATGTGTCAAAAAAAACCACATTTTCCTCACATTTCTGTGGTGGAAAGTTCTGGAATCTGCGTGGATCCACAAAATGTCACCCACCCCGCGTTCCCCAAAGTCTTCAGAGAAAAATGGTACCTCACTTGTGAGGGTAGGCCTAGTGCCCGCGACAGGAAACGGCCCAAAACGCAACGTGGACACACCACATTTTCACAGTGAAAACGGACCCTTTTTTTGCAAAGTGCCTAGCTGTAAATTTTGAACCCTAGCTCTGCTGGCACCTGGGGAAACCTAGCAAACCTATACGTTTTTGAAAGCTAGACACCCATGGGAATCCAGGATGGGGTGACTTGACTGGCTCTCACCAGGTTCTGGTACCCAGAATCCCTTGCAAACCTAAAAATCTGTCCAAAAAAACACATTTTCCTCACATTTCTGTGGTGGAAAGTTCTGGAATCTGCGTAGATCCACAAAATTTCACTCACCCCGCTTTCCCCAAAGTCTTCCGAGAAAAATGGTACCTCACTTGTGTGGGTAGGCCTAGTGCCCGCGACAGGAAATGGCCAAAAACGCAACGTGGACAAACCACATTTCCACAGTGAAAACTGACCCTTTTTTTGCAAAGTGCATAGCTGTAGATTTTGAACACTAGCTCTGCCGGCACCTAGGGAATCCTAGCAAACCTATAGATTTTTCAAAACTAGACACCCAGGGAAATCCAGGATGGGGTGACTTGACTGGCTCTCACAAGGTTCTGTTACCCAGAATCTCTTGCAAACCTAAAAATTTGTAAAAAAAACCCACATTTTCCTCACATTTCTGTTGTGGAAAGTTCTGAAATCTGCGTGGATCCACAAAATGTCACCGACCCCGCATTCCCCAAAGTCTTCCGAGAAAAATGGTACCTCACTTGTGTGGGTAGGCCTAGTGCCCGCGACAGGAAACGGCTCAAAACGCAACGTGGACACACCACATTTCCACAGTGAAAACGGACCCTTTTTTTGCAAAGTGCCTAGCTGTAGATTTTGAACCCTAGCTCTGCCGGGACCTAGGGAATCCTAGCAAACCTATACATTTTTGAAAACTAGACACCCAGGGAAATCCAGGATGGGGTGACTTGACTGGCTCTCACCAGGTTCTGGTCCCAGAATCCCTTGCAAACCTAAACACTTGTAAAAAAAAAACATTTTCCTCACATTTCTGTGGTGGAAAGTTCTGGAATCTGCGTGGATCCACACAATTCCACCCACCCCGCGTACCCCAAAGTCTTCCGAGAAAAATGGTACCTTACTTGTGTGGGTAGGGCTTGTGCCCGCGACAGGAAACTGCCCAAAACGCAACGTGGACACACCACATTTTCACAGTGAAAACTGACCCTTTTTTTGCAAAGTGCCTAGCTGTAGATTTTGAACCCTAGCTCTGCCGGCACCTAGGGAAACCTAGCAAACCTATACATTTTTGAAAACTAGACACCCATGGGAAATCCAGGATTGGGTGACTTGTCTGGCTCTCACAAGGTTCTGTAACCCAGAATCCCTTGCAAACCTAAACATTTGTCAAAAAAACCATATTTTCCTCACATTTCTGTGGTGGAAAGTTCTAGAATCTGCGTGGATTCACAAAATTTCACCCACCCCGCTTTCCCCAAAGTCTTCCGAGAAAAATGGTACCTCACTTGTGTGGGTAGGCCTAGTGCCCGCGACAGGAAACGGCCCAAAACGCAACATGGACACACCACATTTCCACAGTGAAAACTGACCCTTTTTTTGCAAAGTGCCTAGCTGTAGAATTTGAACCCTAGCTCTGCCGGCACCTAGGGAATCCTAGCAAACCTATACATTTTTTAAAACTAGACACCCAGGGAAATCCAGGATGCGGTGACTTGACTGGCTCTCACAAGGTTCTGTTACCCAGAATCTCTTGCAAACCTAAAAATTTGTCCAAAAAAACCACATTTTCCTCACATTTCTGTGGTGGAAAGTTCTGGAATCTGCGTGGATCCACAAAATTCCACCCACCCCGCGTTCCCCAAAGTCTTCCGAGAAAAATGGTACCTCACTTGTGTGGGTAGGCTTAGTGCCCGCGACAGGAAACGGCTCAAAAGGCAACGTGGACACACCACGTTTTCACAGTGAAAATGGACCCTTTTTTTGCAAAGTGCCTAGCTGTAGATTTTGAACCCTAGCTCTGCCGGCACCTAGTGAAAACTAGAAAACCTATACATTTTTGAAAACTAGACACCCAGGGGAATCCAGAATGGGGTAACTTAACTGGCTCTCACCAGGTTCTGATACCCAGAATCCCTTGCAAACGTAAACATTTGTAAAAACATCACATTTTCCTCACATTTTTGTGGTGGAAAGTTCCGGAATCTCCGTGGATCCACAAGATTCCACCCACCCCGCGTTCCCCAAAGTCTTCCAACAAAAATGGTACCTCACTTGTATGGGTAGGCCTAGTGCCCGTGACAGGAAACATCCCAAAACGCAACGTGGACACACCACATTTTCACAGTGAATTCAGACCCTTTTTTTGCAAAGTGCCTAGCTGTAGATTGTGAACCCTATCTCTGCCGGCACCTAGTGAAACCTAGCAAACCTATACATTTTTTAAAACTAGACACCCAGGGGAATCCAGGATGGGGTGACTTGACTGGCTCTCACCAGGTTCTGGTACCCAGAATCCCTTGCAAACCTAAACATTTGTCAAAAAACCCACATTTTCCTCACATTTCTGTGGTGGAAAGTTCTGGAATCTGCGTGGATCCACAAAATTCCACCCACCCCGCGTTCCCCAAAGTCTTCCGATAAAAATGGTGCCTCACTCGTGTGGGAGGCCCAAGTACCCGCGACAGGCAAGGGCCCAAAACGTATTGAGGTGACATCAAAATTGCCTATCACAAAACACCCTGGTTTTGCAAGGGGGGGTCACCTGGGTTTTTGGCCCCGTGCTCGGCGGCCAGCTAGGGAAACCTACCAAACCTGCACATTTCTGAAAACTAGACTCCCGGGGGATTCCAGGGAGGTATGGCTTGCGTGGATCCCCCAACGTTTTCTTACCCAGAATCCCCTGCAAACCTCACATTTAGCTGGAAAAAAATCACTTTTTCCACGCACATTTTGTGTGGAAAAGTTGTGGGATCACCGGGCTGACACAAATTTCCTACCACCCAGCGCTCCCCCAGGTCTCCCGATAGAAAAGGGAGCCTCACTCGTGTGGGAGGCCCAAGTACCCACGACAGGCAAGGGCCCAAAACGTATTGAGGAGACATCAAAATTGCCTATCACAAAACAACCTGGTTTTGCAAGGGGGGTCACCTGGGTATTTGGCCCCGAGCTCGGCGGCCAGCTAGGGAAACCTACCAAACCCACACATTTTTGAAAACTAGACACCTGGGGGATTCCAGGGAGGTATGGATTGCGTGGATCCCCCAATGTTTTCTTACCCAGGATCCCCTGCAAACCTCAAATTTAGCTAAAAAATCACTTTTTCCACACATTTTTGTGTGGGAAGTTGTGGGATCACCGGGCTGACAAAAAATGTCCTACCACCCAGCGTTTCCCCAGGTCTCCCGATAAAAATGGTGCCTCACTCGTGTGGGAGGCCCAAGTACCTGCGACAGGCAAGGGCCCAAAACATTTTGTGATAGGCAATTTTGGGGGGTCGATGAGTGGTAGGAAATTTGTGTCAGCCCGGTGATCCCACAACTTTCCCACACACAAATGTGTGGAAAAAGTGTTTTTTCAGCTAAATTTGAGGTTTGCAGGGGATTCTGGGTAAGGAAATGTTGGGGGACCCGCGCAAGCCATACCTCGCTGGAGTTCCCCGGGTGTCTAGTTTTCAGAAATGTGTGGGTTTGGTAGGTTTCCCTAGATGGCTGCTGAGCCCGGGGCCAAACACTCATGGAACCCCCCTTGCAAAACCAGGTTGTTTTGTGATAGGTAATTTTGATGTCGCTTCAATAGGTTTTGGGCCCTTGCCTGTCGCGGGTACTTGACCCACCCACGCGAGTGAGGTGCCATTTTTATCGGGAGACCTGGGGGAACGCTGGGTGGGAGGAAATTTGTGGATCCACGCAGATTCCAGAACTTTCCCACACAGAAATTTGAGAAAAAAGTGATTTTTTCCGCTACATTTGAGGTTTGCAGGGGATTCTAGGAAAATGTTGGGGGACCCACACAAGCCATACCTCGCTGGACTCCCCCGGGTGTCTAGTTTTCAGAAATGTGTGGGTTTGGTAGGTTTCCCTAGATGGCCGCCGAGCCCGGGGCCAAAAGCTCATGGGACCCCCCTTGCAAAACCAGGTTGTTTAGTGATAGGTAATTTTGATGTCGCCTCAATAGGTTTTGGGCCCTTGCCTGTCGCGGGTACTTGACCCACCTACGCGAGTGAGGTACCATTTTTATCGGGAGACCTGGGGAAACGCTGGGTGGGAGGAAATTCGTGGATCCACGCAGATTCCAGAACTTTCCCACACAGAAATTTGAGAAAAAAGTGATTTTTTCAGCTAAATGTGAGGTTTGCAGGGGATTCTAGGAAGGAAAATGTTGGGGGACTCACGCAAGCCATAACTCGCTGGACTCCCCCGGGTGTCTAGTTTTCAGAAATATGTGGGTTTGGTAGGTTTCCCTAGATGGCCGCCGAGCACGGGGCCAAAAACCCAGGTGACCCCCCTTGCAAAACCAGGTAGTTTTGTGATAGGCAATTTTGATTTCTCCTCAATACGTTTTGGGCCCTTGCCTGTCACGGGTACTTGGGCCTGCCACCCAAGTGAGGCACCATTTTTGTCAGGAAAACTAGGGGAAACGCTGGGTGGGAGGAAATTTGTGTCAGCCCGGTGATCCCACAACTTTCTCACACAAAAATGTGTGGAAAAAGTGATTTTTTCAGCTAAATTTGAGGTTTGCAGGGGATTCTGGGTAAGAAAACATTGGGGGATCCATGCAAGCGATACATTCCTGGAACACCCAGGTGTCTAGTTTTCAGAAATGTGTGGGTTTGGTAGGTTTCCCTAGATGGCCGCCGAGCACGGGGCCAAAAACCCAGGTGACCCCCTTTGCAAAAACAGGTAGTTTTGTGATAGGCAATTTTGATGTCTCCTCAATACGTTTTGGGCCCTTGCCTGTCTCGGGTACTTGGGACTCCCACACGAGTGAGGCACCAATTTTATAGGGAGACTTGGGGGAATGCTCGGTGGTAGGAAAAATGTGTGGAAAAAGTGATTTTTTTCAGCTAAATTTGAGGTTTGCATGGGGAGGTTGGGTAAGAAAAAAACAATGAGAGCCACGCAAGTCATTCACCCTTGTACTTCCCCCCCTTGTCTACTACTCAAAAATATGAAGGTTTGACTAGGTGACGACTGAGCTAGGACACAAAGTCCCCTGCTACTCATATTGACAAAAAAAAAGTCTTACAAACGGCCATTAAACCGCCACAAATATAACTCTAACACTAATTTGATAAAGCTAATCCACCAATTACACTAGTTGGTTTTAGCACCTCCAGAAACCCTGGCTTCAAAGCACAAATACTTATCAAAGTATATAAATATTGAAGCCAAGCCTTCTGAAGGGGAGCTATAAAGCCACATCAAGACACCAACCACTTTATTGTCCATTCACACGCCATTCACGCACCACACACAAGACTTCCATACCGCCAGCCACGGGCCCAATCAACCAGATCACTTGCACTCACATAAACATACCGCCGCCATGCAAGGGCCCATCACATTCATATGCCACAAGACATAATGAGTTTGACTAAATGTTACCACCTGTAAAGTCTCCCCCTCCTTCTTCCTAAACATTACCAAACGCATGCAGAGTGAACCTTTACTAATGGCTCCCATGACAGCCACATGAGCCTCAGGAAGACATGTCTTTCATGCACCTTTAGCGCACTCACTGTGCTAAATCCAACTCCTTCCAGTGTGTGGATGCAAGTTGGGGGGTGTCTACGTATTCCTGTAGGCCATATCTCAAACTGAGCGAGCATATCTACCATTGAAACTAAGGCAAACATGCTGGAAATTTTCAAAAGCTTTCTAAAGATAACATCACAAACTATGAAGAACGGATGAATGTGAAACACGGGTAGTCCGTGACAACGTAGCATATGTCCAATCCACCGTTATGGGCAGTGACTGTAATGCACTTATCATACAGCAAACTGACCATCTACTAAGTTCTAACGGAGTATCAACATGGCAAGCAGCATTGACCCATAAGTACTACAGTAAATTCAGTGTGAGTGTGGCAGCAATGGATTTGAATCCATGGGTGAAGATGAAGTCATGACGTGTATCTATACTACCTTTACTATCTGCCTTCTACCTTTGCAATATTCCTCGGAAAGCGCACCTACCGTAAGCTGTTCTAACCTGTTCATGTGTCTGTCCTCATCAGAATCCTGACTAATCCTGTCTAATTGTCAAGAGACCCTATACTAATGCCTTCCATCTCTAGCTACTTGAAGCTTGAGAAAACATTTCTGTCACGTGCTATCAATGCTCTCACTGTGCTCAATCCAACTCCTTCCAGTTTGTGGATGCAAATTGGGGGGTGCCCGAGTATGCCACAAAGCCATTCCTCGAGCTGAGCAAGCATATCTACCTTTGAAACTAAGGCAAACATGCTGGAAATTTTCAAAAGCTTTCTAAAGAGAACATCATAAACTATGAAGAACATTTGAATGTGAAACACGGGTACTCCATGACAACGTGGCATATGTTCTGTCCACCAGTATGTGCAGCGTGGGGACTTTAATGCACTTGTCAATTGGCGAACAGAACAACTACCACGTTCTGAAAGCAGATAAAGGTGTTGAGAAGTCCATGATTTCCTGAAGCAGAGGAACAAATATTCTGCACCTGCTTGCATTGTGAAGGAGTGGCCCACAGACAGTAGGTATTCATTCACATAAATTGAAAGGCTTACCTATTGGCAGCTCCACCTCAGTCAATTTCCCAGTATTTTGCTTTAGTATGATACAACATAAAGCAAGTAGGAAAACAGAAGGCAGTCTTACTTGGGCACTGGGGACAGTAAACACGAGTCTCCTGCCTCTTTCCCTGCACCGAGCACACTTTACAACAACGACATGGTTGCTCCTTTTTGGGTGTTGCAGGAATTTTGTCAGCAAAGTGTCGCTCCTGCAGCCTTGCCACATCCTCCAGAACACATGAAGTGGAGGCTGCTGCTTCTGTAGCAGTGAGACTTTCAAACACAGACAACTGAAAGTCATGGAAAGACATGAGTCTTCCTGTGGTGGTCTGATGATAAACAACATATGCATTGTATGTTGCCATCTGGATCAGGTGAGTAAACAGTTTCTTATACCAAGTGCGAGTTTTACGACTCGCATTGTATGGCTGAAGAACCTGGTCGTTCTTGTCCACTCCGCCCATGTAATCAAGTATACATGTAGTTTTGTGGACTTCAGCCATCTGACCCCAAACCATGACAGGGGAAGTACTCTCCGCATGAATTGTAGTGAGCACATACACGTTACGCCTATCTGAGAACTTGACTGCGAGCAGTTCGTTGGAATGCAACGCAGTGCTCTGGGATTTCTGGAGCTTCTTGCAAACAAGCTCCTGCGGGAATCCTTTGCGGCGACAACGAATTGTACCGCAAGCCACGGTGCCAGCTTTGTAGAGCTCACTGAACAGCTCTACTCCTGTATAGAAATTGTCCACATAAAGGTTATAACCTTTGTGAAGAAGTGGCTGGACAAGCTCCCATACGATCTTTCCTGTGACCCCTAGCGTGGGAGGGCAACCTACAGGGTTAAGAGTTGTGTCCTTCCCTGTATACACTCTCAAGCTGTACACATAGCCAGTCGAGCTCTCACACAGCATGTACAGCTTGATGCCATAGCGAGCGCGTTTGCTCTGAATGTACTGCCTAAACAGCAGCCGCACTTTATACAAGATCAAGGACTCATCAATGGCTATATTCTTTCCAGGAGTATAAACCTCTGGAAACCTGGCAGACAAATGTTCCACGACAGGCCGAATTTTGAACAACCTGTCATGGTCTGGATGGTCCCGGGGCAATGCAGCAGAATTGTCATTGAAATGCAGCATGCGCTGCAATAGCAAAAAACGATCTCTGCTCATGTATGGTGCGAAGATGGGGGTTAACCAAACCGTGCGAGTAGACCAGTAGGATAGCAAGGTTGGTTTATGCACTACCCCCATATTAAGCGTGAGACCCAAAAATATCTTCAACTCCCGTAAAGAAGTGGGAGTCCACTTGCGCGCCCTAGAATGAGGCCCAAGAGTGCCTCCTTGCTCCCTCAGAAATTGTCTGGCACGCAAATTTGTTTGCTGCACAATTTCGTCAAGGAAGTCAACATCCAAAAAGAGATGGACGTAGTCAATTGGGAAAAAATTTGACATATCGACTTTACATTCAGTATCACCAGTGAAAAGCGGAATTTGGGGCTGAACTAAATTGGGAGGCTGCCAAGACAGCACTCCGTCTGTGCTTGTGACCGCACGTGCCTGCGCTCTGGGTTGCTCTAACCTGCTACTGGTGTCCTGCTGCACAGACTGTGCTGGCAAAGGGACAGCACAACTGACTTCGTCTCCTTCAGAATCGCTGGAGGATGAGTCGTCGGATGGAACTGCGCCGACTGAAAAATCACTCCCAGATTCGGCTCCATTGTCCTCTCCCTCAGATGCTGTCTCAGTATCTGCTGTCTCAGTCTCTGATCCTGCCTCAGAGCTGGACTCCAGAACCAGACTTAGGGCCTGGGCAGCATTCATCCAACGATATGCCATCTCTGCTAGTGCCTAAAACTATCCTTTTAAAACACTATCCTACGTAGAAGACAGATAGGTTGTTGGTTTCAAAGTGTAGGTGGGTGTGTGCGTGAGTGAAGTGTTTAACAGTCAATAATGACGACGTCACCTTACCTTTCCTTTGCGAAACCCGTACGCTCTCCAAAAAAGACTAAGAAAGAGAGAAAAAAGACACAGTATTACTTTACCTTGCCACATACCCATCATCACAGCCTTTTAGCGCTGGTGGAAGCCAGTGCAACCATCATTTTGGCGCCAAGATGCCTACGGGTGAACATGTGCTTTACAATTGCACACTATGACCTCCTTTGATTCCCTCACTACCATCCTCTCAAACGTGCCCCTCATCTCTCCATAGCCCCTCTCTCACATACATTTCATCTGTTTCAAAGTGTTTCTACTGCATGGCTTTACTAATCCACTTAGCTACCCACATAATACAGATCTGTTCTTTCCAGCATGCCCTTTATGGCGTCAAAACTGCCACTAGACTAAAGTCAGATATCTCTATCTAGCAGGATTTTTTTTTTGTACTCTGCAGCAGTACCACACTTTACTGCCTTTCATGTAACTTCAAAGAGACTCATTATAGTTCTTTCACAGTCTCATATTTTCAGCACTGAAAAATCTCTCTGTAAATATATATATATATATATAACAATTAATTCCCAATGTCAGGGCGCTCAATACCTGGTGCAGGCAGCAACGGGTAGAATCCTTACCCGATATTTAAATTCAGAAACACAAAGGATGCCGCACTCCAGAGACAGGTTTCAGAGTTGCTTTATTTTCATCACCACTAGTCAGTCATGGTGAAAATAAAGCAACTCTGAAACCAATCTCTGGAGTGCGGCATCCTTTGTGTTTCTGAATATATAAATATATATATATATATATATCTCGCTAACTCCGCAGCTGAGTAGCAGTAACTCCTCCTCGTCACAACCAGCACGGACACGGACCAGCAAATATCTATATATATATATAGATATATATATATATATATCCAAGCTCCGTTTCCTTGTTTCCCAAAAAGAAAAAAGCACTCGCGGGGGCAGTTGCTAGAGTTTATTGGCAACGCAACAGAGCTTGGATAAATATTGCGGGCGCACCCCCGCGTTTGTAAAGCACCCATCCGCGAGTGCGCCGTTCACGGTGCATCAAGGAGCATATATATATATATATATATATATATATATATATATATATACACGCACACACATATATATATATACATATATATATAAGATTTTATCTCTACATATATTTATATATATGTATCTATATACATATATATATACATATATATGTATATAGATACATATATATATATCATTCACTCGGTAGACTTATGTATATATATGTATCTATATACACATATATATGTATATAGATACATATATATACATATATCATCTACAGAGAGAAAGAGACTCTCTCTCTCTCTCTATATATATATATATATATATATATATATATATATATATATTCACTGAAAAAACCATAGGTTTCAGGCACGTTATAGTTAGAAATTAGCATTTAAAAAACCTTAGAAATTCACTGAAAAAAACATAGGTTTCAGGGCGTTATAGTTAGTTGGACATTTCACTCGTACAAAACCATAGAAATTCCCCCGTTATAGTTAGTTCAGCTAACTATAACTCGCGCGCCCGCAATGCACTGCTGATGACGTCACATATTACATCACTCATGACATGGTCAGTGACATCACTCATGACATCACTGATTACATCTCAAATGACATCACTGATGACATCACTGATGACATCATCCTTGTGATAGAGTGGCAGACCTCCTCTCACCCTAATATAACCTTTGATACACACACTCAAAAATACAAACTAACATTTTCAAAACAATGGACATACCAATACCAGTTACAACACACCTATTCAGTAATTCCAAGATCTACACACACATCCACTCATTCACCAACAGTCCCTATACAGTCACTCATACATGTACTCACTCATCATATGTACTCATACACCTATACATCCTGATACACACCGCCACTCGTCCATAGAGTTACTCACACACATAGTCACACATGCAAACAAAATATCAAACATCCATTTACTTGCATATACAGGTGGAGAAGTGTGGCTCAATGGTTAGAGCGGCAGACCCTGATGCAGAGATCTGGCCCGGGACCAGGGTTCAATTCCCGCCTCGGCGGGTCTTGGGCTCAATTTCCTCGGACCTGATAATTCTCGCCTCGGTGCCTATTCTAATCATGGGTCCCACTCTGCAACTCTGGGCAATAGCTTGCTTAATCTCCACAACGGCCCCACCAGCGCTGGGATGCCTGGCTTCACCTTGGGGGTGCCCAGGAGTGGACATCTCACAGGGAATAGCCAGGAAGGGTTCCACAGCGGTATGCGTATAGCGCCAGGACGCCTCTGTCGGGGGCAGCAGTGCGCTTTACAAGTACGAATTTCATTTCATTTCATTTCATTTCATACACACACTACCACACTTACTGCTACAGAAACTTACACATACTTACTCTCTTAAACAATCACTTATAGAAACAACTACTTATTTGTACAGGAACTCTTCCAATCTCTCACTCTCACATATACTCACTTATATACACCAATACTCACATATACTAGTTTAAAACATATGTAGTTACTCATAAAGACACTATTGAGACAGTCATTCACTCACTAACACACCCACACACATACTCATCCACCTATACAGTCCTGCACACATGCTGTCTTCAACACATACAAACAGTGAGTCACTCATTCATGCATCTATGCACTAAGTAATACCCCCCACCGAACCATACAGACACTCAGACACTCATACTGATACTCAAAAAACCAACTAATAACCCATATAGACACTCAAGTAGCTACTCTCCAACCCATGCAGCCACTTATACACAAAGTGAGAGACTGATACAGATATTTTCATATTTAAACATTACTCACTAACCCATCTATTCACTAAGATACACTTAGTCAGTTATACAATCAATTTTACAAAACAAAATCATCCATTTAGACACTTATATACCCATTTATTCTTCCATCGACCTTGAGATATACATATATAAAACATATTTAATTTTCAGAAAAACACACATTCACTGGATGATGTCATCAGTGATGTCATCAGTGATGTCATTTGAGATGTCATCAGTGATGTCATGAGTGATGTCACTGACCATGTCATGAGTGATGTAATATGTGACGTCATCAGCAGTGCATTGCGGGCGCGCGAGTTATAGTTAGCTGAACTAACTATAACGGGGGAATTTCTATGGTTTTGTACGAGTGAAATGTCCAACTAACTATAACGCCCCTGAAACCTATGGTTTTTTCAGTGTATTTCTAAGGTTTTTAAATGCTAATTTCTAACTATAACGTGCCTGAAACCTATGGTTTTTTCAGTGAATATATATATATTTATTATACTATGTATACATGTGAAAATGTCTCGGTCCCCTGTTTGCCTCGGTGGCACGGAAAAAATGGGTGGAACTGACGTCAGCACGCCGACGAGGTTCTCTTATGGCTCCGATGACGTCATACGGTGTCGCGAGCGGAGCCGTGCTATGACGTCCTCGTTGACGTGGGAGAGCTAGGAAAGAATTTCCGTGGAATGCTGGTGCAGGGGATATTCACCTAAGTGTTCAGGCTAGTCCTTTGAGAGCAACTGTTTATGTTGCCACTCCAGAAACCGAAACCAGTGATCCGAGGGCAGAGGCCCTGCAGATGGCACATGAGGTGGGGTGCCCAGTCGTGTGCACCGGCGGGGCAGCGAAGTGACAAGCACCACAACCCACAAAAAAGGTAACGAGGGCACTGAATAACACAGGATCTTCTCTTTGTATCTGGCAGGAACAACGAAGTTAAAATGCCCTAGTACCAAAATGTAGAATTAGTGCTACAACGGTCTTCAAGAGGACCTGCGATGCCGCTTCTGCCTCCCGTACCCTGGAGGTGGCACATGGGTCACGCGGTACGGTCATACTGCGGTGGGACGCACACTCGTTGACCTCTCATGGCACTGCTCCACACTTCAGGGAGGACGCTTTCCATTAGCTATGTTTTCTGATGACATGTCGCGCCGGCCCCGTCCAACAACAGAACTCCTTTGGATCCAAACAGACTCTTCCACTCTCTCACCGGAAGTGAAACCAGGCCACGCGGACACTTTCACAATACAACAGCCGGGAATGCACTTTTCGGTAAAATAAACACATTCCTTACTCCTAATTAATCAAAATATCGTCTCACTGAAGAACAGGGGCCAGCTTCGATCGGTAAACAGCCGTTACAACGACTTTTTTCTTTGCGATACCATTACAACGCATGCATTACCACGCATGCGTTGTACATCACGAAGTCATTACTACGCATTTTTTTAGAACGCATGGTCATTTACCACGCATGCCTTTACAACGAATTTTGTTGTAAAGGTATGTATGGTAAATGACCATGCGTTCTAAAAAACATGTAGACGATCCATGTCGTTGTAAGGAAACAGAGGCTGTTCCGTTTCCTCACAACGACGTGCACCGCCCCTCAGAGACGACGTGAAGCAGGAACCACAAGGAGAGAGGAACCACGAGGAGTGAGAGGTAAGGGGGATTGGGCATGGGGTGGGGGTTTCTTTTCTAGGGTTTAGGGTAGTGCAGTGGTGTTTGGGTGGTGTCGGGGTCGTGCTGGGGGTAGTGTTTTAGGGTTTAGGGTAGTGCAGTGGTGTTTGGGTCGTGTAGGGGGTCGTGCTGGGGGTAGTGTTTTAGGGTTTAGGGTAGTGCAGTAGTGTAGGGGGTCGTGCTGGGGGTAGTGTTTTAGGCTTTAGGGTAGTGCAGTGGTGTATGGGTAGTGTAGGGGGTCGTGCTGGGTTAGTGTTTTAGGGTTTAGGGTAGTGCAGTGGTGTTTGAGTAGTGTAGGGGTCATGCTGGTGGTAGTGTTTTAGGGTTTAGGGTAGTGCAGTGGTGTTTGTGTAGTGTAGGGGGTCATGCTGGGGGTAGTGTTTTATGGTTTAGGGTAGTGCAGTGGTGTTTGGGTAGTGTAGGGGGTTGTGCTGGGGGTAGATTTAGGGTTTAGGGTAGTGCAGTGGTGTTTGGGTAGTGTAGGGAGTCGTGCTGGGGTAGTGTTTTAGGGTTTAGGGTAGTGCAGTGGTGTTTGTGTAGTGTAGGGGGTTGTGCTGGGGGTAGTGTTTTAGGGTTTATGTTAGTGCAGTGGTGTTTGGGTAGTGTAGGGGGTAGTGCTGGGGTAGTGTTTTAGGGTTTAGGGTAGTGCAGTGGTGTTTGTGTAGTGTAGGGGGTAGTGCTGGGGGTAGTGTTTTAAGGTTTAGGCTAGTGCAGTGGTGTTTGGGTAGTGTAGGGGTTCATGCTGGGGTAGTGTTTTAGGGTTTTGGGTATGGCAGTGGTGTTTGGGTAGTGTAGGGGGTCGTGCTGGGGGTCGATTTAGGGTTTAGGGTAGTGCAGTGGTGTTTGTGTTGTTAGGGGGTTGTGCTGAGGGTAGTGTTTTAGGGTTTAGAGTAATGCAGTGGTGTTTGTATAGTGTAGGGGGTTTAGGGTAGTGCAGTGGTGTTTGTGTAGTGTAGGGGGTCATGCTGGGGGTTGTGTTTTAGGGTTTAGGGTAGGGCAGTGGTGTTTGTGTAGTGTAGGGGGTAGTGTTTTAGGGTTTAGGGTACTGCAGTGGTGTTTGTGTAGTGTAGGGGGTCATGCTGTGGGTAGTGTTTTAGGGTTTAGGGTAGTGCAGTTGTGTTTGTGTAGTGTACGGGGTCGTGTTTTAGGGTATAGGGTAGTGCAGTGGTGTTTGGGTAGTGTGGGAGGTCATGCTGGGGGTAGATTTAGGGTTTAGTGTAGTGCAGTGGTGTTTAGGTAGTGTAGGGAGTCTTGTTTGGGGTAGTGTTTTAGGGTTTAGGGTAGTCCAGTGGTGTTTGTGTAGTGTAGGGAGTTGTGCTGGGGGTAGTGTTTTAGGGTTTAGGGTAGTGCAGTGGTGTTTGTGTAGTGTAGGGGGTCATGCTGGGGGTAGTGTTTTAGGGTTTAGGGTAGTGCAATGGTGTTTGTGTAGTGTAGGGGGTAGTGTTTTAGGGTTTAGGGTAGTGCAGTGGTGTTTGTGTACTGTAGGGGTCGTGCTGGGTTCTAGTGTTTTAGGGTTTAGGGTAGTGCAGTGGTATTTGTGTAGTGTAGGGGGTAGATTTAGGGTTTTGGGTAGTGCAGTGGTGTTTGGGTAGTGTAGGGGGTCGTGCTGGGGGTAGTGTTTTTGAGTTTAGGGTAGGGCAGTTGTGTTTGGGTAGTGAAGGGGGTCGTGCTGGGGGTAGTGTTTTAGGGTTTAGGGTAGTGCAGTGGTGTTTGGGTAGTGTAGGGGGTCGTGCTGGGGTAGTGTTTTAGGGTTTAGGGTAGTGCAGTAGTGTAGGGGGTCGTGCTGGGGGTAGTGTTTTAGGCTTTAGGGTAGTGCAGTGGTGTATGGGTAGTGTAGGGGGTCGTGCTGGGTTAGTGTTTTAGGGTTTAGGGTAGTGCAGTGGTGTTTGAGTAGTGTAGGGGTCATGCTGGTGGTAGTGTTTTAGGGTTTAGGGTAGTGCAGTGGTGTTTGTGTAGTGTAGGGGGTCATGCTGGGGGTAGTGTTTTATGGTTTAGGGTAGTGCAGTGGTGTTTGGGTAGTGTAGGGGGTTGTGCTGGGGGTAGATTTAGGGTTTAGGGTAGTGCAGTGGTGTTTGGGTAGTGTAGGGAGTCGTGCTGGGGTAGTGTTTTAGGGTTTAGGGTAGTGCAGTGGTGTTTGTGTAGTGTAGGGGGTTGTGCTGGGGGTAGTGTTTTAGGGTTTATGTTAGTGCAGTGGTGTTTGGGTAGTGTAGGGGGTAGTGCTGGGGTAGTGTTTTAGGGTTTAGGGTAGTGCAGTGGTGTTTGTGTAGTGTAGGGGTAGTGCTGGGGGTAGTGTTTTAAGGTTTAGGCTAGTGCAGTGGTGTTTGGGTAGTGTAGGGGTTCATGCTGGGGTAGTGTTTTAGGGTTTTGGGTATGGCAGTGGTGTTTGGGTAGTGTAGGGGGTCGTGCTGGGGGTCGATTTAGGGTTTAGGGTAGTGCAGTGGTGTTTGTGTTGTTAGGGGGTTGTGCTGAGGGTAGTGTTTTAGGGTTTAGAGTAATGCAGTGGTGTTTGTATAGTGTAGGGGGTTTAGGGTAGTGCAGTGGTGTTTGTGTAGTGTAGGGGGTCATGCTGGGGGTTGTGTTTTAGGGTTTAGGGTAGGGCAGTGGTGTTTGTGTAGTGTAGGGGGTAGTGTTTTAGGGTTTAGGGTACTGCAGTGGTGTTTGTGTAGTGTAGGGGGTCATGCTGTGGGTAGTGTTTTAGGGTTTAGGGTAGTGCAGTTGTGTTTGTGTAGTGTACGGGGTCGTGTTTTAGGGTATAGGGTAGTGCAGTGGTGTTTGGGTAGTGTGGGAGGTCATGCTGGGGGTAGATTTAGGGTTTAGTGTAGTGCAGTGGTGTTTAGGTAGTGTAGGGAGTCTTGTTTGGGGTAGTGTTTTAGGGTTTAGGGTAGTCCAGTGGTGTTTGTGTAGTGTAGGGAGTTGTGCTGGGGGTAGTGTTTTAGGGTTTAGGGTAGTGCAGTGGTGTTTGGGTAGTATAGGGGGTCGTGCTGGGGTAGTGTTTTAGGGTTTAGGGTAGTGCAGTGGTGTTTGTGTAGTGTAGGGGGTCATGCTGGGGGTAGTGTTTTAGGGTTTAGGGTAGTGCAATGGTGTTTGTGTAGTGTAGGGGGTAGTGTTTTAGGGTTTAGGGTAGTGCAGTGGTGTTTGTGTACTGTAGGGGTCGTGCTGGGTTCTAGTGTTTTAGGGTTTAGGGTAGTGCAGTGGTATTTGTGTAGTGTAGGGGGTAGATTTAGGGTTTTGGGTAGTGCAGTGGTGTTTGGGTAGTGTAGGGGGTCGTGCTGGGGGTAGTGTTTTTGAGTTTAGGGTAGGGCAGTTGTGTTTGGGTAGTGAAGGGGGTCGTGCTGGGGGTAGTGTTTTAGGGTTTAGGGTAGTGCAGTGGTGTTTGGGTAGTGTAGGGGTCAACCAACATGAATTTGTCCTTATGTGATGTAACCAATGCTCATGTAAAGCACTCCAATACCTGACCAGTCTGCACTATATAAAACTGCAAAAAAACAAAAAATAAAAAGTGTTTTGCACACTTCTGTCATTGGGCTATACGTGGGCTACCTCTGGGTGATATTTATGCTACATTTGGGCTCTTTTTTCTCTGGTGGCCATCTTGGGAGACTTATTTGTTATGAAGTTTCCTAATTTCCTCATTTACTACAGTCTCCTCAGTAGGAAATGCTTTCAGTTTTTTACTTTGATTCCATCAAGAAGGCATTCAGATGTGTCACACATTTGCCATAAATTCAGAATGTTAGCACTCTAGTTGTTCATTAGATCACTGTAGTAAAGCTACTGCTCACCAAGGAGTTAACTGGAAGTCTACTGCTGGTATTGAAAGTGATTGTTTCAGTCTGCATGTCAGAATGTTCTAATAAAATAGAAGAGGATTTGAGATCTCACTTAAAACATGCCCTAAATTTTCTTTTTGCAGCACTAACCATAATTTCTATGGCAAAATGAACCCCCTCATTTTGTTCCTTTTTAAATTAAATGTTTTAAGTGTTACCAGTTTATTCCAGTCAAGATGGCTTCAGGTGTGCCATACTTTTGTCATAAGTAAGGCTGTTAGCACTCTAGTTGTTCTTTAGAACACTCTGGGAAGCTGCAGTAGAACACAAAGGCATCAACTGACAGGCTGCTCCTGTTGAAATATAACAGGAAGATATTTGAGATCTTACTTAAAACATGTCCTAATTTTTCTTTCTACAGCACTAACCATAATTTCTATGGCAAAATGAACCCCCTCATTTTGTTCCTTTTTAAATTAAATGTTTTAAGTGTTACCAGTTTATTCCAATCAAGATGGCTTCAGGTGTGCCATACTTTTGTCATAAGTAAGACTGTTAGCGCTCTAGTTGTTCTTTAGAACACTCTGGGAAGCTGCAGTAGAACACAAAGGCATCAACTGACAGGCTGCTCCTGTTGAAATATAACAGGAAGATATTTGAGATCACACTTGAAACATGTCCTAATTTTTCTTTCTACAGCCCTAACCATAATTTCTATGACAAAATGAACCCCATCATTTTGTTCCTTTTTAAATTAAATGTTTTAAGTGTTACCAGTTTATTCCAATCAAGATGGCTTCAGGTGTGCCATACTTTTGTCATAAGTAAGGCTGTTAGCACTCTAGTTGTTCTTTAGAACACTCTGGGAAGCTGCAGTAGAACACAAAGGAATCAACTGACAGTCTCTGCCATTGTTGGATGTACATGTTTTACTGAGAATGTCAGACTTCATTCTCACATGACTGAGAAAGATAATGTGAATTTACAGAAAATATGCTCTCATTTTAGCTTCTGGAGCACCTTCCAAAACTGTATGGGACAAGCATGTGAAAATAGTTTTCTCTCAAACATGATTCATGATATCCCAGCAGAAGGTTTTTCACAGGGTAAAATCACCTTAGAACACACCACAATTCCTGAAATTAGTATGGTACCATCAACAAATGAATTCTAATGTAACTAAAGTCTGTTATCACCCTTTATAGTTCTCCTTTTGGTAACCCTCAAAATCTTTGATTCACTACAATGCATTTCAATGGGGTACTATCATTTATATTGGTCCCAAGATGGCTGCCAGCAATTCCAGGATGAAGTGCTGACAGCCAATCAGATCTCATGATGACATGTGTGGTTAGGCTCCGCCCAGATATATATGTGTTTTACTTTTGATTTTCTCAGCAACTACTGAACGGATTTACACCATTTAACAAAAGGGTTCTTTCTGAACCAAGAACTACCTCTTTGCCAAATTTGGTGTAATTCCGTTCAGCAGTTCGGGCTGTAGCCTTGCATAAAGTTTCCTATGGGAAATTGATTTTTTGACTCTTATTTTTTTAATTTCTCTGCAACTACTGAACGTATTTACACCATTTAACAAAAAGGGTTCTTGCTGAACCAAGAACTACCTCTTTGCCAAATTTTGTGTAATTCCGTTCAGCAGTTCGGGCTGTAGCCGTGGCTAAAGTTTCCTATGGGAAAATGAATGGGGAAAACACGTTTTGGGACCCCCCTTTTTTCTCGGCCCCCGCTTGACGAATCACCCTGAAACTTTCAGGGTAGGAGCAGACCGGAGCGGGCCATAAAGTTTGAAAATTTCGCGAAGATTCGTCAACCGACGCAAGAGTTATTTCAAATAGAATGTTGCGGATTTCCTATGGAAAATAGGTCCTAACTATAACTATCTACTGGCGACCGCCAGTAGATAATATATATATTATCTACTGGCGGTCGCCAGTAGATAGTTATAGTTAGGACCTACTTTCCATAGGAAAAGCGTTTTTTCTTTTCCCAATAACTTTGGCGCCGGATGGCGAATCTTCGCAAATTTTCAAAACTAGTGGGGCGCTCCATTCAGCTCCTGTCTTGAAAGTTTCGGGGTGATTAGCTAGCGGGGCCGAGAAAGAAGGGGGTCCCAAAGCGTGTTTTCTCCATGTTATTTTCCATAGGAAACTTTAGACACGGCTACAGCTCGAACTGCTGAACGGAGTTACACCAAATTTGGCAAAAGGTAGCCCTTGGTTCAGAAGAGAGCCCTTTTGTTAAATGCTGTAAATCCGTTCAGTAGTTCCTGAGAAATTTTTAAAAAAAGAGGTCGGAAAATCAATTTCCCATAGGAAACTTTAGACACGGCTACAGCTCGAACTGCTGAATGGAATTACACCAAATTTGGCAAAAGTAGCCCTTGGTTCAGAAAGAGCCCTTTCAAATGGTGTAAATTCGTTCAGTAGTTGCTGAGAAAATCAAAAATAAAAGTTTCGATATCTAGAGGCGCGGTGGATCCGCGGACCCTCCCGACCACAAGCTTTATTCTAATTGGCTGTCAACACTCCAATGCAAAAACAACAGTTGATGGACAGAATGCAGAACAATGTCATACATTCACCCCAGTACAGAGATCTGGGCCTAAATCCATCGTTTTTTTGCTCACCATGCCATTCCAGTTTGAACCCAGCCATATGCAAATCAGTCTTGACCCTGTGCCTCATGGGAACAGTCCAGCCCGAACTGCCAAGCCAGGTCCTCCCTGGACTGGAAACAAGCATCCTAGGACCGGTTTCGGGGTTTCACCCCTCTTCAGCCAGGATAGCTTGATTCCAGTGGCATGGAGAGCACGGGACCCACGTCTGGGCATACCCGTCCCACTCGGGTGACAAATGCAAAAACAACAGTTGATGGACAGAATGCAGAACAATGTCATACATTCACCCCAGTACAGAGATCTGGGCCTAAATCCATCGTTATTTTGCTCACCATGCCATTCCAGTTTGAACCCAGCCATATGCAAATCAGTCTTGACCCTGTGCCTCATGGGAACAGTCCAGCCCGAACTGCCAAGCCAGGTCCTCCCTGGACTGGAAACAAGCATCCTAGGACCGGTTTCGGGGTTTCACCCCTCTTCAGCCAGGATAGCTTGATTCCAGTGGCATGGAGAGCACGGGACCCATGTCTGGGCATACCCGTCCCACTCTGGGTGACAAATGCAAAAACAACAGTTGATGGACAGAATGCAGAATGTCATACATTCACCCCAGTACAGAGATCTGGGCCTAAATCCATCGTTTTTTTGCTCACCATGCCATTCCAGTTTGAACCCAGCCAGGATGCTTGTTTCCAGTCCAGGGAAGACATGGCTTGGCAGTTCGGGCTGGACTGTTCCCATGAGGCACAGGGTCAGACTGATTTGCATATGGCAATGTCTGAACTGGGGGTGGTGGAGTGAGCTAAAGAATGATGATGGATCAAACCCAGATCAGTTGACTGGGGGTGAGCGTTTGATTAGCTCAAGCGCTCCGTCCATCATCCCCTTTGGTATCGCTTTGTTCGCCCTAAGTTGGCAGGGTATGCCCAGACGTGGGTCCCTTGCTCACTTTGCCACTGGATTCAAGCTAGCCTGGCTGATGACGGCTGAATAGCCAGAAACCGGTCCCAGGATGCTTGTTTCCGGTCCAGGGAAGACATGGCTTGGCAGTACGGGCTGGACTGTTCCCATAAGGCACAGGGTCAGACTGATTTGCATATGGCCATGTCTGAACTGGGGTGGTGGAGTGAGCTAAAGAATGATGATGGATCAAACCCAGATCAGTTGACTGGGGGTGAGTGTTTGATTAGCTCAAGCGCTCCATCCATCATCCCCTTTGGTATCGCTTTGTCAACACTCCAAACCAGGAAGTGTTGGCAGCCATCTTGTGACTCGGTAGAACCGAGTCACAAGAAAACAGTAGAAAAAACGTTAAAAAACAAGAAAAGGGGGCAGGGTAGAAACACCCTGACCCCCTAGGCCTGCTCAGGGGGTCCCACAAGGACCCCCAGGGCCAAAAAAAGCATTTTTTTTTTTTAAATCGGCAAAATTCACGTAGGATCCGCGAATCTTGACGTGAAAATAAAAAAAACAAAGCGCGGGCTCCCGCGCTTTGTTAATATTTAGACTCCATGCTATATTGGGGGGCCCCGGGGACCGCCACCCCCCGGGGCTTGTTTTTTTTAATGTGCGGGGCAGCCTCCAAGGCCCCCCCAAGCCCCAGGGACCGCCACCCCCCTGGGCTTTTCTTGAATATTTCGGGGGCACACAGCCCCCCCCACTCCCCGGGGACCGCCACCTCCCCGGGGCACTAAGTATGTAAATTTGGGGGTCCGTTATGGACCCCCGAGCCCCGGGGACCACCACCTCCCCGGGGCTTTGAAACTGAAGGGAGGGGGGCCGCGCGGCCCCCCTCCTGGAGCCCTGGATGGCCCTGAGGACCGCCACCCCCCTGGGCCGGCTCCTGCAGTGTCCCGGGGTGCCCACCCCCGGGACACTGCTGTTTGCTATGGATTTTGGAAGCGAGAGCAGGGAAACCTGCTCTCACTTCCAAAATGCAAAGCATATTGCTTTTCCACACGGGGAGCTGCATGTCAGCAGCTCCCCCATGTGAAAAAGCAATGCCGGCTCCCGCAGGAGGCGGGGAGCCGGCGGGACCGTGGGGGCATTGGGGCTCCCCCAGGGTCCCCAATGGATAGGGCCAGCCCCGGGGCATGGGGTCCCCGGGGCTAGAAGTGGCCCGGGAGGGGGGCCACGTGGCCCCCTCCCCCCCAAAAAAAATACATTTAAAAAAAGGCCGGCCCCGGGGGATGGGGTCCCCGGGGCCAATAGAGGCCTCAGGAGGGGTGCCACGCAGCCCCCCTCCTTAAAAAACATAAATATATGTGGCCATGCCCCAGGGGATGGGATCCCCAGGGCCGGAATTGGCCATGGGAGGGGGCCCCACGCGGCCCCCTTCCCGTTCAGATTTTTTTTTTTTTTTTTTTAAAGGGGTGAGGCCCTGGGGATGGGGTCCCCAGGGCCCAAAACAGGGAAAAGAAGGGGGGCCACACAGCCCCCCTTCTAAAAAAAAAAAGAAAGACCGCGATCGTGCTGGAGGCCCTGCCCCCTCCCAGCAACACTCTGCAAACGTGCCCTGTGGCGCGTTTTAAATTGGGGAATTAATTCCCCTTCAATACTGGGGGTCCATGGGGGCCAACTCACCCACCAGGTACCTCCAGTAAGCGCCACAGGCCTGCGTTGCAGAGAGGTGGTCCAGGCCACGCCCCTTTTTACACCTCTCTGCAATGCAGCTCTGTGGCGCTTACTGGAGGTACCTGGTGGGCTAGTTGGACCCCAGGGACCCTCAGGATTAAAGGGGACTTAATCCCCCAATTTACAACGCGCCAGGGGGTGTGTTTGCAGAGTGGTGGAGAAAGGGGGCATGGCCTTTGTCTACCTCTCACCAATCCCACTGCGTGGGGCTTACTGGAGGTAAAAGGTAGGCTAGTTGGCCCCTAAAGGACCCCCAGCAGTGAAGGGGACTTCAATACCCATCCAAGAGCGTGCCAGGGAGTGCGTTTGTACAGTGGTGGGCAAAGTGGGCATGGCCTGGTACGAGTACTTAACAGTGCTGCTGTGTAGGACTGACTGGAGGTAATAGTTTGGGAAGTTGGCCCCCAAGGATGTCCTTGGGGGCCAACTACCCCTCTTGTTACCTCCAGTAAGTCCCACACAGTGGGATTGCTAAGACATCTTCGGAGGCCATGGCCCCCTTTCTCTACCACTCTGCAAACGTGCCTCGTGGCAAACTACGGGATGGGGGATGAAGTCCAATTTAGTCCTGAGGGAGTTTGGGGGCCAAGAATCCCTCCTGGTACCTCCTGTAAGTCCTACGCAGCGGAATTCCTGAGCGTTGGTTGGACGCCCAGCACCCTTTTTCCACCACTCTGCAAACGTGACTACTAGTTAAAGTAGCATATTTCTGCACCTCTGACTTAGCGGTAGTTTTAATCCCCTGCCCTATTATGTACTAGGGCCTTACAGAGGATGTCATGCTAATCACAGGGGTACCCCAACGCATAGTGTTCCCTAGTGTATGTAGGTGTTTTCACTGTATTCTAAGTGTCTTTTAGCATAGCACTGGCTCTAGGCCTGGTTAGTCAGAGACAGTTACCACCAGTACTCGTCTGAAAAAGTTGTGGGCACAGGATGATTTTGCAACAAGGCCTCTTTCTGCTCCTCTGTTGGTTCTTTCTGCACATGTCTTGCTTCTTCCTGCACTTTTGTTCGTCTTTGTGGACTTCTGTTGCTTCTTTCTGCATTTCTTTTGCTTCTTTCTGTGCGTTTTTTCTTCTTTCTTCACATGTCCTACCTCTGTAGGCATAGTTAGAAACTAGCATTTAAAAAACCTTTGAAATTCACTGAAAAAACCATAGGTTTCAGGCACGTTATAGTTAGAAATTAGCATTTAAAAAACCTTTGAAATTCACTGAAAAAACCATAGGTTTCAGACACGTTATAGTTAGAAATTAGCATTTAAAAAACCTTTAAAATTCACTGAAAAAACCATAGGTTTCAGGCACGTTATAGTTACAAATTAGCATTTAAAAAACCTTTGAAATTCACTGAAAAAACCATAGGTTCATGTGATGTCATCAGTGATGTCATTTGAGATGTCATCAGTGATGTCATCAGTGATGTCACTGACCATGTCATGAGTGATGTAATATGTGACGTCATCAGCAGTGCATTGCGGGGCGCGAGTTATAGTTAGCTGAACTAACTATAACGGGGAATTTCTCTGGTTTTGTACGAGTGAAATGTCCAACTAACTATAACTTTCCCTAAAACCTATGGTTTTTCAGTGAATTTCTAAGGTTATATATATATATAAAGAAAGAGATATCTCTCTCTATTTTTTTTTTATAGCTATGGCTTCCCTGGGGGCCGATTGTGGCCCCCACGGAAAGCACATGGCTATAAAAAAAAAAATTGCCCCCATAGGGGGTCGGCCACTGAGCAGGAGGACCAACCCCTGCCAATTTCGCGCCTTTTTAATTTTTTTTACATTTTGGGGGGGGCGATCGCGCCCCCCCAAGGAAAGCCAACGTTCTTTTATAAAAAAATATGCCCTCGGGGGGGGTGACCCATTACCACGAGGGCCGACCCCCCCAAAGACATCCCTGGTGTCTAGTGGGGGTTTCCTGGCCGTGGATCGCAGCGCTGCTGCGATCCACAGCCAGGAAACCCTTTCAGGAAGGCCTCGTTCGAAGGGGAGACTCTCCCTTTCAAACGAGGCCTCCCTGCAAGCTGGGAGGCCGTTTTCGGCCTGATTTCCCCATCGGAGTCGAGCGCGGCCTTACCTGCGGTTGTCCTCGGCTCCGGTGGGGAAATCAGTGACATCAGAGCGCCTCGCGGCGCTCTGACGTCACAGATGGGCGGGAGGGGGGATGGGAGGAGACGCGGAAAGCCTTCTGTGTCTCCCCCAGGGGAAATTTAAAAAAAACAATCTCCGGTGCTTTGCACCGGAGGTTTAAAGGGGGCCCTCCCTGGTGACGGCCAATGGACGTGCGCCGCACCAGGGAGGTAGTGCTTGCGTCGGCCATTGGCCGACGCAAGCACCAAAAGGGTTAAGTTCTCTGTTATTATGATACCAATACTCATTAGCACCACGTTGACACGCCATCAAATTAATTGAGATTCTAAATGATCATCTCTGTTGAACTTTGTCCAAGAATTCCTTTGCAGAAACATGTGTAAGATGAACTCTTGTTTTTAATATGTGGTTCACTACATATGAAAGTCCCGACAAGTCACTTTCAAACAGAAGATGAAATAAATATGGAACACACTGTTGAAATCTTGGATCTTCTGAGTACAATCTTGTCGTACGATCTTCTGAAGCTGGAATCTGTACTGGTCGTTCATCATATCGTCCACCTTTTCCAGTGGGGAAGAGCTGTGGAAAACAACGAGCTTCTAAACTTTTTTCCCAAACACTTTTATGTTATGTTATGTTCTGTTAATTAATTTTATAAGGCGCGCAGCTACCCAAGAGGGTTTCCCAGTGCCAGCCTGAGAGGAACAAACGAGAGAGCAGAGGATTATTGATTGAACAGCCAAGTTTTCAAACATTTGCGAAAGTTTCCGTAGACAGTTTCATTACGGAGAGACATAGGGAGAGAGTTCCACAGGGAGGGACCTAGATAAGCAAAGGATCGACCGCCCATCCGCGACAATCTGATTCTAGGGACCAAAAATTTCGCAAAAGTAGTGGAACGGAGAGAGCATGAGGGCAAGTAAAGGTGAACTAAGGGGCCAGGCCAGTTTTGATCTTAAACATATAGCTCAAGGCTTTGAATTTGATACAATTCTCTACCTTGAGCCAGTGCAGATCACGAAGAAAACTAGAGATAGAAGCAGCTCTGGGAGCCTGGCAGAGCAGTCTGGTGGCTGCATTCTGCACCACCTGCAGTTTACTTGTCACATCCTTATTTGCCCCCAGATACAGAATGTTACCATAGTCCAGTCTAGAAGTGACAAGAGCCTGGACTACTGTTCTCTCGGTGGAACAGGGCAGCATCCAAAGGATTTTCTTTAGCCATTTAAGGATGGTGAAGCAAGTCGAGGCCACCTTAATGGCTTGTTGTTTCATAGATAATAGATCATCAATGATGAAGCCTAAATTGCGGACTTGGTGGGTGGGCTGGGGTAGAGCGCCCATTTCAGAAGGCCAGTGTTGGGGGCCCCAGAGATCTTTATTTTTCCCCAAAATCAAAACCTCCGTTTTTTCTTCATCAGGTTTGAGTAAATTAGCTTGCATCCAAGATGCAATTTTCCTCAACCCAGACTGGATAGCGGAAGACTTAGACACCCTCTCAGCAGAGAGAGAAAAGATAATCTGGGTGTCGTCGGCGTAGGAGAATAGGGACAGCCCAGCCTTTTCGGCAATCGCCGCCAGAGGTTTAACATAGACATTAAACAATAGAGGGCTAAGAATAGAGCCCTGGGGTACCCCATAAGGAGATGAATGAGGTTTTGAGCTGGCCGTGGAAGAAAAGACCTGGAACGTACGGTCGGCCAGGAAAGAGACACCCCAGTTGAGTACCGAGCCATCAACGCCCAGAGATTGCAAGGCTTTCAATAACACGGTGTGAGACACCGTGTCAAAAGCGGCACTCAAATCAAGTAATATAAGGGTCACAGTGTCCCCAGTATCCAAACGGTGCCGCAGCATTTCAGTGACTCCAAGAAGAGTAGTTTCAGTTGAGAAACCTACTCTAAGCCAGATTGGGAGGAGTGCAAGAAGTTTTGAGTTTCAACAAATGGAGACAGCTGTAAATTAATGTGTTTAAGGCTGGAAGAAGTGAAATTGGCCGAAAGTTAGACAGCTGCGCCGGATCAGCATTAGCCTTCTTTAAAAGTGGAAGAACCATAGCATGTTTCCACTCTGGTGGGACTGTTGCTTCCTGTAAGGAGGCATTAAGAAGCTCCATAATTAACCTCAGTGAAGGCAGCTCAAGCTGCTGTTGCACAGAGATGGAGAGGAGGTCACAGGGAGAGCCAGATTTAAGATCGCCTAAGAGCTGCTTAAAGGAGTTCATGTCTAAGAGCGACCAATTTTCCAATTTATTGGTGGACTCGATTGTCTTGCAATCACCATGTTCAGTAATTCTGGCTACCTGGGGAGGGATATTGACTTGCTGTGTGGTGTTAACTGACTTGTCACCATTCAGCGAAGAGTATATATTTTTTGACTTTACTTAGAAAGAAGTTGGCAAGGTCCTCACATTGCGATTCATTGAGGATAAAGGGGGGGGACTGACTTTCTGATCCAGATAGTTCTTTGACCACCTTAAACAAAGTCCTAGAACAGTTCTGCGCATTAGAGATAGTAGAGGAAACATATTCGGCTCGAGCTATTTTGTCCGTTTTATATGCGATTTTGCGCATAATTCTTCCTCCAGCGTCTTTCCAAAGCTTTACATTTAGTTTTCTCAGTTTTTAACCTCTCAGTAAACCAAGGAGCAGGGGGGCGGTGGTTGTTCACCCTCTCATTAGAAGGTGGGAGGCAAACATCAATAGATTTTAGAATCCAGTTTTGGATAACACCCAAATCAGCAATAGACATTTGTTTGATGCTGGGAGCATTATTAGATAGAAGCTTATTTAGAACTTTAATATCCAATTTTCCCCAATTTCTGGTTTTGGACTTGGTTCCAAGCGAGGCTGCAGACGGGCTCACAATAGTTTTTAACCGAAAGCCGACCGCAAAGTGATCTGACCAGCACAGTGGGAGGGCTGGGGGGCAGTAGCTATTGGGTAAATTAGAGAAAATAGTGTCCAATAAATGACCAGACACATGAGTAGAACCCGAATTGCAAAGTAAAATGTTCATTGCTGCCAGATCGGAGATAAATGTAGCACTTTTTGCACATGCCGGGTCATCCAAATGGAGGTTTAGATCGCCCAGGATGGTAAAGTTAGCGGCATTAAGAAGGTGGGGGGAGATTAGAATCGGAAACGAAGAAGCCCATGGGCCAGACGGCCCAGGGGGATGACAGACCAATATGCCCGAGAAGGTGAACTGGGGGGTCAAGGCAAGTTTAAATAAGGCGGCCTCACAACCCATAAAGGTAAAATCTTCAAATTTGCACGTTTAGGACTTATTATAAATTACAGCAATGCCTCCCCCGATCTTGAATTCCCTGTCTTTCCTGACTATGGCGTAGTTAGATGGCAAAGCTATAGCAACATCAGGTCCAGAGCTCTTATGCAGCCATGTTTCAGTGAGAAAGATAGCATCAGGCTGTTCACCGATCAAGAGATCAAAGATGTCAGCCTTATGCTTGGGAAGCGAACGGCAGTTAATATTAAAAAAGCCTTTGCAATGCAACAGATCTCGCATTTACAAGAGTTTGACCTATTGGCATTTACAATGCCAATAGCTTAAACTCTCGTAAATGCGACACCTATTGCATTGCAAATATTCAACCTAAAAACACATCTCCCTCATATGAGAATCTATACGTGTGCGGCACTGGGTTTGACTAATGCGGTACTCTTAAATAGCTGCCGTCGATAATGTGTAGACATACAACACTGTGAAAAAAACTCTTGCAATACATCAGTAAATCTATTCATCCATCTATCCTTGTTTCACATAACGCAGCAGCCATTTCTGCATTCAGGTAAAACATATAATGGCAGCATTAAAGCATAAAAATAGTGCATCTGCACCGAATGCAAACCGCAGTGCTGAGAGACTGCGCGAAGCAAATAAACATTGTAGTGGCAGCATTTGCAGTGCATTGCAGCTAAAAAAAAAAGAAGTTGAAACACAGAGCACACCGGGTACACACTGCTCTGAAAGAGCACACCAACAACAGTGGTCTGCATGGCATCCTCGCAATGTGAACTTCAATTACAACATACAACAAAATACTAGTGATGCGCACAGACAAGTAAACCCCGCTTGGCAAGAAGACAGTAGCAAACAGCTCATCTAACCATCTGAAAACTTTGCAGATGTTGATACCAGGAACTGTAGAGACAGAGCAAAGATGAACAGCTTTGTAACGTACAAAGACAGTACCTACGCAGCGGCTGTAGTACATATTTGTCCCCACTGAGTACACGAGCAAACGAAAAACAACTTTGCCCTGCAGACGTATGTTCTGGTACTTGAGTGTTTATATGAATTATAGCCACAGCAAAAACTCAAGATGCAGAGGTCTGTCAGTGCACACAGACAACAGCTGCACGGTATTGGTGCTGCAACTGACATTCGATATATAGTTCTAGTGCTGCATACATACTCTGTAAAGCACAATTACTGTAAAGAAAACAAATGCAGGTTTGGTCCCAAACACAAACAGTGCAAGCATACACAGTCTGCCAATGCAACACTGTCACAGCACCGCTTCGTCAGATGCACAATCATAACAACGCACAAAGAGTGCGAAGCCTAGCAGGGCACATCCAGGCGTTGCTCCTCACTGAAATGAGCTGCTCTCTCGTACACCTTATAGACTGTGTCATGAGAGTCTGATAAGCGGCACGGATGCAATATGTTGACTCACGGGCAGGTAAGCTGTCCTGGTGCCTTCACACTACTCAACCTACAGGGTCCACACAACCGCTCTGCTGGCCTTCCTGCAGAGGATCACTACCCCGGACTGACTTCCTCGACCCAGTCATTCGACCATCAGCTGCCGTGCACACCCTACCGTCCCAGCACCCGCAGCCTACGGTGATGGTACAGAAGCTGCTTCAAGTCTAATAGACACCTGATAAGCAGGCGAGCGCTCTGCAGCACACGGTGGTGTAACAAGATGTCTGAAAGTCTAACTGCGTTTACACACAACACAAGTACTAGAAGGCAAACTTTGCTACATTCTCTGCCTCTTTATCTCTCTTTACTCAACCTCTCTTTGGTACTACGTCGGCCCCGACAATCGTTTGCCTGCCCTTCAAACCACCTTGATAAGGAGATACTCATCCCACCGAGACTTCAGTTTCAGCGCCAGATAACTTTGTACAGTGGTTCCCTTCCCCCAATGTCTGAGCAGCAATGCCAAGGTGCCAACTGGAGCAGAGCTAGCTATTCCCAGTGTGTTAATCAATAGCAGTAGGGATTATGGGATTTGTAGTTTCACATTATCCAGTATAGGCCTCCAAGTCCCGGAATGGTACGCTTTCGTGACTGAAACTATTGCACTGGCCTAAGGTGCGCATGACAACATGGGTAGAACAGGTTGCGACTCTGCAATGTATTGTGTTTCAAATCACAGTTAAATACCACAGCACAGCTGCGACCTTCTTCAGCCAGCAGTGCTTTGCACATTGAGCCTTCTAAGTACATCTATAAGTAAACGAGAAACCAAAAGTCTGGAAATTGATAGTGATGTTGATTGAAAACCCAGGGTTGACTGAAGCTGCCACACATGTAATGATGTCACTTGGCAGCCATACTTCATCAGGACAGTTATTTAGTGTCTGGGGTCATAGAATAAAGAGATAATTGTTTTTAAGAAAGGCCCTATTTTCATAGGAAGTAATTGAATTTAAACGCACTTTTTTCCATGTGGCTCAAGTGGTCAGACATCAGCTGCAATGCAAACCCTACCTTCCCAGCACGCGCAGCCTGCGGTGACGGTACAGAAGCTGTTTAAAATGAAGAAAAATCCAGCGATCTTAACCCGTAATGCCAGCCCTTTCCTGGAGAGCACGGCATCCGATCTCGGCACGACCTAAAATTATGTGCATGGCTCTCCTCTGGACAGACATGCCCAGGGAGCCTGCGATGGGGGTCGGGTGCTGCTCTCCCCAGGGAAGGGCCAGCTTTAAGGAAGCGTGCTTTCTCTATAAAATATTAACAGGCAGCAGAAGCACGCGGCTGGGAAAGATGAAGCTCAGCTGTAGTTGCGCTGATTTTAAATTAAAAGAGAGCAGTGCAGTCGCCATTATTGTATGAAGCTGCTAAGAAAACAAGAGTACTAGCTAAGACCACTATGAACCCGATTAAACCACCACGGGTAAAGACACGATGCAGTATTTATTTCAAACGCGCTTACACTTTTTATTTTATTTTAACGCATGAGTGCCGATACGGCTGTGCATGGCGTTGTCCTGCCGCAGGCGCTTGGGGTCTTTAGGCGCTAGGGTGAGCGCCAGATAAAAAGTCGAGCAGGGGGAAAAGCGCGACCCGCCGCTCTGATAAATAAAGCCTACAATTGTTTAAACAAAGAGTCCCTAAACATGACATACCAACAGCTGCAGCGCAATGAAACTGTAGTTGGTCGGTGCTGCTTCCGATAAAAACGGAAGTGATGCATCGGACCAGCAACCAATAGGGAGGCTGGAAATTGTAAATAAGCCAATTGCAACAGCAGGCAAGCAGCAGGCGGGATTACCTTAGCTATACGGATTACTAGATGTCTCGGAGAGACAGCGCATGCGCGCTGCCTACGCGAGACCTAAAAAGGAGAATTCCTTATTGAGTAAAGTACCGCATTTAAGTAAAGAATTTTCCCGTGAGTTAATAGAAGTGGTAGTAGTGAAGGTGCTGTGTTCCTTGTGGGGCCCTATTTTAAATGCAAAATTGCAGCAAGAGCAGCTAGTGAAAACCTCCTCAAGAATGAGTAAAGTACATTCAGGGAATGGCATATTACGTAGCTCCAGAAGCTGATTAGGAGAATAACTCACAGTATTCCTCCTAACCGGACCAGGGTTTGTGGCCCCTGGTCCCGTTTGTGCGTGGACGGGCGCAGACGGGCTTGCCTTTGGCGGCCCGCTGCGCGCGTCCGTTCTGAGGCCATTAAGTAGGGTGGAGGCAGGATGGCGTGCAGCGACTAGAGCGCTAACCGGAGGGAGCGCGTGGCAAAACAAGATGGCCACCCGGGGACGAACAAGCCCCGTAAAGTGCAAAATGGCAAGTAACTGAGTTTAACACACTCAGAGAATGAAGAAAGTAATAAAAATAGCAGCCAATAACATTAAAAGATTAAATTCATAGAAAACACAATGCGTAGCAAATAGGTAAAAACAAAGCAACGTGAGTTAAAATGAACCTTTCAGGCGCTGCACGTCCGTTCTGAGGCCATTAAGTAGGGTGGAGGCAGGACGGCATGCAGCGACTAGAGCGCTAACCGGAGGGAGTGCGTGGCAAAACAAGATGGCCACCCGGGGACGAACAAGCCCCTCATAGGAGTTCCCTTCGCTTTCTTCATTTGGAATAATTCAATAGTGTTTCCAATCACTTCTTTTGAATGTAGAGGATGTATACTGTAATGTTCGTAAATTTCTTCACTCCTGGAGTTGTCCTCTTTTTCGATTTGGCCAGTTGAAATTTCTCTATCATCTTCTAAAGATATTTCTTGTTCTTCCACATATACATTTTTATAATAAATATTGTTTTGTATGAGATATAATGTAGCCTTTTGAAGTTTGGTGACATCTACTAACTCTTGCCATATTTTCCGACTTTGTTGGTACACCATTAACTAGAATAACTACAGGTTCACTTTCCTCTCTCTCTACACCAACAGTTTCAATATTTTTCTTAAAATCTAAAGGTAAATACACAACTCTTCCTCTTAAACCTCTTTGTAAATCTGTTGGAGGCAGCTTACCTGTTTTAGGCTCCATACGAACTATAGCCTGAAACGGGTGCACAGATTGAATAAGAATGGACTCATACGTATTTAAATCTACCAGTTCCGGCGGAATAGCTACCAACTCTAGGTGGCATTTTGTTCTCTTCTAATTCTAATTTGTTGAAACAATATTTACAAATATGTTGATCACTACCCAACTCAAAACGACCTTCCACCAACAAATAAGCACCAAATTGCTCCCACTTACCATTGTTTTCCTTTTCACTTTTTAAATACACATCAACATTCCTAGTTTGAGTTCTATAGTGAGTACGTCGACAACAAATACAAACATAGTTTGGTTTTTCATAAGAAACTACCTTAAACTTTGTAATTTCTTCTGCAAACTTCTCAGTAGTACTATCTTCCACCTCTTCTTCAACACCTACACTTATGAAACTCTCACTTTCTCTACACTCCTCTTGAGGACCAAAGAAAGGAAACTGTATATCATCAGAAACTTTTTTTACATCCAATACTGAACCATGCAAAAGAGCTGTGTTTATTTCACTTAAAGATAATGCAGGACTTTTTACATAGTACAATATTCTTACTAACTTCCGCATTTCTGAATGATGTACTGCTAGCATTCTTAAATGATGAAAAGTACTTCGACACACTTTTCTAGAAAGACAAGCCAGAGAATGACCCTGCAAGCTAGTATATTTTCTCACTTTACAAGGATCTAGTCCTTGCAATATCTTAATTTTCTGTTTAACACTTTTATTACCATAATCTCGTAAGAAATTTCGTAATATATCAATAGATTTCTGTTGTATACTACAAATACTACTACAATCCCACTTATACACTGGAGCTTGTGTACGTCTCCCTTGAACGTCTTCACCTATTACTTCTTCCACATTTCTAGGAACCATCTTTTCTTTTTCAATTGGACAACCGTTTTTAACTTCTTAACAACGACCCCTGGTATCAACTGCATGAACTAATGTATTTTGTTGAAAATAGCTTTCTTCATTAAAAAAGGTTAAGTACTAGAAGTGTGCTTCCATTCACCCGAAAAAGTTTTGCAAAAATTAGTTCTATTAACCAGTCTTTTTCTTTTACTTTTCTCCTTCATAAAGTGCATTGTTTTATTCAATGTTTTTATTCTCTTCAATACTAATATAAACAATCTTCTTTTCAATTCAAAAGCCTTTTTGATTACACTTTCAATCTGTTCTTTCTTCTTGTAAAATGCTAATCTTCTTTTATATTTTTTGCAATCTTTCAATAAATTTTGTAGTACTCTACTTTTATACATTCTGGGCCAGATGTACGACCATTTTTGCATGCGCAACGGGTTTGCGAACCCGTTTGCGCATGCAAAAACCGCATGGGGAATGTACAAACCCTATTTTGAGAGTCGCAATTTTTTGCGACTCGCTATTAGGAAGGGGTGTTCCATTCCTAATAGCGAGTGCAACCCTATGTAAGATTGTTTCGCGTCCGCAATTGCGGGCGCAAAACACTTGCAAATTACCACCCTCTTCAAGAGGGTGGTAATGGGGTCGCAAAAGGGAAAGGGTTCCCAGGGGACCCCTTCTCCTTTGCAAATGCAGGGAAAAATAATATTTAAGGGCAGGCAGTGGTCCCAGGGACCACTACCTGCCCTTAAAAAATGAAACGAAAACGTTTCATTTTTTTCTTGTTTAAATGCATCCCATTTTCCTTTAAGGAAAACGGGCTGCATTTAAAAAAAAACTGCTTTATTTAAAAGCAGTCCCAGACATGGTGGTCTGCTGAGCCCAGCAGGCCACCATACCTGCGAGGGCCTGCCATGGGGTCGCAAATTGCGAGAGGCTCATTAATATTCATGAGCCTCTCTATTTGCGACCCCATTCGGAATCGCTAACAGTGTGAAAAACACTGGTGTACATTGGATATAGCGCTTCGCAAATTGCGAGTCGCAAAAAACTCGCAATTTGCGAGGCGCTATTTCCAACGTCGTACATCTGGCCATCTCTTCCTAATGTATTTACATTCTTTCATCCTTTTTTCAACATGGATTGTTTTCCTATAACCTGATTTTGCATTAATTTGTCCTTTTTAGGTCGAGCCTAGCGCAGCGCACAAGCGCTGCTCTGCAAGGCGTCTTGTAAGTACTTTAAACTACTCTGTGTGGGTCTGACTCCCCCCACGCATGTGGTTGGCTTTTGCGTGTGTCTTTCAAAAATGAAAGCCCGCAAATGGCTAAAGGCAGGCGGATGTCCCACCTCTTTTTTTAATGTTCACTCCCACGGCGTTTTGCTCTCGGGAGCGAGAAGCGGCTCGCAGGGCGGCAGCTGCATTCCTCGTGGGTCAGGTTACCGTGCTTTCTCTTTCGCTTGCAATCTGACTGAATGTCCAGTGCTGTATGCCTTTCACAGATAGCGTCTTCCCTTCAACTCGTTGTCTCCTTTTTACAAACACCATCTAGGCACGATACTCTCTACCCCAACCCTCCCGGAATTTAACAGCACAACTTCAGACTGACTGACTCCACCCTTAACCTTCATACCTTCCACAGATGCTACACTAACATGTGACTGGCTGCGCAGTGCTGCCAACGTGCCTCTAATTGCCACAACAATATGCTGCGATTGACTTTCCACAACATGACAAGCTTTTAATTGGCTGGGCAAGCGATGGACTCTTCCCTACCCCTTCACAGGCACAAACAGGACACCAGTGATGTGGCGCCAGTGCTAAATGACTTTTCTGTGCCAATAACAGCCCTTTCAACGTTTGGCGTTGATGACAAAGGCTAAAGATTTATTTTCACAATAATACATGCGCTTAAATTTGTGCACGCAATGACAACAATTTCCTTCATTTTTATGATCATTATGTTTCATTTTCGTACTATTAGTCCTCCGTATATAGATGTCGTACATCCTAACATTAAAATGTAATGGAAGAGGTAAAATTGATGTTTTATGCACGGGCAGATTAAGTGATTTGCCCAGAATCACCGGATGTTGAGCCGGCCTCGGGACTGACAAATGATTCACTATCGTTGTCTCCTTTTTAGGTCTCGCCTAGCGTTGCTGCGCACATGCACAGCTCGCTCGGCGAGATTTATTGTTAATAAGTACTTTTAGAAAAGGGCTTTAAGCCCCGCCCCTTATTTCCATTGGCTGGCGCACCGTTTATGATAAACAGTGGCCTGCCATTGGAAATGAGGGGTTTTGGTGGACGCCCTTTGGTCTCCGAGCCGGACTCGGTGGCCTGCTTTGCTGCTGTCGCAAAGCAGTTATTATCTTTATGGGGCCATGTGTTTCTAATTAGAAACACATGGCCCCATAAAGACAAGATATCGATGCTTGTTTTTTTACGGAGACGAGAGGTGGGTTTGGAGAGAGACGGAGGAAACGCGTGCCCTGCTTCAGACCCCGTCTCGCAGCAGCAGGGAAGCTTATGGGAGAACGACTGAGATTGGCAAACTTTCTGTGCACCTCCTCAGAGAGAGAGTGGGAAAAAGGGGAGAAGCCAGCGTATACAGTTACGAGAGTTAAAAGGTTTGTAAACAAGAAAAAAAAACAATTGTCTGGAGACAGCAAAACTAGAAGATTCGCCCTGGGGTGTTTAGCTGTGAATTGCTTTCTGAAAATAAATCAGTGCGAAGCAGTCCACAGTACCAACGCAGTGTGACACCTTCATTCCTCAGAGTGAGGTACCAGCCCACGCCTGGGTTTGCCGAGGAGAGGTAGAGATACAGTTCCCTCTCACCTCTAACATTGCAAGGACGAAGCACGGGGCATATCTCTCCCTCTCTCTAGTATTTCCAGACGACGCTCTGGGGTACAGGTTCACTTTACCTCCCATACTGGCAGAGGTGCAACCCGGCTGACCCCCAACACTACCATGGTGAAGCACGGGGTCATTGTGGAACACGCCCCCCTCCCCATCACAAAAACTGCCTGATCAAAGCTTTGAAGCACAACTCCTTCTCACCACCACCACTGTCAGAGAGACGCCCTGACACACCGCTGCTGACACATCGCTGCTGACACATCGCTGCTGACACGCCACTGCTGACACGCCACTGCTGACACGCCACTGCTGACATGCCGCTGCTGACACACCACTGCTGACACACCGCTGCTGACACCGCTGCTGACACCGCTGCTGACACGCCGCTGCTGACACGCCGCTGCTGACACGCCGCTGCTGACTCGCAGCTGCTGACACGCAGCTGCTGACACATCGCTGCTGACACACCACTGCTGACACCGCTGCTGACACACCACTGCTGACCCCTTCTGTGCACCCCACTGCTGACACGCCACTGTTGTGCACCTCACTGCCGAAACGCCACTGCTGTGCACTTCACTGCTGACACACCACTGCTGACACACCACTGCTGACACACCACTGCTGACACGCCACTGCTGACACGCCACTGCTGTGCGCCTCACTGCTGACACGCCGCTGCTGACACGCCGCTGCTGACACACCACTGCTGTGCACTTCACTGCTGTGCACTTCACTGCTGACACACCACTGCTGAAACACCACTGCTGACACACCACAGCTGTGCGCCCCAGTGATGAAGGCAGAATTGAGGTGGGCATGCACAGCACAGACCCACATCATCTGAAGGAGTCAGGGCAAGGAGGAGGGTGCAAGAAGCTGCAAGCACAGCTACGATAGGAGGAACATTAGACAGGTGCATGAAAGACAAGGACGAAATCCATTTGATCCCAAAGCAGAGTCACGCGGGTGGGAGATAAGAAGGTGGGTGCATGCAACTAAAAGAAGTGGAGTAGGAGGAGGCAAGAGCTCTGATGTAAAGAAACAACTAGCTCCATAGAGCAGATGGACGACAAGGGGTGCTACCAGGTGGACGAGGCTTTACAGAGCAGATTAAGGCTGCTCGGCCCTCACTAAGGATAATCGCAGGTGCAGGTAGAAGTGATGTTTGGCAAGGATTGTAGGGGGAGAGGACATGGGAGAGTTACACGAATAGAACAAGCATTGAAAATGCAATAGGTCTCGCCTTTGATTAAGTTAAAGCCATTTGCTTTGCTAATGGTATTGTATAGCAAAGCAAATGGCTTTAACTTAATCAAAGGCGAGACATATTGCATTTTTAATGCTTGTTACAAACACCATCTAGGCACGAGACTCTCTACCCCAACCCTCCCTCTACAACATACCTTAAAAACATTGCCAATAGCTCTCACTAAACACTTATAACGTCCCAAAGGCGAGACCTATTGGCTATGCCAATGCTTGTTTCTTTTCCTTCTGATTGCTTGTAGTACTTTTCTTTCTCTTTTCCCAATTTTGAAAATCGATTACATTTTTTTAAAAGACTTTTAGCAAATTCTTTCGTTCTCTTAACAGAAGACTTTTTCTTCAACGTCATGTTGTACTACATCTACTTTCTGCTTTTCTCTATCCTTTAAATAGTTCTGTTTTCTTTGTTGTCTTTTCTTTTCAACTTTTCTTGTCATACTGAATATTTCTTAATAATTATGGAGACTATCTAAAAAAAAGAAAAGTTTCTTATCTTTCTAAAAAAATATTTAATATTATTAAAATAATTATATATTGTCATCTATAAATAAATAAATACATTGAGTAGTGCCTAGGTGAATAGATGAGTGCAACAGTAGGACCTGGGTGATTCTACAACTGCAAGGGTAGCACATAACTAGTGCCTGGGTGATTGCATGACTGAAGGGGTAATATCTGGAGGATTACTGGAGTACATAGCAAATGAGTGGGTGAGTACTGCTTGGGTGATTGCAGGAGTACTGAGGGAATGCCTGAGTGATTGGAGGAGTGCAAAGGTAGTGCCTAGGTGATTTTATAAGTGCATGAGTACTGGATGAGTGATTACATAAGTACAAGGGTAGTACCTGCAGGATTGAAGGAGTGCAAGGGTAGTGCCTGAGAGATTATATAAGTTCATGCGTAGTGGCTGGGTGATTGAAAGAGTGCAGGGGTAATACCTGGGTGATTGCATGAGTGCATAGGTAGTGCCTGGGTGATTTCATGAGTGCAAGGGTAATGCCTGGGTGATTGCAACAGTGCATATGTAGTGCCTGGATCATTTGAAGACTGCATGGGTAGTACTTGGGTGTTTTTATAACTGCATGAGTGTTGGACCTAGCCAAATATAAAGCAACAGACTATTACATGACTCAACCATAAGTCTCTCCATATTGTTAAAAGCATGCATACATACGTCTCTACCTTTTCAAATCATCATCATATCTAAACGAAATATGTATTCAATATTTCTGAAATATAGTGAAACCTAGAAACTGAGACATGTAATAGATCTGCATGAGTGATTGCATAACTCCATGCATAGTGCTTGGATGATTGTATGACTCCAAAGGTAGTCGCTAGGTAATTGCAGGAGAAGATGGATAGTGACTGGCTAATTCATGAGTGCACACATAGAGGTTGAGTGCATGGATAAGTGCATGAATAGTACCTAAAGGTACAGATGACTCATTGAGTAGTGCCTAGGTGAATAGATGAGTGCAACAGTAGGACCTGGGTGATTCTACAACTGCAAGGGAAGTGGCTGGGTTATTACATGAGTGCATAGGTACAGCCTGCATGATTGCATGACTGCAGGAGTAGTACATAAGTAGTGCCTGGGTGATTGCATGACTGCAGGGGTAATATCTGGGGGATTACTGGAGTACATAGAAAGTGAGTAGGTGATTTTATAAGTCCATGAGTACTGCCTGGGTGATTACATAAGTACTAAGGTTCTGCCTGAGTGATTACAGGAGTGCAAAGGTAGTGCCTGGGTGATTTTATAAGTGCATGAGTACTGGCTGAGTGATTGCATAAGTACGAGAGTAGTGTCTGCGTGATTGAAAGAGTGCAAGGATAGTGCCTAGGTGATTGAAGCACTGTATAGCTAATGCATTGGTGATTGCATAAGTATAGGGGTAACGTCTGGGGGATTAAAGGAGTACAGAGGTAACGCCTGGGTGATTGCATGACTATAAGACTAATATCTGGGGATTTACATGACTACATAGAAAGTGACTGGGTGATTTTATAAGTGCATGGGTACTTCTTGGGTGATTGCAGGACTACTGAGGTAATGCCTGAGTGAATAAATGAGTGCAAAGAGAGTGCCTGGGTGATTTCATAACAGCATGACTACTGACAGTGTGATTACATAAGTACAAGGCTAGTGCCTCTGTGATTGAAAGAGTGCAACGTTAGCGCCTGAGTGAATATAAATGCATGAGTAGTGGCTACATGATTCAAAGAGTACATGGGTAATACCTTGGTGATTGTATGAGTGCATAGGTAGTGCCTGGATGTTTGCATGAGTGCAGGAGTAATGCCTGAGTGATTACAGCACTGCATATGTTGTGACTGGATGATTGGAAGACTGCATGGGTAGTACTTGGGTGTTTTTATAACTGCATGAGTGTTGGGCCTAGCCAAATATAAAGCAGCACACTATTACATGACTCAACCATAAGTCTCTCCATATTGTTAAAAGCATGCATACATATGTCTCTACCTTTTCAAATCATCATCATATCTAAAAGAAATATATACAATATTTCTGGAATATAGTGAAACCTAGAAACTGAGACATGTAATAGATCTGCTTGAGTGATTGCATAACTCAATGCGCAGTGCTTGGGTGATTGTATGAGTGCAAGGGTAGTCACTGGGTAATTGTACGAGAAGATGGATAGTGACTGGCTAATTGCATGAGTGCACACATAGAGGTTGAGTGCATGGATAAGTGTATGAATAGCACCTAAAAGTATAGATGACTCATTGAGTAGTGCCTAGGTGAATAAATGAATGCAACAGTAGGGCCTGGGTGATTCTATGACTGCAAGGGTAGGGTGTGGGTTATTATATAAGTGCATAGGTAGATACTGCATGATACTATGACTGCAAAGGTAGTACATAAGTAGTACCTGGGTGATTCCATGACTACAGGGGTAATATCCGGGGGATTCCTGGAGTACATAGGAAGTGAGCGGGTGATTTTATAAGTTCATGAGTACTGCCTGGGTGATTACAGAAGTACTAAGGTACTACCTGAGTGATTACAGGAGTGCAAAGGTAGTGCCTGGGTGATTTTATAAGTGCATGAGTACTGGCTGAGTGATTACATAAGTACAAGAGTAGTGCCTGCGTGATTGAAAGAGTGCAAGGATAGTGCCTAGGTGATTGAAGCACTGTATAGCTAATGCATTAGTGATTGCATGAGTACAGGGGTAACGTCTGGGGGATTAAAGGAGTACATAGGTAACGCCTGGGTGATTGCATGACTACAGGGGTAATATCTGGGGATTTACATGACTACATAGAAAGTGACTGGGTGATTTTATAAGTGCATGGGTACTTCTTGGGGGATTGCAGGACTACTGAGGTAACGCCTGAGTGAATAAATGAGTGCAAAAGTAGTGCATGGGTGATACCATGACTACAGGGGTAATATCTGGGGTATTACTGGAGTACATAGCAAGTGGGTGGGTGATTTTATAACTGCATGAGTACTGCTTGGGTGATTGCAGGAGTACTGAGGGAATGTCTGAGTGATTAGAGGAGTGCAAAGATAGTGCCTGGGTGATTTTATAAGTGCATGGGCACTGGCTAAGTGATTGGAGGAGTGCATTGATCCTGACAGGGTGATTGGAGGAGTGCAAAGGTATTGCCCGGGTAATTGAACCAGTGTATAGCTAATGCATTGGTGATTGCATGACTGCAGAGGTAATGTCTGGGGGATTAGAGGAGTACATAGGTAATGTCTGGGTGATTGCATGAGTTAAGGGATAATATCTGGGGATTATAAGAGTACATAGAAAGTGCCTGGGTGATTTTATAACTGCATCAATACTGCTAAAGCTGATTACAGTACTATTGTAGTAGTGCCTCAGTGATTGGAGGAGTGTAAAGGTAGTGCCTGGGTGATTTTATAAGTGCATGCGCACTGGCTAAGTGATTTGAGGAGTGCATAGATCCTGAAAGGGTAATTGGAGGAGTGCAAGGGTATTGCCTGGGTGATTGAACCAGTGTATAGCTAATGCATTGGTGATTGCATGAGTTCAGAGGTAATATCTGGGTGACTACAGGAGGACATAGAAAGTGCCTGGGTTATTTTATAAGTGCATCGGTACTGCCTGGGTGATTAGAGTAATACTGTGGTAGTGCCTCAGTGATTGCAAAAGTGTAAAGGTAGTGCCTGGGTGATTTTATAGGTGCATAGGCACTGGCTAAGTGATTGGAGGAGTGCATAGATCCTGACAGGGTGATTGGAGGAGTGCAAGGGTAGTGCCTGCGTGATTAAACCAGTGTATAGCTAACGCATTGGTGATTGCAGGAGTTATATCTGGGGGATTAGAGGAGTACATAGGTAATGCCTGGTGATTCCATGATTGCAGGAGTAATATCTGGAAGATTACAGGAGTACATAGGAAGTGCCTGGGTGATTTTATAAGTGCATGTGTACTGCCTTGGTGATTGGAGTAGTACTGCAGTAGTACCTGAGTGATTGGAGGAGTGCAACATCCTGAGTAGTAGCAGAATACTGAAACTGCAGCACAAAAGTCAGGTCTATGACATGGTATACACTTTTGTACTGCAGCTTCAAAATTCTGTAACTACTCAGGGTGTTGGGCGTACTCAAATTAAAGCATAAAAGCTACACGAGTCTGTTATAAATCTCACCATAGTCCTGAAACTATACATGCATATATGTTTACCTTTTGAAATCATCATCATATATAACAGAAAGAAACAAATAGACTGAACTTTACATTTCAAAGACACACCTGCATTTCTGCAGTGTATTTCAAGTGTACCTTTCCCCAGACTCATAGAAAGTAGCCTAATCAGTAATCCCTTCTGCCAACATGTCTTAAAACTCACTTTTATTCTACAGCATCACCATTCTACGAATATTGGGCCTATTCAAACATAAAGCAGCAACCTATCACATGTCTCTACCATAACTCTAACCATATTCCTAAAAGCATGCATGCTTCTATCTATACCTATTGCCAAAAGCATTACACATATTAGAATACATGTGCAAGTAGAAACATAACCACACTCACAAGACCATAAAGTCCTTAAAACTTGACAGACTACACTTAACATTTCAATCACACCTAGATTTATGCGGCAAATTTCAAGTGAACTTTTACACAGACTCTTATAAAGTACCATAATCAATAATTCCTCTCCCAACATATCTTAAACATCACTTTTCTACTACTACTGTTTCACTATTCTAGTACTAATCAGGTATTGAGCATAACTAACAGCAAAGCAACCCTTTACTTATCTTTGATGAAAGTCTCCCCATATTTCTAAAACCATGGATGCATATGTCTGTACCTTTTGCTAGCAGCATCATATATAAAAGTAATACACAGATAAATCTATACCTGTGTTTTATACATCTATCATCTTCAGAGGCATAACACATACCATAATATATGTGCAAGTAGACATATATCTCAGTCACAACACCATCCACAGCTCAAAACTTCACAAACTACACTTTAATTTTCAAACAGACACTGAAAATTATGCGGTATATATGAAATATACCTTTCCACACATCATACAAATTACTCTAATAAATAACATCTCTACAAACATCTCAAACCTCACTTTTGGGCTGCTGCTTTACCATTCTACAACTACTTATAATGGTACACCTACCCAAATACAAAGCAGGAACCCTTCACATGTCTTTACTAAAAGTCTCACCATATTCCTAAAAGCATACATGAATATGTCTGTACCATAACACAATTCAAACCTTAAAAATTCACAGAACAAACTTCCAATTTCAAGCAAACACCAAACGTTTTGTGGCATATTTCAACTGTACCTCTCAAGAAACTTAAAAAAGAAGCCTAATCACTAATACCTTATGTCAACATCTTTTAAACCACACTATTATGCTGCATCTTCACCCTCCCACTACTACTCACAGTCTTGAGCCTACCACATAAAAAGCAACAACAGCTCTTTGTTATACATCATACACCTTCAAATGTATAAGACATATGAAAATACATATACAAGTAGAGACATACTTGAGACAGAAGTCCATGCACACCTTAAAACTTCACAGACTCCACTGTTGTAGGGATTCTGCACATACACAGAGCTATGCACAGGATAATAGGACCTCGGAATATAGTGGTGAGCCAACCATAAACCTTAGCACCTAAAACCCCAACCCGACTAGCTGTAGCGTCTCATTAGCAACAATACTACCAATGATTAGACAACCCAGAACACGGTATCTCTCTCTCAGGACTCGCAGGAGCAAGAACACCCTTTCATCACTCACTCATACCTATCCACAACGCGCGTAATAAGAGACACAGTATAGTTTAAATATTTATTTCAACTATCGTGCTCTAAGATACAGTACACGAGCCAGTACTATCAGCATAATGCATAATGATAATATAATCAGCATAGTTACAATTCCATAGAATACAAACGGGGAAAGCATTTCATAAAACAGTGAATATAGGGTTAAATGACTATACCACCCTCCCCGTGCTATTTGCTAGTTTATTATATAAATAGAAAACCTCTGGGCATTGTTAGGCGGACTCTCATACCTCAATCTCTAGATGCAAGTTTTACATCAGTAGACAAACACAGCTCTTCTCTTTGGAAAGGTTTTTCTCCAAGTGTCTCTAATAGTGCAAACACAATATTAAAAGCACCCGAATTTCTCCAGTTCAGCTGCACATAGTGTTATGTCTAAGTGCGAGGGATAGGCCAGATCAGTAAGAACAAGGGACGTTGTTTTTCGACCTTGTACATGTTGTGCAGAAGCGACCCACAGGGAACAAGAGAAAAGGTGAAAGACAGAAATGCAGACAGTCCTAATATAGCCAGGCACAAGCAGAGGCTTGAAAAACAAAGTCAAAAGTAACGTGTGCAGAAAAGGCATCATGGCAGCCAGGCCGCAGCCAACTTAGCAGGCCAGGCCATGAGGCCACAAACCACATGACACCCTCCCCTGGACAGTCCATCGATCTAGACGGAGTTCAAAGCGAATGAGCAGAACAGAAACGTCTGTTTGTGAAAAAGTCCCCATGAAGGACAACGAATGGGGGAGAAAAAAAGAAAAAGTCTGCAGAAAAAAATGCAGAGTGAAGCCGAAAGCGGAGGCCCTCGTCAATCCATCAAGGTGTAGGTGCAGAAAAACGCCACACTTTCCAGGAGGACCTCGTTGGAATCATCAGAAAAAAGAGACGCCATCCAGTCCAATAAATCAAAACTACAGTCATGTTCCTCATAAGAGGGAGTAGTAAAGAGCATTGCGGGACAACTTGCGTGATACTCAACATAACTTTGTTGTAGGAGAGTCTGAGCAGCCGCACAGACATCCCATTGCGCCAAAATTCCAAGTGCTTCTGCACGCGCCATATAGCCATCTCCGGAACAGTCCCGCTCATGAATCTCTAAGGGACCCATCAAGGGGACAAAATCCGGGCGAGACAGAGACGTATTGGAAAGGCAATAATCCAAGGACCAAGAAAAAGGACAGCGGATGCAAGTCATCACAGGTTGCACGCAAGTGAAATACGCAAAGCGAAACGAAAGACTGTAGGACACACTGAGGGTCGCCAATGGCAGGACGCCGAAGCCGGCGAGCATGCGTTCACGGAGCATCTGAAGTCGACCGGGGTCGAGAAGGGCCCAATGAAGTGCAGCCATTGCGCAGTAAACAGACCAAAAGCAAAATACCAGCCACCAAAGCGAGGATCAACGGAAAGCCGCCGAAGACGCTGGAAAAAATGGAATGAATAAAAGCCGGTATTACACCAAAGATAGTTTGAAAGGAGGTCACAAGGCCAGAGCCCACAACTTTAAAAAAGTGCACCAGACCCTCGGTGCGTGATGCATTAAAAACGCGGTGAATCAGTTCACCGAAATGCTGTGGGAGGTTAGTGTTCAAAAGGGCCTGTATCTCACTGTGGGTACTAGCCACCTGGAGAATGAATGTCTCCCGGGCGGACGTAAGCATAACCTCCTGGTTCAATAATAGCGCCTTTATTCTGCTCAATTTATTGAAATCCGCCTTCAAGGTAGGAATGGAAGGCCAAATGGAACTATCTGTGATGTCGTGCGGGGGAGGAAAAAGCACATTTTAGCAGCAGACAACTCTGTGGGAAACGGTAACAATATATGGTATACCGGATAGCATGCCACAGCAGTCCTGATTATTCAGAAGCAGATAGCTACCATTTGCAAGCACAGTGAAAGTAGGAGATATAGCAGGAGCAGGAATACCCTTCAAAACACAAGCAAGATTCGGAGCTGAAACGTTACAAGCGCCGTGCAATTTAATGTGTTTGCAAAGAAGGGAATGACCCACAGTAGAATCACAAGTCTCGCCTGTGAGAAACACCTCCCTTCCGTCCCGAAGACATTTAAACATGAAAGGCAGGGACCACAGTTCATGCAAGAAGGCACTGCCCAAAGGCTGAAAACGGCCAACGGGATAATGTTTCATGCAGGAACTGAATTCAAATAAAGAAAAAGGTAAAGCGATTACCCCATGTACTAGCCACACCACAGAATCCAATTCCGCAACAGAGAATGGTAATGGCTCTATTTTCTCGAAATGTAAAAGAGTGTACGTGGCATCTTTCATGGACATGAACTGCTGCTTTATCAGTCAAATTAAAAGGTAAAAATAAGGCAGTGGTGTTCAGAAAATGCCAAGGAACTTTACCCAACTTAAGTGTCTGCAAAGTCCATGCAAACTGCATAACTGAACGCAATTGATTCTGACCATGATATAACACAGAAACATCATCTTGTACAATATCAACAACAGAGGACACAATATACTCTAACGTGTAAATGCGGGAAGACAGGGTATTAATACTATTGTCAACAACAGCAAGCACCTTTTCTAAATTTGCTTGATCAATCTCCCGAAGGCGGGAGGCAGCTTCAATTTGCGAAAGCTTCCAGAGTTCATTTTAAGTTTCATAAATGAATCTCTTCGGTCGAGGGCCACGAGGCCCCAGAACAAAATCGGACAGATCAATGTTGCCTGAAAGGAGAGATAATTGCTGTTTCACAGAATCTAAGGAGGAGTGCTGCAACCACTGTTTACATAATTTTCCAACAGAATAAGTTGTAACAGTACGAGAGTTAGAAAACCTCGGGTCTGGCCTATCCTGTTTGTAACCAGGAGCTGAGTCATGAAAACGCAATTGGCAGGCATTTGCTGCTTCGGGCCAAGCCAGCCAGGGTGACTGAACAAACGTGGAAATATCAAATGAATTGTTCTGAAACAAAGCTTGCAACTCTCTAAGGGAAATATTAAAATGCAAGCTCTCATTAGTGGTGGAAGACAACACAGGAATGGAAGGGGCATTTAATTGTTTGGAAGTAGCCAAACCCCAACACGTGGTTTGATAGATTGAATGATTTAAAAATAGAATTTGGGTCGGGATAAGGCAAGCACGGTGCAAGGCTTCTGTGCCCTGTACCTGCCAGGATTTGGAGCCCCAAATAGATTTCAAGTCAATGGTGTCCCGCCAGTGCTCATAACCACCCACAGCCAAAGCGGCCAAAAAGGAACCCGAATACAATAACTTGGTGTGGGTCAACATGATCTTCTGCGTAGAAGAGGTGTTTAATTTAAAATAATAGGACCCAGGGTTCGATCTATCAAAGTTGGTAAAATAAGTAAACTTGTTTCTAAGAGTGTGGGAGCTGCCTGGCAAAGGGGTAGGACAATGTTCCCATTGGGTGTAATTCACAGGACCCCTAAGGGTACTTGGTTTATGGAGGAAATGGTTGCCCCAATGCTGATAACAATATAAATCGGCATAACTTGCAGAATTCATGTACAAATCTTCAGCATTAAAAGCAGCATAATATTTCAAATTAGTAAATAATGATTCAACGGCATGCACATCCCAATCGTCAGAATGAATATTACTTTTAACGAGATCACCCATTGAAACACGGAGGACATTTGGAACATTAATAATTTTGGTAGGTCCATGAATTTGGAAATTTACTGCATCCCATACGATGCCATCAGCGACTGGGAAAGCTGAAATGTTCACAAATGTGTGGTCACGCTTCATGATGTGAGATGAAGAATGCGGGGCCAAAGTTCCAGCGACACAGTTCACTGCAGAGAGTTCTGGTAAATAGTGACCATTGATTAGTAGAAAAAAGACTGTGACAAAGCCAATGGACATAAACAAAAAAATCAGGAAAAAGATCAACCAAATGTATGTCCAGGGAGGAACCCAAAAATTGTCTCTGAACCAGGATACAAACAAACTGAATTTGGACGGGATTAGTGATGAGGTGGAATCCGAGTCAAAGGAATAACGTGTTGGGCTAAGTGGCGTAGTTGGTGCGTGAGCCACCGACTCGTTGGCTGGGTATGTATACTCAGTCTCCTCTTCGCAGGGGGAAGCCGGGAAGTCGAGTAAGCGATCAGGCAAATCTACCATCTCGATAGCAACATCTGTGACCGTTCGGGCAAGAGGGCCACGAACATATGTCCGGGAAATGACTGGACAAGAGACCGCTGGTGTTACACTATTCAGGATCGGCCAGATGTTGTAGCTTGACATTGTCCACTGAGATGAATCTGTTGTCCTTTCGACAAGGAAGCGGTGGTAAGATGACTGTACGAGTACCCTTCAAGCCAAGGACTGGAACTGGTGCACGATAAGATGGGCCAAATTCTTTTTTGTTCTCCACTTTCTCTCGAACCAGATCTCCAATCTTCGGAAGCCAGCCGGCAACTGGAATCTGCAACGCAGCGTCTGTGGCTGAAGGTAAATGTTCATTTGCAAGTTTGTCTCGGTCTTCTTGTAAGCCCTGTAACATAGTAGAATGGTTATCTACATCAAAGATGGCGGACTGCGCCGCCATGTCTAGACCATCAAGGTCGGGCACAAACATTCGTATGCCAAAGAGCATTTCATATGGGGTCCGCCACCCAGAGGTTTTCTAGGGAGATTATTAAGTGCACGTTGTACGGTATACAAGTGGGCCAGCCAGTTTCTGCCAGTACCTAAGACTCTAGCTGTCAAGGATTGCTTTAAGTCACGGTTCATTCGTTCAACAATCGAATTGCCCTCAGGCCGATATGGAGACGAACATTTCACCCGCACCCCCAGGGAACCCATTGCGTCCTTGTAAGCCTTAGAGGCAAACGCTGGACCTTGGTCCGAATGGAAGGTGCCACATGCGAAAACTCCCACAAAGGCACGCAAATCCCTTATGACATTTCGAGCGTCAGCACTCCGTTGTGGCCAGACCCAAAGGAACCATGTGCACGAGTCCACTGCAACCAAGATGTATTTATATGCAGTGTCTGAAGAGAATGGACCGCAGTGATCCAGGTAAACACACGCAAAAGGTCTGTTTGAAATGCAGAGCGGTGTTTGGGGTGGTCGTGTAACCGTGGAAGGCTTAATCTGCTGACAAACGTCACAAGAAAGCACATAGGTACGGATTTGTTTGTATAACCCACGCCACCAGTACCGCTGCTGCAAGATGGAAACCGTCGCAGACACGCCTGCATGAGCCGAAGCCATGCCTTCGTGTGTGGCCGTTATCAAGGAAAGCCTGCGGTCCGCGTTGGGAATCAGCCGATCACCAACGTCTGGAATACTTACGAAAGGAGCCTGTTCGGGACCTAATTGATAAGTATATTTGGAAGGGAAATCCCAGGGATATTTGGTACCTTCCTTTGTTGCAGCAATAGCTGCCAAGATATCAGTATCTATTTTAGTCATGGATCTTGTAACTGAGGCGACTGAACACGTGGCTACTGCTGATTTGGCAGCTTCGTCTGCCAAACCGTTACCAATGGCGTGTGCGCCCACACGCTGGTGGCCAAGGGTGTGAATCACCTGTGTGAGAGGCAGACGTTGTTTCAAATCTGCATCTCGAACCCAAAGCATTTTATGCTTAATTGTGCTGCCTTTTGCATCTCTATAGTCGTTTTGCGACCAAAAGAATAGATTGTCATTGAAAGATTGAACACAGTAGTATGAATCACATACAATCAGAGTCGTCACATCTGGATTAGCGAACTCAAGGGCGAGCACCAATGCGCGCAGCTCGGCCATTGTGCAGTACTGTCTCCTAGTGCCTGTGTGTGCACGACAGTTGATTTGAACTTTCCGTTCACCATGGTACCTGCAACAATAGCACATGCCGCGGAATAAGCATGCTTGGAACCCGTGGCCGGTTGTGCCGAACCATCGGTATAGATTATACAGTCGTAATCCTCAAGTGGTAGCAGAGACAGAGGAGGAGGATGAACGAATTCATACTGTAAAAACTCCTGTGTCTGAAGAGAAGAATCAAAAATGAAAGTGACATCCGGGGACGTCAAAGATGTTGCCCATTGTATCCAACGGGGGTGCAAAGCTTTAGAGTTCGGAACACTTGCTTTAGTCACTGCCTCCAGGGCAGGATATGGTGTTACCACCAGAATGCGTTTTCCCTGTGCCAGTGCGCGCTCTTTTAGAATCGCCATTTGCACTGCAATCAAAACTTTCTCCACAGAGGAAAAGCGCATTTCTGCGGAAGTGTACAGGTGTGACTTGTATGCAATCGGTACTGTGTCACCTTCGTTAAAGGTTAAGTACGTGAAACCCACTGCCCCTGGAATTATTCTAATCACCAGGTTGGTGTGGTTGTCACGAGTCAACAGGAATTTAGATTCAAGTATATCTGTCTGTAAAGACTGCAGTATGGAGGAATGCTCCGGAAGCCAGCATGACTTCGAAAAGTTAGGTTGTATCAAGGCATAAAGCGGCTAGATACGCTGGGCATATTCGGGAATGTAAGTACGCCCGAAGTTTAAAAAACCCAGTAAAGACTGAAGTTTCTTCAGAGTGGTTGGAGGGCACAAAAGTGCACATTTCTCCAAGAAATGGGGGGCTAAGCCCTTACCTTCATTGTTGAGTTCATAACCCAAAAACAAAATGGTAAATTCAGCAATGTGGGATTTGGCAAAGTTGAATTTGTATCCCAGGACCGCAAATTCAAGTATAATGCGGTCCACTCGGGAAAGATGCGGGTATAATTCGTCGTCTGTCAGATAGATATCATCGACGTACGAACATGCATCCGGGTCTATGCCGTCTAACAAAGAGACGACACGGGCAGCGAATACGCCTGGACTGTTCTTATAGCCCATAGGTAAACGCCGGAATTTGAAATGTTTACCACCGGAGGTAAAAGAGCTCCATTGGCTACTCTCCGGGGCTAAGTTATGCGTGTAGAATCCATTGGATAGGTCAAGGGTAGTTTTATATTTTTTACGCACAAGACTGTCTACAAGTGCAGAACTGTGTGTGTTTTGCACCGCAAAGGTCCGACAATGAGAGTTCAAATGTCGGTAATCCAAAACTAAGCGGTACGATCCATCGGGTTTAGAAACCGCGAAAAGGGGATTATTCATAGGTGATACGCATGTTTCAATTACTCCTTGATATTCCAACTGAGTCAGAATGTCGGAGACAGGACCTTTAGCTTCCCGCTTGATGGGATATTGGGGCTGTGGCTGAGGCAGCGAACGCAAAGGAATATCATGGGGGGGAGAGTCTTCATCCCAGCCCACGTGGTTGCAGTATAGCGCCGGAGCCAGGGACGCAGCCCACTCGGCTGCGAGAGCCTCCGCTTTGTCCTTGGGGACATGGCGAGAAAAGCTCGGAAGGATTACCTCCTCCCCTCTACGCGCAGCTAGTATGAACGGGGGCGGCCAATCCGCCTCTGCCAACAGACTGTCGTACGAAGAGGTCAGATTTTCCCAAAAAATCCCTCTAATAACACGCTGTATGTCACCTTCAATTTGAAAAACAATATTGTATAGTCTGTCAGGAGGTGCCACTCTGGTGTCTGCTGTCTCAACAGTAATGAATGTATCAGTTGCTGTCGCCTCCCATGAGGACGTAGCGCCTCCCGCACTATGGTAACTTCCGCGGCGCTGTCTAGGAGTGTCACTGCCCACGTCCAATTCAGGAGTCTCGTTCTCACCGTCTGTGGCATATCTCGCTGTAACAGCGGCAACTTTTTTCTTCTGAAATTGTGGGCGAGAACGTGGAAATTCGTCTGGCTTCCCTCGGACTTGTTGTCGAGGTTGGTCTCGTCCCTGAGGAGTCTCGCGACCCCTTCCTCTATCTTGGCGATCTCCTCCACCGGCCTGAGAAGTTGTTGGAGCCTGTGAAGAACGAGGAGAACGCGTATCAGGGACTTGAAATCTCTCTGGAGATTTAATTCTCGCCCTATCGCGCAAATCATAAGTGCGTTCAGAAGAGACTGAAGCCGGGGAAGCGCCTCGCAACCCTGGCTTCTTTTGTTGCTTACCCTGTTTTTTCTGTCTCCAGTTCTTATTAGTAAAGAACGGCTTCTCATCCTTCTCTGTTTGAGATTTCGGTTGAGGCTGTGATTGAGTTTGCATTTTTGCAAAAGGATTAACTCCCAGGCTATTACGTCCAATGGTTTTGTAAGCCTGGGCAATAATTTTTGGTAATTCGCGCGGCTTGTCCGGATCTGGGACCAAAGCCAAAGCATTAGCTACTTGAAAGTTCACTGCATCGCCCTTGACATTCGCAAGGATCAAATCAGCTACTACGTCGAACACTCCCACCAGTCTCATCCCTAATTCCACAGCCGCTTCAGGGCCATGCTCATCCTGTACACGTTTAATTACAGAGGGGAGAACCGTCATGGAAGGAGTGCCGAAACACTTCGCATATACTGCTGCGAATACCCTACCCCAGTTGTTGCATTCTGCCAACTCGGGGACTAAGTCTTTTGGCAAACTAATCGTCAAAATCCTGTGTTTTTCCACGGGAGAGGTGTTAGGAAAAACTGCCTCCAGCTGGTCAAACTTCTCTGCAAGCCAATAAGGAAAATCATCCTTATTTTGTGGGCGCTTGCCCGTCACCGAATTAACCATGACTGGACTTATGGTCACACCGCCTGCTCCAGCTGGATGGCCTGCAACTCCAGGCGGGGCTCCCTGGATGTTGCCTGTAACATACTGTACTAAAGCTCTATGCACTCGTATCAAAGACGAATGCAAAATACGCAATTCACCGACTGCCACCGTCATATAATGCGGATGTGGGGTATACCCGGCCAAGACAGGCCAAGTGGCCCCGTCAATTGATAAGGGGCCTAAACGAACCACGGTAACCGGTTGGGGGAGGGCGCCATCAAACCAAACACGGTGTTGCCATGCCATGAGCGGTACTTCAAGATTCCTATAAGGTCTATAGTGATTAGGAACAACGGTGGCTTCATATTCATGGAACAAATTATCAGCCCCATCCACCGCCGGAAAGGTGATCCAAGAGTAAAACACTTCAAAGTGGTAAGCTGGATCTGCTTGTACCACAAAGATTAGATTGACACCCGCGTCAAATGAGCCCGGAGCGCTGCGCGGCTATGTGCCGCAATTTGAACAGCCATTTCAAGCTCAAATTTTCGACAACCTAATATGAGGCAGCACAATAGAGGGTTTTAGTTAAGAACCTTTTAACAACTTCAAGCTTGAAAGAACCTATAAAAACGTCAATATAGGAGGTATCACCGTCACACACGCTTCCGGAAGCGTCTGTGAAGGGGGTTGTGGACAAGCACAAGCACTACTCAAGCGTCTCGCAGATAAGCAGCCCACTCGTTGGTTGCGCCATGTTTTAGGGATTCTGCACATACACAGAGCTATGCACAGGATAATAGGACCTCGGAATATAGTGGTGAGCCAACCATAAACCTTAGCACCTAAAACCCCAACCCGACTAGCTGTAGCGTCTCATTAGCAACAATACTACCAATGATTAGACAACCCAGAACACGGTATCTCTCTCTCAGGACTCGCAGGAGCAAGAACACCCTTTCATCACTCACTCATACCTATCCACAACGCGCGTAATAAGAGACACAGTATAGTTTAAATATTTAGTTCAACTATCGTGCTCTAAGATACAGTACACAAGCCAGTACTATCAGCATAATGCATAATGATAAAATAATCAGCATAGTTACAATTCCATAGAATACAAACGGGGAAAGCATTTCATAAAACAGTGGATATAGGGTTAAATGACTATACCACCCTCCCCGTGCTATTTGCTAGTTTATTATATAAATAGAATACCTCTGGGCATTGTTAGGGGGACCCTCATACCTCAATCTCTAGATGCAAGTTTTACATCAGTAGACAAACACAGCTCTTCTCTCTGGAAAGGTTTTTCTCCAAATGTCTCTAATAGTGCAAACACAATATTAAAAGCACCCGAATTTCTCCAGTTCAGCTGCACATAGTGTTATGTCTAGGTGCGAGGGATAGGCCAGATCAGTAAGAACAAGGGACGTTGTTTTTCGACCTTGTACATGTTGTGCAGAAGCGACCCACAGGGAACAAGAGAAAAGGTGAAAGACAGAAATGCAGACAGTCCTAATATAGCCAGGCACAAGCAGAGGCTTGAAAAACAAAGTCACAAAGTAACGTGTGCAGAAAAGGCATCATGGCAGCCAGGCCGCAGCCAACTTAGCAGGGCAGGCCATGAGGCCACAAACCACATGACACCACCTCCAATTTTAAAGCAACACCTAAAATTATGCGGTATACTACAAATGTACATATCCACACACTAAAACAAACTACCATAATCACTAATCCATCTTCCAATATACACATATTACTATACAAAATCTATTTCAAACAACATTTAACTACAATAAAACAAACTACAATACACATCTCTACATTTAATAATATATTTCAAACAACACAGTTCATCAATAATTTTTAAAGATTAAAAATAAACCTAATACATAATACACCTCACAACTTTATAACTCACCTTCCAAATTGATTTGTAGAATATAAAATATCACAAACTCATAAAAGATTTTCTTATGCACACAATCAATGTAATGCACCACTCTCAGCAAGGTAAAACCAGTAATGGCAAACTTTCCCTCTCTTTCTCCACACAAATATATGTAAGTAACAAATCACATTGCTTCCTACATTATTTCAAATTATAAAACACATTTCTATTGGTTAGACATATTAACCCTTACCAACTGACTTATAAAAGTTCCCAAACTGGTTCTGGAATTTTTTGGAGTTGCGACTCCACCGTGCACCAACGCGATGGAGCCGCGAATCCATACGGGAGTTCAAAAATATATTACAAATAAAAATACCATTATTTTTTAACAACACACCACTTCTAAAGATAGTACTGACTTGGTAAATTATACTTTAATAACATATCACTTATATATAAATTACAATTTCACATTTTAAGTCCACAGTTAAGTTTCAACCCTTCCCCCATTCTGCTTAATGCCAGTTTCCATAGTAACAGTTTATGGAACATTCAACTGAACAAACAGGTCACAAGTTCACCATATTTTCAAGTTCAGCACACAAGGTTACAAATACAAACAGCAGGTGTGGTTGACTTTTGAAAAATAGGAGCTTATCCTATCTACTGTACCTTTCAAACATTTTTTACTAACCAATAAAGAACATGCTTTTTAAAGAAAGTAACATGCATTCTATTTTTGAGTGTACAATGTTCTTAAACAGCCAATCAATTCTCTACTTTTTTTTAAATAGCATCTTGTCCACCATTTTAGATACCTCTCATTCTACCAAGTGACTACCTCAGCTACAGACATTTTTTCATTACTTCCAGACATCCCTTCAAGATGCTTACAGTATGGTTTGTTGGACACAGCTATGTTTTCTGGTGCAAAAGGTATGCTGAACGCAGAGGTATTGACAAAGACCTAGCTTTGCAAAATGTGGATATTAAATGGATTGCACAGAGAAGATTAAAGTGGCACCAATTGATGCCTTAGGTTAAAACCTTTTTGCATCTCCAACCCCCTGACCTCATAATTGTGCACTGTGGTGGCAATGACCTAGGCACATTGACTGGGGTAGGTCTGGAAATGCTAATGAAGGACACCTTTGCATAATTGATGTTGCTTTTACCTCAAACTGTCTTTGTATACTCTAATATAAGCCAAAGACAGAAATGGAAGTGGTCAAATCAATTCTGTCCACAGATTGAGAAAGATAGAGTCTTTCTGAACAATCTAAAGCTGTGCATCCGCACTTACATGTAGCTACAACAAACTCATAATTAAAACAAGGGCTCTTTCTAGAGCCACCCTATAACATAATAGTGAATATAAAAAAAAATTCCACATACATTTTTTTTTTTCTTTTCTGGATTTGCACACCCGATGCAAATCTGCAAAAGCATGAATTCAATGTACTACAACACAATACACTTTTCAAGTTTAACTATTAATTTTATATATTTTTAACAACTCTATCAATTATAATCTTGTCATTAACTTCAATCACAGTAACTCTTTAAAACAACTTCACAAATACAACAGTACCTTCTAAATTATATACTACTTAATTATTTTTTTAAGGTGAATTCGCTAATCCAATGCGACGTTACACGGGGGGGCCGTGCTGAGAGCCGCCTTGGGGTCGCGATTCCAAACTCGAAAGAAAAAAAAATGCCCCACTTCCATTATTCGCTATTTGCCCCGGGGACCCCATTCCCCGGGGCCTGCCACCATTTGTTTAAAAAAAAAAAAATAAGGAGGGGGACCGCGTGGCCCCCCTCCAAAGGTCAATAATGGCCCCGGGGACCCCATCCCCCGGGGCCTGGCCTCAGCATTGGGAACCATAAGGGGAGCCCCAATGCCCCCACAGTCCCTGCCGGCTCCCCGCCTCCTGCGGGAGCCGGCATTGCTTTTAAGCAAGGGGAGCAGCTAACATGCAGCTCCCCTTGACCAATAAGCAATTCTGCTTTGCTTCTTGGAAGCGAGAGCCGGTTTCCTGCTCTTGCCTCCAAGAAGCAAAGCAGTGTTTACTATGGCAGGGCGAGAGCCGTGCTCCCGCCCTGCCATAGCAAACGGCAATGTCCCGGGGGTGGGCACCCCGGGACATTGCAGGAGCCGGCCCTGGGGGGTGGCGGTCTCCAGGGCCATCGTGGGCTCCTTTGTCAAAATAGCCCCAGGGAGGTGGTGCTCTCCGGGGCTTGGGGGGCCCGTGAGGCCCCCCTCAATAATCAAAGCCCCGGGGAGGTGCTGGTTCCCGGGGCTTGGGGGGGCCTGCATGGCCCCCCCACAAATAATTAATCAAAGCCACGGGGAGGTGGCAGTCCCCGGGGCTGTGGGGGCTGCGGGGGCCCCCGCGTGCCCCTGTTAATTAATTGAGCATTGCCCCCCGGGACCTGGCACACCCGGGGGCTCAAAGAAAACAAAGCGCGGGAGACCGCGCTTTGTTTTTTTTTTAAATTTTCTCGGCGGGATTCGCGCACCCAGCGCGACTTCTGATGAAAAAACAAAAAAATGCTTTTTTTGGCCCTGGGGGTCCCTGTGAGACCCCCTGACCAGCCCTAGGGGGTCAGGGTGTTTCTACCCTGGCCCCTTTCCTACATTTACAACCTTTTTCTACCTTTTTGATATGACTCGGTTCACAAAATGGCAGGCAACACACTCCGGTTTGGAGTGTTGGCAGCCAATAAGAATGAAGCTCATGCTCGGGAGGATTCGCGGCACCTCCTCGGTGCTCAGATATCGATATTTATATTTTTATGTTTTGCATTTCTCAGGAACTACTGAATGAATTTACACCATTTAAAAAAAAGGGCGCTTTCTGAACCAAGGGCTACCTTTTTGCCAAATTTGGTGTAATTCCGTTCAGCAGTTCAGGCTGTAGCCTGTTCCAAAATTGCTACGGAAATTAACATGGGGAAAACGTGTTTTGGGACTCCCCTTTTTTCTCGGCCCCCGCTTGACAAATCACCCCCAAACTTTCAAGACAGGAGCTGACCTGAGCTGGTCATTAGTTTGAAAAATTTCGCAAAGATTCGTCAAACGGCGCCTCAGATATTGGCAAAAGAAAAAACGCTTTTTGAATAGAAACAAGGTCCTAACTATAGGACGCCAGTAGGTTATATATATATATATATATATATATATATATATATATATATATATATATAGTGTAGTATTTGGTACTGTCTGTGTAATAAGTGTACTTTTTCAAAGAACAAGCACTGACTGGCCAGTCATTTTCTATTGAGTGTGCATATTGTGTGCTAGCGAATGGTGATTACTGGCTCACACCACCTCCCATGAGTAGGCCTTGGACTGCTCTCCTTCACTACCATGAGAGAGTCAAGTGCTACAATGGGGTGCGTTGTTCGCAGTAATGGGAATTTGTGGACCTATTACTTGCACAGGCCTCACATCCTGCACAACTAATAACTCACTTTTTCCTACAGCGGGTGTTCTTACTTTTCACGGGGGGCTCTAGCGATGGTTCAGAAATCTGTTCTGCAGTGGGCGAGGCTTTCTGCACACATGAAAGGTGAGCAGCATGCTATACCACCTCCTTGGCTTCACTGCCTGTTCCCTACTCCTCAAACGTTTGGTGGTGTCAGCTTCTCTCACACTAACCAACCTCTGAGGATTAGCGAGAGCTGGTGGGCCCAAGTACCCTCCTCAGGCTTGGGGCACCTTAGTTCAAGCTCCATTTATTGGATGCTTTAAACACCCTTTAGGGACACAAACTATACATTTGTGATGAGGCATTGGTACTACATGCAAAATTACCCAAACCATTCAGCGGGCTGTACAATAGTGTACGGCTCTTTTCTGTAGTTAGAAGGTTTCCACTGCTAAATCTCATGAAAGATAGAGAAAAAACATCACAAAGTAACATTTACCTCAGACAAATCCATGTGACAGTCTCACAAAAAATGTAACCAACACTAAGCTGCCACCACAGCTTTTTTTCATTTGGAATACTATTTGCATTGAGTCTGTAGGTAACCTAGTAAAACATTTGGAATATTAATATTAGCAGTAAAAGCAGGAATCCTAATAAGACCTGGGTGGAATTCTGGAGTTAACATACTTATAACTCTGGCCTGCATCCAAATCCATCATTTTGGGAATTTGAACTGGAATATCACTTTTGGAGCAAGGCCAGAACTGATTTGCATGTGATTGGTCCATTTCTGAAATGGCACAGGCAAGATAAAAAAGATGGACTGGAATGCATCCCAGACTAAAATAACAATATATGTTACTTCTGTTAAATAAAAGGCATCCCATGATATGCAAAATAGATCTACAAGGATGGAATGAGGGACTGGAATATAAAATGAATGGAAAGAGTAATAGAAAAGAATGAGAATGAGAATGGAAATCGGAAGGAAAGAATGAAAGAGAGCTGGAAGCACAAAAAGTAAGAAAAATAAAGGCTTGATTGAAGCAAGGATGAGGCAATAAAGACAGACACACACACACAAACATCCACAGAATAACAACATAAACAGGATCAACAGAAAGAATGATAAAGAAAAAAGTATACTCTAGACAATGTGCTAACACAGTCACACCATGTTACAGTCATTTTCTGTAATGTGGTTAATCGAGTATTTAATGAGGATGGAGAGGTAGGCTGCTCAATGTTTCCTTACAGCTGTTAGAATTTCATTTCCTGTTACTGTATATGCAGGTAATGGATCTGCAACCCATGACCTGTATATTCAAAGGTTTGCACATGATGAGGTTATATAATCACCTGTAATCACGCCAAGAATGTAAAACAGATGGTAGTGTAATGGGTTCAGTTTATAGAAAAGTTCTGGGCATGCCCTAAATTGCTTTACTCAAAAAAGAGTGGATGATATTTGACACCTGTGCCCCTCTATAACTTTGTGTTTGCATAAAACAATTATTTATTGAAACTTATTTTAGAAGCTAAAAAAACACATATCAAAGTTGGTGTCAAACATTTTCTCTAATATGAATATGCATGACATTGTTGTACCAGCATTGCCGAAACGGTCCAGTTGTTGTGCCAAGTACATTGTTCAATTAAGAAATCCTCATAAAATATATTTTTACTCATAGCAAAATGGGAATGAACCCAGTTGGGCTGCATTTGTGCGCATGCGTTTTATGCAAGCTGAAATCAAAGTAAACATCATGCTCATTAGCATTTAGCCAGATCCTTGCTGGTGCTACTTCTGCTTATTGAACTACTGCTGGCCTCTGGCATTCCCTAACTCTGAACCAGCCCAATGTTGTCCTTGACTCTGTGTTTTGAGGATTTATTTCCATAGCTTTAGCTACTTGTATTTTGTGGTTTTCTCCGGATGGAACACACGTCTTCATCCTTTTATTAATCATTTCAGTGTTCTTTCGGTTAATACATATATTTAGTACCCAAATGAAGAGTAGAGCAGTATGATCTCCAATGATGAGGAGAGTTTCTTTTATCCGATATGTTTAGAGGTACATGCCAAGGATGCAGAGGCAGAGCATATTTTATCCAACACCGGAAGGACATGGGGGCAAAGTCATAGCATGGGCCATTGGAATAATGCGATTTTGCAGTTGTGGTACTTTAGGCATAGTTATGGAAATCCTGTAGCGTTACTGGGAACTGTGCGTATTTCTCCTACAGATTAATATGTCAGATATTCCATGCTATTTTACACATTTTTAGCTCAATGTCAGTTCCCTTTTTTTGTGTTAAACCTCACCACTGTGCTTCAGTTGTGGCTTAGCCATGAGGTTATGGGATAACCTTTGTTCTATCATATTTAGCAAAGGATGCATTTATTTTTGGCTACCCCTCTTATCAATAATCTTATTGCATTGCCATCTAATATACCGTTTTATGCTGCTATTTAAGGCTATGGTTAGAAAAAAACTAAAATATTCAATCGCCCACTCAGGGTTAATTACTTTGAGACAAAGACAACACAAACTTCCTGCTTATATTAGAAAGTTTCAGCAGTTAGTGCCAGAAGCTGCCTGGATCGGTGAACCTGCTCTCATCACCTTTTATCAAGGGATAAACGACAAATTAAAGGCGACTTTATCCTTAGAGGTAAATAGACCTTCAACGGTTACGGCATTAATCGAGCTCACCTTGTAAATTGACACACACCAAAAGCAAGACAGGCAGAAAGATGAAGTTTGGACAAGTGTCGCATCTATTTCTTCCCTTTGGAAAAAGAAGACATCATTATAGAAGAACTCATGCAGGTGGGAAGAGTTGGTGTACCCCTAACCGCTGGAGATTAAGAGAGAAGGAAGAAGGAGGACCTGTGTCTCTACTCCAATCATTTTTATAACATTGTCTAAATTTAACAGAAATGAGGCAGCCCATTTGTGACTGACACCACAAATGGACTAATTTATGAATTCACCATCTGTTAAGGTGTGTAAGGTGCATTTCTACTAGCAAGTTACGATATTGCTACCCTATGGTTTGCAAACATTATTTGCTTGGGGGTGGTCGCAAGCGCATCTGGTTGTTTAATTGATAAGCAGTGTCATGATCATCTAACGATTCCATTTCAAAGTTGAAGTGTTCTTGTGAGTAGAAAGTTGGCGGGTGGCAGGTTCTATGAATGTAGGAGATGGGAGGATTCTGGTGGGGATGGTTTATTTGACAGTAGTGGAGCCAGCTGGGTGGTTGTAAAGCTGTCTTCTTACTGTTACATTAAATCATCAAGAGCTACCCTGCATTGTGTGTGTTTTTTCTTCTCTACACAAACTGGTAACACAACAGGAAGTAGGAAGGCAGTGTCACCTTAACCCTGCGTGTTGTCCAGCAGGGTTCAACGGGTTCCGTGTGATGGCCCATTAACAGCGGTCTTGGCGTGTCGGCACCGAATAACTGCGGCAAAGTACTTAATTGTGGGCTGTGGTGTTGTGAGTATCCCCGTTGGGGATCTTTTCAGGGTATTGCTGTGCGAGCACTAGAGGAAGCCATTGCGGCACGCACTGTCATCATGGTGCACGAGAGAGGCAGAGAGAGACTGCGTGTGTCTGCTGCAGTGTGGATTCCGGTTCATTCCGGACCTTATGGCAGAGGCCTTGGAGGCGATTTATAGGGATGTCCTGGATCAGGGATGTACCCTCAGGGCTGGAAGGAGGCTGTTGTTCCGTTAAAGAAAAAGCCAGAGGAAGCGAGTTTAAAAACTTGTGTACTATTTGCTTATTGCTTGCTCCTGCTAAGATCTTGAGGAACCATTTAAACCAGGAGTAGCTAAGTACTTACTAGATCAAAAACTCCTGGACCCATCTCAGAATGGGTTCAGGAGAAATCATAGTATTGAATCAGCGCTTTAGTTACCTCTGATATTATTCTGAGACAAGTAGATCAGGGAGGTGCAGCAATCCTGGATTTGCTTGACCTGTCAGACTTTGATACCATATCTCCATCATTGTTGGTGCAGAGGCTGCAACAGGTGGGGCTGAAGGATGTGGAATCTTTCCTATGGAATGAAGCAATCACAGTCAACTGCGGAGATTTCAGAGCCCCCTCCCTTTCAGCTTCCCTATGGGGTTCCCCAAGGGCCATCCTTGAGCTCCACTTTATTTAACTTGTATGTCACACCTCTAGCAAAACTAGTACGTTGGTTTCCAGGTATCTTCCTATGCGGACGATACCCAGATCATCGTGTCCATCTCTGATGACTGGGATGAGGTGGTGGACAGGTTTAGGGCTTGTATGGGGGGGGATCAATAGATGGATGAGTGAGAACTGGCAGAAAATGAATGAGGAAAAAACTGGGATCTTGATGTTTGGAGCCGACAACTCCTTCTGGACTAACCGTTGGTGGCCAGAAACAGGTGGAATTATTCCCACACCAGTGGTTGCGACTAAAAATTTGGGTGTGATTTTTTTATTACATCTTTTCGTTTGACACCCAGATTAATAGAACAATGAGTTCCTGCTTCTGGATGGTTGGTATTCTGAAGAAAATATTACCCTTTCTTCCAAAAGAGCCGAGGGTGTCAGTAGTCATTGCTCTTATCTCCTCCTGCTTAGACAAATGTAATGCCCTTTATCTGAAGGCCAACCAATATTCCTTAAATAAGCTCCAAATCACCCAGAATGCTGCTGCACATGAGTGCGTTTTAAAGCACTCTTCTTGACTCACAAAGCCCTCCATTCTCAGGGATCGAGTTATCTCAGGACAACCCTGAATTGGTATGTCCCTAACAGACCGCTGCATTCGGCTGGACAATATATGGTGGCAGTCCCTCGATGTAAGAAAGCGAGGTGGGGGGAATGAGCCTTCACTGTGGCAGCGGCCAGCCTCTCCTACTCCCTTCCAGTGTATATCAGGAGCCTTATTTTGCACAAGCAAGTCAAAACTTGGCTTTTTGCGGATTAAACCTTATTCAGGGGGGTTCTGTTGTTCTGAGTTTCTATCTTCTTCTCAGTTCTCCCTCCTGCATAGCGATTTGATGCCTTGGTGGTCTGCTGCACTCTATAAGTGCTACATATACATTCAGGGGGAGTGGCTGGTGGTGAACATCATCACGCACTGTCACTTTCCCTTGGCGGCCATCTTGGATCGGGTTACATTTTAGGCCGATGAAAGGTGAAAGGACACCTGAAGCTGCACAGCCACAGTTATTGTTTGAGTGTTTTGCCTACACGCCTGCTTCTACGGTGACAGGCACACCAGATTTTGGTATTTTGATAGTGCTTGTTCATCGGTATCCATGATGACAGGCACACTTGAAGTTGCATAGCCACAGGTATTGTTTATTTAGCGCCTGTATTTACGGTGACAGGTACACCTGTATTTTTTTAATATATATTTTTATTACCATTTAATTTCAACACAATCAACTGTTGCCGTGGATCAGGTCATAATGCCAGTATATTACAGCAGTTCAATAATTCAGAGGCACATTCAACAAAGCGCTATTTTTACACAGTGAATTTCAACCATACAATGCAGTTAGGTTCCGGGAATCATCTCTATGTGGCCAAACTGTTGATTTATATCACTAAGCGGCTTGACATTATTGCCTGTGATAAGTCTCTGTCAAATATGGACCCTCACACCACTTCTCGCCATCTTCCCGGGGGCGGAGGGGAGCTGGCACAACCCACAACGCACCTCATTCCACCTGCTCTAGACCTTGAACCACTTCCCGGGGCAGCCTCTGTTAGAGTATTCCGTCCTTTCTGCTATCATGCATGTGTCCATGTCAGCCTCCCAGTCTCTGAGGCTCGGTGGAAGCATCGCCCCCCCAGTTGCAAGCTACATTTCTTTTGGCAACAACCAGACCCAACGTCATCCAGAGTTTCCCCATCTGGTGTCACTTCTGCCCAAATATTTAGGAGGCACCATTTTGGCGCTGGGGCTATCGCAGTCTCCCAAACCTCATTTATTTTGGCTACTACCACTTTCCAATAGGGCTGTATAGTGTCAGGGACTGTCCGGGACTGTCTGGGACACAGTCAGGGACTTGGACAAAGACTGGTGACTGGGTAGAAAAGGAAGCAGAAAAAGGAGTACAGCACTGCCCAGGATCACACAGGAAGTCAGAGAAGAAACGGGATCCAAAGGGGAAGCCTGCACGAAGGAACAAGATGGCTAAGACTCAGAAAGGACAGGCACTCATGAGGCAGTTCAGCATTCAGAATCACTACACCGAGGACGGATGTGCAATACACTTATATATAAAACAACATTAACAATAAAGGGAATGTGGGGTAAAGCACTCGGGAGCTCCACACTGTAAGACTGAAGCTCAGTAAGTTCCCCACCCACAATTGCTGTTACAGATACTGACTGCAAATACCCACATATAGGATATGCATGCAAAGGCAGGATCTGTGGAGCTGATACCTATGGTGATGTTATAAATGTAACTCAAAGACAATACTCACAGTGAACAAGAAACACCACCTAGGTTATCAGCTGGGCCCACGGATCTCGTCGATCAAACAGGAACACGCAAGGCAGTAAAAGCAATGGGGTAGAACTAAATACAGGCACAATAGACAAGGAGCTAGCAAGGAAGAGTGCTTAACAGGAAAGGAAGGAATTCACAGGGCACACTTGGCAGAAAACAAGTAACAAACATACAAGGTAATAGAAGCAAGACAGCAGGAATAGCAAGACAGTAAACTAGGAACTGGAACCAAGGAAATTGGAAGAAAATCAGGGACTGGAAAAGGATATACAGAAGGGGAGGCTACAAGGGTATACTAGAATAGTGCTGAATCAGGAGTCAAGAAAACAAAGTAGCACTGAAGGCTGTGCTGGAGCAAGACAAGAATTTAGCAAAAGCTCAAAAGCCAAGGTAGCACTGCAGGCAGTGCTAATTAAGGAATAAGGGAAACTGCTGCAGCTCAGGAACAAGGAATACTAAGGCTCAGGAGTCAAGGTAGCACTGCAGGCAGTCCTAATTCAGGAACAAGGAAAACAGCAGCAGGTCAGGAACAAGGAATGCTAAGGCTCAGAAGTCAAGGTAGCACTGCAGGCAGTGCTAGTTCAGGAAATGGAAATTACTAAAGCTCAGGAGTCAAGGTAGCACTGCAGGCAGTGCTAGTACAAGGAAACAGGAAATAGCTACAGTTTAGGAAACAAGAATTCAAGAGAGCACTGAAAGCAGTGCAAATCAGGAACAAGAAATAGCTGAAGCTCAGGAACATGAACAAATAATAACTATAGCTCAGGAACTACTGGAAACAAGGATATCAAAAGCTCAGGAAACACTGGATACAAGGATCGGTCTCACCGATACACAGCTACAACGACCAACCTTGGCCTGATGTGAGCTGGGGCTTAGAAGAGCTCACAGTAATCAGGTGTGAGCAGGCTAGCAGCAGCCAGCCACAGGTGAGCTGAATTCCTCCACCCATCCTTGGTCTACAGGGGTGGAGACGAAGCAGTGAGCAGGGAATTCTAGGTGATGGAGTTTCAGGCATGAGCACGCTGGCTTCCTCAAAACCCGGCATGGATTGGGAATGGATGTCAATTCCCAAATAGTGTCCAAATGGCTGGAGTTCAGTATATGCATGAAGGGGAGGGTCCAGAAGCTTATTATGACACTGGAGAGTCCCACAGTTCAGCCCCCTGGTGGTGGACACATGAGTGCAGGGAGCGAATCGTGACATATAGCAGGGCATTCCCACATGTTATGAAAGAAGGTTCCTCTCTGGCTACACAGTCGGCGACAATTCTCAGTGTCTAATCAACCCATTTTTTGAAGTGTTGTGCAAGCATAGTAAGCCCTATGCAGCATCTTGAGCTGGATCAGCCAAAACCCCGCCTTATCAGCCACTTCTCTAGGTGAGGCTAATGCTTCTGTCCACTCTTCCTCGTCTAGTCCCCCAACTTCTAGTGCCCATTTTTCCCTCAGCTGTAGGAGTGTGTCTGGCATATTGTTAGTCAGTTTCTTATGTGTGAGGGAAGTGGCTTTGCGTGCCATACGGCCGTCGTGTAGACGGTCTTCGTGTGGTGTGCATTCTGGGAGTGCGTCCCCGGTGGGGATTGCAGATTGTAGTGCATGTCCAATCTGTAAATAGCGGAAAAATTCTGAATTTGCTAATTCATAGTTTTTCTGGAGGTCTGCAAACGTGAGTATCGCGCCCCTGACCCACAGATCCCCAATTTTTGAGAGGCCTATTAGATCCCATTTGTCGAAGCCCGGGCATCTTTCTAGTGTTCCCAAAATTTTTGAGTCTCAGAAGGACCAATTGTTTGAGGGATAACTTATGAGCCACCTCAACGGCGTCCGCACTTGGGAGTTGGGCCACTAATCGGCCACCATCTTCCTCTATAGCTTCAACTAGCGCTCTCTTCTCTCTTTTGTGTCCAACCCCCAGAGAAATACCCTGGCCTCTGATGACTGGTTTGAATGCCTCACATAGTGTCATGGCTGAGGCCACAGAGGCTTCGTTTTCGGTGAAATAGTGTTCCGTGGCTACTCTTATATCGCTTCTCTGATATGGGGGACCTTAAGGAGACTGGGATTTAGTGTCAGGTGCTGACGCAGGTGTGTAGTGGCCTCTCCGTAAATAGCCCATACGGGGGAGTGATCTGATATGCCTCTTGGTAGGTGCTTAATGGTCTTAAATTGTGGCAGATCTTGGGACAGCGTCAGTAAATAATCTATTCTCGAAAGGGAGCCATGCGCTCCCGAGTGAAACGTGTACTGGCGCTCTAGCGGCTGCATCTTCCGCCAGACGTCGACCCTGCCCATGGCGTGCAGGAAATCTCCTAGCTGGGATCGGCCCGTCGATCCCTGTCTTACGGGCCACCGATCTGTAGTGTCGTCTAGGGTCAAGTTCATGTCACTCCCAATGCATAACGCGCCTTCGGGGAGGGCCAGGAGTCGGCCACTAAGCTCTGCCAATGTGGTATCTTGCAATTTCGGTGGGCAGTATAGACTGACAAAAGTAATGGGTGTTCCTTCCCACTCACCTGCAACCACCATGTAGCGTCCTTGTTTGTCCACCTGAGTGGTATGAGCTTGAAATACCAGTGTTTTTTTATCAGTATTCCTACCCCTCGGGAACCCGCCGTATGGCTAGCGTGTGCCAACATCTTATAGCCCCATCTGTCCAGGGCTCTACTTTTACTGTCAGTCATGTGCGTTTCTTGGAGGATGACAACACTGGGAGAGTGACACTTTATAAACTGTAGCACTATTCCTCATTTTTATTTTGTCACCCAGGCCGTTGACGTTCCATGACATTATGCGCAATTGCGCTTTATTCAGTACCCCTGCCATGAGTTCTGCGATCGCGGCACGGGCTGATGAATAAATCCGCCCCTTCCTGTCCTGTGCGACTGCGTATCTAGTAGCTGTTAACTCTTGACCCATCCCTCACCGTGCAAAACAGTTACAACAGTAACTAACTCCCACCCATATCCCCCCTCCCTGTAAAATGAGCTCTAAACTGCCCGCCACCCCAACCATGCAGAGCGCCTTTCATCCATCAACCTCAGAACAGGTTAACTTTATAAAAGGGGGAAACAGTCAACACTACCCCCGCCCAGCCAAACAAGCTCCACTAAATTACTACCTGCATTTTGCTGCAAATTGTCCTACCATTGTTTCTTTCAAGTTTGTTCATGAAGGTTCGGGGTGGGGGGAACCTCCCTGCCCCCCGTGGGGGAGGACCCGGCTGCACCATCTTGTTTTCTGCTCTTACCTGTGAACTGTGGTGCCGCTGCCTCTCTGACGTCCCGGGGACTCTCCTCCATCCATCCAGCCATTCCCATGCTTCTTCTGAGGAATTACGGCACACCTGTAGTTTTGATTGTTCTTCTCCTCAATTCAGTTTGTCAGGTGCAAACGTTGTAGGAAAGTGGCTCTATATATACTGCACCAAAGTAAGGTACAGTGTGTATAGGGTCCACAGTTCCCCAATGGTAAGGCAGAGGCTAAAGTTAGATATAACCTTACTCTCTAAAGTGGTAGCTTGGTCGAGCAGTAAGGCAGTATCAGAGGACAGTGTAAAGCATTTGTTGTACACACTCAGTCAGCAAATGGTCTCACACACTCAAGAACTGAACTTTAGGCCAATTGTTTGTATAAAAATATAGTTGTTTTTATTTTAGAACCACAGTATGTATCAAAATATACTTTCTCAGAATGGGTTACCTTAGTTAAACACTTTCTGAATAGGCAATAGACTTTTTGATTACAGTAGTCACAGTTGGTGCAAAAGGCAACACAATGTCAAACACAATGCAACATTATGCTCAATGGAAAGTTTTAGTTAAATGCAATTAGTTACTTTGTGGATTACTTTTCTAACCACAGGACTGGATCTTGGATTCAGTCCCGGGACACTTCCGGTAAACAGTTGAGTAAAGGCGTTTTGGTTACAGTAGTAATTTTTAAGGAATATTATTGTATTTAAAAGTTGACACTTAGAAACTTTTCTAGGTAAAATTACCAATGTTATCCTATGGAAGGAAATTCAGTTTGCAGGTAAAGTATGTTTACGTTACTTTTGTAATCCAGTGCTGGGCTCTCAGTTTCAGCACTGGGATATCTATCTAAAACAGGCAAGTAATTACGTTTGTATCGTTGGCACGATTTTTAAAGAATATTTGTAAGTTTCAGAAATCGGCACAGAAACTTTTTCAGCAAAAAGCAGGCAATGATATCCTATGGAAGGAATTTCAAGTTACTGGTAAGTACGGTAAAAATTACTTTTCAGGGTCAGTACTGGACTAAAAGATGCAGCACTGAGGTCTCTCCTGATAACAGGTGAGTAAACCGGAATTCGTTACTGTTGTGATTTGTAAGCAATATTTTGGTGTTTCAAAAGTGGACACTGAAGAAATTTCACAGAAAACCAGTCAATGGATCCCTATGGAAGGAAATTGAGTTAGCGGTAAGTAAGGTTGTGATTACTTTTCAGGGTCAGTGCTGGGCACCAAGATCCGGCACTGGGATCTCTCCTGATAGCAGGTGAGTATTTCCGTTTTCGTTACTTGGTTGATTTTAGGTGAATATTTTAAAGTTGAGAAACTCCACACTTAGAAGAATTTCCAAGTGAAACCAGTCAATGTTACCCTATGGAAGAAAAGTGAGTTATCGGCTTTGGGTAAGTACTCGACTGGCAGAGTTAAGGTTCTGGGCATAGACTCAGGGGTCCCCCAGGGTCAGGTAAGTACAGTTGTTACACCCTCGGCGGCACAGGGGCGGCCGGGTGCAGAGTGAGTAGGCCCAATGTTATCCTATGGATGGCAGGGGGCCTTTGGTTGGTGGCTGCTGGCTAGCAGGCCACTCGGCTGTGGGAGCAAAGCTCCTGGTCACTTGCTCAGGGCAAGTGGGGAAGTCGAACAGGGTAGTTGGTGCACCCTCAGCGGCACTGGGGCGGCAGGTGGCAGTGGGCTTTTGGGCCGTCGGGCGCCCAATGGTTTTCAATGGGAAAGCTGCGTGACGAACAAAGACTGCAAGCTCGGGGACGGTGATTCTTCAGGTGCGACCACCACTTCGAGGGGTAAGTTGGGAATCTGTGGGAAGGGTAGGCACCCAGGAGTTGGGCACAGGAGGCCGTGGGGCGTCGGGTGCAGGGGTGTCTTTAGGCGTCGGAAATCTTACCCTCGGCTGGTCGCGGTTGGAGGGGTCCCTGGTTCTGAGGCTGCAGGCGTCGTCAGGAGCGTCGAGGAGGGCCCTTGGGTGCTGGATTCTGGGTCACAGTCGCCGGGGGGACGTCCTCTTGGTATTTGCCCTCTCAGGCACAGGCCGGGCTCGGCGGGTGCAGAGGGTGCAGGATTCGCGGTTCCCGGTTGGCACCAGGGGTTGGTTGCTTGCTTTGAGCAGTACCACTGCTCTTGGGAGTCCCAGGTGGTTAGAGTCACAAGGCAGTCAGGTCCTCCAGGGTTTGTGAGGGTGCTGACCACTGGAGACGCCGGGGTTTAGCAGGAGCAGGTTCGAGGGTCGACAGGCCGGTAGGGCTGGGGACAAATCAGTTGGTGTCTTCCTCTTGTGAGCAGCTGCACGGCAGGTCTTCTTGTTTCTTGTTCTTCTTTCTTGTTTTGGAATCTGGAACTGAGGAAGGAAGGTTCAGGGAGCCCCTAAATACTGAATTTAGGGGTGGTTACAGGTAGGTAAGGGCAGGGACCAATGGGTCCCTTCCCTGGGGTGGAGTACACCCCCTATTCTGCCACTCTCCAGTGGGAGGGGGCAGGAGCCTGTCCCTGGTTGGCTGGGTCCCCCCATCCTCAAGATGGCGGGGACTCGAGTGTGTGCTTCACCTCGCCTCCCCCACCTTAGGGGTGGAGTTGGCAGAGGTGGGCACAACCCATTTCCTGCCTCTCGTTTTCCCGCCGGTTCTCCCGCCAGAAGTGGGGGTAGAAACAGTGGGGACCAGTTTGCTGGGAGCAGCAAATGGTCTGGGGAAGCTCAAAAGGCGGCAGGCCTTTGAAGCTTCCCCTGCCTGTCCTGGGGGAGGAGGCTTTGGCACCTCGCCCCAGGATGCGCATTGTTTCAGGCCCCTGAGAACAGAGGCTCTCGACCCAGGGGTCCAGAAACAGGTCTGGTGGTGGCAGCCTGGGCAGCCACTCAGTCCGGACACTGGAGGTCGGGTTGGTTTCAGGGGACATCTCTAAGATGCCCTCTGGAGTGCGTTTTACATTAAATCCCACACTGGCATCAGTGTGGGTTTAATGTGCTGAGAAGTTTGATACCAAACTTCTCAGTTTTCAGTGGGGCCATTATGGTGCTGTGGAGTTCGTAATGACAGACTCCCAGCACCATATACTCTTAATGGCAGCACAGCACTTACAATGCCCGAGAATGGACTTGGGCACTGTAGGGGCACAGGGCTCATGCCTCTGTGCCCTCACCACTGGCATAGTGCACCCAGCTAGAGGGGTGGCTGACCTAGGCCAGGGCAGTGGTTTGTAGGCATGGCACACAGGGATGTGTGCCATGTCGACTCTTCACTTTTGTTCTGCACCAAGACACGCAGCCTGCAAGGGCAGTGTGTGTGTGTGTGTAAAAGTACAGGGTCCCTAAGGGTGGCACAAGAAGTGCTGCAGCCCTTAGGGGCCTTCCTTGGTCACAGTGCCCTGGGTACCCATGGTACCATTTACTAAGGGCTGACCTGTGGCCAGGGATGCCAATTGGGTGTAGGTATTAATGCAGTTTTAGGGAAGGAACACAGGCCCTGGGTACCTGGTTGGCAGGAGCCCAGGGCACACTCAGTCAAAGCACATCAGCAATTCAGCAAAAAGTGGGGGCATACCATGCAAGAAAGATGGCACTTTCTCACAAACGTGTTATAAATTAATTCCTAAATATTAGTTCTAATATTAAATATGGCCAATATCGCAGCTCCACCGCATTTTCTGCAAGCTGCTGGGGAACCAAAAATGAAATGGGAATTATGGTATCCCATGTTTTTAGCTTATATGTAGGTTTTAGAGGGTGAATATTGCTCAGCGAAGAGGAAACTAACTTTATTAAAGCAGGATTAAAAGAATTCAATAATCTTCCCCTTTGGAGGCTGCCAGAGATATGAATGTTTTTGACCAAGCCATAAAAAGAATGGGTATCTGGTTTGGAAGGAAGATCAATACAGTGATGGAAAGGCTCAAATTCTATTCACATGCACAAAAGGAAGAGGAGTCAATTGAGAATTACGTATCTGTGTTACGGACATTGGCAGGATCTTGTGCATTTGAAATGATAACCTACGAACATGTGTTGAGGGACCAAATAATGATGAAGACCAAAAGCATGAAAATTCAGGAAAGGCTATGGGGCTGGTACAGAATCCTCCTTAAGTGCAGTTATTAATATCGCATGGGGAATTGAACATTCTGAGAAGTTTGCTAAGGAGATCAGAGGCCAGAGTGTCAAAATCCCTGATTCTAATACTGATGTTTCTATAGTGAAAAGTCAGACATTTCCCAAGAAAAGCCAGATGTCTCCCATTAAGAAAGATTAGGAACATTTTATTTATTTACTTATCTAGGAGTTTTATATAGCACTGGCAAGACCCGAGGGTAACAGAGTGCTTTACATCAGTATATGTTTACAAGTTTAATCAAATCAAGAACATGGATGCGCATAGCGGAGGAGAAATAGTATGGGGGGGTCCAGGGAGAGCAGAGGGTGGAGACACTGTCTTGTTGGACGAACGGTGATCCACTAGTTGAGTTGTCGGTTGAGGAGGAGAGCCTTTAACTGACTCTTGGTGCATGAGAAGGAGGGGTTGGTCCTGATGTGTTCGATACGGAATTCCAGATTTTAGGGGCATTAAATGGAAAGGAGCGAGCCAAAGCTTTTTGTTTGTGGACCTTGGGTGGGATAAGGAGCATGGTGTTTGAGCTTCTGAGATTTCTAGTCTGTCCTGCCTTTTTTAGCTTAGAGGCCAGGTAGGCGGTTTTCCAGTGTGCAGTGCTTTGTGGGTGAGACGAACTTCAATCCGGAGCCTTTTTAGTTCTTTCAGGGCCGGGGCGATACGGTCATATTTTTTGATTCCTGTGACCATCCTGTTTGCTGCATTGAGAGCTGTTCTGATGGGCGCAAGGTGGCCTCTGGCAGTGCCTGTGAGAGTGGCATTCCCGTAGTCCAATCTAGACAGCACCAATGCTTGTGTGACAGATTTGAGATCTTCCTGAGGAAGGTAGGGTTTGATTTTGTTCAGGAGTTTAGGTTGTAGAAGCCACTCTTCGCTTTATTCTTTATATGATCTTTCATGGTTAGTTTGGAGGCTAGAGTGATACCTAGAGATTTGACAGAGTCGGCTACTGATAGAGTGCAGTTGAAAGCGTCTATAGAGTTTATCCGTTCTAGCATCAGGGGGGCTGCTCTGTCTTTGATACGAGTAGAATTTCTGTCTTATCTTGGTTGAGCTGTAGGTGGCTGTTAGATAAAGCTACCAGGAGGATACTACAGGTTTCATCTCGATAAGTAGTAGCTCCCTGTAACATCTTACGCAGAGGTTTGGGTTTTTGTCCCTCCCAATGGGGCGACCCAGTTGACTTTTTGATTGACTTGTACAAGTTCACCCGACTTTTGAAATTAAAAGATTTTTTCAGCACAAATCCCTCTAATGCATGTTCCGTTGTAACACCGGTACACACAGTAACACATACCATCTCTGATTTACAGGATCTACAAATGATTTTGTCAATACCAGGTGATGAACATATCACCATACAACATCTTAGAGAGGATCTCAATATAATGGAGGATGTGCAAATCAATAGTGGACTGAGGCCTCGGTCTAAATGTATGCCATGTAACACCCACACAAACATTGATCTCTTCAAGGAGAAAGTGACCAAGAACATCCATGCCTTAATGGATAGTCCGAAAAGGTATGATAACCATAGTCAGAATCTGACCAAAGTTGAAAGGGAGGCACTAAACAACCTTAGTAGGGATGACTCTATCATCATCAGAGAGGCTGACAAGGGGGGCAATGTGGTAGTCATGAACACCAGTGACTATATGAATGAAATCAATAGGCAACTTGGGGACTCGAATTGTTATGAGTCAGTTACCTCTAACCCCATGGCCTCCCTTGTCACCCACATTAACACCAGACTCCATGATTGGTGCGAAAGTGGTTTACTCTCTGATGAAGAATATGATTACCTTACTGTCAGCAATCCACTAGCTCCCTGTATATATATCCTCCCAAAGATTCATAAGGAGGGTATTTTCCCACCTGGTCGCCCCATTATATCGGGCATTAATTCACCGACAGAACGACTCTCCCAATATGTCGACAAATTTTTGCAACCCTTTGTGACCAATCTTCCTGCATACATACAGGATACCAGAGACATACTTCAGAAATTTGAGGGTCTAACATGGTCTGACGATTTAATGTTCGTCACCATGGATGTAACTGGACTGTACACATGCATACAGAAACACTTTGGAATGATGGCGATACAATCCTTTTTGAGAACACATACAGCGGACCACATGGAGCATAATGAGATGCTGATCGAGATGAGCGACATCATATTATCCAAAAACTTCTTTTTACACGATGGAACCTGGCACCACCAAACACAGGGGACTGCCATGGGCTCCAGGTTTGCTCCCTCGTACGCTGGCCTTTTCATGGGCTGGTGGGAGAGGGAGCATGCCTGGGGTAAGTATGCCTCCCCCTGGATGGACATGATTGTCTTTTTGGGGAGGTATATCGACGATATCATTTTACTGTGGAAAGGTACACCTAATCAACTCATTGAGTTTCATTCTTTCCTTAACAATAATTCCCATAATGTACATCTAACTATCAAGTACAGTTACACCAGCATCGAATTTCTGGATCTCCTATTTTTTATTGAGGGCAACACCAATCAAAGCACTATTTTTCGCAAACCCACAGCATGCAATAGCACGCTGCATGCTACTAGTGCCCAGCCCAAGTCTGTCATCAATAACATCCCATTTGGGGAAATGGTACGTATCCGCCGGAATTGTAGCTCTGAAACGACATTTAGGGAGAATATCCTGGATGTCAAAAACAGGTTTAAACACCGTGGTTATAGTGATGAAGTTCTCAGAAAGGCAGAACAAAGAATTCAAAGAGTAACTAGAGCTAGCACACTAGTGACAAAACCAGACAGACACGACAATCAGGCCTCTAATTGACATCTGGCCTTTGTTTAACCCTGGGCGTAGTTTGCGTAGTAGCACTACACGTAGCTACGCGAAGTACATTTTGAACTACACGTAGCTATGCAAATTGCGTAGCTGTGTGCTTGACTGCACTGTACAATAATTGCCAAAGGCATATTGCACAGTGCAAGTTACAATAAAATATATATCTCTGTCTTTATATGCTAAAAATGCATATAGTTATTTCACAAAAGTGAAAAGGATAAAGGATAAAGGGACATCTAGTAACGACTAGTTGAACTGCAGCTCTTTGTAGAATTATTTTGATATTGGACACTATAATATTCACTGCCCACTGCTAATCTCGTCCCATAATGCTTTGCAGGGCCTTTGGTTGGGATTGTATTTGGGGTGGTCCTAGGAGGAAGGGACCACCACTGAATCGTTCACATGATATGCTTTTTGTGTTCAAGGCATCTGCTTGGTCCTCCCCCTAGGTTAGGGGGGACCCCAAAATCATCACCTCTCTCATTGCTTGATATTTTGTTGTCAAAGTTCACTTTTGTGACTTGGTTATATGCTTTTTAGCATAGAAAATTGCTTTATCAAAGCATTTGTAAGTGTTTATTATACTGCTGCTACGCTACGTCAATTAGCACAGTTTTTCACTCTGCTACGTGCAATTTGCGTAGTGCGTAGTAGCACAAACTTTGCATGCTCCGTGAGCGTAGCGAAGTATTACGCCCAGGGTTACCTTTGTTACACAATATACTAACAACAGTAGTAGTCTGTTTAAAATTCTTAGGAAACACTGGGGATTGTTGTACGACACACCCAGTTTGAGGGAACACATCACACCCACACCAAAGGTTACCTTCCGGAGGGTCAAAACTAAGCCTGGGCGTAGTCCGCGAAGTAGCGCTACGCGAAGCTACGCAAAGTGCAGTTTGCACTACGCGAGCTTCGCGTAGCACTACGCGAACTGCGTAGTGCACTGTTCGCAATGATTGCACAGTGCCGGATGCTTGTCCGCACTGTGCAATCATTGAAAACGGCATCTTGCACAGTGCAAGCTGTCTTTTACTGCCGCTCGAGTAGATTTTTACTCGAGCGGCAGCTTCTCATCGCGGACTGGTAGTTTCTCATCGCGAGCGGTCGCGAGCATACGCGACCACTCGCAATGAGAAACCTGACCTCCCCGCGTTGAGAATCTCGCCGGAGGTTTATTTTCCACGCTCGCGATCGGCAACTTGATGTTGCTGATCGCGAACGAGAAAAAGTCTCGCCGGGATGTCATTTTGCTTGCTCGCGGTCGCCAACTTGACGTTGAGGACCGCGAGCAAGCAAAAAATGACCGCTGCACTACGCTACACTACGCTACGCGTGTTTGCACTGTGCTACGTGCAATTCGCGTTGTGCGAAGTAGCGCAAACTTCGCAAACTACGCGAGCGTAGCGTAGTGCTTTGCCCAGGGTTAGTCAAAACACTTTAAAATTTGCTATGCCCCAGTTATACCAGAAGTGCTACTAAACAAACTTAGCTTCCTTCTGCCCCTAATGGTTTTTTCACGTGTCAGGGTTGCAATGTTTGTCCGTTTGGGAGAAACAAAATCAAAAAATTCCGACATAATACGATGATAGAGTATGAGATAAGACATTTTATAAACTGCAAGACAAAGTATGTGGTGTACATTCTAGGTTGTGAATGTGAAAGGATATATGTTGGAAGTACCGTGAGACCACTTAAACAACTTATACAAGAACATATACGTGCGATTAAGAACAATGATTTGAAATACCCATTGACCTATCATATGGGCGAACACCATGGTGGTGCTTGCAAAGTCTGGTTCCACGGCATTGAATATATCCCTGCGCACCCACTTGGTGGAAATCGTGAATTGGCCCTCCGCCGCAGGGAAGCTGTTTGGATATGCCGTCTAAGATGCATCGAAATGGGACACAACACGGATGAGGAAATGCACTACCATTTATGATAACTTAGAGTATGTCATGGACTCATTTCTGTCTGACCATTCAGATTAGTGGTGTTCATTTTGTCAAAATTGGCATATAGTGATTTTGGTCCTCGGGCCAACACAATAGAGGTTTCCTATCTTTCTGTGGTGCCCCAAACTTTTCAACATTAGACAGAATATGTTGGTGTATTGCTGAACTGTTAAATCCATGCAGAACCTTTGTCAACTCCCTGTGCTAACTCTTTCTCTTTCTTTACTGTCCCTGATTGATTGCATTTCATGGTGGTTTGAATGATTATACTTAATCACACGTTGTTGGCTATTTGACTAGTGGTTACATAATTTTCTCCCCCTGGACGTCTTTTCAATAGGCTTAGCCCGCTATGCATATAAACTGTATGACATATATATTGGGCATAATGCCATAACCCAAAGCGTTTGCTATCTCCAAATTATTCTTATAAATTCCTCTGATACTATTAGACCGTGTACATTTTTCCAGTCTCCCATGGTGATTTGAATGAGTATGCTTATCATATGCTGTTGGAGATTCGATTAGTGGGCATACAATTCTCTCCCCTTGGATAGTTTTCAACATGCTTAGCCCACTATGCATATAGACTGTATGACATAAGAATTGGGCATAATGCCATAACCTGAAGCGTTTGCCATCTCCATTCATGTACAGCGCTGCTCCTGATTATATATGCCATTGTTCTTTGGAACACGGGGGCATGGTGTTATGTTTTTCAGAATGCCGGATTCAAAACCGGCATAGACATCTTTATTTAAAACTGACACATATATCTTTAATTTCAATGTGTCCAATCGGGGTTCCCATGGGCTTTTATTAACGGTCCGCATGCTATGGACGGCCGCTTTTCTATTCATTCACCCAGTGCCAATATGGCGGATTCCTTTTCATGTTTTTTGGCTTGTATTCGACGACGGACGTACCACGTGATCACGTGGTAACGTCTAGCTACGTTTAAGACGGCCCGATACTGAGCGCGGCTTGTTCACGGACATCGGAGCCATGGTCCACGCCGGGCTACATTCTCGACTATAGTAAGTACGTGTGTGTATTGTTGTTCATTTTGGGGGATCTATCACCCGCAGACTGTGCCGTTATGGATTACATGTGTATATTCGGATATACCTCCGATTGTATATGGGGGTTACGAATCGGCATTTTTAAAAAAAAATGTTATCTACACTATCCATATGTTGGATTTCTGTTCATCCGTTTTGTGTAAAGAGCCAGCCTATCCGTGTCCACGTTGGTCCCCCCATGCAGGTTCTTCACTTTGTGATATGGCTGATTTATGTCATCACTCGGGTTGTGCTCACTTGTTTAGGCACACCATAGTTGCTTTATGTTGGCAAGTGACCCCTACAACTTTTTGTGGAGGGTTCTTTGTGCTCGACTTTACAAGCGGTATTATGTACGCTCAGTGCTGTATTTGGGGAAATATGTTACGCGAGGCTAAATGCATCGTGAGCTTTGATATTGCGGTGGTGTATGAGACAGATATTTCTGGGTCTCGAACCACATTCTGTGTCGCACGTTGTGTCACACGTTACCATCAACTACTCTATATAATGCATTGGGATGTATGGGTTACAATTTATGGATTCTACATAATTTGTTGTGGTAGGGCTAAACTAAATAGGGATGCAAATAAGGATGTTTTTTGGTTTAAGAAAACTATGCCCTTTAATCTTTGGTCTAAGTATTTGTCCTATATCTCTTTTCTTTCTAGATGCAATAACTAGGGTGGATACTATCCACCACTATGTGCCATTTCTAATACAATTTGCACGACTTATGATCTATTTATGGCTATCATACCACTTGTTCTGTACTCGTGCTCTTAATTGGGCACAGGATTGTACCAATTTATCTATGCATCGTGACTTGGATTGATAGTCTACGGCACGGACCAGGTAGGCTCTATTACCACGCAGCACAAATGTATCTTTTAAATCATATATAAAATGATAATCTGTGCAATTGATCGTGTGGGACATGTCTTTCTTACTTTGACTTTCACAGATGCTTGATTACAGCTCCCTTGAATATCAATATTGGGCCACAACCCATTGGAATGGTTGTCGCCTTCGATTGACAGTGGTAGGTCTTTGGAATGTGTTCACGTAGGGTGTTTCACAGTGGCTTTCGGTTTTCATTCATGGTCTCAAGCTGGGGTGTACTTAATTTAGTGATCACTTTTGGTTTTTATAATTTCTCAAGTCATCTGTTTGCTCTTGGGTGTTCATTTAACAATCCCCCTTCTTTAAGAGGAATCTCTATGGACATATAAGGCCTTTGGGTTTTCATCATATATATATATTTTTTATTGTTCTTTTTGTTATTTGACTTTCTATTTTCATATATACTCTCTAGTTTCTTTACTGTGTCTCTGATTCCTAGACTTTGATCCTTTTATTGTTTTTTCTCCTGCTTTCTTGTTAAATCTGTGTGTACATATGATTGTCAATACGGTTTATGAATTGTTTGTGCATACTCTTGCTCTATATGTCACCTCGGGTATGGTGAAGAGAGGGAATCTTTTTCATTTTATGTATTAGGATTGATACACAACAATGTATCATTGTTTTTAATGTGATATCCATGTATATAATTGTTTTGTATATATCCATGTATATAATTGTTTTGTATATATTAGTGTTGTTGGTCATGTTGAGTGTGTTTTTGTACATGTCTTTTTTATATATGTTTTTAACTTACAGCCCTGAAGAAGTCCTATGTTTAAAAGGACGAAATGCGTTGGCTGATGGTTTGTTTCAAGGACTAAATAAAGAAGAAAATAACACATATCTCGCAGCTACAACTATTTCCTTAATTGAATTCAGATTATACAACATCTATGGACTATTACTTATGAATTTATTTGACTAGCAGTGGTGCGGTTCCAATCTGGTAGCTTTGTACTTAATAACCTCGTTAAGGGTGGTGCCTCTGGACAGGGGGCACATTTGGTTTGCTGCACACAGGATTGTTTTTTGTATTTAATTAGCGGTAAATTTCGGTACAGGTGCTGCAAATGTTGCTTTGTGTTCCACTGTCCAAGTTTCGAGTGGTTGTTAGATAACCAGTGTTAGACTTCTTTGAGGGTGCCATTTAATCGGTGGATGTCTTCTAGCGAGGAGATTTCCATGCATAGCTGGGTGTCATCTGCATATAAATGGAAGGGGATTTTTGCTTGGTTGAGAATGACAGTGAGAGGTTCCATGTAGATATTGAATAGTGTTGGTGAGAGGGCAGAGCCTAGGGGACTGTTATGTCAGAGGTTTGATTGTCTATTTTTATTCTTTGAGCGCGGTTATGTAGGAAGGATCCAAGCCAGTGCAGGACCACCCCGTCTGCACTAATTCTATTTTAGAGGAAATCCAAGAGAAGCTTGTTGTCGACCATGTTGAAGGCCGTCGATAGGTCTTGGAGAATGAGTAGGCAGCATTGGCCCTTAGCCAGGGATTTGTGTAAGTCATCTATTATGTTCAGGATGGCTGTTTCCATGCTGCATCCCTTTCTGAAGCCCGATTGGTGAGGGTCCAGGATATTATTTTTTTCAATGTGATGGTTAAATTGCGTAAGAACACATCTCTCCAGAGTTTTGGCTAGGAAGGGGAGATTGGAGACTGGTCTGACATTGAGGTTGTTCAGGATTGCTCCCGTTTTTTTTTATTATTGACAACATGACTGAGTTTGAGACATTCTGGCATCAGTCCAGTATAGAGGGAGCTGTTTATTATCCTGATCCAGAGTGGAGTAAGAGCATGACTTAATTTTTTGGCTAGAGAGACTGGGAGTTTCCCTCTGAGCTGGTCCAGGTGGGCTGTGTATGGATTTGTTCACCAGAGTCTTTCAGCTGCTCTAATCGGCCTTCTTTCAGTGTTGAGCTCTTTATTGAACCAGGATCTTGAGGAAGTGTTTCTAACCTTTTTCAGTTTCAGAGGGGCTACATGGTCCAGGATGCAGGACATTGTTGAGTTGTAATGAGTGATGAGTTCAGTTGTTGAGAGGTTCTCTGACGAGGGGGGTAGAATAGACACCATTCTTTCTTCAAGGTCTTGTAGAGGAACTTGCCTGAAGTTTCTCTTCCACTGGAAGGTTTTTTGCCTACGTTTTGGGAGGGGAGATACTTTGTTGATGTGAAATAGGATGGTGTGGTGGTCTGACCAGTCGACAGGGAGGATGCTATCCATGGTTAATGTTTCTTCCTGAGTTATGATGGCGTCCAGGGTTGAGCCTTTTTTAATGTGGGTTTGACCTTTGCAATGCTGGAAGAGGTTGTTGCTGAGTAATGGGTAATTTGGGAATTGGTAAAGGGTGTTGGTTTTATCGTCCCAGTGAAGGTTTAAGTCACCTAGGAAGATGTTGTTGGTGTATGAGAGTGAGCAGTGTGCTATCATGTCTGCTAGGTGTTCGCCACAGGATAGTGTGTTACCCGGTGGGTGGTAGAGATGACCGTTCATTGTTAAGTTGCCTTTCATCCTTATACAGGTCCTGATTTGTTCAAATGAACTGTAGGAGAAGGTGTCTGTTTCACCCTTGTTGATTTGATGTTGCCGTTATGTATAATGGTGATGCCTCCACCACGGTGGTCCTTCCTGTTTTTCCTAATGATTGAAAACCCCGGTGGGACTAGCATGTTCAAGATCGGGTGGGAGGAGTCACTTAGCCAAATCTCTGTAATGAATGCAATATCAATTTCATGATTCAAGATTGTTTCTGCTACTTCTGTTGCATGCTTGGTTGCCGATCTGCAGTTTATGAGCATGCATTTGGTATTTTTAAAGTTAGTAGTATCTTGGTGGGAGGAGGACAGGGGGATATTGATGAGGTGAGCTGGTGGTCTGGTCATTGACGATGGTGTTGGGTATCTCCCTAGTGCTGTGATAACCTGGATTTTCGAGGGGGGGGTGTGCCTATTATATGCCGGACTGTAGGATTTGGTTAGCTCCGTCTCCTCTCTCAGAGACATTGTGGGGGTTGTTCTTTTGGGCCTCTGGGCTTTGTTGTTGAGAGGTGATGTGATCCAGCTGAGTGGTCCTGTCTTTGTTCATCATATGGGTTGTGTGCTGTTGCATGTAGGGGGGAGAGAGGGTGATGGGTAGGGTTTGAAACTGAGTTTAGGTTCTTAGTGATACTGTTGAGACCCTGTAGTAGTTTTTCTAGTTGGTTCTCTATGCACGTTAGCCATTCATTTAGCTTAGACAAGAGCATTTGTTTATGTGAGGAGCGATTGAGGGTAGATTGGTTTATGTTGTGTGGGCTAAGGCTGTCTGTAGTCTGAATTATTGAATCGGTGAGTTGCTTCATGTTGTGGGGGGTGGTGTTGTCCTGGGTATACAGTGTATGCCAGCGTCAGTTGGAGTCGGAGTTGGTGGGTGTGCAGTTGAAGGAGTTAGTTCTTTGTTAATGATGGCAGGACTGGTGGATAAGTTGAGATGGTCCCTTTGCAAGGGTGTTCTCAGTGCATTGGCTAGCGCAAGAGGAAGACAGTGGGGGTTGGGTGAAAGAGAAGCTCTGTCTGCATCCTGAGAGGTCTGTGGGGGAGTTAAGGAGGTAAGGTTTGTAAGGGGGGTAGATGACAGAAGAGTTGAGGGGTTGGAGGGTGGGATTGATAGAGGAGATCTGACCTAAGCTGGTTTTGTGATTAGGGCTAGTGTGTGAGTTGGTGTGTGTGTCCTCCATATTTTGCACACTAGGGGTAATCGTGCGGATCAGTGATCTCCCCAGAATATTTGGTTCTTTCCCTGCGGGGTGAGGGGATGTGCGTTGTGAGGGAGGGAGTTAAATTTGTGTTGTGACTTGTGAATGTGTTTATTGTTCTTTGGGGGAGAAGGGCTGGAGGCAAAGTAGATATGCGGCAGTGATATGGCATTTTTTAGTATAGGAAATATAGATTCAAAAGTGCAGAGGTTGGCATCATTGGCTTGTATCACAATAGTCCCATTATTGTAGATGGTTGTGGTGGCATTGCCTTTGAAAATGGGCAAGCCAGAGATTGTTAGTTTGCGGCCATGAAGGAGTTTAGTGGCTTCAGTGATGTAAAGGTGTTTTGCTAGGATTGCGTTCCATTTTGCAGGTCGGGTGGTGTGGAAGATGAGATCCGTTCTCTTTGTATGTTTTGAGGTGTTGTGGTAGAAGTCTGCTATTAGCAGCTTGCGGTATTGTTTAATTTGATTGTGTTCTATTTTTTTGGCTGCTGTGGTAGAACGTTTGGAAGGGAGGGGGATGGAGAAGGAATTCGGACCATGGGGTTTCAGGAAGGGGGATAGTGTAGGGGAAGTGCAACGCTGCAGTGTTGTGTAGTAGGGCATCTGGGCTTGGTTGGTGGGGGTGCAGTGCGGTGGAGCTGTGTAGTAATGCATCTCCACTTGGTCAGGGAGTGTATTAGGGCACAGAATGGCAGGCATCTTGTCAGTGGACCCTAGTGTTGGGTTTGTGGAGGGTGGATGGCGGGGCACAAGCAGGGATATATGCTAATTAGTGACCATGAATCCAGGAACTTTTTCCTAGAGCTCCAGCTCGGCAGTCAACTTGCACTGTGGACTAGTGATATTTATGTTGTCCATTCAACCTTGTAATTACAGGGCCGTTTGTAATTTCCAAGTAGCGAGATATATCTCCTGTAGAGCTAGTTGGTTGTGGGGGGGAGTAAATTAGTGGAGGGTTAGAGGGAAGATGGCTGTCACTGGACAAGGAGAGCAAGTGACATGGTAGGGGCCATAGCCCAAGATGGGCATCATCTGGGGACACACTAGTCCTGTTCGCAGGTAAGGATACTAAAGAATGCAGATGTCACAACTAGTTTCACTGGGGAAGATTGTTGGACAAATGCTGAGTAGGCAGCAAAGATCACAGGGAGCAGGATTACCAGTATGTCAAGAGGGCAGAGCATGAGCAGCAATATGGACCCTGCCTTGAGCGTATCACCGGTGCAAAACAGATAGTTTACTGGGAAAGTGCAGTGGGCAGGATTAGTGTAGGCAATCAAGTCAGATCATCTCAACAAAAACATCCAAGATGGCCGTGGGTTCCTTCCTCCAGGGCTGGTTGAGTATAGAATTCTGTCGGGCAGAGGGTGTGGAGTACTGCAGCCAGCGACAATGCACAGCAAAGACGAGGTGGTATCTGCCTCCAGCTGCCAGACTAATGCGAGCAGCCTGCATGAAAAGTGGCGGTGTAGGGCAGACAGTTCATCCTGCAGGGAAGACGGGCAAAACAGAGAATATCACCAAGATGGCGGCGGGCTCCTTCCACAAGAGCTGTTCAGAGTAAGCGGCACATTGCTCCTGCAGCTGCCGGCATGAAAACAGCATAGATGATGCGGGTCCCATCTACTGCTCCTATTTACTTGTTGGAGGCAGTGGCAGTGGTGGCGGTAGGCAGGCAGTCCGCCAGGCAGTGGCAAAATGTTGGGCAAGGGAAGGTCGGGACCCTCACCAATTGTCTCCACGATGTTGGTGGGCTCCCTCTTCCAGAGCCAATCGGCCCCAGAACTCCGACCAGCAAAGGGTGCCCCCCAGGAGAGCCCTACAGCCAACTGCACAGGAACACCAATTGTGAGACGAGATCTGCTTACCGCTTTCGGGGTCTGGGTTGAGCTCTTCTCACCTCGAGCTCGGGCGTGAGAAGTCAGGACGGGCGCCATGAAGAGACCGGTCCAGGTAGGAGGAGGAGAATGGGCATTGCTCCTACCGCAGTATGCACCGGAGTCTGCTTTGTAGTCGTGATACGGTAGATGTAGGGCATCGGGGAATGGCTTAGCAGGGATTTACACTAAAAACTGATCCCAAGCCAGAGAGCCTCTTAGAGACATGACCTTCCAGTGGCGATTTGTTGTAGCATCAGTTGTTACAGGTGTGGTAGTTTGTACCATCTTGGGAAGTTTAAGGGATGTCCAGCATAGGACAAAGTGTGTGTCAAATATAAAAAGGGACACTTTGGTAAGGTGTGTAGATCATCTCAGAGGAAATTCCATTAGTTATGATGAGGTGGTTGACGCTGGTGCTGATTTCAATTCCATTTTATGTGTGGGTGACTCTAAATGCAGAGGTTATCCTAGATGCATGTTAACGGTTGATGGGAAGCCAATAAAGAAGGTAGTTGATGCACGATACAGTATTATTGGCAAGATCTTAACAATGACATATGGGGTGACAAGAAATGGTTTACAACTGGCATTCAACCAGGAGGTTACTCAGGTCACAAAATTGATCTGCAAGGATATTTTTGGGCAGATCTGGAATTTTGGGGAAGAAGAACAAGAGGCAAAGTTTATGTGGCAACAAAAGGAGAGGCCATACTTGGTTGGGCCCAATGAATGTCTACCGGTGTATGTAATCACATCTGATAGAGATGAGTATGTCACAGGAATAAGCACATCCTTCCCAGGTCTTTTTCAAGGATGTTTGGGGAAGTATGTCGATTTTAAATATAAGATCATACTGAATGAAGAGGCAATCAATACCTGTGAGGCACAAGGTCAGGAATGTGCCGTTGGCCTACCGTGACAAACTTAAAGGGATGTTGAGTGACCTGGTTGGAAGAAAACTATTGAACTCCCATAGAGTCTTCTCCTTGGCTAATCCCCATCAGGTTGTCTCTTAAGGGGTCTGTGGATCTCCATTTGTGCGTGGATTTAAGCAGTTTGAATAAGAAGATTTGGAAGGCAAATACACCCTCCCAAACATATATGAGTTAATATCAACATTGGCGGGTGCCTCCGTTTTTTCCATGGTAGATTTAGCAAGTGCCTACTACCAAGTGGAATTACATGAGATTTCCAAACATCTGATGGTGTTTGTTACACCGGAGAGTATGTTTCAATGTTTGCAAATGCCCTTTGGATCAGCAAGTGCAGCCTCAGGTTTCCAGTGTCTTATGAAAATGCTTTGGAAGGTATTGGGGGAGCCATTGCCTTCCAAGATGATATTTTGATTTTTGGGAAAACACACGATGAACACTATAGGCATTTATTGGATGTGTTGAAAAGATTGCAAGACAAAGGTCTGACTTTGAAATTTTTTGAAGTGCTTATTCAGGCAAGATAAAGTGGAGTATTTGGGGCATGAAATCTCAAAGGAGGGTATCAGAGCTAAACACAACCATGTGGAAACACTTTAAATGCTCCTGCCTCTAAGGACCAACTACTGTCCTTTTTGGGGTTAACAGAATAATATGGGAAATTTGTGCAGGACTATGCTACTAAAGTGCATCCTCTGCCGCAATTGCTAAAGAAAAATGCTAAATATGCGTGGGGCGTAAGCCAACAGGAGGCATTTAAACTATTAAAAAAGGAAATTGTTGGTGCTCCATTTTTAAAATCATATGTGGTTGGTAGAGAATGCATTGTATCAGTGGATGCTAGTAGAGTAGGGTTGGAGACAGTGCTTATGCAGTAAGACAGACTTCCAGGATGTTGCATAATTTGAGTGCAATTATTCTACCACAGAGAAGGAATTGATAGCTTGTGTTTGGGCGGCACAGCATTTTTGCCGATTCTTATGGGGGATGAAATTAGTACTGAGAACTGACCACAAACTGTTGGTCAATATGTTGTCTGTGGGTGGTGGAAGGATGTTAACAACCTGGATGATGTTAACAGTTGGTGTGTAAATGTAAATGCATCAAAAACAATATCTGAGGAAAGATTGAGGGAAGCAATGCAAGTTGACTGTGTTTTACAAGAAGTTCACATCCATTTGAGTAAAGGTTGGCCAAGGGAGAGAAAACTGAGTGGTGAGGTGGCATCATTTTTCAAAGTCAGAGAGGAATTAATGATTTCTCAGGGTATCGTCATTAGAGGTGGCAAAATTGTCCCGCCGCAGAGATGAAGAGAATCCATTTTCAGCCTGGCTCACGAAGGACATATGGGAATGTCTGCCACGAAAAAGAGAATACGTGAATTTTACTGGTGGCCAGGTGTACATCGTGTGATTGATAATTGGGTGCGGGAGTGCAGTCCATGCACGAAATAGTGACAAGTCAGCCAAACCGTTAGCTGTTGGTGTGATCCCCATTGAATATGCTAGAGGGCCTTGGCGTAGATTGGGAGTTGATATATTGGGACCATTTGGGATGTTACTTAGTAAGGATGTGTATGCCATTGTGGCAGTGGACTACTTCGCCAAATGGGCGGAGTAGAAAATGGTGGAGAAGGTTACTTCCACACAGGACATTGAATTTTTGGATTACATTTTGTATCATGAAGGAATACCTGAGGAACTTATATCTGACAATGGGCCAAAATTTGTAAGCAAAGAAATGGACAGTTTTTTTAAGAGGTGCAGAGTTCTACACAAGAGAGTATGAAATTATCACCCCCAGGCCAAAGGTCAAGTAGAACGCTTTAACAGGGTAGTTAAAGAGTCGCCTCAGTTGGCCATAAAGAGTAGTTTACCACGGAGGAAAGCCTTAAGGGCTACCTTATTGACATACAGAACATCACCTAATCAAGTTACAGGGTTGTCCCCGTTTGAGATGTTACAGGGTAGGGAGCCATGGTTGAAGGTGATGCCATGGTGGTTGAAAGTGAGAAATGCATATGATATGAAGATTGATTTTGCTAAAATCAGGGAGAGTGTGGAGAGTTTCAGATGAAAATGCAGGAAAGAGGTCCTAAGACTTCATCTGTGGGGTCTAAGTTGAAGGTTGACAATGTGGTAAGGGTGAAGCTGGGTGGTGTGTTCAATAGAAGGTTGACTAAATGATCGGATCCGGTGAAGGTGGTGGACATTTTCAGTAAAGCAGTGAGAGTAGAGGAAGGTAAAATAGGGAATTTCCAAAGAATGTATGTGTGCAAAGGTGTTTTAATGAAAGGAGATGAGTTTACAGACGTGGTTGATGATGACTCTTATGTTGGTGCGAATGATGATTCTGACAATTGGGATGGTGACAGGGTAGTACTAGGAAGGGAATATAGGTTGGTTGAGTCTGATGATGTAGGTGAGAAAGTTGTGGGTCCAAGTGGTATGAGTAATGGTTCAGGAGTACCAAGTGATGGTGAACTAGGAGACTTAGGGTGTGAATCTTCCAACACACATGGTATGGCTCCTAGTGCAAGTGTAACAAATGATGGGAAGGGTTCTCAGCATTTTCATGACTACGCTATCAAAGAAGGGCCAAATATTGAAGTTCGGAGAAGTACACGAGTAAAGAATATTCCCATGAATTTGAAAGATTTTGTTCAGTACTAACTATGGGTATATATTTGTTTTTATATTCTTTTGTCTAATTTATTCTCTTTAAACTGTCTTTGTAAATAGTTTTGTATTAGTATTATTACTTGTATTTGTTTAAAGGGGAAGGTGTGTAGTGTTCTTGTGAGTAGAATGCTGGCAGGTGGCAGGTCCTAGGAATGTGAGAAATGGGAGGATTCTGATGGGGACGGTTTATTAGACAGCAGCGAAGCCAGCTGGGTGGTTGTAAAGCCGCCTTCTTTCCTTTACATTAAATCATCAAGAACTACCCTGCATTGTGTGAGTTTATCTTCTCTACAAAAGTAAAGAGACCTGAATAAATAAAGGGAATTGATGAGTTCCTGTTATCATCTGATTTGGTGAAAAGTGAGATGAAACTTCTAGTGATGACTACAGAGACCAGGTACTTGGAAGAAATTCAATTCAGCGTTATTGCCGCCCCCTATTGTTTAATTGTTTTAGGACCTCCCTGGTTGAGAAGGAATAATTCCACACTTGATTGGAGTGCTTCATCCCTCACTTTCTCTTCCCAGCATTGCCTGACAGAATGTTATTTAAGAAACACAATTGAGAGGAAGCAATCATTATGTGTTTAGCTACTCTTCAGTACAAGAACCCATGGAGCCTTTGAGAGCAGAGGAAACAAGTGAAGGATTAGAAATGTTAACAGCTTACAAGGACTTTGCAGATGACATGAGTAAAAAACAGTATTCACTGTCTTCATATCATGGAAATATGAACATTATGACTGTCTTGCTAGGCTTTTCGGTTAGTGTAATGCCCCTGTGGCTTTCTAGCATTTCACCAACAAGGCTAGGGACAAGATCAAGCATTCCTACTTCTTAAAGCATCCTTCACGTCCACACTGATATTAAGACATCGTGATGTTCAGTTACCATTTATTGTAGAAACAAATGCCTCTTACTACACTATAGGAGCAATATGTTCCAAAAGATATCGGGACACAGAAGCATTACATCTGTGGCTTTCTAGTCACTGAATTTCCTTAGATCTCTAAAAAGAACTGCACAATCTATGACAGAAAGCTTCCTCCCATAAATAAACATTTTCGCATTGGCAGCATTATGCGGAAGGGGCTGTTCATGAATCAACCTCACATCAATGAAATGTGCCAATGTCCACCAGTTGAAGTGGTCTTTGGTCTTTTTGTGTTTCCATTATAAGGTTACATATATAGACCTAGAAACTACCATGGCAGAGCTGATACTTTGTCTTTACTAATTGAAGAGCATATTAAGGCAGAAACACTGGCTAGCATCTTGGCTAGAGTGGTCACACAGGAACATTTTCTGGACATCATTCTCAGGAAGGTCAGCCAGAGGTGTCAACAAATGGATCAAGAAACTTGGATCAGGAAAGATCCAATTCACCGAACCATAAGAGGTACTCTGATTCAAAAAGGCAAATTATGGGGTTATATCATCAGATGCCAGTGGCAGGCCATATAGGGCAGTGAAAGGTGGAAGATTTCTTGGTAAGCCACAATGTGCCTTGCAGCAGAAAACATATGCGCTATCTAGTGTGACACAGATGATAACATTTTTAATGGTTGGCCTTTTAATGGTGGGCACTTTCCCTTCACACGAGGACGCCTGGACTGGCTAACCAATATAACAAATCTGTATCTCTTGCCTTAACTGATCTTGACTACGGCCTTGAGAATGAAATCAATCATCTCAGGTACTCCTAGGTGCTGCATCTATATTAATAATGGAAACTGACAACCTCATAAGTAGGAAACCAGATCTGCTCAGAAATAAAATGGCAGTGAGCTTAACACATATGAACAATTCCATTGACTAAGAAGCCTTAAGCTATTAGCCTTCACTCGATTTGACTTACGATCTTCTAACTCACTACCAAGTGATAATCTACTAGCTCCCCTCCTCTCCTTCAGCAAGCTATTGAAGTATAACTAACGCAAGACACATCTAATAGTGAAATAAAGGCTTCTAACTCTCAGTATTGACCTTGCTCTTATTTTTGAACAAACAATGCTCCTAATTTCCACCATTCACTGCTTGTAAAAGCCCCAGAAGATCAGGGATTGGTCAGTGTTAAAACAGAGATTAAAAACCAGCCCCATGAATGTTTTGTGATATACTTTATGGTTTTAAGTGATGTAGGCCTAGGCAAAACGCATGCAATGTTTTAATCCACCAGTTTTGAGCTGATGGGGGCTCTCGTTTAAGGGGGTTGATGTCACAATATGTCTCGAAACGCAAGCTGACATCATCAAACAAAGCAACATTTGCGAATGCTCATTGGTGGTGGTAAAACTGGCCTTTTCCCTTGACGGCCCCTTTAATCCTCATCATCATTAAGTCTTGTTGAAGTAGTATAAAACATTAATAGAAAGGAGTACCTAATCAGCATTTTTCGTGATGCAACCACAAGCATATTTGATTTCCACGCAGGTGTTCTTTCAATAAGCTTGCACAGTTGCTTTAGCAATTATTTTAGCATTTCTTCCATGCTGGTGTTCAGGATAAGGTTGTATGAATTAATCTGTATAGAGATTGGAGTATAAATATTTCTTTTGTGAGCAGCTGTTTTTACATTCATAGGAATAATAAGTAACTTGCAGTTGTACATGGACGGACACTTAGGTCATGATGCAAATATTTTTGAACGGTAAAATAAATTACATAATTAATAGAAAGAGTTCTAAACTGACTGATGCAACTTATGTGCACTGTGCAGAGGCTAACTAAACAAGTGTTGACAATGCCATAAGTCTTGCCTTTTGTCTACCAATGTAGACGTAATGGCTTTCCGATTATTTTTGAAGATGCTGTTCTGCATTGGGAAAAAGAAATGCATTTTGCCAACATCAGAAAAAGCAAGGACAAATGTGTGATGACATTTAGGCATACATACACCATCACATATACATGCATATGCATCATAATGTTACTGCGGCACAGCAGGATGATGTCTGTGCATGCATGTGACACCACGCTTGTGTCTGCATTTTGCATAATACAGCCGCAATTTTGTTTATCTTTTTAGTTACAGTTTCAAGATGGTGAAAACCAATCTGAAAGTAGTAAATAAAACCAATTAAATTAAACGTGCGAAAACGCTTTTTGCAAAGCCGGTGACCTCGCAGGAAATGGCAGATTGCAGCTGCTGGGCCCTCCAAACAAAAATATGAAAACAAAATAACCAAAGATCACAGGGGGGCCAACGGACAGAGTGAGTGAGCCCTCAAAGAACAATGAAGGAGCTTATTTATTTATTTATTTATTTATTTCGACACTTATAAAGCGCACTGTCACCCAACAGGCATCCTGGCGCTAACATATGTGTGCCCAGCAGGGCTCATGCTACGGGGGATCTCATCAAGATAATAAAGTTATGCACTAGGATAGAGCCATGTCTTTAGTCTCTTCCTAAACAGAAGAAGATCTTCCAGCTTTCTCAACTCGAATGGAAGACTATTCCATAGTCGGGCAGCAGAGGTGCTGAAGGCCCTACCTCCTGATTTTGTTTTTTTGAATCTTGGCACCTTCACCAATTTAGCGGAAGAGGAGCGGAGGCTCCTAATAGGGGCATACCATGCGAATTTCTTCTGCATTAATATAGGTCCAGACCCATGCAAGGCCTTGAAAACTATGCAAAGGGACTTAAATTGAACTCTCTGTAGTATAGGAAGCCAGTGTAGCTCCATCAAGGCCAAGGAGGCAGAAGATCGTCTTGGCCTCCCCAGAGCTAGCTTGGCTGCTATTGTTTGAATTCTCTGGAGCCTCTCCATCAAATAGCTTGGAGACTCCAGCAGCAGAGCATTGCAGTAGTCCAACCTGCTTAGAATGGTACTTCGTACTACCAGTGCTCGGGCTTGGGATGGCAGGACCGAAAGAATCTTCCGGAGGGCTCTAATAATAGAGAAACAGCTCCCCACGGTTTTATTTACATGTGCTTCAAGGGTCAGTTTGTTATTAAACATAATGCCCAAATTCCGCACCTTCTCCGCAGGGACCAGTGGGCTGGCTGTGGCTGATGGCCAGAAATTAGTGGGAAGTGGTGGAGGGGACTTCCCCGCCGCACAGTAAAGAATCTCGGTTTTATCGGCATTGAATTGTAGCGAGTTCTTTCTCAGCCACTGTGCCATGTCCTGCAGGCAAGCATGAAGGTCTTCCAGGGATGTCGACTGTTCTCCCTCTAAGGACAGAATAAGTTGGGTGTCATCCGCATAATTTACGATATTAACATTATGCACCCTTATAACGGCAATCAGAGGTCTCATATAGATGTTAAACAATATTGGGCTGATCGCGGATCCCTGGGGAACGCCATGCACAATGTTTTTAAATTCAGACTGATAGGGGGAAGGGCCACTGCTTGCCTCCTATACGATAGGTAGGACTGAAACCATTTCAGAGCCGTGCCTGCTATCCCCACTTCTTCAAGTCTGTTCAGGAGAACCTCATGGTTGACTGTGTCAAATGCGGCAGACAGGTCAAGCAGGATAAGTATCGCTGATTGACCTCTGTCTGCACGCATTCGAAGATCGTCCATCACAGTCACCAGGGCGGTCTCCGTTCCGTGTCCAGCACGGAAGCCAAATTGCACATCCTCTAGAATGTTATTAGTTTCCAAGTGCTTTGAAAGCATTCTGCTAACCAGTCGTTCTACAATCTTTGCTGGGTAAGGCAACAGGGAAATCGGCCTATAGTTTTTGGACTGGCTGGGTCAAGCGTTGCCTTTTTAAAAGAGGTGTCACCAGTGCCTGCTTCCAGCAAGCCGGCACTGATCCACTAGAGAGAGATTGGTTACAGATCTGGCGAAGTATAGGGAATAATTCTGTGCTTGAAGCAGGTGGTGGCAGTGGCGCGGCGTCTGTGGGGCCACAGGGGCGGTTGCCCCGGGCACAAAATGCTTAGGGGCATTCTTTGGGGCACAAATTTTTAAAAGAAAAGTGTAAGGATACTTGCCTTGCCCCGGGCACTGGCAATCCATGCTAATCCGTTGGGTGGGGGCACTTAAAAAAAATAAGTTGGGCAAGGAATGTTGGTGGAAGCAATGGCTGAGCGAGGAACGAGGAGGTGTGAGCAAAATGGAATATATGGGTGGGTATTTGGGGGGTAGCACACAATGGGGGGAGAAAAAAAAAAGGAATGCACTCATATAGAGTGCTAAAAGAAGGAGACAAAGTAGTTCTCTGAATGCAAGTAGTGGAAGGACGTCAAGTAAGAACACAATGAAGAAAACATGCTCCAGAGGTGGGATAAACAAAAATTAGTGGGAGAAGACATTGCGTAAGAAGCATGGCGAAGAGATAGACAAGAAAGTAATCCAATTAAGAACAAGGGGCTGCCCTAACTCCCACAATATGTTTATATTTGAATGTATTAGAGATAATGCGTCTTCAACAACAGACAGCGAGAGCTGTTTCTAAGCGAAACTTAATAAATGAAGGTGGAACTAAGCTTTGCTTATATTTTGCAATCAATAATCATAACCAATTTGCTTTCTGCACTTAGCATATGTAGCAGATCCATGAATAACTCATCATTCCGAACACCGTGGTAATCCTCCAGAAGAATAGGTCACATTACAACGCATGCGATACATCGCATGCCATTACAACGCAAGTCGTTACAACGACTTGCTGTAGGGGGCGCTGGATGTTGAAATAGTATAAATTACTATTCCAACTCCAGTCTGTGCAACAGTAGGGAGTGTGTTGGATTTTAAATCCAACACCTTCTGCCCCCTACAGCAAGTCGTTGTAATGGCTTGCGTTGTAATGATTTGCGATGTAACAACACGATCGTTGTAACGACTGCGTTGTAATGGCATGCGATGTATCGCATGCGATGTAAACAATGTTTTCCCTCCAGAAAGGACAAATATCCGGTAATCAGATTACTGGACTTTGCTCCTCATTATCCAGGTGCCAATGTTGGCGTAGAGTTGAAAAATGTCTTTTAATCATGTTATTCTGTTTCCCACCAAAATGAGCATGTCTGTGGAAATACCAGGAGGTGCCGTCATCTTGTGATGAGCCACCTTGGCAATTCGTGCTTTTTCCAGTAATTTGCTGAGATGCCCTCAGTAGCTGTTTTTTGGTTGGGAAACCTAGTAGAAATACAGCTGGAGCAATGTTTTCCACTGGTTATTCCACAAAATACCAGGCTTAAGTCCAAATGTATCTATATATAGACAACATGATCACCAATATTAGCATTTTTGGCACTATCATTTTCACCCTATGGGGTCTGCCTGCATCCTGCCCCAAATTAAACATGTCTGACATTTAATGCGAGTAGAGGCTATAATGCCAAGCGCAGTTCTTCTTGGTCACTGTGTGACCTTGTTTGTCAGCGTCACTGCTCTCCCCCACGCAGCTTCACCATTAAGGCTCTGCCCTTGAGACTGAGCCCCTTCCAGGTAGGTGGTCGAGGCCCTCCTCCACCCGAAGGCTCCTGCCTGTGCCTCATGCCAGGTGATCTAGTGGAAGAGAACCCTGCTCTTCTGCTATTCCACTCTGTCCTGTGTCCTTTGTGCCTCTTTCTCTGCCTCTTTCTCATTGCCTTTCTCTTTTTGCCTCTCTTTCATTTCCTTTTCTCTCTCTTTGCCTCTTTTTCATTGCCTTTTTCTCTTTTTGCCTCTTTCTCTGTGCCTCTCTCTTTTTGCCCCTTTTTCCTCTCACCCTCCTCACTCCCAGCTGATCGCCCTCCCCCTACTTAATGGCGGTCGCGCCGACAGCGAGCCAAAGGCAAGCACGTCTGCACCCATCCGCGACCCGACCGTGACCAGCACCAGGGACCCTGGTCGCCCAACCGCCCACCGCTACGACCCCAGCACCAACCGGACACAACAACGACTGTCAGCTCTCGGCGCCTAGCAGTACCCAAGGCACGATCTCCGCTGACACTGCCGCCGCACCATCATCCACCTCTTGATCCCAGCAGTAGCCCCCCCAGCCCACCAGACACTAGCACACACAAACCACTGAGCTGCATCCTCCTCATCGTACGCTCTCTGCAGAGACATGCCGTAGAAATCTGGGACCTCCTCAGCACTCACACGCCCAACGTCGTCTTCTTCACAGAGACCTGGACCAACGCCAGCTCTGCACCCGACATCGCAACCGCCATCCCCGACGGATACAAGATTCTCAGAAAAGACAGCCCCAACCGCCCTGGAGGAGGCCTCGCCATCGTCTACAAAAACTGCCTTCAATTGGCAACCACCGACTCGGGCGAGGCCTCACCCCCCATAGAGCACATCCGCTTCCAGATCCAGCCCAACCCCAGAACGATGCTCCGCAGAACACTCGCCTACTGACCACCTGGCCGTCGCACCCCTTTCACCAATGTCATCGCCGACCTAATCGCACCCCACGCCCTCGCCTCCACAGACTATATACTACTCAGAGACCTGAACTTCCACCTGGACAACCACAGCGATCCCAACACCACCACCCTCCTAGAGAACCTCACCAACATAGGGCTGAAGCAACTTGCATCCACCCCCACTCACACAGTGGGACACACACTTGACCCCATCTTTGCAGGAGGAAACAACATCTTCTTCAGCCACACCACAGAACTGCTCTGGACTGACCACCACTGGATCCATTTCTCCTTTACTAAACCCACCGCACACAAGCATGCGTGCCGCCTCCCAAGCAGAATCTGGAACAAATTCTCTGAAGAGCAGCTCACCTGCACTCCACCCCCAACTTCGACAGACGCCAACACAGTGGCAAGCAACCTCCACCAATGGATCACCAACTGCGCCAAAACACTAGCCACCCCACCAGAACTCCACGAGATGACACAACAAGAAATCTAACTGGTTCACCACGGCACTCCAAGAATCCAAGCACCACTGCCGACAACTGGAAAAGACATGGAGGAACAGCAAAACTCCAGAAGCACTCTCCACCTACAAAACAGCCACTATGGCACACCACCAACTCATCAAATCCACAAAGAAAAACTTCCTTCAAGACAGAATCCTCTCCAACGCCCACAACTCCAAGGAACTCTTCTCCAACATACAGGAATTTGTCAAACCCAACAGCGAAAAAACTGACGTCCCTCCCTCTCAAGACCTCTGCAACAGACTCAGCTCCTTTTTTCACCTCAAGATCAAGGCGCTCTGCGACAACTTCGATGACTAAGACCTCTCCACTGCCCCAACCCCCACCCCCAGCGCCGCCACCAAACAGACCCTTCTTACCTGTACCCCACTCACGATAGAAGACACCCTAAAGACTATGAAGAGCATCCATTCCGGAGCACCTTCAGACCCCTGCCCGCCTCACATCTTCCACAGGGCCGCCACTACCATCGCACCCGAGCTACTTCAAACCATCAACTGCTCCCTCAAGACTGCCACATTCCCCGACAACTGGAAGCGCACCAAAGTCAACCCACTCCTAAAGAAGCCCTCTGTAGACCCGACGGACCTCAAGAACTTCAGGCCCATCTCACTGCTCCCTTTCACAGCCAAGGTCATTCAAAAGGCCGTCAGCACCCAGCTGCACACTTCATCGAAACCAACAACATCCTAGACACCTCTCAATCCGTATTCCACTGCAACCACAGCACCAAGTCCGCCCTCCTCGCCGCCACAGACAACATTTGCGCCCTCCTCGACCAATGCCAAATGGCAGCCCTCATCCTCCTGGACATATCAGCAGCCTTCAACACCGTCTCCCACTGCACACTAGCCACCAGACTCCATGACGTTGGCATCCAAGGAAAGGCCCTAGACTGGCTACGATCATTCCTCACAGGCAGAACAGAGAGTATAAGACTCCCGCCCTTCCTCTCAGAACCGACAGAGATCAGAAGCGGAGTACCCCGAGGATCCTCCCTCAGCCCCACCCTCTTCAACATCTACATGGCCCCCTCGCAACCATTGTCAGAAACCAAGGGCTCAACATTGTCTCCTACACCGATGACACCCATCTCATCCTCTCCCTCACCAAGGAACCCATCACCAGGCACAATTTCCAAGAAGGGATGAAAGCCGTCGCAACCTGGATGAGGAACAGCTGCCTGAAACACAACTCAGAGAAAACAGAAGTCCTCATCCTCAGCTCCGCCCCCTCCACATGGGATGACACCTCATGGCCCCCTGCCCTTGGAACCCTTCCACCCCAACAGACCACGCACATAACCTCAGGATCATACTAGACTCATCACTTACCATGAATCGCCAGATCAACGCCGTCTCCTCCGCATGCTTCAACACCCTCCGCATACTACGCAAGACATTCAAGTGGATCCCCTTCCCCCCCCGACTCCAGGTAAACGGTCACCCCTGCACTCGTCACCTGCAAACTGGACTACAGCAATGCCCTCTATGTCGGAATCAACAAATAAATCCTCCACAAACTCCAGACCGTCCAGAACTCTGCAGCCAGACTAATCCTCGATATCCCACGGCACAACCACATCACCCAACACCTCCGTGACCTCCTCTGGCTCCCCGTCGAAAGAAGAACAACTTTCAAGCTGCTCACGCACACCTACAAGGCCCTTCACAACACCAGACCCCAATACCTCAACATCCGCATCTCCTTCCATGCCCCAAGAGAAACCTCCACTCAGCCGTCCTCTCCCTAGCTACCGACCCACACATCTACAGGACCAGAGCAGGTGGAATATCCTTCTCCTACCTTGCAGCCAAGACCTGGAACGATCTCCCCCTTCACCTCCGGCGAAGCCCGACACTGCACCAATTCAGGAAGGACCTCAAAACCTCGCTCTTCGAATTACCCCAACGGAGCTGCTCACACCCAGCGCCTTGAGACCCTAAAGGGTGAGTAGTGCGCCTTACAAAACCCTGATTGATTGAGTCCTGCTAATACTGCACATCTGCCATCCATTTACAGACTGCACTTTGCTGTACTCGTAACGTTTCTACTAGTTATTCCCCAGAGCTCCTGGCGAAGATCAAAATATGCCAGATTTGGGCATCACCGGATCAGCTTCCTACAGCATATTTTCTGGCAAGTTTGTCATGGGCTTACGCAGTTTGTCAGCATCTATCTTCTTTGTGTTGCTTACAACAGTATCTCATGTTCGTTCATTAAAATTAGAATAGGCTTTTGTGATTGGATGAATTGCAGAAAATGCAAGATTCAGCAGAATAATGCATTAGTTCAACTCTATGAACTATAATGATGACACTTACTTAGCTATTTGTATAGCCAGTCAGTAACCTCGTTCAGCGAGCAGCCTCGTGCACAGTAATCACCAGGAACATTTCAAATGTACCCCTAATCTGGGCATATTATAGAGTAATCTCTTTAGGGTGTAAACCTGAGCCAACAATAACACACTGCAAAGCTAGTCAGATTTCGACGCACGCAATGTGTGACCCCGAGTAGCCTCCTTCTGAGAAAGTCCATTCTCATCACAGGAACCCCGCTGCCAGCTGCTTGCATTTAACTGGAAACATCGGGTACCACTCGCCACAACAAAACACCAACGTGGCCTCATTAAAGGAATAGTCGTCATCATTCATCGCAGTACACATCTCTGATTAGGCGCGGTGATAGTAAAACCTTCTTGCTGAACTCATAAGGGCAGCAGGTATAACATTACAGCCCTAATGAAAACAATACCCCTGCCCGCTTTCTTACTGTAAGAGGAGCAGTGCATTGTAAAACCGAGTAGTTGAACCAGAGAAGAGTAAACATTTGTCACTCAGAACTACGAGTGGTCCAGTGGGACAAGGCCGATGTGCCACGGGGTTTGTTTTTCAATGAGGTCCCCACTGACCCATTGCAAATAGGATACTTTCCTTGAATTTTGTCCACTTGATGTTTCTGTTCCACTAAACCCCAAAAACGGATGCATTTATTTTGGCATCATATCTGCACGTTTCGCAGCTTCAATGGTCATTTTGTCAGGTTTTCGTAACCTTGGACTTCTGTGCAGACTTTGTTTTTGGCATGCTGACAGAAAAGGACACTTTATATAGAATGGTACTTAAAACTAGAAAAATCTTCTTTTTTGCTGGAAATCGCAGTATAAATCGACACTGAACTATCTGGAGACTACTGAATAAAATACTTTGCATTCGTAAATCTAGCGCAGCTGACTTACCAAGTGCAAAAAATGGATTCCAAACCGGAATCGGCATGATGAATACCTGTGCAAACATTGTGAACCCTTGCAGGTCGCATTGGAATGTGGGTGGATGAGGGGTGTTCATCTTCCCCACACAGCTTGCAATGGCATGCAAACACGCCTTGCAACTGTTTTTGCGCGGCCAAAGCATGGCATGTTTAGCAGGGGCAGCTGGTAACAGTTTGCAAAGTGTCTCCTTTAAATATGTGAAAGCATGCAGTGTGCAGGATGGAAAATTGGAAGAACAAACAGTGATTCCTTGGACCACTGCATGCTCAAAGAGGAGCAGCTCATGATAGGGAAAAGAGGTGGGCGGGGGTGGGAAGGTGTCGGGGGGTGTGGATGGGGGACGAGGGAGACAAACACAAAATATAACAAGTATTTGCAATACAATCGGTCTCGCCGTTGGGACCTTATGAGTATTTAGCGATGCAGCACATTATCACGCATTACTGCAACGCAGCTTCGCTCACATGTATTTTTAGCACAATGACATCCCCACGGGGAAATAGTCGGAACACCACGGCCTCAGCCACGCGTGTTCCGACATCGCAAGTGTAACCATGCTCGCCTTAACCACGCATATGCCTTAACCACACATATGCGTGGTTAAGGCATATGCGCTGTCTAGTTGCTGGCTGGCTGGCGGAAGCAGGAAGAGGAAGGATCGGGAGAGGATGGGATGCAATGCGGTGAGGTAAGTGGGGTTTTAGGGCTCAGGGCAGGGGACAGGAAAGGGGCAGTTTTTAGGTCGAGGGGACAGTTGGGCTGGGGCGGGGGAGATGGGGGAGGTTTTAGGGGTGGGGGCTGGTTTTAGGGATCAGGGAGGGGGCTGGGGTCAGAGTCGTTTTTGGGGCTAGAGGGTCACGTTTTAAGGTTCAGGATAGGGGGTCAGGTATTGGGTTGCGGCGGGTAGAATAGACTGCAGGAGGGCCACATTTTAGGGCTCAGGGCAGAGGGGCAGGATTGTGATCTTTACCACACATGTCCCTTTACCAATCATGTCTTTACCACGAAATTGCGTGGTAAAGGCATGCGTGGTAAAGACGCAGTCGTGGTTAAGACTGCGTGGTTCAGGCATGCGTTATTGGGGCATGCGTTGTTCCATCACACAACCCAGCCCCACGTGACGGTATTCACAACAACACAGGGAAGACCCATCGACTTCAGGTGATTATTATACATATTGTTATTTTTTTTTAATGACAGAAGCACAAGTAAAAGCAGTAAAGTAATTAATAATGGCATCAGCCACTAAACTGGAAGGCACCTTGATAAAATACTTGGGGGGATATTCTCAAGAACGTGTGATAATAACCGCAAAATTAGCTTAACGCAACTTTACACATCGCAGTCTATCGTGGGAAAATAACACTGTGTTAACGCAGTATTCTCAACCCGGCGGCACCATGCGATAGTCTCACGATAATGCGACAAATGCCCGCGTTAAAATTAACGCAACGCCAGAAAAATGTGAAACACGAACACCCAAAAAGTTGCGATGACCCAAATCGCGAAACAAAAATCAGCGATAACCAGCGACAGGCCTGCGATTCCCACGCGACATGCGGGAAAATGCACTATAAAAGCAGAGAAAAAAAAGACAAAAAAATGTAACTGCGTAGCACCATGGACGCACCCGGACTGAGTGCAGAGGACAACGCGAACCCCACAAGCCCCACAGACGACCAGCCAGGAACCCCGGGGCCGGGGAAGGGCAAGGAGAAGAGGAAGAGGAAGACGGGGTTCAGTCCGCAGGAAAACCGGATCAACGTCACGGAGGTGACAGAACACTACCAACAACTGTTTGTCACCTCCACTGTGTCATCGGCAACACAAACGGAAATATGGCAGCACATCGTGAACAACGTGAATGCAGTCGGAGTGTCGAGGAGGACAATGGAAAAGGTCAAGAGGCGCCGGAATGATGTGAAGGGCAAAACCAAGAAGAAACTCGATGCCAACATGAAAGCAGCAACGCAGATTGGAGGTGGGGGACCAGCGGCACACCAGGAGCTGGATGACATGGGGAAAATGGTGGCCACAGTCATCAGTCGGGATACGGTGCCAGGAGTCGGGGATCGGGACACTGCTCAACATGACCTGACACAACATCAACAGGGTGAGTACCGACCAGGGACTGGGGGGACGGGGGAAGATGGGCACAATGGCACACATGCACAATTAAGTAGAGCACACTGCACACCCACAATGACTCTGGATCATGTCCCTGATCCCCGTGCCACACTGCAGCACACATACAGAAACTCAGGGAATGTGTGTTGAAATGAATTTATTTGCACATGCTGCGCCTGTGGTCATTTTGTACTGTCTCATGATTGCTAAGGACTGTCACAATGTGACGTCCTCATGTGAAGAAATTGTCAATGATGTTGTTCCTACGGGCTATTCCTGCTGCAGCTGCAGTGGGGTGTGGTCCACCTGCCTCATCTTCCTCATCATCGTCCGGTGCATCTGGCACTTCTAACCATGGGGCATTGGTGCATACACATATGTTGTGCAACACACAACATGCAACGATCATCTTGCACACGATGCCTGGGCTGTACAGGAGCCTCCCACCTGTGATGTCCAGGCACCTGAAACGTGACTTCAACACGCCAAATGTGCGTTCCACGATGCCCCTGGTGCATTTGTGGGCCGCATTGTACTGCCTCTGGGCCTGTGTGTTCGTGGCTCGGAGGGTGTCATCATCCAAGGGCAGAGTGCATATCCTTGTTCACCTGTGACAGTGCAGAGAGACATGAGTCAATAGTTGGTTCTGCATGATGTGTTGGCAGGCTCACTAGTTGATTGGCGTGTGATATGTGTGTCATAGTGATTCCTGTGTGACATGTACAGCTTGTAGCAAATGAGCACCATCAATGTGTATTACGTAGCCTCACTGCTGCTCCTCCCTCCCCCCTAGCCTAATTACCTGTGTGCGCTGCGCGGTTGCACCACTTGCACTCCTACGGCACACCATTGTCATGCCTGTCTGCGCATGTCCACAAGCCTGACAACGACACTGTGATGTTGTGCATTGAAGGTGGGAGGCCACGTGTGTGTAGGCCTATGGTAAGGATAGGGCGGACACAGATGTAGAGTTCATGGCTGGCTGAACTCACGATGCGGTCGAGGCAAGACCTTTGGCATATGCTGCGGCAATGGCGATACACACACAACAGTTGGCATGTATGATCCCGGACCCCAAGCGGGCTTGCGCTCATTCATTTATCCCTTCGGCCGAGCCCGCACTCCGTGGGCATGTTACATTGCAACTTTGTCCATTGCGGGATGGGTGGCGCCGGCACTACAACAGAGACACACGCATTAGGTACTTCATTGGCAAGCCCAACACTTAACCACGCCCAGAGCCCCGGGATGATCATCCACACCCCTACGCTGGACTGTCGTACCACAGCCCACTCCGGCAACGCCTACAGGGGGGTACGACACAGCTACATGTCCCAGGTCCCACCCACTGCCTGAGGTGACATGGTTGCGTCCGCTGTACACAGCACAATACAATGTGGTAGGGCCCGGGGCCCTCATGCATACACAATGACCACACGGACACACTTAGATAGTTTGTGGAACTGGCTACGGGCACGTGCGCCCGGCCCATTTTATTGACAGGGTCACATGTCCAGTGACGCCTGTGCTGGATGGGTGTGGGGTGAGTGTGAGCCAGCCCTCAAGGAGTGGTTGGTGCTGGCAACAACTACAACAGTGATCAGACAATCAGAAGTTCACAGTTCAAACAGCAAGGGTCCATGACTTGAGCTGCACGGAGTTAGTGTCCCCAGATGCACAGCGGCCGGCACATGGAACACCGCCACAGGACGGTGACTACCGGTGCACTGAGGTAGGGCCACGAGAGCTGAGCGGATCCTCGTCGATGTCCAAGGTGAATGTCGCGGAGGGTTTTGGGGGACAGAGGAAGGTGATCTACCAGGGCATGATACAGAGGGCAGTACCAAGCAGACACAGGCAATATGGAGGAGATGAATGCTACAGACTCATTTTTGACACCAAGTAAGTATCAGCTACATGATGATGAAGACAACCCCCAGGCCATAGACTCAGACGCCACCAGAGTGTCCATGGATTTCGGGGCACATAGTTGGTGGCACCACATCGAAGGGAGTACGGTGATATAAAATCTGCCATAAACGTATGTACTCTGCCATTGTATAATCAAGACTCAGTTCCAAATGTGTGACCTACTGGACCGCAGTGTAGGCCGGAGGCAGCGGTGGAGTACGTCAATGAGAAAGGAGTACTGGGGACCTGTGTCGTGGAGGCCGTGCTGGTCTGAGGAGGCTGCCATGATCGCGGGCCTCGGGCTTGGAGCTTGCACCGGCACGTGGTGGGCCCTCTTTGACACAGGCCGGTGTCTGCAGGTAAGCAGTGAGGCCTGGGTGCGCTGGGGCGGGCAGGCGCACAGGATCGCAGGCACCGCCGCTCACGGCGTCGGCCTCGTGGCGGGGTGAGAGGCGCCGCCCTGGCTGACACTTTTGCCATTCCGGAAGAGAACCATGCCCAGAGTAACGGGCTTTTTATTTACACCCCTACGCTGGCCTGGCGTACGCCGGGCCAGCCCACTACGCTCACGCTTACAGGGGGTGACGTAACAAGCTACATTTCCGCATTCTTCCCCACTGGCTGCGGTAACATTGTTGCGTCCACTGTCCAGTACACTGCAGACACCAGCAGTGTATGTCGACATGGAAATGTCTGTGGTCTGCATACTCAAGTCTGTCCAGCACATCCACGCCACACTTGGCGTTGTGTACATTCACATTCATGGGTCACTTGCCTCCTTCGCACATGCCTGGTTCCCACCTCTCCCCACATTCTGCTATTGTGTGGCTGAGGTGCCATGCGGTTGATGGCTTGTGTACATGGCTAGCCCAGGTTGCCACAGTAAGTTGTGTTGTCGTGTCTGGCATGTGGGGATGTTGGTTGTCATGTTGTATGTGATTTTGTGACGTGTGCATTCCCAGAGTTCTGAGTTGTATGTTGGTGGAGTTGAGGTGTGTGGTGTGTTCAGTTGTTACTTACCGACGAGCAGTTCATTTCCATAGGTGCCATCCTGAAAGCGCTGGTTGATGATGGACTGTCGGAAGATGAAGGAATCATGCACACTGCCTGGGTAGTTGGCGACGACATTGGTGAAGAGTCCCCAGTGGTCCACTATTGCCTGCACATTGATGGAATGCGTGTGTTTCCTGTTGCGGTAATTGTGTGCAGTGGCGGCAGGGGGCACGAGGAGTACATGTGTGCAGTCGATTGCCCCCAACACGTGCGGGAAGCCAGCTATGGCGTAGAAGCCTTGCTTGATCTCCAGCTGTTCCTGCGCAGTGTGTGGGAAGAAAAGTTGCTGGGGTACCAAGCTGATGATGGCATCCAAGACAGGTGTGAGGAACTTTGACAGGGCTGGCTGTGAGACTCCGCCGACTTTGGCAGTTGTTGGTTGGAAGGTCCCAGAGGCCAACAGGTGCAGTACGGCCAGCAGCTTTGTCTGCGGAGGGATGTTGGTTCTCCGCTGTGTTGGTACCGTCAGCCCGTGGGCAATGAGGCTCAGGATGCGGAGGATGGTTGTCCTTTTGAGCCTGTAGTGGGCTATGACTTCCTCTGGCGTTAAGTCTCCGAGGCTGTTGCGTTTTTGGAAGGTCCGGTGTCTTTGTCTGCGCTGCCTCTGTGGTAGTCCGGGGGGGATCCTGGGGGGGTGGGGGTCCTGGCGGTGGTGGGTGTTGTGGCCCTCTTGGGGCTCCAAGCTGCATGATCAGTAGCTCCATGGCATCTGTTGTTCTTCTGGTGTGGCTGTGGGCTGGGCTCCCTTTTATGGTGCAGGTTGTCGTCCGACTTAGCACCAGGTAGGAGCAGGTGTTAAATCCATGCTGCTAACGCGCCTTATCGCATGTTTTTGAATCTTATCGCCGATCTGGCTGGTCGTTGAGAATGTTGCGGAGTGGTATTTTCGCGGGTTTTTGCAAGGGAACGCCTACTCTGCATATCATTAGCGTTAGTTGCCGGTGTCATCCGTGGCAATGTTTTTTGCGGCTGCTATCGCGGGTAAACTGGTGATGACGGCTGTTAGCACCTGCTTGTGAATGGTGCGATGGATTTATCGCCACTTTGGCTGCGATAAAGTGCCGCTAACTCGGCGATGTGTCCTTGAGAATATGCCCCTTGGTATAATCACAGGCCTGCACTATGGGAGGCGGGAAAAAATTACTGGGTAAGATGACTCAGCAAGTTACACAAATATAGAAGTAGCCAATAAGCTATTAATAAGCACCGCAACTGATACATTCAATAGTTTTTGCTGCTTAACCTCATAAGAATGAGAGTCCCAGTCAACAGTGCTAATAAGGAAGATTTAAGCACTTATCACTTAAAAAAAGATAGAAGCAACCAAAAAAGGTTATACCAAAAGACTGGACATGCACACACACTCAACAGTAAAACTAAAATAACAAACTTTTTTAGAACGCTTCATTAAACGTGTATGTGCTCTAGGAAATTAAATAAATAGATTTCAAAAGCTAACAGACACGTTTACCAAAATGTAATAAAAAACTATTGCTTTACAGTAATTATGAACAATGTGTGTACATTACAAATATGTTATGTTTAGTATGGGCAGTGCGGGGCAATTCACAGTAATAAGCGGGCAGTAAGATAGCTCAGCGAGTTACACAAATACAAAAGCATGCAAGAAAGTTTAAATTAGTTGGGTGGCGTAGTAATGTAATGCTTTTTGCTGCTTAACATTCAAAGAATAAAAGTGCAACATAGAAATGCTAATAACAAATGTGTAAAAATACGAATAATTTCTCGTGGCAGTGAGAAGTAAGCCTACGAGCTGGTAGGGCTGGGGCATAGACCGCAAAACAAAACTTCACAAAGTTGATAAAGTTTGAAATTCTATGCCCGGGGAGGCAAAAAGGAAACCGAAACGGAACTTAAAGCAAAGCAACTGCATGAAGGATTTGTCATCAGCACCCAAGCAAGTACATAAAGGAGTAAAGTGTGTTACTTTCCGACAAGGTATTTATCAAAAGCACAATAAAAAAACATCGGATGGAAATGTATTTTTAAAAAAGAATTAATTTGAGTTTTGTCTGACGTTCTGATTGTGTGAAGGTCAGTAACACTGCAGCCTCTCAAAATTTCTAAGTACATCAACCTTTGCAAAACTTTACCGGAGCGTAAAGCTTGCCGGCCAAAACAATTTTGTGGTATATTTCACCAGCAAACATTTTTGGGTACACTTTTCATGCAAAAAGATATTTCTTCAGTGTCTGACTAGAAAAAAACATGCTTTTTGTGGTGCTTTAAAAATTCTCTGTTTTTTAACTGCACGCCCTAGACTGAACTTGACAAGCATGAGTGAAGGAACCGAGGGAAACTCGAACAGACCCCAAATTGTCTTTGCGATTATAAGAATGTAAAAACAACCACCATCCACCACAATTCTGACCCTGCATGCAGAAAGAACGCGAAGAACGTTAGGTCGACTATGGGATGAATGGATAGATTGAATGAAAGTAGATGGATCGCTGAGTTGAAGGATGGGTCACTCCTGGGTTGACTGATAGGCGAATGCATTGATAGGTGGGTGAGTAGATGAATCAAAGAATGTATGAGTGCGTGGGGGCGTGGATGGGCGAGCTGTTGGATTAATAGTGTATATGAAAATGTGTAAATGGATCAGTAAATGCATGTGTGAATGGGTGGATGAGTCGGTAGGTGGATGAATGGATGGATGAGTAACAGTGGCGTAACGAAAGTTGAAGGGGCCCCCCTGCAAGGCACACAGTGGGGCCCCCGCTCTGGATTTAATCTGGAGCTCTCAGGCTTGAGTACAGTGCTGAGGGGGCCCCCTGGAGCTCGCCCCCCACCCACCGCGGGGTGTGCGAGTCCTGTGTTACGCCCCTGATGAGTAAGTGATGAGTAAGTTTGCCATGGTTGTGCAACTGAACTGATTATGCATTTTTGGGGCTGTTTATGAGCCTGTTTATGGTCTGATTTCCCGGGTTTTGCTGTTCGTTTCTCTTTTCAAATATAGCCTACAGCAAGCACAAATGCATTCTTTCTCTCATGTGTTCTGAGAACTTCTGACAGCCCCCAAGTTTACCGTATCAGTGCCTGTGATTCAAATGGCATATCTGTAGGTCAGAGTGCACACCCTGGAAAACCAGCTACACAGAGTCCGGCCTCACCGTCGCGATTTCAAATGCACCACCTTCACGCACAACTCCGAATGTCCCACAATGTGGACTGTGCTGGAAACGACATTGTGGTACCTTGAGAGTGCACATTCTGCTTCAGAGAGCCAGCAGCACAGCGTGTTACTTAAAGCGCTCCATTCCAAAGAACGCCTTGCTACAGCATGCAGCGATATGGCGCTTCAGATATAAGTAAATAAGGAAGTATGAGGCCACTAAAAAGAAACATGCAGGAAGCCCAGTGTGGTATTTGTTTTTTAACATAAGCAGAAATGTGCCATGTATTCCTTTTAAAACCTTAAACAAAGCCACACATAAAGCAACAAAATGTACACATAAAACAACAAATATAAGTAAATAAAGAAGCACGAGGCCCCTGAAAACAAACAAATGCAAAAAACCCTGGTGTGTTTTTTTTAAAACATAAGCATAATTGCAGGCGGTCGTGATAACTTAAACAGGGTGTATCTCAGTGTAAATAAAGGAAATGGATAGCTGCCAAGGTTTCAGATTGCCATGTGTGACATCTTCAAAATTTGGGTCTCATTATGAGTGACATTTCAGCAACTATGAGTGACACATTCTCACGAGCAAAACAAGCAATGAAGAGAGGGAAATATAGAAATATTAGAAATTACACGCATTTGAGCAATGATAAACCCAAAAAGATTTTAACTGCTGTAAAGCACCAGTAATGGAAGGGCACGAACACGCACTTGTGTGTCGAGGTCAGGAGGTCGAAGACAGGCATCGGTCTTCCTGTAATTTAACTCAGCCAGCGCTGAGCTGCAGCAGCAATTACTTGTCGAGAAAGTTGCCAGAATGTTAAAATAAACTATTTAATAGGCATATAGAAATAGAGAAGCGGTACCAGTGTTTCTAACGCTACTGAGGGCCCCCAAAATGGATCTTCTCAGCTGACTTAACTGACCAGTTCAGAGTTCCACCAAACTGTTCCTTTCTTTTGCCACTTACAAAGCGAGCACAACCCCAATGTAGATTCGTGACTACTTCGGCCTTTCGAGGAACTACATGGCATGTATTTTTCAGTGTAGACAGCTAAGCAAGTAGTGCGTCTACTCACTATGGTACAAGCTGCAAAGAAATCTGCCATCTTCAAGTCAGGCTGGCAACGTCACCGATTCACTTATCATATTGTTTACATACGCTGTTGCAACAATGTGATGGAAAAATGATGCATTTTAACCTATAAGCTGAAAAACTTGGCTGTGTCTACCTGGTTACGGGCGATAACATCCTATGTGAACTTCGAATTTTCGAGGTATGCCCAGCGTACGTCATCTTCGTGTGAATTGTTTTCAGCCCAGTTATGGTTGACAGCACTAAAATCTCACGCTGCCCAGTGAGGATTTACATTGACATTGCCACGGTGTCCGCCGTAAGCAGATGTCTGGGCTGTATTCCTTTCTGACATTTGACTTCTATTGGGTGGGTGGGGGTGCAAATTACAGCTTTCCGAACTCTGCCTGTATGTGACAGACACTCCGTTTTCTCCCCCCCTTTTGTGTTTCGTACGGCTGGACAGGGGGTCGTGTGTGGCCCTGCAGCCGGCTCTTTATAAAGTGATTGCAGGTAGCTGCGACAGGTGCATCTGGATATACGCTGGGTGAGGGGCAACTAAGGCAGCGCTGGAGTGAAGCAAAGTGGCGTTAAGTATCCACACCCTGTGGGTAAACCTCCCCTTCAACTAAAAAAATATGCCTGAACCTCAGCATGGGCGGCCCGGCCCGGCCGTTACGAGCAGCAACACTACCGCGAGCTGAGCGCTATGACTGCGCCAGCGCCGCCCGCAAACCAGTACCTCCCCGCGCATTGGAAGCAGGACATGACGAGCCCCGCACAGCACCACAGGCAGCCAACTGACTGCCTGGCCTGCCCCGTTGTCTCATTGGGCACTACCTCATAAGGTCTGGCAGCAGGCTCTCTGACTCAGAGCCGCGCGGCGCCACAGGAGTCGAGATACATTGTAGCACAGCACGGAGCCTGCTAGCAACCCATAGCTCAGGTGCGAGGCCCCAAGCCTGCAGGAATCAATCAATCAATCAGGGGTTTGTTAAAGCGCGACTACTCACCCGTAAGGGTCTCAAGGCGCTAGGGGGGTGCAGGTTCCATCCATCAAGGAGGGGGTCTGTCGAAGAGCCAGGTTTTGAGGTTTCTTGCGAAGATGGGGAGCGATGTTGTCTGTCTGAGGTGGAGCGGAAGGGCGTTCCATGCTTTGGCCGCGAGGAAGGAGAAGGAGCGGCCTCCCGATCTGGTCTTTCTGGTGCGGGGGACCACGGCGTAGGAGAGCTGGGCTGATCGTAGGGTCCTTTGGGGTGCGTGGAATTTGAGTCGGCTGTTCAGGTATGCTGGTCCGGTGCCGTGAAGGGCCTTGTGTGCGTGGGTGAGCATCTTGAAGGTGATTCTCGCCTCGACAGGGAGCCAGTGGAGTGTGCGCAGGTGCTGGGAGATGTGGCAGTGTTTTGGCAGGTCGAGGACCAGTCTTGCGGCGGCGTTCTGGATGTTCTGTAGCTTGCGGGTGAGGTTTTTGTTTATTCCGGCGTAGAGTGCGTTGCCGTAGTCGAGTCTGCTGGTGACCAGGGCGTGAGTGACGGTCTTTCGGTGTTCGAGGGGATCCATTTGAAGGTCTTACGAAGGAGGCGGAGGGTGTGGAAGCAGGAAGACGAGACAGAGTTGATCTGGCGGTCCATTTTGAGCTCGGAGTCCAGGATGATTCCCAGGTTGCGTGCGTGGTCCGTGGGGGTTGGCGGGTTTCCGAGGGCGGGGGGCCACCAGGTGTCGCTCCAGGCATCGGGGTTTGGGCCCATGATGAGTACTTCTGTTTTGTTGGTGTTTAGTTGTAGGCAGCTGTTTTTCATCCATTTGGCGACGGCTTCCATGCCTTCTCGAAAGTTGCGTCTGGCGGTGTTGGGCTCGTTGGATAGGGAGAGGATGAGCTGGGTGTCGTCTGCGTATGACATGATGTTGAGTCCGTAGGTTCTGACGATGGGGGCGAGTGGAGCCATGTAGACGTTGAAGAGCGTCGGGCTGAGGGAGGAGCCCTGGGGGACTCCGCAGGTGGTAGGTGTGGGGTCCGAGAGGAAAGGGGGAGTCTGACCCGCTGCGTCCTGCCGGAGAGGAAGGAGCGGATCCAGTCGAGGGCCTTGTCCTGGATTCCTGCGTCGTAGAGTCTGCGTATTAGGGTGCAGTGGGAGACTGTGTCGAACGCCGCTGATAGGTCGAGGAGGATGGGGGCTACTGTTTCTCCTTTGTCCAGTAGGGTGCGGATGTCGTCTGTTGCGGCGAGGAGGGCGGTTTCCGTACTGTGGTTTTTTCTGAAGCCGGATTGGGAGGAGTCGAGGATGTTGTGTTCTTCAATGAATGTGGCGAGTTGGCTGTTGATGGCTTTCTCGATGACTTTCGCAAGGAACGGGAGCAGGGAGATGGGTCTGTAGTTTTGAGGTCGGTGGGGTCCGCTGAGGGTTTCTTTAGGAGGGGTTGACCTCGGCGTGTTTCCAGTCGTCGGGGAACGCAGGCGGTCGCCAGGGAGCGGTTGATGGTGTGGCGGAGCATGGGTGCGATTGTGTCGGCGGCTCTGTTGAAGATGTGGTGGGGGCAGGGGTCCGTGGGGGCCCCTGAGTGGATTGACTTCATTGTCTTCAGTGTGTCTTCCGTGGTGAGGGCTGTCCAGTCGTCAATCGCTGGTTTCCGGGTGTCGGGGGTGGTTGGTGAGGGTTCAGTGTGTTGGTTGTCTTCGTCGAAGTTGTCGTAGATGCTCTTGATTTTGTGGTGGAAAAAGGTGCTGAGTTTGTCGCAGAGGTCTTGTGAGGGAGGGATGTCGGTAGACTCGCTAGTGGGTTGGGCAAACTCCTTGATGATGCTGAAGAGTTCCTTGCTGTTGTGCGCGTGGGTGGAGATTCTGTCTTCAATTGCTTTTTCCTCGTTTCTCTGATGAGTTGATGGTGGGCGTTGGTGGCGGCTCTGAAGTTGTCGTGGGTTTCTGTGGATTTGGTGTTCCTCCAGGCCTTTTGAGGCGGCGGCATGTGCTTCTGGACTCTCGAAGTTCGGTGGTAAACCATCTGGCTTTCTTGGCGCGGGTATTGTTGTTTTTCTTGAGGGGGGCTATGGTGTTGGTGCTGTCCGTGATCCATCTATGCAGGGTTCGGGCTTCGGTGTTGGGGTCGTCATTTTCCGTGATGGTTGGGGTGGAGTTGTTGAGTGAGGAGGTGAGCTGGTCATCGGTGATTTTGGTCCAGTTTCTTCGTGGAAGCAGGTGCTGGTGTCTGTGGATGGTGGGTGTTCTGAAGGTGAAGTGGACGCAACGATGGTCGGTCCATGGGAGTTCGGTGGTGTGGCTGAAGGTAATGGAGTTTCCTGTAGTGAAGAGGGGGTCGAGGGTGTGTCCTGCTGAGTGCGTGGGCTCGGTCACGATCTGGCGCAGTCCAATGTTGTGGAGGTTGTCCAGGAGGGATGTGGTGTTGGGGTCCAGTTGGTTGTCGAGGTGGAAGTTGAGGTCTCCCAGTTGGTGGATGCGATGGCCTGCGGGGAGATAATGTCCGTGATGGAGTTGGCGAAGGGTCCGCGGGGTCCAGGGGGTCGGTAGATGAGCGTTCCTCGGAGGGTGGCGGTGGGGCTGGCCAGTATCTTGAAGTGAAGGTGTTCCATCAGTTCTGTGGGCTCGTCAGGGAGTGTGCTCAGGCGGTGGCTGGATTTGTGGACGATGGCGATTCCTCCTCCTGGGCGGGTGGGGCGGTCCTTCCTGGAGATCTTGTATCCTTGGGGGATGGCGAAGGCGATGTCCGGTCCCGAGGTGGTGTTGGTCCAGGTTTCGGTGAAGAACGCTACGTCCGGGGTGGTGCTGTCGAGGAGGTCCCAGATTTCTGTGGCGTGTTTGTGGAGGGATCGGACGTTGAGGAGGATGCATTGCAGGGTCTTCGGTTCGGTTGTGTTCTTGTGGGCGGGTTGTGCTGGATCCGTGTTCTTGGCGGTGCTGCAGGTGTGCCGGCAGCGGTGACAGCTGAAGGGTCCGTTGGAGTCGGCTGGTGATGCTAGCTTGCAGTTGTTGTTGCGGCCTGGGTTGAGTGCGTGAAGTGCTGCTGGGTCGTAGTGTTGGCGGGGCGGAGGTCCAGGGTTCCTAGCGCTGGTCGCGGTCGGGTCGCGGACGGGCGCAGACAGGCTTGCCTTTGACGCGCCTTGGCGCGCTAGCGCGCGACCGCGCAGTGGTCGCCATTAAGTAGGGGTCGGGGAGGGCTGGACAGCTGGGAGGCGGGAGCGGGGAGGGAGCTGGATTGGCCGGTCGCGCTGGGGGAGGGGCCGCGGGGGCAACAGCGGCGGGGAAAGGTAAAGGGAGGAAATAAGGGATAAAGAAAAAGGGAAACTAGGCAGAAATAAGGCACAAAAGAGCAGAGATGCAGAAAGGTGAAAGATAAAAGAGGGTAGAAAAAGCAGTGAAAACTAGTGAAAGGGCAGAGCGAGAGGAAGGGAAAATGAGCAGAAATAAGGCACAAAAGAGCAGAGATGCAGAAAAGTGCAGAAAGGTGAAAGATAAAAAAGGGTAGAAAAACGATTGAAAGAGCAGAGTTAGAGGAAGGAGACAGAGGTCCACTGGACCACCAGGGATGAGGCGCAGGGAAACCTGCGGGTGGAGGAGGGCCTCGATCACCAACACTCGAGAGTGCAGGGGCAGGGGCAGGCCTCACTTAATGGTGGAGCTGCGAGGGTGGGAGAGCACTTTCACTGACAATGAGTCAGTGGTCTTGCTCGCCTGTCCCCGCAGTGGTCGCCATTAAGTAGGGGTCGGGGAGGGCTGGACAGCTGGGAGGCGGGAGCGGGGAGGGGAGCTGGATTGGCCGGTCGCGCTGGGGGGAGGGGCCGCGGGGGCAGCAGCGGCGGGGAAAGGTAAAGGGAGGAAATAAGGGATAAAGAAAAAGGGAAAATAGGCAGAAATAAGGCACAAAAGAGCAGAGATGCAGAAAGGTGAAAGATAAAAGAGGGTAGAAAAATGAGTGAAAACTAGTGAAAGGGCAGAGCGAGAGGAAGGGAAAATGAGCAGAAATAAGGCACAAAAGAGCAGAGATGCAGAAAAGTGCAGAAAGGTGAAAGATAAAAGAGGGTAGAAAAACGAGTGAAAACAAGTGAAAGGGCAGAGCGAGAGGAAGGGAAAATGAGCAGAAATAAGGCACAAAAGAGCAGAGATGCAGAAAAGTGCAGAAAGGTGAAAGATAAAAAAGGGTAGAAAAACGATTGAAAGAGCAGAGTTAGAGGAAGGAGACAGAGGTCCACTGGACCACCAGGGATGAGGCACAGGGAAACCTGCGGGTGGAGGAGGGCCTCGATCACCAACACTCGAGAGTGCAGGGGCAGGGGCAGGCCTCACTTAATGGTGGAGCTGCGAGGGTGGGAGAGCAATTTCACTGACAATGAGTCAGTGGTCTTGCTCGCCTGTCCCCGCAGTGGTCGCCATTAAGTAGGGGTCGAGGAGGGCTGGACAGCTGGGAGGCGGGAGCGGGAGGGGAGCTGGATTGGCCGATCGCGCTGGGGGAGGGGCCGCGGGGGCAGCAGCGGCGGGGAAAGGTAAAGGGAGGAAATAAGGGATAAAGAAAAAAGGGAAAATAGGCAGAAATAAGGCACAAAAGAGCAGAGATGCAGAAAGGTGAAAGATAAAAGAGGGTAGAAAAACGAGTGAAAACTAGTGAAAGGGCAGAGCGAGAGGAAGGGAAAATGAGCAGAAATAAGGCACAAAAGAGCAGAGATGCAGAAAAGTGCAGAAAGGTGAAAGGTAAAAGAGGGTAGAAAAACGAGTGAAAACAAGTGAAAGGGCAGAGCGAGAGGAAGGGAAAATGAGCAGAAATAAGGCACAAAGAGCAGAGATGCAGAAAAGTGCAGAAAGGTGAAAGATAAAAAGGGTAGAAAAACGATTGAAAGAGCAGAGTTAGAGGAAGGAGACAGAGGTCCACTGGACCACCAGGGATGAGGCGCAGGGAAACCTGCGGGTGGAGGAGGGCCTCGATCACCAACACTCGAGAGTGCAGGGGCAGGGGCAGGGGCAGGCCTCACTTAATGGTGGAGCTGCGAGGGTGGGAGAGCAATTTCACTGACAATGAGTCAGTGGTCTTGCTCGCCTGTCCCCGCAGTGGTCGCCATTAAGTAGGAGTCGGGAGGGCTGGACAGCTGGGAGGCGGGAGCGGGGAGGGGAGTTGGATTGGCCGGTCGCGCTGGGGGGAGGGGCCGCGGGGGCAGCAGCGGCGGGAAAGGTAAAGGGAGGAAATAAGGGATAAAGAAAAAAGGGAAAATAGGCAGAAATAAGGCACAAAAGAGCAGAGATGCAGAAAGGTGAAAGATAAAAGAGGGTAGAAAAACGAGTGAAAACTAGTGAAAGGGCAGAGCGAGAGGAAGGGAAAATGAGCAGAAATAAGGCACAAAAGAGCAGAGATGCAGAAAAGTGCAGAAAGGTGAAAGATAAAAGAGGGTAGAAAAACGAGTGAAAACAAGTGAAAGGGCAGAGCGAGAGGAAGGGAAAATGAGCAGAAATAAGGCACAAAGAGCAGAGATGCAGAAAAGTGCAGAAAAGTGAAAGATAAAAAAAGGGTAGAAAAACGATTGAAAGAGCAGAGTTAGAGGAAGGAGACAGAGGTCCACTGGACCACCAGGGATGAGGCACAGGGAAACCTGCGGGTGGAGGAGGGCCTCGATCACCAACACTCGAGAGTGCAGGGGCAGGGGCAGTGGCAGGCCTCACTTAATGGTGGAGCTGCGAGGGTGGGAGAGCAATTTCACTGACAATGAGTCAGTGGTCTTGCTCGCCTGTCCCCGCAGTGGTCGCCATTAAGTAGGAGTCGAGGAGGGCTGGACAGCTGGGAGGCGGGAGCGGGGAGGAGCTGGATTGGCCGGTCGCGCTGGGGGAGGGGCCGCGGGGGCAGCAGTGGCGGGGAAAGGTAAAGGGAGGAAATAAGGGATAAAGAAAAAAGGGAAAATAGGCAGAAATAAGGCACAAAAGAGCAGAGATGCAGAAAGGTGAAAGATAAAAGAGGGTAGAAAAACGAGTGAAAACTAGTGAAAGGGCAGAGCGAGAGGAAGGGAAAATGAGCAGAAATAAGGCACAAAAGAGCAGAGATGCAGAAAAGTGCAGAAAGGTGAAAGATAAAAAAGGGTAGAAAAACGATTGAAAGAGCAGAGTTAGAGGAAGGAGACAGAGGTCCACTGGACCACCAGGGATGAGGCGCAGGGAAACCTGCGGGTGGAGGAGGGCCTCGATCACCAACACTCGAGTGTGCAGGGGCAGGGGCAGGCCTCACTTAATGGTGGAGCTGCGAGGGTGGGAGAGCAATTTCACTGACAGCGCGCGTAGGCCAGTGCGACGCGCTGCCAGCTGCCACATACTCCACAGGGCAGCGCTTCAGCAGACACACATAAATGTGGAATGCATCATATGTGTGACAATGCATTTCAGTGCGTTGATGCGGAGCACCACACTGAAATGCGTTAGTCTAACGCCTGATGCGTGGTACTTGGCAGGACTGTTGGGGTGAATAGCATCCGTTAACAAGGGTTAAATATTTATGGCATTGCAGGGGAGGAGCGGGTGGGGCAGGCGCTGTGCATCTGAAGTGGAGTTGATATGCGTTGGCGAAGAGTGCTGCTGGTGTGTTTGCCGGGGAGCGGGGGTGGCAATGTGGTTATGGCAGCGTTTGCCTTGTGGCATGTTTCAGGGTATCAAGGGATGCAGTGGCTGTGTGGTGCCTGCTCCTGGAAAGGTGGGGCTGGGTGGGGGTTTGCTGTGCCAAGGCAGCTGCTGTAAGAGGTATGGGCGTGGTGCCATGAAGCGTAGGGGGTCATGTTTGGCACCAAGATGTTCTGGAGATGCATGGCAGCAAGCCTGGAGTGTGAGTGCCATGGTGGGACATGACCGGTGTGATGGTAAAGAGCGCGTATGTGCTCCGATGGACCTTGGCAGCATTTTTGCATTGGAACCGCTGGCAGTAATAATGCACCAGACTGCACGTATGGGCTGCGTGCGCATCTCTGCTCGAATCCACGGCAATTCTCCATGGGAGTGGACTTCTCAGAAAAGATGGGACAAGCACCCACTATTAGCCATTTGCAGGCTACGATTTTTAATAGACACACACAAAAGCCAATCCAAAGCATGGGAGGAGTCAGACCCCACAAAATACAGACAGCAGATTGCCTAACTGCGCAAGCGCTGTCTAGTCTCGACCTAAAAAAGAACTTACCTGCCGCCCTCCAGCTTCGTGTCGCGCTGTCCTGCTCCTCTCCTCTTCCCTGCAGGCAAAGGTTCCCAGACTGCCCTGTGGTCAATCCTGAAGGTGCTCTCATGCATGAGAGCAGCTTTGGTGTGGCCGGAGCGCTAATGATTGGCGCTCCAGGACAGACTGGGAGCCTGTGCCTGCTCTCTCCAACCCCAGCAATACAGCTGCGGTTGTTGAGAGCTTCACTGCACATGTGGATTTGTCTGGCCAGAGACGGCCGGCCAAACCCACATGCGCATTGAAGGCAGTGCTCAACACTCCCCCTCAGTACCTGTCATCACCCTGGGCCGGCCCTCAAGACTCGGCACAATAAAAATAAAATGACAATAAAAGGGGTTTAAACTCATTTTATTATTGTTTTATTTTTCATGTTTTTAAGTGTGCTGGCAGGGGCCACTGGCTCAATAGTACTGTTCCATTTTTCGTGGCATTGTAACCATGCCTGCAGATTTAGATTGTGAATGCTGGTATGGAGGTCTGCTGTCACAGGAAGACTTCTGCCCAGGATTCACAGTTGACCTCAATGAGTTCCAAGTGGATTCCCCACGGTCAATAATAGCCAGGCAGGCTGTTTAACCTCATTGTGAACAGTTGTCTTGCAATGTGAGGGATCTAAGAATTCCTCACGTGTCAAAGTCTGCGTCTGGCTGCAGCACAATGCAATGATTGCGCAGTGACTTGACTTTCTTCTGCATCAAGCACCACATTTGATAACTTCACTTTGAGTGATATAGTAATTCAAAACAGATCTTTCCTTCCGATACCCCTCTCCTCGAAACCCACTTTGAGTTCCCTAACACATAGGTCCTGATTACCAGTTAGGAGGTAACGTAAGGCGATTCCTGGAATTACTGTTTCTGACGAGTATCTCTGCACATGTTTGCCCCTTTTAGCAGATAAATCCCTCAGAATGAGGAATACGTATGTGGACATGAAATTACTGTGCAGTATTCCACAAGGTAGTCCCGGTTATGAGAGTTTTAATGCACACATTTACCACCAGCTGTGAGCAGCAGGTGATACATATGTGGGGGCTTCTATCTGGCTTTTTCTGGGGTAGAGAAGGGCCAGGAAGAGTAATGGAGGGAAAGAGAAGATAAGTTCCGGCGGGATATCATTGAACGCCCCCCCTTGCCAGTGAAAAAAGTCAGGGTAGAGCAGAGGCAGGGCACGGCTGCTGTAACAGTAAAGAGGACATATTTACAAGCCCCTATTGCCACCACAACGTCACTACTTTCAGTGACGTTGTAATGGCGATAGGGGCCTCGCCTTATTTACAAGACAGTGTTGAGCCACTTAACGTGGCCTTGTGAATAAGGAACCCTTAAACATTATATTTAGCATGAAAGTGGAGGGTAATGGTGTAAGAAAGTGGCTCTGTATATACTGTTCCCAAATAGGTACAGTGTGCACAGAGTCCACAGTCCCCAGTGGCTTGGCAGAGGCTAAAGTTAGATATAACCTTACTCTGTAAAGTGGTAGCTTGGTCGAGCAGTAAGGCAGTATCAGAGGACAGTGTAAAGCATTTGTTGTACCCACTCAATCAGCAAATGAAGTCACACACTCAAGAACTGAACTCTAGGCCAATTTGTTTTGTATATATAAAAAAAATATATACAGTTTTTATTTTAGAAGCAAGGAAGCTTGATGCAGGTATGCAGATAAAATACTTTTCAATTATAGGTGCTGAATGAATACTTTTTCAAAGGCAAGTGCACTTTGTACTTTAGAGGTTGCAGTAGTTGTCAAATTATTGTACAAGTTCAGAAACCTCAATACATTACTTTCAATGGACTTTTTAAGATAAAGGCATGTAAATCACATTTGGATTACTTTTTGTAACTCAGTACTGGATCATGGATTCAGCACCGGTGTAGTACCTGGAAACAGTTGTGTAAAATCGTTTTAGTCAAACATATGATTTTTAAGCAATATTTAGCTGTTTCAAAAGTGGACACTTAGAAGAATTTTTGCACAGAATCCCCAATGTTATCCTATGGAAGGAATTTCAAGTTAAAGGTACGGTACGTTACGATTACTTTTGTAACCCCAATGATGGACCAGGGATTCAACACGAGGACAGTACCTGCAAACAGTTGGAAAAAGTCGGGTTAGTGATTCGTGCGATTTTTAAGGAATTTCTTTAGTTTTGAAAAGTGGGCACTTAGAAACTTTTCCGGTAAAAATGTCTCAATGTTATCCAATGGCAAAAAAACCAAGTATCGGTTTTTAAGGAGTTAATCGGTCTTGTTCGGATCAGTGCTGGAGCCTTTCTCCAGCACTGGGGTCTCTCCTGGAATCAGGTGAGAATTTTCGAATTCGTGCTTCAGTCGATTTTTAAAGAATATTTGCAACTTTCAAAATTGGACACAGAAGAATTTCCGAGTGAAAATGTCTCAATGTTATTCAATGGCGAAAAACAAAGGAAAGGTTTTGAACAGGTTAATCGGTCTTGGTCGGGTCAGTGCTGGGGTCTTGTCTCCAGCACTGGGGTCTCTCCTGGGTTCAGGTGAGATTTTGCGGATTCGGACTTTGGGCGATTTTTAAGGAATATTTGCAACTTTCGAAATTGGACACTTAGAAGAAATTCCAAGTGCAGCCAGCCAATGTTACCCTATGGAGGAATTTCAAGTGGACGGTTTTAGGGCAACCACTCGACTGGCGAATTTGACCTTCTGGGGGTAGACTCAGGGGTCTCCCAGGGTCAGGATGATGTGATCTCTACACCCTCAGCGGCACTGGGGCGGCCGGATGCAGAGTGCTGTTGGGCCTTCGGGCGCCCAATGGTTTCCTATGGAGAAGCTGCCTGACGAACAAACACTGCAAGCTCGGGGACGGAGATTCTTCAGGTGTGACCACCACTTCGAGAGGTAAGTTGGGAAGGTAGAGGACGGGTAGACACCCAGGAGTTGGGCACAGGGGGCCGTGGGGCGCCGGGTGTAGGGGTGTCTTTTGGTGTTGGAAATCTTACCCTCTGATGATCGCGGTAGGAGGGGTCCCTTGTTCTGAGGCTGCAGACGTCGTCAGGGTCGTCGAGGAGGGTCCATGGGTGCTGGATACTGTGTCCCAGTCGCCGGGGGGACGTCCTCGTGGTGTTGGTTCACCTCAGCTCAGGCCAGGGTCGGCGGGTGCAGAGAGGTGTGGATTCGCGGTTCCGGGCCAGGGCCTGGTCTTGTAGCTTTTCTTTAAGCAGTACCACTGCTCGTGGGAGTCCCTGTCTTGAAGTCTGTGGCAAGGCAGTCAGGTCCTCCGGGTTTGGTGAGGTTGCTGACCACAAGGGAAGCCGGGGTTTCGCAGGAGCAGGTTCAGGGGTCGACAGGCCGGTAGGGCTGGGGCCAAGTCAGTTGTCGTCGCCTCTTTGTTAGCAGCTGCACGGCTGGTCTTCTTGCTTCGTCTTCTTTCTTCTTTTCTTCTCGGGATCTGAGGAAGGAAGGTTCAGGGTGCCCCTAAATACTAAATTTAGGGGCGGTTACAGGTAGGTAAGGGCAGGGACCAAATGGGTCCCTTCCCTGGGGTGGAGTACACCCCTATTCTGCCACTCTCCAGTGGGAGGGGGCAGGAGCCTGTCCCTGGTTGGCTGGGTCCCCCATCCTCAAGATGGCGGGGACTCGAGTTGTGCTTCACCTCGCCTCCCCCACCTTAGGGGTGGAGTTGGCAGAGGTGGGCACAACCCATTTCCTGCCTCTGGTTTTCCCGCCGGTTCTCCCGCCAGAGGTGGGGGTAGAACCAGTGGGGACCAGTTTGCTGGGAGCAGCAAATGGTCTGGGGAACCTCAAAGGCGGCAGGCATTTGAAGCTTCCCCTGCCCATCCTGGGGGAGGAGGCTTTGGCACCTCGCACCAGGATGTGCATTGTTACAGGCCCCTGAGAGCAGATGGCTCTCAGCCCAGGGGTCCAGAAACATGTCTGGTGGTGGCAGCCTGGGCAGCCACTCAGTCCAGGCACTGGAGGTCGGGTTGGTTTCAGGGGGCATCTCTGAGATGCCCTCTGTGTGCTTTTACATTAAATCCCACACTGGCATCAGTGTGGGTTTAATGTGCTGAGAAGTTTGATACCAAACTTCTCAGTCTTCAGTGCAGACATCATGGTGCTGTGGAGTTCGTAATGACGACCTCCCAGCACCATATACTTCAAATGGCAGCACTGCACTTACAATGCCCAAGAATGGACTTGGGCACTGTAGAGTACAGGGCTCATGCACCGGTACCCACACCACTGGCATAGGGCACCCAGCTAGAGGGGTGACTGAGGTATGCCAGGGCAGGGTTGTTGCTGGCATGGCACACAGGGATGTGTGCCATGTCGACTCTTCACTTTTGCTCTGCACCAAAACACGCAGCCTGCAAAGGCAGTGTGTGTGTGTAAAGGTACAGGGTCCCTAAGGGTGGCACAATAAGTGCTGCAGCCCTTAGGGGCCTTTCCTGGTCACAGTGCCCTGGGTACCTGTGGTACCATTTACCAGGGACTTTACCTGTGGCCAGGGTTGCCAATTGAGTTTAGGCATCACTGCAGTTTTAGGGAAGGAACACAGGCCCTGGGTACCTGATTGGCAGGAGCCCAGGGCACACTCAGTCAAAGCACATCAGCAATTCAGCAAAAAGTGGGGGGGCATACCATGCAAGAAAGATGGCACTTTCTCACAAATGGGTGTTGCGGTGGGCGTTCCACCGTAAAACCCATTGATTTTGACGCTGCCTCTATTAACAAGGGCAGGGCAAATAGGAGGCAGCCCCAAAATTAAGACCAGGGAAAACCTGGTCTTAAACATGCGGAACGAGGAGAAATGCTTTATTTTGCCTCGTTTTTGCTGTTTCCATGTGTGCTGACGAGGGCAGCACACATAGAAACAGCAAATTGCCAATGATTGTTTATGTGCAGGAAGGTCTCTTTTCCTACACATAAACAATCATTTTTAAAAAATGCCGTTTTGCAACTTCTATGTGTGCTACATTAAGCAGCACACATAGAAGTTACAAAACTGCATTTAAAGATTGTTTATGTGCAGGAAGGGACACCTCCCTGCACATAAACAATCTTCCCCTCAACACAGGCACCCTTGCACCATAGTGCAAGGGTGCCTGCGTGCAAGGGTGCCTGCGTTGGCGCTAGGCTGCTAAATTTAGTGCTAGTGCAGGGTTAAGCACTTGGCTACACCATATTCTAGTAAATATGGTGCGGCCCTGCGTTTCTAAAGTGACGAAGTGTGCTGTTAGCCTTCTTGGCTTAACGACACGCTTCACCACTTTATTGTAAATATCTCCCAAAGTCTCATGTGATTTTACCAGTTAGAATTACCCACTGGCAAAATTGGGTCTGGTGTTCCCGAACCTGGCTAAATGAGGTGCTGGAACACCATCCAGTCGTGACCAGGCAGAGCCGAATTCCATACTGGAAATCTGCTCCACTAGGCTCGTATCAGGGTCATAGTGTCACTGAGGACAGGCCTTCTCTCCTTGGCCCTGGTCAGCTCTTCATCTTGACATATTTCATGCTGTGCGGATTTCAGAAGCATGCTTGCTACACTCAGCTGTGCTCTGAAGATGTTTTCACCCTGTGCTAAAGCTTTGATGAAATGCATATACATTTTAGATAGCTGAATGCGCTCAAACTCAATGGATTTAAACAACAAAACAATTGTTGCCTCCCAGGTCAACAAAGTTTAATTCTTAGATACCACCCCCTTCAGAAGATGTGACATTCGGCCAGCACATCTTGATTATTGCAATTGCACCCATGCCAAACCTCACAAGAAACTAATTGGTATACTGCAAAATTATTCAGCCATATTTTGTCTTAATATACAGCAAAGACGGCATGAGAAACTTTCCTTAAAAGCACTCCCGGTGAAATCAAAAAGTAATTTCAAGATTCCAAATGATCAGGCTACCTTAAAAAATTACTCAGAATACTGACCAGTACCCTTGAACTTTCCACTTTAAATTTGCTTCATTGAGGGTTAAAGTTCTTAAAACATCGTGGAATGTCACTAGAAGTGCACAGTCCCAGGGTTGAGAAATATCTGAACCCAGCTTGTTCTCATGCAAGAAGCTACTGAAAACAGAGTTGTAGAAACTGATGTTTGAGAAACTACCATTGAGAGGATAGTGAATGAAGAATACTGCATAGGTGATCAATCTTTTCTGTTCAGCCTATAAATATTTTTGCTTCACTTCCTGCAATCTTTAATGACCTCCAGGTGACATAGCACTTTACAAAAAACCTTAAATAAAAATAGAAGTGTGCATTAAGGATAGGATCAATATCACACCCATGTACAAGAAAGGATGAACAATACATTTATGCAAAACATGTATCCTGTTTCATTGTCCACCACCTAGACCCTCATTATGAGTTGGCCAGATTTATGTGCTGGGAATCGGGAGGTGTAAGCTGAATCTCCAATTCCAATCAAAAGTCACATACCTGAATTCGGCCATTACAAGTTATAGTTAGGCTGTCTGGTTTTAGGTTTAAACCTATAATAACTGTTAAAACCCCACTGAAAGAGAAATAGCCCTCACCAGTGAAAACATATAAACACTGAAAAAACACCTGCACAACCACAAACTAAATGCCATTTAAAGAAAGGAAAAAGAGAGTGACAGTCATTTTTTTTTTTTTTCCTGAAGGGGCCAATACAATGTATCTTTGTTATACAAGCTAGCAGCAAGAAAGACTGGGCTAACGTTATTCTGCTTGAGTTTTGCTGTTTAGGATGCCACTCAAATATTGTTTCTTCTTTCTTTTTCTTTTTCAGTTTGGTAGTCTTTGGTCTAAAGATGCAGGGTTTAGAAGCATGTTTTGGGTTTTGTTTAATTCTTTTATAAACTTAGAGAATCAGGAAATATCAAAACCATATTTGATATTTTGGCTACGTTTGATTCTTTCACTGATAGGTAAAATGGCTGGTTTCATAAGAATCTTCTCTAATATGCATCATCACATTTACCCAAAGAGAATGGGTAAAAACCGTTAATACATCAGCCCCTAGTTTCTAGTGAGTCAGTATTGATAGTAGGTGAATTGCCAACACCTCAGGCTTTAAACATTCAATGCAAGGTATAGTGACAAGTATATGTGAAAAGAGCGCTATCGCTAAGCATCTGGAATAGTGGTGAAAACATGACACCAGACTTTTGGAAAACATGGAACGCAGTGTCACTTGGAATGCTCTGCAAAAAAGGTTCTTTCCAAGTTCAACAAAGATTGAAGTGATATTGTTTGTATTTGCAGTGATTCAGCTACGTATATGAAAAAGTTGTGTGATGACCTGTCAAAATTGATACCTGAGCTGAAGTGCTTCCCTGTAAGAGATCCTTGCCACTTGTTAGATGGTATGCTGAAAGCATTTTTACAATCTCCAGAGTTAATGAGGAATGCTATTGACTTTTTAGTCCATTCTGGTGCATTGTTTTCTTATGCACAGGAACTAAAACGCAAATATTTTTCATTTTGTGCTTTGTGTGGCATCAAAGAAAGTGTCATCCCAACTGTTTCCTTAGCTGATGGTTCTCAGTCCAAAGGGCTATGAATGCTATATTATCCATATGGCAACCGTTTACAGAATTTTTGCTGAGTAATGCTGGCAAAGGCAAGAAATGTGAGGATCTTTGGTCGCATATTGATAGTGATGTGAAAAAAGTACACTCTACTGCATTCTTTACAGGAAAACATAACTGCTGTAATGGGCATAATAAAAAAACTAGAGTGAAAACACCCTTGTCTGCCACGTGTTCAGCATAATTGGTGTAGATGTGAAACATCTCCTTGAGAGTAAGCTGGGCGACACCTTTAGTGACTTTGGTACTGCAACATGTTCCATGTTAGAGTGCTTGCCACTTGGTAAGCAAAGCAATGTTGAAGAGCAATCCAGGAACTTTTATTTTACAATGTATGAGAAATGGCTTGCAATGATGCATAGATATGTCCCTTCACCAACCATAGCATTTGAAGTCAATGAAACCTCAATGTGGTACTCTGTACAAGTTCTAGATCCCTTCCATAAAGGGGAATTTTCTCCGTAGTTTCAAAAGTGCTGCTTCATTTTTGACCGCTTCAATAACTCTGAAGGCATAAGCGCCCAGCTCAACGCAAATGTTGCAGAACCTGCCCTCAGAATCCCAATCTTCAAGTACAACAGTATTGGCATGGAAAGCTATGTCAGTGGCCAGAGTTATCAAATTGTGTACTGGCTGTTTTGGCGTTGCCCATCTCAAGTGCCAATGTTGAAAGGGCATTTTCATAAAAGTTTACATGGGAAGGAAAGAGCGAGCGCACATGACCAAAGACTCACTGAAGAAGTATTGTATGGTATACCACAATAAGTTTAATTTGCAAAAATCTATTTGGACCTCATATACACTATATGTACACTGTCTATATACCATGCGCTATCAGTGTAGAAAGCAAGCAATAATAAAAGCAAAACATTCCATAAACACCGGAAAAACACTGTTTCTGTTGTTTTTAATGGCACGAAAATGTGTAACCACTGATAACCACTGTTTTTTTGAGATATTGAAATCACTTGAAAACACTGAAAAAAACCCACCAGAATTTACCAAAAATAGAAACTGAAAACAGGAAAGCCTAGTTATAGTCTTCAAAATGGCCAATAAGTATGCAGACTCATTAATAGTGGTTGAAAATATGTTTGTTTTCTCCAATAACAGGGACTATTCCACTGACATTTACCAACTGCCTTGAGCAAGTGTGTCACGATCTCCCTTTTGCGCTCTCTACTTGCACCTCTCAACACGTCACTGCCTCTCCGCTAAGTTGTGCATAGTTAGGAGAGGACTTTCCGTTTCAAAAAACCCAGCCCTGTCCCATGCAACCAGCACTGCCGTATTTGTAAGTGTGATGTGGATTGAGATTTGACCAAATGTGAATAGTGTCGACACACATTATGTTACTGCATGCAGAGAATTGTAAAAAAGCACATGAGTACTTCATTGGCATATGTGCACTCAAAAACAATGAATGATATGTACAACCAAACAATTGTTTCTATATAACAAACTCTTGGTTTGCTCACGTAAATTGTATCTGTGCTCGCTCACTTGTTAGCGTCCATGCTACTCCGTTCTCTCCATCTACTGACGTGTGCAGAATGGAGACGAATGTGCGGGACACAACGTCAAGGCGTTGTGACTTAGAGGCAGCCATGTTGGTTGTGGCCAGTGTTGCCAGATTTTGAGACCCATCCCAAGCTCAAAGCCGCTCAAGTATAAGCCCAAATTCAGCCCAACGCAGACCAGTTTCAGCCCAAATACCAGTACAAAGTAGCAAGTCTCAAATTATGCAGAAATAGTCATCAGAAATAATTTTAAGGACAAATATACATTCTATTCAATATACAGATAGTGGGAGGGAGTTAACAAGGAGTTAACTGGGCACCTGCCTTAATGCTACTCATTTTTAAGACCAGTCCTCACTTACTCAACTTTCCATGTCGGACTCAAGTTTGTGACAAGCAGACAAGCTTTCCCTTTGCATTTTACACTACAAGTACTGTTAATCCCAATAAAATATCACTCCCAACATGCAAAGTTAACATGTGCTACATCATTAACCTACTGTATGCACTTTTTATTGAACCAATACAGAACACAAAATAAATCCTACACCATTTGTTGCCCAAACCACATTCCTTTAGTACAACATTTCAATACTTAGCACGCTGGGAACATGCACCCGACAGAACAGGTCAGAGTTAGTCCATTCAGCATTATCCCTTTAGAATACCATGCATCTGATATAACTGCACTTTATACATGATGTATTGATTAAAAATGCATATTAGACTTGTAAAAAACAACATCTCATTTAACATCCAGAATGCTCTTTTTCCTTGCACATATGCCCCTGGTAAGAAAACTCTGGAGGATAATGTATTTGCTGGAGGGATCTATGTTGTGTCTAGTCCCAGTTTTTCATTTATAGATAAAGGCCAAGTTAAGGGACCATCAGGCCTCCTTTTGATCGAGTGACCTGGAACCTCACACTTAAATGTAAACGCAACGGAGGGAAACAAAAGTACACAGCTTATCTCTTCACAGGTACTTGATAGGCATGCTTGACTTTTTTCAGTCCCTTCATGTAATTGCATGAAATGTAAGAATGTCAGATATGTTGGTCTGTCCCAGTATTTACAATTTAAACCAGGTTTTTGGGAACAGGCTGGAAAATTATTTTTTGAACTTCAAGGTCGATTTTCTGCTGCTAGCATGCCGGGAGAGTTCATTACAGCTCATAAACTCCAGTCCAATTGCGGGGCACAGTGTAGGGTGGCCGGATCGGTTGCAGCGTTGGGCGGTTACAAAGCTGGTAAAGAAAGGTTGACTGCAGCCTCCTGTCAGAAGTTTAAAGACTTATATCTGTAACAATTTGGCGAGGGTGTTGATGATGGGGAGATGCCTGGGTGCTACGGATGAAGCTTGGACTGATTTTGTTGAGGAGACGCTGTTAGACTATGATGATATAGATATGGAAGAAGGTGAAATTCTGGAGTGCAACAGTCTCCTCAACAGCGTCTTAAACCTCAACCAGGTTTTAAACTTTAGGGACCTCCATTTGTTTTTTTGTTGTTGTTTTTTTTTTACAGATTAAGTACTGTTTAGAGGGGCCTTGATTACATTTGAACCTGCCCTGAATTTTATAACTATGGCCACTATTTCTGTCAGGGGTGTGGTAAACGAAGTACAAAAAGACGGTATGTAGACTTACAGCTGCATAAAACAGAAGAAACCACATCAAAAGTATGCTGAATGTCTCTTAACTGTTTCCGAAAGATAATTAGAGCAAACAGTTGCATAATTTTACACAAATAGTAATTAAGTGCCAGATCCTAGCCTTTTCAGAATATCAAAAACTGGAAAAATGATCTGCATATTTTTGCGTGGCTGTTTCATCTTTTCCTTGAGAGGAAATAGAGAAATAATGTGCTGCCCCTCGTAGAGAAGTTATATACAGAGCACAACGTTTTCAACAACTGGTGCTCGAGGAAATGTATTTACTTGAACAGAAAACACCTGATAGACTGGTCTTAACGCTCTGTGTAGCGCAATTGCAACCCGCAATTTACACAATGCATTGACAACCTAACGATACAGTATGGGGCCATTTGTAGGTTTTAAATGTAAACCTATCCCTAGGCAGTCCTTGATAAATAATTATGCTGAGTATTAGAGCATTCAACAATTCTCCCAACTTCGACTGTTGTGTCGATTACACTATCGTTTATGTAACAAAGCAAAGCTTCACCGTCACACTAAAAACATTATATACAAAAGTGGAGTTTCCAGCGCTAAAGCTATTGTTATATATAACAATGATTTTCTGCCACAGCACATTGCATTGATGCAAATTTTCCCTGAACATAGCAGAGATAATTCTGTTCAGTTGAATTTCCATCCCTTTGGTCGCGTGACCGAGCATCTGTCAGCGACACAACAGTCAAACCCTAGAACCACCAGCACAACACGTACACTGCAACCATTTCCCAGAAGATTTTCATTTCCTTATTTACCCAATACTCACGCATCCTTCATAAAAGTTCTTGATATAATTTAAAGACATGTCTTGTAAGATCTTATCCCAGTGCATTCGAGGAGCGGTTCCTGTCCCTCATGGCCAATATGCTGGCACCAGACTCCGACCGGGCGTGCTGCTCACTCATGACCCTTGCGGTAGAAAACTCATGTCACTGCACATTTCTCTTTTTATCGTTGGGGCCCCCATCAACTTACACACCCAGGGCAAAAAAAAACCTACACAAAAGCAGCATCCATGTGGTTTAGGCTCCGTAATCCCCGACAAACTCAGTCTGCAGAATAAGCACCACAATAACAGGGTCCGCAGGCCACTGCACAATAGGGCAGAGAGAGCGCGCGCGCAGGAGTAGCCGCGGCAAGTCCTTCAAACCTAGCGCCTCTCAACAATGTGGTGTGCAAATGTTACCTACGAACCTTTCCTGCGCATGCACCCGGCCAGGAAGGAACGACGCATTGGTCAGTACACACACACCCTGTCACTGTGGCATGAATCTCAACCTAGACAAGTTCCTACTGTATAGGTAGCCTGGACGGAGAGAGGTAAAAATTAAATGTCACTTACTTAGATTAGGGCAGGATACTGTCAGTCAACCGAACCGTCCTGGTCCACTCCTGGCGTCCTGAAGTTGAAGAAGGCAGTTACTCAAGGACAGGATTGAAGGCTGGGGCCGAGCCGCGACTTGTGGCAGCAGACAGTGCACACACAGACACAGGCCAGCCAGCCCAGTGCACGCGTACTGGACGAGACGAGATTAACCAGTGCCAGACTGCCAGTAGTAGTGCACACTAGTCACTCTCGAGTCTCTCTCCGACCGTGATGACCGTGTGAGTGAGACTCCGGACCACGGCTCCGCCCGGTGGGGGGGGGCACTCAGAGCGGGACTCACAAAGCTCTTGTACCTACGTCGTTGGTCCCTACCCTGCCCTGGCCTTCTCCAGGCTGGCTGCTGGATCAATGCGGAAATGCGGTCTATTATACAGCCAAAGGCAGCGTTGAGCGCGCAAGCCTTATCCTGCCAGGCAGGGTCCAGGCCCGTCGGGGTGCTCAGCTGTGCAGGCAGCAGCTATGAGCCTATGATAACTGAGAGACGAGACGGTGCAGTACAGTGTACTGGAGAGGTGACAGGGCACCAGACCACAGAGAGGAGCAAGTCTGCTTGCTGTGGCCTGCGGGCGATCACACAACCTGACCACGTCGTCGACGAGTGGGAGAGCACGTGGTCAGCCAGCATTATAGCAAACCACGCGGGGGCTGGCCAAAAATGATGCCCAGGGCCGTCATTGATAGCGCTTTCATGCGCTACAAGATTGACGGCCCTGGGGACCCACATATATCGGCCCGCGACACACTACTGAGCTAGGTGGTGAATGGTGGGTGTGCAGCGCTGCGCATGTGCAAGTGGCAGCAGGTGCGCTTGCAATTACAATTTACACGTGCAGCCGCCTCACGTGTGTGTGTGTGGGGTGGGGGGGACAACTGTCATTGATGCTCACGGGTAGGGTCATGTACGCACAGGCTGGCCTGGTGGGGGTCCTCTTCCAATCATAGTCACCATGTCAGGGCGCCTCACGCTCATTCACCATGATGGACCTTGCAACACAGATGAGCCACTGTAATAGGCGCACGCCACGGGGTCGTCGTAGTCGGCGCCGCCCCAGCCAGTATTTTGCGCACACTGGCCGTATATCAGCCCAAAAAGTAGCCCCCCCGCCAGGTATGGGCTTTCCCCGCACAAATGGGAAAAATGTCGCCCAATTGTGCGGGAAATAGCCTAATCTGGCAACACTAGTTGTGGCATTAGTATATAATGCCACACCGAGTTCCCGAAGGTGCTTATCCTTCCGGATTCACCGAGGACGCATGCGCCAATCCGTGGACGCTTACCTGTCTCAACGACGCTCTGGCTCTCGTGTTCTGGATCCAAGGAAACAGCAACGCTCCGCTGGCTCCTCACTTGATGTGAAACCTGCAACAAAGAAAACACAACATGTGAACATTTCGTGGTACCCAACGCAAGTAAGAGCTAAAGAACAATTCTTTCTAAGGAAAACGTTTTTGGAAATACTTTACAATAACTTTGTGATGAAACAAAGACAATAGTAAAGAGTTATATGTTATTATTTCATGACCTTTGGCACAGTCAAACTTAATATTGTAAGTGCTTACAAGCAAACTCTTCACAGTGTTTTAGGTGTCTATGAGGAATTTCCCCAATGAATCGGGAATACAGAAAAATATAACATGGGAGTATAAGGGAGATTAGCCATAGTGAATTGGGAAGAGGGCGAAAACGAATCCATGTAAGAAACGTGTTAGTTATTGTTTCCCTTTCTTTCTGTTTGTAGTAATTTGTTTTTACTGCCGCACTCTCCATATACTACAAGGGGAATCCTGATAGAATATGACAGATCATCTGACACACTCTTCACCCACATCAACAGAAGCTTAGCAGACGAACAGTTGGTCGCAGGTAGGATACTTGAGAACACAAGAGATAATGTTCATCAGCGTAGGAGGGAAAAGGGTTCGTACTTTAGGACGTCAGAAACGTAATAAAGCCTTCTTGTTGCCTCGCAAGTCTACAACTAAGAACATTAAAGCATCCAGCACCAGGCCCTCCTCTTTTAACCCTATTGCATCTTCCTTGTGTTACGTACCAATCACAGGTCATAAGGTAGGGTGCTAGGAAGTCAGTCCATAACGTCTCTGCGAATTGAACTGTGCAGACTTCATGTATGAATGCTTTGTTGACTTTGACACAAGTGGTAAATGTCAATGTGGGTCTGTTGAGAGTCAAAGACACAGTGCTGGGAGCATGTAACTGGCCTTTGTGAGAAGTGTTCTATATGAGGGAATTGTTGTCTGCTCCCACTTAGTGCAGCATGGGGTCTGCGTCTGATGTAGCGGAAATTGCATTTTATTTGTAGGGCTGCATGCTAAGGGTGGGCGTAGTTGGAGAAGTACCACTACACGGAATTCTGCAGAGTTGGAAAAAAACTCAGTGAACTCCGCTCCGCAACTCCGTTCCATCTCATGCCAATTAATAAAACAAAACCTCACATACCTTTGATAATATTATAGTCATCTCACAAAAGTGAAAATGAAAATACAGCAAGCAGTGAGAGGTGATGATTTTGGTGTCCTCCCTAACCTAGGGAGAGAATCAAGCAGATGCCTTGAACACAAAGAGCACATCATGCTGAACGATTCGGTGGTGGTCCCATCCTCCTAGGACCACCCCAAGCACAGTTATGGGCAAAAATACAATCCCAACCAAAGGCCCTGCAAAGCATCATGGGACGAGATTCTAGAGTGCAGTGAATATTGAACCGAGTCACATAAAAAACATTTAAAAAAAAGAAAAGGGGGCAGAGTAGAAACACACCTGACCCCCTAGGCTTCTTGGGGGGGGGGACCCACAGGGACCCCACAGGGCCACAAAAAGCATTTTTAAATAAAATAATTCAGCTGGAGTCATTCTGGATCCTTGAAAATGTAAAAAAAAAAAAACAAGGAGTGGGTGGGTGGGTGTGTGAGTACTGGTATAGGTCTGTTAATGGGTATGTCAGTGGTTGTACAGGTGTGTGAGTGGGCATACAAGAGGTTGTAAGGGGGGTGAGTATGTGTGTGAGTGGTTCTGTGGATTATGGCATCAGTAATGTCATCAGGGATTTATTTGAGATGTCATCAGTGATGTCACTGACCATGTCATGAGTGATGTAATATGTGAAGTCATAAGCAGTGCAATGTGGGTATGTAAGTTATAGTTTGCTCAGGCTACTATAACGGACGAATTTCACTGATTTTGTACGAGTGAAATCCGACCCCAACTATAGCGTCCCTGTAACCTTTGTTTTTTTCAGTGAATTTCTAAGGCTTTTTAAATTCTATTTGCTAAATATAGAACGAACCTGTAACCTTTGGTTTTCTAAGTGAATATATATATATATATATAGCAACAAACTGAGGCCCAATATGCCGAAACGTTGGGAAGATGAAAGCTGACATTGCCGAATTCTGAATTAAACTACGCTTCCAGTATTGGGCCTCAGTTTGTTGCTTTACACAGTGGTGTTTTCATGGGCTGCTCCGTGCCCATTTCCTGAGGCCGCCCTGTAGGGTTGGGGGCTCCAGTAACGAGAGAAATATATATATATATATATATATATATATATATATATATATATATATATATATATATATATATATTATGTGTATGAAGCATGTCTGATGAAGGTGGTATATATATATATATATATGAAGCATGTCTGATGAAGGTGGTAGCCCACTTGGGCACAATTATGAGAATGTTTGACCATTTAAAGATGGCACCTGAACTTGGAGTAAAAAGCGGAACTTTGCTGATTACTGTATGAAATAAGATGAGCAAAACTGTAGTTTATCATGTAATAGAAGTATGGGTTTGCAACCCAGCATATCGTATGACACATATACGCGTATGGATTGCTATGAACATCTTATTCAATGTGCATAATAAAAAGTCCTTTTTAAAATGTTGCTTATGCATATCAAACAAAGCTTTGTCCTTTCTTAGTGTTGATTGTTGTAAACACTATTCGTTGGGTTAAATGTACCTATTGTGTAGACGGTCGTCGTGGTGACCAAGGTGTGCATACACTAAAATGTGTTGATGTTCGTTCTTCCGGTACAGCAATAAACTGCTAATCACTACAACTCTACAGGAGAGCCAAGGCTTTCTGTATTTGGAGTGAACTGTGTTTTGGATATATATTTGTATATCTCTGGTAACTCTAACTAAAACTTCAGAGTGTCTACCCCTACTCTGTTATATATATATATTCACTAAAATAAACCAAGGGTTACAGGGATGTTATAGTTAGGAAATGGAGAAAAAAAAACATAGAAATTCACTGAAAAAATCAAAGGTTACAGGGATGTTATAATTAGGCTCAGGTTTCACTCGTACAAAACCAGTGAAATTCAGCAGTGATAGTTAGGTGAGCTAACTATAACTTGCACCCCTGCAATGCACTGCTTATGACCTCACATATTACATCACTCATGACATGGTCAGTGACATCACTGATGACATCTCAAATGACATCACTGATGACATCATCCAGTGACTGTGAGTGTTTTTGAAAAGTTCATGAGTGTTAAATATATATACCACGGTGTATTAGTGAATCAACAGGTGTATGAGTGCCTGTATGGATGATTCAAAGGGTGCATGACTGACCGTATAAGTGAGTGATTACGTCTCTCAGTGAATGTATGTGTGAGTGACTGGTTGTGTGAATGTCTGTATCAGTCTGAGTGAGTGAGTGTATGGTGGTGTGGTTCAGTGAGTGGATGTGTCAATGGTATATGGGTGAGTAACTGGGTATGTGAAAGGTAGGATAGGTGAGTGATGAGGTATTTGAGTGACTGTATGGGTGAGTGAGTGAATGTGAGAGTGGCTGTATGGGTGAGTGTGTGTTTGTGTCAGTAACTGTATAGGTGAGTGAGTATGTGTTAGTATCTGTATGAGTAAGTGAGTGGATGTGTGTGTGTATCTGTATGGGTGAGTAATATTATGTGTGATTGACTGTATGGGTGAGTGACTAAGTGTGTGAGTAGCTCTATGGTGACTGACTCCATGTGTGAGTGGCTGTATGGGTGCATGAGTGGATATGTCAGTGGCTGTATTAGTGAGTGAGTGTATGAGTGGCTGTATTGGTCAGTGAGTGGATTTGTGTGTAGCTCTATGAATCAGTGAGTGGGTGTGTAAGTACTGGTATGGGTCTGTGAATGGTTGTGTGGGAGTGGGTGCATGAAAGGTTCTATGGAGGTGTGAGTGGGTGCATCAGTGATTCTGTGGATGATGTCATCAATGATGTCATTTGAGATGATCATCAGTGATGTCATCAGTGACGTCACTGACCATGTCATGAGTGATGTAATATGTGAGCTCATAAGCAGTACATTGCAGGGGCGCGAGTTATAGTTAGCTCAGCTAACTATAACTGTTGAATTTCACTGGTTTTGTACAAGTGAAACCTGAGCCTAATTATAACGTCCCTGTAACCTTTGTTTTTTTTAGTGAATTTCTACGTTTTTCTTTATTCTATTCCCTAACTATAACATCCCTGTAACCTTTATTTTTTTCAGTGAATTTCTATGTTTTTTTTAAACTAATAGTCATGTTTGCCCAGTAGTGGAGAAACCAGCTCTCAGCAATCCCACTGTCTGGGACTTACTGGAGCTAACAGAAGGGGTTCCAAGCCCCCAAGGACCCTCAGCATCCAAAGGAACTTCATCCCCCAATCAGCAGTGCACCAGGAGGCATGTTTGCAGAGTGGTGGAGAAAGAGGACGTGGCCTCCGGCAACCTCTCAGCAATCCCTTTCTGTGGGACTTACAGGAAATAACAGGAGGGGCAGTTGGCCCCCAAGGACCCTCATCAGCCAACAGGACATCTTCCCTCAACCAGCAGTGTGTCAGGAGGCACATTTCCAAAGTGGTGGAGAAAGGGGGCATGGCCTCCGAAGACCTCTCAGCAATCCTGCAGTGTGGGACTTACTGGAGGTAACAGGAAAGGTAGTTGGCTCCCAAGGACCCTCTGGAGCCAAGGGGACTTTATTACCCAACCAGCAGTGTGCCAGGAGGTGTGTTTTCAGAGTGGTTGAGAAAGGGGGCCTGGCCTTGAAAGTCCTCTCAGCAATCCTGCCTTGTGGGGGTTACTGGAGGTAACAGGAGGGCTTGTTGGCCCCCAAGGACTCTCAGCATTCAAGGGTACGTCATCCCCCAACTAATAGTGCACCAGACGGTGCGTTTGCAGATTGGTGGGGAAAGGGGGCGTGGCCTTCGACCACTTCTCAGTAGTGGCGGTGTGAGTGGATCTATGGGTGGGTAAGAGGGTGCGTAAGTGACTGTATGGGTGAGTGAGTGGGTGTGTAAGTGGCTGTATAGGCGAGTGAGTGGCTGTTTGAGTGGGTGTTTGGTTAAGTGAATTGGTGTATGAGTGGATGTATTGGAGAGTGACTGTCTGTGTGAATGGCTGCATGGGTGAGTGAGCAGATATGTGAATGCTTGAATGGATTTGTGAACGGGTATGTAAGTGGTAGTGGGGGTATGTCAGTGAGTGTGTGAGTGCTTGTATGGGTGAGTGGCTGTGTTGAGAGGCTGTATGGGTGAGTGAGTGGGTATGTCAGTGACTGTGTAGGTAAATAAGTGGGTGTGTGAGTAGCTGTATGGGTCAGTCTGTGGGTATGTGACTGGCTGTATGGGTGAGTGGCTGGTTGTATGAGTGGCTGTACGAGTGAGTGAGTGGGTATGTGAGTGCCTCTATGGAGGAGTGTGTGGGTGTATGAGTACTGGTATAGGTCTGTAAATGGGTATGTCAGTGGTTGTTCAGGTGTGTGAGTGGGCATATCAGAGGTTGTATGGGGTGTGAGTGGGTGTGTGATTGGTTCTGTGGCTGATGTCAACAGTGATGTCATCATTGATGTCATCAGTGATGTCACTGACCATGGCATGAGTTATGTAATATGTGAGGTCATAAGCAGTGCACTGCGGGAGCGTAAGTTACAGTTAGCTCAAGTAGCTATAACTGCTGAATTTCACTTGTTTTTACGAGTGAAATCTGAGCCAAACTATAACATCCCTGAAACCGTTGTTTTTTCAGTGAATTTCTATGGTTTTTTAAATTAATTTTCTTAACTATAACGTCCCTGTAACCTATGGTTTTTAAAGGGTTTTTCAATTTTTTTCCTAACTATAATGTCCTTGTAACCTTTGGTTCTTTTATGGTGAATTTCTATGTTGTTTTTTTTTTTAACTAGTAATTGCATTTGCAGACTAGCTCTCAGGAATTCTGCTGTGTCAGATTTACTGGAGGAAACAGGAGGGCATCTGGGCCCCCAAGAACCCTCAGCATCCAAGTGGACTTCTCCCAAACTAGCAGAGCACCAGGAGGCGCGTTTTCAGAGTGTTGGAGAAAGGGGGCGTGGCCTCCGAAGTCTTCTCAGCAATTCTGCTGTGTGAGACTTACTGGAGGCAACAGGAGGGCTTGTTGGCACCAAGGACACTCTAGAGTCAAAGGGACTTCATACCCCAACCAAACAGTGTACCAGGAAGCATGGTTTGCAGAATAGTGGAGAAAGGGGGTGTGGCCTCCAAAGCCCTCTCAGCAATCGCACTCTGTGGGACTTACTGGGGGTAACAGGAGGGCTTGTTGGCCCCCAAGGTCCCTCAGCATCCAAGGGGTCTTCATCCCCCAACAAGCAGTGCGCCATTAGGTGCGTTTGCAGAGTGGTGGATAAAGGAGGCATGGCCTCCAAAGTCCTCTTAGCAATCGTGCTCTGTGAGACTTACTGGAGGTAACAGGATGGCTTGTGGGCCCCCAGGACCCTCAGCATCAAAGGGTTCTTCATCCCCTAACCAGCAGTGTGCCAGTAGGCGCATTCTGCAGAGTGGTGGAGAAAGGAGGCGTGGCCTCTGAAAACCTCTCAACAATCCCTCTGTGTGGGACTTACTGGAGGTAACAGGAGGGCTTGTTGGCCCCCAAAGACATTCTGTATCCAAGGGGACTTCATCCCCAACCAGCATTGCGCCAGGAGGTGCGTTTGCAGAGAGGTGGATAAAGGGGGGCGGGGCCTCCTGTGACTTGCCCTTCTTTTTATATTTTTTTAGGGGAGGTGCCGCAGGACCCCCCTCCCCGGGGCAGGTTCAGCCCCGGAGACCCCATCTGCTGGGGCCCGGCCTTTTTTTAGAAATGTTTTAATAAATTGTAAAGGTAGGGGGCTTAGCAGCCCCCCTCCTAGGCCGATTTCGGCCCTAGGGACCCCATCCCCAGGAAACAGGCCTATAGTGTGGGTGTCCTGGTCCACCCCAGGGCACCGACTTAGAAATGTTGGGGGCCACATGGGAAACCTCAAGGCCCCGTGGTCCCTGCCGGTTCCCCGCCTCCTGTGGCAGCCAGCATTGCTTTTACACATAGGGAGCTCGCTGTGTGTAAAAGCAATTGTACTCCTCTTTGAGTAAGTGAGAGCAAAATGGTCTTGTTTGTTCAAAGCGGAGCACAGTTTGCTATGGCTTGGTGGGAGCGGTAAAGCTTCTGCCAAGCCATAACAAACAGCTATGTCCAGGGGTTGGGCACCCTGGAATGTAGCAGGAACCATCCCCAGGGCCATTATTGGCTCCAGGATGGGGGCCACATGCCCCTCCTCCTTTATTGATTTTGCCCCGAGGAGGTGGTGGTCCCTGGAGCTGCGGGGGGCTGCGTGGCCCTCCTGAACTCAATTTAAAAAAAGCCCTGAGGTGGTGGCGATCCCTGGGGCTGTGAGGGGGGGGGGTCTGTGTGTCCCCTGGCATAATTTGTAACTAAAGCCCCGGGACGGTGCCCTGGGGCTGCAGGGGGTCCGTGTGGCCCCCGCAATATTGATGGACAGAGCGCTGAAACTTTTCAGACACTCAACCCCAGTCACAGATCTGGGTTGAATCCGTCATCGCTCTTTAGCTCACTTCGCCACCACAGTTAAGACCCAGCCATATGCAAATCAGTCTTGACCCTGTTCCTCATGGGAACAGTCCAGCCTGACCTGCCAAGCCAGGTCTTCCCTGGACTGGAAACGAGCATCCTGGGACCGGTTTTGGGGTAACACCACTCATCAGCCAGGCTAGCTTGAATCCAGTGGCAAAGTGAGCAAGGGCCCCTGCCAACTTAGAGCAAACTAAGCATACACAAGGAGATGATGGACAAAGCGCTGAAACTTTTCAGACACTCACCCGAGTCACAGATCTGGGTTTAGTATGGGGTCCCTGGAGCCAAAAATGGTCTGGGGACGGGGCCTTGTGTCCCCTCCCCCTTAACAATGCAGCTGTGCCCCGGGGGATTGGGTCCCCAGGGCCAAAATTGGCCTGAGGAGGGGGGTCACACGCACCTCCCCAAAAGTGAAATATTTGTTACCGCCGGAAAAAGGTCCACCTGGTGTTCTGTTAAAAGAACATTTTTTTTCCCGCAGATTTGCAGATCCTCTGAGAACTCATGGCAAAATAAAACAAAAACTTTTTGGGCCTCAGTCAGGGGTTCTTTGGGACCCGACCACCAGGCCTAGCGGGTCAGGGTATTCCTACCCTGCCCCCTTGTGTCTTTTTTCTTTTAGGACTCTGGACCAAGTCCCGAGTCCTAAGATGGCTGCCACAACTTCCTGGTTGAGGTGGTGGCAGCCAATCAGATCTCAGTTTGAGATCTGTCGGGATCCGCAAAGCCTCAGCGTCCCTAGATATACAAAGTGATTTTATCCTTAATTGCTCAACAACCACTGACCGGAGTTGCACTGAAACACCAAAAGCACTCTTTCTGGACCTAGATAAAATTTGGTGTGAATCCATTCAGTGCTTTAGGCTGTAGCTGTGTCTAAAGTTCCTACGGGAAAATGAATGGTGAAAATGCATTTTGAACCCCCCTTTTTTCTCAGCCCCTGCTTGACGGATCACCCCAAAACTTTCCATGCACAAACTAGGCAAATACCCCAAAGAAGAAACATCTGGAGTTGTTTAAAAAATGCTTAAGATGAAAGCATTGTGCTCGGCTAAAAGTAGCAATGTATGGGTCCCAGGGATAGGGCCAACTGGCTCCACAGGAATTTTATGAGAGGCAGGGTATGTAAGGTCTCCCTAATTAGGGAAGCAAGAAGATATACAACCAGAAGAACTTAGGGACATGCTATCCCTGGGGAATTTAACTGAGAAGCATCTGGTAGAGTAATTAATTATAGATGTCTGATGAGCAATGTTTTCTTCACTTTTATAATAATCATAACGTTATTTATTAATACTAAGGGAATTCATATTGATGATTTATATTAGATTAGCACAGATAAAGCACTATTTGTTTAAAATACCAAAGTTTGTCAGTGCACCGATTGTAGGGCAAGGCCATGTATCAATACCCTGTAGGGGTAAGAGGTTCTTTGACGGATCTGTCCGAATCCACACATCCTCAGATAAGTACACCTAAGGTTAACTAAGCACAAGCCAAAAGAGGCCTTGGTAGAATCCTGCTTTCCCCTATTCCTCAGAGGCAGGAATTACATTAGGGGCTAAGGAAGTCAACCTGAGTGCGTACAACAAAATGCTTACCAAGTACACCATTGTTAACTACATAACCAAGGCTCCTTTTTGTTGAATTGTGTTGCCCTTTTTAGTCATGTGTGTCAGGTTAGTGAGGAAATTTGCCACTAAACCCTATGGGGCATATCTACAAGGGCTGGCGATAAAATTATCGCCGCTTTAGCGTCCGTTTTCGGACGAAAAGCGGCGATAATTTTAACGCCCTATTAGCAAGGACACGCTAACGCGTGAATCCATGCTTCTTCGCCCTTTCCTTATCGCCCAGCTTTGCATCTCTAATGAGATGCAAAGTGGGCGTTCCCCCCCCAGAATAACGGGAGAAATGTCGTTAGCGACATTTCTCCTATTATCAAGGAATCGCTAACAAGCATAGCGATAGAAAAGTAGCGATAACCACGGTTATCGCTACTTTCCTTACGCATGCTTTAATTCTGATTTAGCCATGTAATCCAATGGGAGGTGGATTACATGGCTAAGATCACCCTGCCCTATCAGCAAGGTATCGCCGGTCACAGTGCGATTATCGCTGGTTTCCCAGCGATAATCACACTGTTTTCCAGCTATCGCTTGCATTTCTATCGCTTTGGAGATAAGCATTGCTGATAGCACGCTATCTCCGCGATAGAAAGCAGCGATAGCCGGCGATAATTATCCTAGCGCTAAGTGCGCTTAGCGATAATTATCGCCGGCCCTTGCTGATATGCCCCATAGTTGTCATGGGTTCTCCACACTTTTACCAAAAAGTATCAATCTTCAAAATCTGCACAAAAAATCACTCACAAGCCACTAAACTTAAACACACGCACACACATCCAAAGTGCTGAACAGTGCTGTCCGAACAGTCTAGTGAAGTATTTTAAATACCTAGATTTTGCATGTAAGCAGATATCTAAAACCTAATACTTAGTCCATTAACCATGGTATTCTGCTATGTGGCTAGGTGCTCTAAGGAACTCATTCTTCTCCACGTAAACATAGCTATTAAAAGGTACACATTGCAAAACCAGTTCCTTGAATTTCAAAGCTTACTCTTTTTGGCAATGATGTGCACACATATCTAAAGCCAGGAAACTACTAATCTCACCCAGGTTTTAAATAGTACACACATTAAATGGAAAATTATGAAATATAAGCCATCAATCTATATTTAAATTAAATTACCTTTATGCAGTCAACATTTCAACAGCATCTATGGGAGAATAATTTAAATACTTAATATGTCAGGTATACTTTGGTTAATACTGACCCTTAGAAAGAAGTGTATTCCAAAACTCTGGGTAAACCATAGCAATGTAATAGCCACCCCTGCGTAGACCAAGAGCAACAATGCAATGTAATAGAACCTGCCCATGGGCCATGTTTAGTGGAAACAGTGACAATAAGATACACCAGTCTGTTGCCACTCTAAGCCATTACAATACCTGTGGACTAAAGACAGAACTATGAAATGCCGACTGCTATGGAGAGGGAGGCATTGTTCAAAGTGGGGTGCATGTCTCTGGAAGTGTAGACTGGTATGAGGAAGAGCACGAGGAGGTGATGCATCCTGCCTCAGAGTGAAAAACAGAGTAGGCAGCACTGTTCCTTCCTCAGTAAGTACAGACTGGGACAAGGAACATGATCAGGAGCCACTGTAACCTATCCCAGAGAGAAACACCATGTAGGTATTGAGATGCATGTCTATGAAGGTGCAGACTGGGATGAGGAAGAGACTGAAGCAGTCAAGTGAATTGACCAATAGAAGAAAACACTGTAGGCTTCAGGGTGCATGTCTCACGATGCGAACGTTTTTTTTCAGTTTTATATACTGTCAACTCGATCCATTGGCATTGGGTCAGAATTTTTTTTTTTAAGGCACGGAGATATTAAGAATCACAGGATGTTGAGCCGATTCAGGGACTCGAACTTGGGGGCATATTAAGAAGGGCCGGCGATAAATATCGCAAAGCGCGCTTAGCGCTTGCATATTTATCGCCGGCTATCTCTGGAATTTATCGCCCGGTTAGCGCGTTATCAACAACGCGGATCGCCGAGGCGATAAAAATTCCAGAGATAGTGTGGATATCGCCGTTTTCCATGGTGGAAAATGGCGATATCCTAGATGATAGGGCCTGTGGCCTTAGCCACAGAATCCACCCCCCATGTTAAGTATGCCCTAGTCAGGAATTTAACAGACGTTAAATTCCTGCGTTAAGTCATACTTAACGCGATTTAAAAAATCGCTACCCTTCCTTGTTAATATCGCGAAGCTGCCTTCGCGATATTTTCCCTGGTAGGTTTCACAGGCAAGCCTACTTTGCATCTCATTTGCTGATAAGGCGATGACATTATCGCCGCTTTTAGCCCGAAAACAGACGCAAAAGCGGCGATAATTTCATAGCGCCGCCTTGATAATATGCCCCTTGGTTCTTCAGTTCCAAAGGTAGCAGCTCTGGGCATTAGACTATATTTTCTCCCAAAATGGGCAGAAGATGTCATGTCAGCTCCAATTTATTGGGGGCACTCGTGTTGGTACCCAAAGCCCTGAAAGGTAAATACAACATTATTAGTTGACTACGAGAACTGTCAGGTGTCTGTCATACTGCCTCCAAAGAGTTTGGCTCTATTGGAAGGGAGTTTTAGAAGTCAGGCACACCCATCAGAGAATCTGTAATCCCCAAGTAGTGTAGACAAATCAGGACACACAAATGCTTGGTATTTTGCTGTATTAGAATTTATTAGAGACTATCTGTTTACAAATCATGTGCATTAGAATGATTGTCACCTGGCACCTGGTCTCTCTTCTAAAGAAACTGAAACTGTTTTTCTGCTTTTCAAGCCCTCATACTCCAGCATCTGGATGGTAGTAACGCATTGCTCCATAGCCTCCCAAACTCCACACTGACACCCCTTAAGGGCAATCTACACGCTGCAGCATGTCTCATCCAGGGCCTAAAGAAAAATGATCACACCACAGCCATTGTGATGGAACTCCATTGGTTCCCCTTGCTGGCCCACACCATCTTCAAACCCAGCTGCATCTCTTACAAATCCATCAAGACAAGTGCCCCACCTATTTTGCAGACAAGCTTACTATCTCTGGTGGTCACAGCCAGGAAACCATCAGACTGCAGACTAAAAACAGTAAAAAAGAAAAGACAAGGAAGCAGGCTGTTTTTCATTATATGTATCCAGGATCTGAAACACCATCCCCATAAACATGAGGACTCCCACAATGCTGCTCCAACTTGAAGAGGCACCTCTTTAAAAACACTACATCACACTGCATAACAGTCCACAGCCAGCAACCTCTCCTATCACTTGTTGATTTTATGTTTGACTTTGACCATGTACAACTCTCTGCTACCCTTTGGTTTAGTTTGCTCTATAGACATACCACATATATACATAACCCCTACATAACCCCACTAATGTCCCCATATCTTATATACCTTTTCAAGTCATGGTGTTCAATGGATCAGGGAGGGATTGATTCATGTTCACTCCTGTGTCATTGTAGAGAATGCTTGAATAGTGATTATTGTTCAAGAAAATGTACACAGAACCTTAATGCTACTTTTCTGCTTTGTACAGGGTGGAACAAACAAGGTCATCTCTCTTGTAGCTATCTCTCAGCTGCCATGCTCACAAACAATGCATGCACCAGAGAATGAAAATTTCTTTCTTGGCTCAGTTAGCATTAGTTAAGAAAAAACACATGACAATCAAAGTACACATTTATTAGCAGGCAAGTCAAAACAACAAGTGTGCTTGCTTTCTAGACCTTTTACTTGCACCATGCATGCATCTAAATACAATGACAGTGTTATATCAAACTCCATTTCATGCAACTAGGCCTGAATTGCATGCAACACCTGAACAATACCCAGAGAATTTGCTGCATATGTCAAAGAGGAGGCAATTGAATCCTCCCATGGAGAGAATAAAGTGTAGGCAGTGGGGTTCATGTCTAAGGAGGAGAAAATTGGGAAGAAGATCAGGACATTCCTTTTTAAACAAAGCAACTTAGGATCGTAAGGCAAGTAAGCGATCAAATGTTACATGGTAGACTTGATGGGGGTTTTGCTTTTTAGCATATTTAGTTAAGGGCAAAATATGCGTTTGCAACCTGCAACGTTAATAAACTGTCACAGCCAGTCAGTCTGTTCCTAGTAATGCGACCCCTCAAGCAGAGTCACTTAGTACACTAAGTAATATTGTAGACTAGTGCTATTAGATATTGCTGTTATTCGGGTCCCCCTTGATAATAATCATGCATCATTTACAGGATTGCATGTTAAGTGGAAAAAATATGCAAAGGAATACATCCCAAGTCACATCCAGTTCCCTCGATATAAAAAAATATCCATGCACAAGACTTAAAGCATGTGCTCAGATGATATGAAAGGAGAAAATACACAGGAGGTAACAACTACAGATGATGCTATGGTCATTGAAATAAAATTTGTCAAATCAGTGAGAATATACATATTGGTAATAATAAGATCTGGCCACATTTGTCTCAACAGCTGTAATCCACTAAACGGATACTTACACCACTTGTCGCTTTATGACGTCCAACAGGGTTGGAGCTCCTAGTAAATTAGGCAGGCTCTAACAGGTAATATCTTTTATTCTGGTGGAGGCATACCTTTTCCATCATTGGAACTCAAATTCTATGTCAGGACCCGGAGGCGAGGATTAGGCTTTTCTTTCTTCCTTTAATTCAACCAGCAGCCATAAACAACCATAATAACAGCAATAGGACTTCATTTCCCATGAAGCCTATAAACAAAACCCATCAAGTTTGTAAACAGTCCATCAGCCAATCAGGCGCCTCCTGGGACCATAATAGAGCATAATCCCTGCTGGACGCCCTCTTTCTTCGCTGCTAGCAGCCTCCTTCAGTTAAGTTCCACTTCCCTCAGTATTTGTTATGCTGTGTGGGGTTTGGTCAGAATTTGCGCTGGGGGTAAAATGATTATAGGAGCCTCTACCACTGGTTACATGCTTGTGCAACTAATTGTGAACTGTTTGGTATTTTGAAACATATATACAACGAAAGGAGCGTCTACATCATGTATTACATTTATCAATCAATTATTGCACATTATAGCAACTAATCCGATCCACAGGCCTTTCTGTGTTCAAAAGTTTTTTTATTCTTAAAAGTTCATTTAATCATTTCCATATTCTTCATGAATGTTTGGTATTTTGATGCCTGTTGTATTTCGCCTTGGTTTTCTCAAATTGTAGGTCAATTTCGGAGTCTCTGCGTTGCGGTCTACTCCGTAGGTTTTGTGTTTGGATTGGTTTATCAACTTGTTTGGAGCCTCCGCTTCTAGGGCGCGGCCACGGGAATGCTTTGCACGCTCCTACGCAGCCGCAAGAGAGTTTTGTGAGCACCGGTGTTTTCCTCAGCGAGACGCGGGCGTCAGTTACGGCCATCGCCGAGCGCCTCCACCCGCGTCTCTGCTATAGTTTCTGCCGGTCTGCCTGGAGAGTGAACACCCCCCTGGGGGTAAGATCAGTGTATCGCGCTACCGAGCAGCTTTTTCTCCCAGGCTTTCAATTTCACTAAGTGCCCGTGTAAAATAAGGGCGTGTTTGTGCTGCTCTAAAGTTCTGGGATCCTGGTTCAAAATGTCCCGCCTGCCTGGGGTTAGCTCCCCCTGTTGACACTGCCTGGGCTCTGTCCCACTATTGATAAGCCCTCTGACCTGGTGGGTGGCCACCTGCATACTTACCCTACTCACCTGACCCCTCCTTCTGATCCTCAACTTCTCCTGTTTTAGAAGGGCATGGAGGAGTTCGATGATTACTACAAGGAGGAAGAGGAGAGCCAGTATTTCCCGCTTACAGACGATTTCTGTGATGCAGTTGATGCCTCCATTGTCAGGGCGGTCTCAGAGGTGGTGGACCCTCTGGAGAAGAGGTTGATTGACCTGGCGCAGTGGTGCCTTCCACCCCTCCCCGCGAGGGAAGAAACTCCGGGGCCCTCGGGCCCCAAACCTCCAGTATCGGGCCCCACTATCCCTCCTGAGAAACCTCGCAAACGCCCTCATCCCGGAGGGGTAGATTTGGGGGCGTTTGATAGGTTGAAGCAGGCATTCCTGGACACCAAGGCTTCACCCACGCCTTCGGGTCCATCCCCTTCAGATCCTCCGCCTGCAGGATCCCAGGAACCAGTGGCGTCTCCCAAACCTTCTGAGGACTCACAGGGCACTTCGGATGGTGAGTCCGATCATGGAAGGTCTTGGCGCCCCTCCCCCTCTTGATCCTTGGACCCCTCCCCCAGGCCCCCATGCCTCGGGATGATCCCCAGTCTCACCTCCTGGATCCGGAGGATTTGTTGCACCCCTGCTCCTCGGAGTGGGTGCCTTGTGATAAAGTGGCCAAATATGTGGCGAGTTGCCTGCGGAAACCCCTAGACCAGGAGGTCCGCTCCCGCCTTAGAGCGGAATGCCCTCGCCCGTCCCTGGAGGGCAAGGTAGCTGTAACGCCCGAGATAGACGCTAGAATGGCGACCTTCCTCACCAAATATATTAAAGACCCGAAGAAGGGCATTGACAGGTCATGGCGCGCATGCCAGGACAAGTTACTGGACATCACAGGCCCGTTAGTGAAAATTTTTGATATGGCCGAGGACGCTAAAGCGTCAGGAGCCCTGATCCCACCGGAGGTCTTATCTAGTTGGGCCCAGAGGGCGATAATTTTTCTAGGGAACGCGAACTGCGCCATCTCCACGGAGAGGCGCAGATCGCTTCTCATTAAACTGGACCCGAAACTGGGCGAGTTGGCTACCTCTGAGGCTGGTCAGGTGGCTCAGGGCGGCCTTTTCGGGGATCCGTTTGTGAAAGAATTGAGCAAATTTGTGTCCACTTTTAATTCCCTGGACAAAGCTCAATCCACCGTCAAACGCATTTTTAACACGCGGGTTTTCGGCGGGGCCAGTTGTGGCAGTGGGCGCTCGGCTGGCCAATTCTCACAGACAGCCTCCGGCAGAGGACAGCAGTCGCAGAGGGGACAGTACCAGGACTCCTCGCGCTTCGGTGGATTTTACCCCACCAGAGGTCGTTCCCGCTGCAGAGGCCAGCGAAACAGCGCACGAGGGGGAGGTGTGCCCCCCACTCATGGTGAGTTCAGTCATCATCTCATGTCTTTGCTTGGGGGGCAGATTGGCCCAATTCATCGACAACTGGCGGTCCCTTACTTCAGACGCTTGGGTACTCCAAACCGTTCAGGGTTTTCACATAGAGTTTTTTGGCTCTCCCGTCCAAACCTCTCCCCCGACACGATCAGATTTTCCAGCAGGGAGGCGACCCTGATACAGCAGGAGATCCAGGAACTCCTGGAAAAGCGGGCAATTTGCTACGCCACTCCCCACCCAGGAGCCTTTTTAAGCAATCTTTTCCTGGTTCAAAAACAAGATGGAAGTCAGCGCCCGGTGATAAACCTCCGGGACTTCAACGAGTGGCTAGTTTATCGCCATTTCAAAATGGAGGGCATTCACCCCCTTCGAGACCTGTTGCGTCCCAACGATTGGATGGTCCGCTTGGACCTCAAGGACGCTTACCTAACAGTACCTATTTTTGCCCCCACCGTAGTTTCCTGCAGTTCCAGTGGCAGGGCCAAACTTTCGAGTTCACCTCTCTTCCCTTTGGCCTGTCGTCCACACCCTGGTGTTTCACCAAGGTCCTGCATCCGGTGGTGGAGAATTTGAGAGCACAGGGAGTCAGGATGATTGTCTATCTGGACGACATGCTGTTTATGCATCAGTGTCCACACACTTTGTCACATCAGCTTCAGTCGGCTGTACTTCTTCTGCAGTCTCTGGTGTTTGTAATAAACCAGACAAAGTCTTGCCTCCTTCCCACTCGCTCAATCACATTTCTAGGTTTTGTGATCAATTCCGTGGAAGCGACCCCAAGTCTCCCTTCCAGGAAGATGGCGAAAATTCGCCAAGAGATTCGACAGATTCTCAGAAAATCGCTCACTTCCCTACGAAGCATCGCCAGGGTGGTCGGGCTGTTGTCAGCCTCGATCCAGGCCATCTTTCCGGGTCCGTTACACTTCCGGGCCCTTCAGAGACTCAAAGCATTTCACTTGCGCAGGGGTCTGTCCTACGCTCAGAAAGTTCCTCTGTCTGCGGAGGTCAGGGAAGAGCTGCAGTGGTGGCTTTCCCACATGGAAGCCTGGAACGGGCGGGCCATCTTCGACTCCCTCCCGGACATGGTGATCGGGTCGGATGCCAGCGGTTTAGGCTGGGGTGCTCGCTGTGGAGAGTTCACCACAGGAGGAGGTTGGTCCGCCGCGGAGCGCTCCCTTCACATCAATTGCCTAGAGCTCATGGCAAGTTTGTTTGCATCCCATTGTTGGACCAGGGACAGAGCTCACTCATGTGTCCTCCTAAAGATGGACAATGTGGCGGCAGTGCACTACATCAATCATCTGGGTGGAACACGCTCCAAGGCCCTAGCGGATTTGGCCAAGGACTTCTGGGAATATTGCCTGTCCCACCAGGTGTCGGTGATAGCGGAGCACCTTCCGGGTGTGGCCAACCAGGTAGTAGATTGGCAATCCAGGCACCTTCGGGACTCGAGTCAGTGGAAACTGTTTCCGCCGGTGTTTCAGGCCCTTCAGGACCTCTGGGGTCCCTTCTCTGTCGACCTCTTTGCTTCTCGCCTCGACCACCAGCTTCCCAGGTTCTTCAGCTGGAGGCCGGACCCGGAGGTGACATCCACCAATGCATTCCTTCAGGATTGGTCACTGGAGCAGGGGTATGCCTTTCCCCCCTTCGCTATGATAATGCTGTTGACAACGCAGGTCCGTCGGCAGAAGGTGGAGTTGGTGGTGATCACCCCGGTCTGGAAAGCGCAAGCTTGGTTTCCAGTTCTGATGGAACTTTCCTGGGCTTCTCCAATCCGTCTACCCCAGCTCCCTCATCTCCTGCTCGATCCAGCGGGCAACGCTCATTCCCTGATAGTGAACGAATCACTATCCCTGATGGCGTGGAGGATTACCTGATTCAATGGCAGGTTCCGGGGCTTTCGAGACACGCTGCAGAGCTCCTCTCTCGAGCATGGGCAGAGGGTACGGTTAAATGCTACCGGTCGGCCTGGTCTCGGTGGATGGGTTGGTGTCTGCAGCGGGGTCTGGATCCCGTGGGGGCAGAGGTTGTCCACATCCTTAACTTCCTAGCCTATCTCCTTTCGGAGGGCTTGGCATACAGGACGATTAACACCTTCCGATCTGCGATTTCGGCAGGCCATGCAGTGGTGGCGGATCATCCGCTGGTGAGGAAGCTCCTCCGGGGCATTCGCCTTTCCCTTCCTCCTGAACCACGATATTTGATCCTCTGGGATGTAAACAAGGTCTTGCGCCTGCTTTCACAATGGCCCAGCAACAAGTACTTGATGCGCAAGCAGCTCTCTTCGAAGCTGGCGATGTTGCTGTGCTTGATTTCCTGTAGACGGGTCTCGGACGTCCGGGCTCTAGACATTTCCGGAAGATCCTTCACCCCGGATGGGGTCACATTCCACGTGTCTCGGCGTACCAAATGCCAATCTCAGGTTATTTCCTACCCGGCCTTTCCTGACTGTCCCAGGCTCTGCGTCGTCAGGTGCATTTAGGCTTATGAAGCGATGATGGAGGATGTTCGCCCGCATGGGGAACGCCAACTCCTAATTGCCTTGCGAAAACCGTTCCAAGCGGTCTCTTCCCCAACGATTGCACGATGGGTCCGTTGGGTAATGATGGAGGCCGGCATCGATACCAAGGTTTTCGGAGCACACTCAGCGAGAGGTGCCATGGCATCCAAGGCTTTCATGCTAGGAGCCCGCCTGGAGGACATCTTGAATGCAGCGGATTGGTCTTCAGACTCAATCTTTAAAAGGTTTTACTTCAAGCCAGTCACCTCCATTGCGGCCTAGTGGTAGATAAGCTTTGAACTAGCCTAATCCTCGCCTCCGGGTCCTGACATAGAATGAAAAATTTCCTAGCTTCCGTAACGGAAAGTTTTAATTCTATTAAGGACACGGAGGCAAGGATTAGCCCGCCCGCAGGATGTTCCTGGACCCACCCGGGTTGATCGGAAGGTCCGTCAGACGTTCGGCTATGAGTGCTGTATTAACAATGCATTCAATAGCCTTGTCGCTCGCAGTTTGTTACGACTCCTTTTTCTGCCCGCAGGGACAGACTCTTCGAAGCAGCATTAAAGAACTTCCGCAGTCGGCTTGGTCGCAGGAAGAAAGAGGACGTCCAGCAGGGATTATGCTCTATTATGGTCCCAGGAGGCACCTGATTGGCTGATGGACTGTTTACAAACTTGATGGTTTTTGTTTATAGGCTTCATGGAAAATGAAGTCCTATTGCTGTTATTATGATTGTTTATGGCTGCTGGGTGAATTAAAGGAAGAAAGAAAAGCCTAATCCTCGCCTCTGTGTCCTTAATAGAATTGAAACTTTCCGTTACGGAAGCTAGGACATTTTCATTTCTATTCACACAGTTGTCTAATAATGAGAGCATAAAGCTGTGTTAAATTTAATATCTTGCTTCTCATGGGGTATAAGGTATCTATTTTCTTGGGCCTTTGGGCTAATATAAACCTTTCTTCAGACTTTTTTCATTCCCTAAACACATGGGTGTAAGTCACTTCTCTGTGACTTTTGTGTGCAGAAAAAACATTGGAGATAGCCTTTTAATCAAAATAAAAACTATGATAAGGCTGGTCGAGTAAGGAATTTGTATACCTTTCACAGATATTTCCCACGCTGGTCCACCACTTGTTATGAGAATTCAGCATAGATGGTCCTGAAGAAGGTGAAGTTTTTATTTATTTCCACCAAAACGTACATAGACCAGACTATTCAAGATTCTGACCTACAGCACAGCAACGGTTCAGATAATTGTTACTTTCCGTTGTTCTTTTGATGGTGACAATCAATATTGGTTGGAACAAATATGCATGGTAAAAATGAGGGTATGAATGTGTGAGAGTGTGAGATAGGAGTGGCTTAGACAGAGTGGGATTAGATCATTTTCATGAAAAATGTATATATATGGATAAGTGTTTCCTTGTGTCTTCTAAGACCATCACATGGTCTATACAAAGGAATTGTAATGGACTGATGAAATAGCTTTTACCTTATTTATTTTAGTATATTGTATAGCACTGTATATATTTGTGTATAGCACTCTATATATTGATTGTATTTACTATTTTCTGAACAAAAAAACGTAGTATTTTCTATTATTCTTGATTATGACATGTACTACAGACTAAGAAACTCAAAGTCAAAATATAGGAGTATTTATGAAATTAATGGGAAAAAAGATAATAATATGAAAATAATGCAAGGAAAAAATGGCTCACGTTTATAAATGAAATAAAACTTTATTCCAGCCTAGAGAGCTTTTTAGAGCCTCATAAGAAGCAATACAGGTCAAGTGGGATATTCCTTTGCAATTTTTGGATACTTCCCCCCAATCCCAGACCTATTAAGTTGTATTCATTGGGGGTACCTTGTTCTTACATATACAAATGTTATATCAGACTCCATTCCATGCAACTAGGCCTGAATTGCATGCAACACCTGAACAATACACAGAGAATTTACTGCATATGTCAAAGAGGAGGCAATTGAACCCTACCATGGAGAGAAAAAAGTGTAGGCATTGGGGTTCATGCCTAAGGAGGCGAAAATTGGGAAGAAGACCAGGAAATTTCTGCTCTAAAAAGGAAAACAGTGTAGGCAGTGCAGTTGTATGCTTTGGGAGGTACAAATTGTAAAGAGGAGGAGAAGGCAAATCAATCATTCAAGCAGAGAAAGTAAAAGTATGTAGCAACGTGCCTGTCTCAGACAGAGCAGACTGAAGCAAAGAAGAGGATGAAAAGCTAATGTATTCTCTCCAGAGAGGATAGCAATGAAAGAAATGGGATGTCTTTCTGAGGTACAGACTAGGGCAAGGAAGAGGATTAGGAGGTAAGTTATCCTTTTCACAGAGAGGAACTCAATGTATGTATCGAAGTCCATGTCTTTGTAGAATCGGATTGGAATGAGGAAGAGAATGAGGAGGCCATGTATCCTGCCGTGAAGAATTACAAAGTGAAGCTGAGTGAAAACTCCTCTACTAGCTAGATTCTGTGACTTTGTCAATAGACATTCTCTTACTCATTATCTTATTCTTTTTTATTTATATAGTTGCATAATTTATTGAGAAAAAGATGCATGGTCATATAAATGCACCTCTAATTTCCAAAATATTAGCCATTTCTTAGAGGTGTGCTTTTTTTCCCTTAAATATTTGGTTACAGATCTCATAAGCCTGTGTGTATATGAATATTTATATATATATATATATTAATATATATATATATATATATTCACTTTAAGAAACAAAGGTTACAGGTTCGTTACAGTTAGGAAATAGAATTTTAAAAAAACTAAATAATTCACTGAAAAAACCAAAGGTTACAGGGACATTATAGTTAGGCTCAGATTTCACTCATACAAAACCAGTGAAATTCAGCAGTTATAGTTAGCTGAGCTAACTACAACTTACGCCCCCTCAGTGCACTGCTTATTACCTCCCATATTACATCTCTCATGACATGGGTAGTGACATCCCTGATGACATCTCAAATGACATCGCTGATGACATCATCAAGTGAGTGTAAGTGTTTTTAACAGTTTATGGGTGTTAAAAATATAAACTATCCTACTACAAAAGTTAAATTAGCATACGAGGTGCACTACTACTGAGTGATACTGCTTTTAACATACATTTAGTGAGTAGCTGTGTGACTGTATGCATCCTTGTTTGTTTGTAAGGGTGTGTAAGTGGCTGTATGGGTGTATATGTGGGTGTTGAGTAGCTGTGTGGGTGAGTGAGATGGTGTGTGAGTGGCTGTATTGGTGAGTGAGTGGGTGTGTCAGTGGCTGCATGGGTGAGTCAGTGGCAGTGTGAGTGGCACTATGGGTGGATAACTGGGTGTGTAGTGACTGTATGGGTGAGTGAGTGGGTGTCTGAATGAGTGACCTGTGTGTAAGTGGCTGTATGGGTGAGTGAGTGACTCTTTAAGTGGGTGTTTGGTTAAGTGAGTTGGTGTATGAGTGGCTGTATTGGAGAGTGAGTGCATGTAAATGGATGCATGGGTGAGTGAGCAGATGTGTGAGTGCTTGTATGGATGTGTGAATGGGTATGTAAGTGGTTGTGTGGGTGTGTGAGTGAGTGTGTGTATGCTTGAATGGGTAAGTGAGTGGCTGTGTTGAGAGGCTGTATGGGCGAGTGAGTGGGTGTGTCAGTGACTGTGTAGGTAAATAAGTGGGTGTGTGAGTAGCTGTATGGGTGAGTGTGTGGCTATGTAACTTGCTGTTCCGGTGAGTAATTGGTTGTATAAGTGGCTGAATGGGTGAGTTAATGTTTGTATGAGTGGCTGTATGCGTGAGTGAGTGGGTGTGTGAGTGCCTCTATGGAGGAGTGAATTGCTGTGTGAGTACTGGTATGGGTCTGTGAATGGGTATGTGAGTAGTTTTGAGGGTATATGAGTAGGTGTACGAGAGGTTGTATGAGTGGTTCCATGGATCATGTCATCAGTGATGTCATGAGTGATGTCACTGACCATGTCATGAGTGATGTAATTTGTGAGGTCATTAGCAGTGCATTGGTGGGGCGTAAGTTATAGTTAGCTCAGGAAACTATAATTGCTGAATTTCCCCATCTATAACGTCCCTGTACCCTTTGGTTTTTTCAGTGAATTCCTGAGGTTTTTTAAATTCTATTTCCTAACTATAGCAAACCTGTACCCTCTGGTTTTGGTTTGGCATTTGACAAATCTTCATGAAATTTTCAAACGTAGTGTACTGGTCACTTCTGCTGCTATCTGCAAGGTTTTGGGGTGATTCCTCAAGCGGGGGATGAGAAAAAGGGGAGGGGTTCCCAAAACGATTTTTTCCCATGCAATGTCTATGGGAATAGGTTTTAGACACAGTTACAGCCCGAACCACTGAACGGAATTACACCACATTTGCTAGGAAATGAGGTCTTGGTTCTCAGATTGTGCATGTTGTAATTTGGGGTAAATCTGTTCAGTAGTTTGAGAGTTATTAAAAAAAGAAATGTATAGTTATCTAGGGACGCGGATCCTTTGCTGATTTTCCTGCCGGGGATTCATGGGTACCCGCGGATCCTGGGAAAAAGCAAAGCCCTGATTGGCTGGCCACAACCTGAAAGGCAAGCAGGCAGACATCGCCATCTGGTTCCGACTGGTTCACAGTGCCCATGTGGACTACGGACCTCATTTAACACGCTCGTGGAGACAAGATCCCATGTGATCTTTGCATCCAGTCCATACTATCATCTGTTTAGTCTTTTCCAAAGACCTAGCTTATTTGAGCGTGCCAGAGCACTGTTGCTGTTGTGTTCTATTTGTTAACACACCCTACTTCTCGACGTCATTTTATCTATTGGTCTTGAAAATATGGTGCAATAAGATACCTACAAGACTCAGTATTGGAGGTAGCTTTCCTGATGAAGGCAATGTGTTGCAGAAACACGCGTAGACAGCTAACTAAGGATGACTGAGAGTATAAGCCACTGTTGGTACAACCACAAAGAGCTATGATTGAAACAAATTTATTGTATAGACACTGAATAGATCGTGCTATTGATATTTGTACCATCAAGTACCTAATAACAATGCAGTACTGTTGATAAAGAAGAACTCCAAATCGATTATTATTCTGTAAGGTATAATAAGTAGTTATCATTATGATTTAGTATGCATTGGTGAAGACTATGGGCAATATGAATGAATGATAGTGTGTTTGAAGAGAAGGTTGTTTGAGCAACATGTATTACAATTTTTATAGCAATGTTTAATACTGTAAAACCATGTCAACCTATAAACCTTTTTAATGTTGATTCTCGGTAAAGTTTGGACAAAAAGTAGATCCACGTTCTCTGAGACTTGAAATTAGTTAGAAAACTGCTAAAGAATGTGACAAGTTGCAGGGGTTTCTGTCCAATGTAGGAAAGTTCTGGCCGCTATTTTGTTTGTTGCTTGACCCGGGAGAGGGAAAAATAAAGTCTTAAAACATATAAGGGGTCAGGGCACAGGTATCCTGACCCCATAGTATATATGACACATAGAGGGGTCCTTGAGAGACTCCTCATGGGCAAGAAATTGCCCAAAACATTTTTTGGGTCCCGAATAGAGGATTCGCAAGTACAAAGCCCAAAAGGGCAAAAAAATATATACCTCACCCACTCATACACCATACCCCTGCTGAGCATGGCAAAAGGTCGTGCACGGAGTGGGGTTTGGTGCATGCAGGGGGTGTTGACCTGTTCAAATAAAGCCTTAGAAATTCACTGAAAAAAACAAAGGTTAAAGTAACATAAAGTGATGCCATAAATTATGTTATAGAACATGTCATGAATGATGTAATATGAGAGGTCATAAGAAGGTCATAAGCAGTGCATGGCAGGGGCACAAGTTATAGTTAGTTCTGCTAAATATAACTGGTGAATTTCTGTGTTTTTAGTTCAAAATGTTAATGTTGACACTGACATATTCACCTAACTATTACGTTAATTTAACCTTTGTTTTTTCAATGAATATTTATATATATATATATATTCATTGAAAAAACAAAGTTAAATTAACGTAATAGGTGAATATGATATATATATATGTATATATATATACATTCACTGAAAAAACCATAGGTTTTAGGGACAGTTATAGTTACTTGGACATTGCACTCGTACAAAACCCGTGAAATTCCCCCGTTATAGTTAGTTCAGCTAACTATAACTCGCGCCCCGCAATGCACTGCTGATGACGTCACATATTACATCACTCATGACATGGTCAGTGACATCACTGATGACATCACTGATGACATCTCAAATGACATCACTGATGACATCATCCAGTGACTGTGTGTTTCTGTAAAGTTTAAATATTTTTAATATATATAGGAAAAGACGTATTGAAGAATGAGTGGGTGTGTAAGTGTCTGTATGGATGATTTAGTAGGTGCGTGACTGACTCTATAAGTGAGTGATTTAACGTATCTTACTGAATGCATGGGTTAGTGACTAAACTGGGTGAATGTCTGTATCCGTCTGTCTGTTGCTGTGTAAGTGGCTGCATGTGTTTGTGAATAGCTACATGAGTGTCTATATGAGTTATTGAATGCTTGTCTGAGTATCTGTATGGGTGCCTGAGTGTTTGTGTGGGAGGGGTGTGTGCAACTCTGTGCATAGATGTGTGAGTGGGTGATTCACTGGGTGGATGGTTTCAAGAGTGCATCTGTGATAGACTGTATGGGTGGGTAAGTGTGTGTAAGAGTGTGTTAGTGAGTGAATGTATGTCCCAGTGGTACATGTGTGAGTAACTACATATGTGAAAGGCAGTATATATGTGTGTTGGAGTATATAAATAGCTATAAGCAAGAGTGAGTGATTGTGAAAGTGGCTGTATTGGCGAGTGTGTGCTTGTATCAGTGATTGTATAAGAGCGTAACAATGTGCTACTATTTGTATGAGTAAGTGAGCTGGTGTGTGTATAACTGTATAGGTGAGTAAATGGCAGGGTGTTTAATTATTTGCATGACTGACTAGGTGTCTGAGTATCTCTATGGATGAGTGGCGTTGTTTGAGTGTCTATATAGGAGTAAGAGTGCATATGATAGTCCTGTACTGAGTGACCGTAAGTATGAGTGACTGTACGGGTGAGTGAGTGGATGTGTGTGTGTAGACCTAAGAATCAGTGAGTGGGTATGTAGTTATTGGTGTTGGAGTGTCTATGGTTTTGCGAATGGCAGTCTGTAATTTAGAGTGGGTGTATCAAAGATTATATTAGGGTGTGAGGAGGTGCATCAGATTATCACGTGGATGATGTCATCAGTGATGTCATTTGAGATGTCATCAGTGATGTCATCAGTGATGTCACTGACCATGTCATGAGTGATGTAATATGTGACGTCATCAGCAGTGCATTGCGTGGGCGCGAGTTATAGTTAGCTGAACTAACTATAACGGGGAATTTCACGGGTTTTGTACGAGTGCAATGTCCAAGTAACTATAACTGTCCCTAAAACCTATGGTTTTTGCAGTGAATTTCAAAGGTTTTTTAAATGCTAATTTGTAACTATAACGTGTCTGAAACCTATGGTTTTTTCAGTGAATTTCAAAGGTTTTTTAAATGCTAATTTGTAACTATAACGTGTCTGAAACCTATGGTTTTTTCAGTGAATTTCAAAGGTTTTTAAATGCTAATTTCTAACTATAACGTGCCTGAAACCTACGGTTTTTTCAGTGAATTTCAAAGGTTTTGTAAATGACAATTTTTAAATGTATTAATTGTTATATTAATTTTTTTCATACTGATTTACTACATTTTTAGAAACAATTTTTTTTTACAGATTTTATTTTTTAAATTACATTGTAATTACATTATACATTACATTACAAAAAATACTTTCTCAGAATGAATTACTTTAGTTTAAATACTTTGCACATAGGCAATAGACTTTTAAGTACAGTAGTTACAGTTGTTGCAATGGGCAACACATTTTCAAACACAATGCAACATTCAGCTCAATGTGAATTTCTAGTTAAATGCAATTAGTTACTTTATGGATTACTTTTCTAACCACAGGACTGGATCCTAGATTCAGTCCTGGTACATCTCCTGTAAACAGTTGAGTAAAAGCGTTTTGGTTACAGTCGTGATTTTTAAGGAATATTATTGTATTTTAAAAGTTGACACTTAGAAACTTTTTCTCATAGAATCACCAATGTTATCCTATGGAAGGAAATTCACTTAGCAGGTAAAAACTATTATCGTTACTTTTTTCTTACTCAGTGTTGGATCCTGGATCCAGCACTGGTGCATCTCCTGTAAACAGTTGAAAGAATGCGTTTAAGTCATACAGGTGATTTTTAAGGAATATTTGTAGTTTGTAAAAATCAACACTTTGAAACTTTTTGCTGAAAACCAGACAATGGATTCCTATGGAAGAAAATATAAGTTACTGGTAAGTACGGTTAAAATTACTTTTCAGGATTAGTACTGGGCTGAAAGATGCAGCACTGAGGTCTCTCCTGATAACAGGTGAGTAAATCGGAATTCGTATTTCGGCTGATTTTAGAGGAATATTTTAAAGTTCCAAAACTCCACACTTAGAAGAATTTCCAAGTGAAACCAGTCAATGTTAGCCTATGGAAGGAAATTCAAGTTACTGGTAAGTACGGTTAAAATTACTTTTCAGGACCAGTACTGGGCTGAAAGATACAGCACTGAGGTCTCTCCTTATAACAGGTGAGTAAATCGGAATTCGTATTTCGGCTGATTTTAGAGGAATATTTGTATGTTTCAAAAATCAACACTTAGAAACTTTTTCAGCAAAAAGCAGGCAATGATATCCTATGGAAGGAAATTCAAGTTACTGGTAAGTACGGTTAAAATTACTTTTGAGGATCAGTACTGGGCTGAAAGATGCAGCACTGAGGTCTCTCCTGATAACAGGTGAGTAAATCGGAATTCGTATTTCGGCTGATTTTAGAGGAATATTTTAAAGTTCCAAACTCCACACTTAGAAGAATTTCCAAGTGAAACCAGTCAATGTTAGCCTATGAAGGAAATTCAAGTTACCGGTAAGTACGGTTAAAATTACTTTTCAGGACCAGTACTGGGCTGAAAGATGCAGCACTGAGGTCTCTCCTGATAACAGGTGAGTAAATCGGAATTCGTATTTCGGCTGATTTTAGAGGAATATTTTAAAGTTCCAAAACTCCACACTTAGAAGAATTTCCAAGTGAAACCAGTCAATGTTAGCCTATGGAAGGAAATTCAAGTTACTGGTAAGTACGGTTAAAATTACTTTTCAGGACCAGTACTGGGCTGAAAGATACAGCACTGAGGTCTCTCCTGATAACAGGTGAGTAAATCGGAATTCGTATTTCGGATGATTTTAGAAGAATATTTGCACAATGGTGAAGGGAGGGGCGGGGCCTGAGGTGACATCTGTGCAAACGCGCCCCGTGGCGCGTTTTAAGTTGGGGGATTAAGTCCCCTTGAATCCTGAGGGTCCCTAGGGGCCAACTAGCCCACCAGGAACCTCCAATATGCGCCAGGGGCTGCGTTGCAGAGACTGTAGAGAGGCCACACCCCTTTTTACACCTCTCTGCAACGCAGCTCTGTGGCGCTTTCTGGATGTACCTGTTGGGCTAGTTGGCCCCCAGGGACCCTCAGGATTGAAGGGGATTTAATTCCCCATCTTAAAACGCGCCACGGGGCCTGTTTGCACACATGTCACCTGAAGCCCCGCCCCCTCCCTTCACCACTGTGCAAACGCGCCCCGTGGCGCGTTTTAAGCTGGGGGATTAAGTCCGCTTGAATCCTGAGGGTCCCCGGAGTCCAACTAGCCCACCATATACCTCCAAAAACCGCCACAGAGCTGCGTTGCAGAGAGGTGTAAAAAGGGGTGTGGCCTCTCTACACGTCTCTGCAACGCAGCCCCTGGCGCATATTGGAGGTTCCTGGTGGGCTAGTTGGCCCCCAGGGACCCCCAGTATTCAAGGGGAATTCGTTCCCCTCTGCAAACGCGCCAGGGGCGCGTTTGCAGAGTGGTGAAGGAAGGGGCGGGGCCTGCGGGCCCGATCGTTTTAAAAAAATTGTCCCCTGAAGGGGGGCTGTGTAGCCCCCCTTCCTTTTTCCTGTTTTTGGGCCCTGGGGACCCCATCCCCCAGGGCCTTACCCCTTTTTTTAATTTAATTTAAAAAAACGGGAAGGGGGCCGCGTGGCCCCCTTCCCTGGGCCTGTATTGGCCCCGGGGACCCCATCCCCGGGGCATGGCCTTTTTTTATTTTCTTGGGAGGGGGCTGCGTGGCCCCCCTCCTCAGGCCATTTAAGGTCCCGGGGACCCCATCCCCCGGGGCCGGCCTTTCCATTTTTTTTTTTTTTTTTTTTTGGGGAGGGGGGCCGCGTGGCCCCCCTCCTGGGCCACTACTTGCCCCGGGGACCCCATCCCCCAGGGCTGGCCCTCTCTGTTGGGGACTGTGGGGGTCCCCAATCCCCCACAGTCCCGCCGGCTCCCCACGTCCCTTGGGAGCCGGCATTGCTGTCCCACATGGGGAGCAGCTGACATGCTGCTCCCCATGTGGAAAAGCAATGTGCTTTGGATATTGGAAGAGAGAGCAGGTTTCCCTGCCTCTCTTCCAATATCCAAGCAGCTTGCTATGGCAGGACGGGAGCCGCGAGGCTCCCGTCCTGCCATAGCAAACTACAGTGTCCCGGGGTAGGCACCCCGGGACACTGCAGGAGCCGGCCCTGGGGGGTGGCGGTCCCCAGGGCCATCAAGGGCTCCAGGGAGGGGGCCGCGCGGCCCCCCTCCCTACATCAGCACAGCCCCGGGGAGGTGGTGGTCCCCGGGCTTCGGGGTCCAAAACGGACCCCCATTTTAATTTGTTAGTGCCCCGGGGAGGTGGCGGTCCCGGGGCGTGTGGGGGCTGGAGCCCCCCACACAGGTTGTTCAATTCATTAAAAAAAAGCCCCAGGGAGGTGGTGGTCCCCGGGGCTGCGGGAGGGCTCAGAGCCCTCCCGCACCATTTTTAAAAAAAAGCCCCGGGGGGTGGCGGTCCCCGGGGCTTGGGGGGCCCTTTGAGGCCCCCCACACATAAAATTAAACCCCCCACCATGCCCCCGGGACTTGGGCCACCCGGGGGCAAAATACAATCGAAGCGCGGGAGACCGCGCTTCGATTTTTTTTTTTTCGGCAGGATTCGCGCACCCTGAGCGCATCCTGCTGATTTTTAAAAAAAATGTTTTTTTTTTTTTTTGCCCAGGGGGTCCTTGTGGGACCCCCTGAGCAAACCTAGGGGGTCAGGGTGTTTCTACCCTGCCCCCTTTGTGCGCTTTGCGCACTTGTTTCTGTCCCTCGGTTCTACCGAGGGACAAAATGGCTGCCAACATTTCCTGAATCGGAATGTTGACAGCCAGCTGACAGCCAATTAACATGCAGCGCGTGATCGGGTGGGTACGCGGACCCTACTCGGCCATAGATATCACTATCTTTTTACTTTTGATTTTCTCAGGAACTACTGAACGGATTTACACCATTTAACAAAAAGGTTCTTTCTGAACCAAGAACTACCTCTTTGCCAAATTTGGTGTAATTCCGTTCAGCAGTTCGGGCTGTAGCCGTGTCTAAAGTTTCCTATGGACAAATGCATGGGGAAAACGCGTTTGGGACCCCCTTTTTTCTCGGCCCCGCTTGACGAATCCCCCGAGACTTTCAGGGTAGGAGCGGACCGGAGCGGGCCACAAAGTTTGAAAATTTCGCGAAGATACGTCAACCGGCAAGAGAGTTATTTCAAATAGAATGTCGCGGATTTCCTATGGATAATAGGTTGTAACTATAACTATCTACTGGCGACCGCCAGTAGATAGTATATATATATATATATATATATATATATATATATATATATATATATATATATATATATATATATATTCCTGGGCACGAGTGAACTCAAGTACTCATGTGTTTTTCTAATCAGAAATAGTTTTTTTTCTCTTAGATTAATCTTCATAAAATCTGGACCTTCGTTATTTTCTTCTCCAAATGTCTTGCCTTATTCCCAGGAGTAGAGTCATTCAGCGTTTTTCCAAGTAATTTGCATTCCTAAAAAAGACCAGATAAGTGAAAATCCTTTTCTTTAGCGCTCTTAAGCGGCCAGCGTGCATAACCATTTCTGACATATAGCCAATCATAATATCTGATTCTTCAAAGAAAGCGGCTTATTCATTTTACTTCTTCGGAAACTGACGATATAATGGTCAAAACATCTGACTACAAAAGAAAACTGTCGACTAGGCTTTGATGAACCTGTTTCGAGTGACGTTTTGTTGTAGTCTGAGGCTATTTATATTCTGTGATGAAATACTTGAGTTGCAAATTATTCAGAATACCAATATCCTGTGTGGGGTCTGCCTTTGCACATTGGCCTGACTATCCATAGAAAGTCACAGAATAGGACAAATCGAAGTTAACTTTTCCCGTGGCCAGCAGATGATGTGCTGTGTTCTAGGTTGGTACAAATTGTACTTCTCCACTATAACTTGTATTTAAAATAGCTCCTAAACTTTTCTGCACAACAGTTATTGAATGCCAATGTGCTCTTTAGCGTAGGCTTTTTCGACCACTCAACATGTTACAGAAACCCCCAATGGGTGCTACATATTAAGGGCTTTTGAAAGGCCATAAATCACAGCAAAATTCTTGGCACGTCATCGCTTTTGCAGCTGTTACTAAGATTCCCACATGGAAAATTAATGCCATTTCAAGATAATATTTTTTTGTTCTGAATATATTTGCAGACTTGATCATGCCTTTTCTGTATCTCGTGAAAGTTTTGTGAAACTAGCTGAATCTGTAACAAAATAGTAGCTCCGTTTTTTTGGGGGTTATTTATTTTTTTACATTATAAAGTTGTCTACCCTGCAGAGCGTGCTAACGTGGAATACATGTGCATGTTTAAATAAAAGTATATATAGCCAGGCTTTAAGCTGTCAAACAGTTGGAGAGATTGGAGAAACTGGATAGCCCTCAATTTGAAACCAGATTAAATCTGCCCCGAATGAGCAGTGATCAAAATTAATTATCATTCAACACCACTGTAGGCCTCCACGAAGTGGTTTGAAGTGTCAGGCCTCGTCCCAATGGGCAGATGGCAACATTCCTATAAAACATTATCAGCGCGGGCACTAAATTATTCTGCACCTCTTCTGGCATTTTAACGGAGAAGACCACACATTAGGAAAGAGAATTTAGAGACTCCCGAGCAGGCCTGTAGCTCACATTAAGACTGTGTTAAAGCTACAACCCTGAGCTTGTTGTAATTGTTGAGCTATATGTTATGCTTCCAATGTGGCAAATCATTGACATTACACAAAACAGTTCTTCGTAGAGATGTAGGATTACATTTTAACTTATTTACTCAAGAAACATTGCTAAATTTAACTCATGATTTGATTTAATTTGCGCATATGACATTAATGTATATTTTTTAAAAACTCACGCATTCTCTTTAGAACACAGCTAAAGTGAACCTATGGTTATGTGAAACACACCCAAAAATCCCTTGAAATTGGTCAGTCATGGGTAGGTAGGCCACACCATACACTGCTCATGACCTCACACAAGAATCTTTGATGACATCTCAGATTACACCATTGATATATCAGTGTCATTGCACATATCATCAATGATGACATTACTGATAGGTTCAAATATGACATTGAATGAGAAGCGTTGCCCTGCCAGGTAACGTCCCCTGATGGCACAGCCGGTCTCCAACTAGGAAGTTAGTCCACTTCTATGCAATAAATAAGCAACAGATCAACATGGAAGTGAAGTTTTATTCCACAGTGATTTAGAACTTCCAATAGGTCCTTTCAGAGAAATAAGGTTCAAACCCAATGGTCCATCAAACCCAATGCATTTCGGGTAGAACCCTTCATCAGGGGAAATTCATGTATAAAAATGAAAAGGAGACTAGACTCGTAGAGAGCTTCACAACAATAATGTAAAAGCAAAGTAAGCCTCGAGTACCCCTGTGAGGTGGTGAGAAAAATCAACGAGTACTGTAAGCCTTATGCAAGTAGGCCGTCAGTAAGGGAACGAAAACTGGGTGCATGAAATAAAAAGTGGCTAAAATCGTGGGGCGTGATGGTTCGATTAAACGCGATACTGTGAAGTGAAAAAACATACAGAGAATTTGGCCATTCTGTGCGGGCGGAACGTAATTAAATGCTTATCTCGGTTCCGACGTTGTACAGTTAAAACGTTACCACAGTGCGGGGCATCACGCTACATTTGAAGAGTGATGGGTCAACTGGTGAAATTAAACACGATACCATACTGGAAAAGTAAACAGACATGCAGAGAGTGCGGCCGTTATATGCGGGTGGTACGTAGTAAAATACTATTCTGACATTGTGAAGTTACAACGATATACCAGTGCGGGGCCTCAAGCATAACGTGATACCTTGTTACAAGTAAACAGGCATGCAAATAATGTGAGGGTTGTGAACATGCTAAATTCGTACCGCGGTTCCAACAGACAGCAGGATTCCCATGAATGAAGGCCAGTGCGTAAGTGACATGGGTATGCGAAGTGGTAAAAATAGAAAAAGTTACCAGAAATAGAAGACGCTCTGGCAGCAGGACATTCAAAAGTCCCCAGAACTTTATACCTGTGCGCAATGGATAACAAGCGTAAAAGCATGCAGTGAAGGAAACCGGAAAGGCAGAAAATAGAGTGGGAGGTGAGACATGGGGGCCATCTTGAAATGGTCCCTCTACATCTGTGAAGGCTTTCAAATGGAACGAAATGTCCCAAATGGAAAAAAAAAGGAGAAAAAAATAGGAAAAAAATATTCATACTAAATAACCCTATGAACAGGACTGAGAATAGGAATGATGAACGGAGTAGAAAAAGGTGAGAATGAGGTGATAAACCGAAGAGCAGGAATGAGGATAGGAATGATGGAGGGTAAACATCAACATACAGGTTAAAAAAAGGTGAGAAACGTGATAGTGGTAGTCACCTGAAGAGTCCTACAGTGCAATACAAACTGAGGATAAAAGTGTGGAATAAACAGATGTAAAAATATGGGGGTCAAAGAGGTTCTCAAGAAATTGTACAGTGCAAATGCAGATTGAAGATTAAACTGTGAAGGAACCAATGCGAAATGTAAAGGTCGAAGCAGTTCACAAAAAACAGCTGTATTCTATCTGGTCATTCAGTCCATTCGGTGTGAGAGCGTCCAGCAATTTAATCTAGAAGGTTTCTCTTTGGAGAAGATATTTATGGTTGTTTCTGCCTTCACATGATTCTACCACTTCAAGTACCAAGAATCTGAGTTGGCTGATGTTATGTTTTAACTCCATGAAGTGTGTAGCTACTGCGGATTTCTGATTTGAGGTTCTGATGTTGCTTTTGTGTTCGTTTAGTCGGATTTTAATTTTACGTTCGGTTTTCCCCACATATCCGAATCCACATGGGCATTTCAGTAGGTAAACCACGTTTTTGGTGTCGCAGGTGGCGTTGACTTTCAATTTAATTTTAGTTCCTTTGCTTGGATGGGTCATTGAATTGCCTTTGATAATATTGTTGCAATTATTACAGTTCAAGCATGGAATGGTACCCTGGTATATGGGAGTCCCTCTAGTCAATTTTGGTCTTGAAAGCATTTCTTTCATGTTTATGCTTCGTCCGTAAGCGAACAGGGGTGGTTCTACAAAGAGTCCTTTGAAGTCAGGTTCTGACTGTAGCATGGGCCAATGTTTGAGGATAACCTGCTTCACGTGTGCGCTCTGTTTAGAAAAGTTCGACACTAAGACCATACGATCTGTTTTTCTCTGTTGGGTCTGGGTTAGGAGTTCTTCACGAGTTTTAGTACTAGATCTGGTGATGGCCTGAGAGAGAATTTCTGGAGGGTATCCCCTTTCGCTGAATCTTTGTCGCATTTCAGAAATGTTGGTGGATAATTTGACCGGGTTAGACGTGATGCTTTTTACGCGTAGTAACTAGGAATAGGGCAAATGTTTCTTCAATGAATGTTGATGAAAACTGTTGTAATGCAACAGATTGTTGCGGTCAGTATGTTTTCTGAAGGTATTAGTTTCAAATTTGTTCTGAGTTTTAGAGATTGAAACATCTAAGAAGTTGATAATGGTATCGCTGATGTTGTGGCTGAATCCAATGCGGTCATTGACCACATTAAGCTGTTGTATGGCGGTCAGAAGATCGTATTGGGAACCTTTCCAAAGCAGCTACATAGCAAGGTTGTTAATCCAAGGTTCTACTGTAAGAATATGGTCAAGTTCGAACTTATACATGAACAGATTGGCGTAGCAGGGTGCTGCGCAATTGCCCATAGAAGTTCCGTTCAGTTGAAGGAAATACTCTTGCTCATACGTGAAATAACTGTGGTATAATGTATAATGGAGCAATTCAAGCAGAAAGGTTTTCAAATCTTCATCCCACTCGGTGGTGGTTAGAAAGTGTTCAACTGCGTCCATACCAAAGTCATGAAGGATAGATGTATATAACGACTTAACGTCAATGGTACACATCAGCAAGTTCTGTACATCAGCCGTGTTGATAGAGCGAATCTTCAACAAAAAGTCGTTCGTGTCCTTGATGTAGGTGGACATTTGTTGAACCAGGGGTTGAAGATATTTGTCAAGGTGACATTGCCAATGACATCACTTAAAGAAAAAGTATAATTAGTGATGCTCAGATTTTTTGCATGTCAACTAAGAACACAAAATGATTAAAAACCAGTAAGCACAAGCCACTCCTTGTGTATCAAGCGCTATGCAGAAATGTACTGAGGGGCTCATTACGATGTCGGACCGAAAGCCTTCTCCCGACAGTCGGAATTTCCTCAACGGCATCAGAACCCTTCCAGCCAACTCGGTCGGCTTACCCGACCGACCGATTACGATGTTTGCGGTTGGAACATAATCTGTGTGGTCATTCCAAATCGGTTACGACCGGCTCGCTGAGCATCCGTGTAAGTCAGAACCGCATCGTGGACCCCTATGGACAGCGTTTCCGTCCTTGGGATTACGATGTAGGTTTCCAACAGCCTTTCGGTGCCGGCCTTTCTGACACGAAAAGGCTGTTGGAAAGTGACTTTGGGGGCCCCTAGCAGTGCCCCCTTCATCCTGCGGCCTCCGGTTGGGGGCCAAGGGGGTACCTAAGGGACCCCCAGTAAAACCCTGCACTGTGTGGCAGGCACAATAGGGTGCCTGCGACAGGGTGCAGGGTTTTCCGCACACACCCCATTTCCCCATAGGAGCCTGTGTTACGGCTGGTTGTCGGGCGGAACACGAGCTCCCATTGCGAACAATGGGAATCTGACAGTGATCGGTCGCATTGTAATCGGGCGGGCGGAACCGGTCCCAAATCCGAGACGGTGTCAGGCAGAGGCTTTCCGCCCGACATCGTAATCGGCCCCCGAGTGTGTAAAGATGATGGGAGATCATCAATATGGTTAGCGTATGTTTAAACTACATATATATTTTTTACAAGGTAGAAGCAAGGTTTAAGTGTTTTTCAGTTATCTTGGAGTGCAGGGGATCAAATTATTCTGCTGTAATTCCAAATTTTAAAGGTTTCATTAGGTACTGTGCTGTTGGCAGGGTTGACCACCCTTAAAATGCCATAATATTCAGTAAGGAATAGGTGAATGGCCCGAACTGTGTCCAGGAACTTTTTATTGAAACATTTGATTATAACATTCTAATCCATCAATAGTCCTATAAATCAGACAGAGTCCTCACAGAGTGTGTGAAAGTAATAAGATGTGAGAGAGAGTAATGTGAGAGTTCAATACACATAATTTCTTTGGTTAAAACAATCTAACAAAAGTCAATTGAACACATAGACAATGGGAAGGCACTGAATACCCTGCATTACTTCTCCTTTAAATGAAATATGTGTTTTATAACAATCACTGCAAAAAAAGATCATGTTTTGTACACATTGTAAAAACATAGTTTTTGTATACTTTAGGGGTTGGGTAGCTGAATAAATACTGATAAGCACTGGTTTAAAAGTTTTGTAAAACACTGAGAAAACACCACTGAAATCCACAAAAATAAATACTGAAAACAGTGCAGCCTAAATATAGTTTAAAGGCTTTGATCAGTTAAATATGTCATTTATATTTCACCTGTGAAGGCATGAGCAGTGTTTCAAGGCATAGGTAAACTAATCATAAGCTTCCACAAATAAACAACATATTGAACATAATACAGATTAGAGCAAGGAAAGTCTGCAGGTTGTGTGACCAGGAAGAGACATTGAGACTCTTGAGTGTCAGTTGTGGCTGAAGAGTTGCCTACTTGGTGTTCTCGGTCTTTGAATCAGTGAAATTGGTTTCTGAAGACTATTGTCTACTATACTCATGAATTTCATTCAATTTGGTTAAAAGTCAAAACAGTATATGCAATAATTGTAGACTACATTGTGTGTATCTCAGCAACATAGTTTATACATATGGCAGTACTAGTGGGTGGTCGGAGAGAATAACAACTCTAAACTGTGCCTTCAGAAAAGGTGTTTCACAAGTATGTGGCAATGGTAATGTGGAGCCATTTTGTGAACTCATGTGTCCACAATCTTTCAGTCATTGATGTTGTCATTGGTGATATGATATGTATATCTTTAGTACGTGGGAAACAAAAGTGGTCTGAAGTTCCAGCCTGTGTGAAGGCGTGCTTTTGAGTTTTCTGACTTTAACCTAAGGTTGCACGTAACTATGGGCAAGAGAAATTACACAGCACCTGGCAACGGGGGGGTGGTTCTCTGGAAAAATTCCTAACTGGAGCAATGGGCGTGCTAAATAAAGAGATCAGCAGTACAGAGGCAAAGCTGGAGTCCACTATAAAATCAGTCACCGCGTTAGTTGAGCATCTTCATGAACCCCAGGTCACCTCAGCAAAGGGAATAAAGGGTGAAGGCATGTTGGTAACACCGACCCCCTGCTTGGGCCAGGCACTCCCTAACGGCTCCCATGACCAAATACTTTTAACCTCCTTCACTCAGGCTACGGGCTCCCACTCCAAAAAAAAGTTGAAGTCAAAGGAGCTCCGCGTTATTGGCCTAAGAAATTGGACCCACAGGGGGAAGTCTGTAATACGTGACGGCTTGTTCTACAGCCTGATTGCATGACACGTGACACTGAGGAAATGTTATTGAAACATTGCAAGGACCATTTGGCTACCATGGAGCAGCGAATGGTTACTTTGCTAAACACGATCTCAAATAGAATTTTCACACTTGAGGCCCTTGTGAAGTCATGCCAGGGATCCCTTGAGCAGATGGTTACGGCAGAGATACACCCAACCGATATCGCCATGACACCTATACCCGCACTGGGCAATCGGCCAGAAGCTAACTAGGGAGCAAAATCTGTTGCCACAGACAATTGACACCTGTTCCGCCTGGGCAGAGAGACATGGGACGTGTGGAGAATGGTAGGGTTCAGGTAGTAGTGGAGTGATCTATTAGCCAACAACACCAACCAGTTCCCTTGAAGACCCTTATGTTGTCCATCCCTGACCTTCCCCCTGAACCAGCACCATATGTAGGCATGCTGGTCGGGGTCCCTCCCCTTTTTGTAAACAAAAGTGAAACCTGGAGGGAGCTTAAAAACAAATGTGTCCAATGGTTCGGCTCCAGGGTAGGCAAAATAACACCAATACCTTGTATCAGAATGTGATCTTGATAAGGCAGGTAGGTTGGGTGGGGAGAGGAGAGGAGAGGAGCAAAGTCTATTGAGGGGGATTGTGTTGTAATGAATTTTCATAACCCTGTCCTGGTAGAAAAAATACTTCCGGTACATTGATGTAGCGAACTCCTGCCACAAACCATAACTGTGGTTCCATTATGTTTCTTCTACAAGCTGCCCGTGGCATACCTCCATCCCATAACTGGTCTTTATCGAAGGGTAAGGTGAGAAGATATGCTGAGACCTGTGTCCTACCTAGGAGGATAGAAAATCTGCCGCAGGTGTCAAGTTTTGTTTGGAGGAAGGGCAAGCAATTTGAGTATCTTAGTGATCTTAACGCACAAGACTGACTGATACAACCTGGAAGACAGAGTGACCTCAACATGCACCAGAGTCCCTCCCTCGCTCGAGATCCCCCTTGCTATAGGGAAAATAAGACTCCCTTGAGAGAATCGGAGATAGCACCCTTAAGTAACACCAAGAAGGGCTACCCATGTAGGATTAAAGATAACACATATCCTGTTAAATTTTATCCTGGAATATTGTAGGGCTTTGAAAAAGTTGGATTTACCTAACTGGTGGAAAATGATAGCCAGTTACCCCATTATGGGGTATAATTACAAGGGAATAGCACCACCAGAACGTCACTTTTAGCGACGTTCTGGTGGTGCTACGTGCTTCTCCATATTTATAAAGCAGCTTTAAGCCACTTTTTGTGGCTCAACGCCGCCTTGTAAATATGGTAAATACGTGAAAGACGCATGCAATGGGTGTGGCTGTGGGCGTTGCACCACAACACCCATTGCTTTTTCGCGCTGCCCAAGATTTACAAGGATGTGTAAATCTGAGGCAGGACCAAAAATAATGCCATGCAAGAGCATGTCGTTAGAATGGCGCACGAGGAGAAATACTTTTATTTCACCTTGTTTTTGCTGCAGCACTCATAGAAAGAGCAAAACGCCATTAATTATAGTTTATGTGCATGAAGGGACACCTTGCTGCACATAAACAATCATTAAATAATGGTGATTTGCTACTTCTATGTTTGCTGCAGAATTCAGCACACATAGAAGTAACAAATCACCATTATTGATTGTTTGTGTGCAGGAAGGGACACCTTCCTGCACATAAACAATCCATTCCCTGCAATGCAGGCACCCTTGCACTATGGTGCAAGGGTGCCTGCGTGGGCGCTGGCAGCTAATTTTCAGCCCCAGCGCTAGGGAAAACACAGGGGTGCACCGTATTGTTGCAAATACGGGGAATCCTTGCGTTTTGGAATTATCGGAGTGCAGCGCTTCCAAATTTTGCACAGCTCCGTGCTCTGACATTTCATTGTACATGTGCCCCTATCTGCCTACAGGAAACATGGGCGACACAGGAAAATTGTATTGATGGGTTCCTACTCTATCACACACAGGCCCGTCCTTCATCGGCAGGCAGAGCCAAGGGAGGCCTAGCCACCTACATTATTAATACCTTCCCTGGGAAGGTGGTCAAGTTTGTTAACAACTCAATTTTTTTCCACCTCCTATTGTGTGATGTCTGTGAAGAGTGGGATTTGTTAATCATCAATTTTTAAAATAATTGTTTTGATGGGAAGAGATGCCATGTGGTTGTTGATCTGGATATGGCCAAACTGACTTTGTCCAGTGAACACCCTAAACCAATGAACAGGTTTTGGGCTGGCGACTTCAATACCTACCATTGTTGCATTTTTGTCAAGGCAGTATGTGGGTTGAGGGACACACATGAGGAGCCTTTGGCCCACTTTCAGCATGATGATTATGGTTTTGCCTCAAACAACTTATTGGTCAAATTAAATCTTAGGATGGTTAATGATCTAGGGATAATCCGGGAGATTTAGCACCCACCTTTATGAGTAATGCATGCACCTCAACTATTAACTATATCTTTAATTACTGAGAATTTAATTAATCGGGGGGAGGAGTTCAACTCCAAATTTACTGGGTATGGCGACCATGTGGCTTTGATATGCACGATGGGGTTAGAGGAAAGGACAAAGTCGCCCTGAAAATAGGCCAGTTTTGGCGAAACAAAATGGGTATACCCTTAAATGGGACAAGGTAGACCACAAGAGCTTTCTTGCCTTCACTCTGTATGATACAAAGGCCGAGGTGGCTATCTGTCTGAACCCACAGGCTGAGCCATTATTTATTAAAACTGCCTTTTTGGACATTAAGGTTAACATCAAGCATTCATTGAGGTGGGACAGTCGTCCACCTAAGACCCAAACCCGGGGCTGGTTCGACTCGAGATGTGCTGGAGCCCTTACAGAGCTTCACAAGGTCTTACGCATCAAGCGGAATGTATTAAGAATGCACAAGCACTTTATAAGGAGGCACTTGTGGTTAAGAAGTCACAGTTAAAGGAGGAAGCATGGGAGGCTCTTCAGTTGGCCAGTATACAAAATGACAGTGCTGCTTTTTGGAAGGTAATTAATGCCCCTTACTTTAGGGAATCCTCTGACCCCTCTCCGGATGTCCATATTCAGGAAGATAATTGAGTGGAACATTTCACCATGATGTACACTATTCAGAATATGGAACAGGGCCCTTCCGAAGATGGTCGGGGAGCTCCAGAGGGCAGATGAATCCTTTGAGTTTTCATTTAGGGGAAGTGCAGAGGGCCTTGAAGGAAAGCAGGCCCTGGGCCCAGATGGGGTCCCATATGATGTATTTTGTGATTCTCAAGATCTCTGGGCTCCATTGCTCACTAATGGTTTTAATGATATTTCTAAGATAGGCCCAATCCCCACCTGGAACACATCTGTGATAATAATTTTTTTTTTTAAAAGCTGATAAATTGCTACCAAACAATTATAGGCCCATATACTTTTAGATTCAACAGTAATGGTGATGGGGCATATTTTACTGCACAGAATTGAGGATTGAGCTACAGAGGGCAATATTTTAACAGACACCCATTATGGCTTTACAAAAGGACTGGGCATGATCGATCAAGGTCTGAATTTGTCATTACTTATAGGGAAATACACAGCTGCTAAAAAGGGCACAATATTTCCCCCTTTCATGAATCTATCAGCAGCCTTTGATTGTGTAGCTCATTCAAAACTCTTGTCCATTTTGGCTGAGCTAGATGTTGATGAGGCCATAGTTAATTTTATAATCCAATTGTACAGGCATACCAATGCGTGTGTACGTTATGGACGAAGTGGCAAATGCACTGAGCACTTTAAAATTAGAAGGGGTGTAAGACAAGGGTGCGTACTCGCCCCTTTCCTGTTCTCACTGTACACAAACAGAGTAGAGACAGTGTTAAGAAGGAAAGCACGGAAAACACCATATATTGGGTCTAGCTCTCTCCCCATACTTTTATATGCAGATGATGCCGTGTTAATTGCTAGAATGGGGAGAGGACTTCAAGGGCTGATTGATGATTACATAGAGTTTATGCATGACTTTGACTGAAGAGTGACTGAAAGTAAAACTTTCACTATGATTTGTGGGGCAAGGAAAAGACCAGTCCATATAAATGATAGTGCTAAATTTGGTGAGACTACTTCTTTCCACTATCTCGGAATCTTATTCGATAATAAATATATATGGAAAAGTATGAAAGCCAATAGGACGGCCATGTTTGAACAGTCAATATATGGCATTCAAAGATTTACAAAAAAACTGGGCTCTAAGCCGGTCATGGAGCTACTAAATATATATGCCAGTAAATGTGTAGCACTTATGAGGCAGGTTTATGGGGTATGGTGCATGTTCAAGGAATTTAGAGGGGGGAAAACGGGTGTTTGAAAATATATTGGCAGTCCCTCGTAGTTGATCCAACGCCTTAATCCATGATGAACTTTGTGCCCCAAAGATGAAGGAAAAAATCAGTCTGGCACCCGTGTTACTGAGGGACTCCATTTAGAGAAGGGAGGATAAAGTTTTAAATAAGTTGATTCTGAAGGACTTCTTACAACTTCATGCCGCTCTTGATATACCCTGGCTTCCGTATGTTAAGTCCATTTGCGCAGAGATTGGGTGACCTGAGTTATTTAGGGAACCGGAATCATGCCTAAGTATTATTACGGTCACCTTAAAGCACTTGTTCGGGAATAAGGCCTGGTTGAAAAGATTGGAGGAGGATAAAGTCAAACCATCAGTAATTGTTTACAATTTGGTGCATACTCAAGAGGGCCTCCCATCTTATTTATCCTCAATTCAGAATGCACAACACCGCTATGTGTTGACTAGATTCTGTATTAACCTCATAACGTTTATGGTAGGCCTGGGCGTAAAATTCTGCTCCGCTCGCAGAGTTTGAGGGATTCAGCAACTCAGCGTTCCATGGAGATCACAGAGTTCCTGATAAACTCCGCACTCTGCAATGGAGTTGAATTGTTTTGTGCCCGATTGAGCACCAGCGACCGCGGCTGCGACCTTTAGTGCGCCAGGAGGGCCCTTTGCGAGGTGGTTGAGAAAGGAGGCGGGTCCTCCAACGACATCTCAGCAATGCAGCTGTCAGGGACTTACTTGTGGCAACAATAGGGGTTCTTGGTCCCCAATAACCCTCAACAGCCAAGAGAACTTCATCCCCCAACCAGTAATGTGCCCAGAGGCCCCTTTGTAGAATGGTTGAGAAAAGGGACAGGGCCTCTGACATCTCAGCAGTCCCATTGTGGGAGACTTACCTGGCACAACAATAGGGGTTCTTGGCCCCGAACGACCCTCAGCAGCCAAGGGGACTTCATCCCCCAACCAGTAGTGCACCAGGAGGCCCTTTTGAAGAATGATTGAGAAAGGGGGCAGGGATTCCGATGACTTCTCAGCAGTCCCACTGTGGGGGACATACTTGTCGCAACAATAGGGGATTTTGGCCCCCAACGATCCTCAGCAGCCATGGGTGGTTCATCCCCCAACCAGTAGTGTGCCAGGAGGCCCCTTTTGCAGAGTGGTTGAGAAAAGGGGCAGGGACACTGATGACATCTCAGCAATCCGTCTGTGGGGGACTTGCTTGTGGCAACAACAGTGGTTTTTGGCTCCCAACAACCCTAGGCAGTCAAGGGGACTTCATCCCCCAACCAATAGTACACCAGGAAGCCCCTTTGCAGAGTGGTTGAGAAAGGGGGCGGGCCTCCAACAACGTCTCAGCAGTCCCGCTGTGGGGGACTTGCTTGTCGCAACAATACAGGTTCTTGTCCCCTAACAACCCTCAGCCGCCAAGGGGACTTCATTAGGGGTGACCGAGCAATACTCTGCCCACTCATGGACCTCTGTGGAATTCAGCAGAGTGAAACTCTGTGAGCTCATCCTAGGCCTAGTTTATGGTAGGCTACCCTGCTAATTGCTTCATCCCAATCTACTTTGCACATTATGCTCTTTTGCACATTCTATGATATCCCAAGGAAAACATTTTTACTTACCCTTCTTAATTTTTTTAATTTAGACAGTGCAGACCAGTTTTGTTGCTTTTACAATACATAGTCCTTTGATATGTTGTGCCTCGGCCTCTTTTATCTGGCAGGTTCTTAAATTGCGGAAACGTGCACTAGTATTGAGATGATCTGATGGGTTTTTTACACATGATTGTGGCCTGTTTTTACTCTTGACATATGTTTTTAATCTTCTAATGACTGTGACAAAGAGATCTGTGTCAAGTTATTGGATGCAAAATGTCCTTGAGTTTTGATATGTTTTTTAACATTTTATCCCCATCATGAACTGATGTTTGTTGAATGGTATTTTATGTGCTTTTATGCTACAGAAATGTAGTGAATAAAGATTATGGATTAGATTGGAGCAGTGCTTGGTGAAGACATGAATATGATTTGCATGGCTAAGCATAACTGACAAAAATCAGGCGTTTTTTGATTTATCACCATAACTTCATTTTAATTGCGTTTTTTCCAAGTGTAGGTTAATGTGTTATGAACAAAACAAACTGTAAATTACCCAGTGAATATTTGTTTTTTTAATGATATGATGTTGGCATATTACACTCCTTGCGGATGCATAACTCCTGCTCAGTATAGGTTAGGAGTACAAGGGTCTTAGACGTCTTCATGAAATCTACACATCTTGGGAAGCAGATGAAACATGTTGACCTAGATAGACACACAGGGTCAGTAAATGCCTCTTTAGTGTCATGTTATGTATTAACCCATAATAGAGGGCCTCTCTCTGTTATTAAAGAATTGGGTTAAGGTTCCCTTGAGATAATTTTTATGTTTTCTTTCCTAAGATCCCACTAAGAACATAGAGAATATCAAAGTGCTGCCTCTCACTGCGAGGTAGAACCCACCTGGTGGTGAGTACCTCACCAGGTGAGGACCAGATGGTGAATCATGCTGCATGATTAACATGTTTGAACGGTCTATAAGAACACATGTAGTGTGCCTGGTGAGCACTAAGGAGCAGGGCATAGTGACTGCTTGTTTTTGGGAGACACCCTCCACTTTTGGTTTATGCATATTGTAGAAAGAGTTGGGATGAATAATGACTCTGAAACCAAGGTATGAGTTCCGTAACGAGAACTGGGTTTTATTTCATAAACTGTATGGAATCAGAAACAAGACCAGATCAGTAATGACCCACAACCGCCAGCCTTCACATATATATGACATCCTGTCCTACTTGAATACAAACTTGCCTTCCACGGGCAACAGGTTTGTTGCACAATGGCAGGCATCTTCTGAAATAGGCACAAGTGTTACACGGGTGTCACACTCGTGTCTATCTCATACATTACATTAATAACAAATATCAACAACTCTGCACAAGCGTAAAATCATGTCACGCTCATGCATGCAACACACCTTCCCCCTTTAAATTCTTTTTTTTATGATAAGACATAGTCCAGGAAATTCATGGGTGGATGCCGTGACCTTGCACACCTAGGAGCATCCTTGACAATGTCACCACCACTGGGAACTGTAGCATTGCTAATTCCTGTGTCCTTACCACACTACTGTTCCACCACATCCAAGAAAATGTTGCTACTATGCTTATAAGAACACACCATCCCACCCCTGAACAATGGTACCCTGTTGAGATTCCAGGCACTACCTCCGTCTATTCGCACCGCATTCCTGAAAACCTCAATGACTTGTGTAGAATCAGAGCAACTCCACAACCCTTACCATCCACTGTTCCTTTCTTGATAAGGACCATGTCAGCAACCTTCACGACTTGCTTGCTCGCAGTACTATTCCTTCTCCTTAAAGCCTGTCTCATTTTAGACTTGTACTCCTTCACCCTACATATGTCAGGTTACTACGCCGTCCCCTACCTGGTCTTGCTTCCGATGGCGTAGTAGATTTTCGCAGGGATGCAAGGGACCAACTTCCCAAATCACTAACTGGAAACTTGTGACTAAACTCCACTACAAGTTTAAAATTAGAAATAAGGGAGGAGGGCCGGATACTGGACGTGAATGGATTCCTGCTGTCGACCTGCGAAGCAACAAGTGAAGGTCCGATCAGAATCTTAACTCCCCTGATAGTTCTAACTACAAGACTTATTACACATGTAGGGTTCTGATTATAGACTGTTCTTTAGCCTACCTGTGATCAGTGGGGTGTCGGGCCTACGTCTCAGTATATTCTTGTGTTGTCTTTTGACAGGCAAAATGTACTTCAGGCAAGCATGGAGTTTTTGCAGCAAGATCCGTGTCTTTATTGTAACTATAAAATAAAACAGAAAGATTACACTTCTATCCTATGACATTAGTTAACTCCACCTATTCCCATTTCGCAAGCTGACTTACATTTAAGTGTTGAGCTTGTCCCGCACCTCTTGTTCACTTGCCTATTTATGGGAAGGGGAAAATAATACCAAGAAAACATCCACTATAATATTGCCACATACCTCTCTAAAATACACTGATTGAGGTAAACGATGCACTAATTACATGGATTGCAAACAAACTCTTTTACAATGTTTTTGCATATGTTCGGTTGATCACTGAAATTGTTGCTTTCAGAGAACTGAAATAAACTGTCTTGTCCTTCTTAACGTAGGTATTCCAAAATTAGTCCTTTATCTTGACCTTTCTTGCGAAGGGCGCCAAAAGAAAGTAAGGTTACTTATCTTCTTCCTTGATTTCTCGTTACAGGTCCTGCCGTCGTGAGAGGAGAAGAGATCCTGCCACTGAGAGAGGAGAAGAGGTCCGATGCCGAAATACCAGGTAAGCTGAGAGTTCCCAGCACTGCTCCGGTCCGGGAAATCAAACGGAAGGCAAAGCGCCTTCCAGAAAGACGGGTGCAGCTTTTATAGTCAGCCGCACCCAAACACTCTGCGTACCGTCACGTAGAACGGGCGGTGCGTGAGGAAAGCATCCTTCCGGGCGGCATCGCCGCGATGGGAAGCAGGCTCTCTTTTCCTCAAGCGCAAGCGAACAGTAGAGGCTCCTGCGAGCAGCGGTGCTGAGCGCTAGAGATGCACAGAAGGCCAAAGTTCTTGATGTAATTGTACAAGGAAAACAATGAGCCTCAAAGTCACTCGAAGTGCAGTTTACAGAATATACATAATAACACAAAGCTCACATGAAAGGTGAATTGCCACAAACCCTGTACGTGAACACATAAGCACATCATACTGACAAAAAGGAGTGCTGGTGCACGGGAAAGGGGCGGGTTTTTAATCTACAACAACATGATGCCGGTGCTCGTGCCAGTGCATGTAGAACCAGGCCAGTATGTAGAATCAGGCCTCGTTATTCATGACAGTACTCCCCCCTCAAGATCCCCCCTAAAATGTTTGGGATAGGTCTTGGTTTAGTTGGGTATCGGGTATGAAAGGCTCTTACCAACCTAGGTGCATTTTGTAGGTGAGCTAAAGGTTCCCAGGTCCGTTCTTCTGGGCCATAACCTTTCTAGTCAATTAAATAAAAAAGTTTTCCACGAATTCGTTTTGAATCTAAGATGGCCTTGACTTCGAATTCTGGATTCCCCTCAATTTCTATCGGAGGAGGGGGTCGGATTATTCGTGTCTTGGGATCGTATGGTTTCAGTAAAGACACATGGAAGACTGGGTGAAAGCGATAATGGAGTGGGAGGGTTAATTTTACACTGACTGGATTTATCACTTTCGTAATAGGAAAGGGGCCTATAAAACGAGGATTGAACTTCTTGTTTCCTTTCAAACGTAAGTTTCTAGTACTTAACCATACCTTGTCCCCTACAACATATGAGGGTTGAACCGACCGATGCTTGTCTGCCGTGTTCTTTTGGGTTTCTTTTGCTTTGGCCAAGTTAAATCGAGCTTCTAATTGGATTAGATGTAACTTAGAGATGTACTCATGTATGGATGGAACCGAATTAGTAGAAATCAAGTGGTCAGGTATATGTTTAGGATGATAACCATAATTGCAGAAGAACGGGGACATTTTGGTAGAAGAATGTTCTAAATTGTTATAAGCAAATTCTAAGGCACTTAAAATCTCAGACCAGTCATCGTCTATACTTGGTAACATGCAACGTAAATATTGTTCAATTGTTTGATTGGTGCGTTCGGTTAAACCATCGGTTTGTGGATGGTAACTTGATGACAATCTTACTTCCATGTTCAAAAGTATACTCAGATTTTGCCAGACATGAGATATGAATTGGGAACCCCTATCGGAGATAACCATTGACGGGATTCCATGCAGACGTATCACGTTGGTCATTAGTACTTGTGCTAGTTCCATAGCCGTTGGAAGCTTTCTTAAGGGTATAAAATGGGCCATACGCGAGAACTGGTCTACAACAGTTAGAATGACTGTAAAACCCTTCTTTGTTGGTTGAAGTTCGACGATGAAATCTAAAGAGATGGTATGCCACGGAATGGGCAAAGGTCGCAAAAGACCACTTGGGGCTTGGTGTGTTGATTTATTTTGGATACAAACACTACAAGTCTCAACAAAAGTCTGTATATCCTTGAACATGGAAGGCCACCAAAATTTTCTTTTAATGACTTCATAAGTTTTAGCAACTCCCGAATGGGCTGACAAAAGAGTATCGTGATGTAATTGCATAATAGATTTTTGGATTTCTGAGGAAGGTACAATGAGCTGATCATTTACAAATAAAAGTTTATCTCTATCTTGTGCAAATGGGTATTTCTCCTTCCATTCTTTCATATCTTTAGACGCAATTTCTTCTTTTATCTCCGTAATTACATCACAACTGGAAATACTAGCTTGAAAGCAAGTCGTTGGTAATACTGGTTTTACAATTACATTATTCTCTGTCTCGCATTCACCTATCCTTGACAAAGCATCAGCCTTTTGATTGTCTTTTCCGGGCCAAAAAGTGATTACAAAATTATAATCATTGAAAAACAAAGACCATCGCAGTTGTCTGGCAGATAAAGCTTTGACAGATTTCAAAGCTTGTAAATTTCTGTGGTCAGTATAAATGGTCACTGGGTGACGCGCTCCTAACAAGTAATGGCGCCATTCCTCAAAAACTGCTTTGATAGCCAACAATTCCTTGTCTGCAATAGCATAATTTTGTTCAGCTGCAGACAATTTCCTGGAATAATACGCAATGGGGTGCATTTGTCCGGTGTCTTTGTTTCGTTGTGACAAGATTCCCCCTAAAGCGTACTGAGACGCATCTGCTTCTACAATAAAAGGGTGAGAAGGATCAGGATGACATAAAACGGGTGCGGTGGTGAAACTTTTCTTTAGCTCTTGAAAGGCTTTTTCTGCCGACTCAGTCCAATCAAATTTTACCCCTTTTCGAAGGAGTTTGGTGATGGGAGTTATAGTTTGGGAAAAATTCTGAATGAATCGGCAATAAAAATTCACAAAGCCTAAAAAACTTTGTATTTGTTTTACAGACGTTGGACTAGGCCAAGTACTAACAGCTTCAATCTTCTTTGGATCCATTTCTATCCCGGAAGGACTAATGACGTATCCTAAAAAGTCCACTTTGGACACATGGAACATGCTTTTTTCAAATTTGACATAAAGGGAATTTGAAAGCAATTTTTGAAGAATGGCACGTACTTGTTTCACTTGTTCTTCTCTTGTATTTGAGTAAATAAGTATGTCGTCTATATAAACTACACAACACACATCAATAAACTCATGCAGCACTTCATTTATAAAAAATTGGAAAGCAGCAGGAGCATTACAGAGTCCGAAGGGCATTACTTGGTATTCGAAAAGGCCAAATTTGGTGCGAAATGCAGTCTTCCATTCATCGCCCTCACGGACTCTCACAAGATGGTATGCTCCGCGCAAATCCAGTTTAGTATAAATTGTAGCTGGTTTTACTTGATCCAACAAAGTAGGGATAAGAGGCAAAGGATACCTATTCTTGATTGTAACATTATTTAGGGCTCTATAATCGATACACGTGCGTAATTCGCCACACTTCTTCGGTATAAAAAATAAAGAAGATGAGACGGGAGACTTTGAATGTCTGATGAACCCATTTGCAAGATATTCATCCAAATAGGCTCGGAGGTGTTCATTTTCTTTCTCAGTGAGTGCATATATTCTACTGCACGGTAAGGTAGCGCCAGGTACAAGATCTATCCTGCAGTCAAAATCCCTATGTGGGGGAAGGGTATTTGCTTTTTTCTTGTCAAAAACGACTGTTAAATTGGAATATTCTATAGGTATTCCTTCGAGGAGTAAAATGCTCTGTGATTCCTTTGGAAAGTCAAAACCCTGGACTATGTCTTCTTTCACTTGTTCCTGAAAACAGTGGGTGTAACACTGAGAGGAATTGAATGTTAAGGTTTTAGTTACCCAATCTATGCTAGGATTGTGTTGTATTAACCAAGGAATTCCTAGAATCAATCGAAACTGTGGTGCATCTATGACATCAAATGTTATGGGTTCTCTATGAATTGGGGAACAGACCATTTCCAATACTTCAGTCTGCTTACGTATGGGTCCTGACGTGAGTTCTTTTCCGTCGACCGCCCGCACTATTTCTGGATGACTTTTACTCTCAGTTTGTAAACCTAACTTGCTCAAAAAGTGGGTATCTATAAAATTGCCAGTAGCTCCGGAATCAATGAGTGCTTCAACTATCCAGGAGCGCATAGGTTCGGCTAAAGCTTTTAATGTCACTTGAATACGTAGATGTCGACGCCCTTGGGGTGGCAAGGTTGAGGCCAAACTAGAGTAGGCACTCGACAAACTGACCTCGTCTTTTATCGAGCGTTCTCGTTTTCCGATTGCGCTTGTGTAATTGCTACGTCTGAAGTCTTTGGTTTAGTTTTATTGGGACGCGTTGGACATTCTTTAACGAAATGTCCCGTTTTGCCACAATAGAGGCATTGATTTAACTTTCGTCTCTTTTCTTTCTCCTCTTTTGAAAGAGGACCTCGAATAGAACCAATCTGCATAGGTTCTACAGAATCAGATTTAGTAGCGACTTCTTTATTGTTATAGGGCTTATCTTTAAACAAGAGTAGCTTATGATCATTCTTTCCTCTTTCACCCTTTCTTTCAGATAGTCTGTGATTTAATTTTACTACCAAATCAATGAATTCATTACATCATCAGGAGGGTCAAGAATCTGCATTACCATGTCTTTTAGTTCTTCTTTAAGTCCTCTATAAAAGAGTGAGACTCTCTTGTCATAGGGCCAATTAGCCTCTAACACAAGACGATTGAAGACTGAGATATAATGAAGTAAATCGGACGACCCCTGTTTTAAATTCAACAGTTCATTATCTGCTGACTGCACAAAAACATGCTTCACAAAGATCTTTTTCATAGCACGTTCAAACTCCCTGAAATTGTACAATACTGGATCGTCTCTTTCAACTAGAGGGACCGACCAAAGCGCTGCATCCCTCCCAGATAGGATAGAATAAATGCCACTTTTGAAGAATCATCTGGAAAGGCAGCTGTTTTGGCCAAAAAATGTAAATGACATTGATTCATAAAAATGGTGAATTTGTTACAGTCACCATAAAACCGTTCTGGTTGAGCAAGAGGAACTGGTACTGGGGTAAATACCTGAATCTGTGTTGGGGTACCTGCCGAGGAGGTGTCTGCACCTGCAAATGTTGGGTGAAAGGTTGCAAGCTTGAGAACAGGTCTTTGTATAGCACCCTGCAGAGTAGATATGTCTCTACGTAAAGCCGCATTTTCTACCTTTAGGTCATTTAACATGGCGGCTATGTCTTGCAGGGAGATTTGCGAAGTTGCATCCATTGTGTCCAGGCGAAATATTTACGTGGGCTTTGCCTTCTGTCAGGTTACTACGCCGTCCCCTACCTGGTCTTGCTTCCGATGGCGTAGTAGATTTTCGCAGGGACGCAAGGGACCAACTTCCCAAATCACTAACTGGAAACTTGTGACTAAACTCCACTACAAGTTTAAAATTAGAAATAAGGGAGGAGGGCCGGATACTGGATGTGACTGGATTCCTGCTGTCGACCTGCGAAGCAACAAGTGAAGGTCCGATCAGAATCTTAACTCCCCTGATAGTTCTAACTACAAGACTTATTACACATGTAGGGTTCTGATTATAGACTGTTCTTTAGCCTACCTGCGATCAGTGGGGTGTCGGGCCTACGTCTCAGTATATTCTTGTGTTGTCTTTTGACAGGCGAAATGTACTTCAGGCAAGCATGGAGTTTTTGCAGCAAGATCCGTGTCTTTATTGTAACTATAAAATAAAACAGAAAGATTACACTTCTATCCTATGACATTAGTTAACTCCACGTATTCCCATTTTGCAAGCTGACTTACATTTAAGTGTTGAGCTTGTCCCGCACCTCTTGTTCACTTGCCTATTTATGGGAAGGGGAAAATAATACCAAGAAAACATCCACTATAATATTGCCGCATACCTCTCTAAAATACACTGATTGAGGTAAACGATGCACTAATTACATGGATTGCAAACAAACTCTTTTACAATGTTTTTGCATATGTTCGGTTGATCACTGAAATTGTTGCTTTCAGAGAACTGAAATAAACTGTCTTGTCCTTCTTAACGTAGGTATTCCAAAATTAGTCCTTTATCTTGACCTTTCTTGCGAAGGGCGCCAAAAGAAAGTAAGGTTACTTATCTTCTTCCTTGATTTCTCGTTACAGGTCCTGCCGTCGTGAGAGGAGAAGAGATCCTGCCACTGAGAGAGGAGAAGAGGACCAATGCCGAAATACCAGGTAAGCTGAGAGTTCCCAGCACTGCTCCGGTCCGGGAAATCAAACGGAAGGCAAAGCGCCTTCCAGAAAGACGGGTGCAGCTTTTATAGTCAGCCGCACCCAAACACTCTGCGTACCGTCACATAGAACGGGCGGTGCGTGAGGAAAGCATCCTTCCGGGCGGCATCGCCGCGATGGGAAGCAGGCTCTCTTTTCCTCAAGCGCAAGCGAACAGTAGAGGCTCCTGCGAGCAGCGGTGCTGAGCGCTAGAGATGCACAGAAGGCCAAAGTTCTTGATGTAATTGTACAAGGAAAACAATGAGCCTCAAAGTCACTCGAAGTGCAGTTTACAGAATATACATAATAACTAGGGGTGGGCGGAATTTGCGTAGTCGCGCTACGCAAAGCTCCGCGAAACGGTAAAAAATCTCCGCGAGCACGCAAAAGTTCCGCGAACACGCGGAATTGCTTGTTCTGCCCGTTCGCGATGCTTTTTTCCTGTTCGCGAACGCTGTTTGCGTGCTCGGGGAGAAATATCTCGCGAACACGCATTTTGAAAGCGCGAACAAGTAAAAAATTCCGCGAAGTCGCGGATCGCGGAATTTTTGGCAATTTCGCGTTCTCCGCAGAACGCGAAATTACCCAAATTCCGCGAGCGGAACGGAATTTACCGCCCAGGCCTAATAATAACACAAAGCTCACATGAAAGGTGAATTGCCACAAACCGTGTACGTGAACACATAAGCACATCATACTGACAAAAAGGAGTGCTGGTGCACGGGAAAGGGGCGGGTTTTTAATCTACAACAACATGATGCCGGTGCTCGTGCCAGTGCATGTAGAACCAGGCCAGTGTATGTAGAATCAGGCCTCGTTATTCATGACAACATAGAACCCCTTTAAAATCCACTTCAGCAATTCACCTACCATATTCTGCTTGTTCTTCAACCACAAGGGTACTAGCCTGGTACTCAGTTTACGTCCCCTCAATAATTCAAAAGGACTCACTGAAGTCACAGAATTAGGAGAAGTCCTATATCATAACAACATAGATTGCAACACATTTCTCCAATTCAACCCTCCCTTGACAGATAGCTGAATAGTCTCTTTGCTCACATGGTTGAATCTTTCCACTTGACCATAAGCTTCTGGGTGGAAAACAGCAATTCTCTTATGAGTCACTCCACACTTCTCTAAATAACTTCCCATATATTTACTGACAAATTGGGGACCATTGTCCATTACCACTACCTGGAGAATATCCTCTCTACAAAAAACTTCATCCAAAAACGCAACCACAATTTCTGAAGTAACTTCCTTTACCAGCTTAACCTCCGGCCATTTAGAGTAGTAATCAACCAACACAATCCCAAAAGCCTCCTGCCTGGGTAACACAGCAAATTTGCCAATAATATCCAACCCCAATTTCCGCCATGGTGCTTCAGGAAAGTCAACAGGTTGGGGATCAGTAGACATTGCCTTAGCTGATTTATCACTAGAAGCTCACTCTGCACACATCCTTACCTGGTGCTCAACAAAAACGTCTATCCCTGGCCACCAGAAATTTTCCCTGACATGCCTTCTAGTGCTTGAAATTCCCATGTGGCCTAGATGGGCCAAATCTACAATTATTTTCCTCAAATTAAAAGGAGGTACAAACTTGTCCCCTCGCACTACGATACCATTTTCCACAGCCAGTTCTTCCCGCACCTTGAAATAGCCCATCAATTCTCCTGACAAGTTCCTTTCCTCTGGCCAATCCTGCAAAATACACAGTTTCACCTTGATAAGTTCAACATCTTTCTCCATCTCCTCATTCCATTTAGGTTCTTGAATAATGGGTTGCTTTACACCAACTAAATTAATATCCTGTAATGTAAATGCTGCCTTCCCTATTTACCTAGCTGGGATCATTCACTGGCACAGGAAGCCTGGAAATGCAATATGCATGCACATTAATTTTACCATGCACAAACACCAACCGATATTGAAAACTCTGCTATCTGGAGGCCAATCTGGCCAACCTTACAGACATAGCACGTCTGCCACCCGGGGCCATTATATACACCAGTGGCTTGTGGTCCATTTGAATGTCTTAGTACCCCACAGAAAAGTTCTAAAATGCTCTGCCCCCCCACACACAGGCCAACAGCTCCCTCTCTATTGTGGAATAATTTGTCTCAGCATCCTGCAGAGCTCTTGATGCATAAGGAACATTCCACTCCTTGCCATGATCCCTCTGCATTAACACACCACCCAATCGACAATTGCTGCCATCCAGTATAACCACACATTGCTTCCAAGCAACAAAACGTTTAAGACATGGTGCATTCACAATTAGCCCCTTTAAAAAATTAAATGTTGCAGTCATATCCTCAGTCAAATCAAACTTTGCATTCTATTTTAAGAAACACCTGAACAGCTCCACCTTGGAAGCGTAATTAGGGATAAAGTTTGCGTTAAATTCAGTTAGCCAAAGAAATGCTACTAACTACTCCTTGCAAGTGGGAACAGGGGCTTTGGTGATGTTACCCACATGGTTCCATTTGGGTTTAATGCCAACACCACTAATGCTTTGACCCAAATATTCTACTTCACCCTTCTTAAATTTACACTTGTCAGAACATATCAGACAACTTTTTGATGATAGAGCTGCTAACACATTTCTCAGATTGTCATCATGGTCTTCTTCATTTTGCCAAACACCAATATGTCATCCTGGAAAGCAATTGCCCCTTTTAAACCAACAAGCGTTTCTTTCATGAGTTTTGAAAAACGGATGCTGCACTAGCTAGCTAAAATGGCATCTGACAAAACCTAAACAACCCTTTTGGAGTAATGAAGGGCAAGGGGGTTTTTGATTTTTCCTCCAAGTGAACTTGGTGGTATGCACTCGCTAGATCAAGACAAGAAAATACCTGTGCCCCTGCTAGGGTTGTAACCATCTCATGTAAGTTAGGAATGGGATGGGCATCCACTCAAATGGCACTATTAAGACTACGGAAGTCAACACAGAGCCTCAATTCTCCTGAAGGTTTGACCAAAATCACCACAGGATACATCCATGGAAATGACTCCACCGGTTCAATGATGCTCTTCTCACAAAGATTTATGTAGCATATCCTTAAGTTTGCTCCTGTAAGACAATGGTACATTTCTCATCCTATGGCAAGTGGAAATGGCATTGTCACACAATCTAATATGATGCTTGAATCCCTGGTATTCTCCCAACTTGTCACTGAAAACATGAGGAAATTGTAGCTTTAGCTCCTGAATGAAACTAGTGACTCCCCCACTAAAAACATTAGGGCTCCCAACAGTGTACACCGGAGGATCAGCTCTTGGGTCCAATTTAATGTCCATTTCTTCTTGGTGTGGCCAACCCAACAGAGACTGCCCACTCCTAGCCACATACATCTTTCCAAACATACGACGTTCAGAGAATTCCACATTGGCCCAAAAATACCCAACTAAATTAATGTTATGACCTGTATACCCTCCAGTTGATTCATCAGGAGGCAGTAACCTTTTATTAGGCCAATTTGACTTTGCAATATCATGTGATATAATAGTATACCAAGCACAAGAGTCCACCAGCACACGTAGCCCAATCCCATCGACATCAATGTCATATGAAGGAAATTTGATGAGACCTTCCCCCCACATATGTTCAATATAGTATTGATATCCTGTTTACAATTGTCATAAACACTGTCATAGTCATCGTAACATTGCACCATGTTCACCCTCCTAGGGGTTGACGCACACTCTGCCAAAATGCCCCTTCTTGCTGCACCTGGAATACATTTTATAAACAGCTGGACACAATTTTGAATTCCCTAAGTGCCCACTGCAACCACATCTATAACACAAACCAGTGCTTCTCCTCCTCCCTGGTTTTTGCCATTTGGTCTTCACCTCATTTTTCTGCATGACCTAATTTTTCTCTATCTGAGATTTCTTTATCTTATCCCCATCTTTTGATAAGATATGCACATCACTCTTCTCATTACCCCTTATTTCCCGTATAAACTTTTCAGAGTTCTCAATGGCCTTAGTAATCTAAATAGCAGCATTGAGAGACATGTCAGTAGTGGTCCATAACCTCTCTTGAATTTTCTTATTGTTAGTTCTCATCAAAATTTGGTCCTTCAGAACCTACTCATAAAAAATATGCTCCAAGTCTCACGGAACCGCAAGAGATCAAAGCGCAGACACATACTCCTCAATAGATTCATCAGAACGTTGTTTCCTAGAATAAAAAGTAAATCTCTCCATCGCAACATTGGTTTTCCACCCATACCGTAAACATTACTTTTTTGATGCATATTGGTACACATTAATATTGCCAGGATTAACCAAAACTGGCAAATTCCTAAATTATTTCAACCCAATCCCTCCTGAGTAATGTTTTAAAAGAGCGACTTTCCTCTCTTGTTCACACTCCTCACCCTCTAACACCTCAGCAAAAAAACTGCTTCCCATGTCTCCCATGTCTCCCAATCCATGGGTGATTCACCCAGTGCCGTGAGGAAGGAAGGAGCAGGCACAATCCCAGACATGGTACTATAGACAAATAAAGAGTAAATACCCCCCAATAAGCCTACGGATACAGAGATTGCTCCACTTTAATGAGTAATTAAAACCCCAATACAGCCTATGAATGCAGACACTGAAATAATGAAAACCTCAATGCCATTAAACAGCAAACATATTCTAAAAAATAACAAAAGTAGTCACCACTGTTGGAAGCAAAGGAGGTGTGCGCATCACTGTAAAAAAATGTGCTTGGATTCCCACGTAGAATTGCCTCATGAAATGTACTGCTTTAACTCCTTGACGTGCAGACTGTAGCAAGGAACCACTAGCTGACTAGAACGGACAGTACTGGAACTACTGCAGTGCCAAAGTGGAGAAACACTCCTAATTACAACCGGCGCAATCTCACGCTTTGTGTATCACTTTTCCAGCACGTCGTCCTCCAATCACAGCATCGTTCCTTGGACCAATGGGATTGATCACCATCCAGCGCATTGTCCTCCAACCATGGCATCGTACCTTGGCCTCACAATACGCCACTCAACCGATAGCACCCGGACCCCACCGCAGTGCTCCAATAATGGCTAAGGTTCCAACACAGACAACGGTGCACCAATAGAACTGCTGCACATCGTTGACGTCCCAGTCGACTTCCAATCACTGGTGTGATACAGGCAAATATCCAAAAGGATAAAAATACCCAATAACCACTGCCGTAAAGAAATCCACACATTAATCCTTCCCCGCTCGTCGCCATTGTAGAAAAAGTCGGAATGAATAATGACTTCAAAACCAAGGTATGAGTTCCGTAACAAGAACTGAGTTTTATTTCACAAATGGCATGGCATCAGAAACATGACCAGGCCAGTAATGCCCCCAACCCCTAGTCTTCAAATATATATAACATCCTGCCCGACTTGAATACAAACATGCCTTCCACGAGCAACAGGCTTGTTGCACAATGGCTGGCATCTTCAGAAATATGCATTACTGTTAGACGGGTGTGTCTATCTCATACATTACATTAGCATACAAATATAAACAACTGCACAAGTGTAACATGTCATGTCACGCTGGCACATGCAACATATATCATGTGGGAAAGGACCTCAGTTTCCATTAACTAACTGTTCCCCATCCCTCTCATTGGTGTTGGTATTTACTGGTATCCTCATTACATTTAGTCCTCTCAACCTCATTCCAGTCCAATCTGAATTAAGTGATCCACATCACTAAACCGGTACCAACTCTAATCTGATACAAACTAGCCCCCATCCCCTACAGACATATGCACCTACCTTTCATAATTTCCTATCCCACTCCCAAACAGTGCCTTAATCAGTTGAAATGAAGTAGTGGGTAGAGGAACATACACCTCTTATTGAAGATTACTTGTAGGTGATCAGGGTATTACCCTGCCACCCGCTTCATTTTCTAAGTCCATACATACCAAGCAGTAACACAGCCTTGACTGACCCTGAGACATTTATACTGCAACACATCTAAATGTATTTGTATGAAATAACAGAAACAATGTTTTGTACTTTAAACATCAACTGCCCAAATACCACTCAGCTAAAATCTATACCATTGTACACTCTCAACCCCAAAATTCTCAACCTGCAGTGTGCCATGAATGGCATGGGGGCATTCGCATAAGACGCAGCCTCAAAAATATCAGACACAGGCACAATAATAAAATACACAGTAAGGCTTCTAAACCCCATGCAAAAAGACTTCCAATTATCTCTTTTAAAGTCAAATGGTCTTATTCATTGTCCAGGCTAATAGTCTTTTGACCCATCAACATAAAGTAGCATAGAGGTCTTAGCTCACTTGTGCCCCAACAAACTGCCACAAACGTGTTTTTACTTAAGAATGAGGCAGTCCTTTCAGTATAGACCCCTTTGCTTTAACCAAATTTACACAATTCAGGTAACCTTCGGCTTCCTTTCCCAAAATGGAACCGATTAATAAAGAACAACTTCCTGATTGTGGCAAAAATTGACCTAAGTTTAGCTACAAAATCAGGAGGGAGATAAACCCAGCTGTGCCACTACCTACATTGTTAAATCCTTTTAGTAAATACAGTATGTTGTCCATTTATAGATTCAATAGTGATGCATTTAAACTACCCAAGCTGTCTGGTAATTGCACCAATAGTTATTTTAGGTTGCTGAATTTTATTTGGGTAAAGGATAACACAATATTTAAGGAACAATGACACTAATGTAATTAATTCCATGTCTACTTAGATTGAGTTTTGAAAGAATTATTACATATACAGAATTGAATTTGGATAGGTGGAAGCTTGAATGTGTTTTTTATGTGTTCATAACTTTTCCATTACAAGAGTTAAATATTTAAAAAAGGGTGAGCTGTTTAGGAAATTCCTATGGTGTAAAAAAAAAAAAAAATAACATTAGAATCTGCTTGAAGAAAATGAGCTTTGACAAAGTTGAATTTGGTTTATCAAACTATGCCACTTATTATAGATCTATACATCTGCAACAGACTTTTTTTTCTCATGATGAAATTAATTTGAGAAAGACGAATAGATTAAACTTGAAAACAAACTTGCTGACCTGATTCCGTTCACTTTAAATCTACCCATTAAAAGCAATGTTAAGGAGTTTGAATGTTACAATTATTGCTTACGTTACGAATGCGGTAGTGGTTTGAGGATTTGTTTGAGGTCTTTGGTATTATAATGCCTTTGCATATTTGGTCGCTTGTACATGGACTGACCCACTGATTCAAATCACCCAAAAGTGTATTTTTTAAATGTTAGATGATAAAGATATTATGAAAATAAACCCCTTTTGTGCGTCGGACGACCGGGGCCGTCCAACGCACCAGTGCTAATGTGTGTAGGACGGCCCACGGCCGTCCTCGCACATGGCATTTGAAATCCCTCTGGTGCGGGCACCAGAGGGATTTCTTCCCCCCCCCAACAGTCTCGGGAGCTGGGGAAGAGCTTCCCCAGCTCCCGAGGCTGTCTGTGTGGTTTCCATCCACTAGGCACCAGGGAGGGGGGAGCGGCCCCTTGGGCAAGGGCCTTTGCTCCCCCCATAATAATTAGGGTGAATTCAGTCTTTCTGCCCCCCCATGGAGGGCAGAAAGCCCACTAAAAACCAGGGATTTATTTTCCTATGAAAATTAGTGGTGGGGGCTGCCCAATATGAGCATGGCAATGCCCCTACCCCCGCCGCAAAAATTCAGTCTTTCTGCCCCCCTCAGGGGCAGATGGGGGCGGTAGCCCCCAATCTGCCCCCCTCGGGGGTCAGAAAGCCCACTAGAAACCAGGGATTTATTTTCAAATGTAAATTAGGGGTGGGGGCTGCCCAATATGGGCATGCCAGTGCACCGCTGCAAAATTACAGTCTTTCTGCCCCCCCTGGGGGCAAATGGGGGCAGTAAACCCAATCTGCCCCCATGGGGGGCAGAAAGCCCACTAGAAACCAAGGATTTATTTTCCAATGTAAATAAGGGGTGGGTGCTGCCCAATATGGGCATGACAATGTCCCTACCTCCGCTGCAAAATTGCAGTCTTTCTGCCCCCCTGGGGGGCAGATGGGGCAGTAGCACCCAATCTGCCCCCTGGGGGGGCAGAAAGCCCACTAGATGCCAGGGTTTTTTCCCCCATTGAATTTAGGGGTGGGGGCTGCCCAAGATGGGCATACCAATGCCCCCACCCCTTCCCCTCACAAAATTCCAGTCTTTCTGCCCGCCCTGAGGGGCAGATAGGGGCAGTAGACCCAATCTGCCCCCCCCGGGGGCAGAAAGCCCACTAGATACCAGGGATTTTTCTTCAATGAATTTAGGGGTGGGGATGCACAAAATGGGCATGCCAATGCCCCCCAAAATCCAACAGTCTTTCTGCCCCCCCCCCCGGAGGCAGATGGGGCAATAGCCCCTGATCTGCCCCCAGGGGGGGCAGAAAGTCCACTAGGCCCCAGGGATTGGTTTTTTTTTATACGTAGAGGTGGGGGCTGCCCAAAATGGGCATGCCAATGCCTCCACCCACCCAACAAAATGTTTTATTTATACGTAGGGGTGCTTGGCTGGAGGTGTGTGTGGATGGCGCTTGGCTGGCGGTGTGCTTGGATGGCGCTTGGCTGGTGGTGTGTGTGGATGGTTGTATGCGTGTACTGACTCTTGGCTGGTGGTGTGGCTTGCATGGATCCCCCAGTGTTTTCTTACCCAGAATCCCCCACAAACCTCAAATTTACTTACATAGTCAAATTTTCCTCACATTTCTGTGTGGGTAAGTTGTAGGAACACCGTGCAGGCACAAATTTCCTACTACCCAGCATCCCCCTTGGTCTCCCGAGAAAAATGATACCTCACTTGTGTGGATGCCCAAAGTAGCATCAGCCAAAAAATGTATAAACCAACTGCCCTTTTAGACCCGCTTTGGGCCCCCCTCAATTTCTACATGTTTTTGGCCCTTTCTGTCATAGGCACTTGGCCCATCCACACAAGTAAGGTATCATTTTTATCGGGTGACTGAGGGGAATGCTGGGTAGTAGGAAATTTGTGTCATCCCGGTGATCCCACAACTTTCCCACACAGAAATTTGAGGAAAAAAAGTGATTTTTTTCAGCTAAATTTTAGGTTTGCAGGGGATTCTGGGTAGGAAAACGTTGGGGGGTCCACACAAGCCATACCTCCCTGGACTCCCGCGGGTGTCTAGTTTTCAGAAATGTGTGGGTTTGGTAGGTTTCCCTAGATGGCCTCCGAGCCCGGGGCCAAAAACCCAGGTGACCCCCCTTGCAAAACCAGGTCGTTTTGTGATAGGCAATTTTGATGTCTCCTCAATACGTTTTGGGCCCTTGCCTGTCGCGGGTACTTGACCCACCCATGCGAGTGAGGGACCATTTTTGCTAGGTTTCCCTAGGTGCCAGAGCTAGGGTTCAAAATCTACAGCTAGGCACTTTGCAAAAAAAGGGTCCGTTTTCACTATAAAAATGTGGTGTCCACGTTGCGTTTCGGGCCGTTTCCTGTCGCGGGCACTAGGCCTACCCACACAAGTGAGGTTCCATTTTTATCAGAAGACTTTGGGGAATGCGGGGTGGGTGGAATTTTGTGGACCCACGCAGATTCCAGAAGTTTCCATCACAGAAATGTGAGGAAAATGTGTTCTTTTTGACAAAGTTTAAAGTTTGCAAGGGATTCTGGGTAACAGAACCCGGTGAGAGCCACTCAAGTCACCCCATCCTGGATTCCTCTGGATGTCTAGTTTTAAAAAATGTATAGGTTTGCTAGGGTTTCCCAGGTGCTGGCTGAGCTAGGGTTCAAAATCCACAGCTAGGCACTGTGCAAAAAATGGGTTAGTTTTCACTGTAAAATTGTGGTGTGTCCACGTTGCGTTTTGGGCCATTTCCTCTAGCGGGCACTAGGCCTACCCACACAAGTGAGGTACCCTTTTTATCGGGAGACCTAGGGGAACTCAGAATTGTAGAGCAACTGTTATTACCTATTGACTTTCCATGCATTTCAGCCTTCCTAATGTAAGACAATGTGTAAAAAAGAAGTCACTTTGAAAAATTTCCTACAATTCACAGGCTAGTATGGGTAACGACAATTTCGGAGATGTGCAAATAGCTACTGTTTCTAAACTCTATATTTTGTTCCCATTTCGGAAATACATAGGTGTCTTTGATACCTATTTTTCACTCTTTATAACCAAATTAATTGCTAGATACCAGGTACACAATGAAAAACCACTACAAGATGCTGCTCAGTTATTGGCTATGGGTTACTCGGGTTCTTGGTGAACCTACAAGTCCTATATATCCCCACAACCAGAAGGGTCCGGTGGATGTAATGGCATATTGCTTTCAAACATCTGTCATACTTAGAAGAAGTTACGGGTGAAAACGTTGGCACAAATGGCTGTTTTTTTCAATTCATTTTCAATTTTTCTTATTTTCAACTGTTAGTTTCTATAAAAAAACCTTGAAGGATCTACACAAATGACCCCTTGATGAATTCAGAATATTATCTAATTTTCAGAAATGTATAGCTTTCCGGGATCCATTATTGCTTTCACACCCATTTCTACCACTGACTGGAAGGAGGTTGAAAGCACAAAAAGTAGCAAAAATAGGCTGTCCCAGTAAAATGTCAAAACTGTGTAAAACAATTTGGTTTCCTGACAAAAGTCTGCTTATCCCTGAAAGCTGGGAAGATGATGATTTCAGCACCACAAACCCTTTTTTGATACCATTTTCAGGGGAAAAACCAGACGCTTTCTTCTGCAGCACTTTCCCCCCATTTAAAAAAAAAAACCATTTAGCTGTATTTTGGCTAATTTCTGGGTCCCCTCCAGGGGAATCAACAAACCCTGGCTACCTTTAAAATCCCTAAGATGTTGGAAGAAAAGGGCGGCAAATTGGCATGGATACCTTATGTGGTTAAAAAGATACAGGGGCCTAAGCGTGAACTACCCCAAAAAGCTTAGCACAGGGCGGAAAAGGCCTAGCAGCGAAAGGGTTAAACAAATGTGGTCTCAAGGAATCATTTAATTCCTAGAATTAAGAAATCTTCACAATTTACTGGTAGAGGATGGAACTAACATAATTTGCTGAGGCAAGCAGTGTCTCATTTGATTTCTAGTGATTAAAGTCTCTATCAAGAGATAAGCCTCACAAGTGGTATGTTATATGGGACTCAAACTGCTGTTCATACAATTAATGGTTGGAGTTTTCTTTTTGCCAGAATATAGAGAGGGTTCTCTAGTAAGCATAGAAGTGATCTGGAGTGGAGATTTGAGAACAGTGTTTACAGACAAAAATTACACTGAGATGTCTCTTCCATCCATTTTTCTACTGCTCAACAAAAAGTCTTACTATGAATGTATGGTACTCCGAAGAAAATGTTGAAAGCAGGAATCATTATTGATTTACCTTACATGTGGATCTGTCAGAGGCTTTCCAGTGATTTGAAATACACCTTTTGGTGTGTTGGTCAAATTCCAGGAGCTGTAGACTGGTAATTACTAGAGTTTTCTTAGATCCTTTGTGTCAGCACATATGCTTTTGTTTTGTGAGATACATTATTAGCAAAATAATTATTTAAAAAATATAGAAGTCAATTACTAAGCTTTCATTTTAAGATTGGCCAGAAGAAGTCGGAAAACAAGTGGCTATGGCTTAGAGTTTTAAAGCAAGAACTGGTTAAATAGTTTTGAGAGGACTCAGAATTCTTTTATTGAGATGTATGCATAACAGTATGGGACATTTTCATAATGGAGATATTCTGTACAACCTAACAAATACTGTGTATGTATTATTTGTGATCTATTTTATGTTTAGATGGTGTAAGGAATTGTAAAAATATTTTAATTGATCAAGATTTTTTATACAATTGTAAATGAAGGGATAGAGAACCACCAGTTCGAAACCCTGGCAAGGTTCCGTTCCTGACTCAACAGAACTGCAAGCTCACACAGTCATATCGCTGGTGTTCATCATAATTGGGGTTAATGCAGACACAACTGAGGGACTTTGGACCAGGGTTGAAATGGCTAAAACTGAAATGCTCTCAGGGTGAGAGACAGGTAAGACAGAACAGGAGGGTGTGAGACTATCAAACTCTTATGGAGATATAAAGCATATGCCTCAGTCTGGGAAATCTTCCCCATTACCTCACCAGGGACCCATGCAAACCCAAATAGCTTCTTTCTGCGTTCAGACAGTGGATTAAGCTATACACAGTGGAAAAAATCCAAAATGTTCATGAGATCACAGGACAATGCCAAGATCCTGTGGGAAGCACCAAGTTGAGAAGGAGGCCCACTGATTTTCATAGGATACAGTCATAGGAGGAAGTCTTACGTTTTGCACACTGTTTCACTAGACATGCTTGTGGAAATGAGACACCTCCTTTCAGTTGTCAAAATTAAATTGTAATCTTCTGTGGGTTTAACTGGGAAACATCAAGAAAAAGGGGTCAGGAGAAAACATGCCTGGTGCCTGATTCCTCCAGCACCAAACCCCAATGGTGCAGTGTGGATTTTCTAATATTACTTCAAAAGGAGGATTATCCTCTTTAATTCAACACATTCAATGCTCCAAAAAATCAATGGACTCAAAAGCTTTTCACAATCTTGCTTTCTTTAATCCATATTTTTATTTAAGATTAAACAATTATCTATTAGGACATAGCCTGCATCGAATTTACTTAATGATAGAGGATTATGGGGGATATTAGCAACAACTTGCGATAATTATCGCAAACCGCGCTTAGCGCGTTTTTTTTTATCGCCGCCTATCGCTGGATTTTATCGCGGAGATAACACGTTATTAGCAACGTTTATCTCCAATGCGATAAAATATCCAGCGATAGCGGCGAAATGCGTGAATATCGCTGGAAATCCAGCGATATTCACGCATTAAAGCCATGGTGGACTTAGCCTGACAATCCACCTCCCATTGAAGAAACAGGTAAGTCATGTTTTTAGCAGGTGTTAAATTCTAGCGATAATCACGCTTAGCGCGACTTTTTTTATCGCTTCGCGTGCGTTGCTATTAGGGGGAAGTTGTGTTAGCGACTGTTTTCAGTCGCTTTTAGTTGGGAACGCCTACCTTGCATGTCATTAGCGATAATTATCGCTGGCATGCAAGGCGATAGGAAAACCGGCCGCTATCGCCAGAAAGCTGTCGCTAACGCCTGTTAGCGACAGCTTGCTGATAGGACGATAATAATATCGCCGCTTTAGCGGCAAAAAGTGCTGCTAAAGTGGCGATACTGCCCTTGCTAATATGCCCCCAGATTCCTTTTGAAGTAACATTCAGCATCAGTCAACTCAAAGGGGATGTGGAAAGCTGTAGGATTGATTACTGACATTACAGCTACTGCCCCAAGAGAGAAAACCATGATGTCCTGCACCCAGACGAAGCCTCAAGAATGACATGAGATACCACCCACCTAATCCTTGTCAGTACCTGAGAAATGATAAGGAATCAGGAGAAAAAAACAAGCAGCAGGTAGCACCCAATATACACAATCACAAGAAGGACCCTTACTTGTTAGAGATGTAGGCCAGACATCTAAATCACAAATTTGTTTTAATGTATAAACGCAATCCATTATTTATGAGCAACATGTAATTTTCAATGGTTACTTGTGTCTGAGCAGAAAATGTAATATTTTTTGTTATGCTCTTCTTCATCAATATCCAATAGCAGCTGTGTGCTACCCACAAAAACAGATAATGTATGAATAGATTTTGTAATATGTGTCAACTTCAATTTAGTTTAATAAAATTAAACGAATGTAACGAAATTGCATCTTATTGGATCATAAACTATTACTGATACTGAATTAGCGATGCCCCTGGAATTAGTAACTTTGGGAGTGGGAAATACCAGGCAGAAAACCGCCCAATTTACAATGACCCCTTGGTGGAAACCCTATAGACACATTTCTTTGCCTAAAGAAATAGAAAGTAAACCTTTCAAGGATTTGATCAAACATCAAATTAATCAGTAATAGAGGAACTGAGCACGTCAACCCAGAGAGTTAAAAACAGCGGTATGACCTTGGTTTCATGGTTCAATGAATGCCACAATATGTTGAGCTTTTAAGTTCAGTAATAGAATCAAGTATATGATTGTAAAATAAAAAAACAGAAAGCACATAAGGACTGCAAAACAAAGTTATATTAATAAATAGAGTTTCAGTGGATGTTTTTCTCTGAGGGGCTCTGAATGACATCAAGGAGATATCAAAAGCGAGTTGTTCGTGATGTCACTCAGAAGAAAAAGAAACACCTATCCTCCTGTCTGAGCCCCCCCTCACACATCTCTCAATGTATTCTTTCCTCCTCATCCACATCCAAACCGCAAAACGGTTTGTACCTCAAAATGTGGATGAAGTATCTTTTCAAAGACTTATTTCTGTGGCCTATTGTGAAAACAGGGCAAACTGGGGCGCTGAAATCTTATTGGATGCTGTGAACAGAGAATATGATACCTGCTTCGATTCAAAATTCGCTGTGTTTACATTAGCGTGTATCCTAAAGTAGGTCGACTCATTCTGTAGATCCTTTCCTGGGTTTCTTTGGACCATATCTCTTCATGAGAGCCTCTCCATTGAATTCCATTCCCTTGCAAAAGATGTCTGCTGATCAGAACTCTTTATTGGGATTCTAAACTGACACCTTATTCCACACTTAATTTAATTTAGATTAGGGAAACTCCTTTATAGAACACGCTTGTTGCAGTGACACTAGTTTGACTATAATTTTTATTAATATTGTATTTTATCTTGTATTGAAATATCGACTAATGGATTCTTTGAACTTACAACATTGATGACTGAAGACTAATAATTTATTAATAAAAAAATTGTATTTACTAAATTGATAATAAACCCTTTAATGCACACAAAGTCTCTTTATTTACTCAAATAAAACAAAAATTAATTGTTGATAAAGAAGAATTGATGTTAATGATTCCTCCATTTAAACTCTCTTTGTCGACGAACAAAGGTCTATACGATCAGTGGCTGGGGTTATTTAATGATTACACCAAAAGATTAAGATGCAAACATCCCCACACTGTCAAACCCAAATATAACATAACATTCACAGACAGCTAAAAGGCAGGAGAAGGGATGGAATACTTGAGATTCATTCCTTCCTTATTGTCCATCTTTTAGAATGAGATCTATTCAAGGCTGGAAGAACAAAACGTGAAATCTCGGACTGGGAATCATAAAAAATAATAAAATGTAGGAGTATAAACATAAACATTGCAAGGGAAGGCCAAACAAACTGAACATCCAACTTTTCATGCAGAATTGAACAAACCATAGGTTGGGCCTTTCGCTCACCTCGTGCTTGTGCTTAATTTGTACCAAAAAATGCAGGAGCCAAAATTTTCTTTAGGAGCCCACTGGCAAATGCTGAGAATGTTAAATGCCAATATTGGCTTGTTTTGATTTTACCTCATGCCTCTTTCTTAAACCACTGTGTAGATGGCAAAACATTTTTATTGGTGCTATTTCATGTCCTTGGTGGTGAGTTAAAGCAGTGCTTGCCTCAAACACCTCATACCACCACATTATGAAAGCAGGATGTTAGAGGTGGTAACGTGTTTTTTTGTATGCCTGTGTTTTGTGCTCTATTACTCCAGTGTTATTTTCTTTTGTTGTACTGCAATAGTTTTGTTGAGTTCTGTTTCGACTGCTATGTGTGCTATGTTTTATATGTGCTATATTACTTATGTATGTTATGTATGCTGCTATATTTCCAGACAAAAGCTGCACATGCCTTTAAAGTTTCTTTCACTAGCAACCCTTTACCATTGTCTACTCTGGCAAAGTAGCACTGCTGCAGGTCTTCAACTACTGAAGCCACCAGTCAGCCCAAAACTGTGGCAGAGACTGTTGTCCTAAACTAGAGTTTTGAGGATGGGTTATGCTACTCTGTCACAAATGTGACGGATATCCAGTCATCCTTGTAACAGGTTTATTATATCCTATGGCACTTGTAATAAGGCAGTCAGGATATACGTCATGTTTATGAAGGAGTAACCCATCTGCCAAACTCTAAATCAGGCCACATTTTAATTCAGCGCTGTCAGGTCTCACTTAATGTGATGTGCCCCCTAACTGTTCATCTCACTCTGCGTTCGTCTTCATCCCTGCTTCCTCTCTGTTCTCACTGTTGTCCTAGCTTTCTCCTGCTTCTTCTTTTTCCCTTTCTCTTATTTGCTGTTAGCCAAAATCTGAGATGAAAAATTTGTCACAGTCCCCATTCTCACCACCTGCAAACACTGGTCCAAATTAAGTGCTGCTGCAAATGCCAATGGGATCTTGTCTGACAGGTACAGTGAGGTGAGAAGCTTGAGTTAACCCCTTTGAAAACACTGCAGAAGACTTTGAAGGTGATTGGGGAGGGCAATGCTGGTCTCTGTTGGAGAATTGCTTTCTGAGGGTAGTACATGATGTTAGTTGTGTTCAGGTGACATGGTTCTGCCTCTCATTTGCTCTGGTGCATGCTAACCTGATGGGCTCATATATATAGTTAGCAATATTATCCGTTTGCTAATGTAGAACAGACTATAAAACGATTATTTTGCTGATACAATAATCCAATGTCTGATTTGACATACCTTGGCCAGGCGAGGGGCGTTCATAATCTGCTGGAACAAAATCAGAAAGGCAGACTCCAACTCCTTGAATTACTACCTATGGTAGGAGCTGCTTAATAAGTACACCTCCCCCGCCAGAGCCTACCTCCAGGATCTCTGACAGTAACTGGGCTAACTCAGCTATGGGGAACTCCCATTGACCACACAGCTTTCAAAAAGCTAACATGGAAAACTATACAGCTTCTCTTGCTTAGGAAAGTTAAGACCATCTTTGCAGTCAGGGCCCTTGCCTGGATGACCCTAAATAATTACAGAACACTAGCAGCCCCAAAATATTTTAACTTAGGGTATTCGAGAGCTACCAAAGAGAACCTTCTGAAACACCGCTTGGTTCTCTCCCCTTATGGCCAATCTGCTCTTACTGACCTGCTTGTGCTGCTCATACACCTTAGGCGGTGACCCATTTTTTTAGTCTGTTTAGATGGCATAATCATTTTTGGAACTGGTGCACCTACTGATCCAGAGTAAGATGGACATTTGAACTTGAACTTGTTACCAAAAAATATTGATCTCTTTATAAGGTCCCTCCTTGATATATTTACATTGCCGTCTGACCATGTGTATGGAGGCTGTACATTGCCACTTTAGTACTCATAGGGGCACATGCATCAAAGGTTTTTGCGATCGCAAACGGTGCGATTCGCAAAAATCGGCCGTTTGCGATCGCAAATTGGCCTTTGGAGATGCATGAAAGTGTTTCCTATGCGCAATTTAAGAATTCGCAATTAATTGCGAATTCCTAAATTGCAATTGCATTTAAGGAATCGCAATTTGCGATTCCTTAAATGCAATGCTAGAAGCACTTTCAAATAGCGATTTCGCTATTTGGGACCGCAAATTACAGACAAATAAAACTTGTCTGTAATTTGCAAAAACTTCGAAAAATGCTCTAAAATGCATTTTTAAGTTTTAGGTTACACACAAACATGCCCTTGGGGCATGTGTGTGCGCAACATGGGTGCACATCACAATTTCAGGGTGCAACAGGGTGTCATTTTGACACCCTTGCACCCTAGAAATTGCATGAGCAATTTGCGAGTACCTACTGGTACTCGCAAATTGCGTATGCAATCTCCCATTCATTTCTATGGGCCTGTAGGCCCATAGGAATGAATAGGAAGGCATTCCTTAATTGCGACTCGCAATTTGCGAGTCGCAATTAAGGAATGTTTAGGAATCGCTATTTTTATAGCGATTCCTACATGCATAGGCTTTTGCGATTCCTTAATTGCGATTCCTTATTAATCGCAATTAAGGAATCGCAAAAGCCTTCCTTGATGCATGTGCCAGATAGCTCCCACGCACTTTGCACTTTGCACATTTCCATTTCAACTCACTGCGCAAACAGCCAACTAGCTTTTACTGATTTTCTTTGCATTTTTAAATACGTTTAGGTGGAGACCTAGCTGTAGTTTGACTAGCTGCTACAGCTATGTGAGGGAATTTTGTTAACTGATGTGCATACTTGATTTTAAATTGCTTGCTGTATGCCATTGCAATGGTTTTTAGTGACTATGCAAATAAATAAACTTGGCTTGACAGTGTCTGATTTGTGACATATTGTAAAGTTTGCACTTATAACAACTGCTGTTAAGCATTCTCCATCTGCTCCAAATTTTTGACGTTTACCACCTTGACTGCTTACGTCCTCCTCTGTGTGAAAAAATATAAATATTATCAGTAATGCATACATTATAATTAAACATTGCACTTCCTCTTTATGAGAGTTCACTAATGCCACCAGGGCACAAGTCCTAAAAAAAGAAGTGGGGGGACGCTGACGTCACGACAGGAAGTGACGTCACGAAAGGTGGCTTGCACCATCAGACTCATTGCCTCCCCTTGCTCACCCCTTAGATGCGATTGCATCAGAGAAGCCAGCGCGTGAGCAGCGTTTTGAATCAGCTCCGATCTCGCCCCAGAGAGGCCAAAGAGTGAATGTGTGGCTCCATTTGCTCCAGTTATCGAGCTCCCGGTAAAATAAGTGGGGGGACGCCGTCCACCCGCGTGGTACCCCGACTCGAGCCCTGAATGCCACAATGGAAACCACAATGAACAGTTAGTCTTGTAATCCTATAATTTTTCTTTTGAATTTTTGAGAACTCTCTTCTGCGTCAAGAGTTTGATACTTGAAAGAGATGTTTTAGCTGTAAGCGATGAATTGTTGCCAAATCAATGTTGCTTTTGTCCTCCAGCCTGTCGAGAATCTCGGTGACTGCATCTGCCGCTTGTCGCCCTCGGGAATGTCCAGCAAACCAACGTTATTCTTGCAAAATCAGACGGTGTCAGGATCTAAATGTAAAGATAACGTTCGTAAACGGGACGCCCCTCCGCGGAATATGGATGCTTCCTCGCTGCTGAGAGGGGCTCGGTGCTTCAAACAGATGCTATCGCTTGACGCAGAGTAGGCTTACTGGACGTGACGCAGCAGAAATGCACCCTCCTGGTAATTTCCCCTCACTCTGCTGGAGATGCACAGATAAGCAGGAATGTACTGTCAAATGGAACGCAGATCATTCTGAACAGTCTGTGTTTGAGGTGCATTAGCGTCTCTGTTTATCAAAGCAGCACCAGTGAAACATTGTTTTTTTTATCTTTTCAGGAATTCGTGTTCAGATGCATACAATTGTCGCCTTTCACGAAAACCTCTTACTCCTCAGTTGTAGTCGACAAACTTGACAACATGTGTACAAGCTATCCCATTGACCTTTTTCCTGTGAAGGGAAAAGATCAGTTTAGTCAAAAAATTCATTTACTTCACCTTCTTCGTCTGGCTGCTCATTTCCCCAAAGAGAAACCAGGGTTAGAAGTCCCTCTGGGACATCTCCCCCAAGCAAGGTAGGAGGATCCATTGGGGTCCTCAGGTGTCTTTGTCGCTGTAGGCATCTAATCCAAAGATTACCGCATAGTTCCACAGGAGGTTGTGGATTTTCTTTTGGCAGGCCCGAGTCACTGGCTCCTTCTTCCCAAACCAGGTGTTTTCTGGAAAACAGAAGAACATCTTTAAAACAGCACAGAAGCTTCCAGACTTTCTGGAGGTCTCTGATTGTATGTGTCCCTAGAAACAAACCATACATTACCTAGTCCACAGTGATGTATGTCGTGGGTAATAACTTCATTAATATCCTTGGTAGAATTCTGAGCATGGACAAGGGTAGCCAGATTTGCAGTGTCATTCAAAGCCGGATAATTCCACATGCTGCACTTCTTTCCTCTAACTTGTGAAACATTCTTAAATTCGAAGGAGAACAGAGGATGGCTCAGGTTAGTCAGTGAATAGAAATGTAGATGTCCCTGGTGCAAGTCCATGACTGGTCCATATATAGTTTCACATTAGCAAACAGCGTCCCATGTGGATAGATCTCAGGTGTGGTAAGGTCGTCTTCGCTGTGGGCAAATGCTCTGGCTCGGGACTGCAGGAGTTACAAAATGAGTGCAAACCTGTGAAACAGGAGGAACCTCATCAGAAAAGATTAGTGGAGTGGTGCTTGCAAAACTCATAGTGAGTTTTCTTACACAGGCAGTCAGTGCAGGCAACCATTTGGAGCCCAGAGCAAACCAATTAGTGTCCTGGCTTACTTTTACAGCCATCTAAGGAGATGCTACTACAGTGAGCAGGACGAGGCATGGTGTATTCCTTATATATTTTGAGTTGTGGGCTTCTTGTTTCTGGTTGCAATCCTTCACGAAATTCCTCATTACAATGCAGCTCTTCCCAGGAAAAGATAATGAACTAGTTAAATGAGCCCGGAACCTTGGGGCGCTTTTTAATTAACACATCCTTCTCCCTCAGAGGTTGCCTTTGGTGAAGGTAAGGTGTAGATGGTTCAGTGTAGTAGTTGCAGGTCTCCCCTACTTAATTGTAAAAAGCTACAGGTACAAAGTGAACCTATGGCAAAAAAGGCAAGGGTCTGTGTTTAGTGTTATGTTTGGGTCCTGCGGGAGAAAACACCTTGTGCTAAACTGCATTTATAAATGATTTTATTGCATGTACACTGGGCATTGTACCCAGAACAAGGCACTACACAATTTAATGAATTTGGTGTGCCTTCGGGGCCACCCACACCAAATGCATTCTAGGTTGTGATGGTTTAGCTACATTTTTCCACAGACTCAGCTTTCTGGTTTGCTAATGACATCTTGGGGACCGCACCACTCCACTCTATGCCGCTTCACTCTGTACCACTGCACTCTCCACCACTGAACTCTACATCACTCTTCTCTGCACCACTGCACTTTATGCCACTGCAATCTACTCTGCACCACTGCACTCTACGGCACTCTATGCCAATGCACTGTATGCCACTACACTACTCTAATCTGCATCACTCCTCTCTATGCCACTGCACTCTATGCCAATCCACTCTAAGCCATTCTAATCTACTCTGCACCACTGCGCCCTGTGACACTGCACTCTACGACACTGCACTCTATGTCACTGCACTCAACACCAATGCACTCTACACCACTTTACTCCAAACCAATACACTCTACGGCACTGCACTCTACGCAATCTACTGTACACCACTGCACAGTATGCCCCCATCCTGTACTCTGCAACAGTCTACTCCAAGCCACTGCACTCTACGTCACTCTACTCTGCACCATTTCACTCTACATCACTTTACTTTGCACCACTCTATGCTATTGCACTCTACACAAATGCACTTTATGCCACTCTACTCTACACCACTGCATACAACACACTACTCTGCAGCACTGCACTTTCCACACTGAACTCTGTGCCACTCCACTCTGTACCACTCTACTCTGCGTCATTGCACTCAATGCCACTACACTCTGAACCACTCTACTTTACAAAACTCTACTGTACTCTATGCCAAAGCACTTTATGTTACGACACTCTATGCCACTCTAATATACTGTACACCACTCAATCAATCAATAAGGGAATTGTAAGCTCTACTCACCCGTGAGGGTCTCAAGGAGCTGAGGGGGGGCGTCCGCAGATCTGTTTGCCGAAGAGCCAGGTCTTGAGGGTCTTCCTGAAGGTGTTCAGGGAGGGGGCGCGTCTGATGTCTGCTGGTAGCTCGTTCCAGGTCTTGGCTGCAATGTGAGAGAAGGATCTTCCACCTACTCTGGCTCTGTGGATGCGCGGGGTTTCTGGCCAGTGCGAGGTTGGAAGATCGGAGGTTTCTTTTGGGTACGTGGAAGTTGATTCTGTCGTTGAGGTATTTGGGTCCGTTGTTGTGTAGGCATTTGTTGGCGTGAGTGAGGATTTTGAAAGTGACTCTTTTCTCCACGGGGAGCCAGTGGAGACTTCGTAGGTGTTGGCTGATGTGTTCGTGTCGGGGGATGCCGAGGACGAGTCTGGCAGCGGTGTTCTGTATTGTCTGGAGTTTGTGGAGTAGGGACTTGTGATGCCAGCGTAGAGTGCGTTTCCATAGTCCAGTCTGCTGGTGATGAGTGCATGGGTGACTGTCTGGAGGTGACGGCGTTGACCTGTCAGTTCATGGTGAGTGATGAGTCGAGTGCTATGCCGAGGTTCTTGGCATGGTCTGAGGGGGTAGGTGGGCTTCCGAGGGCGGTCGGCCACCAGGTGCTGTCCCATGCAGAAGGGGTGGTACCGAGGACTTCTATCTTCTCGGCGTTGAGCTTCAGGCAGCTGTTGGTCATCCAGACTGCGACGTCTTGCATTCCTTTCTGGAAGTTGAGTTTGGCAGTGGTGGGGTCTTTGGTGAGGGAGAGGATGAGCTGGGTGTCGTCGGCGTAGGATACGATGTTGAGGACATGTTGTCGGACGATGGCTGCGAGGGGGGCCATGCAGATGTTGAAGAGGGTGGGGCTCAGTGATGAACCCTGTGGGATTCCGCAGGTGATTTTCGTGGGGTCGGAGAGGAAGGGTGGGAGTCTGATCCTTTGGCTTCTTCCAGTGAGGAATGATCGGATCCAGTCCAGGGCTGTTCCTTGTATGCCTGCGTCATGTAGTCTGGCGACTAGTGTGCGGTGGGGGACGGTGTCGAAGGCCGCTGATAGGTCGAGTAGGATGAGGGCTGCGGAGTGGCCTTGGTCCAGGAGGGTGCGGATGTCATCTGTGGCGGCGAGTAAGGTGGTCTCTGTGCTGTGGTTGCTTTGGAAACCGGATTGGGACGGGTTGAGGACGGCGTTCTCTTCAATGAATCGTGTCAGTTTCCTGTTGACTGTTTTCTCTGCAACTTTGGCTGCGAAGGGGAGGAACGAGATGGGTCGATAGTTCTTGAGGTCGGTGCGGTCAGCTGTGGGCTTCTTGGGCAGGGGTCTGACTTCTGCGCACTTCCAGTCATCTGGGAAGGTGCCTGTTTTGAAGGTGGTGTTGATGGTGCGTTGTAGTTCGGGTGCGATGGCGGCCGCGGCTCTGTGGTAGATGTGAGGGGGGCAGGGGTCGGTGGGGGCCCCGAGTGGATGCTTTTCATGGTTGAGGCGGTGTCTTCGGCCGTGATCGGTGTCCAGTTGGAGATGGTGGGCTGGCTGGTGTTTCTGGGGGCGGGGGCCGTCTGTGGTGCCTGGTGGATGGTCGATGAAGTTGTCGTAGAGGTTTTTGATCTTGAGGTGGAATTAGGTTCCAAGATTGTCGCAGAGGTCTTGGGATGGGGTGATGTCTGTGGCTTCGCTGCGTGGTTTGGTGAATTCCTGAATGACATTGAAAAGTTCCTTGGAGTTGGTGGAGTTGGCCAGGATTTTGTTGTGGATGAAGTTCCTCTTGGTGGCTCTGATCTGGTTGTGGTAGTCCGTCATGGCGTCCTTGTAGGTGGTGTGTTTTTTGGTTGTCTTGGTGTTTCTCCAGTTCTTCTCCAGGCGTCTGCAGGTGCGTCTGGCTTCTTGGAGGGCGGTGGTGAACCAGGCGGCTTTCCTGGGGCGTTGTCTGTTGGGGTTGCGTAGTGGGCAAGCTCGTCTGCGCAGTTGAAGATCCAGGTGTGGAGTTCTCTGGCTGCGTCGTTTGCATCGGGTGCCCAGGTGTGGTTGTCTCGGGTGAGGGTGGAGTTAAGTTGCTCGTCGGTAACCTTGCTCCAGTTCCTTCGAGTTGGGCGTGGGGCTGGTTTGGGTGCCTTGGGTTTGCTGATGGCGAAGTTTACACAGTGGTGGTCGGTCCATGGCGGCTGCGTTGTGTGGCTGAATTGGACGCTGTTTCCTGCCGCGAAGATGGGGTCGAGGGTGTGTCCTGCTCTGTGGGTCGGTGTGTTGATGAGTTGTTTAAGTCCGATGCTGGCAGGTTGTCACGAAGGATAGTGGAGTTGGGGTCGCTGGGGTTGTCGAGGTGGAAGTTCAGGTCTCCAATGAGTATATAGTTTGCTGAGGCGATGGCGTGGGGTGCGATGAAGTCGGTGATGGTGGTGGCGAAGGGTGTTCGGGGGTCGGGGGGTCTGTAGATGAGGGTTCCTCGGAATGTGGCTTTGGGGGTGGTCTGGATCTGGAAGTGCAGGTGTTCGGCAGAGGGGAAGGTTTCGCTGGAGGTGGTGAGGCGGAGGGTGCTCTTGTGGGCGATGGCGAGGCCCCCTCCTGGGTGGTTGGGGTGGTCTTTCCTCTGGATCTTGTATCCGTCTGGGATGGCGGTGCTGATGTCGGGGGCGGAGGATGCGTTGGTCCAGGTCTCTGTGAAGAAGGCGATGTCGGGCGAGAGAGAGTTGAGTAGGTTCCAGGTTTCCATGGCGTGTTTGTGTATGGAGCGTACATTGAGGAGGATGCATTTTAGGGTGTCGTTGGTGCTGGTGTCAGCAGTGTTGGAGGCCAGGGTGGCTGTGAGGATCTGGCGGCAGTGGAGGCAGGAGAACTGGCTGTGGGTCATGTTCGGCGAGGCCTGTTGTCATTCTCTAAGTCTTCCAGGGTTGAGTGCGAGGAGGGTGGTGGTGTCGTAGCGATGGGTAGTGGGAGGTCCAGTGTTCCTGGTGCTGGCCGCGGTCAGGTCACAGACGGGCGCAGACGGGCTTGCCTTTGGCGCACCTTCGGTGCGCTGGCGGCTCGCCCGCTGCGCGCGTCCACTCCACTCTATGACACTGTTCTCTACGCCACTTCACTCTATGCCTCTCTACTCTACTCTGCACCACTTTACTCTATGCCAGTGCACTCTACTCCACGCTACTATGCACCACTGCACTTTTCGCCACTCTACTCTACACCACTCCAGTCCACTCCACTCTACTCTGCACCACTCCACTCTATGCCACTCTACTCTGTAAGACTGCACTCCACACCAATCCAATCTATGCCACTCCACTCTACCCTGCACCACTCCACCCAACCCTGCACTACTCGACTCTGAATCAATCTATTCTATGCCTCTGCACATTATGCCACTGCACCCTACGCCACTCTACTCTGTTGCGCACTCTTTTACACTCTGCTCTGCAAGGCTGCACTCTCGGCCGCTGAATTCAATGCCACTCTACTCTGTGCCACTGCACTCTATGACACTCCACGTAACTGCATGCTACACCACTCGACACCATTTTGCTCTCTCACTGCACTCTACGCCACTTAATTCCACTCTGTACCAATGTACTCTACACCACTGCTCTCTGCACCACTCTACTCTGTGCCTCTCTACTCTGTGCCACTCTACTCTGTGCCACTCTACTCTGTCACCATACAAAACTCTACTCTGCAAGACTGCACTCTCTGCCACTGAACTCAACACCACTCTACTCTCCACCACTGCTCTCTACGCCACTCTATTCTACTCTGATCCACTGTACATTATGCCACTCCTCTCTGCACCACTCTACTTTGCACCATTTTACTCTACGGCAATGCACTCTACACCACTGCACTCTAGGCCACTGCACTCTACTCTGCACCAATCAACTCTACACCACACTATTGCATTCTACACCAATGCACTCTATGCCACTGCACTCTGCATCACTCCACACCACGCTAATCTATTCTTTACCACTGCATGCCACACCCCTGCACTCTACACCACTCTACTCCACGCCACTCTACTCCACACCTCTGTACTCAACCCTGTACCACTCCACTTCACCCTGAACCACTTCACTCTACACTACTTTACTCTACTCTGAAACAATCTACTCTACGCCATGGAACTCTTTGCCACTGCAATCTACACTGCACCACTTTACTCTATGCCACTGCACTCTACATTCTCTGCTCTACGTCATTCCACTCTATGCCAATGCACTCTACACCACTTTACTCAAAACTAATGCACTCTATGTGGCTGCACTCTATACCAATCTACTCTACACAACTGTACTTTATGCCAGTTCACTCTAGGGCACTCTACTCCACTCTATGACACTCCACTCTACGATACTCCATTCTATGACGCTGCACTCCATTAAACTTTACTCCACTCTATGACAAACTACTCCACTCTATGCCACTCTGCTCTACAACACACTACTTCACTCGGTGCCACTCTACAACATTATTCCACTCTAACATGCTCTACACAACTCCCTCTATGCCACTCCATGCCAATTTACTCCACTCTATTCTATAACACAATATTACACTCTATGACACTACACTCTATGACACTCCACTCTACTTTGCATCAATCTACTCTACAACACTCTACTCCTCTATGCAACACCCTCTATGCCACTACAATCTGCTCTACACCACTCCATGACACTCTATGCCACTCCACTCTATGACACTCTACTTCATTCTGACACTCTACTCCACTCAACTGTACTCCACTCTACAGCATTCAACTCCCTCCACGAAACTCCACAACACTCCACGCCACTCCATGACACTCCACTTCATGCCACTCTACTCTACACCACTTTACGACATACACTTCCCACTATGACATTCCACTCCACGTCACTCTCCTTTATCCCACTGACTTTTAGCCATGCTGAACAGCAGTCATGCTGGTGTACAAAATGGCTAAAACATATTGGCAAAGCCAATAGCTCTTGCATATGTGACACCTATTGCTTTGCCAATCCTTGTTCTTTCTTACAAGCTCTGCTACATCTTCTGTTTTCACTCACATACATCAAGGTTCTATCAACAAGGGCTTCAAGGGAGGGAGTAATGAAAGGAGTCATTCGTCCTTTTTATGCTTATTTTCACTAACAAGGTGAAAGGCTGCCATCAATGTCCTCTGGTGTATCTTTTCTGCAGTCAACAGTGATATTTCCAGAGTTGACCACCAACCAGAAAGTCTAGATTAGCAGGATGTTACAGGCAGGAATGTGGCAAGAGTAAGAAATGGGGAACATATACTTCTTTAATGAGCCCTAGCATCGTTAGAAGGCAAAGGAAGACTGCAAAGACTAATACAAACATTGCATTGCTGTGTGCAAGTCAGAGTGCTGCCTAATTCACTCAGTGTTTGCATGGGGTACCCTGTACCTGTCCAAAAATCCTAGTGAGTTTTCTGAAACTGATTGTTTAAACCTCATTCAGGAAAAGAATTGTGTCTCATTGCAGGCAAAGTATAAGCGATAAGCGGAAATATGAACCCATAGATGGTTTATTGTAGGTACCTATGAGAAATTGGATTGTTGGTTGAGTGGGGTGTGAACCCTGCTCAAGAAACATCCTCAATTTCATCAAGGTGAACCACTGAAGTCACTTAATTAACCTGAGCTTAACCCTCTGGTAGCTTGGCACAAACTCAGTCAGGCTTAACTTAGAGGCAATGTGTAAAGTATTTATGTAGCACACAAACAGAGATAAAGTGAAAACACAACACAAGACAAATCCCACAGCATTTTAGAATAATAGAGTACATTTTTACAAATTATTTGACACCAAAACAACAAAAATCAAATCAGCAGAACCGGAGTTATGAATAGTTAAAGTTTAAGGTAGAAATTAGCACTTAAAAAATCAAAGTGCCAACAGTGGACATCTAGGCACTAGAGGCCGGGACAAAGAAGAAAGGTTTTGGCTCTTGAAACACAGATGGGATGCGAGAAGCGAATTGGATCTGGTCGCACCTTCGAACTTAGAAGAAATTTCTGCAAAAATGTCCTCAGAAATTAAAATTCAGTAGGCATAGGATGTAGGCGGTGTCCAAGGAGGAGCCACTGGACAAAATTGCGGTGAAGATTTCCTCGTTCTGACTTGGTCTCTTTTCTGGATGTCGAAAATCTCCATCAGGATGAGGCTATAACCAATGAAGGCTCCACAAGGCCAGATACCCCTTCTGCGAAGGACAATTGTTGGACTTTAGCCTTTACTCCTCCCTTTTTCTGACTCTGTTTTTGTTGACTTTTAGGGCTCTGCACACTTTACCACTGCTACCCAGTGCTAAAGTGCATGTACTCACTCCGTAAACCATGGTAACATTAGTTTATCCCCAATTGGCGTATTTAATTTACCTGTAGGTCCCTAGTAAATTGGTACTACATGTTACAAGGGTCTGTACATTAAATGATACCAGTGGTCATGCAGCACTGATTGTGCCACCCACTTAAGTAGCCAATATACATCTTAGGTCTGCCACTGCCACCTGTGGGTGCAGCTTTAAACTGCCATTACAAAATTGTAAAATAAACCTTTTGCCAGGCCCAAACCTTCCTTTTTAATACATAGAAGTCGCCCTTAGGTTAGTCCCTAAACAGCCCACAGGCCAGGGTGCAATGTATTTAAGAAGTAGGACATGTTATTTTTATGTTTTACATGTCCTGGTAGTGAAAAACTCTTACATTTGTTTTTCACTACCATTTAGTGCCTGTAGCCTGCCTCTGGTTCACTTGACTGGGTGCAGCTCACAGTTGGGCTTTCTGTATTCCTCCTAAACAGCGACCCACAATAGAGTGCTTAGGTGAGCCTGTATGGGCCATCACTGGGAGGATGGGAGGGCTAAACTGTGCACAGCCCTACTTACACTTGAACAGGCTGTGTCCTGCCTCCAAACAAAGGTCTGCATACCCCCTGTAGTTAGTCTGGAGTCAGGACAGGGAAGGCAGGATGTCTGTTGACTTCAAAGGGAAACCTCTAGAACATTCTCCCACTTTAAAGGAAGGCCCTGGAGCTATGGATACTCAGCCAGGAAGAAGGACTGCTGTGCTGTTGAAAGAACTGCCACTCTACTGGACTGCTGCTCTGAAGGATGGCTGCCCTCCTGTGCTGACCTGCTGCCATCTTGCCTGGGTGAGAAGGACTGGACCTGCATCTGTTGAACCCAGGAAACAAGAGTGATTCCAATGGCTAGTTGGCTGGCCTCCTGAGTAGAGCCTCAGGGACAGATGGCTCCAATAACCCTGAACCCAGCACCTGGACTAGGCCGTCTCTGAGTTCTCCCTGCCAAGTGGTGCCACTCCAGTCCTGGACCCTTGGAAGCAGCCCTAATGGTGCCCAGCTAGCCCATCTGTAGATCCAGCAGAACTGACACATCCCCTCTGCTGCGAGGGTTCTCCTGAAGCAAGGACTCGGCCTCAACCTTAAGGCCTGCATCAGAACCAACGCCTGTGCAAAGCTTTCCCAATGCAGGCTCTTGCATTACAAATCTCTCATTGACGGCAGCCTCGATGATGGCGCAGGTTCTCCCATCGAAGCCTCACAGCTTCTCTGAACCAATGCATCGCCTCAACTGTGCGGCGCATTCTCGACACCGGACTTCACATTGCAAGTCCTCATCAATGGGATCCACAGCGACGATACAGGACCTCACATTGCAGCTCCGCAGCCCCTCGGAACTGATGCATCGCCTCGGCTTCGTGAGGTATCCTCGCCACAGGACCTTGCAACACTCCACAACTAGGGCTGAAGGTACTCTTGTTCGGTGGGCCTAACTGGGTCCCTGTAGCTGGCCCTCACGCCATCTCAGTCGGACTGAACTGGTGACTTTGTCCTGGTCCGACGCAACTAGATATCCACAGTTGCCACTTTGTGCTTTTTGGAACTGTTTTCACTGAAATCATAAAACTTGCATATCACCGGTTCCACTATTTGGATTTTTGTTGTTTTCATTGTGTTTTAATTATCAAAGATTAATTCATTTTTCTACATCTGATGTGCCATGGTTTCACCTTGTTACTGTTTGAAGTGTTGCACAATACATTGCTTCTAAGTTAAGCCTTACTGCTCTGTGCCAACCTACCAGGCGATTGAGCCCAGGTTATTTTGGAGTTTGCTTGTGACTTCACCCTGACAAGGATTGTGGTTTCTGCTTGATTAGGGTTTCACTCCGCCTCAGCCAGCAACTCAATTTCTTACAATTGATGAACAGGATTTGCTGCTGCAGAGAAGAATGTAGCAGGAGCTGCGGCAAAGTCAGGTGATACACCTTGGGTGAATAGACAACCAGGTTGGTCCTGGTCTTCTCTAGGTTCAGCAAGCAGTTTTTAGCCAAAACATTTCCAAGTCCCAAGTTTTGTATTTTGGCTACCTGGTCACCTTTAGCACCACTTCCAAGGGTCCAGGGCGGGAGAGGCACCACTTGGAAGGTCAGGACTCACTCAGGCTGGGTCCAGGTGGAGGTTCAAGATTAAGGGAGCCTTTACTGTCCCTGAAGCTCTAATCAGGAGGTCAGCCAACAAGCCATTCGAGTCACTCTGGTAGTCCTGGGTTTAAGAAGTGGAACAGGGCTCAAGCAGCAGGGCAGGCCGCTGAGGGTTCAAGGCAGACTTCAGGCAGCCGACCTTCCAGGTGCAGCAAAGCAGTCTTCTGAAGTACACAGCAGGGCGTCCTCTGAGAGTCCTTTCACAGGTCCAGAAAGTGAACTGAAAAGTGTGTCTGAGGGTCCTATTTTATATTTGGTGCCTTACTTAAAGTAGGAGAAGTTTCTACAGAATTTGCTTTGAAGTTCTTGGATTTTCCTGTCTCCTCTGCCCTGGCTCCAGCCTGGCTTCAGGCATAATGTACTTGTGTCAAGTCCTTTGTATAAAGGCAGGGCACAGCCTATTGAGTTGCAAATAGGGCTGTGCCCAGCTCTGTCCACATCCTGACAGTGATGGCCCATCCAGGCACACCTAATCCCTCTATTGTGTGGCTGTCTGGGAGGAAGTTCAGCTTCCAACTACACTTAGTCATGTGACTCAGGAACAGACTGCAGACACCCAATAGGGCAGGAAAATGTCAACTTTTTAAAAGATGCATTTTCAAAATTGTAACTCAAAAACCATTAAAGAGGATTTTAAATTACAACTTCTCAGACACCAAACATGAAAACCCTACTTGCACCCAATCAAAAGTTAGCACTTATTAAACGTAATAAGGACCCCAATGTTATCCTATGGGAGTTAGGCGTCACAGTGGTGAAAAACGAATTTTGGGGTTTTTCACTACCAGTATATGTAAAACTCAAAGGTACATGACCAACCTTTTAATTGCAATGCATCCCGCCCTATGGGCTCTCTAGGGTCTACCTTAGGAGTGATTTAAATGTAACAAAATGTGAGTTTAAGGCTTGGCAAAGGGGGTATGTTGCCAAGTCGAAATGACTGTTTAAAACTGCATTCAGACTGCAATATCAGACCTGAACAAGTTTAAGAGGCTTCTTAATTGGGTGGCACAATAAGTGCTGCAAGCCCCCTAGGAACATTTAATTTACAGGCCCTGGGTATATGGTATACCACTCTACCAGGGACTTAGAAGTAAATTAAATATGGTAAAATTGGCTTACACCTAATTGCCATGTTTTATGGAGTGAGCACAAGCACTTTGTGCACTTTAGCACTGCTAACCAGTGCTGGAGTCCTAAGGCCAACAAAATTGAATTCAGCAAAATTGTAAAGTGAAGGCAAAAACGTTTGGGTGAAGACTACCCCATGGCTGACAGATCTTACACTATCTCTGTCCATAAAATAAATAGAGGGTTTATTTCAAATTTAGGCTGGGGAAACGAATTCCTTTAGTGGTGTTCAGTTTGATGAGATCTGAATACAAATAAATAATGAAATAATACATATCTTTAATATTTAATTTAACACTTTTCATAAGACCACTACCTGCAAAGACATCAGTCTGATACATAGGTGGAGTTTTGCTATTATTGATTTTAGGCAGAAAAATGTTTTTACAGATAACATGGAGAATTGCATGTTTAAATGTTGTGCATGAGCATTGTTATTAATTTTCATTCCAGAAATTCTGGGAAATTCAGCTGTAGCCATGGTATATTTTGACTGTGCTTCTAGATTCCTTAGCTGAAGGGATGTGTTTTGAAAATGAATTACAAGGTTATGTGCTGATATCTTCATTGCTATGTTGTCATTATGGATTTGCAGAAAATACCATTGTGTAAAGTTTAATTTCTTGTTTACTTCCTCTGTACGATAATAATGTCCAATGAAAATCATGTGCAAGCAGATGAAATGAAAGGTAATGGTGTGATTGATACTGTGCACCATTTTAGTGCTGCCTTTTTATGTAATCTCATGCTATGAATTTGTGTGCTTTCTTTGTCTGAAATATATTAAAAGATGTGCCATTTAACTCAAACAGCTGCTGTACTACAGAGGGCTAGATGCAGTGTGGTCCTTTTGTATTATGGCTTTTTATTATTAATTTGATTATTTATCATATGTGCTGTGCTACTTAAATCTTAAAGGAAAATATAATTTTTGCATTTTATTAACAAATTAGATTTGGATCTGCTTCCCTTTCCTTCAAATTGACCCTTTATAGATTGATTAGATTGGAGGGTCAAAATACTTACTGGTGATCTTCTTTACTCTGATTCTCTCTTTCTCGTCCCAGTACTTAGATCATGAGAGAGAGATTCCACCTCTCCTGTCAGGCTCTCTCTTTCTAAGCTCTTTCTCTCTTGTTATTTTTATTTTATATATCTCATCTCTCCGTAGACTTGCGATCCAGCAACTTGCTGGATGGGCTATGTGCTGTTAATATCTGCATATGCAGATTTATGAAATAGAGAACTTGTGACAATCTTTTGCATACATTTTGATACAGCAAAGTGTGGATACAAATCCTCCATAGTGACTTTGGATCCTTGGAAAAAGACTGTAAATTCCTTATGCTATGTTCAGGCGTTTTGGTTTCGAAAGAGGTTCAAGGTCACGCTATTCATGGTATGGCAGTATTTTGGGAAGAATCAGGTTGACCTTCTATTTCTGATGTATATAAAGCTGCCATCTGACCTATGCCATCCACCTTCATCACACTTTACTGACTTAATGTGGCCTTGGGGACGGAACTGTATTCTGGGACAAATATTTGGTCAGGAGCTTCTGTACCTTAAGTAGTGATCTTTTCTTCTTTGATTTGTTTAAGTAGCATTATTGGTGTGTCTTTTTTACTAGACGTGGGTCGTGACAAAGGCATACTGCTTTGTCATTGCCATGACATAAGTAACAGAATGAGGAATGGAATGCAGAGGTAATCTTGGGATTACCTCTGCATTCCACTACTTACTACATACTTTGAGTCTTCCTTTCTTGCCCCGTAGTCACATTCCCTCCTTCTCACCCCAGAGCCCTCCTTCAATAATGTAGTTTGGTCCTGTAGCCGTCTTTATGTTCTCTTGTAGAAGCAAAATGGGATAATAAAATGGGGAAAACAGATGAAAGAGCTTGGAAAGGGAGTGATGGACAGGAGAGGAGGAGCCTTTCTCTCTTATGATGTAAGTACTGGAGCGAGGAAGGGATGAAGAGGCATGGTAATGTCTCTTTGTGCTACTCCTCTGCTGTTAATGCAACTCATCAAAATCTGTTTATGACTGGTGATCCAGCGCGGCTAATATAAATTCTTCTCCTTCGGATATGACATCCAGGTGAAATCATTCACATCTACTATACCATATGACGGTGGGGCCCATAACACCGCATATCATACACTCAGTCGTTCCCTGGATCACACCCACATTCGCTAAGGAGAAAAACGAGTTGCTGGAGGAACGGAATACCTTATTAAATTTGACAGATTATTACCTTAAACATCATATACATTCAGTTTTTAATCCTGTCGGCTCTAAAACATCAAGGTACTCCGCTCTTAGGTCGATGGACCAACTAGTAGAATAAGTTGATGGTGATCAAGACCAGCTCAATCATTTAAAACCCTAGTAAAAGTAAAATTTATTAATGAACTAAAGAACCACAGACTCAAAATTAATTAGAAATACATTTTTATCTAAATTCAAATTTGCACGAGTGAGATTCTTAGTTTATTAATCACCTTAATACATTCTTTTACATTTATATAGGAAATTCTGTAAAGAAATCGAAATTATGCATTACCTATTTAGATGTAGATAGGAATGGTTCACCAAAAGAAGATAAACCGTAAATCACAGAATGGACTCCCAAACTGACTGACTGTCCCTCTAGATGGCCTCCTCGACGGGACCTTCCATACAGATTTCCCGCAACGGTCTCGTTCCTTCCCCAGTCAGGTTCGAAGTCAATGGCAGCATCCGCATTAACATCAGCATCGGCATTTGCAATAATAACAGCATCGACTCCTCCCATATAAGAGCAGTCCTTCTTATACCCTACTTCTGGCTTACTACACAAAAAGTTGCAATGTTTGGGGGCAAGAATCATGCTAATTTGTCCATTTGAGGGGTGGCGAAGATTGTCTCATCGCCTTCCTTGCTCAAACTGGTTTCGGGGATGGTTAAGAGTTCACTGTTTCCCATGCTCTTTGGGTAAAAGCAGTCCAAATTGTCTATTCACTTTGTTGCGATTTTGATGGTCACATTTTGGGCAGTTCTTTGTTTCTCAATACTTCCTTCTTTCCTTTCTCACGGATACGTGCTGAGTCTTTCTTGGCACTCTCCTCATAAAAGGTTACTCAGTCCTTGACTTTTCTCACTCCATATACAGGCCGTACCCACGTGGTTCAGCTCCATTATTTCTTTCGGTTAGAGGCCATCTTTGGTTTCTGATATGACCTCATCTATGCCGGCAGCCATTTTCGCAGCCTGGCCTAACAGGCCCAAACGGACTATCATAAAAACAAACACAATCGTAATTAAAACAAAGAAAATAAGCCTTTCTGTTTACCACCCGTCATTCTAAGAACACGTGTTAGGTGTTACCTAGCAGAAGCGACATTTAAAGCCATTTTACTTACCATCCGTGTTCTTTGCCACAATACAATTTTCACTACACAGCACAAATCATGCGATTTTACTCTGATTAGTACGCAAATCACAGTTTTAAAAATATAATACTTCACAATGGTAAATAAATTAGATTTTGCACAAAAAGGGCAGTTACCATTTATGTAAATGTTTATTAAAGGTGCATTTTGTTGGTTATTTTCATCAAACAATTAGTACCGTTAATTTATTATTCTTATTTAAGGGGTTTCAAAATTATTTCATTTACCTTGCTCCATCAACTCCCCCTTTGGTGATTTTTAATATCACCACAAAAACCATGTAACACAATTTTCAAATAAATGTTTCTTGTCCATTTGCTTTGGTTAGTTCACACAAAAGTGTCTTCCTCATCTTGTCTTTTTGATCTTTTATATATGTTCTCTTTTAGTTCTTCTAATTCTATTTCTCACATTTCTCGTTCTCTTTCTTTATTTTTCTCATTTTCTCTTTTTATTCTATTTTGTGTTTTTCTCCTTTTAATACACACATATGCAAATTTTGCTGACAACATTACCATTATTACCACTGTTACTGATATTAGTATTTTCCCAATAAAAGAACCACCTATTTCTGTAAACCATTTCTGTATTGAGGAAAAACTCTTACCAAGTTTCTCCCAGGCACCTTCAACCTCCAGTGGAGCAATTTCTTTGTGCAAATCAGTAATATTCTTTATATACTTCTGTATATTTTCACTTTTATCTGGAATGTAAGTGCAACAATGTTGGACTTTCAACATTCCACAGACTCCACCCTCTTTTGCCAAAAGAATGTCAAGGGCAAGCCGATTGTGCATCACCATAGCTATCATGGCAACCATTTCGGTATTTACCATCAAGAACCCTCCAGCAGTATTCGTCGATAAACGATCCTCTACTGTGGACAGTTTCCGAATCTTAAATGCATTCAAAGATATACCCACTGCTGGTATCAATGCTCCAAAAATGTCACCTATTATTTCTGAAAAACTTTCCCTCCTTCTACGTGTTAATGTTTTACCTATCTCATGTATTCCTTTTTCTCCTCTCTCCACATGGAAAATCTTTGGAAAGACCAGACCTAAATAACATGATCCATACCAGTGGTCCGGCAACCTATAATAAGCTCTACTTCCACATATATAATAGATCCCAGGAAAAATTGGATCTTTTCCTCCTTTAAATCCCCATCCTCCTAAAATCTTATATGTATCTCGGCATTCACTGAAACCCACGAAATAGTTATCATACATAGTCTTATTTCTACTAATACACAACTTTCCATGTTGGGGCCAATCCAAAGTCATAGCTGCATTTGTCTCTCCTTTGTCATGATTTTTCTCTTCAAACGCCCAAAGTGGTGTTTTTGTCTTTTCTTCTACTACCTTTCTTTGAAACTTAACTCTTCTGTTTTCTACCATCTCCAAGAAGACCTTTTCCTCTTTCTTTAATTCACAGGTAAGATTGTGACTAACTACATACTCTAATGTTAAATCTTTATTTTCTAGGAAAAATTCACCAAACATTTTTGCTTCTTTCACCTTGTTTAGTTCAGGAATTATAGGAACCTTCGCGAAAACAGTGTTTATGTCAGTGTAATAATATTCTAATCTACCTGTTTTATAAAATAAACTAGCCAAAACGCTACATGTTATCCCATACGTCAAAGGAAGGTGATGATAGGTCACACCTTCTGTGACAGACGCAGGTAATTGCATACAAACATAACAATCCCTTACATCCATTGTCTCCACATATTCATACAACAATTTCGTGAAGACATTCTTGGAGAAGTCAGTTATAGACTTATCCTTATGTAAATCAATACTATCTACTAATGCTGCAGTGTTTTGTGTGTTAGCTTCTTTATCCTTTTTCGTGTTATTCCCTATTACAGATGTCTCTTCTACAATCAACCTTAATGGAATTATTATCGCTAAAATAAGCCAAATAAACATTAGCAAACCTGTACAAAAGAAACACATTCTACACCATCTACGTAAGAACTCACATCTAGATTTTCTATTCTCAGTGTCTACCATTTTGTACTATTACCTAGCTATTTATATATTTGTACAGAAAATGTGTCACCACACCTCAGAATGACTTCTCAGCCACTCTACCCTTTTCCTGTGTCATGTTTGGGTCTTTCTTCAGCTCCTTTCCGAACTCTTTCTTGTCTTGTTCAGGTTTTTGTGTCCAGTCCGGTTTCTTTCTTTATCTTTTCAGGTTTGTTGCACTTCACTTTCACCCATTTGTTTACAGCTTTCGTCTGGGCTCTCGTGAGTGTTATCCTCTTCTTTAATGTCAGTCAAAGCGATGTATAGCCACTCAGGTGACTTATATTTCAAATTAGGTCTCTTCACTCTATTTGTTTTCTGCAATTGTTTTCCACTTTGTTTTCCTTGTCCTTTTTGACTTATCTCATTTACTTGTTCCGCATCATCTCTGTTCAAATTTATTATCTTGTATCTCAGTCTTTTGACTTCGTGGGGCCAATTGTCTCCTTTTCTTGGCCTTTTTGGTTCGCTTTCCTTTTCCTCTCGTTCAGTTCTCCAAGTCCTCTTTCTTGGTCCTAGTCTCTGTTTTCTTTCTTCTTCGCTTTCTTCGGATTCTGTTTCAGACCTTACTTCACTTCCTCTAACCTTGAACTTTATGATTTCTGTTTCGTTATCTGAATCTGAACCTTCTTGTATCTTTTATGTTGGTATGTTTGATTCTATCCCTCCTCGATTGTCTTCCGAAATTTTATTTATCTTTCTGTCAGAATCTAAATTTCCCTGTGTTTCTTCTAATTGTTGATCTGTCCCTACTTCTCCTCGTGTTTCTTCCGCTTCCTCTATCTCTCTATCTGTATCTAAGTCTCCTTCAGTTAGTTCAACTATTTCTGGAGGAATTCTTCCATAACTTGTAATTGGTTGTTCGCTATCACTGTCTCTTGGTTCAGTTTCTTCGCTTATAATGTCTGTTCTTATTTTTCTCTTTTGTCTTTCATTAAATTCAGGTTGGTCTGTTTCAGATGCTGAACTGGTATCTGATATTTCCAGATGTCGACTTTCATGTCGAGCTTCAAAATCTGGAACTTCGATTGTTTCAAGTTCTTCTTCTTCAGTTGTCACACTTGTACCCTGTTCTTCCAGATGTCGACTTTCAGGTCGAGCTTCAAGATCTGAAACTCTGCTTGTCTCAAGTTCTGCTTCGGATGCTGAGCTGGTATCAGATATCTCCAGATGTCGACTTTCAGGTCGAGCTTCAGGATCTGGAACTCTGATAGTATGACTGGCATGCACCCAGTTTTTCACTCCTGCACATTTGACAGCAGTTGTTGTCACCAGGATCACTTGACGTGGCTTATCCCAGCGAGGAACCAAACAGTTTCTTCTTCTGTGGACTTTTATGCGGACCCAGTCTCCTGGATTCAAATCATGAGCTGGTTTTCTTTCAAGAGTGGTCGCATCCGGTCCTACCTGATGAAACACAGAATGTACCACATCAGCCAATCCTTTGCAATAGTCCAATACGAGATCATCAGTTATAGTCAGCAGTTTGTTGACAGGTACATGTGCTTGTCTCATTGCTCGTCCCATGATTATTTCATGAGGACTCAGACCTGTTTTTCTGTCAGGTATGCTTCTGATAGTCATTAGCATCAATGGTAGGGCATCAGGCCATTTGAGTCCTGTGGCTTGACATATTTTCCCCAACCTATTCTTTATTGTTCCATTTACTTGTTCTACCACTCCAGAAGCCTCTGGTCTGTAAGCACAGTGTAATTTCTGTTGTATGTCAAGAGCTTCACATATCAATTGGATCAGTTCATTTTGGAAATGTGTTCCTCTATCTGTTTCAATCCTTACTGGAAAACCATATCTTGGAATGAATTCTCTCAGCAGGAGCCTAGCTACAGTAACTCCATCATTCCTTCTTGTCGGATAGGCTTCCACCCAACGAGAAAACAAACAAACGACCACAAGAACATATTTCAATCTATTACTCGGGGGCATTTCAATAAAATCTAGTTGCATTCTAGTAAAAGGACCTCCTTCCCGTCCTATTGTTCCTAGACTCACTACTGTTTTTCTTCCTGGATTTATCTGTTGGCATGTAAGACATCTTTGACAGAGACTCTCAGCTATAGCTCTGAATTTTGGGTTGTACCAAGTTTGTCTGAAAAGTCTAATCATGGCATCCCTACCAATATGAGCTTGTCCATGGTACATCCGTGCCATGTTAGAAATCATGCTATCAGGCATAACTGGTCTTTCATCTCTATAAACCCAAACGTCATCTTCCTCTCTTTTCCTGCAACCTGCTTTTATCCAACCATCTTTCTCCTCTTCGTTTGCTTCTTCCTGTAATTGTCTTACCTCATCCCATGTTTCGAAAATGTTAATAAATAATAGTGGACATGAAACATTTTCTTTTTCTCTCCTCCTGTTTAATGAGACCATATTTCTGGCACAGTATTGGGCTATTTCGTCCGCATACTTGTTTCCCATAGCAATATAGTCTGTCCCATTTTTATGTGCAGCACACTTCACCACTGCAATTTGTTTAGGCAGCTGTATCGCCTCAAGTAATTTCTTCACAAACTCACCGTTCCTAATTGGAGTTCCTGCAGACGTCAAGAAACCTCTCTGAGACCAGATCTGTCCAAAATCGTGGACCACTCCAAAGCCATACTGGCTATCCGTGATCACCATAATTTGGACATTCTTTCCCAGTTTGCATGCCTGAATTAGAGCAATCAGCTCAGCTACTTGGGCTGAACGAATCCCTCTCAAACAAGATGCTTCCATTATGGCAGCTACTGTACACACAGCATACGCAGCACTTAATACTCCTTCACTCATCCTCAGACATGATCCACAAACATCACATAATCTGATTCTTTCAAGGGCTCATCTTTGATGTCTGGACGAGGCTTTGTACAAAATTCAAGCACATCCAGACATTTATGATCAACTTCATCCTTAACTCCTACATTTTCTTCGTCTGGCAATGAAGTTGAAGGATTCACACTTGTGCATCTATCAATGGTTACATTATCTGCACTCAAAATCACCTTTTCATACCTAGTCAGCCGACTATGTGTCATGAATTGGGTTTTGGTTCTGGTCAGAAGAATTTCAACAGAGTGTGGATATCCCATTACAATGCCTTCACTCTGTTCCAGACTCACACAAGTAGCAGCTACTGCTTTCAAACATCCAGGCAACGCTTTTGCTACTGGGTCTAAAACAGCTGAAAAATAAGCAATGGGTCTTTTCATTTTCCCATGCCTTTGCACTAGAACTGAAAGTGCACATCCATCTCTCTCACTACAATACAGCTCAAAATCTTTTTCATAATCAGGCATTCCCAACGCCGGTGCCTCACACAACTTTGTTTTCAGTTCTTTGAAAGCTTTCATTTCTTCCTCATTCAACTCAAACGGATCTTTAACATCTCTTTTTGTCAATCGCTGTAAAGGTTTTGCAATCAATGAAAATCCACTTATCCACTGTCGGCAATACCCAACCATTCCAAGGAACATTCTCACCTCTCTCTGTGTCATTGGAGCTCTCATTCCTCGGATAATCTTTATTCTTTCTGTTGTTACCTTTTGCATCCCTTTTTCAATCTTATGACCTAGGTATTGTACTTCCTGTTGACAAAATTGCAGTTTTGACGGAGACACTTTGTGCCCTCCTTCTGCCAAATGATTCAATAAAGCAATTGTGTCGGTAACACATGCTTCTTTGGTCTTTGATGCCACTAACAGGTCATCAATATATTGGACCATCACAGATCTTTCAGGCATTCTTAAATCTTCCAATGATTTCTTTAGGATCTGATTAAAGATTGAGGGGCTTTCTGTATACCCTTGAGGAATTCGGCACCATGCCAAAATACGCTCTCCGAACCGGAACGCAAATAATGGCTGGCTATCTGGATGTAACGGAATAGAGAAAAATGCATGGCACAAATCAATAACTGTGTACCATTCTGCATCATGTGGAATCTGATACAGTATTACGGCGGGGTTTGGCACAATTGGACAACAAGGAATAACGATTTTATTTATTTTCCTCAAGTCTTGCACTATCCTATATGTCCCATTCGGCTTTTTCAAACCCATTATAGGTGAATTACATGGGCTACTCATTATTTCTTTCAAAATTCCCTGTTCAATCATTTTATTAACTACGGGTGTTATTCCTTCAATAATTTCTGGCGTTAATTTGTACTGTGGAGTATTTGGGTAATTTGTTCCTTCTCTTACAGTGATTTTTACAGGGTCTACTCCTCTCATTAACCCAATGTCTTCGCCTGTGAAATCCCATACATCAGATCTGACTGTTTCTTTTAATTCAATTGGGATTTTCTCTACGTCACACACAGGAAACATGTCATTTAATCCTGGTTCTAGTTCTGCCATTGTCATTTTATACAGAACATCTTCATCTGGTGTCTGAAATGCAATACCATCCGGGGTACAATAGATGGTGCAGTTCATTTTACAAAGCAGATCGTGTCCTAGCAAGTTTACAGGACTGCAATCACACACCACAAACCGATGCATTTCTCTGAATGGTCCAACTTTCACCTCTACTGGTTTGGTAAGAGGCGCTTTAATCTGCTGGTTTGAAACACCCACAACTTGGATATATTCACCTGAGAGAGGAAGGGTTGGAATTTCTACTGATCTAACAGTAGAACGGGTAGCTCCAGTGTCCACAAGGAATGTAACATTTACACCATTCACTTCTCCATCCACAAATGGACCTGACTGATCTACCTCTAGAGTTGCGCCAAGCACGCACTCTTCCTCCTCTCCTAGGCACCGTCATAAACTTTCATCCGATTCATTTCCATCCTGCCATAACCAATACTGCGATATTGCAGCTGCGCGCTGCAATTTTGTTACCTGCTCTCCTCCGTAGAATCCTGTCTCTGCACTGTATTTCTGGGGGTTTACACTCTTGGAAAGAGGTGGATGTGGCACCTGACTCTGTTGAGTAACTACCTGCGGTTGTTGCAGCTGTTGATAACTCACCTCATTCTGCACCTGCGGATTTAATGATTGATTTTCCATATTAGCTTTTGGAGGAAATTTACACTCGTTTCTCCAATGCCCTAACTTTCCGCAATTATGGCATGGCCATTTCTTTTTAGCCTCTTCTATACTCATTTGACCTTTTCCCTTACCTATATTTGGTTTGGATTCAATCTGTCCTGCATCACCAGTCTGATTATTCATTTGAGCTTCTTGGTTTTCTGCAACCTTTACTTGTGCCCACATCGCTTTTTCTTTTAGTTTAAGTTGTCTACACAATGTCATCACTACAGTATTTAGCATACCTTAGTACTTCATCTACAGTGCTATTTTGCCAGCACAACATGTGCTGCTTAATCATTTCACTTATCTCGGGCTTCAATCCATATACAAATCTATATACAAAATGACTCATGTCCTTTTCACTCAAAGTCTCATAACCGCTATACTGTTTGAAAACCAAAAGTAGCCTTTCATAGTAGGCATGTACAGATTCCTTACTCTCCTGTGTTGTTCTATCAATCTTTACCCAATCTGTTTCTTTTGGTGGAATTTTATTTTTCAAAAACGTGATAACCTGGTCATACTTTCTCATCACTTCTGGACCTGGCGCTCCAGTTTTTGCATCTCTAGGATATTCTTCTGTTGGCCAATCAATTGTAATCTTACATTCTGTCCATAAATCTGCTGGTACTACAATATCAAACAATCCATCCAGATCTACCCACAACACCTTCGAAACCTTTACAAATCTTTCCACTTGTCTATACCATTCTACAGGTTTCTCTCTCAATTTCGGAAAATCATTCGTAAATGACAATATATCTTGTCTAGACCATGGGACATGCACATAGCTTCCTCCTGGAGTTTCTCTCATTGGACATTCCATCACTATTGGTTCCTTTTCTTTCACCGTAAAAGCCAAAGATGCTTTATCGGTCATCCCCTCTTTTCTTTTCATCCACCTGCTCCTCCATCTGTCCACATCGCCCCATTTTCTCAATAACACAATCAGTTATTTTATCTGTGTTAATCGTCCTGATGTGTTCAGATTTTCTATATCCTTTTCACAAAAATCTACTCTATACGGTTTCTGCAAACTTCTGATTTTTCCCAATTCTACTCCTAGTTCATTCGCTGTCTCTTCCAACTTTTCATGCAAATTTCTAGCTCTCCAAGTAATACTTTTACACAAAAACATAGGGGCATATTAGCAAGAACCTCGTTAAATTTATCGCCGTTTTAGCGGCAGGAAACTGCCGCTAAAACGGCGATAATGGGCTTGCTAATATGCGTTATAGTATTCCAATAGAAGCCCAGGTTAGATGTCCTGCACATCTAACCTGGGCTTCTATTGGAATTCTATAACGTATATTAGCAAGTCCATTATCGCCGTTTTAGCGGCAGTTTCCTGCCGCTAAAACGGCGATAATTTTAACGAGGTTCTTGCTAATATGCCCCATAATCTCTTCGTCCTGATATGATTTCAATTTTTCTGTACCAATAGTCCCTAAAATCATCTCCTCCATGTCTATCTTTAGTCTGATTACATCCAACGGTTGTGGTTCTGCAGCTTTCTTCTGCAAATTCCTCATCCACTCATTTAATTCTTCTGGAGTCGGACCTACAGGGGTACTATTTATTTCTATCCAATTTGTGCTTCTCTCTGGGGTCTCAGTTGCTGACTCAGTTCCCAAACTCTCATTTACTGTCAAGTTAGTAGGTGGACTCGATCTATATGAGCTAACCAAATCTCTTGTCTCTCTAGTTTCTGTAATTATCCCTTCTCTCATTCTTTGCATATTCGAGTTCATTGGGATGGTCAAGGAATGCTCATCTATTCTTTGGTTTTCAAATACCGGTATTACTGGTCCTATTGTCACTGGCACAGTCACGGCTTCCATGTTCATAGTTAATTCCCTTATTTTCTCAGTCAATTCTCTTGTGGTTCTTGCTAACTCAGCTATATTACCACTGTCAGACTTCTCATTCTGTGGAGTCTCTGATTTTTCATTTAACCTATTTATTTCATAACTTCGTTCAGGGCTTTGATTCCTCCCAGTTTCCATTGGTGGTGCATTCGGTGTCACCACTGCAGAATTCTGTTGATATGGAGGTGGTTTTCTATTTAAAATGTCTTCCAGCAATTCATCTTCTGTTTCGCTACCTCCATACCCATACCTTTCCGTTGCTACATGTTTCTTTTTCTCTGTATACTTTCTCCCTGTAACTTCCTCAACTGTTATAGCTGGAAACAAACCATCCGTCATATTAGCATATCTCCATCGCCTCATTCTGTCTTCATGATTCCCTCCCCATACTCTTCCATGAACTAAACTATAATTCTTTGCACCTCAGTGTCTTTCTCTTTCATACATCTCATCTTCCCATTCACCTAACGCTTCAAACTGTGTCGGTCTAGGTCTTGGCTCGAGTTTCATCATTTTCTCTCTCAAATTCCGAAGTACAGCTGTGCTAAATGAACCATTTTCTGGAAAAGCCAATACTCCATCATTCTGAGTATTTTTTGTCCAATTCTTTAACCAAATGCAAGTATGATAACCATATTTCAACATCATATGAGAAGCTGGCGTTTTCGGCGGAGGAATTACTTGTCCTTCCCTAGTCACTACCTTCTTGTCCTTCTTGAAAAAGTTTTTAATTTTCGCCATCCATGACGGTTTCTCTGTACAATACTCATAATAAGCCATATTGCACGATTCTTTCTTTTCGACAAACTCACAACTCTGTTCTGTTTACTATTGCTATTCGGACCTATCCCAGCGCGTCTCACACCAACGCACCAATCCGAGAGCTTCTACGTCACTCTCAACTGGCCAATACCAGCACTAACGCATCAATCAGAAAGCTCTTCGTTTTCCCACCACTGGCCAATACCAGCGCGGTCTTTGTCAACGTCAGTTCTACTCCTGACCCCTCCTTTACAAAAATTATCTGCAGTTTTTTCTTGACTGAATTTTATTAGTTACGACGTAAAACACATTACCATTGTCTGTTTTCGCTAAACAAAAGAGATAGCTTACTCTATCTTGCAAGAATACTGTTTTATTCGATAAGTGTAGCACTTCCCTCTACCTTACTCTTCTCTCAAGCAAGGGGTAAACCCGTTTCTCTGGGGATAAAACACATGTGGAGACTACACTGCTCCTGAGAATTAAGGCCAGAGTTTCACAAGAAAACCGGTTGCTATTTCACTAATACACGTTTTATACATGAAATGTCCCTATCATAACACAATCCTGTGTTATCACCAATTTGAAAAATCAGACAATGCACAATTCCATGTGACTTCTCTTGCCACATGTGTCCACTTCCTACTTCCCGGAAGCTTCAGAATTTCGACTTACACATAACATAATACAATTCGACATGAAGTGTTAGACATAAATGTTCAATAATCAATAATCAATAATCACCAAACTAATCTATAGTAACCATAACTCTGCTACCAAGAAATCTGATTCAGCGCGGCTAATATAAATTCTTCTCCTTCGGATATGACATCCAGGTGAAATCATTCACATCTACTATACCATATGACGGTGGGGCCCATAACACCGCATATCATACACTCAGTCGTTCCCTGGATCACACCCACATTCGCTAAGGAGAAAAACGAGTTGCTGGAGGAACGGAATATCTTATTAAATTTGACAGATTATTACCTTAAACATCATATACATTCAGTTTTTAATCCTGTCGGCTCTAAAACATCAAGGTACTCCGCTCTTTGGTCGATGGACCAACTAGTAGAATAAGTTGATGGTGATCGAGACCAGCTCAATCATTTAAAACCCTAGTAAAAGTCAAATTTATTAATGAACTAAAGAACCCCAGACTCCAAATTAATTAGGAATACATTTTTATCTAAATTCAAATTTGCACGAATGAGATTCTTAGTTTATTAATCACCTTAATACATTCTTTTACATTTATATAGGAAATTCTGTAAAGAAATCGAAATTATGCATTACCTATTTAGATGTAGATAGGAATGGTTCACCAAAAGAAGATAAACCGTAAATCACAGAATGGACTCCCAAACTGACTGACTGTCCCTCTAGATGGCCTCCTCCACGGGACCTCCCATACAGATTTCCCGCAACGGTCTCGTTCCTTCCCCAGTCAGGTTCGAAGTCAATGGCAGCATCCGCATTAACATCACCATCGGCATTTGCAATAATAACAGCATCGACTCCTCCCATATAAGAGCAGTCCTTCTTATACCCTACTTCTGGCTTACTACACAAAAAATTGCAATGTTTGGGGGCAGGAATCACGCTAATTGGTCCATTTGAGGGGTGGCGAAGATTGTCTCATCGCCTTCCTTGCTCAAACTGGTTTCGGGGATGGTTAAGAGTTCACTGTTTTCCATCTTTGGGTAAAAGCAGTCCAAATTGTCTATTCACTTTGTTGCGATTTTGATGGTCACATTTTGGACAGTTCTTTGTTTCTCAATACTTCCTTCTTTCCTTTCTCACGGATACGTACTGAGTCTTTCTTGGCACTCTCCTCATAAAAGGTTACTCCGTCCTTGACTTTTCTCACTCCATATACAGGCCGTACCCACGTAGTTCAGCTCCATTATTTCTTTCGCTTAGAGGCCATCTTTGGTTTCTGATATGACCTCATCTATGCCGGCAGCCATTTTCGCAGCCTGGCCTAACAGGCCCAAACGGACTATCATAAAAACAAACACAATTGTAATTAAAACAAAGAAAATAAGCCTTTCTGTTTACCACCCATCATTCTAAGAACCCATGTTGGGTGTTACATAGCAGAAGCGACATTTAAAGCCATTTTACTTACCATCCGTGTTCTTTGCCACAATACAATTTTCACTACACAGCACAAATCATGCGATTTTACTCTGATTAGTACGCAAATCACAGTTTTAATATTATAATACTTCACAATGGTAAATAAATTAGATTTTGCACAAAAAGGGCAGTTACCATTTATGTAAATGTTTATTAAAGGTGCATTTTGTTGGTTATTTTCATCAAACAATTAGTACCGTTAATTTATTATTCTTAATTAAGGGGGTTTCAAAATTATTTCATTTACCTTGCTCCATCACTGGAATAGCCCTAGAATAATCTGTCAAGGCTACAACAGGCAATGGATTGGAGAACTGTCAGTGCCATGGACCTTGCAAATGAAGTCATTTAAAGGGATGCCAGGTAAACCAATGAAGACTTGTTATGTTGTTATGTTATGTTAAAAAGACTTGTTGAGCGCACATACACCAAACGGTTTCTTGGCGCTGAGCCGAAGCAGTTACAGACACTAGACGATGAATTCAGTTGTAAGCCTGGGAGAATAGCCGTGTCTTAAGTAATTTCCTGAACTGAGTATAGGAGGTGGCCAATCGTAGTTCAGGAGAGAGAGAATTCCAGAATTGAGGTGCCAAGGTCGAGAATCTGAGCCCCCCATGTTTTTTACGTTTAAAAGAGCTAGAGATCAGTAGGTTTTTATTTGAAGAGCGTAAGTCGCGGGAGGGGACATACCGCTGTATCTTTGAGGCGATGAAGGCCGGACCACAACCCGAGAGGGCTTTGTAGATGGTGCAGCCCAACTTGAAGAGGCAGCGTTGGGCCACCGGGAGCCAATGGAGGCTCTTCAATAAAGGTTTCACGTGATGGATGTCATATACATAGGGGGCATCTAACCCTGGGCATAGTTTGCGTAGTAGCACTACACGTAGCTACGCGAATTACACTTTGAACTACGCGTAGCTTAGTACTTTGCATAGTGCGTAACTGTGTGCTTGTCTGCACAGTGCATATTAAGATAAAATAAGTATCTTTGTCTTTATATGCTAAAATGCATATAGTCATTTCACAAAAGTGAAACCAAATAAATTAACAAGCAGTGAGAGAGGTGATGATTTTGGGATCCTCCCTAACCTAGGGAGAGAACCAAGCAGATGCCTTGAAAACAAAAAGCACATCTTGTTGAACGATTCGGTGGTGGTCCCATCCTCTTAGAACCACCCCAAGCACAGTTATTGGCAAAAATACAATCCCAACCAAAGGCCCTGCAAAGCATTATGGGACGAGATTAGCAGTGGGCAGTGAATATTATAGTATCCAATATCAAAATAATTCTACAAAGAGCTGCAGTTCAACTAGTCGTTACTAGATGTCCCTCACGAGTCAAATGCAAAAGCATTGAAATTATTATTACATCAAGCTGCAGTTCCACTAGTCGTTACTAGATGTCCCTCACGAGTCAAATGCAAAAGCTTCATGAAAGGGTTTCAATGCTTTTGCATTTGACTCGTGAGGGACATCTAGTAACGACTAGTGGAACTGCAGCTTGATGTATTAATAATTTCAATGCTTTTGCATTTGACTCGTGAGGGACATCTAGTAACGACTAGTTGAACTGCAGCTCTTTGTAGAATTATTTTGATATTGGACACTATAATATTCACTGCCCACTGCTAATCTCGTCCCATAATGCTTTCCAGGGCCTTTGGTTGGGATTGTATTTTTGCCCATAACTGTGCTTGGGGTGGTCCTAGGAGGAAGGGACCACCACTGAATCATTCAGCATGATATGCTCTTTGTGTTCAAGGCATCTGCTTGGTCCTCCCCCTAGGTTAGGGGGGACCCCAAAATCATCACCTCTCTCATTGCCTGATATTTTCATTCTCACAGTTCATTTTTGTGAATTGGTTATATGCTTTTTAGCATGTAAAATTGCTTTATCAAAGCATTTGTAGGTGTTGATGGTTTTGTTCCTACGTCAATTAGCACAGTTTTTGCACTGTGCTAAGTGCGTAGTAGTGCAAACTATGCATGCTCCGTGAGCGTAGCGTAGTACTATGCCCAGGGTTAATCTTGTTTCTGTTTTGAACATCCATTGAATCTATTGAAGATGCTTATTAAATCACTTGAATATCAAGAGTCCAATTTTAAATGCTTTGTAGCTATCTTGAATCAGGGCCTGCTTTGTAAAATTTTATATTTTTTCAGTGTTTGAAATACTAGTAGTGCACATAAGCTGGAGACTGACTACACAGTTCTTTAACTGGTATGCATTATTTCAAGTGATCATGTACCTGTATGCTCCAGAATATAATCAGCAGACATTTAGGGTCCCTCTAGGCAGATAGTGATATTAAGGGGCATTACACAGGGCCCTGCTTCCCGGTGCAGTGCAGAGGGCCCTCAAACTTCTGGTCGTGGAGGGGCGTCACCAGCCAGCTGTCATGTTCTCACTGAAAATAGAGTCTATCTGGATGTTAAGTGAGCCCCTCACTGTGGCGTAACATAAGCTCTGCAAGCCCCCTCCAGCACAGGCAGGCCCATGGCCTGAGAGCTCTGGAAAGGGTCCAGATCATGGGAGGGCCTCCTGCATGTACTTTGCAAGGGGGCCCACTCACATCTTGTTACGCCACTGGCCCCTCACCGTACATCCCAGGTTTCATTATGGCCTTGGCGACACTTGTTAAAAATAAAAGTACCACAATATAAATAATATTTGAGAAAATACAGCATTCCTTTTTATCTAGTGTGGTCTTCACATACTGAGGTTTGTCCAATTTTGCATTTCATCCTAGTTATCAGGTATTGCTAGACAGGGCAACTGTAGCCTGACCTTAATTTGGTATATATGTTTCCTTTCCACTGAAAAATGTGTGCATGTATGACATTTTTGGCCTTGTGGGAAAGCTTATGCTCAATAAAGCAGACTTGAATTGTTTTTTTTTTAAAGCTACAATGAAGGCAGTAGGCCTGACAAAATGATTGTGAAAAGCATATCTTAAAGACTTAGGGGCTTATTTATGAGCCCTTGCGTCATTTTTGCGCCGCCGGTGCGTCACTTTTTGTGACGCACCGGCGGCTTAAAAAATGCACCATGTTACATCATATTTACAAAGTGACGCATCTAGTTAGATGCGTCACTTTGTAAACCCTTGCGCCACATTATACCTGCGCCAGGTATAATGTATGCAGGGTGGACGTTCTGACGCAAGTAAGCCTTGTAGAAGTGACGCAGTGAAATCTATGAGATTTCACTGCGCCACTTCTAGGACGCAAATGCGTCAATATCTTACGCCTGTCTCACAGCAGGCGTAAGACTGATGCAGGAACATTTGAAATGGGACTTGCCCATGTGAAATGACCCATTGCTGAAGTTGCGTCACTTTTGTGACACACTCCAGCAATGCGTCATTTTTGCGCCTACAGATACGTCAGAAATACTGACGTATCTGTAACTCCTTGCGACATGATGCGTCATACTGTAAATATGACGCATCCAGCATGTCGCAAGGAGGGCGCAATGAAAAGTGACGCATCGCTGTTTTCACCCAGCGATGCGTCACTTTTCATAAATGAGGCCCTTAGAATTTAAGGGCGGATTGTTGCTACACTGTGTTATAACCTGCAGAGAGGCATTTTCGTACAAGGAATGTCACAGATTACCATAGTAGGCAAACGTGTTTGTGTTGTTTGCCCTTACAGACAAACCCTGGGTTTGGAGAGTTACCATGTGATAATCTTTTGGTATTTGGTTTTGCCAACGGTAATTTTGTACAAATGTGTAATTTTAAGATTCTATGCCTAATGTTTGCCTTGTGGGAAATGTTATGCTTAAAACAGTAGGCCTCAGTTGTTTCTGGTGACAAGTCAAAAGATGAAGGCTATAGATGGTCTGGTTTGTTTATTAGGAAAAGTTATGACAAAAGCAGTTAGCCTGACTAATTTTTGACCAGCATATGTTAAAGGCAATAGACTTTAAGGGTAGACTTTGCTTAAGACTGGTTTTTGTGGCATGTAAAGGTTGCTGTAGTAGGAAAGGGTTTAGGAGTTGATCACTCTCTCTGAAAAACCACAGGCATAGAAGACGTGTATTGTGATAATCTTTGATACACCCTTTCAAGAGGAGCTGTGTATTATTTGCCAACTGAAATGTTATTATTTCTCATTTGCAGACTGTATGCCTTATGAGAAAGCATACACTCAGTACAGTATCTCCTTTATCAAACAAGCCTATGCTTTCAATAGTTATGCCGTCAATGAAAGTCATACAATTGTACATAATTGGCAGGGCAGGGTGACTATCCTCAATGCGCTTTGCACACTTCCTCCTTTGAGATAATCATGCATCATGTTATGAGGGCAAAAACCAAACTCAGTATGATTCAATATAGGCTTCTGGAAGTTGAACCCTTGTTTCCCCCCCTTCAGTCATCAGTATTTCAGTCTTACGGAAAGATTCTGTGAAAAATCAGCTTAGAATAAAGGTTCTGATACAATTCAAAAGAAAAGGGTAGGGGAGAATGTTGAACAGTTAGTTCCTGGATGTGATGAAGGAACACAGTAGAAAAACAAAAGGGAAGAAAAAGTAGATCACCTCATTTGTAAATAACCAGGATGAGGAAGAGAATGAGTTATGATTGGGTATTTAAGGATATCATTCTTGTTATGCATACAGAATAGTGATATAGAACAAATAGCAATTGTCGTCATCCCTGCCCTCTCCTCACCCGCGCTGCCCCGTTACTTTTCCCAGACACCAGCCGCTCCTGCCCTTCAGCCCTACTGTTTTCTAAACCCATTTCTGTTGGCTTTTAGGACGCTTTACTACTGCTAAGCAGTGCTAGAGTGCTTGTGCTCTCTCCTTTAAACATGGTAAAATTGGCTTACACCCAGTTGGCACATTCAGTTTACGTGCCTAGTAAAGTGGTATGACATGTACACAGGGCCTGTAAATGAAATGCTACCAGTGGACCTAGAGCACTTATTGTGCCACCCACTTAAGTAGACCTTTTTTAAAAATGTCTCAGGTCTGTCATTGCAGCATGTATGCAGTTTTAAACTGTCATTTCGGCCTGGAAAAATAAACCTTTTGCCAGGCATAAACCTTGAGTTTAAATACATATTAGTCTCCCCAAGGATTAGCAAAATACAGGCCATAGGGCAGGGTATGGTTAAAAACACTAATAAGGAGGGGTAAATAAAGGGATGTAGTGATCCTATTACCCTATCATGTATGTCCATGTTCGAGCCACAAAAATAAGGCTATGAAGGTCCAGGGCTTTCATCAGGACAAAAAGGTGCCTTGGCAAAATATGTGGTTATTAACCATCCAACTTTACTAATGGAGGGGTGGGGGACAAGCACACATGCAACACAAAAATCCATGCGTGTAAAGGCTTACTAGCCCACTCGATATTAGGATTATTCAAACTCAGCCGCAGTCCGTGCAGGTAACAGCGGTAAGGCATCGGGCCGGGTGAGGGGGGATTTCGAAGGACGATGCCGAGTGAAAATTAAATAAATAATAAATGTTCCCTCTGCATCGTCCCTAGAAATCCCCCCTCACCCGGCCCCACCACCCCACCGCTGTTATCTGCACGGACCGCGGCTGTTCAAACTTGATTCCTGTAAGAAAAAACATGCAATTTTTTGTTAAACACATACATACATCTGTGTGAACTCAACATCCACAGTGAATTTGGCACTTCTTCTTTTTCTTTTTGTGATTGTGCAAAGTTGCGTGAACTTCTTTTGTTTAAGTCCACATATATCATGCCTCGAATCACGATATATATACGTGCTCATTTCTCAGGTGTCACTCGTGTTTGCATATTGTGAGCAAAACGTATCAAAGCCACTGACATCTATGTGTATCAGACATGGAGACATACAACACATTTTAGTATAATGACACATATGACATAACATTGCAAACAGTCTTCTCTCACCCTAGTATGGAATATCCTAATGCAGCATGGGAGGAGGAAGGGGACACGCCCCTGTAGTCACACACTGTGAGAAAGTAGCCACAGTATATAGGGGGTAAAATGTCTGAATGGAAGGGGGAAAACAATACAAGAATGAACAGAACATGCAGGTGTTTCACTGCTAAGCTAACGTCTTCAAAGGTGCTGTGCCGGACAGCACCTATCTTGGCCCTCTCTCCTGCAGGCTCCGACATGAGAGAAAGCAGTGCAGCTTCTGTTCTTCGAAGCCTGCTGCCCGTGGTGGGAGATGGCAGCAACTCTATGTGATTACGTCATCGCGGGCAGTGACCTTGCTTGATCTTCTCATCTCAGGGGAGCGTGCCTCGGAGAGCCATGGGAAATGCAGTTCATTCTATTGATAGAGTGGTGCCACGGTATAACAAACATGGTTATTAAGTTATGCAGGAAAAAAAAATACAGTTTTATCATAAGCATAAAAAACAAAAATGTAACAGTTGGTTGGGCAAATCAATAGCAGATATTCCTAATTCTGTTCGTCGACTGGTCACAAACAGATATTGTCATTTCTGGTCATCAATTGGTCGCAATAACAGGGCATCAGCATTAACCAGCATGAGGATAATACATCGCTTTCAGCCCCCCTGGAAAATACTTCTTTTTTTGTTAAAAGATGTATACCATAGCAAAGGTGTGTTGTGAATGAAAATAATCCCACACAGTCTCACTGAAATAATTTACATTTTGTGTTACGTTTCTACCCTCATTTTTGCTGAAATTGCTAAATGCTGGCATTGTATTGTTGCATAAACCGTAGAAAATCCGTGATTCAGCACTAATTTTACTGTGGGTCATGTAACTCAATGGAATCATAAGGAATTCAATTGATTCCATGGTACATCATCATTCAGATCCTTTTTGCAAGTGTCCAGCCTACAAACCCATCTGTTCTCACGTTTTTTGCATGTCATCGCTTAGTTTAACTTTATCAATTATAGTTCAAAAGAGGTCGGTTTCCTGATGTCCTTTGTCTAGGAAATGTTTTGTCAGTTTTGTGCAAGCCCTTTTGCAGCGAATGTTAATGCGATGTTCACTAATTTGGATTTTTACTTTTCTTGATGTCATGCCTATGTACCACAGTTCACATAGGCAATCTATCAAATAGATTACATTGTTAGAGTTGCAGTTAGTGTGTTTCCTATGATCCCTTGGTGTTTGTAAATTCAAATCAAGGGAATAGGTATGTTTTGTCAAAGGACATGCTGAACACTGTCCACATGGGAATGCCCCATTAACTTAGGGAGGCCCCATAGGGTATGTTGGTGCTCAGTAACATGTCTTCTTGGCCTGGTATGTACTAGGAAGTCTCTAAGACTTGTGTCCGGTTTGAAAGAAAAGAGTAGTTTTGTGAACTTCAGTTCATTACATGTGAAAATACGCCAATTCTTTATAATTTTTTTTTTACTTGATTGGAAATAATACTGTATGTGCTTACACAGCTAATATCTCCTTTGTCTTGGTTGTTCTATTCTATAAGGAGATTTTCCCTGTGGTTGTTTCTGGCTCGCTTGTCAGATCCACGGATTGTCTTGGTGGGATACTGTTTCTCCATTAGTTTAATGGTAATAACCTTAGCTTCTTTTTTTGAAATCATCCATATTAGAACACTATTTATGAATGCATAGAAACTGTCCCATTGGAAGTTTCTCTTTCAATCCACAGGGATGCACACTACCAAAGTGGAGAAGGCTATTCTTATCTGTGGGTTTGGTATATAGTTTGGTGGTTAGTTTTCAATGTTCTGCCTTTATAATTACATCAAGGAATGGTATCTACCTATTATTAGGGGTCATAGGAAATCATAATCTTTGGGTCTGGGTATTCAGCCATTCCAAGAATTTCATTATTCATGCTGAGTCATCCTTGCTCTTTTCCGTACTCTTGTATGCCATCCCAGCTATCCCGTATCTTTGTTAGTGTTGAACAATTTTTAAAGTGAACGATAATAGCACCATACTACACCTTTGCAATTCTGGAAGGATCCCTTTTCCACAGACCACCACTAAGTCATAATGTGGCGGTACCCCATTCTTCATTTGAATTTTGTGGACTGTCCTAAGGAATGAGTATATTTTGTTCAGCAACCAGGCCCATGACTTTTTTCTAGGATGTCAATTGTTGATTTTGGAAAGAAATTAGGCGTTTTTTTTAAATTTATTTTGAGGGGATGGGATAGAAGAGCAGTTGGTGACAGTGGGTGGCAGGACATTAGGTAGTTTTTTAATATTGATGGATGGTAAATGTAAAGGGTGATGGGAGTGGGTGGTAGGAAGCTGGATATGTTTTTTTAAAATATCTGGTAGGAGGAATGGAGACCAAGTTATATTCACCTCCTCATTATACTCTGCCACTACGTAAACATGGAAAGCAAGGGCAGATGATCTGGTGGGTGGACAACATAAAATTGAAGCCGGGTAAAAAGTGATTATAACCATGTGGTATAAGTGTAATCATAAAGAATTAATCCCTGCTATTTACTGCTAACCATCTTTAGTTTTATATCTTTCTTGTACTCTAGATAAATTTGGATTTTTAGTCTCCTAACGAACAGGCAAAATACTACTCTTGAGCACATGTACATGTGAAAACATCATATGCTTTGTTGAAGGAACTGAAATAAGATCGAAGAAGATTGAATTGAAAATGATTTAAAAAGCACGTTGAATAAAATATTTATTAACATTGAATACAATTATAAGGAAAATTGTGTAAGATGTATTACTATAGCTAAGCATATGCATGACAGATCTAGGAAATATTTTTTTCTTACTCTATTCAATATTTGGATCAAAAATTAAGTTACCCAGGAGTGCTGAACAAACACTGCAAAACTGTATACAAAACACAATTAAAGTGTTCTGATTTGGTGTGCAGTAAATAAGAAATAGCTGATGTTTGCAAGAGTTCTGATTTTCCCTGACATATACATATGTTCCAGTGTTGTGTGGTACCAAAAACAAAGACAGCTGGGGAAGATGGGTTCATGCAAGTGTTTGGTGGTGGCAATGGGTTTTGAAAGGGAATGGATTTTTCTGCATTGACCTTTCACTGTATATTTGCCTGTTCTTACTTCTCCATTAGGTTATTTCTTAATCTCCCAGGAAATTCTCCCCATAGCGTTAATGTTTATTTTTTTATTATCACATCATTGGTTTTAAAGATAGGCAAGCCTGTGCAAATGCAGCTGGAGTTAGGCTTATGACCTTTGAAGGTTTGCTGTTACCTTCGTGCATTAACGGTTGTTAGATTGCATTATGAGGAGCTTCCACAAAGACCAGAAGTGCTTCCGGTATTAAGCCAAGAGGCTGGAGCTTGCAAGAATGAGTTACCTCCTAAAAATGGTCTCCTCGAGAGGGGATCATCTGAGCAATTCCCAAATAGCTTTTTGACCAGAGGATCTTATTACTTAGCTCTTGTATTGCTGCTATTATTTCAATAGTCAACTTCTTAAATCAAAAAGCTACATGACCTAAGATACTCCACTCCATGGCAAGAAATAGAAGCACAGCAAGGCTCTTTCCATGATACTGCACATCAGATAAGTACTGCTCATTTGTTTGTTAGTTGCTTAACTGCTCTTGGGCTTGCATGTTTAGTCAATTTCAGGCACAGTATGTCTGTTTATTTACCGGCCTTAGGCTGCCTTTCGCTCATTCGTCAGTTTCCGCGTGGTCTTTTATCTCTCCTTTAAAGGAAAGAGCTTATACTTTGTACTTGTTCCTATTTTCTGTCCTAGACTTTTTCTGAGCTCATGGAGCGCTGGCTTATTTTACCCTTTTGAAGACTGAGGGATGAGGGTTCCAATCTGGTGGGGACCTAGTTTGGAAAATGTATATTTTTTTTATTTCTAAAAGTTGTACTTCATAATTTAGTCTGTTACTGTCAAACTTCTTTATATCCAAGAAATACATTCTTACAGAAATATTGCACATTACTCAATTCATTTAATATATAATTACAAATATCATAAAATCAGCAATACATAGCACTTAATTAAATCAATTCAACCAACATGTCATCGGCCTATAATGAATACAAGTAGATGGTCAGCAGCCCATTATCCAACATGTATTAAAACATTTTGAAGAGTAACAGAGTAACCAGCAGCGTGCAACTAATTTTGCAAACTAAAACTCTTTATTTGACTAATTTGTATTGCTTCGCCTACTTCCAGGCGCATGCCAGGGGCTCCTAGGCGCTTCGACATTACTGTCACAGGATTCCTCTTCCTAGTCAATATGGGGGGAATTTGATTTGGGCTGCTGATTTAGATGATTAAGCAACATCTGTGGGATTTATTTAAATGTTTCTGTATGAAATTCAATGAAAAAAGCATAGTTTTGTTCTTAGAAGAATTTAGCCTCTGATATCGACACTTTTGTTGCCGAGGTGTTTGCAGGTTTTTATGCTCGTTTACATACATTCTCAGCAGCCGAGCCGAGAGCTGCGAAGTTAACCTCTGGCTCTGGGGGTGCATTCTCAGAGTAGTAAAGGGACCATAAAAATAAAGCATTTGTCAAAAGAAGATGTCTTTCCAAATGCTGATAATGTGCTTGTTTGGGGCTCCTCATCAGCATTTAAACATCTGTTCAAATATGCATGGTGATTTTCAGTTGAGGTCTGGATTTTCTAATGTGGAGTTGATGTCTGTGACATGTAAGAGGGCACTGGATACAATATCTGATATGAATAATCAATAATCTGAATGAGGATTATTATGACTTAGATTATGTGTTTTATGATGTTAATGATGATTTGAATGATCCTGTTCCTAAGATAAAGCTTCAAGAAAAAATTCCAACTGTGTTTTTAGATGTTGGGGGAGTCCCCAGGTTTGTCACAACCTAATTCAGCCACCCAACTCTTCTCATGTGGAAGAATATATGATTCGCAAATTAAAAGCTTGCCTTGATGGGTCCACCAGGTCCGAAATGATCGCGGACTACCCTCACCCATTACAAGAGAGCATCTAAACCTGTGATGGACCCAAGGTTCTTAAGTAGAATGGGTTGCAAACCTAGAAGGTGTTTTGGCAAGGCTTGGGCTTAATGCCAGGTTAAGAGCCTGAGCACCCTGGGACCATGACAAAAATGTTATGTTTGGCTGAGCAAGCAGAGGCATTATGCGAACCTCTAGACCCTGTAAAATGTAGTTGGGGTTAAAGGTTGGTATGTTTCCTGAGAAATGCCAATCTAACCCTATCTATTGAAAGAAAGAAAGGCCTAATAATAAAAATAGACCCAAAATTGGGTGATATGTTAGATGCAGATGATGCTCAGGATGATGAATTTTTTTCCAGGGATGATTACATCAAAAAGATTGGGAAATATGTGTGGTCTTTTCCCTCTCTTGACAAGGCACACTACTCCTTTGGCAAACGAATCTACTAGGGCTGGCCATGTGATGTACAATAATAGACCCCTGTACAATCAATCTTACCAAAACAACTGTCCCATGTTCCTTCTCCAAAGGAGAAGAGGAGGAGGGAGGAGGCTATATGTCCTATAGCAGAGGGCAAACCGGAGGGGGTGGAATTTGAGGTAAGCCCACAGTAAAAATATGAGGCAGGATTGGCTGGAGACAGTGAATGACCCTTGAGCTTTACAGACTGGGGTTTTCAAATAGAGATTAGGACACTTCTATTTCAAACTAGCATCCCAAATCCTATTACTTTCTCCCAATAGGAGATGCTGTTAATCTCTGTGAAGGTAATGGATCTCCAATTGAAGGAAAAATAGATCTAGACCCAGATGGATTTTTGGCAACATTTTTCTAATCAAAAAGAAAAAGAAGACATTCTCTCCAGTTATACACTTGAGAGGTCTCCAACGGTTTGTGGTATACAGGCTCTTCAAGATGAAAACTATGATCTATCTTAGGGATAATCTTTTTCCCAGTGAAAGGAGAGTTCACCTAGATCTAAAGGATGCCTATTTAATAGTACTCATATTTCTTCTCCACAGGACAGGATCATGCTTTTCAGGTTCTCCTCCCTTCCCCTCAGTCTGTCCTCTGCCCCATGGTGTTTCACCAAGTTGTCCAAACCTTTAGCAGTGACCCTCAGAGCCTCATGATATAAGAACAGAAATACTCACAAACAACACAATCTTTCTAGAACAGTAGAAAATAACTGCAATGGATCAGGTCTAGTTTACCATAGAGTTAATTCAGAGCTTCAGATCTGCAGTAAATTGGAAGAAATCAGATCTCATTCTGTCTCGGGGAAGGAGTCTTTAGAATTTGTACTGGACGTCAACAATCAGCTACTGCAACTGCCGAAATCAAAGTTGAAAATTATCAAGGGAAAGTTTAATTTAGTGCTGAACTTTCAGGAAGCCTCTCTCCAGCGAGACTGGTACACCTCCTGCCATCTTCTATTTAGTCAGTTTTTCCAGGTCCTCTCTATTATCAAACCCTTCCACGTCTGAAGATGAGACATTTACAGAGAGGTCTTTCTTATTCATATGTGGTTCCTTTGAATCACAATGCCCATGATGAAATAATATGGTGGTTAAGTCATGTAGATGCTTGAAACAGTCAAACTGTCTTTCCAATGTCTTCAGATCTAGTATTGGAATTCATTGTAAAACTTTGGGGATGGAGAGCTCAATGTGGCAAGTTCTTGACAGGGGGAAGAAGGTCAAAAAGGGTGCCATCAAAGCATATAAAAGCATGTAAATTGTTTAAAGATTCTTTCAGTCTTCTTTTTGCAATTCACATTTTTGAGAAATACTAAGCAAAGTGTGCAATACTAAGACAATTTGACAGTGATTCGTTATGTAAATCCGTTAGGGGACATAAAGTCAAAACATTTCGTGGATCTGGCAAAGCCTCTTTACTAGTCAGGGAATCTTTCAGAGAGCGGAATATTTTCCAGGACAATACAGCCGTATAGCAGATTGATTTTCATGGGTAATCTGGGATCACAGTAATTGGTGACTACATCCGCGGTACTTTGAGGCTCTAAATAAGCTTAGGAGTCCCTTTATAACATATCTCTTTTCTTCCTCTCTCTCATCTCAGCTACATCAATTGTTTTAGTAGGAGACTAGACACAGAAGTGTTAGCAACTGACACTTTTTGCAAGATTAGTTATGCAGGGATCTCTACATTTTTTGTCCATCTCTAATGATATCCAGAGTGCTCTCTTAAATTTTCAGGCAGGCAGCCCATATTCTTCTAATTGAGGGTGAAACTGTGGTACCCATCACTTCTAGAATTGTCAATAGATCTCCCTATCATGCCTCCATCCTTTCCCCATCTTTTAGCAGGACTGGGGGATCAGCTTCATGGCTTAATTCTGGAGCACAATCTCAGTCTCATAGCAGGGAATATTTTGTGGGTCCCAGAACATCCCATGCCTTTTAGAATAAGCTATTAACCTCATTAGAGTATCAATCCCATCTCATCAGTTGTTACACCTATTCCTTTTTTAAGTTTTAAAAGCTTTTATTTGATGAAAGAAAGTATAACAGAATACAGCAAATATGAGTGCATATTATAAAATATAAAAAGATAATGAGAAATCATATATGAAGGAAGAAAAAAGGGGGAGGAAAGAAAAAGGGGGAAAGGAAAGAAAGGGGGAGGGAGGAGTATAAAATAACAACTTAATCAAAGCAGTAGTACATGAATGTTCCTAATGCATTAGATTAGCCCGAACCAATAGAATATAATGAAATTAAACAACAGTTTTTTATAAAAGTCAAGGTGGTTTGGGTACTTCTTCAATGTAGGGTTTTTGTGAAGATATCTTTTTAGCAGACACATTTAAAAAGTCAGTGACAGGTAACCAAAGTAAATCTCTTTTAATCGCAAGTGAGATGGGATATATATAAGCTCTATCCAACCTATGATTGTAGCAGATTCCATACCACCATGCCTGAAACGAGACCGCAGACGTATCTTTTCATGACTTTGTAATCTGTTGAAAAGCAACAGCAAGGAGTAAGTCAATGATACGTACCTCGGTGGCTTGAGAGGACCAAACTTCAGAAGTGCTCCCCAGAAAAATATGGGTGAACGAAAAAGGAATATGTGTATGAAAGATATTGTTGATTTGTTGCCAGACTCGAGTCCAAAAGATATGAATAAATGGACATTCGAATAACATATGTTTGAGGTCTGCTGGTGAGGCAGTACAAGACCAACAAGTAGCAGGGATGTCAGGGTCAATCTTATGAAGTTTAGCTTGGGTGAGAAGAAGTCTATTATAAACAAAAACAGAGTTTGAGTTGTGTTTGCTGCTCTAGAAGACTTCCTTATTTTAGCCCGGATTTTATTCCATAGTGAAATAGGGAACGATATACCCAGATCAGTTTCCCAACTACATTCTATTTCTAATTTATCTCGAATGAGGGGAAAATCTGTTAAATGGTTATAGATTTGAGAAGCGGATGGAGAGTTACATAAAATTGATCTTATGGTAGGGGGTGAAGGAGCAAGGTTAGAGGATAGAGCGTTATAAGAGGCTTGAGCTACTGCAATCAAGGACATGTATTTGGACTGATATGACGAAGGAAGAGAAAAACGGGATTGAATTGTTGAAAAAGGAATACAAATTCCATCTTGGAAAAGCTGATGGGTCCATTTAAGGCCATAAGCTAACCAATCTTTCCAAAAGATAAATGTATTATTAAGTTTGATATGTTTATTATACCAAATTGCTGAATTTAAAAACTGAGGGGCATATTTACGTTCCCTGGCGCATCCCTGCTTATCAGCATGGATGCGCCAGGGAAAATGCGTCACGCAAGTTTACCCTTGCGCCACGTCCGATGCGCCGCATTTACAATGCGGCGCATCGTGGCGCAAGGATAAGCAGATGTGTGACGCATCTGCCGGCGGAAGGTTGGCGCAGTGCTGAAGTTGTGTCGCAAGCGCGATGCAACTCCAGCACTGTTCCAACCTTCCTATCCCTAACATGGTGCGTCAATCCTTACGCCTGCTTGAAGCAGGCGTAAGGATTTGACGCACCAGCGTCGGAAAAGTGACTGCGTGAAATCTTGTAGATTTCACTACGTCACTTTTCCGAGGCGTTCCTGCGCCGGAACGCCCACATGAAACCTGACGCATGTTTCATGTGGCGCAGGGGTTTACTATGTGACGCATCTCCCTAGATGCGTCACGTTGTAAATATAGCGCAACGCGGCGCATGGTGTGCGTCGCCGCTGCGTCACATGCGTGACGCAACGGCGGCGCAAAAGTGGCGCAAGGGGCTTGTAAATATGCCCCTGTGTACGTTTATCTTGTGGAGATGAGAAGAGGGGTTGGAAAATGTTTCGAGCATTTTTAAGAATAGGAAAAGATAATGTTGAGGGAGTATGAGAAAGGGAAATATATTCTTCAAAGTAAAACGGATGAAAAAGAGATTTTTCAACCTCTACCCACAAGGGGTAAAGTATAGAGTCATTCGTATTGTCAGATAATAGAAAAGAAGACTGTTTAAGAAAAATGCAGTGTGATAGGAGTGAAAATCTGGAAAATTAACTCCTCCCATATGTTTAGGTTTTTAAGTTTACAAAGAGACATTCTAGCCTTTTTACTATGCCATAAAAACTTTGATTGGGTACTATATAACTTTTTATTATAAGATTTAGGAATATTAATCGGAATATTAGATAAATAAAACAATATTGCAGGGACTGACATCATTTTTAAAGTATCTAGCCGACCCCACCATGATAAATATAGGGGGTGTCATCGCGATGTAGACAAAGATATTATTGATAGTAACTCCTTCAGATTCAAAGCCACAGTGTCTTTAATAGAGGCATTGAACCATAGCCCAAGGAATTTAATTTTATTTGAATTCCAATGAAAAGAGGAAGATGAAAAATCAGCATGAAAGCATAATTTATTCAGAAGTAGAATTTCGCACTTATCAGCATTTAATTTATAACTAGAGACGAGGGCAAAATCGTCTACTTCTGACAGAAAAGCTGGTAAGGAAGTTTGTGGGTTTGAAATAAATAATAAAATGTTATCTGCATATACTGAAAGTTTTAAATGTTTGTCACCATATGGGAACCCTTTAATAACTTCGTTCAATCTAATTTTGATTAAAAAAGGTTCCAGAGCAAGAATAAATAATAATGGAGATAGCGGGCAGCCTTGCCGGACTCCTCTATGAAGCGGGAAAGATGAGGATACAACTCCATTAGCTAAAATAAAGGACCTGGGAGAGGAATCTAATAAAGAGACATAATTAATGAACTTTGGACCAAAACCAAACCATGCAAGCGTTGAAAAAATAAAAGGCCAACTGATTCTATCAAACGCTTTTTCGGCGTCTAACGAAATTGCTGCTAACGATTCATTATGTGTTATGGATTTGCTTAAGTCATTAAAAAACAATCGAGTGTTATCAGATAAATGCCGTCCCTTAATGAAACCACATTGTTCCTTCCCAATCAAATGGGGTAAAAAAGAATCTAAACGAAGGGCAAGTATTTTCGCAAATATCTTATAACCTAAATTGATCAAAGAGATGGGTCTATAATCTTTGCATAGTGTATGGTCTTTGTTTTCTTTAGGGAGAAGACATATTAAAGCCTCCTGAAAAGATCCTCCTGACTTCTGGATAGATATAAAATATTGAAATAATTGATACAATTTAGGAAGAAGAATCTTGGAGAAATGTGCGTAAAATTCAATAGTAAAATCGTCAGGTCCTGGAGCTTTACCTTTTTTTATAGTCTGAATGGCAGTCAGAATGTCATTAATTTGAATTTCTTCTTCTAAGGAAGAAAAATCCACGTTAAGAGGAGAAGGAGGAGTGATAGAAGATAAGTAATGAAGAATATCTTCTTGTTGAGAAGGAGATTCAGGAGAATAAAGGGATTGATAGAAGTTAGTAAATTCTAAAAGAATATCTTCATTTTTCTGAACCCTAGTGTTGATGGAAGTTAAAATTGAATCAATTTTAGTGCGCTCTTTTTTGATTTTAAGGTAATTGGTGAGAAGCTTCCCAGCCTTATTTTGAGCTCCATAGTATTTAGCACTAGATTTAAGCAAAAATAAATTAGCGGATTCAGTTGAAAGTTTATTAAACGTAAACTTCGCCTTGATAAATTCATCTAAATCAGATTGGGATTTTGTAGAATAAAAGGAGTGTTCTAGTTGCTTAATATGTGAATTAAGTGATTGTATGTTTTTAGAAGTGGATTTCCGTTTCTGGGCTATAAAAGAAATAATGAAGTCTCTAGAAGCAGCTTTGAAGGTGTCCCAAATTAGTTGTGGCGAAGTATGTGGGGGATTCATTTTCTAGAAAAAATGTACCTGCAAAGTTCTGAAAGGCCGGGGTAAACTTGGGATCTAATAGAAGAGAGTTAGTGAATCTCCATCTTTTTGTTCCTTCAATAGGAGGGAGTAAGTCTAAATCTAAAGAAACAGGAGCATGGTCTGAAATTAATATAGATCCTATATCGGAATGGGAGATATGTTGTGTAAGGGCTTTAGAGATAAACAAATAATCTATGTGGGATTGAGAGGAGTGGACAGGAGAGAAAAAAGTATATTCTTGAAGAGTGGGGTGGCATAGTCTCCAGGCATCAACGAGAGATCGTTGAGCAATAGTAGATGTAAATAGAGAGTGTACATAAGAGGGAATAAATTTAGAATGAGAACGCCTATCAATAAAGGGGTCAACAACCATATTACATTCTCCACCAACAATCAGATAATCATCACTATATGTCATTAATTTAGATAAAATCTGGGGCCAAAAAAGTGTATCAGGATAGGTGCGTATAAATTAAAAATAGTCAAAGGAATCTTGTTGACTAGCAATGAAACTGAGATCCATCTACCTTCAGTATCTGCTTCTTGATTTATAACATGAATATCTAAACGTTTATGACAAAGAACTGCTACACAATTACGTTTCCCCGAACCAGGAGAAGCAAAGACATGACCCACCCATTGTCGCTGAAGCTTGGATATCTCTTTATGCGTTACATGAATTTCTTGTAATAAAACAATGTCACCTTTCAAACCAGCAATGTGTGATAAAACCCTTTGACGTTTTATAGGTGACCCCAAACCTTTAACATTCCAAGATAAAACTTTTAACGACATCTTAAATTACAAAACATTTTTTAAAAACTTGATGAGAATAGTTGCAATCCATGAAATACATTAATGCAAAAATAAAAACATTTTTTGAGGTGGAGCTTGCCTGGACCCAAGATGGCTGTGTAGCCCGATAGCTCTATGGAGCCGTCGCAATATCCTCCAATAATCCGGCATCGGTGCTGACATTCTTGACTTGCTTTCCCTGCTCGTCAGCCCTGGAAGACATCGTGAACCTGCTGCGCTGTTTTGGGATCTCTACTCCCGCTCCTGAGCTTGGCAACGCGGGTCGACGGCTGCGCTCCTGTCCCCGGCCGCAGTCCCCGGTCTGGAGTGCTGAGGAGGCGGGGACTCCGAGACGCGCGTGTGAGGGCGCTGCTGGCCGGCCTGCCGGCCCGATCTCCCTACATACCCACGGCGGATTGCTGCGGACCCACGGCGTCCCCTTGCGGCCCCGTGACCGACCGTAACACGTGAGGAGCGGCATTGAAATATACGCTTCTGGGTGGCGAAGCCCTCCCTGGCTGTTATCGGGGCAGAGCGGCCCTTCACACGAGGCCCGTTGCGGCCGCTTACGGAGGACTGGCACGGTGGTGAGTCCGTCAGTATCTGGGGTCGTTATCCGCACCTACGGGGGCTTGACGATCTGGCCCCTAGCTGCGCTCCTGGGACAGCGGAGGAAGTGAGAGGGATGGTCCTGGGCCCCTGGACGCCGCCATTTTGTATGCACCGCCAGTGCTGCGGCGTGATCTGAGCATAGTGCCTCGTCTTGCCGGCCCACGCTTGGCGGAAGGAAAAAGTGGTGTTCTCTGCTACGGACCAGCAGATAATCGGTAACTGAGCGCAGCGCAGTCAGCGCGCTTAGTTGGGCACGCCGGGGATCCCGGCGCAAGACCTGTGTAGCCACTCCGTTGCTGGGGATGAAACTGGGCTGATTTACCGGCCCACGCCGAGTCCTGCAACTCCTGTGCCCCCCAGGTGGTGGGGCCCCTCTCCTGACTCCTGTTCCTGCCCACGGTGCCAGGCAGGTCCTGAGTGCAGATTAAGTAACACCAGCTTCATCAATTCGCCTGCTAACCTCCGATTTGTGCACTACTGAGTACTCTCCATTGAGACACTGGGTATGCTGTGGAACTCTCTAGGCGCGAGACCTTTATGGGACGACGGGAGAGCTGCTGGGACTTTTCTCTGTAGTTCAAGACTGAAACCCTCTTGGCTGGTGCTCCATAACGTGTAGCTGCGCATATATTGCCGGCCCACTGCGAGGAAAAGCTTGCCTAAAGCGCACGAGTAAGCGGAGTTACTGCGTTACCGGTATCCTAGCCATCATGGGTAGAGTGGACAAATCGCAACCTAAGCTTACCTTTGACCAGCGAAAGTCAAGAGGAAAGGAAGACGTCCTCAACGAAGGTGACAATGCACACGACACGCCGCAAACAACGCCGGATGCTGGTATCCGCGGCCTGCTAGAGGCTATGGAAAAGAACTTGCAGAGCAGCGTCTCGGTCCTGGGAAACAAACTGAACTCCCTGTCTTACCGCATGGATAGAATGACGGAAAGGATGGACAAGCAGGTGGAGAGACTTGATATGGCCGAACGCAGGATCACGGAGGTTGAAGAAGCGCAGACAGACCTAGACTCGGGAACAGAAGCAAATGGGGAAGGCGTTGCAAGTCCTGCATGACAAGGCAGAAGACCTGGAAGCGCGGTCCCGACGCAGCAATCTCCGCATCGTGGGCCTGCCGGAGACGACTCAGGTCGGAAACATGGAACTCTTCGTCGAAAAACTCCTGGTAACATTGCTGGGAAGCGAGACTTTCTCCCCCATGTTCGTGGTGGAACGTGCACACTGCTCGCTGGGGCCGCGCCCTGTCCCTGGTGCGCCCCCGCGGCCCATCATCGCCAAATTGTTGAATTACAGAGATAGAGACACGGCGTTAAAAGTGGCTCGAGAGAAACTAAATTTGCAGTATGAGGGGTCGACGATTTCATTGTTTCCTGACTTCACAACCCGTGTGTAGGAGGCACGCCGACAATTCGCACCATTGAAAAAACAACTACGGGACCAGAACTTGGACTACGCCATGTTGTACCCAGCAAGACTCCGTGTTAACCGTCAGGGTAAATCGCGGATCTTCACGGACCCCAAGACGCTGCAAAAAGCTCTGAAGGAATGGTCCAGGGACAAGCGACCGGAATCGGGACAGAGCACCTCGGAGGGAGCGACAGGAGGCTGTCTTGATGAACAGGACTAAGAACTGAACCGCGAATGATACAGCTAAGATGGTGGTTGGTGAGAATGATCGAGAGAGTCCAATAACATTGACTGGTAATATGGTACTGGTGGCTGCCTCGATTTGCAGTGGTGGGGCGGGTTATGGTGTTGTTTTTTGTGGGCTAGAACCAGGTATTACACGCAGAATACCAACACGCAGCACATGGGCCTTAGCTACCCGGGATGGGTTCTGTAAGGGACGGGGCTGATGCAGTGTTATCGTTGTAAAACGCACCGTAAATACGCGTGAACAGATGGCTGTGGGAGCTCATTGCCTAATCTAGCTAGATTCTTACCAACTGGCAACCTCGGCCTACGCGTGTAGCACACTATTGGGGATTTGTTTTGATTGCATTGGTATTGTATTTTCGTTAATTTAATGAGCATTTTGGGAGCTAACGGAGCTTGGTCTGGGGACTGGTGCCGATATGCGGGAGTTTAGTTTTGTTATTTTTTTGATTTTATGATGGGTGGGGGGGATGTTCATCCGTGCGTGCACTGTTGGGGGATGCATGCCGTGGGTGGGGGGGGGATGTTACAGAGACTAAAGCAGAATGTTTTTCAATGTATTGTTAGGCTTGCTCTCACACGTTGTGGCAGCGGGGCACAACACACAGTCACACAAGTCCACATGGAAGCAAAATTAGGCACTACTGCCCGAGTTCCGTTCATTAACTAGATGCCTGTACAATATCGTAAGTTAAAAATCCTAACCTGGAATGTCAGGGGTCTTAATGACCATAGGAAACTGCGGAAAGTTATAGCCTTCCTCACTAGACGTGGCATAGATCTGGCTCTCCTTCAGGAATCTCACTTGCCCCTGCACAATGCCCTCTTACAACGTGGGGGGTTATGGAGTAACACACATGCGGCAGGGTTCACTTCGCATGCACGAGGAGTACTGACATGGGTGAATCCTAGATCCGATCTTCGACTGGAAGCACTAGAGACAGACCCCGAGGGGCGTTTTGCTATCTCGCGTTGCAGCGGGACGGGGTTTGGGTTGATTATTATTAACACTTATGGCCCTAATTTTGATAACCCTGCTTTTTTCACAAAATTACTGGAGAGCATACGCCAGCATGGCGCAGGTCCTTTCCTCTGGGGAGAGGATTTTAATTGCATATTGGACCCCACTGTAGACAGATCAGGTGGCCAGCCCAGACGCCCTACAGCCGCTGCCCGATCCATACAGTCAATCATTACCCAATTGGATCTATGCGATGTGTGGCGCTCACGCTCACAGGGCACGGGAGGTTACACCCACTATTCAGCCTATCATAATCTTCACACTTGGATTGACTACTTATGTATTTCGAGGGATTGGTTTACACAGATCCGTGATTGCGCAGTCCTTCCCTCGCACACTCTCGGACAACGCCCCAATACAGATTGACTTGGACACCCCACAGACAGTCATACCGCCCTTCACTTGGAGATTCCCCCCGTATTCCTTATTAGGCCCGTCTTTAAGGCGGAATTGGCCAAAAATATTGAGACATTCTTCGATACCAATGTTGGATCAGTAGACTCTTTCGCCACAGTGTGGGAAACCTTCAAGGTGTACATTCGTGGCATCGCCATGGCCAAACACTCTGGTGTTCTCCGCACTATCCGACAGCGCCTCACGGACCTCGAATCTGACGTAGCCAACCTAGAGCAACAATTATTAATGGGGGCAGGCGAAGGTACCACTCAAGAATTACACCGCACTCTGGAGGAGTATAACACAATGGCAGACACTGAACTGAGACACCTGGGCAAATACGCGACGGCTCACATATACGGCGAGGGTGATCGCCCGGGGTCGGTACTAGCTTCCCTGCTCAAAACCAGGCGGGAAAAATCCAACGTGTCCACGTTACATAGTGCTGAGGGTGAGCCCCTAACGGATCCCCTTGACATAGCCAATAGATTCAAGCAATACTATGCATCCCTCTATTGCTCGGAGGACGGGTGTGAGGACGAAGCGATATTAGATTACCTCACTCATATTAAATTGCCCTGGCTGTTAAATGGGCACAGGGAATATCTCATGCGCACACTAGAAGCAGAAGAAATAACTGCTGCCCTGGCTGGAATGAAATCTAATAGCGCTCCCGGGATAGATGGCCTTACTGTCTCATTGTACAAAGAGTACAAAGACCTACTGGTCCCGCACCTACAATCTCTATTTGAAGAAATTATCGAAACGGGCGTACTGCCTCCTACTATGCGGGAAGCACTAATTGTAGCTATTTTAAAGCCCGAGAAACCTCCGACCGCCTGCAGCTCCTACCGACCGCTGTCGCTCCTTAATGTAGACACCAAAATTTACGCTAAGGTTTTAGCGTCCCGGTTGTCCCCCCTGGTGCCACTGCTAATATCACCAGAACAAGCTGGCTTTGTCCCAGGGAGAAACCTCACTTATAACCTTAGAACTGTATTCGGGGCTATACAGCATACTCGACGGGATACTCAAGCTGTGGCAGTCTTCCTTGATATGGAAAAGGCGTTTGACTCTGTGGAGTGGAAATTCATGAAGCATGTGTTGACAAGAATGGGGCTAGGGAGTGTCTTTTTGCAAATGATGGGTGTTCTTTACAACTCCCCAACCGCCAGAATAAAAATTGGTGACTTGGTCACAGACCCTATTTATATCACCAGAGGCATGAGACAGGGGTGCCCACTCTCCCCACTGTTATATGCCTTGGTTTCCGAGCCCCTTGCATGTGCGATGCGGGAATATCATAGTCACAGGGGCATACAATTTCCGACATACAATTTGATCATATCCACGTATGCGAATGATACCTTACTATATGTCAGAAACCCTGAGCAGAATCTGTCGACGGTGCTGCGCGAAGTTATCCTGTTTGGGACTCGGTCAGGCCTCAAGGTGAATTGGAATAAATCGCTTATTTTTCTGCTTACGGCAGAGACAGTCCAATTCACTCCTGACTACCCCCTGATTTGGACAACAGACCCAGTTAGGTATTTGGGTATCAAAGTACATACTGACTCGGAGGTGGTCCTTAAAGAAAACTACGGGACGGCAATATCCAAACTTGAAGATGATGTAGATAGGTGGATACAGTTACCACTATCCCTTGTGGGCAGAATCTCTATTATGAAAATGGTGGTACTACCCCGGTTTCTATTCTTATTCAATAACATCCCTATTGTCCTCCCGAGTTCTTTCTTTTGGATGCTAACATCCCTGATGGTGCGGTTAGCCTGGGCTGGGAAACACGCTAGAGTCAAGTGGGAGATACTCACACTCCCATATAGCCTGGGGGGACTGGGTGCGCCGGATCTAGACCTTTACTATAGAGCGGCGCAGAGTGCTCATGCCCATTATTGGATACATGGCCCTGCAGATGCCCTACATTTCCAGATAGAGAAGCTGGTGGCTGCCCCGACAGAACTCCCGGCGCTTCTGTTTAGGCCTCATGATCGTAGAACGGGGATACTTGACACCGTTAATACAACGACACACGCCTGGCATCACCTCTTGAAACTACAAGCTGGTGCAATACTTTATTCCCCCGCAACACCGCTTGCCTGGTGTAACTGGTTACCCCCGTGCAGGGATAAAGGAGTGGTTAGGGTGCTGAATGCTACCAACATTCACACGATAGGGGAGTTGTTTGATGAAGGCAAAGCGATATCATGGCAGGATGTGAGACTAGAGGGACAAATGACAACTACACTGACGCAGTTTCAATTTCACAGGGTGAGACACTCACTGAGAGACTTACTGGGTCCTGATTTAGAAGAACCACCTGAGGTTGTTCCACTTATATATGTGATCAAAGCTGTCTCATCAGTGCGCATTGTCTCAAGAATGTATACAATAGCACAGGGCTATAGAGCCAATCACTATACCAAGGCCCGGCTAGCGTGGCAGACGGATCTGAATCGAGCAATTGACGACAAAACTTGGAAGTATTGCTGCGAGAATACGAAGTGTATCTCATTAAACGGGCGTCACAGGTTAATACACTTCAAATTTTTAAATCGGGTATATTACACTCCAGAGAGACTCTACAGATATGGGTTACGTGACTCGGCGGAATGTGAACGCTGTGGAACGGACCCGGCATATTTTTATCACCTGGCCTGGCTTTGTCCTAGGATAGCGGCTTTCTGGGAATTGATTTTTAAAACACTTGGCGAAGTCATTGAGGGGCATATTAACAAGGCGGCGATATGAAATTATCGCCGCTTTTGCGTCTGTTTTCGGGCGAAAAGCGGCGATAATTTCATCGCCTTATCAGCAAAGACACGCTATTGCGTGTTTTGCTGACTTAGCACCCGTTCCCAGCACGCCTTACTTTGCATCGCTAATAAGATGCAAAGTAGGCGTGGCTGTGAAACCAAACAGGGATAATATCGCGAAGGCAGCTTCGCGATATTATCAAGGAGGGTTAGCGATTTTTTAAATCGCGTTAAGTATGCTGCTTAACGCAGGAATTTAACGTCTGTTAAATTCCTGACTAAGGCATACTTAACATGGGGGTGGATTCTGTGGCTAAGACCACAGGCCCTATCATCTAGGATATCGCCGTTTTCCACCATGGAAAACGGCGATATCCACGCTATCTCTGGAATTTTATCGCCTCGGCGATGCGCGTTGTTGATAACGCGCTAACCGGGCGATAAATTACAGAGATAGCCGGCGATAAATATGCATGCGCTAAGCGCGCTTTGCGATATTTATCGACGGTCCTTGTTAATATGCCCCTGAGTCTCCACTTGATCCAGACCCTATGCTCGCTCTATTGGGGTACTCCAAGCATTTACCTAAGGGGATACAGCGTCTAGTAGACATGGGGCTTCTTATGGCTCGACGTAGAGTAGCGATTTGCTGGTCCCGAGGCCCGACCCCCACCCTGAAGGGATGGACGCACGATATGACATATGGTAGCACACAAACTGAACACTATAGCGAGTTATTACCTCCCCGCAATAGACCGAAAAACTTCTGGGGGCTTTACCAAACTTATTTACTTACCAAGACTAACAACGCACATAGTGCCAATACCCCTGTATCATAACGTGTCTGTACGAAATGCAAGAACTCTTGCTCGGGGTGGGATTGTGTATGGGATCTGGCTTCGGGGTCCGCTGTTGATACTCAGTAGCGGCCCATGGTGGGAGTGCTGCTGGGCGGTGACGTGGGGCGGGGGATCGCATTTGGCGATGCAGCGCGCGCAACGAAATTCGTTTTATTTATTTATATGTTTACTTACCTCTATTCAGCCGTATTCCGTAGTTTACTACCCCCCACCCCGCCCCTCCCCCGCCCCACGTCACCGCCCGGCACCACTCCCACCACGGGCTGCTACTGTTGATACTGCTGATTCAGTTGAAGTAATAGGGGGGGGACAACATTGAGATGTAAAGTAAATTCTTTTTGCTATGCACTGTTTAGTGATTATACTGGATACGCTGCATCAAAGGCTGCTGGAACTGTCTTGCACTGTGGCAAACTATGATTGGTGCCTGAAACTACAAGAATGCTATGTCTCTGTCTTATTTTGTATTTTCAATAAAACTTAAAAAAAAAAAACATTTTCTATAAGAGAAAAACAATAAAATAACAGTGTAGGTAGACATGATATGAAAGAGGAACATAACTCCAAAAGAATCAAGAAATAACTAGCGAGAGAAGGGAGAGGAAAAGGCCAGTAAAAGGAAAAGAAAAAGGGAAAGGGAGAAGAACTTAGATTATATATGAAAAGATAGGAAAAAGAACCAGATGAGAAATATGTAGTCAAAAGGATAGACCAAAAAGGGATAGGACAGAGAAAAAATAAAGAAAAAACAAAAAGACATACCACAAACATACAGTAAACACGGGGGTGATGGAGCCACATAAGGAAGACGGCACAGCCAACCGGGAAACTCCAGGACGAAGACGGGAAAGGGGAGACATCATCCAGGCTGAGTGAAAATCACATGCCATGAAAACCATACCTAATAGTAAAAAGAGAATGCGTTATATAGGAGTATAACAGCGCAACTGTAAAACATGACAAAAAAGGGAGAATATAGATAACGACAATGTTAACAAAACAGTCAAATCATCAATGAACGGGCAACTTCCATGTCCTCTTCCTTACAGGTATCCAAAAATTGCTGTAGCAGAACAGGATCTTCATAGTTAGTGGTTTTATTTTTGTAAGTCACTTTAAAGAGGCATGAATGAAGCAAACCATATCTGGCATTCAAACTTCGAAGCACAGGTCTCATGTCCAGAAACTGCTTCCGTCGATCTGCTGTCGCTTTTGCATAATCTTGAGCAAAGAAAAGAGTGATCCTTGCCAAGAAATTTTTCCTTTAAGTTTGGCAGTTTGTAAGACCTTAAGTAAATCAGTATACTCCAAAAAATATAAAATAACACCTCTTGACTTGGTTGACGGAGAAGAAGCTCGTGGGCCATGCCCTAAACGATGTGCTCTCTGGATATTTAATAGTGGAGATTCTGGAAGAGCAAGAAGCTTTGGGAGAAAAGATTGAAAAAAAGTAGGAAGATTGGGGCCTTCAAGCCCCTCCACAAGGCCATAGATGCGTAGGTTGTTACGCCTATTACGGTTTTCAAGGTTTTCCACTTGTTGTTTTAGATGGGAAATTTCCATATGGATAGAAGGCACTTGGTTGAGAACAACTTGAACAGAGTCCACTCGATTTTCCAAGCGAGTAACTTTTTGCTCTGTATGTGACCAATTGTCCTCGAGACTTTGGAGGCGAACATTTGTTTCTGCCATGTAAGGTTTTAGAGCACGTATTTCCTCAATAATTAACTCCATAGAAATAGATGATGGAGAACTGGTAGGAGAAGGTGGGTCTTTTTTAACTCGTTTACCTGTTGCTGATGCTGAGGTAGAGTGTAATTTAGATATCGGTTTAGGCACATTATGAGGGGTGATGGGTGGTGCACCCCCTGTGGCAGAAGTATGGCTTGATTCCAAATCCTCCATATTTTCCTGTAGAACACTGAAAGGATTATAATCCGCCAATGGAATAGGGTCAGGAAGGTGAACGCCACTACGAGTAGCTCGTGTTTTTGCCATAAACCATGTGATAATATCAATAATACCCTCGTGGATATATTAAGTGCAGCGACATGTACTGACTTAAAAGAAACAGGTAATTAAAGAGAGAATTTTCCTGCAAGTCAGTCAATAAACACCATTCATAACTTGTGGCAAGAGAAAAACGAAATATGTCATAGAAAAAGCCTTTATAAAGGTATCCTTCACCAATAAGCACATAGTTCAGTAAAAATTAAACCAAAAACGTTGTGTTTACAGCGTTACATTGAGGCTTTTAGACCTTCATGAGGAGAGGAATTCAAAGGAACCAAGCGATAAACGTTCAAAATGGCAGCCGTGAGAGCTGACTAGAAAATGCAGCCGATAAGAGGACGATAAAATGCTCACCCCGGACGTTCACAAACACCGCAAAATGTGAGGCAAGACTCCATCTCCACTCGCTGATATTTTGAGACCCGAACAACGGGTGTTGCCGCCTGGAGGTCTCCCGTCCCTCCGCACCGCCGCGGAGCCTCAGGTAAAGGCCAGGCGCGGTCGGTGGTAGGAGTGCCGGTCGGGCGGTGATGTGGGGCGGGGGAGGGGCAGGGTGGGGGGTAGTAAACTACGGATTAAGGCCCAATACGGTAAGTAAACATTTAAATAAATAAAACGAATTTCGTTGTGAGCGCTGCATCGCCAAATGCGATGCAGTGCGGATCGCAGAATTTTTGCCAATTTCGCGTTCTCCGCGTAACGCAAAATTACCCAAATTCCGCAAATTCCGCGAGCGGAACGGAATTTACCGCCCAGGCCTAGTTACGTGTTAGATGACTTCATTTCCAGATTATCAAACCATTCAATCTGGTGACAGCCTTGAAGAGATCCATAAGTTTTAGAACACCGATTTGTAAGCTTTTGACTTCTGTGGACCCCCACTGAAACCCTACTGAAAGCCAGGGACTCCGTACTAAACAATATCTACAATTTGAACCTCAAAACTATACAAAAAAATACAGAAACACATATGCATCAAGGAAATACTTAAACTATGAAGTATTTTATTTAACTAACCAACAAAAAATAAGCACAAATAGAAATTTAAGTTTTAATGGGAAGGTTGGAGCTTTTTCAAATCTACTTTTATATCTAAAAGGGACAACATATCAGTTTCTCTATTTAATTTCTAATGCATGCTCTCTTTTTCTCAGTGGTACAATTGAGGCCACAAATCATCTTTTCTTGATTCTGGTCGCTGTATTTGCCTGCCACCCACGAATCAAGCTAAGGATTTCAATTTAATTTTTAGCTTCCAATTTCGAATTCCTTCATATTTACAGAACATTTTAAAATTTTCAATTTTCGTATTTTTATGTATATACATTCTTAATTAAACCGCTAATTTTTATATTCCTTTAGTCCTGGGCATGCAGCAACAGGCGAGATGGGCAAACGAATCACCTCTCACTTTGTTTCACAAAAGTAATATAGGAAATGGGGACTGAGTGCTGGCAGACATTCAAAACTGTAAAATCATTAGTTGTAAGAAACCAAAATGTTTATTATTAATCCCTAAAAATGCCACATCGGGAGCAGAATGTAGTGTGTTGAGTTATAAAGGAGGTACAACGAAGTTTGATCCCTCTTTAATATGCTTCTTACACATTGAGCGAAATATTTCTAGAACACAACTGATCTTCATACTAGGTGCACGAAGTGCTTGGACTCAGCGCTTTCCACGTTGCTGAGTGTCAGCATGACTGTGTCCAGCTGCTGTGGCTTGTGAAAGATGATGCCTGTAAATGTAACTTGCCTTTCATGATTGTGGTGTTCACTGGGGCTCATTTGGGTCTAAAATGCTCCCAAGGGTCCAATCTAAGGGAATGTCCACTTCGACCGCCAGTCTCCAACTGCACGCTAGCTCCACAGTCCGAGGCTCCACACCAGGCAGCTGCTCTTCCAACTGGCATCCCTGGCGATGCTAAGATGGTTATAGAAACTGGTGCTGCGGAGCCTGCTCTGCCTTGGAGCGTCACATGAGGGCACACATATGTATGCTGAGAAGCAGCTGGAGAAGTTGCTCGAGCCTCACCTAGTGGTAGACGTTGGTACTGTAACCTGTGTTTTTGAGTGAAGAGTCGTTAACTTGTCCAAAGTGACCATAGCTACATGCAGGTTTCCTACATAGATTTCCCATGTCCTTAAATGTCTTATATTCACCGGAACAAGTCACATCTGAATTGCAGATTCCCTTAACATATTCTACCTGTTAGTATAAACAATCTTTTTACTACTTTTGCTGTAAGATGTGAATAGTTGAGGGCTGGCTGGTCACTGGTATAGCTCAGTTTACCCTCGGATCACGGTATTCATTCCCTTTTCATATATTCATGTCTAATGCACAGTTGATGCCAGAGTTATGTCAAGCGTGAAGCGTCCAAAAACAGCAATACGGAACTAACAGCATGAGTTGTGGAATACACACAAAACACTGAGGGGCAGATTTACAAGCCCCCTGCGCCACCAGTACGTCACTTTTTGTGACGTACTGGTGGCACAGGGGGCTGCTCCATATTTACAAGGAGAGGAAAAGCCACCCTGCGTGACTTTTCCTCTCCTTGTAAATACGGCCCATTCACACGCAGCACTTTGCGGTGAAGGGGCGTTCCATGGGTGTTGCTGTGGGTGTTCCCACGCAACACCCATGGAACAAGACACATCTCCAGAATTACGAGAAATCGTAACTCTGGAGATGCGTCTGAAAGGTACGCCACCCTAGAGGTGGCGTAGCGAGAGCGCACCGAGGAGAAATGTTTTCATTTCTCCTCGTTTTTCTCTTTCAATGCGTGCTGCATTCTGCAGCACGCATTGAAAGAGGAAAATGGTTGTAGTGATTGTTTTTGTGCAGGAAGGTTCCCCTTCCTGCACAAAAACAATCTCCCACGACGCAGGCATCCTTGCACCATGGTGCAAGGGTGCCTGCGCCGGCGCATGGCTGCAGTTTGTGCGCTAGCGCAGGGGAAGCACTAAGGATGCGACATATTCTTGTAAATATGTCGCATCCCTGTGCTTTCCAAACTAACGCAGCATGGCGCAGCAAAATGACTTGCTGCGCCGTGCTGCGTTAGTTAATTGTAAATCTGCCCCTTAGAGGCAATGGTATACACACCATGTACAGACAGTTCAAGTACAAGAGAAGGAAGGGTTTGGGAACTGAAAAGAGTAATCCTTTCCCCTGCTTCATCTTTTGGAATGGATCTTCCCAGGGGTTGAAGAAAAAAAACTAGAATTCTCAGACTGGGATTTAAAAAAATTCAAGAATGTAAGAACAGAAAACAACCTAAATAAGGAAATGTCCGAAAACGAACTTCCAATTCGTTTTATAATCAAAGCAACGAACTATAGGCCTTAGCTGCTGTCAGTATTTATTTTGTAAGCACAAAAGGGCTTATTTACAAGCCCCTTGCGCCACTTTTGCGTCATTTTTAACATGGGAAAAGTGATGCAAAAGTGGCGCAAGGGGCTTGTAAGTAAGCCCCAAAGTTTTTCTCAGGAGCCTGCCGCCCTCCCCCACCAACCCAGAGCAAATGCTGAAATCGCCGGCTACCAACCAGTTGAATACCAACCAAAGCAGTGTAATCTTTGGTCCAACGCCCTACGCTTCCTGTTTTCGTATGTCACCTGTGTGGGTTCTGCATCTTTATTTTTTGCTGTTTTCTTATTTTTCTCTTGCGGCGTCTTTCTCTTTCTCTCGGTTAGTTTTATAATGAGAGATAAGTCCCATCCCGCACCATCTGCAATCACCGGCACAAATTAAGCACCGTGGGGCAGATTTACAAGCCCCCTGCGCCACCAGTACGTCACTTTTTGTGACGTACCGGTGGCGCATTTAACTGCTCCATATTTACAAGGACAGGAAAAGCCACCCTGCGTGGCTTTTCCTGTCCTTGTAAATATGGCCCCTTTACACGCAGCATTTTGCGTGAAAGGGGCGTTCCATGGGTGTTGCTGTGGGTGTTCCCACGCAACACCCATGGAACCAGACACATTTTCAGATTTACTAGGAATCGTAAATCTGGAAATGCGTGTGAATGCGTAGGGAGGCGCAACGAGGAGAAATGTTTTCATTTTTCCTTGTTTTTTGCACGCATGGAAAGAGGAAAATGCGTGTAGTGATTTTTTTTGTGCAGGAAGGTGCCCCTTCCTGCACAAAAACAATCTCCCCAGGACGCAGGCATCCTTGCACCATGGTGCAAGGGTGCCTGCGCCGGCGCATGGCAGCAGTTTGTGTGCCAGCGCGGGAAGCACAGAGATGCGACATATTGTTGTAAATATGTTGCATCCCTGTGCTTTGAAAGTGACTCAGTGCAGCACAACCAAATGGCTTGCGTTTGGCACTGAGTCACTTTCATTGTAAATCTGCCCCCATGTCGCTAGCTGCTGAGGGTGTAGCGAAGGCCAATGGTGGTCTCTGTGGAACATTGGTTTCCTGAGAATAGTATGTTAGCTCTGCTCTTGTGATAGGGATCTTCTCTGCTGTCACTTGTGTGCTGTGATGCATGCCAACATGATGGGTTCTTTTAAAGTGATAACATTCCTGTGTTCCCGTACATTATAGAATGCAAAATAAAACTAGATGATCTAAGCAAACAAAACGATTCATCTTCCCACTTCCTTCACTGACAAGGGAATCCAATGTCTGTTCAACCCATAACCATTTTCTTCAAGCATTCCAGCTGCTTCATATTAAAGTTGTTATTTCCCTGACTGCGTGCTTCCTCCTCTGTGTAAAAATATGAATATGTTGTCAGCGTTGCATACATGATAATACCGACCCCTCATAAGGAAAAAGTTCAATATATAATTATCAGTCTGTAAGAGGGTTATTTTTACATTGTTTCTTAACCACATTGGGAACCACGACGAACAATTGTTGATTTGTTATACTATAAAGTGTTTTCCCAACTTTTGTGAACTTTATTCTGTATCGAGTTTGATATTTGCCAAAGATGTATGAGACCCATGGAGTGAACTGTTGCCAAAATGACTTTATCCTTGCCCTGCAATCTGTAGGGAATCTCTTTGACTGCACCTACCACGTCACTCATAGGCCTGTCCAGCAATTCTTAAGAAGTCAGATGGTGCCAGGAACTAAATGGAAAGATAACTCTCCGCAAATGGACGCCTCTGCTGGGAGGATAGATGCTCCCTGACTGCTGAGAGGGGCTCAGTGTTCCAAACAGATGATATCACTTGACATGGAGTAGGCTTACTGGACGTGACTCAGCAGAGCAGAAGAAATACACCGACCTGGTAATTTCCCGTCACTCATCTTTAACTGGGTTCATGAGCTGGAATGTGCAGTTATATGGAACACATATGCATTTTACCAAAACATCTTCTTCCTTTAAAGATCCTTCTGGAAAATCTTGTTTCTGATGCACTGGTGTCTTTGTTTAACAACGCAGCACCTCTGAAGCACATATATGTGTGGTGAGCTGTAAGAACTTTTGAGGCCGGAATTGGGAAAGTTTAAAACAGTTTTGCCATCGCCAGATGGCTGTGACTGTACTTCCCTAGGGAAGCACTGAATAGGATTTGTGACAAGAAATGTTCAGTGACAGAATGGTTGTAGGACACTACATCTCCGATAACTACACCAGGAGTCACTACACTGCAGCCACACCACCAGGAGTCACTATATCCGGAGTTCATTTTTCACCACAACTTTGCAGGGAAGGTTTTTATTGTGTGTGTGTATGTGTTTATATAGTATTCACTGAAAAGAACAAAGGGTACCCAAAGGTTAAGTTGACGATACAGTTAGGCATGGTAATAAGCTGATAGAACCCAGAAATTCATTAAAAAAAACAAAGGTTAAAGTAAGGTTACAGTTAGGTGTGGAAATGAGATAAGACTAACATTTAAAAAACGGAAAAAAATGAAATTCCGCAGTTATAGTTTAGTGAACTAACTGTAACATGAGCCCTGTCATGCACTGCTTATGACTTCACATATTACATGACTCATTTTTTTAAACAATTTTTATTGAGATTTCCAACATATACAACGCTTCAGGTCACATCCATCATAGAATACGTCATCATTGCATCATCCACTTTAGGAGCAAAAAGAGCGACCCTCGCCTTACCATCCATGGGGCGCTGCCAAGGGACCAATTTGTGGGGGGGTGGGCAATGGAGGTCAATGTATTCCCAGTTCCGACTACGGGATGGTTATGGGAGATTAGGAAGAGGCGGTGCAATCCCCAGGTGGTGCGGCAGCTTTTTCAGGAGCCTGTCCCATGCAGAGGCTATCGGATGATGGTGAAGGTCTCTCGCTTCCTCACTGAGTAGGGCAACGGCCTCAGCATCCACCCAATGGGCCAGGGTGGTCTACCACTGCTTGCTAAGTGGAGGCACAGGGGCCTTCCAATGGATGGTGAAAGTGCATTTTACTATGAGAAGGGCAAAATCTAGGAACCACGAGGTTGTTCTGCATTTTGTAGAGTGCCAGTAGAGTATTAGTGAGCTGGTTGGTAGCTGGTTCTATTCTCCATGCATTCTGATGTCACCCAAGACTGACAGACTTGGCCATATATGATAAATTGCCCCTCCTGGAGGGCCGATTGTTCAATCATGTCCGCAAAGGTTAGGAGTGGCCATCGCTGAAGAGATCCCCTGATGTAGAAATCCCCGCCTGGTCCCAGTGTTGCAGATCCTGTTTAGTCAAGCGATCCAGCCCTACCGGGAGACCAAGCAGATACAGTGCAAGGATGTAGGAGGGTGAGCTCTTGGTAACCCGAAAGCCTCTTGCAAGACTCTTCAGGCCTACCAGTAGTAAGTAGCCTTGGGGGGGTCGACGGCCTGGCGAGTTTCTGGAGCCATTGCTACTGACTTCCTCTCTGGCAAATGCAAGGGATTCAGAGTGCCAATATTCTGTAAATTGTCCCCCGTTGTCCAATGAGCCGGCCACTGCAGCTGGACAACCAGTTAATAGAACCTGAATTTGGAAACCCCCAGAGGCCGACGGGAGCTGCAGTTTAGATAGGGCTATCTGGTGGCACGACTTGTGCCAGATGAGTCTACCTAGCAGTTTGTTAAGCTCTAGAACAAACTTTTTGGGGAAGACTTGTTTCATTACTCATGACAAGTAAAATAACTTCATTGATGACATCACTGATGACATCTCAAATTACATAACTGACAACATCACTGACATCTCAAATAATTATCCATGATATCGCTATACACATCACTCCATAAGCCCTTATATCATTTTCAAAAATAACGTTGTTAGTAAACACGTGTGGGTGCATAGAATGGAAATAGTAAAAGCCCTGGAGTCAAGTGTGATTGTGCATGTTGAAAGTTATATGATTTGTCAATTACAAGTCAGTAAAGTTTTGGGTGCAAGTAGTACTCCATGTTAAATAAGGGAAAGGCTGAGGGCACCTGATGTGGGGTGCAGAGGCATGTTTCAAAGTAAATTGGGGCTTAAAGTCAAAGCCTGTTTGAAGAAAACTGTAAGAATTACCCACAAGTGGATGTCTGGGCATGTGCCTATGTTAAATAGTTGTATTACAGTGCTATAGATACATTTTAGGTAAAGAGTACATTTATAATGTGTGGATGTTAATTTCCAGACCTTCACTGATTTTGAGGCATTACACAATGTTGAATGATGTAGAATATTGGGGTGAATCACATAGAGGTGGTTTAACTCACATTGAGTTTGTAAACATGGCTCTAAGGTTCTATGCCATTGTACTCATCTCAGGAATGCATGTAATATATTCTACCAAACTACAGAAGGTTATCCATAGGGCCTGCAGGAAGGTGTCTTATTAGTGGCAAATGCCTACCTGACAACCTGTGGACTTAAAACTGCAGGGCATGTGACTAGAGTATAAACTCTGGCCTCCCCCAACCATCTTCTCAGTCATTGAACACCTCCCTAATTTTAAGATACACCATTGTTTGGTAGGTGAACTTTGTGCACAGTGGTGGGTTGGCTGCCCTGGCAGAGTTGACCATAGGACCTGCCCTCGAGGTCAAGCACTGAGGTCAACCCTCGCTGTGTGCAGTGGTTTGGTGCCCACAGAGGAACGCCCATGGAAGGTTGGGCGCTGGCCCAGTGGCCAACCCCACTGCACACAATGGTGGTTGGGCATCCAGAGAGGGTCACCAGCTAATGATTTGGAGCAGGCCCAGTGTCCAACCCCCACTGTGCACAGAGAGAAATTCTGCCAGCAGAGCGGTAGTAACAGAACCTAGCCATGAGGCCAGGGTGTGCAGTTAATAATCCCCTTAGTTACTGTCTAAGGCCTTGCACTGTGAGGACTTGGCCCTCGCAGAGTTTTGGGCACAGGGCTAAATTAGAACTTGTTCACTGAAAAAACCCAAAAAGTTATAGTGACGTTATAGTTAGTGGTAAAAATGAGACAAGAGCTAACATTAGAAAAACAAAACCTCTGAAACACAGCAGTTATAGTTTAGTCATTAATTATAACTTGGGCCCCATCATGCACTGCTTATGACCTCACATAGTACGCCATCCATGACATATTAAATGGCATACATGCCCGATTATCAGACAACGAAATCTGGTGGTAGCGCTGAGAAGAGTCATACGTTTTAGAGCAGTGGTTCTTAAGCTTTTAACTTCTGTGAACCCCACTGAATCCCTACTGAATGCCGGGGACTCATGCCTAAACAATATCTGCCATTAGAGCCTCAAAACAATGCACAAAATTCAGAAACACGTATACAACAAAGAAATGCTGAAAACATGAATTATTTTATTTAATTCACCAACGCCGGGGAGAACGCTGCTCCGGAATGCAAGGTTAACGGATAGTTCAGTGTTATTGGTTAGTGTTTGCTATTGGGATTAGTTTTGTATGCTCAAATCAAACCATTCCATGCAGTCATTTCAGTTTTTCATGGTGGACTAAAGTAATACTGGTTGGTTGCAATCATTAGTAGGGGGGTGATGAGCTCAAGCACATGGTTGGTGGTATTAATACAGGAGTTAAAGGCGATTAGGTATTGTTAGGTTGCATGGGTATGATTTTCAGCTGAAGGAGGAGAGATTGTGATCTTGAAGATGAGTTGTTGGAAATTTGCTGAAATAGAGAATAGTCAAACGTGCATGTGTCAAGAGTAGGTTGTGCTCAGACAGAGGAGGCATGCAGAGGATGGAAGGGAAGGAGAGGGACATTTTAAAGAGAGAAGTCAAGAAGCAGCTGGAGAAGCTCCACCAGCCTCACCTTGTGGTAGACATGCGTGCCTGTGTCTACTCTTTGAGTGAAGAGTCGTTAGCTTGTCAAAGTGACCATAGCTACATGCAGGTTTTCTCCCATGGAATGCCCATGTCCTAAAATGTCATATATTCACAAGTAGTCTGAATTCCAAGTTCCCCAAACATATTGTAACTTTTAGTGAAAAACATTGTTTTTCTACTTTTGCAATAAGGTGTCATACATTGGTGACTAGTTGGTCAATGGTGTAGCCCAGCCCAATCGTGTATGGGGTTAATTTATTTTCCATATATACATGTGTAATGCACATTTGATGCTAGAGCATGCCAAGCATCCAAAGGCAGCAAAACAGACAAAGGCATGATTTATACAATATACACAAAATACTATAACGCAATGGTATGCATAACATGTATAGACAGTTCAAATACAAGAGAAGAATGGGTTGGGAATGGAAACGATTATCTTCCCCTGGTTTATTTTTTGGAATGAAGTCTACCCAAAGGTTGAAGGACAAAAAAAAAATCCTTAGCGTATCGAATTTAAAAAAAGAAAAAATATTTAAGAGCAGAAAAAGACCTAAATAAGGAAAGGTCTTAAAATGAACTTCCAACTCTTTTTATGCACAACAGAATAAACTATAGGCTATAGTTGCTGCCTGTATTTCATTTATAAGCCCAAAGTTCTAAGGAGCCTGACACTGGTGACTCATTCTCACTACTTTTCCTGTGTGTTTAATGACATGCTACTGCATAACACATACAAACCCTGACTTACATATATTCCATATAATTTTGAATGTAGATTTAGTATAATCTGTGATTTTTAAATTAACTGTTAACCATAGTTAGAGTGTGTTCACTGTAAGTTAGCCAGAGTCACTGTAGGCTTTAATTTAAAGGCTCTATGATAAATGAAATGGTGTGTTTTTGCTTGCTGTGCATTATTTTTCTCTCATTCCAGGAGTCAAGTATCAACCACATACTCGTTAAATGCTCCCTGATATCTATGAAGGCCATGGAGCTGAAATCGTTCATTGAATGAGTCATTAGAGTGGGCAAACACCATGCACTTTGTCTAATTTTTAGTTTTGATTTGTTCCTTCTTTGTTGGAACTGTGCAGTGTATATATTTCATTGATTTCCACGTTTTGACTTTAGTTAGCTAAACTCTCTGTCCACCTTTGGAGGCAGACGTCCCTCTCCCACTCTTGAGACCCTATACTTCATTTATTTTGAATCATTGAGTAATTCTCTTGAGCAAACATATTTCTTCTTTTAGCGACTGGAACCTTTCTTTGGTACTTCCTCAGAGGCTATATTTGCTGACACTTGCAGCTTATGAATTTCCCCCGGCTTTACCTGAAACGTTTTTAACTTAGTTTAGCATGAGGGAGTTTCCCTTCAGGACAACTGAATTCTTTGTCATTTGCCTACTTTATCTTTAAATAACTAGGCTTTGCATTTGTTGTTTGACAAGTATGGATTATATTCCTTTATGCTATAATCAGGTGATTATTGATTTATGACTAAACTGGTGGATTTAAGTTTGTATCTGTACTAATTTGTTAATAAAGCCTTCAGGGTTTGCAATTCCATTGCTCTCTCTCCTTACTGTGAGGCAAAATATGCTTCACTGTCTTTGATTTATTATTGAAATGTTGATTTTAAGCCTCGATTCGAGGCAAAGATCAATCTTTTGAGTGCAGCTGAAGTCTGAAGATTTGCACCACATTTTGCACAGTGCAATCACCGTCCTTTGCCCTCCACCCCTGAGCAAATACTGAAATTACAAGATATCAAGGCTGCATAATCTTTGTTCCAACACGCTACACTTCCTGTTTCCTTATTTCACACATGTGGGTTCTTCTTCATCGTTACTTTCTCCTTTTATGTCTGTTTTCCTATTTTTTTCTTCAGTTCAACCAACTTTATTTGATTTTGTGTGCAAATCATAAAGTTATACAAATCAAGACCTAAAACAATCCATAAGGTGTAAACAATTAATCAGAACAGGAAATAAAAACATAACAATAGTACATAAAGTGCCTTATAATTACCTTCCCAGGTAAGACCAATTCATACACAGGAAACAGAAACTCCAACTGTCAGCATCTGAATGATGGGAATACAAAACCACAGTTAAAAACCGTGACATAAAAACATATATTACTTGATGATAAATTTGCAAGTATAAGAATGCAGGTCTAGGCTGTCTAAAGTGCATAGGGAGTAGAACAGGCCTACTAAATCTGTGTCGGAGAAAGTGAAATCTCAGGCAAACGAGTGTGATGTGGATGGTGTTACATATAGAAAGGTTATCACAAGCACATACTGGGAGAGCCAAGCTTTTATGCCAGCTGCCGTTCATAAACAACAGCTGGTGAAAGATGCCCAGCCTAAAAGCTGGTCAGTAACGTCGCTGGTGATTGGACATCCCCTTTTGCAGGTACGGTTCAATACCTGGTACGGACTTGACCATATCATACTGGCAGACAGATTGCTTAGATAAGGCAGAGGCCTCGCGCTTAGCTGCCACTCTGAGTAAGAAAGCCTCCTTCAGCCACACTAGATCTTTTTTAACAATACGGTCAGGCTCCAGAAAGAGCTCCGGCCTCCCAAGATCCTTGAGGTTAGACTTAATGTAGCACAACCATGGTATGTGTAACATCTTATCCAAGCGCATACAGTCCCTAATAATGTTCCTGTTTAACAATAACTCATCCTTCACCCATACTGACAGCCATAATAAAAGTGGGCGCAGCCGTAAGTAGTCCAAGAGATAGCCCATGCCCAACTCCTCCTGAGCAATCATTGAGGGAGTACCTTGTGCAGCAACTAAGAGACCTCTGTGGGGACACATTTGGTTTAATTTATATGTCAAGAAGGACCTTTATCGGTTTTGCACTAACTGCCGTGAGAAATCCTGTAAGCTAAAAATAGCTCTCTTAAAATGAACCATGTTCTTCTTCATCAAAGGATGTCAGCTGAGGCCTGAATCTAATAAAATACCCAGATAAGAAAAGTTATCCACTTTGCTCAAGGTATGCCTGCCGGAAGCAAAGCCATAGGATCTAGTGGTCTTGGTGCCAACTACCATAATATGAGACCATTAAAATTAGTTGCCAGATCCAGACTATTCATAAAAACAATGAAACGATCTAAATGACACTAGAGACTCTTTGCCGTGCGTGCAATCAAAACTGCGTCATCCCTGTATAAAAGTGCGGGAAGTAGTCTATCATCCACTCTCGGGACGTCGCACCACGTCTCACATAAAACCTGTTCCAGCCGATTAATGTACAAAATAAAAAGAAAAGGAGCCGGGATACAGTCTTGACACATGCCTCAGTTTAGTTTCAAATGCTGCATTCATTCGCCAGAGGGGCCATATATCGGACAGATGCCAGCGAGCTGGCATGGAGATCCTTCAAGAGCACAAAAAGAGCCGGGTCGACACCTATGGACCACAGCGCGTCCCAGAGCATAGATCTATTCACCCTATCAAAGGCCAAGCTGAGATCCATGAAGGCCAAATACACTATGCCTCCATTGGCCCTTGTGTACCACATTTTGCACAGTGCAAACACCATCCTTTGCCCTCCACCTCCCAGCAAGTACAGAAATTACAAGATACCAAGGCTGCATAATCTTTGCTCCAGCACCCTACACTTCCTGTTTACTTATTTCATCTTTACTTTTTCCTTTTATGTCTGATTTCCTATTTTTCCCTTGAAGCTTTCTCCTCTGGGTCAGTGTGATGATGAGAGTTGAATCCAATTCCCTACCATCTGCAATGATTGGCACAAACTAAGCACTGTGCCACTGGCTGCCTCACTTGTGCTGAAGGCCAATGTTGGTCTCTGAGGAAGTTTGACTTTCTGAGAATAGTAGACCCCCAGCATGCAGTATGTTAGCTCTGCTCCTGTGATAAGGATCACTTGTGTGCTCTGACGCCAACAGGGAAACTTTTAAACAGTGATAAATTACCTCTGCTCAAAACACCGTGCAGTATAAAATTACACCAGATAATCTAAACAAACTATAAAACGATTCTTCTTCCCACTTCCTTCGCTGACAAGGTAATCCAATGTCTCATTCGTGACACACTGTAAAAAGCTTGCACTTATAACAATTTCCGTAGAGCATTCCAGCTGCTCTGTATTTCAGTTGCGTTTTCCTTCATTGCGTACTTCCTCCTCTGTGTGAAAAATATGAATATTTACCAGCGTTGCATAAATGCTAATTACATACTGAACCTTTTCCTTACGAGGGGTCGGTATTGTCCGTCTGTAAGGGGGTTCTTTTTACGTTAATTATCTTAACCAAAATTGGAACCACGACGAACAATTATTATTTTGTTATCCCATAAAATATTTTTCGAACTTTCTCTTCTGTATCGAGTTTGATACTTGCCTGAGATTTATGGAGTGAATTGTGCCAAAACGACGTTACTCTTGCCCTCCAACCTGTCGGTAAACTCTATAACTACACCTGCAGCATGCTGCTCTTGGGCCTGTCCAGCAAACCAACGTTATTGTTAAGACGTCAGATGGTGCCAGGAACTGAATGGAAAAATAACTCTCCTAAAATGGCCACCTCTGCTGGGAGGATAAATGTTCCCTCGCTGCTGAGAGGGGCTCAGTGCTCCAAACAGATGATATCACTTGACATGGAGTTGGTTTTACTGGACGTGATGCAGCAGCAATGCACACTCCTGGTAATTTCCCCTCACTGTTCTTTAACCGGACTGATGAGCAGGAACTTGCTGTTATATGGAACGCATATGTATTTTCCCAGTCTCCCTTCTTCCTGTAAGCAGATCATTCTGAACAATCTTTGTTTCTGGTTGTTAGAAATGGGATCTCTAGTTGGCAAGGGCTTGCACCTTTGTCCAAGTAGGGACCCTTCTTCCTAGTCAGGGTAAGGGAGTTACACTCCTAAAATAACCCCTGCTCACCCCCTTGGTAGCTTGGCACGAGCAGTCAGGCTTATTCTAGAGGCAGTGTGTAAAGCATTTGCACCAAACTAACAGTAATACAATGTAAGCACTACAAACGAACACCACACCAGTTTAGAAAAATATCCAATATTTTTATATACTTTAAACCAGACCAAATACGATAAAAATCCACTGTACAGTACTTCAGAAATAGTTACTTCTCAAAATGTCTTTAAAAACAGTTCCTTGATGTCGATAGCTCCGTCCAGGGTTATCACGGCGTCGTGAACAAACAAATCCAAACAGTTCTGGCTGACCGCAGCGTCGCGGGTCAACTACGGTGTCGGGAAGACCCGCATACAGTACCTTTCAGAAATGCAGGGCGTCAATGACCTCGCAGTGAGCTTCCGAAAACAGGGCGTCCGCAGGCGTCGGTTCCGGAGGTCGGTGCGGCGTCGTCGGGGCCCTCGAAGTCACACGCGTTTCAGATCGATCTCCTCTCTGTTGAAGTCAGGAGCGCTGGCGTCGGCCGGCGTCGAGTGCTGCGGTGCGAAGTGCAGCGGTGCGGTGTGCGGTGCCCTCAGGTCGCGGTGCGAGCAGCGGCTCGGTGGCGGCGTCGGATGGCGTCGGATGGCGTCGTCGGTGAGACCAGGGTCGCGGTGTGAGATGAAGGCGGTGCTCGTCACGGTGCTGGCAGGTCATGGTGCAGCAGCGGCGGCGTCGTGGCAGAAGCGCTGTCGTCGACTGACGAACTGGAGTCGATGGCACCGGCGTCGGTAGGCCAAGGCTGCGGTGCGGGATGAGGGCGGTGCGCCGTGTAACTGTACGAGCGGTGCCCTCGAACCACGGTGCAAGCAGTGGTGTCGAGTCCGGCGTGGAGCGGCGTCGTAGGGAATGCCACGGCGTCGTCGTGAAGCGAGGCGGTGCGGAGTGCGGTGCCCACAGGTCGCGGTGCGAGCAGCGGCTCGGTGGCGGCGTCAGCAGGCGTCGTCGGTGAGACCAGGTTCGCGGTGCGGCGTTGCGGCGGTGCCCTCTGCGGTGCCTTCAGGATACGGCATCGGCAGCGGCGTCGTAGACGGCGTCGGGCTTGAAGTCTTTGCTGTTCCTGAGACTTCTTGAACAGGGGGCAAGCTCTACCTCAAGCCCTTGGAGACACTCACAAAGTAGATTGCAGAAAGTTCAGTTCCAGTCCTTTCACTGCCCAAGACAGAAGCAGCCACTGCAGGCCAACACAGCAAAGCACACAGCAAAGTGGTAGTTCCTCCTCACAGCTTCTCCAGCTCTTCTTCTTCTTGGCAGTCTTCTTGGTCCAAAAGAGTTCTAATTTTCTGGGGTTTGGGTCCCCCTTTTTATCCTCAATTTCTCTTTGTCCTCTGAAGGCAGAGAGGCCTTTGCCTAGTCCAAACCAGTTCTGGTCAGTCCTGGAGCACTTTGTTGACAAGTCTCCTTCTCTCCTTTCACAGTGCAGGCCAGGGACATCAGACGCACCACAGGAGGTGGAGCCAGCATTGTGGAGGGAAGGCCCAGCCCTATTCAGATCCCAGGTGCATCTCCTCCCACCCATCTACATGTAGATCTTGCTATTCAGCCCTGTGCTGACTCATCCTGTCTCCTGGCATCCCCCAGCCCCTGTCACTCACACTCCAGACAAGGAATACACAACCTAGCAGAGGGAGGCTTGGATGGTTAGACAAGAAAATACCCACTTTCTAAAAGTGGTATTTTCAAACACAGAATGTTAAAACCAACTTCACTAAAAGATGCATTTTATCATTCTGAGTCCAGGCATACTAAACTCGAATTTCTACCATGTTCCCTGGGTCAGTTAGGATTATAAGCTGTAATAATCAGAACTGCCCATTCTGGCCTATGGGGAACAGGTAGCCTTGCAATAGTGAAAAACGAAATAGGCTGTAGTTCACTATCAGGACATGCCACACACACCAGGGCATGTCCTACCTTTCACATACAATGCACCCTGCCCACAGGGGTACCTTGGGCCTACCTTAGGGGTGACTAACATGTAGAAAAGGGAAGGTTTAGGGACTTGCAAGTGTATGCACTTGCCAAGTCGACATGGCAGCCCCAGGCTGCACACAGGCTCTGCAATGGCAGGCCAGAGTTACACTTTACGGGCTGTCTGCGTGGGTGGCACAATCCAGTGCTGCAGCCCACCAACAGCATTTAATTTATAGGCCCTGGCACTCGCAGTGCACTTTACTGGGGACTGATACATAAATCAAATAGGCCAATCATGGAAACACCAATCCATAACACAATTTACACAGAGAGCATATGCACTTTAGCACTGATTAGCAGTGGTAAAGTGCCCAGAGTCCTAAAACCAACACACACAGGGTCAAAAACAGGAGGCCAAAAAGCAAAAAGTCTGGGGGTAAACCCGCTGAAAAAGCCAAGTCTAACTCAACCCCTCCCAGCCTAAAGCCAGGGTAGACTAATCAATCCCTTGATGGACTTCCCTGCTTGGGGCGATAGAACATAGACCTGGCCCACAACAGCGGGGGCACGTTCTGGTTCTACGCCTTTCCAAACCCAGTTGGATCCCTCTATCCATACTCTCAGGGCCCACTAAGCTGACCCATGGGGTACCCTTCTCTTCACCTGTGAACCCCATCTGTGCAGCGCCTAACCTTACTTTGCTCACAGATGTGTCCCAACAGGCCGAAAGTGCCCACATGGCCAACACAGTGGTGTGGCCCAGTCCACCCCCGGGGTGTGACTCCTGTCCCCCTCCCAGGGGCAACGCTGTCCACCAGGACAGTAAGCCACAGTGGCTACCGACAGTTGTCAGTGGGGAGACCCAGGCCTTATGCCTCTCAGGGCTCTCTAACCTCTGTGGCATCAGAGAGTGGGGGCGGTAGCCCCAGGTGCCTGGCACCCTTTGTCCACTCTCCCTCTTGTCAGGCCAGGGATGACATCCTGGCACTGACCCACCAGCCTAGGGTCTGTACCCGGCGGCTGGACAGGAGACTGGGGTAGGCTCTCCCACCCCCGGTCTCCCTCCCAGGGGCTCCGTACCCTAGCACCTGGAGCGGTACCCCCTTCCAGAATTGTCAGGGCACCTGTGGCAAGTGCCTTGCACAATTCGCCCACCAGTTCAGGGGTGCTATCCTGCAACTGGTACACCAGCCTAGGGTCTGTACCCTGAGGCTGAACAAGGGACTGGGGTAGGCTCTCCCACACCCGGTCCTCCTCCCTGGGGCACTGTACCCTCCCACCTGGAGGGGCACCCCCAGAAGACAAACTGGGGGGACACCCTGAACCTGGTCCTCCAACCCAGGGCCTGTACCCTTAGGCTGGACCTGTGCCTGGCAACCCAGGACTTCCGGGGGAGTACGCCAACCCCCCCCAAGGGGAATACACTCCTCATGAGTTGTGTGAGAGTCTGCCTGGCGCAGGTCTCCAGCCTCCTGTCCACCTGACAGAGCATGAAGACCCCCTAGGCCAGAAGTGGCCTCACCAGGGTCAGTCCTGGGGTGCTCCGACCTCAGAGCGGGCAACCCCTGACCCACTGGTCCTTGCCAACTCACAAAATGGGGGGCAGTAACCCCTGGTACATAGTAACCATACTCCACTCTTCCTCTCATCAGTGCAGTTCTAAATAGCCACTGATCCTCCAACCTAGGGTCCACACCCTCAGGTTCACCAGAGGTCTCGGGCGAGGCTCTCCTCCCCTTACCTCTCCTTCTGGGGTTCTGCACTCTCCTCCCAGGAGAGGGACCCTCAGAACCAAAAACTGTCAGGACGCTGGAACCAGACCGCCTACACAATTCTTCCACCAGCTCACGGCCTTGACCCTGCAACTGATTCACCACCCCTTGAATCTAAACCCTCCAGGTTGAACCGGGGTCAGAGGCGAGGACTCCCTCCCTCTGCACCCCCTTCCAGAGCTCTGCACCCTCCCACCTGGAGTGGTACCCCTAGAAGACAAACCAGTCAGGACACTGCTTACAGTCGTCCTTCCCTCCAGGTCAGGCAGGACCTGAACCTGGCCTCCCAACCCAGGGACTAAACCCTGCAGCTGAGCACCTGCCCGGCGCACCAGGACTTCCTTGGGAGCACGCATGCCCCCCCTGAGGGCCACACATGACTCATGTGTTGCGTGACAGTCTGCCTGGCACAGATCTCCCGACCACTGTCCATCTGACTGTGCGCGAAGATCCCCCAGGACAGAAGTGGTGTCACCATGGTCACTGCTAGGAGGCTCAGCCCTTCTGGCTGGCCCCTGACCCACTGGTTCTCCCACTGGGGAACACATCCCCCTCTCACCCCTCACTCTGGACTTCTGCACCCTCCCAACTGGAGCGGCATCGCTAGACACCAGAGCCACTGGAGATCTGGTTACAGATGCTCCAGGTTCTCCTGACAGTAGGAGATCCCTCCCAACGGACGGCCTATCAGTACAGCCTAGGCTCCCCACCTGGTGTTCCCTCCTGGAACCACCCAGGCTCTGGGACCGGGTTTCGGGCACCTTGGGCCGCAGCCCCTTCCCACTCCTTCTCCGCGGAGACAGGACGTGAGTCCCTACACCCTTCCCATGACACCGGGACCTAGCTGGGCTACCATGAACCTTTCCCACCACCCCTGGTTGGGAAATACCTAAGCCACTTTCTTCCGGGTCACCCCCAGATGCTTCTCCAGACCCTCTGGAATAAACCACAAGGTCTGCCTCAAGTGCAAGCTCCCTGGGGTCAGAAAACTTACACTCCACTGGGTGTTGGCATAGCTCTGGAAAACAGGGACTTAAAATATGCTCTCCAACAATTGAATCACACAGCCCCACACAGGTGTTAACCAAACTACCCTTCACCCAACCATCCAGTGCCTCAGAAAAGTACCCCACATCATTCTCACAAGACTGGTGAGACAGTGTCTGACTGTTGCTGCCTCTCAACCCATACTCTTCTGGCTGGTCTCCATACTCACTTACCAGGGCTTCTATCATGGGGGAACCCCTCTCCCTGCACCTCTCCTCTAGAGTCAGTAGAGTGTCCCTCCCACTACCAGGAATATGATCCCCTGTGCCAGTTCCCCAATCCACCTCAGGGACACTACGCACCACTGGAGTAACCTCACAATCCTGTACCCCCTGGTGTATGTCAACCCCTCCTTGAAGTAGGGCCCCAAATCTGTGTGTGTGTGTGCCTCATCCTCAGTACTAGACACTACATTTTTGCTGCCACCATCTGGGCTGGACAAAGCCTTACCGGCTTCCCAATCCAGCTCCAGCTCTCTCATTTTAAGCTCATGATCCAAGATCATCTTCTTTTCCTCCATGGCAATTCTCTTGTCTTCCCTCTCACTTTCTATTCTGAGTTTCTCCAATTCAAACCTCCTTACTTCCCGCCTGTCCTCCAGCTCCTCTGGGGACAAGCTACTGCTGCCTGGTCTGGAGGGTTCCCCCCCTCCCAAAAGCACATCCACCCTAGGAACAGGCTCCTCCACCTCTCCATTGAGATCACCAGATTGCCCACTGCATGTCTGGCTGCTACCCAGGCCCTCAGCGCCTTTTGTAGCTCCTCCTTCCTGGTGAGGCCTCTGACCTGGACTTTCAGGTTCTTGCAAATCGATTTTAACTCCTTGACATTGTAGGCTTCCAATCGATCCTCCTCAAAGGCAATTTCTACTGATGCAACTGATGATACTATAGATTCAGGCATGTTGAAGTAGCAAGTTCAAACTGGCAAAATCAAAAATAGGCCAAAAAGAAAAAGAACCTGTATGTGGTACGTAATGGTCTGCGATATGATAGTAGTGCACACCAATCACTGTAAGTCAAGTGCAAACACAAGTTCTATCCTCACCGCTGACAACCAATGTTAGAAATGGGATCTCTAGTTGGCAAGGGCTTGCACCTTTGTCCAAGTAGGGACCCTTCTTCCTAGTCAGTGTAAGGGAGTTACACTCCTAAAATAACCCCTGCTCACCCCCTTGGTAGCTTGGCACGAGCAGTCAGGCTTATTCTAGAGGCAGTGTGTAAAGCATTTGCACCAAACCAACAGTAATACAATGTAAGCACTACAAACGGACACAACACCAGTTTAGAAAAATATCCAATATTTTTATATACTTTAAACCAGACCAAATATGATAAAAATCCACTGTACAGTACTTCAGAAACAGTTACTTCTCAAAATGTCTTTCAAAACAGTTCCTTTATGTCGATAGCTCCGTCCAGGGCTATCACGGCGTCGTGAACAAACAAATCCAAACAGTTCTGGCTGACCGCAGCGTCGCGGGTCAACTACGGTGTCGGGAAGACCCGCATACAGTACCTTTCAGAAATGCAGGGCGTCGATGACCTCGCGGTGAGCTTCCGAAAACACGGCGTCCGCAGGCGTCGGTTCCGGAGGTCGGTGCGGCGTCATCGGAGCCCTCGAAGTCACACGCGTTTCAGATCGATCTCCTCTCTGTTGAAGTCAGGAGCGCTGGCGTCGGCCGGCGTCGAGTGCTGCGGTGCGAAGTGCAGCGGTGCGGCGTGCGGTGCCCTCAGGTTGCGGTGCGAGCAGCGGCTCGGTGGTGGCGTCGGATGGCGTCGTCGGTGAGACCAGGGTCGCGGTGTGAGATGAAGGCGGTGCTCGTCACGGTGCTGGCAGGTCACGGTGCAGCAGCGGCGTCATCGTGGCTGAAGCGCTGTCGTCGACTGACGAACTGGAGTCGATGGCACCGGCGTCGGTAGGCCAAGGCTGCGGTGCGGGATGAGGGCGGTGCGTCGTGTAACTGTACGAGCGGTGCCCTTGAACCACGGTGCAAGCAGCGGCGTCGAGTCCGGCGTGGAGCGGCGTAGTCGGGAATGCCACGGCGTCGTCGTGAAGCGAGGCGGTGTGGAGTGCGGTGCCCACAGGTCGCGGTGCGAGCAGCGGCTCGGTGGCGGCGTCGTCGGTGAGACCAGGGTCGCGGTGCGGCGGTGCCCTCTGCGGTGCCTTCAGGACACGGCGTCGGCAGCGGCGTCGTAGATGGCGTCGGGCTTGAAGTCTTTGCTGTTCCTGAGACTTCTTGAACAGGGGGCAAGCTCTACCTCAAGCCCTTGGAAACACTCACAAAGTAGATTGCAGAAAGTTCAGTTCCAGTCCTTTCACTGCCCAAGACAGAAGCAGCCACTGCAGGCCAACACAGCAAAGCACGCAGCAAAGTGGTAGTTCCTCCTCACAGCTTCTCCAGCTCTTCTTCTTGGCAGTCTTCTTGGTCCAAAAGAGTTCTAATATTCTGGGGTTTGGGTCCCCCTTTTTATCTTCTATTTCTCTTTGTCCTCTGAAGGCAGAGAGGCCTTTGCCTAGTCCAAACCAGTTCTGGTCAGTCCTGGAGCACTTTGTTGACAAGTCTCATTCTCTCCTTTCACAGTGCAGGCCAGGGACATCAGACGCACCACAGGAGGTGGAGCCAGCATTGTGGAGGGAAGGCCCAGCCCTATTCAGGTCCCAGGTGCATCTCCTCCCACCCATCTACATGTAGATCTTGCTATTCAACCCTGTGCTGACTCACCCTGTCTCCTGGCATCCCCCAGCCCCTGTCACTCACACTCCAGACAAGGAATACACAACCTAGCAGAGGCAGGCTTGGATGGTTAGACAAGAAAATACCCACTTTCTAAAAGTGGTATTTTCAAACACAGAATGTTAAAACCAACTTCACTAAAAGATGCATTTTATCATTCTGAGTCCAGGCATACTAAACTCGAATTTCTACCATGTTCCCTGGGTCAGTTAGGATTATAAGCTGTAATAATCAGAACTGCCCATTCTGGCCTATGGGGAACAGGTAGCCTTGCAATAGTGAAAAACGAAATAGGCTGTAATTCACTATCAGGACATGCCACACACACCAGGGCATGTCCTACCTTTCACATACAATGCACCGGGCCCACAGGGGTACCTTGGGCCTACCTTAGGGGTGACTAACATGTAGAAAAGGGAAGGTTTAGGGACTTGCAAGTGTATGCACTTGCCAAGTCGACATGGCAGCCCCAGGCTGCACACAGGCTCTGCAATGGCAGGCCAGAGTTACACTTTACGGGCTGTCTGAGTGGGTGGCACAATCCAGTGCTGCAGCCCACCAACAGCATTTGATTTATAGGCCCTGGCACTCGCAGTGCACTTTACTAGGGACTGATACATAAATCAAATAGGCCAATCATGGAAACACCAATCCATAACACAATTTACACAGAGAGCATATGCAATTTAGCACTGATTAGCAGTGGTAAAGTGCCCAGAGTCCTAAAACCAACACTCAGGGTCAAAAACAGGAGGCCAAAAAGTCTGGGGGTAAACCCGCTGAAAAAGCCAAGTCTAACACAACCCCCTCCCAGCCTAAAGCCAGGGTAGACTAATCAATCCCTTGATGGACTTCCCTGCTTGGGGCGATAGAACATAGACCTGGCCCACAACAGCGGGGGCACGTTCTGGTTCTACGCCTTTCCAAACCCAGTTGGATCCCTCTATCCATACTCTCAGGGCCCACTAAGCTGACCCATGGGGTACCCTTCTCTTCACCTGTGAACCCCATCTGTGCAGCGCCTAACCTTACTTTGCTCACAGATGTGTCCCAACAGGCCGACAGTGCCCACATGGCCAACACAGTGGTGTGGCCCAGTCCACCCCCGGGGTGTGACTCCTGTCCCCCTCCCAGGGGCAACGCTGTGCACCAGGACAGTAAGCCACAGTGGCTACCGACAGTTGTCAGTGGGGAGACCCAGGCCTTATGCCTCTCAGGGCTCTCTAACCTCTGTGGCATCAGAGAGTGGGGGGCAGTAGCCCCAGGTGCCTGGCACCCTTTGTCCACTCTCCCTCTTGTCAGGCCAGGGATGACATCCTGGCACTGACCCACCAGCCTAGGGTCTGTACCCGGCGGCTGGACAGGAGACTGGGGTAGGCTCTCCCACCCCCGGTCTTCCTCCCAGGGGCTCCGTACCCTAGCACCTGGAGTGGTACCCCCTTCCAGAATTGTCAGGGCACCTGTGGCAAGTGCCTTGCACAATTCGCACACCAGTTCAGGGGTGCTATCCTGCAACTGGTACACCAGCCTAGGGTCTGTACCCTGAGGCTGAACAAGGGACTGGGGTAGGCTCTGCCACACCCGGTCCTCCTCCCTAGTGCACTGTACCCTCCCACCTGGAGGGGCACCCCCAGAAGACAAACTGGTAGTGGCACTGTTAGCAGTTACCCCTTCCCCCAGGTCAGGGGGGACACCCTGAACCTGGTCCTCCAACCCAGGGCCTGTACCCTTAGGCTGGACCTGTGCCTGGCAACCCAGGACTTCCGGGGGAGTACGCCAACCCCCCCCAAGGGGAATACACTCCTCATGAGTTGTGTGAGAGTCTGCCTGGCGCAGGTCTCCAGCCTCCTGTCCACCTGACAGAGCATGAAGACGCCCTAGGCCAGAAGTGGCCTCACCAGGGTCAGTCCTGGGGTGCTCCGACCTCAGAGCGGGCAACCCCTGACCCACTGGTCCTTGCCAACTCACAAAGTGGGGGGCAGTAACCCCTGGTACATAGTAACCATACTACACTCTTACTCTCATCAGTGCAGTTCTAAATAGCCACTGATCCTCCAACCTAGGGTCCGCACCCTCAGGTTCACCAGAGGTCTCGGGCGAGGCTCTCCTCCCCTTACCTCTCCTTCTGGGGTTCTGCACTCTCCTCCCAGGAGAGGGACCCTCAGAACCAAAAACTGTCAGGACGCTGGAACCAAACCTCCTACACAATTCTTCCACCAGCTCAGGGCCTTGACCCTGCAACTGATTCACCACCCTTGAATCTAAACCCTCAGGTTGAACCGGGGTCAGAGGCGAGGACTCCCTCCCTCTGCACCCCCTTCCAGAGCTCTGCACCCTCCCACCTGGAGTGGTACCCCTAGAAGACAAACCGGTCAGGACACTGCTTACAGTCGTCCTTCCCTCCAGGTCAGGCAGGACCTGAACCTGGCCTCCCAACCCAGGGACTAAACCCTGCAGCTGAGCACCTGCCCGGCGCACCAGGACTTCCTTGGGAGCACGCATGCCCCCCCTGAGGGCAACACATGACTCATGTGTTTCGTGACAGTCTGCCTGGCGCAGATCTCCCGACCACTGTCCATCTGACAGTGCGCGAAGATCCCCCAGGACAGAGGTGGTGTCACCATGGTCACTGCTAGGAGGCTCAGCCCTTCTGGCTGGCTCCTGACCCACTGGTTCTCCCACTGGGGAACACATCCCCCTCTCACCCCTCACTCTGGACTTCTGCACCCTCCCAACTGGAGCGGCACCGCCAGACACCAGAGCCACTGGAGCTCTGGTTACAGATGCTCCAGGTTCTCCTGACAGTAGGAGATCCCTCCCAACGGACGGCCTATCAGTACAGCCTAGGCTCCCCACCTGGTGTTCCCTCCTGGAACCACCCAGGCTCTGGGACCGGGTTTCGGGCACCTTGGGCCGCAGCCCCTTCCCACTCCTTCTCCGCGGAGACAGGACGTGAGTCCCTACACCCTTCCCATGACACCGGGACCTAGCTGGGCTACCATGAACCTTTCCCACCACCCCTGGTTGGGAAATACCTAAGCCACTTTCTTCCGGGTCACCCCCAGATGCTTCTCCAGACCCTCTGGAATACACCACAAGGTCTGCCTCCAGTGCAAGCTCCCTGGGGTCAGAAAACTTACACTCCACTGGGTGTTGGCATAGCTCTGGAAAACAGGGACTTAAAATATGCTCTCCAACAATTGAATCACACAGCCCCACACAGGTGTTAACCAAACTACCCTTCACCCAACCATCCAGTGCCTCAGAAAAGTACCCCACATCATTCTCACAAGACTGGTGAGACAGTGTCTGACTGTTGCTGCCTCTCAACCCATACTCTTCTGGCTGGTCTCCATACTCACTTACCAGGGCTTCTATCATGGGGGAACCCCTCTCCCTGCACCTCTCCTCTAGAGTCAGTAGAGTGTCCCTCCCACTACCAGGAATATGATCCCCTGTGCCAATTCCCCAATCCACCTCAGGGACACTACGCACCACTGGAGTAACCTCACAATCCTGTACCCCCTGGTGTATGTCAACCCCCTCCTTGAAGTAGGGCCCCAAATCTGTGTGTGTGTGTGCCTCATCCTCAGTACTAGACACTACATTTTTGCTGCCACCATCTGGGCTGGACAAAGCCCTACCGGCTTCCCAATCGAGCTCCAGCTCTCTCATTTTAAGCTCATGATCCAAGATCATCTTCTTTTCCTCCATGGCTATTCTCTTGTCTTCCCTCTCACTTTCTATTCTGAGTTTCTCCAATTCAAACCTCCTTACTTCCCGCCTGTCCTCCAGCTCCTCTGGGGACAAGCTACTGCTGCCTGGTCTGGAGGGTTCCCCCCCTCCCAAAAGCACATCCACCCTAGGAACAGGCTCCTCCACCTCTCCATTGAGATCACAAGATTGCCCACTGGCATGTCTGGCTGCTACCCAGGCCCTCAGCGCCTTTTGTAGCTCCTCCTTCCTGGTGAGGCCTCTGACCTGGACTTTCAGGTTCTTGCAAATCGATTTTAACTCCTTGACATTGTAGGCTTCCAATCGATCCTCCTCAAAGGCAATTTCTACTGATGCAACTGATGATACTATAGATTCAGGCATGTTGAAGTAGCAAGTTCAAACTGGCAAGATCAAAAATAGGCCAAAAAGAAAAAGAACCTGTATGTGGTACGTAATGGTCTGCGATATGGTAGTAGTGCACACCAATCACTGTAAGTCAAGTGCAAACACAAGTTCTATCCTCACCGCTGACAACCAATGTTAGAAATGGGATCTCTAGTTGGCAAGGGCTTGCACCTTTGTCCAAGTAGGGACCCTTCTTCCTAGTGAGGGTAAGGGAGTTACACTCCTAAAATAACCCCTGCTCACCCCCTTGGTAGCTTGGCACGAGCAGTCAGGCTTATTCTAGAGGCAGTGTGTAAAGCATTTGCACCAAACCAACAGTAATACAATGTAAGCACTACAAACGGACACCACACCAGTTTAGAAAAATATCCAATATTTTTATATACTTTAAACCAGACCAAATACGATAAAAATCCACTGTACAGTACTTCAGAAATAGTTACTTCTCAAAATGTTTTAAAAACAGTTCCTTGATGTCGATAGCTCCGTCCAGGGCTATCACGGCGTCGTGAACAAACAAATCCAAACAGTTCTGGCTGACCGCAGCGTCGCGGGTCAACTACGGTGTCGGGAAGACCCGCATACAGTACCTTTCAGAAATGCAGGGCGTCGATGACCTCGCGGTGAGCTTCCGCAAACACGGCGTCCGCAGGCGTCGGTTCCGGAGGTCGGTGCGGCGTCATCGGGGCCCTCAAAGTCACACGCATTTCAGATCGATCTCCTCTCTGTTGAAGTCAGGAGCGCTGGCGTCGGCCGGCGTCGAGTGCTGCGGTGCGAAGTGCAGCGGTGCGGCGTGCGGTGCCCTCAGGTCGCGGTGCGAGCAGCGGCTCGGTGGCGGCGTCGGATGGCGTCGTCGGTGAGACCAGGGTCGCGGTGTGAGATGAAGGCGGTGCTCGTCACGGTGCTGGCAGGTCACGGTGCAGCAGCGGAGTCGTTTTGGCTGAAGCGCTGTCGTCGACTGACGAACTGGAGTCGATGGCACCGGCGTCGGTAGGCCAAGGCTGCGGTGCGGGATGAGGGCGGTGCGTTGTGTAACTGTACGAGCGGTGCCCTTGAACCACGGTGCAAGCAGCGGCGTCGAGTCCGGCGTGCAGCAGCATCGTTGGGAATGCCACAGCGTCGTCGTGAAGCGAGGCGGTGCGGAGTGCGGTGCCCACAGGTCACGGTGCGAGCAGCGGCTCGGTGGCGGCATCAGCAGGCGTCGTCAGTGAGACCAGGGTCGCGGTGCACCGTTGCGGCGGTGCCCTCTGCGGTGCCTTCAGGACACGGCGTCGGCAGCGGTGTCGTAGACGGCGTCGGGCTTGAAGTCTTTGCTGTTCCTGAGACTTCTTGAACAGGGGGCAAGCTCTACCTCAAGCCCTTGGAGACACTCACAAAGTAGATTGCAGAAAGTTCAGTTCCAGTCCTTTCACTGCCCAAGACAGAAGCAGCCACTGCAGGCCAACACAGCAAAGCACACAGCAAAGTGGTAGTTCCTCCTCACAGCTTCTCCAGCTCTTCTTCTTGGCAGTCTTCTTGGTCCAAAAGAGTTCTAATTTTCTGGGGTTTGGGTCCCCCTTTTTATCCTCAATTTCTCTTTGTCCTCTGAAGGCAGAGAGGCCTTTGCCTAGTCCAAACCAGTTCTGGTCAGTCCTGGAGCACTTTGTTGACAAGTCTCCTTCTCTCCTTTCACAGTGCAGGCCAGGGACATCAGACGCACCACAGGAGGTGGAGCCAGCATTGTGGAGGGAAGGCCCAGCCCTATTCAGGTCCCAGGTGCATCTCCTCCCACCCATCTACATGTAGATCTTGCTATTCAGCCCTGTGCTGACTCACCCTGTCTCCTGGCATCCCCCAGCCCCTGTCACTCACACTCCAGACAAGGAATACACAACCTAGCAGAGGAAGGCTTGGATGGTTAGACAAGAAAATACCCACTTTCTAAAAGTGGTATTTTCAAACACAGAATGTTAAAACCAACTTCACTAAAAGATGCATTTTATCATTCTGAGTCCAGGCATACTAAACTCGAATTTCTACCATGTTCCCTGGGTCAGTTAGGATTATAAGCTGTAATAATCAGAACTGCCCATTCTGGCCTATGGGGAACAGGTAGCCTTGCAATAGTGAAAAACGAAATAGGCTGTAATTCACTATCAGGACATGCCACACACACCAGGGCATGTCCTACCTTTCACATACAATGCACCGGGCCCACAGGGGTACCTTGGGCCTACCTTAGGGGTGACTAACATGTAGAAAAGGGAAGGTTTAGGGACTTGCAAGTGTATGCACTTGCCAAGTCGACATGGCAGCCCCAGGCTGCACACAGGCTCTGCAATGGCAGGCCAGAGTTACACTTTACGGGCTGTCTGCGTGGGTGGCACAATCCAGTGCTGCAACCCACCAACAGCATTTGATTTATAGGCCCTGGCACTCGCAGTGCACTTTACTAGGGACTGATACATAAATCAAATAGGCCAATCATGGAAACACCAATCCATAACACAATTTACACAGAGAGCATATGCAATTTAGCACTGATTAGCAGTGGTAAAGTGCCCAGAGTCCTAAAACCAACACACACAGGGTCAAAAACAGGAGGCCAAAAAGCAAAAAGTCTGGGGGTAAACCCGCTGAAAAAGCCAAGTCTAACACTGGTGCACTGGTGTCTTTGTTTACCAATGGAGAACCACTGAAGCACATATATATTACTTTGCTGCCACAGGGCCAGGCGTCACAATACTGGGAGTAGATTTACACTACATGTTAGCAAGTTTTTTTATTTTGTATGTGTCTGTGTGTGTGTGTGTATATATATATATATCCGAAAATCCCGAATTTGCGATCAACAAAACAGGTCAGGCACAGACTCCTCTATGACATGCTTCTTTATTTTTTAGATTCAAAAGTCCATATAGCGCGTTTCGGCTGCCGTCCTGCGGCCTTGATCACATGTGCGTTACGTTGCTCTCACATCTATTTATCTACATTCTTTCCATTTTTTTACGCTGTGTACTTTTTTTCACATGTTTATCACGTGATTTTGACTATGTGACTCAATGGCTAAAGACATAGAAAAAGACTGCATAATCGTCACAGACAAAAACATAGAAAAGATATATTCAACATTTCATTCAGTTGCTAACAATTTAAACACAGCATGTAACTTTATCAATCTTTCAACGTTTTCCAAATTTATTACTGCATAGTGCACTAGGAAAACCACTAATGGAAACCTGGTAGTTTATATTGGCATACACAAAGACATGTATTTAAATATAGTACATAGTTGAATTCTAAAAACCTGTTGAAATGGAATTCATACTGAATTCTAAAAGAAAGCAACAGATGTTATAAACCTGCATTGTATGCGTAAATTGGGGTAAATCTCTGAATTATATTTTATGCTCAGCAGGCTCAAATGGCAGTCAGGATAATTTATGTGTCAGGACAGATAGAGTCATTGCGAGCCACGCCTGTAGGTCAAAAGTGCTGAATGTGCAAAGTTCTTACGTCTAAAGTGCTAGTGCTGTGTAAATAACCTACTACTCAACAATTACCTAAAAAGGTACTACTGTGCAACAATGTATGTATATAAAAAACGTTATTTTATCATAAAGTGCAGAGTGCAGTACCCGATGTGCAAATCTATACTGAAAACGGTTGTTCCACCTCTACGCTTTGATCAAATTTCCCATTGTTATGGGATAAGCCCCCAATCTCAAATATTCATATGTGGGGCAATGTCACTGCATTGGCATAATATCATTATTAACGACATCAACTCAAGTAGAGATACCAAAAAAAATATATTGTATCCAGCATTTAAAAGCGATCTAAGTGCCACTCACATCAACAGTTATTAAGCAGGCACATGCATATTTATAAAAATGTATAAGCATTTCTAAATAGTTGTATAGATCCTCACTCATGTTGAGCCCATTTGGTGTTTTAGTATTAAGTTCTAGTATGTAGCGTGTTTCCAACTGTCTTAAAAGCTTTTCACGATTACCACCTCTTCTTAAAATGGGGACGACATCTATAACATAATACTTCAGATGGCTGAGATTGTTGTTATGAACCTCTTTAAAATGGCGTGCCACTGGATATGTGTGGTCGGAATTGACAATCGCCCTGAGGTGTTGTAAAATGCGCATGTGTACCAGTAGCTTGGTGCTACGCACATATTTAAGACCACAGGTGCACTGCAACACATAGACTGCAAATTCCGTTCTACATGTATACTTCCGGTTGATTTCTATTGGTTTCGAACGGAATACTGCAGACACTTGAGTAGTATTAATGCCAAAGCAACACGCTCTACAGGTACTGCATTTGTAAAAACCTTTCCTGTCAGACAATCAATTGGTTTTGGGAATCATCTCCGGACTACTTTTTACCAGCACATCCCTCATAGAGTATGCTAGGCGGTAGGTGATAGTTGTCCGTTTGGGGACTATAGGACCTAATATTGGATCCGCCAAAATGATACGTCAGTGCCTGTTTAAAATGGATCTAATAGCTCTCTCTTCTTTATTGTATGTGATAATAAGATGTGTATCAACTGTGTCAGTCTCACTATTATCTGTGGTTACACTCCCTTCAACCGGCGCCAAGTCACTAATACCCGTCAGAATCTGTTCTCTAGGTATAGCATTGGCTTTGTTGATCGCTTTTTTGATGGTGTGTTCTGTGCAACCTCGTGCCCTGAATCTATTATGGGCTTCAGTTTGACATTGTTTCAGGTCACTTTCCAAACTGCAAATTCTGCGCAGCCGTAGCATCTCACCATAGGGGATACTCTCTTTTAAATGCCTCGGATGGAAACTTGACGCATGTAATGTTGAGTTTCCTGCTGTGGATTTGCGATGTAATTTAGAATGGAGTGAGTTGTTGTCAACATAAACTGCTACATCAAGAAATTCTTTGGCAGTAGTACTGATGTTTACAGTGAATTCTAAATTCATATCATTTTTGTTAAGTTCAGACACAAACTTCATTGCACTATCTTCAGTGCCTTTCCACACAACAAATACATCGTCAATATACCGGAGCCATGTTATAATGTTGTTACTCCACTCACTGTTGTATACTGACCTGAGAACTTGCTCCTCCCACCAACCCACATATAGACACGCGTAACTAGGGGAGAAGCAGGCTCCCATTGCCACGCCCCTTAGTTGCTGGAAGATCTCGTTATCAAACATGAAAAAAATGTTGTTTAAACACCAATCAATCATAAATAGAATTAACTCATTGTGTTTATAAAACTGAATTGGTCTGTCCTTCAAAAAATGTTCACAGGCTCTTAAACCATCCTTGTGTTGAATGCTTGTATATAGGGATGTGATGTCCACCGACATTAACTTGTAGTCACATGACCATGTTATCTCATTAAGTTTTTGTAGGAAATCACCAGTGTCCCTTAAGTATGAGGGTAGTTTAATAACAAATTCTTGTAAAAAATAGTCAACGTATTGAGAAATGTTCTCACATAGGCTCTTGCGAGCTGAAATGATATGGTGCCCCGGTATTAGTGTAATACCCTTATGTATCTTGGGTATAAGATATAGTACTGGCATGACTGGGGATTCGTTGTTGAGATATTGAAATTCACCCTTAGTCAGTAATCCATCTTGCTCGAACTTGATGAGTTTTTGTTTCAGCTCTTTCTTGACTCTCTTTATTTCTTGCATGCTAGATTTTTTGTAACAATTATGGTTGTTAAGGTGTCTGTGTGCCTCTTCGAGGTATTCTGCTCTCGGCCATAGAACAATATTACCACCTTTGTCCGATATATTGATTACTACCTGGTTGTTCTTTTGTAGTTTACGTATTAAGGCGAAATATTGATTCTTTTGATGCTTATGTTTGTTATGCTTCCGTACTGTTCTGTGGTGAAGATCTTTTAATTCCTCTACCACCACCTCATTGAATGTGTCAATCGAATCTCTCGGCATCATTGGGGTAAAGGTAGAATGGGGTTTGAAAGGGCTTTTGATAGACTCCGATATATTAATACCTTCATCTGTCATGATCTGTTGGGTTGACAGGGTCTGTGAGGTAGATTGTAACTCATGCATTGTGCAGATGGTTTGTATGTCAGAAACTGATAGATTAGATACTGCCAAATCTTGCCCTGAAGCAGAGTTGTTGGTGCTGTTGCTCACTTCTTTTTGTTTAAAAAATTTGATTAATTTTAATTTCTTTATAAACTTAAAGATGTCAACTTGAGTGCGGCTATAGTTAAAACTGCTCTCTGCGCAGTATGTCAATCCCAGTGACAAGAGTTGAGTCTCAGCATTGCTCAGGGTGATATCAGTAAGGTTCACAACAGTATTTTCATTGTCCTTTATTTCCGTCGCCAATTGTTCGCTTGCTGTTTTTTGTTGTTGTTGGAGCCGCCTGCATTTTTGCCTTTGCCTTCTTTTATTGTTGCGTCGGTGCCTTGCTTCTTGGGCGGTCGTGGACGAAGTGTCTGCCACCGATCTAGGCATAAAAAATCACGTTCTTCAGCTAGAGGGAAGCTGCCCATAGCTGTCTCATTTCATCCTGCTTGGCCTCTCCCATCTTTTGAATCAGTCTCACTCTCCATTGCTGAACTGAAATCTGATGTAGACGCGGTGTTGATACTTTGAGTGTTCAACTTGTCGTCTTGGCCGGCGGTATCATTTTTCGTGAACTTATGTCTCTTTACAGAATCGAATTTCCTTAAGAAGGTAAAGATCTGTCCGGTTTCGTAGTCAATCTTATCTCGCGCAAATTTATAGCCTTTTCTTGTTTTAATAATCTCTTCCTGCTTTTTTAATCTTATTGTTATCTCATTACGTCCTTTTATGATCAATTCATTCTGATCAAGTTTATCCAACTCAGAGTTAATGCGCTCAATCTCTTTCATTAATGTCATACGATCAATTGCAGCGTATTTGATGGGAATGCCAATCAATTTCATCGATGTTTCCAAATTACTCTCCGCCCACTCCCTGAGCATCAAGGGGTTGGGGTTTTCAAAACTAGGAGCCAGCATGATTCTGAGTCCACGGGGAACACGTCCTGCTTCTTGATATTTCTGCAGGGATTTACCTTCCCACCATTTAGTCAGTTCGTTTTTCATGTTTCTTTCTAACGATTTCAGTAGCGCTTTAGAGTCATTATTGGCCACTGTGTGACTTGGGCCCCCAAATCTAGCATTGCTTGGAACATCCGGTAGATTGTCAAAGAGCACATCGGCAGCCACCTCGCGCTCACGTAGCGCATCTATGGACATGATGTAAAATATGATTGTCTGCGCAATATGGTGTGTGCAACCTGTGCTCTTCACCAGTGCATTCGCACACTTCCCTGACCTGTCTCTCACACCGCGGTAGCAGACTTACCGCTGGGCTGCGACATGTCCCACGGGTCCTCTGACTCGTAATGCACCTCTGCCTCAGCTGCTGCTACGCTCGCTCGGTCTTGATAACTTGGCGATAACTCGTTGCTCTCCTTCACGGAATCTCAACAGAATCGTCTGTCTTGAGTTATATTTGCCCAAATGAAGTGAGGAAGGGGTCTGTGATGCGGAATCAGCCGTCTTCCGCTTCTAACATCCGAAAATCCAGAATTTGCGATCAACAAAACAGGTCGGGCACAGACTCGGTTATGACGTGCTTCTTTATTTTTTAGATTCAAAAGTTCATATGACGCGTTTCGGCCGCAGTCCTGCGGCCTTGATCACATGTGCCTTACGTTGCTCCCACGTCTATTTATCTACATTTTTTACATTTTTTTATGCTGTGTACTTTTTTTCACAAGTTTTTCACGTGATTTTGACCATTTGACACAATTGCTATAGACATAGAAAAAAGACTGCATAATCATCACAGACACAAACATAGAAAAGATATATTCAACATTTCATTCAGTTGCTAACAATTTAAACACAGCATGGAACTTTATCAATCTTTCAACGTTTTACATTGTATATATATATACATATATATATATATTCACTGAAAAAACAAAAGTTAAAGTGATGTTATAGTTCGGTGAAAATGTCAGTTAAAACATAACATTTTATTTAAAAAACACTGAAATACACCAGTTATAGTTTACAGCACTAATCAGAACTTGTGCCCCCACAATGGGGTGGGGGGTTGTCTGGCCACAAATTGGACAACATTTTGTGGCAGCCATTACAGAACTCGTAATATGACCCTCATTGAAATTCATTGTAGTGAAAGCTTTTTTTGACGGTCCCGAAAATGAGCACATCTAAAGGGTGATAACATATTTTAGTCACAATATCAATCATTTGTTGGTAGTAGCATACTTGTTTTGTATTCTATGGTGGTTATGCCCTATAAAAAATGCAGATCCTCAGCTGGGATTTGATGAGCCAGAGAAAACAGTTTTGTTTCATTATTTTTTTTCATCGAGGTTATGGAAGGTGCTCCAGAAGCTAAAAAGATACTAAGTTTTCTATAGGTTCACACTATCTTCATTAGTCATGTGAGCACAAAGTCTGATATCCTGAGTAAAATATGTAGTTTCAACACCAGCAGCAGCCTGTCAGCTGATTCCTCAGTGTTCTACTGCAGCTTCACCGCAGACTTCTAATTAACACCTAGAACACTAACATTCTGTATTGATGACAAAAGTGTGGCACACCTTAATGCCATCACTTTTGATTTATCTTTGACTCTCGTAAATATTTCTCACAAAAGATTTCTTCCATATCAATGCAACTGCAGAATAATCACGTTCTATTTTCCATGTCTATCATTGTATCATCATGGATGTGTGAATGCACATTTTTTATGTCTAATTGTATATGCAGTACAAGAGAAATTTTATTTTGGTTTGGCAAAGATCTTTGTAAGACTGAAAAGTGTCACCATTGCATTATTGTTCTTAGTGCAGATGTTTATGTGACTCTATCTATCTATCTATCTATCTATCTATCTATGGATATATATTACCCAGTGGCAGTTGCCACTGGATGGTTATAGTTAGGTCTGCGTTTCCATAGGAAATGGCTTTTTTGGTTGCCTAATATCTTTGGCACTGTGTGACGAATCTCCACAAAGTTTTCCAAAAAAGTGCTCTTTTTTCTTCATGGAAAGTTTAGGGGTGATTCGTCAAGCAAGGGCAGAGAAAAGGGGGTTCCCAAAATGCAAAATCCCCATACAATTTCCATTGTTTTTTTTTAAAAGGGCCACAGCCAAAATGTCTGAATGGAATTACACCACATTTGGCATGATGTTAAATCTTGGTTGAAAAAGTGTACTTTTTGTAAATTGGTGTAGATCTGTTCAGTAGTTTAGGAGATAATAAGGTACAAAAATATTTGTTTATCTGGATGGTTGGGTTTAAGGGACTCTTGCAAGAGTCCCGGAACCTCGACTTAAAAAAAATAGAGCATTCTGATTGGAGGCTTTTTTTTCCACATTGGCCATCAAGTTCCACAGTGTGATTGACTGGCCACAACATGAACAGAAACATTGTGGCAGTCATTACATGGCTCAGGGACTTAGTCTACTGTCCTGAAAAGGTTTTTTAAAAAACATAAAGGGGTAGGGTAGGGATACCCTTTTCCCTTACACCTTTTGAGGGGGGTCCCAAAGAGACCCGCCCTGGAGCCAAAACATTTTGGTTAAGCCACTGAGCTGTTTCTACTTGGATCTTGCACTTTACACAAGCATTTCTGCAAAAGGTGCTTTGTATTCCAGCTATCCAATTGGAACTGGAGCACATGACCAGCGATCTACACACATTGTTACACTACATTTTATACTTGAATTCAATAAAAACAAGTCTACTGTCAAGACAATGCTCATTTTGAAAACAATCAGTAAAAACTTTATCACAATTTCACCTTTGTTAACATGAACTGATCCACTATTTTGTACATGGGGACGATTTCTTGTTTGGCAGACAGGTTACTCCTGTGTTTGCCACAGAGTACCCTGTCTGCCAAAATGACTGTCTGCCCAACCTATTTAGAGTTGAGAGAACCATCAGCTCTCCAACAACTGAGCCATTATTGGCTCCATTGAGGCAAATCTTCTTTTGGTGGCCTGATGAAGATGGGTCGTCGGAGGAAGGGCATTACACTGCTTCCCCAATTTAGGGGGCACTGTGTGATGTCCTTTTCTTTCTGTCTGTCACTGACAGGTTCTGGAACAGAAAGAAATGTATATTAACCCCCCACAGCCAGGGCATGCCGTAAAATCCAATTGCAACTGTTCACTAAAGTTTGTACCTTGACAGGCCCCGCCAAGGTGGCAGTCACCGTCAAGGTACAGAGATCATCAGTGGACCAATGGTGACCTCTATATTTGGCAGACGGTAGTTCGTGAATGTGGAGGACACTGTGTCCTCCACCACCCTAATGGATGAATTATTATCCATCAAACTCTACATCTGCCCCTTAATCTTCAACCAGGCAGCTGCCTAAGGGCTGAGAGCGGTAAACAGCGAAATGACTTTAAAGCCTCATATGAGAACAGTTCATATTAAAGGAAAATAAATCTTGTGCCAAGAAGTGTGAACATTTTTGTAAAAAGAGAAATTATAAGGCTCAGTTTACATGGTACTCAAGGTGATTCTCTAATCAATGCAAACCTGCAGGTTTGAGACACAAGTGTTGTACTTGGAGTCATCAACATTTGTGGAACAGAAGTGATTTCAAGGCTGACCTCTGTGCACGGCTGTGTATGGAAGCATGAGCTTGAATTTAAAGGGCATGATACAGATAACAATGTAGCATTACTGCAAACTTAGGCCTCGGTTATGAGTACAGTGGAGCATTTGTGGTATTTATCACACCGATTGAAATCTAATCACCCTGGAGTTTTTGAATTCACAGTTTGTGAAAAATAGACCAATTACAAGATTTTTCCTAAATATGGTGCATAACATATGGATCTTGGGGCTTTTTGCATCACAATTTGCATGTCGCACTCATTATCAGGCATTTTACACCAGTTAAATTTCAACAGGGTTGACCTGCCAAATTTTAAAGGATAAAATACTTAGAATTTACCATAGTGTTCCATTCATTATTGTGACCCCTGCACAAAAAGGTGTTTGCACAGGGAACTCAATTAAAGGTAAGTGACCCCAGTGCTTCTTTTTGAATATCATCAGACAGATCACTGCATGGCAGTGTGCACACAAATACTAAAAATTCAGGGATTAGAATTTGACCTTCCTTGTCTCAGATCTGTAAATGTAGAAATAGTCAGATCTTTCTTGCAATCTGATAGTATCATTTGTGCTGAGTTGTTATTGTGCTGATATTGGGACGGTGTTTTTAGCTGGTAGTTTAAAAAAAACGTTATTTTTTTCATATCTTGTCTCATACAGGCAAAAACGTGATCAAGCTTTGTTAACATTAGAATTTGCTATAATAGCAATACTACATCTTGGATGGTCCCTGGCTAACTGTTCACTTTACCGTACCAGACATAATCACAAAGAGAAGTATAACATAGAGAAAGGCCCACTAGAATTAGCAGCAGGGGATGAACAAATTATGCAACAGGGTTGACTAATTTATATGTAAGAAAAAACAAAGTATACAGCATAATGCATCACATTTTGTGGCAGTATTACTTTATTATTTTGACATTTGTGCTCATTATCACTGCCTTGGAAAAGGTTAACCGTACTAGAAACAGTTTAGCCACTGCAGTTAGAAACTGAAAGGTGATATGTGAAGCTTTCCAAAGAGCCTGCCTCTGTGCGCAAAACGTGTGGCAGCGCTTTTCGTAATGCTTGATCGATTTCAGCTAAAAACTATTTTCTTAAAATCTGAAAATTATGCAGTAGAAGATAGATAATGTGGCAAGTGCAGCAAATTCATAATTTATGTGGAAACATCACAGCCACAGAATTGCATCATTCCAGTGGCCTGATTATATGTAAGGACAATCTGAGTGGTTTTTGGTTACAGAAAGCTTGAATTTTATACATTGCTAGTGCGGGGGCATGTACATCTAGATTTAAGAGCACTCCATTTTCAAAAGTATTTATTTTACTCCATTTAGTCAGTCACAGGGTCACTAAGCATCCACTGCATACCAGCTTTGTACGGTTACTATAATCAGAGGCTGTTGTTCTTCCAACCAATTGTTTCTTACATCACAAAGCATTAACAATCACTAATAATATTGTTCACTGTTAACTTCTGCTTTGTGGTCTTAACTTCATTTCTCAGTCATGGAGATAGTTTGGAGGACCGGGTGCAGTATAAAGACTTAGAATATGCCTTAAGTTTAGGACCAGTTGAAGGGCTAATTTGAGTGGTAACTGCCATTTATCCAAGTCCAGATTTATTCTATAAAAGGATCAAGGTAACACCCTAATTCTACATAGATATTGCTTTCTCTCAATATTAATTAACGCCAATATTCAGATCCGACGCCCATTGTACAATATAGCCTGTCTTGGACACATCTAAAGGGCGTTCTAGCGCTCTGGTAAAACGAGAAATAGCTTTCGTTTTGAAGTCGCCACTCGGAATATCCTCAAAGTGTGTTTCCCTATAGTTGTGTTGTGTGTTTTGTACACAGCTTCATCGGTTTATTTATGCATCTGTGTCTTTGGAGGGATCACTCTTCAGAAGATCTGAGCCCAAACATTCCAAAACATCCCCTTCTTCACAATATGGCTTTTTAGTGTCCAAGTCTGCTAGACGCACTTAATTGCCATCAAAGTCTATGGGAACAAGGCCTACACATCAGCACACCATTCTCAAATCTTTCACGGCAGTTTCAACTAGATCAATACAAAATGAAGGCTCTTCTTGAAGAATCCTTACATCAATGCCAAATCTTTCCCTGATTATCATGTGCAATTTACTAAAATTGCTGAGCTTGATGATTTTTTATGATGAAGCAATGACTTTTAACTTAAGTTGATGATAGTATAGTATATTGATTCAAATTAGGCACCTGATGTACGAAAAATAGCGAGTCTCAAACCAGTCACAAACTGGTTAGATACTCCAAATAAGGTGTGTGCAATTTACAAAGAATTGCTAATAGTGTATTTCCCAAAATGGCACGCCACACCAAATATTTTGTGATTCCTTATTTTTGCGATAAAAAATACGTAAGCACTAGATGCAAATACCATACACAGAATCACTATTTAAAAAAAAAAGTGGGACCAAATACATTGCAACCTTTCACAACGGCTGCACTCTATGCTGTTGTAATTAGAAATGTTTAAAGGCATGAGCAAAGTGAGAAACTGCAAGGGGGGCGTGGGAAAGTGATCTTTCTCTCTAGCTTACATCTGTGTATTTGGGTATCTTAATCCTTATCATATAATTCAATTGTTAGGCAAACTAGGACAGAATTGGAAAAATGGGTATTAAAATTCAAAGTTGACCAAAAGGGGACCCCACAATATTTCTTTCCCGGGACCCCTAAAGTCCTTAAGATGATACTGACTGTAGTGAAAAGGATGTGGATTCCTGGAACTCAGCAAAGGAGTAAGAGCAGAAAATGTTTTTTCAGACAGGGAGTGATTCTAACTAAAGAAACAGATGAGAAAGTTTGTGATAGGTACAGGTTTATCAAATAGGTCATTCTAACTTTAATTAATGTTCTGGACCCTGTAATAAGCACAACACAGTGGTACTATTTTTAAACACATTCAGGTTATGTGTAGCTTACACCTTTTAGCTTCTAGTAGCTACCAACACACTGTTGCAGTTGCATGAGGAATATCACAGAATGCCATATGTTTTTAAAAATGTTTTTGACGCAGTCTTGACTAGAATAAATTCACACATTGCATTTCCACATACCCCATCTGAGTTGGAAGTTACAAAAATCCAATTCTATGCAGTAGCAAATTTTCTCCAAGTGATTGGATGTGTAGACTATATATCTATGTTCTAATTTGTCCACCCTCTGTAACAGAGTATGTGTATCGAAATAGAAAGAGCCTATATTAATTAACTATCCAATGCTACATGTCTGATCACAGAGGTAGTTGCTCGATAACCTGGGAGCACTCATGACTCCAACATCTTTATACACCATGGACTATATGAGCGGCTAGCAAGAGGATAGCTTGGAGGCGTAATTGTTTTTAAAAATTAACCTTAGTGCTCACATTTGGGTATTTCATAAATTCTAAAGCACCGTTGTTAATTTTAAGGTGACAGTGCTAATGACTTAAGACCATGGATTATTGCTCCATATTTTTATCCCTGAACCCTTAGACAAGGTTTTGAGAACCAAACTTGTCCCCACTCTTAATTACGGTCACCTAGCATTTCCCGTCACACTCAACAAGTTCCTCATGAATCTCCAAATTTCTGCTTATAAGAAGGTTCTAACTTTCCCTCGACAGGCCAGGAGAGCCAGAGTAAGATTGGAGCTGGGACTCACCCGTCCGGATATCATATGCTCAGGGGACATAATAAAATACTTAATCAGTATTTACGTGCCTCAGCTGGCTCCCCATGGCAGGTACAGTTGGCAGCAGCCACAAGTCTACTTGAAATAGAAGTTCAAAATTTGCAAAATCAGGACATCCTGGCCACAGCCTGGAAAAAGACAGTGAATACACAGGTTAAGAAACTTTCATTTGAAAGGGACCTGGAAAGTTTACGCCGGATGCCTCCTATATCCTGAGAAAACCTCAGCCTTACTTTGAGCAAGCTTTGCCAGTCCAGGCTCGGAAAAGAATCACTTACATGAGACTTCTCGCATTACCTATCGTGGACTTCAATCCATCCTGGGCTCGGCAGGACACCTCAACCGCTTGTCGTCTATGTAGCTACCAACGTGAATCTTGGCTTCACCTGCTGTGCTGCTGCCCAAAGATGGAAAGTGAGCAGCATCGCTTGGTAACCCCAATTTGCAGGTCTTATGGCCTTGGACACTGCAGCGAAATCTCAGACCTGTGTTTCTCCACCATCACAGCACAAACTGCGGCCAGACTAGGGAAATTTACAGACGTAATTCGGGCTGCACTTACACATACCACTAAAGCCACTAGCAGCAATTAGCTGCCCTTCAAGTTTGAGCTACAATGATCAAATGGCTTGCTCAGCAAAATAACAGTCTTGCGCCCACAACAAAATCAGAGTCCTGCTTCGGATTTTAGCTAACACAAATCCCTGGCACACAAGGAAACTAAAACGACCAAGATTAGAAGATCAAACAAGCACGTCAGACAAGTCAACTTACGCACCCTGCACCGAAACGAGGAAGATATCCGTCAATGTTGTTTTAAATGTTTTTACTCATAAACAATGTTGGGACAGTTAACATAAAGGTTCTAATTTTGCACTGTAAACGAACATTAATCCACTGGGCTAAAGGGCCCACCTAAAGTATGAGTAAACTGGGTCCCTAGATGCAGCTGTCATCCTTACGCACTAGGACTTTAGTTCCAGCCTGGACTATTGCTTTTACGATTCTATAGATTTTAGCGAACCTAGTTACCCCAGTCGGAGTATGCACGTCAGTTATGAATTCAATAGCATTTATCTTTATCTTTATCTTCTATTCTACTCTACACATGGAAAATGAAGCATATTCTAATGATTTTAACTAATTGAACAATAAAGAATTATAAAAAACAAAAAAAAAGATACTGACTTTAGTGAGAAGGATGTGGATTCCTGGAGCTCAACAAAGGACTAAGAGCAGAAAATGGATTTTCAGACATGGAGTGATTCTAACTAAATAAACAGATGAGAAAGTTTGTGGTAGGTACAGGTTTATCAAATAGGTCATTCTAACTTTAATTAATGTTCTGGACCCTGTACTAAGCACAACACAGTGGTGCTATTTTTAAACACATTCAGGTTTTGTGTAGCTTACACATTTTAGCTTCTAGTAGCTACCAACACACTGTTGCAATTGCATGAGGAATATCGCAGAATACCTTATGTTTTAAAAATGTTCTTGACGCAGTCTTGACTAGAATAAATTCACACATTGCATTTACAAGTACCCCTGCTGAGTTGGAAGTTACAAAAATCCAATTCTGTAACAGAGTATGTGTATCGAAATAGAAAGAGCCAATATTTATTAACTATCCAATGCTACATGTCTGATCACAGAGGTAGTTGCTCGATAACCTGGGAGAACTCATGACTCCATCATCTTTATACACCATGGACTATATGAGCGGCTAGCAAGAGGATAGCTTGGAGGCGTTATTGTTTTAAAAATGTAACCTTAGTGCTCACATTTGGGTATTTCATAAATTCTAAAGCACCTTTGTTAATTTTAAGGTGACAGTGCTAATGTCTTAAGACCTTGGATTATTGCTCCATATTTGCATCCCTGAACCCTTAGACAAAGCAGGTAAAATGCTGCTCACAGGCAAACAAGGACCATTGGTTTACTTAAAGGCAAATTCTGATGTCTGCACAATCGCGGGGTTGCTGTAAAGTATGATCCAGCAATGGGGTTCAAAATAATAACTACCATTGCTATTCTGCATAACAAGCCATACATAAAACACTCTCAATGGACCCTGCAAGTGATGATTCTGATGAAGATCATAAAGAAATCCCCCTCGCTTGCCCCCTCCAGGACCTGATGCGGAAAGAGCTTCAGAGGGATGTATGAGTAGGTATGATGTCACAAACAACTTTTTAAAGCTACATATAACAGACATATTCCTAAATAAATGCTAAGCAAAGTGTACTGAACAGTGAATAAACTTTTTTTCAATTTATTCACTCATTCATTTAAAGATACATAACATATAGATTTTGAACATATTATTCCAGAATAGAGCTTTTATTTATGTTAAAACAAAACAACTGTATTTTCTATATTTGTTTTTAAACAGTGTCATTGTATGTTTTACTATTCACGCCTTTGAGGTCCAGTAGTTTGTCTTTGTGTTGAATGCCTTGTGGCCCTTCCTTGCCCTTCTCCACTCTGGCTTCTAGTGCTCCTTGATATAGCTGGCTCACTAATGGAAATACTCCTCACACTTAAGCCCTCCTCAGTTTCCTCAACTGCTGCCCTAATTCCTGCATTAGCAGTTTGCACTTCCTCTAAAGAGTGTGTTATTTGGCCTACGAACCTTGCTGCATCACCACTATGGTGTAGAAACTCAATTTGCATGTTAGTAGTTCTCCAACGCATATTTGAGGTGGCCTTAGCTAACATTTCCACGGAGTGCCTAAATACTTAGAGGTGATTGTGTCTTTTGACGCCTGTGTGATGCAGAGGTTTTTTTTCAAACTTTATTTATCAAGTTTTAGCAAAGGAAAATGTAGTGTAGTTCCTATTTCCCTAATAGGCTCTGCGCATTGGAATAATATACCCTATAGGTTTGACATAGGACTGAGGTCAGTATGCCCCTATCGAGTACATTAAACTTAATTACTTTGTGCCAGCTAACTCAGAGGCCACTAGAAACTCCTTGTAAACAAGAAGGGCGAAGTTTCTGGCAACCGCATAAACATGACAACTTTGTTTCCCTTTAGAATCGGAACACTCTCAGAATCGTGGAAACAACAGATAACAGTTTCACTCAGCTAATCGTGCATGCTTAGTTTCGTCACAGTTACACAGAAAGAATAGACGGGCGTTTCAATAAAAGGATTTATTGAACAGTCTTGTTTCTCGTGTAAGAGATATGAGCTGTTACAATCATAAGACAGTATGCGAGATATATTATGTACAGCGTAAACAGTAGAAAGAAATAATACTGCGCTAGCATTATCTTTTAGCTATGACACATATATTCATATACATAAATAACATAAGCAAAAAATGTGAGACTCATAAGACGCTTCTCTAACTAGTTCTACCCCAGTGTACCTAACCTAAGTGTAGTGTAAGGTAAGAAGTAGGTGATGTATTCTATAGTATGGTATGCTATAGTATGCCAAGTCTGGTATGCCAAGTCTGGTATGCCAAGAGTCCCTCTAGGTTCTAGTCAGCTCCATACCTTGAGAATGAGAGAGGTGGGAATCTCTTTCCGGGTCTCGAACTCTAACACCCCGCGAAGGGAGTCAGAACACTGGAAGCTGGATTCTCTGCGAGCAGGGATGACAGCGTCTCTTGACAGTGCGTCAGGCCGGGACACGGGCTCCTCTAAAGTCGAGGTCTCCTCCTACTTGCTTGGGCAAGGGAAGGTATATTTATACCTGGTAGGCGCCTTGGAATGTTAGCATTGATGTAAAGTCGGGCAGAGGAAGACGTCAGGAATGAACCCTTAAGGAATAGCGGTTCATGCATAATAAATGAGTTCTTGGAGAAATCAATAATCCTGTGCTAGGGGAACTCCCAAGAGCTTAAGGGTCTGGTTTCTAAGAACTCGTTGTGACGTTGGGGTGGACGGATGTAGGTGACCATGCCTGTATTTGGATAGCATGGCTAATGCCTAAATAAGGACTGGGATCTTATGCCTATATAAGGGCAATGCGAATTGTGCCTATAAAAGGACATGTATCAGGAAAACCTATATACGGACACCCAAAGCGGAATACAACATCCACTCCACTTTCGAATGAACGATAATACTAAATGCTTAAACATTAAATGCTAACATTAAACTGAGTACCACATGTTGCTAAAAACATTTCTAAAAGCATACTAAAAGAAATTTAAAAAAATTGTTGCTGAACATGTAATGCAATAGGTGCTGTACATTTTAAAGCATTTTGTCATTCTAAGCATATATTTAGAAATAAATGCAACAGGAATGATAAAACAGAAATATATACATATGACGAAATGGTTGACAAGTATTCAAAAAAATCAAAGCCATTTCATATCATGGTACTAAATGAAATTGTGGTAAAATAAGGTGACAATGTGTCCCTGGAAGTATTCAAAGAAGTCCGTTCTATATGAATAGTTCTACTGTAAGCAGATTGAATTGCCATGTATTTTCAAAAATAGAGAAAGAAAAAAAAATTAAATTATTAGGAAGAGTTCCAAGTTCTGTTCTGTTTTGAAAATATGGAGGCCAAATGCATTGCTTCCCCGGTACACTGTGAGCCGAATCAAAGTCAGTGTATGGGTCTGGTGTAAACACGAAATCATCTATTCCTGTAGACAAAAGATCATCTACCGATGTCGATGACAGTTGGAACACCTCGTTTAGAAGGTTAACTGCACAGAGATGTGAAGCATCGCCTTCAGCATAGGATTCTGCAGCAATGTTCGCGTCCGTTATTACCTGTGTGCCTGTTGATCCATCTCATACCTCAGCAGCAGCAGGAAGCGTCTGTGAGATCTCAACGAATGCCGCCATCAGGATTGGTAGCCTCTGGGGACAACACAGAGCATGGGCCGTTATCGGGTCCAGCAGAGTATCGATATACGTTGGCATGACTGATGGGAGTGTTAGACAGATGTCTAGCACGCATTCTTCACCGCAAAGCAGGCAGCATAGAACAGGTAAGATGCAATCTTGCCAGATTGGTCTAAATGACAGAAACCATGTTGTATTAAGTTCCCGTAGGCAAGGTATGCCCAAAAGTTGCACTATGCGCTCACGGCACTTCCATTCTAGGAGAGCTTTCTCGGAGTGACGCCGGTTGATAGGCTTGCCATAGCATAGTAGTAGGAATAAAAACAGGATTCCTGCAATGAGTGCTAGAATTAATGGCACACCACCAAACACCGAATGTGCGAAGTTTGGAATGATTCCGAGGACTGCCTGAAAAGGTGTTAACAGTCCTGAACAGATGGTCTTAAATACATGTACAATCCCGCTCGTATCAGACATGTTTAAGATACGTCCCATCATTTCTACGAAATGTATAGGGCAGTTTGTACGAATTAGAGCCTGTATCTCAGCCGAAGTCCTAGCAATTTGTAGATCATAGATTTCTTTGGCCGAGGTCAAAGGCACTGTTTGTTGTAAAAGTATGGCTTTCATTCTGCTTAAAGTATCAAAACGTATAAAAGAAACATTCAATGAAGGCCATAGAGGCGACTCCCTGACTGTGTCTATTTGAGGGAACAATACTTGCATACAACAAGTAACCCTGGAGCCAACCGTTACCAGATATGGGATTCCTGGCAACATGCCACAGCAACTCTGATCATTCAACATGAGGTAACTCCCATTAGAAAGTTGGCCAAACGTTGGATTAATCACAGCAGCCGGTGTACCCTGCAGGTGGCAGGACAAGTTTGCCACAGAACCATTACAAGCCCCGTGTAAAGAAATGTCCTGACATATGAGAGATCCGCTCATGCACTTTCACAGTGTGTACCGCTTAGAAACACTTCACGATCCCCACTCCAACATCTGTATTCGTAAGGTAAATCCCAGGATGTCTTAATGTATTCTTTACCCAACCTTTCATATTTGCCTGCTTGCATTTGTTTGAGGCAATACTGAAACTGAAAAGTAGTGACAGGCAGAGTTATTTTGCCATGGATAAGCCATTCTGTAGCTGGTTTTCTGCTACCGTAAATGGTAATTTTTCCAGTTTTTCAATGCTCAGCACTGTATACTTTGCTCCCCTTTGTGCCAGTTCGACCTGTTTATCCGTGAGATTGTATTCTGAAAACAGAGATGACGTGTTGATAAAACGCCAAGGCACATAGCCTGCACGCAAGGATTGCAGCGTGCAGCCTAATAACATAATAGAACGTAACTGAGATTGGCCTTGTTGTAACATGGCTAAATCTTGTTCCAGTATGTCAATAGCAGAGGATAAAATGTTGTCCAGTGAATAAATTCTGGATGACAAAGTTGTTAACCCATTGTCGACCACAGTGAGAGATTTCTCTAAGTTAATACGATCAAGCTCACGTATTCTTTCTGCGGCTTCTGCCTGTGAAACCTTCCATATTTCATTATAAGCAGCATAAATGCCGGCATATATGAAAGATTTTTGATGCGGTTTTCTTGGTCCTAGCAAGAACTCCCTAAGGTCTGCGTCTTCTTTAAGTAAAGATAAGTGTTGTTTCACATCCTCAAGTGTAGATTTCTGTAACCAATCGAGGCACAATTTTCCTACACTGTATGTTGTTACTACCCCCGGAGGTTGTCGTTGAACATAACGTGGGTCTGGCCTATGGATAGTAAAGCCCTGTATTCTATTCAGGAATCTTTCTTGACAGATGTTTGTGTCTGTGGGCCAGAGCAACCATTTTTCCCAATCAGGATCTGATCTGTTGTTTTGTAGTATTGTGTCTACTGTGACCGCTCCCTGTGTAGTGCTATTACTTGCAGGTGTTGGTACAGAAGGTGTGTTCATGTCTTTGATCTTGGCTAAACCAAGGCAAGACGTTTGTTGCACAGTGTCATTCAAAAACATTATTTGCTGTGGGATGTGATACAGGCTCTAAACAAAGCTTCTATCCCCTGCACTTGCCAATCTTTAGAACCCCAGACAGATTTTGTGTCGATTGTGTCTTTCCAAAAGTCAAATCTTTGTCTAGACAGTTGGGTAATAAAGGCTGCAGAATAAATCTGTTTTGTATTAGTTAACATAATTTTCTGTCCTGTTTTGTTTACATTCTTATAGTAAAATGTTTCTGGATCAGATGTATTGTACCCTGAAAAATATGGAAACTTCTTTGCAAACGTTTTTGAACTACCCCTTGGTGGTGTAGGACAATGTTCCCATTGGTTAAACATAAAAACATTTCTAGGTGTTGCAGTTTTATGCAAGAAATGGTGACCATAATGGTTGTAACAATAAAGCTGTTTGTAGTCTGATGAACCCTCTAAGTATTCATTGTTAGAGAATGCAGCAGACCTTTCTAGATCAGACATCATGTCATTAACAGTCTCAAAGTCCCAATCATCAGAATAGGTACTGGAGGTAATAAAGTCACTTAATGAAATTTTAAATAAATGTGGAATCTTCAAAAGTTCAGTCGGGCCGAATATGTCGAAATCGGTTTTGTCCCCTACTATACCATCCTGTATAGGAACGGCTGTGATGTTCACTGCTGACAAGTCTCTTGCTTCATGATGGGATGATTTGTGTGGTTTTAAAAGTAAGTTCACATTTTTACTTTCAGTGTCCATACGAATGTATCTGCCGTTTATAAGCACGCTAAGAGTCATTACTAAAGCTAGCCAAAGCAGCAAGAAAAATATTCCAGAAATAATCCATATTTCAATCCATGGTGAAACCAGATAAGTCTCTTTCAGAAAATGAAAAAGGTCTTGTACTTGTTGTTTGAAAGTTTGTAGGGCTGGCGTCGTTTCAGGCTCACTTGGATCCTCAGAAAACGTATCAAAGTTAATGAAATAGCCAGAAGCAGTTCGGTCAATTATTGGAATTGCATCAGGATTTGTTGAAATCGCTGGAACCAGTTGATCACGTGTTACGTTGGTGTAGACAGGTGTATCTGGACGAACTGTTACTTGAGTTTCAAGAGGGACGAGTTCCATAGCATTGTTGCTTAGTCCTTCATCTCTTACTGCTGAATTCTCGATGGTTATGAGTCTTTCAGTCTGAACCTCTTGGATAGTAGCGAGAGGAGTGCGTCTGCTACTAGGTCGGAGTCCATGAGGCCTACTATTTAGTATTGGCCACATAGTGTGGTTTGATGAGGTCGATTGACACAAATCTTTTCTCCTTTTTTCCAGCAAGGGGCGGCAGAAGTACTGTTCTTGTTCCGTGGACGGCTAGGACAATTACTGGTTGTCTGTAAGAAGGTCCAAATTCCTTCTTGTCCGCAATCTTGTCTCTGACTAGATCCCCAACTTTTGGGATCCAGACAGGCCTTGCTGGGACTGCCGGTATTTCCCCAGTGGTGGTTGGTTTCAGGAACACGTTGCTTTGTTTCAATCTTAGTTCATTTAGATCCTGTAAAACAGCCAAACGATCTTTGATATCAAAGGGTTTATTTTCCACCACTGTGCCTTTACATTCGAGATCAGGAACCCACATTCTTGTCCCAAATAGGACCTCATATGGAGTGACCCCCTAGAGAACTTCTTGTCAAATTATTTAATGAGCGTTGGACCCCATAAAGATGTTTGACCCACCCATCACCCGAACCTATTACTCTAGCTGTTATAGACTGCTTTATGTCCCGGTTTTTCCTTTCCACAACAGAATTTCCCTCAGGATGAAACGGAGAGGAGTACCGCAATGCTACGCCCAAACTGGCCATGGCTTCTTTGTAAGCCCGAGAGCTAAACGCAGGGCCCTGGTCAGAATGTAGTGTGCCAATTGCGTATGTGCCCATAAAGACTCGCAAATCTTTTATAACAGTTCGAGCGTCAGCCGAGCGCTGAGGCCACATCCATAGGAACCTTGACTAAGTGTTTGTGGGATTGCATTTGTCATAAAGGACGCCTGCGCGTAGATAGTCTAATGCTATCTAACAATGGTGTCTGTACTGGGCAGGCTACTTCGTAGTCTGGTGTCTGATGGCGTTCTGCACCACGCTGTCTATTGCAGTCTCTGCAGTCATCGATGAAGATGTGAATCTGTGTATTCATTCCAGGCCACCAGTACATCTCTTTTAATGTTAATATTGTTTTAGAGATCCCTTGATGTGACAGACCCTCCCCCAGATGTGCTTCATAAATCAAAGCTGCTCTACGTTCTATGTTTGGAATTACCCTATCCCCCACTCCAGGGATTCGATCAAAAGGAACGTTGTTCGCATCAATTACATAAGAGTACTTGAGTGGAAATTTCTTTGGTAACGCTGCACCACTGCCTTTGCTTGAAGCATTGACAGCCAACAATATCTCACTGTCTATTCTCGTTTTTTGAACGAGTGATCGCAGCTACGGAAGCCGTCTGAACAGCCCCCTTTGCGGCTTCATCAGCTAATGAATTCCCTGTAACGTGAACGCCATCACGTTGATGACTCAGCGTGTGTATCACGTGAGCTTTTGGTAGTTAGTTTCTCAACTGAACTACTTGTTCCCAAAGCGTTTTATGCTTTATTGTGCCACCTTTTGCATCTTTGAATCCGTTTTGAAGCCAATTCTGTATATATTCATTATATGACTGAACACAGTAAAGGGAATCGCACACTATAAGTGTGGGGAATTCGCGATCTGTATTTTCAAGTGCCAGTTTGAATGCTTGTAGTTCAGCTCGCTGAGCTGTACAATCTCCTAGAGATTGAGTTTTAGTGACCATTGGTCTGAAGTTACCATCGCCCATGCGACCTTTAACGATTGCGCACGCTGCACTGTAAGCTTGCTTACTCCCTGTAGCGGGTTGTGCTGATCCGTCAGTATAAATTATAAATTCGTACTGATCGAGAGGCAGAATTTCAGTGGGCAGAGGACATTCATGTTCATATTGCAGGAACGCTTGTGTTTTTAAATCAGGATCAAAAACATATTCAACATCTGTTGCAGCAAGAGAATTAACCCATTGTATCCATCTAGGATGTAAAGCTTTTGCATTTGGAATGCTCGCTTTTGTGACCGCCTCTAAGGCTGGTACTGGAGTTACGACAATAATGCGTCTCCCTTGAGCTAGAGCTCTTTCTTTTGATACAGCGGTTTGAACTGCTGTCAGTATTTTTTCTGTTGAAGTGAAGCGCATTTCTGCTTGTGTATACAAATGTGATTTGTATGCTATTGGTACTTTTTCACCCTCATTAAATGTTAAATAGGTGAATCCGCATTGACCCAAAATTATTCGGATCACTAAATTGCGTTTGTTTACGAGTGTTTGTAAGTGATTTGTTGCTAACATGTTAGCTTGGAGTGAACGCAGGATTTCTGTGTGTTCTTGTGTCCAATGTTTTGTTGAAAAATCAGGTTTGATTAATTCGTAGAGAGGTTTAACCCTTTCTGCGTAATTGAGAATGTAAGTTCTTCCAAAATTTAGGAAACCCAAGATGGATTGTAAATTTTTCAGCGTTTTTGGAGGTTGGAGTAGCGCGCACTTTTCTAAAAATTTAGCTGCCAGGCTCTTGCCTTCACTTGAAAGCTCATATCCTAGGAAAAGGACATTGAGATGGGCAATTCTGGATTTTTTAAAGTTGAATTTATAGCCCTCAGCGGCGAAGCCCAATATAATGGTACTCACCCTATTCAAGTGCCTATCTAGGTCATCGTCTGTCAGATAGATGTAATCAACATATGACAATGCCTCATTATCATAAATTTATAGTAACTCTGTTACTCTTGCTGAGAATAACCCCGGGCTGTTTTTGAACCCTTGTGGGAGTCGACAAAAGTGACGCTGGGTCCCCATTATTGAGAAAGCTGTTAAGTACCTGCTTTCAGGTGCTATGTTTTGACAAAAGAAACCATTTGAAATGTCCAATGTGGTTTTATATTTTTTACGCACAATGTTATTCATTAATGCTGTACTATGTGCATTTTGCACTGCAAATGTTTTGGAACAAGTGTTCAAGTGTCTGTAATCCAAAACTAGACGATATGTATTGTCTGGTTTGGATACAGGAAACAAAGGATTGTTCATTGAGGAGGTGCATGTTTCAATCACCCCTTGGTATTCAAGTTGATCTAAGATCTCCCTGACCTGTTTTTTAGCTTCTTGCTTTATTGGGTACTGCCTTTGTGCAGTAGGTTCATTTTTTAGCTGTATTTTGTGGTGAGGTGAGTCCTCATCCCATCCTACATGATTTTTGTATAATGCTGGGGCCTGGGCAACTGCCCATTTCCTGGCATAAGTATATTTTAGGTGAATTGGAATATGGTTGGAGAAGGCTGGCATAATGATGTCCTCACCATGTGGGCACTCCCTGACAAAATTTGGTAGCCAGTCCTTTTCTGCTAGAAGTATATCATAACCCCTTGAAAGTTTCTCCCAAAAGAGTACTTTCACTTTTCTTGGTATGTCTCCCTCCATTCGGAGTGTTATTTCATATCACTTTTGTGGAGTACTAACCCTGGTGTCTACAGTCTCTACTGTGATGTACTCATTCAAGTCCACTATCTCCAGAAGTTCCTTCAGGTTCTGGCGAGCTATTGTTACTTCTGCTGCATTGTCCAGCATTGTCTGAGCCCATTCTCCGTTCTTGAGCTGTGTTCTCAGTATCCTTGGCATGTCTGATCTTCAGACCTGCTACCTTCTTTTTTGTGAATTGAGGTTTTGATTTATTTTTCTGAACGTGTTTATCGTCTTTGGATTTCACGCGTTCTTCTTTGTGATCTGACCGTCCTCTTCTTTCTGATGTCTGTGACGATATCTGAAAGGTACGAGAGGAACGTGTATCAGTATCTTGATATCTGTCAGGTTTTCTTAAATTATCCCTGTTCCTGAGGTTATACCTCCTTTCAGAGGGCTCCTTTTGAGGAGACCTACCTCGGGATTGAGAACGTGTCTCGTTTGAATTTTGTTTATTAGTTTCCCACTTCTTTTTAGAAGATGTAGGAGTTTGTTAAATAGAGTCCTTCTCAGGACTTTCAGATAGTTTTGGCTTCAAAGGTTTTCCACCCAAACTATCTCTGCCTAATTCTGCATAAGATTTTTCTATTATTCTGGGTAGTTCATGTTGATGTTCTGTTACATCAAATTCCCTTAAGCGTTGGCGGATCGCCACTGATGCTGCCTCCCCTTTAATATTGGATAATATTATTGTTGAGACCTGGTCGAAGTTTTTCAGTAATTTCATACCTAAATTCAGAGCAGGTTCTGCCCCGTATTCGTTTTGAATTTGTTTCAGGACATCTCGTATTACTGCAATTGACGGAACACCATGTGTTTTAGTATAGATGGCAGCAAAGACTGTGCCCCAAGTGGTGCAGTCTTCCAGTTGTGGTGTGATCCCCATTGGTAAACAGATTGTTAGGATTCTGTGTTTCTCATAAGGGCCAGTATTTGGAAATACTGCTTCGATTTGAGTAATTTTTTGAGCTATCCAGAATGGAATTTGTTCACGTTTTGTGGGCATTTTACCCATGACTGCGTGTAAAGTCTGTGGAGTAATTTTTAGTGTATACCCCTGTTGGGGTGTTTGATTTGTAATGGTTATAGGTGGTTGGACTGTGAAAGTCCGCATGACATATTGGACTAATTGTCTATAAATTTTTATTAACTCTTGTAGTTGAGTAAGTAATTCCTCGTCTGACATCTCTTCAATGTCAGGATGTGGTGTGTAGCCGGCTAGAATCGGCCATGTTGCTCCTGGTCTACCTAGTGGACCGAGCCTGGTAATGTGTCTGTGATGTTTTAGGGCGCCTTTAAACCAGAGCTGATGCTCCTGGTATGTTAGTGGAATTTCAATATCCTCGAAAGGAATATATTCCTCTGGTGGATCATCTTCTTTGTAGAAGTGAAACACGTGTGTTACTGGATTTGATTCTGGGAATACAATCCATGAATAGAATACCTCTGTCTGAAAGGATTTGTGTGCCTCTATCACGAAAATTGCTCTACCACCTCTTGGTGTTAGGCCGTGTTTTATAAGTTTTAGAGTGATGGCTCTCCTTAAGTTTGGAGGGATGTGTATAACACCCTCATCGGTTTCATTTAAACCTGTAAAATTAAAAGCTGTTACGACTGGGTCAGCCGCAGCTACACCGTTCTCGGTGATAGTATCCCCATTCAGGGACAATTTTTGAAAAAATGCAGAACAAGTTTCAAGGAAACAAAGATAAGGTGCACAATATTTTGGAACACTGTATCCTTCAACGTTGAACAAACCATACAGCTAATATATAGGATTTTTGTCCTATTCAGCTTTGGCGGCTACTTAACCCTACCCACTCCAGATGTCTTATGGAGTATGTGAGTAGGGGTCACTGAGAAAAGCATGACTGAGTTGCTCAGTATCTAGCGTTAAATTAGTGCCTTACCAACCGTTGGGCGCCATGTAGGGTAGTTCCTATTTCCCTGATAGGCTCTGTGCATTAGAATAATATACCCTATAGGTTTGACATAGGACTGAGGTCAGTATGCCCCTATCGAGTATATTAAACTTAATTACTTTGTGCCAGCTGACTCAGAGGCCACTAGAAACTCCTTGTAAACAAGAAGGGAGTAGTTTCTGGCAACCGCATAAACATGACAACTTTGTTTCCCTTTAGAATCGGAATACTCTCAGAATCGTGGAAACAACAGATAACAGTTTCACTCAGCTAATCGTGCATGCTTAGTTTCTTCAGAGTTACACAGAAAGAATAGATGGGCGTTTCAATAAAAGGATTTATTGAACAGTCTTGTTTCTCGTGTAAGAGATATGAGCTGTTACAATCATAAGACAGTATGCCAGATATATTATGTACAGCGTAAGCAGTAGAAAGAAATAATACTGCGCTAGCATTATCTTTTAGCTATGACACATATATTCATATACATAAATAACATAAGCTAAAAATGCGAGTACTCATAAGATGCTTCTCTAACTAGTTCTACCCCAGTGTACCTAACCTAAGTGTAGTGTAAGGTAAGAAGTAGGTGATGTATTCTATAGTATGGTATGCTATAGTATGCCAAGTCTGGTATGCCAAGTCTGGTATGCCAAGAGTCCCTCTAGGTTCTAGTCAGCTCCATACCTTGAGAATGAGAGAGGTGGGAATCTCTTTCCGGGTCTCGAACTCTAACACCCCGCGAAGGGAGTCAGAACACTGGAAGCTGGATTCTCTGCAAGCAGGAATGACAGCGTCTCTTGTCAGTGCGTCAGGCCCGGACACGGGCTCCTCTAAAGTCGAGGTCTCCTCCTACTTGCTTGGGCAAGGGAAGGTATATTTATACCTGGTAGGTGCCTTGGAATGTTAGCATTGACGTAAAGTCGGGCAGAGGAAGACGTCAGGAATGAACCCTTAAGGAATAGCGGTTCATGCATAATAAATGAGTTCTTGGAGAAATCAATAATCCTGCGCTAGGGGAACTCCCAAGAGCTTAAGGGTCTGGTTTCTAAGAACTCGTTGTGACGTTGGGGTGGACGGATGTAGGTGACCATGCCTGTATTTGGATAGCATGGCTAATGCCTAAATAAGGACTGGGATCTTATGCCTATATAAGGGCAATGCAAATTGTGCCTATATAAGGATATGTATCAGGAAAACCTATATATGGACACCCAAAGCGGAATACAACAAAAAGAGGAAAAAAACATTTACAGAAACATAAACAATATTGTCCTCACCATGAGCGAGCAGTACAAGTATAGAAAAAGGCTATAAAAACAGTAGTACAACAATGAGTATGGGAGGCGTCCCTGGGTAAGTAGCTTTCCAGAAGAGAGGATACAGAGAACCCCACAAATACTTTCTTCACAACTGACTATGTGCAGCGCACATGGGGTTGAGTGGATAAAGACCCTCTTCATCTGGGGCCCGTAAGTGTGCTTGAAGAGAATGGGAGGTGAGTGTGAAATGCAGGATTTCAGAAATTTGGAGAAACTCATGCTTCAAAAATTCAGCAACTATCGGACACTCCTGCCAAATGTGAAAATATGTGCCTCAAGTCTTGCACCCCGTCAACAGCTATCACTCATTCCTAGGATATGGAGCAATTTGTAAGCACTCTCTCTGTATTGGATACACATGGAGGACTTAGCTGCCCTCTGCCAAATTGCGCTCCAGTTGCCTTCATCAATCTCAATATTCAGATCCGACCCCCATTGTACAAAATAGCCTGTCTTGGTCACATCTAAAGGGCATTCTAGCGCTCTGTAAAAATGCGAAATCACTCAGAATATCCTCCAACAGGTGTGTTTCCTGTGTACCTCCCTCGAGGGTGACAGTCTGGCAAGCCTAATGGATCAACTGTGTAACTCTTTACTAATTGGTATGGTGTAGTGAAAAGTCGGTCACACACTGATCTCTAGTCTTAGGCATTCCATTAACATATAAACCTGAAGAGTAAGGTTGACTGCTCTAACCCACTTACAAAACGTCCCATTCAATATGCCAGGGGGAAAGTCTGGAAGAGTTTTGAGAACTTCTGTGGCCTGGTCCTTTATAGCCACAGTGAACTCTTCAAAACCTGATCGAATTGCTTTATTACCTTTATAAAGGGCTCTATCTAACTTTGTTACACATCTACTCAATCCAGAGGTAGACCTGTATTGCTTTCTTTGAAATTTCAACATTGATTGTTCCAGTGCATGGAACTCAGCAGGCGTACTGGACTACTCCCATTCTGGGTCTTACGGTTCATTCTCTTTCTAAAGCAGGAGTGGATCGCGTTGGTTGTTACTGAGTTACTGAACAGGAAGTGATAGTTGTATTTGGGTCTCCTAATGTAGGGTTGGTGGTTTACCTGCTTGGTGCACTTACAGTCTCTGTAGACATTGTAGTCACAGTTACAGCAGTTTCAGCTTCTGTGTGACAATGTTTCACCAACATCCTCTGTTTCTGTGGACGTTTTGTGAGTAGGTAGAGCTGTTGTAGGTTAAAAGACAGTGAAAATATTAATTTGATATAAATGATCAGCATGTTTGAAAAAGTCCTATACTAATTCAATATTAACATTATTGTTTAATTTCACATTTGTTATATTTAAAATATATATGTTTCATTATTAGGATCATTTATATAGCCATGAATGTGGGTAAAAGTGTTATAAGTAACTATTTGTTTAATGCATTTGACCTTCATTCATGCATTGTTTTGAACACTACGAGGACCTGAAATGTAATATATTCTCAATTTTGATAGTATAGTATCTTTTTGAAGAAATACTTCTTTGAGTATTTTGAAATATAAACATTGTATCAAAACTTCTGGTGTCCCTTTCTTTACAAGTTTTACCATCAGTGGTTATGTTAGGGAACAACGCACTGAAATTTTGACAGTGAGGCTTTGTGTCCTCTCCCCTGGAGGTGGTTTAGCAGAGCTATAGTATCTTTTTCACAGGCCTCAAGTGATGGAGATGCCACAAGGAGGTCATCAGCATACTACAAGATGATGCTACCACCTTCCAGATGTAGGCTGTCCCGGTCTCTTTTTACTGTCTGCGCATAGACCGTGGGACTCTCAGTAAAGCCTTGGGCGACTCATGTGAAAGTGTACTGGGTATCTTTTATTGTGAAGGCAAGGAGGTACTCACTCTCTGGAAGGACTTTAATACTGAAAAACACAGAGGAAAGATCTATGGCCAAAAAGTACTCAACTCTACATGTATAAATGATAATATAGTATTGTTGTCAGGCACAATAGGTGCTAAGGGAACCACAATGTTCTTTATCTGGTATAAATCTTGTATGAGCCTATATTGTCATGTATTGCCCTTGGACAGTGGAATAATAGGACTATTACAGGGGCTAATGGTCTCTTTAATGATACCCTGTTGTAAGAGAGACTCAATCACAGGTTTTATTCCCCCCTCTGACTGAGGTGACAGTCTATACTGACACACATAAGGTAATTCTGCATTTTCCTTAAGTGTCACTTTATGGGGTGGGCATGTTTTCAACAATCCAACCTCATTTTTGTTTTTTGCCCAAACCTCTAAGTTCACTTGCTCAATAACTTTGTTTTTAGCTAGCTGCAAAGCCATATTCCCTTCAAGCTTGTCATAAACTGCAGTCCTGTCATTTCTGATCATACTCAATGTCCATCACCATCCTTCTCCATCTCCCAACACTCACACTGTTCCCAAAGGAAATGTAAAATCTTTAGTTCTTGGTATGCCCTGAAGGCGTTTGACCATGGGGCCCAAATCTTTACAGTAGAAACCTGGTGCTACAGCTATAGACATGTGGTTCTGAAGCTGGCACTTGAAATAACCTCTCTTCCTGTGGTCCTAGCTCAATGCTCACTGCACATCCATCTTTGCCTATATACAATGTGTCCTCGAGCAACCCCATTGTCCAATACAAATGTTTGTCCATCATGGCCATACCATTCAGGCACTGGCCATTAGAAAAACGCTGCAGTACAGTGTACAGGCCCAGGTACCAATGTCAACTACCCTAAATGAGTGACCAAATCACTCTCAGTTTCAGGACTATATTTAAAGAGTTCTAGAAACATGTCCCTATTGAAATCTCCCTGTAATGGAGTCCATTGGTAATGTGTTGGAGAGAGACAAGACAGGGGGTGCACATAAAACAGTATCCTCACTTAATGCGCAAGCAGTACGTGCTCTGTTAGCCAATTCCAGCCTGTCCTCATGTACTTGTAAGTAAATCCCATTTTGTGAAAAATATAATGGTGCATGCAACTTACAGAGGAGGTCTTTCCCCAGCAAATTGATGGGTACATCTGGTAACAGGAGAAACTGATGGGTCAATTCTAAAATCCTCAACAGATACTGATACGGGTTCTGTTAACTCTTCATGCATCAGCATTCCATTTACAGCTACAGTAGTTACTTTCTCGCCACTACTGGGACCTAACTTGTTTCTTACTGCTGACAGTATTACGCCGCTGTCTATTAGGAAATCAATCTCTTTACCTCCTACCTTATTTGGAAACATGGGATTCTCCATGGGTGTGTCTGATACCTTCACCATAAAACACTCGGATCGATTTCTGCAGTTTGGGTCACTGTCCCTGGAACATGTTGTTCCTGGAAAGGATTCCTCATGCAGTGCTGTGTCTGCTTGATATCTCTGGGCATGGGTGGTGCTGATGGCTGGACCTCATCCCTGCCAAACCTCTCATTCCTGTTGTTTCTGTCATTTCTGTCATACCTGTCATTTCTCTCATTCCTGTCATTTCCCCATCTGTCTCTCCTACCTCAATAACTTCTACAATTTCGACCCTAGTGTTCCTATGTCTGGCAAACATAACACTGATCCCTACTCTTGTCTCTTCTATGGTATCTTTCATCCTGTCTATGCTGCGCCCCCTGATAGCACACTCCCTCTGGACTTTCCTCTCTTTGTTCTTGCTGTAACATCATCCGTTTTAGCTGTGTCCTTCTTTACCTGGAAAATACCATCCCTTTCCATAGTTATCAGAAGGGTGCACAACTCTTGATATCCTTTAGTAGACCAATCATGGTGGTACAGTTTACAACTATGGGACACAGAATCTAACAATCCATTGATAAGTGTCTATGTAGCTAATACATTATATGCCTCTGTTGTGCGCGGTACCCTTGCACTATTATCCCTTGCTTCATTGTACCTTAAGATGTAATCAGCCACTGACTCACCTGACTTCTGCAACATGGCCATGACTTGAGAAAAATCACCATGTTTCACTGCTAAGCCATTAATGGTGTCCCTGATAGACTCTAACCAATGTATCAATATATTTTCTGTGACATCCATATTATTAGTCAGTATTTTCCAATCTCTTTCCTGTGGAATTTAGAACGCACGTTTTACCAAAGACCATCTGCTACCATATCCTATTTTTAGTAACATTTCAACATCTCTAGAAAGGGGGGGATAGGCATATTTTATAAAGCCATTCATAATATTTCAAACTGGCTGTGAATTTGTCAGGTGCATCCTTTGTCATCTGAGCTGCCTCCAAGGGGGTCCATGGTTTTAACATGGAAGTCCACCCCAAAACTATATTTGGTGAAGTTATGTTAGTGTTCAATAGTATTTCATCAGTACATGTGTTCTCACCCTTTCCTTTTAGCGCCCATGTGCGTGAATATGTATGTATCAGCCGTTCCCTGTTATCTATCTTACCCTGGAATTTATTAATGGAGCGTTGTATTTCCTCCCTTTCAGTGTTCACCTCCTCATGGAACTCATCTGCCTCCCTCCTCAGGTGGACTAACTGCTCGCATTCCTCCTCGCTGTCTTTCTCTTCTGCACCCAGCCCTAAATCCTCCCTCAGGCCAAAAGTTGAAGTTAGAGCTGGGGTTTCAAGAGCACGCAGCATGTCCCCTCCAAATGATAGGTGTCCATTCAGGACCGGGGTTTTGAAACTACTTTCTCTAGGGCTATTTGGCATGTCAAATACCCTAGTTAAATGCCCTTCCAAGAATATATGAAAATAAGGGCCACATGATAAGCCTTGTTTTGGAGCCAGGGACTGCTATTAGTGTTATTTCTCTCACAGTGTATGTAGGGGCCTGAAAGGGATGGGTAAATTGAAGTTGTTTGAGGAGGGGATGAAAAATGAGGTGCAGGTGGAACAGTCCTTACGGAATGGATGCATTGTCCCTGTGTTGGGTGACCCCTCCCACCACCGTCTCTTTCTTCAAATCAGGAATTGAATTCACTACTCACCTTTAATCTCTATCTTTTCCTTTCTCCCTCAGCTAACAACAAAATGTCCTCCCCAGTCAATATACTCCCAGCTATTTGTTCACCATTTGCTACTTCTCCTTGCTTGACATAAAGGCCTTGAAGCTTGGCTATACTGAACAGTTTATTCAATTTATTTATGTCAACATACACTTGGCTGTGCGTCCAAATATACAGCAGAGCAGCAGCTCTTCTAGAAGAGTGGCATTTGGTATGGCTCTAACCCTGTCTACTTCAGCTGATGTAAAGCCACAGTGTTTACAGAGTGACAGAAATTCTGCTCTGTTTGCACACAATTACTGAATTCTAATAAACATTGGCTATAAGTTTAGGCAATCCTACCATAGTTTTAGCTCCTTTTTATTAGGTTTTGAGCACTCACTGTTCACCACTACTGCTGCAAAACAGTCCCCTGACTCTGTCTTAGGAGAATGTGGTTGTTTCGCATTTTTCTGGCCTTTCTCCTTTGAAAGGAGAGCTCTCTTTTAGCAGTTGAATTTCACTGCTGCAAACAATCATTTAAATAGTGTGAACCCCATCATGGGTCACCTTGTAGTTCTATAGTCTCTGTCACGTATTTAATTTCATCTAGCTCAAGAGAACCAAATCTAGGCCACCTTCCTTTATTCCCTTTCCAAGTCCAGACTAGCTGGCAAAAAGGTGTTGCATATTCTATACAATTTGTCTCTTCTACAACCTGAGTTGCAGGGTTATCTGGCGGTAATTTAAAACCTATCTCTCCTGCCAGCTGTTTAAACAACGTTTTAGTCTTTTTCAACATATGAGGTCTCTCCACCTCCCCGTTTCCTTTAGAATTTCCCTTGCCCATTGCTCCCTTCGCTCACAATTTACACCATGAAAGATAAACACAACAATTGTATCCTGCAAGAAAAGTTGTTAGGCAGTGGATAGTGAGAAAGAGAGAAAGAGAAATCAACAGTTGTTGACAACTCAGAGACATTACATAAAGCAGTTTGCTTCTCTAGTGCAGTAATACACTACTTCACATATAATTCAAAGAAACATTGCAAGGAAACATAGTTGCACATTGCCATCAGTCAACATAAAATTCAAATACAGTTATTGTGAGAGGCTGGCTCAGTATATGGTGTACACTTATGTAAGTGGACACCTTGCACTGATCCAGACAACCCTTATGGTGATTTTAGTGGTCTTAGACAACCTTAGAAAGCTCTCTAAATGGTAGCTGTGGACAGCAGCCTTCAGGCTTAGTCCAGAAGGAGTGTAAAGCAGCTTGTTTTACCAGAACATAATTTTATTGGTATAGCTTAAGAGAAAAAGAAGCACACAGTGTATTTATAAAAATATGTATTTATTATAAGACACTCACTAACACATACAGATATTTCCTAGCCGGAGATCTACAAAATGCACACAATACATTTCAATAGAAACAGGTAAGTAGCACAGAATACACAGTAGTCACCAGGGGAGGACCAAACCATAAACTAAAATAGTGGTATGCGAACCATGACTCAAGTCAAGACTATACCCAGAGGACGTAGAAGTGTCGGGGACCCAAGGACCCACCCAAGGTGAGTATTTAGGAGCCCCATGGAGGTCGTGTGCAGTGTGGGAACACGACCGCGTTCTACGTACAAATCAACCTGTAAGTCGGGGTTGCAGTTTTAAAGAAGAAGGACTCTTCCCAGTGGACCCTGAAGAAACCCCATGGAAGACAAGAGGTTGGAGAGCCACCCAACCTGTGGATACCCTAGGAACCAGGTTACCTACACCAGGGAAGCCGGGTGCTTAGGTGTGAAGTGGCGTCGGAAACCGTCGTCGAACTCAATGGGAGACTTTAGGAAGATGCCGCTGCTGGAGAAGGTGAAAGTGTCCGATGGAATTCAAAGGTGGATTCAAGGTGAAGAGTACCTGCAAGCAGAGGGGACAGAGTCTAGGTAACCAGGGGGCATGGTAGACGAGTGCCCACCGATGTCGGGTGTTGCAGGAAAGATGACGGTGACCTTGGAGCTGCAGCTCTGAGGACCAGACGATGCTGTGGAAGACCAGGAGCCATTCATGAGCTGTCCCATGTTAGATGTCAAGAGTTTAGGGGTCGATGTCTGTAGGGAACACCAACAAGCCTTGGCAACTGCAAACAATGTGGAAAGCAAAAAAGGTGCAGTGTCGGGACCAGCAGGGTCCAGGTGACTCGCAACAAGCAGGGGAGTCAGGGCAGGCCCCAAGCAATCAGGGGAGCCCAAAGATTTCAAAATTGACCCTCAACAGGACCCACAGGCCAGAGGCACTGGAGTCGCACGAGGACCTGGAGCAGCTCACCAAAGAAGCAGGCCCACGGTGCAAGTGATTTGGTGGGGCTGAAGATCTTGGCCACTGGAGATGCTTGAGGTGGGGGCTACTTGCCGCCTGAAGATCTTGATGGAAGGAAGCCAACAATCCTTAGCAAAGGCAAGTCGACACAGTGCACAGGGGTTCCGTCCCTGCGGCTCCCACAAGGGGTACTGGCCTCAAACTTGGTGAGAGGACAGGGCAGGCCTCGAGGGATGTGAAGAACCACCACCTTTGTTGCTGAGCCTTTTGGAGTCCATGTGAGCCCAGGGTCAGCAGACCGGTCAGCTTAGTTGCGGTGCCTGCAGATGCAGGGAAGTGACTTCTTCACTTCAAGGTAGATTCCTTCAGGTGTCTTGGATGACCACAGGCCTTGGAAGGTTTCCTGTAAGGAGCACAGGCATGGACATTGCAGCAGACGAGCAGGGCGAAGAGATCAGGAGCAGCAGGATTCTTCCTGGTTGCAGCCTTGATGCCCAGAGCGAAGTCCAGCGAGGTCCAGAGTGCCCAGACGGTCGAAGTTGAAGTGGTGTCTGAAATTAATCGTGTCCCACGACGAATCTAGGGACCCACCCTCAGGTAAGCCCTTAAGCACCCTAAGGAAAGGGTTGGGACGATTCATGGTTCCCTCCCAGGGGAGGGGTCAGACAGTGGGGAGGATACTCCCATGTCCTTTGTCCAGTTTCGTGCCAGAGCGGGAGCCAACGGCTCCCTGAGCTGGTTTGAACTGGACTGTGCAAGGAGGGCACCCTTCAAGCAGACAGTGTGGCGCTGGCAAGCGCTCCCACCCGGCCCCAATACACTAAACCCTGTCAAGGAGGTGGTCACACCTCCCTGTGACAGGATACCTTTTGTTCTGCCTTCCCCTGCTCAAGCTTGGCTCAGCAGCAGGAGGGCAGAATCTTGTCTCTGGTCGGCAGCAGCCATGTTGTGCTGTTTGGGTGTAGAAGACTAGTACCGGAAGCACTGAGGGCCTAATGGAGGGCCTTTACAGTGCTTGGAATCATACCTTCCACACCGTTTACAGTGTGGGGTTATTATTCCAACATGTTTGATACCAAACATGATAGGGTTCGTTACAGCCAGTTTCGAGATGGTAATCGCCTAATGACGCTGTGCCCCTCTATATGTTATATGGCAGTCTCACTTACAACCCGGGAGAATGGACTCCGAAGGCTGTAGGGATGTCCTGCTTATGCAGGGGCACCCTCACACTTAGAACCGAGCACCCTGCCTTCAGGATTGAAAAGGCCTGCTTCAGGGGTGACTTATAAGTTTTAAGTGCAGTGACCTTAGATATAGGGAAACCAATATCTCTTGAAAGTGGTGCTAGCACCAGCTTACACAGGATGCAATGGCAGGCCTGTAGTTACAGTTTGAGTGGGCCCTCCTGGGTGGCATAATGCATGCTTCAGCCCATGGGGGATCCCTGGGGTACCTATGCCCTGAATACCTTAGTACCATATACTAGGAACTTATAAGGGTACCCCAGTATCCAATCTGGGATGTACCTAAGTACTTACCATAACAATTTAGGGGAGAAAGCAGAGAGACTAGGGTCCTGATTCGCAGGATCCCAGTCAGACTAGTCAGAAACAGCATAGCACCAGTCAAAAAGTAGGGGTAACCATGAAAGCAGAACCTACTTTCCTACAGTTATTGATCAATAAATGATTACTTTTGTGCACATTTCAAAATCATTTCCCTGTGTTCTGGTGTTACCTGATAATCAAAATGTTCTCCACACTATACTCCGGGAGTTGTCTTGCCCCTGGGGTCCCCTTAAAAAAAATCTCCTCTGGCACAGGCTCTTCTGTGTGGATTACAATTGCCCCGAAGGGATCAGCCACTATCAATGAACTTATTGATACAGAGCAAATTCGCAGTTTGCTCCTCAGTCCCCTGTTTAATTGACAGAGAGGTCTCTTCTATACGTTGGAGGGCCACAGTGGCCAGGTACTCACCAGGTGTGATACTCCACACATCCTAGTCACGGCACCATCTGTTAGGAAACAACTTTTCCAACCCTCCTTGGAGTGATGCAAAGAAAAAACAGATACCAGGGCTCTGAAATAGATGAAATGTATTTGCAGGTACCAAAGTTATTGACAGGCCAAGGCCGAAGGCAGGCATACATCTCAGTGTTACGCCTTAGAACCAAGCTTCTGCTGCCCTGACACATTCTTATGGGGCTTTATATATGTTAGAAAGTGCAGTCACCAGCAAAACCCCCAAAAGGGGATATAGTCTAATCATGGGCAACCATATAAAAAATAAAATTGCCACATATGCACAAATTGACAGGAACACAGTGGAAAAATATACATAATGCAGTGTAGGCAAACAAGGGAACAGAAAATAGGTCGAGCTAAACTTAACATGAGACACAGGAGCTAAACTTAACATAAAGGAGGCCTCAGAGTGTTTTGTATTGGCAGGTGTTGGAGGTGTCAGAGAGGGCAGTGGAGGGGCTCGGCTCAGGGCTGGAAAAGACTTGTGAAGGAGAGGCTGGTGTGCCAAGGAAGACCTGAGCTGCACGCTCGGAGCAGCTTGTTACAGGGAGAAGTAAGATAACTCAGTAGGTTTGAGATAGTGCGGGTGAGAACTAGAAATATCTATGTGGTGCTTACATATGAATATATATTTTTTCTAACAGTTTACAGATATATTCATATAAGTAAATTGTAAATAACCAACCTGGCGCATCAGATACAGGTGCTGAAGTGTCTGCATTCAAGACTCTAGGGATGGCTTCAGGGTGGAATGTTGTTTCTAATTATTCTTCCATATAGATGGGTGGTAACTCTGTAGCTGCAGCCTCCTTTCTTCTGGTTGCTACCTTCTTTTAGGTGCAGGAGTGCAGGTTATTCATGACCTCTTCCACTGACCTCTTTGTAGCTTCACTGCATTTTTGCACTGTTGAATACTTGTCCAAATATGTTTTTTAGTTGTCTCTGGAACTGACATTGAAAGTCTGTCATGTTCCAGGACACATACCTCTACTAATATTTCTAGGTCTATGTCACTGAATTCTATTCATCTCTTCATATGGCTCTTGGCTAGACAGACTGCTATTAGATAGTCCTCTGTAGGGAGAGAAGTTCTGTTTGTGCTCTGCAGCTGAAAGTAAATATGCTTCCTGAAACGGGTGAGGTCAGCACTTGTTGCTTTTGTGACAGTCACAATTTGCAATTCATAACAGTTCACAATTTCTGATTCGGTATTTACAAATACTGAATGCTTACAAATTGCTAATTGACTTTAGGAAAGGTACATTAATTATATCCGTTAATCATATTTTAACGATTCCTATTTTGCAAAATGGTATTTGTTGCGATTTAGGAAATAGTACATGTCCTGTATTCTCTAAAACAGTCCTGTTCAATGTGGAAGGCTTCAGGATAACCATCGTACGTTTGTTTTGCCTTTTATGTCCTTTAGGGAGTTTCTAGATTGTGCACTGGCTCATTTGCTCTTTGAGGACTCTGGTCATATGAGGTGTTCTTCATTCGCAATGACTCATGCATTTATTTTTATTATAGTACAACAATGTGGATTACTTTTATAACGTGATTTGACAGCATGCTTTTGGTTCATATATTCATCTATTTATTGAAATAGTTGGCTGTTAGGGAAAAGCAAGAACTCTTGTCTTTAACATGACTAGGCAAGGGAATTTACATGTTATTTCTCTCACCTCCGTCAGTATTGTTTGGTTTATTTTTCTTAAAATGAATGATTTACAAAGTAGATAATAGTGTTTAACAACCTTCTCCACAAAAGAGATCAGGATTTCGAAGCCATATGAAGACATTCCAGACAGCAGAGCAGCTTGGCATTGAAGTGAGCCACTCCAGGCCATCTGGGCTCTTTGTCTTATAACATCTATTCTTGCAGAGACATAACTTAGCCTAGTCAAGAAGACAGGTCTACAGACTGGAAAAGCATATGAAGTTCAGGTAAGAATGTGCTTTGAGTGTGGCAACATACATACCATCAGTACAGCAAAATCTTTGATGCTTAAATGTCAGGCACGTAGGGATCCTTAAAAATGCACTTTATATAATATTTTTAATAATATTTACATTTTATGCTTACCCCTTTGTTACTATATTACTGAGTTGTGCAATTATTTTGTTTATTAACCTGCACTAAGCTAGCTTAAAACAGAGCCTTTGAAAGTGTGGATTTCTTGTGTAGGTGCACGTGTAGTGAAAAGTTGCTAGAACTCACAACAGCAATACATCAAATATGCCTGACAGTGTCCGCCATTGTTAGCTGTGTAGATGCCATTATCCTCAGGTAAATGGAGAGCAGAACATGGGACATAACTTGTTCGTTTCTTCTACTCAGAGTTGCCAAGTTGGCCAATTCCTGCATTTGCCAAAGAGTTATATTTACATGATGCTTATAAAAATATAACACAATTAATCTATCCCATCATTACTGATTAGTAAAAGAATATTAAGGAGAAGTGACGGTGGGTCTATGATTGGGCAGCAAGACCATATTTAACAAATATGTATTTTTCATGACTTGTCATGGCTTGACTTCCCGTACTCTCTGGTGCCCTTTGCCAACATCAATTAAATATGTTGATCTAAATGTTAGTAGTATGAATTTTCATTATCAACATGGCTTCTGTTTTCATACAAATGTAGAAAACGAGTAAAAATACAAAAACGTTTACACTTTAATAAAAAAAGAAATGAAAATGAATAACTCATTGAGCATTACATGAGTGTCAAAATAATGGTCCAACTCTAGCTGCGCTGATATATTTGGCTTTTCTATTAGTGACTACACATTAGTAGTTCCTAATATTGAACTCTCCCTCGAGACTGATGGGCCTGAAACACAAAACTGGTGTACTTTACTTTGGAAATGTCCTACTTTCTGCAGGAAGGGATGCTTTCACATCACCGTAAGTTAGATTATAAATGTTTGGTATTAAATAATTGGATTTTTGGGAGTTCCTTTAACTTTAGCGGGTCATTCCTGCTGAAATTTACCAGATGAAAAAGACCCGGTAAATAATAAGCATGCTGATTCTGGTGCAGGAAGAAACAAAACCCCAATGTTGTGCTCCATTGTGAGGATAATACTCATAGGGGGATATTCTCAAGAACGTGTGATAATTATCGCAAAATTAGCTTAACGCAACTTTGCACATTGCAGTCTATCGCGGGAAAATACCACTGTGTTAACGTTGTATTCTCAACCCGGCGGCACCATGCGATAGTCCCACGACAACGCGCAAAATGACCGCGCTAAAAATAATGCAACGCCCAAAAAACGCGAAACACGAACACGAAAAAAGTTGCGATGTGGCCAACCGCGATAAAAAAAGCAGCGATAACCAGCGACAGGCCTGCAATTCCCACGCGTCATGCGGGAAAATGCACTACAAAAACACCTAAAAACCCAAACAAAATAATTAAAACTGCGTAGCACCATGGAGGAAGCCGGAGCAAGTACAGAGGACGACCAGAACCCCACAAGCCCCCAGGAGGACCAGCCTGGGACCTCGGGGTCACGGAAGGGCAAGGAGAAGAAGACGAGGTTCAGTCCGCAGGAAAACAGGATCATCATCACGGAGGTGATAGAACACCACCAACAACTGTTCGTCACCACCAACGTGTCATTGGCAAATAAAAATGCAATATGGCAGTCCATCCTGGACAAGGTGAATGCAGTCGGAGGGAGGAGGAGGTCAAGAGGCGCTGGAATGATGCGAAGCGCAAGACCAAGAAGAAACTCGCTGACAACCATCAGGCAGCAATGCAGACTGGTGGTGGCAGTCCAGCCGAACGCCAGGAGCTGGATGAGATGGAGGAAATGGTGGCCACAGCCATCAGTGGGGAGACGGTGGCAGGAGTTGTGGGTCTGGACACTGCTCGACATGACCTGACACAACAGCACCATGGTGAGTACCGAACAGGGACTGGGGGGACGGGGGGAGAAGGGCACAATGGCACACATGCACAATTAAGTAGAGCACACTGCACACCCACAATGACTCTGGATCATGTCCCTGATCCCTTGGCACACTGCAGCACACATACAAACAGCAAGTAGGCCCCCGTCCACTATGGGCACAAAGGGGTCCCTCCCCACACAGCACCAAGCTCACAACCAACCCATGCCCACGTGTCTAAACCAGCAAAGCTGTGTGTCTGTGAGCCACACTGACAATGCAAGTGATACCGCATGACTAACAGCATGGCTGCAGTCCAATCATCATGACATGGTGCACGCCACGACACTGAGGTGGCTGAGTGTGGTACACATCCGTAAAGGGGCAGGTCACACTCGGACACATCCACGTGCACAAACAACCCCTGACGTCAACAACACATCTGCGGATAAACCAGGCCCAAGAGTCCAAAATACGAACCCGAGCCAAAATTAGCCAAGTCTGCAACATCTCAGCACTGTGGAAGCACAGAAGACAAAGGCACACCGCCTCAAAGGGCTAAGGGGCAGCAAAATCACAGCTGCAGGGGCGACTCTCCCACAATGCAGCACACACACATAGCAATGACTGCACACCAACATTGACGACAATGTGATACAAAGTGGAACACTTACACTACAGAACAGAGGACACAACTGGTCCCGCTTGTGCGTAGAAACTGGACAATCACATCTGGCATAGCAGGAAACTGTGAGATGAAAATGTACGTGTACAACCTCAAATATGTGATGTAGTTCAAATGTCCACTGTCCCGCATCAAATAGTCAGCTCCTCCCAAACAGTCACAATGTACATTGTCATGCAGTCTGTATGTAAACTTGAACAATGCATCAACATACATGTCAACACAATGTTAAAATGCATCTCCCCTTCACAGTGCAGAGGGACAATCAACACCTCCTGCAGAGCAGACCAGACAACTCATCAGTGATGATGAAGAGGACCTCCACACCTTCGACACAGATGCCCTACAACAGCTCATGGACAGCTACGGAAACTCACCTCCAGGAGCAGGGCAGCCCAGCTGCATCGAGGAGACCCCACCCCCTGCACAGACCACACAGCAGGAAGCACCCACCACCACGGCTGGCTCCCAGCACCTCACCGAAGAACACATCGCATTCCAAGGACATGTGTTAGACTGCCAGAAGGAGGTGGCTGAACAGGTGTGGGTGGGGTTCGACCTCAGGGCAGCCAAACTAGATGACATACGTGGGTGTCTAAGTCCCACCAGGGACCACTTACACTCCCTAATGGACACCCACAGTACGCTCCATGATGTCCAACAATCCATGCCCGACATAGCTGGAGTCATGACTCTAAGAGGAGAACAACTGCCTAGTCAGAGTGGCCTCAGCGATGTCAGCCAAGAGTTGGCACAGATGCTGAGGATAATGGAGAACATGGAGCAGATGCATGCAGAAAGAATGTCTGCCACGGATGCACACCAGCGAAAAGTTGTTGGGATCCAACATGCCCTGCAGATCCTCATCATCGCATTGCTGCCACCAAGGCAGTCGCTGATGAATGCTGCTGGTCCCCCTACACACACATCTCCGGCCCCTGATGTGTCAGTGGCACACAGTGCTGCAGACCAAACATCAGCATCCACATGTCAGACAGATGACATAGAGGACGAAGATGCGGGTGATTCCACCTTTGTAGTAAGAAGGAGCCAGTAGCATTCTTCTCCGCCATATGCCCTGTTTCAGCTTGGTTCTGCCCTCTGCATCATGCCCTGTAACAACACCTCCCACTGTCCCCCGAAACACTCTGCGACACTCACCTTGGACCTCGACATGGACTGCCATATCTTGTTTGCTTACCAATTACACAGCAATCAGACTGCGGACTGTACTCTTCCTCCTCCTATGTACTTGTCAATCCCTAAATGACTCTGGCTGGCCCTCCACTGGGCTACAATGTAATGTGGGGTTTGCATGGCCATATACTGCTCACGCTCCGACACTCCACCGAATGTGAATAAATCATTCAAATACACACAGATGTGTCATGTCCATAATGAAAGTACGGATGAATGAAAGGACATTGATTGCCCAAAAAGGTATACCCTGGGAAATGAAAGCAATGCACATGTGTGACCGTGACACACATAGGAAGTGAGATGACTGGGAATGTGTGCACTAGCTGTGGCCTCATTGCTCTGAAACAACAATCGCGCAATTTCTCAGCTTTGCCCCACGCAATGTTAGAAATAGGGGTGGGTATGAGATGTCAAAGTCGTTGGCAGGCCTAAAGTAGTGTCCACCATCACATTTGACAACAGAACATCTCTTTGCATACCTACTCACACACAACTGGGTGGACATAGCCTGTAGTGATGGATCACATTGATACATATGGCAAGAATATGGACACCATACTCACATTGCTGAAGACACGTAAGAGCACAGGTCTATCAGCAACTATCCCAACCACTGTCTGGCACACAGAGGTGGAGCTGGCAATAGGGACTCACCCGTAAGGCAAATGCGTCAGTCAGTCCCTCCCTGTCTACCGACAATGCTCATTGAGGCACACGATTTGTCATTCTAATCAACACTCATCACAGTTGAACACTAGTGAAGTTGCGTAGACTTTATTGCCATGTGCGTGTCAGTACAGGCAAGACAAGGGCCACAACATGCAGAACAATGCATCAGACAAGAACAGGCAGCATTCGGACACGGTACAGTTCCACGTGACAGGCGTTGTGCATGCACCCGGGATGTTCTGCCATTGCGTTGGGGGCTCTCGTAGAACCGGCACTCTTCTGACCTGTGGCAGTTATGCGGATGATATGCCACAGCTCTGAGCAATGAGTCGTATGTGTGTTCAACGTTTGGATGTATGGGTTGTTGTGTACGTAAATGTCAAGGGCATTCCATGCAAGAGTACCTCGAGCAAGAACTTCTGTGTGTGGGCTGTGGATACGTTGGACTTTCATTTGCGCTGTGCGTAGCGTGGGAGGTGCTTGCCGCATGCAAGACCAAGGTCGGAGGTGCAGATGTCCTTCCCCCATCTGTATTGAGACAAAAGAGCTTTCATCCCTAATGTTAGTCTGACTACTGCTTGCATTCTGGAAATGTGATGTGGCTTTCGCGCTGCAATTGAGGCTAGGCCTTAGGCTCATGGTGCACCAATGGTGATACACACACAAAGGTTGGCATGCATGAGCCAAGAGCCCGAGCGGCCTTGTGCTCCTTGTACAATCCCTTCGTGCGCGGGCGCCCTCCGGGTGCATGCAACATTGTCAATTGCGGGCCGTGTGGCGCAGACACTGAAACAGAGACACACGCATCAGTTGGTTTCCTGTCCAGCCCAGAAATGAACCACGCCCAGAGCCCAGGGATGATGATTCACTCCCCTACACAGTACTTGTGTACGCCGGCCCAGTACACCCCTCTTACGCATTAAGGGGGGGACGACAAAGCTACATGTCCAAGGTCTTACCCACTGCCTGTGGTGACATGGTTGCGTCCGCTGTACACAGCACAAGACTCAATCAGACAGGGTCCATGAGTTGTGGTGCACTGAGTTAGTGGCACCTGAAGGGCTGAGCAGGGTATCAAGCTGATGATGGCATCCAAGACAGGTGTGAGCAACTCCGGTAGTCTGTCTGTAGGACTCTTCCGACTCCGGCAGTTGTTGGTTGGAGGTGGTCCTGGTGGTGGTGGCGTGTGCAGCCAGCGGTGATGCGTTGTCCGGGTAGTTCAGGACTCGATTTGATGTGTGAGCCCTGGTGGACCGCAGTTGAGGCCGGAGGCAGCGGTCAGCGCAGGGCCACAGACACATGGCGTTGATGACCCCCAAGCCATTGACTCAGAGGCCATCCAATATTCAATCAGACAGGGTCCCGGACCTGAGCTGCACAGAGTTAGTGGCCCCGGATGCATTGCGGCCGGCACAGGCACACCGCCACGGGACGGCGACTTGCGGTGCACTGAGGTAGGGCCACGAGAGCTGAGCGGGTCCTCGTCGATGTCGAAGGTGAATGTCACGGAGTGTTCCGGGGGACAGTGGAAGGTGTTCTTCCAGGGCATGATGCAGAGGGCAGAACCAAGCAGAAACAGGCAATATGGAGGAGATGAATGCTACAGACTCATGTTTAACACCTAGTCAGTGCAGCCACATGATGATGGAGACAACCCCCAGGCCATTGACTGAGACGCCACCAAAGTTCAACCAGAGAGTGTCCATGAATTTCGTGGCACAGAGTTAGTGGCACCAGAGCTGAAAGGGGATGCAGTCTGCGATGAGGCCTGTACAATGGTATAAACTCTGCCATAAATAAATCAAGACTCAGTTCCAAATGTGTGACCTACTTGACCACAGTGTAGGCCGGAGGCAGCGGTGAGCAGGGGCCCACAGCCACGTGTCGTAGGCTTGCGATGCACAGAGTTAGTGGGACCAGAGCAGTTGTCGGTACTGTTCGATCACCGCAACACAAAACTTCTCGGGTCTATCATAAAGTGAAGTGAAAAATGTGTCTCTCAATGAAGCTTCTCTGGGGAGCAATCCCTTTCAGGACAAATGCCCTCACCCACCATAGGTGGCATGCTTCATCATATGGGCTTCTCCTCCCAGTGAGAAAACCTAGTCTCACTGAGGACTACAACTCCCTCATTGTGAGGTAGGAGCTCTGGGATGTTTTCTTAAAAGTTCTAAGATGTTTTAAGGATGCTAAGATCCCATATGTGAATGCTAGGCGTTGTGAGGGTGCACCTTTAAAATCAGGACACTTCCTTTAGTTCTTTCTCACGGTCATGAAAGTGACCAGTGATGATAGTGTGAGCAAACTGATGAGTACCAACCAGCAGGTCCCTTGGTGATGCTTACGTGAGGTACTTTCTGACCTTTCACACCTTTTTTTATTTGTTTTCAGTGTCCTTTGGTGTTTTGACAAACATTTAAAAATTGAGCACTGTGAATGAGATATGACTGGCATTCTGACGAAGCCAGCTTTTTTGGGCACAATAAGTTTTAGACTGCCCCAGTTATCTTAAGAAGAATACTGTGCTCTAGTAACCAGGTCTTGTGTTTTGTGGTTACATGAGTGGAGGGCGACCTGGCTACTTTCCCTCTTCTGCTCCCTTTTTGTTTGATGACCCCAAGGAACCACCCAAGGTGAGTAAGTAGAGACTCCACGGAGGACGGGGGCAGTGTGGGAACACGACCGCGTGCTCCGTACAATTCTATGGGGACGTCGCGGTTGAAGTTTTAAAGTTTAAAGACCCTTCCCAGTAGACTTAGAAGAAACCCAGTGGAACTTAGGAGTTTGGAGAGACACCCCACCTGTGGATACCGTAGTACCAGAGTTACCTATCCCAGGGAAGCCGGGTGCATAGGTCTGAAGTGGAGTTGGAAACCGCCGTTGAACCCAATGGACGACTTCGAAGAAGAGCCGCTGCTGGAAAGAAGAACAGTGTCTGTTGTAATACAAAGGTGGATTCTTGTTGAAGAGTACCTGAAAGCAGAGGGGACAGAGTCTGGGTCACTCAGGAGTGACCAGGGGCTCAGTAGACGAATGCCCACCGATGTTGGGTGCTTCAGGTGCATTGAGGGGGTTCTTGACACTGCAGCCACAGGGACCAGAAGATGTCAAGGACAACCAGGAGCCAGATGTGAGCTGTCCCACAAAGGATGTTGAGTGCTGAGGGGTCGGTGTCCGGCAGGAGCACCAACAAGCCTTGGAAACTGCAACAAATGCAGAAGGTCAAGGAAGGTTACGGTTCAAACCAGCAAGGTCCAGGAGACTCACCAAACACAGGAAAGTCGGAGCAAGCCTAGAGAAACTAGGGAATACCAAGAAAAGCAGAGTTGACCCTCAAGGGGACCCACAGGCTGGAGGCACAGGAGTCGCAAGGGGACCTTGAGTGATTTCACAAAGCAGCAGCCCACGGAGCACTTGGTGCGAGGAGGTCAGAGTTCTTTGTAGGAAATGATGCCAGAGATTGGGGCTACTTGGAGCCCAGTGCATTTGTTCAGGAAATGCCAACAAGCATATGCACTTGCAAATGAACTCAATGCACAGGGGTACAGGTATTGCAGACCCCACGAGGAATTCTGGCCTCAAACTTGGTAAAAGAGCAGCTTGGACCTCGCGGGACATAGAAACCCACCTCTTGTGTTGCTGGAGCCTTTGGAGTCCGTAGGAGCTCAGGAGCAGGTGACCAGTCAGTCAAGATGTGGTGCCTGCGGTTGCAGGGGAGTGACTCCTTCACTCCAAGGGAGATATCTTTGGTTGTCCTTGATGCCCCACAGGTCCTGCATGGAGCCTGTATGGTGCACGGGCACAGACGATGCTTGAGACTGAGAGGGAGATGAAGTCGGGCCCAAACGAAGTCCAGAGTGTCCAGACGGTCAAAGTTCAGTGGTTTCTGGTTCAGAATCTTGTCCACGTCGAATCTAGGGTCCTACAGCCAGGTAAACCCTTTTGTACCCATGGGAGAGGGTTGGACAGATTCAGGGGACCCTCCCAGGGGATTGTCTGGACAGTGGGGAGGTTACTCCCATGTCCTTTGTCCAGTTTCGTGCCAGAGCAGGAGCCAACAGCTCCCAGGACTGGTTTGAACTGGACTATGCACAGGGACACCAAATGTGCTGCTCATGCATACTTTCGGTCGCTGGCAAGCGCACCCACCCAGCCCTAATACACTAAATCCTATCTGGGGGGTGGTCACACCTCCCTGTGACAGGATGCCTATTGTTCCACCTTCCTCTGCTCGAACTTGGCTCAGCAGCAGGAGGGCAGAAACATGTCTCTGGTGAGCAGCAACCATTTTGTGCTGCCTGGGACTAGAAGGCTGGTACCGGGAACACCAGGGACCCAACGAAGCTCACTTCTGAGGGGTGGAATCATACCTCCCACACTGTGGGGTTATGATTCCACAATGTTTGACACCAAACACGATAGGGTTACTTTCAGCCGTTTTAGAGTTGATCATCACGCAGTCGCATAATGGCACTCTATATGTTGTAAATGGCTGCTACACTAACAACCCGGGAGAATGGACTCCGTGGGCTGTAGGGGTGTTCTGCTCATGCAGTGGCACCCTCTCACTTAGAACCAAGCACCCTGCCTTCAGGTTTGTCAAGGCCTGCTATAGGGGTGACATAGGTTTTAAGTGTAGTGACCCTTAGATATAGTAAACCTATATCTTAAGTAAGTGGTGCATGCACCAACTTATACAGGCTGCAATGGCAGGACTGTAGTCCAATTCTGCATGGATTCTCATCGGTGGCATAATACATGCTTCAGCCCATGGGAGGCCTCTGGTCTACCTATGCCCTGGGTACTTGGGTACCATATACTAGGGACTGACAAGGGTACCCCAGTATCAAATCTGGAGTGTACCTAAGTACATACCATTACAGTTTAGAGAGAAATCAGATAGACTGGGGTCCTGATTACCAGGATCCCAGTCAGACTAGTCAAAAACAGTATCACATTTAGCAAAATGTAGGGGTAACCATAAGAAGCAGATCCTACTTTCCTACACAACTGCCCCCCAAACACAAGGAGATGAGACTAACCTTGCCCAGTTGAGTCTTTATTTTCTAAGTGGAAATATCTGGAGAGTCCATCTTCATTGGCATGGTTACTCCCAGGTCTATGTTCCACTGTATAGTCCATCCCCTGTAGGGAAATGGACCACGTCAAAAGTTTGAGGTTTTCACCCTTCCTCTGTTTTAGCCATAGGAGGGGCTTATGGTCTGTCTGAACAATGAAGTGAGTGCCAAACAGGTACTGCCTCAGCTTCTTCAGGGCCCAGACCACAGCAAAGGCTTCCCTCTCTATAGCTGACCAACGTTTCTCTCTGGGGGTCAACCTTCTGCTGATAAAAGCTACTGGTTGATCCTGATCCTCTGCATTAAGTTGTGACAACACAGCCCCTACCCCCAACTCAGATGCATCTGTTTGGACAATAAATAGCTTGGAGTAGTCAGGACTCTGCAGAATGGGAGCAGTGCACATGGCCTGCTTGCGATCATCAAATGCCTTCTGACAGCTAACTGTCCACTGAACCTTTCTGGGCATTCTCTTTGAATTAAGATCATTCAAGGGAGTCACTATAGTTCCATATCCTTTCACAAATCTTCTGTAGTACCCAGTCAGGCCCAAGAAAGCTCTGACCTGAGTCTGGGTAGTTGGAGCAACCCAGTCCATGATGGTCTGGATTTTGCTCTGTAGTGGATGAACCTGGCCTCCACCCACAAGGTGGCCCAGGTACACAACCTTGCTCTGCCCTATATGGCACTTAGTGGCCTTGCTAGTGAGGCCTGCTTTCTGCAGAGCCTCCAAAACATTCTTCAGGTGGACCAGGTGATCCTCCCAGGTGGAGCTAAAGACAGCTATATCATCCAGATATGCTGCACTATACGCTTCAAGGCCGGTAAGGACTTTAATCACCATCCTTTGGAATGTGGCAGGTGCATTCCTCAAACCAAAGGGTATTACAATAAATTGATAATGCCAACCAGGGGTTGAAAATGCTGTTTTTGGTTTGGCATCCTCAGCCAGTCTGATTTGCCAATAGCCTGCAGTAAGGTCAAATGTACTCAAGAACTTGGCTGAGGCCAAAGTGTCAATGAGCTCATCTGCCATTGGAATTGGGTGAGCATCAGTCCTAGTGACTGCATTGAGTCCCCTGTAGTCAACAAAAAACCTAATCTCTCTTTTACCACCCTGGGTGTGAGGCTTTGGTACCAAGACCACTGGACTAGCCCAAGAGCTATCTGAGGGCTCAATAACTCCCAACTCTAGCATCTTTTGGACCTCAGTCCTGATGCAATCTCTGACATGGTCAGGCTGCCTGTAAATATTATTTTTAAAAGGTAGATTCTCACCTGTGTCCACTTCATGGGTACACCAGGTCATCTTATTAGGAGTCAGAGAGAACATGTGCTTGGATTGATTGAGGACCTTCCTGCAATCAATCTGCTGTTGGTCAGTGAGGCTTCCTGCCAAAGCTACACCATTAACTGAGCCATCATCAGGGTTCTGAGAGAGGAGATCAGGGAGAGGGTCCCTCTCTTCTTCCTGCCCCTCATAAGTTGCCATGAGCAAGCCCATGTCAGCCCTGTTTATGTATGGCTTGAGCCTGTTCACATGGAGCAACCTGTGGGGGCCCCTGAGGGTACCAAGGTCCACCAAGTAGGTGACCTCTTCCTTCTGCTCAAGAATGGTATGGGGTCTCCTCCATTTGTCCTGGAGAGCTGCTGGGGCCACAGGCTCCAACACCCAAACCTTCTGCCCTGGCTGATAAACAGTCAGCACAGCCTTTTGGTCATGCCAAGCTTTTGCAATTCTTGACTTGCCTCAAGGTTTTTACTGGCCTTATTCATGTACTCAGCCATCCTGGAGCGGAGACCAAGTTCATAGTCCACTATGTCTTGTTTAGGAGGTTTGAGAGGTAACTCCCATCCCTCCTTCACCAAACACAAGGAACCCCTAACTAGATGCCCAAACAGAAGTACAAAAGGGCTGTAGCCAACCCCCTTCTGTGGGACCTCTCTGTAGGCAAAGAGAAGGCAGGGCAACAGGACATCCCATTTTTGCCTGAGCTTTTCTGGGAGGCCCATGATCATGCCCTTGAGGGTTTTGTTGAGCCTTTCAACCAACCCATTGCATTGTGGGTGATAGGGTGTGGTGAACTTGTAGTTCACTCCACACTCCTTCCACATAGCAGTGATGTAACCTGACATGAAGTTTGTATCTCTGTCAGTTAATACCCCCTTAGGGAAACCCATTCTGGAAAAGATTCCCAGGAGGGCCCTGGCCACCACAGGAGCTGTGGTGGTTCTAAGGGGTATGGCCTCTGGATACCTAGTGGCATGGTCCACCACCACTAGTATGTAACTGTGTCCAGATGCTGTAGGAGGGTTCATGGGACCAATGATATCAATCCCAACCCACTCAAAGGGAACCCCCACCACAGGTAGTAGTATGAGGGGGGCCATTGTGGTATCACCTGACATCCCACTGGCTTGACAGGTGGTACAGGAGCGAAAAAACTCCTTTGTGTCCTCTGGCATGTGAGGCCAGTGAAAGTGAGGGACAAGCCTGTCCCAAGTCTTACTTTGGCCTAGGTGTCCTGCTAAGGGAATGTCATGTGCCAAGGTGAGTAGGAAGCCCCTAAACTTCAGAGGTATGACCAACCTCCTGGTGGCACCAGGCCTCGGGTCTCTAGCCTCTGAATATAGGAGTCCCTCATCCCAATAGATCCTTTGGAATCCACTGACACTCCCAGAAGCCTCAGCAGCAGCTTGCTGTCTCAGGGGTTCAAAAGAGGGGCAAGTTTGCTGTTCCAAACTCAAGTCTGCCCTGGAAGGGCCCCCTGTCCCCAAGAACTCAACCTGATCAGGCTCAAGTTCATCTGAGACAGTTCCTTCACAGGGACTAAGATCATCTCCCTCCAGAGACTGATCTTCACTCTGAGTCTGGGGGAAGACACAGCCTTACCCCTCCTGCTCCTTCTCTTGGAAGGCCCTTGGTCCATTATTTCAGGACCCAGGGTCTGTTCAATGTTAGCCAGTTTGGCTTGTAACTAACCCTGGGCATAGTTTGCGTAGTAGCACTTCACGTAGCTACATGAAGTACATTTTGAACTACACGTAGCTATGCAAATTGCATAGTGCGTAGCTGTGTGCTTGACTGCACTGTACAATAATTGCCAAAGGCATCTTGCACAGTACAAGTTAAGATAAAATAAGTATCTCTGTCTTAATATACTAAAATGCATATAGCATTTCACAAAAGTGAAATCAATAAATTAACAAGCAGTGAGAGAGGTGATGATTTTGGTATCCTCCCTAACCTAGGGAGAGAACCAAGCAGATGCCTTGAAAACAAAAAGCACATCTTTTGAACGATTCAGTGGTGGTCCCATCCTCTTAGGACCACCCCAAGCACAGTTATTGGCAAAAATACAATCCCAACCAAAGGCCCTGCAAAGCATTATGGGACGAGATTAGCAGTGGGCAGTGAATATTATAGTATCCAATATCAAAATAATTCTACAAAGAGCTGTAGTTCCACTAGTCGTTACTAGATGTCCCTCACGAGTCAAATGCAAAAGCTTCATGAAAGGGTTTCAATGCTTTTGCATGTGACTCGTGAGGGACATCTAGTAACGACTAGTGGAACTGCAGCTTGATGTATTAATAATTTCAATGCTTTTGCATTTGACTCGTGAGGGACATCTAGTAACGACTAGTTGAACTGCAGCTCTTTGTAGAATTATTTTGATATTGGACACTATAATATTCACTGCCCACTGCTAATCTCGTCCCATAATGCTTTGCAGGGCCTTTGGTTGGGATTGTATTTTTGCCCATAACTGTGCTTGGGGTGGTCCTAGGAGGAAGGGACCACCACTGAATCGTTCACATGATATGCTTTTTGTGTTCAAGGATTCTGCTTGGTCCTCCCCCTAGGTTAGGGGGGAACCCAAAATCATCACCTCTCTCATTGGTTGATATTTTCTGTGTCAAAGTTCACTTTTGTGAATTTGTTGTATGCTTTTTAAGCATAGAAAATACGCTACGTCGATTAGCACAGTTTTTTACTCTGCTACGTGTAGTTTGCGTAGTGCGCAGTAACACAAACTTTGAATGCTCCGTGAGCGTAGCAAAGTATTATGCCCAGGGTTACTTGTAACCTGGTCACAGCAAACACATCTGCAGTGATGCCCATCATTGCTGCATGAGTCCTTAATTCTACCTCAGCCCAAGCTAAGGTCTCCAAATCATTGCCCAACAAACAATCCACTGGAAGGTCTGAGCTAACCACAACTTTCTTAGGTCCAGTTACCCCTCCCCAGCTGAAATTAACAACTGCCAAGGAATGGTCAGTCCTGACATTGTAAGCATTGGTCACTTGGTATATTTCTCCAAGTATGATTTGGTCAGGGCCCACAAGATTCTCTGTCACCATAGTGACACTTGCACCTGTGTCCCTGTATGCCGTGGCCTCCTTTCCATTGATCATAGGCTGTTGTCTGTATTTGCCCAGGTTACTGGGACTGACAAATAAGGTGGCAATATCCATGCCACCATCACAGACAAGCACAGCCTGAGCTGGAGTTCTGACTAGGCCAGAACCCACCTTAGAGCCCAAGGTTAACCCTACTAATCCCTTGTTCCCTGTACCATCACCTGTACTTGTGCTATGGAGCCCAGTTGCCTTAGGGGCAGTGGTGGTAGGAGGATTATCTTTGGCTTTTGGACAATCAGCATCTCTTGTCCAATGTGTCTTCTGTTTACAGAGATAACACCAAGGTTCCTTTTTGCCTTTACCTTTATTAGATTGTGACTCCCCCCCAGATGCAGGTTTTTGGGGCCCTGATGAAGACTGTTTTTGATCTTTACCCTTGTCCCCACCCTTATCTGGAGTTTTAGCATCTTGCTTCTTTTGGTCACCACCATTGTTCTGGTTTTTCTGCTTCACATTGGTCCTGACCCACTTATCTGCCTTCTTTCCCAATTCTTGGGGAGAAGTCAGATCAGAGTTAACCAGGTACTGATGCAATAACTGATTTTGGAAATTATTTAGGATCTGTTCCCTCATAATCAAATTGTACAATCCCTTGAAATCATTCACTTTGCTGCCAAGCAACCAGCCTTCCAGAGCCTTAGTGGCACTATCCACAAAGTCTACCCAATCCTGATTCTCTGTCTTCTGGATGTCTCTGAACTTAATACTATACTGTTCAGTGGCTAAGCCAAACCCATCAATGAGAGCACTCTCCAAGATTGAGTAGTTGTCAGCATCCTCTTCTCTAACAGTGAGGAGCTTATCTCTACTTTTGTCAGCAAAGGAGAGCCACAAGATAGCTGCCCACTGCCCTTGAGGGACCCTCTGAACTTTACAGGCCCTCTCCAAAGCAGTTATCCACTTATGGATGTCATCCCCAACATGGTAGGGAGGGACAATCTTGATCAGGTTTCTATTATCAAAGGAATGTTCCTTAATTTTAGGGACACTGTTGCTGCCTCCATGGGACTCTAGTCCCAACTTTTTTCTAGCTCTCTGGACTTCTAGGGACTCTTTATCAAGGGCCAATTGCTCTTGCCTGAGCCTAAGCCTAGCTTTCTAAAGTTCAAACAATTGGTATTCCCTATCATATGAGTGGTCCCTCTTGCTAGATACAGAGGTCCCTACAGACTGTCCTGAGTGATTAGACTCTGCAGGGGGTGATCTATATCTCCTTGGTAAACTCTGCACTCTTCCAGGAGGAGTAAAGAGAGGGCATTCATGGCCTCCTCCATCTTCCTCTTGAAGATCTGAGTTGTCCAAGTGAGAACCATCAGGTTCTCCCTGGTCAGGGTTAGATTCCAGGTCATAAAAAGTGTCACCTCCTGACCTGTCCTCATTCCCTGTCCCACCCACTCTGTCCTGCTCATCTGACCCAGGAGTCTTCCTTAGGTCATCTAACAGTAACATCTCTATCAGACGTTCAGTGTTGGCACTTCTCCCTGTCTTCAACTTTCTAGAGGCACACAGGGATTTCAATTCTTGGAATGAAAGCTCACTGTTTCTAGAAGGCAGAGAGCCGCTGGCATCTCCTTTAGTAGACATACTAAGTGTGGTGAAGTGTTGCACCTACCTAACCAAGTGGGAACTAAACTCTCTGAGGTTGAAGAAAGGGTGTGCTAAACCCTTGACTTACCCAACCCTAAGTTCAGTAGAACTTACTTATTCTAAGCTAGTATTATATGTACCTAGTACTAGTGGTTTTCAGTTAATCAATACAAAGATTTATCTGGTAAAACAATGCAGGCTTGAATCCCAACCGCTGCACACCAATGTGAGAAGTTGGCCTAGTATACGCTGTCCACTAATTAAAGTGGGCACCCTGTACTAGTCCAAACAACCCTTATGGTGATTTAAGAGGTCAAAGATAACCTTAGAAAGCTATCCAAGTGGTAGCTGTGGAGAGCAGCCTTCAGGCTTAATCTTGAAGGAATGTTAAGCAGCTTGTTTCACCAGAATGCAACCATATAGTATTGGTTAAATGAAAGGAGAACCACACATTAGTTATAAAAATATGTATTTATTAATATAACACTCTCTAGTACAACACAGTATCTTCTACACGAAGATAATCACAAAGCACACAATACTGCAGCACAGAAACAATAGTAAATAGCACTAATACACAGTGGGATTCAGGGGGAGACCAAACCATATACTAAAATAGTGGTATAAGAACCACGACTCAAGTCAAGACAGTGTCTAGAGGACGTAGAATCGCTGGGACCCCAAGGAACCACCCAAGGTGAGTAAGTAGGGACCCTACGGAGGACAGGTGCAATGTGGGAACACAACCACATGGTACGTACAATTCTATGGGGAAGTCGCGGTTGAAGTTTTAGAGTTTAAGGACCCTTCCCAGTGGACTTCGATGAAACCCTGTGGAACTTAGAAGGTTGGAGAGCCACCCCACCCGTGGATACCATAGTACCAGAGTTACCTATCCCAGGGAAGCCGGGTGAATAGATCTGAAGTGGCGTCGGAAACCGCCGTCGAACACAATGGAGAACTTCGAAGAAGAGCCGCTGCTGGAAGGAAAAAAAGTGTCAGTTGGAATCCAAAGGTGGATTCTTGTTGAAGAGTACCTGAAAGCAGAGGGGACAGAGTCTGGGTCATTCAGGAGTGACCAGGGGCTCGGTAGACGAATGCCCACCGATGTTGGGTGCTTCAGGTGCGTTGAGGTGGTTCTTGACTCTGCAGCCACAGGGACCAGGAGATGTTGAGGAGAACTAGGAGCCAAATGCGAGCTGTCCCATGAAGGATGTCGAGTGCTGAGGGGTCAGTGTCTGGCGGGAGCACCAACAAGCCTTGGCAACTGCAACAAATATAGAAGGTCAAGGAAGGTTACGGTTCGGATCAGCAAGGACCAGGAGACTCACCAAACACAGGAGAGTCAGGACAAGCCTGGAGCAACCAGGGGAGCCCAAGAAAAGCAGAGTTGACCCTCAAAGGGACCCACAGGCTGGAGGCACAGGAGTTGCAAGGGGACCTCAAGCGATTTCACAAAGCAGCATCCCACGGAGCACTCGGTGTGAGGAGGCTAGAGGTCTTTGTAGGAAATGGTGCCAGATGTTGGAGCTACTTGGAGCCCAGTGCACTTGTTCAGGAAACGCCAACACACATATGCACTTGCAAATGAACACAGTACACAGGGGTGCAAGTATTGCAGCCCCCACGAGGGATTCTGGCTTCAAACTTAGTGAGAGGGCAGCTCAGACCTCAAGGGATGTAGAAACCCACCTCCTGTATTGCTGGAGCCTTCAGAGTCTGTAGGAGCTCAGGAGCAGCAGACCGGTCAGTCAAGATGTTGTGCCTGCGGTTGCAGGGGAGTGACTCCTTCACTCCAAGGGAGATATCTTTGGTTGTCCTTGATGCCCCACAGGTCCTGCATGGAGCCTGTATGGTGCACGGGCACAGATGATGCTTCAGACTGAGAGGGAGACAAAGTCTGGCCCAAACAAAGTCCAGCGAAGTCCAGAGTGTCCAGACGGTTGAAGTTCAGTGGTTTCTGGTTCAGAATCTTGTCCACATCAAATCCAGGGTACTACAACCAGGTAAGCCCTTTTGTCCCCACAAGAGAGGGTTGTACAGATTCAGGGGACCCTCCCAGGGGAGGGTCTGGACAGTGGGGAGGTTACTCCCATGTCCTTTGTCCAGTTTCGCGCCAGGGCAGGAGCCAACGGATCCCAGGACTGGTTTGAACTGGACTATGCACAGGGACACCAAATGTGCCCCTCATGCAGACTTTCGGTCGCTGGCAAGCGCACCCACCCAGCCCTAATACACTAAGGGCCATATGTATCAAGCCCATTTCCCGTTCGCAAACGGGCCGATTCTCAGAATCGGCCCGTTTGCGAACGGGAACAAGCCTTTTGGGATGTATCATCCCAAAAGGCATTCGCAAAATAGAGAATCGCAAAATTGCGATTCTCTATTTTGCGAATGCATTTAAGGAATAGCAAATTGCGATTCCTTAAATGAAATGTATGAAGCACCTAAGTTGTGCGATTATGGCTTAAGGAATCGCAAATTACCACCAACTACAGGTTGGTGGTAACTTACGATTTCTTTGAGAAATGCATTTTTTTGCATTTTTCAAAGTGGCATATGGCGCACATACATGCCCTTAGGGCATGTATGTGCGCCACATGTGCACCCATGCTCATTTCAGGGGTGCAACAGGGTGTCCTTTGGACACCCTTGCAACCTTGAAATTGCATTCTCAATTTGAGATTCTCTAATTGCTAATCGCAAATTGAGAATGTCCTCCCATTCATTCCTATGGGCCTATAGGCCCATAGGAATGAATGGGGAGGGTTTCCTTAACTGCGATTCGCAATTTGCAAATCGCAATTAAGGAATATGTAGGATTCGCAAATTTTCTTGCGAATCCTACATACATCTCGTTTGCGATTCTCAAATAGCGATTCTCAAAAATTCGCTATTTGAGAATCGCAAACACAAACTTTGATACATATGGCCCTAAATCCTGTCTGGGGGGGTGGTCACACCTCCCTGTGACAGGATGCCTATTGTTCCACCTTCCTCTGCTCGAGCTGGCTCAGCAGCAGGAGGGCAGAAACGTGTCTCTGGTCAGCAGCAACCATTTTGTGCTGCCCGGGACTAGAAGGCTGGTACCGGGAACACCAGGGACCCAAAGAAGCTTGCTTCTGAGGGGTGGAATCATACCTCCCACACTGGTTACCAGTTTGGGGTTATGATTCCACAATGTTTGACACCAAACACGATAGGGTTACTTTCAGCCATTTTAGAGTTGGTCATCACGCTGTCGCATAATGCCACTCTATATGTCGTAAATGGCTGCTGCACTAACAACCCGTAAGAATGGACTCCGTAGGCTGCAGGGGTGTTCTGCTCATACAGTGGCACCCTCTCACTTACAACCAGGCACCCTGCCTTCAGGATTGTCAAGGCCTGCTGTAGGGGTGACTTATAGGTTTTAAGTGTAGTGACTCTTAGATATAGTAAACCTATATCTTAAGTAAGTGGTGCATGCACCAACTTACACAGGCTGCAATGGCAGGCCTGTAGTTCCATTTTGCATGGCCTCTCATGGGTGGCATAATACATGCTTCAGCCCATGGGAGGCCTCTGGGGTTACCATGCCCTGGGTACATGGATATCATATACTAGGAACTGTCAAGGGTACCCCAGTATCCACTCTGGAGTGTACCTAAGTACATAACATTACTGTTTAGGGAGAAAGCAGATAGACTGGGGTCCTGATTAGCAGGATCCCAGTCAGGCTAGTCAAAAACAGTATCACATTTAGCAAAAAGTGGGGGTAACCATAGGAAGCAGATCCTACTTTCCTACAAGAAACCTTTACTTCATCCATTGGTTTGGACATCCTCTGGGATTATTCCCACCCAGTAGCTCGTGCCAGGCATAAATGTGTCATATCTGGGCACCTACATCATATCACTTCTTGACATGTGAAAGTAAAGACGCGGACTGGACCTTATATCTGTGACCTGAGAAGAGTCCTGAGGACTGGAATTGCTCTTTCTCTTGTACCCAGGACAAAGAAGTGGACTCTAATGATCAGAAGTCTGACCTCCTGTTAAAGCTGCAGGGACACAACAAGCTACAGGAGACCTTTTCCTGCAACTGCCCAGCTGACCATTGACAACTGAACCTGACTTTAACACTCCTATTGCCCTTTGCCTGTCGCCGTGTGAATCTCTAAGAGTTTTTCCAAAGTACTGGGGGACTATACAAATGTACTCCTGTGGTGGATTGGGACTTAAAGGACTAAAGCCAGAAGGTAAAATCTCTGATCAGGATAAACCTAGTTGCTGTATCTGACCCGTGCTCCATTGCGGTCAGTGTCAAATTGAGTCTAAGTCTGTTCTACTGTGACCATTGACAATCATTTACACTATGTGCCTCTTGTTGCTATTTCTACTTAAAACTATAAAACTTAATATCCCCAGTTACCCCTATTGGATTTGTGTCATTTTGTTTATTCAATTTTACTGTATTTATCTGATTTGCTCTGGGATCTTGTATTGTTTTATATTTCGACTTTTTCACTGTTTTTAGTACTGGATAAATACTATACACATTGTCACTAAATTTAGCCTGTCTGCATTGTGCCATAGATACCTGGTGTTCAGCGCTGGTTTATTTAGTGACTTTAGTGGTGCACCTTGACAACAGTTGTGATTATTACTTGAGGTGGGTACTTAACCCTCTGACCTAATAACCCAATTTCCTCAAAATATAATGTCTACAATAGTATACTATGTTGTGTTATGTTGTTATGTTATGTTATGCTATGATAAGAGCGTCTTTGGTATAGTAGCAATTAGTTGTTTTTGTTGTAACCTGTGCAATACTCAATATCAACCATATTTGATGTTTTTTACTGTAATGGAAAGGGATGTATTTTCAGTTTTCCATAAATAGGCAGAATGGTCTGTCACAATTATAATGTCTGTTTGCATCTTGTTTCCTATCGTAATACCTTGTACTGACAGAGCAATATCTTTTCGTGTTCAATGCACTACATGTATGCGGCCATAAGGAAGCTGGGTTGAAGTGATAAGTTACCTTATTTTCGAGACTCAGGAGGGGAGCCTTGAGGACGCACTTGAGTAGCAGAGGAAGGAGACAGCTTGTGGTTGACTAGAAAGGGCTTTCTACATGAAGGCCTTGATCTAATCCTTCAAAGGGGTGGTGATTGGTTTGTATATAATGCAAAGGCTAAGGCTGGCTGAACCTTTTGAGGTGTGAGTGGAATGAGAGAAGGTGATAAAATTAGGAGAATGCTGTGCTTTGTTTTGCTCTCAACACTGATGTGAGTAATTTTTAATAAGCCCTATTGTTGGCCTATAGCCAACTTGCTTGGTGTGGCTAGAAGTAGTTGAGGTTGAACTGCAGTCCTGTTTACATAATGTGTTATTCTTTCTAGGGGTGAAAAAAATATTGTGAGCACCCCTGTGGCAAGGTGTTGAAATAGTCCAGCTTGCTTTTCACCGGAGAATATATTAGTGGCATGATGATTTAAATGTTCAGGTATCAACGGGTTTTCTAATATTTAGGATCCTTCCAACATAGTAGAATAAAGACTATCTTCACAAACTGCAGTTGCACTGTAAACCAAGGTTCCTGACTGACAGCAAGGGTTTCAGGTTGTTTGCAGGAAAGGAATTATGGAAGGGCATGTATATAAGACCATTATCTTTTTGTTTTGATGAGTGGAACGTAAGGGAGTGAGGCAGCAAATATCTTACCCTATGTAAGGTGAGTGAGAGAAGTGTCATCAATGGTGCTGCAGTATTAAAAACCAAAGTGGGAAATAATGGCACTTTGGACGATGCTGTAGAAAGTTGCAGAACTGGTCAACTTTTTCTTTTTTTTTTAAGAGTTTTATATAGCGCGAACTAGTCCCGAGACATCGGGTATCAGAGCGCTTAACATGAGCACCAGTTTTGTTACAGAAGGACACATTCATTTTTTTTTTTTGTTAGGCACGGGGAGATTAAGTGATTTGCCCAGGATCACAGGATGTTGAGCGTCGTTGCCGAAACTTTAGAACTCTAACTGACGGAGACATGGAAGGAGACAGCACTGTGCAATAGCAAACACAAAACAAGGCGGTCAAGAAATACGAGACCACTAATTCCATTTAAGCACTGTCTGTGTAAGCAACAGTTACTAGGATGGTTAGCTCATGATAGTGTTAAATATTACACAAGGGTCCAGGAGGAGGTAAATGGAAGGGCACTATTTTCAGTGTGTGACAATGAGAACATTTGATTTGATTTGATTTGATTGATAAATTTGTACAGCGCACGAATGCCCAGGGACGTCTTGACGCTAGAGTCGGTAGGACAGAGTGATGCTGGTGTGGAATACAGGCTGAATCAGTTGGAGAAGATCCAGGTTTTCAGCGCTCTTCTAAAAGACATAAGCGATGTACTGCTCTTTATCGAGATTGGAAGAACGTTCCAAGTTTTAACTGTCCCTAATAGGAAACTTCTCCCACTCCAGCGGACCTGCTTGAACTTGGGTGTTTGTAGAAGTTTTGAATGGGCTGATCTTAAACTTCTGGCTGGCACATACCATTTCAGGTGTGTCCTCAGAAACTGTGGCCCTATACCATGTAGAGCTTTAAAGGCCAAGCATTGTGATTTGAATTTAATCCTTTTGTCCACTGGAAGCCAGTGGAGGGTTCTTAATCTGTGGGAGACTGGCTTATATCTGGGGATATCCAGTATTAATCTGGCTGCAGCATTCCGCAATCGCTGCAGTTTTAGTAAGTGCTGGGATTGGATCCCCATGTATAGGGCATTACCGTAGTCCAGTCTGGAGAGGGCCAAGGCTGTACCAAGTGTTTTTAGTGCATCGGGGGGAATAAATGGGCGGATTTTCCTGATCATCTTTAAAATAAACCAGAAAGTAGAGGAAAGCTTATTAATCTGACTGTCAAATGTCAATTTGTCATCAAAGACGAAACCTAGGTTCTTAACCTTAGGGACTGGGGTTGGGCATTCACCCAGACTGGTAGGCCACCATCTAGGAGACCAAAGGGATGAATCTGATCCTAGCAGCATGATGTCAGTTTTTTCACTGTTCAATTTCAGGCAGTTGGACTGCATCCATGTGTTTACCTGAGACATGCAGTAATTGAAACGATCGGCTGTCTCCTCCACATTGTTTGAGACTGACACCACCACTAGGGTGTTGTCTGCGTAGGAGACAGCCGAGAAACCACACTGCCTAATGATCGAGGCCAAAGGAGCCACATATATATTGACAAGTGTGGGGCTCAACGAAGAGCCTTGTGGCACAACACACGGCAGTTTGAAAGACTTGGACGCTGAGTCTCCCAATTCTACTGAAAAAGTTCTATCCGTTAGGTAAGATGACAGTAGAGTGAGGGCGGTATCTTGAATCCCCAGCTCTGCTAATCTGCTAGTTAGTATTTCGTGGTTCACTGTGTCGAAGGCCGCCGATAGATCTAACAAAATCAAGGCGGCCTTCCCCCCTGCACCCAATATTATCCTAAATTCCTCTGCCGCCATGACCAAAGCCGTCTCTGTTCCGTGGCCCTCCCTGATGAACCCATATTGTGAGTGGTCCAGGAGGTTACCAGCGGAGATAAATGTTGTAAGCTGTGTATTGAGCAGTTTCTCCAGTACCTTAGATGGAAATGGAATCCTAGAAATCGGGCGGTAGCTACTGGGCTCCTTAGGGTCGAAGTTCATTTTTTTTAGCAGGGGCAGGACTGAGGCTATTTTCCAAGCATCTGGAAAAAGGCCTGACTGAATTATCTCAGTGAGCACTAGACTTAATTGTTCACTTAGTATTTCCGGGAACAAATGGAAAACTTTAGGGGAACAGGGGTCTGACAGGGCTCCTGACTTGGTTGTTTTTACCGCTTGAATGATCTATTCTACTGAGGGAGGAGAAAAAAAGAAACCTGTGTTGGATGTACAGGTGTCTGACCCTGGCTTAGTAAGCTTAGCTGGGGAGTGGGTGCTGTCCTTAAAGGTTTTGTACACTGTCACGACTTTATCTATAAAAAACTGTCCCAAAGTGTTACAGAATTCAGGGCTGCTAACCGTCCGAGATTTAACTGGTAGATTGACTAGTTTTTTTACAGTAGCAAAAAGCTCCTTGCAGGAGTTCTTAGCCTCAAGGATTTTTGTTGTAAAATATTTACTTTTTTCCTCTATAACCAGTTTCTTGTACACTGACAATGTTTGTGCGTACTAGGTTTTCCTATCCTGATCGTAGTTTACTCTCCACTTTCTTTTTGACCTTCTGCACGCTTGTTTTTGTGCTCTAAGTTTGTCCGTAAACCACGGCTCAGAAGGCTTTATCCTTCTGGAGATGAAGCTTTTTTTAGGGGCTGCAATATCTACCACTGTTTTAACCCAAGTGGATAGTCTAAGAACCGCTGAATTGGTGTCCGCTAGGAGATTCAGTTTAGTTCTAAGTAATAAAGCTTGTAGATCAGGAATATTGATATTGGCCCAATTTTGATGAGTGACCACAACGGGTGTGTTTGTAGATGTTGGCTGGTGCTGATCTGCACTTACAGTGAACATTATGGCTCTATGGTCCGACCAAGGGACGGGAATTACCTCAAAAATTTTGAGCATGGGATTTGAGGTAAAGATCCCATCTAGAGTGTGTCCGGTTACATGTGTATCCTGCTTAACGATCTGTCCCAACGAGAAGCTAGCCATCGCATCGACTAGTGTGGCAGTATTGTGGTCTGCTAATTTTTCTAAATGATATTTAAAATCTCCTAATATCGTAAGTCAGAACCATCTATAATGGATTCAAGGAAGGGACTGATAATATTCAAAAGAGGGGTCCATGCCCTAGGAGGCCTATAAATAAGAAGGCCTTTTAGTGTGTAATTCTTACTGAGTGAGATCTGGAAGGATAGAGTTTCGCAGTCGGGAGAGCAACCATCTGAGGATCCAGCCACTGGCAAATCCTCTCTAGAAATGATCGCTAGACCCCCCCCGCTTGAATGTTCTATCTGCTCTAATGATAGTAAATCCTGCGGGGAGTGCTAGTGCAAGCTCTGGATCTGAGGCATCATCTGCCCATGTTTCTGTTATGAAAACCAGACGTTCCCATTTAAATACTGCACTCTGGGAACGTCATATGCACGCATCCTTCCCGTGAAAGCCTCTGAAGAGAAAGCTGAGGTGCTTTCGAAACGCGTCAGGCAAACCTACACGGAGGCTGTTAATGGCTGTAAGCGGTATCCGTCCATACCATGGAAAGAGAGTTCTCTTGCTGCTGATGGCCAAGTGCGACTCAACTGATGGACACATCTTGGAGCTGTATGTATTCGCGGCCGTCCTGCCGCGGAGTCTGCACCACCCCGCCATAATAGGGGGCCACTCGACAAGGTATTTACCAAATCGATTATGTGGGCCAACAGCAGAGGATTTAGGACGGGCCCGCTTGCGGGGTCCATGTGACCTATACAGAGTATAATGCCTGCATCCATTTGGGGGATGATCGATTACGAACTATAGTTCCCATAATGCACAGTTCCATATGACTATCCCATTGGAGGGAGTGCAGTATTTAAATGGGAGCGTCATATACACGCATCCTTCCCGTGAAATCCTCTGAAGAGAAAGCTGAGGAGCTTTCGAAATGCATCAGGCAAACCTACATGGAGGCTGTTAATGGCTGTAAGCGGTATCCGTCCATACCATGGAAAGAGAGTTCTGTTGCTGCTGATGGCTGAGTGCGACTCAACTGATGGACACATCTTGGAGCTGTATGTATGCGCGGCCGTCCTGCCGCGGAGTCTGCACCACCCCACCATAATAGGGGGCCACTCGACAAGGTATTTACCAAATCGATTATGTGGGCCAACAGCAGAGGATTTAGGGCGGGCCCGCTTGCGGGGTCCATGTGACCTATACAGAGTATAATGCGTGCATCCATTTGGGGGATGATCGATTACGAACTATAGTTCCCATAATGCACAGTTCCATATGACTATCCCATTGGAGGGAGTGCAGTATTTAAATGGGAACGTCATATGCACGCATCCTTCCCGTGAAAGCCTCTGAAGAGAAAGCTGAGGAGCTTTCGAAACGCGTCAGGCAAACCTACACGGAGGATGTTAATGGCTGTAAGCGGTATCCGTCCATACCATGGAAAGAGAGTTCTCTTGCTGCTGATGGCCGAGTGCGACTCAACTGATGGACACATCTTGGAGCTGTATATATATATAATTATATATATATAGATTCACTGAAAAAACCACAGGTTTCAGGGACGTTATAGTTAGCTGGACATTTCACTCGTAGAAAACCAGAGAAATTCGCCCGTTATAGTTAGTTGAGCTAACTATAACTTGCACCCCCGCAATGCACTGCTGATGACGTCACATATTACATCATTCATGACATGGTCAGTGACATCACTGATGACATCTCAAGTGACATCACTGATGACATCACTGATGACATCTCAAGTGACATCACTGAAGACATCACTGATGACATCAGCCAGTGACTGTGTGTTTCTGTAAAGTTTAAATATGTTTTATATATATAAAGGCCATGGTGTATTGAAGAATGAGTGGGTGTATGACTGTCTGAATGGATGATTTAGTAGCTGCGTGACTTACTGTATAAGTGAGTGATTAAACGTATCTTACTAAATGTATGGGTTACTAAACTGTGTGAATGTCTGTATCAGTCTGTCAGTTGGTGTGTAAGCGGCTGCATGGGTTGGGGAGTAGCTACATGAGTGTCTATATGGGTTATTAATTGGTTGTCTGACTATCTGTATGGGTGCTTGAGTGTCTGTGTGGGTGGGTGGGAGGTGTGTGACTCTGTGCATAGATGTGTGAGTGGGTGATTCACTGGGTGTATGGGTTCAAGAGCGCATCTGTGAAGGGCTGTATGGGTGGGTAAGTGTGTGTATGGGTGTGTTGGTGAGTGAATGGATGTCTCAGTGATACATGTGTGAGTAACTACATATGTGAAAGGCAGTATATGTGAGTGTTGGAGTATATAAATGACTATATGTGAGAGTGAGTGATTGTGAGAGTGGCTGTATGGATGAGTGTGTGCTTGTATCAGTGATTGTATAAGAGAGTAAGTATGTGTTAGTATCTGTATGAATAAGTGAGGTGGTGTGTGTATAACTGTATAGGTGAGTAAATGGGAGTGTGATTGATTATTTGCATGACTGACTAGGTGTGTGAGTAACTCTATGGATGAGTGGCGATGTGTGAATGTCTGTATAGGTGTATGAGTGCAAATGATAGTGCTGTATTGATAAGTGACTGCATGTATGAGTGACTGTATGGGTGAATGAGTGGACGTGTGTGTAGACCTAGGAATCAGTGAGTGGGTATGTAGTAACTGGTATTGGTGTGTCTATGGTTTCGAAAATGGTAGTCTGTATTTTAGAGAGGGTGTATCAAAGGTTATATCAGGGTGTGAGGAGGTGCATCAGATTATCACGTGGATGATCATTTGAGATGTCATCAGTGATGTCACTGACCATGTCATGAATGATGTAATATGTGACGTCATCAGCAGTGCATTGCGGGGGCGCGAGTTATAGTTAGCTCAACTAACTATAACGGCAAATTTCTCTGGTTTTCTACGAGTGAAATGTCCAACTAACTATAACGTCCCCGAAACCTGTGGTTTTTTCAGTGAATTTCTAAGGTTTTTTAAATGCTAATTTCTAACTATAACGTCCCTGAAACCTATGGTTTTTTCAGTGAATTTCAAAGGTTTTTTAAATGCTAATTTCTAACTATGCCTACAGAGGTAGGACATGTGAAGAAAGAGGAAGAAAGGCTCAGAAAGAAGCAAGAGAAATGCAGAAAGAGGCAACAGAAGTCCAGAAAGACAAAGAAAAGTGCAGAAAGAAGCAAGAGATATGCAGAAATAACCAACAGAGGTGCAGAAAGAGGCCTTGTTGCAAAGTCATCTTGTGCCCCCAACTTTTTGCTGACTGGTACTGGTGGTAACTGACTCTGACTAACCAGGCCCGGAGCCAGTGCTATGCTGAAAGTCCCTTAGAATACAGTGAAAACACCTACATACACTAGGGTACACTATGGGTTGGGGTACCCCTGTGATTGGCATGACCTCCCCTGTAAGGCCCTAGTACATAATAGGACAGGGGGATTAAAACTACCTCTAACTCAGAGGTGCAGAAAGAGGCAAGAGAAGTGCATAAACAGGCAGGAAAGGTGCAGAAACAGGGAACAGGGGTGCAGAAAGAGGCAAGTGAGGTGCAGAAAGAAGCAAGAGCAGTGCATAAAGAACCAACAGAGGTGCAAAAAGAGGCAAGAGGGGTGCAGAAAAAGGTAGGAGGGGTGCACAAAGAGGCAAGTGAGGTGCAGAAAGAAGCAAGAGAGGTGCAGAAAGAAGGAAGAGAAGTGCAGAAAGAAGTAACAGAGGTGCAGAAAGAGGCAAAAAGGGTGCCGAAAGACGTAAGAAGGGTAGAGTTAAAGGCAAGAGAGGTGCAGAAAGAGGGAAGAAGGGTGCAGAAAGAGGCAAGAGGGGTACAGAAAGAAGCAAATGAGGTGCAGAAAGAGGCAACAGACGTGCAGAAAGAGGAAAGAGAGTTGCAGAAAGAGGCAAGAGAAGTGCAGAAAAGAAAGAAATGTGCAGAAAGAAGCAACCGAAATGCAGAAAGAGGAAAGAGAGGTGCAGAAGGAAGCAAGAGTGGCTTGTACCAATTTAACACCCACATTTAGCAATAAGTAACAGGTGACCATTCTAGGTTTGCAAAGGGCCTTCCACCACGCTGTAACACTTGTCACTGCATTTTTGGTAACGTTTGAGCTGTTTGAGCTAGAAACAAGGCTTTTTTTGTTCAAATCTGCAGATTAGGGAGCAGATGATGAATGTGGCTAATGCAGAAAATTTATAATTGTGCGAAAGTCGGTGCAGCCAAACAGTCGCATAATTCCAGTGGCCCTGCTCATACCTCTGACTAGGTCCACAAGGGCTCCTCAGTGATTCCTTCTTTTTTTTGTCTCACTGAGTTCATAGTTGAGCTTCTATGGAAACGAGGAAGACTAAACCTGAGGTTACCACTCCACCACACAGACTACCATACCACATAATTACTCTCCATAACACATAATCCCACTCTACATAATTCCTATACACTAAATACCACATACCTTCTATCCACATAATTTCACTGCACAATATACCACATAATTCCACTACACACAACGTACATCCACTCAACTCCAAAAAACATTAGTAAAAAACTTTTACATTTACAACGCCAATAGCTCTAACTCTTGCAAATGCGAAACCTATTACATTGCAAACACTTCTTTAACTAGTAATCGCATTTGCAGAGTGGTGTAGAGAGGGTGCTGGGCCTCCGACCCGCGCTCAGGAATTCCGCTGCGTAGGACTTACAGGAGGTACCAGAAGGGCTTATTGGCCCCCAAAGTCCCTCAGGAGTAAATTGGACTTCATCCCCTATCCCGTAGTCTGCCAGGAGGCGCGTTTGCAGAGTGGTGGAGAAAGGGGGGCATGGCCTCCGAAGACGTTTTAGCAATCCCGCTGTGTGGGACTTACTGGAGGTAACAAGAGGGGTTGTTGGCCCTCAAGGACATCCTTGGGGGCCAACTACCCCTCCTATTACCTCCAGTAAGTCCCACACAGCAGGATTGCTAAATTCTCATAGCAGGCCACGCCCCCTTTGCCCACCACTCTGCAAACGCGCTCCCTGGCGCGCTCTTTGATGGAGATTGAAGTCCCCTTCGCTGCTGGGGGTCCTTTAGGGGCCAACTAGCCTACCTCTTACCTCCAGTAAGCCCCATACAGTGGGATTGCTGAGAGGTGGACACAGGCCATGCCCCCTTTCTCCACCACTCTGCAAACGCGCCTCCTGGCGCGCTCTTGGTTGGGGGTTGAAGTCCCCTTTCCTCCTGAGGGTGCCTGGGGGCCAATAGCCCTCCTGTTACCTCCAGTAAGCTCCATGCAGCTGGATTGCTGAGAGTTCTCAAAGGCCATGCCCCCTTTTTACAACACTCTGCAAACGAGGCTCCTGGCGCACTGCTGCTCAGGGGATGAAGTCCACTTGTGTCCTGAGGTCCTCAGGACACAAGAGAACCTCATCGCCCAACTAGCAGTGTGCCAAGAGGCGCGTTTGCAGAGTGGTGTAAAAAGGGGTGTGGCCTCGGACCACGTCTCTGCAATCCAGCTGTGTGGCACTTACTGGAGGTACCTGGTGGGCTAGTTGGCCCCCAGGGACCCTCAGTATTCAAGGGGTCTTAATTCCCCAACTTAGAACGCGCCAGGGGCGCGTTTGCAGAGTGCCACAGAGAAGGGGCGGGGCCTCCGGCGAGATGCCGGCTTTTAAAAAATATATATTTTTAGAAGGGGGCTGTGTGGCCCCCTTCTTTTAGTATTCTTGGGGCCCTGAGGACCCCATCCCCCAGGGCCTGACCCTTTTTAATTTAATTTTTTTTTCAAACGGGAAGGGGGCGCGCGGCCCCCTCCCGAGGACGATTTTGGCCCCAGGGACCCAATCCCCCAGGAAATGGCCTCCTTTTTTTTAATATATATTTAGAGGGAAGGGGGGCTGCGTGGCCCCCCTTCCCTGGGCCACTATTGGCCCCGGGGACCCCATCCCCCAGGGCTTGGCCATTTCACATATATATTTAAGGAGGGGTGCCATGCGGCCCCCCTCCCCAGGCCAATTTCAGCCCCAGGGATCCCAACCCCCGGGACCCGGCCATTCTTTTTTTTTTTTAAATAAAGGGAGGGGGGCTGCGTGGCCCCCCTCCCGGGCCATTTCTGGCCACAGGGACCCCATCCCACGGGGACAGCCATTAGCGTTGGGGACCTTGGGGGGAGACCCAATGCCCCCATGGTCCCAGCCGGCTCCCCGCCTCCTGCGGGAGCCGGCATTGCTTTTGGGCAAGGGGAGCTGCAAACATGCAGCTCCCCTTGCCCAAAAGCAATTCTGCTTTGCTTCGTTGAAGCGAGAGCAGGTTTCCTGCTCTCGCTTCAATGAAGCAAAGCAGTGTTTGCTATGACAGGGCGCCCTGCTATAGCAAACAGCAATGTCCTGGGGGTGGGCACCCCGGGACATTGCAGGAGCCGGCCCTGGGGGATGGCGGTCCCCAGGGCCATCGAGGGCTCCAGGAGGTTGGCCGCGCTGCCCCCCTCCCATCATTTCAACAGCCCCAGGGAGGTGGTGGTCCCCGGGGCCCTGGGGTCCGCAATGGACCCCCATATGTAAACAATTAGTGCCGGGGAGGTGGTGGTCCCTGGGGCATGTGGGGGGGCTCGAGCCCCCCCACACACATTCCTTTTTTTTAAAAATCTGAGCCCCGGGGCTGCGGGGGGCCACGTGCCCCCCACATTTAATTCTCAAAGCCCCAGGGAGGTGGTGGTCCCTGGGGCAGGGTGGGGGGGCAGGAGCCCCCCCAAACATTTTATTTATATAAATAAGCCCCCGGGAGGTGGCAGTCCCAGGGGCTGCGGGGGGCCGCGTGCTCCCCCGCACATCATGAATGAAGCCCTGGGGACCTGGCCCACCCAAGGGCTTAAGAAAAACGAAGCGCGGTAGACCGCGCTTCGTTTTTTGTTTTTTTTTCTCAGCCGGATTTGCGCACCCAGCGTGAATTCGGACGATTATCTTTTTTAAAAAAATGCTTTTTTTGGCCCTGGGTTCCTTGTGGGACCCCCTGAGCAGGCCTAGGGGGTAAGGGTGTTTCTACCCTGCCCCTTTTTCTTGTTTTTCACCTTTTTTGTACTGATTTCTTGTGACTCGGTTACCGAGTCACAAGATGGCTGCCAACACTTCCTGGTTTGGAGTGTTGGCAGCCAATCAGAAGTCAGCTCGTGCTCGGGAGGAGTCGGGACTCCTCCTCGGTGCTCAGATATCGATATTTTTATTTTTTTGATTTCCCAGCAACTACTGAACGGATTTACACCATTTAAAAAAAAGCACGCTTTCTAGACCAAAACCTACCTTTTTGCCAAATTTGGTATAATTCCGTTCAGCTGTTCGGGCTGTAGCTTTGTCTAAAGTTTCCTATGTAAATTAACATGGAGAAAACGTGTTTTGGGACCCCCCTTTTTTCTCGGCCCCTGCTTGACGAATCACCCTGAAACTTTCAAGACAGGAGCTGACCGGAGTGCCCCATTAGTTTTGATAATTTCGCGAATATTCGTCAACCGGCACCAAAGATATTGGCAAATCAAAAAACGCTTTTCCTATGGAAACTAGGTCCCAACTATAACTACCATTTTATATATATATATATATATATATATATATATATAAATATATATATATATATATATATATATATATATCAAACACACTTTCCTCATCCTCTGAAGAAGCTTGCACTCAAATCCTTAGGAAAAATCTGTTTATTTAATGACAGCACTTGCCATAGTTTAGGAACGCGTTTCGGCTGTATGCACAGCCTTTATCAACCTAACATAGCGCGCCATATCACCTTCCTTATAAAACTTCACAAGAGGTGACGCCACTTACGTAAACATAAAAGAATTACTTTCTTCACAGTCTTCTCTTTTTTGAATGTTCGCCATGTTTGTAGTTACGCCATCACTCATTGTAATAAAATAAATCAAATTCGACGCAGTTAAAAGGTTTTGCAGTTCACAATATACACAATAAAAAGCTGTCATTTGCAGTTCATCCAAGACGTGAGCGTTGCACGAAAAACGGCCCGATAAGCAGTTTCTTGTCAGTTTCTCATCCATCATGGAAAAAGATCACATTTCAAGATTTTGCATAACGTAAGTACTGCATGTTTACAACAAACAAGCTCGTCAACGCACTCTGTTTCAATCTTCGCATAAAACTGCCTCCTTTAGTTGGTAGCATTGCAATATCTGCACAAAAGTGCAAGTCATTCATCGTTTTTCAACCGCTACCAAATTTTATATTATATTCTTATACATTATTATAAGATGGCCGCCACAGAATCCTTAGGAATGTATTAACTTTTGAACTTCCTCTCTTTCTATGTTTTCAAATGTGTGATGCATTTCCTGAATGTTTAAATACTTTTTGTTTTGAGAGCACAACTGACATTGATAAAGGCGTTGTTGCCGAAACGCGTCTGTCAGTACCCCGTGATTTAGCCCATTAAATCAACTTACGTATTATTCCTTTAGAGTGCCTCCGTTTTTATTCTGCACAACTGTGGATAATATAGGGATCCCGGCGCTCCAAGGGTGAGGTCACTAAATATCTTTGTCTATATATACCTCAACAGTGCTGAAGGGTGGTTCTCTCCACCCTTCAGCACCATTGAGGTATATAGACAAAGATATTTAGTGACCTCACCCTTGGAGCGCCAGGATCCCTATATATTATACCACAGATCAATTTTGCTTACGTGAGTGAATAGGGGGCAGCCAGGGTGCACTATGACTTCGTTTGATAATGAAAGGAGCAATAGAGACAAAGAGGCAGAGGATTTATTTAACAACCTATCAGGCAACAGAGCACCCACCTCCACAACACAGGGTGGGAATGCTCAGAAACAAGAAGCTCTCAGGGAGAAATGTATTCGCTTAGAGAGGTTACGAAAGAATGAGATGTCCAAGTGGTGACACACACTGCACACCACCACACTTTTTAACTCATGCAACAAACCGGTCTAAGACAAACACTCTCACCACTACTTCATTCCCTCCTGCACACAACATACACTCTACTCATAAACACATCACCACCCCCTCTACCTTACAACCTCCTCTCACAAACAATACTATACAACCAAATCCATTGCAAGAAACAAATACACCAGCACCCCTTTTCACTACTCCTCAAAAACAAAACATATCACACACACCAGCACAACAAGATCTTCAAAGCGCAACACGTCAAAATACATACCATCACAAAATACAAACATACACCCACCTTTCAAACCACACAAAGGAACAAACTCCAATGCCAAGCTTTCTCTCTTCCACCACACCGAACACAGATACAGCAACACAGCAACTTTCTTCTAACCGCCTCTCATCCATTGGACAATTTAGAACCTTACTACATGACGCACATGCTGCACCACCACCCCTGACTCATACACCTTCCACCATAAACACACACAAACAACATAAGCGACGTGCCACACCTCACAACTTTGCTTCCCCATGTCTGCTGCACAACAATGTTACACCACGAAAACAACATAGCACACCAACTCACTCTCAAACACCATCTCCACCACATACACACGCAGACCCATCAAAATGCCTTCTTAGCATGCTGGATGAGGAACATGATACAGAACAGCTACACGATTGCTATCCTAATACAGCTAATGCCAGCACTAAAAACACACCTGCTACAAACACACACAATACTGTTCACTCTACTACAAAACAAAGTCTCACTATCACCAAAGGCCATTCTCTAAACGGTCTACTAATAAATGCTCGATCCCTCTCTAAAAACAAACATCACGTCTACGACCTTCTCACAGATGCAAAACCAGACATACTATTCATAACTGAATCATGGTTGGGAGATGATATGGCTCCAGTCCTGCATGAAGCGATCACCCAAAATCATATAGGCAAAAAAGAGGTGGTCTAGCTGTTGTGTTCAGGCAAACATTACATATCACTAAAGTTGATGACATCTCCATAAAGAATTGTGAGGCTCTTCTAACAAGATGCAATACTAAACCGTCTTCATCCTGTAACTTCCTGCTCCTTTACAGACCTCCACCTAGCAAGGCGACATTCTCAGACGCACTTCTAGACACAGTTTCAAACCTGATAACAATACACTCCAACTTATGCGTTCTGGGTGGCCTCAACATTTGGTTTGACAAACCCAATATGACCCATCCAAAAACAATAATCACTGGCCTAGAGGCACTGAACCTGCATCAGATTGTCCACAAACCCTCACACATCGCTGGACACATCCTAGATGTCATTTTTGCTAATACTGAACTAGTTACCTTTCAAACTATAACTCCAGTCACATGGTCAGACCACCACTTGCTTGCTTTCCAACATAAAGCAACATTAAGGGACTCCCCTAAAACTAGCTTACATCCATCCACCTATCAGCCATGGAACAAACTCAATTTGGAACACTTAGAAACACAACTAACGTCAAGTACAAATCTGGAAACAATAACTTCGGTTCAAAATCTATATGAGTGGCTACAGGAAGCTTTTGACATCCTGATACCACTCAAAACCACACAACAGCACAAAAGAAAAAAAGCACCTTGGAGAAACGTAGAAATAAAAGACATAAAACAATAAATTAGAAAGCTGCAACGTACCTGGCTCAAAACAAACGCCAAACAAGACAAACTTCACCTACAAAAAATTAACAGATTATACAAGTCAGCTATCAAAAAAGCCAAGAAAAGGTACTATTCAGACAGAATTCAAAATGCTAAATGTGCAAATAAAGAATTCTATAAAATACTCAATGAATTTCGCAAACCAAATTGCCTAGAAGGAACTCATCCTGTTACTCAAGATTTCACAGACAAACTGGCAAATCATTACACGGACAAAGCAGACACATTGGACTCGTACTTAAAACAGAAACAAAGCACTAGCACTAACCCCTGTACAAAACAAGAATCCAAGAATGCTCTAACCCAGCCTCTCCGTTCCTTCCAACACATCTCACACAATGAATTTATGGACCTGGTCAAAGCAAGCAGGCCTACCGGGAGCCCTTCTGACCCCTGTCCACCACAAACTTTCAAGACAATTCTTTTAACAACCTCTGCTGCCACTCCAGTAAGAAGAATCATCAACGATTCCTTAACTAGCGGAATATTTCCAGAAGAACTCAAAAAATCACACATACGCCCTTTACTGAAGATAACAAACTTGGACCCGCTGAACCCTGACAACTACAGACCCATTGCAAATGGACCTTTCCTGGGCAAACTGATAGAAAGAGCAGCGTTCGCCCAGATGTCACAATTCATTGAAGAGAATGACATACTCTCAGACTTCCAAACAGGATTCCGTCCGGGAAGAGGCACTGAATCTGCCCTTCTTGCCATCTGGGATGGCCTGAAGAATACAGTTGACTGCAGCGGGGTTGCTGCGCTACTCCTCTTGGACCTCTCGGCTGCCTTTGACACGGTTGACCATGACACTCTGAAACAAAGACTCTATGAAGCCGGCATAGAGGGAACTGCTCTAGACTGGATCGCGTCCTACCTTCGAAACAGAACTAATGTCATCCATGCCCCACCTTTCTCGTCCAAACCATACTCCACAAAAGCAGGGGTCCCTCAAGGTTCTATCATCTCGCCCATGCTTTTCAACATCTACATGAAATCATTACCGGTACTGATCAATCAATTTCACCTCACGTGCTATAACTATGCAGATGACACGCAAATACTCCTTCAACTGGAATGCCCCAAAGATATTGAAAAATGCCCAATTTTCAGTTGTCTCAGAGCCGTGGATCAGTGGATGACTTGGAGCCATCTCAAATTGAATGCTTCAAAAACGGAAATACTCACGTGTGGCGATTGGAAACATTACGACCCGCTTGCCGCCTGGCCTGATGAACTGGGATCACCACCTAAATTATCGAAGGAAGTAAGAAACCTCGGAATAACCATGGACTCCAAGCTGTCGATGAATGCCCAAGTGGACAAACTAGCAAAATCAAGCTTTGTCACTATAAAAACGCTGCGACGAATTTTCCCTCATTTGGGATTTCCACACAAGGTCCAAGCTACCATCTCCCTTGTTCTGTCCCAACTCGATTATGCCAATAGCCTCTACCACGGATCACCTTTAACGACCATGAAAAGACTACAACGGATTCAGAACTCGGCTGCCAGACTACTCTTGCATATCAAACCGCGAGACCACATCTCACCTGCCTTGAAAGCCCTGCATTGGTTACCGGTTGCCAGAAGATCCACGTTCAAGCTACTTTGTATCACCCACAAAGCAATACATGGGATGGGACCGCTCTTCATCAGGAATAAAATCACCAAACACATTCAACAAAGGAACCTACGCTCTAAAGGGGCATCTCGCCTCAAAATCCCAAGATACAAGAAAAAAACCATGGGTGGCACATCCTTCTCTGTTCAAGCAGCCAAACTATGGAACTCATTACCCCCAACATAAGATCCACCGACAACCACCTTATCTTCAGAAAACTACTCAAGAATTGGCTCTTCCCCACATAAGCACCATACGCAAACAGAAATTTACAGCATATTCCTCTGTATATAAGCATTTATTTTCACTATAGATATGTACCTATCTTTGTGTATTGCTTTGTATAAACATGTAGAATAATTATGTTGTTGTAAATAAATAAATAAATAAAAATCATCTTTGGTCTACATGTACTTACTTCCATTGTGCATCTATGTACCTTCCATGTACTTGGATCTGTGTGTCTGTTACCTTTCTCCTGAAAAAGCATATCCAATGCACTACCCTATTTCTCATCCTGTACCTCTATCAATATCTTTAATCTATATATACTTACCTCCTTTATGCATCTATATACTTTCAATGTACTTATGGATCTATATATTTATCACTTTCTTCTAATTTAGCATTTCAAATGCACTACCCTATTTCTAAGCCTATACTTCTCTCAATATATCCTCTGGCCCAACCTTCTGACTCATCTCAAACTTCTTTCTACTACTCTTTGCAATGCACTACCCTATCTCTCACCCTATACATCTATCAATATATCCTCTACATCCACTCTCTCATTTATCCCATACCACTACTATGATCCCAAAATAACCCTTTCTAGACTCTCTCCTACTCTACCCTCCTTGCATCATCTGACACCTCTTTTTACTATACCGATCCCCCAAAACAAACCTTTATAAACTCTCCCCTCTGACTCTTCCCCTCAAAAACCCCTTTTTACTCATCCAAAAGCCTCCTCCTACTGCTATGACCACAAAAAAATAAATAAATAAAATAAATCTCACTCTTCTGTCCCTCCACTATCCTTTTCAATCAAAATAACAGACTAACACGTTCACTTCTCAATTTCCATATTCCACTATACTAATTCACCACTAATCCTTTATGGGTTCCAAAGTACTTGTGCTTCTCGCCAATGAAGCGTTTCAACACCCCATCAGGGTTACCAGCGCTATATAAACGCAAACCTTTTTCCCTTTTCTACCCCTCCCCAACCCTTCTCAATCCAAATAACTGACTAACATATCCACCACTCAAATTACTTTCATGTTTCGCCATACTAATTCAACAGTAATCCTTATGGGTTCCAGAGTAGCGTGCTACTCGCCAATAAAGCGCTTCAAAACCCCATCAAGGGGTAGCAAGCGCTATATAAATACAAACCTCTTTCCCTCTTCTATCCCGCAACCTACCCTTCTCTATCCAAATAACTGAATAACAAATCCACCACTCAAATTACTTCATACTTCACTATACTAATTTTCAACACTAATCCTTTATGGGTTCCGGAGTAGCGTCCTACTCGCCAGAAAAGCACTTCAACACCCATCAGGGGTAACAGGTGCTACATGAATGCAAACCTTTCTTCCCTTTTGTCCCTCCGCTACCCTTCTCACTCCAAATAACTGACTAATATCCACCACTCACATTACTTTCATATTTCACCATACTAATTCAGCACTAATCCTTTATGGGTTTCCGGAGTAGCGTGCTTCAACACCCCATCAGGGGTAACAAGCGCTATATAAATACAAAGCTTTTTTTTTTCCCCTCTTCTATCCTTCTGCTATCCTTCCAAATCCAAATAACTGACTAACCTATCCACCACTTAAAATTTACTTGCATGTTTCACTATACTAATTCAACACTAATCCTCTATGGGTCGCGGAGTAGCGTGCTACTCGCCGAAAAAGCGCTTCGACGCCTCGTCAGGGGTAGTAAGCGCTATATAAATGCAATTACAATACAATACAATACACTTTGCGACAATATATTAAAGTACAAAGAATACCGAGGGGGTCTTAGATTCCAAATAATACCAACATACGACGATCTCGATGCAGACCTACTGGTTGCATGGGAACAGGAACTGACAAGTAATTCTAACAAATTGATGGGTATTCTCATCGAGAACTGTGATAGAAAGGCTACAAGATTGCAGAAAGAAATTGAAGTGTTAGAGTTGGAAATCAAATTACTAAATCTCAATGATGCAACTGAAAAGAACTACGCCATCCTAAATAATTTAATGCAACGCCATCAATCTGAGATAAAGCAAAGGAAATCCAAGAAACTAAATAGACGAGTTTGACTATCTAAATGGCAGAATTTTTACTTTTGCCAAAAAATATGACTACTTGATAGTGAAGGATGATCAGAACAAAGCTAAAGATGGGTTATCCATAAGCTCCAGTTCCACATCCATAGACACCACTGTTACTAGTGGTGGGGAATCAGATAGAGGTGAAGGCTCGATAGATACTTTGAACAGCGAAAACCGTTTTTTACGGAAGGTACAAAGAATCAAGAAAGGCAACAGGGAACTAAACAGATGCCCCGCACCAGGGCAAAAACAAGGAGGGGAAAGAGAGGGGGCAACAGGGGAAGAACGACCAGGAATGAGGACCAGATCATGGAATCAGAAGAAGTAGGGGATGTCAATGTTGTTAATCTGTCCACCAAATGTCTTACGAATGATGATGTCTTTGTTGAAAAAAGGATTGGGTTTTTGCCCAAGCAATGTGGGAAATATATGTGACTTGAAACTCGACTTATACAAATTCGTGAGATGGATCAAAATCAAAAAACATTTTCTAATGTCGAATTCTGAGAATGAAGTATCTAGCAAACAGTATGGGATGTGTGAATCAAGTGAACATACGATTCAGGATATAATAGATACCAAATTACTCTTGTAACTAACAGATTGTGAGGATGAGGTGATAACTGCGAATATTGTTATGAGAGATTTGAATGTGGTGAGTGAGTTCTCTATCGCCAGTGGTCTGAAAGAAAAATCCAAATGGACACCCACACTTTACACAGGTAACAACATAGACATTTTTCATAGGTTAGTTCTTTCAGACCTGGACAGGCACATTGACAAAAAGAGACGACCCTGTACTGTGACTGACAATTTGACACATGGGGAGAGATTATCTTTGAAAAGCCTGATGAGAGACAATAGTATTACCATTTGTGAAGCAGACAAAGGGGGGAATATAGTAATCATGGAGAGTACAGATTACGGACATGAGATTCTTTCCCAACTTAGGGGCCGATTACGATGGCGGGCGGAAAAGCACCCAGACCGCCATGGTAACAGGAATCAACCGTCCGCATGTCCTGCGGGAAAACCAGCGGTCCGATTAGGATCAACCACCAGAAAAATCCAAAGGCGGCGGAACGATGCCAGGAAAGACCGCCGGTAGCGTGCTGAGCAGGTGAAAATCTGTCCGCGGCGGTTGGATTTGCGGCGGGAAAAGCCCAAACCGCCGCACGGCCAGCAGATTGACCGCACGTGGAATTAGGATACTATTGAGGTGACAACGGAACGAACCACTGTTTCCGACCGCCGCGATCGCAACCAGTGATGAATGGGAGAGCCGGCGGAAGGGCGGCCGTATAGCCACCACCACGGCCGCTCCGGAAAATTCATAGCGGCCGAACAAAAAAAAATACACAACATAACATAACATGTGTATTTGTAAAGCGCACGTTCACCCCAGCAACGGGGCATCTTGGCGCTGAATAACAGATGTTTATTGTTACCCAACTCAATGGTACTCATTTTATCGACCTCACATGGATGAAAGGCTGAGTGGACCCGCCAGGATTCGAACCTGTGACCATGAGGTCGAACACAGGCCCCTGCAGTGGATGCATTAGTCCACTGAGCCACCAGACAACATGCCCACCAAGTGTACCCAGCAACTTGGCGCAGCCCCCCAAAAAAACTAATACACCCCAATGACACATCCCCATTGCAAGTTAAAAAACCACAAATCCCAGGTCAACCCACACAACACACCTGACATCAATATACCATTTTGACACACCCACATAGCTGAGTATAAAACCAGCCCCTTCCCTGACCACAATCCTTTGCAATACTCCACCACTGAAGGAACCAAGCCTACAGCACAAAGGAGAGGCAAACCACCACACAACTCACCAGCACAACACACACACACACCACTTACATCACCACCACCACTCTCACACCTGCACTTTCAACCCCTCTGCACACCACACACCATGGCACAGAAGAAAATGCCCAAATTCACTGACAATGAGTTGTCAGTCATGGTAGATGAGGTAATCAGAGTAGAACCACAATTGTTTGGAAGCATGGTCCAACAGACACCATTAGCCACCAAAACACTAATGTGGGAAAGGATAGTCCGCAAGGTCAATGCAGTAGGGACGGTCCCACGCACCAAGAATGAGATCGTGAAGCGGTGGCATGACCTCAAGAAAAAGGTGAAAGAGAGGAACAACAAGAACCGTGAGCTGGCTCAGAGGACTGGCGGTGGCCCTCCCATTCCACCAAGAACATTCACCGCATGGGAGGAGAAGGTACTTGCCATACTGCATACTGTCTTGCACAACCACAAAGCTACACCTCCTAGGCCCAAATGCATCCATGTGCACCATACACTCCCCAATACATGTCTCACAGATCTAACATACACTCCCTCTGAATCACCTCAAAGGTAGCTAGCAACGTTCCCAGGGTTGCATGTGTACAGGCAGCCAGCACACAACTCCCACCAGGCCCCCTTGTCCCACAGCTCAGCAAGATGTAGCACTCCCCCACACCCAGAAGCATGTGGCAGCCATTGCATTGATCACCTCCACCTAACAGGTAGGTAGCCATCTTAACAGGGAGGGGTGTTTGTGGGTGGAAAGCCAGCACTACAACTCCCACCAGGCCCCCTTGTCCCACAGCTCAGCAGGATGGAGCACTCCCCCCCACCCATAAGCATGTGGCAGCAATTCCCCTCAACTGTGTCACAGAACAGGTAGGTAGACAGTGCATGCACCCTGCCATTCCTCTCAAAAAGCATGGAGCCATATGACCACACCAGCCCTCACATCCCACCCAACTTGGCATAGATCCAATAGCCACTTTCAGTGTGCAGACAGCTTAGCGTATGTAACTGTCACAGAAATTAAAGTTTGACTCACCATTGTTTGTGCCATGTTGAAGTAACTCAGGGCACAATCATGGACAGCAGTGAATGCTATGTGTAAGTGCCATGGTGGCAGAGCATCAAGGCCCATATGAAAACAAAACAAGCATGCTCATTTTCAAAAATAGAGCAAATAACATGATATGACAGAGGGATGCATGAGACAACAATGGCTAGTACATGCCCAGAATGAAGGTCTTCCATGCAGAGCAAACAACAAAGATGCCTCACAAAAAGTTGTTGTGCTGCTAGTCGTTAGATGACGACATGTCCTTGTAATCACACAATCTGTACGTGGAGCATGGTATCTATTGACATGTCACACCATGGACAAGTAATGTAGGTACCTACACATCATGTCATGATGCTCAGTACCGTGCAGCCATACAAAGTGATCTCAATGTAAACTGTGTGGTGTATAACATGTAACATCCAAACAGCTAACACCAAGCTTGTGGGGTACACTACAATGACCATTTCTTCTCTGTTCTACAGGTGACCAAGAATTGACTGCTGCAGATGACAACACCAACCTGCAGAGCCAGTCTCCCCCCCCCCGGAACATGGAGGCCCGGATGCAGACTCCCTAAATTCCTCGGATGCGGACACAGAAGCGGGCCCATCTGGCCTGCCAGGGTGCAGCAGGTCCCAGGCCCCCACTGTCCTCACCACCACCACCTCAGCAACAACAACTGCGCTGACCACTGCTGTAATGACCTGTGTGGCCTCCACCACCACCAGTTCTGCCTGCAACACTGTCCCTGCCTCAGAGGATACCCACACCACCCCACAATCCGAGGAGGGCAGGGAGAGTCAGCGGGTGCATCGAGTGGTGATGCCACAGGTCTGGGACAGTAGGGCAGGTGGGAGGGAAACTGCGCGACAAAATCAACAGGACACTGGGACCGAAGCCCTGGCCAACATCGCCAGAGTCCTTGGGGCATACTAACAAGCCCAGGGACACACGGGCCAGGCCCTGGAAGAATCGCGTGAGCTCCGCCTGCTGCAGAGGTCCATAGACACGCGCATATACCAATTCGTGGACCTCTTGTCCCAGCTTGTGGGTGTCCTGAGGGACAGGCCTGCGGCCCAAAGGACAGCTCAACCTCCCTCCAGTGGCCCACAGGATGACAGTCCCACCTCCTCACCTGCGGCCACAGAGACGCGTGAGCTGGAACAGGATGTGTCCTCAGACACCTCTGATCCCGCAGCAGAGGCCCCCCCTGCCAAAAGCTCAAGGGGCCGTCCGAGGAAAAACAAGGGAGGATCACGTGGCAAAGCACCAGCCAAACGCCAGTCAAAGAGCCAGCCATGATGGCACCTCTCTTCACCTTCCCATTGACTTTGTTGACTATCCTTACCCACACTACCATGTTGATGGCACGCGTCTGTTGGACTGTGTCACCACATCAATGTGGTGACTACTCTATTGTCTTGTCTACCATCACTGACAACCCATTGATTCACTTACCACCTATTTGCATATAATCACTTCCCTGTCACATGTACTTATTGTAAATAAACACTCTTTGCACACCTATGTTTCGTGTCAGCTCCATGTTTATCACAGGATGCACAATCTTGACTCAGATTACAATGTACCAGGTGCACTGATTGTTGTGAGGCATTGAGAGGCTGAAGGGACCTAGGAAAACACAAGAGAACAACATTCACCTGTCAGTTGATGGCATCACACTCATTACACAACACTTGTCATCAAGGTACTCAAACCTGCACACATTACAATGAGCAATGATATCGACATAGACATCATGTAGCTGTGCATAACTACCCTGTCCCAGAAACATCAGCCCTCAGCACATAGCCAACAACAGGCAGCTGTCACATAGCTCCCCTAGGCATTTCCTACAACTACAAAAACACCATACAATGGCACTGTTGTACAATGTCACTCACCTTTAAGGGAAGTAGCGGTTGATGAGCTGGTGACGCAGGTCGACACCTTCCTCCTCTCCACTATCCTAGTCACTGGACATGTGTGGGTTTGCAGGCGGGGGCATCTGCTGCTCATCATCATTCAGGATCAGGGGGATCTCTTTGCACAGGGAAAGGTTGTGGAGCATGCAGCATGCTACCACGATCTGACACACCTTTTGGGGAGAGTGAGTCAGTGCACCTCCGGTCCTGTCCAGGCACCGAAATCGAGACTTGAGAAGGCCAAAAGTCCGCTCCACCACACGACGTGCCCTCCCATGGGCCTCATTGTAGCGGACTTCAACCGGGGTCCTGGGATTCCGCAGTGGGCTCAGCAACCAGGGCCGGTTGGGATATGCAGAGTCACCTAGGTGCCAGACACACAGAACAAATTAGTAAAATGACTGTAGCTGCGGACAGCATGTCACACATACAGCACAATACTTGACTCAGCTAACTCACCTACACGCCACGCACGGTCAGGATGCAGATATGCCATCATCTGTGGTACGATGCTGTTACGCAGGGTGTAGGAGTCGTGGGCCGAGCCAGGGAATCTGGCACAGACATGTGAGATGATCATATCTGCCTGGCATACAACCTGCACATTAATGGAATGTGTGTGCTTCCTATTCCTGTAGATGTGCTCCTGTGCCTGTGGCGGAACCAGTCCAACATGGGTGCAGTCAATGGCAGCAACTACATTAGGGATGTGGGCAACGTCATAGAAATCAGCCTTCACAGCTGGCAATTCCTGTCTCCGTGGAAAATGGATGTAAGTGTCCTTGTATACCATCATAGCGGACAGGACATCCCGTAGCACCATGCTGAACATTGCCTGTGACATCCCACCTGCGCTGGCCACCGTGTACTGGAATGAACCAGTTGCGAAGAAATGCAGGGCTGCATCACCTTACATGTTGGTGACACAGCAGTTGGATATGTCCTGCGAGGCCTGAGATGGGGCTCCAACTCAGCACATAGGTCTTGGAGGTTTTGCCGATCCAACCGGAACTTACGGATGATGTCCACATCCTCCATGTCCGCCAGCAAGGTGAATGGCCGGTGCACATTTGGTCACCTCCTACATGAGATAAAAGGGACACTTGTCAATTCAATTCACCCATGAGATGTGTCCAACATCTGACATTTTGACTGACACAGCGCCAACGATGACTGGCCTGACACACCAGCTTACAGCACAAGTCACATGCAGAGACAACTTGACCCCAAGTAGTTGTACACGTGATCAGTATGTACGAACTGAGTGCACCCGAGACAGATTTAGACTATGTGATTGTGAGATGGGACATTCCGACATCTTGTATCACCAGCCCTGAGAGTACTTGACACAGCACATATCTGAAACACCAACACCGCTGTCTCCTACGTAGCTGCTGTACCTGCCACACCTTCTTGCGTGAGTCGGACAGGGCATACATGAATGACACAATGAGTACAGTGTGTGCATGAAGATCAAGAATCAACATGAGTTCAGCAATCTACACAGTGAAGTAGGCACATTGAGTAGTCAGTCCATCATCACTGTGTGTTGCTTAGCCATCTCACACATTGACATGTCCCCATATTTGAGAGTCCATCACACAACAGATCTGTGTACATGCACAACAACATCATCAGTGACATGTGAGGGACTACATGCCAATGCATGTACTCCAGTGCACTGACATGGCATGTGTAGACATCAGTGAGTAGAATGTCACACTAGCATTCAATTTAACAATCTGGTGGCATGACTCATTGTAAGTGTACAGTGTTCAATAATGAGAACTGCCCATTGCCATTGCTACAGCATGATGTGTCCATAGGTGCCCTAAGCGTGCACCGCCACCGCAATCACGGTCATTGGCACCAATGTAAAGATGCAAAATCGTGGTAGCGACCGCCTGGGCCCCGCGGTGTGACACCGCCATTGCCCATGCCCATTCAGTCAATGGGAACCGCAATTGCGCTAGTGGAATGCACTTTTGAAAATCACGGTAGGCGTGCTCCGCTACCTCGGGCCGGTCATTGGATACAATTGTAAGATGCACGATTGCGGTAGCGACCGCCTGGGCCCTGCGGTGTGACACCGCAATTGCCCATGCCCATTCAGCCAATGGGAACCGCAATCGCGCCAGTGGAATGCACTTTTGAAAATCACGGTAGGCGTGCTCCGCTACCGCGGGGCCGGTCATTGGATACAATTGTAAGATGCACGATTGTGGTAGCGACCGCCTGGGACCCGCGGTGTGACACCGCCATTGCCCATGCCCATTCAGCCAATGGGAACCGCAATCGCCCCAGTGGAATGCACTTTTGAAAATCTCGGTAGGCGTGCTCCGCTACCGCAGGGCCGGTTATTGGTTGCATTTGAAAAATAGCTGAGCTGGACCACCAATTGCAGCAGCTGAGTACCATTGAAACAACCCCAGGGAGCTATATATGTCTGTGAGAGAGCCACACATCTCCACTGCATCCAGACACTGCTGCCTGCCATTCTTCATCCCCAACTGCTGCTGTTCCTGTCTCCTGGACCCAGTGATGGCGAGAACTGAGAACATCAGGGTCCGTCCCTTCACCACAGAAGAGCTGGAGGTCCTGGTGGACGAGGTGCTTACACACTACGGGAGGCTATATGGTGCTCCTGATGTAATGGTAAGTGTCTCAGAGTGAAATTTGGAGAGTGCAAAGAGTGCTCACATTATGTTGCTCTGCAGTAGTATGTGCCTGTGAGAGCAAGTTTGTGTGATACACTGCCTGGTATGCTGACTTCATGGCAATGGGGTGTGTAGCCTTATTGCCACAGATCCATGGCTGCATTGAAAGATGGGAGGGACGTGCAGTGTCTTTGCAGCCATACAGTGACACTGCTGGTTTGGAAAGTGGAAGTCAGAACAAACATTGCCTGTGCTAATGGATGTCAGAGTCCATTCGCTCTTCACATGCTCATTTGGGACATCACAAATGTGTTTCGTCCAGAGGGTACTGAAGGATGTGTGTACACTTTTCATATCGTCATGAGAATTATGCACAAGATTGAAATGCCTGAGGGTGACACTCTTGGTGGAAAATCGCACATGACACATCAGAGTGATGTACTTCTGTAACATCCTCCTTCAAATGATTTAATAATGTGTACTGATTTACATGTGTAGGCACTGTTTGACCTCTCATATTGTACATGCATGTGTTTGTTCAGATGGGCCAGGTTTAACCTCAGTGTGAGTCCCCCTGGCCTGCACAGATACTGCCCAATTTGACACGGACCCATCAGTAAATGGACAGTGTGAGATATGTGTTGTCTGCCACCCTGTTTCTCAATGAGCCATCTTAGGCCTGATGATTGCACAAGACAGACCTTGTGAGAAGGGTGTGAGAATGTAAGATCATGTCCCTAGATGTGACATCCACGACACAGTGAGCCACTCACAGGCCAAGGACATTGAGGGGTATGTAGTGTTGGACACAGTGAGTCTTCCCCAAAACATCATTTGCAACATGATGTATGTCTTGCTCCCTCACATGCTGCATCACAGATGAGGGCCTTCTTCACATTGCTTTGTGTGCTGCCATTCTGCATGTGTGTGAGATGGCCAGGTCCTGTGTCCACCTTCATACCTAAATGCATTTCAATCCGATTATCTGATGCAAATGTACTACGTGTCATGTTGTATGGCCTCTGATCAAGCTTTCTGTACAGCTGTGCTAAGTGTTTGCATGCACCTGTCCTGAGACACAGTGGAACATGGCCCAGTGTCCCTGAAACTGCCTCTTCTTGTCTCCCATGCCTGCAGCTCAAAGTCCGCCAGCGTAAGGCCTTATGGAGGGCCTTTGCACGCAAGGTGTGGGCTCTGGGTGTCTGCAACCGACGGCACACACACTGTCACAAGAGGTGGGATGACATCTGCCAGATGAGCAAAAACGTGGCAGAGATGACGCTGGGGTTACTCCCACGGACTGGAAGGTTGACATGCAGGAGCATGACACCACTAATGGCCCGCATCTTGGCTGTGACACAGCCAGAGCTGGATGGACATTTGAGGGCCCATCAGCAGCAAGTTGGGGGTGAGTATTCTGCGAAGGGTGACTCTGGGTGTGAGTGACTGCATGTATCCCAACCCTGCGCCAGTGTTGAGCTCTGTGATGTTTCCAGAGTGATGCAATGGCCTGTAAGTGGCCTCTGTGTTGAGTGCAGCTGCATGCATTTTTGCTACACGTACTTTCTCATGTGTTCAAAATATTGGCCCGTGACATTGCAAGATAAGATGTGGCCTCATGCCATCTGCTGCATTATGGGTGTCATAGACATCACCAGGTATTGAACAGCTGTGTTCCTCATCTGAGTGTGCTTATTTCGATGTGTGCAGTGTCTGACTTTGGAATTGTGAGAACTACACATCTGCCGACAGCAAGGGTCGTTGCGCTTCAAAGCACAACATGGTGGACATCAGTAGCTCATGGCCATGGTATGAGGACATCCTGGAGTCAGAATCTGTGTTGTCCCCTTAAAGTGACTCCATATGTGACTGTGACAACATGTTGAGATGTACATCTATCTCACCTACAGGCAGGTAGGTATGCTTACAGGAATCAGGATGTCAGGTAACTGGGAGGCACGGGCCAGCTATTTGGCAGTGTGAACGTCACATGGGTCATTGATGCCAACTATGCATGTTTCCATCCATCTTCTAACTTTTGCATGAGGCTTGCACATGCAGACCGCACCGGGTGGTGTGCTACATGGGGGTATCATGTTCGAGTTGTTTGCTTTGGTTGCATATGATGTTTGTGAGTATGGCACTAAACTGAACCTACATCTCTGTCTCTTGCAGCATCTACAGAGGGCACAGAAGGACAGGGTACAGACACCGGGGATGAGGCATCTTGCTCAACGGCAACACATGAGCTCACTGACACTGATGTGACCAGCGCCTCTGAGGGGGACCGGAGTGCCCTTGAAGAATCATGCCCGGAAACACCAACCTCAATGTCTTCTGATGCCAGCGGTGACTCCTTGATGTTGGCGGACACGGGGAGTGGGAAATCTGCCTCTTCTTCCACCACACATTGTCCAGTGCCCACCCTCCCGGCTAGTTCCACTAGTGCTGCCCGTGCCCGCAGCAGTCAGAAGGGTAGAGTGTCCTACCCCCCAGGCACCGCTGCCCCTGCCCCTGTCTCCCCTGCTGCCCTCAGAGTTGAGGCGGTGGTGCTTTTGTGCCAGCTGTGTGTGGGTCAGACTACTTTACTGAATGCCTTCCTTGATCATGACAAGAAGTTGGCACAGGTAGTTGCCTTCATGGAGGGCATTCATTCTGACATCGGTGGGCTACACAGGACTGTCCAGTCTTTGTCCTCCACAGTGACGGCAGCCATTCAGCTGGCACAGGCTCAGGGTTCAGCTCCTGTCCCTTCGGCAACCACCCTGCCAGTGGCCACATCTGACGAGAGTGACCACACACCACAGCCCTCAGGCTCAAAGTACTCCACACGAAGCACAACACAGCAGCACTCCAAGCGGGCCAGGGCACAGACACCATCCCCCCAAAAAAATAAGTCACACAGGAACGCAAAGCCAAAAGCCCTTCGGGTGACACTCAGGGGCATCAAGGCAAGAAGCAGGCCTCAGGCTCACATGCATCCAAATCAGTCCAATCCAAGGACACTTCCGTCCCAAAACCTGTTCCCACAGACAGGCAAAAAGTTGCTGTGCCTGCTGTGAAGCTGGTGCCTGCAAAGAGTCTGCAGAAACGGATCTCTGAGGCAGGTTCACCCACAACCTCAACTCCCAACCACACCCCTGTGAAGCTGGGACAGGAGGGCACTGTGGAGGGTTCACCTGGTCAACAGGGGATGGAGGGGAAAATGCAAGGCCAGGCCAAGCGTACCACCAGACCCAGCAGTTCACCAGAGGGAGGGCCAACACCTGCACCTGAAGCACCTTTCGTGGGGAGTGAGGCTGTTGTGCCTGCCCCACTTCACACTCCTACCAAGACAATTTATCAGTATCGAATCCCCAAGAAGTGGAAAGGCAGCCCTCCACATTCTCCCTCACACACTGTGTCTCACAGCAGCATTTCTCCACCTCCCCGTGCCACGCTGCCACCCGGTCCAAGCAGCCCTCTGGCTCACAAAGCCACTGATGCCTCTACCTCAGCTGCTCCTCCCTCTCCCAGGTCTGGTCTGCCAACGGTCCACGACAATCAGCCACCTCCCAGTTCTACTGACAGCCAAGTCTGAGGCAAAGTCCCCCTCCCAAAGCCGTCTCTCCCACAGCGGTGCCTGGACTGCCCATCTGTATCCTCAGAGCTGTGGTGATTCCCATGCCAGTGTACGGTGTCACACATTCCCTGTGCAGGTTCTCATGCTCACATGTCCCTACTTTGCACCATGGACTGGCCACTGGCCTTGCTGCCTGTAACTTTGGATGCCCATTCCCTGTGCAGGTTCTCATGCTCACATGTCCCTACTTTGCACCATGGACTGGCCACTGGCCTTGCTGCTTGTAACTTTGGATGCCCATTCCCTGTGCAGGTTCTCATGCACACATGTCCCTACTTTGAACTATGGACTGGCCACTGGCCTTGCTGTTTGTAACTTTGGATGCCCATTCCCTGTGCAGGTTCTCATGTTCACATGTCCCTCCTTTGAACTATGGACTGGCCACTGGCCTTGCTGTTTGTAACTTTGGATGCCCATTCCCTGTGCAGGTTCTCATGTTCACATGTCCCTCCTTTGAACCATGGACTGGCCACTGGCCTTGCTGTTTGTAACTTTGGATGCCCATTCCCTGTGCAGGTTCTCATGCACACATGTACCTACTTTGAACTATGGACTGGCCACTGGCCTTGCTGTTGTCTACTTTTGATGCCTATCTTGGTGATATGTAATAAAGACAGTTACTCATGTTGTCTGCTTTGTCAGTGTCCTTGCTAAATGTAAGTGTTTTCGGTATGTGCATGGTTGCATGTGACAAATGCTCTGTATGCCACCTTCACATTGCCAATTGCTTCTTTTACTTTTTCTGGGTTTGGCAGTGGTGAGGGGCACTTTAGTTCTTCTTTCTTCTTTCTTCTGAGGTTTGTGGGTGCAATGATGGGTGTTTGTGATGATCTACGATTATCATACTCATCATATGGTCAGGTTTGCTAAATTGTCCACATGTCATGTTATGATGCTATTCCAGAACATAGGTGTGTTCTAACCACAGGATTACTTGTGGGCTGGCAAGGGTCCTTCATATCTGTGTGATCTTATAGTATAGAGTATATCTCGAAACGCGTCAGATGGCGGCTAACTGCTTGTAAAGGACTGGAGTGTGTTTCAGCTCGCACCAATAAATGCCTTTATGGGGAAAAAGGCGTCTGTGGTTTTGAGTGCTGCTCAAGTCGTTGGACCCCCACGGAGCTACAATTATTAGGCGGCTGTCCTGCCGTCGAGCTAGCACCACCCTAGAAGCAGGGGGCCACAGAGCCCGATGTTACGGGACTCAGAGTGGAACACAGACTTTTGGATTGGAGTTGGAAGGCACTCTGGGGCTCACTGCGAGCTCTATCTCAGCAGGAATTACCAAAGGACATCCATCTAAGGAAAGTAAAAGACTGCATAATCCATAATGCAACATGTTGTCTCATTTCGAGCGGCCCAATCAGGGCGCACGATAGCGCTATTTAGGACGCTGCAGCCTCATGTTCCTTTTTAACCGCGACTGCCTTTGAAGAAGAGTATATCTCGAAATGCGTCAGGTGGCGGCTAACTGCTTGTAAAGGACTGGAGTGTGTTTCAGCTCGCACCAATAAATGCCTTTATGGGGAAAAAGGCGACTGTGGTTTTCAGTGCTGCTCAAGTCGTTGGACCCCCATGGAGCTACAATTATTAGGCGGCTGTCCTGCCGTCAAGCTAGCACCACCCTAGAAGCAGGGGGCCACAGAGCCCGATGTTACGGGACTCAGAGTGGAACACAGACTTTTGGATTGGAGTTGGAAGGCACTCTGGGGCCTCTGCGAGCTCTATCTCAGCAGGAATTACCAAAGGACATCCATCTAAGGAAAGTAAAAGACTGCATAATCCATAATGCAACGTGTTGTCTCATTTCGAGCGGCCCAATCAGGGCGCACGATAGCGCTATTTAGGACGCTGCAGCCTCATGTTCCTTTTTAACCGCGACTGCCTTTGAAGAAGGGTATATCTCGAAACGCGTCAGGTGGCGGCTAACTGCTTGTAAAGGACTGGAGTGTGTTTCAGCTCGCACCAATAAATGCCTTTATGGGGAAAAAGGCGTCTGTGGTTTTCAGTGCTGCTCAAGTCGTTGGACCCCCACGGAGCTACAATATATATATATATATATATGTATATATATATATATATATTCACTGAAAAAACCATAGGTTTCAGACACGTTATAGTTATAAATTAGCATTTAAAAAACCTTTGAAATTCACTGAAAAAACCATAGGTTTTAGGGACAGTTATAGTTACTTGGACATTGCACTCGTACAAAACCCGTGAAATTCCCCGTTATAGTTAGTTTAGCTAACTATAACTCGCGCCCCGCAATGCACTGCTGATGACGTCACATATTACATCACTCATGACATGGTCAGTGACATCACTGATGACATCACTGATGACATCTCAAATGACATCACTGTTGACATCATCCAGTGACTGTGTGTTTCTGTAAAGTTTAAATATTTTTAATATATATAGGGAAAGGCGTTTTGAAGAATGAGTGGGTGTATAAGTGTCTGTATGGATGATTTAGTAGGTGCGTGACTAATTCTATAAGTGAGTGATTAAACGTATCTTACTGAATGCATGGGTTAGTGACTAAACTGGGTGAATGTCTCTATCTGTCTGTTGCTGTGTAAGTGGCTGCATGGGTTTGTGAACAGCTACATGAGTGTCTATAAGAGTTATTGATTTGTTGTCTGAGTATCTGTATGGGTGCCTGAGTGTTTGTGTGGATGGGGTGTGTGCGACTGTGCATAGATGTGTGAGTGGGTGATTCACTGGGTGGATGGTTTCAAGAGTGCATCTGTGATAGACTGTATGGGTGGGTAAGTGTGTGTAACAGTGTGTTAGTGAGTGAATGTATGTCCCAGTGGTACATGTGTGAGTAACTACATATGTGAAAGGCAGTATATATGTGTGTTAGAGTATTTAAATGGCTATAAGTGAGAGTGTGTTATTGTGAGAGTGGCTGTATGGATGAGTGTGTGCTTGTATCAGTGATTGTATAAGAGCGTAACAATGTGCTAGTATTTGTATGATTAAGTGAGCTGGTGTGTGTATAACTGTATAGGTGAGTAAATGGCAGTGTGTTTAATTATTTGCATGACTGACTAGGTGTGTGAGTACCTCTATGGATGAGTGGCGGTGTTTGAGTGTCTATATAGGAGTAAGAGTGCATATGATAGTCCTGTACTGAGTGACCATAAGTATGAGTGACTGTACGGGTGAGTGAGTGGATGTGTGTGTGTAGACCTAAGAATCAGTGAGTGGGTATGTAGTTATTGGTGTTGGAGTGTCTATGGTTTTGCGAATGGCAGTCTGTAATTTAGAGTGGGTGTATCAAAGGTTATATTAGGGTGTGAGGAGGTGCATCAGATTATCACGTGGATGATGTCATCAGTGATGTCATTTGAGATGTCATCAGTGATGTCATCAGTGATGTCACTGACCATGTCATGAGTGATGTAATATGTGACGTCATCAGCAGTGCATTGCGGGCGCGAGTTATAGTTAGCTGAACTAACTATAACGTGGGAATTTCACGGGTTTTGTACGAGTGCAATGTCCAAGTAACTATAACTGTCCCTAAAACCTATGGTTTTTTCAGTGAATTTCAAAGGTTTTTTAAATGCTAATTTCTAACTATAACGTGCCTGAAACCTATGGTTTTTTCAGTGAATTTCAAAGGTTTTGTAAATGACAATTTTTAAATGTATTAATTGTTATATTAATTTTTTTCATACTGATTTACTACATTTTTAGAAACAATTTTTTTTTACATATTTTATTTTTTAAATTACATTGTAATTACATTATACATTACATTACAAAAATACTTTCTCAGAATGAATTACTTTAGTTTAAATACTTTGCACATAGGCAATAGACTTTTAAGTACAGTAGTTACAGTTGTTGCAATGGGCAACACATTTTCAAACACAATGCAACATTCAGCTCAATGTGAATTTCTAGTTAAATGCAATTAGTTACTTTATGGATTACTTTTCTAACCACAGGACTGGATCCTAGATTCAGTCCTGGGACATCTCCTGTAAACTGTTGAGTAAAAGCGTTTTGGTTACAGTACTGATTTTTAAGGAATATTATTGTATTTTAAAAGTTGACACTTAGAAACTTTTTCTCATATGGTCACCAATGTTATCCTATGGAAGGAAATTCACTTAGCAGGTAAAAACTGTTATTGTTACTTTTTCTTACTCAGTGTTGGATCCTGGATCCAGCACTGGTGCATCTCCTGTAAACAGTTGAAAGAATGCGTTTAAGTCATACAGGTGATTTTTAAGGAATATTTGTAGTTTGTAAAAATCAACACTGAAACTTTTTGCTGAAAACCAGACAATGGATTCCTATGGAAGAAAATATAAGTTACTGGTAAGTACGGTTAAAATTACTTTTCAGGGTCAGTGCTGGGCTAAAAGATGCAGCACTGGGTTCTCTCCTGATAACAGGTGAGTAAATCGGAATTCGTATTTCGGCTGATTTTAGAGGAATATTTTAAAGTTCCAAAACTCCACACTTAGAAGAATTTCCAAGTGAAACCAGTCAATGTTAGCCTATGGAAGGAAATTCAAGTTACTGGTAAGTACGGTTAGAATTACTTTTCAGGGTCAGTGCTGGGCTAAAAGGTGCAGCACTGGGTTTTCTCCTGATAACAGGTGAGTAAGTCGGAATTCGGATTTCGGCTGATTTTAGAGGAATATTTGTATGTTTCAAAAATCAATACTTAGAAACTTTTTCAGCAAAAAGCAGGCAATGATATCCTATGGAAGGAAATTCAAGTTACTGGTAAGTACGGTTAAAATTACTTTTCAGGATTAGTACTGGGCTGAAAGATGCAGCACTGAGGCCTCTCCTGATAACAGGTGAGTAAATCGGAATTCGTATTTCGGCTGATTTTAGATGAATATTTTAAAGTTCCAAAACTCCACACTTAGAAGAATTTCCAAGTGAAACCAGTCAATGTTAGCCTATGGAAGGAAATTCAAGTTACTGGTAAATACGGTTAAAATTACTTTTTAGGACCAGTACTGGGCTGAAAGATACAGCACTGAGGTCTCTCCTGATAACAGGTGAGTAAATCGGAATTCGTATTTCGGCTGATTTTAGAGGAATATTTGTATGTTTCAAAAATCAACACTTAGAAACTTTTTCAGCAAAAAGCAGGCAATGATATCCTATGGAAGGAAATTCAAGTTACTGGTAAGTACGGTTAAAATTACTTTTCAGGACCAGTACTGGGCTGAAAGATACAGCACTGAGGTCTCTCCTTATAACAGGTGAGTAAATCGGAATTCGTATTTCGGCTGATTTTAGAGGAATATTTGTATGTTTCAAAAATCAACACTTAGAAACTTTTTCAGCAAAAAGCAGGCAATGATATCCTATGGAAGGAAATTCAAGTTACTGGTAAGTACGGTTAAAATTACTTTTCAGGACCAGTACTGGGCTGAAAGATGCAGCACTGAGGTCTCTCCTTATAACAGGTGAGTAAATCGGAATTCGTATTTCGGCTGATTTTAGATGAATATTTTAAAGTTCCAAAACTCCACACTTAGAAGAATTTCCAAGTGAAACCAGTCAATGTTAGCCTATGGAAGGAAATTCAAGTTACTGGTAAGTACGGTTAAAATTACTTTTTAGGACCAGTACTGGGCTGAAAGATACAGCACTGAGGTCTCTCCTGATAACAGGTGAGTAAATCGGAATTCGTATTTCGGCTGATTTTAGAGGAATATTTGTATGTTTCAAAAATCAACACTTAGAAACTTTTTCAGCAAAAAGCAGGCAATGATATCCTATGGAAGGAAATTCAAGTTACTGGTAAGTATGGTTAAAATTACTTTTCAGGACCAGTACTGGGCTGAAAGATACAGCACTGAGGTCTCTCCTTATAACAGGTGAGTAAATCGGAATTCGTATTTCGGCTGATTTTAGAGGAATATTTGTATGTTTCAAAAATCAACACTTAGAAACTTTTTCAGCAAAAAGCAGGCAATGATATCCTATGGAAGGAAATTCAAGTTACTGGTAAGTACGGTTAAAATTACTTTTCAGGACCAGTACTGGGCTGAAAGATGCAGCACTGAGGTCTCTCCTTATAACAGGTGAGTAAATCGGAATTCGTATTTCGGATGATTTTAGAAGAATATTTGCACAATGGTGAAGGGAGGGGGCGGGGCCTGAGGTGACATCTGTGCAAACGCGCCCCGTGGCGCGTTTTAAGTTGGGGGATTAAGTCCCCTTGAATCCTGAGGGTCCCTAGGGGCCAACTAGCCCACCAGGAACCTCCAATATGCGCCAGGGGCTGCGTTGCAGAGACGTGTAGAGAGGCCACACCCCTTTACACCTCTCTGCAACGCAGCTCTGTGGCGCTTTCTGGATGTACCTGTTGGGCTAGTTTGCCCCCAGGGACCCTCAGGATTGAAGGGGATTTAATTCCCCATCTTAAAACGCGCCACAGGGCCTGTTTGCACACATGTCACCTGAAGCCCCGCCCTCCCTTCACCACTGTGCAAACGCGCCCCGTGGCGCGTTTTAAGTTGGGGATTAAGTCCCCTTGAATCCTGAGGGTCCCCGGAGTCCAACTAGCCCACCATATACCTCCAAAAAGCGCCACAGAGCTGCGTTGCAGAGAGGTGTAAAAGGGGCGTGGTCTCTGTACACCTCTCTGCAAGGCAGCCCCTGGCGCATACTGGAGGTTCCTGGTGGGCTAGTTGGCCCCCAGGGACCCCCAGTATTCAAGGGGATCGTTCCCCCTCTGCAAACGCGCCAGGGGCGCGTTTGCAGAGTGGTGAAGGAAGGGGCGGGGCCTGCGGGCCCGATCGTTTTTTTGTTTTTTTCGTCCCCTGAAGGGGGGCTGTGTGGCCCCCTTCCTTTTTCATGTTTTTGGGCCCTGGGGACCCCATCCCCCAGGGCCTTACCCCTTTTTTTAAATTAAATAGTAAAAAAAAAAACGGCCGCGGGGGCCCCCCTTCCCTGGGCCTGTATTGGCCCCGGGGACCCCATCCCCCGGGGCATGGCCTCGATTTTTTTTTTCTTTGGAGGGGGCTGCGTGGCCCCCTCCTCAGGCCATTTAAGGCCCCGGGGACCCCATCCCCCGGGGCCGGCCTTTCCGTTTTTTTTTATTTAATTATTTTTATTTTTTGGGGAGGGGGCCGCGTGGCCCCCTCCAGGGCCACTACTTGCCCCGGGACCCCATCCCCGGGGCTGGCCCTCTCCGTTGGGGACTGTGGGGGTCCCCAAGCCCCCACAGTCCCGCCGGCTCCCGCGTCCCTTGGGAGCCGGCATTGCTTTACACATGGGGAGCTGCTAAGATGCAGCTCCCCATGTGGAAAGCAATGTGCTTTGGATATTGGAAGAGAGAGCAGGTTCCCTGCTCTCTCTTCCAATATCCAAAGCAGTTTGCTATGGCAGGACGGGAGCCGCGAGGCTCCCGTCCTGCCATAGCAAACTACAGTGTCCCGGGGGTAGGCACCCCGGGACACTGCAGGAGCCGGCCCTGGGGGTGGTGGTCCCCAGGGCCATCAAGGGCTCCAGGAGGGGGCCGCGCGGCCCCCTCCCATTCAGGTCACAGCCCCGGGGAGGTGGTGGTCCCCGGGCTCTGGAAGTCCGTAACGGACCCCCATATTTAAATGTTTAGTGCCCCGGGAGGTGGCGGTCCCGGGGCGTGTGGGGCTGGAGCCCCCACACAGGTTTTTAATTTAAAAAAAAAGCCCCGGGAGGTGGTGGTCCCGGGGCTGCGGGAGGGCTCAGAGCCCTCCCGCACCATTTAAAAAAAGCCCCGGGGGTGGCGGTCCCCGAGGCTTGGGGGCCCTTTGAGGCCCCCACACATAAAATTAACCCCCCACCATGCCCCCAGGACTTGGGCCACCCGGGGCCAATTAACATTTTTTCGGCAGGATTCGCGCACCCTGAGCGCATCCTGCCGATTTTTAAAAAAAATTTTTATTTTTTGCCCAGGGGTCCTTGTGGGACCCCCTGAGCAAACCTAGGGGTCAGGGTGTTTCTACCCTGCCCCCTTTGTGCGCTTTGCGCACTTGTTTCTGTCCCTCGGTTCTACCGAGGACAAAATGGCTGCCAACATTTCCTGAATCGGAATGTTGACAGCCAATTAACATGCAGCTCGTGATCGGGACGGTGCGCGCAGGGTGCGCTGAGGGTACGCGGACCCTACTCGGCCATAGATATCACTATCTTTTTACTTTTCATTTTCTCAGCAACTACTGAACGGATTTACACCATTTAACAAAAGGGTTCTTTCTGAACCAAGAACTACCTCTTTGCCAAATTTGGTGTAATTCCGTTCAGCAGTTCGGGCTGTAGCCGTGTCTAAAGTTTCCTATGGAAAAATGCATGGGGAAAACGCGTTTTGGGACCCCCTTTTTCTTGGCCCCGCTGACGAATCCCCCGAGACTTTCAGGGTAGAAGCGGACCGGAGCGGGCCACAAAGTTTGAAAATTTCGCGAAGATACGTCAACCGGCAAGAGAGTTATTTCAAATAGAATGTCGCGGATTTCCTATGGATAATAGGTTGTAACTATAACTATCTACTGGCGACCGCCAGTAGATAATATATACTTACCTGTGAAAATACTTACATTTTCGTTGTAAAGTCATCCTTGGTAAAGGCATAATCGTGGTTAAAAAACAAACTTTATTGTTAAGGTGTCGTCGCAAAGGAATGTCGTAGCTCCGGCGTCATGGTCAAGGCTGTTTACCATATATCACACCTGAATAAATAACAATACTGTCGAGTACGTTTTTTAGCAGGTGCCATAAATAGCACCTATTACTTTTTTTTCCCCTTAAAATGCAGATTGTGGTGCTTACCGCACTAAAATCCTCATGTCCTGGTATTTGCCAGGCCTTCTTTTTCATTTCACCTTTTGGCAGTCATGAGGCACTGAACATGAGATGCAGTTTTTATCGCACTCAGGGGCATATTCTCAAGGAGCCATCGCCGATTTATCGCACTTTAGCGCCGCAAAAGTGGCGACAGACTCATTGCACTATTCACAAGCTGGTGCAAACTGCTGACCTCGCCAGTTTTCCTGCGATAGCTGCCGCAAAACACATCACCACGGATGAGAGCGACAATTAACGCTAATGATATGCAGAGTAGGCGTACCCACGCAAAAACACACAAAAACACCACTTCGCGATATTCACAACGAGCAGCCACATCTGCGATGCGACCCGAAAACAGGCGATAAGGCGCGTTAGCAGCAGGGATTTAACACCTGCCTTCCACTGGTGTCAAGCAGGACGACAACCTGCAGTATGAAAGGGAGCCCAGCCCAGAGCCACATCTGAAGACCAACACATGTCATGGATCTAATGATCATGCAGCTCGGAGACCCAAGAGGTCCCCAACACCCACCGCCACCACCCCCAGGCACCCCCCCGGACTACCACTGAGGCAGCGCAGACCAAGACATCTGACCTTCCAAAAACGGCATGGCCCTCAGCCACACAATTGCAGAATGTGGGGAGAGGTGGGATCCAAGTATGTGTGAAGGAGGCAAGTCACCCATTAATAAGAATGTACACAATGTCAAGTGTGGCGGTGATGTGCTGGACAGACTCCAGTATGCAGGGCACAGACATGTCCCTGTGGGCATATACTGCTGGTGTGTGCAGTGTTGTGGACAGTGGACATAACCATCTTACCTCAGGCAGTGGGGAAGACCACGCTCATGTAGCTGTGTCGTCCCCCCCTGTACGCGGAAGCGGAGTGGGCTGGTCCAGCGTACGCCACACCAGTGAAGGAGTGTGAATAAATAGACCGGGGCTCTGGGCATGGTTCACTTCTGGGATGGCCAACGCGTCTGCCAGGGTGGCGCCCCTCACCCTGCCACGAGTCCACCGCAGTGAACGCCAGCCTCCTCAGCCGATCGCTGCCTTCCGCGACACAGGCCCCTAGCGCACCCAGCGGCACAGCACCGCGGAGTAATGTGTTTGCTGACTACTGCCTTCGCCAACACTGCGGTCAGCAGGGCGCTCAAATCAAATCCAATCCTGACCTGCGAGGACACGCCATCATCGCTGGCTGAACACCCGCTGAGCGCTTCAGGTGCCACTAACTCAGTGCACCACAAGTCATCACCACGTGGCTGTGGGCCCTTTCTGACCGCTGCCTCCGGCCTACACTGCGGTCAGCAGGGCTCACAATTCAAATTTAGTCTTGATTTATTTATGGAGCAGTCCAGTAGGCAACAGACATTGCTTCCAGTGCGGCCCGCCCGGACGACGCATCATCGCAGGCTGCACACCCGCTGAGCGCTTCAGGTGCCACTAACTCAGTGCACCACAAGTCATGGACCCTATATGTTTGAATCTTGTGTGTGTGATTCCAGATCTGGTGCCACTAACTCAGTGCACCACAAGTCATCACCACGTGGCTGTGGGCCCTTCCTGACCGCTGCCTCCAGCCTACACTGTGGTCAGCAGGTCCCCCAAGTCAAACAATGCATCATCGCTGGCTGCACACCCGCCGAGCGCTCCAGGTGCCACTAACTCTGTGCACCACAAGTCATCACCACGTGGCTGCGGGCCCTTCCTGACCGCTGCCTCCGGCCTACACTGCGGTCAGCAGGGCTCACAATTCGAACTGAGTCTTGATTTATTTATGGCGCAGTCCAGTAGGCAACGGACATTGCTTCCAGTGCGGCCCGCTCGGACGACGCATCATCGCAGGCCGCGCACCCGCTGAGCGCTTCTGGTGCCACAAACTCAGTGCAGCTCAAGTCATGGACCCTTTATGATGTAATCTTTTGTGTGTGAGTCCAGTTCTGGTGCCCCTACCTCAGTGCACTGCAAGTCATGGACCCTTTATGATTGAATCTGTGTGTGTGATCCGATGATCACTATTCTAGTTGTTGCCAGCACCAACCACTCCCTGAGGGCTGGCTTACACTCACCCCACACCCATCCAGCACAGGCGTCACTGGACATGTGACCCTGGTAATAAAAAGGGGCCGGGCGCACGTGCCCGTAGCCAGTTCCACCATACATCTAAGTGTGTCCGTGTGGTCATTATGAATGCGTGATGGTCCCTGGCACTACCACATCACATCGTGCTGTGGACAGCGGACGCAAGCATGTCACCTCAGGCAGTGGGTAAGACCTTGGACATGTAGCTCTGTCGTCCCCCCTGTAAGCGTAAGTGGAGTGGGCTGGGCCGGCGTACGTCAGTCCAGCTCAGGGGTGTGTAGAATTAGCCCGGGGCTCAGGGCATGGTTCAGTTCTGGCCTGGACAAGGAAGTCACCAATGCGTGTGTCTCTGTTGTAGTGTCGGCGCCACCCGGCCCGCAATTGACAATGTTGCAATGTAGCATGCACCCGGAGGGCGGTCTCGCACGAAGGGTGAAATGAAGGAGCTCAAGACCGCTCGGGGTCTTGGCTCATACATGCCAAGTGTTGTGTGTATCTGCATTGCCGCAGCATGAGCCAAATGCCTAGCCTTAATCGCAGCGCGAGTTCAGCCAGGCATGGGCTCTACATCTGTGTCCGCACTATCCTTACCATAGGCCTACACTCACGTGGCCGCCCACCTTCAACGGCCAACATCACAGTGTCGTTGTCAGGCTTGTGGACATGCGCAGACAGGCATGACAATGGTGTGCCGTTGGAGTGCAAGTGATGCAACCATGCAGCATACACAAGTGAATATGCCCAGGGGGAGGGAGGAGCAGCTGTGAGGCAACGTAACACACAGTGATGCCGCTCATTTGCCACAATCAAGTCATGTCAAACATGAATCCCAAAGTCGCACACATCCCACCCCACACCCAACAAGCCACATCACAATTCCTGAATGCAAGCAGATGACAAACTGACATTAGGGATGAAAGCTCCTTTGTCTGAACTATCAGGCGGAAGCACATCTGCACATCCGACCTCGGAATTGCATGTGCCCAGCACCCCCTGACAGATACGATAGCAGTTGAGGACGACTCCTACACTACGCACAGCCCGACGACAGACCAACGTATACATACCCCACACACAGAAGTCCTTGCTCAGAGTTATCTTGCATGGAATGGCCTTCACACTTATTCCCACACCATCCCAGGCGTACAACCATTGCACACTTAAACAACTCATTGATCCGAGCTGTGGCATTTCATCCACAGAACTGGCGCAGGTCAGAATAGTGCCGCTTCAACCAGGGCCAGTAACGCAATGGCAGAACATCCCGGACACATGCACAACCCCTGTCACGTGGAACTGTACCGTGCGCGTATGCTGCATTTACTGGGGGCACTGCCATTGGTAGTGCTGCGGGTCAGTTACCGGCTAAGCTTCCGCCTTGCCAACGTCACCTGCATTCAGCCTGTGTTGCATTGTCGATAGTGCATATACGAGTGGTCCATGGATGTCTGCCTATCCAAAAGGACGGTAGGCGAACTAGATTTCGACATGTGTGTGCGCCCCCTGTTGGCCCACGACCAGGAGTGTCACCGTGATACCCGTCTATGGGATGCCTGGATACTTGGCATACATGCTGGCAGCTGGACCTGGGATATTGCAGAACTCCTCGTGTGCAGTGACCACATTGAGACGCTCCCCTATTGGGCTGTAGTGCTAATTGGTGACAGGGGTGGACGCAGCACATCTGTCCGGACCTGCTAATGGATAGCCTCGCCGTCCTGTTCGATGGAGTCGACAACGACCTCATGTTGGAGATGATTGCCTACGAAGCTGCAATCGCTTTCATGGACGTGTAACTACGTACCTGCAGCCACAACAGTTTGGAACCCATTGCACATGTCCCAACACCTTATTGCATCTTGGGGTTCTGGTCACATATCCCACGACAACAGTGCACATGTCCCTGGAGTGGACAGCGGCGCTTGGCAACGTTCCTCATTCTGACATGCTGCTGCATTGGTCCGCATGTTGTGGCACTTCTCTTGCCCGTACTGACACGCATATGCTAATAAAGTATACACACATTCACTTGTATTCAACTGTGATGTGAGTTGTTTTGAATGACGATGTGTGTCTCACTGCCTATCTGGGTCACGGCCATACATGCGCATTGATAGCATTACCCAGGGAGTACCATTTATGTGGAATCACTGTCCCTACATTCATCAATACTTTCATGCATAATTGATCAGGGCCATGACACATCAGTGTGAATTTGAATGTTTTATTCGCATTCAGTGGGGTGTTTAAGCTGGACCAGTACAGGGCCATGCAAACCCCACTTTACATTGTCGCCCCGTGGAGGGCCAGCCAGAGTCCTTTAGGGATTGACAGGTTCATCGGAAGAGGAAGACTTCAGTCCGCAGTGTGATTGCTGTGTCATTGGTAACCATTCCAAATCTGGCAGTCCATGTCGTGGTCCAAGGTGAGTGTCGCTGAGTGTGATGGGGGACAGTGGAAGATGTTATTCCAGGGCATGATGCAGAGGGCAGAACCAAGCTGAAACAGGCCATATGGCGGTGATGTATGCTACCACTTCAATCTTACCACCAAGCCAGATTCATCATCATCTTCGTCCTCTGATGTGCCAGGTGCCTCACATGTGGGTGGTGATGTTTGGTCTGCTGCACTGTGTGGCACTGACACTTCAGGGGGCGGAGATGTGGATGGAGTAGTAGCAGCAGCAGTCATCCGCGCCATGCCGTGTGGCGGCAATGCCATGATGAGGATCTGCAGGTCATGGGAGATCCCAGCTACATCTCGCTGGTGTGCAGCCGTGGCAGCCAATCGTTCCGCATGCATCCGCTCCATGTTCTCCATGATCCTCCGCATGTGCCCCAACTCCCGGCTGACATCGCTGGAGCCACTCTGACTAGACACTTGTTCTTGTCTCCGAGTCATGACTCCAACGATGTCAGCCATGCATTGTTGGAGAGCATGGAGCGGACAGTGGGTGTCTGTTAGGGACTGTAAGTGGACCCTGATGGGACTTAGACACCCACGTATGGCATCTAGTTTGGCTGCCATGAGGTCGAACCCCACCCGCAGCTGATCAGTCATCTTCTCCTGGCACCCTAACACATGGCGTTGGAATGCCATGTGTTGGTCGTGGGGGTCCTGGGAGACAGCCGTGGTGGTGGGTGCTTCCTGCTGTTTGGTCTGTGCAGGGGGTGGGGTCTCCTCGATGCAGCTGGGCTGCCCTGCTCCTGGAGGTGGGGTGCCGAAGCTGTCCATGAGCTGCTGGAGGGCGTCGGTGTCGATGTTGGGGAGGTCCTCTTCGTCATCAGTGCTGAGTTGTTGTGTCTGCTCTGCAGGAGGTGTTGATCCTCCCTCTGCAATGAGAAGGGGAGATGCAGATTGACACTGTGTTCACATGTATGTTCACGCATTGTACAAGTTTACTAACGGACTGCATGACAATGTACATTGTGACTGTTTGTGAAGAGATACCTATTTGATGCGGGACAGTTGACATTTCTACACCATCAGGGATGTGAGGTTGTACTTGTCCATTGTCATCTCACAGGTTCCTGCTATGCTAAATGCGAATGGGCATTTTCTACACACAAGCAGCAGCAGTTGTGTCCTCTGTTCTGTTGTGGGAGTGTTGCAGTTTGTACCACATTGTTGTCAATGTTGGGGTGCTCTGATTCTTATGTGTGTGTGCTGCATTGTGGGTGTGTTGCCCCTTCAGCTCTGATTTGGCTGGCCCTTCTCCCTTTCAGGCGGTGTGCATTTCACTTCTGTGCTTAGGCACTGCTGAGATGTTGCAGACTTGGGTGAATTGGGCTCTTGGTCGGAGTTGTGACTCTTGGGCATGGTTTGACCGCAGATATGCTCTACTTAACTGTGAATGTGTGCCATTGTGCCCATCTCCCCCTGTCCCCCCAGTCCCTGGTCGTTACTCACCCTGTTGCTGTTGGCTCAGGTCATGTTGTGCAGTGTCCGGTCCACCAACTCCTGCCACCATCTCCCCAATGATGACTCGGGTCACCATTTCCTCCATCTCATCCAGCTCCTGGTATGTCGCTGGGCTCCCACCTCCAGTCTGCATTGCTGCTCTCAGGTTGGCAGCGATTTTCAGCTTGGTTTTGCGCTTCACATCAGTCCAGCGCTTCTTGCTATCGTCCACTTCCCTTCTCTTCACTCAGACTGCATTCACCTTGGCCAAGATGGACTGCCATATTGTATTTTTAGTTGCCAATGTCACAGTGGAGGTGATGAACAGTTGGTGGTGGTGTTCTGTCACCTCCGTAATGAGGATCTGGTTTTCCTGCGTACTGAAACGTGGGTTCCTCTTATTCTTCTCCTTGCCCTTCCCTGTCCCCGAGGTCCCAGGCTGGTCCTCCGTGGGGCTTGTGGGGTTCCGGTTGTCTTCTGTACTTGCTCCGGCTCCCTCCATGGTCCTTCGCAGTTGTTTGTGTTTTATTTGTATTTCACTTTTGCCGCTTTTATAGTGATTGTTCCCGCCTTACTTGTGGGACTTGCGGGCCTGGCGCTGCTTTTTGCTGGATTTTTATCGCAGTTGGATCCATCGCAACTTTTTTCACGTTCGGGTTTCCTTTTTTATTTCCGTCGCAGTAGTTGTATCGCGGACATTTGAGGCGTTCTCGGAAAATTATCGCATGTTACCACCGTGTTGGGAATACGACGTTGACACAGAGTTATTTTCCCGCGATGGACGGCGATATGGAAAATTGCGTTAGCCTATTTTGGCGATGTTTATCGCACGTTCTTGTGAATATCCCCCTGGGTAAGTACCAGGTGAGATAAGAAAAGCTGTAAAACTCATAATTCTGATATGTGTGGTTGTTGGATACTGCATATCCTAGTGCCAGGAACAAATATGAGCTCATGGTCTTGTCCCACCACTGAGTAAGGTTATGCTGTGCAGGTTATTGTGAAGCAGCAGTCAGTGGATATAGTCTCATTGTCAGCTCTGTTTTAGCAAGCAAGGTTGTGTTTTTTTTAATAAATCCTTTTTGACAGAAGGGAAGCTACGTGTTTTTTCAATGCGTAGAGACACAGAGGCTTCCATCTATACTCTGTATACACTACAAGCCTACGCTTTTGTGACTTTCGTCATCGTCTGCTAACACAAACAGACACAGAGAATAAATTGGGGTTTTTTCCTGGAGAGCTGGAGTGAAATAATAGCTGCGATGAAGAGAAGATTCCGACGTTACTATGGTTTACAGCACACCTGACCAGAAAAAAAAACAGGCTTTCAGTAGTAAATCTTTTAATCACTGGAGACAAGACAAGCACAGACATTAAACTCAAAAGGGATGATTCCTAACTGCACAGTTATTTCCTGCAAAGATTACTTTATTTGGGACTTTATGTTATTTTCTCAACAGCTGTTTTTCCAATACATCTTCAGCACGTGCAGGTAACACGGAGAACTAAAATGCGCCTATAAATTGTTTGGTGTGCCTGTCCATCGTCATAGAGTGAAAACCGCAGCAATTTATCAGTGTATGTTCTGGAGTGTGGAAATAAATATTTTACTCACAGTTTATCCTTTCTCAATCGCTGAAAGCATCACCTAAACAAAAAAATGTTTAAAGACAACAAATTCCATCGCCAGCAGGTCAGAAAATGTAAACAAGATCTCAGATTGTTAAACAAAAATCACTTAAAAAAATCACTTTGTATTTTTGTAGTTTCTCTTCCTGATTATGCATTAGACTTTTTTGCCTGATACATGACCTTCTTACAAGCTTTGCTTCCAATTTTAGTCTTTGATGCTAATGTTGTGGAAATCACAGATTGTTTGTAGGGGTGCATTATAATCACATGTTTAGAGCACACCTGCATATATCTTATTGTTGTAATAACATAAATTGTTAGGATATTGGAATGTATTAACCTGAAACGTGATGTGCCTAGGCCTATTGAAAGTAATATGGAGAATTAACGTAGAAAGTGATTGTAACTCGCAGAAAACATTAACGTGAAGAGCTCGTGTTGTGATAATGACATTTATTCATGTATTAAAATTGTTTATTAAACGTGTCATTTTACATGTAGGTAAATGTATTAATTGAATGTGCCTTAATTTCCTATGCAAATTCGTAAAGTTCATATATTGGTCTCTTATGTTAGCTGAATCTTGTAGGCCTGCAATGCATTTCCCTGGAAACTCTTTAGAATTAATAGCTGAATTTCATGTGTGCTGTGGAATTTGTTCTTTCTCACGTTTTGTGTTGCCGATGAAAGAAGCACCCATGTTAGCTAGAATAATGTCTTTGTTTTATTAGTCAGGCAAGGAGAGAAGAAGTTACATCATAAACTCGAGTCGATAAAGGAAGGCTGTTGTGCTTCACACAAGAAAAGTCCTGGGAACCAAGGCCAACTTGTTGCAAATCAAGAACATAGTTATCCCATGGAAAACTAACTTTAAGATCGTACTCAGAGCAGATGGCGTGACCGGCAAAGAATTTTGGGAAGGATACCTGAAATAATGTGCTGTTGGGAGTAGGGAAAGTGCCCCACTTCTTCTTCTGCCTTCGGAGAGAGAGCATCTGAGAGCGAGCTCTGTCTCAGAAGCTTTAAGCTACATGACCCATTAAATATGGAGAGACGTCTTTGAGAGACTCCACAGACTGACACCTTTTAACTTTCCTTTCTGAAGATATTTAAGTATGGATGTCACTTAGCGTTAGAGTAGGGATAGATTAATGCTTTTTACTCACCAACCGTTGATGCAGGGAAATTTGGACTCATGGTTTCTGAAACTCTGCATCCTGTTTCTTGAACTAATTGTCTTGTTTATGCTACATCGCCTCAATTGGATACGCAGATTTGGCTTTATGCTGTTTCTGATGTATTTCTATACGCTCATCTTGAGGTGTCTTTATATTCAGTTGTTTTTGGCTTTGTAATAAATTAACTAACCTTACCTAGTTGTTTGTGGTTACTATGGGGTCGATTCCGATCTCGGCCGGAAGCGCACCAAATACGATTCGTCCGGAAAAAATACGAGCCGAGCGCGTTTTTCCCGAATGATTCGAACAGTCGTCAGAGCGAGCAAGTACGATGCGCATTACTGCCAAAATTCCGAGCGAGCTGTACGTACCCATTCCAGCTCCAGTTCCCCGACCGAGCTGGATCCGGAAACGCCGAATTGAGTCGCACGGAAGTAAATACACAGCACCTTCCGGCCGGACAAGTACGATGCGCACTCCGTACGCGCCGAACTGGTCGCTACGTCCGGCACGTCAGAGCATCCGTGAGAGCCGCACATAAGCTCCGATTCGCGCCACAAGACGATCCACGGCTACGAGACGAACAAGCCAGCTACGAGTACGAGTCGAAGCCACGAGAAACCCGAACGAGATGAACCAACCATGAATCCCATCGCGCAGGTCCTACCAATACTCCACATCTATTACCGGAACCGGTACGGATGCGTACGGCGCAGACGGTAAGTCAAAAACCCACTACACAAACAAACGACAGGTGCCCGACATATGTCACACACACATAGGGATGCAGAAATGACGTACACTAGCAACAGCAGAACCATAAGGGCGGGATGGCTATCACCAATGCCATACACACCCATAGGGGCCTGGATGCCTTCCACTACCACCACCCCTACTCGGGGGCTGGATGCCTACCACTACCACCACCCCTACTCATGGGGGCCTGGATGCCTACCACTACCACCACCCCTACACAGGTTGGGGTGGATGCCTGTCACTACCACCACCCCTACTCAGGGGGGGCTGGATGCCTACCACTACCACCACCCCTACTCAGGGGGGGCTGGATGCCTGTCACTACCACCACCCCTACTCAGGGGGGCTGGATGCCTAACACTACCAGTCTCCCTACTCATGGGGGCCTGGATGCCTACCACTACCACCACCCCTACTCATGGGGGCCTGGATGCCTACCACAACTACCACCCCTACTCATGGGGGGCTGGATGCCTACCACTACCACCACCCCTACTCATGGGGTGCTGGATGCCTGTCACTACTACCATCCCCACTCATAGGGGAATTGATGCCTACCACTACCACCACCCCTACTCATGGGGGCCTGGATGCCTACCACTACCACCACCCCTACTCAGGGGGCTGGATGCCTGTCACTACCACCACCCCTACTCAGGGGGGGCTGGAAGCCTACCACTACCACCACCCCTACTCATGGGGGCCTGGATGCCTACCACTACCACCACCCCTACTCATGGGGGCCTGGATGCCTACCACAACCACCACCCCTACTCATGGGGGCCTGGATGCCTACCACTACCACCACCCCTACTCAGGGGGGGCTGGATGCCTACCACTACCACCACCCCTACTCAGGGGGGCTGGATGCCTACCACAACCACCACCCCTACTCATGGGGGCTGGATGCCTGTCACTACTACCATCCCCACTCATAGGATGGGTAATGCATGACACAACCAGCATACTCCAACATAAGGAATGTCAGCAAAAGACATCCCCCAACATCATGACAAGAGTGTGTAGTCTGTGTCAAATGCCTACAACACTGAACATGACATTGAACATACAATGTGACCCCCTATCACGTGTCACACAAAAATGTGTGTGGCCTTCACAATGCAAGTAGACCATGACCACTGTGGGAATGGGGTCTAAACCCCCATCATCACAGTGACCAAAAGGTAAGTGTGGGGTCCATAGCTGAAGCACATTTTGAACATTGTGGCAATGGGGTCCAAACCCCCATCATCACAGTGACCAAAAGGTAAGTGTTGTCATGGAAAAAGCTGCAACTGCCAAACAGCATGGATGATTCCTGGTCACAGAACAACAAACACATCAGTGGCAAAGTAGTCATTGTGTCCCATAGCAACATAGATTGGGTGAGGCAAACAGTGCAGTGCAAATAAAACATACCTTTGGCCATGTGCAGACAAACATCACCCATGGGGACTGACATCGTCTCCATTTATCAATTACACAATGCCAGAAGTGACCATCATAATGCAGACCCACATATCTGCACTAATGGACACACAAATGTAGATATCCTGGGGAGACTGTAGATGTGAGGTGAACAAATACCATACCATGGCAGCAATGGGACATACGAACCATGATTATTCTGCTGACTGATGACCTAGGAGTCACAGGGACAGCATGGGAAATCCTCCAAACAACATACAGGCAATGGCACACCAAAGATATGCCAATGCAGTGGTGCAGATGCACAAACACAAACAGGCAGCCTCACACTGCATATCAAACACAACAGGTGATGGGGGGTGCCAGTGTCCCCAGGCAACCACACAACACATGAGGAGGCCTGAATTCCAATTACACAGATGTGTATACAGTGACATACAAAAGTAACTCATGGATCGGATTCCCCTATGTGGGCAATCAGGCATTGTTAGATGAGAGGGAGCCCAAATTACACATGTCACACAAGCTTGTAGGAACAGCAACTAACACAGCAAGAGACAGACCCACCACAGCACTACCCCCAGGGACCCCACATTGTGGTGACACTAGCCTGCATGATAATCCCACTGTGATGACAAAGGTAGATGCCGTTCACACTGTGAACCACAGCCATGTCTCCTGAGCAACAAACTACCATCACACCTACACAAGCACAAATCAATCAGCACGGCCTGTCAGCCAAGGCCAATATGGAGGTAGGGGTCTAGCCGTGCAACAACTCACATTTGCACACACTCAACACCACACACCTTGATCTCCACCAATGTACAGCAGTGAAGCTCACATGGACAGGTGACATTGCACATGCACCCATGACAATCCCAGGGGTGGTTGTGGGACCTAAGGTGCAGAAACCCATCACACCTGGCCAGTCAACAAGACTTGTGAATGTCTGACACACTGCACAGTACGCCGTATATGGGCATGACGTGAAATCCACCCCAATCAATGGGATCCCGGCCACAGTCACACACCAATGAAGAAGCCAAGGTCACCCACAAAGAACACACGTAGACAACTTCCAACATTGCAGCTCTGACCCTGAGGAGTGGCAGCAGTCACACACACAACGTGTCACAATCCCTGAAAGCTACCACAAACTGTAAATTACATGACTTGTGTAACCAACAAGTGCCAAGGGGAATCCTGACTGTGTCTCATCTGCGTTTTCCCACATCCCCAGCCCTGACAACAAAGACAACTAGGGATGACAACCTGATGAACATTAGTTTGCCATGCACCCACATCACGGAGAAACCAGGTACAAGATGCTGGATGAACACAGGACAACTCAGCAAGCATCACAAACAGGAACATCCGTAGGGACACAGCCGGTGTAGGAAAAGGGAAGGGAACACACACAGACATGCTTACACAACACACATCACGGGCCCAGGCAATGTCACGGGATTACACACTGCCATGAGGGCACTCCACTCCTGTGGAAGGTCCGCTGTGCCAAACCTTGTCTGTGCACGACTCAAACATGTCAGCAAAACACTCGGTCAGTGAGTCAACAATTACAACACACTGAAGGCTCTGCTCACATCAGCCTGGGTACGGGAGCGTCACGTCAGTCATCTGCATATACCCAAAACACGTGTCAAGCAAGTTGCACTGTATACACAGATGAGTCCTTCAACATTGATGTGCTAAACTGCATGTCCAGTGGAGATGGGCACACAGTCAGGGAAATAGAAACATTGAACAGTGGTAAGCCCACCAGATGTGCATCAGTGTAAGCCACAGATGTCAATTTACAAATGAAAAAAGTACATCCCTGTGTCAAATGCGGAACATTACACCCTCAGACTGCAGCAAAGGATGCTATGGATCCAGACTAGATTAGGACACATATCCATGGACCACATGGAGTCCATCACAGCAACACTTCATTTTCCTGATCTGAACACTATTACAACAGCAAATGCATGATGATACTCATCTACATCATGTACATCAAAAGAAAAACCACTAGTAAACAAAAAGAGGCTTTATTCAGCAAATGTGAAAGAAAAATTTGAAGTCCAAAAGAAACTAAGGCCAATGGCCAGTCCACATACACAGTCCGAACAGGGTGATATGTGACAGCTTGTCACCCATTGCTTGCCTGCACTGGTACGGACAGGGGACATCCCCCTCGGAGGGGCATACAAGGGGCAGGCCAGGCACCGCAGGGACAGGATCAGGGGATGCCAGAAGGAGGCAGTGAAGGGGTGGTGGGTGCAGGAGTGTCACCGGCAACTGCAGTGGAGGTGTCTGACTCAGTGGGGCCGGCACCACTGTAGGGCACAAGTCAGATGGTGTGGGTGCTGGCACCACTGCAGTGGGCCGGTCAGATGGAGTGGACTGGGTCCCCACTGCAGTGCCCAAGTCAGACGGGGTGGTTGTGGACTCCACTGCAGTGCATAACTCCAAGGGAGTGGAAGGGGGGGCAGATGAGGTGGGCAGGACAGAGGGGGGGGACCCGGTCTCCACACCAGTGGCACAAACAGGCCGAGCGTCTGGCTTGGGGGTAGAAGAGCAAGTGGTAGGGGGGGAGGGCCTAAGCATTTTGGGGATGCGGTATGGGTGTGTGAGGAAACCTGGGGCAGGGTGTGGCGGGGGAACCTGTGGAGTTGTGGCCTGGGGGATGGAGGAGAGAGACTGTGTGATGGAGCTGCGTGGTGGTGGTGGTGGTTTGGTCTTGCCCTTCCTGGTCCGGGGGGACTTCCGAATGGGGTCGTCAGTCTGCCTGTGCCTGGGGGAGGGTGTCCGGGTGTGAGGGGCACTCCCCTCTGTGTGTGGTGGTCACCTCTTCCGCCTGTGCGTTGGGTCAGATGGATCTGTGGGGAAGAGGCCAAGCTCACAGATGAAGAGCTTCTGGGAGGGGGGGTTGCAGGTGACGCAAGGGAAGGGGTTTTGGAGGGAGAGGTATCTGAGGACTGCGCAGTGCTCGTGGATGCGTGTGTGTGTTCCTGGGCCCCATCCCCTGTGAGTGAGGTATCAGTCCCCTGACTGTGCGTGCGTGTGCGTCTGGATTTTGGCGTGTGTGTCTGTGTGCTCTTTGTGTGCTGGTGGGTGCCTGTGCCGGTGTGTGTGTGCTTGGGACAGGTAGGGTGCTGGGGATTGTGGGTAGGGCAGAGGTAGGAGGGGTGAGGGACTGTTGCAGGAGGGACACTGCTGCCGTCAGTGAGGAGGCCATGGACTGATTGGTCCGATGTAGGGCAGACATGCCAGATGACATGCCCTCCATGAATGACACCAGTTGTGTCAACAGACCCGTGTGTGCATGGAGGACACTCAGCACTGATGTCTGCCCTACATGGATCTGTTTCAGCAAGTCCACAGACTCCACACTCAGGGCAGCAGGGGGTGCGGTGCCTGGCATGAAGGAGACACGCTCCCCTACACGGGAGCCTCCACGGACATGTGGGATGGGAGCAGATGGGAGGGTGGAGATGGTGGTGGTGGCGGGGACAGACTTGCTTGATTTTATCTCTGGTCTGCTGACACCCGCCTCCACAAGGGAGTCCTCACTGGAAGTGCTGTGGTCCTCAGCTGAGGTGGTCGTAGCTGAGGTCTCCTCAGTGTGGCTCCCCTCACCCTCCGTGCCACTGGGTCCCTCGGTCTCCCCTGCAGTGGACCCAGTCTGGCTCTGCCGCTCCTCTTGGTCCGTAGAGCTGTCTCCTCCTGTGGCCGTGGATGTATCTGCAAACAATCAGGATAAACAGAGCAACATTAGTCACCTGTACTGACCACACACACCACAGTAAGTACAGCACATCACAGAGCAAGCCCTGCCAACATTTGCTAGACATTGCAATAAGTGCTGACACTGATTTGAAGAAGCCCATTGTCTGCCTGACAGTCATTCATGCCACACATATCCTACCTGTCCATGCACCCATCTGTCTGGTGCCTGTTGTATGCGACTAATCATATGTGCACACATGCACCACATACACAGTTGTTGGACATCCAAGAGAACATATGGAAATGTGTCACTCCAAACACTTGCCATCTCCTGCCACTGACTCAGTACATGTGTCAGGAAAAGTGACGGGCAGAGTCTCTGTCGATATGCGGGTTTTTCTTCCATCACCAGACACAATGATGTCCTCATGTCCTGATAGACAATGCGACAATGGTGTGCTTGCAGGACATATCACACTACTGCTGGATTACCCTTTGCGAGTTGAATGTCATGGCACAGGCCTGTCTGGCAAGTCAGTCATAACTGTCTCCTGACACAGGGGCAGTGCATACACACAACACCAGTCTACACTGTGTCACAATCATGGAAGTTTTGGGAATGCAAGCCCTGTAGCTGACAGGTGCACATGTGCACCCCTGGCCACCCACATCATGAGGACTAAGATGATCCCACGTCAATCAAATGAGACATTTGAGTGACTGCAAACACAAATCCATACACATGGGCACTTCACCGTCTGATGAGAATGAACCAAAGCTGCCTGCACCTCAATGTTTCATACACCTTTGTGCACAGTTAAGGGATCAGAGACCTATGCATTAACCAATGTGCAGATCCTATAGTCACAACTCAGATGGCTGGCCACCCCAAATTGTTAAACACTCCAGGAGTCAAAAAAGCAAGGCCACACCACGGTGACACAGAGGCAGACACCTGAGTGCACTCTTCACAATGCCCAATATGTATGCTGACACACGGGAGTGGGAGAACAGAGTGCCTTCGATGTACAGAGTAGGCATTACAGTCCTGGTCCATGTGCAACATGGTATTACCCTGAACACTAGGCAGGTGGCTATGCATGTGTCACACACATGATGTACATACTTCTGAGGCTCCCCCCTTGGTCTCTGCTGCAGCATGGGTGTGTGGCACATACCCCAGACATGTGGTGAGTCAGAGCAGCAATTGGAACACATTGTAAAGCCATACCCAGAGTACATGTCAGATCACAGGCATTGTGTGAGCAATTGTACCACCCATGCAGCCCACAACAAAGTTCCTGTAACTGATGCTGGCCCCAACTTGAACCATAGGTAACTGCAAGTACACAGTACCCAAGTGACCTAAGTCACAGACTGTAAGGGCCACACCTGTGTATCAGATGAGGAGGGGGCATGACACAAGTGAGGGACATGAGTCCAGGACGACAAGACAGTTGTACTGTGGAAGTGGAACCAAGCTAAAGGAGTGCATAGAGCATGTAAGTCATAGTACACAGAAAAGGCTAGCACTTACCCCCTCCTTGCTGCTGTCTGGCCTTCAGCTGCCCATCCAGGTCAGGGAAGACCACCGCCAGAATCCGGAGCATGTGGGGGGTCAGGGTCCGGTGTCCGCCCCTTCTGCGAGGAGGCGACAGCTTCAGCTGGACCCTTGCGATCCTCTGGGTCCAGCCACGAAGGTCCTGCCACCTCTTCTGGCAGTTGCGGATCCTGCGCCTGTAGACCCCCACAGATCGTACTGCCCGGACGATGGTCAGCCAGATCTCCTGCTTCTGGTGGGCATCAACCTGTGAGGATGACAAATTGAAAAGGCCATTACTACACATGCAACATATCCGTGCATCACACAGTTGGATATACATGTCTCAATCACAGGGGCATATGATGTACACAGGTAGTGCAACTATGGCTATGAACAGTTGTCCAGCAGTTACTAAATGGTATCATTGCCTGGGAAGTAAAACTTTGTTGGAATGCACTGTTACTGCACTATACCTGTTCAATGCATGTAACTACACACTTTGGGGGGTGACAACTACTCAGTGAGCATGCTAGCCACTGGTGTACACACTGTAAGTCTTGCTAGTCAGACAACATGCACAATTAGTAAGGCAGTGGACAGCACACTCACCTGCTCCCCTGGTTTCCCATACAGCTTGCTGTACTGTGGAAGGAGGCTGTCCAGCAGGGCCTGGTTCTCCTCAGTGCTGAAGGCTGGGGCTCTCTCCACAGTACGTGCCATTGCAGTAGCCAGAGGATGCAGAGACAGCAGCAGTGGTGGTGGCAGATGTCGTCCTGGAGCATGTAGTGCAGGCAAGTGAGCTCTCAGGGGAACAGCCAGCATTATATGTGTGCTGCAGAGGCAGATACTGCCCCATGTGTCCAAAGTGATAGGTCCAACTCGTTTGCATCTTCTGAATCTGGCCAATCCATGGAATTGCACCACTTATACACGCCCACAGCATCCTTCAAAAGTTCAACTTCATGACACCCATGAATTTGCAACATTGTTGTGGCTGGCCAACTGAATTCACTGCATCCGACTCGTAAAAGCTTCGAAAACGTGTCCATTACCATGTCAGTCCATAGCCAATGCGTGCGCACCGATCGGGCCATTGCTGTACGACGCGTATTACGTCACACAACACGCATCCGTCCACATCAAATGCAATGGCCAATGCGTGCACACCGATCGGTCCATTGCTGTACAACGCGTATTTCGAAACACAACACGCATCCGTCCACATCAAATGCAATGGCCAATGCGTGCGCACCGATCGGTCCATTGCTGTACAACGCGTATTTCGAAACACAACACGCATCCGCCCACATCATATGCAATGGCCAATGCGTGCGCACCGATCGATCCATTGCTGTACAACGCGTATTTCGGCGCACAACACACATCCGTCCACATCCTATGCAATGGCCAATGCGTGCGCACCGATCGGTCCATTGCTGTACAACGCGTATTTCGGAGCACACCACGCATCCGTCCACATCAGATGCAATGGCCAATGCGTGCACAAGGATCGGTCCATTGCTGTACGACGCGTCCCTGTACAAGTCACTCGCATATGTCACCATGGTTGTCACTGGTGAACGTATGCCAGCCACAATTACTTGCCAGGGACTCAGGGGCACACCTACAACACCACAGCCTGTCCACACTGAATCCTAAGGCATGTAAGGATGCATTACCTGTGTGTGTATGGGGGTCAACATGTGGTTTGTTGGGTGGCACTTGGGGGCAGCCACTCCCAGGCTGTGCACGTGTTCATGGGGACAGAATCCTTTGTGTGTTGTGCACATGACCACTGTGATGTGCAACTGTTCAGGTCAGAGCATGTGGCATGGTCACATCTCCAGGTTGTGTATGTTATGACACATACAACCTGAGTCCCATGTGGGATGGTATGTACGTCACAGGGTGACCCATTGCCACAATTGTGATGGCCCTCCACAATCTGTGTGCATGTTGTGTTTCAGATGTCTCGGATTCCATGTGCACAATGGGAGACAGTCTCCACATCCACATTGTTTGTGCATCGACTTTGATGTTGTGCGTGTGTGTGTCACAGACGTCCATGTCTGTCCTGCAGAGGCAACAGGGGCCACTACCTGTGGGAGTCATGGTTGTTTTGCTGACGTGTACATGATACGCCATGTCATGCCAGTGTCCATGTGGCAATACAGGGTCCCTGGGAATCTACCTGTCAAAGAGCTGTGATGCCTGGGGCACATCTGTCCTCACTTGTCACTGTGGTGTGTGTTTGGAACGTGACAGCAGTACATGGGTACTGTGACACAGCCTAATGATTTCCCATAGCACAACCTGGAACTTGTTGTCAACACATGTTGAACTGAGATGTTAGATGTTGGCCATGTAGGTGCCATATATGTCCATACAGAACGGCACACACATCAAGTACTTGTGTCTCATAATGAGGTATCATGTGATATTGAGTATGGTCAATGCCACATATGTGGGGTGACTGACAATCTTTCTTTGTTCACCTATGCACTGCAGGGCACCAGCTGTCCATAGACCATTCCCTGACCTTGCAACCATGGTTGAACGTGACTGCATCCGACGGTACCGCTTCAACAGGCCGCTTATTGAGGAATTGGCGGTGCAGTTGGCCCCACATTTGGAACCTGGCCGGCCATACCCTGCAGCGCTGACCCCCAAGGTGAAGGTGATGGCAGCCCTACACTTCTTTGCCACCGGTACCTTTCAACACACTGTGGCGTCTGTTGGTGGGATGTCACAGACCATGTTCAGCCGTGTGCTACGCGATGTTTTGGAGGCGATGTTGAGATACTTGAACCAGTACATCTATTTCCCTAAACATCAACAACTCACTGATGTCAAGAGTGACTTCTATTCCCTGGGGAGGATGCCACATGTCATCGGCTCCATTGATGGGACACATGTGGCTTTGGTACCACCACAGGCACATGAGCAGGCATACAGGAACAGGAAACATTACCATTCTATCAATGCCCTGGTGGTATGTCTTGCAGATATGAGCATCTCACATGTGTGTGCACGTTTCCCCGGTTCTGCACACGATGCCTACGTAATGAGGAGTAGTCGCATCCCGAGGATGATGTCACAGATGCAGAACCAGCATGCCTGGCTTGTCGGTGTGTGCTGACTTTGTACCATTGTGTGTGTTCTGCAATGTTGTATTCCACCCTCTTTTCCAACTCAGCTAATGTGCAATTGTCTGTATTGTAGGTGACTCCGGATACCCCAACATGCCGTGGTTGCTGACACTCCTCAGGAACCCTGTGACACCAGCCCAGATGCTCTACAATGAGGCACATGGTCGGACCAGGAGAGTGATCGAGCTGACATTTGGTCTCCTGAAGAGCCGCTTTCGCTGCCTGGACAAGACAGGAGGGGCCCTCCCATATGCCCCTGCAAAGGTGGGCAAGATTGTCATCGTCTGCTGCATGCTACACAACCTGGCAGTGCGGAAGGAGTTGCCTCTCATCCTGGATGACGATGACCAACATCCGCCACCTGTGGAGCATCCTGGCCTGGGCCACGATGCCAGTGATGATGATGATGATGAGGGGGATGTCCGCACACAGCTCATCACCAACTTCTTCAGCTGAATGTGAGTATACAGAGTTGGTATGTCAATGATTTGAGTTTGCATGATATGTGTTGGTGGTGCTCTGTTGCTGTTTGAGTGTGGCCATGTGCTACTTGACTGGATTCGTGCAGCGATGTGTCCTTACAGGTAGTCTGTACTCCCCAACAGTGTTGACATGCTAACTTGGTTTTGTGTAGGTATCTTGTGACATGTATTGGGCATGAGTATTGCAGTTCTGTCCTGTTCTTCAGTGCTTTTGACTGTGTGTGTAATGTCTGTCCTTCACAGGGTACTTTCAGAGTTGTTTGGTCAACTCGGATCCCCCGACACCATGATTCAACTTCCAGGGTGGAAGCAGTCGTTGGCCACTGCCACGTGGGATTACCTTGCATTTGTAGTGGAAACAACATGTTGCAGATGTGTAATAAACCTGTGCTTCACTTTGGGATGTGCGTTGTCTGTGGTCACACATCTGACTGACATTTGCTTACTGCACCTGTGGGCTAGTTAACACAGACTCTGAATAGGTGTGGTGTCTGTGCATTCCACTGTATTTCCTGGCAACATCAGTGTAGGCAATGAGTCAGAGGGCCCTGGTGTGTATGTGTTGTGTAGCCCTAGTGGTGTGTCTCCCTCATATGTGTCACGTCGCCATGACTCACATGATGGTGTTGAACTTGCTGTAGCAGTTAGCATGCACAGTGTCATTTAGCAGATCATCATCTCCATGACAAAAACAACATTGGAATCACAACAGAGGCAAGTATGGTGTATTAGTGAGTTTATTTACATACATGTGTGAGGATAGTGCACAGGATGGTGGGTGCTGTACATTGGGATTGGAATCCAAAGTTCCCAGATGAGTTGGAAGTGTTGGTAGCAGAAATGTCCTGAGTAAAGTCCACAGTCATCTGATACATTAGTCCAACTTAAACTCCCCATGTCATGTGGGAGAGTTGGGTTGCATTCGACAGGGTGAACAGTTTGCACACAAAGGAGAATTTCCAGAACAGGTGTTGGGTTCCTGGGGGATGTACATGGCCATCGGCCTCTCAGTTTTCCTTCCTCGGACGACCCCTCTTCTTTCGGGGGGGACCCTCACGTGCAGGCCGCTGCGGTGGAGAGTACTCTCCACCAGAGTCATCCTCCCTCCCTGTGGCAGTTGCAGTTGTTGCGGCACCAGATGTTGTGGGCACACAGGGAGGTGTGGCCATGTTGGTGCTAATCTGGCGGAGGCATGTCAATATGTCCCTCTGCACCGCTGTCAGTTCTTCCAATGTGTCCCACTTGGACTCCATGCCAGACATGTGTGTCTCCACATGGGACATGTGGGAGTCCAAGCGGGCATGATGGGCAGCCTGCTGCTGTTGAATGTCCTTGAGGATCCCCACTACCTGGCTGACCTCTCCGGTGATATTCTGGTACGCATCAGCAATGCGTACCAGTTGTGGGTCATCATGCAGTCCAGACCCCTCTGCAAACAGAGACCTCTGCCTACCACCCCTCCCACCACCCCTGGCCACATGTGCGGGACCTGTGGTGGCACGCACAGGTGAGCCTAGGCTCCCTTGGGGGTTGGTACTGGGGTTGTTGTCCGTTGCTTCACGGTGGGCCGGGGTCCCTGTGCTGTTGTTATTCAGTGTCCTTGGTCTGTCCGTGTCGGCGGGGGTGGTCTGTGTGTTGGCAGATGTTGGAGGAGTGGGTGCAGGGGGTGCAGATGGTGGTCTTGATGGTGCTGCATGATGACTCACACCGGAGGTGCCAGGTAGGTCTTCGCCATCCGAGGAGGGCAGAGGCTGTTCCACACCACAGAGCTCAGGGCCCTCCGGAGCCTGGGACAGGGACTCCTCATCATCTGCTGCTGTGTCCCCATCATCACCTGTTTTTGGAAGAGACACACAATGTATGTTATGTTTCTACAGGCATCAATGGTTCAAACACCTGACAGTTGTGACTGTACCTCTGGATGCGGGCCTGTACATTGCATTGTCCTAAGTTGTCACAGTCAGAGGTTGATATTGGTGTAGCACATTGTCCTGCCAACCTGAAGCATTTCAATGTGAATGTTGGGGTGTGTGCATGACCAGCATTGGTGGTATTTGGTTGACATCCGGACCTCCTTCTCCTCCCAGCCCAGTTATCCCACCATGAAGCATGCCACCCTTGCAGTGGGTGCAGGTTAACTCTCAGGATGTCAGTCAGTGGTGTCCTGCTGTTGGTTGGTGCCTAGTTCCCAGCAGGGCCTGGTACTCCCCACAACAGAGCACCATTGTCAGACATCTTAGAAGTGGCTTTTCACTCCCTGTGAGGTGTGCATGCTTCAGTGTGAGCTTGCCGGGCCATGCGGGTGGGGGATGTTGAGCTGTGACTACCACTCCCATCATGCTATTGCCTACACCCCCTTCCCAGCATGCCCATACTTCCTTCCTTTTGAGTGGACTTCACTGTGTGTGAGTGTGACAGCAATGGCAAGATGGCTGACAGTGTGGTCCTGTTGTTTGTTGGTGCACAGTTCACAGCAGGGCCTTGTGCTCCCCACAGCTGAGGCCAGTGTCAGACATCTTGGAAGTGGCTTTTCACTCCCTGTGAGGTGTGCATGCTTCAGTGTGAGCTTGCCGGGCCATGCGGGTGGGGGATGTTGAGCTGTGACTACCACTCCCATCATGCTATTGCCTACACCCCCCTTCCCAGCATGCCCATACGTCCTTCCTTTTGACTCTGCTTCCCTGTGGGGTAGTGTGCCTGTGCTGACAGGCTGGCTGACAGTGTTGTCCTGGCGTTTGTTTGGCTACAAGTCCCAAAAGTGTCCCTGTGCTTCACACAGCATAACCCAGTGTGGTGGTTCTTTGTGGGATATTTAATTAGAGTGTGAGGCAATGCATTCTCCCAGGTGAGTTTTGTGGAGTTTGTGTTAAGGGGTGTGTGAGAAAAGCTGCTGGTAACTATGGTCAGTGCTGTCAGTCCTCCTTCCCACCCAGCCAGATATCCCACCATGGAACGTGCTTCCATTGCAGGGAGTGCAAGTTGGCTTTCAGGATGTCAGTCAGTGGTGTCCTGCTGTTGGTTGGTGCACAGTTCCCAGCAGGGCCTTGTGCTCCCCACAGCAGTACCCATTGTCAGCCGTCTTGTCAGTTCTTTTCCACTCCCTGTGATGTGAGCATGGTTCAGAGTGGTGTTGATGGGCCAATTGTGAGGGTGACCAATATCTGTGACTACAACTCCCATCATGCTATTGGCTACACTCACTTCACCAGCATACACACAATTCCTTCCTTTCAGTGAGCTTCCCTGTGAGGTGGTGTTCTAGTGGTGGCAAAATGTCTGACAGTGTTTGTTGGTTAGATTTGTGCCACTGCCTTGCTCTATTTGTTGTTAGGTTTGTACATGTCATGACACAGTTACATATCACTATGAGATGGCAGGTATTGTGTTTGTCTAACTAACATACACATCTTGGGATGATTATGTTTTGGTTACTGTGGCTTTGCTAACGGTGCATGGTTTCACTATCCCCTTGACAGTGATGTGTGTGTATTGTCACACAATATTGGGTATATTGGTTGTGTACTCACCAGGCTCTGGGATGTTTGATAGTCCATGTACGCTCTCTGGTGGTAGGATGGCCCGCACCTTCTCCTCCCAGGGCCTGAGGTATACTGGTTTGGCAGGAGGGCCACTGCTGGTGCGATGACTCAAGGCGTAATCCTTCTTGACTAGGTCCTTGACCCTCCTGCGCACATCATACCACCTGTTCTGGATGTCTTCCTTTGTGCGCAAACATGGTGATTGTGCGTTCACCCTGTCAACGACCCTCTCCCACATCTTGGTTTTCTGCGACATGGGGGTCTGCTGGACCAATGTACCAAACAACTGTGGCTCTACCCTGAGGATTTCATCTACCAGGACTTCCAATTCACTGTCTAGGAACTTTGGATTCTTCTTTGGGGGCATGGTGATGGGTGGTGGTGGGCATTGATGTGTGTGTGAGTGTGCAAGTGAGGGTGGGTGAGTGTAGGTTTTGCTGGGTGTATGTGAGGGTGCTATTTGGGAGGTGCTAATGGTGTGTGGCTTGTGTGATGGATGAGTTGTGTGTTTGTCTGTGGTTACTGTCTGATGGTGTTCGGTGCTGGCAGGTCAGTTGAATTTGCAAAGGATCATGGTAGGGATTTGTGGCCTTTATATGGGTGGAGTTGTGGGTGTGTCTTTGTTCCATGTTTTTTCCCCCTGTATTTATTGACTTTGTCATTGCTTGTTTGGCCCTTTTTTTGTATTTTTCCTTTGTAGTTTTTAGGCATGTAGGAGACGTTCTTCTGAACGAGTAGGATGCTGCAGTTGGCTCGTGCGAGCTTCTCCGAGTCTTTCAAGCTGTGTTTCTGCTGAGTTTCATGTGCGGCGTACGCGTCGGTCGCGGAGTATTGGGTTGCTTCGACTCCCTGTTTTGTATGCGTGTCGGTCGTACGGCTTGAGCTCCGTGCGACTCGGTCTGGTTTTACATGCATTGCATCGTACTGCGCGGGTCGGAGTTCGCGGGTACGTTTTGTCGTGTTCATTCCTGGTGCGTGTCGGTCGGTTCGATTCGCGTAGTTTTCCAGCCGGATAGCTGGTTTCCGTGCGGTTCGGTCGTTCGGCTTGTATTCCGTACGAGTCGGTCGTAATTCACATGCATTGCATCGTACTACGCGGATCGGGCAGCGCCGGTAAGTGTCGGTCGGACTAAATTCACGTACCGAGTCGGTCGGTACGTTTTCCGGCCTGAATCGGAATCGGCCCCTATGTGTCCAAAGGATTTCTTGTTGATTTGGTTGGCAATAATAGCGAACCTTCTCCCCTCTACGCTTTCATGCTACTAAAAAGAACCATCGGATTGTGATTCTAGAATAGGTCCAGAAACGTATGAGCCCGGCCCTTTCAATGCCCAGTTATCAAAGCCCTGTAAACTGTGTGGCACTAAATATTCACTGGAAGCTATAAAACTCACTGTGGGAGCCGAACCCAAATATTTTACTACATCCTTATATTTTGATCAACCCAAAATTTACCTCTGGCAGCTTCGCTCTTGCACCATTGATCGTGCAATAAGTCTCACCACCCTCCTTGACATTAGGCCCAAAAAATAAGCAGAGTAATAAAAATAACTGAGTAATTAAGTTCTTCATCAGTAAAAAGTTGAAGAGTTACAATATCTCAAATTAAGCAATTCAGAGAAATGCAAAATATATATGTCATGAAGGCTCAGATACAGAATACATAGCCAGAAATCTGAATTATTCTAAATTCCAATCAGCAAAAACAATCATAAAGACAACATCTCTAATAGAAAGGGAAAACTCTCAATAAATTACTAGATAATCCGTCAGACTCCTGTGAGGAAACAAAAAACCTCTCTCTTTCACCCCAAAGATCAAGGGTTTTATGAACACAAAATGAGCAAAAACTGCACATTCAGAATGGCATGACTAGTGATAACACATATTGAGCAAATTGTAATAATAATTGTCATAAGTGTAAATATAACACTAACCCATTTCTACAGCAACAGCACAATCCGGAGTTGTACACCACAATATTAAAAGTTTTTCAAACAAAGACTTATAAACTAGGAAATGCTAGCAGGTCTAGCTCAGAACTTCCAGCTGAAGGACCTTGTATTGTTGACACATTCAATACACAAAGAAAGTTTCATTCTCAATACGTGCTCTCTAAGAAAAAAAAAAACAATTGTGCCACAGTGTTCTGTGCTCTGGGAAGACTGTGGGACAACATTGATAGGGATGAGTAATGAGCAGGAGCAAGATAAACAGAACAAAACAGCATCCATATTAATAAAATGGTATCTCTACAAACATTTGGCATAACTAAACTACCTTAATAAACACACTCCTAAACCTCTAAATAAAACTGTTTCAAGTGCAGCATTGATATTTCATCGATTACGACTATATTCATCATGAAAATAATTTGTATTTGATAGAGTAGGGTTTCTGGAATCTTAATCTCTGGTGAAGTCATCAAACAGAATCTCCCACTGGTCGTATGGACCTTTGATTGTTGACTTGTAGTGTAAGAAAGGAGCTAACATCAGAAGTACATTGCAAATACAGTGGAACCAATGTGACCCCACAAGAACAGCAGAGAGGATGGTGTCAGTGGCAGTTGGTGACATACACAAATGGTGGAGCAAACAAAGTGACTATTTTGGCAGCCACTGTGTGAATCTAGCAGTGCGTTTAGGCTCAACACCAAAGCTCCCACTCAGAGCTCTGGAGTTGAGGCTGAAGACAGTGCGAGTTTCTCGCAGTGCCTCAGTCAAAAAGGAAAGCACAGAGTTCAAAGTATGCACTATACAATCAGTCTTTTGCAAGAACTCGACCCAAAGGTATTGGAGTGCTTTACATAAGCACCAGTTACATTACACAGGTTTACCTTCATTTTTTTATGGGTACCGGGGAGATTAAGTTATTTGCCCAGAATCAAAGGATGTTAAGCAGCGCTGAGACTCAATCCTGCTTCCCCAGCTCCAAAGTCGTCATCTCTGGCCGTTAGGCCATACCCTCTTACTTATAAAGAAACACCCTACATGGGAAAATAGCCGGGAATGCAACTTATGCAGTAACTAAATCAATTACATGGCATGCATGATTACTTTAACGCTTTATTATAATGAAATATTAAACGTTGACTTACCCATCAGCTGCAGCACGTCCTCGATGTTCTTTAGTCCGTGGCTCTGATGTCGTCTTTGGTGATAGTCATGTCAGAGGAGATTGTATTCTGCATAGCACTTATTGTTACCACTGGTGCATTAAACCTCTCTCACTGCAGAGTATGTCTGTGAGTTAAAACACGGAGCGGGCCACCAGCTGACGAATCCCCACCCTCTGCGTTTGCCTTTAACTTATCTGCAACACCTCCAAAGTGTACACCAGCTCCTCCTGGCCCTTCACCCGTCTCCTGTCGTACCGCTAGCTCATCTCTTTCTTTTTTATGCATTTTGGGGCGAGGCGGAGAGCATACAAACACCGCTGCCACTCTTGCTGCTAACTGGTGAACGTGCTGCCAGCTCCATCTCCACCAGGGCAGCTGGCACCAATAAATCCATTGTCATGTTACCGCAGCCTGAACTGGCTGCTTTAAAAACAACCAATTTGTGCCTTGCTCTCATGCTGATTTTACTAGTAAACAGAATAAGAGCAAAGTAAGGATTGGTGTGAGCAGGGGAACCCAGTGCTCCAAAGGAGACTGGGGTAACTGTGCTGATTTCCCCCTGGCTCCTTAGCAGCGCGGTTCAGAAGCCTAAAATACACATTTCTAGTTGGCCACAGTAACAGACCTGTCCAACCTGACATGCGCACCAGGCTTTAGCTGCTTACTGCCAAACAGCAGGATTGGCCACACCCTGCCCTACCTAGACACGGGCAAACAGACATGTAAAACACGCTGGGGTCGCAGTAAATAATACTAATATGGCAATTTGATTTGGCACTCTCATTTGGCAATGCATGTGTGGGCAACAGGAGTGGCGGATCAACCTCCCCATGCTCAAATGAAGAAACCGCCACAGGATGGTGTTTAACCTTGAGGGTTTTATAACAAAATTGAGTTCAGGTTACAAGTTAAATCAGTCAGCAGAATTGAAGAGCGTACAGGTTCAAGTGATCATGAAGTCTGAATTTATATGTTATATGAAAGAAAATGCAAAATAGTATTACATGCAGCAAACATAATACCCAAGTAGGTTCCATAAAGGAACTTCCCCATTCTAACTAAAGTATCAAAAGTGACAAGGGGAAATTCTATGAGGAAGGTGTCAGCATCAGTTGAACCAGATTTAAGTTTAATTGAAAGAATCTGAGTATTTTCTCAGCAAAAGTCAGGACACGTTCTGGTCAACTACTTTAAAGAACACCGAATTGAAGCATGAAAGAGGATTCTATGAGGCTTCTTCTCATCACCTTCCACAGAAAAACAAATAAAAAGGCAGTGTTCTCAGGGAGCAGGTAGACTCCCTAGTTTCCCAGCTTCTAACAAAGAAGCAATCATCTGGACAACCTTGGATGTAACATCAGTCCGTTTTGCCTGGTACAGGATGGCTTCTCCCAGTGTCTCAGTCTCCATATCTCAGGCCAAAATGTAATTAAAAAGATCAGTCCCTCGTAGGCTGACAAACTGAACAATATGTCTATTCCAACTTAGCAAGCACATAGATATGGCACTGGCAGAGGAAAGAAAGCAAGACACTTGAAAAACATTTTATAAAACAAAACGTGTGCACTAAGGCCAAGTTACAGTTCAGGCCAACATTAGCTTATAAACAGATTCTAAATGAATACAGTTAACATAAATGATTACATCAAAAGCAATTTAGAGAAAGCATACATTTTCTTGCATGATAAGTACATTCATTACAATTCAACTAATTATACCGTTGGCTCTCATTAAAACGAATACATAGCCACTTTCTACTATTGATTAACAAAAGGCACGCATATTAATGCAGTTGAACATGCATCAAGTATATATGTTGCATAGAAAAGGGTGAGCACTAAAGCACGCTGCACCAAATTCAAAAATAATTTTTCACCCAAAATTGCACACCGCCCATTCAAAGAAATATTCTATTGTACTTTATTGCAGCATTGTATAATTCATCACTTATCCAGCCAATTAAAACTCAACCTCATGTTCATATATCCGTCTAACAGCTGTGCTGGTTTTGCATAGTGGTATTGTATGCTAAGTTCTTTATTGCATTAACTTATTAAACCCATGTAAAATAAAATATAAATGAAGCAGCAAAAGCAATTATTATAAGGTCATTATATTGCCATTACTTTAAACATCTGTAAACATTATTTATTAGTAACCATGTTTAGCATCTAATTAGTAAGGGACTTTAAAATATGCTCAATTACAGAGAAAAATTCCATGGGGGCATCTTATAGATTTTTTGAAGCACAGTGCAGTTTCTTCTGCTATTGTTCTGGTGCCTCTAAGTCGAAATATTGGTCTTAAGTACTTCCGCTAATTTATGACAGATGCAAGGAATGTGTTTAATAGTTTCTTCATGAGAGAAACAAAGATGACAGAGCTATTGTTTCTTGAAAGTGAGTTTAACACGATCACTCAAAGGAGTTAGCTGTGAGGAAGTCAGAACCTAAGAAAATATTTTTGGGATTGATTATTTTTAGATTTTCTGTTTGTAGCATAAGTACACTGTAGATACTTAGGGCCTGATTATGAGTGGGTTGGGGTATTTCAAACAGTGTGTAAAACCCTGTTTGCGCACGGGTCGGAAGTATGAGTTGGGAGGGATTTATCGCATCCAATGATGAAGAGCTTGAATCAATCCCAGCCAAATTCCATTGCTTTTAGGAGTTTGTGCTGGAGCTCTTTGTGCTCTTGCGCTGTCTTTGGGACAGCATTATTAAATACTTCAACATTTGTTAAATTTCGGCAGGTCAAACCTGCCAATATTTAATAATGTAAATGTGTACAGTATTTCTCAAACTATGTGAATTTTGTTATTCCCTGAATAGGTGCTATTTATTGCACCCAATAAATAACATACACTGGGGTATCGTTATTAATGAGATGCAATAAATAGCGCCTTGTTTCTCGATCAAATCGTAATCAGGCCCTGTTTGCATTTTGGAGATTGTTCAAGATCAAGCATAAATTGATTAGTTTTCAAATATTTGTATTAGCAGCTTTCATTCTGCCATACTCCTTATCGTGAGAATAGAGATTCAAGGAAGACCATATTCTGTCAGAATCATTGTTCACTCTAGATGAATTGAGAAGTGTGTAGAGAACTGTATTTTTGTTGCAGTTACGCCTCCCCCCCACTTTTTGCCCTCTTTTTAGCCACTAGATGCTGATTTCTGACTCTGATGATATGTTAACCAAACCTCAGTTCCAGTGTTCCTTCCATAAAACACGGTAAAGTCTAATTGTGCTACAATTGGCTAAGGACTTTAGCACACTGTAACTCCCTAGTAAATGGTACTCCAAGTATGTTGGGCATGGGTACTAAAGAAGGTTCAGAAGGGCTGCAGCATATCTTATGCCACTCTAATCGACCCACATACAAATTCCACCCAGACTACCAGTTCAGGCTGCGTAAGATGGTGCAAACCATGAGTGAAAACACAACATGACAAACTCCTGTGTGTCATGCCAAAGTCACTGCATCTAATATATGTAAGTCCCCCCTACAGCAGGCCTTGAGCCCTAAGGCAGGGTGCATTATATTTTATGTGCGGACATATCTGCATGAGCAGATATGCCCCTGTAATGTCTAGTTCTATTGCGAAATATTTCAAGTGCGCAGGGAAGCCATCTTAAGGTATATACTGGGCACTGGTCAAAACGAGTTCTACAGCTACACAATGGCTTCATTGAAACATATTGTGTTTGGTATCAAGCACCTTGTATTAATAAACCCACACTGATTCCAGTGATGGATTTATTAATACATGCACCCAGCGAGTACCTTAGAGGTACCCCCTGAAACCTTCCAGCCCTCTGGTGTGCTAGCTGATTGGCCCAGTCCCGCCCCACCGCCAGAGACGAGTTTTTGACCCTCATGGGTGAGAGCCTTTACTCTCAGGAGGTCAAGGACGATGCCTGGTCTGGAAAGTGACGTTATCAACTCCTCCTCCAGGAAGGCTGGTAAAATTAGCATTCCAAGGCAGGGGACTTCAAAAAGCCCACCACCTTTAGTATGCGAGTCTGGCTTCTCTCACAGGAGAGGATGCTGACCCCCCTACCCTCAGCCATCTGGCACCAACACAGGCGGGAAAATTAGCTAAGCAGGAGGTGTGTTGCTCTGCCAGGCTAGGCACACCTCTAGGTCTGATGCGAACACAACTTTAGAAATCCCACCATATTGTGTGTGGTGGAATTAGGAATTCTGGGACAGGGTGATGCCCACTCACTACAGAAAGTGGTCATCTAAGGGGTGTAACGCCCCCTAGGGTAAGTAGCCCATTGGCTACTATCCCTCACTCCCCTTAACGCCCCTAAATTGAGTATTTAGGGGACCCCCTGATATCAGAACTTCAGATTTTGACAAATCAAGGAAAGGAGTGGACAAAGAAGAGTCCTGTCACGAGAACCGAGGAGCAACAACTGACTTGAAGCCAACCCTGCCAGTCTGACTTCTTCCCCCAGCAATCGTGGAAGAAGCAGACTCTCCATGCCACTCTGCAGGCTCCAGTGCTGCCAGTGCTTTGCCAATTACATGAAGAAACTCCCTTGGAGTAGAGGAGCTAATTCCCTGCAGCGGCAGGCATCAAAGAAGCAAGACCTGGTATGCCGACCTGCGGCCTAAGGAGTCTGCCGATGCAGCAACCACCCAGGAAGAGGAAGCCATGCTCCCACAGATCAGATCCGTCCTCCTTCCAAGTGTGGTGACACCAGGACCGACCGGACCTGCACAGTACTAATCCCTGGGGTACTGGACCCCCTTACAGCAACCAAGGTTTTTTGTGCCAAGTCCAGGACACCCACGCCGAGGAGTACCGACCTGCACATCAAGGGACTGCAAGGACAGTGAGACCCACTTCATGAGTGGCCCAGCCATCCTGTTTACCCCTCTTCTGCCAAACAAAGACCAAGACGTGAGTCTGTGACCGCCGCCACCCGATGCTGCAAAGCACCTATGCACCAGCGATCCAGAGCCCGAGACCCAGGGAGTTAACGGTGCCAACAAGGTCCCCAGACTCACTAGAGCTACGCCCATCCTTGGGTTTGCCCAGTCTGGACTTCCAGTTGCCGCCTGCAGCCTCTTTCTGCAGGCCCCCACCAACTGCGAGAAACTCCAACACCGGATCTGATGCCAAAAGACACCGCTGCCCACAGCCCAAGGAGAAGTGAACCAATGGTGTCCCTGTGTGCCCGAGGACCTCAAGGGTCGAGCCCCCCTGTGGATTCCCCCGAACTGCTCCCCAGTCCCAGCTTGCAGCCTCTTTGTCACCTGACAGTTCTTCCATTGAAGTGAATAGAACACCTGACGCCGTGACACACCTCTGCACCCAGACGCCCCAGAGCTTCCTGACATGACCTGTTGGTGTGGCCTTGGACCTTGCCACATACTCACCTTAAGTCCTGAAGAACAATCCTGTTAGTTGTTGTCAAATGCCCGAATTCAAAACATCTTTTTCCTCAATAGGATAGCATTACCGATCAGGAAAATGTACTGTACATTTCTGAAAACTGTAAAAACTCATAACTCAAAAAGTACTTTCCCTATTCCGATTATCTTGGTATCTCAATTTATATAAAGGTATGTATTATTTTTATAAGTTTGTGTCGGATTTCTTCATTGAGTGTGGTCTCACTTACTGCCTTTGCTTGTGTTTAATAAATGCTTAGCACTACCTTCTGATATACCTAACTTCTCTCCCACACTACCACAAAAGAGATCATTTGAGGTGTAATTTGTGCCTCTGTAATTCCTTTGGAGTTTGCCTGGACTCTATACACAGTGTACCTCTTTTTGGTCCACAATATAAAGAGCCAGCTTCCTACAGAGTGTTTCTTCCCAGACAGTGGCAGCTCCCCGCAAAGGCGCAGGAGCGTCACCCCACTGCCTTGAAGCAGTAAAAGAAAGGACGGGTCGGGACTGCAGAGCAGGGGAGGAGGGGTTGCACCCACCTAAGTGCGCAATGACTGTTTGGCCGGCCCTATCGGGCCAGATAAACAGTCATGCGCACTTTCCACATGTCCAGGCCCCCAGTCCCTGGCTGAGCACCAAACCACGGCACACAGACCAATCACAACACTGCATTGCAGCGTTGTGATTGGTTAGGGGAGCCTGGGTGATTACCAATCACAATGCTGCATTGCAGCACTGTGTTCAGGGGAGCCTGGCTGCCTGCTTCCTGTTTCATTCCTGACGCGAGGAGAGGCGACGGAGAGACGCCTCAGTAAGTTATTTTTTTTTTCTTTTTTAAATATCCCCTTACCCCTCCACCTCACCCCCCCTGCCCCGCCACCCCCGATCCATGCCAGCCGCTCCTGTTCACAGATGAGTTAAAAACATCCTTTTTAATTATGTTTTTTGTGTGTTGTCGTCTGAAGTGAAACAGTCACAAAGTTAGTTGATGAAGTTCATATTATTTGTACCAATTAGTGATGGGAGGCCTAGTTCTAGCCTAGTCAAGTATGTGGTGTTAACTATCTTAAATTAAGTGTGCTCTGAACACAGATTAGGAACAACATATCCTGCTTTTCAATTACATGTTGCTTCATGGGCCAGTGCCACATAAAACATTAGAGGGATTCGTTTTGTAGTAATGGAGGGACCTCTAGGAACAATTGCTCCACTTCCATTCTTTTTGAAAAACCTTTTGATAGCATCGGTGATGTTAGTAATTTACTTAGTAAATATGTGATGTGATTTTTTCAACTAAGTTTATTATGTATTTAAATTCCGAGAGAGGAGTACTCTGCTACCTGCTAAATTCTCTTTTGCTCTAGGAACTAGTTGTACCATGCTGCAGGACATCCAAAGGACATTTTTTTTTTTTAATTATAATTTATGTTTACCATGTTAGTGTTGTTATACTCTTTCTGTAGTGGAGAGTATCTGAACAAGAGGATTACTGGTGTTTGACCAAGTTTTAGAGCAAAACCTACTGAACGGATTTACACCAAATCACAAAAAGCATAATCTGCGGGCCAAGATCTAACTTCCCGCTGAATTTGGTGTAATTCTGTTCAGCAGTTTTTACTGTAGCCCATCTTAAAGTAGTCTATGGAAAATGCACGGGGATTTTGCGTTTTGGGACCCCCTTTTTTCTCAGCCCCCGCTTGATGGATCGCCCCGAAACGTTCCATGCACAAACTATTCAAAAAGCAGGACCCTCTTGGAAAGGTGCATGGAGATTCGTTGAACGGGGCCAAAGTTATTAGCAACAGAAAAACGCTTTTCTGATGAAAGAGCAGACCTAACTATAACTACTAACTGGCAATTGCCAGTAGGAGATATATGGATATATATATCTATATATATCCTACTGTTGGTCAACAGTAGGTAGTTATAGTTAGGACCATGTTTCCATAGGAAAAACGTTTTTTGACTTGCCTATATCATTGGCGTCGTTTGACAAATCTTCAAGATGTTATATATATATATATATATATATATGCACACATATGTATGTATATATATATATATATATACACACACACACAAAAAGAGTGTAGGAGACATAAATATTCAATCTGCTGTGCATTTATGGCTGGATAAATCACGCCTTCCTTCTTTGACGAGTAAATCAGGTAACATCCTTTGATATTTGGAAGGTAAGACAGGACACCATATTATGGTTGTATCTCAAATTATCATAATAATATCAACCTTAACATGTCAACTCTAGATTATAAACTACCAATATATTGTCAAGTTAATAACAAGGAAGTATATATTTTTAACTTCAGAGCTACTTACCTCGAGGATATATATATTGGTAGTCAAGATTGTGGTGTCGATGTAAGTGCAGATCGGTATAATAAACTTAAAATGTTGGCGGAATGCCATACATGTGTGCACGGCAGACAAGTGCAACAGAGATCAGCCTCATGGTAGGCTGTTCCCTGCTGATACTGTGTGCTTTATTGACAACATTTCCCATTTATATAATGATACTTCAGTGTGTACCTGTGCCAAATCCCGGAGTAAAGCAGCTGGCAAGTCACACAGGCAGTGTAGGCTAGAAAAATCTGCTGATCCCCATTAAAGATTCAGGCATTTAGAAGTAGCCCTTGTCTCTAGGTCCAGCAATTCTCAGCCTGGAGACACCACACTGCTCTCCTGGACTGGCACAACCCTGCTCTGATTACCCCATCCCCTCAATCCCACCACACAGAAGAATGTGTGCCCAGGACAGCCGACGTGAATTAAGTGCTAAATATGCTGGGAAGATCAAAGTACTGGCAATGGTCAATGTGGCTGGTGGATCGGGGTATTGACAAGGGTTTTTGATTGCTTGTGCCCACCAGAGCATCTCAACTATGCCTCTGCAAGAACTGCATGAGTAAGAAGGACAGCTAATCATCCAGGTCTCGCACAGAGAATTCTGACCTGGACTCCGTTACATGGAATGGGACCAGGATGCAAAATTACAGCATATTTATAAAAAAAAAAAAAAAGAGCCAATCAAAAATGATAAAATTACCATGTTTTCTTTCAGATTTTCTTGATGAACAGGGAAGCCCTGAATTTGTGTAGGTGGCTATTTTCTTACACACAGTGGTGCTGAAACAATTTTGAAAGTGGGGGTGCTGCTCACTGAAGTCAAAGGGACTGTCAAAAATCCAAGCATCACATAAATAACCGAGAGACATATTTACACGCCCCTTTCGCCACTGGATCATCACTTTTTCTGACGCTCTGGTGGCGTAGCGCCATTTCACATATTTACAAGGTGGCGCTAAGCCACTTAATGAGGCTTAACGCCACCTTGTAAATATGCCCCTTTCCGCCGCAGTCTGCTGGGGCAAAGGGGCAGGCATTGGGTGTTGCAGTGGGCGTTTCACCGCAACACCCATTGCTTTTTGACGCTGTCCCAGATTTACAAGGCTGAGGAAGCACCCAAAACTAAGGTCAGGTAATACCTGGTCTTTGAATGGAGACACAAGGAGAAATAAATAATTTCTCCTCGTTTTTTGCTCTTTCCATGTGTGCTGAATTCTGCAGCACACATGGAAAGAGCAAAACACCATTATTGATTGTTTATGTGCAGGAAGGCGTCACTTCCTGTGCATAAACAATCGCCCCTGCAGCGCAGGCACACTTGCAACATGGCGCAAGGGTGCCTGCGCTGGCACTAGGTAGCTATTTTAGCACCAGCGTTAGGGGAAACACAGGGGTGTGCCTTATTTTTGTAAATATGGCGCATCCCTGTGTTTAAAAAATGTCGAAGCGCTGTGTTGCCAAATTTGGTGTAACCTCTACTCCGACATTTTTTTAGTAAATATGCCCCCAAGTGGGGCAAATGTGCCATGCCCATTCAACAGGAGAGTAGTAATGGTGTGGTTTTTAGCTGGTGGTGTATTTTGGATAACTGGTGAGAACACTTGTTAAACTATATACTGCACAAACGATAATGTGTGAAAATAGAGTTTCAGTGAATATTTATCATTTGCACCAAGTGTCTTGATTTCTTCCTATTAAAATCTTTGTTTCCATCACAGGTCAGCATTACAAAAAAGTGTGCTTCATTTGGGCTTTCCTAATGTGTATACTTCCTTCCTTCCTTTCACTTCCTGTACCCCAGCAAGATATTCAACTTGGTCACTTTTACAAAATCCTCTCACTTTGCAGTCAAAGAAATGAAAGTTAAAACCAGTTTCCAAATAAGCAGGGATTTGTCAGAAGACATAGCCTGCCATTTGACCTTTGTATTTGAACTGCCAGCAAATGTGACATAGATTGCTCATTCATCTTCTGAACTCCAACATAGTTATTTGTGGGGGTGCTACAACCTCCCTCCACCCCCTCATTCCTACTCCCAGCGCCTATGGTTACATAATGCAATATCCCAAACGTCCTCACTCCACTATAAAATAAACAGACTCATTAGGTAATCACCTGCAGTGATTCATATTCTAATAAGGTTATATGCCTGCCTGTGGTACCATGTGAAAAGACAGACTAAAAATAGACGGCAAAACCTCTCAAAATATCAACTCCCAAATATCTTCTTTTATTAAATTTCTGACATGCACTCCAACCCCTAATTCAGCAGTTGCCACCAAATATGCTATTAACCCAGTTAGAATAGTAAATTATCCCTGATCTGGCAGCAATGCATCTGGATGGCGTTAGGAATTTAAAAACCGATCAAACTTTTTTTGTAGGTAGATTCTTATTTATGGTCGATATTTTGGCAGCAGGGTTTACAGTTTATATTTCTGCAGTTTATGCTTTTTCAGTCAATAATTTCATATCAAACATCTGCTGGGCTCCTGTGATGTAGAGCAACACAAGTGTCGGTGCACACTGTTCACATCATTATTAGCATTCATTTTTACACCGTATTTAGTCTATTTAAAGATGGCTAAAAGTCGAGTTGTATTATATCAAACCAAAAACTAGCACTGGCAAAGCCAATAAGTCAGGCATCGGCCATAAGCCTTCTGGCAACCCACACATTAACAAAATACTCGCTGGCACTGAAGGAAACTATTTGTGTGTGGATGGGTTCCTTGTGAAAGGGCAGCATTCTGTAACTTGTAGTGAAGTCAGGCAATGGCAGAAGTTGGCTGATACATTGCCCCTAATGCATGCTGGAGTGGGTGGAAGAAAATTGTGAATGGCACCAACCACAAAATAATAGATGACGTCTGGCTGAAACCCTTATAAGTAACTATGTTATACACAGAATTTTAGTAAAATCAAAAGGTCTTGGCTAACACAAACCTAAAAACATCAGTCAGTCTGGCATTGGCTGCAAGCCTCTTGCTTTTAAGTAAGAAAGAAAGAAAGAAAAGGAACACGTGAGAAAGAAAGGGAAAAGGAAAGAGAGAAGGAAAGAAAGAGGAAGGAAAGAGAGGAGGAAATAAGGGGGGAATGAAAGACAGAGAAAAAGAAAGACAGAAACAGAAGGAGAAGGAGAGAAAGAAAAAGGACAAGAGAAGGGTAAAATCCCAGATGGTGGGTCACTTGGAATTTCCATGGGCCTGAACGAAAGATGGAAAGAAAAAAGGAAAGAAAAAGGGAAAGAGAATGAAAGAAAGAGAAAATAATGAAAGACACGAAAACAGAGATAGAGAAGGAAAGAAAGAAATAGAAGGAAAGAATTAGAAGGAAAGAGGAAGGAAGAAAAAAGAAAAAAGAAAGGAAGAAAGAAAGAAAGAAAGGAGGAAGAGAGAGAAGAAAATAAAGGAAGAAAGGAAGGAAGAAAAGGGAAAAGAGAAGGAAAGAAGGCAAGAATTAAAAAAGGAGTAAAATAAAGAAAGGAAGGAAGAAAAAGAAAGAAAGAAAGAAAACAAGAATGAAAAAGCTAGAACAAAAGAAAGAAGAGAAAAAAGAAAGAAAGAATGAAAGAGCGAGGGGAAAGAAACAAAGAGAGAAAAAAGAATGAAAGAAGTCAAGAATGAAAGAAGGCAAGAATGAAAGAAGGAAAGAAAAAGAAAAAAGGAAGGAAAGAAAGAAAATAAAAAGAAGGAAAGAAATTAAGAAAGAAGCGAAGACAGAAAGAAAGAGAGAAAGAAAGAAAAAGGTAAGAGAGGATAACTTAATACAGAACAGTTTCAAATGGACACAATCTGTTATTGTGGGAAATAACAGCAGTCAGAAAAGCAAAACACTCCAAAAGGAATTTGCAACAATATTGGCAGGAGATGGGATCTAATAAAGATAGACTGTGCATCAGAAGTGTCCTGTTATCACATCAGGCTCTAAACACAAAGGCAACACTAAAGTAATTATAAAGTAAAAACACTGCCACTGAAGGGAACTAACTTGAGTGTGAATGTGCTCCTTGTGAGAGAGCAAAATGCAGTCACTCAAAGTGAAGTTAACCAGTGGCTTAAGTAGGCTGACCCACTGCTCCATGCTATCTACTGTAGTGGCCAGAAGCAAAATGTGAATGACACAACAGACCAATGGTTGGAGAGAGATGGCTGAAAGCCCCTAAATATAAGTATATTATATATATTTTAGTTAAATCAAAGGGTCTTGGCTGATACCTTCACCTTTGCAATTTGAAACACTCCTGTTTCTGAGGGAAAGTTGTCAGCTGAAACGGAGCACTGTGTTTGCTCAGTAGCTCCAGGAAATTTAGGACCTGGGAAAATAACAGAAATGAATTTATAGACAGCGCCCACTGGAAGGTTTACTGGGAAATTGATGAGCAACTCCAGCTACAGATTAGAAAGTGCACATTGCTGCACTCTTTACAGACCACAGCTAACACCAACAAGAGAATGCCATACCTACTAGCAACTCACTTATATATACTGTGTACATTTCTTTGTGACTTAAACATTACATTAAACAACACTTGTACGCCAACAGAACTTGAAGTATAGACATCCTGTAAACCGTTAAGAGGCTCCTGTGTCTGTTAATATATCAGCACTGGCAGCTTAAATGGAATGTGCACATTATGGCCATCTTTTCGTATAGTTTGGATAAATATCTTCTGCAGATGGAAATTGTTTACAGTGAGCATGCAGTTTATGCTCCATTACTAATTTTCTAAGCAAAACCAGAAGGCGCCATCTTGCAGATCCTGAAACAAATCCCCAAGCCTGGTCTTCTGGCACCTCAGACCTCTGAAAACAAATCCCAGGACCTGGCTACCTGCTGTCCTCTGTCACTACTCCAACAAACTCTAGTACCTGACATCCTGCCATCTGCCCCAAGACTAAACCTTAGGCATTACAAGGAAGTTATAGCACAGCAGGCAGAAATAACAGGAGCAAAGGAAAAGGGGGAGAAGAACAGCCCTGGATCTGCCACGGAGGACATATTCACAAACAGGATTTGTGAATTTGATTGCAGGCTCATAAGTTAAGTTGCCTCTTTGTTAATGACATTTTGTTTAATCAATGATTTTGAAAACTTAGAAAAGGGACAAGAGAAGGGTCGCATCCCAGATGGGGGGGTCACATGGAAATCCCATGGGCCTGAACTAGAGCCGGAAAGAAAGAAGGAAAGAAAAAGGGAAACAGCGGAACGTGTTTTCCTTTCCACTTGGGCTATATGCAATTGATAACGGAATAGTTAATTAATTAATTCGGGTGGCTGCAGACCACTTATCAAACTGATTTAAACGTTTTGAAAATCATATAAGTACAAATATTCCTGTTATCTATTTCAGCATTTATATTCATGCTAATCACAATATCTTTTCATCAAGTAAATTCCTAGTGATCAATGCACTACAGTATAATTTCACTTCCTCAACAGGATGCTCCCCCCCAAATATTGTGGCTGCTAATCAACAGGGACAGTTTTTTATGTCACCTTTACAAGGCCAAGAGCAACAGAGCACTTACTTAGGTCAGTGTTTAGAACAAAGTAACATAGTTCCATGAAGAATGTGCAATATCAGTGAATTTCTAAGGCTTTTTAAATGCTAATTTCTAACTATAACATCCCTGAAACCTATGTTTTTTTCAGTGAATTTCAAAGGTTTTTTAAATGAAAATTTCTAACTATAACGTCCATGAAACCTGTGGTTTTTTCAGTGAATTTCAAAGGTTTTTTAAATGATAATCCCTAACTATAACTTTCTTGAAACCTCTGGTTTTTGCAGTGAATTTCTAAGGTTTTTTAAATGCTAATTTCTAACTATGTCTACATAGGTAGGACATGTGCAGAAAGAGGAAGAAAGGTGCAGAAAGAAGCAAGAGAAGTGCAGAAAGAGGCAAGAGAGGTACAGAAAGAAGAAGAAAGGTGCAGAAAGAAGCATGAGAAATGCAGAAAGAGGCAACAGAAGTCCAGAAAGAGGAAGAAAGGTGCAGAAAGAAGCAAGAGATGTGCAGAAAGAACCAACAGAAGTGCAGAAAGAGGCCTACTTTGACTGTACCTTACAACAGAATCATACAAAGTAGCCTAATCACTAATCCGTCTCCCAAGATGTCTTAAACCTCACTTTTCTCTTGAAGGTTCAATATTCATCGACTGCTCAGAATGTTAGGCCTACCAAATATAAAACAGCAATCCTAAGCATATCACTGTTGTAAGTCTGACCAAGTTTGTGAAGGTATGCATGCGTGTGTCTCTGCTTTTACCTAGTGACACATTACATAAAATAAACATACAAATACTTGAATACGAGAGATGCACAACGAGGGAGGAAGAGTGCAGAAAGAGGCAACAAGCGTGCAGAAAGAGGCAGGAGGGGTGCAGAAAGAGGCAACAGAGGTGCAGAAGGAGGCAAGAGAACTGCACAAAGAGGCAAGAGAGTTGCAGAAACAGACAAAAGAGGTGCAGAAAGAGGGAACAGGGGTGCAGACAGAGGCAAGAGAATTTCCAGAAAGAGGAGACAGAAGTGCAGAAAGAACCAACAGAGGTGCAGAAAGAGGAGAGAGAAGTGCAGAAAGAAGCAAAAGAGGTGCAGAAAGAGGCAAGAGGGGTACAGAAAGAGGCAAAAGCAGTGCGGAAAGAACCAAGAGATGTGCAGAAAGAGGCAAGAGAGGTGCAGAAAGAGGCAAGAGATGTGCAGAAAAAGGGAAGAAGGGTGCTGAAAGAAGCAAGAGAAGTGTAGAAAGAGGCAAGTGAGGTGCAGAAGGAGGCAAGAGAACTGCAGAAAGAGGCAAGAGTGTTGCAGAAACAGGCAAAAAGGGTGCAGAAAGAAGGAACAGGTGTGCAGACAGAGGCAAGAGAGGTGCAGAAAGAGGGACGAGGGATACAGAAAGAGGCAAGAGGGATTCAGAAATTTGCAACAGAGGTGCTGAAAGAAGCAAGAGCAGTGCAGAAAGAACCAATAGAGGTGCAGAAAGAGGCAAGAGGGGTACAGAAAGAGACAAGAGCAGTGCAGAAAGAGGCAAGTGAGGTGCAGAAGGAGGCAAGAGAACTGCAGAAAGAGGCAAGAGAGTTGCAGAAACAGGCAAAAGGGGTGCAGAAAGAAGGAACAGGTGTGCAGACAGAGGCAAGAGAGGTGCAGAAAGAGGGAAGAGGGATACAGAAAGAGGCAAGAGGGATGCAGAAATTTGCAACAGAGGTGCAGCACGAAGCAATAGCGGTGCAGAAAGAACCAACAGAGGTGCAGAAAGAGGTACAAGGGGTACAGAAAGTGTCATGAGGGGTGCAGAAAGAAGCAACAGAGGTGCAGAAAGAGGCAAGAGAAGTGCAGAAAAAAACAACAGTGGTGCAGAAAGAGTCAGGAGAAGTGCAGAAAGAGGCAAGAGAGGTGCAGAAAGAGGGACGAGGTTGCAGAAAGAGGCACAAGGGGTACAGAAAGAGCAAGAGGGGTGCAGAAAGAAGCAAGAGAAGTGCAGAAAGAAGCAACAGAGGTGTAGAAAGAGGGAAGGAGGGTGGAGAAAGAGGCAAGAGAAGTGCAGAAAGAAGCAACAGAGGTGCAGAAAGAGGGAACAGGTGTGGGCTTGTATGATGATACAACGCGTACCATCACAACGCGGTATCTTATATTGCGGTCTTAACAACGCAAGTTGTTACATTGACTTGGGCTGGAGGGCGCTGGATTTAGGATTAGTGTGAATTACTATTCCAACTCCAGTCTACGTACAGTAGGGAAGGTGTTGGAATAGTAATTCACACTATTCCTTAGTCTAGAGCGCCCTCCAGTGCAAGACGATGTAACGACTTTCGTTGTGAAAACCACGATGTAACCATATCGCGTTGTAATGGTTTCGTGGTAAAGGATGTTTCCCCAGGTGTGGAGAAAGAGACAAGAGACGTGCAGAAACAAGTAACAGAGATGCAGAAAGGGGTAAGAGGGGTAGAGAAAGAGACAAGAGGGGTGCATAAAGAAGCAAGATAGTTGCAGAAAGAAACAAAAGAAGTGCAGAAAGAAGGAACAGAGGTGGAGAGAGAGGCAAGAAAGGTGCAGAAAGAGGGAAAAGGGGTGCAGAAAGAGGCACGAGGGGTGTAGAAGTAAGAGAAGTGCAGAAAGAAGCAACAGAGGTGCAGAAAGAGGCAAGAGAAGTGCAGAAAAAAACAACAGTGGTGCAGAAAGAGGCAAGAGAAGTGCAGAAAGAGGCAAGTGAGGTGCAGAAAGAGGGAAGAGGGGTGCAGAAAGAGGCACAAGGGGTGCAGAAAGAAGCAAGAGAAGTGCAGAAAGAAGCAACAGAGGTGTAGAAAGGGAAGGAGGGTGGAGAAAGAGGCAAGAGATGTACAGAAAGAAGCAACAGAGGTGCAGAAAGAGGGAACAGGTGTGGGGAAAGAGACAAGAGAAGTGCAGAAACAAGCAACAGAGATGCAGAAAGGGGTAAGAGGGGTGGATAAAGAGACAAGAGGGGTGGATAAAGAGACAAGAGGGGTGCAGAAAGAAGCAAGAGAGGTGCAGAAAGAAACAAAAGAAGTGCAGAAAGAAGGAACAGAGGTGCAGAGAGAGGCAAGAAAGGTGCAGAAAGAGGGAAAAGGGGTGCAAAAAGAGGCACGAGGGGTGTAGGAAGAAGCAAGAGAAGTTCAGAAAGAAGCAACACAGGTGCAGAAAGAGGGAAGAGGGGTGCAGAAAGAGACAAGAGGGAAGCAGAAAGAAGCAAGAGAGGTGCAGAAAGAAACAAAAGAAGGAACAGATGTGCAGAAAGAGGCAAGAGGAGTGCAGAAAGAAGCAAGAGAAGTGCAGAACGAAGCAACAGAGATGCAGAAAGGGGGAAGAGGGGTGGAGAATGAGGCACAAGGGGTGCAGAAAGAGGCACGAGGGGTGCAGAAAGAAACAAAAGAAGTGCAGAAAGAAAGAACAGAGGTGCAGAAAGAGGCAAGAGGGGTGCAGAAAGAGGGAAGAGGGGTGCAGAAAGAGGCACAAGGGTTGCAGAAAGAAGGGACAGAGGTGAAGAAAGAAGCAAGAGAAGTACAGAAAGAAGCAACAGAGGTGCAGAAGGAGGCAATAGAAGTGCAGAAAGAGGCAAGAGAGTTGCAGAAACAGGCAAAAGAGGTGCAGAAATAAGCAAGAGCAGTGCTCACTTCGGATGTACAGTACCTCTCACTGTCTGGCTCACGCTCACCTCTGATGTACAATACCTCTCACTGCCTGACTTATGCTCACCTCTGGTGTACAATATCTCTCACTGCCTGGCTTACACTCTCCTCTGATGTACAATATGTCTTACAGCCTGACTTGCGCTCACGTCTGATGTACATTACCTCTTACTTCCTAGATTACACTCTCCTCTAATATACAATACCTCTACAATACCTATCAAAGCCTGGCTTACACTTTCCTCTGACGTAGAATACCTCTCACTGCCTGACTTACACTCACCTCTGATGTACAATACCTCTCACTGCCTGACTTGCGCTCACCTCTGGTGTACAATGCCTCTCACTGCCTGGTTTACACTCTCCTCTAAAGTACAATACCTCTACAATACCTAGCAAAGCCTGGCTTACACTCTCTGCTGATGTTCAATTCAATACCTCTTACCGCCTGACTTGCGTTCACCTCTAATGTACAATACCTCTCGCTGCCTGCATTACGCTCACCTCTGGTGTACAATACCTCTTACTGCCTGACTTACGCTCACCTCTGATGTACAATACATCTGACTACCTGCCTTACACTAGTCCCTGTTGCACAATACCTCATACTGCTTTACCTACACTCTCCTCGGATGCAGAATACCTCTCATCGCCTGGCTTACACTAACACTGCTACACATTATTCACCTTACATTCTTCTCGTATGTACAATACCTGTCGCTGCCTGACTTGCACTCGCCTCTAATGTACAGTACCTACCTCTGACTTCCAGCCTTACACTCATCCTTGATGAACAAAGCCTCTCACTGCCTGACTTGCGCTCACCTTCGATGTACAATACCACTCACTGCCTGGTTAACACTCTACTCTGATGTACAATACCTCTAAAATACCTATCACTGCCTGGCTTACACTCTCCTCTGATGTACAATACCTCTGATTGCCTGCCTTACACCTATCTCTGCTGCACAATAACACACAGTGCCTTTCTTACGCTCACCGCTGGTGCACAATACCTCTCAATGCCTGACTTATGCGCACCTCTGGTGTGCAATGCAATGTTATAAGCATGATAATGTGAATAAATGTACAATGCCTCTCGCTGCCAGACTTACACTCATCTCTTGTCTACAATACCTCTCACTGCCAGACTTACGCTCATCTCTGTTGTACAATACCTCTCACTGCCAGACTTACACTCATCTCTAGTGTACAATATCTCTCGTTGCCTGACTTACACTCACCTCTGGTGTACAGTACCTCTCACTGCCTGATTTACACTCAACTCTGATGTACAATACCGCTACAAAGCTATCACTGCCTGGCTTACATTCTCCGCTGATGTACAATACCTCTGATTGCCTGCCTTACACATATGCCTGCTACACAATAATACACAGTGCCTTGCTTATGCTCACCTCTCATGTACAGTACCTCTCACTGCCTGGCTCACGCTCACCTCTGATGTGCAATACCTCCCACTGCCTGGTCAACACTCACCACTGATGTATAAAACCTCTCGTTGCCTAACTGACGCTCACCTTTGTTGTACAATACCTCTCACTGCCTGACTTACGTTCACCTCTGGTGCACAATGCCTCTCGCTTCTTGGCTTACACTCACTTCTGATGTACAATACTTCTCACTGCCAGACTTACACACATCTCTAGTGTACAATACCTCTCGCTGTCTGACTTACGCTCACCTCTGGTGCTCAATGCCTCTCGCTGCCTGACTTACGCTCACCTCTGGTGTACAATACCTCTCACTGCCAGACTTACACACATCTCTAGTGTACAATACCTCTCGCTGTCTGACTTATGCTCACCTCTGGTGCTCAATGCCTCTCGCTGCCTGACTTACGCTCATCTCTGGTGTACAATATCTCTCACTGCCTGACTTAAGCTCACCTCTGATGTACAATACCTCTCACTGCTGACTTACCTCTGATGTACAATGCCTGCCTTACTTGCCTCTCTCTGCTGTGCCTCACCGTGGCCACCATCCATGAACTGCAGACCACACTACCTACCTCACCGGCCTTACACTGTCCTCTAACCTGTGGGATTATTGCCTTCCTCTCACTGCCCCGAGTATGCCCAACACACTGGCCGTGCGACATACTGCCATCTACGTGTCTCCGCCATCGCACCTTGGATTCCGAGTCATGCACAACATCTCCTTGTTACCTCACCCTATTCACTTCACGGAATCCCCTCATTTTCCTGCCTCAAACTTACTTCTTCTGCACTTCAGGATGCGTAAATCTCCAACGAGACACTCTTTGCCCTGGCCCTCAACTGTTGCGTTTCTTCAATGCGAGTGCACTTCTAGCGCCTCGATGGGCTTTGAGGCGGCTGAGAGGTCACATGGGTGGCAACATAAAACAGTGCATTACTTTGCGTCCCTCCCCACTGGATATCACTATCACTTCACTGCACGACACCTCATGCCCCCATACCCACTGGTGCATCTGCACTCTTTGTCCAGCATGCACTGCACACCAGCCTTCAGCGCCCCCTTGCACGGCAGTGCCAGGCTCTGTACTCTTTACTCTGCGCTCACAGCATGTCAGCCTCCTCCAATATCCAGCGCTGTACCCACTACACGACAGTGTCTGGGACTCTGGAATTGCAATTGTAAATGCTTTATATAGTGCTTACTACCCCATACGAGGCAACGAAGCGTTTACTCTGTACTCTATATCCAGTGCCCATTGCGTGCCTCCCACCCGCACAATGCAGTGGACATCACCCCGTGGTTGCTGCACTACACAGTGCACAGTGCGTGTCTCCGCAATGCACACAACTCCCATGATATCTGCACTATACCCAGTTCACTGCCCGCCTCGCCTTTGCACAGCACCCCGTGCTCTCTGCACCATACATAGCTCACTGCACGCCTCCCCATGGGACATAACACTCTGGTCTCTGCACTATACAACGCTCACTGCATGCCTCTCCAAGGCACAACACCCTTGTGCTCTCTGCACTATACAGCGCTCACTGCACGCCTCACCATTGTTCAGCACCCCGTGCTCTCTGTACTATACATAGCTCACTGCACGCCTCCCCATGGGACATAACACCCTGGTCTATGCACTATACAGCGCTCACTGCACGCCACCCCAAGGGGCATAACATCCGTGGTCCCTACCCTACGCAGCGCTCACTGCACGCCTCTCCAAGGCACAACACCCCTGTGCTCTCTGCACTATACAGCGACCACTGCCCACAGACACCATAGCTCAATTGCACCTCACAGCATGCTTTTATGCCCTTTTTAAACAGTTTACGTGTGAAGTTCCTCCTAGGTCTCCAAAAGGATAGACCCCGCAGAGGAAGCAAGCATGGCTCACGCAGGTTCACCTCAAAGCCCTCCTGTGCTGGGAGTGGGGGTGAGGGAGTGGGGCGTAAAATCTTCCGGACCCGGGATAAGGCGGGAAGTGCATCCTTACCTGAGACAGACAGCCAGAGCCCCTTCCTTCACCTCCGCGGGATGAGCAGTGCCCGGCGGGGGCGAGGAGAGGCCCCCATGCAGGTGTGCAGGAGCAGGGCTGTCCCCCGGCACGGTGGAGCCTGGCTGCTTCCGGGAGATCACCCACTGCTCAGGAGCTAGGGGTGCCGCAGCAGCTTCGGAGCAGGGGAGGAGGCGGCAGGCAGTGAGGCAGCAGCGACGAGGCAGTGAGGCAGGTAGCCTAAGACAGGCAGCAGGAAGGCAAGCAGGTGGCCGGCAATGAAGCAGCAGCACCCAGGCAGGTCGGATAAGAAAGGTGGCAGGAAGGTAGGCAGGACACTGGCACCTAGCAGGCAGTAAGGCAGCAGCAGCCAGTCAGCTAAGGAGGCAGGCGGCAGGAAGGCAGGCAGCAGCCAGGCAGGTAGGCAGTAAATAACAGGCAGACGTGCCTCCCGGGTCTCCTGCTGCTGAGCCCGGTGCTGTACTGCAAGGGCTGAGGACCCCGCATCCTGAGCAGCTGTGGGGGTAGGGAGGAGGGAGGGGACTTTTATACTCAGCACCGCTGAGAGCTGCTCTCCAAGAATGCCCCCAGGGAAAACTTCATGCATGGAATCTGTGCGCTTGAGTCCCTGTCACAAAGGGGGGGGACCGGGGGTGGGGGGGAGAGGAGGGAGGGTGGGGACAGATCTAGTACGATAACGCGCCTGCGGGCGATATCGTTTGGAATACATTAATACACAATTCAAGTCACACTTGGCATTCAGACGATAGTTCAGTGGGCTGGACGCTAGCTACTGAGATCGATGTAGGTGCTTTGGGTCTCCCATGTGGTAAGACAGCCCTATGTATTTACAGTGCGCATAAGGTAGCACACGAGGATATTGTGCGGCTGGGCGCTATCCAGCATATTTCACTTCTACTTGGCGCTCTGTGAGATACTTGGGTGAGCTGAACAGAATTCTGACCTCTCTGGTCATTAAAGAGCATTCACAATTCACTCTTGACATTCGGTAAGATAACTGAGTGGGCTAAGCCCTCGCTCCCGAGATGCCTCTGCATTAAAGCACACACCACAGTGGTTCAAGCGTTATATGTGGGTGCTATGAAAACGCAATTCAGTTTTTACTTTGTAGGCTAGCTCAGCGGGTGAAGGGTGAAGGGTTAGCTGCTGTCAACTCAGTGCTTTACATTTGATTCGTTTTCGTGCGCGCGCTCTGTGAATGCCCTCACTGGTTCTTGGTTGGCGACGGCGTGTGCAGAAGGGGAGGGACTGGCCCGCGGCCAGACCGGGACACTGATAAATGGTGTGACTTTGTTGGACTATCTGCTTTCCACAGGAATGACCCTCTGGGGGGTGGTGGTGGCGGGACGCAGTTTGTAAAAAAGATTCCGCTCCAAGAAAATGAACCACATTCATTACTACTGTCACCTGCCGGTGCCTCCCGCCCCCACCTCTGGAACAGACCTAGCGCTCGTGCCCTGGAGAGTCTTGCTGCCCCCCACCCGCCCCCCGCAGTGCAGGTCAGAGAGTACTGTGGTCTGGGGGCACTGTTTGCAAAGGTGGGTATGTGGCCAGGGAAGAGGTTTAGTGGCGCCGCACGTGGGATGCAGTGATCTGAGTTTACATTTGTAAATCACACTACAAAAGAAGTCAACTCTATGCACTTTTATTGTCATATTTCTTGTGAGGGTGCACGTTTGTTCTGAGCATCATTATAGTGCCCTGCCAGGCTAATAGACAAACGTTATGCTCGTGCAATGCAGACCTTTTTATTTTTATTTTTTCGGCAGGATTCGCGCACCCACCGTGAATCCCTCCAAAAATATATTTAAAAAAAGCTTTTTTTGGCCTGAGCAGGCCTAGGGGGTCAGGGTGTTTCTACCCTGCCCCCTTTTCATTTTTTTTTTACCTTTTTTTTACTGTTTGCTTGTGACTCCGTTACCGAGTCACAAGATGGCTGCCAACACATTCTGGTTTGGAGTGTTGGCAGCCAATCAGAATTAAGCTCGTGCTCGGGAGGATTCTCGAATCCTCCTCGGTGCTCAGATATATAACTTTTTATTTTTTAAATTTCTCAGGAACTACTGAACGGATTTACACCATTTAAAAAAAGGGAGCTTTCTGAACCAAGAGCTACCTTTCTGCCAAATTTGGTTTAATTCCGTTCAGCAGTTCGGGCTATAGCCTGTTCCAATATTTCCTATGGAAATTAACATGGGGAAAACGCGTTTTGGGACCCCCCTTTTTTCTCGGCCCCTGCTTGATGAATAACCCCGGAACTTTCAAGACAGGAGCTGACCGGAGCTGGTCATTAGTTTTGAAAAGTTTGCGAAGATTCGTCAAACGGCGCCAAAGATATTGTCAAAAGAAAAATCGCTTTTTGAATAGAAACAAGGTCCTAACTATAACTACCTACTGAGCGACCGCCAGTAGGTAATATATATATATATATTACCTACTGGCCCAATAGGTAGCTATAGTTAGGACCAATTTTTACCATAGATGAAGCGTTTTTTTGTTGCTGATAACTTTGGCACCATTTGAAGAGTCTTCATGAAAGTTTCCCAAAACATTGCCCTACTTCGCCTAGTTCTGCATGGAAAGTTTTGGGGTGATCTATAAAGCTGGGGTTGAAAAAATGGGGTGGTCCCAAAATGCTTTTTCCTGTGCAGTGTCCATGGCAATTTTGCAATTTTTAGACATGGCTACAGTCCAAACGGCTGAACTGAATTACACCAAATTTGTCAGAAAGCTAGACCTTGGTCCAGAAATATCTATTTTTGTAATTTGGTGTAAATCTGTTCAGTACTTTGGGAGTTGTTAAAGAAAGAAACCCCTGCTGCGTACAGCAGAAGGTGTGCTCGGCGGTGGTTGTATTAGCGTACAGTAATTATATGTTATTTTACGTTAAAAAAACATCTACTGAAAAAAACAAAGGTTACAAGGATATCATAGTTAGGTTCATGTTTTACCCACACAAAACCATAGAAATTTAGCAGTTATAGTTATACTTACAGTTTATACTTATCTGAAGAAACTATAGCTCGTGCCATAAAATATAGTCACTATTTGTTATGTGGTTGATGCTCCTTTCACATCTTCCATCTGTAAATCTGTTGTTGCATCCTACTGATGAAATGTTCTGAAGTATATGTTCTATTTCACTAATAGTGCAGCTTGAGGAAAAAGTTGTTTCAAATTTCTGAGGTTTTATGTCCTGGTACCTTTCCCTCCAAATGTATGCTATGTTTTTTATAGTTGGCTATATATCCCACTTGTGTTTGAATGTTTTTCTTTGCTGAATGTCCTCCTTATATTTTTCTAATTGATCATTAATGTCCTGCAATCTTTTGTCCAAATCCTCCTCAGTCATGGTTTCTTGAAGGTCTATGTTCAATAACTCAATTTCCTGACAGCTGATACTTATTGATAATTCTTCCATGGTTAATAAAATTAAGCTGAGTGAACATTTACTAAGGATGTTATACTACTTGATGACAAACTCTTTATTTTGCTTAGTCTGGGTTGGTTTAAACTCTTTGGCCTAAGTGCATCCATTTTGATTTAACTTATTGTGCCAATGTCGAGGCATGAAGTTTATGCATAAAGGTTAGGTTGATTTCTTTGTGTATGAGATAATTTGGTTTGAATAGATCCGGGTGAGTTGGTAGTTATTTTAAAAATGTGTTATTGATTTTCCCCAAAACAGACTAACCCATATGCGTTTAAATCACATGGATATTAAGCATGTCAATTATTGTACTGTTGTCTCAATAGATAAATATTTTCATAGATTCTTCTGATGTTTCTGGGACCTGTTCTTGGCCGCCTACTGAGTGCGTTTGCTGATATTCTCTCTTGAGATTACACTAGCAATAAATCTCTACTACATGGTTTCATTATAACTCATGTAAGCCCATTTTTTCCCAGGCGTTCTCCTGTCACCTATACATACTAATCGATCTATTGGCAAAGCTCAGCAGCCTAAAATTCATTTTTACAAAGTTAGTTTGTTCTTAAGAGTCCTAAATATGGTCCAGAAAAGGCAACAATTCTGGAGTAACCATTCAGAAAAGGTCAATTTGCTACAAGCAGGAATATAACAGAGCAGTGGTGCTGGAATTATTTGCATAGTGGAAGTGGTGGCCAGTGGTGCCATCTCACTAAAGTCATAATGTATTTTGAACTTTCATGTACAAGCAATAGTGGAAACAACCAAACTATTTCAGCAGTATGGTGATCCCCTTATCGTCTACTCCCCAAGTCACCCTTGCACTTTTTAAGAAATGTAATACAGCTAGGCCTTTTATAGCACATTTTTCAAAAAACATAATTATGAGAATGTATGGTGTGCTCTTTCATAGAGAGAGCTTTCCTTGTCTAAATAGGCTCTTCATGCTATCAAATCAGCTAAAAAATCAGCAAAAAAAATCACTGGTAAGCCACTTTAAGAATTGGATCGGAAGCACTTTATAGCACTTTACAGTATGATGTTCTCTTTTAACAGCTATACTGAAAGGTGCATGAGTAGATCTTTCATCTACTTAAAGACAGAATGGCTTCATATTTAGAATAATACCCAGATAAACTTTCAGATAGGCTTTTGAGGATGATAATGCTCACTTAGAGTGCTTTTCTAAAACACAGGAAGAGCACTGCCCTTGATAATATCCATATTCAGCCTGAGCGCACATTCCTCATTATATCTAAAAACACCGGGCATCTGTTTGATAATACACCCTTATGTTGGTTTCTCCTCTTGATAATACACAGCCTCGCGCAGTCTTATTCCAAAGCACTACATCGATTAACAACTGTGATACTAAAATTCTAGCGTCACTAAGAGCTATACTACCGATTATATTTGCAACTCATTCATTGCGTTGCTCTGCAGAGCAAGACTCAATAAGAGTGGCTTCAGGAAGTAGGCAAAACTCATACAAAGTAGAGAGTTCTGCTTTGCTCATGAAAGCATTCATATTTATTTACCCAGACTTATTGACTTGATTATACCCAAGGTAAGCCAAATGTCTTGGACAGAGGTTTGACAGAAAAAACAAAAAATAACAGTGATGATGGAGTAGGGAGATCTGGTGTAGTGTTGGAGAACAAACTCTTCTTATGATACTTAGAGTGTCAAGTCTTTTGCAGAACCTGAAGAAACCATTCAGTTTTCAGATGTACAGGAATAATATTCAAGTGTAGTGAGCCATTGGTGTGAAGAGATGTTTCGCCATATCTTGTAAGCCTTTCTGAGTAGATGGCAAGTAGGGTATGAGTGGCTGACCTCAATAGTTTTCTTATTTTTTTACTTTTACTTTGTTGCTGTACCCAGTTACACTTTTGATGCTGCTGGCAATGGCCATTGCCATTTTCTGTTTACAATGCACTTATGTGCGCATTGCAACAAAAATGCTCCCCTTAAGCCCACCATATTTAACTCAATAGGTACAATGTATGTTATCTATGCAAAATATTTACCGCTTCACAACATTTTTTTTTAAATATAGGGCCTGATTAGGATGTCGGTCGGTAAGCCTCCGACCGCTTGGCAGAGGCTTACCGACCGAAATCCTTGGTTTGAAGTCCGACTGCCATATTACAATGACGGCGGTCGGAGTCCAAACTGGCTGGTCAATCCGACTGGCTTCAGATGGGCTCAAGGAGCCCATCTGGCAGTCAGAACTGCCACATAATCCCTTACTGATGGCGTTTCTGCCGTTGGGATTATGACGTCAGTTTCTGACAGGCTTTCCATGTCGGGCTTTCCGACATGGAAAGCCTGTCGGAAATCAGCTTTGGGGGCCCCTAGCAGGGCCCCCTTCTCTCTGCTGACTACTGTGAGGTGCCTGCCACACGATGCAGGGATTTTAAGCAACTCTCCTTTCTCTATGGGAGCTTGTGCTGCGGCCAGTTTCCGACTGCCAGAGAAGCGCCCATAGGGAAATGGGAGTTTGCGGCCGCACCATGTGCGGTCACATCGTAATTGTGGTTTCGGACCCCCCAACCCGAGGTCGGTCAGTTCCGATACTGCAGAGATATCGGTCAGAGGCAAATCCGACCAGCATCATAATCAGCCCCATAATGTTTTATTGTTTTTAAATATTTATAAAAATAAAAACAACAATGTGCATTCGACAATATCGAGAACCATTTACAGTTTGCCTCAATATCCCCTACATCAGACATATCGACTTGCATATCTACATAATTGTTCTAGATTCTGGTACTTTACATTGATTTACCCTTTGTAAAAAATATTTCAAAACAATGTAATGTAAGGTAAACATTAGGACATTTTTTAACTAGTACACACTGTGTTTCAATACTGTCATATATGTTTCTACTGGTGTTCGGCATGTTCCTAATGTTACATATTCCTTGACCGAACACTCTTAATGATTGTGTGGTGACTATGGGCAAGATGAGGTGGCAAATAATCTTTGAAAGGATTGATTTAGTTCAGTATTGTCTGCGAATGTCCTTTAACGATGCAACAACAAGGTCAACAATTTTTGACTACCAGTTACAGCACTTTATGGGGCATCTGCTGTGGGGTGAATAATTCCATTGAGAAGTTTCACACTTCTTCGAAGAGTGACATAATAAAGTGCCACTTAGTTTAACATTCACTGGATAAACTCCTATGCATAACTCAGGAGTTAAGACGTGCTACTTATTGGGAATCCATTGTCTCATATGATCTTAAAAACCATATTAATCTTTCAATATTATACTGTATTATCTCATGTGAAGAAATATCACCAGAGAAAATTTGCAAATTGATTGGAGTGTAAGCCTTTTACATTAGTAAATGTGGTCATTGGCATCAGAGCTTAAGTAGCATATCTAAATAAGAATATATCTGACTATCAGTGCATTTCAAGCTATGCCTGTCATGTAACTTTATCAATTTCCTCAAATGACTGCAGACTTAAGGAGAAGATGTACTTAAGTGGCTACATTGTCAACTGTGTGATGCAAAGGAAATGATTGTAGCTCTCTGGTCCTCAGTACCCCAGTTTGATATTAGATATGGCACATATCTTTATTTTAATCATTCTTGTGCTCTATCCTGTTTGTTTTTCCACAAACACATCTTCTACTTTCTATGTGGGTAATGTGTAGCAATTATAGGTTGAATAAACTCAATAAATTATTCAGAATATCAGATGTTTAAACTTATACAAGAAGTTATCAGAGTTCCTTTGCCAATGATATATAGACATGTCTGTTGACATGTACATGTAGCTTCCAGCACATTCCTCTTACATGTGCTGTAAATATGCTGTATACAGTGTAAGGTGCAGATTGCTTTTTGGTAGTCTTCTTTTCAATGAGTCTTACTGTTCCCCCTCATGGTTTTCATCTGTGTGTGTCCTGCCCTGAGTAATAAATACCATATTACCTATTTACTTTAACTTATTAGGAAATGTCTTACACGTTTACTTTTTCATTTGTCAACTCCTGCCTCTTGGTGGAGGTTATTTTGAAGAGCATCATCTGGCTCACCCTCCTGTTTTTATATCAAAGCAGTATCTAACTCTATCAAAGCCAAAGTCCCTACATAGTAGGGCAGATGGGAAGCAGGACTTTCACAAAGAAAAGTAGTGCAATGAAGATTACTGTTCAGTCATATTACCACTTTTTCCCCTTCCACTTCCACATCATAGTTCATATCCATGAGGCTATCCCTATCAGTGCAACCAGGATTTGAAAAATATATCCTCAAAAATACTACATTGAGTTTTTTAATGTTAATACCAATAATTTAAGGATGTCGCAAATCCTTTGAGTGTCAGCAGATCTCATAGTTATTTATTAGCATACCAAATGTAACCACATTGCATATATCCAGCAAATAAACCACTTTACAAGTTGGCCATGAAGTTGGCATGGCTGTGGAAGGGCACAGCTGTTCCATAGGGGACAGAGCTACCTGTGATACTGCATGGAAATAGTAACTGATCCATCCACTCAAGGTGGTAGGAGGTAAAGGATTAGAAACCCTGTTGCTAGGCCCCGAACTAGTAATCAGGGATTCTTATGCACAAATCTCAGTGGTAGATTCCAGACACATACAGATATCCAGTGTTGACCTTAAGATTCCAATTTTGTTGGTGTGGTTGTTGTTTGTCGACAAGACTGTTACAAAGGGACAGCTACCTCTCGTTCCAGGGAATAATAGATTCTCTTTCAATGCAAAATGGTCTAGAACGGGTTTCCTGAACCCTTGAATATCAGGTCAAAAACTGCCACTTTCAGTTAGAAAGCCAGAAGTCTTTGTAATGTTGGACCAACATTACAATATGTACCTCCTGCAACTGGCATGCTATGTCTGTCAAACATCAGGAGCTTCAACCTACAATCCCTTTGTCTTTTGACAAGGGACTTTGAAACAATACTGTCTGTTCTGATCAAGATCACACAGCTTCAGAGACTCTCTGAGAGAATCTGGCCAACGTTAGTCTTGCAGTCAGGTCTCTCTGGTTCAAAGATCTTGCTGCTACCTAGTGTGATTATGAGAAACTGGGTTGTTGGTTGACTGGGGTGTGAGCCCTGGTCAAGCAACAGCCACAATCTCCTGCAGGGTGAAGCACTAAAAGTCACAAAATTAACCTGTGCTTAACCCTGGGTAACTTGGCAAACAAGCAGTCAGTCTTAACTTAGAGGCAGTGTAAAGTATTTATGTAGCACACAAACAGTAATAAAGTAAAACACAACACAAGAAAATTCCCAAAACAACTTAGAAAAATAGATTATATTTTAATAAACTATTTGACACAAAAAGGAAAACCAGAGATATTGAGTTTTAAATATTTAAGTGAAAATAGCACCAAAAAGCCCAAAGTGCCAATACAGGGTATCTGGTCGTGCTGGACCAGGACAAAGTCAAAACTTCAGGTCAACCACAATGGAGTACGGGCCTGCTACAGGGACCAGTCTTGATCCGCTGATCAAAAGTACCTTTGTTCATGATGCGTCTACGTCGAGGGTCCTGTCGACAGTGGGGATGTGGGGCACAGAGATGGCAAACAGTGGTGGCAATGCGCCGGTCCCGATCTCCGCAACAACGCCGATGCATTGGTTCTGCTGGAGCAGCTCCTTAGGCCCACTTTCAAGGGTCCAGACCTGGGGTGGTACTACTTGGTAGGGCTAACTCACAGATGGCAGAGTCCAGGTGTAGAATCAGGATGGTTGGAAGTTTTTTATGTCCCTGAGACTTCATATCAGGAGGCAACGCAACTAGCCCTTGGAGTCACTCTGGGTACTGGGAATAAGTGATGCAGGTCCAGTCCTTTTCACCCTGGCAAGGAGGGCAGTAGACAGCAGGTCAGGACAACAAGGCAGCAGTTCTTCCAGAGCAGCAATCCAGCAGAGTGACAGCTCTTCAGCAGCACAGCAGTCCTTCTTCCTGGCAGAGTATCCACAGGTCGAGAAATATGCCAAATTGGTCGGGTCTGAGGTCCACTTCTTATACCCAGAGGTGCCTTTGTAGTGGAGGAGACTTCAAAGAAGGGTGTTTGAAGTGCACTGAGGTCTTTCCTTCCTTCCCTGACTCCAGACTCACTACAGGGGGGTATGCAGCCCTTTTGTGTGGGGACAGGACGCAGCCTATTCAGGTGTAAGTGAGGCAGCGCCAAGCTCTTCCCCCCCATCCTGTTTGGATGGCCAATTAAGTCACACCTAAGCTCCCATTGTGTGTGGCTCTCTAGAGGGAACACACAAAGCCCAGCTGCCGCCCTCCCCAGAAATTTATTAGAGACAGGCTGCAGGCACACAGGGTTGAGAGCAGGAAAAAGACACAATTTTGATTTTCAAAATTGTGATGAAAAATCCAACCTTGCCATTAGAGAGTATATTACAATTCCATAGGTACCAAACATGACAGATACAGCTCCTCTCAATTAGAAATTACAGCTTATTAAATGTAATAAGGAATCTCCAATGATATCCTATATGAAGGGTAGGCCTCACAGTAGGGAAAAACTAATTTGGGAGTTTTTCACTGCCAGGACATGTGAAACTTAAAAGTACATGTCCTACCTTTTAATTACACAGACCCCTACCCTATGGGCTAATAAGGCCTACCTTAGGGGAGAATTATACGTAATGAAAGGGGAGTTTAAAGCTTGCCAATGGGTTTTTAAAATCAACACAGCATTTATGGGGGTTTACACTCTATGCGCCCCACTCACAAATTGGTATTGTCTTTTTTGCATATGAATGTAGTGTATTTTTGCAGAATGAAGGTATGCATGTTTCCTTTCCTTCATGTATATCAGAATTTCTGCTGCCAAAGACAAACTTATTCGTGGGAAAATTCAGAAATGTCAATTTTTGATCATCTCTGAAGGCAAGTAGGACTGGACAAGAGTCTTCTTTCATTCTTGACTGACATGTGGCTAACAGTTTCTACCCTGCAGGCCATCTTAAGCACAAATATAGCATGAAATCACCTGTTTTTAGCAAATTATACTCTACCTCAGTTTGCTGTCTCAACATAGGCTTACATAAACACTACATGATCAATAACCATACATAAATATGAGGAAATACAGCACTGACAGCACAAATACACGAATTCTGGATGCAAAAGTACAATAATAACGCAACGAAATAGTAATTTTGCAGGATGAGCATAAACTAGCATGTTTAAGAGATGCAATCAATCTGGTATACTGCAGTAATCCTGATTTGGGCACTTGGGGCCATATGTATGAAAGTTTGGTTTTGCGATTCTCAAATAGCGAATTTTAGAGAATCGCTATTTGAGAATCGCAAAACGAGATGTATGTAGGATTTGCAATAAATTTTGCGAATCCTACATATTCCTTATTTGCGAATCGCAAATTGCGATTCGCAATTAAGGAATACCTCCCCATTCATTCCTATGGGCCTAGAGGCCCATAGGAATGAATGGGAAGACATTCGCAATTTGCGATTCCCAATTAGAGAATCGCAAATTGAGAATGCAATTTCAAGGGTGCCAGGGTGTCTAAAGGACACCCTGTTGCACCCCTGAAATGAGCATGGGTGCAGATGTGGCGCACATACATGCCCTAAGGGCATGTATGTGCGCCACATGGCACTTTGAAAAATGCAAAAAGTGCATTTTTCAAAGGAATCAGAAATTACCACCAACCTGAAGTTGGTGGTAATTTGCGATTCCTTAAGGTCAAATTGCACTTTTTTGGTGCTTTAAATTGCATTTAAGGAATCGCAATTTGCGATTCCTTAAATGCAATCGCAAAATAGGGAATCGCAAATTTTGCGATTCCTTATTTTGCGAGGCAGTTTTGACTTCATACATACCTCTAAGCAAAATTGCATTCGCAAACGCCGAAATTCTGCGAATTTCGGCGTTTGCGAATGCAATTTGGCTTGATACATATGGCCCTTGGACTTGGTAGATAAAATCTGGCAATGAGTGCTGAGAAAAAAAAAGTATTCTGAGAATGTCAGATCAGAAAGGAGGAGACATGCAATAGTACTATGTTATCCCGCATTCCGACAAGCCGAACTAAGAATTATGTAATAATATCGTATCCAGGAAAAAACAAACCGCGTGGTATCTGTATTTGCACACGTGGCTTTACCGCATCATTGTTCCGCAGCCCTTAAAAGGAGTCCTTTCTGTCAGTTCATTTGACTACCCTAGGTCTACTAATGGCTGTTAGAGCCTTCTAATAACTGCAGGAGATATGCAGGCAAATTGTTCTATTTCTGAAATGGAAGCAGCTGGAAAATAATTTTAGATTTCAGATGTACAGAATTATTCTTGTGTACATCAGAGATTACTTAGAACACAAGTGGGCCACACATAATTCTGTGAAGTGTTGAATCTGCAGCAGCGTCAGACGTCCTCCTCTAGGGGTCAAGTCTGACCAATGAATGAGCTGGCAGGAATCGGAAAAACCAGGATATGACTACACCGACCTTACTATACTGGGCATGTTAGTTTGAAAGTAATTTTGTTTGTTTCTGTGTGATAAGTTTAAACTGATGGGCCGCAGTTCTTCATTTGTTTGGCTAATGCTGGGAAGAGTCATGCCTAAGAGTCACTGACAAAGGCCAGACATGGCTGCCAACGTTTTAGGCACACACAATTATGAACGTAAAAACTGTACTGTAGAACTCTGTTTCTTTTGCACAATATAATAATCATTGGCACAAGCAAGAGGCCTGGCGTTGGCTGCCAGTCTTTCGGCTCTGCCAAAATTGTATCGTCATGGCTTTTGTAAAGCTTTGTTGTTGGGAGAGCAGCCAGGCTTTCACCAATATAATAACAAATATTTGACTAAAAGCAAAAATATTTTTTTCAGCTCAAAAAGCAAACATTTCTATAGCACCCGCTGGCATTAATAAAACTCCTTTTTGTGTGATGCGCTCCTTGTGAAAGAGCAGAATGTTGTCACACACAGGGAAGTTCGCCAATGGCTGAAGTGGGCTGAACAATTGCCCCATGTTGTGGTGGAGAGAATTAAAATGCAAATGACAAAACAACATACCTGTGGATGAAATGGGCTGGCTGAAAGCCCCTGTAAGTTAGTGTGTTAAATATTCTTTAAGTACACTCAAGAGTCTTGGCTAACGCGAGACCTAAAAATAAGACAGCCAAAGGTGCGTTGTCATACTAAATTATAAATTGATTTATTCCATATGTATATTTTATTTGTTACAGGCAAGCATCGTACCAATAATTTTTTGATAAATCTAAACAAAAGGTTTATTAAGAATGCATTAAAACCGCATTAGGAATCTCGGTTACTAGGTGATGTGTTGTTTTTTTGTTGTTGTTCCTTGTGCTTCCCTAATTAAAATAAGCATTGTCTGGCTAGAATTTTGAGTCCCAGCTAAAACATTTTTAAAAAGCCTGCTGCAGTGAAAATGCAAATTAAACAAGTATTGGCAAAGCCAGTGGATTGGGCATTGGCTGCCACCTTTTAAGTCTGTCAATGCTTGTTTTGTCATGGGCTTTGTAAAATGTTATTGTTCGATGCTCTGCTAGACCCTTGCCAAGTATAAGAAAACACTGTCTAAAAGTCAAACAGTTTGTGGGTCTCAAAAAGCACGCACTGCCATAGTAGTCCCTGGTACTAAAGGTAACTACTGTGCATGGAAATGTGCCTCTCGTGAAAGAGCAGAATGCCATCCCTCACAGTGAAGTTAGCCAATGACTGAGGTAGGGGACCCATATGCCATTCACATGTAAATGGGGGTGGTTAACAACATTACTCATTGGCATACCCTAACATATTAAAAACATTGCTGCCAATTGCCGAAGCTAGGGCTTCCAGTTTCAAGACAGAATCCAGAACCAATCCCAGGTTTTGCACTGATATGGCTTAGATGAGTTTAGTGCCAATGGATTGGGCAAGACTAGTGCAGTCCACGCAGAGATGTCTGCGCTACCAATAGAGCTTCTGTTTTAGAGGAATTGAGTCTGAGGATGTTTGTAGATTGCACCCTGTTGCCAAGCAGAAGGAAAAAAGGTCAGGTAATTCCATATTCTTCCTATCCTATCCCAATTGGACCCCGCATCCATGGGAAACTATTGACCCATCTCATTGCTACCCATTCTGGGAAAGATTGCGGAGAAACTCGTTAATAGTTCAATCTCGCAGTTTCTGGAGGATAATGGGATCCTGCACCAATCCAAAATGGGGCTCTGTTCGGTACACAGCACAGAGTCGGCCCTACTCGTGGTCACTGAAAAACTAAAAGCCATACTCGATCAAGGAAGAGCAGCCGCAATTTTGCTCTTAGACCTAAGCGCGGCTTTTGACACGGTAGACCACGAGATTCTTATCCACAGGCTCAAAGAGATTGGGATTAGAGACACGGGCAACCAATGGGTGGCCTCGTTCTTGAGCAAAAGATCCTTCCAATGTATGGAAGCAGGCTTCCTGTCTGATACCTTCACAGCCCCATGCAGAGTACCTCAGGGCTCGTCCTTGAGCCCGACTCTTTTTAACATTCACTTAAGCCCTCTAGCCCACCTGGTGCAGGAATTTGGACTGTCCATTGTTTCGTATGCGGATGACACCCAACTGGTGGTCTCGATGGCAGAAACTCGCAACTCCAACCATCTGCAACTAGTTCCATGCTTGGAAAAAATAGGAGCCTGGATGGCCAACTGTAGCCTCAAACTAAATGGGGACAAAACATAGCTCATGTTCCTAGGTAATGGGCCTGGCCCACGCCCTGAGATTAACTGGACGAGAAACTGGGGGCCCCCACCCACTCCTAAAACTTCTATAAAGAACCTGGGGATGTGGTTAGACCAAAATCTAACCATGGAAATACAGGCCAAAAAACTCTCAGAGTCCTGTTTCGACATCCTCCGGATGAACTGAAAAATCTTGGGCTTAATCCCCGAATAATCGAGAAAAACAGTGGTACAGGCTTTGGTAGTCTCGCGATTAGACTACGGCAACTCTTTGTACCTTGGCTCCCCCAAATATGTCACAGACAGATTGCAGGTGGTGCAGAACGCCGCAGCCAGACTGCTTCTCGGGATCCCCAGATATCAATCAGTGAGACCATCTCTGAAGAAGCTTCACTGGTTGCCAGTACAGGCCAGGGTAAAATTCAAGGCCCTTTGCTTAGCCCATAGGGCCATACACGGGAAAGGCCCCACTATGCTACAAGCCTTGGTCTCCCAGTACCCCTCCCATAGATGCCTAAGGTCAGGAGCTTACTTCCTGATGAACACACCGAAAATTAGGAAAGCAAGATGGGGTGGAAGATCCTTCTCACACCTAGCCTCCAAACTTTGCAACAGACTGGATTTAGAACTGAGGCTAACCAAGAATGAACAGTGTTTCAGAAAAAAGCTCAAACCTTGGCTGTTCCCCTAAGACCCACATGTTGCAAGCTCTTCTCTGCAGCGCTGGGATGCCTGTGGGTAGCCATGCGCTTTATAAATCCCTTAAACTTAAACTTAAACTCTGTAGGAACTTATTTTACCAGTTGGGTGCCATCTACCTACATATAGGATTATACTCCAAATTCCCTTAAAAGAGCTTCCAATGGCTGCAAGTAGTTGTTAAAAAGCAGTGGTGACTAAATGGAGCTCTGCGGTACTATCCAACTGGGCAGATGCGTCAAGGCAGTAAAAGATATCAGCACTACCCACTGGTACCTGCCAGAGAGTGAACCAATCCAACACAAATCCATGACAGTCAATGTCATGGAGGCAGACTAATATTTAATCCTGTCCTTATGTAGTCTGATGCATCAGCATCCTAAGAGTTCTCTCACGAAAATGGGTCATCAATCCAGAATATTTTGCACAAACAGACTTCAGGCAGGCTCATTTTTGGGTGACCTCGCTCCCCATTACACCGTGTCAGCACTATCGTAAAACATGAGCATCCACACAGAGTACACTCTGTCTCCTAAGAATACCGTTCACTTCAGAACGTTTTTGATAGAAAATGACACTCTTTCTTTAGGTAATAAGTTGCAAAACTTACCATAAGGCCAATAACATTTATTGAGTTATATTGCCATATTTACTTGCTTGGTAGGTGAGCCTTCTTGGCCAGAGGCTAAATAGGCATATTGTTTACATCAAGGTCTCCACAGTGAATTGAAAGATATCTTAGGTACTTGGTTAATCCTTCTACCAACTGTAATGAGCTTATGGAGTTAGTGGTGCAGTTAACCATACATATCTGAACATCATTCAGAGAAAACTAAATTACTATTCGCCCAGCCTAAGGTACAAGAATACAGAAGTATGGAGACTTCTGAACCAAAGCTGTTAGGCAGCATAAGGGGTCCATTTCCAAAGAAGAGAAAGAAAGTAGAGATGTAAATGGTTTGGATTTAAACCCAAGACATCTAAAAGCCAGTTATTAAATCAGTTCCCAGCTAGTCTGTGAATACAATGCAGCCATCCTTTATGGGTTTCTAGATTCTAGAGTACCTGGACATTATACGGCTACAGAGTTAGCTCAATCTTTGCAAATTCTAGTAATTAAGAGAAAAAATCCTACACATAGGCATAATATTTATTTGGTTTGTTTTGGAAATCATCATGAGAAAATAGTTCAGATTTGATAGATGCTCCTCTTTTTAATTCAATTAAATTTCCCAGTATAATGGAGCACTGGGACAGTTCAAATGAATGCCAAATATATTCTCAGAATGGTTGTGTTGAGTTCATGTTTATCCAGAAAGAAAATACACCTTCATGGTGCTTAGAAGAGTGGGTATTTTGCGAGCTACTGAGCTTGCTAACTCTTTACCAACTTGTTATCAATTAATGCCTTGTTTTTTATGAGAAAAAGGAAAACGTGTTATCCATGCAATCTGTCTGACTGACTGAGATATTTATAGAGCGCACTACTGCCGAGGCGTCTTGGCGCTGAGGTAATAGCAATCCAACCTGAGTAAACAGACCTAGATCTTGGAAAAGAGCCATGTTTTGATCATCTTTCTGAAAAGAGTCCTGCTATTCTGCAGTCTCAGATGTGTTGGGAGGGAGTTCCACAATTTGGCCGCTTGGTAGGAGAACCCCCTACCGCCCCATCTGGCTCTTCTTATCCTGGGAATAAGGACCAGTCCAGTGTTTGCTGACCTGAGGCATCCAGCAGGCAGATATCGCGGAAACAGGCATTGAATGTCTGCCGCCCCTCCTCCGTATAGGGCTTTATGGACTAAGCAAAGCGCTTTGAAGTCTATTCTTCGGCGGACTGGTAACCAAAGGAGGAGCCTTAGGCTCGCGGAAGTGGGGTGGTGTTTTGGTAAGTTTAACAGTACTCGTGCGGCCGCGTTTTGTATGGACTGTAATTTGGAGAGCTGCCTGACTCCTGCACCTAGGTATAGCGCGTTGTAGTAGTCGATTCTGGATGACACCAGTGCGCCGACCACTGTTTTCCTTAACGAGATGGAATAAATGGGAGAATCTTCCGTAGTACTTTCAGTGGGAAGAAACAGGCCGAAGACACTTGGTTAATCTGAAGGGCAAACGTTAGGTCTTTGTCGACCAGGAACCCCAGATTTCTGGCCTTCGGTACCGGGACAGGGTAAGTTCCGGCTTCAGACGGCCACCAGAGTTCGCTCCAGACCGAGGGCTTCTGGCCGAACTCTATGACCTCGGTTTTACCCGTGTTTAGTTTCAGAAAGTTCGAGTTCATCCAACCCATCAGTGCCAGTAAGCAATTCCGGAACCTTTCCGCCGTCAGGTTCACATCTTGTGTGACTGACACCACTAGCTGGGTGTCATCAGCATATGACACTAGCGAGAGGCCATGACTTTTTAGCAGTCTGGCCAGTGGGGCTACATATACATTGAACATAGTGGGGGACAGGGCAGACCCCTGGGGTACTCCGCAAGGGAGAGTGAACTTTCCTGACTGAAGTCCATTCCAGTGAATTGCCTGTTCCCTGTTAGCCAAGTATGAGGCTAGAAGGGCCAGAGCCTTCTCCCCAATACCAACCGCTTTCAGCCGTTGTACCAACACCTGATGATTTACGGTGTCGAACGCTGTGGTTATATCAAGTAGTATCAGGATGGCCCTGCCCCCTCCATCCATCACCTTTCTTATCTCTTCCGTCGCCATAATCAAGGCAGATTCTGTTGAGTGCTGAGCTCGAAATCCATGTTGCGTTGAATCCAGGAAGTTGTTCTAGATCAATCTGTAAGATTGATCTAGACAAAATTGCATCAATACCTTCAAGTCGACTGCATGCACTTACTGAATCAGAAACAGGGTTTCTTAGACAGCTATTAGATTAAAGGAAAGCAGCAGCAAGATAACAGTGGCCTATACCTACTTCAGTTAAGGCAATTCATAGTTTTTTGTCCTTGCCAATTTTTATAGGAGGTTCATTCATCAGTTACCTCAAACTTTAAGACCTGTTGCCAAGTTACTGTGAAAATGGAGCGCCTTTTGTTTGGTGTGAAGAAACAGATCAGATTGAGGTTCTTTTTAAGAAAGATTTTTCGTGTGCTTCAGTTTTGCAAGATCATAATGGGTAGGGTCCTTTCATTTTTTAGAAGAATGCTTCTTATCGTGGGATAAGAGGTATTTTGTGTCAGAGATATCCAGACACTGGCAAAGTTCACCTACTAGTTACTTTTCCAAAAGATGCTCACCAGCTGAGTACACTTTCATTTATAAGGACTTTTTGGCCTTTAACAGATGTTTTGAAGAATGGATACATTATTTGTTGGTGGCTAAACACACCATAGTAGTGTGTACAGGTGTACCATCACACCTAAAAGATCTTGTGACTATTAGAAGAGTTATTAGAGAGTTTTTTTTCTGTGTAAAGTAATTGTTACATGCAATCTGTGAGGCACTAAAGTGTTTTCCTCATGTCAGTTTGGCTGTACCGTGGTAGTATACTCATTTTTGACCTTTTCACTGTAATTATAAATATGTGAAAGCATGTTTATTAGTACAGTTGCTCTAAATAATGTGGGTTATTGTGCCACATTTATTTTCACTGCCATTCTAGGAATATATATATTTCTGTGTCTTAAGCTTACAGGCCTGTAAGTGGAAGCCCACAAACTCTAAACAAGATGTACCTCATATGTCTGTGACACTTCAAGGTGGGCCTTTCTTGTGTGGGCTTACCAGCTTACTGTTAGACTCTGAGGATTCACAAAATCACAAATAATATCAGAATATAACTGCACGCTGTAATAGACAAACTGACTCAAGGCATCGCCTAAGAATATAAGTAACTTTAGGAGCAATGCTTGTTTTTGCCCTACTTTAAGTCTTTTGTTTGACAATGCAAGCTCGATGGCTTTTTTGCAAGCCCACAAGCTACAACGTCCACGGTCCAACTTCTGCCTTTGTTTGCTGTGAGCTCTCAGCAAAGCTCATGAAATCTTTACATTTGAGAAACATAGATACTGTACTTATACTGCTGATTTTTTATATTAAAGTTGTAACTGCAATTATAAACTTTTGCAATAAAATACTGCAATCGGTCATGCACAGGATAAGTTGGCAGAAGGGCCTTTTGGTTGCCATCGGTAGCCAATCCACAATGCGCATGGCCGGTCAACCAATCCTTATCGTGCACATTGTGCTCAGTGTAGGTTTGCTGCAGAGCTTGGCCTTCAGTCCACACACAGTGCTTGTCACGCAGCCTTTGGCACACTGGCATGGGCTGAATGCAATGAAGTCCTCCAAAATTCCATTCTTGGTTGCCTGAAGAAAGGGCAGCTCCTCCCAGAAGCCACAGTGTCACTCTGCATTAATATAGAAAGGAAAAATGCCAAGTGTCACTTTACGGGTGTTAGTTAAGATTAAAAAACTACAAATGACAGAAAAGAAACTCATTGGTAATATTGGGATTTCTTGATTGCACGGCATAATTGAGGGAACGCCCAGCATAAGGTCTTGAAAAAAGAAAGTATCAAATAGCAATCCTCCTGAAGAAAAAAGAGCAGACATATCTGTAAACTCAATAGCTTCAATGAAAAATAGGGAAATAAATGTGTTCTTAGGGAAAGGTCTACTTATATATGCTCCATACAGTAAATTACGTCACAGAAAAAAGCCTAATGCACCTTCTTGCATTGGGGACTTCAGGGAGTACATATGGGAGAGGTGGAAAGACAAAAGGCGAATAAAAGGCTGGTTATGGCTACTCTTCTGGGAGAATAGTGTTTCCAAGAAATAGCAGGAGTAGGACGAAGAACCTTCTGTTGGACATTCTTCATGCCACCACATCCTGCAAGCCTCTTAAGACTCGCATAGCATGTGAAACTTTCTGCTAAGTGACTACGGACCCACGGATCCCAGCAGGAAGAAGACGCCTCACTGCCTACTGCATGTGAGAACCAAAGACACGCTATCTTCTTCTCAAAAGGTTCAAGACCAAGAGAACATGTTGCTACTTCCAGTGAGTCTTGCTCTGAAATGTAGCACATATAACTTTCAGTCATGTGCAGCATTGGTTGACAGCACAGCCTAGCTAAGCGCCAGGCCTGTGTCCCACATAGCACAGAAAGCCTTAACCCCTGCCCGGATCTTTAGGTTGGCCACAGAGCCAGGCCAATGGACAGGCCCTGAGGGCAAAGTCCAATTCTTGTAGCCAACCCGCCACAGGCAGCTACTCCTAACTGGGCACAACCTTTGGCCAACAGCAGGTAGCCTTCATTCAGTATAGTTCCTAAGTTTATTACTTCTTTTTTAGGTTCACAAACGTTTGTGAATGGGGGACCAAACAAGGACTTTGATTTTACAAACTCATGCGTAGGGTCAGCAAACTTTTCAGGTGCGTATGAAGTTCACCGACTTGGGCATGGGGTCTGAGAACCTGTGTGAAAATCAGAGGTGTTCTTATGGCTTCCCCTCATAGGCCTGGGGTCACCATGCCCCACTGTGTGGGGCTTTCCATTTTATTTCAGAACCACAGGTCATTGCCCTGCACCCAGCAATTGCAGCCACTAGCAATGTTTCTGTTTTGCAGTCAGCCAATCTGACCTTTTTGGTTCACAGACCTGAATCTTGGTTTATGGACCCAAAATGGATGACCGGAGAAAAGCTCCCTGGTCAAATGGGTTGCTTTCATTGTTGAAATTTAGACCCACAAACGATTCAAAAACTCAGGGATCATGAACCATATGCGAAATAATATAATTTAATGTTCCAAGCCCGCCTGACATACTTTTATAATGCTAAATTCTAACAGCTAAAAAATGGATTTACACAATGGATTTACACAAGCTAAGCAAAGGCACTCCTCTGAGTAACATTCTAGTTTCATGTCACATCTGACATTATTCTATTCACGTTTGTTTCCTGTAGTGGAGAGAAAAGTTTCCAATTGGTGTTATAATGGAAAATAATTCATATTTTTGGACCCATCCATACTTTTTTTCCTTCCATACCAACTGCACTAAACTTGACTTGCCGAAGCAATTGCTATTTCACTATTAGACTGTAAAGTGTGTGCAGATTTGGAAATAAAGCACAAAATTTATAAGCCAAGCTAAAATCGCCATTTCAGTGCAGACTAAAGCCTAACCATGGAACTATGGACTCTCTCTCTATATATATACGTTGGGAACAGTGAGCCTCTTTGCCTCCGTGTCGTTCCATGAATTAAACGAATTTGAGAGCAACATTACCAGAGTCAGTGCGCTTCTTTCAAAGGTAAAGGAGGAATGTTGGTATGTTATCTGGAAGCCTCGCACCAGAAGCACTGACCGCCCTGCCAGGGTTGGGCTCCCTGCGTGGCAATGGAGTTGGTGATGTTTATGTTGAAGCCTGACCTGCTTGCCCCTTGAGAAATGACTCTCGAAGTGTGGAAAGTAAGAGAGCAGAAGGAATATTTTCCAAGACTGCAGGTTTTTGTTGCTTTCAAGATAAAGTGGATATGTTAAAAACGGACTGTGCAGAGAGGGACACTTTATTTTTCGCGCAAAGGAAAAGACCAAGGGCCATATGTATCAAGCCAAATTGCATTCGCAAACGCCGAAATTCGCAGAATTTCGGCGTTTGCGAATGCAATTTTGCTTAGAGGTATGTATGAAGTCAAAACTGCCTCGCAAAATAAGGAATCGCAAAATTTGCGATTCCCTATTTTGCGATTGCATTTAAGGAATCGCAAATTGCGATTCCTTAAATGCAATTTAAGAAGCACCAAAAAGTGCAATTTGACCTTAAGGAATCGCAAATTACCACCAACTTCAGGTTGGTGGTAATTTGCGATTCCTTTGAAAAATGCACTTTTTTGCATTTTCAAAGTGCCATGTGGCGCACATACATGCCCTTAGGGCATGTATGTGCGCCACATCTGCACCCATGCTCATTTCAGGGGTGCAACAGGGTGTCCTTTAGACACCCTGGCACCCTTGAAATTGCATTCTCAATTTGCGATTCTCTAATTGGGAATCGCAAATTGCGAATGTCTTCCCATTCATTCCTATGGGCCTCTAGGCCCATAGGAATGAATGGGGAGGTATTCCTTAATTGCGAATCGCACTTTGCGATTCGCAAATAGGAATATGTAGGATTCGCAAAATTTATTGCAAATCCTACATACATCTCGTTTTGCGATTCTCAAATAGCGATTCTCTAAAATTCGCTATTTGAGAATCGCAAAACCAAACTTTCATACATATGGCCCCAACTATGTGAAAAGAGTGCAGAATATTCAATCAAGGACTTTGTTTAAAACAGTATTCTGCATGCATGGAAAGTCGTGAAAGTTTTCCTCTGCGCTTTCTGCAATAGAATACGGCCTGCGTGTTTAAAAGGAAAACCACGTGGGCAATTCAAATGACAGAGAGACTGCCTCCCGTGATCAAGGCTCTGGTGAGCAGAAACGTTGGGAACAGTGAGCCTCTTTGCCTCCGTGTCGTTCCATGAATTAAACGAATTTGAGAGCAACATTACCAGAGTCAGTGCGCTTCTTTCAAAGGTAAAGGAGGAATGTTGGTATGTTATCTGGAAGCCTCGCACCAGAAGCACTGACCGCCCTGCCAGGGTTGGGCTCCCTGCGTGGCAATGGAGTTGGTGATATATATATATATATATATATATATATATATATATATATTTTACTCTCTATCTATATATATATATCTTACTCTCTCTCTCTCATATATATATATATATATATATATATATATATATATATATATATATATATATATATATATATATATATATATATATATCCCAAAAAGTGTGTCCACAAAGGAAAGAGCCTCACAGGTAGATTTATTTTCTTTAATGAGGGTGCAACCGGCAAGGCCACACAACGGGAGACCATCAGTTATAGCCGACGCGTTTCGGGCTACCACGCCCTTTGTCATAGGCTCAGCTTGCATTCAACCATCAATGGCAGTCACTAATTCATTTTATAACGATGCTCCGCCCCCTCAGAGGGCTCCTGAGCATCATGGTCTTTGTAGTGCTGTTTAGTCTTACCCTCGTGGGTCTTCGTGATGAGTGCGATAAAAGCCAATTTCAATACCCCAGTGGGTTGGAGTCCTTATGTTGGCCTGCTCGTTGCCAATACAATCCCAACATCGGAAAAAACTACCATGTCCATTCTGACACGAAGTCGTTGTCAAAGGATCCGCTTGTCCGCTGCGGGCAATCTCCACGGCCGGACTAGCCGTATCAAATCCAAAAAAGTGTGTCCACAAAGGAAAGAGCCTCACAGGTAGATTTATTTTCTTTAATGAGGGTGCAACTGGCAAGGCCACACAACGGGAGACCATCAGTTATAGCCGACGCGTTTCGGGCTACCACGCCCTTTGTCATAGGCTCAGCTTGCATTCAACCGTCAATGGCAGTCACTAATTCATTTTCACCAACCCCAGTGGGTTGGTGTCCTTATGTTGGCCTGCTTGTTGCCAATACAATCCCAACATCGGAAAAAACTACCATGTCCATTCTGACACGAAGTCGTTGTCAAAGGATCCGCTTTTATTGGCTTTTATCGCACTCATCACGAAGACCCACGAGGGTAAGACTAAACAGCACTACAAAGACCATGATGCTCAGGAGCCCTCTGAGGGGGCGGAGCATCGTTATAAAATGAATTAGTGACTGCCATTGCCGGTTGCACCTTCATTAAAGAAAATAAATCTACCTGTGAGGCTCTTTCCTTTGTGGACACACTTTTTGGGATATATATATATATATATATATATATAGATATGGGAGGCACTGAAGAAATTGTCAAACTCAGAGAGGACATGACTAAAAGATTAAAGAACGAGGAGGATAAAATTCGGGAACAAAAAACATTCAAATTTCATCGCGATCGCATAGACTTTGAGACAGGACGTATCTTCACGTTTGCCCAAAAATATGACCCCCTCAAATTCACCAAATATGGGGAGGCACGAATAATAACAGACAGCGGAGAAGGCACCAGTACAGGATTACACATGATTTGACATACAGTGTCCAACTCCGACCTCAGCTCGGCGCCGGAAAGCGAAACCGAGAGTGAAGAGCGCACTCGAGCTATGAAAACAATTCCGGTCAAACTCTCATTAGCAGAAGAAGTTGATTTTTTAGTATATGAGAGGAGGAACACGCTACGCCCCAGAAATCAAATGACCAGGCAACCAAAAACAGATCCACCAAACGCCGGGAGAGGCGAAAGGCAAAACAGCGAAGAATCCAAAAAACAGACACAACAGACAAAAAGGAACTGGAGACGTTAATGACGGTTAATGACGGTAATGAGTGATGACCCCATCAGTAACCCAATGGTGATCAATCTAACTGATGTGGTGTTAAACAAAGCTGAAGAACAACTATTAACATTGGGTCTATCGTACTGTCCTGTCGGTACATTCAACTATGCGACCACAAGGATGGACATTTTTAAAAGTATCAGGAAATTAAAACTGAAGAAATACTTCCTCCAACGCAGTACCAACAACGATGGCAACACAATTTGGATGGGCCAATCGCAAAAAGAACTCCTAATAGCGAGTCCTCCATGTTGCAATCTAACCGCCTCTGACATGCCCTTACTGACTGAACTACAGGAACTGGCAAGTGAAAACGTGACTGTAACACAAATCAGTGAAAGGATTAGTACTCCCATGGATGACCCCTTTTAAACCAAGATCCACCTTCAATCCCATCACTACATGGGATTCAATTGAAATCTTTCAAGAACAATTGATCACAGGCATAAAGCGGCTTAACCATCGAGTACAGAAGAATGTAAGACGTTGTTCCAACAAAGATGAACTTAAATACTATGCTTTAATGAACAAATTAAAAAATAACAATGACATAGTCATCCGCAATGCCGACAAGGGTGGAAATGTTGTCCTATGGAAAAAGAGAGAATATGTAAAGGAGGCAATGAGTCAACTACTAGAGAGAAACTGCTATCACCGCAGCGACCATCTCAAACTTAAATGCATTTATAATGATTACTACATGAGACTAGTAGCATGGAAAAATGCAGGTTTACTATCCATTCAGGAATATAAGTTTCTACGTAATGATAAGCCAGTGACCCCAGTGTTATATTTTATACCGAAAATACATAAGAACCCTGCAAAGCCACCAGGCAGGCCTATAATTTCTGCCCGGAACAGCCTTTTGGAAAGAACCTCACAATATGTGGATTATTACCTTCAAGAATTTGTTCAAAATCTGCCTTCTTATATAAAAGACACTGGCGATTTTCTTTCCAAGATTCAAAATGTGGAATGGCAAAGCGACTATTTACTCATTGCAATGGACGTTTCGTCACTCTACACTTCCATTCACCACCATGATGGGGTGAAGGCACTGAACCATTACCTGGCCAAAAGACCATCCAACTGCGTAGAACACAACAAAATGCTTACCAATATGGTGGACTTTTGTCTAAACAATAATATTTTTCTATTTCAGAATGTATTGTATTTACAACAACGTGGTGTAGCGATGGGAGCCAGCTTCTCCCCCATCTATGCTTGTTTACACATGGGCTGGTGGGAGGAGCTGGTTTTACAAAATGAGCATGCCGTTACCTTTAACAACAAAGTCAAGAAATGGCTAAGATTTATAGATGATCTTTTTATTATTTGGCAAGGTTCCATCAATGAAGCAAAACAATTTGTAGATGAATTGAATATAAACAGCCTCAACCTACATTTTACAGCCTCCATTAGTCCCACCACTGTAAATTTCTTAGATGTACAAATTTACATCAGAGATGGCCATATGGAAACAAAGTTACATAGAAAATCGACTGCAGGTAACGCGGTACTACATGCAGGTAGTGCCCATCCCCAGCATCTGATATATAGCATACCTTATGGGGAGATGCTTCGCATCAAGCGTATCTGCAGTCGGGAGAACGAACTCAAACTAGCACAACAGGCCAGCAAGGAGAGGTTTCTTACTAGAGGCTACACACATAATTGCCTTGATAGCGCGATTAATAAAAGTAATTCAGTGTCCAGGGAGAGTCTTGTTAATAAATCTCTCAAGATTACTGATACGGACACTGAAGACACCTCCACATTTAGATTCATTCTCGAATATAACAGACAGGAAAAGGCCATTAGAAATATTATCAAATGAAATTGGCCCATTATTCGAGATGATCCAGTGATTGGTCACCTACTCCCAAAAAACCCTGCCATCACATACAGTAGCGATACAAAAGGGGATGACGGACGGAACGTTTGAGCCAATCAAACACTCACCCCCAGTCAACTGATCTGGGTTTAATCCATCATTCAAGCAAGCCTGGCTGATGACGGCTGGAATGCCAGAAACCGGTCCTAGGATGCTTGTTTCCGGTCCAGGGAAGACATGGCTTGGCAGTTCGGGCTGGACTGTTCCCATGAGGCACAGGGTCAGACTGATTTGCATATGGCCATGTCTGAACTGGGGTGGTGGAGTGAGCTAAACAATGATGATGGATTAAACCCAGATCAGTTGACTGGGGGTGAGTGTTTGATTGGCTCAAGCGTTCCGTCCATCATCCCCTTTTGTATCGCTTTGTTCGCCCTAAGTTGGCGGGGGTATGCCCAGACGTGGGTCCCTTGCTCACTTTGCCACTGGATTCAAGCAAGCCTGGCTGATGACGGCTGGAATGCCAGAAACCGGTCCTAGGATGCTTGTTTCCGGTCCAGGGAAGACATGGCTTGGCAGTTCGGGCTGGACTGTTCCCATGAGGCACAGGGTCAGACTGATTTGCATATGGCCATGTCTGAACTGGGGTGGTGGAGTGAGCTAAAGAATGATGATGGATTAAACCCAGATCAGTTGACTGGGGGTGAGTGTTTGATTGGCTCAAGCGTTCCGTCCATCATCCCCTTTTGTATCGCATCACATACAGTAGGGCATCATCTATGAAAGATGTTCTAGTACGCAATGACCCGTTCACTCCATCAGGGGGCACATGGCTAACCCAAAGGAAAGGTTTCTTTCCATGTAAAACATGTAAAGCGTGCCAACATGGTACCAAAAAGACCACCTACAGTACCCCATTTAGTGAACAAGAAAGGGAAATTAACAAAGCCCTTACCTGTAAGTCTGACCATGTGGTTTATGTGCTGGAGTGTCCCTGTGCCCTACGATATGTAGGCAGCACAATACTACAAGGGCACAAGAGGATACTCCAGCACATCAGGGCAATTAAGAACAAAGACACAGCATATCCCGTGGCACGACACTTTGATGAAGCGCATAATGCTAATCCTAAATACCTTAAATACTATTTATTGGATGCCATCCCCCCCAATAAAAGAGGAGGTGATAGGGAGAAAATGTTAAGGCAATTGGAAACCCGCTACATAATTGATCTCGACACTAAGGTCCCTGGGGGCCTTAACGTAACAGAGGAACTTTACACCTGCCTCTAAATGTGATATGGATATTGAGTGATAAAACCTTAGCATATGCTTGGAAGCTTTTTTACATCTAACATTTAATAATTAATAGATTTAATCTTAGAAACTATCCTGATAGGTATATTGAAACCATCAGGATTCAAACAGCCGCTGACTTTTAATATTTCTTGCATACACACTTTTACACGGTTTTATTAAGGGGTTTTTATTGGGCCCATATCAATTAGATGTTGTTTGTAATTATGTTATTTATTTTGCACAAAATTGAGGTCCGAGCAGTAGTAAAATTGAAAAGTATTATAAGTTGCATTGGACGAAAGATGAACTAGGCATTTGCACTTTATCTAGCCAGTCATAATAGCACTTTCAAGTATATGTCAACATATTTTTGACAAATTCTCTCAAGTACTGTATTATGCATCAGCACTTTAAATACAATGGGTTTTTGAAGTATATATGTATATAGTAGCAGTACTTTGGATGTGCGTTGCCACCTTTAGAAAAGCATATGATGATGGAACTATTTATAGTTTTTAGCAATGCTTTTAATAAGGTTATATTTATATTTATATTTATCTATTTATATTTATTTATTTATATATATCAAATTCTATACTTATATATAACACTGTGGTAAATAATGGCATGGCTGGATCTATCTAGTATCATTTTTCCATCAGTCCATGGAATGGGTATTAAAACCTAAATGTTATACAATTCATTTATGCCACAGGTCAAAATTCCGGATGACACTTAACAAAACAACAAATTGATTCTGTATATATTTTGCGGTACTTTGCACAACTTCTGCTCAGGCACTTTTCACTTTAAATTTTAAAAAAATGTAGTGAGAAAAAGAAAAAGAAAAAAACAGAGAAAACAACAGGAAATGTTGCACTAGGGTATTTAAACCAACCATGTACTGTGTTTCGTGTCATGTGATCAAGGCCCTCCGGGGTCGAAACGCGTCATGCTGATGGTGAATTTGGTGGTGAAATAAACTAAAGAATCTGCACTTACTCTGTGGTCTGTGCTCCTGTTCCTGGTCCTGTTCCTGTGAGTTCGGGGGAAGGTTGGAGTTTTGAGGAGATATATATATATATATATATATATATATATATATATATATATATATACCTTCGGTAGCCAGTAGGTACTTATAATTAGGACCAACTTTTCCCATAGAAGAAGCATTTTTTGTTTTGCCACTAACTTTGGCGTCGTCTGACGAATCTACACAAAATCTTCAAAACTAGTGTACCAGTTACTTCAGCTGCTGTCTGGAATGTTTCAGGGTGATTTATCACGTGGGGGCCGAGAAAAAGGAGAGGTCCTAAGACGCTTTTTCCCCATGCAATGTCTATGGGGATTTTGCAGTTTTTAGACACAACCACAGCCCGAACTGCTGATCAGAATAACAACGAATTTTTCAGAAAGGTAGATCTTGGTCTAGAAAGAGCCCTTTTTGTAATTTTGTGTAAACCTGTTCAGTAGTTTGTGAGTTATAATGGAAAGAAAAATATAGATATCTAGGGTCTTGGATCCTTCGCAGATCCACCTGCATGGGATCCGGGGTCAAAAGCAAGGCTTTTATTGGCTGGCCGCAACCTGAAAGGCAGTAGGCAGTAGGCCCAGGGGGGGAGGGGGGAAGAAAAATGACATAAGGGGTCGGGATAGAGGTATCCTGCTCCCATAGTACACATGGCAAAATAATTCCCAGTTAATTTTTTTTGGTTCGAACCGTGGATCCAACGAGGTGCTCTGCGTGCCCCCCAGTGTAATTCTGTAATGGATCTGTGGATCCGAAACCCAAGGTAAAAAAAAATACACCCACTCATGTCATGCTAAACCCCCATTTATATCACTTGCGCACTTCTGTATACAGCCTTGTTACCTCGCCACACTGTATTACTATAACTCCCCCCTTCTCCATGCACTACCTATATCCTTGGATATTACCTTAGTTATAGCATGTGAAAATATTGCAGTATATAAAACACTTATGATGACATCAGTATAATTTATATTTTTAAGGCACTTTCTAAACCTGTACTAATTGATGTGTGATTTCTTTTCCATAATCTCTGACTCTAATATGTAAAATGTATTTTTAAACTTGTGTTTTATGGTCATTGTTATGACCGAATAAAGACTATTAAACAACATCAGAAATTATATTATTATCCAAAACACAGTGCATAGTACAGTGGTGAGTTAAAGTTAATGTAGTGTGGTGAGTGAGTGAGGTGACAAGACCGTGTACAGAAATGCAGTGATATTAATTGAAAGGTGGTGCATAAGTATAAATGTGAGTCATAAGTATGACTTATAGTAATATGAAAGCGGTGGGTGAAGGGTAATTTTGAAAAATAACTATAAGTTATGAATTTGTTATGCTTGTGTATTTTAAGGTGTGCTTGGCACAAATAAGATAGAAATAAGTGTGTAAGTGGTACATAAATCATAAAATTAAGAGATAACTATAACTTTAGAATTTCTTGTGTTTGTGGAGTGTAATTTGGGTTTGCATACCGAACCTAAATAAAGTTTTCCTAACTATAACTGACATGTAACCTTTGTTTTTTTGAGTAAATTATAACGGTTTTTACAATGTTAGTAAAACATTTGCAATATTTGTCCACTTTAGTTTAGTAGAGGAGAGTGTTATTAAGTGGAATGTAGTACAATATAGGGTGGAGTAGTGTTGTAAAGTGTCCTCTGGGGCAGTATATTGTGGTATACTGAAGTGGAGTAAAGTGGAATGAGGTATAGAGGAGTAGTGTATAGTGGAATGCCATACAGCGGAGTGGCGTAGTCTGGAGTTGCATAGAGTGGAGTGCCCGACAATGAACTCAAATACAATAGAGTGGTATTTAGTGTAGTGGCGTAGAGTGTAGTGGTGTGCAGTGCAGTAGTATGCAGTGGGATAGCATACAGTGGAGTGAGGTAAAGTGGATTGATGTCGCGTACACTGTAGTGGCGTAGAGTATAGTGCTACACACTAGAGTGTTGTACAGTTTAGGGGCCTGTACTGGAATATTGTGTACTGAAATAGCGTACAGTGGAGTGAGGTACAGTAAAGTGGTGTAACCTGAAATAGCATACACTGGAGTGGGGTATACTGGAGTGCTTTAATAAAGTGGTAATAGGTATCGGAAAAATATCAAACCTAATACTTACCTACACTACAAGGCATAACGCAGAACAGAGTGAAACTCAAGGTGATAACGAGATGGCTGGTTTTATTTTTTGTAAAGTCAGTCATTAGCCAAACAGCTAATGACTTGTCATCGCTATATACCTCAGGATTACTGTGGTACTACCACGGCCACAGGTATAGCTAAAACAAAAAAAACTTAAAACATATGAAATACTTACCCTACTTACCTGCAGTACCCGAAAGAATCATCTGCACACCATAATATATAATCCTTCCAAATTTTGTCAAAGCCCAACTGGCAGTTTTCATGCTACACGAAATACAAAAGTCCATGTAAAATGCACTGGAATTTTCGCAATTTTGAGACCCCCATTTTTTTTTTGCATCCCCTTGACCTAATGTTGCAAAACATTTTGTACTCCGAGAATGAGATGGGGGCAGTAGGTCTGCAAAGTTTAGCGGACATTTGTCAAACGGGTGTAAAGTTCCGAAGGGACAAAAATCTAAAAAATCCCTCTCTCTGGTGACCCTAACTATAACTATTGCCACTCTGTTATATATATATATTCACTGAAAAAACCATAGGTTTCAGGCACGTTATAGTTAGAAATTAGCATTTAAAAAACCTTAGAAATTCACTGAAAAAACCATAGGTTTCAGGGGCGTTATAGTTAGTTGGACATTTCACTCGTACAAAACCATAGAAATTCCCCCGTTATAGTTAGTTCAGCTAACTATAACTCGCACGCCCGCAATGCACTGCTGATGACGTCACATATTACATCACTCATGACATGGTCAGTGACATCACTCATGACATCACTGATGACATCACTGATGACATCATCCTTGTGATAGAGTGGCAGACCTCCTCTCACCCTAATATAACCTTTGATACACACACTCAAAAATACAAACTAACATTTTCAAAACAATGGACATACCAATACCAGTTACAACACACCTATTCAGTAATTCCAAGATCTACACACACATCCACTCATTCACCAACAGTCCCTATACAGTCACTCATACATGTACTCACTCATCATATGTACTCATACACCTATATATCCTGTTACACACCGCCACTCATCCATAGAGTTACTCACACACATAGTCACACATGCAAACAAAGTATCAAACATCCATTTACTTGCATATACAGTTATACACACACTACCACACTTACTTCTACAGAAACTTACACATACTTACTCTCTTAAACAATCACTTATAGAAACACCTACTTATTTGTACAGGAACTCTTCCAATCTCTCACTCTCACATATACTCACTTATATACACCAATACTCACATATACTAGTTTAAAACATATGTAGTTATTCATAAAGACACTATTGAGACAGTCATTCACTCACTAACACACCCATACACATACTCATCCACCTATACAGTCCTGCACACATGCTGTCTTCAACACATACAAACAGTGAGTCACTCATTCATGCATCTATGCACTAAGTAATACCCCCCACCGAACCATACAGACACTCAAACTGATACTCAAAAAACCAACTAATAACCCATATAGACACTCATGTAGCTACTCACCAACCCATGCAGCCACTTATACACAAAGTGAGAGACTGATACAGATATTTTCATATTTAAACATTACTCACTAACCCATGTATTCACTAAGATACACTTAGTCAGTTATACAATCAATTTTTCAAAACAAAATCATCCATTTAGACACTTATATACCCATTTATTCTTCCATTTACCTTGAGATATACATATATAAAACATATTTAATTTTCAGAAAAACACACATTCACTGGATGATGTCATCAGTGATGTCATCACTGATGTCATTTGAGATGTCATCAGTGATGTCATGAGTGATGTCACTGACCATGTCATGAGTGATGTAATATGTGACGTCATCAGCAGAGCATTGCGGGGCGCGAGTTATAGTTAGCTGAACTAACTATAACGGGGGAATTTCTATGGTTTTGTACGAGTGAAATGTCCAACTAACTATAACGCCCCTGAAACCTATGGTTTTTTCAGTGAATTTCTAAGGTTTTTTAAATGCTAATTTCTAACTATAACGTGCCTGAAACCTATGGTTTTTTCAGTGAATTTCTAAGGTTTTTTAAATGCTAATTTCTAACTATAACTTGCCTGAAACCTATGGTTTTTTCAGTGAATATATATATATTTATTATACTATGTATACATGTGAAAATGTCTCGGTCCCCTGTTTGCCTCGGTGGCATGGAAAAAATGGGTGGAACTGACGTCAGCACGCCGACGAGGTTCTCTTATGGCTCCGATGACGTCATACGGTGTCGCGAGCGGAGCCGTGCTATTATGACGTCCTCGTTGACGTGGGAGAGCTAGGAAAGAATTTCCGTGGAATGCTGGTGCAGGGGATATTCACCTAAGTGTTCAGGCTAGTCCTTTGGGAGCAACTGTTTATGTTGCCACTCCAGAAACCGAAACCAGTGATCCGAGGGCAGAGGCCCTGCAGATGGCACACGAGGTGGGGTGCCCAGTCGTGTGCACCGGCGGGGCAGCGAAGTGACAAGCACCACAACCCACAAAAAAGGTAACGAGGGCACTGAATAACACAGGATCTTCTCTTTGAATCTGGCAGGAACAACGAAGTTAAAATGCCCTAGTACCAAAATGTAGAATTAGTGCTACAACGGTCTTCAAGAGGACCTCCGATGCCGCTTCTGCCTCCCGTACCCTGGAGGTGGCACATGGGTCACGCGGTACGGTCATACTGCGGTGGGACGCACACTCGTTGACCTCTCATGGCACTGCTCCACACTTCAGGGAGGACGCTTTCCATTAGCTATGTTTTCTGATGACATGTCGTGCCGGCCCGTCCAACAACAGAACTCCTTTAGATCCAAACAGACTCTTCCACTCTCTCACCGGAAGTGGAACCAGGCCACGCGGACACTTTCACAATACAACAGCCGGGAATGCACTTTTCGGTAAAAAAAAACACATTCCTTCCTCCTAATTAATCAAATAAATGTCTCACTGAAGAACAGGGGCCAGCTTCAATCGGTAAACAGCCGTTATAACGACTTTTTTACTTTGCGATACCATTACAACGCATGCATTACCACGCATGCGTTGTACATCACGAAATCATTACTACGCATTTTTTTAGAACGCATGGTCATTTACCACGCATGCCTTTACAACGAATTTTGTTGTAAAGGTATGTATGGTAAATGACCATGCGTTCTAAAAACATGTAGACGATCCATGTCGTTGTAAGGAAACAGAGGCTGTTCCGTTTCCTCACAACGACGTGCACCGCCCCTCAGAGACGACGTGAAGCAGGAACCACGAGGAGAGAGGAACCACGAGGAGTGAGAGGTAAGGGGATTGGGCATGGGGTGGGGGTTTCTTTTCTAGGGTTTAGGGTAGTGCAGTGGTGTTTGGGTGGTGTAGGGGGTCGTGCTGGGGGTAGTGTTTTAGGGTTTAGGGTAGTGCAGTGGTGTTTGGGTAGTGTAGGGGGTCATGCTGGGGGTAGTGTTTTAGGGTTTAGGGTAGTGCAGTAGTGTAGGGGGTCATGCTGGGGGTAGTGTTTTAGGCTTTAGGGTAGTGCAGTGGTGTATGGGTAGTGTAGGGGTCGTGCTGGGTTAGTGTTTTAGGGTTTAGGGTAGTGCAGTGGTGTTTGTGTAGTGTAGGGGGTCATGCTGGGGGTAGTGTTTTATGGTTTATGGTAGTGCAGTGGTGTTTGGGTAGTGTAGGGGGTCGTGCTGGGGGTAGATTTAGGGTTTAGGGTAGTGCAGTGGTGTTTGGGTAGTGTAGGGAGTCGTGCTGGGGGTAGTGTTTTAGGGTTTAGGGTAGTGCAGTGGTGTTTGTGTAGTGTAGGGGGTTGTGCTGGGGGTAGTGTTTTAGGGTTTATGTTAGTGCAGTGGTGTTTGTGTAGTGTAGGGGGTAGTGCTGGGGGTAGTGTTTTAAGGTTTAGGGTAGTGCAGTGGTGTTTGGGTAGTGTAGGGGTTCATGCTGGGGGTAGTGTTTTAGGGTTTAGGGTATGGCAGTGGTGTTTGGGTAGTGTAGGGGGTCGTGCTGGGGGTCGATTTAGGGTTTAGGGTAGTGCAGTGGTGTTTGTGTTGTGAGGGGGTCATGCTGGGGGTAGTGTTTTAGGGTTTAGAGTAATGCAGTGGTGTTTGTATAGTGTAGGGGGTTTAGGGTAGTGCAGTGGTGTTTGTGTAGTGTAGGGGGTCATGCTGGGGGTTGTGTTTTAGGGTTTAGGGCAGTGGTGTTTGTGTAGTGTAGGGGTAGTGTTTTAGGGTTTAGGGTAGTGCAGTGGTGTTTGTGTAGTGTAGGGGGTCATGCTGTGGGTAGTGTTTTAGGGTTTAGGGTAGTGCAGTTGTGTTTGTGTAGTGTACGGGGTCGTGTTTTAGGGTATAGGGTAGTGCAGTGGTGTTTGGGTAGTGTAGGGGGTCATGCTGGGGTTAGTGTTTTAGGGTTTAGGGTAGTGCAGTGGTGTTTGGGTAGTGTAGGGGGTCGTGCTGGGGGTAGTGTTTTAGGGTTTAGGGTAGTGCAGTGGTGTTTGTGTAGTGTGGGAGGTCATGCTGGGGGTAGATTTAGGGTTTAGTGTAGTGCAGTGGTGTTTAGGTAGTGTAGGGAGTCGTGCTGGGGGTAGTGTTTTAGGGTTTAGGGTAGTCCAGTGGTGTTTGTGTAGTGTAGGGAGTCGTGCTGGGGGTAGTGTTTTAGGGTTTAGGGTAGTGCAGTGGTGTTTGGGTAGTGTAGGGGGTCATGCTGGGGTAGTGTTTTAGGGTTTAGGGTAGTGCAGTCGTGTTTGTGTAGTGTAGGGGGTAGTGTTTTAGGGTTTAGGGTAGTGCAGTGGTGTTTGTGTACTGTAGGGGGTCGTGCTGGGTTCTAGTGTTTTAGGGTTTAGGGTAGTGCAGTGGTGTTTGTGTAGTGTAGGGGGTAGATTTAGGGTTTAGGGTAGTGCAGTGGTGTTTGGGTAGTGTAGGGGGTCGTGCTGGGGGTAGTGTTTTTGAGTTTAGGGTAGTGCAGTTGTGTTTGGATAGTGAAGGGGGTTGTGCTGGGGTAGTGTTTTAGGGTTTAGGGTAGTGCAGTGGTGTTTGGGTAGTGTAGGGGTCAACCAACATGAATTTGTCCTTGTGTGATGTAACCAATGCTCATGTAAAGCACTCCAGTACCTGACCAGTCTGCACTATATAAAACTGCAAAAAAACAAAAAATAAAAAGTGTTTTGCACACTTCTGTCATTGGGCTATACGTGGGCTACCTCTGGGTGATATTTGTGCTACATTTGGGCTCTTTTTCTCTGGTGGCCATCTTGGGAGACTTATTTGTTATGAAGTTTCCTAATTTCCTCATTTACTACAGTCTCCTCAGTAGGAAATGCTTTCAGTTTTTTACTTTGATTCCATCAAGAAGGCATTCAGATGTGTCGCACATTTGCCATAAATTCAGAATGTTAGCACTCTAGTTGTTAATTAGATCACTGTAGTAAAGCTACTGCTCACCAAGGAGTTAACTGGAAGTCTACTGCTGGTATTGAAAGTGATTGTTTCAGTCTGCATGTCAGAATTTTCTAATGAAATAGAAGAGGATTTGAGATCTCACTTAAAACATGCCCTAAATTTTCTTTTTGCAGCACTAACCATAATTTCTATGGCAAAATGAACCCCTCATTTTGTTCCTTTTTAAATTAAATGTTTTAAGTGTTACCAGTTTATTCCAATCAAGATGGCTTCAGGTGTGCCATACTTTTGTCATAAGTAAGGCTGTTAGCACTCTAGTTGTTCTTTAGAACACTCTGGGAAGCTGCAGTAGAACACAAAGGCATCAACTGACAGGCTGCTCCTGTTGAAATATAACAGGAAGATATTTGAGATCTCACTTAAAACATGTCCTAATTTTTCTTTCTACAGCACTAACCATAATTTCTATGGCAAAATGAACCCCCTCATTTTGTTCCTTTTTAAATTAAATGTTTTAAGTGCTACCAGTTTATTCCAATCAAGATGGCTTCAGGTGTGCCATACTTTTGTCATAAGTAAAACTGTTAGCGCTCTAGTTGTTCTTTAGAACACTCTGGGAAGCTGCAGTAGAACACAAAGGCATCAACTGACAGGCTGCTCCTGTTGAAATATAACAGGAAGATATTTGAGATCACACTTGAAACATGTCCTAATTTTTATTTCTACAGCACTAACCATAATTTCTATGACAAAATGAACCCCATCATTTTGTTCCTTTTTAAATTAAATGTTTTAAGTGTTACCAGTTTATTCCAATCAAGATGGCTTCAGGTGTGCCATACTTTTGTCATAAGTAAGGCTGTTAGCACTCTAGTTGTTCTTTAGAACACTCTGGGAAGCTGCAGTAGAACACAAAGGCATCAACTGACAGGCTGCTCCTGTTGAAATATAACAGGAAGATATTTGAGATCTCACTTAAAACATGCCCTAAATTTTCTTTCTGCAGCACTAACCATAATTTCTATGGCAAAATGAACCCCCTCATTTTGTTCCTTTTTAAATTAAATGTTTTAAGTGTTACCAGTTTATTCCAATCAAGATGGCTTCAGGTGTGCCATACTTTTGTCATAAGTAAGACTGTTAGCGCTCTAGTTGTTCTTTAGAACACTCTGGGAAGCTGCAGTAGAACACAAAGGCATCAACTGACAGGCTGCTCCTGTTGAAATATAACAGGAAGATATTTGAGATCTCACTTAAAACATGTCCTAATTTTTCTTTCTACAGCACTAACCATAATTTCTATGACAAAATGAACCCCTCATTTTGTTCCTTTTTAAATTAAATGTTTTAAGAGTTACCAGTTTATTCCAATCAAGATGGCTTCAGGTGTGCCATACTTTTGTAATAAGTAAGGCTGTTAGCGCTCTAGTTGTTCTTTAGAACACTCTGGGAAGCTGCAGTAGAACATAAAGGAATCAACTGACAGTCTCTGCCCTTGTTGGATGTACATGTTTTACTGAGAATGTCAGACTTCATTCTCACATGACTGAGAAAGATAATGTGAATTTACAGAAAATATGCTCTCATTTTAGCTTCTGGAGCACCTTCCAAAACTGTATGGGACAAGCATGTGAAAATAGTTTTCTCTCAAACATGATTCATGATATCCCAGCAGAAGGTTTTTCACAGGGTAAAATCACCTTAGAACACACCACAATTCCTGAAATTAGTATGGTACCATCAACAAATGAATTCTAATGTAACTAAAGTCTGTTATCACGCTTTATAGTTCTCCTTTTGGTAACCCTCAAATTCTTCGATTCACTACAAAGCATTTCAATAGGGTACTATCATTTATATTGGTCCCAAGATGGCTGCCAGCAATTCCAGGATGAAGTGCTGACAGCCAATCAGATCTCACGATGACATGTGTGGTTAGGCTCCGCCCAGATATATATGTGTTTTTACTTTTGATTTTCTCAGCAACTACTGAACGGATTTACACCATTTAACAAAAGGGTTCTTTCTGAACCAAGAACTACCTCTTTGCCAAATTTGGTGTAATTCCGTTCAGGAGTTCGGGCTGTAGCCTTGCATAAAATTTCCTATGGGAAATTGATTTTTTGACTCTTATTTTTTTAATTTTTCCGCAACTACTGAACGGATTTACACCATTTAACAAAAAGGGTTCTTTCTGAACCAAGAACTACCTCTTTGCCAAATTTTGTGTAATTCCGTTTAGCAGTTCGGGCTGTAGCCGTGGCTAAAGTTTCCTATGGGAAAATGAATGGGGAAAACATGTTTTGGGACCCCCCTTTTTTCTCGGCCCCCGCTTGACGAATCACCCCGAAACTTTCAGGGTAGGAGCGGACCGGAGCGGGCCATAAAGTTTGAAACTTTTGCGAAGATTTGTCAACCGACGCAAGAGTTATTTCAAATAGAATGTTGCGGATTTCCTATGGAAAATAGGTCCTAACTATAACTATCTACTGCCGACCGCCAGTAGATAATATATATATATATATATATATATATATATATAAATATATATATATATATATATATATTTATATATTCACTGAAAAAACCATAAGTTTCAGGCACGTTATAGTTAGAAATTAGCATTTAAAAAACCTTTGAAATTCACTGAAAAAACCATAGGTTTCAGACACGTTATAGTTAGAAATTAGCATTTAAAAAACCTTTGAAATTCACTGAAAAAACCATAGGTTTTAGGGACAGTTATAGTTAGTTGGACATTTCACTCGTACAAAACCATAGAAATTCCCCCGTTATAGTTAGTTCAGCTAACTATAACTCGCGCCTCGCAATGCACTGCTGATGACGTCACATATTACATCACTCATGACATGGTCAGTGACATCACTCATGACATCACTGATGACATCTCAAATGACATCACTGATGACATCATCCACGTGATAATCTGATGCACCTCCTCACACCCTAATATAACCTTTGATACACCCACTCTAAATTACACACTGCCATTCGCAAAACCATAGACACTCCAACACCAATAACTACATACCCACTCACTGATTCTTAGGTCTACACACACACATCCACTCACTCACCCGTACAGTCACTCATACGTACGGTCACTCAGTACAGGACTATCATATGCACTCATACTCCTATATAGACACTCAAACACCGCCACTCATCCATAGAGGTACTCATACACCTAGTCAGTCATGCAAATAATTAATCACACTGCCATTTACTCACCTATACAGTTATACACACACCAGCTCACTTAGTCATACAAATACTAGCACATTCTTACGCTCTTATACAATCACTGATACAAGCACACACTCATCCATACAGTCACTCTCACAATCACACACTCTCGCTTATAGCTATTTATATACTCCAACACACATATATACTGCCTTTCACATATGTAGTTACTCACACATGTACCACTGGGACATACATTCACTCACTAACACACTCTTACACACACTTACCCACCCATACAGCCTATCACAGATGCACTCTTGAAACCATCCACCCAGTGAATCACCCACTCACACATCTATGCACAGAGTCGCACACACCCCACCCACACAAACACTCAGGCACCCATACAGATACTCAGACAACCAATCAATAACTCATATAGACACTCATGTAGCTATTCACAAACCCATGCAGCCACTTACACAGCAACAGACAGACGGTTACAGACATTCACCCAGTTTAGTCACTAACCCTTGCATTCAGTAAGATACGTTTAATCACTCACTTATAGAGTCAGTCACACACCTACTAAATCCTTCAGCCACACACTTATACACCCACTCATTCTTCAATACACCTTTCCCTATATATTAAAAATATTTAAACTTTACAGAAACACAGTCACTGGATGATGTCATCAGTGATGGCATTTGAGATGTCATCAGTGATGTCATCAGTGATGTCACTGACCATGTCATGAGTGATGTAATATGTGACGTCATCAGCAGTGCATTGCGGGCGCGAGTTATAGTTAGCTGAACTAACTATAACAGGGGAATTTCTATGGTTTTGTATGAGTGAAATGTCCAACTAACTATAACTGTCCCTAAAACCTATGGTTTTTTCAGTGAATTTCAAAGGTTTTTTAAATGCTAATTTCTAACTATAACGTGTCTGAAACCTATGGTTTTTTCAGTGAATTTCAAAGGTTTTTTAAATGCTAATTTCTAACTATAACGTGCCTGAAACCTATGGTTTTTTCAGTGAATTTCAAAGGTTTTTTAAATGCTAATTTCTAACTATAACGCCCCTAAAACCTATGGTTTTTTCAGTGAATTTCAAAGGTTTTGTAAATGACAATTTTTAAATGTATTAATTGTTATATTTATTTTTTTGATACTGATTTACTACTTTTTTTAAACTATTTATTTTTACATATTTTATTTTTTAAATTACATTGTAATTACATTATACATTACATTACAAAATATACTTTCTCAGAATGAATTACTTTAGTTTAAATACTTTGCAAATAGGCAATAGACTTTTAAGTACAGTAGTTACAGTTGTTGCAATGGGCAACACAATTTCAAACACAATGCAACATTGAGCTCAATGTGAATTTCTATTTAAATGCAATTAGTTACTTTATGGATTACTTTTCTAACCACATTACTGGATCCTAGATTCAGTCCTGGGACATCTCCTGTAAACAGTTGAGTAAAAGCGTTTTGGTTACAGTCGTGATTTTTAAGGAATATTATTGTATTTTAAAAAGTTGACACACAAACTTTTTCACATAGAATCACCAATGTTATCCTATGGGAGGAAATTCACTTAGCAGGTAAGTAGTGTTATCGTTATTTTTCTTACTCAGTGGTGGATCCTGTATCCAGCACTGGTGCATCTCCTGTAAACAGTTGAAAGAATGCGTTTAAGTCATACAGGCGATTTTGAAGGAATATTTGTAGTTTGTGAAAATCGACGCTTTGAAACTTTTCTGCTGAAAACCAGACAATGGATTCCAATGGAAGGAAATACAAGTTACTGGTAAGTACGGTTAGAATTACTTTTCAGGGTCAGTGCTGGGTTAAACGATGCAGCACTGGGTTCTCTCCTGATAACAGGTGAGTAAATCGGAATTCGTAGTTCGGCTGATTTTAGAGGAATATTATAAAGTTCCAAAACTCCACACTTAGAAGAATTTCCAAGTGAAACCAGTCAATGTTAGCCTATGGAAGGAAATTCAAGTTACTGGTAAGTACGGTTAAAATTACTTTTCAGGATCAGTACTGAGCTCAAAGATGCAGCACTGAGGTCTCTCCTGATAACAGGTGAGTAAATCGGAATTCGTAGTTCTGCTGATCTTAGAGGAATATTTGTATGTTTCAAAAATCGACACAAACTTTTCTGCTGAAAACCAGACAATGGATTCCTATGGAAGGAAATACAAGTTACTGGTAAGTACGGTTAGAATTACTTTTCAGGGTCAGTGCTGGGCTAAAAGATGCAGCACTGGGTTCTCTCCTGATAACAGGTGAGTAAATCGGAATTCATAGTTCTGCTGATTCTAGAGGAATATTTGTATGTTTCAAAAATCGACACTTTGAAATTTTTTCAGCAAAAAGCAGGCAATGATATCCTATGGAAGGAAATTCAATTTACTGGTAAGTACGGTTAGAATTACTTTTCAAGGTCAGTGCTGGGCTAAAAGATGCAGCACTGGGTTCTCTCCTGATAACAGGTGAGTAAATCGGAATTCGTAGTTCGGCTGATTTTAGAGGAATATTATAAAGTTCCAAAACTCCACACTTAGAAGAATTTCCAAGTGAAACCAGTCAATGTTAGCCTATGGAAGGAAATTCAAATTACTGGTAAGTGCGGTTAAAATTACTTTTCAGGATCAGTATTGGGCTCAAAGATGCAGCACTGAGGTCTCTCCTGATAACAGGTGAGTAAATCGGAATTCGTAGTTCGGCTGATTTTAGAGGAATATTTGTATGTTACAAAAATCGACACTTAGAAACTTTTTCAGCAAAAAGCAGGCAAAGATATCCTATGGAAGGAAATTCAAGTTACTGGTAAGTACGGTTAAAATTACTTTTCAGGATCAGAACTGGGCTGAAAGATGCAGCACTGAGGTCTCTCCTGATAACAGGTGAGTAAATCGGAATTCGTATTTCGGCTGATTTTAGAGGAATATTATAAAGTTCCAAAACTCCACACTTAGAAGAATTTCCAAGTGAAACCAGTCAATGTTAGCCTATGGAAGGAAATTCAAGTTACTGGTAAGTACGGTTAAAATTACTTTTCAGGATCAGTACTGGGCTCAAAGATGCAGCACTGAGGTCTCTCCTGATAACAGGTGAGTAAATCGGAATTCGTAGTTCGGCTGATTTTAGAGGAATATTTGTATGTTACAAAAATCGACACTTAGAAATTTTTTCAGCAAAAAGCAGGCAATGATATCCTATGGAAGGAAATTCAAGTTACTGGTAAGTACGGTTAAAATTACTTTTCAGGATCAGTACTGGGCTGAAAGATGCAGCACTGAGGTCTCTCCTGATAACAGGTGAGTAAATCGGAATTCGTATTTCGGCTGATTTTAGAGGAATATTATAAAGTTCCAAAACTCCACACTTAGAAGAATTTCCAAGTGAAACCAGTCAATGTTAGCCTATGGAAGGAAATTCAAGTTACTGGTAAGTACGGTTAAAATTATTTTTCAGGATCAGTACTGGGCTCAAAGATGCAGCACTCAGGTCTCTCCTGATAACAGGTGAGTAAATCGGAATTCGTAGTTCGGCTGATTTTAGAGGAATATTTGCACAATGGTGAAGGGAGGGGCGGGGCCTGAGGTGACATCTGTGCAAACGCGCCCCATGGCGCGTTTTAAGTTGGGGGATTAAGTCCCCTTGAATCATGAGGGTCCCTGGGGTCCAACTAGCCCACCCTGTACCTCCAGTAGGCGCCAGGAGCTGCGTTGCAGAGAGGTGTTCAGAGGCCACGCCCTTTTTGCACCTCTCTGCAACACAGCTCTGTGGCGCTTTCTGGACGTACCTGGTGGGCTAGTTGGCCTCAGGGACCCTCAGGATTGAAGGGAATTTCATTCCCCATCTTAAAATGCGCCACGGGGCCTGTTTGCACACATGTCACCTGAAGCCCCGCCCCTCCCTTCACCACTGTGCAAACGCGCCCGTGGTGCATTTTAAGTTGGGGGATTAAGTCCCTTGAGGTGGCGGTCCCGGGGCGTGTGGGGGCTGGAGCCCCCACACAGGTTTTTTAAATAAAAAAACAGCCCCGGGGGTGGTGGTCCCCGGGGCAGCGGGAGGGCACACAGCCCTCCCGCCATCATTTTTTTTAAAAAGCCCCGGGGGGTGGCGGTCCCGGGGGCTTGTGGGACCCCCTGAGCAGACCTAGGGGGTCAGGGTGTTTCTACCCTGCCCCCTTTGTGCGTTTTGCGCACTTGTTTCTTTTTTTTTTCTCGGCGGGATTCGCGCACCCTAAGCGCAACCCGCCGATTTAAAAAAAAAAAATGCTTTTTTCTGCCCAGGGGGTCCTTGTGGGACCCCTGAGCAGACCTAGGGGGCCAGGGTGTTTCTACCGTGCCCCCTTTTTGCGCTTTGCGCACTTGTTTCTGTCCTTCGGTTCTACCGAGGGACAAAATGGCTGCCAACACTTCCTGATTTGGAGTGTTGACAGCCAATTAGCATGCAGCTCGTGATCGGGAGGGTGCGCGAATCCGACGCGGCCATAGATATATATGTGATTTTCCTTTTGATTTTCACAGGAACTACTGAACGGATTTACACCATTTAACAAAAGGGTTCTTTCTGAACCAAGAACTACCTCTTTGCCAAATTTGATGTAATTCCGTTCAGCAGTTCGGGCTGTAGCCGTGGCTAAAGTTTCCTATGGGAAAATGAATGGGGAAAACATGTTTTGGGACCCCCCTTTTTTCTCGGCCCCCGCTTGACGAATCACCCCGAAACTTTCAGGGTAGGAGCAGACCGGAGCGGGCCATAAAGTTTGAAAATTTCGCGAAGATTCGTCAACCGATGCAAGAGTTATTTCGAATAGAATGTCGCGGATTTCCTATGGAAAATAGGTCCTAACTATAACTATCTACTGGCGACCGCCAGTAGATAATATATATATATATATATATATATATTTATATATATATATATATATATATATCCAACACACCTCCAGCGAACAGAAGGAAGGGGCCACACAGGGAAAGCAGGAACCAGTCTTTAATTGGACAGCAGTATAGGCATAATATATTTCGGCACAATTGCCTTCCTCAGATGCCGCTGCTACTATGAAAGCAGGAACACGCCTCAGCTTTAAATAGTTCTGCAGTCCTCCTGAAATTGAAAGGACACACCTCCCCTGTCATGTGATCGCTCACCTGCTGTAGGTCGGCAAGTCCTACAGCTCCCAGAATCCATCATCCCTGGGCAGGTGGTGCGTGGGGAAACTTGTGAAATAAAATCCATGTGGCATTGGTGTGCTGCAGTGCAAGGCGTGCTGTATCCAGCGTTATTAAAGTCCTCAGACCTCCCTGAGTCCCCGCATTCGCTCTAACCTCCAAGCTGCACGTCCGCCGGGTCGTCGGCTGATTTGAGTAAACCAGCACGCCTCGTGAAGTCACGAGCTGCCAGCTGGCAGCGTCCCTTGCTTGACCCACACTTAGGAGGTGGACTGGAGCAATCCGATATCCTCGGGTGAAAACAAACTGCAAAGCAGAGCGCCAGTAATGCCACCAGTCAACTTGACAGAGCGAGGCCCCTTAACACGTCTCTGGCTGACGCGACAATATCCAACACACCTCCAGCGAACAGAAGGAAGGGGCCACACAGGGAAAGCAGGAACCAGTCTTTAATTGGACAGCAGTATAGGCATAATATATTTCGGCACAATTGCCTTCCTCAGATGCCGCTGCTACTATGAAAGCAGGAACACGCCTCAGCTTTAAATAGTTCTGCAGTCCTCCTGAAATTGAAAGGACACACCTCCCCTGTCATGTGATCGCTCACCTGCTGTAGGTCGGCAAGTCCTACAGCTCCCAGAATCCATCATCCCTGGGCAGGTGGTGCGTGGGGAAACTTGTGAAATAAAATCCATGTGGCATTGGTGTGCTGCAGTGCAAGGCGTGCTGTATCCAGCGTTATTAAAGTCCTCAGACCTCCCTGAGTCCCCGCATTCGCTCTAACCTCCAAGCTGCACGTCCGCCGGGTCGTCGGCTGATTTGAGTAAACCAGCACGCCTCGTGAAGTCACGAGCTGCCAGCTGGCAGCGTCCCTTGCTTGACCCACACTAGGAGGTGGACTGGAGCAATCCGATACCTCGGGTGAAAACAAACTGCAAAGCAGAGCGCCAGTAATGCCACCAGTCAACTTGACAGAGCGAGGCCCCTTAACACGTCTCTGGCTGACGCGACAATATCCAACACACCTCCAGCGAACAGAAGGAAGGGGCCACACAGGGAAAGCAGGAACCAGTCTTTAATTGGACAGCAGTATAGGCATAATATATTTCGGCACAATTGCCTTCCTCAGATGCCGCTGCTACTATGAAAGCAGGAACACGCCTCAGCTTTAAATAGTTCTGCAGTCCTCCTGAAATTGAAAGGACACACCTCCCCTGTCATGTGATCGCTCACCTGCTGTAGGTCGGCAAGTCCTACAGCTCCCAGAATCCATCATCCCTGGGCAGGTGGTGCGTGGGGAAACTTATGAATAAAATCCATGTGGCATTGGTGTGCTGCAGTGCAAGGCGTGCTGTATCCAGCGTTATTAAAGTCCTCAGACCTCCCTGAGTCCCCGCATTCGCTCTAACCTCCAAGCTGCACGTCCGCCGGGTCGTCGGCTGATTTGAGTAAACCAGCACGCCTCGTGAAGTCACGAGCTGCCAGCTGGCAGCGTCCCTTGCTTGACCCACACTAGGAGGTGGACTGGAGCAATCCGAATCCTCGGGTGAAAACAAACTGCAAAGCAGAGCGCCAGTAATGCCACCAGTCAACTTGACAGAGCGAGGCCCCTTAACACGTCTCTGGCTGACGCGACAATATCCAACACACCTCCAGCGAACAGAAGGAAGGGGCCACACAGGGAAAGCAGGAACCAGTCTTTAATTGGACAGCAGTATAGGCATAATATATTTCGGCACAATTGCCTTCCTCAGATGCCGCTGCTACTATGAAAGCAGGAACACGCCTCAGCTTTAAATAGTTCTGCAGTCCTCCTGAAATTGAAAGGACACACCTCCCCTGTCATGTGATCGCTCACCTGCTGTAGGTCGGCAAGTCCTACAGCTCCCAGAATCCATCATCCCTGGGCAGGTGGTGCGTGGGGAAACTTGTGAATAAAATCCATGTGGCATTGGTGTGCTGCAGTGCAAGGCGTGCTGTATCCAGCGTTATTATATATATACACACACACACATATATACATACACACATATACATACACACTATTTTTTACAGGTTGTGACGTATAAAAAGGGAAATTTATTTATAGCTAACAATGTTCCATTTTAACCCTTTGTGTGTTCAACTCCAAGAACTCCTCTTATCATCTGATGCTAGTAGATCAGTGCCTCCCAAACATACTCTAAAAGCTACTGTGTAAAAATCCCAATGCCATTGACTACTCTTGTGCAGAGAGATGAATGTTTATTTTTACACATTACTGTATCCACCCTGGTTGTGATGCTGACCATCATAAGAATGACTTTGTATATGAACATGTCTATAAGTTGATTGACCACACCTGCTGTACTGAAGGAGCCCCCAGGTAATACCTTCCAGTCTTCTTCCTGTTCACAGATTTGCCACAGTACATAAAATAACTGAATTGAAAATGTATCTGCCCCGCAACAGAGAATAGCAGAATATTATTGTCACCCACATGAGATGTTAATAGATACAAGTTGTTGTGAGCTCTCCTTCTCAGACTTTGCTCCCTTTGGTCTTTCCCTGGCTATTGCACACTGGCTGCAAATGAAAGACTGGACCACATTTATAACATTTCCAAAGCTCATTACACTTTTAATGTGCCACCATGAACTGCCATGTGGTGGTTTGACATCTCACACTAAATGGTGCTTCACCAGGCTTGTCTTCTTTTCTCTTTGTGTGCTACTCTTCCTCTTACTTTTCCTCGCTCTCAACACCTGTATAGCAGTCATTCTCTAACTCACTGTTCTCTTCCAACTCTCCTTCCATCCACCCTCTCTTCGCTCTGCCTCTTGCTCCCTTCCTCCCCACCATCATCATCTACCTTTGGCTCTCTCTTCGTTCATTCCTGTCATTCCATCCCCCCGGACTCCTCATTGCATACCTCTCTTTAAGTGTTTTATCTCACTCAGACTGTTACATTCTCTCTCTCCAGAGCAGACGAAAAGTACAAAAATAAATATTTGTCATGCTTTTGAGCTGACTTCAGGCCAGCAGCGTTGTGGCTTTTAATTGTGCAGCATATGCAATGGTACCCCGGATAAAGGATATTTAGGGCCCTGTAGGAAGGTAGGATCCTTTTGCATGGGTACCCCCACTTTTTGCCTGGTGCTAAGCTATTTTTGGACTAGTCTGACTGGGATCCTGCTAATCAGGACCCCAGTCTCTCTGCTTTCTCCCTTAAATTGTTGTGACACTTAGGTCTCCATCCCAGATTTGATACTGGGGTACCTTTATAATTCCCTAATATATGGTACCAAGGTACCCAGAGCATAGGTACCCCAGAGGTCTCCCATGGGCTGAAGCATGCATTATGCCACCCATGAGAGACCATTCAAAATGGAACTACAGGCCTGCCATTGCAGCCTGTGTAAGTTGGTGCTGGCACCACTTACTAAAGATATAGGTTTCCCATATCTAGGGTCACTGCACTTAAAACCTATAAGTCACCCCTATAGCAGGCCTTTTGCAATCCTGAAGGCAGGATACTTGGTTCTAAGTGAGATGGTGCCCCTGCATGAGCAGGACTCCCCTACAGCGTACGGAGTCCATTCTCCCAGGTTGTCAGTGAAGCAGCCATATACTATATAGAGGGGCACCGAGTAATTACGGGATGACCATCTTAAAACTGGCTGCAACGAATCCCATCATGTTTGGTATCAAACATATTGGAATCATACCCCCACACCGTAAACGGCGTGGGGGGTATGATTCCAAGCACTGGAATAGCCCTCCATTAGGCACTCAGTGTTTCTGGTACCAGACTTCTTGACCCAGAAAGCCCAAAATGGTTGCTGCCGACCAGAGATACATTTCTGGCCTCCTGCTGGTGAGCCAAGCTTGAGCAGGGGAAGGCAGAACAATAGGCATCCTGTCACAGGGAGGTGTGACCACCTCCCAGACCAGATTTAGTATATTGGGATGGGGTGGGTGCGCTTGCCAGCGCCACTCAGACTGCATGGTGGGCACATTTGGTGTCCCCATGCATAGTCCAGTTCAAACCACTTCTGGGAGCCGTTGGCTCCCGCTCTGGCGCGAAACGGGACAAAGGACATGGGAGTAACCTGTCCAGACCCTCCCATGGGAGGGTCCCCTGAATCTTTCCAACCCTTTCCCTAGGGTACTTAAGGGCTTATCTGGGTGCAGGTCCCTAGATTCATTGTGGGATAAGACTCAGATCAGACACCGCTGCACTTCACCGTCTGGGCACTCTGGACTTCGTTGGACTTCGTTTGGGCCTGACTTCATCTCCCTTTCAGTCTGCTGCATCGTCTGTACCTGTGCATCATACAGGAACCTTCCAAGGCCTTTGAGGCATCAAAGACACTTGAAGAAATCTCCCTTGGAGTGAAGGAGTCACTCCCCTGCATTCGCAGGCACCGCAACTAAGTCGACCGGTCTGCTGATCCTGAGCTCCTCCAAACCGCGAATGGCTCTGCAACACAGGTGGTGGTTTTCTACAGCTCCTGAGGTCTGCTCTACCCTCTCACCGAGTTTGAGGCCAGTATTCCTCATGGGGGTTTCAATAACCGGACCCCTGTGCACCGCGTCAACTTGCAGTTGCCAAGGCTTGTTGACTTCTTTTCAAGAAGATCTTCGAGCTCAAAGTAGCCCCAACCTCGAGAATCTCCTGTGACCAGAATCTTCAGCCACACCGCATTGTGTGCATCGTGGCCTGCATCTTTTGGTGAGCTGCGTGAGGTCGTCTCGCTACTCTTGTGCGCTTCTCTTGGGCTCCCCTGTTTGCTCGGGGCCTGCCCTGACTCCCCTGCCTTTGGTGAGTCCCCTGGACCACCGACTCCTCAGCCTTCGACATCCTTCGTAGGACAGCTTGTGCACGGCTCCTGGTCTTCCTCAGTGTCGTCTGGTCCTCACAGCTGCAGAGTCAATGTCACCGTCATCCATCCTGTAACACCTGATATCAGAGGATATTCGTCTTCCAAGTCTCCTGGTCACTCCTGAGTGACATAGACTCTGTCCCCTCTGCTTGCAGGTACCTCTCATCAAGAATCCATCTTCGGATTCCACCAGACACTTTCTCCATCTTCAGCAGAGGCACTTTCCTGAAGTCCTCCATTGGGTTCGACGGCGGTTTCCGACACCACTTCACACACATGCACCCGGCTTCCCTGGTGTAGGTAACGTGGGTACTAGGGTACCCGTGGGTGGGGTGGCTCTCCAACCTTCTGTCTTCCAAGGGGTTTCCTCAGGGTCCATTGGGAAGGGTCCTTAATCTCTAAAAATCCAACCGCGACTTACACATAGAGTTGTACGGAGTACGCTGTCGTGTTTCCACACTGCACATGCTCTCTGTGGGGTCCCTATCTACTTACCTTGAGTGGGTCCTTGGGTCCCCAGCAATTCTACGTCCTCTCGACACTGTCTTGACTCCGGTCGTGGTTCTTATACCACTTTCTTAGTGTATGGTTTGGTCCCCCCCTGGGTACACTGTGGGGCCGATTCACAGAACTAATCTGAGATAAAATCCAAAACTTACTACTTTTGGTATTCACAGAAGGCATTTAGTAGTAGTAAAGTTAGGACTACTAACTTTACTACTACTAAACTGAGACAAAATCCTAATTTTACAACTTTTGGTATTCACGAAAGGCATTTAGTAGTAGTAAAGTTAGGATTCCTAACTTTACTACTACTAAATGCCTTTTGTGAATACCGAAAGTCGTAACGTTAGGATTTTGTCACAGTTTAGTAGTAGTAAAGTTAGGAGTCCTAACTTTACTACTACTAAATGCCTTCTGTGAATACCAAAAGTAGTAAGTTTAGGATTTTATCTCAGATTAGTTCTGTGAATCGGCCCCTGTGTATTTCGTGCTATTTACTGTGTTTCTTTAGTAAAGTATTGTGCGCTTTGTGCATATCTCCAGGTAGGAGATATTTCTATTTGTCAGAGAGTGTTATATAATAAATACATGTTTTTATAACTAATTTTTGTGGTTCCTTTTCACCTAATCTATACTATAAGATTGCATTCTGGTAAAACAAGCCGCTTTACACTCCGTCTGGACTAAGCCTGAAGGCTGCTCTCCACAGCTACCACTTGGAGAGCTTTCTAAGGTTGTCTAAGACCTCTTAAATCACCATAAGGGCTGTCTGGACTGGTGCAAGGTGCCCACATACATTAGTGGACATCATATACCAGGCCAGCTTCTCACATTGGTGTGCAGCTGTTAGGATTCAAGCCTGCATCGTTTTACCAGATAAATCTTTGTGTTGATTAATTGAAAAACCATCACTAATACTAGGCACATATAATATAAGCTTAGAATATGTAAGTTTTACTGAACTTAGGGTTGGGTAGTTAAGGGTCTAGCACACCCTTTCTCCAACCTCAGAGAGTTTAGTTCCCATTAGGTTAGGTAGGTGCAACATCACACCACACTTAGTATGTCTTCCAAAGGAGGTGCCAGTGGCTCTCTGACTATTAGATACAGTGAACTTTCGTTCCAAGAACTGAAAGCACTGTGTGCCTCTAGAAAGTTGAAGACAGGGAAAGGAGCCAACACTCAACGCCTCTTAGAGGTGTTACTGTTAGATGACCTCAGGAAAACCACAGGGTCAGATGAACAGGAAAGAGTTGGTGGGACAGGGCATGCGGATAGGCCAGGAGGGGAGCCCCTCTTTGACCTAGAATCTAACCCTGACCAGGAGGAGCTTGATGGCTCTCACCTGGAGAACTTAGAAATCCCAGAGGATACAGCAGGTGGCCTTGAGGAAGCCCCTTTGTTCCTCCTGGGAAAGTGCAGGGTAGACTAAGGAGGTCTAGAGCCTCCTCTGTAGAATCCAATGGCTTAAGACAGTCAGTAGGGACCTCCATTTCTAATAGAAGGGGGAACTCTTTTGATAGGGAGTACCAACTTCTTGAGCTTGAGAAATCTAGGCTTAGTCTCAGGCAAGAGCAGGTGGCCCTTGACAGAGAGTCCCTTGAAGTCCAGAGGGCTAGGAAGAAATTGGGACTAGTGTCCCATGGTGGCAGCAACAGTGTTCCTAGAGTTCAGGAACATTCCTCTGAACATGGGAACCTGAACAAGATTGTCCGTCCCTACCATGTTGGGGATGACATCCACAAATGGGGAACTGCTTTAGAGAGGGCCTGTAAAGTTCAGAGGGTCCCTCAAGAGCAGTGGGCAGCTATCTTGTGGCTCTCCTTTGCTGACAAAGGTAGAGATAAGCTCCTCACTGTTAGAGAAGAGGATGCTGATAATTACTCGGTTTTGAAAAGTCCTCTAATTGATGGGTTTGGCTTAACCACTGAACAATACAGGATTAAGTTCAGAGACACCCAGAAAGCACACACCCAGGACTGGGTAGATTTTGTGGATAGTGCCACAAAGGCTCTGCAAGGTTGGTTACATGGCAGCAAAGTGCATGACTACTTAGGATTGTACAATTTGATTATGAGGGAGCAGATCCTTAATAACTGTCAGAACCAGCTTTTGCACCAGTACCAAAGAAGGCAGATAAATAGGTCAGAACAAGGGTTAAGCAGAAGAACCAATGTGGTGGTGACCAGAAGAAAGATACTTCTAAAGCTCAAGAGAAAGGTGGGGATAGGTCTAAAGAGAAGTCCTCTGAAGGTCACCAAAAGTCCTCCTCTGGGGGTGGATCCCAAACCACTGCTTCCCCTTGGAAAGAAACCTTTTTGCTTTGTTTGTTAAAAGCAAGGCCACAAGAAACATGATTCTGATTGCCCCAAGACCAGCAATAAGGAAAATATTCCTCCTACTACCACAGCACCCCCTAGTGTCCCTGGTAGTAATCCCCCAGGTATTAGTAGCACACCCCAACATTTAGTTGGGTTCTCATGGGGTACTGAGGTGAATACTGGCTTAGCCAGAACCCCACACAGGTCACCTTAGTCTGTGATGGTGGCATGGGGTTTGCAACATTTACTGTGAGTCACAGTACTTTGGGCAAGTACAGACAGGAGCCTCTGATAAATGGTCAGAAAGCTGTAGCCTATAGGGACACAGGGGCTAGTGTCACCATGGTGACAGAACACCTAGTGCCCCCACTTCAGCTTTTACCTGAGTACAAGTACCAGGTGACCAACACTGATGGTGTTAGGACAGATCATCCAATGGCCATAGTAAATTTCAGCTGGGGAGGGGTCACTGGTCCCAAAAGATTTGCAGTGTCCCCAAACTTGCCTGTAGATTGCCTCTAGGGCAATAATTTGGAAACTTCAGCCTGGGCTGAAGTAGAACTGAAGGCTCGTCTAGAAATGTTAGGCCTCCCTGAGAAAGTTGGTGTGACCCTTAGGACCCCAGTCCAACCACAGGGAAGTTCAGGAGCAGTGGAGCCTGAATGAATGGCCCACTCTGCTCCACCAGAGAGCAAAGGGGATGAAAAAAAGTCCTTTCCCCCCAGACTAAGGGTAAGGGTCAGCTTCCTCAGGGAACTGATCCTACCCTTTGTGAAGGAACTGCCTCAGAGGTGGTCAGGCCTGTCCTGGCAGAGCCACTGAGGGCAGGGGACCCTTCCAAGGAGGTACCCAGCCTGGAGCAGGTAACCTGCCCCTCTCCACCCAGCCTCAGTTAGCCTAGGGCTGCAGAGGTCAGGGATGTAAATGGACTCCTAGGGGCCCACTGCCAAGAAGAATCCCCATATCCACAGATTAGGGACCCCCAGCCTAGTAGTGCTAGCCAGGTGGATAATCCTCAGCAATCTGAGGATCCCTCTTACCCTTAGGCAGTGACATCCCCCAGATGGACTTTGTTGGGCAAAGGAAAACCTGGGACAAGGTAGTCCCAAACCTTCACTGGCCCTCCATTGTTCCAATCAGAAGGGATCAACCAAAAGCTTTAGACAGCCAGAGGTTGACCCCTAGGGACAGATAAAAGTCAGTCATAGAAAGGAAGGCCTCCATGGTGGCCAGTGCTCTGAGGAAGCTGAGACCAACCCTGTTAGGGCCACACTTCCCTAATCAGACACCCCACCAGCCTCTTTCTTGGCTCAAACAGGTGGCAGGTAGACACCCCAAACGTTTGAGAGGATCCAAGACCCTACAGGGGATGAACTTTTCAGTGGACCATAGGATAGGAAGTATCCATGCAGGACCTTCCTTATATGGCCACTTAGGAAATAAAGTCTCAACTGGGCAAGACTAGACTTATCTCCTTTCGTTTGGGAGGGTTATGTAGGAAGGTTGGATCCTTCTGCATGGTTACCTCCACTTTTTGCCCGTGCTAAGCTGTTGTTGGACTAGTCTGACTAGGATCCTGCAAATCAGGGCCCCAGTCTCTCTGCTTTCTCCCTTAAATTGTTGTGGCAAGTACTTAGGTACATCCCAAACTGGATCCTGGGGTACCCTTATAAGACCCTAGTATATGGTACCAAGGCACCCAGGGCATAGGTACCCCAGAGGTCTCCCATGGGCTGAAGCATGTATTATGCCACCCATGAGAGACCATTCAAAATGGAACTACAGGCCTGCCATTGCAGCCTGTGTAAGTTGGTGCTAGCACCACTTGCTAAAGTTATAGGTTTCCTATATCTAGGGTCACTGCACTCGAAACCTATAAGTCACCCCTATAGAAGGCTTTTTGCAATCCTGAAGGCAGGGTGCTTGGTTATAAGTGGGAGGGTGCCCCTGCATGAGCAGGACACCCCTGCAGCCTACGAAGTTCATTCTCCCGGGATGTCAGTGAAGCAGCCATATACTATATAGAGGGGCACCACGTAATTACGCAATGACCATCTCGAAACTGGCTGCAACGAATCCTATCACGTTTGGTATCAAACATGTTGGAATCATACCCCTACACCATAAACGGTGTGGGAGGTATGATTCCAATCACTGGAAGAGCCCTCCGTTAGGCTCTCAGTGTTCCCGGTACCAGCCTTCTTGACCCAGACAGCCCAAAATGGTTGCTGCCGACCAGAGACACATTTCTGCCCTCCTGCTGCTGAGCCAAGCTCGAGCAGGTGAAGGCAGAACGATAGGCATCCTGTCACAGGGAGGTGTGACCACCTCCCAGACAGGATTTAGTGTATTGGGATGGGGTGGGTGCACTTGCCAGCGCCACTCAGTCTGCATGGTGGGCACATTTGGTGTCCCCATCCATAGTCCAGTTCAAACCAGTTCTGGGAGGCATTGGCTCCCGCTCTGGCGCAAAACGGGACAAAGGACATGAGAGTAACCTCCCCCCTGTCCAGAACCTCCCCAGGGAGGGTCCCCCGAATCTTCCCAACCCTTTCCCTAGGGTACTTAAGGGCTTACCTGGGTGTAGGTCCCTAGATTCGGTGTGAGATAAGATTCAGATCAGACACCACTGCACTTCAACCGTCTGGACACTGGACTTCGCTGGACTTCGTTTGGGCCTGAATTTGTCTCCCTTTCAGTCTGCTGCATCGTCTGTGCCTGTGCATCATACAGGAACCTTCCAAGGCCTGTGAAGCATCAAAGACACCTGAAGAAATCTCCCTTGGAGTGAAGGAGTCACTCCCCTGCATTCGCAGGCACCGCAACTAAGTCAACTGTGTGAGAAGTTGGCCTGGTATATGCTGTCCACTAATTATAGTGGGCACCTTGCACCAGTCCAAACAACCCCTTATTGGAGATAGGTTAAAGACAACCTTTACTGAAAGCTATCCTAGTGGTAGCTATGGAGAGCAGCCTTCAGGCTAAGTCTTGAAGGAATGTAAAGCAGCTTGTTTTACCAGTCTATAATCTCTTGAGTGACCAAATGAAAGAGGACCACACCAGGTATATATTTAAAATATATGTATTTAGTCTTAAACACACCCCTCTAGTCTCTTTATGAGGCTAGAGTTTGAAGTACATAAGTTACAAGTCGAATATCAACAGTAATAGCACAAATACACGATTGAGCCCTAGGGCGTACCAAACCATATACCAATAAAGTGGTATAAGAACCACGACTGAGCTAGACACAAGGCCTAGAGCCTGTAGAAGTGCTTGGCCCTCAAGGAACCACCCAAGGTAGTGACACAGGGGACCCACGGGGGACGCGTGCAGTGTGAGAACACAGCCGCGAGCCGCCGTTGACTTCTATGGGGAATGTCGCGGTTGGAGTTTTAAAGAAAGAGGACACTTAGAGGAGGACTTGGAGCAAACCCCTTTAGAACTAGGCTGTTCTAGAGTCAATACCCACGGGAGCACCGGAGTACTCTTGTTACCTCACCCAGGAAGCCGGGTGCATAGGTGTCTTTCGGGGTCGGGTTTCGTCGTCGTTTTCAATGGCGATCTGCTGCAAAGTGCTGCTGGCGACCAAGTCGAAAGTGTTCGGGTAGATCCAAAGGTGGATCAAAGATCTGAAGAACCTGAAAGCAGAGGGGACAGAGTCTGGGTCACTAGCCAGTGACCAGGAAGGCGATGAGCAGATGCCCACCGATGTTGGGTGCTTCAGGTAGGTTGACGGTTGTCTTGACTCTTCAGCCACGAAGTCCAGGAGGCATCGACGACAACCAGGAGCTGGATTTGAGCTGTCCCACGAAGTCTGTCGATTGCTGCGGTGTTGGCGACCAGATTGGACCCAACAAGCCTTGGCAACGGCAAGTCTCATGGAAATAGAAGAAGGACCGTGGTACAGACCAGCAAGGTCTGAGGGACTCACCCAGCAAGAGTAAGTCAGGGCACGTCTGGAGCAACCAGGGAAGCCCAAGCAGAAGAAGAGTTGCCTTTGGAAGGGCCCACTAGCCAACGGACTAGCGACCGCGAAGGAGCCTCAAGTGGACGCACTTGGAGCTGGCTTGCAGAACACTCGTGGAGTGGAGGCCAGTGATCTTCGGTGCAGTCAGTGCTGGAGGCGGGGGCTACTCGGAGCCCAAAGCACAACTTCGTGGGACACCAGGAAGAGGATACACTTGCAAATGTGCTCGGTGTCCAGGGGTCAAGGTTCTATGTTACCCATGACAGCTATGGGCCTCAGCTTTGCTGGAGACTCAGGGCAGCCTCGGGGAAGTCTGAAAATCCACCTCTGGTGATGCAAAGACTTTGGCGTCCAGCGGGAGCTTCAGAGATGCAGACCGGACAATTGCTTCTTAGGTGCCTGCCAAGCAGGGGAGTCACTCCTTGACCCCAAGGGAGATTCTTCAGTCCTCTAGTCTTCAAGTAGAGCGTCGAAGCTCCAGGATTCAGTGTCAGAGTTTCGTCCAGGGTAATCTAAAGTCCTAAGGACTGGGGTCCCATACTTATACTAAGTTAGGGGGTTGGACATACTCTGGGGACCCACCTATGGGAGGGTCAGGGAAGAGGAGTGGTTACACCCATTCCCTTTGTCCAGTTTCGCGCCAGAGCAGGGGCAGGTAGCCCCTGCAACCGGTTTGAACTGGCATATGCACAGGGACACCAAATGTGCCCCCAGTGCAGGACTTCAATGCACCAGAGGGTGCTCCCGCCCAGCCCCAATACACATTATCCTGTCTGGGGAGGTGGTTACACCTCCTTGGGACAGGAAACCTATTGTCCAGGCCTCCCCTGCCGGAGTTTCAGTCAGCAGCAGGAGGCCAGACCCGTGTCTGTGGCAGCGGCATCCATTTTGTGATGCCAGGGCTCTGGAAAGAAGTTACTGGGTAGCCCGGTGTGTACATGTCTCTCCCTCTAGAAGGGTGGAATGCTACCCCCGCCGCCAGAATTGTCGTGGGGGTAGTATTCCAAGATGTTTGACACCAAACACGACATGTTTCTGTGCAGCCATCCCAAAGTTAGGATTTACTGCGAGGATATAATGTACTTAAGAGTATATGGTCAGGCTGCACCACAAACAGCATCAGAGGATTGACTCCGAACGCTGCAGAGGGGCCCTGCTCATGCAGGGGCACCCTCTCACATAAAAACCACGCACTCTGCCTTCAGGATTGTAAAGGCCTGCCATAGGAGTGACTGATAGGTTTATATGTGTGTGCAATTGTAGTGATATAGGTAGCCTATATCACAGTAAGGGGTGCATGCACCACCTTACCCAGGCTGCAGTAGCAGACCTGTGGTGTCATTTTGGATGGCCTTCCAGGGGTGGCACAATACATGCTGCAGCCCCTGGTAGGCCTCTGAGGTACCTATGCCCTGGGTACATAGTATACCATATACTAGGGACTTATAAGGGCACTCCAGATTCCAATCAGAGATGTGCCTAAGGCACATGGAAACCATTTTAGAGAGGAAGCAGCTAGGCTGGGGTTCTGATTAGCAGGGCCCCAGCCAGACTAAAGTCGAAAAACAGTGAAGCATCAGCAAAAAGTGGGGGTACCCATGAGAAGCAGTTCCTACTCTCCTACACAACCCCCCCCCCCAAATGTAGGGACATTAAACTAACCTTGACAAGTTGAGTCTTCATGTTCTAAGTGGAAATACCTAGAGAGTTCATCTGCATTGGCATGGTTACTCCCAGGTCTATGTTCCACTGTAAAGTCCATCCCCTGTAGGGAAATGGACCACCTAAGCAGTTTGGGGTTTTCACCCTTCATTTGTTTTAGCCATAAGAGGGGCTTGTGGTCTGTTTGAACAAGGAAGTGAGTACCAAACAAGTATGGCCTCAACTTCTTCAGAGCCCAAACCACAGCAAAGGCCTCCCTCTCTATGGCTGACCAACGTTTCTCTCTAGGGGTCAGCCTTCTGCTAATAAAAGCTACTGGCTGATCCTGACCTTCATCATTCAATTGTGACAGTACAGCCCCTACCCCCAATTCAGATGCATCTGTTTGGACAATGAACTTCTTGGAGTAATCAGGACTCTGGAGAATGGGAGCAGTGCACATGGCCTGCTTCAGGTCATCAAATGCCTTTTGACAGCTAGCTGTCCACTGAACCTTTTTGGGCATTTTCTTGGAAGTTAAGTCATTCAGGGGTGTCACTATTGATCCATACCCCTTGACAAATCTCCTATAGTACCAAGTCAGGCATAAGAAGGCTCTCACCTGAGTCTGGGTGGTTGGAGCAACCCAGTCCATGATGGTCTGGATTTTGCTCTGCAGTGGTTGAACCTGGCCTCCACCCACAAGGTGGCCCAGGTACACAACCTGACTCTTCCTATCTGGCACTTAGTGGCCTTGATAGTGAGGCCTGCCTTTTGCAGGGCCTCCAAAACATTTCTGAGGTGGACCAGGTGATCCTCCCAGGTGGAGCTAAAGACATCAATATCATCTAGATATGCTGCACTATAGGCCTCCAGACCTGTAAGGACTGTATTCACCAACCTCTAAAAAGTGGCAGGTGCATTCTTCAGACCAAAGGGCATTACCACAAATTGATAATGTCCACTAGGGGTTGAGAATGCTGTTTTTGGCTTTGCATCATCAGCTAGCCAGATCTGCCAGTAGCCAGCTGTCAGGTCAAATGTGCTTATATACTTGGCTGAGGCCAAAGTGTCTATTAGCTCATCTGCCCTTGGTATTGGATGGGCATCAGTCCTAGTGACTGCATTGAGACCCCGGTAGTCCACACACAACCTCATCTCTCTCACTGGTGTGAGGTTTTGGCACAAGGACCACTGGACTAGCCCAAGGGCTATCTGAGGGTTCAATAACTCCCAAATCCAACATTTTCTGGACTTCTGTCCTGATACAGTCCCTGACATGGTCAGGTTGCCTATAAATCTTATTTTTAATAGGCAGACTGTCCCCAGTGTCCACTTCATGAGTGCACCAGGTGGTCTGACTTCGAGTCAGAGAGAACATATGTCTATACTGATTGAGCACTTGTCTGCAATTAGTTTGCTGCTGAGCAGTGAGGCTGCCTGCCAAGGCTACACTATCCACTGACCCATCATCCGGGTTCTGGGAGAGCAGGTCAGGGAGTGGGTCACTCTCATCCGCCTGTCCCTCATCAGTAGCCATGAGCAAGCCCATGTCTGCCCTGTCCGCATATGGTTTCAATCTGTTGACATGGAGAACCCTGTGGGGACTCCTGGGTGTTCCTAGGTCTACTAAATAGGTGACCTCACCCTTCTGTTCAACAATGGTATGGGGTCCACTCCACTTGTCTTGGAGAGCTGCTGGGGCCACTGGCTCCAGCACCCACACCTTCTGTCCTGGCTGGTAAACAGTCAGTACAGCCTTTTGGTCATGCGAGGCTTTTTGCAGTTCCTGGCTAGCCTCAAGGTTTTTAGTTTTTCATGTACTCAGCCATCCGGGAGCGGAGACCAAGTACATAGTCCACTATGTCTTGCTTTGGGGGCTTGAGAGGTAACTCCCATCCTTCCTTCACCAAGCACAATGGACCCCTGACAGGGTGACCAAACAAAAGTTCAAAAGGGCTGTAGCCAACCCCCTTTTGAGGCACCTCTGTGTATGCAAATAAAAGGCAGGGCAAGAGTATGTCCCATCTTCGCCTAAGCTTCTCTGGGAGCCCTTTAATCATGCCCTTCAAGGTTTTGTTGAATCTCTCAACTAAACCATTGCATTGTGGGTGATAGGGAGTGGTGAACTTGTAAGTCACTCCACACTCCTTCCACATTGCTTTCAAGTATCCAGATATAAAGTTTGTAACCCTGTCTGATACAACCTCCTTAGGGAAGCCCACTCTTGAGAAAATTCCCAGGAGGGCCCTTGCCACTACAGGTGCTGTAGTGGTCCTAAGGCGAATAGCCTCTGGGTACCTGGTGGCATGATCCACTACCACCAGGATAAACCTGTGTCCAGATGCTGTTTGGGGATCCATGGGACCAACAATGTCAATCCCCACCCTTTCAAAGGGAACCCCACCACAGGTAGTGGTATCAGGGGGCCTTTGTAGTGCCACCTGCCTTGCCACTGGCCTGGCAGGTTACACAGGAGCGACAAAACTCCTTGGTGTCTTCAGACATGTGGGGCCAGTGAAAGTGAGGGACAAGTCTGTCCCAAGTCTTGTTCTGGCCCAGGTGACCTGCTAAGAGGAATATCATGGGCTAGGGTCAATAGGAAGCCCCTGAACTTCAGAGGTATAACCAACCTCCTGGTGGCACCAGGCTTGGGGTCTCTACACTCTGAGTACAAGAGTCCATCATCCCAATACACTTTATGGGGACCACTAGCATTCCCAGCAGCCTCAGCAGCAGCTTGCTGTCTGAGGGGTTCAAGAGAGGGGCAGCTCTGCTGCTCCTGGCTCAGATCTGCCCTGGAAGGGCCCCCTGTCCCCAAGAACTCAACCTGGTCAGGTTCAAGCTCCTCTGGGACAGTTCCTTCCTCAGGACTGAGATCATCCCCTCAAGAGACTGATCTTCCTTCTGAGCCAAGGGGAAGGCACTGCCTTAACCCTACTACTCCTCCTCTTGGATGGCACTTGGTCCATTTTTCCAGGATCCAAGGCCTGTTCAGTGTTAGACATTTTGCTCTGTGACCTGGTCACAGCAAACACATCTGCAGGGATCCCCAGCATTTCTGCATGGGTCCTGAGCTCCACTTCTGCCCAAGCTGACGTTTCAAGATCATTGCCAAGCAAGCATTCCACTGGTAGGTCTGCACTTACCACAACCTTCTTAAGGCCAGTTACCCCTCCCCAGGAGACGTTAACAACTGCCAGAGTATGGTCTGTTCTGACATTGCTAGCATTGGTCACTTGGTACATCTCACCAAGTATAATCTGCCCAGGATCCACAAGGTCTTGTGTCACCATGGTGACACTCGCCCCTGTGTCCCTGAATGCCAAAGCCTCTTTTCCATTGATTAATGGCTGTTGCCTGTACTTGCCCAGATTACTGGGACTCACAGAGGAGGTCACATCCATGCCTCCATCACAGACTAGGACAGCCTGAGTGAGTTCTCTGACTAGACCACAGCTCATCTCATTACCCAGGGTCAACCCTACTAAACCCTTGGCTTGTGTACTCCCACCACCAATTGTAACTGCACTAGGGGGAACAGGTGCCTTAGGGGCATTGGTGGGGGCTGGAATAGAGTCTTTGGACTTGGTGCAATCACTGGTCCAGTGTGTCTTTTGCTTACAGACTTTGCACCATGGTTTCTTTTGGCCTTTTCCCTTGTTAGACTGTGAATCCCCACCTAAAGAAGATTTTTGGGGGCCTTGTGAAGACTTCTGGTCTTTACCCTTCTCCCCACCCTTATCAGAGTTTTTAGAATCTTGCTTCTTAGGGTCACCTCCTTGGTTCTGTACCTTCTGCCTCACCCTGGTTCTGACCCATTTGTCTGCCTTCTTACCCAATTCTTGGGGAGAGGTCAGATCAGAGTCCACCAGGTACTGATGCAACAGCTGATTTTGACAGTTATTAAGAAGCTGCTCCCTCATGATAAGATTGTACAATCCTGTGAAGTCACATACCTTACTGCCCATCAACCAACCTTCCAGAGCCTTATCAGAACAATCAACAAAGTCCACCCAGTCTTGAGTCTGTGCTTTTTGGGTATCTCTGAACTTTAACCTGTATTGTTCAGTGGTTAGGCCAAACCCATCAATTAATGCACTCTTCAAGACTTTGTAATTGTCAGCATCCTCTTCTCTAACAGAGAGGAGTTTATCTCTACCTTTGTCTGCAAAGGAGAGCCACAAGATTGCTGCCCACTGCTCCTGAGGGACCCTCTGTACTTTACAGGCCCTCTCCAGTGCAGAAATCCATTTGTGGATGTCATCCCCACTCTGATAGGGAGGAACAATCTTGCTCAGGTTTCTATGGTCATAAGACCTTTCCCTACCACTAGGGAAGTTGCTGCCACCATGGGACTCTAGTCCCAACTTTTTCCTTTGCCTTTCAAGCTCTAGGGACTCCCTGTCTATAGCCAACTGCTCTCTTCTGAGTCTCAGCTGAGCCTCTCCATACTTGAGCAGTCTCTCTTTCCTCTCACTGGAGGATTCCCTCCTATGAGAGGAAACAGAGGTCCCTACTGAGGTGTCAGAGTGGTTAGACTCCTGAGAAGGAGATCTAACCCTTCTTGGCACACTCTCAACTCTTCCTGGGGGGACAAAGGGGAGGTCATTCTGATCCTCCTCCTCCTCCTCAGGAGTAGCTGGATTATCCAGGTCAAGGTCATTGTCACCTTCCTGGCCAGTTTCAGAGGTTGGGTCCTGGTTATTTTAATCCCTGGCCCCTTCCTCATCTTCTGCCCCACCCTGTCTGCCTACCCCTTCGGACCCTGGTAGTCTTCTGAGATCATCCAGCAGGAGTACCTCTATGAGGCGTTGGGTGTTGGCACTTTTGCCTGTCTTCAGTTTCCTAGCAGGGCTTAATGCTCTCAATTCCAAGAATGGGAGATTATCATACTTGGAGGAAGAAGCCCATTGGCTTCTGGCTGGGACCCACTGGTTCCTGGCCCTGAAGACATTACTAGTGTGGTGTGGTGTATGCACTACCTACTCTAGTGTGGCCTACTAAACTCTCTTGAGTTGTAGAAAGGGTATGCTATCCCTTAACACACAACTCTAAGTTCAGTAGAACTTACTGTATCCTAAGCTTGTTTTATATGTACCTAAGGTACCCTTAGTGGTTTTCAGTTGATCAATTCAATTGAGATTATCTGGTAAAACAATAGCAAGCTGGAATCCCACACGCTGCCCACCAATGTGAGAAGTTGGCCTGGTATATGCTGTCCACTAATTATAGTGGGCACCTTGCACCAGTCCAAACAACCCCTTATTGGAGATAGGTTAAAGACAACCTTTATTGAAAGCTATCCTAGTGGTAGCTATGGAGAGCAGCCTTCAGGCTAAGTCTTGAAGGAATGTAAAGCAGCTTGTTTTACCAGTCTATAATCTCTTGAGTGACCAAATGAAAGAGGACCACACCAGGTATATATTTAAAATATATGTATTTAGTCTTAAACACACCCCTCTAGTCTCTTTATGAGGCTAGAGTTTGAAGTACATAAGTTACAAGTCGAATATCAACAGTAATAGCACAAATACACGTTTGAGCACTAGGGGCGTACCAAACCATATACCAATAAAGTGGTATAAGAACCACGACTGAGCTAGACACAAGGCCTAGAGCCTGTAGAAGTGCTTGGCCCTCAAGGAACCACCCAAGGTAGTGACACAGGGGACCCACGGGGGACGCGTGCAGTGTGAGAACACAGCCGCGAGCCACCGTTGACTTCTATGGGGAATGTCGCGGTTGGAGTTTTAAAGAAAGAGGACACTTAGAGGAAGACTTGGAGCAAACCCCTTTAGAACTAGGCTGTTCTAGAGTCAATACCCACGGGAGCACCGGAGTACTCTTGTTACCTCACCCAGGGAAGCCGGGTGCATAGGTGTCTTTCGGGGTCGGGTTTCGTCGTCGTTTTCAATGGCGATCTGCTGCAAAGTGCTGCTGGCGACCAAGTCGAAAGTGTTTGGGTGGATCCAAAGGTGGATCGAAGATCTGAAGAACCTGAAAGCAGAGGGGACAGAGTCTGGGTCACTAGCCAATGACCAGGAAGGCGATGAGCAGATGCCCACCGATGTCGGGTGCTTCAGGTAGGTTGACGGTTGTCTTGACTCTTCAGCCACGAGGTCCAGGAGGCGTCGATGACAACCAGGAGCTGGATTCGAGCTGTCCCACAACGTCTGTCGATTGCTGCTGTATCGGCGACCAGATTGAACCCAACAAGCCTTGGCAACGGCAAGTCTCGTGGAAATAGAAGAAGGACGGTGGTACAGACCAGCAAGGTCTGAGGGACTCACCCAGCAAGGGTAAGTCAGGGCACGTCTGGAGCAACCAGGAAGCCCAAGCAGAAGAAGAGTTGCCTTCGGGAGGGCCCACTAGCCAACGGACTAGCGACCGCGAAGGAGCCTCAAGTGGACACACTTGGAGCTGACTTGCAGGACACTCGTGGAGTGGAGGCCAGAGATCTTCGGTGCAGTCGGTGCTGGAGGCAGGGGCTACTCGGAGCCCAAAGCACAACTTCGTGGAAGACCAGGAAGAGGATGCACTTGCAAATGTGCTCGGTGTCCAGGGGTCACGGTTCCACGTTACCCACGACAGCTACGGGTCTCAGCTTTGCTGGGACCAGGGCAGCCTCGGGGAAGTCTGGAAATCTACCTCTGGTGATGCAAAGACTTCGGCGTCCGGTGGGAGCTTCAGTGATGCAGACCGGACAATTTCTTCTTAGGTGCCTGCCAAGCAGGGGAGTCACTCCTTGACCCCAAGGGAGATTCTTCAGTCCTCTAGTCTTCAAGTAGAGCGTCGAAGGTCCAGGATTCAGTGTCAGAGTTTCGTCCAGGGTAATCTAAAGTCCTAAGGACTGGGGTCCCATACTTATACTAAGTTAGGGGTTGGACATACTCTGGGGACCCACCTATGGGAGGGTCAGGGAAGGGGGTGGTTACACCCATTCCCTTTGTCCAGTTTTGCGCCAGAGCAGGGGCAGGTAGCCCCTGCAACCGGTTTGAACTGGCATATGCACAGGGACACCAAATGTGCCCCCAGTGCAGGACTTCAAAGCACCAGAGGGTGCTCCCGCCCAGCCCCAATACACATAATCCTGTCTGGGGAGGTGGTTACACCTCCTTGGGACAGGAAACCTATTGTCCAGGCCTCCCCTGCCAGAGTTTCAGTCAGCAGCAGGAGGCCAGACCTCTGTCTGTGGCAGTGGCATCCATTTTGTGATGCCAGGGCTCTGGAAAGAAGTTACCGGGTAGCCCGGTGTGTACATGTCTCTCCCTCTAGAAGGGTGGAATGCTACCCCCGCCACCAGAATTGGCGGGGGTAGTATTCCAAGATGTTTGACACCAAACATGACATGTTTCTGTGCAGCCATCCCAAAGTTAGCATTTACCGCGAGGATATAATGTACTTAAGAGTATATGGTCAGGCTGCACCACAAACAGCATCAGAGGATTGACTCCGAACGCTGCAGAGGGGCCCTGCTCATGCAGGGGCACCCTCTCACATAAAAACCACGCACTCTGCCTTCAGGATTGTAAAGGCCTGCCATAGGAGTGACTTATAGGTTTATATGTGTGTGCAATTGTAGTGATATAGGTAGCCTATATCACAGTAAGGGGTGCATGCACCACCTTACCCAGGCTGCAGTAGCAGACCTGTGGTGTCATTTTGGATGGCCTTCCAGGGGTGGCACAATACATGCTGCAGCCCCTGGTAGGCCTCTGAGGTACCTATGCCCTGGGTACATAGTATACCATATACTAGGGACTTATAAGGGCACTCCAGATTCCAATCAGAGATGTGCCTAAGGCACATGGAAACCATTTTAGAGAGGAAGCAGCTAGGCTGGGGTTCTGATTAGCAGGGCCCCAGCCAGACTAAAGTCGAAAAACAGTGAAGCATCAGCAAAAAGTGGGGGTACCCATGAGAAGCAGTTCCTACTCTCCTACACAACCCCCCCAAACGTAGGGACATTAAACTAACCTTGACAAGTTGAGTCTTCATGTTCTAAGTGGAAATACCTAGAGAGTCCATCTGCATTGGCATGGTTACTCCCAGGTCTATGTTCCACTGTAAAGTCCATCCCCTGTAGGGAAATGGACCACCTAAGCAGTTTGGGGTTTTCACCCTTCATTTGTTTTAGCCATAAGAGGGGCTTGTGGTCTGTTTGAACAAGGAAGTGAGTACCAAACATGTATGGCCTCAACTTCTTCAGAGCCCAAACCACAGCAAAGGCCTCCCTCTCTATGGCTGACCAACGTTTCTCTCTAGGGGTCAGCCTTCTGCTAATAAAAGCTACTGGCTGATCCTGACCTTCATCATTCAATTGTGACAGGACAGCCCCTACCCCCAATTCAGATGCATCTGTTTGGACAATGAACTTCTTGGAGTAATCAGGACTCTGGAGAATGGGAGCAGTGCACATGGCCTGCTCCAGGTCATCAAATGCCTTTTGACAGCTAGCTGTCCACTGCACCTTTTTGGGCATTTTCTTGGAAGTTAAGTCATTCAGGGGTGTCACTATTGATCCATACCCCTTGACAAATCTCCTATAGTACCAAGTCAGGCATAAGAAGGCTCTCACCTGAGTCTGGGTGGTTGGAGCAACCCAGTCCATGATGGTCTGGATTTTGCTCTGCAGTGGTTGAACCTGGCCTCCACCCACAAGGTGGCCCAGGTACACAACCTGACTCTTCCTATCTGGCACTTAGTGGCCTTGATAGTGAGGCCTGCCTTTTGCAGGGCCTCCAAAAGATTTCTGAGGTGGACCAGGTGATCCTCCCAGGTGGAGCTAAAGACAGCAATATCATCTAGATATGCTGCACTATAGGCCTCCAGACCTGTAAGGACTGTATTCACCAACCTCTGAAAAGTGGCAGGTGCATTCTTCAGACCAAAGGGCATTACCACAAATTGATAATGTCCACTAGGGGTTGAGAATGCTGTTTTTGGCTTTGCATCATCAGCTAGCCAGATCTGCCAGTAGCCAGCTGTCAGGTCAAATGTGCTTATATACTTGGCTGAGGCCAAAGTGTCTATTAGCTCATCTGCCCTTGGTATTGGATGGGCATCAGTCCTAGTGACTGCATTGAGACCCCGGTAGTCCACACAAAACCTCATCTCTCTCCCACCACTGGTGTGAGGTTTTGGCACAAGGACCACTGGACTAGCCCAAGGGCTATCTGAGGGTTCAATAACTCCCAAATCCAACATTTTCTGGACTTCTGTCCTGATACAGTCCCTGACATGGTCAGGTTGCCTATAAATCTTATTTTTAATAGGCAGACTGTCCCCAGTGTCCACTTCATGAGTGCACCAGGTGGTCTGACTTGGAGTCAGAGAGAACATATGTCTATACTGATTGAGCACTTGTCTGCAATCAGTTTGCTGCTGAGCAGTGAGGCTGCCTGCCAAGGCTACACTATCCACTGACCCATCATCCGGGTTCTGGGAGAGCAGGTCAGGGAGTGGGTCACTCTCATCCGCCTGTCCCTCATCAGTAGCCATGAGCAAGCCCATGTCTGCCCTGTCCACATATGGTTTCAATCTGTTGACATGGAGAACCCTGTGGGGACTCCTGGGTGTTCCTAGGTCTACTAAATAGGTGACCTCACCCTTCTGTTCAACAATGGTATGGGGTCCACTCCACTTGTCTTGGAGAGCTGCTGGGGCCACTGGCTCCAGCACCCACACCTTCTGTCCTGGCTGGTAAACAGTCAGTACAGCCTTTTGGTCATGCGAGGCTTTTTGCAGTTCCTGGCTAGCCTCAAGGTTTTTAGTTGCCTTTTTCATGTACTCAGCCATCCGGGAGCGGAGACCAAGTACATAGTCCACTATGTCTTGCTTTGGGGGCTTGAGAGGTAACTCCCATCCTTCCTTCACCAAGCACAATGGACCCCTGACAGGGTGACCAAACAAAAGTTCAAAAGGGCTGTAGCCAACCCCCTTTTGAGGCACCTCTGTGTATGCAAATAAAAGGCAGGGCAAGAGTATGTCCCATCTTCACCTAAGCTTCTCTGGGAGCCCTTTAATCATGCCCTTCAAGGTTTTGTTGAATCTCTCAACTAAACCATTGCATTGTGGGTGATAGGGAGTGGTGAACTTGTAAGTCACTCCACACTCCTTCCACATTGCTTTCAAGTATCCAGATATAAAGTTTGTAACCCTGTCTGATACAACCTCCTTAGGAAGCCCACTCTTGAGAAAATTCCCAGGAGGGCCCTTGCCACTACAGGTGCTGTAGTGGTCCTAAGGCGAATAGCCTCTGGGTACCTGGTGGCATGATCCACTACCACCAGGATAAACCTGTGCCCAGATGCTGTTTGGGGATCCATGGGACCAACAATGTCAATCCCCACCCTTTCAAAGGAAACCCCACCACAGGTAGTGGTATCAGGGGGCCTTTGTAGTGCCACCTGCCTTGCCACTGGCCTGGCAGGTTACACAGGAGCGACAAAACTCCTTGGTGTCTTCAGACATGTGGGGCCAGTGAAAGTGAGGGACAAGTCTGTCCCAAGTCTTGTTCTGGCCCAGGTGACCTGCTAGAGGAATATCATGGGCTAGGGTCAATAGGAAGCCCCTGAACTTCAGAGGTATAACCAACCTCCTGGTGGCACCAGGCTTGGGGTCTCTACACTCTGAGTACAAGAGTCCATCATCCCAATACACTTTATGGGGACCACTAGCATTCCCAGCAGCCTCAGCAGCAGCTTGCTGTCTGAGGGGTTCAAGAGAGGGCAGCTCTGCTGCTCCTGGCTCAGATCTGCCCTGGAAGGGCCCCTGTCCCCAAGAACTCAACCTGGTCAGGTTCAAGCTCCTCTGGGACAGTTCCTTCCTCAGGACTGAGATCATCCCCCTCAAGAGACTGATCTTCCTTCTGAGCCAAGGGGGAAGGCACTGCCTTAACCCTACTACTCCTCCTCTTGGATGGCACTTGGTCCATTTTTCCAGGATCCAAGGCCTGTTCAGAGTTAGACATTTTGCTCTGTGACCTGGTCACAGCAAACACATCTGCAGGGATCCCCAGCATTTCTGCATGGGTCCTGAGCTCCACTTCTGCCCAAGCTGACGTTTCAAGATCATTGCCAAGCAAGCATTCCACTGGTAGGTCTGCACTTACCACAACCTTCTTAAGGCCAGTTACCCCTCCCCAGGAGACGTTAACAACTGCCAGAGTATGGTCTGTTCTGACATTGCTAGCATTGGTCACTTGGTACATCTCACCAAGTATAATCTGCCCAGGATCCACAAGGTCTTGTGTCACCATGGTGACACTCGCCCCTGTGTCCCTGAATGCCAAAGCCTCTTTTCCATTGATTAATGGCTGTTGCCTGTACTTGCCCAGATTACTGGGACTCACAGAGGAGGTCACATCCATGCCTCCATCACAGACTAGGACAGCCTGAGTGAGTTCTCTGACTAGACCAGAGCTCATCTCATTACCCAGGGTCAACCCTACTAAACCCTTGGCTTGTGTACTCCCACCACCAATTGTAACTGCACAAGGGGGAACAGGTGCCTTAGGGGCATTGGTGGGGGATGGAATAGAGTCTTTGGACTTGGTGCAATCACTGGTCCAGTGTGTCTTTTGCTTACAGACTTTGCACCATGGTTTCTTTTGGCCTTTTCCCTTGTTAGACTGTGAATCCCCACCTGAAGAAGATTTTTGGGGGCCTTGTGAAGACTTCTGGTCTTTACCCTTCTCCCCACCCTTATCAGAGTTTTTAGAATCTTGCTTCTTAGGGTCACCACCTTGGTTCTGTACCTTCTGCCTCACCCTGGTTCTGACCCATTTGTCTGCCTTCTTACCCAATTCTTGGGGAGAGGTCAGATCAGAGTCCACCAGGTACTGATGCAACAGCTGATTTTGACAGTTATTAAGAAGCTGCTCCCTCATGATAAGATTGTACAATCCTGTGAAGTCACATACCTTACTGCCCATCAACCAACCTTCCAGAGCCTTATCAGAACAATCAACAAAGTCCACCCAGTCTTGAGTCTGTGCTTTTGGGTATCTCTGAACTTTAACCTGTATTGTTCAGTGGTTAGGCCAAACCCATCAATTAATGCACTCTTCAAGACTTTGTAATTGTCAGCATCCTCTTCTCTAACAGAGAGGAGTTTATCTCTACCTTTGTCTGCAAAGGAGAGCCACAAGATTGCTGCCCACTGCTCCTGAGGGACCCTCTGTACTTTACAGGCCCTCTCCAGTGCAGAAATCCATTTGTGGATGTCATCCCCACTCTGGTAGGGAGGAACAATCTTGCTCAGGTTTCTATGGTCATAAGACCTTTCCCTACCACTAGGGAAGTTGCTGCCACCATGGGACTCTAGTCCCAACTTTTCCTTTGCCTTTCAAGCTCTAGGGACTCCCTGTCTATAGCCAACTGCTCTCTTCTGAGTCTCAGCTGAGCCTCTCCATACTTGAGCAGTCTCTCTTTCCTCTCACTGGAGGATTCCCTCCTATGAGAGGAAACAGAGGTCCCTACTGAGGTGTCAGAGTGGTTAGACTCCTGAGAAGGAGATCTAACCCTTCTTGGCACACTCTCAACTCTTCCTGGGGGACAAAGGGGAGGTCATTCTGATCCTCCTCCTCCTCCTCAGGAGTAGCTGGATTATCCAGGTCAAGGTCATTGTCACCTTCCTGGCCAGTTTCAGAGGTTGGGTCCTGGTTATTTTAATCCCTGGCCCCTTCCTCATCTTCTGCCCCACCCTGTCTGCCTACCCCTTCGGACCCTGGTAGTCTTCTGAGATCATCCAGCAGGAGTACCTCTATGAGGCGTTGGGTGTTGGCACTTTTGCCTGTCTTCAGTTTCCTAGCAGGGCTTAATGCTCTCAATTCCAAGAATGGGAGATTATCATACTTGGAGGGAAGAAGCCCATTGGCTTCTGGCTGGGACCCACTGGTTCCTGGCCCTGAAGACATTACTAGTGTGGTGTGGTGTATGCACTACCTACTCTAGTGTGGCCTACTAAACTCTCTTGAGTTGTAGAAAGGGTATGCTATCCCTTAACACACAACTCTAAGTCCAGTAGAACTTACTGTATCCTAAGCTTGTTTTATATGTACCTAAGGTACCCTTAGTGGTTTTCAGTTGATCAATTCAATTGAGATTATCTGGTAAAACAATAGCAAGCTGGAATCCCACACGCTGCCCACCAATGTGAGAAGTTGGCCTGGTATATGCTGTCCACTAATTATAGTGGGCACCTTGCACCAGTCCAAACAACCCCTTATTGGAGATAGGTTAAAGACAACCTTTATTGAAAGCTATCCTAGTGGTAGCTATGGAGAGCAGCCTTCAGGCTAAGTCTTGAAGGAATGTAAAGCAGCTTGTTTTACCAGTCTATAATCTCTTGAGTGACCAAATGAAAGAGGACCACACCAGGTATATATTTAAAATATATGTATTTAGTCTTAAACACACCCCTCTAGTCTCTTTATGAGGCTAGAGTTTGAAGTACATAAGTTACAAGTCGAATATCAACAGTAATAGCACAAATACACGTTTGAGCACTAGGGGCGTACCAAACCATATACCAATAAAGTGGTATAAGAACCACGACTGAGCTAGACACAAGGCCTAGAGCCTGTAGAAGTGCTTGGCCCTCAAGGAACCACCCAAGGTAGTGACACAGGGGACCCACGGGGGACGCGTGCAGTGTGAGAACACAGCCGCGAGCCGCCGTTGACTTCTATGGGGAATGTCGCGGTTGGAGTTTTAAAGAAAGAGGACACTTAGAGGAGGACTTGGAGCAAACCCCTTTAGAACTAGGCTGTTCTAGAGTCAATACCCACGGGAGCACCGGAGTACTCTTGTTACCTCACCCAGGGAAGCCGGGTGCATAGGTGTCTTTCGGGGTCGGGTTTCGTCGTCGTTTTCAATGGCGATCTGCTGCAAAGTGCTGCTGGCGACCAAGTCGAAAGTGTTTGGGTGGATCCAAAGGTGGATCGAAGATCTGAAGAACCTGAAAGCAGAGGGGACAGAGTCTGGGTCACTAGCCAATGACCAGGAAGGCGATGAGCAGATGCCCACCGATGGTAGGTTGACGGTTGTCTTGACTCTTCAGCCACGAGGTCCAGGAGGCGTCGATGACAACCAGGAGCTGGATTCGAGCTGTCCCACAACGTCTGTCGATTGCTGCTGTATCGGCGACCAGATTGAACCCAACAAGCCTTGGCAACGGCAAGTCTCGTGGAAATAGAAGAAGGACGGTGGTACAGACCAGCAAGGTCTGAGGGACTCACCCAGCAAGGGTAAGTCAGGGCACGTCTGGAGCAACCAGGGAAGCCCAAGCAGAAGAAGAGTTGCCTTCGGGAGGGCCCACTAGCCAACGGACTAGCGACCGCGAAGGAGCCTCAAGTGGACACACTTGGAGCTGACTTGCAGGACACTCGTGGAGTGGAGGCCAGAGATCTTCGGTGCAGTCGGTGCTGGAGGCAGGGGCTACTCGGAGCCCAAAGCACAACTTCGTGGAAGACCAGGAAGAGGATGCACTTGCAAATGTGCTCGGTGTCCAGGGGTCACGGTTCCACGTTACCCACGACAGCTACGGGTCTCAGCTCAGGGCAGCCTCGGGGAAGTCTGGAAATCTACCTCTGGTGATGCAAAGACTTCGGCGTCCGGCGGGAGCTTCAGTGATGCAGACCGGACAATTTCTTCTTAGGTGCCTGCCAAGCAGGGGAGTCACTCCTTGACCCCAAGGGAGATTCTTCAGTCCTCTAGTCTTCAAGTAGAGCGTCGAAGGTCCAGGATTCAGTGTCAGAGTTTCGTCCAGGGTAATCTAAAGTCCTAAGGACTCGGGTCCCATACTTATACTAAGTTAGGGGGTTGGACATACTCTGGGGACCCACCTATGGGAGGGTCAGGGAAGGGGGGTGGTTACACCCATTCCCTTTGTCCAGTTTTGCGCCAGAGCAGGGGCAGGTAGCCCCTGCAACCGGTTTGAACTGGCATATGCACAGGGACACCAACTGTGCCCCCAGTGCAGGACTTCAAAGCACCAGAGGGTGCTCCCGCCCAGCCCCAATACACATTATCCTGTCTGGGGAGGTGGTTACACCTCCTTGGGACAGGAAACCTATTGTCCAGGCCTCCCCTGCCAGAGTTTCAGTCAGCAGCAGGAGGCCAGACCTGTGTCTGTGGCAGCGGCATCCATTTTGTGATGCCAGGGCTCTGGAAAGAAGTTACCGGGTAGCCCGGTGTGTACATGTCTCTCCCTCTAGAAGGGTGGAATGCTACCCCCGCCACCAGAATTGGCGGGGGGTAGTATTCCAAGATGTTTGACACCAAACATGACATGTTTCTGTGCAGCCATCCCAAAGTTAGCATTTACCGCGAGGATATAATGTACTTAAGAGTATATGGTCAGGCTGCACCACAAACAGCATCAGAGGATTGACTCCGAACGCTGCAGAGGGGCCCTGCTCATGCAGGGGCACCCTCTCACATAAAAACCACGCACTCTGCCTTCAGGATTGTAAAGGCCTGCCATAGGAGTGACTTATAGGTTTATATGTGTGTGCAATTGTAGTGATATAGGTAGCCTATATCACAGTAAGGGGTGCATGCACCACCTTACCCATGCTGCAGTAGCAGACCTGAGGTGTCATTTTGGATGGCCTTCCAGGGGTGGCACAATACATGCTGCAGCCCCTGGTAGGCCTCTGAGGTACCTATGCCCTGGGTACATAGTATACCATATACTAGGGACTTATAAGGGCACTCCAGATTCCAATCAGAGATGTGCCTGAGGCACATGGAAACTATTTTAGAGAGGAAGCAGCTAGGCTGGGGTTCTGATTAGCAGGGCCCCAGCCAGACTAAAGTCGAAAAACAGTGAAGCATCAGCAAAAAGTGGGGGTACCCATGAGAAGCAGTTCCTACTCTCCTACATACTGGTCTGCTGATCTTGAGCTCCTCCGGACTCCGAATGGCTCTGCAACACAGGTCATAGTTTTCCACAGCTCCTGAGGTCTGATCTACTCTCTCACCGAGTTTGAGGCCAATATTCCTCATGGGGGTTGAAATAACTGGACCCCTGTGCACCACATCAACTTGCAGTTGCAAAGGCTTGTTGACTTCTTTCCAAGAAGATCTTCGGGCTCCAAGTAACCCCAACCTTGAGCATCTCCTGTGACCAGAATCTTAAGCCACACCGCATCGTGTGCATCATGGCCTGCATCTTTGGTGAGCTGCTTGAAGTCCTCTCGCGACTCTTGTGCCTCCGCCCTGTGGGTCCATTTGAGGGTCACCTTTGCTTCTCCTGGGCTCCTCTGTTTGCTCGCGGCCTGCCCTGACTCCCCTGCCTTTGGTGAGTCCCCTGGAACTTGCTGGTCCCGACGTTACTCCTTCTTTGATTCCTGCGTGGCTTGCCTTTGCCAAGGTTTGTTGGTCCTCCTGCCGGACACCGAGCCCTCAGCACTCGACATCCTTTGTGGGACAGCTTGTGCATAACTCCTGGTCTTCCTCCGCATTGCCTGGCCCTCACAGCTGCAGAGTCAAGGTCACCGTCATCCATCCTGCAACACTCCACATCGGAGGGCATTCGCCTTCCAAGTCTCCTGGTCATTCCTAAGTGACATAGACTCTGTCCCCTCTGCTTGCAGGTACCTCTCATCAAGAATCCATCTTTGGATTCCACCAGACACTTTCTCCTTTTTCAGCAGCGGCACTTTCTTGAAGTCCTCCATTGGGTTAGACGGCGGTTTCTGACACCACTTCACATCTATGCACCCGTCTTCCCTGGTGTAGGTAACGTGGATACTAGGGTATCCACGGGTGGGGTGGCTCTCCAACCTTCTGTCTTCCACCTGGTTTCTTCAGGGTCCGTTGGGAAGGGTCCTTAATCTTTAAAAATCCATCCACGACTTACACGTAGAGTTGTACTGAGCACGCAGTCGTGTTTCCACACTGCACACGCTCTCCGTGGGGTCCCTATCTACTTACCTTGTGTGGTTCCTTGGGTCCCCAGCACTTCTACGTTCTCTCAACACTGTCTTGACTCCGGTCGTAGTTCTTATACCACTTTCTTAGTATATGGTTTGGTCCCCCCCCAGGGGCTACTGTGTATTTCGTGCTAGTGGAGAAGTGTGGCTCAATGGTTAGAGCGGCAGACCCTGATGCAGAGATCTGGCCTGGGACCAGGGTTCAATTCCCAACTCGGCGGGTCTTGGGCTCAACTTCCTCAGACCTGATAATTCTCGCCTCGGTGCCTATTCTAATCATGGGTCCCACTCTGCAACTCTGGGCAATAGCTTGCTTAATCTCCACAACAGCCCCACCAGCGCTGGGATGCCTGGCTTCACCTTGGGGGTGCCCAGGAGTGGACATTTTCACAGGGAAAAGCCAGGAAGGGTTCCACAGCGGTATGCGTTCAGCACCAGGAAGCCTCAGGGTAGCAGTGCGCTTTACAAGTACAAATTCATTTCATTCATTCATCATTCATTTACTGTGTTTCTTTGCTAAAGTATTGTGTGCATTGTGCATATCTCCGGGTAGGAGATATTTCTATGTGTTAGAGAGTGTTATATAATAAATACATGTTTTTTATAACTACTTTGTGTGGTGCTATTTGACTTAATCTATGCTATAAGATTGCATTCTGGTAAAACAAGCTGCTTTCCACTCCTTCTGGACTAAGTCTGAAGGCTGCTCTCCACGGCTACCACTTAGAGAGCTTTCTAAGGTTATCTAAGACCTCTTAAATCACCATAAGGGTTGTCTGGACTGGTGCATGGTGCCCACTTACGTTAGTGGACATCATATACCAGGCCAGCTTCTCACAGGCCCTCTGCTAAACATTTATGGATGTTTTTACAACTGCAAAACAACTCTGGGGTCACATTTGAAATGTTAGCATTGGAGCCCAACACACCCTTGATACACTACGGGATGGCAAGTAGAAGCAGTGGTTTTGCTTTAGTACCTGCACACACTGTCTCTACCTCCTATTTATGCTCCCCAACAGGTCTTTATTTGCTGAGACGTGCTGAGGGTGGCTTAGAAGTAAAATCTTGGAGGCACTGGAGGCGCTTATGTGCAGTCCAAATACATATTTACTACATCTGTCAACAGCATGTCAAGTGTTCACTGTGTGCAAGGCCAGGCTCCTTCTTCATCATTGTGCAATGCGATAACTTGGGTAGAGGTGCCAGTCACTGAGCAACTTCAATATTGCAGGTGTGAGACTGCATACTAGGAAGATGCAGACATCTGCAGTCAGTGCATACCCCAGCAACCTGCAGTTTAACTGGCTAAATAAGGGTAATTTTGCATTTTTGTCCTCATTGAATTAATCTGTTTTACATTTGAGCCAATCTGATTGGTAGTGGGCTAGTCAGACAGATATAGTGAAATGCTCAATACTGCTTGAGGAAGTATTTCCAGTCTGATCATTACTGTGAGATGCCACAGGGTCTCCAACTTCACTCTTCACTCAAGAACAGGTTTTGCAGAAAGTACATCTGTCTTTGTTTGCCTTTATCTTAAAGATTAAAGAGTGAGAAAAATAACTGTGAGAAAGGAGTCAGAAATATAAAGAAGGAAGACAAAGGATGTGAGAAAGAAGTCAGGACCTTGCCGGGTCAGGGAGAAAGGAAGATGGCGGCTTGCTGACATGCCGCAAGTTTGCCCTCCTTTCTCCCCTGCCGTCGGCCACCAGCAAATGGCTGCCTATGACTCTGTACGCACTGATTTACTGATGTGGCTGATTTCTTTGCTCGCATCTTACAGATGCCGTACTTTTCCCCATGGATGTCATTTAGGGGTCACCAAGGGTTGCAGCGGCGACCCCTGGCTTTCCCCTTGCTACCCCTGGCACTGCTTTTGAGACTCCTGGCCTCAGAGGTGGCAAAATCAGTGGCAATAACCCAGTGGTAGCTCGTTCCTTTGGACAGCATTTGGGGCTACACTCTCTTTGTATTCTGTCAATTATATTATTACACTAATAGTGGATTTTATGTATATATATATATATATATATATATATATATATATATATATATATACATATATATATATATATATATATATATATGTATATATATTCATCTATCCGCCACACATCGGATTCATCCAGGAACGGACACAGACCCAGGTTGGTGCTTCTTAGTTACTTTATTTTTCCCTTGTCGCCATAACGCGTTTCGGCTCGTCCGAGCCTTGATCACATGGTATATATATACATACATATATATATAGGCGCTCTCAGCAAAGATGAGTTCAAATTTCTGAACAATGAATGTCCTGTATTACCAATTTTGTATTTCCTGCCTAAAGTACACAAGGAAACATCGCCAGTACCTGGCAGGCCTATTATATCGGCACGCAAACGCCTTTGCGAAAACATATCGAAATATGTGGATTATTTCTTACAAGAGCACGTCACCAAACTACCTACATACTTGAGAGACACTACCGATTTCCTGCTTAAAATCAAAAACATTCCGTGGTCACCAGACTGTATCCTGATGTCCCTCGACATAACTTCGCTCTACACGAGCATCCTTCACCCTGATGGACTGAATGCATGCCGTGAATTTTTGACCAAACGACCTATCCACTGTTATAAACATAATGAGCTCATCATGTTTCTTATTGAGTGGTGCCTACAGCATAACTATTTTATGTTTAACAACAAGAAATACCAGCAGCTCAGGGGTGTGGCTATGTGGGCCTGCTTTTCCCCCAGCTACGCCTGCATTCATGTGGGCTGGTGGGAGGAGCGGGTCCTCCAGGTCACGCACTCTGAAGCCTGGTCCAACAACATTCTTTGCTGGCTATATTACATAGACGATGTTTTTGTGGTATGGAGGGGTTCTATGGACAGTGCTAAATCATTTATCAATGATATCAACTGTAATGATTTAAATTTGGAGTTCAATGCCACCATCAGCACTGACACTGTAGAATTTTTAGATGTAAAAATTTATGTTTCAGACAACACACTACAGTCCACCCTCCATAGAAAAATCACTGCAGGTAATTCTACCCTTCACGCCACCAGTTTTTACCCAAAACATCTTATAGCTAGCATTCCATACGGAGAAATGCTGCGCTTGCGCAGAATCTGCAGCAATACCACAGACCTAGCCAAATGCCAATTGGAGTCTGAATTGAGATTCAAAGCCAGGGGTTACACTGATAAGACTATCACTGCTGCAATCACCAAAGCCACTTCATTTCCCAGAGAGCTATTACTACAGAACACATCCGCAGAGACCACTGTTGATACAGACACTCAAGCGGACCTGGCCACTAAGGGATATGTCACTACACGCCTCATCATGACTCACAACACTGAGTCAAGAGCACTCAAATCCATTTTCAACAAACACTGGGGCATTATCAAAACAGACTCCACACTAGGACCCATAGTTGCCCCTAGGCCTGACATCACCTACAGGAGAGCCTGGTCCATGCATGACACTATAGTCAGAAACAGCCCTGAAATAACCAATACCACCAATTGGTTAACTAATGTTAAAGGTTTTCGTAAATGCAGCAGTTGCAGGGCCTGAAGATTTGGAGTTAACACCACCCAAATCTCGGCAGAATTCAGAAGCAAACCCATAATGATACAACAGAAACTCACATGCAGAATAGAATTCGCAGTGTACATTCTTACTTGCAGGTGCGGACTAAAATATGTAGGGAGCACTAAGCTCCAAGTGCACCTACGGATTTTGCAACACATCAGAGCCATTGTCAACAGTGACCCGACATACCCTGTCGCCAGGCACTTCAAAGAGACACACCAGAACAACTTAGACCACCTTAAATACTGCGTCATTGATAGCATTCCGCCACTCAGACGGGGTGGCAACAGAGAGAAATTGTTGAGACAACTTGAGTCGAAATACATAATAGAACTCAACACTAAGGCCCCGGCAGGATTAAACATCAGTGAAGACCTTTATAACTTTTTATAACCTCTTATAGTGTCCTTCTACAATATTCACTCCAGTCTTGCGCTCTGAGAATTTCGCCAATATGACATTTTTTGGAAGTCGGCTGACTTTAAGTTAGATGTCCAGTTTTTAATCCACTACAAACACAGTTTTTAACTATTCTGCTCCAATCACGCCTATTCCTTTAGCGACTGTTTGGATTTTTGTCTTCACCACATCTCACGGCACCAACACTAAGTTTTCCCACTATTATGCACTCATTTTTAACTTTACCCATAAGTGACTGCACTGTATAGCATTTTTTCACTTATTTGACATATTCTTTGGCAGTTGACTTGATTTCCATACATCAGGCTCAGCACTCAACATGTTAAGATTAAACTCCAGCAACATCTAGGCCCTTCGTCTGCACTAGTACTAAGCTTACAATATACAACCGCATTAGTTGCGCGCTGACAGATACAGAGATTTTGGCATTGGCTTCCACACGCTTTTACTAACATGAATGGGTTTTATACATTGTTCCCCTCCTAGTTACGATGGTACACCGGATTCCTCCCACATTTAATTGTGCCACATGGCATTCATGGTTTCTAGGATGTATTCACACACCCACGATTAATGAGGAATACCGTTTAAGTTTGTTTTCCATCAGACATAATTTGGGAGACTTCAAACCCAATTCTTGCATTTATTTAGCATTTTTTTTATCACAATGCAGCCAGCACCGCCATTACACGAGCTTACCTTCTAGTCTGCCACACACAACTGATGTTACAGAACATATGGCCATCTACATCTACATATAGAGGGGTAGTCTTTTCTCTATGCCTGCTACCAAAACTGCTTGTCATTGCTGCGCCTAGTCATCACTGTATGACAAGATGTTTTACTACATGCTGCAAAAGTGTAACATTTTCTGCCTTGTCACTATGAACATAGTAAAGTCACTCATGTCACTATAAATTGTATGCCTCTCACCTTAGCGCACTATGTGATCAAGACCACAGGCTTGTGGTCGAAACGCGTCATCCTGACATGCTAAGACAATAAATTCTCTTTATTGCATCTTCAACTGGAGTCTGTGCCCTTGTTTGGCCCACAACGGTCGTTCTTTGGAATCCTGGTTTCATATATATATATATATATATATATATTTCAATTATCCACCAAACTGTCCTAGACGAAGGGCGCACTTTTCACAGCTGGTGCGCGCAGCGAGGCCGGACATAGCCTCGAAAAATAATTCCTCACCAACTACAATAATGCGCAGCACTCTCCCAGGGGGTTGTTTGACAAAAACGGTTTATTTAAGCCATTGAGTTACTCCTTCCTCCACCAACGCGTTTCAACCAACAGGTCTTGATCACGGTGCAAACATTTGTCCCTCTACACTTTCTATTATTTATACCAATTTGCCCAGTCTACATATTAGGTGCATTCTGGGACTAGTAGTTTTTAAGTGAAAAAAACACCCAAAACATGTGAAAATAAAACATTATTATAACCATTTCTACATCTTTTGTCATCAAGTGTCTATTTGGGAGTAAAAATTATTATTTAAAAACATTCAATTTGCTTTTCTGATTTGGTACCCGCAACATTAAAATAAATTATTGCACATAAATCGTCTTAGTGACTTATTGCTGAATGTCTTATAACATGTATTTTTTATCACATGTATTTTTAATATTTTTAAGGCGATATCATAGATATTTGCATCTTGTGGCTAAGTGCCCAAAATACTCATTAGTATGTTGCACATTTATAGCAAATATATACTTATATATCTGGGTCTCAGTGCCCTTTTCTAAATATACGCCTTTTGTCGCCGGATTTTCGATCTGTCCATCTACTCCTTATTGTTATGCATTTTTAACTTCTGAGTTGATGCTCTATTTAAGATGTTTGTCTCTACTACTCATTCATTTATTGTCAATTCTTTTCTATTCAATGGCCAGTCATATCACAGATGTATATACATCTCCTCATCCCCGTTAAGCCCCATCGGATGTTTTGTCTTGAATCTTATGATCAGTCTTGATTCCAGTCTTCGCAATTTAAGAGTTCTATTCCCTCCTCTTTCATGCACTGGTACTGTTGCAAGGCCAGAATATGTCATGTCTTTCCATGATTTACCATTGTGGGTTAACATATGTTTAGACATTTCATATGTTATATCTTTGTTCTGGACTGCCCTTGTGTGCTCCAAGATTCGTTTTTTCAAGGGACAGATGGTACTTCCAATATAACGTTTCCCACAGAAATATTCCAGTAGATATACCACATATGTAGTATTACATGTGATTGCATCCGTAATGTTAAAAATCCTGCCTTGAGGGTCTATGATCATTTTCATGTTCTTGCCGATCTTACAGGCCTTACAGTGAATGCATTTATTGAACCCCTTTCTGAGTCCCTGTAGCCACGTCTCCGGTCGTTTATTTACAATGTGGCTTCTAACCAATTTATCTGACAATGACGGCGCTTTTCTGTAGGAGATTTGAGGGTAATCTCCTAATTGTTTCCCAATGTCCGGATCCTTTCTAAGGATGTTCCAATATTTATTCAGGGAATTCCGGATTTTAAAGCTTTCCTTGCTGTATGTCATTACCATTCTAATTGGTTCTTTTGTTCTAATTTCAGTTTTCTTTTTTTGGTAATCAGCATATCTGATCTTGTGATTGCTCTTGCTTTCAGTTCGCCACGTTTAATATCATTGTATTGGTATCCTCTTTGTAAAAACCGTTTTTCAGTTTCTTTAAACTTGAGATTCATTTCTTTAGTGTTTGAACAATTTCTTTTCATCCTCATAAATTCACCATAAGGTATACTTCTCTTAAGGCTTTCCGGATGGAAGCTTTTTCCATGTAACACGCTGTTAGTCGCTGTGTTCTTTCTATATACTGTTGTTTCAATCTTATTTGATTTCACATATACCTTGGTATCCAGAAATACAATCTCATTTGTACTGATGTTAAATGTGAATTTTAAACCAATGGTATTGTTATTGAGTATATCCATAAATTCACGACATTCCAATTCTGTTCCATTCCAGCGGAGAAAAAGATCATCTATGAAACGCAGCCAAAGAACCACTTTGGCTACGTAGGGATCGTTCTCCTCTCTCCAAGCTATGGTCTTCTCCCACCAACCCATGACCAGGTTGGCATAGCTTGGAGAGAAGGAAACTCCCATCGCTGTCCCACACTTCTGAGAATACATGTCTTTATTGAATAGGAATATATTGTTCCTTAAACACAGTTCGATCATATCCAATACCACAATGCAGTGTTGTAGCTGTTCCACTGGTTTTTGTCTCAAGAAATACGTCATTGCTTGTAAACCTATATCATGATTAATCGACGTATACAGCGATACCACATCGATGGTTAATAGCAAGTAATCTTTCTGCCACTGTGTATTCATTAAGATTCTCAAAAAGTCCCCAGTGTCTTTTATATATGACGTGAGGGTAGGGACAATTGGGGCCAAGAAATGATCCACATAGATAGAAATATTTTGGTATAAAGATTCGCAACTTGAAATAATGGGTCTACCTGGAGGCTTGTTCAGGGTTTTATGTACTTTCGGAAGAAAATATATGGTGGGTATTATTGGAAAGTCATTCCTTAGATATTGTACCTCCTGTTCAGTAAGAAGACCCTTTTCTTGCCACTGTTTGAGCTTGCTGTTCAAGTCAATAACTAAGTCATTTATTGGATTTTTCTTTAATTTTTCATAGTTATTGCTGTCATTCAATTGCCGCATAGCTTCTGCGACATAATCCAATTTGTCTAGAATGACAATGTTACCTCCCTTATCAGCAGGTTTTATTTCTATAGATGAATTTTTCATCAGGGAATCCATTGCTAACCGTTCTGGTTGACTTAGATTTTCTTTCTTGTATCCCCGTTTGTTGTTAGTCATTCTCTCTATATCCGCTGATACTAATTCGTAAAATGTATCTAATCGATTACCTGGATGTAACATAGGACAGAACTTAGATTTATCCTTGAATCCAGTGCTCACATGTGCATCCGTTCTTATGCCCATTTCTTGTAGAATTTGCGAATCAGTGATACTTTATTTTTTATTTTTAAAGTTTTATATAGCGCGAACCAGATCCCGAAGGATATCAGAGCGCTTTACATGAGGATCAAATGAGTCAACAAGTTACAGAATACAACCGTTACCAGAGCATAGTAAAACACAGGCAAAGAAACAATGTTACGGGAATTCGTCAGGAATAGCAAGAGTAACAGAGATCATGGAGACACGAAACGGGAGACGAGGAAACCAATGTCAGATGTCCAGCTGGGTAGGTGACGGCCAGGGGCCAGACTCCTCTATAGCTGCATGGGACAGCTCCACTGGGCATCGGCCAAGGTTGCTCGGGCTCCGCAGTTGGTGAAAACAGTTTTGGTGTCTACATCAGCTGAATCAGCGAGTTGCAGGATACATGGTTACAAAGTATGATTCAAGAAACCCAGAGGAGGGAAGAGGGGGAGGGAAGGAGACACAAGGAGAACATTGTCAGATGACCGGCTGGGTAGGTGACGGCCAGGGGGCCAACTCCTCTATAGCTGCAAAGGACAGCTCCACCGGGCATAGGCCAAGGTTGCTCGGGCTCCGTGGAAGGTACAAGTAGTTTTGACATCTACATCAGTAGAGTCAGCGAGTTACAGGTTACATAGTAAAATCAGTATGAATCAGAGAGTCACAGAGGGAGGAGGAGGGGGAGGGAAGGAGACGCAAACGGGGAGACCCGTTTGGGTAGGTGACGGCCAAGGGGCCAGACTCCTCTATAGCTGCATAGGGCAGCTCCACCGGGCATCTGCCAAGGTTGCTCAGGCTCTTGGGAAAGAAACACAAAGGGGAAACGAGGAAAACAATGTCAGATGACCAGCCGGGTAGGTGATGGCCGAGGGGGTGAGACCAGGGCCAGACTCCTCTCTGGCTGCATGAGACAGCTCCACCGGGCATCGGCCAATGTTGCTCGTACTAGCGAAAAGCACAATGGGACGCATCCTAATGATAGAATAATACCATAGTATGTAGTACTAGGGCGAGGCGTAGTAGAGGCAGCATGATGGTAAGGAGGGAAGGGGGAAAAATAGGAAAAGGGGAAAAGGGGAGCAGATCAGGACAGATAAGTGACCGGCAAGTGACCGGCAAGGATCAATAGTCACAACATCCCAAGAAATAGGTGATAGGGATGAAAGTGAGAGGGGTGTAGTGTAGTGTAGGGAATTGGGACCGGTAGTCTCAACAACCCGGTACACTGCGATAGAGAAAGGTGGGAGGAGGGAAAGAGACCTGGGGGGGAGAGGGGGTGTTGGGGGTGAAGGTCAGTCCGTCGAACAAACATGGAGCAGTCCATCGGTAGAGACAACGTTCGGGTCGCCCCAATGGGATCTGGCGGAGAAGAGGAAGTACAGAGGACTCCAAAATGGCGGATCCGGGTCCTGGGCACCGAAAGAAAATAAACCCAAAAAGCGGGATACATTCTAAAAACCAAGTCCTAACACCAGGCGAGCTGGATCCAAGACGGAGCAGGGAGGGGGATGCAGTCAGAGAATCATGGGGGGAGGAGGGCTGGAGATCATCGAAGAACACATGGGAGCACATCAAGGTTTTAAACAGATCCAGGTGTAAACAAACATGGGGGAGGCGTTTACCCAATTGCTTTCAGGCTCCTCTCGATGGCTTCGGTGACACGGTGACACAGTGATACTCTCATCTTCCATTTCATTTGCCAGACCATGTGCTGTTCTCAAATGCTCTATTTCAGCTATGGAAAATACCTGTGATGTATTGTCATGTTCTGTAATATTCTCTTCTTCCACGCTCTGCAAATTCTGTCTATCTTGTTTATTAAAATATTTCGCCAGTTTCAATTTCCGGACATACTTGTATAGATCTATTTTTGTCTCTACAAGATCTAGGTGCTTTTCCGGACAAAATGTTAGTCCTTTATTTAGCAGACTCACTTCTGCTTTTGTTAAGACATGTTTCGATAGATTAATAATCAAGTATGAATCCTTCATTTCTGGTTCATCTATGTCTTGGTTACCCGATTGCGTAGATGGTAGCTTTTTGTTTTTACGACAACTTCTTCTGGTTTTTTGTTTCTTCCTTTTGTTTGAATGTTCTCTCTTCCTCTTCCCCTTCCTGTATTCCGTCCTCTCCCTCTTCCTCTTGGGGCTTGCTAGTCTAGATATACCATTTTCATTTCGTCTAAAAAAGAGGTACGTTACCCAAATATTGGTTGTCCCTCTCCTTCACTGAAGTCGGTGTCAGACTCACTTTGTGTAGTATTTGGGGATTCTTGCGGTTGTTTTTTATTAGTGCCCATCTGCGACCTTATCGATTCAAAACGTTTGGCAAAAGTTAGAATTGTGCCTGTCTCATAGTCATGCTCATCTCTACGGAACTTTCGTTCCTTACGTTCTTCCACTTGATTTTCATATTTGTCGAGATTTCGTTCCATCTCCTTCCTCTATTTCTTTGACTCATCTTCCTGGTTCATTGCCAAGATACTTGCTTCTAATTCCGCTATCTCTTTATGTAGATGTTCCACATCAATTTTGGCATATTTGACTATTATGAGCATCATATTATGCGAGCACTGCATATTATTTTTCCCCCATTCTACCAGCATCTCTGGGCGAGTATCAGGATGATTAGGGAGTGTGAATATTCGTAGACCCCTGGGTACTCTTTCACATTCAATATAATTTTCGAGAGTAAGTATTTCCCAACTTTTTGTATTCTCTTTTTTTAGTTTTCTCTCCAATTGAACAAACAGTTGTTTTAAATTCATCTCCTCTTTATCAGTGGCTTTTTGTTTTTCCTTGTGACTGGTCAATGATTGATTGCTTTTTTGAAACATCTTTTCAGCTCGTTGAGAGCGTTTCATAGCTCTTTCCTCCATAATTTAAATGCGTTCTTATAGACACTTTTCTTGACAATTAATTTGTATTCCGTGTGTTGTTCACTTTTCAAACCACACTGACATATGAAGGAGCTTTCATTCACATATGGCACATTTTTCTCTCTCCGTTCCTCCCCCTGGGTAATGACTCGCTTTTGTTAGCAACCTGCAATGTATACTTAATGTATTATGCTAGGTTCCCTTTTCACTCGCTGCGACCCTCGTTCCCCCGCTGGAATGGAACAGAATTGGAATGTCGTGAATTTATGGATATACTCAATAACAATACCATTGGTTTAAAATTCACATTTAACATCAGTACAAATGAGATTGTATTTCTGGATACCAAGGTATATGTGAAATCAAATAAGATTGAAACAACAGTATATAGAAAGAACACAGCGACTAACAGCGTGTTACATGGAAAAAGCTTCCATCCGGAAAGCCTTAAGAGAAGTATACCTTATGGTGAATTTACGAGGATGAAAAGAAATTTTTCAAACACTAAAGAAATGAATCTCAAGTTTAAAGAAACTGAAAAACGGTTTTTACAAAGAGGATACCAATACAATGATATTAAACGTGGAGAACTGAAAGCAAGAGCAATCACAAGATCAGATATGCTGATTACCAAAAGAAAGAAAACTGAAATTAGAACAAAAGAACCAATTAGAATGGTAATGACATATAGCAAGGAAAGCTTTAAAATCCGGAATTCCCTGAATAAATATTGGAACATACTTAGAAAGGATCCGGACATTGGGAAACAATTAGGAGATTACCCTCAAATCTCCTACAGAAAAGCGCCGTCATTGTCAGATAAATTGGTTAGAAGCCACTTTGTAAATAAACGACCGGAGACGTGGCTACCGGGACTCAGAAAGGGGTTCAATAAATGCATTCACTGTAAGGCCTGTAAGATCGGCAAGAACATGAAAATGATCATAGACCCTCAAGGCAGGATTTTTAACATTACGGATACAATCACATGTAATACTACATATGTGGTATATCTACTGGAATGTTTCTGTGGGAAACGTTATATTGGAAGTACCATCTGTCCCTTGAAAAAACTAATCTTGGAGCACACACGGGCAGTCCAGAACAAAGATATAACATATGCAATGTCTAAACATATGTTAACCCACAATGGTAAATCATGGAAAGACATGACATATTCTGGCCTTGCAACAGTACCAGTGCATGAAAGAGGAGGGAATAGAACTCTTAAATTGCGAAGACTGGAATCAAGACTGATCATAAGATTCAAGACAAAACATCCGATGGGGCTTAACGGGGATGAGGAGATGTATATACATCTGTGATATGACTGGCCATTGAATAGAAAAGAATTGACAATAAATGAATGAGTAGTAGAGACAAACATCTTAAATAGAGCATCAACTCAGAAGTTAAAAATGCATAAGAATAAGGAGTAAATGGACAGATCGAAAATCCGGCGACAAAAGGCGTATATTTAGAAAAGGGCACTGAGACCCAGATATATAAGTATATATTTGCTATAAATGTGCAACATACTAATGAGTATTTTGGGCACTTAGCCACAAGATGCAAATATCTATGATATCGCCTTAAAAATATTAAAAATACATGTGATAAAAAATACATGTTATAAGACATGCAGCAATAAGTCACTAAGACGATATATGTGCAATAATTTATTTTAATGTTGCGGGTACCAAATCAGAAAAGCAAATTGAATGTTTTTAAATAATAATTTTTACTCCCAAATAGACACTTGATGACAAAAGATGTAGAAATAGTTATAATAATGTTTTATTTTCACATGTTTTGGGTGTTTTTTTCACTTAAAAACTACTAGTCCCAGAATGCACCTAATATGTAGACTGGGCAAATTGGTATAAATAATAGAAAGTGTAGAGGGACAAATGTTTGCACCGTGATCAAGACCTGTTGGTTGAAACGCGTTGGTGGAGGAAGGAGTAACTCAATGGCTTAAATAAACCGTTTTTGTCAAACAACCCCCTGGGAGAGTGCTGCGCATTATTGTAGTTGGTGAGGAAATATATATATATATATATATATATATATATATTACCTACTGGCGGTCGCCAGAAGGTAGTTATAGTTAGAACCTAGTTTCCATAAGAAAAGCATTTTTTGATTTGCTAATATATTTGGCGTCGTTTAACGAATCTTTGTGAAATTCTCATAAAAAAAGGTCTATCCAGGTCAGCTCCTATCCTGAAAGTTTGGGGGTGATTCGTCAAGCGAGGGCGGAGAAAAAAGGGGGTCCCAAAAGTGTTTTTCGTGTGTTAATTTCCATAGGAAATTTTGAGACAGGCTACAGCTCGAACTGCTGAACGGAATTACACCAAGTTTGGCAGAAAGGTAGCTCTTGGATCTGAAAGCTACCTTTTTTTAAATGGTGTAAATCCATTCAGTAGTTGCTGAGAAATTCAAAAATAAGAGTCAAAAATCAATTTCCCATAGGAAACTTTAGGCAAGGCTACAGCCCGAACTGCTGAACAGAGTTACACCAAATTTGGCAAAAAGGTAGTGCTTGGTTCAGAAAGCGACATTTTTTTTTAAATGGTGTAAATCCGTTAAGTAGTTTATGAGATATTAAAGAAAATTATATATATATGTGTGGGCGGAGCCTAATCCCCGAGCACGAGCTTGGCTCTGATTGGCTGCCAACACTTCAAACCAGGAAGTGTTGGCAGCCATCTTGTGCTTGGACCGAGGGAGAAAGAAAAGGTGAGGAAAAAGATAAAAAAACAAGAAAAGGGGGCAGGGTAGAAACACCCTGACCCCCTAGGCCTGCTCAGGGGGTCCCACAAGGACCCCCGGGCCCAAAAAAATCATTTTTTTTAAAAACAAATCGGCCGAATTCGCGCTGGGTGCGCGAATCCGCGCTTCATTTAATTGAGGCCCCGGGGGCATTTGTAACAAATATATGCGGGCCCCGGGGACCGGCACCCCCCGGGGCTTTCTTAACATTATGTGCGGGAGGGCACTCGGCCCTCCCGCAGCCCCGGGGACCGCCACCCCCCGGGCCTTCTTTTTTAATGTGTGGGGGGCCTCCAAGGCCCCCCAAGCCCCGTGGCATGTTTTAAGTTGGGGGATTAAATCCCTTTGTATCCTGAGGGTCCCTGGGGGCAACTAGCCCACCAGGTACCTTCAGTAAGCACAACAGAGTTGCGTTGCAGAGAGGTGAAAAAAGAGGCGTGGCCTTGGACCACCTCTCTGCAACGCAGCTCTGTGGTGCTAACTGTAGGTACCTGGTGGGCTAGTTGGACCAAAGGGACCCTCAGGATTCAAGGGGAATTAATTCCCCAACTTAAAACCTGCCAGGGGGTGCGTTTGCAGAGTGGTGAAGGGAGGGGGCGGGACTGATGTGACATGTGTGTACTTATCCAATCACTCCGCCAAAACCCAAGCACTTATAAATTCACCATGCACTCTCCTTGCAATACTCTAATCATCCAGTCAGTACTCATGCAATGACCCATGCACTAACACATGCACTGCTACAATACCCTGAGCACTACCCATGCAGTCCAGCCATCGCCCTGTCAGTACCCATGCACTCCTTCAATCACCCAGCCAGCACCATGTACTTATCCAATCACTCCACGAAAACCCAAGCACTTATAAATTCACCATGCATTCTCCTTGCAGTACTCTAGTCTTCCAGTCAGTACCCATGTACTCATGGAATGGCCCAGGCACTAACACATGCACTGCTACAATCCCCTTAGCACTTCCCATGCAGACCTCTAACCACCTACACACTACTGATTCACTCCTCCAATTACCCAGGTAGTACCCATGCACTCCAGAAATCCCTCTGTCACTACCCATGCACTCCTCCAGTCACCCAGCCAGCTCTATGTACTTATCCAATCACTCCGCCAAAACCCAAGCAGTTATAAAATCACCATGCACTGTCCTTGCTGCACTCTAATCATCCAGTCACTACCCATGTACTTATGCAATGATCCAGTCACTAACACATGCACTGCTGCAATCCATTGAGGACTGCCTATGCAGTCCAGTAATCTCCCTGGTACTACCTATGCAGTCCTCCAATCACCCAGTCAGTCCTATGTCCTTATCCAATCACTATGCCAAAACCCAAGCACTTATAAATTCACCATGCACTCTCCTCGCAGTACTCTAATCATCCAGTCACTACCCAATAAGTCATGCAATGATCCAGGCACTAACACATTGACTGCTACAATCCCTGTGTACTACCCATGCAGTCCTCTAACCACCTACACACTTCTCATTCGCTCCTTCAATTCCCCTGGTAGTACCCATGCAGTCCAGCAATTACCCAGTCACTCCCTGTGCAGTCCTCCAGTCACCCAGCCACTACCATGTACTAATCCAAACACTCCGCCAATACCCAAGCACTTATAAATTCACACAGGCACTCTCCTTGCAGTATTCTAATCTTTCAGTTAGTAGCTATGTACTCATGCAATGCTCCAGGCACTACCTGATCACTGTTACAATCCCATATGCCCTACCCATACAGTCCTGTACCGAGTTACACACTTCTCATTTGCTCCTTCAATTCCCCAGGTAATACACATGCAGTCCCGCAATCACACTGTCACTCCCTGTGCACTCCTCCAGTCACCCAGCCACTACCATGTACTAATCCATACACTCCTCCAATAGCCAAGCACTTATAGGTTCACCACGCACTCTCCTTGCAGTACTCTAATTATCCAGTCAGTACCCATGTACTCATGGAATGACCCAGTCACTAACACATGCACCTCCGCAATACCTTGAGGACTACCTATGCAGTCCAGTAATCTCCCTGGTACTATCTATGCAGTCCTCCAATCACCCAGCCAATCCTATGTGCTTATCCAATCACTGCGCCAAAACCCAAGCACTTATAAAATCACCATGCACTGCCCTTGCAGCACTCTAATCATCCAGTCACTACCCTTGTACTCATGCAATGACCCAGGCACTAATTCATGGCAAATACAGAGGAGGTCATGCTAATCACAGGGGTACCCCAACGCATAGTGTTCCCTAGTGTATGTAGGTGTTTTCACTGTATTCTAAGTGTCTTTTAGCATAGCACTTGCTCCGGTCCTGGTTAGTCAGAGTCAGTTACCACCAGTACCCGTCAGTAAAAAGTTGGGGGCACAGGAGGACTTTCTGCTCCTCTGTTGGTTCTTTCTGCACATCTCTTGCTTCTTCCTGCACTTTTCTTCGTCTTTCTGGACTTCTGTTGCCTCTTTCTGCATTTGTCTTGCTTCTTTCTGCGCTTTTCTTCTTCTTTCTTCACATGTCCTACCTTTGTAGGCATAGTTAGAAATTAGCATTTAAAAAACCTTTGAAATTCCCTGAAATGCCATAGGTTTCAGGCACGCTATAGTTAGAAATTAGCATTTAAAAAACCATTGAAATTCACTGAAAAAACCTTAGGTTTCAGGCACGTTATAGTTAGAAATTAGCATTTAAAAAACCTTAGAAATTCACTGAAAAAACCATAGGTTTCAGGGACGTTATAGTTAGTTGGACATTTCACTCGTACAAAACCATAGAAATTCCCCCGTTATAGTTAGTTCAGCTAACTATAACTCGCGCCCCCGCAATGCACTGCTGATGACGTCACATATTACATCATTCATGGCATGGTCAGTGACATCACTGATGACATCTCAAATGACATCACTGATGACATCACTGATGACATCATCCACGTCAAAATCTGATGCATCTCCTCACACTCTAATATAATCTTTGATACACCCACTGTAAAATACAGACTACCATTTTCGAAACCATCGACACACCAATACCAGTTACTACATACGCACTCACTGATTCCTAGGTCTATACACACATCCACTCATTCACCCATACAATCACTCATACATACAGTCACGCATCAATACAACACTATCATATGCACTCATACACCTATACAGACACTCACACACCGCCACTCATCCATGGAGTTACTGATACACCTAGTCAGTCATGCAAAGTATTAATCACACTCCCATTTCCTCACCTATACAGTTATTCACACACCACATCACTTATTCAAACATATACTAACACATACTTACTCTCTTATACAATCACTGATACAAGTACACACTGATCCATACAGCCACTCTCACAATCACTCACTCTCATGTATAGTAATTTATATACTCCAACTCTCACAAACACTACCTTTTACATATGTAGTTACTTGGACATGTACCACTGAGACATCCAATCTCACTCACCCGCCCATACAGCTGTTTCCACATGCACTCTTGAACCCATACACCCAGTGAATCAACCACTCACACATCTATGCACAAAGTCACACACCTCCCACCCACCCACACACACACTCAGTCTCCCATACAAATACTCTGGCAACCAATCAATAACCCATATAGACACTCATGTAGCTCCTCACACTCTAATATAATCTTTGATACACCCACTGTAAAATACAGACTACCATTTTCGAAACCATTGACACACCAATACCAGTTACTATATACGCACTCGCTGATTCCTAGGTCTATACACACATCCACTCATTCACCCATACAATCACTCATACATACAGTCACGCATCAATACAACACTATCATATGCACTCATATACCTATACAGACACTCACACACCGCCACTCATCCATGGAGTTACTGATACACCTAGTCAGTCATGCAAAGTATTAATCACACTCCCATTTCCTCACCTATACAGTTATTCACACACCACCTCACTTATTCAAACATATACTAACACATACTTACTCTCTTATACAATCACTGATACAAGTACACACTGATCCATACAGCCACTCTCACAATCACTCACTCTCATGTATAGTCATGTATATACACCAACTCTCACAAACACTACCTTTTACATATGTAGTTACTTGGACATGTACCACTGAGACATCCAATCTCTCACCAACACACCCATACACACACTCACCCGCCCATACAGCTGTTTCCACATGCACTCTTGAACCCATACACCCAGTGAATCAACCACTCACACATCTATGCACAGAGTCACATACCTCCCACCCACCCACACACACACTCAGTCTCCCATACAAATATTCTGGCAACCAATCAATAACCCATATAAACACTCATGTAGCTACTCACCAATCCATGCAGCAGCTTACACAACAACAGACATACTGATACACACATTCAGACAGTTTAGTCACTAACCCATGCATTCAGTAACACACATTTAATCACTCACTTATACAGTCAGTCACGCACCTACTAAATCCTTCATCCAGACACTTCTTCACCCTCTCATTCTTCAATACAGCTTGGCATATATATATAAAACATATTTAAACTTTACAGAAACACACAGTGACTGGATGATGTCATCAGTGATGGCATCAGTGATGTCATTTGAGATGTCATCAGTGATGTCATCAGTGATGTCACTGACCATGTCATGAATGATGTAATATGTGACGTCATCAGCAGTGCATTGCGGGGGCGTGAGTTATAGTTAGCTAAACTAACTATAACGGGGGAATTTCTATGGTATTGTACGAGTGAAATGTCCAACAAACTATAACATCCCTGAAACCTATGTTTTTTTCAGTGAATTTCTAAGGTTTTTTAAATGCTAATTTCTAACTATAACGTGCCTGAAACCTATGGTTTTTTCAGTGAATATATATATATATAAAATTCAAACAGGTTGCCCCAGGTGAGAGGGGCCCGAGGGGAGGTTGTCATCCAACTCTGGGGAATGGAGCACAGACAGATTCAATTGCCAAGCCGTCTTATGGCTCAACGCGTTTCAAACTTGACGTTCTTTCTCAAGAGCCTGACGATCAAGACATCAAACGCAGCATAAAGAGCACCATTCAAATTTATTAAAGGTCCCGCTTCAGTGGGCGCGTCCTCCCGCCCGATTAGGCAAAGAGGAATCTGGTACCTGTAGTGCTCCACCATTTTGTCATTCCGGTAAATGCCGCTATGTGTGAAAATAAAGTCTATTAAATCCACAGTGGGTTGGCGTGGCAATGAACCCCAAATTTGCTGCCAATTACAAGTCCGCCAGCAGGAACCCTCAATTCTGAACCGGCATCCGGGAGTCCGGATACCGCAGAGACGCACTCGGAGTCGGGCCGTTCTCGCGACCAGGCACGGCCGCTTAACAAAATTCAAACAGGTTGCCCCAGGTGAGAGCGGCCCCAGGGGAGGTTGTCATCCAATTCCGGGGAATGGAGCACAGACAGATTCAATTGCCAAGCCGTCTTATGGCTCAACGCGTTTCAAACTTGTCGTTCTTTCTCAAGAGCTTGATGATCAAGACATCAAACGCAGCATAAAGAGCACCATTCAAATTTATTAAAGGTCCCGCTTCAGTGGGCGTGTCCTCCCGCCCGATTAGGCAAAGAGGAATCTGGTACCTGTAGTGCTCTTCCATTTTGTCATTCCGGTAAATGCCGCTATGTGCCAAAATAAAGTCTATTAAATCCACAGTGGGTTGGCGTGGCAATGAACCCCAAATGTGTTGCCAATTACAAGTCCGCCAGCAGGAACCCCCAATTCTGAACCGGCATCCGGGAGTCCGGATACCGCAGATACGCACTCGGTGTCGGGCCGTTCTCGTGACCAGGCACGGCCGCTTAACAAAATTCAAACAGGTTGCCCCAGGGGAGGTTGTCATCCAACTCTGGGGAATGGAGAACAGACAGATTCAATTGCCAAGCCGTCTTATGGCTCAACGCGTTTCAAACTTGACGTTCTTTCTCAAGAGCCTGACGATCAAGACATCAAACGCAGCATAAAGAGCACCATTCAAATTTATTAAAGGTCCGCTTCAGTGGGCGTGTCCTCCCGCCCGATTGGGCAAAGAGGAATCTGGTACCTGTAGTGCTCCACCATTTTGTCATTCCGGTAAATGCCGCTATGTGTCAAAATAAAGTCTATTAAATCCACAGTGGGTTGGCGTGGCAATGAATACCAAATGTGCTACCAATTACAAGTCCGCCAGCAGGAACCTCCAATTCTGAACCGGCATCCGGGAGTCCGGATACCGCAGATACGCACTCGGCGTCGGGCCGTTCTCGCGACCAGGCACGGCCGCTTAACAAAATTCAAACAGGTTGCCCCAGGTGAGAGCGGCCCCAGGGGAGGTTGACATCCAACTCTGGGGAATGGAGCACAGACAGATTCAATTGCCAAGCCGTCTTATGGCTCAACGCGTTTCAAACTTGACGTTCTTTCTCAAGAGTCTGACGATCAAGACATCAAACGCAGCATAAAGAGCACCATTCAAATTTATTAAAGGTCCTGCTTCAGTGGGCGTGTCCTCCCACCCGATTAGGCAAAGAGGAATCTGGTACCTGTAGTGCTCCACCATTTTGTCATTCCGGTAAATGCCGCTATGTGCCAAAATAAAGTCTATTAAATCCACAGTGGGTTGGCGTGGCAATGAACCCCAAATGTGCTGCCAATTACAAGTCCGCCAGCAGGAATCTCCAATTCTGAACCGGCATTCGGGAGTCCGGATACCGCAGATACGCACTCGGTGTCGGGCCGTTCTCGCGACCAGGCACGGCCGCTTAACAAAATTCAAACAGGTTGCCCCAGGTGAGAGCGGCCCCAGGGGAGGTTGTCATCCAACTCTGGGGAATGGAGCACAGACAGATTCCATTGCCAAGACGTCCTATGGCTCAACGCGTTTCAAACTTGACGTTCTTTCTCAAGAGCCTGACGATCAAGACATCAAACGCAGCATAAAGAGCACCATTCAAATTTATTAAAGGTCCCGCTTCAGTGGGCGTGTCCTCTCGCCCGATTAGGCAAAGAGGAATCTGGTACCTGTAGTGCTCCACCATTTTGTCATTCCGGTAAATGCTGCTATGTGTCAAAATAAAGTCTATTAAATCCACAGTGGGTTGGCGTGGCAATGAACCCCAAATGTGCTGCCAATTACAAGTCCGCCAGCAGGAACCTCCAATTCTGAACCGGCATCCGGGAGTCCGGATACCGCAGATATGCACTCGGCGTCGGGCCGTTCTCGCGACCAGGCACGGCCGCTTAACAAAATTCAAACAGGTTGCCCCAAGTGAGAGCGGCCCCAGGGGAGGTTGACATCCAACTCTGGGGAATGGAGCACAGACAGATTCAATTGCCAAGCCGACTTATGGCTCAACGCGTTTCAAACTTGACGTTCTTTCTCAAGAGCCTGACGATCAAGACATCAAACGCAGCATAAAGAGCACCATTCAAATTTATTAAAGGTCCTGCTTCAGTGGGCGTGTCCTCCCACCCGATTAGGCAAAGAGGAATCTGGTACCTGTAGTGCTCCACCATTTTGTCATTCCGGTAAATGCCGCTATGTGCCAAAATAAAGTCTATTAAATCCACAGTGGGTTGGCGTGGCAATGAACCCCAAATGTGCTGCCAATTACAAGTCCGCCAGCAGGAATCTCCAATTCTGAACCGGCATTCGGGAGTCCGGATACCGCAGATACGCACTCGGTGTCGGGCCGTTCTCGCGACCAGGCACGGCCGCTTAACAAAATTCAAACAGGTTGCCCCAGGTGAGAGCGGCCCCAGGGGAGGTTGTCATCCAACTCTGGGGAATGGAGCACAGACAGATTCAATTGCCAAGACGTCCTATGGCTCAACGCGTTTCAAACTTGACGTTCTTTCTCAAGAGCCTGACGATCAAGACATCAAACGCAGCATAAAGAGCACCATTCAAATTTATTAAAGGTCCCGCTTCAGTGGGCGTGTCCTCTCGCCCGATTAGGCAAAGAGGAATCTGGTACCTGTAGTGCTCCACCATTTTGTCATTCCGGTAAATGCTGCTATGTGTCAAAATAAAGTCTATTAAATCCACAGTGGGTTGGCGTGGCAATGAACCCCAAATGTGCTGCCAATTACAAGTCTGCCAGCAGGAACCTCCAATTCTGAACCGGCATCCGGGAGTCCGGATACCGCAGATATGCACTCGGCGTCGGGCCGTTCTCGCGACCAGGCACGGCCGCTTAACAAAATTCAAACAGGTTGCCCCAAGTGAGAGCGGCCCCAGGGGAGGTTGACATCCAACTCTGGGGAATGGAGCACAGACAGATTCAATTGCCAAGCCGACTTATGGCTCAACGCGTTTCAAACTTGACGTTCTTTCTCAAGAGCCTGACGATCAAGACATCAAACGCAGCATAAAGAGCACCATTCAAATTTATTAAAGGTCCCGCTTCAGTGGGCGTGTCCTCCCGCCCGATTGGGCAAAGAGGAATCTGGTACCTGTAGTGCTCCACCATTTTGTCATTCCGGTAAATGCCGCTATGTGTCAAAATAAAGTCTATTAAATCCACAGTGGGTTGGCGTGGCAATGAACCCCAAATGTGCTGCCAATTACAAGTCCGCCAGCAGGAACCTCCAATTCTGAACCGGCATCCGAGAGTCCGGATACCGCAGATACGCACTCGGCGTCGGGCCGTTCTCGTGACCAGGCACGGCCGCTTAACAAAATTCAAACAGGTGGCCCCAGGTGAGAGCGGCCCCAGGGGAGGTTGACATCCAACTCTGGGGAATGGACCACAGACAGATTCAATTGCCAAACCGTCTCATGGCTCAACGCGTTTCAAACTTGACGTTCTTTCTCAAGAGCCTGACGATCAAGACATCAAACGCAGCACAAAGAGCACCATTCAAATTTATTAAAGGTCCCGCTTCAGTGGGCGTGTCCTCCCGCCCGATTGGGCAAAGAGGAATCTGGTACCTGTACTGCTCCACCATTTTGTCATTCCGGTAAATGCCGCTATGTGTCAAAATAAAGTCTATTAAATCCACAGTGGGTTGGCGTGGCAATGAACCCCAAATGTGCTGCCAATTACAAGTCCGCCAGCAGGAACCTCCAATTCTGAACCGGCATCCGGGAGTCCGGATACCGCAGATACGCTCTCGGTGTCGGGCCGTTCTCGTGACCAGGCACGGCCGCTTAACAAATTCAAACAGGTTGCCCCAGGTGAGAGCGGCCCCAGGGGAGGTTGACATCCAACTCTGGGGAATGGAGCACAGACAGATTCAATTGCCAAGCCGTCTTCTGGCTCAACGCGTATCAAACTTGACGTTCTTTCTCAAGAGCCTGACGATCAAGACATCAAACGCAGCATAAAGAGCACCATTCAAATTTATTAAAGGTCCCGCTTCAGTGGGCGTGTCCTCCCGCCCGATTAGGCAAAGAGGAATCTGGTACCTGTACTGCTCCACCATTTTGTCATTCCGGTAAATGCCGCTATGTGCCAAAATAAAGTCTATTAAATCCACAGTGAGTTGGCGTGGCAATGAGCGCCAAATGTGCTGCCAATTACAAGTCCGCCAGCAGGAACCTCCAATTCTGAACCGGCATCCGGGAGTCCGGATACCGCAGATACGCACTCGGCGTCGGGCCGTTCTCACGACCAGGCACGGCCGCTTAACAAAATTCAAACAGATTGCCCCAGGTGAGAGCGGCCCCAGGGGAGATTTAAAAGACTCCCGGATGCCGGTTCAGAATTGGAGGTTCCTGCTGGCGGACTTGTAATTGGCAGCACATTTGGGGTTCATTGCCACGCCAATATATATAAATAATATTTTTCGCTATTAGTGTTTGGAAAAATGGAGTTCATTTAGCTGAAATATGACCCTCTCTGGCAGCTGTGGTATGTAAAAAAATGCTTTTAAAATTATGTTGTGTGCATGCTTGCCTTTATGTTAGAGTGTATGTGTAAGTGTGAATTTGTGTGTTTATGTAAGCATGTGTGTGTGAGTGAAAGTGAAGGTCAAAGGGCGTGTGATGTCATTTCCGCTACACCTGGCATGTTGGTGAATTGACGTGCATGCTTTTCCCTGGAGTATACCCTGGAGGATACATTTTCAGCGATCGGTTTGTGATGCTACGATGGTGCCAGTAAAAGCCTACAAGTGTCGGCCTGTCTCGAGGAGTCCGCGGGGGTGTTCCGCAAGTGCCGCAGTGCAGGTTGCCGTCCCTAGAACACAGAGAGAAGCAGGGAAGCGGCCAGTGATGGGTCAATCTGTCACAAAACGCCTGGCGCCTGATAGCAGCAGTAGTCTGCTTTCTTGGGACTTGTTGGAGCTGGGTGCGTTTCCTGAGGAGACTTCACCTGAGGTTGTCAGGCTGTTGGAAGTGCTCCAGAGGGGGGGACCAGCTCTCGCCACCCAGCCAGCGTATGGAAGCTCGGATATCAGACCTTTGTGTAACCTTGTTACAACTGCCGCCACAACTGTTGCCAAACGCCATCTCACAAGGTAAAATTGTTTCTTCAACAGACTTTGCTTTTTCTGATGGCTGTGCAGACATCGTTTTGGCTACGATGAACATTATAGAGGCTTTGATTTCTGAGAGATTTGAGGGAGCTGGGCTAGCAACTTGGTCTTACATACTCCATTGGATGTGGGCAGCGAACCTGGGGTTTCTGATTCTCCAGATTTGTTTTACATACGTTTTTTTTGTAATACTGATGAAAAGGAGGCATGGGCTCCTCTTTTATGCAGCACCATTAATCCTGCTGCATTACTTAATAAAACTGCCCAAGCAGTCTCCCCATAAGTTTGAGCCTGAATCAAGCACTAGTGGCGTGGCTCTGTTCAATCACCTTCATCTGCCCACTTTTGTGCAATAAGGCCACAATGAACTTTTGGGCAGCCCCGAGAGGGAATCAGTAACAGCCTATGCCATAGCCAAACTGCCAACTAACAATCCTGAACTTCTCTTACTTAGTAAAGGTCCAGTAGCCACTCCAACTGGGGGTACAGGGCATTTAGGTACAGTGAATACTAATCTCATAGTTACTGCTGCATCCCCTGCTCCCAAGCCTACACTATCAATGATATTACAACTACTGCAAGTCCAACCCTCAGAGGTGCACCATCATTATGCATATACATGAGTGGACAATCTCCAGCTGCAACATTCATTAGCTACAATAGCAGGGTTTCAACACTTTCTTCCCAGGTCTCTGAGCTGCAGCAAAGAGTTGCCAACATGGAAGAGGTTGGATCGGCTTTTGCAAAGGCCCTCAGAGAGCATGAGGGTCAGCTCACTTTAGTTCAATCAAAGGTTGAAGACCTGGAGAATCGGTAGTGGTCCAACAACCTCAGGATCTTCAGGATCCCGGAAGGAAAGGAGGGGTATGACCCACAGCAGTTTATCATGAAACTGTTTACTAGAGCTTTCCCTGAAATGTCAGACTGGGATATGGACTTTCAAATCCAGCGAACCCTTAGCTTCCACTGCACCTGGACAGTTCAAAAAGTGACCAAGCCCAACCTCGGCCTATTCTGATATTAATAGGCAATTGTTTACAGAGACAAGCAATGTATTTGAAGCGGGACTTACAACTCAGACAGCAATCTTTTGGTCTATTACATCTTTTATTTCAACTGCTCGCTAAGTTTACCTATGTTACTGTTTTTGTAACTATGGAAGTGTTTGATTAGTTTTGCAGCATATGGTTTTTTTACAATCCTAGCACTCTGGGTGTTTTTGGAATAGTCCTCAGATGTTTTTTTTCCTTTTTGCTTTGGTTGGCTGGGAGTGGGGTATGAGGGGGTTCTTTTGAGCATACTCTGGGCTGTCATGGTGATCTGACAGGCTTAAAGAGTGGGATGATTTTTTTCCAACAGCTGGGGGGGGGGGTGTTCTGTGGCTGTTGCTTGGTTGTGTCACTTCTCCTGGGGGTTGACAAAATGAGCTGTAGTGTTCACAGTTTTCCTTTTTGATGTGTGTGTTACTTTTGAGCATTATTTGAATTTTTCAGAAATTGCTATTGTTGGTGGTAATTATGTAGCATGACTCGAGTTAATGTAATGTGTTTATAACATAGCGGGCTTTGACCAACCTCTGAAGCATTGAATGGTTAAGGAGAAAATCTTTGCCTATAAACTTCATATAGAATGTCTAACTGAGACACATCTTGCTCACAAGGACCAATCTCTCCTGAGGCAGCTGGGGTATAATACTGTCATAAGCACTGGTTAAACAGCATCTATTTGTGGGGTCACTATATTCCAGCTACTTGGACTGTACTGTTCTAAATGCCACCTCCGATTCTAGACGTAGATGGGCGATTGCCCAGTTGTTGGTTTCTGGGAATATAATCACTATATGTACAGTATATGGACCTAATATTGAAGATCCTGTGCTGTTCGATTAGCTGAATCTAGAATTATTGGGCTGGTCAGGGGATGTGTTACTGCTGGGTGACTTCAATTGAATTATCAACTACTCCATTGATACTACTAACCACAACTTGATAGAAGTCTCCAAGAAAAGGCGACAGCAGAGTACCACAGCAATAAGGCTCTCCGGTATGAATATGGGGAAAATGTTGGACGGGTGTTAGCTTATCGGATCACAGAAAAGAGGCATAGGATGCTATTAAGTGTGTTAAGGATAAAGATGGTACCTTGCATTCTGACCCACAAGCTATAGGTAGCCAATTCACCAACTTTTAGAAAGATCTGTATGGTCACACTGCTCCAGTTATTCAACCACTGATCAATGAATATATACATATTTGCCTGGTGTGGGGCACTACCAGAGGCAACTATTGAAGGGGGATTTTACTATGCAAGAACTCGAATTTGTAATTAAATCCCTGAATTTCCTGAGTCATTCAGTAAAACACTCTTCCCCTATTCATGATTCTGATGTTACATATATGGTGGGGGTGATGCTCCAGATTCCTGGAAGGCTACTACTATCCTAATTTAAGAAGGATAAGCCCCCTGATATGAGGGGATTCTACCAACCTATCTCCCTGATCAACTCAGATGCAAAAATATCAACTGAAGTTCTTGCTGCTGGATTACCCCTGTCTGGTGCAGTATATTGTCTCTCCACAACAACACACCTTTGTCCCCGGCAGAGACAAACCAGCCTCACAAATACTGCTGTGTTTGATATGGCTAGAACCACTGACAGCAGGGTGGGTATGGTATTAATGGATGTAGAGAAGGCCTTTGACAAGGTCGTATGGGCTTTTCTCTGGTCAGTCATATCAGCGGTTGGCATTGGCTGCAGATTCTTCTCCCAGGTTAGGCCTATATACCAGAATCCTATGGGTAGGCAAAATCTAGTAGGGTACATCTCACATCTTTGTATTTTGGGGGCATTGGCTGTCCGCTCTCCCCGTTATTGTTTGCCCTTTATATTGAACCCTATCTTCGGTTACTTTCCTCTAACCCTCTGATTCGGCCAATAATTTCTAACAGGGTGGAATTGAAAGTCAGTGTTTATGCAGATGCCCTTGCAATATACTCTCCCGGCCCTCCGGGAAGCTATTGATCAAATCTCTGCAGAGGCATATAGGTTTGGGACTGTCTCCGGGTTAAGATCTGCACTAAATTGGATTATATTGTTGATTTAAATTATAAGTCCCTACTTCAACTAGTTATTAAAAAGTTGCGGTCATGGAACCATCTCCCAATCAGTCTAATAGGTCAGTGCAACATTGTTAAGATAAACATCCTCCCCAAATTTCTCTATTTATTCTGGGCGATTCCGCTCCAAGTTCCAGATTCATTTTTCAAGCTCCTTGAGGGGGTTATTGGAAGTTTTGTTTGGGGCTACAACAGACCTAAGCAGATAACCCCTTACTTGAAATTTCCACCCAATCAAGGTGGTTTTTAATTCCCCAATTATAAGATGTATTTCTAAGCTGTTTTTTTGTCACCGCATCCGGAACTTGCTTACAGATGAGGATCCCAACTCCTCTCTATTGGGGTTCCAAATGCCTCTTGGACCTGATATCAGGCTATTTCTCAGCCGACGATCTGACCCAAACTACTTTAAATGGGTTTGGTTTAAGATCATCAAGGACATCTATCAGATCTGGGGAAAATTCAAGTTAAATATGCTGTGCCATTTGTACACTCATACGTCGCTGTGTGGCAACCCTAATTTTCCTCCCATATTTCATGATGCAGAGGTTAAACTTTGGTCTAAACAAGGCTTAAAAACTTTGGGTCAGCTTTTTGACACGTCTGGGCTTTGCATTTTCTCCACTCGTCAAACATGCTACGGTCTTCTCCGACAGTCCTTTTTCAAATATCTACAGATTTAGGACTTCGCTCTCGTAATCAGCTCTATTTAGCTGGTGGGGAGGACTCTGATGTCCTGAAGTATTTTTTTACTACTGTTGCCGCACTATCAATTAGATCATTCTATAAGGTTATGTGTGCCTGCAGGGAAGATGATTGGCCTATGCTCGTGGCAAAGTGGATTAGTAGCTTAGAAGAGACTATTTCAGTAGATGAGATTGCTGGTGCATTTGATATCATCTAACGCTTGTTTTTTTCAGCTTGTTTCAAATGACAGCACTTTAAAATTATATGTAGGCTCTATTATACACAGAATAAATTTTTAAATGGGTCTTGAAACACTCCAATAGTAATAATAGCTGCCATAAGTGCAGCTTGTATTCCGCTGACATTGTCCACATGTTTGCTGGCTGTCCCCAGTTAAAAGTTAAAATCTTTTTGGTCTGGAATCGCGTTGCACGTCTTGGGATATGACACGCGCTTATCTGCTAAAGATATTGTGTTGGCTCATAAGCGCTGAATCAATCCAAGAAACTTGGTGGTGATCGCAATAGCGAGTGTTCCTGCTCGTTTATGCATTGCCAGGGCTTAGATTGATTCCACACCTCCCTCCATTTCTAATTGATGGTCTATGTTTGGTCACATTTTTTAACTCGAAGCAGCGATTCTCAGAACCAAAGGTATTAAGGGCCATCACCGCCTTAAACATATTTGGGCCAGCTTTCTTGCTGATGTATGATTTTCTATCATTTACTTAATTCTGCTGGTTAAAATGTTTTCTGCTATTATTAATATCAATGTATAATTGTGTGAGCATCTGTAACTGTACTAAAAATATTTATTAAAAAAAAGAGAAAGGAGTCAGGAAAAGAAAGAAGGAAGACAAAGGAAGTGAGGTAAGAAAGAGAGAAAGTAGAGAGAGAAGGAAACGTAGCGAAAAAAAGAGGACAAAAGGAAAAAGAGGAGAAGGTTTAGAGAGGAGGATGGAGCATTGCAAACACTAACAAAATATTGAGTGTAAGAAGAGATATGGGAAGACAGAATAAGGAGTAGAAAGGAAGATGACAGAAGTGAGAACAACAGTTGAGTAGAATAAAGCAGAAGAAAAAGGGAGAGAAGAAATTATAGAAAACGTTATGAAGAAAGAAAGAAAGAAAAGAGATCTAGAGAAAGGATGAGAGAAGTGCATAAAGGAGGAGGGAGGGGAAAGGAAATGGAGAAATTATAGTACATGATGAAAAGTGCACTGTAAAATGTATTTTTTACAAAGGATTTTTGGGAAGGAGATCCCCCTGCCGAGTCACCTGAGTTTGCTGGATCCGACCCTGTTAGAGAAATTAGTGGAGAGCCTTGTGTCACACACTTCATATAATAATTATTTTCATTCTCTGGATGGGCGTAGAGTCTGCTCCAGCTGTGCCAATCTTACCTTTGGCCCCATTGCCACCCCTTTGCTAATGCAGGTGTCTACACACACTTCATATGACAAAAGTTCCAGTTCCATTGTGGGTCTTCATGGTAAGTGTCTACCTCTTTTCAGGCTGTCCTGTCCTCCTGCTGGCTACACCCCCACTCAGGCACACCAGCATCAAGGGGAGGTTGTATGACAGAGGCACCCATGGCTAAACCACGTGTGCCACTACCACGCAGCCTAAACCACGAATGCGTCTTAACCACGCATCCCTTTACCATGCATGCCATTACCACGTAATTTTGTGGTAAAGGCATGAATGGTAAAGGTCGGAACCGTTAGTTATTGCTAACACAGTGCCCCATCGCGCCAGGAGTTTTTTGCCAACCACTTATTTGTTCGACTGTGCACCTTATCTTCTTGAATTGGTGTCCATTCTACGTAACAGTAGGAGTTCACTTCCAGACCCCCGTACCTCTTTCTAAAGTGTCTGTATCATCTCCCACAAACCTGAACTCTGCTTTCTTTATACCATTACTCTGAGGATTGCGTTCAAAGGAACCTCTTGCAAGATCTGCCCCAGGAGCCCTGTACATCTGGGCTGACTTACTCTCACCTTTGTTCCTCATTGAATACGGTAATACTCTATGACCTTGAATTTGGTTTATGTGAACAAAACATTTTCTGTTGGATTCCAAGACCCCCTGATCCCCATGTTTTTTTAGCGCCCTGAGGAAGGTGCAACCTCTTTGTTAGGTCATTACCGAAATGCGCGTCGGCGCAATCTGTGGAGACCACCAAGAAACAGAACCAATATATGGAATGTCTGCAATAGCGATATGTCTATCTCTACTCTGAAGATTTCTCACCTAGGACATGTATAAAACTTTATTGTGACTATATAACACTGTGCATAAAAAGTCTTTCTAAAAATACTGAGACCTATTGATCTGTGTACAGGCAGACATTCCAGTCTGCTCATTGAATATTTTTTGAGAGATGGTTCTCCCAGCTCTTTTCATTTTGTGTTGCTGTTTTTATAACGTGTACATTGTCTGTGTATGAATGTGGTATGTATGGAAGTGTGGGACCAGAAATAGTTTTTGATGCTTTGTGTCTTGGCAGTGTTTTTCATTAATTGCATTATTTATTATGTTGCGATTATACATTACTGAGACTAGATTGTACAGATATTTATAATAAACATAAGAATGTATATCCTCACTGTGGAAATTATTGTGATCTTCAAATGCATACTATGTGATCGATCGTCAACTTACATGTCTATATAGTGTTTTATCGCTTGGCTCATGTTTGACTCTGTTTGAGCATTATTCATAGGTGAGTTTTCTTCCGCCATCTTAAATAGTTTTCAGACAGGATAACAATTACTGCAATATGAATGGTAAAGGGGTATGCGTGGCTGAGGTCGTGACCCCCCCTCCCTAAGCTTCAAACTCCCCACCTGCACCCCCCCACCATGAGGTCCCAAAACCCTGACCCCCTCCCAACCTCCAATCTGTCCCTAACCCTTAACAAACACTACCCCAACCCCCTCCCACCACCCTGCGCTGTCCCTAAAACTACCCCAACCCCTTCCACTGCTGTTAGGCCTAAAACTCAAACCTCTATTTTTAAAAACTACCCTGGCCCCCGAGCACTAAAAACGACCCCTCCCTCCCCTAAGCCCTAAAAATGACCCCGACTACCCATTCCCCTCCCATGCCCTAAGGCCTAAAACCCTGTTCCTTAACAAGCACTACCCCAACCCCCTCCCACCCCTCGCGCTGCCCCTAAAACTACCCAACCCCTTCCACTGCCCTTAGGCCTAATACCCTAACCCCTAATTAAAAGAAACAACCTGACCCTCCCCAGCCCGGAAAACTACCTGACCCTCCCCCAGCCCTCTAAACTACGCCAACCTCCCCAGCCCTGAAAACTACCCGACCCCCCAGCCCTGAAAACTACCCCTGAACCCCCAGCCCAGAAAACTACTCCCAACACCCCTATCCCAGAAATTACCTCTGACCCTCCAGCACAGAAAACTACCCCCACCCCCCAGCCCAGATAACAACTCCCCCAGCCCAGAAAACTACCCAGCCCAGCCCCACTTACCTCACCCGGCTCTCTTCTGGAGAGGTCTTTCTGCTTCCGTCCCTGCAGCAGCTAGACCTTGCACTGCCTTAACCATGCATATGCGTGGCTAAGGCAAGCGTGGTTACACTTACGATGTTGGAACACACGTGGCTGAGACCATGGTGTTCCGACTGTTTCCCTCAAGGAGAGTTCTCACAACTAGCTCCACCAATGTAGCAGCCTTTCTGCCAATGTGTGAGTGGGACATAGCCTCTTGATGAGGACGCAGTGCCACTCTTTTTTCGAAATCCGGATATCACCCTTTAGGATTAAGCCACAGCAAACCCTTTAATGTTCTAATGCCTGCAAACACAGGCACACACAAATGCATGTGTTAGCACATTAAAGCCAGATCTATTGGCTTTGCCAATCCTTGTTTAAATTGCTCTTGCTGTTCATCTTTTGTAGTTCGTGTGGATTCTTCTTGATGAATAAACAAAACAAGCAAAATGATAACTTGAGTTTAGGCTGACTTCCAAATCTTTTGGTATTATATGAAAGAGACAATAATGAGTCTAATCTTATAATCTCAGAGACAATCAGGCTGATATATCATAATAATGGCTCTAGAAAATATGTTGATGGTAGCAGAAATCAACAGTGCATATTTGTAAAGTTTCTCTGTGTGTTACTCTTCAGGTGTTTCGAGTTGCCCTTGGTCCAAATTTGAACTAATCTGAAAGCACTGGGATGCCTGATTCCCATTAAAACCATTTCCTTTTCATGTCTTTCTGTTTTCATTTATAACCACATTTTTTCGCTTAAGCTCTTGTTTCTGAGCTTCAGGTATTTGTGATAATCCCTTTATTGCAAAATTGATGCTAGCTCCATGATGCCTCATTATGCATTGCATTGTAATTTACAATTGCTGTTAACCCATCATGGTACTGTATGTTATTAAGTTTAGGTATGCGATGTGCTATACAAACAACATATCAATTTTACTAGACTTTGTGGGGAAATTAGCCCCAAAGTTGCGGTGTTAAGTTAACTGCTGGTGAAAAGATAAATGTCTGTATGCATGTAGACATGCACTGCGTGAGGAGAGAGCAGGAGAGTGCCATATTTACAGAAATATGCAACTCTCCTCCCCTCTCCCTAATGCCGGCATAGAAATGTGTGGCCATGCGCCATGGACACACCCTTTCACCATAGTGCAAGGCTGTCTCCATGAGTCTAGCATAGGCTTTGTACTGGAAGGATCTCCTTCCAGTACAAAAAACTATGCTTAGACTAACTTTAAGTCTTTTCCCACTTTGTACGTGTGCTGTACAGTGCAGCACACATAAAAATTCGGAAAAGAACGGAGAAATAAAAGCATTTCTCCTTCATAGCACCTATCTGAAATGGGCGCTATTTTCTGACGCTAAACCTTGTCTACTTTTTTAAGTAAATAGGGCTTAGCGTCATAAACCTTGGGTAGTTGCATGGGAGGCCCATGCAACACCCATGGTATGCCCCCTTGGCGTTAAGTAATGCAAACTTTTGCGTTACTTTTAAGTTATTTTCAAGCGTAAAACAAGTTTTATCCTGGAAAGGAAATAGGTGAAAAAAAGATTTAGGGTTGTTTTGCGTCACTTTTGTGACACAAATACTGCGTTAAATCTTAGTAAATAGACCCCATACTGTTCTTTAAAGTGGTGAGTCTTTAGCTCTTTCCGAAATTGAAGAGGGTGAAGTGGTACTAATGGATATGGGAATGTTGTTCCAGATTCGGAGTACATGGGTGGAGAAAACATATTGCCTTATGATTTTCTTTTCAACATTTCTTTGTCTCCAGTTTTGTTCTGGCAGTGGGTGTGCTAAGAGCAACTGGCGTGTCGTGTGGTTACATAGGCCCCGGGCAGTGAGCATCACCATTTTACATGTTTACGTTTAAAGTTGACATCTTTTTTAAACAATTACTTTAAACACACATTTGTTTGCGCACCAGTATCGGATAATGTTCTCAGAAATTGGTTTGCTTTTTTCGTAGGCATATTATCAGGCCCTTAAGCATTCTGAACCAGGACAAAGTTCACAGCGCAAAATGTCATTGTTTATTGTTTGTCTGTTCGGCGACAGCTCTGCAAGAGTAGAATAAACAATAACAGCCAGATTAGAACTCTGGCAAAGAGAGGATGGGTGAAGTTTATTATAAAAACCCTCCCAGCCCTTTGTTTAGAGAAAGGAGCATTTTACTGACACTGTCAAGGTCGCCCCATGCTGGCATTCCAGCCTAGCTCAATCCAGTTACCATCCTGAGAAGGACGGTGGCCTACCCTACATCAAAAACGGGCTCCTAGTTGAAACATACCCTGAGGTAAATGGGGAGTTAGACCACTTTGATGCATTCTGGCAGATCCGCACACCCTATGCTTTATAGGATAGGCAGGGCTAGGTAGGAGTGCAAATATATGTATGCATATAATCTAATGCAAACGCATGCTTGTTGAATTATTCAGTCTATTCACCATTCTTGTGATGCTGGTAACATTGTTTTGCTCTGGTCTATTAATCATTGTGGCACTCATATTTTACACGTCAGTACAATTACTTCAATAAATGTTTGGAATGCCAATTTGACTACTCCTTGTGTCTCCCTTTGGGCATTCCTGAGTTATTAACGAAAAAGTAGAATCTGTTTCCATGATTTCCTTGGGAAGTCAGGGTTGTCATGTTCTATGGTTGCAGACATCATCCGGCACCTTGTCAGGTTTAAAAGGTCCATATGGCGCACTGTGAGCTAGCCAGGGCTCAGGTCAACATATTCTGATGGTATGTGCGGACTCAGTCCCACATAGCTTTGATGCTTGTCTTGCCCAAACGTACCGTCTTACTGAAATAGTAGGAAACAGACGAAAGGAGGTCCTGAGCTTCTCAGCCTGCCAGGAAGGTGTGCCGTTCAGGATGACTGTGTAAATGATGCACTTGTGTGGAAAATGGCGTGGACAGGCAAAGAGAGACAGTGGAGTTCCACCATGATGAAGGTGATGTGGTCATGTTTCTTCAGGACCTGAATGAGATGTGCTGTGGCATGCCGGATGCCTTTATGAAGGGCCAGTGTGGCATCTGGGGGCCCATGCAGTAGGGCATTGCCACCACTCAGACTTAGACACTATTAAGGCTTGAACAGCAGTTCTGAGGTTGCTTTCTGAGAGAAACCGTTTCATTTTCTTTCAGGAGAGAACTCACAACAGTGTATCCTCATTTTCTAGGCAATATGTCCCTTGAGAGTGAAGTCAGGGTCCACGGTGCATCCAAGTGACTTGGCATTGTATAAAAAGATGTGGTTTGGAGCAATCAACGTTCATGTCATCGAATCAGGTTTTGACTAGTTGTTGCTTGTTGCTCTTGGCAAATAACAGGAATTGCTAGAGTTAAGATTCTGGTAGGTAATGGACATACAGTTCTGAATCAAGAGTGCGAAGTGTTTGAGGCATTGGAAGTTTAGAGAAGTGGAGACTCTCAACTAGAGTCATCAGAAGATTTGTGGATTTTTATACTGCTATTTGTGAGTAGAGTCCTAAAGGGCTTCATGTAGACATTGAAGGTAACGGGGGACAAACCCAAACTTACTTGTTCATGTGTTGTTTATTTTTTACTCTTCCTGTTGCATTTCCAGATCACAAAGTCAATGTTCAAGGCTAGATTCCTCAATAACCCAATCCAAGCACACTTTTGAATTTCCTGCCATGAAAGCATGGTGAAACTGCAACTGTCTTGACTTTTCTAAATAAATGGAAATCTACCCACCAACAGTGGAATTCAATCAGTAATACTGAAGTTGTGCCTCTCTCATAGTGTGCATAATACCCCTTAGCCTCTTAACTATCACCCGCCCAATACCAACCCACACTGGCAGAATTACCAAATGTGTTTCAGTTTCAACAGTTCATGTTATCTGCCAGTTTTAGGAATATTATCTCATCCTGTGGTAAATTTAACAACCCTGCCAATGGAGCAATATTTAAACATATATCCTTCTGTGTTCTGGGTGCCTTAGCCAGATGGTCGTTTAGGTCAGTCATGGAGCCCAAAACTTTTCAGGCCTGCATCAGTTGATGGTAGAATGCAACTCTGAGATTAAGATGTTACCATCAACAGGGGATATGGGGAGCTCTGGACATCAGTGTTCTGGCCAGGGAGAATTTAGGGAACTACCCAACTCCAGCTAGCCAAGTATTGGCTTTAAGCTCTTCTTCACACTGTCTCTCTCATTTCAGGTCAAGGCAGCATCTACTGTTTGAAATCTTTGGACCCAGGACATGTATCTGATCATTCCACCCATCAGCTATTTAGGCAATATAGCAGTATATCCCTCAATGGTGAATTCACCATTATAACGTAGGTATTTATTATAGCTTAGCTGACTAGATATATGATATCCCGCCTTCAGCTTCTCTAAAAATGCGGCTGCCGACCTAATACTAGGTGTGAAAAATGTATCTCTTCTTCCACCACCTTTGTAACTTCCTATGTATACTAGTGGGACTAGTGGTCACTTTCAAATTCTTATGTGAAGCTCACAAAGGTACCTATGGTCTGGCATTCAGATTTCGTGCGAGTAAAGCTATAAGTCTATCAGCCTACACATTCCTTGAAATCATCAGAGAACATCTTGTTATAGTATACCTATGATTTCCTATATATGTACTTATTTTCATGATAATTTGGTAGCTGATATTTTGGCTATGATATTTTTGGAGCAGAATATTTCTGTGGTCGATATTCTGGTATACAATGTAAGCCTCACACCCAAGAATCCTACGTGTGACAGATGCACTTTATTAAATATGATAGATAGATAGATAGATAGATAGATAGATAGATAGATAGATAGATAGATAGATAGATAGATAGATAGATAGATAGATTTTCACAATGATAAATTCGGTCGTAAATGAATGTGTACAGCACTTTATTAAATATAATAGATAGATAGATAGATAGATAGATAGATAGATAGATTTTCACAATGATAAATTCGGTTGTAAATGAATGTGTACAGCACTTTATTAGATACAATAGATAGATAGATAAATAGATAGATACATAGATAGATAGATGGATAGATAGATAGATAGATAGATAGATAGATAGATAGATAGATAGATAGATAGATAGATAGATAGATAGATAGATTTTTCACAATGATAAATTCGGTCGTAATTCGTAAACAAATGTGTACAGCCAAATTTAACTTTTTAAAGTTTTGCATGAATTCACAAAGCAATTCCTGTGCACAAGTGTTAAGATCTTCGCAGCCATAAATCCCATCAAGTGGTGGAAGATGGACTATCCAAAGCGTTGTTTGCCTTTGGAGTTTGAGAGCGCCCACAAACTCATGCATTTGAGGGCATTCCCAAACTCTGATCCATCCACTTTCCACCATAGAAAGGGTCATAAATTTACTGCAGTACATAGCTGGCAGTGACAACAAACTTAAAATCTGTTTGTACCATGTTCATATACTCCTATAAAGTGTAGTGTTAGCAAACGCATATGTAATCCTGAATGTATTAACTATTAACTAAATATGCATGTCGACTTATATTAGCTTGAAGCTTCCTGTGACATTGTAATGCTTGCAAAACTTTCATAGCCCTTGTAGGCCCTGAAGCCATAGTGCTCAGTGTTGAACTTTGCATATTTTCCTACAACATCACTCATTTTCAAACTTGGCAAGGAAAGTGTGATTTTTTGTGAATAATTGGACCAGTATTGTATACATGAATTATATATTCTCCTCAAGGCCAATTGTGCACTTCCTTGAGGAGAAGATCATGACACCGGCACATTAGATACATTTTCTGCTGAGAGTAATACATTTATATCACGTAATCATGTTTCATTGATTTGTTTTGGAAGAAACTGTATATACCCTAGATTGAGTTTTCATGAAATGTAGGTCTTAGCTCCAACTGACTGTTTGTAGTGAGAGCCGTGGTAAGTTGAAATGACAATTGTCTTTGGCCTTTTACTTTGCTGCCTGCTATTTGTATTTTATTTTAGGCTTCTTGAAGCGTTTTGTTTTATTTTTAACACTGATATAAATCCCTTTCCAGTGTGAGAAGTGGAATGGATTATACAAGGGTTTGCTGGACCTGCATTGCAAGGTCTTTCTTCATGGGAAAGATGTTATCTCAGCCAGGATTATTATTTATTTTTTAAGTACATTTGCATAAGGGATGGGGGTGCTAGGTGGCGCACATCCGTGATGGCCGCACACCAGTGAGGCTCTGGACGCTCGGCGTTAATATCCGACATTTCTCCGCACATCTGCCAGTAACTACTGAGTACTAAACCTGCCTAACTGTTGATACGATCCTCCGACCGCGCTGGGCTGAAACTCGGAGCTCCCGTACGCTCCAGCGCCCGTCAGCAGGACTTTGAACCTTACGGGCGAGGAGGCGAGTGCCGCGGCTGGAGCCCTGTCTGGCTGCTGCTTCCACTCAAGCCCCGTGGATCCCACGTGGGGCTAGGCCGCAAGATCGCCGACTCTGGGCTGCGGACCCCCCGCGATGCGCCAACTCCCAATGCCCTGCTGTGTGCCTCTACGTGCCGTCTGTGCACATTAACGTGGGCGCCTGGCTCCTGCTTGCACCGTGTCAGAGGTGAGATCGCCTGCTGCTGTGACCGCCCCTCCTTGGCGCGGTGCGCGCCATTTTCCGACCTGCACGATCGCGCTGGGCTTACCCCCTGAGGCTCACACCACACAGCGCGCCAGGGGCTCATCGAGCGCTGTACTACTCCGGGGCCCTAGCTGTTGACCCTGGCGTGCAACTTGGACCCACTCTCCTGGGCTAGGCGCAGCGCGCCCACACAACCTTTGTCCGGCGCTGGGACCCCCTGTTCTGGAAGCATACCCTGCTTACAATCCTCCAGCACCATTGCGGCCTGCCATCACTTCACCTGGAGGGACCTGATGATGCTGTGAACCCCGAGACGCCCAAACCAGCTCCTGCCTATCTACAGCCATCGACGTGCAGGTGCTATTCGCCACAGTCTGGCTGCCTTCTAATATGTCAGTTTCCGTACGGCCTGTTCGCTGGACATAGACCCGCACCTCCTGCTCCATAATATCATCTGAAGCAGCTGCGCAAGCACCTTTCAATTGGTGAGAACCCATGCTGTGGCTCCATCTATACCTCGCGGACGGGGCAGAACACTGTATGTTGCTGTTGACCAACCAGGGGTGAAGCCTTCCCCTCCTCCTCCATCTTTGTGTCCTCCCGTCGTTGGATTACTCTATAGCCCCAGGCCTCCTAGGGTCATCTTTACTCCCGCTAGGCCTATTACATTCCTGCCTGGGCCTGCAGCACCTCCACAAAGCACATTTGGGAGACTGTGGGAACCCTGCTAGCACACCCTGCTACACAGTCTGGACACGCGGTGAGGTGCAATGGGGAAGCCTGACATCCGCCAACCTAGACTAACCTTCGATGCAAAAAAAACTGCGACGCGCTCATCATCTGTGGACACCGAACTCACCACTATGGAGCAGGTACAGGCGCCCTCCCCCTCTGCCCAGGATGATGTTAAGACAATGCTTTTGGCTGTCCAGCACAGTCTATCGGACCTATCGGGGAAGATGGACACAATGAATACCCGTCTAGATTTCCTCGTGCAAAAAGTGGACAAACACGATGGGCAATTGAAGGAGGCGGAACGCCGAATATCCGAGAACGAAGACACCACCTCTCAGCTGCAAACTCAAGTAGCGCAAATGGAAAAACTCCTAAAAGTCATTGCGGCAAAAAATGAAGACATTGAAGCCAGGAGCCGCCGCAACAACATCCGTTTAATAGGCATACCGGAGAGCACAAATACAGGGCGCATGGAGGACTACGTCGAACGGCTCCTGAAAAGTTCCCTTGGTGCAGAATCTTTCTCGCCCCATCTAGTTGTTGAACGGGCACACCGATCCCTGGGGCCGCGACCTCCGCCGGGCGAAACTCCAAGACCCATCATTGCCAGACTTCTTAATTATCGTGACCGGGATGTCGCACTCCAGAAGGCCCGTGAACTGAAACCACTGCAATTTGAAGGGAACACGTTCACCATTTACCCAGACTTCACCCTGGCGGTTCAGGAGACGTGCAGGAAATTCCTCTCAGTCAAGCAGAAGTTGCGCAAAGCACAGGTGGAATATGCCCTCCTCTATCCAGCAAAACTCCGGATCATGTATGAGGGCAAACACATTTTTTGCACGAACCCGCAACAAGTGGAAGACTTCCTAAAATCTGTTTTGAGACGCTCACCACACCGAGACCGCACCTCCAGATCCCCTTCACCATCCAGGGACTGAGGGACAACAGGAAGACACGTACGGTGACGTCTGTTGCACTGTCCACTTGTCCTTATTATGACTGCACCCGCCTGTTGCGAGAGGCTGATATCCTCTACCTCACTCATCGCTTCTTGAAAATCCTCCTTGTAACCTTCTTCCGGAGGGTCCCATACTCCTGCAGAAATGTCATGGACAGATAAGTGCCCTAGTGGCTTTGCTCATTGACTGTGTTATTCATACCTGTTTATAATTGCTTTAGTGTAAGAATTGGCAGATTTAACTCACGTATCGCCGAGCACCCCTCCCCCCCGCATTACTCTTTTCCTCTTAATGGGCTGATACCCAGGGGACTGCGTAGCAGTTAGAGTTGGGACATGGGAAGGGTTTTGTGCCCTCTTGGAGCCCCCCCTATGGGAGATCCCCCTTGCCTTTTTTGTCATTGTATTGTTTTTTGTTGTACTTTCCTGTTGCTTCGCCGGCCTTATCAGGCTCAGGGAAGCTGGTTGAACTTTTGGGAGATACTGGGTGGGCAACAGAATGCCGGCACGTTTGGGGTGCCGTTGTGGGAGGGGGAGGCTTCGAAACTTGACACGAGTTCTGATGTCAGCTTGATGGTATTTTCTTCTTGTTGGGGGGCGGGATGGGATGGGAATGTTTTTTATTGTTCTCTAGCACACCAGACAGCTGTTGCTCAATGTGCCCAATCGCACGTGGCAGGGCATAATACTTATCAACACCAACACCTTTGCCAACTATAATTCCACCCTTTCTTATGACGGCACAATCTGATCACTCAGGCATAAAAATGCTCACATGGAATGTCAGGGGTCTCCGGGACCCGCGTAAGCGGAGGCAAATACTAGTATATCTAGACAGACACCATATACAAATTGCCATGCTCCAAGAAACCCATATGGATCCTCGTCGCCCTTCCTGCTATGGTAACAGGTGGGCCTCTGCACGGGCATTCTCCTCCTACTCGACCTACTCGCGAGGCACACTCATACTGGTCAAAAAGAACACACCATTTGTATTAGGCGGCACATACAGTGACACGGCTGGTCGCAGTTGCATACTCTGGAGTGTTTTGGGTACGCAATCGGTCACATTCGTCTGTAGCTATGGTCCCAACCTAGATGATCCCGACTATTTCACTTCGCTCTGGGGACAAGTACTAAAAATCGGCTCCACACACGTTATATGGGGGGGCGATTTTGATACAGCTCTATGCCCTGCATTGGACTGTTCCAATCCCCTTCCTCATCATTACACCAACACTCGTGTGGCCCTATCGGGGATAATTGCAGAACAGGGGCTGGTAGATGCCTGGCGGTATGCCCACCCCACTGTTAGGGAGGGCACTTTTTATACAGCAGGACACGCCACGTGGTCCCGACTAGACTATGGTTCTGCTCACGCGGAATAGCTCCCTGGATCCACTCTGTTAAACACTTGGCCCGCACATACTCTGACCACGCACCGGTTTACTTAGAAATCATTCCCCCTAATTCAATCGACACCCCACATTGCTGGAGACTGGTGCCTGAGGCACTGTTGGACACCGTCTTTCAAACCGAACTAGGGGAAGAGATTGCGGGCTTCTTTGCCAGGAATACAGGCTCTGTTGATCAGGTGGGCACGATGTGGGAGGCCTTTAAGGTCACTGTCCGAGGCATATGTATGTCCAAAAGTTTTGGGGTACTCCGTGACATTAGAAGGATCAAACAGCTGGAAACTGACATGTGGTCTGATGACTCAGGCACCCGACGAGCTGCGCTTCGCGAAAAGCTCACAGACTATACTACTATTGCAGACCGCAAAGTGAAATTTAGAGGCAAATACTTTGTCGCTCGTCGCTACGGGGAGGGCGAGAGACCTGGTCGTGCCTTGGCGAGCACCATTAAACAACCGCGTTTCTCCAACTATGTGTTGGATGTGGTCGATAAGGCAGGGACACGCCATAGAGATAGTCTTGGTATTCTAAACACCTTTACCTCTTATTATGCAGATCTCTATAGCTCACAACGCACCTCCACTCCTGACTTTGCTCCCTATTTAAAAGATATAGCTCTTGGGTGGCTGGGCGACTCGCAGCGTGACTTCTTGGCAGCGCCATTTGAAGACGATGAGCTGAGGGAAGCCATCATGCAAATGAAGTCGGGAAAAGCACCAGGATCCGATGGTCTCCCCATCGAGTTTTACAAGACCTATATTGATCAGTTACTCCCGTTACTGAAAGAGCTGTTTCTCGAAGCCTGGGAGGCGCAAATCCTGCCCGCCTCGATGAGAGAGGCACAAATCACATCATTATTAAAACCAGGTAAAGCCGCAGATCGCTGTGAGTCCTATAGGCCCCTCTCTCTTATAAACACAGATGCCAAAATACTTGCTAAATTAATAGCGAATCGCCTCAGCCTCCTGATGGACAAACTGGTCCTCCCGGACCAAGCGGGGTTTATTCCTGGAAGGGCGACATCACACAATCTTAGGACGCTGTTTTCCATATTACAAGTGGTAGATCCCAAACTAGCGCTGGTAGCTGTATTCCTAGATGCCTCTAAGGCTTTTGATTCGGTGGAGTGGGACGACCTATTCACTATTTTACAATCCATGGGACTCCCCACGTGCTTTTTATTATGGATCAGACTCTTGTACACCTCACCAACGGCTAAGGTCTTGATCAACGGGCACACGTCACCTGCTATCTCTCTCTCTCGTGGCACTCGCCAGGGCTGTCCACTCTCCCCGATCCTTTTTGCCTTAGCCATGGAGCCCTTGGCAGCCAAGATTAGGCAACACTATCATCACGTAGGCCTGCGTTGTTTCCTTCGCCCGATTCTAATTTCTTTATACGCGGATGATGTCACCCTCTACATTTAAGACCCCTGCCAAAATCTAAACCTGTTACTGCGCGAATTCGTTAAATTCGGTGGGCAATCAGGTATTCATATAAACTGGTCCAAATCACAAATTTTCCCGTTGACCAACTCTGTCACCCCTTTTGAGCCTGACTTTCCCATTGAGTGGTGTGATGAAGATGTTAAATACCTGGGGATACGTATCGCGACTGATCGAGAGGAGCTGATGCGTCTTAACTATGGGTGTGCAATGGAACATGTCACAGGCTGCATCAATCGATGGATAACACTCCCCCTAACCATGGCTGGCCGTATTTCCCTTATCAAAATGGTCATACTTCCTAAATTCTTATATTTATTTCTCAACATTCCCTACGACCCTGGAAGGCATTTTTTCGCTAACCTCCGATCGGAACTGCTTAGATTAGTATGGAGCGGAAAGCAGCCACGCATCCGATGGGACATGCTCGTGCGGCCTTATGCGCACGGTGGCTTTGACGTGCCCAACTTTGAACTATATTACATAAGTGCTCAGGCACACTTTGCTCATTTCTGGTTTAACTCACCCCGCTACACTCCACACGTCGCCACCGAGCATTGGCTTGCGGATCCCATCCCTTTGGATGGCATTCTCCTCTCTAGAGTGGAGCCTCGTGGCAGATGCCCCACTTCTGTAGAGTGCACGATTAGAGCCTGGTCCCGCATCGTGGATTGCACACCTGAGTCCTGCCTTTATTCCCCCCTTCTACCACTCACTTATCATCCATTGGTGTCGCTGTTGCAAGAAGGTATATTTAAGAAAGTTGCGCGTGCACGGAATATTTGCTGCTGGGGAGATCTGTATGTAGGTGGCAAATTCCGCACGCTACAACAGCTTTGTCACGACCCCCCACAATCCACCATGGAAACCTTTTTATATGCCCGCCTTCGTCACGGCATCCAAGCATGTCACCCCACATACCCCTCTGAACCCGCAACATTGACCCCACTGCACCAAACCTTGTGCGCATCCTCTGCCACACATTTAGTGTCCACACTTTATCACACTTTATATATGGATGCCGCTTATCCCCCATGCGCAGCCCGTGCTAAATGGGCAGCGGAACTAGGTCGGGACCTCACTGACGAGCAGTGGTTATTTTGCTGCAGACAGACGGAGCAGGTCTCCTCCAATAGCAGACTCTGCATTATCCATTATAGATTCCTACACCGCAGCTACTACACCCCAGTTAGGCTCCACAAGCTTGGTTTACGGGACACACATAGATGGGATAGATGTAAAGCAGAACATGCCGACTTCCTGCACCCTGCTTGGGGATGCCCTGAGGTACTTACCTATTGGCGACAGGTCCTTACGGCCCTAGACTCTATGACATCCGCACCTATCTCCCGGTCACCACTCATAACTCTCCTTGGGTACACTGAACACATCCCTGCCAAACATCGGAAATTTGTGTCTTTTTGTCTTGTGCTAGCTAAGCGGCGGGTGGCTTGCAGATGGGGCCGGGGTCGGGCACCTAAATTTAAGGACTGTTTGGGAGACCTGATTCTTTGGCAGGACCAGCTCTGTACATATGCTGAATTACTTCCTCACTCCTCACGTCCCCATGATATATGGGGCCCGCTACAGATATACCTGCTGGAACACCCGACCACTGCTACGGACGGGTTCTGAGACCTGCTCGCACTGCCCTTCAGACACACTCACAATTGTGCGCACTGTGGCCCTCGCTGGTACTGGCCCCGTGGATTACGCCCCCTCTTCTCCTACCCCAGGTAACCTGTGCTTGATCCCCCTGACATCCCGCATGTGCTGGCGTTCGTCCTGGAGACTCTGTGAGCTACTTCTTTACCCCTTTATATGCCTCCTTGCTGATCCCTGGCAATGTGTATTTGTCCTCATTGATTGCTGTCATTTGTTTTTATTACTACAGGTGTCTTTTGATTCATAATAACTTATTACTGTTCATGATGCGACTGTAAATCCACTGCAACTGCTGAAATCTCGATTGTATGTCATTGTTAAAATTCAATAAAAAAAAAACAACATTTGCATAAGGGATCCTATTTCCCCTGAGCAGACTTCTCCACTATGGAGAACTCCACACAGCAGGAACAAGATTCTCCTGTAAAGAGAATATGACCTTCCTGGGATTACTCTTGCAGGTGTAAGTCTGGGAAGTTTGTGAGTTCCAAAAAGTAGTAAAAGTACGTTCAGGCAGAACCAGAGATCTCTGCATCTAGTTTTCCTACTTTCTTGTAAACCGCACCCATAGGCAGACAAAATGCATTCCACAGAGGAATGAGCATTGTGGGTTCTCTGGGTTTCATGCTTTTTTACCTGTGAATTAAATGGTTTGCTGACCCATCTCTTCTTATGAATTTACTTCCAAATGTCAGTGCATATCTGAAGCAGAAGATGTGGACGTTAAGTGAAATGATCAGGGCCCCTCTACAAGTGAGCCCAGTAAGGATAAAGATGTTGCATGTACATGTTGGTATCTTGAATGGAAAATATGGGCAAGAAATCTACAGGAGAGGTATTATGTGTTATTCTTAAGAAAAATATTTACCCCCTGACATATATATGTGCAAATAATGCTTTATCCCCCACAATATGCATTAAAGCCAAATGTGGTTGGATGATGAAGTGACTCTATTTATAAAAACAAAAAGGGATGGGTTGACTACTTAGCCACTGTTTATTAGTTGGGGATGCATTCCAGTCTATTGGTTTTCTGCCCGTTAAGCTATTGTAGGCAGAGACCAATCATATGGAAATCAAACATGGTCCCAACATTTGTCAAGCAGGGGTGGTGCAGAGGAGATCCAAGGTTGCGATGCGAGGCCCTGAATTATCATCGAGGATGCCGTCAAGGAGGGTCTTGTGATGCACAATTTTGCGTTTAAGATATGTCGCACACCGGCGGTTTCAAAAAAGCTGAGAGGCTGCAATGCAGAGACTTCCGTCGTCGTTGAGGAGGCGGTCGATGAGGGGCTTCCGAAGCAAAGACCTGCGTCGAGGACACGTCGCACAGCTGCAGCTCCAGGGAGACTCTGGGCTGCGATGCAAAATTGTGCATCGGGGATGTGTCGCGCAGTGGCTGTTCTAAAGCAGAGCTACAAGGAGATGCATCGCACTGTGTTGGTTCTGCCCACAGGACCACAGCTGGGCTGGCAGAGCACCTTCAGGCTCAGTTCCAAGAGTCCAGGACTTGGGTGGCACCACCTGCCCGTAGGACTACAGCAGACAGAGTCCAGGAGCTGGGTTCATGGTGGTTGGAGCCTTTCATGTTTCTTAGTCTCTGATCAGGAGGCCAGAAACCTAACCCTTGGAGTTACTCTAGTGGTCCTGGGATAAAGATGCAGATCCGGAACATACACTCAAGCAGAAGGGTAACAGAGTAGCAGTCCTTCTTGCAGAGCAGCACAGCTGTCCTTCTGAGTTTTCCACAGATCCAGAGGTGCACTGAAGAGTTGGGTATGAGGTCCAATATTTATACTCAGTGCCCACTTTGAAATAGAAGAAGGTTTAGAAGGTTTCCACCTAAAAGGTGTTTGGAATGTCCTGCCTCCCTTCACTGGCCCTAGCTTGTTTGGGGTCACAATAGACTAGTGTCAAACCCTTTGTGAGTGTGCTCATACAGAGCCTTTGTAATGTGTAAGTGAGATAGGTGACAACTCCTCCCCCTCATCAAGCCAGAGATGGCCCATCCTGCCAACACCTATGCTCCTTTGTCTCACTGTTTGGGAGCAATACACAAAGACCAACTGCTAGCTACACCTGGTCATGTGACCCAGGGTACAGGATGCAGGCACCAAATGTATGGGACAGTAACATGTTAACTTTCTAAAAGTGGCATTTTCAGAATTGTGACTTAAAATCCGACTTTACCATTAAAGAGGGTTTTAAATTAAAATTCTTTAGACACCAAACTCGACATTCCTACCTGCTCCCAATTAAAACTTATCACTTATTAAATATTATATGTTATCCTATGGGAGAGCCCAGCCTCACTGTAGTGAAAAATGAATTCAAGTGTTTTTCACTAGCAGGACACGTAAAGGTTAAAAGTACATGCTAAATATTGAAATATACTGCACCCTGCCTTCTGGGTTGTTTTGGGCTTTCCCTAGGGGTGATTAAATGTATTAAAAAGGTTTATTTTGCCAGGTTGAAATGTCAGTGTAAACTCCACACACAGGCTGAGACCAAAGGTTGCCAGGTCTAACACAGTCAATCTAAAACTACCAGGCAGGTCCACGGCAGGCTAGCACCCAAATAATCCCAGAGCAGTTTCCCACTAATTAGCCCATCAGTGAGGTGCAGCTTAAGTGCGATGGCACAGTGAGCATGAGACCCACTTTTGTTCATATACAACCCAATTAAGGTATCTCACAACTGCTTGATTTAATCTCAGCCCCTGTTATTTCCTTGGGCTGTATTGCAGTTCACCATTTTGTGCCAGCTACACCACTCTAGCCAAAGACTACCCATATGCAAATCAGACGTAATCTTGCTCTTATGGAAACATTCCAGCTCAAACTGCCAGGGTAGTTCCACTCCCGATGGGAACACAAATAACTCCTGTAGGTTTTTACCAATTTGGACCTCATCGGTGAGGTGTAGGATAAGTCCTATGGCACAGTGAGCACAGGACTCTGGTCTGGACATAACCAATGGACTTAGGGCATTCCACTTAGAGAACAAAAACATGATGCATAGAACTTAAGTAATTTTCCAGCTGATGCATCCATTTATCACAGTCCCTGGTAATTACTTGGGGCATATTCTAGTCCATTGGTTATTGCTCTCTGTTGTACTCTAGACAGAGGCAAGACAAAGACCAACCATATGCAAATCTGACTTGGTTCGATAGAAATATTACAGTCTGAGAGGCCTTGCCTCATGCAGATAAGAACACAATGTTAAGCAGGCTGGGTTCCGTACCTGATCCACACATGCAGCTGACTTGTCTTGAAACATGGTGGCAGGTCCCCAGTGTCATTCCATGCCTGTCATCTCTTAAGTTGTTTCTAAAGACACCATCGAAAATGGAGGTTCTTCTACTGAAATAACACAAGTAATGCTTCTCCTTACTTTGGGACTTTTCTCGCAGTATGTGGTGGATATTTCCAGACTGCATTGCATACCTGGACATAAAAGGACACTGTCAGAACAGACATTGTATAGGCTTCCTAAATCAGGTGCCTTCTTCAATGTCATTTTCTATGGCTTCTGGTGAACCACAAGAGTTTTTTCTGATGATGGATCCTGAGGAAGCTTCTCTATCCTGAAGGCACCATCCCCCTGCACTGTAAATGAGGCAGTAGAAGTTAAAGGATGGCAGAGAGGAAGTCTAGCACTTTTTGCAGATGTCACAATACTACTATCATTTGATGGAGGCCCTAGGTTTGAATTTTGATTCTTTCCATTATCGTTATCGCTTTTCCATAGTATTTTAAAGTAAATGTGCACCAAGTACAAAGAGTGGGCATTTCGATGCATTGAGCGAAATGTGCATACTGTGATCGACTACCTGAAAAACACTACAGGTCTACCACTACAGGTGTACTACATCATGTTTGCATGGCCCAAGCCAGTTTTAGTTTGTTATGTTTACATATTTGATATGAAAACATCAACAAAATTGAGAACATAGTATATCCCACATGCAATAAAGCTCTATTTTAAACAACTTTGACTTTGTTTACCAATGTTATTTTTTGGTGACTGCAAAGCAGTGGGAAGTTTCATCTTGCTTGAAAAACCAACATGTCACTCAACCCTGTACCCACTGTGCAGTGTTGTAATAACTTCAAATTACTCAGAATCTAACTGCTAAATAGCTAACAGATTTTTTTTTTAAATCGAGGATAGTTGAGCCATTTTTAAATAACAATACCAGTCATTTCTCATATCTTAAATTTGTCTTGTGTCGAAATCCTCTTAACTTCTGAGAATTAATCAGTGTACTGTGCCAAGTTATTTCTACTGAATTGGAGCATTTCTTTTTGAGTTATGCAATATCTAGATTGCCACATTAACCTCAAATGCCCTCTGCATCTGAAACCTAAATGTGAATAGAATTTTCTTTACCTCTATGAAATTTAAAGGTTAATTTGCTCTGTGGCATTTTGCAATCATGTTAGGTCCTATGGAATTACAGTGGCAGTATTTATCTTTTACATAGTGGCAGCTGGTTATTTCAGTATGCAGGGACGGCGGGCCACACACTCACACACATGCATACTCACAATCACCCATCTACATGCACACTCACTCACACCATTCATTTACAAGCACACACACATACACCAACCATTCACAAGCACATCCACACACACACACACCCATTCACAGCACGCACCCACTAATACACCTACATTTATATGCACGCACCCACACACCATACATTAAACAAATAAATAAAAGCATACTGGACCACAACGGTGACCTCAGGTGGATGGAGGGAAGCCTCCAAGATTGAGGGTTGGGACAACCTTCCAACATACCACAGACTGTCACCTCCCTTCCACATCACAGAGTGGGATGAGGTCAGAGAGACTTGGTGACCCCACCCCACAATGTGTCACTTGGCCCTGGGCACTTCAAGGCATAAAATTGCCCAGGTACGAGTCTATCAGTGATGCACCTGTCGTCATGAGGGGGAGGAATATCAAGCACTTTGCCAGGCTGATGAGGTCTTTCCCACAGGGCTGTGAAATCCTCAGCCCGGCAAAGATCAGCTCAGGCAGCCAGGCTCATTTAGCACATGCACAACGCCTGCCTGCCTGACCAGAACATGAAGAGTGTCCGCCAGGCTGACCTTTGCCCAGCCTGAAAGACACTCTTCATGTTTGCAAAAATGTGGCTGGGCAGGGACCCTTCGCCCTTAAGGACGGGCTGCGCCTGCTTTAATTAAAGATTAGCTGTTAACTTTGATGCTGACTGACACTCAAATAATTATTTAAATATAGAACATGGCAGGCTACTTTCTTCTAAATGTTATACTGCAGAGTACAACTGAATATTTACTGTCTAACAGGGATGGACTGAGAACTAAAAGCAGCCGTGGCAAATTTTGTCATATTAGCCCCACTATTGCATGAGTCAAGCAAGCTAAGCAAGCAAGAGATCTTTGAAAAGAAATTATGCATTTTTTCAGGACACTTTTCATTATGAGCCATGTCTCGTCCTCCTTTGTCCCTTACACCTCCTTTTTTCACCCCTCATCCTTACTCTAGATTTCTTCTTTTCTTTTTCCTTTGTTTTTTCTCTATCTAATCATAACTTTTTCTGTAACAATACCTTTTCCTTTTTCCTCCTTTTTCTGCTCCCTCCTTCTTCTCTGTTGTTCTTGCTTCCATCTTACTCCTTTCTCCTCCCTATTTTGTATTCACATCTCTCTTTAATTTCTCCCTTTATATTCTTGCTTCATTTCCCACCCTATGTAATTTTCCCTCCTCCTCCTCTCTCTCTCTCATCTGTGCTCCTCCTCTTCCTTTTGTCCCCTTTTTTCTGCTATGTTCCCTTCTCTGTCTGCTTCCTCCCTTTCTTAACTCACATCCCTGGTCTTCCAGTTTTCTTTTTCCTGTCTCCTTTCTCACAGTACGTCATTCTCTCCCTCTTTACTCATCAAGACAAAGGGAAAAAAGACAGATTTACTATCTACAAGACATGTACTTGAGTGAAGAGCAACTTGGTGCAGGAGCCTAAGGACTCACCAAGATGGTTCGATACAATCTCGCCATGAAGAATCCTTGTGGCTGTGGAGAGGTCAGTGGACCTTTTCCACCGTAGGTGAATTAGAGCTGTTCCAAAACTTCAAAATATCATCGATATTTAGAATTTTTAGGTGGATAGTCAATGATGAGAGGTTGAGAAAGTTCAAAAACCTTTATTCATTTTTAAAAGGTAAACATCTCTAATTATCTTTATTCCATTAGTAAAGTTACAGAAATATGAAAAGATTTTGATTATAAAGCAGCATTACGAACAAAATGCACAGTGTTCCATAAAGAAACCCAATAAACTAGCTAAGGGCCTAATCTACATAGAACCCATAAAGAGTTCTTTGGAAAAGAGCAAGAGAGATGGAATTCTCATAAGAGTAGTTCTGGGAGATCAGCTGAGTTCCCTACAGCTGCAATACCAACTGTATAAAATGGAATGATCTCTACATTAGCATTGATCTCATGGGTCAGATATAAGTCAATAACCCTCCATAAAGAAGAGTCTCAAATCAGGAAAATATCCAGCAGCAAAACTGCCAGAACAAGGTACAGGAAGCAAAAGATGGGGTGGAGAGTGAGTGGGAATAAAAGGATGGTTTGAAAAGCTTGCCTTACCAAGGTAGGAGCACTCATTAATATAGATTGATACTATTGTAACAATTTTGAAGGCATCTTCATGTAATGTCCAATGAGAATCGTCCATTTTGTTGTGTCGTCGGTCATATGATGCTTTGCTTTCGATTCCCACAATCTGCACTCACATCGTCACATTGGATACAGTTTTGCTAGGGCATTCGTTACATGAGGGAAAGTTCTCATGAGAAACCTCTTATCTTAGCTAAAAGATACACTATGAGCTCGATGTGTAGACAAAGCTAGTCAGTAAAATAAAGGCAACTATCAATATTATTCGGAAGCAGCATCCATAAAGTCTATAAAGTTTAATAAGCTCATTGTATTCTAGTGAATAATCTAACATGGGGTGAGGTGCTGAATGAAAGTGAGGTTAGAGTCAGCACATTTCTAAACAGATCACTAATTCGAAAACAGTTGCACAAAAATGTTTAACTTATGAAGCTTTGAGCAAGGGTTGAGAAAAATGGTGTGAACTTTATTAGAATACACATTAAGGAATGGTTGCCTGGTGAAAAAATTGAAAAAACCCACAGATTTATTAGTAATTTCTAAGTGACATTCTTAATTCTACATATGATAACTAATGCAATATATATGTATAGTTTGTTTACTTAAGGTTTCATACGTTATGCATTTACATTTTGCCTGTGAGTTATTTCCTAGTATAAATGTTTCTGCAGCATTTAAATGCATTCTAAAGTGCAAATCTAACACAGTTGACAAGTCGGTTTTCAATTTTTGCACTATTTCTCTAACCTCCCTCCCTTTTGATGATGTTAATCATCATAATAATTTGATTTCACATTCAAATTTGATTCTAAAGAGCAGTTTCGAACTCTGAAATATCACGTCTCTTCCTTTTTATCCCCATAGTGTGTTGCAGTGTTCTTACGTAGTCATCATTCATGATTCCAAATAAACCCATGTCCTTTTAGAAACGTTTTTGTTGATAGGCATCATGTCTTTTGTGCAAGAAAAATTTACAGCATAGATATAGGGCATACAGAGAAATTAAACATAGTCCTATTATTAGTATAGGCATTGATATAGCTTTTATCATTCCCTTTCTCGCTGTTGAGAACCAGTTGCCAATTGTATTTAAACCCTTTCCAAAATTTTCATACAAACTTGGTGTTTCCAAGTCTTGTAAGTCAGGTTTCAAGTTTGATATGTTCCCTGCAAACTCTTCTATCTTCCTACTCTCGCCCAGTATGTACGAACAGCAGTGAGTTAGCTTCAGCATGTAGCAAACTCCTCCTTTCTCTGCAATAAGGATGTCTAAAGCAAGAGTGTCTTGTAAAACCATGGAACTTATAGCAACTAATTCAGTGTTAATTATGAGCAAGGCTCCAGATGTGCTTGTCGCCATTTCATCCCCTACTGTAGCTAGTTTCCTGATCTTTTCGTCATTTAATATTATCCCTACTGGTGGAATCACCACTCCAAATATATTTCCCACTAAGGAAACCTCATTTCCTGTACTATGTTTGTGGCTGCGTGATGATGCTAGTGTCAAAGCTTCTATGCTAGTAACGTTAAACATTTTCGGAATTAGTTTGCCCAAATAACATGTTCCCTCCCATTCAGCAGGTAAGAAAAAGTAAGCACTTTGTCCTCATATGTAGTACCCCCTGGAATTGCGTTCACGTCTCCTTGTGAAATTTTGCCAATTTCCCCCTAATAATTCAAAAGTGTGTTCAAAACTCCTAGTTCCTACATGTCTTGTTCTTTTCTGTGTTCTTCTTTTGTAAAAACAAATAATTCCTTTGTGTCTACTGTCTAGCCTGAGTTTTATATAAATAATTTTCTTTCAAATTCGTTCTCCTCTTTCTTCCATGCATTCTCTAACACATCTTACTTTCGGTCTGCAGTCCCTGTCATGTTCATGTGCCTTTCCTCTAGGGCCATAATGTAAGCTTTTTCTGCGGGATGCATTCAGCAGGTCAAATTCTTTTTATAAGCTTCTAAACTATTTATAGGTAAGTGCGGAAATAAATAATATCAAGTGTCCATTGTTTTCCTTTACCGGTGAAAATTCATGCTCTCTATCAATGGCACTTGTGACAGCACTTAATCATAGTTTGAACAAAAATATTCGAAATGTCCTCGTCTATATACAAGTGAAAGCAAAATACTACAAGAAATTGCATGGGACATAGGAATGTGATAGTATGTAACTTCTTTTGAAACTGAAGCTGGATAATGTGCACAAACATAGCAATCCCTAAAATTTGTAAAGGTTTTAGTGAAAGTGTTATCTCTAAAATACTGAGCATTAACATTTGTAGGATTAATTCTAGGATAACTATTATTACGAAAATCACACACATAATACACTTGCAATGTCTTCTAATGCAACACATCTTTCTGAGTCAGTATTTAGCTTTTTGAGGAATTAGTTTTTTTTTCTTCTTTCTTTTTCTCTTTGGCATTTTCCTAATAGACAATCCTTAACCCGCCTCCGTTTTCTTCAAAAGTCTTATCCCTATTCTTCTGTAACTTTCTTCTCGGGTCTAGGTTAGTCTTCTTTAAAAGGAATAACACAAATAACAATCAACTGATAGGTATAGTTCACAACTGTTCGTCTTTAATGTTAGAGTTCACTTTTCATTTTTCAATGGATTTGGTAGACAAATAATGACTTCTTTATTTTCAAGGAGGTTCTAACAATTCTGGATTCACATTGCACAGATCTTTCAAAGTCACGTTCAGTGCTGTGTTCACGTAGGAGGACCATTCAGGTGCAGAATACCTTCTGCAAGGCACTCAAGTCCTTCTGGATCTTCTCAGAATTTGTTGATTTGGATCAAGAAAGTTCTCTTCCTCTGTCTCACTTTCTCAAGCCCTACTTCTGGGATTCGTGCTATAGACAGGATACTCTTTGGCTTTTCTTTGCTGGAACTTTTTGGCCACTCAGCTTGTCGACACTGTCTCTTTGTTACGAAGCTTGTTCTTTTGAAAGGGCCTTGTTCTTCTCCAGATTCTGTTGATTCAGTCGATGTTTCTTCACCACTGGAGACTTCAATCCCACTTTGCTTTTCAGGTACTTCTACTTGTCTTTCACCTTCACCCCTTTCTTCTCGCACTTCTGCTTGTGCTCCTTCATGCACTTCTGCAATTGCTACAGGTCGGACTGGTTCCTCCACCGGTGGTGTAACCACTAGTGCTCTTCTCTCAGGATCATAGACCAGCAACTCTTCTCCTAGATTGGTCATTTTCTGGTGTGTTTGGCATGAATCCAGTTTGGAACTCCCAAACATTCAACAGCAGTGTTTGCTGTCAGCAGAATGTGGTAGCGGCTTTCCATCTGGGTTTGAGACAAGTCTTCAAAACGTGCTTCTCGATGACGACTCAATCTCCGGGATTGAGATCGTTCACACTGTTCATGATGAGGAACAGGTGTGGCAGCTGACACCTGTTGAGAGACAGAATGAACCACATCAGCGAGGGCTTTGCACTAGTCCATAATCATATCATCTGTGATAATCAATAAGGCATTGGCCGGAAAAAGCAGGTAACCTCATGGCTCTTTCCATTAGTATTTCATGTAGGGATAGTCCTGTCTTCCTACCTGGAATGCATTGAAAACTCATCAGTATCAATGGCACTGCATCTGGCCATTTCAGTGATGTTGAAGCACATCATTTTGCCAATCTGGACTTTATTGTTACTTTCATCCTTTCAACTATGCCTGAAGCTTCTGGTCTGTAACTGCAGTGTAACTTCTGTTCAATCTGTAATGCAGCACACAACATGTTCATCACTTCGTTATTGAAATGTGTTCCTGTATCTGACTCAATCTATCAAATTCACTTTAATCGGTTTTTGCATAAAACCATAAAAGTAATCTAAAACAGTACCTCATACAGGAATGTTACATGATTGGCAGCTCTTGCCTAAAAATCACATGTGCAATACGTAAAAGAAACAACACATTAAAAGGTAAATATATTCCGAATCTTTAAAAGGTAAAAAGGTGAGCACAGGAACCCTAGCTGCACAGAGGGATCTCCAGCCATACATGCTGGAACACATTGCGGTCATTTAAGAGCCACTATCAACTAGTCGCAACAGGATCTGAGCCTTACTGCTGATTTAAAAAAATTAAGAACATAGAAATAGGTATTACCAGATAACATTTGTAAAAAAATAAAAGCTGGTCGCACTTGCCTAAAATCCAATAGTTTCAGGATGGGAATAACAAAGATTTTTCGAGGAATCTTATAAAAATTACAAAACTTTAAAAAATGAAGCATGTCCTGTGGAGACTTTCCGTCACAGCCACAGGACTCTGGGCTCTGACCTCTACTACACCCACGTGGCTGTGCCAACAGGAGGTGGAAGAGATTGAGATGAAACCTAGTTAATAACAAGCATTTGCAATGCAATAGGTCTCGGATTTGTAAGAGTTAGAGGTATTGGCGTTGTAAATGACAATGTCTTTTACCCATGTGTTTTGGTTTTGAGTGGATGTATGTGGTGTGCAGTGGAATTATGTGGGTTGGATTGGAATTGTTAGTTGTGGAATTGTGTGTGGTGGAATTGTGTGGCGTGGAGTGGATTTGTGTAGTGAAATTTTGTGCAGTTGAATTATGTGTACAGTTATGTGGTATGGAGTGTACTGGAATTATGTGGAGTGGGATTGTGTGCAATGGAGTGTAACTATGTGAAATTGTAATTTGTGTTGTGGAGTGATATGTAGTGGAGTTTAATTATGTGGTGTGCTGTAGAATTTTGTAGCATAATGTGGAGATCTGTGGTGTGTATTGGATGTATGTGGTGTGTTGTGTAATTATGCAGTTTGTTGTTGAATTATGTGGTGTTGAATGGTAATGTGTAGAGCTGAATTGACTGGAGTGGAAGAATGGAGGGGTAGGACGAAGCGGATAACATGGAGAAGTGGTGGGTGGGAGAGGAAAGCAGCAACATGTGTAAAAAATTAACACTTCAATCAACTAGCACTTTAATTAAGACACGATTAAACGGAAACCAATTAAATGTCATTCATGTGTGCTTGGTCCGTGTGATAGAGAAAGGAAAGGAAGTGACGCATGGTCTCTGCTGTCCATTTAGGATGCAGCAAAGCTGAATGACAGACTCCAAAAATTGAGTAAGCAATAGGTGGGTTTAAGCCCTATATTGTATACCACAGAGTATTGCTCTGCGATAGCTCATAATTTGTCAGTTCGAGAAAAGGCTTTAAAGATAACGTAAAGAATTGCACAAAATAAATAAATGTGCACATATTTCACACAGGTCATCGTGAAAGACAATTAATCTGTTTAAAACAACTCAACATATAACTCATCAAAAGAGATGCACAAAATAAAAATGCTATTGAAAGGGCATAAAGAGCATGCAATATTTAAGGCGACCTTTACTAGAAATCATAAAATAAACTATTGCAATTAAAACAAAACAAGCAAGACTGGAGGAGTGGAGTAAAAGGAGACAGCAATGTGAAGAGGTGGTGGGTGCGAGAGGAATACAGCAATACGTGTAAAAACCTAGCACTTTTATCAAATAGCACTTCTATCAAGGCACGAGCGAACGGACACCAATTAAATGTTATCAATCTGTGCTTGGTTCCTGCACCAGAGAAAGGAACGGAAGTGACGCATGGCGTCTGCTGTCCATTTAGGATGCACAAAGCAGAATGATGGAGACTCCAACAAATGGATAAGCAATGGGCAGTTTCTAAGCCCTATATTGTATAGAACAGAGTCTCCGTTCAGCCCTAAAAAAATATAAAAGCAAGTGCCCACATTAGGAAAAGCCTCCCAATTGAATATGTATATTCAAGTAATCAATTGTATTTTCCTAAAAAGCCATAACATTCATTACCCTACCATACCCACTAACAAAGTGAAGGTCATAATAACACCAAAAATAAACAATATGAAGCTTCCAAACCCTGGAGGAGCTATTAAAATTGCAGCATTTACATATTATAAGTGTTCTGTAACATCAGGTAACAAACTTATGAGGAAAATACCTGACTAGCACAATAATGTGACCAAATCTGCAAAATGGAGATTAAACAGCTGTGCAGTCCGTTCAACTAATGCATGTATACCTAAAGCACCCTTAAAGTTCCTGATGCCAACAAGAACCCCAGCTTTAAGGTTTTTTTTCCCCAAAATTGTTTATCTACTTAAAGAAAAACTTTCAGAAAGTATAAAGATAGGCATAAAGCAGTCGACTGTATTTTTGAAATCTATCAAACGCAAATGCTTACCCAAAATAAATATACTGAAAAAAAGAATAACTTGACTGCATAATTCAGTTGTTACGTTTCCTCCCACTGATAAATTTGTAACGGAAGTGTCGTTGATTTTCTGTGATGCAAAGACGCTTTAGCCACTGTGGTTGCATATTACACAGCCCTCGAAGTTGAGTCTATGAGAGCAACATGTTCCATTTACCCCTGCCATGCTTATTGTTGTGAGGTGGAAGTGTAACTACAGAGACCTTCATTTACACTGTTCGACCCTGATGTGCTTATAACTAATATTATTATTATGAAGGCTAATGAAATCAGTAGAAATAGTTGCTATAGTGTAATACTGTAAAGCAAACTTAAAACTAATACTGTAGACTAGCCTTAAAAGTAATATGCAGACCAGCCTTAAGGCGGAGAGCTTGCTTCTCTCTTTCTCTCTCTGTTAACCACACAGCCCTGAAGGAGCTGTTACAAGCTAAGTCACACCGAGAGAAAAAGCACAAACTTCAAGGACAGCGTGAAGTACTCCAGCTTCAGAACGCTCGCATAATTCCTAACATTCATGTAACTCAAAATATCCCGCAAAGAAAGAAAAGCAACATGCACAGAGAGTCCTGGCAAGGCTGCCTACAGTAAGGGAACGGAAGTAGACAAGTTACAAAATCCGCTCGTGCGCACTACAGCAGTCCTGCACTATTATAAGATTTGGGGGTTGTGTCCCGAAGAGTGGCCTTCTTAAGGTCAGGCAAGGTGTATTTGTTAGTATTGCTATACAATACTTAAAGTTACCGGATGGTTAAATCACGTACTTTGTGCCTGAAAACAAAAGGAATGCCGATCAGATCAAATCTAGCCACTGCCAACAAGTGTGCTGTATTGAACTTTACATAATAGAGGAAGCACCCTAAGCATTGCAGACACGTCATGAATGCAGAAATGATAGCTATGGAATTGGTGTTGGTGCTTCACGGGCAGGCATAGCAATAAACCAGCATTGATTCCTGCATTTGAAACATTACTGTCACAGCTATGGCAGAGAGGAGCCAGCCCGCAGGCAAGATGGCAAGCATGATACATCTGTTTTTCTATATAATCGAATAAAGACCCCCAGTTTAAATTCAAATTAAGGTACCGACTGCCTGTAAATATACAAAATAAACATGGCTCTGATACCCCAAGTGCTCTTTGGAAGCCACTGCTCGAAATGCAAGATTGGACGGGCAGCAGCCCAGACTCCGAACTCGTCCTCACTTACCGAAGTTGCAGCCCTCCTGAGCTCCTTGGAAAATCCTAGAATCCATCCCCGGATGGGGAGACGGTCCGATTTGTAAAAGAGATCCTCCGCTCTGTACCGAGCTGCTCTGCCTGGCTCCATGTGCTCGGAGCACGCGCTCGCATCAGTGGAAAGCTCCGAGTACAGTGCTGTGACATCACTGCAGGCACACACACGCACACACGCTCACTGTAGCACACACCCCCTTCTCAGGCTGCAGCAGCTCGAGCTCCGAAGCAGAGAACTACGTCGGCTGGGGGCTCGCCCTTGTAGGGCTGCCTCCTTCTTTGTATTCGGATGAGGACGGAAACATCTAATGCTCAGCGCTTTAGGCAACTCTGAAAATTACGGATTTGCCAACTTATCTGCCGCTACTTCAGCCTCAGCGCATCAGCTGGGTTCAGCACTTTGCCACACGCTGTCCTGCAAGACCCTATCACATGACAAGAACCAGGCAGGCTTCAAGTAAACACGGCTTCCCAAAGAGGCCTGAGACACGTTTTCTATGGTTCACTAAGATTGACAATCGGTTGAATAAAGATATGGTTTATAAACCTGTCAACACACTCTCCTGCAAAGCAACATAGCTCCACAGACTTAACCAGTGGTGCGCGCGCACCACAGAGTAGCGGGTGCGGGAATCTAAACCAGTGGTGCGCGCGCACTACAGAGGAGCGGGGGGAGGGGGAGGGAAAGGGAGCCTGGCAGCGAGGCGAACGCGCGCTGCTGCGCGTTCTGGCCACCGTCGGGAATGGGAGGAGCAAAGGCGGGACATGCGCCCGCCTTTGCCCAATCGCGTGCCGTTTTTTTAAAAAAAACGCACGCTCCAGCCAATGGGGGCTTCTGAAAGCAAAACCACACGCGCGAGCGTGTGGGTCGTTTTCAGAAGCCCTTTCTAAAGGTCTCGCGCTGTGCGAGCAGTGCTGCGCACTGCAACGCTAGGCCCGAGACCTAAAAAACGGTTGTAAGCACTAAAAGGCCCTAAAAGATATGGCTCAGTGGATTGTACTGTTTTCAGAATGACAAACCTACGAACACTGGGTTTCCGCAGCTCGCACTCTTCCTTTTCTAGGGTCCTCTGGCTAAAAAAGGTCTCCTTTACCCAGCCCAGATCTTTCTTATGCACCGATTCCGGGTTGGAGAAAAGGTCAGCTCTTCCCAACCTCCCAAGGCATTTCTTAATGTAGATGAGCCACAGGATATGATGGGCGTGGTCGAGGCCCAAACACTCCTTTAAAATTAATTTACTTAAGGTTGGTCCCTGATGCAGCCAAAGCTACAGCCACAGTGTTAGGGGGCGAAGAGCCAACAAATCAGAAAGATAGGACACACCCAGCTCTTCGTGAACCACTAAATTTGAAGTTCCCTGGTGCACACATAAAAGGCGTTTTAGGAAATTATTTTCAACCACGTGTAGTTCCTCCGTGGTATCGTAGCCCCAAATTTCACTGCCATAGGAGACTTTGGCGAAACATTTTGCCTGATATATCTGCAGGACTGCCGCAATCGATCTCCTACCTAGTCCTGAAGCAAAGTTAAAGATAGCCATGTTAGCATGCAATAAGTCTCACTTCTTTCTCTGTTTTAAAGGACCCCATTTCATCTTGTCGTCTATCAGACCCCAGGATAAGACAAGACATCTGTGCGGGAAATCAGGGCGGAACCAATCCTAAACTGATACCGCTTTTTTGTGCGAGGTCCCACCTGCATCACGTAAGACTTTGAATCATTTATGAACAGATCCAAATCTTCCATGAATGATGAAAAAGAATTGAGCAGAGATTTCAACCCTCTAGCGGTCCAAGCCATGAGGACCGCGTCATCCGCGTATGATAAAACCGGCAGGCCACGCCGACCCACCTGGGGGTAATCTACCTTGGTCTCCAATAAAACCTTCTCCAGTTTGTTGATATAGAAATTAAACAGAAATGGGGCTAAGATACACCCTTGACGTACTCCTCTGGGAACTGGCGGGAGACCTTAAAGTCTTGTGAGTATCAAAGCTCAGCCTTGGTGTCGCTATGGAGGTTCTCCAAAAAATAAATTATATCGTCGTCCACCTCTAGGAACAACATGCTCTGCCAAAGCTTAACTCTATTCACGCGATCAAATATGGAAGACAGATCCATAAAGGCCAAATAACTAGTCAGGGCGGGCGACCGTGTATTTGTTAAGGATCAGAAATAAGTTAAGACATTGGACCACGGTTGACCCTCCAGCATGAAAACCATACTGAATGTCGGTTAGGAAATATATTGTTATCTTCTGCCCAGCCGGTCAACCTGTCTAAGAGAACACGGTCAGCCACCTTGACCACCGAGTCCAGCAAAGATATGGGTCTGTAACAATGAGTGCTGTCTCTATTACCCTTTTCGAAGACTGGAACAATGGAGGAAGTGGCCCAGGAGGACCAGTTCTGACCGCAGCATTAATAACGGCTGTGAGGACAGGTGCCCAAAATTTCACATCAGATTTATATAAATCCGTCGGGACTCGGTGCTTTGTTATTAGACAACCCAACGATACCTTTCCTGACCTCTTCAACCGAGACAACCCCTCCACAGCTCCAGGGGGTCTATTCCTGTCCGGAGGACACTGAAACATCACCTCAAAATGATGCACCCATTCCTCCTCTGTTAAGTGTGTCTCTACCGCATTTCCTGCATTCTCGTTTAAAAAGGGACTGTAAACAATGCCCCAAAACCTGACACCACTCTTCAAGGTGCTTGCCTAAATTAGGTCCTCCATATTTCCTCCTTCAATGCTGCCTTACGTCTGGCTAGTTCAGCTTTATACTCCTTTCTACGGGTTTTGACTAGGGTGATATCCCTTGGGCTTTTACCTAACGCTTCCTTCAAATTCCTGGCAGCACGGGAACAATCAGAGTCAAACCATCTGGGAACCAAAGTAGCAGGTCACCGCACAGGGGCGCTGAGAAGATCTGTAATTGTGGAGGAAATAGCTTTAAAGGCTTTTATAATATCACCCGGGTCTGTTAACGGGGCTATACACAGTGCCAGCTCGGTGTCACAACGGGCGGATTAGGAATCATGAAATGTCTCTGGGGTTATCTGTGCCCATTTTAGCCTTCTTCCTCCATCTGTTGCATTCAGTACCCCGCTCTTCCCTACCCCCTATCTGACTCAAGAAGGACCGGCAAGTCAAGGCACATGGCGTCAATATTCCGAGGGGCGCAGTAGGGAGCTGCCTGACTTGATGTCATGCAAACAGCAGCTCTTCCATCCCACTTGGTCTCAATCGGGTCTCATTAAACGCTTTGTAATCAGCAAGTAATGTACCTCAGCATAATTGTTAGCACCCCATCAACCCCCTACCCTCCTCCCATCTTCCTCACACCTCCTGCCGTCACACCATAACAACCCTACCCCCCCCCCACAACAAACCCTAGATTTTCTTTCCGCCGAGGGCGCTGTCCCAGTCAATCTGATTTAGGGCTGGCCCTGGGCAGGGGCATGGCATGGGTGCAGGAGAGAGTCCTGGAGGTGCAGTCACAAGCTGAAGTGACACAGGACGATCAGAAAGTGAAAAGTTAGAGCGGATGAGGCAGTAGGCCAGGATGTTTCAGCTGTAGTAGCTCCTGCAATGACCAACTTCGTGAAAGAGAAAAAATGTTGCAGCCTTTGCACCCTCACATGGTGGAGAGTGACAGCAAACCTCAGAATGGGACCATAAGGCCGAATGTATAGCTTATTTCAGAGGTATTTTTATTGCTCGGGCCCAACCAATCAATCAAGGTGTTCAGATGCACCATAAAACGCAAGTCAAAATTTATTAGTGGGATGATTCCAGTGTCATATTAATGTGAGGTGCAGCAGTGTTTAACTTGTGAAAGAATAAGTGTGGGTTCACAAGGTTATGCTCAGAAGTCCACAGGCCAATCCTCTTAAACATCTGCGTACCAATCACCAAGGCTCCGTAGTCTTTACTCCACCTCATGCCTCCATAATCCACTATCAGACACTCCACACTCCCTAATCTCACTCTTGTTTTGTTTTTCTGTCTTTTACTTCCTCCTTTCTCGTGTTAGTTTTTACCCTCTCTTGTTCTCTGTCAATGTCTGGAGAGGAAAAATAACACCTCATGCAACCACTGGCCCAACTTAAGCACTGACGTGCGGACGAACATAAGCCTTGTGCAAGAATTGTTCTGCAATTCTTCCAGATAAATATCTGCAAAATCACACCCCAGGAATACGTTACCGAACAGGACAACCATCAGCACGAAAACAAATATGAACATTGATGCACCAACATGAAAACATGTGGCAACAAGGAAACTATAGGAATGACCGAGCTCCAGTGGCATAATGGTCTGCGCAGGTACACACACCAAAATAATGCCTTCATCAATAATGAAATGCATTCAAAACAACCCTTGCAACCCTTGTACACAGCAAACGCATTCCCCAAATTCAAACCGTGGGCATGTACAGAACCAACTATTAACTAATACAATCAAAACAGAGTGGAAAGACTGTGCCCATGCTAATTTTCCAAGAAGGCTATGCAGCAAACCAAAACAAACCATCTTATGGACCCCACATAACATCCACAAGTCACAACTATTTCATTTGCTCGAAAGAGTGACTCTTACCAACACTAATATAACAACCCTCAACAGAGCTGAAATACACAATATACACTTGGTGCGAAAGGAATGATAATGGCAATGGAACCTAAACTTGTACCACCTACCAGCATAAATAAACACCAGCACAGATCATGCACACCCAATGCAGGAAATGAGGATGAGATCAAACCAAGCCCCATCCTATAATGAGGAAGTCAAGTCGTGTGTGCGTCAATCCACATCTTACTAATGACATGCTATAATGCTTTGGATTGAAAATCGTAATGAAATGCACTATATTAACTGGAAGTACATGAAACTCAGAACATCAACACACCCAGTGAAAACCCGATCCCACTGCACTCTTCAGAATTCAACCTGAAAACACCTCTTCCCATACTTACAAAGTTTGGCAATCAACTCATTCTTGACACATGTCCACACTCCACAAAATCAAAGGAGGCCACTTACTAAATGCTTAGCCAACTACAAAGGCATCAAAGCCACGGAACAGCAAGTTCCCTGCCAAAGATGAAAATTAGCTGCACAAACAATTATACTGATGGCATATTGTTAGAAATGGGGGTCTTTAGCTGGCAGAGGTAGGTACCTTTGTCCAAATAGGGACCCTTGCTTCTAGTCAGGGTAAGGGGGATACACTCCTAAAATAACCCCTGCTCACCCCCTTGGTAGCTTGGCACAAGCAGACAGGCTTATCTCAGAGGCAGTGTGTAAAGCATCTGTGAACACATACAGTAATACAGTGAAAACACTACAAATGGACACCACACCAGTTTAGAAAAATAGTAAATCTTTATCTAAACCAACAAGTCCAAATACAATAAAAATCCAACATACAATACTCTTGAAAAATATTACAAAATAACCTTTAAATTGCAGGAAAATCAATAAAAACACAGTTCCTCTGACTCAGTAGCTCCTCTTGGGGCTACCACAATACTGAGTACGACAGAGTCTAACAATTCCAGCCGACCACGTCGATACGGGCCAGCTAAAGCGTCGACAGACTCGGACACAGTACCTTTCTTGTTGCGACCAACACGTCGGTGCGAGTCGGGCCGGGCAAACGTCGAGGTCGCATTGTGAAACGGAGCGTTGCGGCGGACGATGTCCTCACGATTCGGTGCAGGCAGCGGCTCGTTGACGAAGTTGGTGAAGAGTGAGACGATGCTCGCTGCGGTGCTGGCAGGTCACATTGCAGCGACGGAGCCGGTTGATGTTCGGGTCGGGCAGCGACGGAGTCGGTGACATCCTTGCAGCGTGTAGCGAAGCGTTGCGGAGTGCGGTGCCCACAGGACGCGGTGCAAGCAGCAGCTCGTTGACGGAGTCGGTGAGACCAGGGTTGCGTTGCGAAGCAAGGCGTTGCTCTCGGCTGTGCTTTCAGGACACGGAATCCTGCAACAGACTCGATGACAGAGTCGGTTACCCTTTTTCTTCTGCGGAGACGATCAGAGACTGTACCCACAGACACTGTGAGGTCTTTGCTGTTCCTGAGACTTCTAGAACAGGGGGCAAGCTCAATTCAAGCCCTTGGAGATCTTTTCTTCAAGCAGGGGGACAAAACAAGCAGCAAAGTCCTTTTTTCCTTTCCTTGGCAGCAAGTAGCCATTGCAGGCCAACCCCAAACAGTAATCAGCACAGGGGCAGTATTCCTCCTCAGCTTCTCCGGCTCTTCTCCTTGGCAAAGGTTCCTCTTGATTTCCCAGAAGTGATCTAAAAGTCTGGGGTCTGGGCCCCTCTTTTTATGCACAAAAATCCTTTGTTCTCTGAAGGCAGAGAGAGTCTGTACCCAGCCAAAACCAGTTCTGTCCTCACTGGTGCAGCTTCCTGGCAGGAGGTGGAGACAGCATTGTTGAAGGCAGACCACGCCCATTCAGGTGAAAGGAAATCTCCTCCCCCTACTCTAAATGCTGCCCAGGTCTATTCAGCCCAGCCCTGACTAATCAGGCTCTCTGGAGCCACTGCCCCTCTCCAGCCCCTGTCATCCAAAAGCCAGACATACAATACACAAACCAGGCAGAGGCATCCTGGATGGCTAAGCAAGAAAATACCTACTTTCTAAAAGTGGTATTTTCAAACATAGAATGTAAAAATCACCTTCACAATAAGATGCATTTTAACATTCTGGGCTCAGGCGTACTAAACTTTATTTTTCTACCTTGTTCCCAGGGGTAGTTATGTTTATAAGATGTTATAAACAAACTCCACATTCTATCCAATGGGAACAGACAGCCTTGCAATAGTGAAAAATGAAATTGGCAGTAATTCACTATCAGGACATGCCACACACCTCAGGGCATGTCCTACCTTTCACATACACTGCACACTGACCACAGGGGTACCTTGGGCCTACCTTAGGGGTGACTAACATGTAAGAAAAGGGAAGGTTAGGGCCTGGAAAGTGGGTACACTTGCCAAGTCGACATGACAGTACTAGACTGCACACAGGCTCTGCAATGGCAGGCCAGAGTTACATTTACAGGCTGCTTATGTGGGTGGCAAAATCAGTGCTGTAGCCCAGTAGCAGCATTTTGATTTACAGGCCCTGGGCACACACAGTGCACTGTACGAGGGACTGACTAGTAAATCAAATCAGCCAAATATGGAAACACCAATCCATAACAACAATTTACAAAGGGAGCACTTGCACTTTGGCACTGAACAGCAGTGGCAAAGTGCCCAAAGCATCTAGACCAGCAAAATGGAGTACAACACACAGCAAAAACACAGTAGGCAAAGGCAAAAAATGCAGGCGAGACCCACGCCAATGGTGCCAGTTCTAACACGTGTCCCTTCCAGCTGAAATGTGGGGGGAACTACCCACCCCCTTGGGAGTTCTCTTCACTAAGGCGGACAAATCTGGGCAGACCATCAGCATTGGCGTGTTCTGTACCAGGGCGGTGTTCCACCGTAAAGTCCATCCACTGTAGGGAAATGGACCACTTCAACAGCTTTGGATTCTCACCTCTCATCCACATCAACCATCTGAGGGGCCTGTGGTCTGTCTGAACCGGGAAGTGAGTCCCAAACAAGTATGGCCTCAGCTTCATCAGTGCCCAGACCACAGCAAATGCCTCACGCTCAATCACACTCCACCTCTGTTCCAGTGGAAGTAATCTCCTACTAATAAAGGCTACAGGTTGGTCTAGGCCCTCCTCATTCAGCTGTGAGAGCACAGCCCCCACACCATGCTCTGAAGCATGGTAGATTTCAGGGCATCAAAAACCTTCTGGCAGGCGTCAGTCCAGTTCCCCTTCCTGGGCTGCTTCCTGGAAGTCAGCGCTGCCAAGGGGGCAACAATGGTGCCATACCCCTTGACAAATCTCCTTTAATACCCGGTGAGTCCTAAGAAGGCTCTCACCTCTGTCTGTGTCTTGGGGAGGTTCCCAAGCCAGAATGGTATCAATATTGGGCTGTAGGGGCGCCACCTGGCCGCTCCCCACCTGGTGTCCCAAGTACACCACAGAACCCTGCCCGATTTGGCACGTGCTTGCCTTGATCATGAGGCCTGACCTCTGCAGAGCCTTCACCACTTCCCAGAGGTGGTGCAGATGTTCCTCCCAAGTGGCACTGAACACTGCGATGTCATCCAGGTAGGCGGCACTGAAATCCTCCAGTCTAGCCAACACCTGGTTGACCAACCTCTGAAAGATGGCAGGGGCATTCTTCAACCCAAAGGGCCTCACCCCGAATTGGTAGTGCCCCTCTGGTGTTGAGAATGCTGACCTCTCCTTTGCCCCCATCAGTTAAGGCAATCTGCCAGTACCAAGGCGTTAAGTCAAATGTACTGAGGTACCGGGCAGCTCCCAACTGATCTATGAGCTCATCAGCTCTGGGAATGGGGTGCGCATCAGTCCTAGTGACCGAAATGAGCCCTCGGTAGTCCACACAGAACCGGAGTACTGGCGTGGCACTGGGGGAGGCAGCCTTTGGGACCAAAACCACTGGGCTGGCCCAGGGCTGTTTGAGGGCTCAATCACCCCTAGCGCTAACATCTTGGAGACCTCCCCCTTGATGCAAGCCTTGACCCTGTCAGTCACTCTGTAAATTTTGTGCTTCACAGGAGGACTGTCCCCGGTATCAACATCATGGACACACCACTGAGTAACACCAGGGGTCAGGGAGAACAAAGCATCAAACTGTCCCAACAGTTGGCGGCAGTCACTGCTGTTCAGGAGTCAGGGCGGGGGAGAGTGTTACACCGTCCTCTGACCCATCGTGTTCCTTTGCAGACAGGAGGTCAGGAAGAGGCTCAGTCCCCTCCTCCATTCCAGCATCTGTTGCTAGGAGCATGCCCACTTCGGACCTCTCCAAGTGGGGCTTAAGGCGGTTCACATGCAGGACCCGCAAAGGGTTCCTAGGAGACTGCAAGTCCACCAAGTAGGTGACTTTACTCTTGCGCTCCACCACCTCAAATGGTCTGGTCCACTTATCCTGGAGCGCACAAGGCTCCAATTGGGGCCATGACCCATACTTTCTGTCCAGGCTGAAACTCGATCAGAGTGGCATTCTGATCATACCAATGTTTCATCTTCTCAAGGCTGGCTTTCAGATTCGCCTGAGCGAGTTGTCTGAAGCGCTTAGTCTGGTTCCTGAAGGCCAGCATGTAGCTATATACATCCTGGGGAGGTTTACTGGGAGGTTTCTCCCAGCCTTCTTTGACCAGACTTAGAGGTCCTCTTACAGGATGCCCAAATAGGAGCTCAAAGGGACTGAACCCTAAGGACTTCTGCTGTACCTCTCTGTAAGCAAACAAAAGGCATGGTAAGAGGACGTCCCACTTATGCCTCATGGGTTCACCAAGACCCATAATCATGCCCTTCAGGGTCCAGTTGAATCTCTCAACCAGCCCATTACATTGGGGGTGGTAAGGAGTCGTGAACTTGTAGGTAACACCGCACTCCTGCCACAGGGACTTCATATACTTAGATATGAAGTTGGTACCATGGTCGGATACCACCTCTCTGGGGAACCCCACACAGGAGAATATCCCCATCAACGCACGACCCACCACGGGGGCCATCACAGTTCGGAGGGGGATTGCTTCCGGGTGCCGGGTGGCATGGTCCACCAAGACCAGGATGAAACTGTTGCCCATGGCTGTCTTGGGATCCAGAGGCCTCACAGTGTCAACACCCACCCTCTCAAACGGGCTTTTGACCACAGGGAAAGGTTGGAGAGGAGCCTTACACTTCCTCCCACTCTTACCACTTGCCTGACAAGTCTGGCAAGACCTACAGTGAGTATCAGAACTCTTACACATTTGGGGCCTGTAAAAGCGGGTGACAAGCCTTTCAAAGGTCTTGTCTTTCCCCAAATGTCCTGCCAAAGGCACATCATGAGCCAGACCCAGTAGGAAGGCTCTGAAGCGCTGGGGTACCACCAGCACATGGGCTGACCCAGTCTCAGCAACCTTAGGCTCACTATACAGGAGACCATTCTCCCAGTAAATCCAATGTGATCCAGACTGATCACCTGCTGCCTGGTTTGCAGCCTGTTGCCACAAACCAACAAGAGAAGGGCACTTCTGCTGCTCCTGGCAGAGTTCCTCCCTGGTGGGGCCTCCTTCCTGCTGATAATGGGTCAGCTCAGGCAGGTCCCCTAGTTCAGTCACTTGTTCCCCTGTAGGCTCCAGGGCATCCCCCTCAAGGTTTGCCTCCTAATGGAACGTGGGAACTTCGGGGGCCAGTTTCCCATGCCCCCTGCCTCTTCTCTTTCTGGCAGGCACCTGGGCCACTCTTTCAGGCTCCAGGTCCTCCTGAATGCCCTTACCGGCTGCCATTGACCGAGTGGTCACACACGCCCACTCAGGCAGACCCAACATCTCTAAATGAGACCTCCGCTCCACCTTCGCCCAAGGGGAGCTCTCCAAATCATTGCCGAGCTGACAGTCAACATGCATGGCTGGCCTCACAGCTACTTTCAAGGTACCTGAGACCCCCCCACTCAAAGGGGAACCTGTGCCACTTTGCAGAGGCACTCTGAGTTGTCAGCAGCAACTACTGGGTAGAATGTGTTGGGGACCACCTGCTCCTCAGACACCAACCAACAACTGACAGCTGTCACACTGGCTCTGGTGTCTCTCAGAGCCTCCACACTATGGCCATTGATGGTCACCCACTGCCTGTACTTCGTAGTGTTATCAGGCAGATGAGCTCTTGGGACCATCTCACTGTCTTCTAAAGAGACCAGGGACATTTCTGCGGGACCCCATCCCTCTTGGGCACCCGACTTCTCCCTCAAGGCTACACTAGCCATTTCCCGGGGCGGTGCACCAGTGAGTTCTTGGGACACCTAGGATCCCCTTGGAAATGGCCCTCCTGATCACAACCAAAACATGCCTTGGAACCCCTATGAACAGGCTTACCTGTCGGGACCCATGGCTTCTTTTCAGTGGGAGGCTGGGAACCCTTACCTTGGCTCCCTTGGGGATTACTTTGGGGCTATTTTTGGAACTCCTTCTGTTTACCCTTGTCCCCCCCACTCTTCTGCTGGGGACCCTGCCTACCTTTGTTGGTGTCTCCCACACAACCTTCCTGGGGTCAGTCAGCTTGCTGTCAATCAAGTGCTGGCGTAGCTCTGGAAAACAATTATCTGACAAGTGCTCCCATGCAACCAAATCATAGAGCCCCTGCAAATCATTCACCTTGCTATCCTTCACCCAACCATCCAGTGCTTTGCAAAAATAGGACACATACTCCACCCAAGTACTTGACTCCAGCTTCTTGCAGTTTCGAAATGTCTGCCTGTACAGCTCTGGGGTCAACCCATACCTTGCTATTAAGGCTTCCTTCATGGGGGCATAGGACATCTGATCCTCAGTGCTCAATGCTAGCAATGTCTCCCTTCCTTCACTGATAAAGCAGCCCCACAACCCCGCTCCCCAATCTCTCTCAGGGACTCTGTGGGACCTCATTGCTACATCATAGGCTTTGAACCACTGAACAATGTCCTCATGCTTCATGAAATCTATAATAACATCCTTGGGGATGTATACCTTCCCTTCTCCAGGCACTGATGGTGCGCTGCCACCATTGGGATTGATCTCTAGACTTTTGGCTTTCAGATCCAACTCCCTCAACCCTCTGTCATGCTCTAAGAGCATCTTCTTCTCTTCCAGGGCCAAGTTCTTACTCTCCAACTCCAATTTCATATTCTCCATGTCACACTCCTTCCCCAGCCTGAGCTTTGTAAGATCCATCTCATGCACTCTGCTTCTCTACCTGTCCTCCAACTCCTCTGGAGACAGACCCTTTGAAGACACACTGCTGCCCCCCCTAGAAGGCAACTTCTCTCCAGTCAGGCCCAATAGCCCCTCCTGCTTCCCATCTAAATTCTCTCTCTCCACCATAGGCTCCTAATTATACTCACTGGCATTCCTTGATTCCAACCTGGCCCTCAGCGCCTTTTGGTATTCCTCATTTCTGGTGAGGCCTCTCACAGAAATTGTAAATTTTCTGCAGACAGCTTTAAGTTGTGGCACAGTGTAGGTATCCACCCTTTCCTCTTCAAATTCAATATTCACAGATACAAGTGATGCTGGTTTACTCATGGTGAAAATTGGCAGTTCTCAAGATTAACCCTGGGCATAATACTTTGCTACGCTCACGGAACATGCAAAGTTTGTGTTACTACGCAAATTGCACGTAGCAGAGTAAAAAACTCTGCTAATCAACGTAGCGTAGCAGCAGTATATTAAACACATACAAATGCTTTGCTAAAGCAATTTTCTATGCTAAAAAGCATATAACAAATTCACAAAAGTGAACTTTGACAATGAAAATATCAAGCAATGAGAGAGGTGATGATTTTGGGTTCCCCTAACCTAGGGGAGGACCAAGCAGATGCCTTGAACACAAAAAGCATATCATGTGAACGATTCAGTGGTGGTCCCTTCCTCCTAGGACCACCCCAAGCACAGTTATGGGCAAAAATACAATCCCAACCAAAGGCCCTGCAAAGCATTATGGGACGAGATTAGCAGTGGGCAGTGAATATTATAGTGTCCAATATCAAAATAATTCTACAAAGAGCTGCAGTTCAACTAGTCGTTACTAGATGTCCCTCACGAGTCAAATGCAAAAGCATTGAAATTATTAATACATCAAGCTGCAGTTCCACTAGTCGTTACTAGATGTCCCTCACGAGTCAAATGCAAAAGCATTGAAACCCTTTCATGAAGCTTTTGCATTTGACTCGTGAGGGACATCTAGTAACGACTAGTGGAACTGCAGCTCTTTGTAGAATTATTTTGATATTGGATACTATAATATTCACTGTCCACTGCTAATCTCGTCCCATAATGCTTTGCAGGGCCTTTGGTTGGGATTGTATTTTTGCCAATAACTGTGCTTGGGGTGGTCCTAAGAGGATGGGACCACCACTGAATCGTTCAAAATATGTGCTTTTTGTTTTCAAGGCATCTGCTTGGTTCTCTCCCTAGGTTAGGGAGGATACCAAAATCATCACCTCTCTCACTGCTTGTTAATTTGTTGATTTCACTTTTGTGAAATGCTATATGCATTTTAGCATATAAAGACAGAGATACTTATTTTATCTTAACTTGCACTGTGCAAGATGCCTTTGGCAATTATTGTACAGTGCAGTCAAGCACACAGCTATGCACTATGCAATTTGCATAGCTACGTGTAGTTCAAAATGTACTTCACGTAGCTACGTGAAGTGCTACTATGCAAACTATGCCCAGGCTTACTCAAGATGCAAAAAATTCCAAGGAAAAAAACTCTACCAAATGTATGTGGTTGCGTAATGATCTGCACTATAGTAGTAGTGTACACCAATCACTGTATGTAAGCCACAAATGCAAGTCCAGATCCTCACTGCTGACCACCAATGTTAGAAATGGGGGTCTCTAGTTGGCAGAGGTAGGTACCTTTGTCCAAATAGGGACCCTTGCTTCTAGTCAGGGTAAGGGGGATACACTCCTAAAATAACCCCTGCTCACCCACTTGGTAGCTTGGCATGAGCAGACAGGCTTATCTCAGAGGCAGTGTGTGAAGCATTTGTGAACACATACAGTAATACAGTGAAAACACTACAAATGTACACCACACTAGTTTAGAAAAATAAATAATCTTTATCTAAACCAAAACAAGACCAAACGACAAAAATCCACAATACAGAAAAAAAATATGACTTTCAGATGGTAGAAATAGTTCAGTTCAAAGCAAATTGCAGATGCAACATTTTTCACACAAAGTACCTTTGATGCGTCACCCGAACAAACAAAACGGGCTCCGGGGGAGGTGATGCGTCAGTTCCTTACCGGAGAGGAGGTGAAGCGTCTGTTTCTTACTGTGTGGGGAGGTGATGCGTCAGTTTCTTACTGCGTCCCCCGAAGATACAACAGACTTGGTGGTGCGATGGGACGATCTGGGACTATGCGTGGATTCTTGCAGCCGCACAGCAGGGTTTGCGTCGGAATCGGTTCGGTGATCTCGGACTTCGGAGATCGTGCACTCGATGCAGCCATTTCTCGAGCCACGGCAGGCGCTGCAACGGTTTCTTCGACGATGCGTCGGAAACAGGTACAGATGCGTCATGCTTTTCGGTGTTACGTTGATTTTTTCAGCTCCCAGCGGAAAACAGTCTCTAGAGGCCCAAAACAACAGCAGGAACCTCTTTGCAGGTCAGAACTCCCAGCAAGGAAGTTCAGGTGAGCTGGTGGTGAAGTCTTTCTGTCCCAGTGACTTCAGAACAGGAGGCAAGCTCAGGTTCAAGCCCTTGGAGATCTTCTTCAAGCAGGGGACACAGCAAACAGCAAAGTCCTTTTCTCCTTTTCTTGGCAGCAAGTAGCCACTGCAGGCCAACCCCAAACAGAAAACAGCACATGGGCAGTATTCCTCCTCAGCTTCTCTGGCTCTTCTCCTAGGTAAAGGTTCCTCTTGATTCCCAGAAGGGATCTAAAGTTCTGGGGTCTGGGCCCCAATATTTATACTACAGAACCCTTTGTTCTCTGGTGGCAGAGAAGCCCTGTGCTTGGTCAAAACCGGTTCTGTTCTCTCTGGTGCAGCTTCCTGGCAGGAGGTGGAGACAGCATTGTAGAAGGCAGACCAGGCCCATTCAGGTGAAAGGAAATCTCTTCCCTCTACTCTAAATGCAGCCCAGGTCTTTTCAGCCCAGCCCTGACTCATCAGGCTCTCTGGAGCCACTGCTCCTCCCCAGCCCCTGTCATCCAAAAGCCAGACATGCAATACACAAACCTAGCAGAGGCACACTGGATGACTAAGCAAGAAAACTACCCACTTTCTAAAAGTTGTATTTTCAAACACAGAATGTAAAAATCACCCTCACTAAAAGATGCATTTTAACATTCTGAGTTCAGGCATATTAAACTTTATTTTCCCACCTTGTTCCCAGGGGTAGTTATGTTTATAAGATGTTATAAACAAACTCCCCATTCTATCCTATGGGAACAGGTAGCCTTGCAATAGTGAAAAACGAAATTGGCAGTAATTCACTCTCAGGACATGCCACACACACCAGGGCATGTCCTACCTTTCACATAACATCAAGATCCACCATATGGGTAATGATCTGAATGATGAAGAAGAGGACCGATAGTGGATGGGGAAAGAGTTGTATTCCTACTCCATGATAGGACATACACAAAAGTTGTTTAAATACCCCTCACACACCAAAAGGGCCCTTGATGTCATGCTTCATCATTGGGGTCTTCCCATCCCACTGTGGGATGGGGCGTGCTACGACCAGCGACTACGCGGGAGCACTAATCTAAAATACTATGTGTGGTGCAGGGGTAGTGAGAAGAAGGGTCAAAAGTGAGGTTTAAAAAGGAACTGGCCTCATGGACATAAGACAATTTAATAGGTCATTGAGGCTGAACCTGTTAAAAATTGTGATTTGGAATAGTCATGCATATAATGAGCTGACGTTCCTAAAGAGTCGACATGTTTCGAAGCTCAAGGCTTCTTCATCAGGACTAAGAAGATCCCTTCAGCGCTCACTTGTTGTTTAAAAAGTGAAAATAGTTATATACAAAAGTGAAAGAAATTCTTGCAAATATTCATGCAGTATAAAGTACCTGTTTGTACTCCTATATGTAAATCTGTTAGTACTACTATATGTTAATCTGGAAAAAGAAGAAAAATTTTGGGAATATGAATTGCGCCACACACGGCGTTGTCTCACGAAGACCTGAAAAGACAACACATGTGTCAAGGTGACTGTTTATAAAAACATAGTGCTATAAAGGTGCATGGACCTGTGAAAGAAATTGGGGAAAAAGGGAAAACATACAGTGACACTACATATAACATAAAACACACACTCTATTAGTGACTATTATAATCAAAGAGGCGGTGTGTAGAACGATGTATATACACAATACATACAATGTATGAATGGGTGTATTGCCCCATGAACCTCAGGTACAGATGAGCAGGAAGAAGTCACTAGTTACTGCAAGGGAAGAAATATTTTTTGAAATGAAGAGAGAAACGGTCAGGTAGTACTCGTCCTCTTGCCGAGTAATCAACGAAAAAAAATCATGGAGTAGGAATACAACTCTTTCCCCATCCACTATCGGTCCTCTTCTTCATCATTCAGATCATTACCCATATGGTGGATCTTGATGTTTTGTTAACTACTGACTCGAGGAGGACGTATCCACCGTCAGTGTCCCTTGGGACACTACCTCTTCACTCCCTAATTTTGTTTTTTTGAAGCCTTCTGGACAGCGTATAGCTGTGGGAGTCATCCAGTATTTCTGGGATTCAGGCAATATCGTTCAGTGCACCGGTTTTTGCCTTTTTTGAATTATTAATTTCTATATTTAATTTTTTCCACACACACTACTTATACACATACTCACACGAATATTCACAAACATGGCCGAGACAGCAGGTCTCACGTTCAATGAAGACGAGATCGACAGGATCTTAGCTGCCCTCAACCCCTTTGAAGGGCTAAGCAACTCAGATCCAGGACCTAGCAGCTCTGACTGGGATGAGATGGCTAATCTCAGAAGAACCCAGATAAAAACAGCACTGCACGGTCTATTAATGACTGAGTACTTAAGGGCTAATGCGGCACCACATGGCCTAATTGTCCGCAACGAACCATTCATTTTTCAGCACGACAAGGCATTCAAAAAGGATTGGTCACTCATATCCTGGCACTGCACTAGGGATTGGCTGGTCCTTATAATCAAAACAGCAACCCGTCTGGCACAAGAATTGAAAGTTGACATACAGAAGTTGGAGGTGCAACTCAAGAGCTACCAATCCCATACAGTATTAAAAAAGAGATTGGATGAATTGAACCAACAGATGAGTGAGTACGAGATTACTTTGAAACAAAGCAAATTAAAAAATTTAAAAAAAGACACTGCAGCCTTTAGCCATGAACGTATATACCCCTACATATGTGAGGACTACGTAACAAGGAAATCCAATAGTGAACAAGGCTCTGACAGTGATATATCAGACACTGGCTCTAACGACTCATATTCCAGCCGGGTGAGCAACTCGAGAAATCAGAGAGGAGGAACATGGAAACAAAGACCGTTCCAACCTAGAGGGAGATGGAACCACTACCCAAACCAACCAATCTTTGCCCACTATCCATATGGTCCACCACCAATGGGAGGACCATTCCAGCACTGGGCCCCAACACCACAGGAGTATAACTATTATGGACCACCTCCTTTTTTAGGTACACGCCCAGGACCACAAAGAGGAAGGAATCGACGAGGCAATCAAGTCCACTGGAGGAACGAACCAGAAGATGCAGTCAGAGTGTCAACAAGAAGCATGACCGGAATCACGAACCAACCAACAACCAGCAGGTAGGACACTTAGTGGTCAACCTTACATCGCTGGTTCTCACTGAACCACAAAAACAGGCCTTAAGCAAAGGTCTTGGTTTTGTGCCCACTAACTAAAATGGACAATTTTAAGCTATGCTTGGAGGTAAAAGAATTCTTAAGAAAACTTAAACTACGGGCTTTCTTTGACAAGAAGGATACTACAGAGACTGCAGAGGAACAGATTTCCGATACCGGATTACGACCTAAGTCTACGTTCACCCCTCCGGATCCAACCCTTCCAGTGGAGCTGCTTACTTTTGAGAGAGCTGTTATGGGTGAAATTATGAAATTGTCTAACGAAGACAAAAAAAACTTTCATAATACAACATGAGAGGAAAAGGAGGCTTTATGAACTTTGGCCAATAACAGGGATCTTATTATAAAACCAGCGGATAAAGGCGGAGCCATTGTGTTACAAACCACTCTCAAGTATGATACTGAGTGTAGGCGACTATTGGGTGACTTACGTAATTATGAAGTAATCCAAGACGATCCAACAGAAAGGATTCGGATACGGATAGGAGCAATGGTGGAGGAAGCTGTCTGTCACAGCTGGATATCAAAAAAGAATCAGAATTTCTGATACAAAAATCACCTATAACACCCTATTTTTACACCATTCCTAAAATTCATAAGAACTTGGATAATCCTCCTGGACGTCCTATCGTCTCAGGGATTGGTTCCTTATTAGAACCCCTGTCCAAGTTCTCTGATGCTTTTCTGCGACCCCTAGTCCAGAAAACAGGTACTTACCTGAAAGACACAAAAGCAGTTTTACAACTACTTGCGACTCAGGACTTTGACACAAGTCAACATCTCCTACTAGGTTTAGACGTTGAGAGTCTTTACACTAGTCTTCCTAATGATGAAACCATTGATATCATAGAAGAAGTTCTATATGCAACCACATGGGAATACCACACACCACGTAGTATGGTTATGGAATGCATTTCCTTAGCATTAAAAGAAAATTTCTTTCTCTATGAAGATACACACTACTTACAAAAACATGGGACTAGCATGGGAAGCACCTTCGCTCCTAGTCTTGCAGGTCTTTACGTGCATCATCTAGAGACAACCAAGATACTGCACCAAGACAATCCATTCTGTGAGCACATCATTACCTGGAAGAGGTACATTGATGATATCCTAGTGGTATGGAAAGGTGATACTCACTCAGTTGAGACCTTTATGTTATGGTTAAACCAACAAAATCAGTTCCTGAAATTCACACATACAACATCCAATACTGATTTAGTGTTCCTCGATCTCAACATCTACCCAGAGAATGGCAAGCTCAAAACAACTACTCACTTCAAACCAACTGCAAAGAACTGTCTTCTCCTTTATAGCAGTTTCCACCCACGACATTTGCGAGACAATCTCCCTTTTGGACAGTTCCTACGCCTAAGAAGGAACTGTTCGGAAATAACGGACTTCAAAAACCAAGCTACTGACCTTGAGAGAAAACTATTGGCACGTGAATATCCATCGAGAATTATCAAACAGGGTAGGAAAAGAGCCAGGTATAACAATAGAGAGGCATTGTTGGACAACTATCCCCCAAAGGAAAGAGAGACCAGACCAATCTGTGTCACAACATACAATACCCATTCGAATGAAGTATCCAAGATAATCAATAAACACTGGAAAACACTGAACTGTGGAAAACTTTCTTTTCCCAAACCTATGTTTTCGCATAAAAGAGGCAGAAATCTGAGAGATATTCTTGTGCATACGAGGCCACGTACCACACGGGAAACAAACCCGGCCCCTTTCAATTCCCAACCTATTCAGGGTCATCATCCCTGTGGAAATTGCAGCACTTGTGCTCTTACCACAAAGAGTAAAAAAATCACATTCTCTAACGGGTCTGTGTGGGAACAAAGACGATTTACTAATTGTAACAGTAAGAATGTAATTTACATGATCACTTGCCCGTGCAATTTGGAGTATATCGGGATGACGTCCAGACCAGTTAAAATACGGATTGGTGAACATAAAAGCAATGTGAGGTGTAAGAAGAGTACCACCAAAATGGCAACCCACTACTTGTCAACCAACCACAACGTTGACGACATAAAATGGACAGTGATTGAACAAATCTTCCACGAAAGAGATCTTTTGGAAAAGGAACAACGTTGGGTGTTCCGTTTGGGGACACATGAAAAGGGTTTGAATGATGAAATTCCGTGGGCTCAGTTAATAGGTTGAAAGTAGTCACTACACCTGCCTACTTCCCTTCATCACTATACACAGGGCACAGACTGTATCTCAGTGTTCGGTCCCTGTATATAGAGGTCCAAATAATACATCAGCAATCTCATTACATCTTAATTAGACTTGATTTTGCCTGAGTTTACTTGCGTTCCATCCATTAGTATTATTTTTCTGGCCTTTCATAACGTCAGATATCGTTTGTGACTTGTGCCGTTTGAAGAGCGCTATTTTTTGCTTCTTAGAACGCTTTGATGCACTTTAAGTGCTTTCACTTCCCTCACTCGATTATAAAGAAAATATTAGTATCACCAATCTCCATGTTTCACACTTTCTCTCAGATAACCACACGAGGTGTTGGGCATCAACCATGCTGTTTTATAGAATCCTGGTTAGTTACATACATATCAGTTTTTCTAACATGCACGGCATACTCTTTTTCGCTGTGCACGGGAGTTAGTGCTCTAGTGCGCAATGAGAATTAAGCATTAAAAGCTCGCTTCCGGTCTTTGTTTGTTCTCACGTTAGCATCATAGTCCCAATGTTGGATTTGTACAGGTACAATATCTTCTCTCTCTAGGGGAAGAGGATTAAGCTCTTTCTCTCTTCCACTATCACCATCCTGCCCCCCAGGGTAATCAGTGTTATAATCAGTGTCATTATTAGATGGTTCAGCTCATATTCCGGCAAAGGCTCTTTTTTGGAGCTTTAATCTGGCAGGATTTGGAACCGTTTTTGATTTTGTAATTTTCAGTATTCCTAACTGCTGGATAGTGAACTGCAGATTATGGTTGAGCTCCAGAACTACATCTTCTGTGTAATATATTGTTACCAAAATTCAGAACAACCCTTATCTTCATGTTTTAATTTTTCATTTTTTCTTAGATAACTACACGCAATGTTGGGCAACAATGACGCTGTTCTATCGAACTCTGGTTAAATCACATACACTTCGGTTTTTAAACACGCACGGAATACTCATTTCCGCAGTGCACTGGAGTCAGTGCTCTAGTGCGCATTGAAAATCAAACTTGGAAGCTCTCTTCCGGTTTGTTTTTCTCGCGCCAGCATCGCAGGTGAATCCTATTTCCTCTCGTTACTTTTGTATAAATAGCCGCTCCCCGCACTCCCTAGTCATACAGTGGAGCCGCGGGTGAGCAGTATGGGGTAAAATTTTGTCTAGCAGCATGTAAGTACGGCATAGCCGTCATGGTCCGAGTTTTTTTCGTTGATTACTCGGCAAGAGGACGAGTACTACCTGACCGTTTCTCTCTTCATTTCAAATTTTTTTTTTTTCCCTTGCAGTAACTAGTGACTTCTTCCTGCTCATCTGTACCTGAGGCTCATGGGGCAATACACCCATTCATACATTGTATGTATTGTGTATATAAATCGTTCTACACACCGGCTCTTTGATTATAATAGTCACTAATAGAGTGTGTGTTTTATGTTATATGTAGTGTGTCACTGTATGTTTTCCCTTTTTCCCCAATTTCTTTCACAGGTCCATGCACCATTATAGCACTATGTTTTTATAAACAGTCACCTTGACACATGTGTTGTCTTTTCAGGTCTTCGTGAGACAACGCCGTGTGTGGCGCAATTAATATTCCAAAAATGTTCTTCTTTTTCCAGATTAACATATAGTAGTACTAACAGATTTACATATAGGAGTACAAACAGGTACTTTATACTGCATGAATATTTGCAAGAATTTCTTTCACTTTTGTATATAACTATTTTCACTTTTTAAACAACAAGTGAGCGCTGAAGGGATCTTCTTAGTCCTGATGAAGAAGCCTTGAGCTTCGAAACATGTCGACTCTTTAGGAACGTCAGCTCATTATATGCATGACTATTCCAAATCACAATTTTTAACAGGTTCAGCCTCAATGACCTATTAAATTGTCTTATGTCCATGAGGCCAGTTCCTTTTTAAACCTCACTTTTGACCCTTCTTCTCACTACCCCTGCACCACACATAGTATTTTAGATTAGTGCTCCCGCGTAGTCGCTGGTCGTAGCACGCCCCATCCCACAGTGGGATGGGAAGACCCCAATGATGAAGCATGACATCAAGGGCCCTTTTGGTGTGTGAGGGGTATTTAAACAACTTTTGTGTATGTCCTATCATGGAGTAGGAATACAACTCTTTCCCCATCCACTATCGGTCCTCTTCTTCATCATTCAGATCATTACCCATATGGTGGATCTTGATGTTTTGTTAACTACTGACTCGAGGAGGACGTATCCACCGTCAGTGTCCCTTGGGACACTACCTCTTCACTCCCTAATTTTGTTTTTTTGCTACCTTTCACATACACTGCACCCTGCCCACAGGGGTACCTTGGGCCTACCTTAGGGGTGACTAACATGTAAGAAAAGGGAAGGTTAGGGCCTGGAAAGTGGGTACACTTGCCAAGTCGACATGACAGTACTAGACTGCACACAGGCTCTGCAATGGCAGGCCAGAGTTACATTTACAGGCTGCTTATGTGGGTGGCAAAATCAGTGCTGCAGCCCAGTAGCAGCATTTTGATTTACAGGCCCTGGGCACACACAGTGCACTGTACTAGGGACTGACTAGTAAATCAAATCAGCCAAATATGGAAACACCAATCCATAACAACAATTTACAAAGGGAGCACTTGCACTTTGGCACTGAACAGCAGTGGCAAAGTGCCCAAAGCATCTAGACCAGCAAAATGGAGTACAACACACAGCAAAAACACAGGAGGCAAAGGCAAAAAATGCAGGGGAGACCCATGCCAATGATGCCAGGTCTAACAGTGATGCTTACATGAAACAGGTTAGTATAAGGGCTACCTGTTACAGGCTATAATAACAATGAATGGAATGGAGCATTAGACGGCACTTGGCAGATCACTCTCATATAGCCAATGGCTGACTAAATGTATTGCCTGGGGTGTTGTGTCTCAGATCCCACTGCAACTAATATCCCGGTGCACATCCCCTTTGCTTTCATAAATAATTCCAAAATGCTGTCTCCAGAAAACTAAAGGAACCCTCATGATTTACAGTGTGCGAGTCTCAAAGTGTGTCAGTGCTATCCCTGTCCATCAGTGAATCATGTTCTCTCTGGACCCCATTATACTTCAACTCTTACAAACAATACCCTGGTGGTTGCAAAGCATGGACTGGCTGTAGCCTGTTTATTACAGACTACCAACAATGTCTATAGTTTGAGTGGACCTCTCAAGGTCACACAGATGCAGAGGGCACCACCACTAAAACTTTCAAAGTATGAAAATACTGAGGTTCCCAGCAACCAGTGCCCTGACTACTGAATCATGCAGTAACAAGTAGATCTTAGTACGCCCCTTCAAACTCCAGGTAGATGTGAAAGTCATAGTCTATTTGAAAATAGGGGTGGTAAGGTGAGTGTAGTTACAGTAGAACACAGTCATCACAGTTGCAATAAACAAGTGAATGTCCAGCTGGAGATATTTGGTAACAAGATGCTTTAATATATCTAATCATATGTACATATATTACCAGTACAGACTAAGGATTTCAAAAGTATGAATAACACAAAATACAACAAGAAAATACTTAGATACTGCAGTGATAAAGCTATAAATACAGTAATTAAAATCAGGGCCTTTGTTAATTCTCTTTGGATGTTCTAATGTTTCCGAAGGTCAGAAAACACTTAAGAGGAAATGTATGTTCATATTCATTTTGTCCCATACCGTTCTTTCATGTGCAGTAATCATAAACAAAGTTATTTAACCCTAAGTACGAAGTTTTATAACAAACAGTGAAACGAAATCACAATAAATAGGTTTGCCAGCATGACCCCAGATGTTTTCTTTTCTATCTAGACAGGAATCTTTGAGACATTAAACATTGTTTTCCCAAGTCACTTGTGCTCTGCTGTGGTAATCTCGTCTGAATGCGTGTTTATTAGTGCACTCGTACCAAATAACGTGTTATTGGGTCACATTTTCACTGGAAAGACAGCATTTACTTATTTACACAAAATATACGTTCAGATCAAATCACGTATTGACAGGTTTGCAATCCTTTTTTATATTAAGAGAACGTGCAAAGTGGTCTATGGCATATCACAGTATGCAACCATTGCACATAGAAGGACATTTATTAAGAGTGGCAAATAATTTTACGAAGAACTGTAAGAGAACAGCTGCGGTAAACCACACAATCACAGCCTGCGGGCGTTGTTTTACTTATATTGTAATGTAACTGTAATTAGATCTTTCCACATACCTAAATGTCTTGAAAGTTTATGAATTTTCCAGGGCACATTCCGAAAAGAATCGTGTGCTCAGAAAGTTATTCCCGGTAAAATAACTTTATAATGAGAATTTCTGCTGCAACGTGAGCCTTGGACAACAACACATCTCACGTGCAGTCCTTGCCAACCCCGCGCGGACAGCTGGAGTGCTGAGTATTGCTTCTTGAGGCACAGCAGGGGGCCGAGGAACAGAAAATCCTCATTTATGTTGATTATACCGTCTCCAGTGGTCAATATTGCAATAATGCCGAACACCAAGACTACTTATACTTTATTCAGCCTCATGCCTCTGTCTTTCCTCACTCTGTATCCCTGTCTCTTTGTCTCACTCGATGGTTTTTAATCCCTGGTTTTGCCATTTGTCACTAATTCCGTAACTTTCTCTTCCTCCTTCTTTCTCCAGTGTCTGCATTCTTCTCTTTTGCTCTGATTATGAAATATAAGTTAAAATTTCCCAAAGTGCCACGGCCCAGGGCCGGCTTTAGCGCTGGTGGCGCCCGGTGCGACAATGTCTGTTGGCGCCCCCCCCAATGACCACCTCTGCCACGGATTCCCTCACTAGCACCCTTGAACAGTGCCCCTCAAGCCTCCATAACCACTGTCTCTCAGATTCATTTGGTTTTGTAGCGCCACTCATACCAGTGTAAGGTATCACAGCACTTTAAATCACACACACATTGCACAGAGACAATCATACATGTGTAAATCAGTGTGTAGGAAATGTTACATCAGACAGGATTACAAGGTGTAGTGTAGGAGTGACATGTCATCTATACTGGTAGGCAATATAGTTTGAGTCCTTATTCTGGAAAAGCACACATTCAGAATTTAAAACGTAACATCATTTTTAGGGGTTCTATTTAATAATAAGAATTGTTTTCTACCCAAATGAACCCTTTTCACAAGATTAGAATGATAAAAGACTGGGCAAAAAAAACATGTAGCTCTAATATATACCTTGCAGTTTGCATGCAGCTCTTTGATGACAGTTAATAACGCAATGTTCTGGATTAGGATTTTGACTTATAAACGACAAGTTACAAAAGGAGCTCTCTTACAGAAGCAGTAACACACTGATCTATTTACATTATATGCGCTTTGTTATCTGCATAATACACGTTCGTAGCAGCAGGCATTCTAACCCTCTGCGCTACCTTAGTATGAGTCAAAACCTCCCCAAGACAAACCACCAGTCTCTTTCCAGAAAGACGATTAATCACCAGCGTTATCTTGACATTTTAATTGATGTTTGAAAATTGCTGAAGGCCAGGAACGCGCCAGCAGGTGCTTCTAAAATGCTAATATACATTTTCCAAAAATGACGCCCCCACCCCAAGTCAACGCCCGGTGCGGTGGCACCGATCGCACCACCCTAGAGCCGGCCCTGCCACGGCCCATCCACTCAACCACCGGCACAAATTAAAGCATGCATGGAATGTGATCACATTCTCACTGTGCTCTTATCAGAGCAAGTGAAAGTGGGGCAGCAAAGGAAGACTCGTCGGTCTCAGCTCGAGTAGAAGGAGGCATGCATGCAGACAGGGGCATCTTGAGGATTTTGGGGGCCCTGGGCCAAATGTATTTTGGGAAGTGGCGGCTCCTCCGCTAAGGCGGTGGAGCGGTGCCCCATTGCTCTGTGAGCAGTAGTTAAAGGAAAACTAAAATTATGATAACCAATGTTATTATCATTTTAGTTTTCCGTTTCATGGTGCAGTGCGGGGCGGGGCTGGGCTGCCAGAGCATGGGAGGACTGGTGAGCACAATCTAAAGAGCGCAAGACAGTTTGGCCGGTCATCTTGGGCCGGCCAAACCGTCATGCGCACTTTACATGTTCCCTACTAGGCGGTAATGCACAGCCTGGTGAGGAACATGCACAGGCTCCTTCTCCCTCCTTGAGCACCGAACCACGGCGCTCAGACCAATCATAACGCTGCTGTAAGGCAGCGTCGTGATTAGCTAGGGGAGTCAAGAGCCTGGGTGCTTCCTGGTTCCTGCTGTCGAGGAGCTGAAGAGGACTGAGAGGTGGCGGCCGGCCAGCCGGCCTGCAAGTAACTGTTTGTTTTTTCATTTTTTTCATTTTTTTGAGCTAACAGGGACTAGAATACTTGGAGAACGTGAAGCAATTACTTTACGAGGACCTGGAATAAAAAATTGCTAGACACATGCCTGTTTCATTTCCTTTCTCTGACGCTGAAACACAAACCTTGAGACAAGAAATATGACTAAAAGTATGAGACAGAAACGATAAAGATGACTCATGAAGAACATTTATCTAAAGCCTCTTTTGAATGGACAGAACATGAAATCGCATTTCAAACCAGATTTAATAACAAATAATCAGTACAAGTAGCCTCACAATACATTTCAGAGAAATAATGAACATTTGCAGGTTGCCTGTAGAGAGAGTGAGAGAGAAACAATGGCAATTCAAGACTCAGGGGCCGATTATGATGGCGGGCGGACTTAGTCCGCCCGCCATCGCCCCGTGAAATGGGACCGCCCGCTATGTGTGCGGCGGTCCCGCACATGTGATTAGGATGCCACCGCCACGGTGGCGGTGGCATCCCGCATTTTTAACATTGCGGCGGGCGGTGCTGCCAGCAGCACCCACCGCAAGGTTAAAAATGCAAGTTGTGCATTTGAATGCACAACGTGACAGGCACCGCGCGGTGCCTGCCATGTTGTATATGCAAATGCAGGGGGTACCATAGGTACCCCCCATGTGCACCCCACACCCCCAAAATACCTGGGGGCCCGCTACGGGCCCCCAATGTCAGGGACCGCGAGCCTTTCCATGGCGGCGACGCCGCCATGGAAAGGCTCATCACCGCCGGCATCATAATGTGGATGGCGGTGTCTTGCAGACACCGCCACCATATTAATCCCTTTTCCGCCCGGTCGACTGATCGGCCGGGCGGAAAACATGCGGACGGTCTTTCCGTCCGCCGGGGTCCCCTCCGCCATGGTAATATGGCGGGGGGGAATTTGGTGGCGGACGGACGAAAATGGCGGGTGGATCGCCACCGCCATGCGGGCGGTGGCGATCTGCCCGACATTGTAATTGACCCCTCAGTTATCAAAATATACAAACCAAAGCAGGCTGAGAGATTTAGTCCGTCTTCAACATAGATCTGACCAAGTCTAAACTGAAGCAAAGCCTGCCACAGAAGGAGCCAGTTAACCCTTCAGCCAAAAGGTTATTTCCTGCTCAACTTTTCAGCCGATAAAGTGCAGGTTCCAGGAAATGCAGTTAGGAAAGTTCAGTTCAGGGATTTGGCATTGAGGGAAATCAAAAGTCAGTCCGTCAGCATGTCAGGCAGGGAAAATGGAAATGACAGCCAGCCCCGACTCCTCCTTCATGGGGCAATTATACTTTGAAAAGTTCACAGTTTACACCTACAAAAGTATCCTTTTCATCAGTCCATAAGCTTTCCACTGGTCGCTCACAGTGGGCTGCTCATGGGGTGATCAATACATCACCAAGAAATCCGGAAGAATTAAGTAAACCTTTTTGCAAATTCATTAGATTTATTAAGTTAAATTTGTATTAAATTTTCCGTCTCTTCCACGGAAGTAGGTGGAAATTTATTTTGCTAACAGTCTGTCGGTTCCCAAGTGCTCTTCCTGGGTTTGCAATAATATTGCTACATTTCTATCAAAAGTGTTGCCTAACTAGAAGTGAATCCATTATTAACCGATACAGAAAAGAAACTTCATGAAAAGTTCTCACAGTGGCTAAAGTGACTGCCTCATAGAATTTTACACTTGCACGGCAAAGAAAGGCATTTGGGGCCTACAAGAAAACTTGCTGAATCACTGTTGTGTTATTGTCATTATAAAACACACATTAATAAATGCATTTTCGACATCTCAATAAATTTAATTACTATTATTCTTTTAGAGGTTACATGTAAATATTAGGTACTACTAAAATTTAAAATAAAGAATCTTTTTCAAAACATCATTTGCACATTATCGTTTTTCATAGCATTTTATCAGTGTCACTCTAAAATACACGTTTACCCCATAAACATTATAGAAAGCTGCCCGATTGCATAATATCGATTATTACTAGATAAGCATTTTAGCTTTTCAGGAGCTTCATTATCCAGACATTTATTTAAATTTCAATGCATATAGGAATATTTATCGTCACAACACTCTTTATGTTAGTGATTATTTTGTTTTTCAAAACACGTAAATACGTACATGTGTACTTATCACTGTTTCTCTCTTTGTTTATGTTTTCGTATTATCATATTCAAACACGCTGCATGATATTAGGATGCAGTATGGGATGTCACGTTTTTCAACTTAGCCAATGACATGTTTTAAATCAAAAATAATTGTTGTATCTTTTAATAGTGAAAATTGATAGAGGCAACTGTCATTTAACATTTACGCTCCATCACCTTAAGACGTCTCTGCATGCAGACTGGTAAGAGTGCACAGATATAAAGTATTGCAATCCATCATCTTTTTAAGATCATTGGTGGTCGGAAGGCCTGGGGCCCTCTCCTCCACCTAAATCATCTACAAAAAAACTTGGCTATCTGGTTGAACGATTCCCTTAGCTTTGAGACTTAAATGAACTCTTGCTGGCACCTGTTTTGGCCTTCTGAGAGGAATTAAACTCATTATTCGGTTGTATCTAGAGGGTAAGAAATCGATCTTAGAGGCTGCAGTCGGTCCAAACTGATGTTGCCAGATTACTGTTCACCCTCCCTAAGTTCTGCTCTGCCTCTGTGCTCCTTCAGAAACTCCACTGGCTGCCCATTAAGAAGAGTATTCATTTTAAAGTTTAGAGTACTGCACACAAGATTTTGAATGCTTCAGGTGCCCCTTTCCTTACTGGACTTATGCAACTCTATCTCCCTACCAGAGCCCTCTGCTCAGCCGAGTTAAACCTGGCAGTTACTACTTGCTTCAAAAGATAAAGATAAGGAGGTTGCTCCTTTCAGGTTCTGGTCCCGACCCTTTGGAACAATTTGCCCCTTGAACAATGGAACACACAGAGCCATCTGTGTTTCAGGAAAAGACTTAAGACCTGGGTCCTTACCATCTAAGCGTTTCCGCGACCCCCTTGCCTCTCTTTGGTGTATGAAGTCTCATCTGCTGTGGGAAGCATTGGGAAGCCCCATTGCTGGGGCAGCCATCCGCACTGTAAGTTATATTAACATAACATTATTTACGCTTGCTGTATTTTCAGTGCCCACAGAGAGAATCCAGCAGTTCATGTATAGCCCTGCCACTGTACACAAACGGTAAGTAATAGTTTTGTAAGAAACACCAAAACATCTTCAAGCAAACAAAGTTCACAGTAACAACAGTACCAGAGTACAGAGGTCCAGAATTACAACACGCCTCACACAACAACATCTTTCAACACATATCAACACAGTACCCACGCAAACATGGTAATTGGGCTATTAGATAGCCTGAATGATTTACCATCCCTTTGGAATGTGCTAAAAGAACATGGACAACTGGAAAGAAGCCACCGATAGGAAAATAATGGGATGACTCCAGGTCAAAGCAAACACAAGGAGATGATGGACGGAGCGCTGAAACTTTTCAGACACTCACCCCAAGTAACAGATCTGGGTTGAATCCATCATCATTCTTTAGCGCAGGGTGAATGTATGACATTGTTCTACATCTGTCCATCAATTGTTCTTTTTGCATTTGTCACCCGAGTGGGACGGGTATGCCCAGACGTGGGTCCCGTGCTCGCCATGCCACTGGAGTCAAGCTATCCTGGTTGATGAGGGGTGAAACCCCGAAACCGGTCCTAGGATGCTTGTTTCCAGTCCAGGGAGGACCTGGCCTGGCAGTTCGGGCTGGGCTCGACTGTTCCCATTGGGCACAGGGTCAAGACTGATTTGCATATGGCTGGGTTCAAACTGGAATGGCATGGTGAGCAAAAAGAACGATGGATTTAGGCCCTGATCTCTGTACTGGGGTGAATGTATGACATTGTTCTACATTCTGTCCATCAATTGTTCTTTTTGCATGACTCCAGGTCAGTCATGCTTCCAGAAATAGACAAAACATTTTTCCATTAGGTTACCTGGGTGCAGGACAAAATATAACAATGCAGTGCGTGATGTGACAGCCATTAAAACAATACTTCAGCCAAGAAATATAAAGCATACATGGCACAACCAAAGTTTATAAAAAAGTAAAACTGTAATAAATGGAAATCAAAAGCATTACAAGAATGATCAAAAAATGTTTCGATGTAAAGCATTAGAAATAATATTTTACATAAAACTCAATAGGGAATGTAAGCATTTTCAGAAAAAAGAATGAGCCAGTCACTTACAGAATAACAGACGTACCAGCTCACCTATAGATATTGTCTATCCGTTGGTGCGGTGGATACTGTGATCACAGAGCAGTTTGGTAAGTGTGTCTCGTTTATTTTTTTCCCTTCCTGGCATTCTCTTTTGTTTTAAAACAAGATAAAAGACATTCCCTAAGTGGAAATTTGTTTCAGTAAAACAAAAGCCAGTGAACCCGATACGCAGGGTGTTTTTGCACCTAGGTCGTTGTTTGTTTTCTCTGTCCGAGCCCACCACGCCTCGCTTAAATTCTACAGTGGGAAAACCATCACTGCGACCTGGCAATCCAGAGGAAGACTAAATGGGGTAGAGGAGCAGTGAAGTTGGCAAACTGGGATCTCTAATAAGGCCTTATATCTAAGGTGAGGCTTATTTGTGGCTGCACACAATTGGATATATCTACAGTCAAAGGATGGTTGCAGATTGTGTCTTAGTATTTATTCTTCAAGATGGAGGAAAACCAGTTTAGTGAGATGGAAGGTGATCATACACTGAGTTAGAGCCTCCATGGAAAAAATCATGATGAAAAAAACTCCAGTCATTAAGATATGATGCCTTTTGGCAGATGGTGCTGGATGAAAAGCTGCTAGATGATGCTTGGGCTACCCCTCAAGCAGCACTATTTTTGTTGCTGTTTTGCAGTTTAGGCTTGTACATGGTATGAATGCAAAGGCTTTGTGATAGGTGCCTATTTCTCTTCTTGGCCGTCTGATAGATCTGTAGAAAAGTAAAAGCTTTTCATCATCTGTAGGATTTAATTGGGTAGTGCTAGTTGTAACAGTACTATTTATTTTATTTACCTAGAAACAGAGCTTAAGCGTTTTGAACAGTAACACTCCTATGTGGGTCTAGTACATAGGCCAGTTTCACAAGTGGGGTGGATCTACATAAATCATAGTTGTGACAAATTGTCGTGCATGTGGTAAGGCTAATGGCATACAGACAGACAAAAGGGCATCATAACAGAGTACAACAGAGGAGATCTGTACATTTGATATTAATAGGATCTTCAGTACTAAGGGCCGATTTATATTTTGGCAGCAGGGCCATCATCCTCCACCATCTCTGTCATCCTGGCAGACGTCCTAAAGACCTAGTGCCTAATTTATGAAAACTGTCGCCTCGCTGCATGAAAACAGCGATGCAACATTTTTCACTGCGCCCTCCTTGCGACATGATTGATGCATCAAATTTACTGTATGACGCATCATGACGCAAGGAGATACAGATACATCAGTATTTCTGACATATTTGTAGGTGCAATAATGACACATTGCTGGAGTGTATCACAAAAGTGACGCAACTCCAGCAATGTGACCTTTCACATGGGGCAAGCCCCATGTGAAATGGCCTGCATTAGTCTTACGCCTGCCATGAGGCAGGCATAAGATTTTGACGAAGTGGTGTCCTAGAAGTGGCGCAGTGAAATCTGATAGATTTCACTGCGCCACAACTACGAGGCTTTTTAAGTGGGAACGCCCACCCTGCATACATTATACCTGGTGCAGGTATAATGTAGTGCAGGGCTTTTCAAAGTGGCGCATCTGCTTAGATGCGTCACTTTGTAAATAGGGCGCAACATGGCGCATTTTCTATGCCGCCAGTGCGTCACAAAAAGTGATGCAACGGTGGCGCAAAAGTGTGGCAAGGCCTCATAAATAAGGTCCCTAATTTTGAAATGTCCATTAGGCTGGCCTGCATTTCAAGCAGTGACAGTGCCAATGTATTAATACTATGTAGTATGGCTCTATCAAACATGACGGAGCTGTACGCAAAGTTACAATTTTTTTTCTATTTTCTAAAACAAAATCCCAAAGCGGGATTTTGCTTTTAAAAATAAAGAAGCAATGACTACCTCGCCATGGGAGTTATCTCCCATGATGAGGGGTATTCTGTAGTTTTCACCGCCCCTTACCACCAGGGTTTTCCTTGCTGTGATGGACAAGTGAAAACTGACCTGTTTTCCCCCTATCTAAATTAGGTGGGCGGTCATACAGGTCAACCTCTGACGGCCCTTGCTCCATTGGGCCTTAGTAACTAGGGGGGAGATGGAGTACTCTCTGCAATCTTTAGACCAAAGGCCCGTCCTCATTTAAATTGGGTGGGCGGACCATTATTTTGGGAAAAAGAGTACTCTATTGTGACAGAGTACCCTGTTCGCCAACAGTGGAAACTCCTTTATTAGGGCATCAGGGCACTTCCCCCCTCATATTTGTGCCCCAATCCCCTTATTAAAAGTAAAATAAATATAGATTTTTTTCTAGAGCCGCAGCAGTGCTATTTTTGTTTGCTGCAGGCTGGGTTGCTCAGTTCCTCCATCATGAGTGAGGAGGGCAGGGCATGAGGGGGTAGGGCAATAAATGATTGGTAGCAAAGACTAGACCTTAGACATGCAGGCTCACACTCACTTGGGTCGATGACACCCACTCTTCAAAATGCGCATGTTGAGTTGGATGGCTGTCTTTCCCTGACCATCCCAACATGCGTAATAGATGCCTCTCTACCCAATTGTTGAGCTTGGGATCACAAGCCACAGTCCAGCGGACTCCTAATGAGCGCTGGGTTTGCCTGCCTGCGCCAAACCTGGTGCTGCTTTCATACTGTTTTGGTAACATAACAGCAAGGGAGCAGCATCTGTATTGGCTCAGGAGGTCACGCGATTGGCCCTATGCTTGGATGTTCTTGTATATAGCCAATCACTGCATGCCTTTATTATGAAGCCATACAGTGATTGGCCATTTCGGTCCCTTGCTCTCTTTGTTTGCAGGGCCAGTAACAGCATTGCACATGAGGGACTGGTATAGACGAGTTTCTTCCAAGGTCAGAAGTTCTTTCCTGACCTCGCTTGCAGTCGAAAAGGAAAGGCAGCACTTGGGACTTCAAGTCCAAAATGCCCTGCCATGGTATAACAAGCATTGGCAAAGCCAATAGGTCTCGCCTTTTGGACCTTATAAGTGTTTAGCCAGAGCTATTGGCTTTGTTCGGTACTGTTCTGTATAAGGGCTGGCAGCCCTGGTGAGAAGTGCTAGTAATGTTCTGTATAAGGTGTGGCAGCCCTGGTGAGAAGTGCTGGTAATGTTCTGTATAAGGTGTGGCAGCCCTGGTGAGAAGTGCTGGTATTGTTCTGTATAAGGTGTGGCAGCCCTGGTGAGAAGTGCTGATACTATTCTGCCTAAGGTGTTGCAGCCCTGGTAAGAGATGCAGACACTGTCCACTCACTGAGGGTGTTGCTGTGCTGTGGAGGACAGTAGTATTGTCAATAGCTACAAGTAAAAAGCCCTGCTGAGAAATGCTAATACTGTGCCCTAGTGTTTGAAGGGTCGCTCAGCAATATAACCGTTGACATAGATACATGAGGTGATCATAGGTTAAGAACTCTACTCCCGGCACAGCTAACGCAGTCCTTCCTTATTTTAGGGGCAGTGACTTGAGTACCAGTAAATTGGGCAATAGAAATGATAACAGAGTTTAAATTGGCAGAAGTGCTCAACGTAAGTTATCAAGTTATAAAATCAGCTCTGCCGAGCGCGTGCCAACTCTTAATTACACCTAAAATAGCAGAAAAGTGCCAGCAATAATCTACAGCGCTGAGGTGCGTCCATTTATTAAGATGATATCAGTTGAGAGGGCGACACTGGTGATTTGTCACAGAGCCAGATTCAGTACCACAGTCCGGCTGAGAAGTGTCCCTACTGTACCAGATTCAGTACAGCAGCTATGACGGAAAGCGCCTTCAGCAGCCCATAGCCCTACAAAAGTGCCGGTGGCAAGTGCTGGCCCTGGAAATAAGAGGTAAGGTAAGTCCACCAATGGGGGCAGGTGTAGCAAACCGTCTCACACAATGAGAGTGAAGATACTGAAGCCCACATTTCTATGCATCTTATGACTGGCTCCACCAGGAAGTGCCCACCTGACATCCACCTGACAGCAAGCGTGTTTTATACTTCGAGTACTATGTATGTTGATAATGGTTTAAATGGTTATTACGCACCAAGAATAATCCACGAATAACCAACCAAAAATACGACATGCACATTTATTTACAAAGGAGGTGGAACGTATCATGACACCATCCTCATCACTGTCCCTTTAAACGAGTCACTACAGACCCAGGAGAGGGGGAAGTCTGAAGCAAGAACAGCCCCTTTCATATCTTTCAACTTAAACACGAAAAACATTTCTGTGAAATATGTAAATTACGAATTACAAGATCCCCAGAGAGAGAGAGATACCTACCTTTTAGCTTGGAGAGAACTGATCGGCCTGTCCGGCTGAACTGCTTCATCCTCTCTGCCAGCTGTGAATCTGGATAATCAATCAATCAATCAATCAGGGGAATTATAAGCGCACTACTCACCCGTGAGGGTCTCAAGGCACTGGGGAAAGGGGGTCAGCAGTTCTGTTTCAGTCGAAGAGCCAGGTCTTCAGAGTCTTCCTGAAGGTGTTCAGGGAGGGGGCACATCTGATGTTGGTGGGGAGCTCGTTCCAGGCATTGGCCGCGATGTAGGAGAAGGATCTTCCCCCTGCTCTGGCTCTGCGGATGCGTGGGGTGTCAACGAGGAGGAGGTTAGCGGAGGTTTTGTTTGGGTACGTGGAGGGTGATCCTGTCATTGCGGTATTGGGGTCCTGTGTTGTGTAGGCATTTGTAGGTGTAGGTGAGTATCTTGAAGGTTTCTCTTTTCTCGACGGGGAGCCAGTGGAGCTTGTGTAGGTGTTGGCTGATGTGTTCGTGTCGAAGGACCCCGAGGACGAGTCTGGCGGTGGTGTTCTGTATTGTCTGGAGCTTGCGGAGTAGAGACTTGTTGATGCCGGCGTAGAGGGCGTTTCTGTAGTCCAGCCTGCTGGTAATTAGTGCGTGGGTGACTGTCTTCCTTGCTTCGGGGGGATCCATTTGAAGGTCTTACGGAGGATGCAGAGGGTGTTGAAGCAGCTGGAGGTGACGGCATTGACCTGTCGATTCATGGAGAGGGAGGAGTCGAGTACGATGCCAAGGTTCTTGCCGTGGTCCGTGGGGTCGGGGGGCTGCCGAGGGCAGTGGGCCACCAGGTGTTGTTCCATGCCAAAAGGACTCACATTTATGCGAGACCTATTGCATTGCATCACGGACAACGGGAGGGGGGTGAGGGGGAAAGCACGACAAGGGAGTGCGGGCGGGAGGAGAAGGGGGCGAGAAGGCAAGGACGAAGTAGTGCTCACAGTCTAAATAACACCTACTGTACTGTGTAACACTCAAAGTAAAGGGGCCAGTAGCCATGGGAGGGTACAAATGACGACATGGCCATAATAAGGAGGGACTAATAAGCCTCATATGCAATCAGACGGCAGCATTTACGAAAGACAATGACGTGAGCCAATTAAAAACATGGGCGGAGAGTGGGCAGAGCTTCCACAGAGCTTCCACTCCATACTGCATGCCTCGCAAAGCGAGCAGCGCATATGCGCTGCCACTATAGGCTCGACCTAAAAGGAAGAAGAAAAATATCCATTGCGTTTTTACAGGGCTAGATTATACATCTCTGATGTGACGTTTGTTGTTAGTTTGTTATTTAGTGTTGAACAATCCTAATTCATTAAAACTTTATTTCCAATAATTTCCAAACTAATTATTCACTTTAAATCGCAGGCCATCTTAAATTAATTAGCACTTAAACAGCATAGCCTTCTGGTAAGTAAGAAGTACAATTATACATAAGGAAATTCGTGAACTTAAATAGCCTTGACATTTATCAAATCATTTACTTTTATTATGTTCATGATGATTTCCAATGCTCAAATAAGGACTTCATCTTCACTACAGACTATGGAAAGTATCAAGAATGAATGGCCCGAGTCCAGCTTTACACACATAATGCGGTTGTTGTTATCAAAGTCCAAACATGTTGGCACATATCTGTAAAACTATATTAGCACAACGGAAAATATCACTGAAAATAAAATAAATGAGTCTTTTTTTTTTTGTAGCACGCCCAAAATGTGTTAAATTGTCCCACATGTTAGTCCTATTATGAAACAGTTTTGAAAAAGTCAAAAGTTGAGAAAAACTGTTTTCTTTTGTCAACTAAATTGAGACTGGGGATAGCTCTTTCTTACAAACACAAATGTTCCCCCAGTATTAGGAATACAGTAGTACTTTGCCCTTGAAGATTAACTCCGCCATCGCTTGGTCTAACTAACAAAAACATTGAATACGTACAGGTGCTCAGCAAAAGGATGCACTCCTGACCCCGCCCCGCCCCTCCCAAGTCTCCCATATCTCACAGATATTAATTGTCCTAGGGCTGAATCTGGGTCCCCTAAATGATTAGGGGACCTGCTCAGTAGCCCGCCCCCAGCCCTGCACCGCAGGGTCTGCAGCAACCCCCAACCCCTACCCCCAGCCCCCCGGTTACGCCCCCGGCTTATTTTACCTCGACTCTAATAAATTGTGACACAATGCTTACAAACCAACAATAAACAGGAACCTATGAGTTTATTGCTAAGGACTGAAACAAACCGAATACAGGTAAAAAAAAATCAAACCAGTCTATGTCCTAATCATAACACAGGCCGCACCTCCCACCATGTACCTGTTTCGTCCGGCATTCTGGCAAACTGATTCAGCTCTAACCCGCTAGAAGTCTGTCACCGACATCACAGCTCCGGCAGCTGGGAGATTTTGCTCAGCAAGCACACCTGAAGGAGTCCATTGAAGAAGTTAGGTTGAAAATCACAGGTTACTTCGTAGGGGCAGCTTCGCCACTGGACCAAGCCCTGCAAGCAAGGTGGCACGTGTCATCTGACCCTCACTGGGCTTGAAGATGGGCAGGCCTGCTGCCAAGTTATTACTGACGTCTCTTAAAAATAGACCGCTTCAAACACTTCTCACGTTCTCGGGGAATCCATTGGGAGCGGCCACAGAAATACATTCATGCGTGACTGGCCTCGGCGGTATGCTGAGCATGTCCTCTCAGACTAGGCCTCACCTCAATGACAGCTCTGTGTGACAGCCCGCGAGCAGACAGGAAGGCGGGATATGCGGCTCTCGCAGAGGCCTTCAGAATCAAATGTCCAATTGTATGTCCCACGCAGGCTTCCTCGGGCCAGGCCATGCCAATTGCACCACTGTCTGGCAATTTTGCGCCTGGTGCTGCACAATATTGTTCCAGTTACCAAGAAACATTTCCACCAACCGACGTTACACAGTGTTGCACTAGTAATCCACAGAGCTTAATTTGTAAAATAATAAGTGCCGGGGCCAGACGTTTTGCTCAGAAGCGCGCGACACACGCTATCGAATGCTGGGTTGACAAATACCAATGGAGCGTGGTCTCGACACCACCACATGTCTCTTTCATCCATCGCCAGGCACCCCCCGCCTCTCTGTCTCACGCTTACATATTCCTGCTTTCGCCCCAGTTCACCTTTTCCGTCTTTCTCCCCCGCCCCCACCCCCTTCTTTCCCTCTTGTGTGTTTTACTCCCTCCTGCTCTTGGTCAAAGACTGTGGAGGAAAAATAAGTGGTGGTCCACAAAAATGAGTGCCGGTGGTCCCCACCTGCTACCACCGGCACAAATTAAGCAGTAAACCCATCCCAAATCTTATTTACGCGCTGGTCATTGATAACAGCATTAAAATATATTGCCTCAATTGTGCTGAAATAGCACCTCATTTTCAAGGAGCACCTATTTAGTATCTTGTTGTTCACTGTATCTATTAACTGCAATATGCGCTACAGATACATTAACACAATGATGCTGATGTGATTTAATTTTCGTGGAAATGAAGTATTGCTCACAAAAATGCGTGCGAATCGTACCGTAAGACCAATATTTATTTCGATCTAATGTTCCATATAGCAGAAGGAACGCCACTGTCAGCTAAAATCAGGACTTTAAAAACTACAAGTACTTACCTAAAATGTGATGATAGAACGATGCTTGTGTTTCATTCTTGGCTTCAGCAGGGGTGTTTTGGCAAGCGAAAACACCCGGAAGCCTCAGTTCTTCCAAGAATAGAGCCAGTAGGCAGGTTTTGTGCAATATCGTAAAAAAGAAAAACAAAGATAGACTTGAATTTAAAAGGTACAGCAGTGCTTGGCCGGCTGCCACGGGCTACAGTGTGTGTCATACAGCAAGCACAACACACACTTACAAAATCGGCATTTGTTACATAGGGCCTTCCTATATGGGACCCTGATAGTGCTGCCACATATGTTTTCTTCCACTGTTTTTAACACCCCATATGCCACGTTCCACAATGATAGTGGGGACGCGCATAACAAACTGCATGCATACCGTCTCCACACAAAAAACTTACAAGCATTGCTTAGATTTCCATTGATTACGTGCTCCTGCCATCTGGTGGTTACAAGTGGAAATGTTACAAAAGCACAGCATCCCTTTTAAATAAAAACAAGTGGGAGGGGTGGGGGGAGTGCGGCAGGGACACGCAGCGTTTACCTTGCGGGAGCGAGCGCGATAATTGCTAACACATGGCGCCGCTCGCTCCCGCAAGGGAATCGCCAAACGTGCACGCGTTGCCATTCAAAGCAATGCAACGCGTGCACGTTTTTGACTGCAATACTGAATCGATTTCAAAAGGTCTTTTTCCTAAGCCGCGCATGCGCGCTGCGTAGGCGAGACCTAAAAACTGATTTATGGTATATTTCTGTTTGGAAAAGACCTGCTTCAAGTTTTAATTAATCTGCTGTCTCATAATTTGTATGTTTTGTTTTTGTCTGATGACATGCGGGTTCAGCTCAGTCCCTGAATTCAAAGTCAGTTCACATTATGTTGTTCCCCCTGGCATGAAAAGTGTCTGTTTTTGCAGGTTGGCGGCCACTGCCAGTTCTCTAAACAAAATCATTTAGGGGCAGATTTACAAGCCCCTTGTGCCACTTTTGCGTCACTTTTCCCATGTTAAAAATGACGCAAAAGTGGGGCAAGGGCCTTGTAAATCTGCCCCTTAATTTTTAGGAAAAGAAGTGCATGTCGGCGCTTGAATACTCATACAAGTCGAGGTGGGAGTATATTGATATCCCAAACTGACCTGTGAATATTTACAATCTTCTTGGGTTAAATCTGCAAATACCATAAGATCACTTTGGGCCTAATTTAGAAGTCGGCCGAAGGGAACACTCAGTCACAAACGTGACAGATTTCCCATCCACCTTATTACGATCACATTCTATCCTATGGGATCATAATAAGGCAGACAGGATATCCGTCATGTTTGTGATGGAGTATTCCCTCCACCGACCTCTAAATCAGGCCCTTTGGGGCATATTATCAAGCCCAACATCGCCGAAAAGCGGCGATATATTTATCTCCATATCATTAATGCGCCGCTAACATGCATTAGCGCATGTTAGCAGCAGTTTTACTAACGCCTCGCATCGCTAATTAGATGCAAAGTAGGCGTTCCTTCACAAAACAACAGCAAAATAGTCGCAAAGACAACATCGCGCTATTAACAAGCCAGACCCGGACACGCGATGCAATAAAAATAGCCGCGCTAACCGCGGTTATCGCAGGAATCTAACGTCAGGTAAAATCCTGACTTAGCTATCTTTTTAATGGGAGGTGGATTGACAGATTAAGTCTACACTCCCATATTTACAAGCTTTTCATTAGCGCTGTGAAATCATCGCTTGATTTCACACGCTAATGATGTTTATCGCCGTCTATCGCTGGTTTGAACATCGCCTGTTAGCAAAGCATTGCTAATACGCCGCTAACACGGCGATGTAATTCAGCGATAGACAAAAACGCGCTAAGCGCGCTTTGCGATCATTATCGCAATTACTTGATAATATGGCCCTTTGTGTCTGACTAAGAACTGTTTTCTGTGTAGAACACGCAAACAAAACAAAATAGATTTCCCCAGTATTTTCCGTTTAATACTCTCATATAGCCATTTAAAGGTTTTCAAAATGTACGGACACCCGTGGCCTTCTTCTAATATTAAGTACACAGGGCGCTCCCATTTGATCAGAATGATGTGACCGTGACCTGGATTTGTTCTTTAAACTTCACCACCTGTAGCATCTGGGCTTTGATGTGTTCATGGATGTCTGAGTGATCATTTTATGCTTTCTATCAATGTCTGATTGGTAGACTGCCTGCCACGTTTACACAAGTATGATCCAAATCTCTCCTAAAATGTTGAACAACATTGTGACATAAGTACATTAATTAAGGCTCATAATGTTAATTGTGATAGATATTGTGGCAATGTTCTGAGAACTGTAGATTGTACGATATCATTGAAGCTTTTCCTGCGTCGTACCTGTGTTTAAATCAAATGCACACGGATTACTTACTGTATCAGCAATAGTTACACGAGTTACAAAATGGCGGTACAGCCAGGCCGGCATACTGCTGTCTCTGATGCCGAGATTTACCTTTACTTTCAACTCAGACTCAGAGACTAATTGTCGTTGAAAAATATTGTTAGCATTTTAAAAAATGGCAAGGAGGCCATGGTTCTTTCTGCTTCCATTTAAAGCTCTGCTGAGCTTACTACTACCATCTTTCCCTCACATAGCCAGGCACTGCCAGGTTTTTTTCTGTTTACATCAACTTGCATGACCCGGCCGAAAGGCAGCAGCTTTTGGAGGCAGTGTAAGAAATATTAATAAGTATAGGAGGTTAAAATAATGAGTTGAAGACTGTGGTGGAATAGAGTCAACTATGGTTGTGGCCTGTTAGATAGTGTTTAACAAATGAGTTACAAAATGCGGCACTGCCGTCTCACCAAAAGGTTTTCTTTCAGCTCAGAGACTCATCGAAAAATGGTGTTTCCATATGCCAAAGGGAGGATGATTCTCTTCTGTAATGCTTTGATTTATGTTGTTTCCATTTAAGGAGAGAGAGTGTTTCTGTCCTGCTTTGTTTTCTTGAGAGCTTGCTACCACCACACTGTTTTCTGTGCTTAGCCAGGTGTTCTGCCTACTGTGTTACAACCTTAAAATAAATATGCTACTGCTTTATTAACCTTCTTGCTTTCTCAAGTTTGCTTTACAATGCACCATTTGCATACTCTTTTTTTTCAAAAGATTTTCAAAGTTGTGAACACCACACTCCCAACCCACCTCACTCGCAATGCAACACTCATTCCCAAGTTTTATGCCGCACCATGTTCAAATATCACCATTTCCCACTGTTCTCCAACATATAAAACGGCCCGAAGTCTGACAAAATCAGCACACCAGGCCTAGCTTTTGGAGCATTCTCATTGACTCTACAACTCATTCAAAGGTCCTTTCTAGCTTACACACAGTTAGGACTGCAGGAACTGTGCAGGGCCAGTGCTATAATGCAGCATGTCTAGGCTTTAAGTGCAGGGATAATAAAGAGCAGGTTGCAAGTATTGTGATAGTGAAATTAGGATTCAAGTATTCTTAGCCCTAATAGCAAGTTTTAATCTCATTCAGATTCACTCATATGGCTGTCAATTCAGCTTTATGATATATTAGGAACTGTATAGCTTGTGCAGATCGTTGGGCCGATTACGATGTCATTCGGAAAGGCTCCGAATGGGATTCGGTATTGCGTAATCTGATTCAAAACCTTTGTTTCCGAACGAATCGTGCACATTTCCCAAATACGGATTACGATGCCCAGAGACCGTTCGGGCAGTCCGAATCGGTTCCGAAAGGCATTTGGACAGCCCAAGTCTTTCGGAGCCGAATCGTACAGCTCTATGAACACGGTTTCCGAACGAGCGATTATGATGACCGGTTCGGACAGCGGTTACGATTTGGTCTGCCCGACAAGAAACGGCTGTCGGAATCTGTCTTTGGGGGCCCGTTGCGGGCCCCTCTTTACCCGGAGGCGTCCCATTGGGGCCTGAGGGGGTACCCAAGGGAACACTCTTCCCAACCATGCACAATGGGACAGGCACCATAGGGTTTACGCCACAGGGTGCAAGGTTTTCCCCAACCACCCCTTTTTAGGTCGAGCCTATAGCGGCAGCGCGCTTGCGCTGCTCGCTTTGCGAGGCATGCAGTATTGAGTACGGAGTGGAAGCTTTGTGGAAGCTCCGCCCACTCTCCGCCCATTGTCTTGTGTCTTTGTCCTCCATGAATGCAGTCTTATGATTCATTTTAGGCTTGTTAGTCCCTCCTTATGACGGCTTTGTCGTCATTTGTCACCTCCCATGGCTACTGGCCCCTTTACTTCGAGTGTTACACCCTACATGGACGGTGAGCACTCCTTTGTGCCCCTTATCCCCCCGCCGGCACTCCCATTGTCCGTGCATTCCCCTCCCCCCCCTGGGTCGGTACGTCCTCTGACCTATAGATAGCATCGGTAAAGGCCTTTTCCTGACAAGCTTTCTTTTTCCAGCCATTGAATCGCCTCCTCTTGCTCCGAATCAACTCATCTTTCAGGAGTTTGCTGTTAATATCGCTGAAGGAGAGTTTCAAGGCTGCCATGTCGAAGATCAGCCAGATGACAGAGGCGGCGAAGATGAAGCCCAGGGCTCTGCCGCTGCCTCGGAAAAACTTCCTCACCTTGTTCATGTTGCTGAGGTTCCGGGCGTCCCGGCTGCCACCTTCGCCTGGGCGTCCCACCGTGGCCACTAGAAAGGAGCCGTCGCGAGGAGGCTCAGATGCTGCCGCTCCCGGGCATTGCTTGCGTGGCACTCCACGGGCTGAACATCAGCTCGCCGCTCCCATCCCCTCAACGCCATCAGGGCTGCATTCGCCAACGACTCATCCAGAGGCACAGTCCGTATCACATCTTCTGACTAAGCAAACACGAAAAACTGCCCCGTGTACACACAGCGCTGTTTGGCTTCCCCACACGTTGCTTCCGCAACGACGGAAAAAGGTTGCTTTTCTCCACTCCCAACTTTCTTCGCCAGTGTTGTAACTTTACACCGCCACCCGTACGTAAGGAGTTCTGAGAGTGTGGCCCCCCCCGATGCATGAAGGCTTCCAGCAGCATCTCGTTCTCAGAGGTTACCTCCTGCTGCCAGGTCAGGTGGACTTAACCCTTAGTTTACACACGTCCCGTTCACTCACAGCACCTTTCCATGAATGAAGTGGTACTGTACACGTGTCTCTCTGTTAAGATTCCCAGCGCAGTTCAAATGGAAACGTCTGCTAGTGATATAATTTCTAAAAACGGAAAACTCATAAAATGCAAATGGTGCACCATGTTTGAAGCACTAGTTATGTGGCACTATTTTAAATTTCACGATGGCCATTAAAACAAGCATTTGCAATGCAATAGGTCTCGCATTTACGCGAGTTTAAGCTATTGGCATTGTAAATGACAATGCATTTTATTTATTTTTTAAAAACGAAAACAAAAATAAAAGGCATTGTTATTTGCAATGTCAATAGCTCAAACTCGCGTAAATGCGAGACCTATTGCATTGCAAATGCTTGTTTCAATGGGAGCCTGTGTTCTCGTTCAGAACACAGGCTCCCATTGAAGTCCATGTGAGTCTGACCGTACGATGCTGGGAAGCATCGTAATCGGTTGTTCGGACTTGCAGGCCCCGATTCCGAGACCGATTTGTTCGGAACAGTTTCTGAACTACATCATAATTGGCCCCGAAGTTGTGAATGGGCAGTGTGCAGGATTCGTTGACAATGACGGGAATAATTTTGTATTAGAAGGTAACCTTGGCGGGGGCGTGGCTTGACGCCCACGGGAGATGGCGGCTGACTCCTGAGCTCCGGCGCGACGGCGCAGATGAAGGCTGTTTCTCCGCGGGTCCCATGACCCGTTCTCTACGTGAAGTGTGGCTCTCCACCCATAAACCGCCCGACGACTAACTGGTAATGTAATTAACTTACCAGCAACGACCCAGGAAGGTATTCAGCTCATCTTTGCTGCCGCCTCAGTCGCAGCCGCCATTTTGTATTGCGGCCGCGATAATCACATAATTATCTGCCTCACAGAATTGAAATGGCGCACCTCGTCTCCCCCATTACTTCGCCTTCTGGAACAACTGTGGGCTTCTCTGATATGCTATAATCTTTTTTTAAGCCTCCTCATGGCAGGCCCCTACAGATACCAGGCTCACTAGCTTTACAATTACAAAAGTTCTCTTGTGTCTGAAATGACCGCATCTCTTTCCTTTGCGAGTGCGGTCGCAACTCCTGTCATTTTTTTGATGTGATGAGGTTGTGCACTTCAGTCATCTTATTACATTTTCTCATTATTTTATCTCTTTTGCTGGAAGCCTCTAATTTTGCCATTGGGCGGTATCCTCTTCAGTCAGCAACGGTCATTATTCCTGACATTACAAAGCACTGTGTCTTCAACACTAACTGTTCTCTGCTTCTTCTTTTGAATATTCTGCTTCTATTTGCTCCCACAATTGACTTCTTCAGTTAACCTGCATCTAGTTCAAGGACTTCCTCGCACTGTTTATGGGGAGGTTAAGGAGGCTCAACTCCTCTATTTCATCTCCTTCACGCAGTAATATAAAAAATTCTACAATCTTCACTAAGCTTGCTATAATGAAGTCTACCTCTGCTTCCCACTCGAAGGTTGGCGCTTCCTCATCTACTTCGTCAACGATGCCCAATTTGACGATCCCTGTTAAGTCTAATCCTAAATGCCATAAAAAGGATCCTCCCTCCCCGGCGAAGTCACCACCTCCTGCCTCATTAGACTTACTACTGGAGGAAATACGCGCCTTAAAACCCTTTATGGAAGAGGCAAACTCCACGCTTCAATTTCTGACTGACCGATGGTCCTAACTAGATGAACGTCTTGTTGCAGTGAAGCAGAGTGTTTCTTCTTACAATGCAACTGAGAATAAAGTTAATGCTCTTCAGTCACAGGTCACCTCCTTACAGAAGCATGTTGAGGACTCAGAAAATAGAAATCGTAGAAATAACCTGCGCATTTATGGCCTACCAGAAAATACGGAAGGTACGGACCTTCTCTCCTTCTTCAAATCTTTTCTACCTAAAGTGTTGGGCCTACCTGCAGACTCTACTTTGACCATTTAACGTGCCCATCGACTTGGTCATCAGCATATGGACACTTCTGGCTCTAACCGACCTCGTGGGGTCATTCTGTATTTCTTGGAATATACGGATCTTCTTAAAGTCTTAGCAGCTTCTAAAAAATCACCTCGTATTTCATGGTTAGGTCACTCATTGTTTTTTTCACAGGACTATGCTAAATCTACTGCGGACCGACGCAGGGAGTTTTTAAATATGAGGCCAGATCTCCGTGCCCTTGATGCTAGATACGGCCTTTTCCATCCTTGCCTCTTTAAGGTCACATACCGGAACAAAACAACTTCCTACAAAGATCCTGTTAAGCTGAAAAGTTTTCTAAATACCTGCAAAATTGAAACTATGGATACCTCTGGTGCCTCGACTTCTCAAATTGGCTGAATATTCTGTTATGCCTTATTGATATTGTTCTCTCTATTTCTCACATCCTAAATAGTTATTGTTTCTGTTTCCTGTTGTTCTGATATCTTATATTTGTCAAGTTACTATTTCGCAGTCTAATCATATGTATTCTCTCCTATAGATATTATCGTTGTATGTATATCCTCTTGTCTCGTACCATGTCATATCCAGTCTTCCGTGTGCCTCCCTACGTGAGATCTGGATACACTGTCCTTCCATGTGGTTTTACCCTCCCCCACCCTCATTTTTGGATTTTTATAGGTATGTGTTTTTTCTCTTATTTTATTCTACTCTACTTATCTTCTGTTCTTTTTACTTCCTTTTCTATCTTCTCCCTTTTCTCGCTTGATGCTTCATTTTACTATTTGCCTTTTCTTGAATTCCTCACTTTTTTGGTTTTCTTTTCTTTTCCTTTCTTTATTCTACATATTACATTTTTACTTATTTGCATGATGTTGTGGTCTTCTTTATATCTAGTTAATCTTTTGTCTGGTCTAGTTCAAATGTTTTTTTCCAATTATTTACTTATGTCACTGAATATTGTTACTTGGAATGTCCGAGGTCTGCACTCACAGATTAACCCCTTGACCGCGATCGGAATTCCGCTCGTGTGCTGGACATTCCGATCGCGGGTGTGGTCGTGACGAGCTCAGCTCGTCATGCGCACAGCGCGACCGCGCAGCATGACGAGCTGAGCTCGTCACGAACATCGAAGGGGTTAAAAGGCAACGTGTCTTAACGCACCTATCTAAATTGAAAACTGACATTGCAATGATTCAAGAATCACACCTTACAGAATCTGAATCCTTGAAATTGAAAAGAGACTGGGTTGGTGACGTCTTCTTCACCCCGGGTGATGGTAAACGCAATGGTGTCGTTACATTGTGTCATAAATCTCTCCAATCAAACTTATCTCTCAAGAAAATGATGATGCAGGACGGTGGTTGTTTACAGATTTATTGATTGGGAAAGTGTCTCTCTCCTTACTTAATATCTCGAACAAAAGTTGTTGCTATATTCCCATGAAAATCTTATTTTAGCCGGAGATTGTAATCAGATTATAGATCCCTTTATCGACTGAAACTCTGTAACTTCTTTCATACCCTCTAAAGCTCATAAATCATTTTTACAGTCCTTTCAACATAGACACTTGATAGATGCTTGGCGATTATGTAATCCTACCCTGAGGGAATACACTTACTTTTCACCAGTTCATAAGACACAATTGCGTATAGATCACATTTTTACTTCTCATAACATTACTCAATCCATAATATCTGCAGAAATTGGTTCTATACTGATCTCTGATCATGCCCCTGTTTCTATTTCATTAGATATACTTCATACATCTTCTGTCCCTCGACGTTGGGGATTCAATAATTCCTTGTTACTTGATCCTGTGTTTACCTCCTCTTTTACCTCGTTTTTTGAAGAATATTTTAAATTTAATGAATCAGATACTCTTCCTTTTCACATGGTTTGGGATGCCTTTAAGGCTGCAGCCCGTGATTTTATTATTAAGGGGCTCATTACGATGACTGGCGGATGCACCTCCGCGATGCTGGCGGTGGGAGAAAACGCTCTTTTCCGCCCGCGAGCAGCGGTGCACACGTCCGCCATATTACAATGCTCAAACACAGCCCATTTTCCGACCTCCGCGGTGCGACGTGAACTGCCATCAAAACGCGCCCGCCACCGCTGTGGAGTCAACCAATCCAGAGCCACCGCCGTGCGGAATGACGTCCCTCCCGCCGTACAAATTAGGATGCGCCAAACAACCAGGCACACCGCAGCGGAGAAACCGGCCAATCTGAGCAGGCGGAAGCACCACAGCCGAGCGCAAAAGTGAATACCGGAGCCGACTGCCATGGACCCGGCACTACACGTCTTCCCAGCGCTGTACATGATACACCTCCAGCAAGCCATGGACCGTGGCGGACGCCGCAGCAGGTACGCGATCACACAACTCTGCACACAAACACAACCCACAACTCCATGGCTGATGTAAGGTTCCTGTCCCCACCAGACACCCTGGTGGGGACAGGAACACAACCACAGGTGTAGCCACACATGTCCTACCTGCCACTAGTTCACCCCTCCTCATCCAGGTCACCATGTCCGCGATCTCGAAATAATGTTCAGTGCACGTGACTGCAGCGGTGAATCCGCGTAAAAATGCGCACAATGTAGTAGGCAGGGCCAGCGCAAGGCATGGGCAGTGCACAAAGTACACAGGGCAACACCTCCACACTCCACACACTAGGCCCACCCACAACATGAAGGGACATGCCATGTGACCCTCCTGTGCTCCCACATGCCCAATAACCAGCCAGGTGAACACACACACTGCACCACACAACAAACAACTAGGGAGACAGCCCCATCAGGTGTGGCTGCAGAATAACACACAGCGTAGAAGCACAGGGCCAGGGGAACCCACACACCACAACAACACCACACTCATGGCAAGTAAACTGAGTCCAAGCACAAAACAAACACACACAGATAATGAACAAACACTCAAATGGACACACAGCCTGCCAAGTCACACAGACATACCCCACACTGACACACAGCAACAAACACAGACCACATGATAGCAGCAATGGAGGACAACAAATAGGAAACCTAAAGTGAGGTGCACACAAATGGAATGGCAGGGAGCTGAACACCAAGCATGTGTACATCACATGCAAGGGAAGGAACATATAACAACAACACCAGCCCAACAAATCACACATGGCAGTCACAGTGAGTGAAGTCAAACCACAGTCACCTCACTGCAACAACTCAGGGAGACAGCAAGGCAACCCATGTATAGGCACAGGGATGAAAGGAAGAGTATGAAGTCTAACACTGATCGGCCACACATCTGTATCCAAATACATCACAGGAGTATGTCAGCAGCACAACACACAGGGCCCATTGCAACACTCCATGACTTGCAAACACAAGTATGAACCTTCACACAACCCCCACACCCATCACACCTGCAGCATACAACACCAGTGACAAACACACAGAAGCTTGCCAATAATGTCCAGCCAAAACACTGACAAGCAAACACACCCCCTGGGGGGTATCCACAAACATCACACACACACAGGGATGGCAGAACCACTGTGCGCACAAAAACAACAGTCAAACACAGAACACAATCAAAACACACACACAGAACTACTACAATAACAGACAAGACCTGTGCAGTAAAACAGTGGAAATCCAATGGGAGCACAGACACAACAGGAGTACACAACCTCATTAGTCAGGAAAAATGCACAGACAACATACCACAACACATATAAGAAGTGCATCCACACAAAACAATAATGGAGACAAACAGGGAGAAATGGGCCTACAATGACACACAGACAGACATACCACACCACCCATCAACTCAAAATGGTGTCATAGTGTACCACATGCCTGCACATGCACAAGAATGACAAGAGACACATCAAATATGAGAGGAGAAAACACCAAGGATGCACCCAAAACAAGCACGGGAACTACAATAGACCTCAGTTCATGTGACAGACACACAAGTAAGGCACACCACAATGGCAACACACATCTGAATCAAACACAACAACAAAACACACACACTGACAGGCAAATAGAACACCACACACAGAGCAACAGTCAACTGAATGAGACAACACAAACACTGCACACAGCAACATCAGATACAACACATGCACCTGCAAAGATATCAATATGCTACAACAGCCAAACATCAGGGGGTGCACACCAGGCAAGGACAAGGCAACATACACTCACAGCACTGCATGCACACCAAGCAGTGTGTGCACAACAGACATACCAGTTACAAACAGAGATGAGTGACACACCATGAACACACACAACAACAATCTAAACATCACACAGAAAACAACACACCCAGGAAGTCATACAGTCCACAGCAAACACACCTACATCTAAGCCAACACACACAGATGCAAAAGTCTGGGACACCAAAGTTTAAACTACATGGTCAGAGGAAACAAGACATTGGCAATGTTGAAGTGGCATATAGAGCATGTGTCACAGTAAACCATACCCACACAGTAACCCTTCATTAAGCAAGGACACTGACAAGGCAGACAACAGGAGTAATACTTTTTTATTTACATTTTACACAGTTATGCAGCAAAATTCAGACAAGAGCAAGGCCAGTGACCAGTCCAAAGTGCAGATGAGGTACATGAGAAGCTGCACAGGCAAGGGGCAAACAGCAGTGAACAGCAAGGCCAGTGGCCAGGGCACAGTGCAGATGAGGTACATGAGAAGCTGCACAGGCAAGGGGCAAACAGCAGTGAACAGCAAGGCCAGTGGCCAGGACACAGTGCAGATGAGGTACATGAGATCCTGCACAGGCAAGGGGCAAACAGCAGTGAACAGCAAGGCCGGTGACTAGTCCAATGTGCAGATGAAGTACATGAGATCCTGCACAGGAAAGGGGCAAACAGCAGTGAACAGCAAGGCCAGTGGCCAGGACACAGTGCAGATGAGGTACATGAGAAGCTGCACAGGCAAGGGGCAACCAGCAGTGAAAAGCAAGGCCAGTGGCCAGGACACAGTGCAGATGAGGTACATGAGATCCTGCACAGGCAAGGGGCAAACAGCAGTGAACAGCAAGGCCAGTGACCAGTCCAAAGTGCAGTTGAGGTACATGAGATCCTGTACAGGCAAGGGGCAAACAGCAAGGCCAGTGACCAGTCCAAAGTGCAGATGAGGTACATGAGAAGCTGCACAGGCAAGGGGCAAACAGCAGTGAACAGCAAGGCCAGTGACCAGTCCAAAGTGCAGGTGAGGTACATGAGAAGCTGCACAGGCAAGTCTAGAATATCAGTCAACAACAAGGCCAGTGACCAGGACACAGTGCAGGTGAGGTACATGAGAAGCTGCACAGGCAAGGGGCAAACAGCAGTGAACAGCAAGGCCAGTGACCAGTCCAAAATGCAGATGAGGTACATGAGAAGCTGCACAGGCAAGGGGCAAACAGCAGTGAACCGCAAGGCCAGTGACCAGTCCAAAGTGCATGTGAGGTACATAAGAAGCTGCACAGGCAAGTCTGGAACATCAGTCAACAACAAGGCCAGTGACCAGGACACAGTGCAGGTGAGGTACACGAGAAGCTGCACAGGCAAGGTGCAAACAGCAGTGAACAGCAAGGCCAGTGACCAGTCCAAAGTGCAGATGAGGTACATGAGATCCTGCACAGGCAAGGGGCAAACAGCAGTGAACAGCAAGGCCAGTGACCAGGACACAGTGCAGGTGAGGTACATGAGAAGCTGCACAGGGAAGGGGCAAACAGCAGTGAACAGCAAGGCCAGTGACCAGGACACAGTGCAGGTGAGGTACATGAGAAACTGCACAGGCAAGTCTAGAACATCAGTCAACAACAAGGCCAAGGGCCAGTAAAAACTGCAGAGTGAGTACATGATATCCAGCACTGGGAATGGGTGGTACTGTACCCTGCCATGGTCAGCAACACACTCAGGGTGTCAAAAATGGTCAGTCCATGGCACCACTGTGGGAGAGACATGTGTGTGAGGGAGACTAACACTCAGACTTGGCTGGCAGCATGACTGGGAGGTGGCTGTCTGTCGGGGCCAGTTGGGGTACTGGCTCGGGGAGAGAGAGAGGCCCAGCTGGGGTAGAGCCATCAGTGGTCTGGGAAGCCTGAGGGCTGCTCGGTCCAGGTGTGGTAGAGCCATCAGTGGTGTGTGAAGCCTGAGGGCTGCTAGGACCAGGTGGGGAGGTGGCACATGGAGGTGGACTCATGCTTGCATGAGACCCAGTGTGTGTGGGAGAATCTGGAGGGGTGCCCTTCCGCTTCTTGGGGATTTGATATGGCTTCCCTGTTCTGGGATTAATGCCAAGTGGGCTGTATACAACAGGCACACTCATCACAAAAGCAGGATCATGTGCAGATGCTGGTCCTCCCTCTGGGGACGTGCTGGATTCTGTGGGACGCTTGGCCCCGGATTGCCTCGGCCCCTGCATCACCTGTTTACCAGGTGTCCCCCCTACAGTGGCCTCCTTTCCCTTCTTCACAGGGCTCTGGATGGGAGTTGATGTTGTGGGTGAACTTTCCTTGGAGCTCTTCTTACGTGTACCCTTAGCAGGCACCTGTTTGTCACTGGGCACAGAAACTGTGCTTGTCTATGCGAGACACTTTTGGGACAGGTGAGTCCTTGGCTGGGGATGCCTCTGAGGCATGTGAGCCTGAGGCCTGCTTCTTGCCATCCTTGCCCTGGGTGTGGCCTGAAGGGCTTTTGCCTCTGCGCTCTGGTGTGGGTTTACCTTTCTGTGGGGATGGTGTCTGCGTCCTGGGCTGCTTAGGCTGCTGCTGCCGTGTGCTGCGTGTGCTGTATCTTTCCCTTGATGTCTGGGGTGTGTGGTCACTAACATCAGATGTGGCCACTGGCAGGGTGGTGGGCCTAGGGACTGGAGCAGGACTATGGGATTGGGCAAGTTGAATGGCTGCTGTCACTGCAGAGGACAGAGACTGTACAGTCCGGTGTAGCCCACCCACGTCGGAATGAACGCCCTCCATGTAAGCCATCACCTGTGCCAATTTTTTGTCATGATCCAGGAAGGCATTGAGGAGAGCTGTCTGACCCACACACAGCTGGCGCAAAAGGTCCACAGACTCAGCACTGATGGCAGCAGGGGGGACAGGGGCAGGGGCAGCGGTGCCTGGGATGAAGGACACTCTTCCCCTTTTTGTGGTGCGAACATGGGCAGCAACAGTGGGAGTAGCAGGGAGGGTGGGCACTGAACGCTGTGTGGTGGACGAGGAGGCAGAGTCCCCGTTTCCTGTGGTCGAAAAAATAGAAGCGTCACCGCCGTCGTCAGATGATGTAGAGGTCTGCGTCTCTGGCTGTGAGTCCTCGAGAAGACTACTGTCCCCCTCTGATGCGCTGGTGACATCCGTGTCACTATGCTGGTGTGCAGCAGTTGTGCTTGATGCCTCACCACTGGTGTCCATCCCCTGTCCTTCCGTGCCCATGTGAGATGCTGCATGAGAGAGAGAGAGAGGTAGGATCAGTACATTGGCATCAAGATTACAAATATCTGCAAGGAAAGCATCACTAATGATGAACAATCATCCATGTTGGACAACACCATGGGCAGTAACATTGTGCAACCTCAATCCAAACAGTGAAATTACCGTGGCATGAAGCTAACTTGGCATAATTCACCCATGTGATGAACACACAGCCAATTAGCCTGTTGGTGTCTCCGTCTAACCAGACACACATATCCCTCTGTGCACACCTAGGGCCCTGAGGGGGTAAAAGATCCTACTCACAACATGTTGCCACTGTCACATCTTGAGCCAGCAGAAGTGCCCAACACAGAGACAGACTCCAACATATATGCCCACAATGGCCATGAGCACATGCCATCCACCATGTCGTATCTTGGGGTACAACTACAGTTGCACATTGGTGTTAGATGTGTAGTCAGCACAAATCTGATGTCAGGCAATGCACACATTGATGATGGCACACTCAGATCATGCACTCTGCCGGACCCTGACATGGGATGTCCGTGACTACCCCAATGAAGATGATACCAGAAGGCCACAACAACAAATGTGAAGTCAAGGGCCATTACACCAATGACATGGGAAGGTACATGTAGGGGGAAAGCATGACAACTGCACCCAACACCGCGGCCACTTACACGCCATTGCATCACTCTAGCAACATCACAGCCCTGCACTGGACCAGGCTTGGAGCACATGCAGCCAGACAACACCCAAAGTCACACTCACAGAATACTCACCACCAGCTTGCTGCTGATGCCCCTTCAGACGTGCATCCAGTTCAGGCTGCGTCACAGCTAAAATGCGTGCCATTAGTGGTGTCATGCTGTGCCGCGCCAACCTGCCGGACCGAGGGATCAGCCCCAGTGTCATCTCGGCCACGTTCCTGCTCAGCCGGCAGATGTCATCCCACCTCTTGTGACAGTGGGAGCGCCGTCGGTTGGAGACACCCAGAGCATGCACCTTGCGTGCAATGGCCCTCCACACGGCCTTGCGCTGGTTGACTTTGAGCTGCAGACATGGGAGACAAGAGGGTGCAATAATCAGTGTAACCTACCACCATTTCCCAGGGCAGGAGCATGACACTGACTCTACCCAACTTCAGCCATAATTTCAGCAGAGACAATAAATCTGCGACATTCAAATATCATCATGTGGGAAACACTCATTAATGCATGCAGGTATGAGGGTGGACACAGTCCATGCCCATCTCATAGCCATGCAGGATGCCAGCAGAGAGCAAAATGTGTATGCTGACCACATCTACTGCAATTTTTTGTGAATACCAAGACATGCAGGACATTACTACATATGTTACTGTGAATACTCACTGTGCCCAACACTGCTCAGCCCTCAAAGCACTTGCCCTTAAACTGCCACACTGTGTCATGGAGGTCACATTGAGGGACATGACCTCACAACCGCAAACCCTCATCACAAGGCCTGTCGTGTGCAATCTACATGTCTGTAATGGCTCATTGATGGAGAGACAAGAGGAAAAGCACAGATTTGACACTCTGTACATTCAGTGTTGTGTCACTGTCAGATTGGGCGGTGAATGTGCAGGCCAGTTGGGGTCACACAGAGGTCCAACGTGGGGCATCTGATATTTTAAATGGAGGGACAATTTGGAAACACAAACAGTGCCAACACATGCGAATATGTGCACATGCTGGTGGTGATGGAAGGGTCTGGGCACAAGAATGTTGAAATGTACAGTGTCATAGGTGAATGACCAACAAGAGAGTCACCCTGGGGGATTGTGGTCCTGAGCATAGTGCAGAACTAGAGATGAGGCACATATTGAATCAGAAACAATTCCCCCACTACCCTCTGGACAACAACCCTAGCTAAGGCCACAGATGGGCCTGTGAAGGACATCAGGGACACACACAGACATACAGACTGGCAATCACTGTCCTGACTCCTAAATTGAGAAGTTGCAGACTCACTGTATGTCTGACAAGACATTACATTTCTCTCACATCTGGATTTGCAGGCAGGGAAACGTGTTGAATAGGCTAAACACACCTTCCCCCTGGAAACAGCATGCTAGGCAGTGCATGACCCAACCCCACACTCTCACGCACATACTGCAGCAGATCAACTTCATGTGTGCCCCCCCTGCACTCTCACTCACACTCTGAGATACTTACCACGACATTTGGCGCACCATATAGCCTTGGATACTGGGTGAGCACCTCATCCACCAGGACCTCCAGCTCCTCGGTGGTGAAGGGAGTGGCACGGATCTTCTCAGTCCTCGACATCACTGTGGGAAGGAGACAGCAGCCACGGCAGTTGGTGGTGAGGGGTCTCAGGCAGCAGTCCCTGGAGGCAGCAGCAGGTGAGGGGTCTCAGGCAGCAGTCCCTGGAGGCAGCAGCAGGTGAGGGGTCTCAGGCAGCAGTCCCTGAAGGCAGCAGCAGGTGAGGGGTCTCAGGCAGCAGTCCCTGGAGGCAGCAGCAGGTGAGGGGTCTCAGGCAGCAGTCCCTGGAGGCAGCAGCAGGTGAGGGGTCTCAGGCAGCAGGCTCAGTGAGCTGTGGAAATGTGTGGCTCTCTCACATTCATATATAGCCCCCAGGGCTCATTTCTGTGGTTCTAAGCTGCTGCAATTGGTGTTCCAGGACTGCCTCATTCAAATACATCCAATGACCGCCTCCGCGGTGGTGGAGAACGCCTACCGCGATTTTCAAACTTGCATCACGCTACCGCAATTGCGCTTCCCATTGGCTGGAAGGGCATGGTCCATGGCGGTGACACACCGCAGGGGACAGGCGTGCGGTACCGCAGTGGTGCATCTTTCAAGTGCATCCAATGACCGGCCCCGCGGTGGCGGAGTACGCCTACCGCGATTTTCAAACTTGCATCAGGCTACCGCGATTGCGCTTCCCATTGGCTGTCAATGCATGGGCCATTTGATCATGTGTATATGCCTATCAACCCCGCTATGGTGTCTTGGGCCATGGCGGTGACACACCGCTGGTGCCAGGCGGTAGCTACCGCGAGTCCGGGCACATGCATTGCTAATAGTGACCGTGATTTGTGTGGCAGGACATGCCAACCGCCATTTGATCATGTGTATATGCCTATCAACCCCGCTATGGTGTCTTGGGCCATGGCGGTGACACACTGCTGGTGCCAGGTGGTAGCTACCGCGAGTCCAGGCACATGCATTGCTATGAGTGACCGTGATTTGTGTGGCGGGACATGCCAACCGCCATTTGATCATGTGTATATGCCTATCAACCCCGCTATGGTGTCTTGGGCCATGGCGGTGACACACTGCTGGTGCCAGGCAGTAGCTACCGCGAGTCCGGGCACATGCATTGCTATGAGTGACCGTGATTTGTTTGGCGGGACATGCCAACCGCCATTTGATCATGTGTATATGCCTATCAACCCCGCTATGGTGTCTTGGGCCATGGCGGTAAAAAAATGTAAGTCCGTTTTTATATAGCGCAGCTACTCACCCTTACGGGTCTCAAGGCGCTGGGGGCCGTCGTGGAAATTAAGTGAGCTATTGCCCAGAGTCACATGGTGCTGAGCTGAGCTGCCGCCGTAGCCGGGGATCGAACCGTGAACCCTGTGCTCCGAAGTCAGCTGCCCTGGCCGCTGCACCACTGGTGCCAGGCGGTAGCTACCGCGAGGGTGCAGCATGACATTGTTGACTATGGGCGTGATAGTGTTGTTTGAGCACGTTTAAGGCACCAATGGACACATCGTGCTGGGTCAATGTCATGGGTCATATCTGTACTTCGAACAGTGGTCACTTACAAAATATCATGGCACTGGATGTAATTTGAATGGGCTATAGTTAGTAATGACAGCATTAACTTCAAATCTAACACCAAATGCCACACTGAAAGAACTAATGGGGCACATTACTTCTACACAATTTCATATCTGAGACCACATTTACCCACATTTTCATATCTGACCCCCAAATTGATCCCCAATTTCATATATGTCACCACATTTTAGCCCCAATTTCATATCTGACCCCCAAATTGATCCCCAATTTCATATATGTCACCACATTTTAGCCCCAATTTCATATCTGACCCCCAAATTGATCCCCAATTTCATATATGTCACCACATTTTAGCCCCAATTTCATCTGATCCCAATATATAGTAACATATTCATATCTCACACAATATGTCACAATACATTACATGAGTTTACAAACATTTCAGCATTATTTTCATTACTCACCACATATGTCACACTGTTGTCTGTTTGGTAACACCTATTACTGCCTTCATGTAATGTTATTGTTCACAGTAGCAAATCCAACAGTATATGTCCACATGGACATGTGTGTGCTCTACATACTCAAGGATGTTAATTACATCACCGGCACACTTGGCATTCTGTACATCCTTATTATTTTTCACTTGTATCTATGCCTTTGGGTATGTTTTGTCTCCATATCTGCAAAATGTTATCACCATTACTTGTGTCATTGTGTCTGGTATGTGCTCATGTTGTTCGGCCTGTCATATGTGATTTTGTTACATGTATATTTCCACAGTTGTGAGTATGTTGATAGTGGATTTGATGTGTGTGGTGTGTTACGTTGGTACTCACCAAGGACAGGTGCATTGACCTTGTTCACATGAAGATTGTTGCCTTGGATGATGGACTGTAGCCAAAAGTGGTGATGGTGTTCACTGACTGGTAACTTTGATATGGCATCTGTGAACAGTAGACGATGTGCCACAATTGGCTGCACATTGATGTAATACGTGTGCTTTCATGTGCAGTAATTGTGTGCAGTGTTGGCAGGGTGCACAAGTAGGACATGTGTGCAGTGAATTTAAACCAACACGAGTGGATAAGCCTGCTATGGCGTAGTAGCCTTTCTGGGGCACAAGCTGTTCCTGCACAGTGTGGGTGAACTGAAGGTGCTGTTGAATCAAGCTAATGATGGCATCCAAGACAGGTGAGATATACCTTGATAGGGCTGGCTGTGACACTCATCCAACTCTAACTTTTGTTGTTTTGAAGGGTCCAGAGGCCAACAAGTGATGCACAGCCAGCATCTTTGTCTGCGGAGGGATGTTGATAGTGCGCTGTGTTGGTCCTGACAGCCTGTGAGGAATGTGGCTCAGGATGCTTTTGATGTTTGTCCTTTAGTACCTGTGTTGTGCAATGACATCCGCAGGTGTTATGTGCATGAGGCTGTTGTGTTTTTGTTATGAACTCTGTATATTCATGCTCTGACTTGTAGGTATACTGGTGTGGGTTTGTCCTGGTGGTGTTGTAGGTTGTTTTTGTGGCACTGTTGTGTCTCCAAGCAGCTGGATGATTAGCTCCATGGCAACTGTTGTACTTCAGTTGTGTGTTTGGGCAGTGCTACCTTCATACTGCATGCCATAGTGCAACTTAAGTGCAGATTAACGTTTGTCTACAGTCCTTTTGGATCACGTACCTTGTCCACTTTTTGTGTGCCACATTGACAATCTGTTTGCTTGTTGATGATATTGTGCAGTGGTGTCATTGTGTCTTGATCCACGGCGACACAGGATCTGCAAATGCTTTTCATTATTAGTCATTGACTGACTCTGAATTGTGATTAGCAGCATGTATGGCATGTCTACTGATGACAGTGGATATTGGCACAGGCTTGTGGATATGTATGTGAATGTCTCTAAACTTGTGTGGATTTGAAGTGGCTCAAATTCCATAATGAGTCTTTCAGAACTAGACAAATTGTGTCGTTAATGTGTCCCCTGTCATGATTGCACAAGAATGTGTGGCAGGTACAGCAGCCACTTGGAAGCCAGCAGTGTTTCTGTGTCACACATGTCCTGTATCATATACTGTCAGGGCTGTTTGCACAAAAGTTTGAAATGTGACTATTAGCATTCACAGAGACAGTTTCCATGTTGGTTGTTCTCACTGTGCGAATACTGAACAAGTGTACAACGATGTTTTCTTAAGGTGTCACGACATTTGACTTGCACTGTCTGCTGCATTGTGATGCCAGTAAATGTTTGTGCTGTCAATCAAAAGCTACGGATTTGTGGACATCTCATGTTCTGTTGCAATGACGTGTCCCCTTTCATCTCACCTAGGAGGCGACCTAATGTGTATCGTCCAGTCACCCTGCTGGCTAACATTGAGGATGATGACGTAATACGCAGGTTCCGTCTGGACCGCACAAACATCCAAGACCTGTGTGCCATGTTGGAGCCACACCTGCGGGCTGGCAGGACATACCCAACAGCATTGACAACTGAATCGAAGGTGATGGCGGCACTGCATTTCCTGGCTAGTGGTTCATTCCAGGAGACGGTGGGCATTGCAGGGGGGATGTCTCAGCCCACCTTCAGCATGGTGCTACGGGATTTCCTGTCGACCATGATGCAATACAAAGACCGATACATAAGTTTTCCAAGGAGGGCGGCTTTGGCGGCTGTGAAGGCGGATTTTTATGCCCTTGGTCACATCCCTAATGTTGTAGGTGCTATTGACTGCACACATGTTGGCCTGGTTCCACCATAGGCACGGGAACACATATATAGGAATCGTAAACATTCACATTCCATCAATGTGCAGGTGGTGTGCCAGGCCGATATGATCATATCGCATGTCTGTGCCAAGTTTCCCGGCTCTGCACATGATTCCTACATCATGCGCAACAGCATTGTGCCCCAGCTGATGGCCAATCTACTTCCGGAGCGGGCATGGATTGTGGGTGAGTGGGCAGAGTCAAGTTCTGTGCTGTGTGTGCCATGCTGTCCTCTGCCACAGTTGTATCACTTAATCTGTATGTGTTTTTCACACCTAGGTGACTCTGCATATCCCAACAGACCTTGGTTGCTGAGCCCACTACGCAATCCTAGGACACCGTCTGATGTCCGCTACAACAATGCCCATGGGAGAACACGTCGGGTGGTGGAGCGAACCTTTGGTCTCCTAAAATCGAGATTTCGCTGCCTGGACAGGACCGGAGGGGCACTCATGTACTCACCCAAAAAGGTGTGTCAGATAGTGCTAGCATGCTGCATGCTGCACAACCTGGCCTTACGGAAACAAATCCCCCTGATCCAGGACAATGATGACCAGCCGAGGCCCCCACCTGCGATCCCACAAATGTCCAGTGACGAGGATAGTGGAGAGGAGGAAGGTGTTGACCAGCGTCAGCAGCTCATCAACCGCTACTTCACTTGAAGGTGAGTGACAATGTACAACTGGTCCATTGTCTGTTGATGTAGTTGTTTGCGTAAAGGTCTATGTGATCTTTGTGACTGCATCCTGTTGTGGACTCAGTGCTGGCTGCCTATGTGTTGGGTACAGGGTAGTTTGGCACAGCTACAGGATGTCTATGTTGGTACTGTTGCACATTGTAATGTGTGCATATTGGAGTACGTTGATGACATGTGTTGTGTGATGGCTGTGATGCCACCACCTGACTAGTGACTTTTGTTCTGTTGTGTTTTGCTAGGTCCCTTCTGCCTCTCCTTGCCTACAGAGAATCCATGCTCCTGTGACATTGTAACCATGGTAAACATTGCACATACTGTGATAAACATGGAGCAGACACAACTAAATTGGTGCGTTATTGTTGTTTATTTTCAATGGGTATATGTGAGAGGGAAGTGGATATTTACATAAGTGTGAATGGTGAATCAATGAGTTGGCAGTGATGGTAGATGAGACAATCGAGTAGGCACCACATTGATGTGGTGACACAGTCCAACAGACGGATGCCATTACCATGGCAGTGTGGGTACGGACATTGTACAAAGTCAATGGCAGTGTTGCCATCATGGCTGGCTCTTTGACTGGCATTTGGCAGGTGCTTTGCCCCGGGTGAGTCCCAAGTTTTTCTTTGGACGGCCCCTTCTTCTTTTGGCAGGGGGGGCATCGTCTGCTGGGCCAGTGGGGTCTGAGGAGTCACCCCTCTCGGTGCCCGCAGGGATGGATGATGAACTGTCATCCTGCGTGGCAACGGGGGGAGGTGGAGGTGTGGTATGTGGCACTGGCCTCTCCCTCTGTACCGCCAGAAACTGGCCCATGAGGTCCACGATTTGTCCCATACGGTTGTCCATGGACCTCAGCAGACGTTGGAGCTCCAGGGCATCTTCATGGATCTGGCCCATTTGTGCCTGTGTGTGTTCATAGGCACCAACAACTCTGGTGATGTTAGCCAGGGCTTCGGTCACAGTGTCCTGTGGTGTTGGAGTCCCACTTGTCCTCCCACCTGCCCTGCTCTCACTGACCTGTTGCCTCACCACTCTAGGCACACGCCTACTCTCCCTGCCCTCCGCAGTTGTTGGTGTGGGCTGGGCATCCTCTGGGGCAGGGCGAGTGTTGCAGGCAGCAGTGGTAGTGGTGGTGGTGGTGGCGGCACAGGTTGTTTCAGCAGGGGTCAGCGTTGATGTTGTTGCTGAGGGTGGGGGGGCAGTGGGGTCATGTGACCTGTTGCGCCCTGGCATGCCAGATGGGCCGGCTTGGAGCTCCTCATCCAAAGAATCCAGGAACTCCGCATCAGAGTGTCCATGTTCCGGGGGAGGAGACTGGCTCTGCAGGTTGAGGTTGTCGTCCTCTGCAGTCAGTTGTTGGTCACCTGTGGGTCAGAGGGTACATAGTCATTGACTTACACCCATCAGGCTTGCAGTGTTTGATGTCTCTTATTTACATGTTATGCAACACACAGTTAAGTATTTCATTAATTGTATGTCTGCACAATGATGTGCGTCATGACATGATGTGGAGGTACATACATATTTTTCCATGGTGTGACAAGTCATTGGATACCATGCCCCACGTGAAGCTCTTAGTATTAAACTGAGAGGTTGTCATCTGACAACTGGCTGCTATCCAACTTGATGTGATGCATCTTTGCTGATTACTCTTCCTGGCAGATGTTACATATGCACATGTACTAGCCATTGTACCCATGTTATCTCATGCATACCTTTGTAATGTTCTGTGCTTGGATTTCATTGTTCAACAGACCATGCCTGTTTATTGTTACCATGGTCCTTCATGCTCAGCACCCATGGAATTTACAGATAGCATTCGGTGCAGTGCATATATGGTCCCTGATTTGCTTACACATGGGTTTAGTTGAGTCACAGTTCTGTTTCTGTCACAGTTACATACGCTTAGCTGTCTGCATACTATCAATTGCTATTTTATTGGGGTGTATTTTGTTGTGAGGTGAGGCCCTTGTGTTGTCATTAGCTCAATGCTTTTGTTGAGGAATGGTGGGGTGCATGCACTGTCTGATTACCTGTCCAGTTGTCCTTTTTAGGTGGACTTTCTGACACATGCTTCTGGGTGGGGGAGTGCTCCTCCTTCTGAGAGGTGGGACAGGGGTGGCTGGTGGGAGTTGTAGTGCAGGCCTCCGTATTCCAAACACACCTCCCTGGAAAGATGGTTACCTACCTGTTAGGTGAGGGTGTAGCACACAATGGCTGCCACATGGTTCTGGGTGGGGGGAGTGGTCCATCCAGCTCAGCTGTGGGACAAGGGGGCCTGGTGGGAGTTGTATTGCAGGCCTCCCTATTCCAAACACACCTCCCTGGAAAGATGTCTACCTACCTGTTAGGTGAGGGTGTAGCACACAATGGCTGCCACATGGTTCTGGGTGGGGGGAGTGGTACATCCAGCTCAGCTGTGGGACAGGGGTGGCTGGTGGAAGTTGTGGTGCAGGACTCCCTATTCCAAACACACCTCCCTGGAAAGATGGCTACCTACCTGTTAGGTGAGGGTATAGCACACAATGGCTGCCACATGGTTCTGGGTGTGGGGAGTGGTCCATCCAGCTCAGCTGTGGGACAGGGGTGGCTGGTGGGAGTTGTGGTGCAGGCCTCCCACCCCTAAACAGCCCTCCCTGGGAAGATGGATACCTACCTGTCAGTTTGTTTGTGGTGATACAATGTCTACCACATGCTTCTGGGTGGGAGGGAGTGCTCCATCCTGCTGAGGGATGGGGCAGGGTGTGCCTGGTGGGAGTTGTAGTGCAGACATCCCTATTCCAAACACACCTCCCTGGAAAGATGGCTACCTACCTGTTAGGTGAGGGTGTAGCACACAATGGCTGCCACATGGTTCTAGGTGGGGGGAGTGGTCCATCCAGCTCAGCTGTGGGACAGGGGTGGCTGGTGGGAGTTGTGGTGCAGGCCTCCCACCCCCAAACAGCCCTTCCTGGGAAGATGGATACCTACCTGTCAGTTTGTTTGTGGTGATACAATGTCTACCACATGCTTCTGGGTGGGAGGGAGTACTCCATCCTGTTGAGGGATGGGGCAGGGTGTGTCTGGTGGGAGTTGTAGTGCAGGCATCCCTATTCCAAACACACCTCCCTGGAAAGATGGCTACCTACCTGTTAGGTGAGGGTGTAGCACACAATGGCTGCCACATGGTTCTGGGTGGGGGGAGTGGTCCATCCAGCTCAGCTGTGGGACAGGGGTGGCTGGTGGGAGTTGTGGTGCAAGCCTCCCACCCCCAAACAGCCCTCCCTGGGAAGATGGATACCTACCTGTCAGTTTGTTTGTGGTGATACAATGTCTACCACATGCGTCTGGGTGGGAGGGAGTGCTCTATCCTGCTGAGGGATGGGGCAGGGTGTGCCTGGTGGGAGTTGTAGTGCAGGCATCCCTATTCCAAACACACCTCCCTGGAAAGATGGCTACCTACCTGTTAGGTGAGGGTGTAGCACACAATGGCTGCCACATGGTTCTGGGTGGGGGGAGTGGTCCATCCAGCTCAGCTGTGGGACAGGGGTGGCTGGTGGGAGTTGTAGTGCTGCTTGCCTGGACACATCCAACACAGTTGATGTTGTGTACCTTTGTGATGATTCAGATGGGGTGAATGTTAAATCAGTGAGACCTGTGTTTGGTATTGGGGTGCAGATGAATGTACTTGTGCCTCAGAGATGTAGCTTTGTAGTTGTGCAAGACAGTACATGGCAGTTTCATGGTATACATTAGTTGGTACTTACCAGCCTCCACTCCCCCGGGTATTCCTTCAAGACTCTCTGGATGTAGTATGGCAAGCACCTTCTCCTCCCACGCAGAGAATGGTTTTGGTGGAATGGGAGGGCCTCCACCAGTCGCATCAGCCAGCTCACGGTTCTTGGCCCTCTTCTTCTTGACAGCACTCATCAGGTCATGCCACTGCCTCTGGATTTCATGCTTGTTGCGGGGCACGTTCCCTACTGCATTGACCTTGTCCACTATCCTTACCCACATGTTTTTCTTGTGGCTAATGGTGTCTGTTGGACCATGCTACCAAAGAGTTGTGGTTCTACTCTAATTATCTCATCTACCATTACTGTCAACTCAGTGTCTGTGAATTTTGGCATTTTCTGTGGTGCCATGGTGTGTGCTGTGCTGATGTTTTGGGGTGCAGTTGTGAGGATGGTGTGGGTGGTGTAGGTGGTGTGTGTGTGTGTTGTGGTGGTGGTGTGATGTGTGCAGGTTTGGCTCTCCTTAGTGCTCTGGTGTTGTTTCCTTCTGCTGAGTCGTTTTGCAAAGGATTGTGGTCAGGGAAGGGGCTGGTTTTATGCTCAGCTATGTGGGTGTGTCAAGATGGTGTAATGCTGTCAGGTGTGCTGTGTGGGTTGTCCTGTGATTTGTGTGTTTGAATTTGCCATGGGGGTGTGTAATTGGGATTTTTCAGGTTATTTTGGGGGCAGGGCTAGTTGCCTGTGTGCATTTGGTGGCCTTATTGTGTGTTTCTTTCCTTGGCCGCCATTTTGTTGACGGAGCATCCGCAGCGATGGCTCTGCTGCAGGCCTTCCGCCGTATCTCACATTCATTACTGTTAGCGACCGCGGCGGTCGGATACAGTGGACCGTACCGCTGTGACATCGGGGATATCATAATATCATTGGCGGTCACTCTGCGTGCCTGGCGGCGGTTTTGTGTGTTTACGCTGTGAAACCGACCGTCGCGGTTGGATTTTCCCCTTCTCTGCCGTCTACGGGTGGTGTTTTGATGCCTCCTACCGCCGCGGTTGGAATATTTTGGCGGTTGATCCTAATAGGGTCGGAGGTGTTTCCGCGGTACCTGCGGACGGTGATTTCACGCTACCATGGAGGTTGGATTTTTTTCCGCCGGTCATCGTAATGACCCTCTAAGTTTGTATCTAAAAAACGTCACGCTGTCCGTAAGAAAGCCACAGACCTTTTTTCATTGATAAAGAAATTAGAACATTCATATTATGCCACTATGTCAGAGGATTGCTTAGCCGAACTCATAGCCACTAAACTTAAATTCAATAAAGAATCCATTGATAATGCTTCTTTGTACCTCCTCAAATCCACAGCAAAATTCTATGGTGGCCAAAATAAATCTGGTAAATTGCTGGCAAATTATCTTAAAGTTAAAAAACATAAGTTCAACATTGAGTCAATACTTGATGACCATCACTTCCCTAAATATAAAGATTCTGAGATTCTGCAGGAATTCTACAGCTTTTACGAATCTCTATACACTCCTGTCTCCTCCCCTGCAGATAACTCCATCTCAGACTACCTCTCCTCCATTAACAAATCCTTTGACACCTCCTTAAATTTTGATTTACTGGAATCTGATATTTCTTCAAAAGAATTACACAATCCGCTACTCACACTTAAAAAAGACAAAGCCCCAGGACCTGATGGTTTTACTGTTGAGTTTTTCCAACATTTTTCTCAATTACTTCTCCCTAAATTACATATGTTATTACTTTCCTTTTCACAAGCAGGAAATTCCTCTGGTTCCTTTTTGGAAGCCCTGATTTGCCTCATCCTCAAAGAAGATAAAGACCCCCGTTTCTGTAAAAATTACAGGCCCATCTCATTAGTGAATATTGATTATAAAAAAAATTCAAAATCCCTGGCCATTCGATTAGAATCACTTCTTCCTAGTCTCTTGGGTAGAGAACAATCGGGTTTTGTGAAAGGTCGATACCTAACTGATAATACGCGTTTGTTCTTTGACATCCTCTCTAAATCATCTCACGCTTCTGAATCTCTAGCAGCTATTGCTTTAGATGCAGAAAAGCGTTTGATAGAGTTTCTTGGCCTTTTAGTTTTTCAACTCTTAAATGGTTTGGTTTCGGACCCAAAGTTATTATTTTTTTTTTTTTTTTATTCTTTTTTATTGGTTTCATTCGTAGTTATGCATACATTTGTAATCAGTATTTCAGCAAGCACTTAATACAGCAGTACATTAACATGGGGAAGAAAGTCACTTTTACACATTATCTGTTGCTCGATCACTATTTCGCCTCATTTCAAGTTCCAACATTGGGGAGATACAGATAGTCCCTCGATAGACGTTCCATTTGCCCCATTTCTTGTCCCACTTCTTTGGGCATCCCCGAGTTGTAAAGACTTCCTTTTCTGCAATCATACATTTATCAACTTCCTTTAACCATGCCGGCGTAGTTGGAGAACTTGCCGCCCCCCACCCCTTAGCTATTTCTCTTTTGACTAGGGTGTATCCCAGCGTGTCTAGTTGTTGTTCCACCTCTGTAAGATCTGTTGCCGCCCACACATTAAGTAGGCCTAGCCCCGGTGTAAGAGTTAGTGTTTTCCCCAGGGCCGTTTGGATATGAGTCGTGGCCCCTTCCCATATCTGTAGAAGCTGCGGGCATTCCCATAACGTATGATAAAAGGTAGCTGTGTGGCCGCAGCCTCTAAGACAGAGTGGATCGGCCCTGGCCCCTATCTTTGCCAATGTCACTCCCGTTAAATATGATCTGTGGAGGATTTTGAATTGTATCAGCCTGAAACGGAGGGTGATGGCCGCCTCCCTAGGGGACATCAGGGCAGCCTGCCAATCCTCATCGTCGAGAGATCCCAGGTCTCCCTCCCACTGCTCTTTAAGCTTATGTAGCGTGTCAGGTATGTTATTACACAATTTTTTATAGGTCAACGAAATAGCTTTGGAGTGTAGTGGTCCATCCAGCAACCGATCTTCCAACGGTGATGACTCTGGTATCTCTGTGGGGTTTGGTAGAGCTGTTGTGAGGGCATGTCGGATTTGCATGTATCTAAACTGTTCCCCCTGCGCCATCTTATATTGGTCCTGAAGCTCCTTAAAACTGAGGATCGACCCTTTTTTGATCATGTCTCCGACCACGGATATCCCGATGGTGTCCCACTTATCAAAGCCAGGTTGATGGCAGAGAGAACCCAACTTCTGGGCATACCATAGTGGCGTTGCTTTTGTGAGGACCTTCGACCATCCTAGCCGGGAATTAGCCTGATGCCAGATAGCTACAGTATGGGAGATAGGCCCAAAATATCGCCCTCGCTTCACTTTAGAGTAAAGCGCTCCCAAGTAACCAGATTGCCCGGTCTGATATCTGTCTAGCATGTATGCAGGATCGTTGGGAGAGCGGTATATCCACTGGTTGATCACCACTAGTTGCGAGGCCCAGTAGTAAAGTTTAAGGTCCGGGAGAGCTATTCCTCCATCATACCAACCTTTCATCAGCTTTTTGGTGGCAATGCGGGGGCCCTTCCATCCCAGAGCAGGGTCCTGACCTCACCCTCTACCGCTGAGAAATACGTGTCTGGAACTTGATATGGACAATTCTGGAGAATATATAGGAAGCGGGGAAGTGGACCCAAAGTTATTAACCTAATTTCTCTTCTATACTCCTCTCCTAAAGCAGCAATTTTTGCAAATGGTCTTACCTCCTCTTATTTTACCTTGGGTGGAGGTGTTATACAGGGTTGTCCCTTATCCCCCTTTTTATTCAACTTAGCCTTAGAACCTTTTCTATCAAAAATTCGCAAAAATTCGGCTATCTTTGGATTTATTTCTGGTGACACTTATATCAAATTGGCAGCCTATGCGGACGACATTCTATTATATCTCTCACAACCCCAATCTTCCCTTCCCAATTTTCTTCAAGAAACAATGGCCTATTCTGTTGTTTCCGGTTATAAACTCAATAATGACAAATGCGAAATTTTACCCTTGACTAAATTCACCTTTAAAGATGATTTCCAAACCGCTAATTTTAAATGGAACTCCCATCATATCAAATACCTAGGTATGTACTTTTCCACCTCAATTAAATCGTCAATTTCCATTAATCTTGACAAATGTTCTTTGAAAATGTCCTCCTTGATAGATAGGTGGCACCCTTTATATCTTTCTTGGTGGGGAAGATTAGACACAATAAAAATGATGTTATCCCCAATTGTTCTTTTTATCATTTTTAATATCCCATTAGCCATACCTCAGAAATTCTTCAAAAAAATTAATTCCCTACTCTCATCTTTTCTTTGGAATAAAAAGAAGGCCCGCATGTCATTATCAAAACTTATTCGTCCTAAACTGGAAGGTGGTGTCAATTTCCTCGACTTTCCTACTTATCACAAAGCCTTTATTTTACGTCAATCATCTCATTGGTTACTTGACCTCTCAACTGACTCTCCTCTATGGGTTGCACTTGAACACTCATATCTTACCCCTTTTTCTTTTCAGGAATACCAATCATTTACTCGGAAACCCCAAAAACTTTCTAATTCTATTTTTCAATACACTAACAAGCTATTAGGCCCACTTCTGTCGGGCAATCACATCGACAGAGATTCTTTTTTACAATCCACTATTTGGCATAATAGGCATGTACTGATTAATGGCAAACCCATATATTGGAAATCTTGGAGACAAAGAGGTCTTATTTGGGTTAACCAACTTATTCATAATGATACAATTTTGTCTTTTCCCCAGACCAAAATTATTTTTGATCTTCCTCTCTCATTTAGCAATAAATATCACTTGCTCTCCACTGCATTAAGCCTAGTTGTTGCTCAGACTGCTCATACTCCTGCTTTGTCCAACTCCTCTCTTAACATTTCCCGTGAATTTCTCAGTACCTGTCCTAAGGCATCAAGCATATACACTTGTTTACGCATTTCAAAATCCCCTAGGCACAAAACCAAGGTGGAACTGGATTGGGAACGTGATTTGGACACAACTTATCCCCTCCCACTATGGAATAAAATTTGGCTCAAGATACGAAAATCCTCGAGGGCAGCTAACGCCACACAAACACTTTTCTTTATTTATAACAGATTACTTCTTTCCTCTGCTCTTCTTCACAAGATAAATGCTGATACTCCCAATACTTGCTGGTCATGTTCCTCCATAAATGCTGACTTAAGACATATGCTTTTTACTTGTCCTTATGTACACGACTTTTGTACATGTGTCTGGAAGCAGATTACCTCCCTTTTTAACTCCTCGATACCCCTCTCACTTTCTAATATATTTTTGGGCTCCCTTTCTGATGATTGGTCTCACTCTCATATAAACATGCACATTTTGGACTATATTATTAGTAATATGTTGTTGTATCTTTAATAAGTTACCGGACCTGTTTCATAAATCTGTATTAATGATGTAACCATGACTTCATGTATAATCTTGTGATCCCATATCATATTGTATGTATACTTTTTGTTGTATTTGACTTGCTTTGTTTCTTTTCTCTTCTGATGATTGTACCTCAATAAACTTTACTTTTTGAAACTTAAAAAAAAGAAGGAAACCTTGGCTACGGTTGTTCCAGGGATGTCCATACTGGTCCAGGTTTCCCATGAGAGATTGTTCAGTGGTTTTAATGACAAATTCTTGTCACCCTATAGCACAGTCAAGTCTCTTCTTGAGCCGGTAGCTGTTCAAAACCATTTATTAAAGTGAGAGAGGCACTGGGAAGTTATGTTGGTGACAACACAGGGTATATATCCATTAATTTCAATGATGAGTTTTCCCTTATACCTTACGCAACTAGGGAACTTGTAGCAACAAGTTTAAGGCGATAATTTGGAGCTTTGCAGGGCAGAGACATCACTTGAAGTTAGCGCTGACATTCTCATAATTCACCTGCTCTATATATTTAGTCGGGGGAAGCACTTAGGGGCATATTTATGTTCCCTGGCGCATCCCTGCATATCAGCAGGGATGCGCCAGGGAAAATGCGTCACGCAAGTTTTCCCTTGTGCCACGTCCGATGCGCCGCATTTACAATGCGGCGCATTGTAGCGCAGGATAAGCAGATGCGTGACGCATCTGCCAGCGGAAGGTTGGCGCAGTGCTGAAGTTGTGTCGCAAGCGCGACATAACTCTAGCACTGTTCCAACCTTCCCTATCCCTAACATGGTGCGTCAATCCTTACGCCTGCTTGAAGCAGGCGTAAGGATTTGACGCACCAGCGTCGGAAAAGTGACTGCGTGAAATCTTGTAGATTTCACTACGTCACTTTTCCGAGGCGTTCCTGTGCCGGAACGCCCCCCCCTCCTGCGCAGGTACGCCCACATGAAACCTGACGCAGGTTTCATGTGGCGCAGGGGTTTACTACGTGACGCATCTCCCTAGATGCGTCACGTTGTAAATATAGCACAACGCGGCGCATGGTTTGCGTCGCCGCTGCGTCACATGCGTGACGCAACGGCGGCGCAAAAGTGGCGCAAGGGGCTTGTAAATATGCCCCTTAGTTTACAACAGTGGAGCTCCAGCTTGCTCTGTCAGTGTACATCCTTGAGCTGCCGGCTCTTTTATCACTGTGCCGCCTGGCCACAGTGGTGCTTGCCAACACCATTTAGGGCAGGGCAACTATCACTTTTTCTTCCTACCCAGGACCAGAATGAACAGTGCCTCCAGTGAGCAGGGACAAACGTTCTGTGCATCAAAAACATTGTTTTTTTCTGCTGGAAACAGTATTGTGCTTTGAATTTTGCTATCAGAAAACCTCAAAGTTTGCTGAGCATGCACATCAAACATGGCACCTACGCACTAAGGGATCAGTGCCTTTAATGGAGCCGTCACATCAGTGGCTGAACTGAAGACACATATATCCTCTCCTTTCTGGTCGGGCTTTATAAATCTTAAGTGTTTTCTTCCACCTGGGGAGTGGAGGCCATAGCCTCTGCTAACCTGTTGAGCCAGCACCCACTTATCAGCCTCTGAAGTCATTGTCAGTAGGGCAGTAATATGCATCTCAAAATTGTGCAGCTGAGGAAAGAGTATGATATCCTGGGACCTAGCAAAAAATGCTAAGTTATTGTGCTATTTAATCACTGCTGTGAATGTGTTATTCTATTGCATGAATTTCAGTGGCATCACTGCACTATATAATGTGTGTATACAGTGTGATCGTACATCAATTTCATAGTTCCTTGTGGCTCTGTGCAGATTTGAAGTTGGAATGTTTGAGTTTGCCATGTTGTTCTCATTGTAAACAGATGGTGTGTAGGTGGTTCATATGCTATGGAAGACTTTCCTGAGAAACAAGGAGGTAATCTGAGAGGTTGCCAGGACAAAACACAAGAGAAATTAAAATATGCACCCTCTAGCTCAGAGACAGTGGCATTTTAGAGTGGTCCTCTTGTCTATTGGTTTGAACAAAGTGGTGAAATTCTATATCATCTAGTAAATCTGCTATTGACTGTTTCACCAGAGACCAGTGGACAGCTGAACAAAGGGAAATTTGAAACTTGGAGCAGCCAAAGTTTCTAACTTCACTCTCAAAAATAGGCCAAAGACCGCTGACTTTTCCAACTCTACACACTTGCAAGAAAAGACTTATGCATAAAAATCCTCAAATAAATAGGGATTATATGTTCCCACTGACCTATTATTAGGATTGTATGATAATCTTGCAGTTAAAAATACAATTGACAAAAATACGCCAAACAATATTCAGGACAAAAAAAATAACTCTGCATACTCTTCATGGAAAGTTAAGAATATCAACTACTAAAAAGTAGGAAAACACAACGTCGTCATAAAATAGGTAAGTATATATCAACTTTTAAATATACACATTATATTTTATTTAAATATATTAACTTTACAAATGACATTACTTTTCAGCATGCTTTGGGGAATGAACTCACTAGAGAGGCCCACTGGAGGGCAATCAACAAATTAGCATGCAGCGGAGAGTCAATTGCTGATGTGCTCCCAGATTCATTCATGCCTGTGAACAAGGACCAGGAGGTCCGAAACGCGTCGGGCGAGGAACCTTTCTCAATGTAAATGCTGTTTGCCTTAAATAAAGGACTCTGGAGAGTTCATCTGCTTCGAGAGTGAGTCTTCGTTAAGGGCAACCTTGGGATGATGTTTTGACAGCTGTCCTGCCGTGAAGACTGCACCACCACCAGAGCACAATGTGGGACGGAGGTTCTAAATCCTTAGAGCCTCGTAATGATTCAGCAGATTAATGGATATTCAAACTGCATTTTGCATTGAGAGGCCCACTGGAGGGCTTAAAAATAATTGATTATTTGAATGTCATGGCACACAACCACTGGAGGGTAAAAATTGACAATATGGCACTACGAGTTCCAGCATGCTTTGGGAGAAGAACTATTTAGCATATATATATATATATATATATATATATATATATATATATATATATATATATATATATCAATCAACAAACAGCCCCAAGGAAAGCGATCTTTGCATAGTGGGTGCTGGTGTCGAGGACGGGCTAATCCTCATAACTAAAGTTATCACCAAATACTTCCACGAAGGAAATCACCGCACTCCAAGGGAATCGATTTATGCAAGGTTTATTGCAGACGTGCAATTATTCACCATCAACCACCACCAACGCGTTTCAACCTACTACAGGTCTTGCTCACGGTATGTGAGTCCGTTCTTTATGTTGCTATTTATAGTTTTTACCCATTTGTGCCATTTAGGAAGCATTATGGGAAATGTAGTGTTCATTTTCATAATACTGGTTCTTCTTTCAGACACTGTTTGTTTTTCACAACATAGTTTATTTCAATTATGCCACAAGGCTTTTTCAGTATGGACTTTGATCACTATTAAGTTGTGTTGATCAAGTAGTTTCTAGATCCTGATGCGTATTACGGGCATTGCACTCAGCGATTATTCAACCAATGCTTTATTGACACTGCTCGTTGCGGACATATTCATATTAGGATCGTTCCTAATTACTGCTGCGTTCAGTTATGCCTTTTTGTGATTTTAGTTGTGCCACGGGGCTCTTTCAGTTTGTGCTTTCATCATTCTCGTGTTGTATTGAGCAAATGGTTTCTGAATTCTGATGCGTGTTGTGAGTATTGCACTCAGCGATTGTTCAGCCAATACTTTATTGACACTCCTCATTGGGGACATCTTCATATTAGGAACGTTCCTAATTCCGTTTTTGTGATTGTTCCTTGGTTGTAACAAAGAACTCTGAGGAACATGAACACATAATCAAGTATGGACTTATGGTATGCGGAAATTCAGGGCGCACGAGCATCAAGCACTAAGCATATATAATATACTCCACGAAGGGGTTGAAGAAATAGACTGTGGCATATGACTGACAGATTGGAAGATGATCAGACTTCTATCGTTAAAAAGCACTAAGCTACAACGAATGAACACTGTCGCCTATCAGGGGGCAGAATACATAGACTGAAATATAGGTGCCTTAAAAATGCAGCCTTAACAACACTCTGAAACGGACATGTAAACAAAGTTGAAATAATCACGGAGTGGGAACAGGCACTAGCCACCACGAATTGTCTCCAAGACAATCAGACAGATGAGACAATAAATAACACTGCGCCACACAAAAGGGCGAGACTACTCAGAGTGAGAAAAACCGAATAACGTTGGCACTTCATGACAGAAGTTTTTAATGCAGCAGCCAGGCTTGTCTTCAACCTGCCCAAATTCCACCCAGTTTCATCGGCCATCAAGGAATTGCATTGGCTGACGGTACCTAACCGTATCAAATTCAAGGCATTATGCCTTATTTTCAAAGCCCTGCACGATGTAGGTCCTTGTTATTTAAAAAAATCTCTCTCATGGTATGTTCCAAACAGAGAACTTCGTTCTAAAAATACCTTGACAGTGCCCTGTCCCAGGTTTAAGAGATTAAAATGGGGAGGCAGTTGTTTTACCACCGAAGCCCCTTCCCTGTGGAACAGTCTACCTATAAACATCAAGGCAGCTCCAACATTGTTGGGCTTCAGGAAGCTAATAAAAACCTGGCTTTTCAATTTTTAGGCGCCTAGTTATTTCTCAGCACCTAATTACCCTCACCTGACTGCCATTCAAATAGCGCCAAGACACCTATGGGTATTCGAGCGCTTTAGAAACCTTTTTAACATAACATAACATAACATGAGTGTTACACCCAAGGAGCAATCACAAAAACGGAATTAGGAACGTTCCTAATATGAAGATGTCCGCAATGAGGAGTGTCAATAAAGTATTGGCTGAACAATCGCTGAGGGCAATACTCACAACACGGATCAGAATTCAGAAACCATTTGATCAATACAACACGATAATGATGAAAGCACAAACTGAAAGAGCCCCGTGGCACAACTAAAATCACAAAAAGGCGTAACTGAACGCAACAGTAATTAGGAACGATCCTAATATGAATATCTCCGCAACGAGCAGTGTCAATAAAGCATTGGTTGAATAATCGTTGAGTGCAATGCCCGTAATACGCATCAGGATCTAGAAACTACTTGATCAACACAACTTAATAGTGATCAAAGTCCATACTGAAAAAGCCTTGTGGCCTAATTGAAATAAACTATGTTGTGAAAAACAAACAGTGGCTGAAAAGAAGAACCAGTATTATGAAAATGAACACTACATTTCCCATAATGCTTCCTAAATGGCACAAATGGGTAAAAACTATAAATAGCAACATAAAGAACGGACTCACATACCGTGAGCAAGACCTGTAGTAAGTTGAAACGCGTTGGTGGTGGTTGATGGTGAATAATTGCACGTCTGCAATAAACCCTGCATAAATCGATTCCCTTGGAGTGCGGTGATTTCCTTTGTGGAAGTATTTGGTGATAATATATATATATATATATATATATATATATAGCATATATATATCCAGAGAGAGCTGGAGTCCAATTGTCATGGATTCTGGAGAGACTTGCACACCACAATTAAAATTTCACAATATTTTATTTCGGTAACGTGTTTCACCCCCTCAGGGGCTTCCTCACAGCCTGTTTACAAATACACTTTGCCCCATCACCTTTGAAAAGAGGGAATGTCACGTGATTTCATAGACATTGAAAACATACAAGTGGATATGTACATAGCAATGTGACAATCATTACATTAATTTACATTACATATTGCAAATTCATATTTAAACACTAAGAAAATTCATATGTATGTATGTGCATAAAAGAAAATTAATAAAGTAAAATATATTTAACAGGAAAAACTAAATATATTTTGAGGCCATGTGTCCTATAACTTTCAGAAATGCCAGTGCATAGAGTTATAGGGTGATGGCATAGCCAAAAATACATTAAACAAAGGAAAAACCTGTTAACTAAGTACCAGGCAAGTGGATATTGTATCATGGTGTACTCAATGATTCCCAATCCAAATATATGGAAACAAAGTACCTGCTATCCACAGAATCCAATATTGCCACACAGTGACCAAAACCTACACAGGCAGTCCAATGCTAGCCAAGTGGCTTGATTACCCCTGTTTTATTTGAGTGCAAGCTCACTGAATAACAACACTGGTACAAAAAATCATACGTAAACATAATCTATTGGTATCATTACTCCATGGCACCTAATCATATTCACAACATAGAAAAATGTTTTATGTCTATACTTCCTCACATCCTCTCTTATCCAACAACCCACACACAGTGAATACATAAAATACTTTCTGTAATTGCTACGACAGAATCAAAGAGCATTTCAAATTAGTCATCTTGGAATCAGAAAAAAAATGCCCAGGGAGAATCTCTGGTGGCTGCCTTTCTGTAGAATAACATTTCCTGCTGTGCTTTTCCGAAAGAGACTGGTCTGCAGTTATTGTCCACCACCTTGACGGAAACATCAAGGATATCCATCTCCACATCATGGATTTAGTGTGTAAAGCTGAGATTTAGATCATTGTGAGAGATGTGTGTCAGAAATTCCTGCAAGACGTCTTTGGGGCATTCCCAGATCATAAACAGATCGTCTATATTTCTGGTCTAAAACGGAATGTGTTTGGTCCATCTTTCATTTGGTCAACCCACACATGTTGTTCCTCCCACCAACCCATGAAGATACAGACATAACTTGGAGCGAAACAACTCCCCAAGGCAGTCAACATAAGTTGGCGGTACCACACAGCATTAAAAATGAAAAAGTTGTTTTCAAAACAGAATCTTAGCATTTCAAGTAGCATCATAGAATGGTCATATTTGTGTAAAGGTTTATCTCGAAAAAAATGACTACATGCCTGGATGCCAAGATTGTGATTGATGCAGGTATAAATGGATACCACATCCAAGGTGACCAACATGTAGTCCTGTTGCCATGGTTTGTTGGAGATTTTGTTGATGAATTCAGTGCTCTCCCTACAATATAAGGGCAGAGCTAAAAAGTAATGCAACAGGAAAAAATCCAAACAAATGGACGTTGTTCTAAATGGCTGTCATTTGCAGAAATTATTGGCCTGACTAGGTGCCTTTTTGTTATTGTGCCCTTTGGGCAACATATATACACATTAGTAAAGAAACATAAAATATTTGTATAAACATATATTTACATATATTTAACATATACATAAAATGATGTTAAACAATTATACCAATAAAGAAACATATAGAAGTGAAAAGTAGATTTAAAACACGTCCCACCTTATTACCCAAACATTTCAATACCCACAAAAACAAATTGAAGCAAGACTATAAAAAAATGCCAATAAACATTATTTAGAAAAAAAAACTATCAAATGAATTATTATAAAAAGCCTAAAATATATTGTAATTAATTATTATACATTTTATTAAAAACAATTGAATTAATTCATTTTATAAAATCTATATAATCAATTACCAATGCAAAAAAATAACTATTAAATAATCAAAATACTAATTACACATTTTTAAAAGCTTTTACATTCACTAACAATGAAATGTGGAAACCTTTCGGTTCTATTCCCATACAAACTCAACATCCCGCTGATGAAAAATAATTGGAGGTAAAAAAATGTTTTAAAAACCTTTAAATACTAAATCAAAAAAGCTGTACTAAAAAAAAGTAGAAATACTTAACATTGAAAAAATAACTTATAAAACAAAACTGATAAAAATAAAAAACTATAATATTTATAAATCTGTCCCACGATATTCTTGACATCACAATTTTTTTGATACAATAATTTTGGCAATCAATATTTCTGAAGTAATATTTTGGGGGAATACATATTTTTAGCTGTTGATTTACAAATGTTTTAAGTCGGGTTTGCGCTAATTTTATTGTGCAGACACGACGCAATATCCCTTTCACGATTTACAAACAAAGGCTAATTGGTATTTCCGTTGGTTTCTAAGAAAAAGTCATAAAAGCAGCGCAAAGCACTCTTTTGCCTTATCTGCATCAAGGGGACGTTCCATGGGAGATACATGAGCATTCCAGTGTAACCACCCATGGCTTTTCACACAAAACCCCATCTACTATAATAGTAAATATGGTTTTGCGCCAAAAATTGACTCATGATCCTGTGGCGGTGCTAGGGAAAGAGCAGGAAAGTGTCATATCTCTGTAGATATGGCACTTTCCTGCTCTCTCTGTCAAGCAATGAGGCACATCAACTGCGTGTGACAGGTTCGTAAATCTGGGTCTCCAACCTCATACCTCCTTCTAAAATCTAGAGGATATATGTTGGTGTTTTTGATAATTACAATATAAGGACAGTATGATTTAAATTACTATAGCGCAATTTGCATAATTCCAGGAACTTTGCACTATGTTTGATACGCTCAATTTCTGACATCACGCCATAAACCCATGTCACGTAATTATGCCACTGTATGCTGCAAAATTATAGCACAAAAGCAAAGGAACAAAGCAAATAACCACAACGCAGATGGATGTTGTTCTTCCCTATTATGTTTCACACTATTTAGCAGGAAATAATCATGACAAAAATTGACACGTGTGCACTTGTCACACTTATTATGAACCCAATTAAAGGATTTGCATTTCGCTTAATTATGAGTAACTTGATGTAATTTTTCTGAAATTTTATGGAATCAAGTGAAAGCAAATAATGCAGATTTCACACACGCTTAGAGAGTATAAGAACATCACCTAATATGTAGAACACCAAAAAAACACGCACCTCGATAGAAAATATCAGGATGCACTATTTCCACACATTGGCTCCTTTACTTTATATTTGCAACATCTAACGTACACTACCATGAAATCCTCGTTCATGGCAGGGATGCAGATATCGCATTGGCGCAGCTCCTAGCGTTTCTCTTCCATAATTATTAATGCAATATTTGCATTTATTTATTCTGATTAAAGGCTTGTTGACCAGGCTCATTTTCATCAGGCTAATGAAGGACATATGGTAAAACATGTGGTACTTCATGTGGAAAAAATAACAATATCTTCCAGATCGCATAAAATCCCTTTGATCCTCCTTTTTCATGATCTTGTTTCTGGAATACATAGACTCATACTTGAAGCACTGAATACAAATGATGGTCTTCCTCATCATCAACTGTTGACTCGTTTTATGAATCACTTGTCTTTATATGTTTTTTGGAATGTGGGCACTCATTGCAGTGCTCCTGAATTGAGGGAGAAACAGAGGAGTCCCTTGTGGAAACATATTTTTCTTGGTGGACCCGACACCAGCAGGACCTGTCTCAATCCATAAAGTCTGCATTAAATAAATGGCAATTTTCTGACATTGTGTGCAACTTAATGTTAGGAAAGAGGCTAATCACCAAGGCTAAGCTTGTTTCTATCAGTGCATGGCCCATACAAATGAACTCCACCCGCTGCCCTTGCTGGTTATGAGATAATGTTTGGTAGTACAATTCCAGCATAGTCAAGCTACCCCAGCCTTAAGTGAGTAAGTTTGGCAGACAGGGTACTCCGTCGCAAAGGCGTCAAACCGTCAGCCCACCCACCTTCTTTAGAAACAGACAGACCTTACTTTTTCAATTACCAAAGCCCCCATTAACTAATTTGAAGGACAATTTTCCCCATGGCCCGATGGAGTAGGGGCCATCAAAGGAAGCACATTAGTTTGCCCACCCTATTTAGGGCGCTTGGTGTACATCGTTTTTTCCTGTCCATCACTGCCAGTAAAAGCCTGGCTGGGAGGGATAGGAAAAAAACAATAATGCCCCTCACACCTTGGGAGTTTTGGGTTATTCATTTTGTGCTTTTTCAGAAACAAACTCCTTCTTTGGGAGTTTGTGTCTGAAAAATAAAAATAAGTTGAAAATGAAAACATTTGGTAAACCAAACATTTTGTATGCTGGAAGTAACCGCCACGACAAGCTTGTGGTGTAATGTCTGTTGATGAAGTCATCAGGGGCTTTGTCAATGTAAACCTTAAGGTCTGCCCATCTGTAACTGAGGTGGGTGGATCCAGGGCTTTGTTTACTGTGCACTGTTCCTTAGAGATGGTAGTTGGCAATAATGGAAGTCCTTTAAAAACAATTTGGACATTAATCCAGTGTGGAACACCAGAATTTTAATATTGATCATTTGGAATTACTTGATTGATGCATTATTTCATTGTTGTGTCACACTGTCTCATGGTCAAGAAATTGAGAACATCTTAAGGAAAAGTAATCTTTTATCCTCCAAATGATACTCTTGCCCACAAGCTATGTGCAATCTATGTGTGCCACTGTTTATAAATAACACAAACAAATTCATACTGAACTGCAATTTTCAAGTCCTTGGAGATTGATGTTATTGCACTTGTAAAGACACCCAAACCCTCATTGCCCTCATTTCAATGACCACTCATCTTGAATTCTGTTGTATATTATTGACCCTTCAGGTACTGGATTTCATAAATAGCCATCACCCTTTTTACATCTTTGGTCAGCTTTTACTCTCGAGCATGTAATAGTAAATCATTAGTAGTCACTATCTTAATCAATGTTTTCGCAGCAACCACACACAGGCCACCCATCTCCGTGCACTTTTGAGTAGTGTACTGCTTTTGACATGGTGGAGGGCAGTGCCCATTTTTCCCTCTTGCAATCCATGGCAATATTTTGTGCAGAACTTTCCTCTAGCCTACAGAACAATCTCACCATGTCAGGCTAAGAAATGTGCATCCCATGTTATTGCCATAGAGTATATAATTATGAACGTAGGTGCCGATTCACAAAGTAATAAAGTTGCACTCAGATTTCTAAATCTGAGTCCTAGAGTAGTTTTACTACTTTCTGCACATGGCATAGGTTTCCATATGGAAACCACATGATTTCCACTCAGGATTCTGGTATCCATACGGTTCACTCTGTGGCGGAGAACTCCACATGAGGGAATGGCATTCCCTGGGCAAATGCTTTTTATCTACATTTTTCTAACCTTTTTTCTCAACAAAGAAAATATTTTACCTTGTCGAAAAACCAACTCCCCTAAACACCCGCCAAACTTGGGGTTGATTTGGTTCCCTTTCCACCCTAGTAAGGGATTGTGAATGCCCAAAATGGTGCTATATTGCAGCTGTTCCAAGGCTAATAACACTTTTGAATGTCCTCAATCCCACCTCTTGAGTGGGATTTACATATGTGGAGTTCTCTGCACTCATGGCTTATGCCTGCCAGGAACCCCTTTGTGAGTTTGTGGCAGGCATTATTGGGGTAAATTTGGCCGTACACTTACATTTGCGGCTGAATTTCCTTATGTAAATAAGCCGCCTAATTCTTTATCAGTGATACTCCAACAACTCCCGACTTTATATACATCCCTTTCTACACCAAGACCAGTGCCCCATCCCTAAAGGGGCTTCTGTGTTATCAAACGATTTTCAGCTACAATTAGCAAGAGGTTTTTTGCTTTTAAGTGTCTCAAGGAACCGTTTGGAGATCAGAAATAAAATACCTCGAGTCATCATCTTTTGAACCTGTACCCTTCAGACGAATAATGGCAAATATTTTCATACGGACCTGCCCGCAAAAAGGCACTTATAAGATAGATTGTTGTCCACTGAGTTCTGCTGGCATGTATAACTTTACATTCCTTTCTGACACTCTCAAATATAGCAAGTCTACTTTCCTCTTTATTTCCTTCCGTTACTTTGTTGGTGTTATTCAACTTCTGTTCTAAATCCACGATTTAAACTACAGTTCTGTAGTATTGGGTACAGCATGAAATGTGGAAGGCGGTTGAGGTGTGAATAGCGAGTTGGGAGTAGAGTAGGCAGCTAGGTGAATGAGGAATGTGTTACTCTGAACCTAAATAAAGACATATGAAGCACATCTTCATATGTGTACTTTTTCACATCGACAATGAGCTGAGGAAGAGAGAAAACGCCTTCACACTCTGATCGGGCACCTGCTGCAAATGCATCTGTGTATTTTTGTTGGGTTTATGAAATTAAATGTCACATCCTTTTCTTTCATTATATGTTCTTCATGAGGGCCATAACTTCTTGTCTGCTTTGCCGGTGATGGTGGATGTTCTTACTATTTACTTCCTGTGTATTTTCTTTTGCGTGGCCCTTTTCTTATCTGCATTTTTCGGCCATCCTTTTTCCTTTTCATCAGAGTTGATCACCTGCAGGTGAATCCCATGTGTCTTTACCAGGTTCATCACTCACTTCAATCTCCAATGCCCCCCTGAAGCTGTAACTAGCATTCGCTTTACCTGAGAATAGCTCACTTTTCTACTAGGCCAGTCTTATTTATCATTGCCGTCTCCATCGTTCTATATCACACTGCCTTTTTGACGTGCTCGTATTCTTATTAGTAACTTTATTATTCCCTTTCTTTGAAAAGTTTATTGGGGAATTGCCCTTTGGATTCTAGGCGCACTGGGGTATATTCCTCTGATTCTTCCTAGTGAATTGGCATACAGCTTAGAATTGGCAGCAGTCGTGTCCATTTTATTCTTCTCTGTTCAATCAGCATTGGTAGGCGTCGCCCTGGCCGAATCTTGAGCAGGGTTAGTGAGACTGACAGGGAACTGGCCTGAAAAGAATGGATAACGTACGTTTTTGACGATTTTTCACACTTCCCTGAAGTTAAGCAACCATTAACTGAAGAATTGAGGTACTAATGGCAACTGTGGCACAGGCGTCATTTCCGACTTGCTCCCAAGGGGGATGCCTCTCCTCCCGCCTCACCTTTTCTGCCCGTTTACTGTCCTGGAGTGTGTTATGACACGAGTTTAACTCAGAATCAATCTTTATGTGTTTCTGGATCAAAATTATCCATTATTTTCTAAAAATATAAAACAACAGTAAAATAACTTCTTCCCCAACCAGTATTGGCTGGAGTAATATCATGGAGATATTTATTTCACCAAAGTTTCCATTATTATTTGAAATAATCACTAATAATATTCAAAAGTAATTCATTGACTAACTATGGTCTAATCTGACTTCTGTTGGGGTTCTTATAAATTTAAGTTCCTAAAATTGCTGTGTACAATGTAATCAGACTATAATTTGCACCTTTCTAACCTATTTATCAGCATGTCGTATATTTTTAAAAATATTTTTTATTAATATAATTGAAAAACACTGAACATTGAGCTGGTCAACTAAAAAGGCCAAAATATGCCACTATAGCAAAAGCTTACAGGTACAGCTTACTTCGAGGCATAACAGTGAAATGGGAGTAGGGGAAAGGGTGTAGGGTGTAGGAAAAGAAATAGGAAGAGAGTCAAGGTAGGTAATAGGATATACTGCATTTATTATTATTATTATTATTATTAATTAGCATTTATAGAGCGCATGGCTACCCAAAGGCATCCCAGCGCTGACGGCAATTAGGGCTAGTAAGGGAAGGCTAGCAGGTACTATTCTGGAATAGCCATGTTTTAAGACCCTTCCGAAAAGAGAGATGGGTAGTTTCATGGCGGAGATTAAGAGGGAGGGAGTTCCACAATCCAGCTATGTTATATGAAAAGGAGCGGCCTCCACTCCGCTGCCTGTTGATTTTAGGAATACATGCTAGATTTAAATTCTCCGATCGAAGAAGTATGAAGAGATAAGGGATAAAGGATAAAGGGATAAAGTACCCCCTGCCGTACATTATAAGGATATTGCAAGTCACCGAGGAGTTCTATTACCATACAGAGGAACAAGGCCGAAGACAGAGTTCCTTTATAAGGTTCTGGAACTCTGAGGTGACTTGCAATATCCTTATCATGTACACCAGGGGGTACTTTATCCATATAATACATGGTCACACCATCACCTTTCTCACAAACCACTTAAAACCTTGCTGCATAGTTATTTCATTTAAAAGAGCAAGGATGTTTGCTAACATGAAGAAAAAAATAAAACCTCTAGTGCAAAATTAAACACATCAAAAACATGTCAGTTATTTGTTGCAATCAGATATTAGAAACAGTTCAATAGAAGTCAGTTTTATGAAAAGAAAATAAGCTGCACTAGCTTAGAATGTGGAGAAACATGCAGAAAGATTCTAGCTTCTCCCTAAATATCTAAGAAGTGCAAACAATAAACATGTTCGCTCTGCTTGTCATTGTAAGCTAAAACATAGAGCAGAAGAAAGAAAAGCAGTGTTCCGTTTTCGTTGCTTTAAACAGCTGCTTCAATTATGCTCCATGAAATAACCAGCCTTTCACCTTGGCTAATGGCTCTGACAGCAGGCATTGTGACATCAAAACTCATATGTAATAACTTATAATAGTCGAGTTCTGCTGTCTTTTTTTTAATAATCTGCGACTGGGTGTGTCACAAGTCGACGATTATAAAGAAATTAGATACTGGTGTTTATCCAGGAATTACAGCATCTCATGTATTATAAGGTGAATAGAGCCAAAAGGGGCTGTAAGTGGATTTTATTCAACATCCTATGTGAGGCATCTAAAGGTAACTGCTAAGGATCCTTCTCAGTATGGTGCCCAGTGTATTAAATGAACCACAATGACAAGGAATTCCAGGTCTCTCTCATCCTCGTATGTGGCCTCCTACATTTCTATGAGTTCATGTCCCTTCAGTGCGGACCTTATTACTGTCCATTTCTTCTCTCTTTCTGCCTTAAAGTAATCACTACTAAATCATAGAAAATGCAGAGTGCACCTTCTTCATTGCAATACATACCTTCATCATAGGTAACATAATGCATGTAACAAACAATCATATGACTGTAAAGAAGATTGTCAAATTAATTGCTGAAATAAATGACTATATACACATTCTTCCATTATATATTTAATTCCTTTGTACCTGGTGTGGGAGTTCAAGCTGGATTGTTCCCATTGCAGCAGGATCAAGACTGATTTGTATGTTGCTGATCTGTGTCAGGAGTGGCACAGTGGGTGAAACATCATGGAGTGGTCTGCATACCTAGGCGTTTGCTAGTAGTCATGATTCATTCATCCATTCTTCCATCATTTTGTTGTTTGTTACCCTAAGTGTGAAGGACGTGCTCAGATGTGAGTCTCTATGCACACTAAACCATAGGACTCAAGCTGCACCTCACTGATAAGGTCTCAGTAGGTTGAAATGTGTCTGGGATTGATTGTATTCTTTTCTGGATGGGATGTAGTCTGGCAGTTCGTGCTAGAGACTATTCCTATTTTAGGAGGACCAAGACTGGTGTGCATTCGCTGGTCTCTCTCTCTCTCGGTAGAGTGGCACAGTGGGCAAAACAACTCTGACTGGAATGCATCCTAAGGGATAACCAGTGGCAGAGATTAATTTAAGCATTCCTTTCATCACTTTGATGCTTGTTGTAGTCGATGCCCTACAGCACCAAGATGTGCTTCCTTTCCTCACTTTGCCAGAGGACTCCAGCTGCACCTTATGAATGAGTCCTAAGTAAGCGGAAACTGGTCTGGGGTTGTTTGTTTTCCAATCTGGAGGGCACTGGGCTCTGGAGGGGATGACCCCAATAGTTCAGACTAGACTGGAGCAGGGCCAAGACTGATTTGCAAATGAGTGGTCTAATTCTAGAGTGGGACAGTGAACAAAATTGGATGGACTGGAAAGCCCAGACTTGGGTATCATACTCACTGTGCCACAGTACTCCAGTTGCATCTAACTGATGAGACCCAGATAGACTGAAACTGGTCTAGAGTTGCATGTGTGCCTGTCTAGAAAAGACCTGGCTAGGCAGTACAGTCTGGATGGTTCCTATTACAGCAGAACAATAATTTACTAGCATATGTCTGGTCTCTGTTTTGAGTGGCACAGTAGATAAAAAACATTGAACTGGACAGAGCGATTTCCAGTGGCTGAGATTAATTTGAGCATTCCGTCCATCATTTTGCTGTTTGTTACTGCAAATTTATAGCAGTGTGGGTATGTGAATATTTTAAGGAAATGTTTAAACAGAGATGCCAGGAAGGACAATTTGTTAGAGGATGGAGATAGTTTGTTTAATCATTTGGGGACTGAACATATGAAATGGAGCACATGATGTTGGTGTAAGTGCAGCAAGAGATGTTGGTGAGATGGCAGAGAGGTTGAAGGGGAATGTGGGAAGGCGTGAAGAAATGTAGCGAGAGGGCTAAAAATGAAGTTGGTATCCTCAGATCAATTTGTGGGAACAGTGCAAAGTGCATCAAACAGAATATAGTGTGGACGATTGTTGGCCTCAATTGAATTTAGAAAACCTCCAACCCTCCCATTAAAATAAAAATGTTGATTTTTTTTATATATTTGTAAATTAAATTAAATATTTCAGAATGTGTGTATTTGTTTAATGATTGCTTGTTTCATTTTTGTGTATTGTTTTGTGGTTCAAATCATCGAAATTGCATGGGCTGCTGTCCCCGGAGTCCAATAATTACTCAGTGGTAGTCCCCTGATTCCAATATTGATTGGGTGGGGTCCCCAGATTCCAGTTATGATTAAGTGGGGTTCCACCGAAGTCAAAAGGCTAAGATCCACTGCCTTAAGAGGTAGTTATTGTAGATAATTCACCAGGCATAATACCCAATAAAGTACGTGACCAAATACAGATGATGTAATTCTCAGTGACATAGTAACAAAAGAAATCCCCGTCTGGTGGTGAAAAACACAGCATAATATTTAAATGATGAAATGCAATTAATACCCACCCAAGCAAAGCACCTTTTTTGCATACACTCGCTATTCCTGTGTGACTAAAGGCTCTGTGAAGTCCTCAAGATGTATAACTAGATCTGCAAACTGACATTTTGCCTGCTGTAGCCCAACAAAGGGCCATCTCCTTAAAAGGCATTACAGATTACAAGATCAGCAGGGCCTTTGAAACTTTTTTCTACTACATAATTAATGAAAATCCATCATTTGAGCAATAACAATACAGTCCTGGGTCTCGACCGGTGTTATTCCTAACCATGGAAACATGCCAGAACATTTCACACAAAAGCAGTAACTGTGCAGGCACCCAGAAGAAAATGTTATTGAAATGGTCCGAGTAGAAAGTACAACATAGTTTTTGTTGATTTGCCTGTATCAGCATTAGGTCCTCTACTGTACAGTGAATTGTTTTAATTAAGTTACAGCACTAGGAACAGTGTCTTTTTTTGCTTAAACAAGACAGTGTCTTTTTTTTAACTTAAAAGCAATTCCCTGCGGGGATGGCATGATATGAGGGGCATATATAATTAGAAACATGTATGCTAGCGAACTGTACATCATGGAGTTGTTATCCAAATTCTTTTTTACCCTTCTGACAATTCAGTTCGTTTTGAAACCTTTCCAGCGATTACTGATCCGTAACTTATACACTCCATGGATAAAAAGGTTGGTTTTGGCATTAGTTGTATTTTCTCCAATAAAACGAAGGTCTGAGATAGCACACTGCTATATACATCATTAAAATACTTGCCAGCTGGCAGATGAATGGTGTAACATCTGCAAGTCATCATACCTTTACACAACAATATTAGTCACCAAAAGCAATACACTTGAAAAGCTCCTATGAAAATGTTCTAAATGTCAAATCATGCATGCAAAAGAAAAGGGCCAGTCTTTGTTACTTTCACCTATGGATTGATATGTTCCTGGATCGGGGTTCCTGGAGGTCTGGAAAGATCACATGCTTTGCTAAGTCAGCAGGTTCATATAGGGGCGAGCTCGAAGCAGTACATGTTGGACTAGACACACCACTGGGTGTTTTTGAGAAGTAGGAATAAGGTACATTAGGTTCTACAGCTATGGCAAATTATCAGGCATACTAGGACCATGTCATATGATAGTTAATGAATGGAGTAATTGATTTATTAAAAGTTATTATCAGTTAACTACAGACACAAATTCTGACACAATGTCGAGCAAAATAATTAAGAAAAACTCCTCCTTCATTTATGGAACTAAATAAACTCCAGTAGGTCATTAGGTACTGAACAAAAGTAGCTTCAATTTGAGGTTTTGTCATTAGCCTTTCATCACCCAAACACATTTCGAGTCGAGCATTTTCAAGTTATTTTCCATGCTGTCTTATATCTTGACTGAGTGATCTTCTGACAATGTCAACCTCCTCCATGTTTGCCTCATTACGAATGCCCCATTAGCACCGATGGAGCCGGAGACAGAAGTTTCCGGCCCCATCGGGATTATAAACTGTGATGTTTCACAAAGAGATTGTCTGCTTTCAGAAAATCTGTCAAGGAAAAACAGCAGGGCTACAATAATTATGGTGGCACAACTCAGAATTCCGATCCCTAAACCAACTTCTGTTGGTACATTGATTTGAATTTAACCCCTTGTAGTATTCAGGACTTAAGTGTTTCAGATTTAGTCCAATTACTTCTACGCCCTCAATTTAAGAAACACCAGGCAATTGGCAAGACTTTGCTTATTGATGTATGTCTTAAACAAAAAAAGTTAAGAATGTTGTTTTTGCTGGAGATTTCCTTCAATAATAGTTGATGTTTAATGAGATTCTTACATGCAAACAGATACTGTTTCTGACTTTTTTAAATGCAACTTTGTAACTTTTGCAAAGTTTGTGAAGTTTTGAAAAAATGCCCCAAGAAGTTTGCAGAGAAAGACTATTCAAATGTGTACACATCTTTTTCAAATAACTGCATGGCATGCTAATAGTATTTGTAAATGTAACATGCCATTTCTGTATTTTTCAGAGGTAAGTAGGTTCCTTGAACAAGGGGACTTCTAGTGGATCATAAATGTTTGAGTTTCACGGGTCACTAAAAAAGACGTTTTGACTTATTAATGGAGGAACATCATCAAGTGTAAACTCTGACGGCAGTGTAACTGGTAACAGAAGTAAACAGCAACGTGTAATTGACACAACTTTAGAAACCCATTTAAGTTAAATAGAAGGAAAGTACCTTTAAAGCCAAACCCATTAAGCAGCTTTCAATTTAACAACAGTTACTGAAAGAAAATGCTACACAGGAAAGGAATGTCCTGACAACTTTTGCAATTTATTTAAACAATAAGGGGCCGATTCTGATGCGGGTTGGAAAAGCTTCCCGACCGAATCGGTTGGGAAATGGTGTCCGACCCACTCGGATCGGGAAAGTCCGACCGGCGGAGTAGGATGCATCCGGATGCTTCCAGATACGATTTGGTTGAACTCCCATTGACTTCAATGGGAACATTTGTACCTAACCGCATCAGAATTGGGCCCTCGGTCGGGAAGACACGTTCCCAATCCGATTTGGAAGGAGCAAATGCCATTAGGAGGCCTTCCTAACCGCATCAGAATCAGGCCCTCGGTCTGGAAGCTTTTCCAACCCGCATCAGAATCGGGCCCTAAGTGCCTTCAGTATAAGAATGGATTGCTGTATTTTCAACCACAAATTCAGCTCAGCACATATCCCTGCCAAAAGATGAGGGCCTGAAAAATGGCATGCAAATCCTCACAAAAATTAAACCTTATGAGGGAAAGAATCATAGGTTGCTCCCAGAAAAGAAAATGACTCACCAAGGATATGCAGTAGATGGTGCATTTGTGATAGGACCAAAGTGCATGATCCATTTTAAAAAGGAGAATACACACACAATTGTGGTGATATACAATGTTTTTGCTGAATTCAGAGCTGGCAGCATCTAATTTCATGCCTTCTGAGGAGATCATTGTAGCTTGTAGCAGAAAAAGCGGATGAGGTTTCAGAAAGTGACTGGCAACTTCCCAGAGCGTCTTTTGAGGTTCTAGAAGACTGCGAAGTCCTAAAAAACATCAACTTCTGAATCAGTAGCGAGAGGCCAAATCTTGGTCCCATATTGCACATGTGCGCATGCAAAGAATGAGGTCTTGCACCCTGTTTGGAGCTCTTGAACCAACTTGTGAAAGTAGCAATTTAGTTTTTGCACCTGAGAAAGGGTAAGTTTGTTGCAAATAGGGACATGGATCCCTTCTGCCCTTCACTACGAGCACAAGCATTAATCTTACATGGCACCCGCAATTACACCCAAGGAAATGATTTGCTGGTGATGGGGACTCGAAAATAACTGTATTGCTTAACCAAAAGAAAACTTTCTTCATTTAAAAAAGGATGGTTTCTGCTTCATGCAGCTTGTACTAAAAAATGAATTTCTTCAACTATATTATGTGCGCACATAGGCGCGGCGTGTGTGCAGGTGTTCATGGTGCATGGATCCCACTTAACAATTACATTTCTGTGCTTACTCTGTCTGAGCTAATGCCACATATTAGTAGGCACAGCAGCACAAAAACACAGAGGCCCCCTATCTGGTACCTGCGAATTGGCCAATTGCTAGAAAAAAAAATATATATATATATAAGCTATGAGTACAGGACTCTAATGTGTGCCGTACTTCTGAGTATTATGGTAGTCTTTGCGGCACAGTCTGGCACCTAAATGACATGGCGTTATTATTAGGGTGCCAAACTGCGCACCAGCCATTGTTTCAAATACCACAACCTGTTACCAGGCACAGTTTTTGGCATCCAGTAGGGGAGAAATTGTTGCTCTAACATCGACCTTGCAGTACTTTAATGAGCCATGAACATACTATGGGTTGTATGATAGAGGCATACATGGCTAAACTACGCCTGCCTCTACCACGCTGCCTAAACCACGAATGCGTCTTAACCACGCATAAATGGAAAAGCAGTATGTGTGGATAAGGTCGCGACCCCCTCCCCTAAGCTACAAACTCACTCCCTGCCCCCCACCCTGAGGTCCAAATACCCGACCCGCCCCAACCCCCACGCTGTCCCTAACACTTAACAAACACTACCCTGACTCCCTCCCACCCCCCTACGCTGTCCCTATGACTACCCCAACCCTGTCCACTGCCCTTAGGATTTTTTAAAAACTACCCTTACCCCCCCCCCCACAAGTCCTAAAAGTTACCCGGCCCTCCCCTAAGCCCTAAAAACTATCCCGACTACCCATTACCCCCCGCCTTGAGGCCTAAAACACTGTCCCTTAACAAACACTACCCCGACCCCCTCCCACCCCTGCTCTGTCCCTAAAACTACCTCAACCCCTACCACTGCCCTTAGGCCTAATTCCCTAACCCCTAATTAAAAAAACAACCCGAACCTCCCCAGCCCTGTAAACTACCCCGACCCCCCAACCCTGAAAACTACACAACCCCAGCCCTCAAAACTACCCCCGACCCCCCCAGCCCTGAAAACTAGTCTGACCCCCCATCCCTGAAAACTACTCCCAACCCCCAGCCCTGAAAACTACTCCCAACCCCCTGCCATGAAAACTACCCCTGAGACCCCCAGCCCAGAAACTACCCCCGACCTCCCAGCCCAGAAAACTCCCCCGACCCCCCTGCTCAGAAAACTGCCCCGACTCCCCCAGCCCTAAAAACTACCCTAGCCCCCCCCCAGTCCTGAAAACTACCCCGACCCCCCAGCCCTGAAAACTAGTCCTGGCCCCCCAGTCCTGAACACTACCCCCAACCCTGAAATTTACCCCCGAAACCCCCAGCCCACAAAACTATCCCTGACCACCCAGCCCAGAAAACTACCCCGACCCCCCAACCAAGAAAACTACCCCTGACTCCCCAGCCCAGAAAACTACCCCAACCCCCAGCCCATAAAACTACCCAGCCCAGCCCCACTTACCTGACAATGGCTCTCTTCCTGGTGAGGTCTTCCTTCTTCTGTCCCTGCAGCAGCCAGCAGCTAGACCATGCAGTGCCTTAGCCACACATATGGGTGGTTAAGGCATATGCGTGGTTAAGGCAAGCGTGGTCATGCTTGCGATGTCGGAACACTTGTGGCAGAGTCTGCTGTGTTCCGACTGTTTCCCTATACTATGGATTAATTTAAGATGCGCGATTTTTAAGTAGGCAACAATCACAGCACAGACCTGGGACCAAAGTCAGAGCTAGAACTGTAGATCCGGTCCCTAGCGGTCCACTCTGTATTTCTGTGTAGTGCTGTCTGCCTGCATGGTTTACTCCCAGGATTAGCCTGGCAGACAGGACTGAGTTGAAAGGGATCCTTTTGCACTTCAGAGAGCTGCTTTGAAGTCACCCCCTACATCAAAGGCACTTTTGGGTATAAGTGTGTGTGGTCATAGTAAGTTAGTGCATTGTTGCGCGTAGCACACAACCCTGGTTTGAGCTGTGTAGTGCCTGTATGCACAAGCAGATCTGAGCTGCGTGCCCATAATGGCCGTGGTAATTCTTAGATTTAGCTTGTATATTTTGTCCTTGCAGTATTTAACCCTGTCTGAGATTTGTGATTCAATTTAAAAGTATGAAACACACGCTATTCAAATCAATTAAAGTGTGGTACAAGTACAGTCAGAGTATATAAAACACAAATGGTAAATTCCTTGTCTTCAGTTGTTGTATTTTATTTGATTCTCTTCTTTTAGCCTTACCCAACACGTGTTTCGTCGTTTGAGGGGATGTACCCCTACGACTTCGTCAGGGCTAAAAGTAATACAAATACCAGCGTTGTAATCGGGTATTATAATACAAGGTACAGCTTGGAGTTACAATGCATGCTCTTACTACAATTTGGGTGCTTGAAGTAGTCTCCAACTCAAGGTGCATTATGTTGATCATTTGTGACGTGGAAACCCGTGCCAAAAACATTCTATGTTTATACTGGCTTGCAACGAATAATATATTGTGCATGTTTAATAAAAAAGTCATGTGCAGACAGAAAACACATTGATTATATCCAATATTGAACTCAAGAATAAAGCAAATCATATGACAAGTATAACATATCATTGTGAACATCACTATTTCCCCTATTTTGAAGTGATCTATAGCTGTTTTTTTGTATAAGAATTGTTTGTATGTTTATTATATGTGTTAAAATGTTAGTAGTTATTAATTTTTTTTTATTTGAATTTTGCTTATTTAGTTCCGTAGCGGGTTGTGAGTTTATAGGGGAATAGGGTAAGAAGTAATTTAATTATATAAAATGTATTGATTATTTTTAGTAGCTATTATTTTTTTTTCATTTGAATTTTGCGTTTTTAGCTCCGTAGCGGGTTGTGGGCAGTTGCGGCTCCTGGTGGGAGGGGCAGGGTGGGGGTAGTAAACTCCGGCGTACGGCCAAATGGAGGTAAGTACATAAATAAATAAAACGAATTACATTGCGCGCGCTGCAACGCCAAATGGCGTTGCAGCGCGCGCAATGTAAGTCATTTTATTTATTTATTTATGTACTTACCTCCGTTCGGCTGTACACCGGAGTTTACTACCCCCAACCCTGTCCCTCCCCCGCCCCGCCACACCGCCCCACAGCACTCCCACCAGGAGCTGCGACTGGTTGTGGGTTTGTAGGAGATTAGGGTGGGAAGTAATTTAATTAAATTACATTTATTGAATAATTTTTATTTATTAATATTTGTTTAGTTGGGATGTTATAGTGTTAAATGGGTACATTATTTGTTGTTAATTATTTAATAATTAGTTGTTGATTAATTTTAATTAATTAATTGGCAATTAATTATGGTAATTGTGTAATTAATTTCAGGTGTGTGTTGTAGTGTTTATAGGTGTAAATGGTGGGAAGGATGGGAAGTAATTTATTTTTTATTGATGAATTATTAATTAGTTGTTAATTAATTTAAATTAATTAATTAAGGTAATTGTGTAATTAATTTTAGGTGTGTGTTGTGGATATTATAGTGTTAAAGAATGTATACTCGATGAATGTTTATTATTTTTTTATTAATAATATTTTTAAATTCATTATAAATTATGTTGATTATGGAAATAAATTTAAATAAAAATGTTGAAGTCTTTTTTATTGGTGTGGTGTTATAGGGTAGGAAATAAAATAAATACATTTATTTTTAAATATTTTGTTTGTTTGTTAATATTTGCTCCTTTTAAATAAATATTGTTTATAAATGTATTTATTAATTTATTTTATATAGTATTTGTACCTTTTTGTTATATGTAATTATTATTATAATATGTGTTCTTTTTATATGTTTAATATATTTAATCGTATATTTTTAAAATATTGTTTATTTATTATTAAGATTATTATTTTTTTTCTATTTTTTAAATGTTATTAGTAATTTTTGTTTCTCTGCTATCCAACACTTTTCCTACTGTTGCACTCACTGGAGTGGTAATAGTAATTTTTACCCCTCAGCTATCCAGCACTTTCCCTACTGTTGAACTCATTGGAGTGGGAATAGTAATTTTTACCCCCCGCTATCCAGCACTTTCCCTACTGTTGCACTCATTGGAGTGGGAATAGTAATTGTTCCCCCTGCTATCCAGCACTATCCCTACTGCTGCACTCACTGGAGTGGGAATAGTAATTTTTACCCCTCCGCTATTCAATACTTTCCCTACTGTTGCACTCACTGAAGTGGGAATAGTAATTTTTACCCCTCTGCTATCCAAAACTTTCCCCTACTGTTGCACTGACTGGAGTGGGAATAGTAATTTTTACCCCTCTGCTAGCCAAAACTTTCCCTACAGTTGCACTCACTGGAGTGGGAATAGTAATTTTTACCCCTCCGCTATCCAGCACTTTCCCTACTGTTGCACTCACTGAATAGTAATTTTTACCCCTCTGCTATCCAATACTTTCCCTACTGTTGCACTCTTTGGAGTGGGAATAGTAATTTTTACCCCTTCGCTATCCAGCACTTTCCCTACTGTTGAAATCACTGGAGTGGGAATAGTAATTTTTACCCCTCCGCTATCCAACACTTTCCCTACTGTTGCACTCTTTGGAGTGGGAATAGTAATTTTTACCCCTCTGCTATCTAGCACTTTTCCTACTGTTGCACTCACTGGAGTGGGAATAGTAATTTTACCCCTCCGCTATCCAATACTTTCCTTACTGTTGCACTCACTGGAGTGGGAATAGTAATTTTTACCCCTTCGCTATCCAGCACTTTCCCAACTGTTGCAATCACTAGAGTGGGAATAGTAATTTTTACCCCTCCGCTATCCAACACTTTCCCTACTGTTGCACTCTTTGGAGTGGGAATCGTAATTTTTGCCCCTCTGCTATCGTACACTTTCCCTACTGTTGCACTTACTGGAGTGGGAATAGTAATTTTTACCCCTCCGCTATCCAACATTTTCCCTAGCGTTGCACTCACTGGAGTAGGAATAGCAATTTTAATTCTTCCGCTATCCAACATTTACCCTACTTTTGCACTCACTGGAGTGGGAATAGTAAATGTTACCCCTCCGCTATCCAACACTTTCACTACTGTTGCACTCTTTGGAGTGGGAATAGTAATTTTTACCCCTCCGCTATCCAACACTTTACCTACTGTTGTATTCACTGGAGTTGGAATAGTAAATTTAATTATACTGCTATCCAACATTTTCCCTACTGTTGTATTTATTGTATTGCGAAATGTACGTTTTAATTTTTCTTAATAGTTTAATGTTTTAATTAATTATAGAATGTTTTTTTATTTTAAATTATTGATATATGTATATATTTTATTTTTATATAATTTAAAAGTTTAAAAATTAAATAAAGATAAAGTTAATAAATTATTTTAAAGTAAATATATGTATGTATAAATTATTATGTTTGTGTTTATATTTTTTTTAATTAAGTTTCTTTTTCATATTTAGTTAAAATATATATTAAATGTATATATATGTATATATTTAATATATATTATTTTATTTTATTTATATTTTTTAATCAATATTTTTTACATCTATATTTTTAACTTCGATAGTTTTGATTCAATATTTTTGTACTTACCTGTTTAAGTATAGGGAGTCGATATTTTTGCATTCTATATTTTTTCATCAATATTTTTGTCATCTATATTTTTACTATCAATATTTTGTCAGTGAACCGTTGTAAGCATAAGCCACTTAAATTAGAAGTTACAAAGTGAAAAATATTTTAAATAACCCTATATAGAAATGTGTTAGCTCTTAATAAAAAAATGTCAATCCAGTGATCGCACTGTAAAATTAATTTACCCGGCCAAACAACCTGGGATGCTCGGGATATTTATGAAGTAAAACTTCTGAAATCGATTTCTCTTCAATGTTTTTTTTTGCTTCCTTTGAATTGCATATACTGCTGATTTGGATTCCTGTACTTCAGTTTAGAAAACAAACTCAGGAGATTATATTTTGACATATTTTACATCCTGATATAGAAAAACATATTTTCGGGCCTTATATTTTAAGGGCAAAATGGTAGTAGGGGTTGGAAATTGTATAATAGAATATAGGAACATTGGAGCCATGGTGCCCGGTATTCTAATTTAAAATCCTACAGGAAGGCAGGCTCTTCCTTGTTACCTTTCCCTCTTCACCGACTCTCTCAACTCCCCCCCCCCACCATCCAGATACTGTAGACTGTTCTAGCAATGGGTAAGCCATTGTATAACTTAGGGAGAGCATTTTCTCATATATTTAGTTAGTACTACAGTAAAAAGACATATAAGCAGGTCCATTGGAATTATGGGAGTATTCGCACATGGCATTTTTCACATAATTGTGAATTGCCGCATTTGCCACATAATCCATCACCTGCTGCATAATTTACAGATTTTAACCAAGAAACTATTTTGTTTCTAGCTTAAACAGATCAAAAGCAGCTAAAAATGTGGCAACGCTTGTTGCTGTGCAGCAGAAGACATTTCGCAAAGGTTGACTGTTTTCCTTTCAGTGGCATATTGATGTGTTTAGGTATTAAACTAGTACCAACAAGGTGAAACCTTTGTCCAGAACATTTGTAACAAACATTGGCAAAGCTTTTATTTGCAATAAAAATCTATTTTTTTTATAAAAACGGGTTATCGTTAAGTTAGCTGGTTGAGGACAGTGGTGTCAGTGATGCTTGGGGAACATGCTTCAAGGCTTCCTGACATTGATTTTTTGCAACTCTGAGACATTCATTACCAGTGGTTTATGTATATGCTTTACATAAATTGCTGACTAAGGGGTATATTCACAAGAACGTGTGATATCTACCGCAAGAGTAGCGTAACGCAACTTTCAATAACGCAGCCTATCACGGGAAAATAACCCCGTGTCAATGTGGAATTCACAACAAGGCGGTACCATGCGATAGCCTGCCGAAACCGCGGACAAAGTCCGCGCTACAACCACCACGATGGAGATAAAAACACAAACCACAACACCAAAAAACACGCGATAGGCCAAAGCGCGATGAGGAAACCAGCGACAAGCAGCGCCAGGCCTGCAACACACACCTGGCAGGCGTCAGAAACCTCCATAAAAGCAGAAAAAAAAACTCACACACAAACTGACCAACACACAAGCTCCATGGAGGCAGCCGGAGAAGGCGCAGAGGACCAGCGCAACCCCACAAGCACCCCGGACGACCAGCCTGGGACCTCGGGGACAGGGAAGGGCAAGGACAAGAAGACCAGGAAGACCAAGTTCAGTCCACAGGCGAACAGGATCATAGTCACGGAGGTGATGGAACACCATCAACAACTCTTCGTCACCTCCAATGTGTCATTGGGCACCAAAAATGGAATATGGCGGGACATCGTCGACAAGGTGAATGCCGTCGGAGAGCACAAGCGGACAATGGATGAGGTCAAGAGGCGATGGAAAGACATCAAGCGGAAGACCAAGGATAAACTCTCCGCCAACCTGAAGGCAGCAACGCAGACCGGAGGTGGGAGCCCAGCGCCAAAGCTGGAGCTGGATGACATGGAGGAGCTGGTGTCGACAGTCATCAGTGTGGAGACTGTGGCCGGAGTCGGGGGACCGGACACTGCTCGACAGGACACAACACAACCGCAACAGGGTGAGTGACCACCAAGTACTGGGGGGACAGAGGGAGATGGCCACAATGGCACACATGCACAAGCAAGCAGGGCACAGTGCACACCCACAATCACTCTGGGTCCTCGCCCAGACCCACACACTGTCACAATGTACAATGCCATGCTGTCTGAATGTCAACCTGTACCATGCGGCTACATACATGTGGACACATTGTAATACACCATCTCCCCTTCACATCGCAGGGGCATCTTCAACACCTCCTGCAAAGCAGTCACAGCCACTCTTCACTGATGACGAGGAGGAGGACAACACCAGCATCGACATCCAAACCATCCAAGACCTCATTGACCACCTCCGCAACTCACCTCCAGGATCAGGGCAGCCCAGCTACATCCATGAGACCCCACCCACCAGCCAAACCACCCAGCAGGAGGCACCCACAGCACCGGCACCCTCCCAAGACCCCCTGGAACAACAAATGGCCTTCCAACGCTGTGTGTTGGAGGGCCAGAGGGAGACGGCCGAGCAGGTGCGGGTGGGGTTCGAGCTCATGGCTAACAAACTGGACGCCATCCTTGGGTGTCTATGTCCGCCCCATGGTCTCCAGCGAGCCCTGACTGACATCTCTGGAGTCATGACGTGGAGGGAAGAATACCTGTCCACTCACAGTGGCCCCAGCGATGCCAGCCTTGAGCTGGCACACATGCGGAGGCTCATGGAGGACATGGTGCGGATGGAGGCGGAAAGGATGGCAGCTGCCGCTGCTCATCAGTGAAATGTAGCTGGGATCTACCGTGCCCTGCATGTCCTCATCATGGCATTGCTGCCACAAGGCGTGGCGATGATGAATGCTGCTGCCCCCACACCATCTACATCTCCGCCCCCTGGTGTGTCAGTGCCTCCCAGTGCGGCAGGCATATCCACTCCGGCACCTGATGTGTCACTGCCACACAGTGCGGCCGACAATCCTCCTCCGGCCCCTGATGAGTCAGTGGAACACAGCTGGCACTGCAACACCCACAGGTGGGGCAGGGCACACACCCGGGGACGAGGACGTGGATGGGACTGTGGTCAGGAGGACCAGGCACTAGCATCCATTACCGCCACCTTGCCTGCTTCTGCTTGGTGCCACACATGGCCTCAAGACCTACCACTGACCCTCTATACACTCCGAGGCACTCACCTTGGACAGCGACATGGACTGCCACATGCTGTTTGACGACCAATGACACGGCGGACAGACTGCGGACTGTACCCTTCCTCTTCCGCAGTACAGGTCATCCCGGGATGGACACTGGCTGGCCCTCCTCGGGCCCATATTGTGTGGTGTGCTCGGCATTGCCCTGTACCGCTCCAGCTGCATGACTGCACTGGATGTGCAAATAAACATCCAGTGACGCACTGCTGTGTAATGTCTTATGTCATTCCTGTGTGGATGTGTGGATGAATGTGGGGACAGTGCCTTCCCTTGCGTCAATGATGTTCATCCTGTGGAATGCCAGTAAGGGGGCACGACATTGCATCTTGTGTAGCGGGTTCCGTGAACACTGCAGCAGGGACACACGCATCAGTCACTTCCTTGTCCGGACATGGACTGGACCACGCCCAGAGCCCATGAGTCATTGTTGCAAGCCCTGCGCTGGTCCGGCGTACGGCAGGCCAGTCCACTCCGCTTACGCCCTGAGGGGGGCCCTCATTGCTACCCGTCGCTGCCGTACTCGCTGGTGGTGTGCAGGTCACTGGTCTAGTCGTCAGCATGTCACAGCCACTCCCTGAGGGCAGGTTTTCACACACACCACACCCATCTGGCACAGGCATCACAGGACATGTGACTCCGCCAACATAAGGGGCCGACGACGTCACATTCCCCTCTTCCGGTGGTGACTGGATGATGGACGCCCCATGGTTCGCAATCATATAGGGCCCATGAGTTGCTGCGCACAGGGTTAGTGGCATCCGAGGCCTTGAGTATGGCACGGGCCTACGCAGACCTGGGTTGCACAGGGTTAGTGGCATCCGAGGCCTTGAGTACGGCATGGGCCTACCACCACATGGCGCAGACTGGGGTTGCACAGGGTTAGTGGCACCAGAGGCCTTGCGGACGGCACAGGCACCCCACCACGGGACGGTGACTTTGGGTGCACTGAGTCAGTGGCACCTTGAGCTGCTAAGCGGGTGTGCAGCCTGCGATGATGCCCCGTCCCGGCAGTCCGGACAGCTCAGGTTTTGTGTGCCCTGCTGGACCGCAGTGTAGGCCAGAGCCAGCGGGCAGCGTGGGCCTACCGCCCCATGGCGTCGCTTCCGGGATGCCAGAGTTGGTGGCACCCATTGGGCTGAGCGGGTGTGCAGCCTGCGATGGTGCTGAGTGCACTGGTATGTCCTCTGCCATGGAATAATCAAGACCCAGCACCAAACGTGAGACCTGGTGGCCAGCGGAGTGGGGCTGCATGATGTGGAGGGTGCCATGTCCGCGGGCCCCGGGCTTGTGGCTTGCAGCGGCACGTGGTGGGACCTCCTGTCTACGCGCCAGTGGCGGAAGGTGAGCATTGAGGCCTGGGTGTGCATGGGCGGGCATGCTCTGATGGGCGGCGGGAGAGGTTGGGGTGCCTCTGCCTGGGTGTGCATGGGCGGGTAGGCGACGTTGTCTTGTGCAAGTGTGTGTACTGTGCCAGTCATGTATCTGGGCTCTGTTTCAGCTGACGGCTCTGAATCAGATGTGTGACCTGGTGAACTGCCCTACATACCGGCACGTGGTTGGAGACACACCAGTGGCAGCTGGTGAGCAGTGTGGTCTGGTCGCGTAGGGGCGGCACTCTCTCTCTCTCCCTCTCTTCCTCTCTCTCTCCTCTTCTCTCTCTCTCTCTCTCTCTCCTCTTCTCTCTCTCTCTCTCTCTCCCTCTCTTCCTCTCTCTCTCCCTCCCTCTCTTCCTCTCTCTCTCTCCTCTTCTCTCTCTCTCTCCCTCTCTTCCTCTCTCTCTCTCTCTCCCTCTCTTCCTCTCTCTCTCTCTCCCTCTCTTCCTCTCTCTCTCCTTCGCTCTCTCTGTCCTCTGATGTGCGCAGGACACACCTTCTCATCATGTTTTTTGTCTTACAGGCTGTGACCTACGTATTGTCCGGAGGGGAGCGGCCATGTGTCTTCATTTCATTTCGTTGTTCATTTTAATAAAGTTTCATTTGTTGCTTCAAAAGTGAATGTGTGCTGGTCATTTCTGTGACGACACATCCATGTCACCAGTTGTGATTGTGCGGCATCAAGCGGAATATTTTGTACATGTTTAGGTGTGGCTGATGCCATGTCTTTGGTCGGGGGCGGTGCCAGGGAGGGGAGGTCCTGGGGTGGTGTCGGTGGGTGTTGTGGCCCTCTTGGGTGTCCGGGCCGCATGATGTGTGGCTCCATGGCATCTGTTGCCCTTCGGATGTAGCCCTGGGCTGTGCTCCCTTTTGTGGTGATGGCTGCCGTCTGAGTTTACACCAGGTCAGAGTAGGTGTAGATTTCCTGGTGCTTACGCGCCTTATCGCCTGTTTTGTGTTTTTATCGCGGATGTGGCTGGTCGTTGTGAATATTGAGGTGTGCTGTTGTCTCGGCTTTAGTCACGGGAACGCCTACTCTGCATCTCATTAGCGATATTTGCGAGGGTCCTCTGTGGCGATGTTTTTTGCGGCTGCTATCACGGGTAAACTGGTGCTGTGGGCTGTTAACACCGGCTTGTGAATGGGGGGGTAAATTTATCATGACTTTGGCTGCGATAAAGTGCGATAGCTCCTTGTGAATATGCCCCTAAATGTTTTGCACAGGTCTGAGCTGGAAGAAATAAAAGCACAGCTATAGCGCTGCAGCACTCTGAGAAGTTAGGCTCACAGAACAACAAGATAGTTCACAGGTTAAGTTCACATAAGAGGCAATTACTAGAAGGGTTGAGATCACAAGAAAGGGAAACATGCCATCCATTGCCAGCGATGGTGGCAGGCGGCACCTGTGTGCTGCTTCTCCCCTGAAAAATATAGTTGGTGGGACTAGAGGTGGTGCAGGATTTCCAGTTCTGTTGTCTGAAATGCTGATGTTAGCTAATGGGAATGGGAACCAAAGGTTTGCTCTTCCAACCGCAGCCATCCTATAAAGAGAGGGGTAGGCCCAAGTCCTGCTGCCAACACTTCAGTCATGACCTTACTGTCACAATAAAAGAAATCACATATTTTCTCTGTGTGGACACTGTGGGGCCGATTCTGATGCGGGTTAGAAAAGCTTCCCGACCGAATCGGTTGGGAAATGGTGTCCGACCCACTCGGATCGGGAAAGTCCGACCGGCGGAGTAGGATGCATCCGGATGCTTCCAGATACTATTTGGTTGAACTCCCATTGACTTCAATGGGAACATTTGTTCCTAACCGCATCAGAATTGGGCCCTCGGTCGGGAAGACACGTTCCCGATCCGATCCGATTTGGAAGGAGCAAATGCCGTTAGGAGGCCTTCCTAACCGCATCAGAATCAGGCCCTCGGTCGGGAAGCTTTTCCAACCCGCATCAGAATTGGGCCCTGTGTTGGGCATTCAGAATACGAACATCATGTGAAGTGGTTGGATTCAAAAGAAAGAGCACCAGTGAGCCAATTGAAAGTGACAACAAATGGGAAAGAACTTGGCTCTGATTCAATCACTGGGAGAAATGCGGAAAGGGGATAGTATAATGCAGGGTCCTCGGCAAAAAGAAATAGATGTGAAAGAAGCAGTATGAGTCACTGATGTGCCTGCATTGTTCCTTTTACAGGCAAGTCAAAAAGGAGAATGGTTTACTTAAATGAGAACAGAAAAAGAGCTTTCATAATGAGATATGAGAGACGTAAGAAAGGTTCCTCACTATTCCTGCTGTTTTTATTACATGCAAATGAAGAGGACAAATCATTTATTACATCCAAGTGAAGAAGAACATTCAAAGAACATATTTACTTACCCTTGTAAGGAAAGGATAAACTACAGAGTGCATCCTCAGAACTTGTCTAAACATAAGCATATGTTCATTTAAGCATGACAACGCATAAATAAAAATTCCATGACTTTATGAAGTAATCCAAGTCATATGTATGGAAGTGTTATTGATTTAGCTGAGTTTTAATGCATGCACAGCATTATTTTTCTTAATGTGGGCATTGTTTATTGAAAGCTCCCTAAGTAATTGACGGACCCAGATAATAAAAGAGGTTTTAACTTTACAAAGACCACTAACTCCACTAAAGCTTTGGCCATATAAAAAAGAAACAAAAACGGATTTCTTCAGCAGAACTGTAAATTAATGGACAAACCATAAAAGCAGTATTGCAATTGTTGGCTGAGGTATGCGCCCAGGCCATGCAGGAACCACTCTAGTCAGGGTAAGCTAGATACACACTAAAAGATAACCTGTTCTCACCCTCTGGTAGCTTGGCACACAGCAGTCAGGCTTATCTAAAGAGGCAATGAGTAAAGTATTTGTGCAACACACACAGTAACACAATGAATATACCACAAAAGCTTCACACAGGTTTAGAAAAATAGAAAATATATAGCTGAGTAAAACTAGACCAAAATGACAAAAATCCAATCAGTAGAAGTCGAGATATGAATTTTAAAGGATAAAAAGCAGTAAAGCTCTTAGAAACAGGTAGCGTTAAAAAGGTTGGTTTAGGTTGCGCTGGTCCGAGGCAAAGTCAAAGGTTGGGCTGACCGTGATGGAGTGCTGGCCAGCTACAGGACCCACAGAGGCCTCGGTGAACAAAGTACCTTTCCTGGTCGCAAGCAACAAGATGTGTTGATCTTCTCCACACAGTGAAGGCGATGACTCAGCTCCGAAGACGGGTACCGGAGTCGCGAAGTGACGATCGATGCGTTGGTTCCGATTCACACAGTCGGGTCTATTAGTTGAAGTCGATCCTAGTGGTCGGGAATTTGCAGTTGATTCCACATTAACGCTGAGCCGCACAGAGATGTCTACAGGTCGGCACTGCATCAGCGTTGGAGAGCACTGCTTCGGTTCCGATCGGTGCAGCGGTGACGATTTGTCGATTTTGTAACAAAACACCTGCAGAACCCACTAATGAGGCCCAGAACTTGGAGAGGGCCTCAGGCAAGAGTAGGACTCACAGATGGCAGAGTCCAGGAGTGTCAGCAGAATTGCAGGAAGTTTTTTGTGTCCCTGAGACTTCAGAAAACAGGAGGCAAGCCAGCAAGCCCTTGGAGATCACTTGAAGGGAAGGCGGCGTTCGCCTCTCCTTCCAGCAGAGTGAGGGAGTAGCAGGCAGCAATGTAACAAGCAGAAAAGCACTCAGTCAAGAAAAGCAGTCAAGTTGAGTCCTTTAAGCAACACAGCAGTCCTTCTGACAGAGGTTCAGTTCAAGATCCAGAAGTGTCTGATTTGTGGGGGTCAGAGACTCCCATAAATCAGAGAAAGTGCCTTTGATGTAGGGGCTGACCTCAAAGCAGCTCTCTGAAGTGCAAAAGGATCCCTTTCAACCCAGTCCTGTCTGCCAGGCTAACCCTGGGGGGGTAGGGGGTACATCAGTGCTTTGTGTGTGGAAAGGACACTACCTATTGAAGTGTGTTATCCCCTCCCATTCCTCCCTGCCCAGGAAGACCCATCAGAATACAAATGAATGCAGATGAGTGCTCAGAATACAGTGTTTGTGGCTGTCTAGAGGGAATGCACAAAGTATAGCTGTCACCTAACCCAGGCCTGTATTGGAGACAGGCTGTAAAGGTACAAAAGAGCTAGGAGCAGAGAAATGTCCACTTTCTAAAAGTGGCATTTCTAAAACAGTAAAGTTAAATCTAACTTCAGCAATAAAGAGGATTTATCAAGATCATTCTAAACATATGAAACATGAAAAAGCTACTCCTCTCAGGAATTACAGCTTAAAAATGTATTATGGAATTCCCAATGCTGGCCTAGGAGAGAGAAAGGCCTCACAGTAATGAACAACCAAAATAGGCTGTTTGTCACTACCAGGAGATGCACAATACAAAGGTACATCTCCTACCTTTTACTTACAAAGCAACCTACCCTTAGGGTTACTTAGGGCCTACTTTAGGGGTGACTAATAGGTAATAAAAGGGGAGTTTACGACTTGGCAAATAGTTTTAAATGCCAAGTCGATACAGCAGTAAACGTGACACATGGGCACTGCAGTGGCAGGCATGAGACAGGTTTGAAAGGCTACTTAGGCGGGTGGTAAAATTAGTGCTGCAAGCCCACTAGTAGCATTTGAAGTACAGGCCATGTTTATATGGTAAACCACTTTACAAGGGACTTACAAGTAAATCAAATATGCCAAACAGGTATAGACCAATGATACCATGTTTAGAGGAGAAAGCACATGCACAAGTGCTCAGAGTCCTAAAGCCAACAAAAACAAGGTCAGAAAAATAGAAGGAGGAAAGCAAAATGTTTGGGGTGACCCTTCAGAGAGGGCCATTTTCCAACAGCAACATACAGAAGAATTCTGCATTGAGGGGTTTAATTAGCCAGCTATCTATATTCAAAGTGTTGTCTACAAAAACATGATTTTCATTCATTGTGATATGCAAGCACTGTTACCCTATTCTTTATGGTTTGATATATGGATCTTCTGTAGTCAGCCTAAGGTTTTCGGAGATATGCTCCAGTTGAACCAATCAATTTGAGGAACAGAAAATAGTATTTCCAAGAGAATTTCTCAGCATTTGTCAGTTTTGTTGGATGTAATCACTTTAAATCGTACTTTACACGGTCCAGTGGACAGGGAAACAAAGTTTTGGATGCCAAATGTGGGCAATGAGGAAAAAAACTTTATAAAACAGTTTTACTTAATGTACAGATTTCCACTGTAAAGCAATGGGAAAGGGAAGAAATAAACATGATTTTCGCAGGTTTTCAGTGATACGTACTAGTACTATTCGTAGTGTGTTCCAATTGCAGCATTAGTTCACAAAGCACAACCTGACAATGGTTTTGAACGAAGAAGGATTTACATTTGGCTACTTTGCTTTACAAACCCCCACTCTGTTTTTACATTTTCCAGAACAACTAAAAGCTATCTGGATTAAAATTTCCTATAACATCACGCAGTAAATCAACTGCTTCCGAGGTCTTCACTGAAGACGGAAACAAAAATGACATAAGTGATGCCGTAGTTGTAGGATCATGACGGTATGTCTCTCTTGTGTGACGCCTCTCACAATCACGCTTTATGGGACTCTGATCATGGATCTAGCAAACGCAATGCAAGTTTATAAAGTAAATGGCGTTTTCACATGTCACACATCGAAGCTTTCATTTTCAACCAGTGCTTAATTTGTGCTGGCTGTTTCCAGTGCTTGGCACCGGCACTTCATTGTTAACACCAGTACTTATTACAATCTGACACATGGTGGTGCTGTTTGAGTAATTTAGAGATGAGCAAAACAACAGTTGTTCATTAATTCAATATACATTAAAAACGACTAATATCTGCCTCCCAAGTCATTGTTATAGCTTTGGGGGCCTGGAATAGTCTGAATTATCACACTTGTAGTAATGTGATGGTTAGTAGTAGTGTACGTACCGTCATTGGCAGCACTGGCAGGGGCAAAGGGTGTTGCAATATGCAGAGTCCTCCTGACCAGGGCCCTGGCACCTATGTTTTTTTTTTACAAATTAAGCACTGTTTTCAACTAGCACTGTAGCACATTGCATCTTTTAAAAACAGCGCTGTCATTAAGACGTCACTGTAACTATCCCACTACTTTTGGGGAGGGCTTGAACAGAAGACGCCCATGGATGGGCATAAAGGTGGAGCAGGCCACTGTAGAGGGGTCTCTGCTGTCTTTTCTTGCGAACAGAAGAAAAGAAACAATGGTTTTGTTGTGGTAACAGCCCCCCCCCCAGGCCAAAAGCAATGAATTCTGCTGACATGTAATTCTTTCACAAGCTTATGAAAACATAAATTTAAAGAATTACATTTATCAAAACAATGGTGCAGGTTTTTTGTGTCACATCTTTAAACCTTTCCTATCCATTTAAAATATAAATGGAGCCTGATACAAACGTACGGTGGCTGCCAGGTTTGCTTCAGATCGTCATCACTCTTCAGGCAGATGGAAAGCATCCCTGGCACTGCCAGCTGGCAGTGTGGCAGGGACTGAAGCAGGAGGTGGCAAGAAGTATGCAAGGACCACCAGGCATTGGAAACAGCTGAGTGGGTGCAGTCCCTAAAGGGTTACAAGCACTGACGCTTGCCCCGGAAATGCACTGACTAAAGAAAAGAATGAGGAACGTCGACTCAAATTTTCACTTGTTTAAAGTGAAAGTGGAACACGCAGGAGTGTTGCTTGTCAGGACAGAAGAAGGTCCTTTCACTCCCCAGGTTCACAGTGCTGCACACTTGCAGAAAATCTCACTGTGTGCACAAAAAACAAACCAAAAGAAGCAAGTATCCAATATGGATTTATTTTCTTTTTTTGTGAACACATGCAGTAGCATGGAAAAAGGACAAACTTGTAAAAATAAAGGAGGTGCCCTCGAGATCGGCATACCAGCCCTGGCACTGGCGTGTACTCCTTTTCAGGCGGTTGCACTCATATGAACAGGCAAAATGCAGCCAATCACACTGTAAGGCAGCCTATGGATGAAGTAGACTGACCCACTGACCCATTTTGTGTGCTTTGGTGGGAGGGGACAAAAAGTGAATGGCAGTTGAACAGACTAGTGGAAGAAGAGGGCTGACTTAAAGTCCATGTATGTATGTATGTTTAAGATTATTTGTTTTTAAACGTGAGGCTGGCGAGAGAGTTAGAGCTGTCTCTAGGCCAGATTAAAAATGACAAAATGATGAACTGATACTATCACAAAATGTGAGGCATCATGCTGCATAATTTGCAACCCATTTTGTGTGCTTTGGTGGGAGGGGACAAAAAGTGAATGGCAGTTGAACAGACTAGTGGAAGAAGAGGGCTGACTTAAAGTCCATGTATGTATGTATGTTTAAGATTATTTGTTTTTAAACGTGAGGCTGGCGAGAGAGTTAGAGCTGTCTCTAGGCCAGATTAAAAATGACAAAATGATGAACTGATACTATCACAAAATGTGAGGCATCATGCTGCATAATTTGCATTTTCTTAGTGCACAATTTAGTAAACCCTGCCGCATAATTAGGTCCTCCCTTCCTGCATAATTTCAGTGGCCCTACCATGCAAAATGCTAAATGGTCTTCAAGCTCAAAATGGATCTATGAACTATATTCTCCAAAACCAGGTCCACCTTTAACGTCCATCAAGTAATCCACAGGAAAGCAATCATTCTGTAAAGAAACAACCCAGGAAATCTAGTTATCTTTTGGTACAATAAGGAATAGTGAAAAATCGTTCAAGACCCATACTCTGTTTCCCAGGAAATAGCAGGCATGATGACATAAAAAGGACCAAAATGTCATATTAGCCAAGCTCTAACTGGAACTGCTAAAGCGCAAAAAAGTATTTAACCAGTGGTTAATTTGTAAAGAAATAAGTGCTGGGGCTCTCGACAGGAGGCAGTTCACACCAGCCCATTTCTCCTGTTAGCGCCGCCTAAAACAGAACCAACTACTAACCATGAAACTGGGGAGAGGATGTGGCATAATGGCCAGAGCTGCCGTCTTTGGAGCTGGGGCACCGGGTTCAAGTCATGGCGTCCGCTCAACATCCTGTGATTCTGGCCAAATCTATCTTCCATAAATGAATGTGTCCTTAACTAGTGCTCATGAAAAGCGCTGGTGTTGATGAGTAAGTGCCGGTGCTGAGCACCAGAAACCACTGGCTCACATTAAGCACTGGATTTATCTATTACACCTTGCATGTGAAAATGTCAGAGAGAGCTCCCCTGGTCTGTGCAGATGCATTCCTAGGTCTCAGCCCACATACTGCAGAGTCACCTACGCCTTAGTGTGTTATGTTTCATATAGGTACCCTAATATAGACCCGGGTAACATCATACCCTTTCACCTACATCACCTCCCCTACATTACACACTAACGAGCCTTTTAAGGATTGAACGCCTTTTATGGACTGAACCTTTTACCTAGTTCTAGGCCTGGGTGCAGAAGGAGGGTTTTTCCCGAACAATAGTGTTCTATGACTTCATCTTTAGACTGACACTGCATGAATAAAATATTCATGAGGCTACTTGGAAACCAGGCAGGGGCTACACACCGCCTTCCTAATATCTACGCACACGGTTCATCCCATACGTCATCCTCATGCCCAACAATGGCTAACACAAGAACAAGTGACAAAGGGATTCTATATACTTTTCTGTATAAATACAGCACCTCTTGCTATCAGTAGTTAGAGGGAACCAAGACTTCCAGGCCGACACTCTGACCAGAGACGCTGAGGCTCCTGCATGCAGACGCTCCAGCTGACAGTGGTCTGAACATCCCTTGCGGGGTGTCCAACTCGAGACCAAGAAGGGCTCCTACATTCACACTTCAGGTAATGGGGTTCGTCTAAATCCTAGAGGGATTCTTGGCTACACACCTACTCACATGCTAGGTACACTTAGGTACATCTAGATAGGCATCGTAGGAGTATGCGCTTTCTTTTATCAATGCATTTTATATTCATGTATTTATTCATGCTTGTTGCAAGATGATAGAACTGTACTATCCTTTTATATTCATAGTACTGTTAATCATATATCTCTGCTACTGTCTAATGGTTGTTTCAGCTCATATACTTTACACGAGAATAACAACTGTTCAATAAACCCTTATTGAAATGCCCAGACTGTGTATTCTGTGTACCTCTGAGATAAACTAAATGAGCACGAGTGACTGAGCGAAAAGTAGTACATTGTTTCCATGATCTTGAGGGATCAGGGTTGTCATGTTCTGAGGTTGCCAGAAACTAATCTCGCCCTGATAAGTGGAGACACTAGTGGCACTGTGAGCTAGCTTATGCAAACAGGCTAACATTTCTCGGTGGGGGTGTACAGAATCAGTCTGCCACCAAGCCCACAGTTTATGTTAGCCAAACGCGCAGGTCCTGCATGGGTACTATAGGAACTACACGACATGGCGCCACCAACGATGGTTGGGCTCTAGAATCTGAGTAGTTCAGTCGTGCTATTCTCAGAGACCCCTACTCACAAAACGCCAGAGATGTCTGGAGTGGGTGGGCACAAACTCCGCCACAGCTGAGTAGGCGAGAAATCCTATTTATTGGCTGTTGGTTATTCAAGCTTGAAGGACATTTAGTTCCTAAAATTGTGCATAACACCTTATCTTAGTTCCCTTGAACAAAACTTCCTCTTTTACAAAATGACTGAGGGCGCAGATAACCCAGTAGTGGCTATACACCTCTCAGACGAGGAAGAAGATACAAATGCAATACAAATTGCACAAAAATTCAGACGCACGATCACCCTGAAACTAATGGACTATGGTTTAACATCTAGGGGTGGCTTAGTAGCTTTCGTGATTGAGGCACACGAATTAAACAAAACAGAGATATTTTATTCATGGGTTACATTTCCAGCAGCAGATGCAAGAACACACACATTTCACTTCTATACAGAAGGAGATGCACCATTGGAATACGGTCCTTGCGAGGACATAGAGGTTCCACTCACGTACCAGGAACACCTATACTGGTTTAAAGGCGCCCTACCCCATATAAGACACAGAGTAAGATTAGGCCCGCTCGGAGGAGACGGTGCAACATGGCCAATATTAGCTGCCTACACACCACATCCTGACATTGAAACAATGCCACAGTCAGACTTACTCTTACAACACAAGGATTTAATCAAAATCTACAGAAACCTGACACAGTATGTCATGAGGACTTTCACAGTCCAACCAACATCAGCTGCAACAAATGGAACTCAATTTCAGGGAACAGCAACTAAAATTACACCACAAACATTACACGCAGTAATGGGCAAAATGCCCACGAAACGTGAACAAATGCCATTCTGGGTAGCTCAGAAAATAACTCAGCTCGAGGCAGTATTCCCGAATACTACCCCGTTTGAAAAACACAGAATGCTAACAATCTGCTTGCCCATGGGGGTACCACCACAAGTAGAGGACTGCACCTCTTGGGGTACAGTTTTTGCTGCCATATATACCAGAACACATGGTATTCCTTCATTAGCAGTAGTACCAGACGTATTGAGACAAATACAAAATGAGTACGGAGCAGAACCTGTTCTAAACTTAGGGATGAAGTTATTAAATAACTATGACCAGGTATCAGCCATAATACTAGCTAATATTAAAGGGGAAGCAGCTTCAGTGGCAATCCGCCAACGCCTAAGGGAGTTCAGTCCGTTGGATCAACAACACGAACTGCCCAAAATAATTGAAACTGCATATGCAGATTTAGGCAGAGACAGTTTGGGTGGGAAAGCATTAAAACCACAACTGATGGGCAGTCCTGAAAAGGACACTACAAAGCAGACACCTACTTCTTCTAAAAAGAAGTGGGATAATAAAAAACAACAAAACTTTAAAAACAGATCTCAATCCCGGGACAGATCTCCTTCACAGGAGCCCTCTGAAAAGAGGTATAACCTCAGGAATAGGGATAATATTAGGAAACCTGACAGGTATCAGGATACTGATACACGTTCCTCTCGTTCCTTTCAGGGCTTGACGAAAAACTATAAGGGAGAAGGACGGTCAGAACACAAAGAGGAGCGTACAAAGTCCACAGACAAGCAGCACGCTCAAGACTATACTTCCAAAAAAGAAGACAAACCAAAATCAAAACCACAGTTTAAGAAAAAGAAAGTTGCAGGCATAAAGATCAGACATGCCCAGAATTCTGAGGACGCAGCTTCTGAACGGGTAATGGGCTCTGACGATGCTAGACAGTGCAGCAGAAGTAACAATAGCTCGCCAGAACCTGATGGAATTTCTGGTGACAGCGGACTTGAATGATTACATCACGGTGGAAACACCAGACACCAGGGTGAGCGTCCCACATAAATTACACGAAAGAACACTCCAAATGGAGGAGGACAAGCCCAGGAAAGTCAAAGGTCTCTTTTGGGAAAATTTGTCATCAGGTTATGACATCCTATTAGCAGAACAAGATTGGTCGCCAACATTCGTCATGGAGTGCCCCAGGGGAGAAAATGTAATTTTTCCATCATTCTCCGACCTCGTTCCAATACATCTTAAACATGCTTATGCACAGGAGTGGGCGGTTGCCCTAGCTCCAGCACTATACAAAAATCATGCCGGTTGGGATGAGGATTCAACCCACCACGTGATCCCATTAAAAGTTTCACCAAATGCTCAGAGGCAATACCCAATAAAGCAAGAAGCTAAAAACGAGTCAGGGAGATCTTAGATACCAAGGGGTGATTGAAACATGCACCTCACCAATGAACAATCCTTTGTTTCCAGTATCAAAACCGGACAACACATATCGTCTAGTTTTAGATTACAGACATTTAAACTCATGCACAAAGACATTCGCTGTCCAAAATGCACACAGTGCCGCATTGATGAATAAAATTGTGCGGAAAAAATACAAAACTACATTAGATATCTCAAATGGATTTTTCTGCCAAAATATAGCGCCTGAAAGCAGGTATTTGACCGCATTCTCAGCGTTGGGGTCCCAGCGGCAATTTTGTCACCTCCCTCAGGGGTATAAGAACAGCCCGGGGGTATTCTCAGCAAGAGTAACAGAGTTACTCCAAAATTTTGATGAGGAAGCATTGTCCTAGGTGGATGATATTTATCTGATGGACGATGACTTAAAAAAGCACTTGACCAGGGTGAGCACCATTATAATGGGATTCGCCTCTGAGGGCTACAAATTTAATTAAAAAAAATCAAAAATAGCCCACCTCAATGTCCTATTTTTAGGATACGAGCTTTCAAGTGAAGGAAAAAGCCTGGCAGCTAACTTTTTAGAAAAGTGTGCGCTGCTCCAGCCTCCAAAATCATTAAAAAATAAATCTACAATCAATAGTGGGATTCCTAAATTTCGGAAGAACATACATTTTAGATTACGCAGAAAAAGTAAAACCTTTCTACGACTTAATAAAACCTGACTTTTCAGTCAAACATTGGACACAGGAACATTCAAATATCCTACGTTCATTACAAGAAGACATGATTGCTTCCAAACACTTACAGACACGCGTAAACGTATGCAACTTGGTGATCCGTGTAATAGCGGGTCAATGCGGGTACACTTACACGTACAATGAAGGAGAAACCGTACCAATGGCATACAAATCACACCTGTACACAAACGCAGAAATGCGTTTCACTTCAACGGAAAAAATCCTGACAGCAGTTCTGACCGCTGTAGCAAGAGAAAGAGCACTGGCTCAGGGGAAACGCATAATTGTCGTAACCCCTGTACCAGCTTTAGAAGCTGTTACAAAGGCTAGCATTCCAAATGCAAAAGCTTTACATCCGAGATGGATACAATGGGCTAATTCTCTTACTGCAACGGACGTTAAGTACAGATTTGACCCAAGTCAAAAAACACAAGCATTTCTGCAATACGAACAAGAATATCCTCTACCAAATGAAATATTGTCTCTCGATCAGTAGGAATATATTATTTACACTGACGGATCTGCTCAACCGGCCGTAGGGAGTAAGCAACAATATAGCGCAGCGTGTGCAATCGTTAAAGGTCACATGCGGGATGGGAAGTTCCATCCAAGTTGCACCAACACGCAATCTCTAGGAGACTGAAGGGCTCAATTGGCAGAGTTAAAAGCACTGATACTGGCACTTGTAAATACGGATCACGAATTCCCCACACTAATTGTGTGTGATTCCTTTTACTGTGTGCAGTCATACAATGAGTATCTACATCATTGGGAACTAAACGGGTTTAAGGACGCAAAAGGTGGTACAATTAAGCATAAAATGCTATGGGAACAGGTAGTGGAGTTGAAAAACGACTTACCAAGGGCTCACGTGATACACACAATGAGTCATCAACGTGATGGCGTTCACGTTGAAGGGAATTCATTGGCTGATGAAGCCGCAAAGGGGGCTGTGCGAACGGCTTCCGTAGCTGCAATCACTCATTCAAAAACGAGGATAGACGGTGAGATTATGGTGGCTGTGATTGCCTCAAGCAAGAACAGCGGTGCAGTACCAAAGAAATTTCCACTCAAGCACTCCTACAAGTTAGATGCAAACAACATTCCATTTGCTCAGATTCCTGGAGTGGGGGACAGAGTAATACCAAATATGGATCGTAGGCAAGGTTTAATACTAGCAGCACACGAGGGTTTGGGCTCTGCACATACAGGCGTTACAGCGACTATTTCATTGTTGAAACAGCGCTATTGGTGGCCCGGTCTAACCAAGCAAACTAAAGACTATGTCCGCCAGAACATGCCCGGTGCAGACACCATTACTTATATCTGACAAACCTCTTGCATGCGTGTATCTGGACCACTGCGGCCCCTTACAATCTGATGGGGCTTACAAGTATATCATGGTTGCAGTGGATTCCTGCTCAAGATTCCTCTGGGTTTGGCCTCAGTGCTCGGCTGACGCTCAAACTGTTATAAAAGATTTGCGAGTCTTTATAGGGACATACGCAGTTGGCACGTTACATTCTGACCGTGGCCCGGCGTTTAGCTCTCAGGCTTACAAAGAGGCCATGAAAAGTATGGGCGTTTCACTGCGGTACTCCTCTCCGTACCATCCTGAGGGAAATTCGGTTGTGGAGAGGAAAAACCGGGACTTAAAGCAATCTTTAACAGCTAGGGTATTAGGCAAGGGCGGTAGTTGGGTCAGTCACCTTTATGGGCTACAAAGAGCACTAAACAACCAGCCAAGAAATTCTCTAGGGGGTGTCACTCCATATGAGGTCCTATTTGGGACAAGAATGTGGGTAGCTGATCTTGAGTATGAAGGCACAGTGGCGGATGAGAAACCATTTGATATCGATGATTGTTTGGCTGTTTTACAGGATCTAAATGAATCCAGGACACAACAAAGCAACGTTGTCCAGAAACAGACTGCCATTGAGGAAGTCAAGGCAAACACGGCAAGACCTGTCTGGATCCCAAAAATCGGGGATCTGGTCAGAGAGAAAATAGCGGACAAGAAAGAATTTGGACCATCATACAGAAAGCATGTACCTGTCCTATCAATTCAAGGAACACGAACTGTGGGGGCGTGGCCAAGCAACATGGCTGACAGGACGTGAGCTCCTTCGGCTCCCGGCCGGCCTGTCGCAAATATCCTGTGAAATCCTTGCCCGGACGCCCACAGATGCCCTGTGACCGCAGAGGGGGCCCAGCATATAGTGGGGGTCTCTTGAGTGAGAGAGCCCGGCACAATACTGCCATCCGGACGCTGAAGCCGCGCCGAGCTCTCTGGCCGCTGCGTGACGGGAGCGGACCACGCGAGGCCACGGCCTGCGCTTGACTGAGAGGAGCCTGGCCCGGAGGGACGGCGGCCCTGAAATTGGGAACACCGGGGATCCTGCTGACGGCGGAGGGGGCCCCCCTCGACACCGGGAGCCCCCGGGCGGTGTGGATCTCCTGCTGCGTTGGACCTGAGCATGCGAGCGGCTGCAGGCCAGGGAGCAGGCTGCAAGTGCTGAAGGTGAGGGAGAGCCAGAGCGGGCTTGTCCTGAGGCACCCATTCCCCGGGGGGCGCACGATCGCTGCTTGGCCCCTACTACCGAGGGGGCCTGACGAGAGGGAGAATCGAGAGGGCCTTGCTCTGCGGCCCCTGCCGCAAACTACGAGAGGCCGCGGCCCGCGTGAGGCCAGAGTGTGACGGCACGGTGAGCCTGCTGCCGAGCTGGGGCTTGCTGGTGAGTCGCTGCGGGCCCGCGACCAGCCCACATGTGCTGATAGGGGAATTGAGACGGCGGAGGCCGGCCCTGGGGCGTCCATCCCTCGGAAACCCACAACGCCTGTCTAAACTCCGCTAGAAGCTCCAGAAGTGCCGGGTCCGCGTGGTCTCCACAGGGGCCTTGAACTGTGGCTGCCGGTGGTGCCGCTGGAGCGGGGGATCCTGCTGAGAAGACGCGGCGCGGTGGGTACTCAATCAATCAATCAATCAGAACATTTGTAAAGCGCACTACTCACCCGTGAGGGTCTCAAGGCGCGGGGGGAGGAGGTGCTGCTACTGCTCGAACAGCCAGGTCTCCGCGCCCGAAGACCGCCTCCAGGACGGAGGGCGCAATGGAGCAGACTGCAGAGTTCCCCGCCGGGGAGGGGGGAGATCACGGTGGATGAGTCACCGCCCTGCAGATACCTGTGCAGCAAGAATACTGAGGTGAGCGGCTCCGGGGGACCTGCGGGGCCGGGGCCAGGCCCTTGCGTTCTGGGATCTGATCCGCGCTTTGAGGCACCTGAGAGTCTGAGCCTTGATATCAACTGGGGTCCCCTTGGTGGAGGCGTGATTGCGCTGGAGGGGACAGGAAAAACTTAGGTGGAGTAGCGGTGGAGCTCCGTGGACCTGCAGGGCTTCCATCTATACCTTGGGGCGCACCAGAGCTGGAATTCCAATCTGCTCCTGGCAAGTGCAGGTACCACTCAACCACAGGTAAAGAGTGGAGCGTCTCCACGAAGGAGTACAGGTGGCCCAGGGACAGCGCTGTCTGGACACCAGTGTGAGATTCCTAAACTACCCCCTGGGAACACAGGAGAGTGTACTGGGACTGGCTTCCTTGGACGTCCTGCCATGCTCAAGAATGGGTAAAGATAAATTAGCCCGCGCTACTAACCCTAACACAATCACTCAATATACCACTCAGCGCCTTCCCACGCAACGGATCACATGACAAACAGGCCTAGAAGGGGATGTTGAGGCTGTTAATGAACCGTCCCGAGCGGAGCTCCTGGAGGCCATTCAGGGGTCACAAACCGCCCTAGAGAAGCAGATTGAGACTGTCTCCATCGATGTAAACTTGCTCAGGGCGGACCTGCGGAAGGTAGCTGACAAGGTTTCCACAGCGGAGGGGGACATTGTGCAACTTTAAGGAGAGGTGGCGTCTCTAAAGCAGCAGGTCTCCCAGTTGACTAACACCACCGGGGTGCTGGGGCGCCGGGTGGAGGAAGCGGAGGGAAGGGCCCGCCGCAGCAATATCAGGGTCCTGGGCATTCCGGAACGCACAGAGGAGGGCAATGCAGAGCGTTTTCTGGAGCACTGGATACGCACCAAGCTCTGCCCCAGTGGACTTTCGGAGGTCTTTGTGGTGGAAAGGGCTCATAGGGCGTTGGTCCCCCCGCCGCCACCGGTGGCACCCCCCAGGGCCCTCATAGCCAAAATCCTGAGCTACAGGGATAGGGACTGCATACTGAAACCCGCGAGAGAAGCACCGGACCTCACCTATGACAACGCCAAAATTTCAATATACCCGGACTATACCCGTCAGGTGCAGGAACAGAGGAAATCATTTCTCGGCATCAAGCAAAAGCTCCGAGAACTGCACCTCCAGTACATGTTACTGTACCCCGCAAAACTAAAGGTGATTTCACAGGGAAAAGCCCATTTCTTCGACTCACCAGAAGAAGTTTGGGAGTGGCTAGAAATCAGAGGAGAGGCACTTCCTGAGCAGGAGCGGAGAGGCTCCCGGAGTACGTGGGGGACTAGGCCCCCGAGGAGTCGGAGGGACAGGCGTAGGAACCGGTCCGTTGGCGGCGATCAAACGGAGAGACAGTGGATCACAGTCGGGGACGACGGAGCCATGCGAGTGGAATCTTCGGACTCTGGCGACTCCCCGCTGCAAACCTTGACGGATACTCCAGAAATGGGACTAGTGCCTGAGACTTTGAGCCCTACCAATCATGTCATCCCGGAGACTGATATGGATCCTCCTACATCCCCTCCAGAACTGGGATGATGGTAATGTTTTAGAGGTATGGGGGTTCCAGTTTGATAGCCTGGCAGCACCTGGCTTCCTAGGAACTTGGCGATGAGTTCTAAGATATGGACCTCTGGGAGGGTGCCTTTGAGGGAGGGACAGAGCGGGGATGGGCAATCTGTCTGATACACTGTATACACTGCTGGTTTACGAGATATGGGCTGGTCTAGATATGTAAGGAGCATAGCCCAGGGTGATCCGGGGCCTTGATATTTGGTAAATGGCGACCGGGCTGGGTCGGGAGTCAGACCTGAGTTTTTATTTTTGAGGGACGTTTTCAGCCTCTGTTGGGCTGATGGGGCAGCTGTGCACGTCCTGGCACCAGCATGGGAAGAGCATTCATGCATGTATAGTTGTAGCACATTGCTCGTGGGCGGGGGGAGGGAGTTCTTGGGAGTTACTTTTATTGTTTATTTGTGTATCGTTTATACAGCATGCTGAGGGCGGGTTGAATGTCTATGAAGGAGTGGAGGCACAAAGAGGCAGGTTTTTACAACACCTATGGGAACTAAACTAATGAGCTGGAACGTGAGAGGGCTGGGTACGTGTACCAAAAGATACAGGGTTCTTTTCTTCCTTCGGAGACACAAAGTGTCGATAGCATGCCTCCAGGAAACCCACCTCAATGAAGAGGGAGCCCAAAGACTGGCGAAAAAATGGCGGGGGCAGGTTTTCCATTCCTCTTTCTCTACCTATGCCAGGGGAGTTCTTGTGTGGGTGGCCCCGGGGACCCCGTTCGCCCTACAGTACATGGAAGCTGATGTACATGGGAGGTATATACTCAGAGCTAAGTTAGATGGACGAGACGTCGCTATATTGAATACCTATGCCCCACATACGGACGATCCGGATTTTTTTCAAGCCCTCCAGGAAGTTCTGGTGTCGGAGCTAGAGGTCCCTCTGATCTGGGTGGGAGATTTTAATTGTATACTGGACCCTGATCTTGACAGGTTCCCCCCTCGCAGGGGCACAAAACCACGGATGACGGTGAAGCACCGGGAGGTTATGGGGAATATAGGGGCCCAGGACATATGGCGTCAGAAACACCCCACTCAAAAACTGTACACTTGCTTCTCCCCCACGCACAACACTCAGAGTAGGCTAGATAGAATTTTAGTGGCGAACTCGGACACTGATATGTCCTTAGAGGTGACACACCAGGCACGATTCCTATCTGACCACTCCCCTGTGGCCTGTGTGGTCGGTTGGGGGACCCCGGCTGGCCGCCCTCGGATCTGGAGGCTGCCGGCGGAGGTACTTGAGGACCCGGTAGGTAAACAACACATAGAGACTGCAATAACTGATTATATCGACCTAAACTGGGAAGGGCCGGATTTGTCGAGAGCTACGAAGTAGGAGGCCCTAAAAGCGGTGGTGCGGGGTGCCTGCTTTAGCCTCACATGCGGGCTTCGCAGACAGCTCCAAAGGGGCCTACTAACAGAGGAGCGAGACCTCTTGGAGACGCAGATTCGAGAAGGCCCGGACGCAGGAGACGGGACTGGGGAGTGTGCCATTAGAGCACGGATCCAAGACATTTGGGACAGACTCAACAAATATACCCTCACACAATACAGACAACGCCTACATACGGAAGGGGACAAATCAGGTCGCTTGTTGGCCTGGATTCTCCGACGAGAACAAACCCCTGCCACAATAGTGGCACTGCGTGCACCTTCTGGCGGCTTGATTCACTCCAAGGTAGGGCTACTACGAGTCCTGAAGTCCCATTTGCAGACGGTATATGCTTCAGACCCAGCGATCAGTGCGATAGCTTATCTCCCCTACCTGCAGGCTCTGACCCTGAGATCGATCCCTGAATCGGTGCGGAAGGAGCTGGAAGTGCCATTAACGCTAGATGAAGTGCAGTCTGCGCTGCAGCACTTGCCGAGGGCTAAGTCCCTGGGGAGCGACGGGTACCCCTCTGACTTTTACCAGGTCTTTGCGGGCACGCTGCCCTGTCTTCTCCTACAGGTATATCTGGAGGCCTTCGAGCGAGGTGCTCTTCCGCCCAGCATGAGGCAGGGGGAGATTTGTATGATTCTGAAGCCGGGAGGGGAAGCCCATGAGCCTTCATCATACCGACCAATTACTATGATCAACACGGATGCTAAAATTCTGGGTGAGTTGTTGGCATCCCGCCTAGGGCCCTACATGCCACACCTGGTGCACGAGGACCAATGTGGCTTCATTCCGGGTCGGGACACGGCCATGAACTTACGACGGCTGAATCATATTATGCATGAAGTGTGCGGTCGGGAGGAACAGATGGTACTTGTTTCCATCGACCTGGCTAAGGCATTCGATACGTTGGACTGGGGATACCTCTTGGAGGTGCTCCAGGTCGTGGGGCTGGGTCCCAAATTCCGTCGCTGGACCCGTATACTGTATACAGAGCCTCGCGCGAGGGTCAAACTAGGGGGTGCGTGCTCAGGAGAGTGGCAGCTGGGCAGGGGCACTCGCCAGGGGTGCCCACTTTCGCCCCTATTGTTTGCCCTAGCCATAGAACCGCTGGCAGTCCGGGTGAGAGCGGAACTGGACCGGTGGGGAATCAGAGTGGGTGAGACGAATCATATTATCCTTATATGCAGACGATGCACTTTTTTATTTGGCCTCCCCTCGGGAAGCAGTACCTGAACTGCTGCGTCAATTGGATAGGTTCGGAGAGGTATCTGGGCTGAGGCTTAACTGTAACAAATCGCTAATTTTTCCATTGGCGGGACTGGCCTCGGTGCCCCTGGGAGATCTCCCGGACCTGGGACTTCGATAGGAGCGGGTGGGTTTCCGATACCTGGGGATCCAGGTTGCACCGTCAGACACACAGACGCTGGCCATGAATATAGATCGGGTACTTGCGTCCCTACAGCTTTCTGTGACATTTTGGAATACCCTTCCACTGTCAATGATGGGCAGGCTGGCCATCTCTAAGATGGTGATGCTCCCAAGGGCCCTATACGCATTACAGAACTCACTGTGCCCGCTGCCGGCACGCGTCTTCAAAACACTGAATATGATTCTCACATCACTGCTCTGGGCCGGAAGGAGGCAAAGAGTGGCCCTCAACACTATTATACACAGCTATGAGGAGGGTGGTCTGGAGGCTCCCCGCTTTGATCTATACTATTATGCCGCTCAATTGCAGTCGGCGGCCCGATGGCTGGCAGAAGCAGACAATTGGGAGAAGCGCCTATTGGCTGGAAGGGCAGATACTTTGACGCTCCAGAATGCACTAATGCAGGGCAGGGGAGCGGAGGCAACTCTCCCCTACGTGGTGAGACACATGGCTGCCATATGGCAGAGATTTGTGGAAAGGATCTTAGGGAAAGCACCATTCCATAGGGAGTTACAGATCTGGATACTGGCCCCCTTTAAAGAAATGGGAACGCACATGTCTTTCCAGACCTGGAGAGATGGCGGCTGTGAGGTACTTGCTGACCTTTTCCCCAATGAGACATTTATCACCTATGAACAGGCGGATGAGAGCTTTGGCCTAGGGCAGGGGCACTTCCTACACTACAGAGGTATCCAGGAGGTGGTAAAGGTCACCTGGCCACAGTACCCAGACATTCCCCAACCGACACAAACATTGGATATCCTACTCACGTGCGGAGCTGGTCGCAGAATGGTCTCCCTCCTATATCAAGCCATGAAACGAGACTTCACACCCCTGATGCAACCGTCTAGGGCAGCCTGGGAGAAAGACCTAAGCACCCAGTTAGAAGAGAAACAGTGGGCACACATAGGCGCTCTTACACGCACTGTCTCCTGCAATGCTAGATTCAAACTAACACATTATAATTTTTTACATCGTACTTACCTAACGCCGGTAACACTAAAACGCATTTCACATGACAGGGATGGTAGATGCCCGAGATGCACCGCAGAAAACGCGTTTTTTATTCACCTGGCATGGGAGTGTTCAGAGGTCAGGCAGTTCTGGACGGGAGTGGTCCATAGGATAAGTGAAGCTACAGGCCTTCAGTTGAAGCCAGAACCATTATACTGCCTATTAGCATACGTACGGAAACCTAAGAAACGGAAACTGCCCCATAAATTACTACAATTAATGCTAGTGTTAGCTAGACATAGGGTGGCCATAACATGGATGGGACAGAGGGGTCCGGAATTGCCGGCCTGGCTCAAGGATGTGCGCGAATGGACACTAGCCGAAGAGGCACATATGAAACTTACACGTAGGGACGACAAATTGCAAGCAGATCTGATGGAATGGTGAGAACTGTGTAATTCAGGGTTTACAGAGGGGGACGAATCCGCTCACAACACTCTAGAGAGCGGGGAGAGCGGGTCGGATGAGGAAGACCAACTGGATAATGGAAGCTGGGAGAGTTAATGCTATATGTGTACAGCCTATATGTATTTGGTGTACCCTATGCCCTGTTTCTCACTGTATTATATACAAGGATGCTTATGTACACCTAATGTGCTTGTTCTCCTAATCGCTGCAACCTGTGCCAAGTATCAACAACACAAAAGATGGTATGACCCTATATGCTGTATTGTTGATGGTTTGTTTTCATTATTGCAAAATGAAAAATAAAGTTTAAAAAAAAGGAACACGAACTGTTCTTTTACCGCCTCTTGCCGGGAAAAAGGAGAAAAGATTTGTCTCAATCGACTTAATCAAACCACACTATGTGGCCAATACTGAACAGTAGGCCTCGTGGACTCCACAGTAGCAGACGCCCTCCTCTAGCTACAATCCAAGAAGTTCAAACAGAAAGACTCATCACGTTTGAAAAGCCTTCTGTACGGAATGAAGGACTAAGCAACAATGCTATGGAACTCATTCCCCTTGAACCCGAAGTTCAGCTACAAAATGAAACTCAAAACAACACTCAAGTTGCAATCAGACCAAATACAGACGTCTACGTCAACATGCCTCGACGAGAGCAAAATGCGATTTCAACAAATCCCGATGCAATTCCTACAATTGATCGAACTGCTTCTGGCTACTTCATGAATTTTGATACGTTTTCTTTAGATCCAAGTGAACCGGAAACGACGACAGCCCAAAAATCACGTAAACAGCAAGCTAAAGACTTTCTGAACTTTCTTAGAAAGACTTACCTGGTATCGCCTTGGATTGAACTTTGGGTAATTACTGGGATTCTATTTTTTCCCTTCTGGCTAGGCTTAGTGATAACTTTTAGCATGCTTATTAATGGACGATATCTTCAACAGAGCTCTACAGCCCCGAAAGTTAGATTTTAAAACAACATCAATCGTCTCATCGTGAACAGAGAGACTTGTCATCAGTGAACATCACAGCGGTTCCTATACCGGATGGTATAGTTTGGGACAAGGTTGATTTCGAAATATTCGGTCCGACTGAACTTTTAAAAGTTCCTCATTTATTTAAAATTTCATTAAGTGATATCATAACCTCCAGTACATTTTCTGATGATTGGGACACTGAAACTGTTAATAACATGTTGTCTGATTTAGAAAAACTGCTGCATTTCCGAACACTGAAATGTTAGAAAGTAATTCAGACTATGTCACTTTGTACTGTTACCAACATTATGGTCATCATTTCCTGCACAAATCTATTTCGCCTAGAAATGTGTTTGAGTACCATCAGTGGGAACATTGCCCTACACCACCAAAGGGTAGTTCGCAGACATTTGCACAGACATTTTCATATTTTTCAGGTTTTAACACCATTGACCCAACCTCATACTATTATAAGGTTATACCAACATCAGCACTGAAAATTATGTTGACAAATACCAAACAGATTTACTCTGCTTCCTTTTTTGCCCAACTGTCTGAACAGGGTTTTGAACTGTGGAAGGACACAATAGACTTAAAATCGGTCTGGGGTTCTAGGGACTGGCAAGTCCAGGGAACAGAAGCACTATTTCGAGCATGCCTCATTCCACAGCAGATGATATTTCTAAACGAAACTGTGCAACAGACATCCTGTCTGGGATTAGCCAAGGTAAAGGACCTGAACACAACTCGATTTCCAACACCATCACAGATGGGAGGGTGGCAAAATTCGACTTCACAGGAAGGGGCAAAAGTAGATGACATTTTAAAGTACAATAGATCAAACCCAAATTGGGAAAAATGGGTGGTTTGGCCCTTAGACACAAACATATGTCATAAACGATTCTTGGGTATTACCGAAGGGGACAGTATCCACAGGCCAGACCCACATTATGTACAAAGAGAACATCCAGGGGTTGTGACATCCTACAGTGTTGGGAAGTTGTGCCTTGATTGGCTAGAGACCTCAACACTAACAGAAGTGAAACAACACTTAGCCTTACTCTCACAAGACATGGATCTTAGGGATTTTTTACAAGGTCCCAGGAAACAACGTCAGAAACGTTTCATATATGCTGGCATCTATGCTGCTATAATGAAGAGTGGAAAATATCACAACAAGAGGCCGCAGAGAGAATACGGGAAGTAGACCGTACTAACTTAGAAAAATCAGTGGCTCTGGTAGACAATGGGTTAACAACTTTGTCCTCTAGAATATATTCCTTGGGCAACATTGTATCTTCTGCGATACAAGAACAAGATTTGGCCATACTACAACACGGGCAACCTCAATTACGTTCTATCATGTTATTGAGCTGGACGCTGCAATCTTTGCGCGCAGGCTTTGTGCCTTGGCGTTTTATAAACAGTAAGGGGCCGATTCCGATTTGGGCCGGAAATCTCTCCGACCGAGCCGGACCCGGAGAGATTTCCGACCGAATCAGACCCTAGCAGTCCGACCGAACGAGTACGATGCGCACGTATGCTATCGGACTCGATTGGTCGGACTCCCATTGAAGTCAATGGGAGCCAGTCGTCACGACGCGTACACGGGCTCCCAGTTGACTCAATGGGCATGGACGCGAACAAGGGCGCCCCCTACAGCGTGTTCGCGTCGATGCGGGTCGCACCGTATATGCACGTGTAGGGGGGACCCATGGGTCCCCCTGTGATGCGACTCGCAAGCCTCACGCTTCCAGGGGTCTGACACGGACCCCCGAAGGTGCGGCTCCGACAGCTCCTTGGAGCCGGGCTGCGTGAGGCGGTCGGAGCGGTCGAGGTGCGCATCGTACTTACCCGGCCGGGAAACGTCTCCATTGCGAGGTGCGCGTCGTCCCCGTGCGAGTCGGTCGGAGCGGTCGGGTCCTGCGAACGAGTCGGTCGGAGATTTCAGGAGCGTTCGCATCGTACTCGCTCGCCCGGACGCACGTATGACTCGGTCGGGAAATAGGGCTCCGAATCGGATCCGGTTAAGCCAAATCCGATTCGGTGCCCTACCGGCCGAGATCGGAATCGACCCCTCTGTCTCTGTTTTCTGAATATAATCTAACAGATAAACAGGTTGAAATGGCACAAAGGGGAGCTAAATATTCAATGTTGCGTATTGAAAAACTGGACCGACTACCATTTACAGTGGCGGAAGCGCCGTCTACTGAATAGCTGATCCATGGCCACTTAACTCTACCGGTCACTACTTTTCAGTTTCAATATTGCCTTGAACAACGGCAGGCGGGCAAATATGAAAAGATGGGTAAGGGATACATTAGGGAATCCTGGGATTTACCGTATAGATTTCAATGCCGGAGTGGGGATCGAGAAGTGTTTCTAAGTGGTACTAACTGCAAGAACGCTTTGAGCGGTTCTCTCATGTGCCAGGACATTACATTGCACGGAGCATGTAATGGTTCAATAGCAAACTTGTCCTGCCACATGAAAGGGACTCCAGCTGCCGTGATTAAGCCAGTATTCGAGCTGCTCTCAAATGGGAGTTACTTGATGCTGAACGATCAAGGTTGCTGTGGTATGCTTCCGGGCATTGCCTATCTTGTCACTGTGAACTCCAGGGTTACTTGCTGTATGCAAGTATTGTTTCCCCCAACAAGTACAGTCAGGGAGGCACCGTTATGGCCTTCGTTGAATGTTTCCTTTATACAAATTGATACTTTGAGCAGGCTGAAAGCCATGCTTTTACAGCAGACCGTACCCTTAACCTCCGCTTGAGAGACCTTTGAACTTCAAATCGCAAGGACCTCGAGTGAGATACAGGCACTTATACGTACAAACTGCCCCATTCATTTCGCAAAAATGGTGGGTCGTATCTTTAATATGTCTGATACGAGTGGTATTGTACACCTATATAAGACCATAGGGTCAGGACTTCTTAGCACCTTTCAGACAATCCTCGGAGTTATCCCAAACTTTATACACTCCGTATTTGAAAGCATTTTCGGAGGTCTACCTCTGATCCTGCTATCAATAGCGGGAGTCCTGATTGTCATTTACCTACTACGCAATAGACGGCCCAATTACCAACGAAATGGCAAAAGCGCTCCTGGAGCGGAAATACCGTGAACGCATGATACAACATCTGGGCACACCTCGCCTAAGGGAACTAAGCGCCTCTTGGTTCCTATTGTTTAGACCAGTCTGGATGGACTGCATCTTACCTGTTCTTCGATGCCTGTTTTGCGGTGAAGAATGCGTGTTGGACCTCTGTCTAACACTTGCAACAGACACGCCTGCGGACTTGAATACCCGGCTGGAACCCTTGAGGGCCCACGCACGGCAATGTCCCCAGCGCATTCCCATCTTGATGGCTGCATTCCTCGAGAATCCGCAGGTGCCTTTTACAACTGGGGTAAGCTTTAGCTCCACCATTAGCACCGAGGTATCGACGACAGCACCGGCTGCCTCTACACCAGCTATTGGCAGTACTGAATATCATCTGTGCTCCATTGACATGCTCTGCGAGGTGTTACAAGGACCATCCCCTGCAGCAGCGAACAGCGATGATGTTGCGTCTCCCAGCCAGGACATTTAATCTGTAATTGGCTCATTGTGTGCTGGGAAAGAATTCAGATTTTTCACTTTTCTAAAATTAACTAAATTTGGAACACTCCCTAAAAATTGACACTTTCACGCTGGAAAAGCATGGCCTTTCGAGCGCTTGTAGACATTCAACTTATATAAACAAACTCAATTAGGACTGTGGCTTAAGTGACAATTCCAAACAACTAATTTTCAAAGCAAGAATTTAATTTTTTTTACCTTTTTAAACTGTTTTTAAAATGATTTTAAAACAGGATTTTAATGAGCTCATTGAAAAATGTTCTATGCACTACTATCTAGTAAAGAGAATAGTCCACTAGCATTTTTATCATTGTTGACTGTTCGGAAGAGGAGTGGGTGTTATGTTTCATATAGGTACCCTAATATAGGCCCGGGTAACATCATACCCTTTCACCTACATCACCTCCCCTACATTACCGACTAACGAGCCTTTTAAGGATTGAACGCCTTTTATGGACTGAACCTTTTACCTAGTTCTAGGCCTGGATGCAGAAGGAGGGATTTTCCCGAACAATTGTGTTCTATGACTTCATCTTTAGGCTGACACTGCATGAATAAAATATTCATGAGGCTACTTGGAAACCAGGTAGGGGCTATACACCACCTTCCTAATATCTACGCACACGGTTCATCCCATACGTCATCCTCATACCCAACAATGGCTAACACAAGAACAAGGGACAAAGGGACTCTATATACTTTTCTGTATAAATACAGCACCTCTTGCTGAGGTTAGAGGGAACTGGGACGTCCAGGCCGACACACTGACCAGAGACGCTGAGGCTCCTGCATGCAGACGCTCCAGCTGACAGTGGTCTGAACATCCCTTGCGGGGTGTCCAACTTGAGACCAAGAAGGGTTCCTACATTCACACTTCAGGTAATGGGGTTCGAGCTAAATCCTAGAGGGATTCTTGGCTACACACCTACTCACATGCTAGGTACACTTAGGTACATCTAGATAGGCATCATAGGAGTACGCGCTTTCTTTTATCAATGCATTTTATATTCATGTATTTATTCATGCTTGTTGCAAGATGATAGAACTGTACTATCCTTTTATATTCATAGTACTGCTAATCATATATCTCTGCTACTGCCTAATGGTTGTTTCCAGCTCATATACTTTACACGAGAATAACAACTGTTCAATAAACCCTTATTGAAACGCACAGACTGTTTATTCTGTGTACCTCTGAGATAAACTAAATGAGCACGAGTGACTGAGCGAAAAGTAGTACATTGTTTCCACGATCTTGAGGGATCAGGGTTGTCATGTTCTGAGGTTGCCAGAAATGAATCTCTCCCCGATAAGAGGAGACACTAGTGGCACTGTGAGCTAGCTTATGCAAACAGGCTAACATTTCTCGGTGGGGGTGTACAGAATCAGTCTGCCACCAAGCCCACAGTTTATGTTATCCAAACGCGCAGGTCCTGCATGGGTACTATAGGAACTACACGACAAGTGCTAGGCTCCATTCTGTCTAGAAATACATTCAACATCTTGCCCGCATTGTCCCCCGCCCATACTTACTATTAGATCTGCAGCTCCTTGAAACCCGCTCCACCTATGCCTGGACTCCCAGTGGAGAATCAACCCTGCGAACCCAATGTGGCTCAATCATGATTTTAAATAATTACATTACTGATGGTGACCTAATACATAAGGCTACAAAATAACTTGACGTATATGTGTATAACATAAGTTTCATAAAAAGGGTTTTCCATAAACAAACTGTTCATATAAAAATATAACAGTATAAAGAGATGCCGCAAAGGTGTCAAGGTTTCAAAAAAGTTAAAATATAGAACTTCATGGCTGATTACAGGCAAATTAGGCCATGCTGATGAATTGAAAACCTATCATATGTAGAATGACCATAAAGCTATTCACATAGCAACCACAGAGTCGAAGAAAAATGTCACATCTGACTTTGCTGATCATAGGAAAACGAATTTATGAATTGGAGCCTTTGTCTTCTCAAGGATGGTATGCACCACCACATGAGCAGCTGTCACCCCATGCACAGCTACACAATCACAGCAACACAAGAAGGACATTCCACTACACATAACACCAAAACACGTCCCACATATGCCACACTCATAACCCCTAGATCCTGAAAATAAGACCTCTACAGTAAATGTGGCATAAACTCATGTATTCTATATCTCCCTCACTTTTGCTTCACTACTCACTAAGCACATCTTTCAGGATAAGAACACCACTATGGTCATCACAAGCAGCACCAAAATAATTACCACATAGGCCAATTTGCTATTTAACTTTCTTCCAATGTAGCACACTGAATGGTGTAGTGTGCTTCCCGTTCAGCAATGCACTTTTGCTGCTTATGAATGATGTGAAGCACTACATAAATGCAACTATAATACATTATGAGACAATGCGTGTCTTTAACATGGCTTCAACCAGGAATCTGACAATGATGAATACCCTACTCTAGTGGATACCGTAATCTTCATGTCTTGCGCCTGGCTCTGAAGGGCTTTGAAAATATCATGATCTACTGGAACATTTGAGACTGAGGAGGGAAGCTGCTACATGGTTGTAGCACTCAGGTGAAGTAAGGATTGTGCAGGTGTCAGCACTTGTATCCTAAGCATGAATCCTCCTGCTCTATCTCCATAATGCCATAAAATTGATTTCATGACCAACTCCGCCTGAATGCAAGGGAGAGAACATACACTACAACGCAGAAGGCAAATAAGGTACCACCAATAAACACAATAGAAGCACTAGCTTATTGAAGGAACGATATGGTGGGGTATGAGTGTTATATAACCCCTAGTGGAAAGAAATGATGCTGGTGCCTATATGCCACTACCTAGTATGAGTTTGTCAAGGGTAAAAGGACTGAAGTAGAAAGACTGTAGAGCTGAGTGGGGCTACCTAACAACAACACAGGGAGTTTACATGTGAAGCAGTTCAAATTCTAGTGCTTACAAGCGGTGTCATGATTGCATACACATTATTTGGGTTTTAAAGATGTCTGTAGAGGTTGGTGACAATACCTATACCAATATCTATACCAATTCACTCCACTCCACTCTATGCCACTGTACTCCATGCCACTGTACTCTATGGGGCTGTACTCTACTGTGCACCACTCTACGCCACTCCACTCTGCCTCTCTGAGCTCCATCTACTCTACTCTACTCTGCATCACTGCACTCTATGCCACTGTACTTTACGCCACTCTACTCTGCACCACTCCACTGCATCACTGCACTCTACGCCACTGCACTCTACTATGCAACTCTCTAATCTACACCACTGCATTCTACGATGCAGCATAATACGCTGCTGAATTCTATGGTGCTGCACTTACACCACTGCACTCTTTGTCACTATACTCTTTAACACTCTACTCCAATGCACTCTGCACCAGTCCACTCCACTCTTCGCCATTCCACTGTACGACTCTCCACACCACTCTTCTCTACGCCACTAACTTTTACCCATGCTGAGCAGTGGCCACGCTGGTTTACAACATGGCTAGCACACATAGGAAAAGCCAATAGCACCTGCATAGGTGAGGCCTATTGGCTGAAATCAAAACATGAAATAGACATTCTGGGAATAGCATTGGGATGGTGCATGCTGCGGTCCCTTGGGGCGATGATTGAAGCCCCCAAAGCCGGCAGTTCACATATTCACAAAATGAAAGCTGTTCCTCTTGGACAGCTTCCACTTCGCTAATGGATGACACTTCCTTACAGTCAGAGCTTAATTTGAGGCAGTGGTTTCCGGTGCAGCAGCACTTAATCATCAACACTGGTGTTTTTCACGAGCACCAGTTAAGGACACATTAATTTACAGGGAGATTAATTGATTTGTCTAGAATCACAGGATGTTGAGCCAACGCCAAGACTAGAACCTGGTACCCGAGCTCTGAAGTCTGCAGCTCTGGCCATTACGCCACATCCTCTCCCTGCTTTCATGGTTAGCAGTTGATTCTGTTTTAGGCGGCACTAACAGGAGAAATGGGAAAGTCATTTCCCTCAAAGTGTACCTTTCGTACATTGCTACTTGCCTTTTTGTGGTCGCAACGTAAATTGCATGCATTGTGACCACAAAATGCTCGGTACCTCAGCCTTTCGGTCACAGTGCGAGAGGGATACTGTAGGGTCATTTCTGAATATGCTCCTTGTGACACTACTTGCAATAATGTATAGTTCCATTTCCCTGTGCAAAGCACAGTAGATAGTGCAGTGTTAAATATCACGAACGCCATTTTACACGGGAAAGCCTTCACAGTGCAGACAGAGTTACCCGCTGCTCCATGGTTTATAACCAGAATGCGGTTTATATATAAGTACGTCTGTGCCATATCTGCCATAATTTATAGGAGACCCCTGAACATACGGAACAATATGGCCTTGTTGCATTCAGGAAGTATGCAGAAATTTGCAGTTCTTAAATTTATGTTTACTTTGCAAAGCAACACGATACGCACCCTTTGCAAATGTTTAACAACCAGAAAGTTAAGACCCCCGACGTTTTAATATCTTTGAATAAACCTAGATTCATATTAGGAACCACTTGGAGGCACATTAGCAGAGAGGCCGGCTTCCGTTCCAGCTGTCTGCGCGAGCAGCATCCGCTGGTGACTCGAGCAGGCCGCACTTTGATCCCAGGCTCCTGGTCAGGTGGCCGGTGTCTCATTGTAGCCTTGGGCTGTTTTCCCACTACAGAGCGGCCTAATTTATAGAATCTCTTTGAGGCTCCGAGGGGTCTTTTCCTACTGAGAAAGCTGGCACGTGGATGTGGCTAGATGTCAGGTTATCTGAGTGTTACTGCAAAGGTTACTGGCCCCCATAAATCCTGTTATGTACATTGAAGGAACACGGACATTACGAATGGGCAAGATGTACCCCCCCCCGTTGACAGGCTACACTTAAGTCTACTTAGCCTATAAAAATCTGCATGGAAACACCTTTAAAAAAAGGTGGGTATTCTGGTTAAATGCGCAAAATTGCACATATCTGACGAAACTGTGAGTGTGAGTTTATCTCCAATTTCTACCATGTATTAAAGAAGAAGCAAGACCACTAATGAGTAGTCAAGGTGGTGCTTCTGATGTGTGGTTCCATCCAGAAAAACAGCGTTATGGAAATCTTATCCATTTTTTGTAAGCACTTTTCCACAGGCTTGTTTTCATTTGAGATGCTCCTTCCCAGATACAGTACCCCCTGAGATACCACAACTCGTCTACCCAGTAGTCTAAAATGCTGGACCCCAGTTATCTTACCAGGTAAGAAGCTTAACCCAGCTACACAGCCTGGGGAGATGCTAGTGGCGTAACATTACCCCCGCAGCCCCAGCAATGCTGGGGAGGGGGCCGAGCTCAAGGGTGCCCCTTCCGGCACTGTGCAAAGCAGCAGCCCCTGGCCTGAGATCTCCTGACTGCGTGGGGGACCACTCCATGTACATTGCAATGGGGGCCCTCAAGTTTCGTTACGCCACAGGGAGATGCCTGGTCAGGGGCGTAACAAAGGGCCCCGCAGCCCCCGAGCTCCAGGGAGCCCCCTCAGCACAGTACCATGGCCTGAGAGCTCTGGAGTGAAGTCCGGAAGGGGGCCCCTCCATGCACTTTGCAGGGGGGCTCCCTCAAGTTTCGTTACGCCACTGTGCCTGGTCCCAGCCACACTCCCATCTGAGATTTCTCATTATGGCTGCTCGCTCATCCACAATGCCTAATCCCAGCTATTTATCTGCATTGCCACACTCCAGCAACCATGCCATGCTTTCAAAACAGTGCTTAATTTGAGCTGGTGCTTGCCGTCTGGTGCCACAGCCATTTATTTTTGGCGACCAACACTTATTTTTCCACATCAGACATTTACCAAGAGCAAGAGAGGGAAAAACACACAAAGCTGAATGTCGAAGGAAGAGAAAGATGGAAAACCCGCCATAAGAAGGAATGCAGCAGCCTGCAAGAGTGAAATACAGGGGCAGGGAGTGTCTGGTAGTGGATTAAAGAGGCTTGATGTGGATTGAAGTCTATGCAGCCTTGGTAATAGATGTGCCAACATTTCATTGCACCAACCGCAAGTTTCTAAACAGAACCTTAAGCACTGACACTCATTCTTTTACACATTTAAGCACTGCTCACTCAGACACCCTGTCATCTGAGATGCCTCATACAGAAACCTAGACATCTGAGGTACCGTGTTTACCTTCCTTCTCTTCTGAAATCCTTCTCGGCAGCTACTCCAACATTTGAGACACCTTGGGGCATATTTACAAGTCCCTATCGCCACTACAACGTCACTTTTCAGGACGTTTTAGTGGCGATAGGGGCTTCGCCTTATTTACAAGGCAGCCTTAAGCCACTTAGCGTGGGTTAACACTGCCTTGTAAATAAGGCACCCTTTCATGCTAAACTTAGCGTGAAAGGGGAGGGCACTGGGTGTTGCGGTGGGCGTTCCACCGCAACACTCATTTATTTTGACGCTACCCCATATTTACAAGGGCAGCGCAACTATGGGGCAGTGCCAAAATTAAGACTAGGGAAAACCTGGTCCTAAGCAGGCGCAACGACATTTCTCCTCATATTTGCTGTTTCTATGTGTGCTGCATTGAGCAGCACACTTAGAAACAGCAAAAGGCCATTGATTGTTTATGTGCAGGAAGGTGTCCCTTCCTGCACATAAACAATTATAAAAAAATGACGTTTTGCAATTTCTATGTGTGCTGCATGAAGCAGTGGAAGTTAACTGTCATCAAAGAGCTGCATGCAAACTTCAAGGTATAGATTAGAGCATTATGATTCTTTCTCCCAGTCTTTCATTATCCTAATGTTTCAAAAAGGGTTAATCAGACCAAGCACTTTTAAAATATACTGCCTACCATTATGGATGACAGGTGACACCTACACCGTGTAGACCTCTGTCTTATGGAACATTTCTTATACACTGATATGCACACATATCATAGATTGTCTCTGTGTAATGTGTGTGTGTGTGATGTAAAGTGCTCTGACACCCTACACTGGTATGACTGGAACTATAAAATGAATTAAATGCATCTGAGAGAGATTGGTTATGGAGACTTGAGGGACACTGTTAAAGGGTGGTAGTGAGGGAATCCTTGGAGAAAGTGATCATTGGAGGGCGCCAAGGAACATTGTCAAACTTGGCGCCACCAGAGCTAAAGCCGGCCTTGGCTATAGCACCAAGTGCACATGGGTTGTTAATCAACGACGAATGAGGTTAGACTGCTTCAGGGATATTTGGAATGGCTGGAAAACACAATTAGCAGAACTGTAAATGCCAATTAGGGGAACATTGACAAAGGCTTCTAAGTATTGTTTTGACCTGGTATTATAATAGTTATACAGAACTGGTGAATGTTTTCGACTTCCTATAAAAGGGCACAATCACAAGACATGTTTTCACCTATACTGGATGTAGGTGCACTTATGTGCACACATTGCTTATTCGTAGTGGTGTTTCATGGAGGGAACTGCATTGCAAAGTATGTGAACATTCAATAAGCTTCAATTCTGTGAGTGTTAACAAACTGTTGTATAGTACGTTCCCACCTTTGTGGGCAGAGAAGCGGATATACTAAACGTGCCTTGCCAAGCACCCCCAACCTAGCCAATTGTCCTTTCAGATGATTGCCACTTAGCACAAAAAATCTTGTCCAAGGACGTTGAACACTTGCTATGCCAATTAACATTGCAAATTGTGAGTATCAAGACTACTGAACACTGCATCCTCCAGAATGCATCGGGATGACTTGTTCACACAGGCAGGCAGTGTGTTTGCATACCCCAACTGCCTAAATTTCCTAAACGATATTTACACCAGTCAAGGGCAGCATTTGTGGGCGTGTAGGCAAAGAAGGTTCTTTGTAGAGTTGTAAAGTATTTATTTGTACACCTCCTACATTTTTGTGTGCCAGTTTCCGTTTGAATGGGAGGAACTGCTGAGGTTATATGACTGTTTCTGCTTCATAAGAGTATTCCTGAATTCCTCTGTAAATTATAAATTGTAAATTATATAAAAAAAGGTTAGTTTACTCCAAACATAGTAGTTTGCACACTGACTGGTTTGTGAATAGAATGCAAATTGATATGCAATCGTTGTATTAATGGGTTGCATTGTGAGTCGTCCATTCATTGGAGTTTCAAAACAACATCAAAATTGTTGCTTAATGAAATGTCAACTTGTAACACGTATAATCATTATTTAAATGTGTGCACATGTTATTTTACACTTAAATTTAGTGAAACAAGTGAGTTATACATTTTTTTCAACTCTTAATAGGACATATGTCTCTTAACATTGACATGAGTGGGCTTAGGTGCCCAACTCTCTCTTAAAGTAGACATTGTATTTCTACTTGCTGTGCACTTTTTTTGTTTCAGGTACCAATGTATTTTTTTGTTAGCTTACTGTGTGAAGGACATGTTTATTCCAAATAATTGGTTTAACAATGTTTCTCAGCACCTGCACAGGATAGGAGGCAGAGGAGGTGAATACTCCTTTGTGAGATTTCGCCAAGGCAGCAATGATAGAAGAAGCAGACATTGTGTGATTCGTGAGAAGTAGGCCGACACCAAGTACAGCAGGAACACTGGTTGTTGATTGGTTCTTACTTGTTGGAAACCTGGAGAATGTATCACTTGGATGGAATGTAATGTTTTGACTGTGTGAAACCTTTACGTTAGTTAAAACATTTGCCTCTGTCCACCTTTGCTGGCGGACTTCCCCTTCCTTCTCTTGAGACCCAATGCTCCTTATATTTCTGCTCTTAGTCTTACTTTCTAGAGCAAGTAAAATATTTCCTTTTATTGATTGGAACCTTCATTCGGTTGTTCTTTCGCTTTGTTGACACCTGCTGTTTCCAAATTTTCCCGACTCACCCACAATCTTATCTTAGCATTAGGAAGTTTACCTTTATGAGAACGGAACTTATCTTACTTTGCATATGCTGACTTTAATAACATGTACTTGCATTTACTGCATTGAATTGCACCACCCTTATCTCTAAATGTCATCAACAGCTCACAATTTGTGTCCACCTGTAATTGGCTCAAAGAGCAATGATTGTGGCCTGCAACAGACAACAGGCCTCCATTACTACATTAAATGGACATATTGTATCTTAAAAAAATGTTTCCCGTTTGGGAAGACATCAGGGGAAGCAGGCTCCCCTCATCGCCGTGGGCATGACTGTCAAAGGAGAAGCTCCTCCGAAGGGACAGCTTCCCCTTTGCGAATCAATAACCACCCCAACAAGGGGGTCAGTAACAGCTCAATCATTTGTGACTGCAATTGTGGTCACAAACTATTGATACATTCCTTTCCAAATCACAAATAGGAGGGGTACAGCCCTCTCAGCTATTCAGAAAGGGTTCCATAAGCTCTTTTGCAAGTTAGAAATCCTTTCCAACTCATAAAAATGGCTGTTGTAAAGTCCTTTTGCATTACAAATCCTGTAATTTTACGAATCCCAGGGTTTGTACCTGCATGATGACTATGCACATCTGCCCCAGCGTCACTAGTAATGAAAAGCATACTGATTTCAGAAAACCTGGGGACAGATTTACGTTCCCTGGCGCATCCCTGCAAATCAGCAGGGATGCGCCAGGGAAGATGCGTGACGCAAGTTTACCCTTGCGCCACCACAGATGCGCCGCATTTACAATGCGGCGCATCATGGCGCAAGGATAAACAGATGCGTGACGCATCTGTCGGCGAAGGGTGGCGCAGTACTGGAGTCGTGTCGCAAGTGCGACGTAACTCCAGTACTGCTCAGGGGTGCCCTATACCTAACATGCTGCGTCACTCCTTACGCCTGCTTGAAGCAGGCGTAAGGATTTGACGCAGCAGGGACGTAAAAGTGACTCCGTGAAATCTTGTAGATTTCACTGCGTCACTTTTACGGGGCTTCCTTGCGCAGGAACGCCCCCCCCCTGCGACGGCACGCCCACATGAAACCTGACGCAGGTTTCATGTGGCGCAGGGCTTTACAACGAGGCGCATCTCCCTAGATGCGTCACGTTGTAAATCCCCCGCAGCATGGCGCATGATTTGCGCCGCCGCTGCGTCACAAAAGTGACGCAACAGCGGCGCAAAAGTGGCGTAGGGGGCTTGTAAATCTGCCCCATAATCTGGAAAACATGGCAATGCCACAAATAGAGCTAACTATACTCCATGAATGAAAGATATATTTGGAATAATAATCAGAAGAAACTGATACTTTGCACCATAACAATTGGATACACCACTTTGCAAGCAATTTCTTTTCCTTCACCCATTTTATTGAGGTCTCTCTTTGCACAGCAATCCTTGTACCGACTATGTAATCTTGTTTCCTTTCTTTTTCTTTGCTCTTTTTTATTTGATAAAGCCACCGTATTGTTAGCACTACTAAACACCTCACTCTTATTTAACTTTTTAGGTCTCGCCTACGCAGCGCGCATGCGCTGCGTAGGCAAAAAGACCTTTAGCCATCGATTCGGCTTTTCAGCCAAAAACGTGCACGCGTTCCATTGCCTTCAATGGCAACGCGTGCACGTTTGGCTATTCACTTGCGGGAGCGAGCAGCTGGCGCCATATGGTAGCAATTATCGCTCCTGGCGCCGCTCGCTCCCGCAAGGGAACCGCACTCCCCCCACCCCTCCCCTTTCACTTTTGCGGCCACAGCGCGGGGCCGCACTTGTGTTTTAGTGCTTGTTTTTGGAAGCTGTGGTAAATAAAGCCTCCCTCCCTGATTGGGCCCGGCATCGTCTGACGTCTGCACGCCTCACGGTGGTGCTGAGCCTCAGCTCTGGCTCTCTCATCAGTTTGTTGGCGCACTGGCGTACTCATAATCATAAAAAAAAAACGTAATTAATAATCATAAAAAAAAAACGTCGAGGCTGGTGGGAGCAGAGCTTTCTGTTCGTTGTGGTGTGTTTCGCGGTGCCTGGCGTGTAGTTAGAATGGAGTTCTGAATGCCGTTGTCTGGAGGGGTGGGGTTTACTGACAGCCACTGAGAGCGTGTGCTGTGACGGTAGCCTGCAACATGGCGGAGAGCTGCGCCTGGCTGCTGGTGCTCAGCTCAGTCTTTCTCTGCAACCTCTTTAAAATCCTGCTCCCCTCTTTTTCCTCTATAGTAAGTACAACTGGATGGGTGAGCTAGTATGCTGAAAGGCGTATATGGTTCCGGGGACTGGGTCGTTTTGTGCGGAAGCAAACGTGGCTGGGTATTATGAGCATACCTCAATTGAAACCTGTTTGTGCCAGTCCTTTGTATGATGGAAACGCAAAGTGCAAGCACCGTACCCCTCCATTTCCCTTTCTTACTGCCATTCAGAGTGATGTTCCGAATTAAATAAATTTTAAAAAAACATTCACCCGATGTTTCATGGGATTATCTCCCTGCAGCGTAAAACCAGCGTAAAACCCACTGTGCATAGCCAATAGGTCTCGCTTTTGGGACCTTATAAGTATTTAGTTATGCAGCACAATATCCTTGGTGCAACAACATTAACTGTTGCATGGTTAAACACTTATAAGGTCCCAAAGGCGAGACCTATTGGCTATGCCAATGCTTTTTTTATGTGCATTTTTACTTGTATTAGTCGTTTTTGGCAACCATGTTCCCCTGTACCTGACCCACTACCTGCAGCATATTTCAGCCGATCCTAGCCCATGTTTGTAGCATGTGTCACTCACTCCTGGCTCACCAGAGGCATGTCACAAGGGGCTCTAAGATTCCAGCGACTTCTGGGCTTCGGGTTCTCCTGTGCCTTAGGGGGCCGCCTGCTTTTGCATATGTTATTTATTTTTACAGCGCTGTGCTTTTCACAAGCGCTACTGCCTACTTGTTAACAGTAGTCCACTTATAAGGTCCCAAAGGCGATTGGCTATGCCAATGCTTGTTTTACAACAGCAAGGGCGCATCTGCAGGCAAGCTGTCATCTGTTGGCTCAGTGGAGACTCCATCGCCCTGTCGAGCCAGGGGGCCAAATATCTGTGCCTGGTGCAAAAAGTGACCCCTGTAATAAGGGCCACAACACGAAACCATCTTTAAAACTAAACGCTAAAGACTGCTAGAGATCTTTCGAGCACTCCTGCACTTTAATTAACTTTATCATGAACCGAGCTCTGCAGGATTTATTGCTTAATATAAGGCATACGCCGGGGCAATTTTAATATTGGACTCATAAATTGATATGTACAATGCATTTTCACTTTGGCTTTTCACACAATCTGATAACTGTTGTTTTTTTATTTTAGAAACGTCAAATCAACTTGCACAACTATTTTTAAATCATGTATTTTTGATGATCTTTTCAATTGATATGATTTTAATTAATCAATCAATCAATATTTACTTGGCGTTTTGCCCAGTCTGTCAATAGATATATATTGTTATTTGTTCGCTGGTATTAGCGGTTACTTTTTGAACTTTCACTTTATTTAACGAACAGTGAAACAGTAATTACCCCCAGGTCCCTTATGTCCTCGTCCCATTCATTAACATATTGGAGATAACCATCTCCCGACAGAAAAAAAGAGCAGAGGCATGCTGGGACCCTAATACTGCCCCTCCCACCGGGAGTACATAAGCAGTACTTACCCAGCATCCCGTCTGTTCTTTTTTTCTGTCTGTCGACAGAATGGACATGGTGTGCTGTTTCGCTGCCCCTGCTGGGCTGGTGTGGCGTTCTTTTCTTCCTCCTCCCACCCTGCTGCCTGGCTGTGCGGGCGGGGGGTTTCCTGGTCTGTCCCCTGGCCTGCCGGGCTTGCTGGGGGTCATGACGGTGATGGCCGGTGAGCTGCCTGGCCTGCGGGCCCTCTGCGGCTGGTGCACCTCCCGGGTGCTTCCGGGTCGCGTGCATGTCTTCCTGAGGCTGGGCTGGTTGGGAGACGTGCAGCGTTTGCTGTGTGCCGTGCCTTCCCGCTGTTGGGGCGGGGGCCTTGCTGCTGGTGGTGTCCGGCCCCTGCCCCGGGTGAGTCCCGCGTAGCGGTTTTTTCCAGCCTTTTCTCCTGCAGGTGTGCTCGTTGTTGGGGGCTGTTTCAGGATGCCCGCAAGTTGATTTTGAGCGGAGCGCGGCTCCTGGCTCCTCCTTCGGCCCAATGTTGGATGCGGGGTGTCCGAGTCCCACCGCAGCTGCTGGGTGTCACGCCTCCGGCGGTGGAGCGCTACTTCTGGCTGCTGCCTCTGGGTGCTGCGGGGTTGGTTACTTCTGCCTTTCACCGTGTCCGCCACGCTCTGTGCTGGCCCCGGTGTGTGGTGGAGTTCCGTTCCCGGGGTGCACGTGAAGGTCTCTGTTCGTGTGTGCACTGGGTATGCTGTGAGGTCCCGTTCTTTTGTAGGGTGACAGGGCTGCTTCACTTTCTCGTTATTGGGGTGTGAGGCTGTCTTCCTCTGTGATTGCTGATATACGGCGGTTCTTCTTGTGTTTCTGTCGTTCCTGGGAGAGGGTGTAGCCTGCCGGCTAGTGCAGTCGCCCGCGCGGCTGGGGTACGTGGTTCTAGTCTCAGCTACGGCGCTCTACCTCCGGTGATTCTGGACGCTTCACTTATTCTCCCCATGCCTGCCACCAGCGGTCCTTGATTGCTGTTGCTGGCCTTAAGCTGCGGGGCTCCTGTGCCTCCTGGTGGTGGTTTTTTGTGCCACCTGCGTGTGGGGCGTGCGTTCTGCCTCTGCCTCTTGGTTGTTGGCTGCTGGCCGTCTTTTTGGTCGCTTCCTGCTCGTCCCACGCTGCTGGCTGCTCCTTTCTCCCCTATGCTCCTCTCGCTTGCTTCCCGGCCCCCTCTCGCCTGCTGGGCTGGGGGGATGCCCGGTGGTGTGTGGCTCGGTACTGGTTCCTGGCATTTTTGGCGGGTTGGCCGTGGCCATGTTGGGCGGCGGTGACTCATGGGGTTGCCGGGGATTGTACCTGGGGCCTCCTGCTTGCGCTGCATGCATTCTGCCGCTGCGATGCATCCCCGCTTCTGCCCTCGTATGTTGGTCTGCGGGGCTGGGGTTCTTGCCTGTTTGGGCTGTTCCTCGTCCTTGGGTCCTGCCCTTCTGGGTGTTCCGGGTGGCTGGGCTGGCGTGCTGGGGTGTGCAGTGCTGCCGGTGTTTTGGTTCACCATGTGTGCTGTATTTTTGGGATCGTCTCCCCTGCGGGGGCCTGGTCGCGGCCTGGCTCTCTGCTTTGGCGGCCTCCTGCTCCCGGGCTGCTTTCGGGCGGCCGGGGCTGGCGTCGCACTTCCGCTGCCGCTTGCAGCGGGACTGTGCCGGCTTGTCCGCTCGGCACTTTTTAGGTCTTGCTCTGAAGCGCTGGCTCTGAGCGAGACATTTTGTAGTGTGGTTGCAGAAATGCAACCACTCTTTTTGGCTGGCATCGAGTGTGCGGTTACGCGCACAATGACGAGCAGAGGCGCCATATGGCTTTCCTCTCTCGTCATGGGTGCGCGCACATCGCACACCATTTGCCAGCCTGCTTCTAATCCCTCCTCCCTTCTCCCCCTCCCTTTTCGGCAGCTTTGATGAAGCTCCTCTGCTGCTGGCATTCCCCCCTCCCTTCTCGCCCAGCCCTTCTTGTCTTGTTATATGTGGAACGGCAGCTTAGGGCTTTCGTGGTTTCTCACATATGTCTGGATTTCCTTGTTCCCAGGTCATTCTAAAAGCATTATTCTGTGGACTATTACATTTTTTAAGTCCTTGTTCTGGTTGGGCAGCGTGACAACGTTTTGGTAATCTCTCAAGTCTTTTCTGTACGTTTTCGCCATTATTAAGAGGCACTGTGAGAAAATGCACGTTTTTCAGAGCTCCCCTCACTTTAGGTTTCTGTTGGAATTTTGATTGTGGGCAGTGTGAGGCTACGATTTAGTCTCACTGTTCGTGTCCTCTTTCCCTGGAATATGAAGTAAGAATTGCTACACCTAACTGGCTACTTGGCTTTTAGACGGGCTACAAAGTGCATCAGCCGCATAAAAGTTGTGTCACATGTAGGCTGCAAACTGCACTTACACCATCAGCATGTGCGGCTGAAAAAACAGAACTTCATGTCCACCACTGTGGCCTGACTGGCTGTAAATTCAAGCACTAGTCAGACGTGAAGAAGAAACTGTTTGGCGCATAAGAAAACATAATTTTATTCATGAGCTAGGCCATTTCTAAGGGTGCCTTATAGCTCAGAAGGCTAGGTGGATAATATGGAAAGTGCCAAATGTTAAATATTAATTATAGTATAATAGACCTCTAGAAATCCCAGCCTAAACTGCTGGTAAATTGTCGATTCTTGCATTGGGGTGCTGTTAAGAACTTCTGGAGTAGACCGTTTTACACAGTTTGTAGGGATAGGTCATGGATAGGCGGATACAAGCACTTCCTACAATCATTAATTTGAAGCCCCAGAGATCAAGGATATCTATTAACATCCATTTCAGGAAGCATGTTTCATCAGGGTAGGTAAGTTTGTCATTTTGCTTTATTTTTTCACTTAGATTACAATCCATCCATTTAATGTAATGACAAATGCATCCAACACATTTTTTCAAGGCCAAGACCTATGGACGTTATCAATGCTGTAGATAATATTTTCCCAATTAGAATTATGAAAATCAGCTTTCAAAATAAAGATGTTTATTGTTTGCAGCACTACACAGAGTTCCAGAGGAAAGCTGCAGATAAGGTGACTTGTATACACGATCTCTTAAACTATATTTTTATTACTTTTAAGTAGGTTTACTCGCTTCCGTTTTGCCATTTTTAGACGCCATCTTGGGAGAGAGACTGTCTAGTTTCTTGCTCAGGCTCATTTCCTCCTAGGATAACAAGCATTTGCAATGCAATAGGTCTCACAATTGCGAGATTTTAACCTATTGGCATTGTAACAATGCCTTTTATTTATGTGTTTAAAAAACCTGCAATAATAAAAGGCATTGTCATTCACAATACCAATAGGTCAAAGTTTCTAAAATGCGAGACCTATTGCATTGCAAATGCTTGTTTGTTACATGTCAAGGTGCAATGTTAAATATTTGATAAATATTGTGATTATATTGTGTTCACAGCAATACAACACACATAATACAAAATGATGTGTGGATTGCTAACTGTTATGGCTGTGATTACAATTTTTATAGAACAGCTGGGTATATACCATTCTGCGCAATACTGAAGAGTGTCCCACATATGCACTCATTCAAAAAGTAACTTATAGAATAAGTGGAGTGTGACAATTTCTGAATTCCATAGTGAAGACTCAAAGTTGGAAATCCAAACTAATTCAAGGAACAAGTTTGGTAGGTCCCACATTAATCCTAAAGAATAAATACCAGGCTTTTTGCTCACAATTTGTAGCTGTGGATGAAGTAATCCTGACAAATGAAGATATGTTGTTCCTCCTAGATGTCAGTGTGCCACCAGCCTTCCAACATCCTGCATCATAGTAGAACAAATACCCCTGAGAACTAGCGAGGAGTCCATATTTCATGTTCTGTATGGGTTTTAGGGATCAACTGAACACCTAATTTTGCCAGCCTGGACAATGTAAATTTGTGCACTCCTTTTTAGCATCATTGTTACTACATCCCTGTTCAAAGAAGTTATGAGTAACCACAGTGATGGCCCCGCCATTCGGGCGGAGGAGTGTCGCCCCCCACTGCAAGTGCAGCAAAGGTGAAAAATAAAATGGTAATAAAATGAATTTATTACCATTTTATTTTTCACTGCTCCCAGCCCGAGCCGTGTTGAGGGCGGGCGGGGCCACTGCTGCTGCCAGGGGGTGGTGCTCACTCCAGTTTAGAGTGCGCATGTCATTTTGGCTGTTGGTCTTGTGATAGCAGCCTGACATGCGCACTTTAATCCTCTCCTCCCAGCTGTCTTTGACAGCTGGGTGGAGAGCAGTTACAGGCCACCATTGCCTGAGGGAGCCTCCAGCCAGCCTGCTCCAGCTAATCCTGGTGCTTTTCACATCATCAAATTTGCTCTCACACACAGACATCTAGGATGAAAATGCTGTGAGATCTCACCGCTTTACCTTTATGTCACACAGCATATTGTTAATATCTATCATATGACAGAACTGATGGGGTTGGTTAAAATATGTTAATTTATAATTACTGTTAGTGTGCTTCTTACTTTTCACAGCCTGTGTTAATTACATTGTTCCTGACTAAATGTTGACTGTCATGACAGCTTAAATTTCTTCTCATCTGTTTGATAAAAGGTCATGAAGGAGGAAATGAATTGGATACATTTTGTGTTTGACAACAAACAGGGCTACTGCAGAATCAATAATCCAAATAGGCAGAGGGGATTATGAAAAAGTTAAAAAATGAGACTTGATCCAGCTTAAGTAATATTGTATCCCTTTCATGCATATGGTTGAGGAATGAATTGTCCAGAAAGTTCATACGGGTGAACAAGCTGGCCTGAGTGTGGGTTTGGTGGATGACCTGTCGTCCGTTAGTGTGGCAGGGGATATTACGTCCATCATTCTGATAGACTACCGCCTGCCAAATTTAGAGATCACCGTTGGCTCAGCAGAGAACTCTGTGCCATTAGAAGAACCACTATCACAGCCATTTCTCTGGGAATACCAAAAGTTTGGTGAGCAGCCAAAGTGGGAGTTGGTTTTTGAAAAACAAATAACTAATGAGCCCCACGCCCAAGGAGTTTTTTCCCCTGGGGGCAGGGGCAATTCTTTTAAATTTTTCAGTTCTTCATCATCATCAGGTTTTTGCTGGCAGTGATGGACAGCAAAAATGGTCATGAGACCGCCAGCACTAAATAGTATGGGTGGTATGATATCCTTACTCTGACAGCAAACATTCCATCAATGTAGCCAATGGGAGTACCGCCAATGGAAAGCTGGCGGTCCACCCAACTCTAAATAGTGTTGATGGACCGAGAGTTTGGTGGGCAAAGTACTCTATCATCTTTGTGACGGAGTACCCTGTCTGCCAACTCTAATTCGGGCCCTTAGTCTCTGTTATGAGTTTTGGACACTGTAAAGTAATAGCTTTTCCACTATTGCCCAGCCATAATATTTGTAGAACTGTGTTTGGTATTAGTTACAGCATACCAGTCTTCCAGAGTGGCTGGTAGCGGCTCATTGCTCTACCATAATTGTGAAATTGACCTGCAGGAATAAAATAGCTTTGCATAGTGTCCTGGAACATTCTGTGCAGTCTGTTGTCAGAGAGTTTGCCCCGACTGCTGACTCCCACCTCCATGATTGTAATGCCTATCTTCATTTCCTCTCCGCAAAACCCATGTTTTTATAATTTAATACATTTTAGGGGTATATAAATTATCTTATGGGTATCTTGAACCACCTCACCAATCTCTATTGGGCTGCAGTCATCAGCAGTCCCCGCTTTTCATGTGTAGTTTTAGGTTTAATAAAGACTAAAAATGTCTGTGTGTAAATAATATGTTTCTTGCAAGGGCTCATCTGTAAGCACTTGGCCTCCCATTGCAGTTGTGGCTGCTACATAGTATAGCTCATAATGAGGCACTCCCATGCCACCCTCCATGGATGGCAATCTGAGTTTCTGAAATGCCACACTGTACCTGTCATTATTCCAGAGCAGGATTAGCAAAAGGCCATCCAGCTAATTGAACAGTTTTTGGGCTGTTTGACTGGGGAATTGGTGAATAAATACAACAAACTTGGCAAGATAACCATTTGAGATAATGCCATTTTCTGTATGAGCGACAGGGGAAAAGATTTTCAAAAAGACACAGACCCCTTTAGAGACGTTATAATCTTACCTATGTTACCATCAACTGTGTCAGCTGCTGAGTGATAGACTTAAATGTAACTGTGTTGTTTCCATGACATTTTACCGCATCACCAGGGACATGGGTTCCATGCTCAGACATCTATGTATTGGAAAAATACATGACTTTGCCCAGTTTCCCCTCAGCCCGAGACACTACTGAAGTGCTTTAACTCTTCAATCATGAGAGTTATACCCTTGTTGACATCCCATAGAAGCTTGTCTGCAGTGTATAATGATATAGCCATTCGCTCCAAGAATATACCTACTCCCTATGGAGTGCACCCTCTCTGCTTATAGCTGTATAATAGGAGCAAAAATCAAAGGAGCCAGTGGGCATCCCAGCTGTGTGCCCCTACTTATCTCATAGTGCCCAGATACTTAATATACCGTTCGCACTCTGGTCTTCATGCTTGCATGTGTTAAGTTTGAAAAGTGTAGAATTTAATATTTACAAATGTAATTACATAGACTCTCATCAGCAGTTCCTGTGAACAGTTAGGGTGTAAACTGGAATTAATGGATGGATAGAGCTGGGAAACGGATTACTCGGGTTTGATTTGAAAATGTTAAGCACAGCAGGAATCTGAAATGATCAGTTGCATAAACATAGGATCATAAATATAATACCTCAGGGAGTCACTGGAAGATAAAATGCATGTCTCTTGACTAACTGTAGTACAATGGCTCATGACATCTGAGTGATTCACACAGCCAGTGCTATGTCTCAGCTCCAAGCACCCCAGGGCAGAAACAATAAAGCAAATATGTTCCTGAAAGGTGATTCACATTTTCCCTGAAAAAATATTTTAACTCAACTAACAGTGATCCAGACTTACCTTGTCCCAGTATATTATCTAGATTGAGGGCTATACAGCCGTGCAGGGGAATGTTTAATCATTCTGTGTATCTTTAGTTGTTTTCCTTCCTTTAAGTGTTTTAAGTCATTTACTGTTATACACTTACCGTGATGCCCACACTCTAGAAAAATTAAACAATAAACAAAGAGATTGCTGTAATCTGACCCTCAGAGGCTAGGCTTCTAATGATCATTTTTGAACTGGTGGTGGTTTTCAGGTTTGGGCTAGGGGCTGCAATGACCTGGACGAGATTTGAAACAGAATCTAGCAAGTGCCTTCCCTAGCTTTACCAGCCTCACGAGGGTCATAGCACCGTGGCCAGGCTCGGCTAGGAGGGGGCATAAGAGGGGGCCTTAACAGCGGCAGCCATCCGAAGAACCTTCTGAAGATCTAGAAAGAATGTAGCCCTCTATGACCTCGGTAACAACGTGAGTACAAGGGATCTGCAACGGTGGAGGGAGGGAGGGATGCGTTGTACATCCTGGCCACGGGTGGAGGGACGTAGGGGAGATACTGGAGAGATGAATCCCTGGTTAGCACCCGACAGGCTTTTGACAGGAATGACCCCTGGAAAGATACGGAAGGGTGGTGCAGGAGTGACCCTCGCCTCTGGCGAAAAGTTGGTGGGTGCCTAGAGGGACGATCCACCCCTTTGTATTGAAAGAGCAGGGTGCTGGAGAGATGACACCAAAGGGCTCAAATGGCGACATCATGGAGAAGACCGGGTGCTGGACCTCACTCCCCCCTTCCTCCTTGCTGCCCCGCCTCTACTGGGATGGCTGGGAGCCGAAGGGGCGACCTCTGCAGAGATGTGTGAGTGGTATGCCTGATGGTGGCTCTGTGTGGGCAAAGTGTTGAGAGGGGAGTGTCTCTTAGGCGGGCTGGGGGTTAAACTGCTGCCCCTTCCCTGGGGGGTCAGAGTGGTGGATGGGATAGTAGTTTTGGGATTGTAGTGAGGGATGGTAGTGTGTTGCGAGCCACGTTGACGTCTCCTGCACAATGTTTGTCTGTACAGAACTGTGACTCTTGGTTTTCCATGTTTTATGAAGGATTTTAGAGATTTAGCTTTCCGGAGTTTGACTGCCTCGAATGTTGGAGGGGTATTTGCATTTCCCCAGTGGGATTTTTTGCATCCCTTGGATGATGACTTGGAGGTTGAGATGACCCCTCTTGGCTGGACGGTCGCTGTTTATCCCATCTGTGAATACTTGGAGTCATCTAGAGAAGCTGATGGTGTACAGTGCTGTGACAGCATGGAAAGGAGGTACAGACTGAATGACTCTCATTTGTTTTCTAGTGTCTGCATAGCTTTTCAGGAGGAAAAAGAGCCTGAGTGGGTTGGTAGAAGGGAAGAAAAAGGCACATGCTAAGGGGCGTGTTGAAAGAATGTTGGTGCATGTGTGGAGGAGGGCTGTTGTTTGAACATGTTTCTGAGGCTGGCTTCAGCATTCATGACACTTGTCTGAAGCATGCATTTTACTTGAACGAGAAGGAGGGTGCTGTATCTTTAAATTTGTTGATTTTTATGTGTTGAGAAGCCAGTTTGGCATTTCAGTCAAAAACGCACGACCTGTCTCGCTATTCAGTTGGTTGCTGACTAGGTAGCATGCCACTCTTCTTACTTCAAATTCAAGACATGGTCACACAGTTCATTCAAGCAGGGAAGCTGAGATCGCATACCAGGTTTCTTTATGTTTATAGCTTTGTATGAGGTGGGGGCTTATGATTCGCCTAGATGAAGAGTATATGTGGCATTTGCCTGTGTTCTTATGGCTTTAGGGTGGAGACCGGACACAGGGGTGGAAAGGAATTGAGAAAGGGCTTGCCTTGGAAATTTAATGAGGACCTCGTTAGGCAGGGGCTGCTAATTGCTTGATCTTTCTGTGACCTGCAGGTTGGCAAATTGGAAGTGGGAAGAGTGGGACTACATTTTCCATTGCTTGGGTGAGGAAGTATTTCTAGGCAGGGCCTTTCCTATTGAGTGTTAGATTACTGCTACAGGAAGGCTGAATGACAGCTAGATGCAACATCTTGCGCTTCAGTGTGCTTTTGGTGTGGGTACTCCGGGTTGGAGGCGGGCCTGGTGGAGAAGCATAACTTTACTCAAATGCACTAAAAATTCTCTGTTTTCCTTGATCTGCCCCTAATTATCAGAGGGAACAGGGAGGTGCATCTCTAGCACAAACATTTGAAGAACAAAATTGCTATTTTGTGTTTTTCTTCCATTTAATTTTATGGGAAAATGTAGCCATACTTATTTTAATTCTATTTACGCATGGGTGATGGTGGTGAGTGTGCAGAGTAGTGCTCTCATGGCCTACAATGATATAAAAACACACAAAATAATGATATTTTTCTCCACAGGTTTACATGCTGCCTCAAAAAGCCTCCACAATATTCCTAAAAACCCTGCATGAAAACAGACTTTAACTTAAAACTTTCAACTCTCAGCTCTCCTTTTTCTTTCAAATGACTGTCCTTCCTTTCCAACCTCTGCATGCCTTCACTTTCCAAGTACAGCACATGCATGTTTCCTCATATTAACAGAAAGAGACGGGAATGAGGGGACAAGATGGCGCCTCTGTGAGAGACCGCTGCCGGTCACTCTCCCGCTCCCCCGCTGCTCGAGGCTATTGTCGGGGAGTATAATGAAGTAAAGTGGCGTTGCCTCCCCTAATAGGAATTGCCTGGGGCATGCTGATTCTTCACCTTACATTCGGGACCGGCTCCGTTGTCCGTGTTGTTGTCGGAGCGTGGGCGATCCTGACAGCGCTGGGGCTCTCTCTCTGAACTGCTGCTGGTTTCCTTGCGGTGCGTGTTGGTCGGCTCGGGCGGCTCTTGGCCGTGAAGTGCACCAAATTGGAAATGCCACCTAAAATGGGCCGCCATGCCCGAGATCGGCGTGTGGAACCTGGGAAGACTGGGCTGGCGGCAGCAATCACTCCCCCCCACCCAACGTACTAAAGGGATAAAAATGGCTCCTGCTGGAGGAAATAAGGCTGTCCAGAAAGGAAAGAAAGACTTAGAGGCCAATGTAAGTAGAAACATTGGAAATGTAGACATAGAAGTGCTGGGGCAAAAAACAGATTCACCTCAACAGTAGACCCTCATGGAATTTTTTACCTCCACAATGGCAACACCTGGCGCAGCGCAGCTGATCCCTACTAAGGATGCTGGAAGAGACAGGGGGAGTGACCAGCAAACTGCAAATCAAAGTGAGGAAATAATTTCTGATGACTTAGTCAATCTTGTAGGGGGGGGCGACCCTGGGTCTGACCAAGTCAGATACAAATTGCCCGAGGAGTCTCTCCCGTAGGCCTTAGCCTATGATGACTTATGGATTGGGCAGGAGCAGGTAGCCACATACACAGAGGCAGGGGGGTGGCTCATAGACCTAAAAAAAACCACTCTGGAGGCATGGGGTGCCCCACCCTGTAGCGAGGCAAACCTCGAAACAAAGGCTCTAATTGAGGGGGCTGTAGGCCACAGAACTCTAGAGGACTCTCTGGATCTAGGAGATAAGAAAAATTCCTTGACCGATGGCTCTGACACGAGTGCTGCAGGATCTGTAAAGGAGAGCGCGTCGCTGTCCTCCACCTCTGACCTCAGTAGTCAGTATGATGGTCCGTTACGTTGGTCTGTAGGAAGAAGAGCCTCAGGCAAAGCAAAGAAAGCACTTCCCAGGACGAGGTCAAGGATGGCTCTAAGAAGCAAGCAAGGGCGGCTCAAAGATAGGATTATTCAGCCACGCAAAAATCATATGGGGAGCTGCATATGGAAGATGAAAAGGGTCAAAGTGATCAAAACCCAGAGGAACCAACCCTGAAATTGATATATGACTGGATCAGACAGCTCTGGGAGGAGACGCCACTAAATGACAAAAAGACCCGCCTGCCCACAAAAAAGCTTCAAGGGGTTGTCAGAAAGGTGGCAAAAGCCTGTACTGAAATTGGCGAGAGAATGACTGTAGTAGAAGAACGCACGGCAGGTTTGGAGAACGAGATGGTAAGAGGTCAAAGCCAGGCGAGGCCCAAGGAGCACAAATAGTGGACATGCAGTGGAAACTCGAAGACTATGAAAACCATTTAAGACGCAATAATCTGAGGATCTTAGGCAAAGAGGAAGGCTTAGAGGGTGGTGACATCAGAGCTTATATTTTAAAGTTATTGAAAGGGTCTTTTCCGGAGCTCCAGCAGTGGAATTGGGAAACAGAGATCCAGCGGGTTCATCGTCACCCTTTTATGCTCAAAAATCCCAGACAGATTCAACCAGGGGGCATGCAACAATCAAGAACCATCATAGTTTACTTTGGGTACTTTTCACTGCGTGAAGCCGTGTTTCATAAAGCTCGTCTTGACTCCAAGCGGTCCTTTGAGGGACAATCTTTCTTCACTCAGCCTGACTTCTGCCACGTAACGGTGTAAAGAAGATGGCGCCTAAGGCAATTGATTCAGCCATGTCAAGCTCAAGGAGCAGAAGCGTACTTACTTCATCCAGCCCGCCTAAAAATAATCTATAATAATAAAGTGAGAGTTTTCACATCTGAAATAAAGGCGAAGGAATACTTGGATGAGATGCGGAAATATAAATGAACAAAGAATAATGTACTGAATCTGCTTCATGATGACGATAGGGAAATAGACTGGGGGTGGCAAAGTATTACATAACTAGATGCTCCTCCACATATGGATTAGTCAATATAAGCAGGGACACTGAGCGGTGGGGGGGACATAGGCTTCATCACCCAGACCTCACTTGGTCTGTTTGTCTCACTGTTTGGGTGGGGGAGGGATGGAAGGGCTGGGGTTGACAAGGAGGGGGATGGGTTGCTGGGGGAGAAGTGAGTGACGGGGTGGGAACAGAGGGGGGAAATGGGGCACACCAAGAATTAAGAGAATTTGTGATAGAGGAGTCGTTAAATGTTGGGAGAGGAAGAACAGAGTACACAGTAAAGTGGGAAGGTATGGCTGGAATGCAGAAAATAACCTATTATAAATAATCTACGAATAGCATTGGTAAATATTTGTGGCCTAAATGACCCTGGCAAGTGACGTTGGATAGCAGAGGACTTAAAGATGCTGCGCTCCGACATTGTTTGCCTTCAGGAAACAAACATTATGGGTACAGACAAAATAAAATTAGAGCAACTGGGATACAACCTCATAGCCCACACCACACAGGGTACTAGAACAAGGGGGTGGCCATTTTAACCCTGAAGAAGGAGGTTGTATGCAAAAAAACAGGTGACTGATAAATATGGGGGCTGTGCGATCACAGAGCTACATATTGCCACATTTTCTTTTACCCTATGTTCAGAATATGGGCCAACGGGGGATGACCCAGAGTTATTGGATTTCACGAATATAGAACTAGCAGGCTGGGCAACCCCGATTATTCTGTGTGGGGACTTAAATATTAACGGAATTGGTGTGTCATGGAGTAATTTAGGATCATACTCAGGGCGTAAGCCTAGGGTCCATAAGGCTCTCACTCATTTGATTGAGGGTCACAACTAAAGTTGACATATCTCGACTCAGGAAGCACCTATTTCTCGGCCCACATAAAACAATTGCCCAAGGTATATTGTGGAATTGATAAATATCCCAGTGTAATGTCAGATCACAATCCCCTTGTACTAGGAATAACATATATGGGGGGAGAAAGTACACAACAGAATTGGACTTTCAAAAGGGGTTTGTTGGTGGACGAGGGGTATATTACCCATATGAAGGAATGGATAGAGGTTTTTTTGGGAAGGAATAGAGGCAGTACCGGAGTTGGTATCGTTTGGGATGCCTTCAAGGCAGGCATTCGCGGGTAGACACTGAGTTTTAGTCGGTAATGAATTAAAAAGTAGCGACAGTAGCTAGAAGATTTGTACCAAAAACTAAGGACAGTGGAAGAGGATTTAACTGGGGCAATAGAGGCCGGAAAGGCTATGGAGAGTATAACAGGGAGGTTGCCTTAGCCAAAGCAGCAATAGGGGATGTAACCATAACAAAGGTGACCGAGAAATATATGATCAGGCGTGCAGAATTTTATGAGTATAGCGAACGGGTAAGGCATATATTAGCAGTGCGTACCAGGCAGAACAATGTACGCAGTGAGATAACAGTGATACAAAATGAAGGAGGGACTCTGTTAACCACAGTTTCAGGAATCCGAGAGGAGTTCCAAGGGTTCTATAGGAAATTATATGACTCTGAGGGAGATGTGGAGGAAAATACAATGAGTGAGTATTTAGCCTTTGACTGCGAATAGAAATTTTCCTCAGAGGATCGGGTAGCCATGGATGCTCCTTTTACATCTGATGAGATATTCAGGGAGCTTAGTGAGCTTTCAGCAGGCAAGGCAGCAGGACCGGATTGAATCCCGATTGAGTTTTATAAGGTGTTTTGGTCATCCCTCGGGTCAGATTTAATTAGTACCCTCTGCCAGGTTCAGATGGGGGAGCTTCCCCCAATATTCCTGGGCACGGGCTAGTATTGTGGTACTTTTGAAGAAAGGGAAGCCAGCCACAGATCCAGGCTCATACCAGCCAATCACCCTTATGAATACAGACGCAAAAATATATTCCAATGTCTTGGCGAACCGCCTGAGTACAGTTATTGGACGAGTCGTTTTGCCAAGGCAGCACGGTTTTATGAATGAAATGAAAAGACCATTTGTTAAGCGCGATAGCTACCCTGAGGCGTCCTAGCGCTGCGGACAAGCACGTGCAAGAAGAAAGTTAGGAACTATACAGATTTGTTGAAGAGCAGAGTTTTTAGAAGCTTACGGAAGGGGAGCAGATTGGGCTCTGCCCGCAGGTGGAGGGGGAGAGAGTTCCAGAGTATAGCCGAGTTATAAGCAAAGGAGCAGCCACCACTTCTAGTTCTCTTTATTCTGGGCAAGGTGACTACGGACCATGTAAGAAGGGTTATTACGCTCTTCGATGCTGCTTCAGTTACAGGAGACCCTATGGCACTTATACTATTGGTCGCAGAGAAAGCGTTTGATAGGGTCTCCTGGGACTTCCTGTGGAATCTGCTCGAATGGCTTGGGGCTGCAATGGGTTTTATCAAGGCCCTGCGCGTACTGTATGTGTCACCCATAACTAGACTTATAATGAGGGGAGGGCAAACGGAGGAATTCAAGATTAAAAGAGGTACTGGTAGGGTTGTCCATGCTCCCCATTACTGTTTGCCTGCTATATTGACCCTCTAATACGCAGAATTGATGCAAATCCAGGTATAACGCCCTTAAGCTGTCATGGATATGAAACCAAGATCCTAGGGTATGCAGACGACTTTAACGTTGTTACACCACTCCCGGAGGTGGCGCTGGTAGAAATAGTAAAAGAAACTGCGACCTTCGGGAAGATATCAGGGTAAATACTTAATCAACATAAAACCCAAATCCTAATTAATGAACATCTTGGGTTAGTGGACCTTCGGGTCGTCCAATTTGCAACCTATTTAGGGGTAAATATATCCCCTAATGTAGGGCAAATCGTAGAACAGAACCTAGCCCCTGTCATACAGAAAGGGTCAAAGGACTTCGATAGGCTGAATAACCTCCATTTCTCATTAGTTGGCTGCTCCAATGTTGTGAAAAAATTTTTTGCCCAAAGTTCTCTTTTTGATTAGATCAATACAATTGGTATTTGAGAAATCATGGTTTAAGAAGTTAGAGGGGATGGTTAATAGATTTATATGGGAATACGGGAAGACAAGGCGGACCCTGAAATTTATGTCTCTCCCCAGGGAGAGAGCCGGGTGGGCTGTCCCTGATTTTAGACTAAATCACCTGGCATCAGCACTACAGTACATGTGTGGACTAGTTGGGGGAAATACCCTGGATCCCTGGAATCAAGGGAGGGTCCCAGATATTTATGAGTTATTGGTAGGGAAAGACGCTAAAAACCTTTTTTTAAGATTTACCGAGCCGAGCTATTACAAGGAAGTAAGGTTTAAGACTCTTTGGGTGGCATGGCGGGTATGGGGGATGTTGAAAAGGAACATAGGCATAGGAAGAATAAATTATTACACCCTGCTTTTCATGAATCCATCCCTCCCAGCGGTCTTTCACAATAGTACAATGAGACAGTTGAAGGACTCAGGGGTGGAAATGATTGGGAACATGGTTAGTACAGCCGGAGTTAAGTCATTCACTGAGATTCAAGATAGATATGGGGTCGAAAGAAAAGACTTCTTTAAATACTTACAGATACGCAGCTTTCTGATGAAGAAAACGGGGGTCCCCAAAGGGATCGTTAAAGATACCATCATGGATAAGTTGAGGTATGAAGAAGGGTGCACTATCAGTCGGATCCATAGTGAATTGATTACCATGCAACCAGACGACCTTGAGAAGCAGGCGGATAAATGGGATCAGAGGCTCTGGTTAAAGGGATCGGGCTTTCCCGATTCCTTAAATAAGGGGCAGACCATATTATGTTCATCAAAGCTACAGGCAGAGCATTTTAAGACGATTCTAGATCTTTATTATACACCAGGGAAAAATAGCAAAATGGGGTGGTCTAGTTGGCATCAGTTGCCCTCGCTGCCAAGCCCTAAGGGCAGATGTGGTTCACATGTTTTCGACTTGCCCACGGCTGAACAATTTGAAGAGAGAGATAGAGATACTCTAAGAGCTCTCATTGAAGGTAAAAGTAGTCTTAGCACCCGAATTAATGCTGCTGGGGGTGAGTAGTTCAGGATTAGATGGGGCACAACCATTTTTATGTTTTTGGCCATGGCAGTGATCAGAATCTGTGTCTCTACTGCTTAGCTGGACCCCGTACCTCCTTCTTTCTCTCAATGGCTCGCCTGACTCCTCTCTACTTTTAACTTGGAGAAAGGAATTCATGAACGGAAAGGCTGAAAGGCCCAAAAACTGGGGAAAACTATTTGGGCACCAATTTACCAGTGGAAGGCTGAGGCCGGGGGATTTTGAGGCAATATTGAATTGAATTGTTTTACTGTGTACATAATTATTGCTGTTTTTATAATGTGTAAATGCTTTTATCCAATTGTTTCAACTTCTATGAAATCTCTTCCTGAAATCGTTTATGTATCGAATTTATTTATGTGCCCCTCTCCAAATAAAAAAAAATCTCAATAAAAATATTTTTTTTTAAAAAGAAAGAGACGGGAATATGGAACAATTGCTTAATAAAGAAGAATTAAGATGGATTCTGAAAATGGACACCATGATAACCGGACTAAATTGACAGGAGGAATGGATTATTTTAATTTGAAATGGCACAGAGACATTTTCCCCATAGCCTAATGGACTAGATATTGTTCCTGAATTTTCTTTATGTTCATTCCTGTGTAGTCTCATCAGTTTTGCATCAATTGTGTACATTGCGGCAATTCATTGTAACACTTTTTTTCCTTTCATTTGTGATTAGAATACCCTTTTCTTTCTCTTTCACCATTTATCTATATGTTTTCCAATTATCTTCCTTACTTTCAATACATTTTCCAAGATGGCGGCCACTAGACATAGGATCTCCTTTTGTTTACTCTGGGATGTCCTTCCTCTATTTTCATGACCTGGGTGTCCATATTTAGGGCTGCCCTTCCTTCATTTCTATTACCCAGGAGAAGCAACCATCTTTTGGAGCACACCCACCTATACAGGAAGATCTCGCAATACTCCCCTGGTGGCCCTTTTACATTCTAGAAGCGTCCCACTCTGCCCCACTCACACTACTAGGTAGGTGCCCTTCTGATAGGGCACTCATTCCTACATAATTTCTTTACCAAGCAATTTTTTGACTGATATTACTTTCTGACAACTCACTGTAGATACTCTGGACCCCTTCTGAACTTCACTGGCAATTTTTCATGACTTTGGGAGTCTATACAAACCTTGCACAGACACTTTTGAGACTATTAAGATTGACCATTTTTCCCACCATTTTGGATGATGTCTTGTGGATTTTCAATTTATAGGTGTGTCTGCAGTGGGCCTTTGGTGCCTTCAGCAATGTTTTATTAGTGAACAGTGAGTATCCACTTATTGTACACATTGGAATCCCATACTGTGGCCTCACGGGTGAGTAGCGCGCTTACAATTCCCTGATTGATTGATTCTCTAGTCTAACATGATATTTTCTATGCTCTCTGTCTGTCCTCTATTTTCAGGCTCATGGATTCATAGAGTCCTGATGATGGTCCTTCTATATGTCTAAAGGATCAAAATGTCATTAACTAGTTCTACAGACCCAATTTGATTGTACAAAAAGTGTTGTTCTCACATAACGCACACTCTTGATCACGTATTGTCATACATGTGTATCACTTGTATGAGAGCACGTTTCTCACCACACACCCACTGTGCTGTCACGTTGTTTTTAATGTTTTTTACATGCCATTGAATAAATTGATTGTTTGATTATTTGTTCATTAATTGTGATATCTATGGTCTTGGGACCAATGTTCTTTACGCATAAGCTTACCCAAGGTCCCAGGCGACACTCAGGTTCCCTTGTTACCAATGACCTAGGAGGCCCACTAGTAGCATTTAATTTACAAGCCATTGGTATATGTTGTACCACTTTACTAGGACAATCTGGTGTGGGCCACTTTTACCATGGTTTAAGGCGTGAGCACAAGTACTTTAGCACTGGTCAGCAGTGGTAAAGTGCACAGAGTCCTAAATCCAACTAAAACCAATTTCAGCAAACATGAGGGGAGTAGGCAAAACATTTGGTGGAAGACCACCCTAAGAATGACAGGTGTAGCAATAATCCACACTAAAATCAATCCTATAACACTCAGCAGTTAGACAGTTGATTGTATTTCATACAGGCTACTTAATAATTATCTTTAACTACTTGACACTCTTACACTCACATAAGATAAAACTGGTAAGGGCCATTTCCTTTATCAAGTACTATCCCAGTCCACAGAAATAAACTACCTACTGAACAGGCACAGAATAACTGAAGAGATCTGCCACATACTGCTAGCCAACCGAGGACTCTAATTTAGTCCAATATTGCAGGTCCTGGCTAGCAACATACTACAGCCACGTCTTGGCATCTCACAATGACAATCAGAGTTGGGATCATATTAACAATGTCGACCCCAGCAAATCTCGCCACCACTTCTCCCTTTAACCTATGCCTGCTCAGGACCATAAACTTTATACAAAATATCTCAGAATGGACAGCCTAGTACAATAACTAGCTAAATGGACTATAATCATAAGGAATATCAAAAAGGGACCTGAAGAGCTGCTCACAGCTGCCAGCTTACTGAAAACCATAAACTGTGTACCTATCTCTCATACTTCTTCATCAATCACACTGCTAAGCACTGCATCCCATAACACAATAACTGCACCTCGGTGGTCCTCATGCACAACACGGAAACACTTCCCACACAGGTTCAAAACAAAGACAATACACTTCCCACCAAACACCCCAAACTGTATAGCATGTTACACATGTAGACAAGCGCTTCAGCACCACCCATAGGGGTAGTAAGCGTTATATAAATGTTGCAACACAATAAAATACAATATTAGGTTCAGGGGTTATATTTCTGAAGAGCTGCAAGGGGCACTTTTGTATTTCGGAAGGGGCAGCAAGGGTTTATGCAGCCCCTTCTATAATATTAATCACAGGAGTGAACATTTTGAGCCCACACAATTTCAAGAGGGTGACAATGCTTTGTGCGTGTGTCCACACTGTTTTACTGAAACAGATGCAGGGCCAGAGAGGTTGTCTGGAGGTGCACATACTGTGTTACATCTAAGTTCTGGCACACAATTAGTGTGCTTCCTGATGTTGCCTTTGGTGGGGGTGTTGAGCGTTCACAGGTGGTTGGAGTTCCACACTACACTGGCATGCAGGGGGATTTATGGCCATTCTTAAAAATAAAGGCAGTGCACTAGCTGTGACAGGTGGAGTGTGGTTTGAAAATGTTGTTTAACCAAATGCAAGCCATGTGAAGCGAGTGAGCAAAGCGAGCAAGCCTGATTACTTCCAGGGTTGTGTGGATGGGTCCTTTCCCCAACAATGTTTTGAAAGAAAATATTGAAAAGGTTCATTTTAGAACATATTTTTCATCCTGTACTGCCTTTTTCCCCAAACCCCTCTCTCCTCACTTCTTTCTCTAACCATAACTTCTCTAAGATTTGCTCTTTCACCCCTCCGTTTTTCTGCTCTCTTTCCTTCTTGCTATTGCTCTTGCCTTATTCCTGCCTTGCTTCTGTCTTCTTCCTTTCCCTCTCCCTTCTCGCTCTCCCTGTCTCTTTTTCTTTGCTCCCCTCACTTCCTTCCCTCCCTTACTATACTTTGCAATCCTCTCTTGCACCTTTTAGTCTCACTCTCATCCTTGCTCCTCCTCCGTCCTTTCACCCTTATTTTCGCAGCACCTTCCTTTCACTCTCTTCTTCCTTTATCCTAGTCCATCTTTCCCAAAATAGTTCCACATCCCTGCTCACACAAAACAGATTACAAACTGGGTGCGTCTTTAACTTTATGAGCTCTGCCACACCAGCAGTATACTTCTTAGCAGGGGAGACCTAACCAACAATGGGAGTTCACGTGGTCAGACCCAGGTCTGCTCCAATTTGGATCCAAGATTCATATATGAATGGTAGGACAGGACTTCATACAAGAAATATCAGTAGGGAAATTAACCATCAATAAAAGTGCCAACCTTACATAAAAGATTATAACTTAGCTGTTAAGTGAGAGCATAAGGGTTAAGTTAGTTAAGTGAGAGCATAAGGCTGTAAAAGAAAATTGAAAATGTGGGGATAATTGCATCTAGTCCATTCAGAAAGTACTTTAGTGTCACAGGAACCCACTCCTAACGTAAATTGTAATACTGCAACTTCCGGCTATTGTACATGGGAAAATACTGGCCTGCCCACAAACACATGGTACTTAGAGCTGGAGCAGAAATGATTGAAAATGGAGGGATGGCTTACCACGGTAAATAAATGAGGAATTCTACCTTGGAAAAGTTTAAGACTGAGTTCAGGTTTGAATTAGTGACCTGTGAACTTGTACATAAATATCAGCATCAGATGCATTGACTCACAGAACTTTCTAGATTAGAATAGTATCTTGTGAACTACCGGTTCAAACATCTGTACAGTCAGCACATTAACTTCTTCAACTGTCTTACTTTCATTATAATCTGTGACTGGCTGGAATCATAACAGATCTCGTAAACCCACTGAGTAATCATAACTGTTCTAATTCCATCCTCTGCACCATGCCTGGCCAACCACTCATGTTAACGTAGTAGGAACGTATGCCTCTGTTACAGCACACTCTTCCATAATCTGAAATCATGTATCATTTTCATGTTTCACTTAAGAATTTCAATGCTTTCACTTTCTTGAAGTGTTTGCCTTCATAGTAGGTGGCTGCTTGCGTTCTATGCACAGAATGGAATTTGTAGCAGTGTTAAGGACGGGCAGAGGCCCTCATCTTGTGCCCCGTTTCTGTGTGTGTGATGAAAGACTGCAGTGGCTATATGTTTCTCAGTAAAGAGATTTTAAACGGGCCATGGGTCTCCACCTACCCTCAACACTCACTTGGAGACCAGTGTCCTGTGCTCACAATGGAGTATTTGAGTGGGTGTTGAGGGTGGAAAGATTTAAAGTCTAGGCCCATTTACACATTTCTATTGAGAGGGAGCATGTCTTTCTAGTAGAGTGAGCGGTAAAAGAAATCAAATCAATGGTTGTTATTTCAATACAGTGCAACCAATGTGGTCACACATTAATTCCACTCAACTCTTTGATCTGATTTTAGTAAGTTTAATTATAAATTCAGAAACAAATTGATATAGATTAGTCTTAATATAATCGTATAAAAATACAGAAAAATCTGAGTAAGTCCAAATCTCCTTAAGAGATGAACCCTATGTAGTACAAAGCAAATGACAAACTCTAAGATAACAAAGCAGGTAATCGGAAAGAATGAATGAAAGTTAAATTGCATCAGATGATTCTCTTTAACGAGCTTGAGTAACCTAACTTTCCCTACACTACCTAAAAGGGCAACCCTAAACTATTGAATTTGGATAAAGACATAATCGAATTTGAAAAGAAGAAACATGTCAGCCATCAGAGTCTTCAATAGAAAACTCCGATAATGGGTCAAGTAGCCTAAAGCCATGCAAACAGTAGCATAGGTCTGCTCCCTAAGATAACCTCAGATAGACTCTCTTCCTAACTAAACACAGCACATAATATTGTTTGTAGTCAATGTAACACTCTCATGTGGCTCCTTCTTGGGAAATTTCCATAGCTCTTGCACAATTGGAAACCTTCAGTATCTTTCCCAGCCAGATATCATGTTATCTCTTCTCATCTTTGGCCATTCCTTTCCTATGAAAACTCCTTTCCTCACTTGTAACCGCTTTTCCTTTGGCCGACTCCTCCTTCTCGTGCTTTACTATCTAGTAACACAAGACTCCTTTATTCTAAATAATGAAGCTTATCCACACCAGCAATAGAAACAACGCAGCAACATGCATTCCATAATGAAGGCTAAATATGAATTGCATTTCAACTCTCAATGTGAGCCGTAACTGAATTAATTTCTCCTCAAGGCCTAGTTTTATTAAGTTAGCATGTGCACAGGGTTACATAATACATGCACCCTCTTACAAACAATAAATGCAACTGTTTAGAGAACGAATAAGTGAAATGAATTATAAATGTTTCAGTGTAAATGCATCCATACTCGATTGACTAAAATTATGCACATAAACATTAAATATTAGTTGCGCACATCCTAATTAAGTATCTCAAAATACAACATTTCAGGTTATTTTCTCTTGTCATGTTAATTCCTAACTTGTCACATAACCATATTAATCACATTCTAAATACATGTATTTCATACAAACCACCCTTTAGCATATTATACCCGCCTCCCCTTAGTCACAACAAAGTATATCTGAGTGCTGACTATTTGTGAGTATAGTGCACTCCTACATTATCTTCAGATGGGATCAAGATTACACTTCTTCAAAGGCACTGCATGCACAAGCAACACTGGTGGTGTTTTATTACTTATACACTTACCAACACTGGTCCTTCTTGCTTAGGCTCCATCACTAGAGAATCCTGGGCCTTTCCTTCGGGTTCGATGCTCTTCCACAGCCCGCATATGTTTTCCCATTATCTGCATTTCTGACGTCACTCATACAGCTCATAACAGCTCAGCACCTAACTGGGCCCTGCACTGTCATCCTCCGATCTGTTCCAATAGTGAAGAGTGTTACTGATGGGCTGTGCTCTGTTAGAGAGGTGTAGGCCCTTTTTGAAGTCCTGCCTCAACTCAAATAGAGCACTGTCTTTCTGTGCTGCACCCTAAATACTCAAACTTCATGTGTCCAAGTAAACTCATAAAGTTTGCTTTTTAGGTCTCGCATAGGCAGCGCATGCGTTGCCTCTACGAGGCATCAAGTAATCTGTATATGTGTTGAAACTCCACCTACTGCACCTCTCTGCTTTTAATTGGTTTGTTCGTTTGTCTGTTTGAATGTGTTCATTTTGACAGGCTAATGCGCTTTGTAGATCAGCCTCTATTTTGTTTGGAACGCCCATGCAGCACCGCCTAACTACAGTAAACATGCTGCAAGAGGCATGAAGTGTTTGTGTTGGAACTCTTTTGTTTCTTTTCGTGGCTTGTTTTCATTGTATTCCACCGTTACCCGCTCCCGCTTGCTTTGGAGACTATTTGCAGTTGACGGAGATGCATGTAGTTTGTACTGATGTGGGCAGAGGACACTGGTGTTGTTTTGTGGGGTTTAACGTTTTTTTCCCGTTATTTCACGGAGTCTCCTGGTACGTAATTTTTGTTGAATATGGGGAAACACCAGCCAGCAGCTTTCATGTAACGCGGCTGGTTTTTGATTCGTGTGCAGTTTTTTTTTGGTCCGTAATTTTTGTTGAATTTGGGGAAACACCAGCCAGCAGCTTTCATGTAACGCGGCTGGTTTTTGATGCGTGTGCAGTTTTTTTTTTGTTTGAGTGCTTTTTTTTTTTTTTATGCAGATTTATACAGCGCGAACTCGTGCCGTAGGTATTGGAGCGCTTTAAATGAGCACGGATTACGTTACACAAGGACACATTCAGGCACGGGGAGATTAAGTCATTATTATGGTGGCCAAATGCTTAACTTCATTTTGCAGGCGGCACAAATGCTTAACTTTATTCTGCAGGCGGCACAGAACAAAACAGCGTGACGGTAAAGCACAGTGCTTGCTTCCTTTTATTTTCTGTTATTTCACGGACTCTCCTGGGTCCACACCCCTAGTGTAATCGGTACATAGCGGGACGGTAAAGCACAGTGCTTGCTTCCTTTTATTTTCCGTCATTTCACGGACTCTCCTGGGTCCACACCCCTAGTGTAATCGGTACATAGCAGGACGGTAAAGCACAGTGCTTGCTTCCTTTTATTTTCTGTTATTTCACAGACTCTCCTGGTCTGTAATTTTTGTTGAATTTGGGGAAACACCAGCCAGCAGCTTTCATGTAACGCGGCTGGTTTTTGATGCGTGTGCAGTTTTTTTTTTGTTCGAGTGCTTTTTTTTTTTTAATGCAGATTTATACAGCGCGAACTCGTGCCGTAGGTATTGGAGAGCTTTAAATGAGCACGGATTACGTTACACAAGGACACATTCAGGCACGGGGAGATTAAGTCATTATTATGGTGGCCAAATGCTTAACTTCATTTTGCAGGCGGCACAAATGCTTAACTTTATTCTGCAGGCGGCACAGAACAAAACAGCGTGACGGTAAAGCACAGTGCTTGCCTCCTTTTATTTTCTGTTATTTCACGGACTGTCCTGGGTCCGTACTTTTTGTTGGATTTGGGAAACTATACCATCACAGCTGATGTCAGCAGCGAGCGTCACGGACTCTCTTGGGTCCGTACTTTTTGTTGGATTTGGGAAAACATGAAGAATTCTTTTTTTTCAACTTTAAAAAGGTAATTACATTTAGCGTGCATTTAAAAATATGCGAATGCGATGGGGATGTTGTCTTTTTACCCCTTACTTTAGCAGTAACCTATATTTTTTTTTAGGAGCTATCATCCTGCTGGTTGTTCATTTGCATCTCACAGATGCTGCGAGCCAAGAGATTACAATCTTTACTGCAAGGCTTAAAGCACTTAATTAGCTTGTCCTGGTTTCCTTTCCCAACTTGCAAACACATGCTAACACTTCACACTATATCAGACTTTCGGTCTGTCTTTTTTCCCTAAACAAATGTCAATAGATTCCAATCTATCAGCACAGTTACAAAATAAAGGTGTACTCGAAGTTATTTAAAACAAAATTGAAAACGTATTGCCCAAAACCACATTATTTTTTAAAAAACGATACTACTTTTATTTGTGTGCGTGCTTTTGGGAATTTTATAAATTGGATATAACATGCTTCAGGGTCTATTTACACTTCACGCACACTGGCTACCGGGATGCGCACACCTTCTACGGCTGCAAGTACAGCACAATGGAGTTCAGGGACACTGGCGAAGTGGTTTTTGAAGTGAACGTTGTTTCTAATTTAATTAGTGCTACAGGCATTGAATAAAATGATGGAACACATTTTGGAGTCGGTCCCTGAGGAGTAGGTTGTGTGTAATCGGTACATAGCGGGACGGTAAAACACAGTGCTTGCTTCCTTTTATTTTCCGTCATTTCACTGACTCTCCTGGGTCCGTACTTTTCCTTGGATTTGGGAAACTATACCATCACAGCTGATGTCAGCAGCGAGCGTGAAACTTGCCGGTCTCGCATTTACACAAGTTTGACCTATTGGTATTGTAAATAACAATGCTTTTTATTTATGTTTCATTTTTTAAAAACATAAATAAAAGGCATTGTCATTTACAATGCCAAAGTTTAAGCTATTAGCATTATAAATGACAATCACATTTATTTATCTGTTTTCAAAAATAACACATAGATAAAAAGTTTGTCATTTACAATGCCAATAGCTCTAACTTTTGCAAATGCGAGACCTACTGCATTGCAAATGCTTGTTTTCCTCTCTTATTCCGAGCCTCTTCAGAACCTGAGACAGACGAGAAAAAGGAAAGACAGAGCCAGCTGCATTGGATGGGGCAAAGGGGGTTAGAGAAAATGATGTTAGCAGCCCCTGGAATTAAAAAAAACGGCTTCCAGGCACTAGTCTACCTGAGGATTGCCAAATGCCCAGCACCACCAGTCCAACCCTGCTTATTAAGTCTAGCTTGACAGTGCAGCTGATAAATAGAAAAAAAGCTTCAAGCACTACTGAGAGAGGGGCTTTGGCTCCATCCAGGTGTTGACTTTTTTTAATACAGATTTGTAACTGGGAAGACTTTGTGTGCTTCTGCTAAAAAGGAGAGCTTTTATTGCATTTTTTGCCTTGTGGGATGCTGATACTCCACACAGCAGGACTGAGTTGGGTACGGTGACAAGCCATTGATCAAGGCTATAGGCTGATCTATTTATTATGAAAAGGTATGACAAAAGCAATAGACCTGACTTATTGTGAAATTCTGGTTTCAGAGCCAATAGGCCTTGAACGGTGGATTGTTTTTAAACTGTGTTAAAGCCGGTAGACAGATATTGTGTTACACAGAACCTCATAAAATGATGTAATAAGAAAGGGGTCTGAGTTTTGGTTACCTCTCTAATAATAGCATGGCAGTAAAAGGTTTACACAGTGGGAATCCTTGTTAGGCCTACTTAGGAGGGGCCATATATGGTTTGCCAACTCTAGTTTTCTCCATATTTCCAATTTTATGACTGTATGCCGAATGGTTACTTTGTAAGAATACAGATGTTCAATAAAGAAGGCATGAGTATGTTATGGTGATTAGCCAATGATAAAGGGCATAGGTCTGTTTAGTTTATTAGGAAGCGTTATGTCATATGCAATAGGTCTGATCTGTTTATTATGAAAGATTACAACAAAGACTCGTTTATTATGAAAATCATATATTACCCCCAATAGGCCCTAAGGATGAATTGCTATCACAAGCACTTCTTGTGTGGAATCTTGCAGCTTACTGTAGTACGCAAGGATTTTGGTGTTGGTTATTTCTTTTGGCAAATCCTTAAGGAAGAAGATTTGCACTGTATTAATCCTTGCTAGACCCCCTTGGAAAGCATGGCAGGTGTAGTTGCCTGTTTTGTCATTGTAAAAAAAACAGAAAGAACTCTACACGTGATAGTTCGTGGGACAGCCCTCTTCTGTCTATTTGAGTGTCATTCACATTATACTTCTCCCCATGACAGCATACTGCATGGCGCAATACACTGGCTCTATTGCCCTGTGAGGAACAGCAATTTGCCTGATTGTATGTGCACAACCACCTGAAAATGAGTGTGATTCAGTGTGTAGGCTAATGGGCTATCATTTAATTTTCCTTTTTTTTTTTATAGCTCTCCTTTCATTTCGTTCGTACTTCTCCAGCTCCCGAGACAGTCCTACTCGGCTATTTGTTTGAGGATCATTTTATCTGCAGTGTGCTGCTTTCTTGGAATGGTTGTGTCCATATTGTATCACTGACTATATTCCTCCAAGAGGGCAAAAACATTGCTTCTAAATGTGGCAGCCATATTGGGACTTTAACACAACAAAACACTTCATACAGTATTATTGAAAGACAGCTGTTTGCTGCTATGTTTAATTTTATTTTTGTATTGCAAGCATATGCTCTCCAAACTTAGGGAGCGGCACGTTTACTTTTTTTCTACTTTTATTCTTTTAATGTAGCTATCATATGCTTCTTGAGTTTAAGTGCGTTGTTTTATTGTGGATGGGTAAATAGGTGAATGTAAGAATGAGTCAGTGGATGGATGAATGGATGTAGTGCAAGGATGAGTGACAGAGTGCTTGTATGATGACTTATTAGGTGCCTTAACTCATCAGTGACTAAGGACGTTATAAGCCAAACCTACTTTTATTGCCAAAGCTTGTATCAAGTACGTGTTCAGTGGTATTGCTTTTAATTGACACCTGTGGAGTATATTAAACGTATAAGATATTCATAATATGCTGTAACACATAATAATAATTAAAATAATGTGTTACATCACAGTAACCAATCAATCAAAAAGGTTAGGGGGACTAGGAACAGATGAAGATCCTGAACCATGCTCCCATGAAAGCAATATTTGAATACAAAGAGGGTATCTGTTCCTATGAGAAGAAAGAAGGATGTCTACTGTGACGTGTAGGTGGAGATTTAGGCAGTTAAGGGGAGGGTCTTCCTAAATGGAAGATAGAGCCCTCACACACCCAGATGTGTGTCATGCTTCATCATTGGGCTTTGTCTCCTCGTGGGGCCGGTGCTGCAATGCCCCACCGGCCAAACTAGAGGGCTTTTTGGCGGACATCTTCTCTTTAAGCCGTAAGGGTGAGTGGGGGTCTGTGAATCTAGGGTAGAGTGTGCATGGTGAGAACAGTGATTAAAATTACCTAAGGAGTGTCAAAACAAGGTTTTAATATGTGACCTCCTTGGCAGAGTTAAAAAGTATGTTAATGTGAAAAGACTGTCACAGGTGTGTGATGGACCGTGATAGTTTCCATATGTGAAGTGTACTTAAAAGGTCGACATGTTTCACGCCTATTGGTCCAGGATCCGTGGCATTTCTTCAGGACCAGAAAAAGATAGTGACTTCTACCCTGCTCCAGTCCACTCCCCCTTACGGCCTAAAAAGAAGATCTCCACCAAAGAGCCCTCTAGCGGGGCCTGTGGGGCATTGTAGTGCCGACCCCACGCGGAGACAAAGCCCAATGATGATGCATGACACCCATCTGGGTGTGTGAGGGCTCTAATTCCATTTAGGAAGATCCTCCCTTTAACTGCCTAAATCTCCACCTACACATCACAGTAGACATCCTTCTTTCTTCTCATAGTATGTATTCTTACATCACAGTAACCACGTGCCCAACCAAATACAATTTATATTGGCATCTATTTGACTTCAAATTTAAGTCAGCTTCCTCTTAAAATTAACCCACTAATTTTGCAAATATAGGGTACTAGTAAATCTGATTTGTGACTGTGGGTTGTTCTAAAATACAAGCTCCAAGTCTTACGATGCAAGTCTAAATGAAGTGCTTAAATTGTATTTAGCATTTTCATTAGAGAGATAGGTCATTTTTCAAAAAAATGTATAACTCATTGGAAGGCACACACTTTTAGAACAAACATTTATGATAAACCATCTGTTGTGTGTTCAAAGGAAACCCGTGAGTTACTTAGAAGGTTAGCTTTTCACCCCAAGCACTGTATTATTTAGAGTCAGCACAGAGCAGTTTAAAATGCATGGGCAGCCCCTCTTCCCCCAGAAGTTATGGATGTTGCATTTGTATGTATATTTGTGAACATTTTGCTGTAATTCATCCAGAGACAAACGAGCAAAAATAGGAAAATACTAATTAAATAGAGCCACTGACCTTTCATCGTAGATTTTCGAGTCCAACAACTAAATCTGTTTTGTTTTAGGTTCACAACCAGAAATCTGCATCTCATTGCCCTGTGACATTCACCATGAATGAATCAAGTATACAACCACACATGGTAGGGCTGTGAACCGTGAACCTGACCCGTATTCCTTTCACAGAATCTCGAGTATGTTTGCAAGCCTGGACATCAGTTGCACGCCTGCTCTCAGCTCCAGTAAGTGTCAGACGTCAGGCACCAGCACTCCAAAACTGATTGAGACAAGACCGTAAACATGTCGAGTAAAGAGAGTTTAAGCAAGGTTATGCCATTTATTGGCACACTAACTCTTTTCTGAAAACATATGCAACGCATTTACCTAGGGATGTTTTTATCCACTTTGACCCAAAGAAAACAAATCAGCGTGGTTGTTTCACCCAAATACGCCCACCATATGAAGATTAAGGTCAGAATGTGCAAAATAGAACGAGAGAGAGTGGGCTGAACTCGAACAGACATAAATCAGGTTAGTTGCCCTTTGTGCATGTGTTATGCCCTCAATAAATGCTGTTCTTGCGACGACATTCCCTACCTACTCCACAACAATAAATGCTCACTACTTCAGCCCCTGTATTATGCACATGGATAGAAAGTATATGGTAGGAAGAACACGACATACAAACATCCCTTTCAACAAAATTTCGTGGTGCAAATCAGAACACAGGCAATGCAGTTCCTGTCAGCACACTGTTTTGGAATATGTGCAAGCATAAGGTTCAGTGTATAATCACAGAAGTGACTCGCCCATCTTCTGAGAGATAATTTGTCAAGTACGTTTCCCAAGAAGGCTGCACATTTCCACCAATTCTGCTGCCTACAGTGGGAATTCAATAAATGCTTATATGCTTAGCTCAGACATTTTAAGACTTGCACCCTCTTGTCTATTTTGTGGCGATGTCCATCCATCCCTGTGCACGAGGCAGGTCACAGAGCAGTGAGAGAGGATCTTCCTGGTTCCATGGCACCTCCTATATCTGCTGCTTCCTCATCACACTTCACCCGCAGGTGACCCCATTTCGGCGCGTGGCTCCTTGACTTTGTACTGCGCTGAGTCTCTTTGGACCCTGTGTTGCCCGCCCCCTTTGGCCCTTCACTGCCACCTTAGACTCCATAGTGCACACTTGGCCCCGTGGTGCTTTAGCACCTTATGCCCCTTTTTTGTGCTGCTCCCTCCCTTTTGGGCCCACCCTGCTTTCACAAAAGCTAAAAGTAAAGCCATTGCCAAATGTATGTTGACTAAAGCTACCATTAATGCTCTTAAGCTTCTAGGGCCAGATGTACAAAGATTTTTGCATGCGCAAGCGGGTTTGCGAAGCCGTTTGCGCATGCAAAAACTGCCTGGGGTATGTACAAAACCCTATTTTGCGAGTAGCAATTTTGTGCGACTCCCAAAATAGGGTTTTGCGACTCGCTATTAGGAAGGGGCGTTCCCTTCCTAATAGCGAGCGCAACCCCATGTACGAATGTTTTGCGACCGCAATTGCGGTCGCAAAACAGTCGCAAATTACCACCCTCTTCAAGAGGGTGGTAATGGGGTCGCAAAAGGGACCCCTTCCCCTTTGCAAATGCAGGGGAAAATATTTTTTAAGGGCAGGCAGTGGTCCTAGGGACCACTGCCTGCCCTTAAAAAACAAGCATTTGCAATGCAACAGGTCTCGCATTTGTTAGAGTTAGAGCTATTGGCATTGTTATTACAATATCTTCTTAATATGTTTTTGTTTGTACTGTAGTGAATTTATGTAAAGAGACATAGCTGCAGCACTTTGTAGTGGACTAAGTATGTGGATTTACAACTGGTATGTAAGAATTACTGGTGGTGGCGAGAGGAGTAGGTAGCAGTAGTGTGCCCTGTCTAGAAGATTTGGAATGAATAGTTGACTTTTGAGAGAAGCAGCTGCAGCAATACCTAGAGTAGCAATAATGTGGAATTACAGTAGGACCAGAGAAGCAGCTGTAGTACTGTCTAGAGGTGTAAGAAGTAGAAATTTCTTTGGAGTACAGTAGTGTAAAGTGCCGTGATGTGCTAAAACGGAAGCGCCATAAAAATGTAAGAAGTCACATACCGGAGAATAAAGGGCAGTGGGCTGTTAAAGCGAAAGCGCCATGAAAGTCTAAGAAGTTAGATATGGAAGAATAAAGCGCCTCTGGTTGGTAAAGTGAATGCACATGGAGATCCAAGAAGTCACATACCAGACAGTGAACGCAAAAGCGACCAGGAACTAACGGGCAGATGTGGCCTCTGGCTGTTTCCCCCTGGTTGGTATGGGGCGCATGCAGACATGTGTTATAGCACTTCACGCGCACACAACTACACCCCTTTGTACATTGCTGCCTGTAAAACATTGCAGAAGTGACCGGTAACGACTGGGTAGATGTCGGCAGGTGCACTCAAGTCAAAACACTGACTATAGATGCCTGAAATTTACCATTTTTTCACGTTTGATAATGTTTATTTGGTGAAAAAACGGAATTGACCACTTTCGAGGTGCCATTTTTCGTATTTGTATTCCATCTAGCTCCCTGAAGTACCCGAAAGGACATACGTGGCGCGGTATGGAAATACAGAGTGCCATTTACAGCAGCGGACCTGTTGTCTTTTGTCTCGTGCTTTGAGCGCACTTCTACCGTCTGTGCGAGCGTAGCTTGGAGCAGGTGCAATGTGCGTGGGACTGAGGGTGAAAGCCACTGATATTATTGGGGCGAGGGTGCCCCAAGTCCTCGTATGCCCGATCCGTGAATCCGTACAGGGGTTTGCGAGGGAGTGGGGCTTCGCAAGCAGGGCATTGTAAACTGCACGCCTTTCCCCTTTGTATTTTTCAGAGAAGGTGTTTCTATTACCTGTTCCAACAAGGTACGCATGCACAGGAGAAAAGTACACGATATGGTGAAACATATTCCTACCAGAAAACTCCAGGTGTGACTGAGTCGAAAACAGACCAGTGCTTAATTTTAATTTGTGCCGGTGGTAACAGGTGGTGGACACCGGTACCCATTTTTGGGGGACAATAGCTCAATTCATACATAGACCCCAGAACAAGAGAAAACTGGAATTGTAGCTGAAGATAAATACTAGTAAACTGCGACTAATATAGCCAGTGTGATATTCGGTAACCCCATGGGCGGGCTTCTACGAAACATCCTATTATGAGTTTGTATTTTTATATAGCGCAAACCTGACCCTGAGAGTTAGAGCACTTTACAACAGAACTAGATTACGTTACTGGTTGAAAGAGAACACAAGTGTGCGTGATCTGCCCAGCATCGCAGGATGTTGAGCTGAGACTCACGCCTGTTCCAAAGTCGGCAGCACAAGACGGTGGAGCGCATCTTCTCTTCGTAGTTTATTTTTTAACCCATTCAGTATTGCCACCCTTACCTTAGCACGCTTTGAACGTACTTCCACAAGAGAAGTTGTGGTATTAAAAGCCTCCTCCTCAGCGGTGTGTATACTGTAAAAGTATATGTATATATATATATATATGTATAGATACATATCTATACAGCTCCGCAGAGAGATCGCGTAAACATGGCAGCATGACTCATCTTCCCTCTGAAGACTGGAAATGGTGACTTAGCAGACGGTGGCAGGACTGGCGTCGGGCGGGTGCGTGCGTGCAGTCACTGCTGACACAGAGAGGCGCTGCCCTGTCCAGACGCTGGGCCTGCGGGGCACAGGGCCGGCTTTGACGTGAGCGCGCTCGCCCGGCACTTGCCCTCTCCCACCACCGCTTCGGGCTGCGCAGGATACAAACACTGACACAAAAGTTACAAAGCCTTAGCCGGCCCCCGTGAGAAGCGTCTAAAAGTCTTAACATGGGCGTCCTGTGTCTGACCCCTCACTTGCTGGCTGCTGCGCGGAAGTAAAAGCGGCAAGAAGATCTAAGAGGCTCCTATGAAAAATCTAATTGCTGCGATGTGCCGCGCATTGCGTAGCTGCCATTGTCCCGAACAGTGTGTGTCTAAAATAGTACTGAACCAATATATAAATGCCACCATGTTACGCCGCGAGTGCACAATCCAGTCCGGATGGGCGAGCTGAAAAGTAGACAGGGAGGGAACAAACAAGCCTCACTTCGAATCGAAAGCGAGCGTTTAGCATAAAGTGTGACGCGCGCCAATGAAAAGCATGGGCGGAGCTTCCACTCCACTTCCGAAATCGCCTCGATTACACTAGATCTCGCAGAGCGAGCAGCGCATGCGCTGCAACGCTAGGCAAGACCTAATGAAACAAAAACGTTTAATTTTTTTCTTTTTTAAATGCATCCCGTTTTCCTTTAAGGAAAACGGGCTGCATTTATTTTTTAAAACTGCTTTATTTAAAAACAGTCCCAGACATGGTGGTCTGCTGAGCCCAGCAGGCCACCATACCTGGGAGGGCCTGCCATTCCCAATGTGGTCGCAAATTGCGAGAGGCTCATTAATATTCATGAGCCTCTCTATTTGCGACCCCATTGGGAATCGCTAACAGTGTGGAAAACACTGTTGTACATCCCACATAGCGCCTCGCAAATTGCGAGTCGCAAAAAACTCGCAATTTGTGAGGCGCTATTTTGGGCGTCGTACATCTGGCCCCTAAAGTTATGGATGGCAGAGGAGCGAGGGCTGTTAGCGTAAGTGAGTTCATAATCCTAACTGCATTCTCTATATAAGGAAATTCTTTTTAAAAAAGTGCTAAAAGACACGAACATATAGAAAATGAAAATAACCATTTTCGCAATTTCTCATTACCGGTTACATGAAAAGCACCCAGAAAATGTTGCACTACGTATGGCAATTGGCCAAATGACGTGGCACGTTATTCATCTGAGTAGTATCATATCCTGACTTTCCTTACTTTGAGAATATAAGAGCTGGAGCTGAAATCTGAACTCATGACACTTTGCTGCGATAGGCCAACCACTGGGTATGTGCGTATACGTACAGAACACTTCTTGTATATTTTACTTAAAATTTCAGTTTTAAAACAAAAAGCCCTAACTGGCTATGGTTTAATTTACATTTCCTTCTGGTAGACTATTTATTAGGGGTTTGCCCAAGTTATTGCTTCGTTGCTTCAAAGGCCATACATACCACTGCTATAGTCTTTTCACTGGATTCAGTATGGTTCACACCTGGTCACTACATTACATGGGCCTGGGACCTATGGATGAAATGTTTTTACAAAGTGTCCTTGAAGCTCATACAGTGAATATGGCTGGCCCTTGGGAATCATTCCCAAAAGAAGTAAAGTGACACCCTCCAGTCCCTTTTGATTTGCAATGAAGCATATCACTTGTTTGGCTCGGCTCTTACATTTGAAATGCTTTCAAAGTGTACTGACTGCTCTTATTAATTTGTAAGTCCACAATGAATAATGCCTGCTCCCACCCACGTCCTTAGACCAATGCACAACTGGGCTTATTTATAAGAGACTTGCGCGGCCAGAGCGTCCCTTTTTTTGATGCTCCAGCGACACAAACCTCTCAGTCATATCTATGAGGTGACGCAAAGTCACGCTGTGTGGCTTTGCATGGTCTCATAGATATGGAATAAGACAAAGCAGCGCAAGTCGCTATCTTGCCTTACTCTGCATCACGGAGGTGTTCCTTGGGCGTTGCAGTGGTTTTTCCCATGCAACACCCATTGATTTTGACGCTGCCCCATATTAACTTAATCACGTAAACCTGGGGCAGCACCAAAACTTTACACCTCCCTAGAGCAGGTGTAACGAGGAGAAATATTTGTATTTCTCCTCGTCTGTTTCCTCTTTCCATGAGTGCTGCATTCACATAGAAAGACGAAAACATCTCTCTCAATCAATCAATCAATCAGGGATTTGTGAAGAGCACTACTCACCCGCGAGGGTCTCAAGGCACTGAGGGAGAGAAGGGATTCGAGCAGCTCTGTCTCATCCGAAGAGCCAGGTCTTGAGGCTCTTCCTGAATGCTTGCAGTGTGGGGGTTCGTCTGATGATGAGGGGGAGTTAGTTCCAGGTCTTGGCCGCAATGTAGGATAAGGCTCTTCCTCCCGTTCTGGTTCTGCAGATGCGTGGGATTTCGGCAAGGGCAAGGTCAGCAGAGCTGAAGTTTCTCTTGGGTGCATATGAGGAGATTCTTTCGTTGAGGTATTGGGGTCTAGTGTTGTGGAGGGATTTGTAGGCGTGAGTGATCAGCTTGAAGGCCACTCACTTTTTTACGGGGAGCCAGTGGAGGTCTCGTAGGTGCTGGGTGATGTGGTCTTGTCGTTGGATGCCGAGGACGAGCCTGGCTGCGGCGTTCTGGATGGTCTGGAGTTTGAGGAGTGGCGTCTCTGGATTGTTTGTGTGCAGGAAGGTGCCCCTTGCTGCACAAAAACAATCCTGCCTGAAATGGAGGCACCCTTGCACCATGGTGCAAGGGTACCTACATTGGTGCTAGGCACAAATTGTGTGTCAGCGCAGGGGGAAATGACAGGAATGCACCGTATTTTATAAACACGGTGCATTCCTGCCTTTTCACATTGGCAAAGGCAGCACAGCAAGAAGACTTGTGGCGTTGTCCTACACCAATTCTTCATAAATGAGGCCCCACATTTATTGTGTATCGTGGCTCCTGGTCCTCTAAGAGAGAGAGGCTTCAGGACTGGCCCTTTGTGAATGTGAATGCAGAAGTGGAGGTCGCTTGCCCCTTGTAAGTCTCTGCCTCTGCATTGACAAATGTTCAGAAAATGCATTCTGCCTCCGGAGATAGATTAGATTTCTGTGAGGCCCTGCGATTGGCCATTTTGTGCTGTGCCACATTGTTGTATCTGGCAAGCGTGCAGCTATGCAAACCACCCGACCATACATCTGGCCCTTGCCCCTTCATCTTACAGAACAGGTCAAACGTCCTTCTTCTAAAGACATTCTAATTGTGGCTCGTGGAGAAACGTTTTTCGAAACTCTTTCCATATTCTCGAAGCTGGCCCCATAGAGTCACATCTTTTGGACATATATTTCAAAAAGCAATCAATTCTTTATTTCTAGAAAAGCACACATGCGCAGGAGAGACACATTCAGAGCTAGGCAAAGCTCGACAAAACCGCAGACAAAATAAATATGCATCAATAACTGGACTGTTATAAGGAGAGGACGGTCTGTTCAATGTAAAACAAGCAAAGAATGAAGAAAATGGAAATATCTTCATCTGCATAACTGCGTGTTTCACAGATATACATATACATTGTTCATTTAAAGCATTCACGAATGGGGCATGCTCATTGTCTGTTGGGGAGGCTGCAAACATCTGTGTAGTGGTTTAACCCTTACAGTTATTGTAATTTTTACATATTCTCACATGGAAGCCTTTTGATAAGAAATGCTACACCTGTCAGTGCCAATGTTACAAGAAAACCTAAGCTATTTGGGTGAATACCTTTAGAGATGATGACCAGGCATGGTGGGCTCAGAGTAAGACAATGGTGTGTTACAAGATTTGGTTCCATATATGGTAATCCATAAGCTTAATTGTCAAACGTCTAAAAGAAAATTTCATCTCCTATCACGGAAGTCTTCTCGAGTGCGGTTCTCTAATGAAATTGTGTTTGATAAGTAAAGCCAGCTTCATGGCACCCTTCATGAAGGCAATATAGAATAAATATTGGGGTAACCTATTAGTTCCTGATCTCTGTTTTCCTCCAAAACTATTGAGTGGTTGAGAGATACAGCAAAATCCTGAAGACCATGTTTGTTTTTGTAGAAGATGTCCCTGTGATGGCGGTGTATTATCCTCCTTCCATGAAGCATATAGAAAAGTGACGGATGGGATGCTTCAACTAATCTCAGCCATGGGTAATTGTTCCCGGTCCATCGTTATTTTTCATACCATGCGCCCTCAGTCTTGATCCAGCCATATGCAAATCAGTCTTGATTCGGCTCCAATTGCAACAGTCTAGCCTGAACTGTCAGGTCGGTTCCTCCTTGAACCAGAACACTTGCATTGCAGGACCAGTTTCCCCCTTATCAGCCAGGTATAGCTTGGTTGCAGTGACACAGTGTGTACGGGATCCACGTTTGTTCATACCTGTCCCACATACAGCGACCACTAAAGCATACAAAAAAGTGATGGATGGAATGCTTGGATTAATCTGATGAACTGGCAATTACTTGAGCTGCATCCTCCTTCCATACCTCTTGTATCCCTAAAAGAAAGCTCTATTGAAGAAAGAAGGGGTCAGTCCCTTGAATAATGTGGCAGGGTATTTGTGTGGGTACAGTGAACAAACAAGACCACTCCCTGCCAGGGAGTAATGTGGTATCAAGGGCTGCGTAACTTAAAATGACTTCCTTTGTCTGGCCCAGAATTGGAAAGCCATTCCATTTACACAGTCTGGTTTCCTGAAGTTTAAATACTAGGAAATTCAGAAAGTCAAGTGAAACAGAAACCAGAGGCTAACCAAGCCCAAGATTACAGCACAAGTTAAACAGCGAAGTTAAAGATTATATACGCCATATTGCAAAGTATTTCCCATCTTCAGTACAATGAAGTAGCACATCACCAGCCATGGTAGAGCCCATTAAAAGGAACCTATATGCAACCAAATGTGGAAATTGGACAATCTTAAGTGAGGGCTCAAACGAAAGTTGAGTAAAAGTGGATATTGACGTAGAAACTAAATATTTCTGTTTCCAAGTGTCAAGATAATGCGACATCACCAGAGTACTAGCCAGTATGTGACATATAGCAAGCACGTGCTCCTATCACTCCAGGCCCCTATCAAAATTCCAGGGCCCTTTTAATTCTCATCTCTAGATCATCTATGTAATGTTTCTTCCCATATAGGCAGCATACTCCTTTATAACCACAGAGTTCAAATCATAGCATCCTAAACTCTCCTCATGGTTATCTTGTACTTGCTTCCCCATGTCACTACCAAGATTTCTCATCAAATTGAGATTTCTCAGTTTGTCTCTCACAACCCCTTGACAAACATATCTACCCAATCTCCCTGTGGCATCTTCCCTGGGTTTGTGTAGAATGTATTTACTGAGTGTTCTTTTGGAACCTCTTCTATGACTTGTTCTAACAAAGGCAGTTGGGACTATGATGTCTTTCAGAAGTCTGTGCAATGGTGTGAGGCTGTGGTAATGCAATTATTTAGCTGTTTTCATGGGATGTTGGGTGTTCATTGAAATACTATGTTAGAACTGGGGTTTCTGGTTGACATAGGTATGCACCCTGTCCAAGCAGGAACCACCACTCCAGTCATGGTACCCTAGATATACACACTAAAAGATAACCTGTGCTCACCCTCTGTTAGCTTGGCACAAAGCAGGCAGGCTTATCTAAAAAGGTAATGTGTAAAGTATTTGTGCAACACACACACAGTAATGCAACGATAACACCACAAAAAGACTCCACACAGGTTTAGAAAATTGAGAATATTTTATGAGAACATCAAGACAAAAATGACAAAAATCCAATAAGTAGTGCCAGAGTTATGTATTTTTAAAGAATAAACCAAAAATAGTGCTTAGAAGTCAATAGCACTTACAGGTTACTTGAGGTCGCGCTAGACTGGGGTGAATCCAAAGTTCAGGCCAACCGCGATGGAGGGCAGGCTGGCTACAGGACTCAGACAGCTCCTGTTGACAAAGTACCTTGGATGGAGCAAACCGTCGACATCGAAGACTCGGAGCGGGGAGTCGAGGAGGCGCTGCGTCGTCGATCCCATGGATGGAGGCGAGTATCACCGCCGATCAGCATTGTTGATGGAAGCTTCGTTGACGAACCCCTTTATGATGCAAACACTGCGTCATTGTCGAGCTGCTCTGACTGTTGTCATCGAGCAATGCCGTCCGTTGTTGTCGAGCAACGCCAGCTGTAGAATCGCTGTCATCAAGCAGCCACGGCATCGAAGGACGATGCATTGGTTCGGATCGGCGCAAAGTCGCTGTTGCGTCAATGTAGAAGAAGCTGCAAAAACCCACTTCTGAAACCCAGGACTGGAGGGGGCACCTCAGGCAAGTGTAGGACTCACAGATGGCAGAGTCCAGCAACACTGGCAGGGTTGTAGGAAGTCTTGGATGGGCCGGATACGTCCGAACAGGGGGCAAGACGTCAAGCCCTTGTAGTCAATCCGGGTTCAAGTGAGATGGATCCAGTCCTTGTCCTCAGCAGGGCAGAGTTCAGCAGGCAGCAGGGCCGTTCAGCACAGCAGTAAAGCAGTTCATTGAGAACACTCAAACAAGCAGAGTGGCAATCCTGGTAGCACAGCAGTCCTTACTACTGGCAGAGTTCTTCACAGGTCCAGTAGTGTACTGTCTTGGTAGGGTCAGAGCACCAGTACTTATACCCAAATGTGCCTTTGAAGTGGGGTTGACTTCAAAGCCCTTTCATCCCAGCCCTGTCTGCCAGGCTATCTGTGGGGGTAATCAGCCCTTTGTGTGGGACACAGGATACTGCCTATTCAGATGTAAGTGTTAGCTCCCTCTCCCCCTTCCTGCCCAATAAGTCTATCAGAATGCAGATGAATGCAGATGAGTTCTCTGTCACACCCACCCTTCCTGTGTTTGTGGAGACAGGCTGCAAGGCACACAGAGCAGTAAGAGCAGAGAAATGTCCACTTTGTAAAAGTAAAAGGAAAAAATGATGAACAGAATGCTGAACAATGCAAACATTCACCCCCAGTCACAAAGATCTGGGTTTAATCCATCGTTCATTTGCTCACCACCCCAGGTGGGATCCAGTCATATGCATATCAGTCTTGGCCCTGCTCCTCATGGGAACACTCCAGCCTGAACTGCCAAACCAGGTCCTCCCTGGACCAGAACCAAGCATCCTGGGACTGGTTTCAGGGCATCATCCCTCATCAGCCAAGCTATCTTGAATATAGTGGCACAGTGAGCATGGGACCCATGTATGGGCATACCCTTCCCACCTGGGGCAATAAAAGCAAAAGGAACAATTGATGGAGAGAATGGTGAACAATGCAAACATTCACCCCAAGTCGAAGTGGCAGTTAACGGCACACACAGGTCCTGCAATGACAGGCCTGAGACAGGTTTTAAAGGCTACTTGTGTGGGTGGCACAGCCAGTGCTGCAGGCTAATTAGTAGCATTTAGATTGCAGGCCCTGGGTATATGGTATACCACTTTACAAGGGACTTACAGGTAAACTAAATATGTCAATCAGGTATACACCAATGTCACAATGTTTTTGGGGAGAAGCACACTTTCGCACTGGTTAGCAGTGGTAATGTGCTCAGATTCTTAAGGCCCACAAAAAAAAATACAGCAAAAAGTCAAGGTAAGTAGGCAAAAGGTTGGGGGAAGACCGCCCTAAGGATGACAGGTCTAACATGTCACTATTGGTCATGTGAGACCGGGGCAGCATTAGCGCCCAGACCTCCTGTCTGAAGTTACTAGAATAAATTCACATGAGGTTGTGGACAAACAACTTAAAGGTAGAGTGTCTCACTGCAGACAAATGTGGACATTTTTATTTGGCTTATGGATTAGTATTTGTAAAATTCAGCAGACTATTTGTGTGTAATGACAAGCTCCTATATTAAAAACTTTTAGAGTCCAGAATGTGAATGTTAAAAAGTGCATTGCATTGTGAAAGTACTGTCTACTTTCAGAGGGAAACAATGTTCTTAAAAATCCACCTGTAGATGAAAATCAAAATATTTGCAATGAATATACATACCTGAAAAACTGGATGTGCATTGTATGCCAAATGTACGTTTGGGGCTCGAATGACATAATTTTGGGAGCAGAATTCAAAATGGTGGAGAAAATGTGATGAATAAAGCCTGGAGGATTGGGGGGCGTGGAGCTAGCCAGAATGCAGTAAGGACCATCTTGAAAGGAGCGCCTAGCCTACCTAGGGGCTTCCGCATTGGTTTGGCATCTCGACCTACCCCCCTCGGAGGACCAAGGGTGCTGGACCCCGTGGGGAGCAGCAGTGGGTCACCGCGGACTGCTGAGGTAATCCCAAACCAACTTCAACCACAGTCACGGGAACAAAGTCTGTGACAACACAAAGCAGCCAAGATGGCAGCTGAACTTAGCTCCGACCATGCTGACTGCCTCGGAACTGCTTGAGCGAGGACCTACCGGCGAGGGGGCACCATTGGAGTCAGATCAGCCCCCTCCCACCGGTTCACCTGGGGATTCCGGCTGCAACATGGCCCCAGTTGAGATCAGAAGTTGGTGGAGGAGCAAGGAGGTGGCCTTGTGCCTCTCGGGTGATGGCGCTCCTGAGAATTGATACAGTGGTACTGCCCGGAACATTGGACAGCTTCATCCTCACCTCCTGACCCCTGACTACAACTCATGGCTGTGCTGCATGCCGCTAGAGATGGCTTGCCCCCCCTGGACCGACAGGTCTGGGTCTGCCACAGTGCTGCTCGGGGGCTTGTGGAGAGGGACGCCCCCACCTGCAGGTCAGTGCTGCTATAGAACATCCAGCTCCCATGACCTGTGCATCCCCCCCATCACTGGAAGGAGACACACAACAGTGGACCAGTCCACCCAGAACTTGGTCCTAGCTTTGAGATGCAACGGGAGGCACAGCGGCAGCTGCGCACCCCCTTCCCCACTTTGCCTACAAGGAACTGATCCACCTCGCTACTGGGGCGCCTTGGGGGCGACACTCCTCCTCCTTCTATAGCACACTACCCAGCAGTCTATATCCAATGCCCCCCAAACCTTCAATCATGCATACAACCAGTCAGAGATCCCTCTGAGATAAGGACCAGAGCAAGACTCATGAGACATTGAAGGAGTGCTCCCCTATATTACCCCACGATCATTACTTTATCACCTGGAGAGTGACACTGGGTGTACCTACTCAAGCCTGGGGGAAATGACCATATCCCCCCCACCTGGGGGACCTTGTGCAAACTGCCAACTCCTTGCTGTTCCACCCCTCTTGTTTACCAAACTGGACTTCCTTACCTACACATGGGTACCTGGGACAACCACTCTATTACAACCATCTCTGCTGGCCTGCTCTCCCCTGCTACTAATGCCCATGGTTCCCACATAACACCATGGGGCACACACATAGGGTGAAAGCAGGCTCTCCATTACCGGTTGCACCTGGGTGCTGAACCCCTCACATGCAAACCTCCGGCACCACTAGTGGAATAAACCCCAATGCTAGAGACAAGCTGGATGTTATCCTGGTGGCCGTTAGCTCCACAGGAGAAGCCCTGGAACCTAAAATAGACTCACTGGTGGATGATCGCAGTCTCCTGAGGGACGACCATCGCAGAATGGGCGACCGGGTTCGCACTGTTGAAACCACTGTGGCTGAACTAACGACTACCACAAAGGACCATGCATCTCAACTTGTCAACATGATGGGAAACATGGAAACGATCAAAGCCAGGATTGAAGATCAGGAAGGTAGGGTCAGACGCAATAACATCCAAGTGATTGGGCTTCCCGAGAACATCGAATGCACATTAATTATTACTTTACTTGAGAACTGGCTCCAGGAGGTGGTCGCCCCATAGGGCCTATCATAATTTTATGGACTTCAATGAGCACACAGAGTACCTGCCCGCCCTCCTCCACCAGGCACTACTTCGCAGCCAGTGGGGGCCCGCCTCCTGCATTTTTTTGCAATAGGGACTTCTACTCTGACACCCTTCCAGCTGGAGAACCTGGAAGTCTCCAGCTGGAAGGGTGGACTATGCTGCAGCTATGCAGTGACAAAGGGCTTCTTTCCTCGCCACAAAGATGGGTGCAAGAAATATTTATTCCTTATGCCCTGCTGTTCCCTGCCAGACTGCAGATCCACTTGGATGGCCATTCCACATTTGTCGACGTCCCTGAGGAGGCCTGGAACTAGCGCTATGCTTACAATGGCCATTCTCACCCAGTGCACCAAGAGGCCCCTTTCAAGAAGTCCAGCAGCAAATGACCTCATTTGCAGAGGTGCAGACAGAAGCGCCCCACACAGCATCATAATACTGTAAGAAAAAGTGGGGGACCCAATAAACCCTTGAAGGCTTGAGCAGTATATATAACAGTGGGTAATGGTGCCTGCAAGGGATTTTGTTCAAATACACTTAGTTAGACATTTAATACAATATGTTAATCGCAAGCTCCGTCTAGTAGCTTGTAACTGATCAATCAAGAACTAAGTTTGCTAATTTGCATCAGAGCCAATCCACTGAAAATGCTGTTCAAACGGGTGTAAATTCTTCAAGAATGCAAACTTAATGACAAAGCAAAATTTATTAGAAGGGTACAAAAGACTAAAACAGCACAAGGCGAATGAGGTTTACAAATGATTTGTTTTTCCTAACACCTTATAATCACCAATGTGAACATCTATTCCAAACACAATATGATAAGGAAAATGAAACTGGTCAACACAAAAAACAATTCCTTACGGTAAATGAAAAACAGCAGAAGTAGATGTGGTTGTCGACGTTTCGGTCTTGTTGGTGGAAACATCCGTCAGACCATCTTCAGGACAATGGATTTAAATGTTGAATGACCCCTGTTTTAATGGAATATTCCATCAATTATAAATCAATAAAAGATCAAAAAAGTATAAGAAAAAAGAAAGAAACACCTGTGAACAAAAAGAAAAAGAGAATAAATGACTTATCCCATTTCAGAAACATCAAAAAAAGGTGATGGGATTTAGAACCACTACCTTTGACAAGAATTTAGAAATAACATACCAGTAAGTGGAGAAATAAAAAGATATGGTGAATACATAGTCAAAAAGACTAAAGACTCACTTTTTGAAAATTCCATGAGTAATTGTAATTGTTGATGAAATCCTAGTTATATTGAAGCCTTAATCATTTCTGACATCAAGGGGGCAGCTATTTAAAAGTTTCTTTGTTCTAAAGGTCCATACTAGGGAGGAGAACAAAAAGAGAAAGTACATGTTATGGTGGGTAGTTGAGGTTGTAAAACCGTCCAAAAGACAGACTAACGTCGATCATGTGCTGACTCGTAAAGAGAACCAATGGATCTGTCGTACAGACAACATAGCAAAAGGTTTGAATTCAGCGACGGAGTGGCACACCTTAGCCTGTGTTCTGTAATCCCTTCAAATGGCTTATAGACATTCAGATATTCCAACAAGGTCCTTGAATATGTGTGACGTAATTTCCAACTATTTGTCGATATGCTATCTCATTCTGTGTAAAAACATGCAGGACCAACTAACATGTCGTGTTTGATGTTCCAACTATCCCTACAAGATATGTTGTATGAATTGAATGTATATCCGTTTAACAAGAGATTCCTTTAAATTGCCAACTGTTGAAAAAGAAGGTTATGTATAATCCAACATATTTCCAACAGAAGTGTTGTTGCTCTTCTTTTATTTTATAGTTTGGATGTGTAGAACACTGGTTTTGTACTGGCATGTAAACAGTATATGTTTTCTTATATTATTATTGTTTGATTACATATTTACTGGCGTAATTATTGGTCATATGCATATATATAATAATTCATTTTAATAATTATGCCATGTTACAATTGTATTTAGTATTGAGATAGTAACATTCTGTTCTCTGAGCGCTATGAACTCTGCCCTCTTTAACAAACATTTGCTGTTCTGAGCACTTGAACTCTGTCCTCTCTTTCTAATTCTATCTGACATCATCAATATAGAAAAAAATCGGATCATTATGACACTTTTTGTACAATCGGACCCATTAGCACTAGTTAGAGAAGCAATGTGGCTTTAATGGAGTATGCCCACACGTCATCTTTTCATGTCAGTACATCTACTGAATCGACTTTGTCGGTTCCGTTAGGTAGAACAGTTTTCAACATGACTTGTTGGCATTAAACAATGATCAAGGATTACATCGTAGTCACGGTTTAGCATCTCGATCTACGACCAATGTATGAAGAATATGCCTGACCATCTCTCTATATATAGAGACATAAATAATGGCTTCCGATGTTTTAATCCTTTTTTTAATTGATTTTTTTACAATGAATACTCACAGACATTTTTTTCTTAAAAAAGATCACGAGCTGTGGTAATCACCACCCTTTAGTGTTGAGCGGTTTGCAAATTTCAAGATATCCGCCACATTTTAAAGTTTCCGATGGTGGACAATAATCATGACCCTCATTTCACATGAGGTATATGAAATTGACACATAGTTTTCTCCTTGTTCCTTCGGGATTCAAGGTCAATTATTATATAATTCACCACGGCTTGATTTAACTTTTTAAGAGCAATAGGAACTGTTTCTTCAACACTCCAATATGGCTGATATTTGACAATAACGGTCGGGATGAAATAAGATAGTCCGTTTTCAATGTTGTTTGAATAACTCGTGGTATTTTAATGCGACCACGTTTTCATGCTTCCACAGACGCCGACTGCAGGGACAGCGGTATGTCGGAGAAGCAGCACCTGAACTGATTGCTAGGTGAGCCTTGTGCGGTTTCTTGCGATCTTAACGCTTGTTACCAGCGCTTTGTACGAATCGCTTTTCTGCTTTCTTTTAGACTGTTGTCAGCACCGAAGTAAATCCGTCGGGATTACTCCATTAAGGGTTACCGAATTGGTAAGCGGTCTCATAAATTGGTGGTGGGTTCATATTATGGCCTCTCAAAAATCCCTTTAAAGTGCACTGGTTTTTTGAATTATTGAGAGCTACAAACCTCTATAGGATAGAAACAGTTAACTACGTTTAGGAGTGTTTAGTTACACTCCTATAAAATGAATTTGTTTTCACACGGCATAAATGTAACAGTGGGTAACACCCCTTTTTAATAAATTGTATTGACCCTGCGGTTTCCATATACAACTTGACAGTACTCAATCGGTTGGTCAGTGCATATTTCAGCCGTGCTACCCTGATAAAATATTCCTACCTACGCTAACTTTTAGCCTCGAGGATATTTTAAGACTGCATGTCCAGCTATTGGCATTTCCGATTCATTTGATGATGTAAAACAGTTCACTTTTGCGAACCTATTGAGACCTAAGAGTTAATTCCTTTTTTAGCCACAGGCAGAAGGTCCTGTGATAGCTCACATGTACATCTGTCTGTACTCTTGCGGTTTCACAATCAGCATAATGTCACTTTCTCTTTTTGTTCTCCTCCCCAGTATGGACCTATAGAACAAAAAAACTCTTCAATAGCTCCCCCCTTGATGTCGGAAATGATTAAGGCTTCAATATAACTAGGATTTCATCAACAATTACAATTACTCATGGAATTTTCAAAAAGTGAGCCTTTAGTCTTTTTGGCCATGTACTCACCATATCTTTTTATTTCTCCACTTACTGGTATGTTATCTCTAAATTCTTCTCAAAGGTAGTGGTTCTAAATCCATCACCTTTTTTTGATGTTTCTGAAATGGGATAAGTCATTTATTCTCTTTTTCTTTTTGTTCACGGGTGTTTCTTTCTTTTTTCTTATAATTTTTTGATCTTTTATTGATTTATAATTGATGGAATATTCCATTAAAACAGGGGTCAATCAACATTTAAATCCATTGTCCTGAAGATGGTCCGACGGATGTTTCCACCAACAAGACCGAAACGTCGGCAACCACATCTACTTCCGCTGTTTTTCATTTGCCATAAGGAATTGTTTTCTGTGTTGACCAGTTTCATTTTCCTTATACATATTGTGTTTGGAATAGATGTTCACATTGGTGATTATGAGGTATTAGGAAAAACGAATCACTTGTAAACCTCATTCGCCTTGTGCTGTTTTAGTCTGTTGTACCCTTCTAATAACTTTTGCTTTGTCATTAAGTTTGCATTCTTGAAGAATTTACACCCGTTTGAACAGCATTTTCAGTAGATTGACTCTGATGCAAATGAGCAAACTTAGTTCTTGATTGATCAGTTACAAGCTACTGTACAGAGCTTGTGAATAACATATTGTATATGAAATGTCTAACTAAGTGTATTTAAACAAAATCCCTTGCAGGCACCATTACCCACTGTTATATATACTGCCCAAGACTTTAAGGGTTTATTGGGTCCCCCACTTTTTCTTACAGTACTATTGCGCAGACAATTGTCTGTTGTGGGTCACTTTTTGAGAAGTGGTTTTGTCTTAATCGATTTTGATTATCTATCCCAATAGGCCTCACTATCCTTATGTCTGAGGCCGAGACTCTTTCTTATACTGATGAATACATCCTTCAAATAGCTGCTGGCCCGTCCCTCTTAGGGAATAGGGGCCCAATAACACAACTTCCATATGAATCTGATCTAAATCAATTATAAAGGTTGAAGAAAAAATTGGTGAGAACAGAGTTATATGCAAAGTTTTTAACGGACTGTCTCAATGCGCACATAATCCCTACAGGGTTACAAATTAGGAATATACCTATTATCTTCACGGATGATGAAGACTTTAAAATAGGATTTAGTTACTCTGCTAACAAGTGCTCACGCACTTGGATGGTGTTGAGCATTGAAACAACCCTAAAACATATTAAGTTACTTTCCAAAGAAATCGAGAATCTAGAGAAAAAAATCAACACTGACTCAAGCATTACAAACACTAAGCTCCTTTTGGATAAAATTACACTAACAATAAAGGAATTTGAAGAAATTAAAGCACACAAGAAAACTGATAAATTGCAAAAAGACATTAAGAGATATAGCAAAGAAAGAACCTATCCATATCTCAATAAGGATTCTATCTTCCTCAAGGCCCCAACCAACCATCTCGCAAAAGAACAACATTTTCTGATACTAATTCTGATTCAAGCAGCGACCAGACCTCAGAGAACTAATATCGCCCACAATTTGGTCAGCAGCCATCCACATCCCGACAGGTTTTATTTAGGACAGGATCGGAGGGGAACGGGCCCCCCAGACCGCAATGGATAACGAAACGAGGATGGTTTCGCAATCAGTATGCACCAGGGTTCAGGCAGATGAGGAACCAATACTACGAGTGGTAGGTCCTCAACAAGCCATCCCAATCTTTAATCTGACTAAACACGTACTATCAGAATCAGAGATCTCTGTTCCTTCGGCTGGTTCATCATTTGTACCAACTTACAGAAATGACTTGTTCCAAACTAAAGTGGAACTTTATAAGTTCTTTCTATCAGTGAGACTTAAAAACTGTTTTGCCAACAGTTTATCGATATCTTCAAATGACTACAGGTCTCCACAATCCATCCACTTTCTTTCCAGCTAATACAATGGTTGCAAAGGAGGTCAAAACATTCAAAAATGCCATCCTGACTGAAATAGACAATTTATTTAAGAAAGCTTCATTTGTCCAGTACAATCTTTACCAAAAATGAACAGAAGGCACTGCAACATCTACAAACTCTCCCTGAAACTATCATCAAGCCGGCAGTTAAGGGTGGAGGAATAGTCCTATGGGATAAAGATGCATGTAGATCAGAACTGATTAAACGATTTTCGGTGGAAGAACACTACAAAAAACTAACAAGTAATCCCACAAACAAATTGACCAATATCATCTCCACTCTTAGTCGTCAAGGTCATGATGGAGGTTGGTTGAGTGAGAAGGAGGCTTCCTTTCTCATCAATAAAGCACCAACAGTACCGGTAATATATGTATTACTAAAGGTACACAAAAATGCAACCACACCGCCCGGACGACCAATTGTATCTCAATTCTCTAGCCTCTATCCACCCCTTTGCAACGGAACACAAGACGTACGTTAAAAGGGTGGTGATTACCACAGCTTGTGATCTTTTTTAAGAAAAAAATGTCTGTGGGTATTCATTGTAAAAAAATCAATTAAAAAAGGATTAAAAAATCGAAACCCATTATTTATGTCTCTCTCTATAGAGAGATGGTCAGAGCATATTCTTCATACATTGGTCATGGATCGAGATGCTAAACCGTGACTACGATGTAATCCTTGATCATTGTTTAATGTCAACAAGTCATGTTGAATCCTGTTCTACCTAACGGAACATATACATGCATATATATGATAATTCATTTTAATAATTATGCAATGTTACAATTGTATTTAGTATTGAGATAGTAATATTCTGTTCTCTGAGCGCTATGAACTCTGCCCTCTTTAACAAACATTTGGTGTTCTGAGCAGTTAAACTCTGTCCTCTCTTTCTAATTCTATCTGACGTCATCAATATAGAAGGAGAATCAGATCATTATGACACTTTTTGTACAATTGGACCCATTAGCACTAGTTAGAGATGCAACGTGGCTTTAATGGAGTATGCCCACATGTAATCTTTTCATATCAGTACATCTACTGAATCGACTTCGTCGGTTCCGTTAGGTAGAACAGGATTCAACATGACTCGTTGGCATTAAACAATGATCAAGGATTACATCGTAGTCACGGTTTAGCATCTCGATCCACGACCAATGTATGAAGAATATGCCTGACCATCTCAGACTCTGATGCAAATTAGCAAACTTAGTTCTTGATAGATCAGTTACAAGCTCCTAGACAGAGCTTGTGATTAACATATTGTATATGAAATGTCTAATTAAGTGTATTTAAACAAAATCCCTTGCAGGCACCATTACCCACTGTTATATATACCACACAGCATCAGGCATATGATATAGTCACCCCCATTTTTTGCCCTAACACTTTTCAACTGAAAGTGTACTGGGTCCCTGCTAACCAGGCCTCAGTGCCAGTGCTCCTTCCCTTAAAACAAGATAAATGTCTAATTGTACCATAATTTTCAAGGACTTTAGCACCCCTGTTAGTCCCTAGTAAGTGGTACCTAGGGCATGCGTACTAAAGAGAGTTCCAAAGGACTGCAGCATGTATTGTGCCACCCTAAAAGACCCACACACATATTGCATGCAGACTGCCATTGCAGGCTGCGTGAAATGGTGGAAACCATTTTGAAAACACAACATGGCACACTCCCTTTGTGCCATGCCCATACACACTGCATATACTATATGTAAGTCATGCCTACAGTAAGCCTTAGAGCCCTAAGGCAGGGTGCATTATATTATATGTGAGGCCATATCTGCACAAGCAGATATGCCCCTGTGATGTCTGGTTCCATTGCCACAACATTGCAAGTGTTCAGGAAGCCATCTTAAGTATCTGTACTGGGCACTGGTCATTACGAGTTACCCAGCTAAACGAGGGCTTCACTGAAAGTAATGATGTTTAGTATCAAACATCTCGTTTTCACAAATCCATACTGATGCAATTATCTTATTTGCCCTGATATGCTCCCATAGGCCACCTTAGAGCTTCCCCTTGAATCCTACTAGTCTCTTAGCGTGCTGGCTGACTGGTATCATCCACCCTGCCACCACAGACAAGTTTCTGACCCCCTGCAGGTGAGAGCCCACACTCTCTGAGGTCAGAAACAATGCCTGCTCAGTAGGAAGGTGTTCACACCTCCTCCAGCAGGATGGCTAGTGTTTCTAGCATATCAAGGCCAGAGTCATTTCAAGGCCAGAGGCCTCCACCGCTTTGATATGTGACTCCGGCTTCCACCAGACCTACCTGGGAGATGCCACCCCATGCCCTGAGGCCCATTTGGCACCAGGACAGGTGGGACAATTAGCTAGTCAGAAGGAGTGTTTACTCTCATGCCAGTAACAGCCCTAAGGTGGGGTACCTGAAGTGAATAATGAAAAAAGAGTTCCACCATCTTGTTTTTAGTGGAACCAGGAACTCTGGGTCAGGTTTATGACTTCTCTCCACAGGATGTGGTAATATAGGGGGCGTAGGCACCCCAGGGGTTGGTAGCCCATTGGGTGCTACCTTACACTCCCCTTGAAGCCCCTAAATTCAGTATTTAGGTGGCTCACTGACATCAGGAACTCAGATTCATCTACTGGGAACAGAGGAAGGACCAAGAAGAGCCGAAAATGCAAGAACTGTGGACCAGCCCTGGATGTGGCACCAAACCCTGCCAGCTGCTTTCCCAACAATTGCAAAGACCCGACTCAGACTCCAGTTGTGCATCCTCCTAAAGCCGTGGAGGGCTGCCAGCACTTAGCCAACCAGTCAGCATCTCCCTTGAAGTGGAGGAGCCGCTTCCCTGCAGTCTGCAGGCACCGACCGCATCTGCTCAGTGCACCGTACTGCTAAACACTGGGTCCACCGAGGAAGCAAAACCCCAGAAGAAGGACACTGTCTCTTCAGGAGGGCAGCCCCATCTCCCCAGTGAATTTCGAGCCGCTAGACCCTCCAGGAGCCCCCCAGCACCAATATCCTGGGTACCGGAGCCCTTGCAGCAGCCAAGGCTTGTTAAGTGTCCAGTCCGGACACCAACCTTGGTAAGACTAACCTACCAATGAGTGACCTTAGCATCACTGAGGCCAGCACAGAGAGTGGCCTTGCTATCCTGTTTGCCCTCCATCACCAGGTCGATCCCAAGAAGTGAGAGCCTTGACACGATGGGCAAACCACCTCTGTACCTGAGCCCAACAGACTGAGTCTGAGCCAACTGACAGTGCCCCCTTGCTCCAGAGACTCTCAAGAGTGGACCCCCCCCCTTTGGGTTCTACCGGACTTGTCCCAAGTCCCCACTTGCAGCCTTTTTGTTGTAACAGGTTTCTCCATTGACTTTAAAGGGTGGTGTCCGAGGCTACCATCATGACCTGCACCTCTGCACCCGAATACACCAGGACAGGTAAATCCGAACTGCGGGTGGTTCTTTGGACCTTGGCCCCTAAGCACCTTAAATCCAGAAGAGTAACCCTGAGAAATGTTTGTAAGTGTGCCTATGCAGTAAATGTTTCTCCAATAGGATAACATTTCAACGTTCGAGGCTCATGTCTCAAATTTGACAGCTGTGAATTTCTCTGTTTTTACCTGTAAAAATCCAAAACGTCTAAAGTATTTACCTGATTCAGAGTATATTGGTGTCTAAAACGATATAAAATCTGTGTTACTTTTCTAAATTGGTCTCGAGTTTCTTCTTGAGTGTGTTGGTTAGACCTTAATTGAACTAGAAAAACAAGCAAGAAAAAGTGATAAAGTACAAAGGCTTTATTTCACAGCGGCTGGTAGCCCTTTATAAAGTGTATTTTTGCTGAATCATAAATACTAATCATGTGACCAACAATGGACATATATGGCATATTTGAGTAACATTACACAACTAAAGCCAAGCCTCCCACCCTCCTACATTTATTGCCACAATCACTCCCACCCTCCTACGTTCATTGGTGCAATCATCTGACTATGTGTTATTTGTGCCATCTGACTACATGTTATTTGGTTTGTGCAAATCTGACTATGTGTCTATTTCTAAAACATCAGCGCAAGCAGAACGCGTGATCTGACTTCGTGTTATTTAATTTGTGAAATCTGACTACGTGTCCTATTTCTAAAACCTCAGCACAAGCAGAACGTGTGATCCTGTTGCAACGTATTTTGACCAACCCTGTGTCTTTTCTTTTCCCACTAAATTGACCTCAAACCTGATTGGTTACATGCATACCACCTCTCAGTTCCACCTCTCACTCGATGATTCTCTGGAGGAACTGTCAATACTGGTTTGTTTGTTGTACTAGAGACTTTTTGATTTGTTTGTTTTATAGATTATTGGCTACCGTAGTATGTATCAAAGGTTGCATCTGTTCTCTCTCTGAGCTTGTCTACTGAAATTCATTAACTCGAAGCATTGGGCACATACTACTGTTTAATCACATAAATTTCTGTGTGGGTGCAGGTGAGGTTTTCCAGTGGCATTTTCTCAGAGTCCCCCTCCTCACTGTCCATATTAACACTTTCTATACTAACATTCCTCCCTTTAGTTGATTCTTCAACTATCTCAGATGTTGTCCTATCTTCTCTCATCTTGGACCTCGGGCTTGCAAACTATCCGTTAACATACATTCCCTTTCCCAATTTTGTGACTGCATTTTTACAGCAATGTAATATTAATTGGAAGATACAACACATAACAAGCAGCACCACTATTATTGGTAGTAATGATTTAAATAGTCTGGATGCCCAATTCGGAAGCCAACTAAACCAGTTTAAGACCCTTCATCTGGGGCACCTCCTTCTTCATGCATAGTCTGTTGTAAGTTATGTATAGTATGTATGGCTTTAGTTAGAGAGCCCTTTTCGGCATCATTTCCTGGTGTAAATATACAGCATGCAGTTCCTATTTTTGCACAAACTCCTCCGTCGATAGCTGTGAGCAAATCCAACACATATCTGTTTTGTGTTACCATCATTCTCATGGCTCATGTGATCTGTTACCACCTTGCATTTGCTTGTATTTGCAAGGTAAAGAAGGATATTGACCCTCCTGCATTCACTTTACTTTCATTGAAAAGTCAGAAGTCTTGTGGGATATTTTTGTATATGTTCTATCCGAAATACTCAATTTCTCTTCTTGTTATTTTTTGGTGAAGAAGGGTAATCTTTTTTGCTCATTGGGTGTTTGTGCAATGCTGAAATATCCTCCCTTGAAATTATTAGCACCGGGGTATGCAGAGTCACCAGGGAACAGACGCTGTGCCATCCGGGTGGCAGTTGGGCATAGACTTTTTCTCCACACTGCCAGTAGTAATCCATTAGTCCATGAGGTGCCTGGTTAAAAGCATCCTAGATTTTTATTGGTGCTGTAGTTATGGTTGATCCCCACTGGAAAAGTACCATTGCCCTTAAAACATAAAGAGAAATGTGTTAATTTAATCACTTTTATATTTTTAGGAGTAGAGCTAACAGTGAAGTAACTAGAGGCATATGTATTCCAAATGGGCTTACACCCTTTTGCGTGTGTACCGTTGAGCCCCTCCTCCCACAGAGATCTCCCTTGGCAAGAAATTATGAGATTGTGACTCCACCCCTCCTGTGAATAAATGGATCCATTTATTAGCATTGTTGGTCTTATTTCACACCCATCTTGGGGAGTCTCAGGAATGTCTGTGTAGTTATTACATCTACGATCGAGATTGTATACTGCTAGCTATCCCTGCTGTATCATATATTCTTTGAGGAATTCATGTTTTTGATAACTTCCTAAAACCTGTCATCTTCTAGTTCTTCACATATCATGGATCTCTCTGTTATGATTTTGGTTTAACTGTTACTCATTTCATTGGTAAAGGCGTTCGTGAATCTGTTTGTTGCTTGGAATAAATAGGACTGTATTTGACCTCTTACTCTACCAGGCAAGTAGGTGCATCAAGCAGAGGGTGATATTAAGGTCTACCTCTTTTGTTAAGTATAGAATTGGGGTGGATGTTAAGTGAGGTATTAATGAGCACATGTAATATGATGTATTTGTGGTCTGTTCTCCAATGTTTTTCATATGTGGATACCATGTGTTATCCTTTAATCCTGTATGAATTTTGTCATCCTTAGTGTAAGTGTTTGAGTGTACGCTATTCATTTCTCTACTTTCCCTATGTGAATACTTGTTTATTCTATCATTGTCACTATTGCTATTATTACGCCCATCATTGTTGCTCATTAATTCTTTAGGTGAACTAATATAATATATATACATAATCAACTCAGCCATGCATAACAGAAAGAATTACAAAATAATACATATCCCATATCTCTTTGTCGTGAAACAAAGTCCCAATTCCATGTTGGAGGGGAGGATGTCTCCGGTTGCTTCTCCTTTCTTCAGCCTCCCCCCATTTTATTTCCTTTATATCTCCTGTATTAAGCTTTATTTGTCCATTGTATGTGTCTCAAGTGGTTCCATGGTGTTCTGTCTTTCACTTTCAGCGCTGTATCCGTTGATTCAGTGACTGTGTAAGGTCCTTCATACTTAGGGTCTTTCCACTTCCTGATGACCTGCTTATTGTTCACTGTGCCTCCTGGTTGTGGGACCGGGTCTGCCTCTGCAGGATCATTGGAGCTCTTTTGTTGGTACCATAAAACCTGTTTAAAAAACAATTCTGCTGCCTTTGTTAGTTGAGCCAAATAGTCATACATTTCTTTTCCTAGTACCTCACTACTTGTTTCAGCATCTGTTTTTCGTCTGGATGGAGGATGCTGCATTTTAATAGTCCTCCCTGTCACTATCTGATGGGTGTTAGGTGATAATCAGTACTTGGTGTGTTTCGTAGTGAGAATAATGCAATGGGAAGGCAGTGTAACCATTTTTTGTTTAAAGTTGCTGATATTTTGCTAATCTTGTTTTTTAGAAGGCCATTAAGGCGTTCTACAATTCCATTACTTTGTGGGTGATAAGCTGAAGTCAGTTTCTGCTTTATTCCTAACATTTCTGTGATATGCTTGAAGATATCATTTACAAAATGAGTTCTGTTATCTGATCTTATTGCTTCTGGGACTCCCCAAGTTGGTATTACCTCTCTTATTCAAAAGTTAGCAGCTGATTTTGCATCATAATGTGCACATGAGCCTGCCTCTATCCATATTGAGAATGGACAGACTACAACTATTAGATACCTGTAGTTGTTGCACTTATCTAACATATCTACAACATCAATGTGTAAAGCTAAAAATGGACCCTGTAGGTGTGGTATTGTTGATGTAATCACTTTTAGACTTGGTTTTGGGGAATATTTATGACAGGTTTGGCACTCACTTAAATATATAGGGCCAGATGTACGTCCTTTTGCGACTCGCAAATTGCAAAAAACTGCGAGTTGCAATTTGCAAGTCGCAAAAGAAAATGTACAAAAGTGTCAGAGACATTGTTAGCGATTCCCAATGGGGTCGCAAAATGCGAGGCTCATGAATATTAATGAGCCACCTGCAATTTGCGACCCCATTGGGAATGGCTGGCCCTCCCAGGGATGGTGGCCTGCTGGGCTCAACAGACCTCCATGTCTGGGGCTGCTTTTCAATGAAGCATTTTTTTTTTTTAATGCAGCCCGTTTTCCCGTTTTTTTTTATGGGCAGGTATAGGTCCCTGGGACCACTGCCTGCCCTTAAAAAATATTTTTGGAGCCAGTCACAAAGGGGAAGGGGTCCCCTGGGGACCCCTTCCCATTCTCGACTCCATTACCACCCTCTTGAAGAGGGCGGTAATTTGCTAGTGTTTTGTGACCGCAACTGCGGTCGCAAAACATTCTTACATAGGATAGAGACTCGCTATTAGGAAGGGACACCCTTGGGATGCCCCTTCCTAATAGCGACTCGCAATTCCTAATTAGCGAGTCACAAATAAATTGCGACGCGCTAATTAGGAATTGTACATGGCCCTGTAACATTTTGCATGCGCAAACGGGTCGCAAACCCGTATGCGCATGCAATTTAGGGTCGTACATCTGGCCCATAGTCACCATCTCATGTAAATTCGGTATGAACCGTTCTGATTGCAACTCATTGCACATCGGAGTAATAGCGGTGCGTGCAGGGTGATGTATTTGATCTAAATCAATGATCAATAGCTGTTGGGTCATCACTGGTTTGCCTGTAGTGCTTTGTCTGAATATCCAGTCAATGCTAGATTGTTGACATCCTTTCTGTTTCCAGAGATCTTTCTCAAACTCAGGTGCTGCCTCTTACAGTTCTCTGAGATGTAGCTGGGAAGTCTCAACATATGGTGTTGTTATGGATATGTTTATCTCATCTATCTTATTTTCTTCATTCTCCTTTTTTTGTCCTGCATAGAACATTTGGTATGTTGGTTGTGTGCCTCTAGCTGCTTCTTCAGCTGCTTGGTCTGCTAATTCATTTCCTCTGGACACAAAGTCCTGTGTTCCTATGTGTGCTGAACATTTCACTACTGCCACTTTAGTTGGAAATTGCAGTGCTTCAATGATGAGTTCTAAAATATCTATCTGTGCTGCTGGTGTACCATCACTTTTGAGGAATCCCCTTCTTTTCCACCTAGAGATACTAGAATGCACTGTGGTGAATCTGAATACACTGTAATATTATCTCCCTTTCCATGTTCCAGAGCAGCCAGCAGATCTATGAGCTCCACTGCCTGTGCACAAAAACAGGAGAGCAGTGTTATTTGCTCTGTTATCAAGAACATATCACTGTTCATTTTACTCTCCACTACTGTTGAACCGGTATGTTGTATTCGTGTTTATTGGTCAATTGTGGATGAGCCATCAACAAAGTATATTGTATTGTCGGGTATTGGCTCTTCCTCCTCTAGAGCCTCATCAGGGGTAAATGTGGAGCAGTCATGTACTTCATCTCCTTCCTGTAGTGGGTGTGCTATGAATGTGGCGGGATTTACAATGAGACATCTCACTATTTTCAATGAAGGTAAAGATAATATTATTTCATAACTTGAAACTCGTGTGGTTAATGTGCCTTTTGCCTTCTGTATTATGGCAAACACTGCATGTTTCACATACAAAGTAAGAGAAGCGCCTATCACAATAGGTGTGCTTTTTTCAACACCAAAAGCAGCAGTTACAAGTGCTTGTTCTGATGGAAAGTGTCCTTTCATTATTGAGTCTAATAATGCACTACAGTAGGCAATTAGCTTATGGCCCAAAGGATATTTTTGTGTTAGTACTGCTGTCATGGTTGTACCATTTCTATGGCAGAATAGGTAGAATTCCTTATTGTTATCTGGTGTGCCAAGCACAGGGGCAAAACGTATCTCTTCTTTTAGTTTCTTAAACATTGCTGTCATTTCCTCTGTCCGGTGTATTTTTTCTTTTGTTTGTTTTGCTTCTTTCATTCCCTGCAATAATGGTGCCATCAGTGAACTGTAATCAAGCACACACTGTCTGACATAATTACAGAGGCCATAGAATTGTTGCATCTCTTTCACTGTTTAAGGCTCTGTCTTCTTCCTGATACATTCTGCTCTTTCTGGTGTAACTTTTCATCCTGAGATGGATATTATTTGGCCCAAGTAATGCACTTCAGGAACTGCATATTGTACTTTCTCCTTTTCAACTCTTTTCCCTCTTTGCGCTAAGATGGTTAACAAACTGGTGGTATCTCTTCTGCACTGTTCTTCTGACCTGCTACTTATTAGGATGTCATTCACATATTGCAGCAGCACACTGTCACACTGGAAGTTTGAAAGGTCATTTTTGACTACTACCCTGTTGAATATACTAGGGGACTCACAGTACCCCTGTGGCAGGCAAGTACACAAATACTGGGTTCTTCTATAGGTAAATGCTGTTAGGTATTGACTTTAGGGTGTAGGGGGACACTATAGAAATCATTTTTCAAATCAATCACTGAGAAATGTGTTGCATCAGCTGGGATGTTTGTCAATCTTATTGAGGGATCCGGGACCACTGGGAACTCAGGTACCACAATATTATTAAGTGGGTGAAAATCTTGTACCATCCTACAAGTACCCCCTTTTGATTTCTTTACCGGGTATATATGAGTATTGCAGGGTGAAACTCCTGGATATAGTACTCCCTGCTGCACCAATGCTGTAATAGTGGGTGCTGTACCCTCATCTAGTGGTGGCTGGTGACATTCAAAAGTGGTAGGGCGTAAAAGTTCGGAATGAGTACCCGGTGGCGAGGAAGCGTAGCGAGCAAGCCCGAACTTTATAAGGTGGCTCGGAGGGGGGAGGGGGGAGTGGACAAATGGTGCATTTTCAAGCATATTTGAGAAAACAAGGTTAATAAAGCAATTGTGAAAGTGTAGTTATGACATCAATAATGAGATTTTATATGATAATGACGTGGAAGCTACTTATTCAGTATAACAGAACTTCACAGCAGACTTCGAGACAATAATGCTGAGTACCATGTTTGAGTAGATCCTTCTGTAATAGAAAATGTACTCTGCAAAAGTGCTGTGCTGAGAGGAGCTAGATTTGTGTTATTTCATGCACTTAAAAAAATATCATTATAGCCCTCTCATGACAGCACAGTAAATAACAGGACAACAAACACTCAGACTCAGTATCAGACTGCCACACCTGATATCTCACAATATAATCTAGCCTTCCTGCCAGATTCAGGGAATGCTAAGTGAGTAAAGACAGAGTGGCATCCAGTGCTCTCCTGAATACCTACCACAAGCCATAATCCAACAATATACGTCCTTGCTAAATTCTTTACACTCCTTTGTCCCCTCTGCAAATGGAGTTTCATGGTAGCACATAGTTTCAGATAGCCGCCGAGGTTGGTATTGTTACTGGAAGCAAGGCAGGAGAATCGCTGAACCATGTCCTCATTTCTCCCCATTACATGAACAATTTGAAGAACCGAGACACACCTCAATTGGGCCACAATCACACAATCTATAGTAATGATTATGTGCCGAAACCAAAGTCACTGCTTCAGATGTTACTTGTGTTGGTTGTTTTTTCACCTGGTGTCACATTATGCATCCAAATTATGATGTAAGCATTATTGGTGTTTGATGCTGCTTTGTTTTCCTGTATACACATTATATTCTGGAGCAGGGATTCCCTTGTCATGTGTCAGACCTCGAATCAGTGCCCGCTCATCAGTCAATAGCTCAGTGCCTTCTGGGACGTCTGGCTGAATATTTTAAATGCCAAAGTATTGCACTCCTAATTGTAGTATTTTATTGACTACAAGCTGACTCTAAGTGTCCCGTCTGACTGGGCCTACCTGGCTTTGCTGTTTCTGACTGGGCCCTGCTCCGACATTAGCTGCTTCTTCTTGTAGTCAGGACAAAGCTGCTAAAATTGATCTGGAGAGGTCAAAGACTGTCGGACCCAGACACTGGCAGAAGAGAAGCAGCGCATGTGGAACTACCTCCCATTAAAAACACACATATATGCAAACACTACAAGCATGCACACACACACACCGATACACTCCCACACACGCATACACACCCATACACACATACACATGCACACATGCAGCGTTTGCATGGTGCAAGTGTGCGAGTGGATACTTCTAGACGCTTTGTCATAAATATCTATTAATTGATATAGCTGTAATAATGTCAGGAAGACTGGTGCATCGGGTACTTCCGCTGTTTCTGTTTCCTGCTCTGGGGAGGGGCTTGTAACAGGAAACATGCACCATTTACAAAGGCAAACACATCTTGTATGTGATATTGTGTTTCTCGTACTGCGCCCAAGATGCCGCTGCCAATCTATGGATGGCAGCTGTAGCACCCACAAGTGTTTAATTTGAGAATCTGCTGGTTCCTTTGGACTGTGGATCCCAGCAGCAGCTGCAGACAGAATCAGAGCAACACCTCGTCGGAGAGTGCATGCATGAAAAACAAAAACATTTTGTGTTGTGTATTGCTCAGAGCAATACAATGCACCACCATATATTTTAGTTTTTTCTGCACGCACTCTCCGACGATGTGTTCTGCGATGACGTTGGTAATTGAGTTTTACACTACAGTAGACCTTAACAGTAAATTACTGTAAATTACTTACGAGACGGAGTGTGTAAACGAACATCTTTCTTAGGCTCTGCAGCTTGAACTCTCTTGCAGAGTTTGACCAGCTGGATTCCTTGGCTGCGCACTTTGAACAGCAGCGTGGAAAGTTGTGAGCTGGATTCTGCGCAGTGAGTCATCGAAACTCGAGCTGCTACACTGCGCAGAATCCAGTGCTCAGTGTCCACCCTGCATCCTCTATCCCCACCTTTCCCCTACTCATCACAGAGTGGGGTGGGTCCATGAGGCTCCCTGAACACACCCCACCCTGTGACGAGTTAAGGAAAGGTGGAGTGGCATGGTTCCAAACTTTGACTGACGGAAGGCCTCTGGCGCTGCAGGGCTTTAGCCTGAAGCACCCAAGGCTAACTTAATGAAAACTGCCTCAAGGGGTGGAGCCCAGCCCAGGAGCCTATTGCTATGCCAGCCTCATGACCTCACAGATCTTAGGGATGTGAGATTGTCAGCCCGGCAGTTTGTTGATGGCAGCCTGAGACGAAAGGCTGTGCAAAGTGCACATGCGTGCCATCCCTAGAGTTAGTGAGTGTGACAGATAGTGAGTGCTGCGTGTGTGGAAGAGTTAGTTAAGTTGTGTGTGCATGCGTGCGTGTATGTGCTACGAGTGACTGTGGCCCCAAGTGCAAATGCAAGTGTGTGTGTCTTTTATCACCATTACGTTTTCCAGTATTTAATTTAAGGCAGAGAGACAGCAAAATAAGGACGGGGCGGCGCTCTTACGCCCACTAGGGGGAGCCGCCCCTGCCCTCATCTGCTTCTTTTGTCTTCAAACAGTTGTTCATCAAGAAGGTCTCATAATCTCAGTCTGGGCTTCATGAATATTACACATGCCCATGCTGTTTGGTTCTTTTAAGTGGCCATTAGTATACCATGTGTGGGAGTTATTTCAGTTCCATCTATGGCTATCAAGAGTGGTGTGTCCTGCAACTGCTGTGATTGGGGTGTACCTTGGCATCTGACAAGGAATTCTTTTGGTATTTCTACTAATCTTACTGTCAGTTGGGGTGCATTTGCTATTATAGCAAATACTGCCCTTAGAAACCCTCTTTTATCAGTGGGCCTGGCTCGGTATTGTTTATTGATCTCTGTCCTCATAAGTAACATCATTGCTCTTTTTTATGAAATGCATGGAGTTGTGCAGACCATTGTGCCATCGGAGCCAAAATGTATTGTCCTATTTAGTTTGGACATCAAATCCCTTCCTAAGAGATTAGCTGGACATGATGGTAAGTATAACAGTTTTCCATCTACTAAAGTTCCTCCTATTTCCATCTTGACTGTTTCTGTAAATGAAACCCTATTTACTGTCCCAGAGAATCCCTCTGTGTCCATAGCTGTATTTGATAATGGGATTTTCCCTTCTTTGATGCATGATTTTATTGCCCCTGTATCTACTAGAAAGGTATATGGAATATTGTTTATGGCAACTGTCACAGTGGGTTCCTCATCCGATCTGTGCGTTATCAATAAAACTGGACACACTTGAATGCTCTGTGGGCCCCTTTATTTTATGTACTGTTGTTGTTGGCCATTGTCTACCATATATCCATAGAATGGATTTGTTCCTGCCATCACTACCATTCCTCCTTGTCTTTGCAGTTTTAAGGGCAGGGGCTCCTCCATTATGGCGGAGGAGCGTCGCCCCACTGCTTTCTGGCAGTGCGAGAAGCAGAGCAGAAACATAAAATGGTATTTTAAATACCATTTCATGTTTCTGCTTCTCGCGCTGGGAGAAAGCAGAACGATATGCCTGGTTGGACCCGGTCGGGGAGGAGTGGCTTGCCCAATGCTGTGGGCCCTGACTGTTTGGTCGGCCCTCAGGGGCCGACCAAACCAGTCATGCGCACTCTGCATTTTCTCTATGTAGGCTGCATGCAGCCTACATAGAGAAAATAGCCTCCCTACAGGCGCCCGGCTGGACGACTTCCGCACCAATCACAACTCTGCCATTGCAGCGTTGTGATTGACTATGGGGAGGCTTCCTGTTAGGCAGGAGAGCAGGAAAATGCGGGACCTGGCAAGGTAAGATTTTATTTTTAAATTTCAACCCACCCCCCCCCCGCGTGAACTCCTGCGCAACCCCCGTGACTGGTTAATACGTAAGGAGGCTTCCATTGATTGAAAGTCTGAAGTTCACAGGAATGGCGTCTCCCTCTTGAACTGCAGGTTTTGAGCTCACTGCTACCTCTGCCATACAAGTAGTGTAACGTGTACATTTGCGGTGTCAGTGCTGTACGTCCGTAGGAGTGCAGGGGATGGGACTCTTCAGGCACGTAGGATGTGGGTATCACTACTGGGGCGGGGCAGATGGAATGAACGCTGCCCTCTGCAGTGGCTCCCGGGAGTGCTGCTAATGTGCTTCTGCCCACGCTGGCGTGGATGATTGCCTGCAACAGTGACTCGTAATTGAATCGTTCGTGTGTTCATTAAAGAGATCTGCGAGCTGCGGCTCGAGCCCTGCTTCCAAGAAATAGACTCTGTTTGACATAGAGAAAGACTTTCCCTATTTTACTCTCCTTTTCCGGAGCTGGTGACACCTTTCACAAGCACGAGCAACAGCCTACTATTGCAAAGAGTCGCGTGAGCTTTCAGGGCTTCCGGTGCGTAGAAAGCGTATACAAATGCATTTCCAAGTTTTCCACTAAGACACGTGTTCCCAAATATGCTGGCTAAAAAAGAATCAATGTCCAAGTCCATTACAGTAAAGCTGCTTCTGTGCCCACTATAAAATTGTGTACCCTGCAGAAACAGATGACCAGCAGAAGCGTTTTGCACCACTAAAATATTAATAGTGCCTTTAGGATACGCTCTGCCTTAGAGGAAAATAATCCAAATATCCCTGTACTGCGAACAGATATGATGCTTGTTTGTTTGCCAGGTCAGAACATAATATAAAGCTATGAGAGTTTCCGCCGCTGTAGTCGAGGAACAGAGGTCGCGAGCACGTTCCTCTGTGCTGATGAAATAACCAATGGTTCTGGTAATTAAATCAAAGGGCATTTTGGTATGGCAGCTGTGTACTCCATATGCCAGTGCATAGCTATAGATATTAGGCCATTCACAGATGTATTGGGTGTTCTTCTTTGCGGTTATCAATTTCAGCCGAATTAATACCACAGCACTGCTACTGTATGACGTAGTAGATCGTAGTTTATTTGTGCTAGCCCCTCTCTTGCACACTTATGTCACTCCGAGCCCCCTTTCTGTTCCCATGCTTTCCTGTCTCCAAATGTTCTGCTTTCTTTCTCTATTGGCCCATCTACACTAACGCCACCTTTGAAATGCTGAACACTTGTCTTTGCACTTATCCATGCACACAGGATGGTACTGCCCCGTACTTCTTCACAGACAGAAACAGAGGGCATGCGTGATCACATTATTTCTACCGATAGGTATTACTCGTGCAATGTACTTCACTTGTGCTTGCATTCAGGGAATGAATGTCTCCGATAGTGAAATGTTCGGAAAGGCTTTGTGCTGGAGTTAGGCGCCTCTTCCAACCCCTTAAAGTCAGACTGCAGAATGAAATAGGACGCTATTCTGCTATTTCTTCTAAATTACTTGTCCTTACAAATATTGAAATAGTGCAGCACAACTGAAGTGCTTTTTTCTCCAGCATTTCCCTTTTGTGCCACATATGTTTATTTTCATCACATTCTGTTAAGGTGAATAGGGTGAAATCTGAGCATTTATTTTCTGTCTGCAGATGACCAATGTGTTTTGCGGTTCTTAATAAGCGTTCCTTGAGATCTGCCCCCCAAAGCCTTTCAGCCTCCTGCTCTTTCAAACCGAATGATCAAGGTAGTAGTCGAGTACTATCTGCGTTTCTGAAGGTTTGAGGGGGTCTTTGGCAGCAAATGGGTCCTCTTCATACCATTTCTATGATAAGGCAGGTTTATACTGCTCGTACAAAATACACAAAGATGTACCATTCACATGCAGAAGGTAAGAGCCATGCAAGTGACTGGAACAGGAACATATACCAGGCATATCCTCTCTTTTACTTGGTAATTTGCATCCAAAGTGAATTAAGGGCTCCGAGTGTTTCATTATCTGCAGTAATGGTATTCGTGGAATTCAAGGAATACCAGCTCAGTTTAGTACAAACCATCACTTGTGAAAGAATAACACACAGTGGCACAGATGGACAGAGCACGTGGTAGGCCGGCGTCTGATATGCATCCGATTAGACTGACAGTTTTGCCAGTCACTGTCTTTGTTAGAACATATTCACAATTGCTTTATTAACCTTCCTGCTTTCTCAAATTTGCTTGAAAATGCACCATTTGTCCACTCTTTTTTCAAAGTTTTCTCTGGGGGAGAACCCCCCCGAACTCCTCGTAGGTTGTTCGGGCTCGCTCGCTATGCTTGCTCGCCGCAGTGGAGTACGACAATTATTTTACGCCCACCACTTTCAAATGTCACCAGTTGCCACTGTTTAAGGGGTTGCTCTGTTGCTGCTGGATTTGTGGACCTTGATTCTAATAACCTTGGAAGTTCTTTTGCTGGGGTGGGCTCAGAATTTTTTGTCCTTGTATCAAGTTATTTTGCAGGGGTGTGTTCTGTATCTGTTGTCCCTGCCCCTGTATCTGCATTGCTTGTGTCCACATGTCTGCTTTCTTGTATCTGTACTCTCTTGCCATGTAGCCCATTTTATGATAGTAGAAGCATTCTATCAACTTTTGGTTGCCCATATTTCCTGTAAGACTTCCTCTTCCCCTTCCACCACTTGACTGGTTTCCTCTGTAATATTGCTGCTGTGGTGGCGACGTTACATTTTGCCCATATTTCCTGTAAGACTTCCTCTTCCCCTTCCACCACTTGACTGGTTTCCTCTGTAATATTGCTGCTGTGGTGGCGACGTTACATTTTGAGGTGCCGCTGCAGTCAATATTGCCCTTTCTGTTGGTGTCTTTTTACATTTATGTTGCACTAGTCTGGCAGCTGCTCTTTCATTTTCCGTCTGTTTTTCTTTCTCCTTTTCTACATTCTTTTTGTAAAAGTGTATAATATGCGCCAGAATTTCCATCCAGGGCTTTGTTTCCAACCCCACTATACTCTCTAAATTGGCCTGTACATCTGCTGGTAGCCCCCTTTTTATTATGTATTAAAAGAATGTAGTGCTACTTCCTTCGTTCTCCCATGGTTTCCCTGTCTCTTGACTCCACCTCTCTTTCATTCTATTTGCATAATCAGTTACATTTTCATCTTGTCTCATTGTCTGTGCCATCATGTCTCCTATATCTGGTTTATTGGGATAGTTTTTCCTCATTGCTTCCCATATTCCTGTTCTATAATTGTTAAATTGAGATTCATTAAACTTATTCTTTGTAAGTGTTACTCCTGGAATTCTAGCGGTTTTGAAAAATGTTGTCAGTTTGGCTCCCAATTAACCCACTCAATAGACTTTTTATTTCTCCTATAGCTAAGGTCATCCCTGCAGTATGTCTCTCAAAGCTACAGATCCACTTATCTGCCCCAACTGACAGGGGTGGTCACTTGTTTTTTAGTCCTTCTTTGTCCATCTGTGACCATGGGATATAGTTTAGCTGACCTACTCCTTTGTGAATTAATGGTAACTGCATTATTCTACTATTTATTGTATGGGTGTCCATAATATTATATCCTTCTCTGCTGCCAATTCCTTGTTGAATTTGGCTTATAGATTGTTATATTGAATACTTTTCCCAAACTGTTAGACATTTTTGCATATAATCATAATCCCAGTCCAGGTACCCCTCCCCACCCCTGATTCATCGTTCTGCTATTGCAATGTCGTCTGGGTCAAATGATCCTTCCCTGGCCCATGGTCTCCTCTGTGGGGCCTGTCCTTCTGTCCATCCAGCTAAATAATCACAGAAGGGGTTCACGTATATAGCCCCTTCTTTTTCAGATATTATTTATAGAGGTGTGAGATCCCTACTTCTTACTCTATCTTTATTCTACAATCAATGCAGAAGCATTTGCAGCTGAGCTCATACTTCCAGTAGTCATTCCTGGTCTTCTTACTTGCTCTCCTAAATGTAACCTGTCTGCTATTCTATTGAAGTTTGCGGTCCCCATCCTTTGTGCTGTATTGTCTCTGTTTTCTCCTACTATTGTATCTGCATATGACATTTGTGTTAATGGTGGCTTATTATTATTATGTATATTCCCTGACATGAGTGGATGTGGGGGTGCGGGCATCGAGGAACAGTGTGATGGTGCTTGTGTTGGTGTTTGTATTAGGTCTCCTAGTTCTTCCCCGGTATCCCATTCTTCTTCTGAGACGACATCTGTCCGCTCCTCATACTGTACCCAATTATTTGCTGCATATTTTAATCTGTCATGTCCTCCTTCTTTCATTCTAAATAAAAGGTGCTTTGTTCTCCACCTTCCAATTTTAGGTCCAGTCTCCACATTTCTTTGAGCTAATCCTGTTCCTTGTGTCTGTACTCCTTTTGGGCTCTGTTTAATAGTTGTAGGAGTTTGTACTTCTGGTGGGTTTTCGTATCCTGCTGCTGGGGGCCGGAGATTTGGGTATATTCCTACATATGCAGGGGGTGTGGAGGGTGTTGTGGGCCCTGTCTCTGTGTCTTTATTCTTATCTTTAAGCGGGCTTTTAATTGGCAGCTCCTCTTGATTTTCAGAGCTGTTTTTAAATATAGACCATTGTAGGAAAGTAGGATCTACTTCTTATGGTTACCCCCCCTTTTTGCTAAATGTAATACTGTTTTTGACTAGTCTGACTGGGATCCTGCTAATTAGGACCCCAGTCTATCTGCTTTCTCCCTAAACTGTTGTGTTATGTACTTAGGTACACTCCAGATTGGATACTGGGGTATCCTTGTCAGTCCCTAGTATATGGTACACATGGACCAAGGGCATAGGTACCCCACAGGCCTCCCATGGGCTTAAGCATGTATTATGCCACCCATGAGAGGCCATGCAAAATGGAACTACAGGTCTGCCATTGCAGCCTGTGTAAGTTGGTGCATGCACCACTTACGTAAGATATAGGTTTACTATATCTAAGGGTCACTGCACTTAACCCGTTTGCTGTTCCGAACGTTCCGCGCCAGTGCGGAACGTTCTATTAAACGGGCGGGGCCGCGTCGGCCAACAGACGTGCGCAGCACTACCGAGGTAGTGCTCGCGACGGCCGTTGGTCGACGCACGCAGCAAATGGGTTAAAGCCTATAATCACCCCTATAGAAGGCCTTAACAATCCTGAAGGCAGGGTGCATGGTTCTAAGTGAGAGGGTGCCACTGCATGAGCAGGACACCCCTGCAGCCTATGGAGTCCATTCTCCTGGGTTGTCGGTGAGGCAGCCATATGTGCAGTGGCGGCTCCTCAAGGGAGTGCTGCGGGGCGGGAGGGGCTGGGTGGGGGGTAGTAAACTCTGGCATATGGCTGAACGGAGTTAAGTACATAAATAAAACGAATTAAATTGCGCGCTGCAACGCCAAATCGGCAATGCGGCGCGCGCAATGTAATTCATTTTATTTATTTATTTATATACTTAACTCTGTTCGGCCGTATGCTGGAGTTTACTACCCCCCACCCAGCCCCTCCCCCACCCCGCCCCGCAGCACTCCCTCGAGGAGCCGCCACTGCATATGTGACATATAGAGTGGCAATACGCGACCGCGTGATGACTAACTCTAAAACGACTGAAATAAACCCTACCGTGTTTGGTGTCAAACATGTAGGAATCATACCTCCACACCGGTAACCGGTGTGGGAGGTATGATTCCACGCCTCAGAAGCGAGCTTCGTGGGGTCCCTGGTGTTCCCGGTACCAGCCTTCTAGTCCCGAACAGCACAAAATTGTTGCTGCCGACCAGAGACACATTTCTGCCCTCCTGCTGCTGAGCCAAGCTCGAGCAGGAGAAGGCAGAACAATAGGCATCCTGTCACAGGGAGGTGTGACCAGCTTCCAGACAGGATTTAGTGTATTAGGGCTGGGCGGGCGCGCTTGCAAGCGACTGAAAGTCTGCATAAGCGGCACATTTGGTGTTTCTGTGCATAGTCCTTTCAAACCAGTCCTGGGAGCCGATGGCTCCCGCTCCTGCACGAAACTGGACAAAGGACAGGGGAGTCACCTCCCCATTGTCCAGACCCTCCCCTGGGAGGGTCCCCTGAATCTGTCCAACCCTCTCTGGTGGGTACAAAAGGGCTTACCTTGCTGTAGGACCCTAGATTCAACGTGGACAAGATTCTGAGCCAGAAACCACGGAACATCGACCGTCTGGACACTCGGGACTTCGCTGGACTTTGTTTGGGCCCGATTTTGTCTCCCTCACAGTCTGAAGCATTGTCTGTGCCAGTGCACCATACAGGCTCCATGCAGGAGCATCAAGGACAACCAAAGATATCTCCCTTGGAGTGAAGGAGTCACTCCCCTGCATTCGCAGGCACCACAACACTGCTGTCTGGTCTGCTGACCCTGAGCTCCTAGGGACTCCAAAGGCTTCAGCAACACAGGAGGTAGGTTTCTATGTTTCTCAAGATTCAAACTGCCCTCTCACCAAGTTTTAAGTCACAATCACTTGTGGGAGCTGAAATACCCGAACCCCTGTCTGCCACATACATTTGCAAGTGCATATGCTTGTTGGCGTTTCCCAAACAAGTTCATTGGGCTTTAAGTAGCCCCAATCTCTGGCACCATTTCCTACCAAGAACTCTGGCCTCCTCACACCGAGCGCTCCGTGGGCTGCTGTTTGGTGAAATCGCTTGAGGTCCTCTTGCGACTCCTGTGCCTCCGGCCTGTGAGTCCTCTTGAGGGTCAACTTTGCTTTTATTAGGCTCCCCTGGTTTCTCCAGGCCTGCCCTGACTCCCCTTGCTGTGGTGAGTCTCCTGGACCTTGTTGGTCCGAACCATAACCTTCCTTGACCTTCTGCGTGGGTTGCTGTTGCCAAGGCTTGTTGGTGCTCCCGCCGGACACTGACCCCTCAGCACTCAACATCCTTTATGGGACAACTCGTATCCGGCTCCTGGTCATCCTCGACATCTCCTGGTCCCCATGGCTGCAAAGTCAAGAACTCCTTCAATGCACCTGAAGCACCCGACATCGGTGGGCATTCGTCTACCGAGTCCCTGGTCACCCCTGAGTGACCCAGACTCTGTCCCCTCTGCTTTCAGGTACTCTACAGCAAGAATACACCTTTGGATTCCAACTGACACTTTTCTTCCTTCCAGCAGCGCTCTTCTTCGAAGTCCTCCATAGGGTTCGACATCGGTTTCCGACGCCACTTCAGACCTATGCACCCGGCTTCCCTGGGATAGGTAGCTTGGGTACCTCGGTATCCATGGGTGGGGTGGCTCTCCAACCTCCTATCTTCCACGGGTTTTCTTCGAAGTCCACTGGGAAGGGTCCTTAAACTCAACCGCGACTTTCCCATAGAATTGTATGGAGCACGCAGTCGTGTTCCCACACTGCACCCGTCCTCCGTGGGGTCCCTACTTACTCACCTTGGGTGGTTCCTTGGGTTCCCAGCGATTCTACGACCTCTAGACACTGTCTTGACTCAAGTTGTGGTTCTAATACCACTATTTTAGTATATGGTTTGGTCCCCCCCGGGGCCCACTGTATATTAGTGCTATTTACTGTCATTTCTGTGCTTAAGTATTGTGTGCTTTGTGATTATCTCAGTGTAGGAGATACTGTGTCGTACTAGACAGTGTTATATTAATAAATACATATTTTTATAACTACTGTGTGGTTCTCCTTTCATTTGACCAATACTATAAGGTTGCATTCTGGTAAAACAAGCTGCTTAACATTCCTTCACGACTAAGCCTGAAGGCTGCTCTCCACAGCTACCAATTGGATAGCTTTCTAAGGTTATCTTTGACCCTCTTAAATCACCATAAGGGTTGTTTGGACAGGTGCAAGGTGCCCACTTTAATTAGTGGACAGCCTATACCAGGCCAACTTCTCACAACCATAAGCTAAGAATGAACTCTCTTTTATTTAATCTCTTTCCTTTATATTTAGCCCTGATAAATGTTACTATGTGTGCTACGAGGTCTTTGTCAAATGAACCATCTTTTGGCCATGAATGTGAATTTTTTGTGGTTCCCTTGTGCCATTCTTGGCTATATTTGCTTATTCTTTTCTTGTTGCTTGGAAATGTCTTTAGCATGTGTTCTAGGAGAGACCCCATTTTAACCTCGGAATGTACATAATTTTTAGTAGAATTGCAGGAAACATTCATTTTCCTATTCCTCATGCATGCCTGTAATATGTGTCGCATTCTACCTGCAGTGTGTCTAAGCTTTTTATTTAGTATTTGGTTGCTGACTGTCCTTCTACCTTTTTGGACTATTTTAGTTCTTTTTAGAGCCCTTATTCTTGTATTTCAATATACTTGCTCATTTATTCTAAACTGCATCTGATATGAACCATATATGCAGAGAGGTATCATGAGTTTTCCAGTCCTCAATCAACTCACTCTTTTAGTTTTATGTTCTGGTCTGGGGTCGACTCTCCAACCTTAGAATGAGGTTTTGGTCTACACTTTTAGACCTATTTCTTCTCTCAGATCTGCTTTCCTCACCCACCTGTGGTGTGGAGCTCACTTATGTATACCCTAGATGCTTCATACGTCATGTCCGGCCAGCAAGGATTTCAATCTCCTGCGTTAGTCTCTTCGTCTCACATCGGTATCATAGGACCCGTTCGTGCTCATTGGATCTATCTTTTGGAGTTGGTTATTGAGAACCCATTTTCATCTTTCTATCTGAACATCGTATTAACCCTGTGAAGAATCATATGTCTATCATCCAAAGCAGACACTCATTAAATCAGCTAGTTGCTGATACAGTGAGCGAGTTACATCAGGAGTTTATTGCCAGTTTGCAGGTTTTTCTCCTATAACCAGTTTCATACATGTGTACATTAAGTATTCCACGTATAGTAAATACTACGTGGAATACATACAGCATCAGTTCCGCTTAAGGATACACTTTTCATGATCAAGGGAAGTTCAGACCCCCAGTATAATACATCTCTGGTAGTTCCATAGATTCTAACTGAGACGGATCCCTGAAGAAGGCAAAGCCGAAACGCGCGTAGTGTTTATATAATTGACCGCCAGTTCATATCAATGATTCTGAATGTCATAGTATTTATATATAATTACCACGTCCAGATTATCTCAGTTTAAACATTGCTTTATAGATAATAAGCACAACAACGAAGATTGCATTACCTGATTAGCATTGCTATATAAATACATTTTTATTGATGATCATCAATTCATGTCAAGAAATGTATTTTAAATATATGCAGAAAAATGTCTATACAAAATATTTATGATTATTTTTTTATAAATTAAAGTATTGAATATCCTATTTTTTGTATGTTCTTGTTTATTATATGTTTAAAGTACCTTGTCTGTTCATGGTTTTTTTGTCCATATTAGTTTTGAGTATCGCCTTGCCTTAGGCCATTTTTCTCAATTACCCTAGATGCCTTGTGCAGGTATATCATAACAATTTTCTTTACTTTTTTTTACTTAAATTTTTTACTTTATCACAACTTTACTTGAATTGTTTTAATTCAAGGAGTCCACATTGGCCTCACCTTATGACAGCTGCCACCTCAGGGGGAGAACTACAGATGAAAACAGACAAACTTTTGATCATACAGGCGTCTGCTTAGCTTCTTAAAGAAATGTGCAGTCCTATTCCCAATGGACAGTCTCCTGTTCATCAGTTGCCGTCAGCGATGACCTCTGTGGCCCCTTCTAGCTGGCTCGCCAGAATGTTGGTTAGACCTTAATTGAAGTAGAAAAACAAACAAGATGAAGTGATAAAGTATAAAGGTTTTATTTTACAGCGGCTGCGAGAGTGATGAACCCAGGTAGGAATGCCACCCAACCCTCAAATTGGCTACTGCAGGTAGCCCTTTATAAAGTGTATTTTTTTCTGAATCATACCTATTAATCATGTGACCGACAATGGACATATATGGCATTTTTGAGCAACATTGCACAACTAAAGCCAAGCCTCCCACCCTCCTATGTTCATTGGCGCAATCACTCCCACCCTCCTACGTTCATAGGCGCAATCATCTGACTATGTGTTATTTGTGCAATCTGACTACATGTTATTTAATTTGTGCAATCTGACTACATGTCCTATTTCTAAAATCTCAGCACAAACAGAACGTGTGATCCTTTTGCAACGTATTTTGATCATCCCTGTGCCTTATCTTTCCCTACTCAAAGCTGATTGGTTGCATGCATCCCACCTCTCTGTACAGTTCCTCACAAAATGATTCTCCTGAGGAGCTGTCAATACTGGTTTGTTTGTTGTACTAGAGACTTGATTTGTTTGTTTTATTGCTTACTGGCTACCATCCGTATGTATCAAAGGTTGCATCTGTTATCTCTCTGAGCTCATCTACTGTAATTTATTAACTCAAAGCATTGGGTACATACTGCTGTCTAGTCACATACCTTTCTGTGTGGGTGCAGATGAGGTTTTTCAGTGACACTTTCTCGGAGTCCCCCTCCTCACTGTCTATATTAACACTTTCTAAACTAGCAAGTGTGTGTCTCATTTATTGACTCTGTGTGTACAGTAAATGCTTAACACTACCCTCTGATAAGCCTAAACTGCTCACCCGCACTACCAGAAACAGAGCCCTGTAAACCAATAAGGGTTGTCTAGACTTTCTGTAGCATACCTCATTTTGGTACACGACATAGAAAGCCAGCCTCCTACACTCCCTCTCCAGAATCGAACTCTTAGTCCCTGCTACCAGTGGTCACAATGGTAGGCACAGAAAGTACTCTTCAATAGGGGAAGCCATTTCCTGGGGGACTTGCAGGGGGACAGGCCGGTCACATGGGCACCAGCGGGCCTGCATGTCTCCACGAGGATGGAAGTGAGAAGCGGGCCAAGGCACAGCCTGAGTTAGATGCAGGGGTCCCACCCTGGGTGATGGGGACATCCCTTGGTTCTTTCCAAGTTGCTGTTGAAATGTGCTGGGTAGAGGAGGGCAACGGCATGGAGTGCGGGGACCGGACCGTCAGGTGGCATCCGGGTCCTGGCACAACTCTACCCCTTCCACTCTGGTAGGGCCACTGGGAGTGCAAGCTGCCAGGTTGCTTGACCTTCACTCTGCTGGGTTGGGCCTCCATGAAAGGCAGGCCCTCAAGTCGGACGGTCCCTGTCAGGGTGGAAGCTCTTTGCTTGAAACAACACCCGGATCTGACCAAGCAGTCCATCCATAAATGGACAAAGTGTGCCGAATCGATCGGAGTATTGTGCTGGTCGGACGCTTCCGGGCAGGCCACCCTGCACGGAGATGTCAGCTTCACACCCCTGTCTGCTCCCCGGGGGGCAGGCTCGGAGAATAGGCCTGTTGGACAGGGCTGGCAGGCAGGCAGGCAGCCAAGGACCCTGGTCCCTGGGGCCCCAGGCAGGCCGGCCTGGGGCCTGGCGGCACCTGTGTGAAAAACGACTAAACCGGAAGAGGGTCCAGAGTACCATGTCCCTAATAATCCAGAGGAAGGCTACCCTTGTAATCTGTGAGCACTGAGTGATAGAGGGGACCATCGGCACAAGCGCACCTGACCTCTTGGAGCCCTGGCTGGGCTTGAAGAAACAAATGGGCCCTCATCGGGACTTCTAAGGCAGCTGGCCATCTGGACGCGCCATAGGAATGCATGGTGCACACCCAGATGCCCAAAGGCTTTGAGCAACCAGATGGCTGGGCTCAAAGAACAGCCATCTGGTCACAGTGTCCCTCAACAAAAAGGCTTCCACACACCCTTGCAGGGGACAGGGACTCTGGGGCCAGTTTCTCAGAGCCCTAGCTGGGCCTCAGGTGAGGGGGACCTGATGGAGCTCTGCCTGAGGCTCAGAGGTACCTTTACATGCTGGCAAAGCAGGGAAGGCCCTTCCGGGGCCCTCAGGACCCTGTCCTGGGTGCTTTGCCAGGTGGGGAGCCCAAAATGGGAGCACTGGGACTGGGTGGTAGCTGGCATGGGACTATGATCCAGGACTGGTCAGAGCTTCTCCACTCAGGCTGTCAGTGGAGGGCTGACCATGCCCGCGGGACCCCGCCCTGGGCACTTTGCTGCAACGGGAGCTGAAAACCAGAGCCCAGGAAGGGGGCTCCCAACCCAGGGCCCACAAGAGCCCTGTCCTGAGGCCCAGTCAGAGCTCCTCAACCTGGTCAGGGCATCTGAACCCAGCCGAGCTAGGGAAACCTCTGCAGAACCCCGTCTTGGGCCCTTTGTGATGCACCAGGCTGGGGGATGGAGCCCAGGACACAGGGGGTACCCACCCTAGGACTAAGCCCTGGCCCGGGCACAGCAGAGGAAGAGTTTCTCTCCCCCATCCTGGGCCCTGTGCAAAACAAAGGGCCAGAGAAAGATGCCCAGGTCCCTAGTGGGCTTGCAGACCCGGGTCTGCTGGTTCAGTGGGCTTACAGGTCTGGGATTGCTGGTTCTCTGACCCGGCAGTACCACGTACCGTATGCTTTGTGGCTTGAAAGCCCTGACCAGGGGGCACGGTCAGGTGTTTCCAACAAAGCAGCCTGTCGCCAACTAGGCCTAAGTATGCCTGATCGGCTGGAGTCCTTGAGCAGGCCGACCTGTCCAATGCTGCGGAGCTCTGCCCCACGCTCTTTGCAGCAGAGAAAGCCAGCAAATGGAGCCCGGGCCCTGCCAGAGCTCTGACCAGGGGCATGACCAGGGCTTCCCTCCCTGCTGGAGGAGGGGGGAGAGGGCTTCCGAGGCCTGCCGCTTCCACTTTGTGAGGCCCCGCTCTCATGGGGGTGCACGGCAGAGAATGGTAAGCTTTGTGATGGGCCTGCCGATGGTATCGCCTGGGTGCCACAGGACATCAACAGTTGCTGCCTTTGATACCAGGCCCAGGCATCTGCTGAGGCTCGTGTTCCAGCTCAGTGCCCTGGGGGAAGCTGGGCCTTCATGCGGTGCTGGTCTCTCCTTAGGCCCAAACCCACTGGAGGTGCAAGAGTCCTCAGCCCTAGGTAGTGACTGCCGTCAACATACCATAGGCTGAGGGTGCTATGGTGGGTGGGTGCCTTCTACCATCCTGGAGCCCTGGCAGCCAACAACGGTTAAGCCCAGCCCACTGCAAACCCTCTCATCTTGGGCCTGCCCTGGAAGCTAATTTTGCTTGATTATTACAGAATCCTGGGTGAAAAAAAGTCAGAGTTAGTCCCCAGGTCGGCCCGCCGCCCATTTGGTCAGCCATCCCGGTGACCAGAAGGCCCGGGCTGACCCAGTGACCAGATGACCCAGGCCAACCAGAGCGACCCAGGCCTCAGGCACATGTCACTCTGACAATGACAAGAGTGGCTGAGCACTCTGAGGCAAGCACTCGGGAGGCTATTGGTTGCCCTGCTAACCTGCAAGGGATCTTGGCCCTCATCCGTGTCCAGGGCGGGAGGGGAAGGCCTCCGTGCTGGGTGGCACACAGTGGAGGTGGCCTTCCATGGGCCCGCTTCTTCCCTGTCCTTCCCTGCAAGCAGAGGGACCCCTAGGTCTGAGGGGCAAGAGCGTCCACAGACAGAGACAAAAGTTTGGCTAAGAGGATGACTTACAATAGATCGCAACGAGGTAGCTGATCTTCTTCTTACAAAACCCCGACCCAGATTCAGGTCGTCTATGAATAATTTGGTACTGGGTGCCACACAAACATGCAGTGCACCAAGAACGATGGAGGTGGCCCACTTCTATCCAGGCTCCACTCCCCAAGTTAGCGGCCCTACGCAGAAGCATAGAGACAGGCTGTCCCAGGCCAACCGAGATTCAACTGCACTGCAGTATCATAACGGTTTGGGGGGATTCTGACTTGGAGGCATCCAGTCATAATCCCACAGATGGTAGCTTCGCCTAATTGGCTCCGCAGCCAAGCACATACACCAAATTCCTGAACCTGTGGTTCTTCTTGTACTGAGCAGGATTACTATTGCAACAACACATCTGGAGGGTAAAACTAACCTGTCTCACAATGGTCTAAACCCAGCTCAAGATCCCTGTTAGTGTATGAACAATCCAATTCTTGGTGAATTCTGCTTCACAATGATAGGAAGAGCCGACATCGAAGGATCAAAAAGAGATGTCACTATGAATGCTTGGCCGTCACAAACCTGTTATCCCTGCTTGAAACCTAAAAATTCAGAAGGATTGTGAGGCCCCACTTTCGCGGTCTGTATTCATACTGAAAATCGAGGTCAAGCAACCGTTTGCCCTTCTTCTCCGCAGAAGTTTTCTGTCCTACCTGAGCTCCCCTTAGGACAAATGCATTATCGTTTGACAGGTGTAACACCCTAGTCAAACTCCCCACCTGTCACTGTCCCCGGAGTGGGTCAACACCTGGCATGCACTGAGGGCTTGGAGACAGAAGCGAGAGCCCCATGGATCTCGCCGCCCGCCTCACTGGGGAAGTGACAAAACAATAGGAGTAGTGGTGTTTCACCGACAGCCGGAGGGCCTCCCACTTATCCTACATATTTCATGTCTCTTCACAGTGCCAGACTAGAGGCACCCTCAACAGGGACTTCTTTCCCCACTGATTCTGCCAAGCCCGTTCCCTTTTGCCGCAGTTCCGCTAGATAGTAGGTAGGGACAATAGGAATCTCGTTCATCTATTCATTCGCATCACTAATCAGATGACAATGATTTTGGTTACCTTAGGAGAGTCATAGTATTCCAGCCATTTAGCCGTGCTTCATTGAATTTCTTCACTTTGACATTCTGAGCACTAGGCAGAAATAACATTACTTCAACACCCGCCTCAGGCCTTTGCGATGCTTTGTTTTAATTAAGCAGTCGGATTGCATTAGTCCGCACCATTTCTAAGTCAGCTGCTAGATACCGGCCGAGACAGAACTCCGCCCCCGTGCCCCAGGGAGAGGCGACCACCGCAGCTGGGGCAATCCATAAGAAGGGCCCGGCTCACGTCCAGAGTCCGTCTTGTCCAGCCAAAGATTGTGCCCAGCCCCCCTTCACACCCCAGCCCGACCAACCCAGCCCTTACAGCCAATCCTTATCCTGAAGTTTCGGATCTGACTTGCCGACTTCCCTTACCTACATTGTTCCAACATTCCAGAGGTTGCTCACCATGGAGACCTGCTGCAGATATGGGAATGGCCTGGCACAAGATTTACTCTGTCTGTCCCGGATTTTCAAAGACCAGCGAGAGATCACTGGACGCCGCCGGAACAGCTATGCATTCTAAAGCTCGGGCCACTCTCTCAGGATGAACCTGGAGTAGTGTAATTTTTATCCCATCTTGAGATCCTGAGGGAGTGCATCATAATCTTGAGTAGTCAGTACCCGAAAATATTTTGTGTTATTAACGTTACTAAAAGAAGATGGAGTACCCTATATATAATGTGCTTCATGTTTAACAGATATGATTTACAAAGTGTGTGTTTAATAAATGTGATTAATAAACAAGCTTTATATACTTATTAATTAATATTGTAGTGGAAAATATACATATATGACATGATTTATTGTGAGATAAATGAGATGAAAGTGTGCAAATTAATTTTTAGAAATGTATGTGTTAAGAAATTTCATTCATTATACGTTTATAATCGTGCATGTATTTGTAACCCAGTGCACTGTTAAGTTAGCTTTAATTTTGATGCCTCACGCATAATTTCAGTACAAGTATAGGATGCAGGTTAACATTTGTTATGTGCCTAACTTTCAATGTGGAATGTTTTCATTACATTTTTGTTTCCACTGCTGGTGTGGACAAAGCCTCATTAGTTAGCATAGAGAGTTTTGTTTTCATTAGATAGCAAGGTATGAGAAGATGGAGTTTGGCAAGGAGAAACACGGTAACGAGCTGGGAGTCGAGTTCTCATGGAGGAGTAGAAGAATGCCCACGGACGAATGAAGTTGCAACTTATCAATGTGGGAAAGTTTGTGCAAGTATCCAATTTGTGCTGGAGCCACAGAAAATTACTGGAGAAGATCACGTGGGATCGTCTACCTTGAATGCAACTGATATGATATTCTTTAACTTAGTGAGGGTCAGAGAGACACCTTAGGACTTCATGGGGTGCAGACCTATGGTTCTGCTTTGCGTGGCTTTATGCTATGTGACATTTGGTTAGCGTGCCTTCTATTTTGATTCCAAATTTCTGATGCTTCTTAGTGGAGGTTGCCCTGTTAAGGTAGCATAGGGAAAGATAGGGCTAAGGCTTACCTTTGAAAATCAACTTATTCAATTTAATTCTCAAATCTTGTTCCTAATTACTTACATGTTTATAATTGAATTAGTTGTATTCTTTCTTCTGTATATGGTCAATCTCTTCAGGAGATTTAGACACTTAGGGGTCGGTTCCGATCTCGGCCGGAAGCGCACCTAACAGTATTTGTCCGGAAAAAATACCAGCCGAACGCGTGTTTCCCAACCGATTCGAATACTCGTCCGAACGAACAAGTACGATGCGCATAACAGCCCAGATTCCGAGCGAGCCGTACTCACCCATTTCAGCTCCTGTTCCCCGCCCGAGCCGGATCCGTAAACGCCGATTCGAGTCGCATGGAAGCAAATACACAGCACCTTCCGTCCGGACTAGTACGATGCGCCTTCCGTACGCGCCGAACCCGTCGCTACGTCCGGCACGTTTGAGCATCCGGGAGAGCCGTACATAAGCTCCGTTTCGCGCCACAAGACGATCCACGGCTACGAGACGAACAAGCCAGCGACGAGTACGAGTCGAAGACACCAGAAACCCGAACGAGACGACCCAACCATGAATCCCATCGCGCAGGTCCTACCAATACTCTACATCTATTACCGGGACTGGCACAGACGCGTACGGCGCAGACGGTAAGTCAAACACCAACAACACAAACAAACGACACATACCCGAAATATGTCACACACACATAGGGATGCACAAATGACGTACACTAGCAACAGCAGAACCATAGGGGCGGGATGGCCATCACCAATGCCATACACACCCATGAGGGGATGGATGCCTACCACCACCACCACCCCTACTCAGGGGGGCCTGGATGCCTGTCACTACTACCATCCCCACTCATGGGGGGCTGGATGCCTGCCACTACCACCACCCCTACTCAGGGGGGCCTGGATGCCTGTCACTACTACCATCCCCACTTATAGAGGGATGGATGCCTACCACTAACACCACCCCCACTCATAGGGGGATGGATGCCTACCACCCACACAACCCCTACTCATAGGACGGGTAATGCATGACACAACCAGCATACTCCAACATAAGGAATGTCTGAAAATTACACCCCCCCAACACCATGACAAGCATGTGTAGTCTGTGTCAAAAGGTAAGTGTGGGGTCCATAGCTGAAGCACATTTTGAACAGTGTGACAATGGGGCCTAAAGCCCCATCATCACAGTGACCAAAAGGTAAGTGTGGGGTCCATAGCTGAAGCACATTTTGAACATTGTGGCAATGGGGCCTAAAGCCCCATCATCACAGTGACCAAAAGGTAAGTGTGGGGTCCATAGCTGAAGCACATTTTGAACATTGTGGCAATGGGGTCCAAAGCCCCATCACCACAGTGACCAAAATGTAAGTGTAGTCATGGTAAAAGCTGCAAATGCCAAACTGCATGGATTATTCCTGGTCACACAACAACAAACACATCAGTGGCATAGTAGTGCTTGTGTCCCATAGCAACATAGATTGGGTGAGGCAAACAGTGCAGTGCCAATGAAACATCGCTTTGGCCATGTGCAGACAAACATCACCCATGGGGGCTCACATTGTCAACATTCACAAATAACACAATGACAGAAGTGACCATCATAATGCAGATCCACATATCTGCACCAATGGACACACAAATGTAGATATCCTGTGGAGACTGTAGATGTCAGGTGAACAAATACCATACCATGGCAGCAATGGGACATACAAACCATGATCATTGTGCTGACTGATGACCTAGGAGTCCCAGGGACAGCAGGGGAAACCCACCAAACAACATACAGCCAATGGCACACAAAGATATGCCAATGCAGTGGTGCAAATGCACAAACACAAACAGGCAGACTCACACTGCATATCAAACACAACAGGTGAGGGGGGTGGTGTGCCAGTGTCCCCAGGCAAACACACAACACACGAGGAGGCCTGAATCCCTATTACACAGATGTCAACACAGTGCCACACAAAAGTAACTCATGGATCGGATTCCCCTATGTGGGCAATCAGGCATTGTTAGATGAGGGAGCCCAAATTACAAATGTCACACAAGCTTGTAGGAACAGCAACTAACACAGCAAGAGACAGACCCACCACAGCACTACCCCCAGGGACCCCACATTGTGGTGACACTGGCCTGCATGATAATCCCACTGTGATGACAAAGGTAGATGTCGTACACACTGTGAACCACAGTCATGTGTCCTGAGCAACTAACTACCATCACACCTACACAAGCACAAATAAAACAGCACGGCCTGTCAGCCAAGGCCAACATGGAGGTAGGGGTCTAGCCGTGCAACAACTCTCATTTGCACACACTCAACACCACACACCTTGATCTCCACCAATGTGCAGCAGTGAAGCTCACATGGACTGGTGACATTGCACATGCACCCATGACAATCCCAGGGGTGGTGGGGGGAACTAAGGCGGAGATACCCATCACACATGGCCAGTCAACAAGACTTGTGAATGTCTCACACACTGCACAGTACGCTGTACATGGGCATGACGTCAAATCCACACCAACCAATGGGATCCCGGACACAGTCACACACCAATGAAGAAGGCAAGCTCACCCACAAACAACACACATAGACAACTTCCAACATTGCAGCTCTGACCCTGAGGAGTGGCAGCAGTCACACACACAACGTGTCACAATCACTGGAAGCTAACACAAACTGTAAATTACATGACTTGTGTAACCAACAAGTGCCAAGGGGAATCCTGACTGTGTCTCATCTGCGTTTGCCCACAAACTCAGCCCTGACAGCAAACACACCTATGGATGACACCCTGATCACCAGTAATGTGCCATGCACCCACATCACAGAGCACCCAGGGAGAAGATTTGGGGGGAACATTGCTCAACTCAGCAAGCATCACAAACAGGAACATCACTAGGGCCCCCAGCCTGCGTAGCAAAATGGAAGTGAACACACACAGACATGCTCACACAACACACACCTTGGGCTCAGGCAATGTCACGGAATTACACACTGCCATGAGGGGACTCCACTCCTGTGTAAGAAAAGCTGTGCCATACGTTGTCTCTGCAGGGCGCTATCATGTCAGCAGAACACTTGGTCACTCAGTCAACAATTAGCACAAAATGAAGGCTCACGTCACATCAGCCTGGTCATGGCATTGTCACCCAAATCATCTGCACCGATCAAATACACATGTATAGCAAGTTGCACTGATACCACAGATGAGTCCTTCCCCATTGATGCCCAAACATGCATGTCCAGTGGAGATGGTCACACGGTCAGGGAAATAGACCAATTGAACAATGGCAAGCACATCTGATGTGCAGGGGTGTAAGCCACAGATGTGATATTGAAAAAACAGGTAGGGAATCCCATTTGCAAATATGGAAAACATGACACCCTCATATTGCTGCAAAGGATGACATGGCTACACACCAGGATAGGACACATTCCCCCTGGACCACATGGGGTCCTGCACAGTAACACTTCATTTACCTGACATCAAAAATCAACATCACTGCAGCAAGGGCATGGTTAGCATCATCAACATCATGTACATCTGAAGCAAAACCACTAGAGAACTGAAAGTAGCTTTATTCAGCAAATGTTATGTGGAAAATTAAAGTCCAGAAAAAACACAAAGGCCAATGGCCAGTCCATGAATAAAGTCCAAACAGGGTGACAGTGGCAGATGTCACCCTTTGCTTGCCTGCACTGCTAGGGACCAGGGACATTCCCCTCGGAGGGGCATACGGGGGGCAGGCCAGGCACCGCAGGGACAGGATCAGGGCTCACCAGAAGGAGGCAGGGAAGGGGTGGCTGGTGCTGGAGAGTCACTGACAACTGCAGTGGAGGTGTCTGACATGGTGTGTGCCGGCACAACTGGGGGGCATGAGTCAGATGGTGTGGGTGCCGGCACAACTCCAGTGGGCTGGCCAGATGGAGAGGACAGGTTCCCCACTGCAGTGCCCAAGTCAGACGGGGTGGTAGTGGACTCCACTGCAGTGCCCATCTCCAGGGGAGTAGAATGGGGTTCAGGTAAGGTGGGCAGGACAGAGGGGAGGACACGGTCTCCACACCAGTGGCACTAACATGTGCAGCGGGGGTGTGGTGCTGGAAGAGCAAGTGGTAGGTGGAGAAGGCCGGATCATTTTGGGGATGGTGTATCTGTGGGTGGGGGAACCTGGGGCAGGGTGTGGTGGGGGAACCTGTGTTGTGGGGGCCTGAGGGATGGAGGAAGGAGACTGTGTGCTTGACTTGCAGGGCGGTGGCGGGGTCTTGCTCTTCCGGGACCGGGGGGACTTGCGGGTGGGGGCCCCCGTCTGTCTGCGCCTGGGGGAGGGTGTCCGGGGGCGAGGGGCACTCCCCTCTGTGTGGGTGGACTTCCTCTTCCCCCTGTATGCTGGATCAGCGGGATCGGAGGGGAAGAGGCCGAGGTCACAGAGGAAGAGCTGCTGTGTAGGTGGGGTTGCAGGTGAGGCAAGGGAAGGGGTCTTGGAGGGAGAGGATTTGGAGGACTGCGGAGTGACTGTGGATGCCTGTGTGTGTGTCTGTTCCCCATCCCCTGTGGGTGTGGTATCAGTCCCCTGAGGATGCTTGTGTGCACGTCTTGCCTTTGTTTTGGGTGTTTCTGTGCTGCTCGTGTCTGTGTGTTTGGGTGATCGTGCAGGTGTGCATGTGCTTGGGACAGGTAGGGTGCCAGGAAGTGTGGATGGGGCAGAGGTAGGAGGGGTGAGGGACTGTTGGAGGAGGGACACTGCTGCCGTCAGGGAGGAGTCCATGGACTTATTGCTCCTCTGTAGGGCAGACATACCCGTCGAGATGCCCTCCATGAACGACACCAGCTGTGTCAACAGAGTGGTGTGTGCATGGAGGACACTCAGCATTGCTGTCTGCCCTACATGGAGCTGGCGAAGTAGGTACACAGACTCCTCACTCAGGGCAGCAGGGGACACAGGGGCAGGGGGTGCGGTGCCTGGCACGAAGGAGACACGCTCCCGAACACGGGAGCCTCCACGGACCTCTGGAATGGGAGCCAATGGGAGGGCGGTGGTGGTGGTGGTGGCGGGGCCAGACAGACTAGCTGGGATGTGGTGGCTGCTGACACCCGCCTCCACAAGGGAGTCATCCTCCGAGCTGCTGTGGTCCTCAGCTGAGGTGGATGGTGCTGAGGACTCCTCGGTGTGGCTCCCCTCGCCCTCCGTGCCACTGGGTCCCTCCGACCACTCGTCGGCTGCTGACCCAGTCTGGCTCTGCAGCTCATCCTGGTCCGTGGAGCTGTCCCCTCCTGTGGTCGTGGATGTATCTGCAAACAATTAGGGAAACAGACAAACATCAGTCACCTGCACTGACCGCACACACCACAGTAAGTACAGCACATTACAGAGCAAGCCCTGGCATCCTTAGTTGAACATTGCCAAAAGTCCTCACACAGATTAGGAGAAGCCAATTGTCAGTCTGATGGTCAACCATGGAACTCACACCCCTCCTGCCCTTGCACCCATCTGTCTGGTGCCTGTCTGATGGTAATACCCCAGTGTGGACACATGCACCACCTACACAGTTGTTGGACATTGCAGAGAACACGGTGAAGTATGTGAACATGCACACATCACATCTCTTGCCACTGAGTCAGTACAGGTGTCCGGATAAAGGGATGGCCAGAGTCTAATTAGAAATGCATGTGATGCATACCAGCACCAGACACCATGATGCACCCATGTCCGGATAGTCAATGCCACAATGGGGTGCATGTTGCACATGTCACTCCCCTGCAGGATCACTCTTAGGAAGTTTAATGCCATGGCACAGGCATGCCTGCAAAGTCATACATCACTGTCTCCAGTCACATGGGCATGGCAGCCAGCCAACAACAGTCTGCACTGTGTCACAATCCTAGGACATGGGGAATGCAAGTTATGTAGCTGACAAGTGCACATGTCCATCCCCCACAAACCACATCATCTGAACTCTTATTTGTCCACGTCATACCAATTGGACATATGGGAGACATGAAACACAACTCTCTGAACCTGAGCACCTCACAGTCTGCTGTGAATGAAAAACAGCTGCCTGAAATTCACAGTCGCATACACCTGTGTGCACAGTCAAGTGATCAAACACCTATAAGTCACAGAAGTATCGTCTCTCATGGTCACATCTCAGATGGCATGCTGAGCCCTAACCGATAAACATCCCAGTAGTCCTGACAACGAAGCCACAGCACAATGACACAGAGGCAGACACCTGAGGGAACATTTCACTGATCACAACATGTCAGCTGATACACGGGAGTGGGAGTACAGAGTGTATTGTATGCCCTGGAGTAGGCATGACTGTCCTGCTCCACCTGAAAGAGGGATGAGCCCTGGACAGTAGGCAGGTGGCTAAGCATGTGTGACACACTTGATATACATACTCCTGAGGCCCAAACATTGTTCCCACCAGCAGCATGGGGGTGTGCCAAATACCCCAGGGACATGTGGTGATTCAGATCAGCAAGTGGACCACATATCAAAGTTACACCCAGATTACATGTCAGGACTTAGGCATTGTGTGAGCAATTGACCCACCCATGAAGCACACCACAAAGTCACGGGAACAAATGCTGTCCCCCACCTTGAGCGAAGCAAAATGCAAGGACACAGTACCCAAGTGACACAATTTCCTGACTGTAAGGACCACACCTGCGTATCAGATGAGGAGTGGGCATGTCACAATTGAGGGACATGGGTCCTGGACCACAAGACTGATGTACTGTGGAAGTTTAACCAGGCCAGAGGAGGGCACATAGCATGTCAGACAAAGTTCACAGTGCAGTCATGGACTCACCCCCTCCTTGCTGCTGTCTGGCCTTCAGCTGCCCATCCAGGTCAGGGAAGACCACCGCCAGGATCCGGAGCATGTGGGGGTCAGGGTCCGGTGTCCGCCCCTCCTGCGAGGAGGCGACAGCTTCAGCTGGACCCTTGCGATCCTCCGGGTCCAGCCACGAAGGTCCTGCCACCTCTTCTGGCAGTTGCGGATCCGGCGCTTGTAGACCCCCACGGATCTTACTGCCCGGGCGATGGTCAGCCAGATTTCCTGCTTATGGTGGGCATCAACCTGTGAGGATGACAAAGTGAAAAGGCCATTACTACACATGCAACATATACGTGCATCACACAGTTGGATATACATGTCTCAATCACAGGGGCATATGATGTACACAGGCAGTGCAACGATGGCTATGAACAGTTTGCCAGCAGTTACTACATGGTATCATTGCATGGGAAGTAAACCTTGTTGGAATGCACTGTTACTGCACTGTACCTGTTCAGTGCATGTGACTACACACTTTGGGGGTGAGAACTACTCAGTGAGCATGCTAGCCAGTGGTGTGCACACTGTAAGTCTTGCTAGTCAGACAACATGCACAATTAGTAAGGCAGTGGACAGCACACTCACCTGCTCCCCTGGTGTCCCATACAGCTTGCTGTACTGTGGAAGGAGGCTGTCCAGCAGGGCCTGGTTCTCCTCAAGGCTGAAGGCTGGGGCTCTCTCCACAGTACGTGCCATTGCAGTAGCCAGAGGATGCAGAGACAGCAGCAGTGTTGGTGGCAGATGTCGTCCTGGAGCATGTAGTGCAGGCAAGTGAGCCCTCAGGGGAACAGCCAGCATTATATGTGTGCTGCAGAGGCAGATACTGTCCCATGTGTCCAAAGTGATAGGTCCAAGTCGTTTGCATCTTCTGAATCTGGCCAATCCATGGAATTGCACCACTAATACACGCCCACAGCATCCTTCAAAAGTTAAACTTCATGACACCCATGAATTTGCAACATTGTTGTGGCTGGCCAACTGAATTCACTGCATCAGACTCGTTGAAGCTTCGAAAACGCGTCCGTTGCCATGCCAGGCCCCAGCCAATGCGTGCGCACCGATCTGTCCATTGCTGTACAACGCGTATTCCGGGATACAACGCGTACCCGCTCACTACAGATGCAATGGGCCGTGCGGGCACACCGATCGGTCCATTGCTGTACAACGCGTACCCGCTCACTACAGATGCAATGGGCCGTGCGGGCACACCGATCGGTCCATTGCTGTACAACGCGTACCCGCTCACAACAGATGCAATGGGCCGTGCGGGCACACCGATCGGTCCATTGCTGTACAACGCGTACCCGCTCACAACAGATGCAATGGGCCGTGCGGGCACACCGATCGGTCCATTGCTGTACAACGCGTCCCTGTACAGGTCACTCGCATATGTCACCATGCTTGTCACTGGTGAACGTATGCCAGCCACATATACTTGCCAGGGACTCAGGGGCACACCTACAACACCACACCCAGTCCACACTGTATCCTAAGGCATGTAAGGCTGCATTACCTTTTCTGTGTATGGGGGTAAACATGTGATTTTTGGGGTGGCACTTGGGGGCAGCCACACCCAGGCTGTGCACGTGTCAATGGGGACAGGATCCTTTGTGTGTTGTGCACATGACCACTGTGATGTGCAACTGTTCATTTCGGAGCATGTGGCATGGTCACATTTCCAGGTTGTGTATGTGTATGACATGTCACATACCCCCAGGGTCCCATGTGGGAAGGCATGTACGTCACAGGGTGACCCATTGCCACAATAGTGATGGCCCTCCACAGTCTGTGTGCATGTTGTGTTTCCGATGTCTCTGATTCCATGTGCACAATGGGAGACAGTCTCCACATCAACGTTGTTTGTGCATGGACTTTGATGTTGTGCGTGTGTGTGTCACAGACGTCCATGTCTGTCCTGCGGAGGCAACAGGGGCCACTACCTGTGGGAGTCATGTTTGTTTTTCTGACGTGTACATGATACGCCATGTCATGCCAGTGTCCATGTGGCAAGACAGGGTCACTGGGAATCTACCTGTCAATGAGCTGTGATGCCTGTGGCGCATCTGTCCAGACATGTCACTGTGGTGTGTGTGTGGAACGTGACAGCAGTAAATGGGTACTGTGACACAGCCTAATGGTTTCCCATAGCACAACCTGGAACCTGTTGTCAACACATGTTGAACTGAGATGTTAGATGATGGCCATGTAGGTGCCATATATGTCCGAACCGAACGGCACACACATCAAGTACTTGTGTCTCGTAATGATGTATCATGTGAAATTGAGTATGGTGAATGGCACATATGTGGGGTGACTGACAATCTTTCTTTCTTCACCTATGCACTGCAGGGCTCCAGCTGTCCATAGACCATTCCCTGACCTGGCAACGATGGTGGAACGTGACAGCATCCGACGGTACCGCTTCACCAGGCAGCTGATTGAGGATTTGGCAGTGCGCTTGGCCCCACATTTGCAACCTGGCCGGCCGTACCCTACAGCGCTGACCCCCAAGGTGAAGGTGATGGCAGCCCTACACTTCTTTGCCACCGGTACCTTTCAACACACTGTGGCGACTGCTGGTGGGATGTCACAGACTATGTTCAGCCGTGTGCTACGCGATGTTTTGGAGGCAATGTTGAGATGCCTGAACCAGTACATCTATTTCCCTACACGTCAACAACTCACTGACGTCAAGAGTGACTTCTATGCCCTTGGGAGGATGCCACATGTCATTGGCTCCATTGATGGGACACATGTGGCTTTGGTACCACCACAGGCACATGAGCAGGCATACCGGAACCGGAAACATTACCATTCGATCAATGCTCTGGTGGTATGTCTTGCAGATATGAGCATCACACATGTGTGTGCCCGTTTCCCCGGTTCGGCACACGATGCCTACGTGATGAGGAGTAGTCGCATCCCGAGGATGATGTCACAGATGCAGAACCAGCGTGCCTGGCTTGTCGGTGTGTACTGACTTTGTACCATTGTGTGTGTTCTGCTATGTTGTATTCCGCCCACTTTTCCAACTCAGCTAATGTGCAATTGTCTGTCTGTAGGTGACTCCGGATACCCCAACATGCCGTGGTTGCTGACACCCCTCAGGAACCCTGTGACACCAGCCCAGATGCGCTACAATGAGGCACATGGTCGGACCAGGAGAGTGATCGAGCGGACATTTGGTCTCCTGAAGAGCCGCTTCCGCTGCCTGGACAAGACAGGAGGGGCCCTCCCATATGCCCCAGCAAAGGTGTGCAAGATTGTCATCGTCTGCTGCATGCTACACAACCTGGCAGTGCGGAAGGAGTTGCCTCTCATCCTGGATGACGATGACCAACGTCCGCCACCTGTGGAGGATCCTGGCCTGGGCCACGATGCCAGTGATGATGATGATGGTGATGTCCGCACACAGCTCATCACCAACTTCTTCAGCTGAATGTGAGTATCCAGAGAGTTGTCATGTCAATGATGTGAGTTTGCATGATATGTGTGGGTGGTGCTCTGGTGCTGTTTGAGTGTGGCCATGTGCTACTTGACTGGATGCGTGCAGCGATGTGTCCTTACAGGTAGTCTGTACTCCCCAACAGTGTTGACATGCTAACTTGGTTTTGTGTAGTTATCTTGTGACATGTATTGGGCATGAGTATTGCAGTTCTGTCCTGTTCTTCAGTGGTTTTGACTGTGTGTCATGTCTGTCCTTCACAGGGTGCTTACAGAGTTGTTTGGTCAACTTGGATCCCCCGACACCATGATTCAGCTTTCAGGGTGGCAGCAGTCGTTTCCCTACAGGTGATGTGCCACACACCCCTGGACTTTATATCTTCTGCACTTGTTGACTGTGTGGCCACTGCCACGTGGGATTACCTTGCATTTGTAGTGGAAACAACATGTTGCAAATGTGTAATAAACCTGTGCTTCACTTTGGGATGTGCGTTGTCTGTGGTCACACATCTGACTGACATTTGCTTACTGCACCTGTGGGCTAGTTGACACAGACTCTGAATAGGTGTGGTGTCTGTGCATTCCACAGTATTTCCTGGCAACATCAGTGTAGGCGATGAGTCCGATGGCCCTGGTGTCTCTGTGTTGTGTAGCCCTAGTGGTGTGTCTCCCTCATATGTGTCACGTCACCATGACTCACATGACGGTGTTGTACTTGCTGTAGCAGTTAGCATACACAGTGTGATTTAGCAGATCATCATCCCCATGACAGTAACCACGTTGGAATCACAACAGAGGCAAGTATGGTGTATTAGTGATTTTATTTACATACATGTGTGAGTATAGTGCACAGGATGGTGGGTGCTGTACATTGGGATTGTGATCCGAAGTTCCCAGATGAGTTGCAAGTCTTGGTAGCAGAAATGTCCTGAGTGAAGTCCACAGTCATCTGATACATTAGTCCAACTTAAACTCCCCATGTCATGTGGGAGAGTTGTGTTGCATTCTACAGGGTGAACAGTTTGTACACAAAGGAGAATTTCCAGAACAGGTGTTGGCTTCCTGGGGGATGTACATGGCCATCGACCTCTCAGTTTTCCTTCCTCGGACGACCCCTCTTCTTTGGGGGGGACCCTCACGTGCAGGCTGCTGCGGTGCAGGGGACTCTCCGCCAGAGTCCTCCTCCCTCCCTGTGGCAGTTGCAGTTGTTGCAGCACCAGATGTTGTGGCCACACAGGGAGGTGTGGCCATGTTGGTGCTATTCTGGCGGAGCCATGTCAATATGTCCCTATGCACCGCTGTCAGTTCTTGCCATGTGTCCCACTTGGACTCCATGCGAGACATGTGTGTCTCCACACGGGACATGTGTGAGTCCAAGCGGGCATGATGGGCAGCCTGCTGCTGTTTAATGTCCTTGAGGATCCCCACTACCTGGGTGACCTCTCCGGTGCTATTCTGGTACGCCTCAGCAATGCGTGCCAGTTGTGGGTCATCATGCAGTCCAGACCCCTCTGCAAACAGCGACCTATGTCTACCACCCCTCCCACCACCCCTGGCGACACGTGCGGGACCTGCGGTGGCACGCACAGGTGACCCTAGGCCCCCTTGGGGGTTGTTACTGGGGTCGTTGTCCGTAGCTCGACGTTGGGCCAGGGTCCCTGTGCTGTTGTCATTGGTGGTCCTTGGTCTGTCCGTGTCGGCGGGGGTGGTCTGTGTGTTGGCAGTTGTTGGAGCAGTGGGTGCAGGGGGTGCAGATGTTGGTCCTGCTGGTGCTGCATGATGACTCACGCTGGAGGGGCCAGGTAGGTCTTCGCCATCCGAGGAGGGCAGAGGCTGTTCCACACCAGTGGGCTCAGTGTCCCCCGGAGCCTGGGACAGGGACTCCTCCTCGCCTGCTGCTGTGTCCCCATCATCACCTGTTTTTGGAAGAGACACACAATGTATGTTATATTTCTACAGGCATCAATGGTTCACACACCTGACAGTTGTGACTGTACCTCTGGATGCGGGCCTGTACATTGCATTGTCCTAAGTTGTCACAGTAAGAGGTTGATATTGGTGTAGCACATTGTCCTGCTAACCTGAGGCATTTCAATGTGAATGTTGAGGTGTGTGCATGGCCAGCATTGGTTGTATTTGGTGGACATCCGGCCCTCCTTCTCCACCCAGCCCAGTTATCCCACCATGAAGCATGCCACCCTTGCAGTGGGTTCAGGTTGACTCTCAGGATGTCATTCAGTGGTGTCCTGCTGTTGGTTGGTGCACAGGTCCCAGCAGGGCCTGGTACTCCCCACAACAGAGCACCATTGTCAGACATCTTTGATATGGCTTTTCACTCCCTGTGAGGTGTGCATGCTTCAGTGCTAGCTTGCTGGGCCATGTGGGTGGGGGATGTTGAGCTGTGACTGCCACTCCCATCATGCTATTGCCTACACCCCCTTCCCAGCATGCCCATACTTCCTTCCTTTTGACTCTGCTTCCCTGTGGGGTAGTGTGCCTGTGCTGACAGGATGGCTGACAGTGTTGTCCTGGCGGTTGTTTGGCTACAAGTCCCAAGAGTGTCCCTGTGCTTCACACAGCATAACCCAGGGTGGTGGTTCTTTGTGGGATCTTCAATTAGAGTGTGAGGCATTGCATTCTCCCAGGTGGGTTATGTGGAGTTAGTGTTGAGGGGGTGTGAGGAGAGCTGCTTGTAACTATGGTCAGTGCTGTCAGTCCTCCTTCCCACCCAGCCAGATATCCCACCATGGAACGTGCTTCCATTGCAGGGAGTGCAAGTTGGCTTTCAGGATGTCAGGCAGTGGTGTCCTGCTGTTGGTTGTTGCACAGTTCCCAGCAGGGCCTTGTGCTCCCCACAGCAGTACCCAGTGTCAGCCATCTTGTCAGTCCTTTTCCACTCCCTGTGATGTGAGCATGGTTCAGAGTGGTGTTGATGGGCCAATTGTGAGGGTGACCAATATCTGTGACTACAACTCCCATCATGCTATTGCCTACACCCACCTTCCCAGCATGCCCATACTTCCTTCCTTTTGAGTGGACTTCACTGTGTGTGAGTGTGACAGCAATGGCAAGATGGCTGACAATGTGGTCCTGTTGTTTGTTGGTGCCCAGTTCCCAGCAGGGCCTTGTGCTCCCCCACAGCTGAGGCCAGTGTCAGACATCTTTGAAGTGGCTTTTCACTCCCTGTGATGTGTGCATGGTTCAGTGTGAGCGTTGCTGGGCCATGTGGGTGGGGGATGTTGAGCTGTGACTACCACTCCCATCATGCTATTGCCTACACCCCCCTTCCCAGCATGCCCATACTTCCTTCCTTTTGAGTGGACTTCACTGTGTGTGAGTGTGACAGCAATGGCAAGATGGCTGACAGTGTGGTCCTGTTGTTTGTTGGTGCCCAGTTCCCAGCAGGGCCTTGTGCTCCCCACAGCTGAGGCCAGTGTCAGACATCTTTGAAGTGGCTTTTCACTCCCTGTGAGGTGTGCATGGTTCAGTGTGAGCTTGCTGGGCCATGTGGGTGGGGGATGTTGAGCTGTGACTACCACTCCCATCATGCTATTGCCTACACCCCCTTCCCAGCATGCCCATACTTCCTTCCTTTTGACTCTGCTTCCCTGTGGGGTAGTGTGCCTGTGCTGACAGGATGGCTGACAGTGTTGTCCTGGCGTTTGTTTGGCTACAAGTCCCAAGAGTGTCCCTGTGCTTCACACAGCATAACCCAGGGTGGTGGTTCTTTGTGGGATCTTCAATTAGAGTGTGAGGCATTGCATTCTCCCAGGTGGGTTATGTGGAGTTAGTGTTGAGGGGGGTGTGAGGAGAGCTGCTTGTAACTATGGTCAGTGCTGTCAGTCCTCCTTCCCACCCAGCCAGATATCCCACCATGGAACGTGCTTCCATTGCAGGGAGTGCAAGTTGGCTTTCAGGATGTCAGGCAGTGGTGTCCTGCTGTTGGTTGTTGCACAGTTCCCAGCAGGGCCTTGTGCTCCCCACAGCAGTACCCAGTGTCAGCCATCTTGTCAGTCCTTTTCCACTCCCTGTGATGTGAGCATGGTTCAGAGTGGTGTTGATGGGCCAATTGTGAGGGTGACCAATATCTGTGACTACAACTCCCATCATGCTATTGCCTACACCCACCTTCCCAGCATGCCCATACTTCCTTCCTTTTGAGTGGACTTCACTGTGTGTGAGTGTGACAGCAATGGCAAGATGGCTGACAATGTGGTCCTGTTGTTTGTTGGTGCACAGTTCCCAGCAGGGCCTTTTGCTCCCCACAGCTGAGGCCAGTGTCAGACATCTTTGAAGTGGCTTTTCACTCCCTGTGAGGTGTGCATGCTTCAGTGTGAGCTTGCTGGGCCATGTGGGTGGGGGATGTTGAGCTGTGACTACCACTCCCATCATGCTATTGCCTACAGCCCCCTTCCCAGCATGCCCATACTTCCTTCCTTTTGAGTGGACTTCACTGTGTGTGAGTGTGACAGCAATAGCAAGATGGCTGACAGTGGTGTCCTGCTGTTGGTTGGTGCCCAGTTCCCAGCAGGGCCTGGTACTCCCCACAACAGAGGACCATTGTCAGACATCTTAGAAGTGGCTTTTCACTCCCTGTGAGGTGTGCATGCTTCAGTGTGAGCTTGCTGGGCCATATGGGTGGGGGATGTTGAGCTGTGACTACCACTCCCATCATGCTGTTGCCTACACCCCCTGCCCAGCATGCCCATACTTCCTTCCTTTTGATTCTGCTTCCCTGTGGGGTAGTGTGCCTGTGCTGACAGGATGGCTGACAGTGTTGTCCTGGCGTTTGTTTGGCTACAAGTCCCAAGAGTGTCCCTGTGCTTCACACAGCACAACCCAGGGTGGTGGTTCTTTGTGGGATCTTCATTTTGAGTGTGAGGCATTGCATTCTCCCAGGTGGGTTATGTGGAGTTAGTGTTGAGGGGGGGTGTGAGGAGAGCTGCTTGTAACTATGGTCAGTGCTGTCAGTCCTCCTTCCCACCCAGCCAGATATCCCACCATGGAAGGTGCTTCCATTGCAGGGAGTGCAAGTTGGCTTTCAGGATTTCAGTCAGTGGTGACCTGCTGTTGGTTGTTGCACAGTTCCCAGCAGGGCCTTGTGCTCCCCACAGCAGTACCCAGTGTCAGCCATCTTGTCAGTCCTTTTCCACTCCCTGTGATGTGAGCATGGTTCAGGGTGGTGTTGATGGGCCAATTGTGAGGCTGACCATTATCTGTGACTACAACTCCCATCATGCTATTGGCTACACTGACTTCACCAGCATACACATAATTCCTTCCTTTCAGTGAGCTTCCCTGTGAGGTGGTGTTCTAGTGGTGGCAAAATATCTGACAGTGTTTGTTGGTTATATTTGTGTCACTGCCTTGCTCTATTTGTTGTTAGGTTTGTACATGTCATGACACAGTTACATGTCACTATGAGATGGCAGGTATTGTGTTTGTCTGACTGGCATTCACATCTTGGGATGATTGTCTTTTGGTTGCTGTGGATTTGCTAAGGGTGCATGGTTTGACTATCCCATTGACAGTGATGTGTGTGTGTTGTCACACCATATTGTGTATATTTGTTGTGTACTCACCAGGCTCTGGGATGTTTGTTAGTCCATATACGCTCACTGGTGGTAGGATGGCCCGCACCTTCTCCTCCCAGGGCCTGAGGTATAGTGGTTTGGCAGGAGGGCCACTGCCGGTGTGCTGGCTCAGGATGTAATCCTTCTTCAGTAGGTCCCTGACCCTCCTGCGCACATCATACCACCTGTTCTGGATGTCTTCCTTTGTGCGCAAACATGGTGAATGTGCGTTGACCCTGTCGACGATCCTCTCCCACATCTTGGTTTTCTGCGCCATGGGGGTTTGTTGGACCAATGTGCCAAACAACTGTGGCTCAACCCTGAGGATCTCGTCTACCAGGACTTCCAATTCACTATCTAGGAACTTATGATTCTTCTTTGGGGGCATGGTGATGGGTGGTGGTGGTGATTGATGTGTGTGTGTGTGCAAGTGAGGGTGGGTGAGTGTAGGTTTTGCTGGGTGTGTGTGAGGGTGCTATTTGTTGAGGTGCTAATGGTGTGTGGCTTGTGTGATGGATGAGCTGTGAGTGTGTCTGTGGTTGCTGTCTGATGGTGTTCTGTGCTTGCAGGTCAGTGGAATTTGCAAAGGATCATGGTAGGGATTTGTGGCCTTTAGATAGGTGGAGTTGGGGATGTGTCCTTGTTCCATTTTTTTCCCCCCCTGTATTTATTGACTTTGTCATTGCTTGTTTGGCCCTCTTTTTTTGTATTTTTTCCTTTGTAATTTTTGTGCATGTAGGAGACGTTCTTCTGACCGAGTAGGACGCTGCAGTTGTCTCGTGTGAGCTTCTCCGAGTTGTTCCCGCTGTGTTTCAGCTAGGTTTCATGTGCGGCGTACGTGTCGGTCGCGGAGTATTGTGTTGGTTCGGCTGGCTTTTGTATGCGTGTCGGTCGTACGGCTTGAGCTCCGTGCGACTCGGTCTGGTTTTGCACGCATTGCATCGTACTGCGCGGGTCGGAGTTCGCGGGTACGTTTCGTTCGGGTTGATTCCTGGTGCGTGTCGGTCGGTTCGATTCGCGTGGTTTGCCGGCCGGATAGCTTGTTTCCGTCCGGGTCGGTCGTTCGGCTTGTGTTCCGTACGAGTCGATCGTGATTCACATGCATTTCATCGTACTACCCGGTTCGGGCAGCGCCGGTACGTGTCGGTCGGACTAAATTCCCGTACCGAGTCGGTCGGTACGTTTTCTGGCCCGAATCGGAATCGGCCCCATATTGTTTTACCTGTATTTCTATACTATTATGCTAAGATTTGTACATGCAAATCTATTTTTGAATGTATAATTAAATCCTACTAAACTCAGATTTAGTTTGTGGACTGGATCATTGTGTGGCCAAAATTTGTTGCACTGTATAGAAATTTAAACTGTAATTGTGCCCTCTTTCTTACCTCTCATGCAACTAATAAAGGTCATCTGGTTAAGGGTAAATATTTAAATGGGCCCAAGCTCTGTCAGTTGGCGGCAGAGTCGGATTAGCTCATTAAGTAGAGGGAGACAGAAACTAACCTAGAATAGTCTAGACCAAATCCCAGTGGCCCTAATCCAGAGTCCGGAATGGATGCATGGAGGATAGCTGGAGTTCCAGTGGCATACGTTGAAACAGCAGCGATGGAGTAGTGAGTATTGGTGGGATGTGTGAGGATTATGTTTAGATTGCGGTGAAGTATTGATTGTATGGTGTCTGGCGGAGATGTTAATGTGTTGTGTGAATGTGGTGTGGAGTTGTTGAAGTTTTTATCGGGTCAGTCAAGACCTAAGATCCCGGGATATATAATAAAGATGCAGAAGACACCGTATTTTATTTGTCTGCTAAGGTTTTGTGGGGGTTGTCATGAAACATCTTCGACAGCCCAATCACGATAGGGGTTTTTTGTGTGCAAGATATAGTTGTAATTAGTGTGGTGGACCTTTTTGTGCAGAAGGAAAACTGTACTGATTTGAATGATCCCCGCTGGTCTAGGGTTCATTGTGTATGTGTGTATTCTTTAAGTGACTGAAATGTATTGATCTTTTATTGGAAAGATACAATTGTTGTTGTTTTTGTTTAAGAAAAGAGAGAGAGCATGGAGAAACATTGTGAAGGAGGGTGAACTGCTACGAAGAGTGAGAGTGACGTAAGAGTGTGCAACGCTGGGATAGGTCGGTTGGTGTAACACCGCACTGAGATGGGTTGAAGTCGTCGTCTGGTTTCCATTGATAATATTGGTTGAATTACTACGGAATTTGAAATTTATTGACTCAGGAATTGATTATAATTTACTAAATAGATGATTTTAAAAATGAGATGCTTTGATGCAATAAGGGAAGTCATACGAGGAAATGTAGGAGTACCTACTAGAGTGGGCGAGGACGCGTCACTGGAGGATACACCGGCTCGTTATATGGTGATGAATGTAGGGCTCCATATTATTCTTTGGCTTACAAATTGGCACAAGGTCACTGAGAAAGAGGGTGCATTAACATTTCCACACTATGGTACTTATAATTTAAGAATAATTGATCATTTGAGAGGAATATTGTTTGCAATTAAACCCTTACCTAGACCTATGCAATTTAAAGTGCTTAATGCATGGGAGCGTGCAGCGCATGTAAAACAAAAAAACAAATATCAAGGGAAGATGAAGAAAGCGATGCGTGCATACGCAGACACGAGATGGGAGGACCAACAAAGGAGATGGAGAGTAGACATGCTAGAGGGAGCTAGATTATACCCTGCCATAATGAGCGAGGGAAATGATATTGAAAGAAAGAGAAAGGAAAAGAAAAATGCAGGAGATGAGCATGAGGACAGCGACAGTGATGCAAGCGACAGCCTTTTGGATGGACTGTTAGCTAAATATGAGCAAGTGATTACTAGGCTGAAGGCCAAGGTGCCTTAACAAGATATTGATTGGGTAAAGATTGATAGGATGACCCAAGAACCTAAAGAGACAATCCATGCTTTTTACGAAAGATTGTTGTAGGCTTTTAAACAGTATAGTAGGATGGATACCCTTGAGCCCAAAGATAGGTGACAGTCTGTGTCCAGGTTTGTGACTGGACTGAGACCTGAAATTAGTATGATGATACAACAACATTTGATTTGTTCGTAGAACAAGTCGGTTGACGACATTCTGTGTTATGCTAAATATTGCTGTGATGAAACTGAGATGAAACATAAGAAGTTGAAGGAGAAATTGATGACGGTGCAGATGCAGGCTGCTCAAAGGGGTCAGGGACAGCCTTATGTAGGGAATACTGTCCCTATGCAGGGAGTCTATCAGGCTGGGGCTCTGATGCAACAAGGTGGAGTATTTTTAGGGACAAAGAAGAGAAGTGGTGTTCCTATAGATCCTAAGACTGGAGTTGATATTGCTGCTTTGAAGAAGTCCAACCCATGTCACTATTGTAATAGGTTGGGGCATTGGAAGCATGAACGTCATCTATATCCTGCCAATCAGGAGAAAATTGGAGGAGTGGATCAGTCTCAGGGGAATGTTGTGCAGTCTCAGAGTGTGCCAAGACTGAGATCTCAAAATTTAGCTTGTCCCCAAGGTCCAGTAATGCAAGTTCCGCAACCCCCGATGTGACAGCAAGTTGCAGGAAATTCTTGGTATAATTTAAACACGGACATGAGTGGAATTTGTTCCATAATCTCCCTATGCTTGAGACTTCCTATAGATATGGTTCAGATCAGTCCTTATGTCGGTGCTTGAGCGGGGAGGAAGACTGTACACTTGGCGTAGTCTTGGAGGTAGACCAGAGTGGACCGTATATTGATGCTGATGTAGATGGCCACAATGTCACTTTTCTGATCAACATTGATGCTACCCACTCTACTGTGAGAACAGCAGAGGTTCCAAACCTACCCCTCTCGGGAAAAGCAGTCCAAGTTGTAGGAGTTGTAAACAAGAAATTAGCAAGTCCCCTGTCTGAAGAAGTACTTGTGAAGATAGGGGCATTTGGGGATAATCACCAATTTGTGGTGTGTGATTAGAGTCCTGTATGTCTCTTGGGATGCGATCTGATTGTGCAAGTTGAACTGTACTATCTATTGCACACCAAAGGGTATAGAACTCCAGACAAATGATGAAGACATTGCCTTTAAATTACCAAATCAGAATCTGAATGTCTCATTGTTTTCCCTGTTAACAGTGGAAGAGTTGCCGTTGGATCTCAGAGACACGGTAAGAGACATAGTTTGGGATTTTTCTGTAAAGGACATTGGTCTCATTAAAGGAGTTGAGCCTGTCCTTATTCAAATCAAGCCAAATGCCAAATATCCAAGAACCCTACAGTACAATTTGACGCCCAAGACAGTTGCTGGAATTATACCTGTGATTGAGACCATGATTGAGCAAGTCATTTTGAAAGAGATCTTGGGGTGCCTGTGTTACTCACCTATTATGGGCTTTCAGAAGCCAAGCGGTATATATCGCATTGTGCAAGATCTCCAAAAGGTTAACAACATATGGTTCCTTGTTGTCCCATGGTATCGACTCCATCTGTGATATTGTTTCAGACTCCATGTGAGGCTGAATGGTTCACTGTTATTGATCTTTGTTAGACCTTCTTCTCCATTCTGCTCCATGAGGAAAGCCAATTTTTATATGCTTTCCAGCCGGGGAATCATGTTTTAACATGGTGCCATGTCCCACAAGGTTATACAAAGAGACCTTACATTTTCAACCAGATCTTGAAGAAGAATTTGGAATCTTTGATCATGCTCTGTAATTCTGTCCTAGTCCAGTATATCGATGACCTGTTGGTTGCATTGAATACCCGAGAAGCATGTAAAACTGATACGGTTGCCCTGCTAAATCATTTGGCTGAGAATGGACATAAAGTGTCCCCAAATAAGTTGCAATACTGCCTGACAGAAGTTCTTTATCTAGGACATCACATTGTGAAGGGTGCGAGAAAGGTGTCACAAGAAAGAATATTGGCAATCATGCAAATGAATCCACCTCACACACAGAAAGAAGTCAGTATGTTTCTGGGAATGGTGGACTACTGTCACCAGTGGATACCCAGCTTTTCCTTAGGAGCCAAACCTCTACAGAGGGCATGGGACAGCAATTGCTTGAATTATTCCTGGAGCTGAGAGAAAGTCTTTTTTAGGCTCCTGCATTAGGAATGTTAGATTACAACACAGCGTTTTCACTCTTTTGCACTGAAAGAGAAGGTTGCACTCTCTCAGTATTGACCCAGAATCATGAAGGTGCATGTAGACCAGTTGCCTACTTTTTAACAACTCTAGATCCAGTAGCATCAGCATTGCCCAGATGTCTCAAATCCGTTGCTGCAACAGGTGTCAGCAAGGAAAGATGCAAGAGCATCGTAATGGGTCACCCTTTAACTGTATACTTACCGAATTCTGTGGAAATACTGTTGACTAGAATGAGTACTCAGCACCTGACCAATAGTAGGCTCACGAGGTATGAGCGAACCATTTTGGTGGCTGAGAGCATTACACTGAAGAGATGTTCTGTTTTAAACCCTGCCACTTTGCTTCCTTTACCTGATTGTGATGCGGATGAGATCGAAGTAGAGCATGACTGTCTCAATGTCACTGAACTGTGCACCAAGCCTCGTCCTGACATTACTGATGAGCCGTTGTCTGAAACTAATTACACCCTATTTGTAGATGGCTCTTGTCTCAGAGACAATGAGGGAAATCTGAGGGCTGCTTATGCAGTCTGTACCATTACAGGAGTGGTGGAAGCTGCCTGGCTTCAGGGAGTATTCTCCACACAGGTAGCAGATCTGACTCCCTTACTAGAGCATGCTTTGTTTCTGGACAGTTGAATGTGGCCATATTCACCTACAGCCAATATGGTTTCGGTGTTGTTCATGATTTCGGACAGTTATGGTCTCAATGGGGATTTATGACCTGATCAGGGTCCCCGATCCACAATGGAGAAATTGTGAGAAAACTGTTTGAAGCCTTACAAATGCCAACACAAGTTGCTGTTGTTAAATGTTCTACCCATTGGAAAGGAAGTGATTTTGTGACAGTTGTAAATCACTATGCATATGAAGTTGCACGTTATTGTGTATTAAACATTTCCACTTTCAATGGTGAATATACAAATGAGTGATTTAATTAAACCAATTTCAACCTTTTGATGACAATTGCTGATACATGAGACGAAGTAAAAAGGTTGCAAGAGGAAGTTATTGAGGAGGAACAGCAAGGCTGGATCAGAGCAGGATGTGTGAAACGAGATGATGATATTTGGGTTTCATGAGATGGAAGACCAGTATTGCCTAATAGCTTGTTGCCCCGATGGCGAGGTACTATCATGGATCGATGCATGTAGGAAGAGATGCAATGGTGAGATTATTTAGTCAGACTTGGTTTAACCTCAAATTTCGATCAATAGCTGAGGCATTGTGTTACAGATGTGTGATTTGCCAGCAAATGAATGTGGGGAAATGAACTGCTGTTACACTGAGGCACATAGGAAGAGCTGGAGGTCCTTTTAACAGGATGCAGCTGGATTTTGTTGAAATGCCAGTATGCAATGGATTGAGGTACATTCTAGTGGTGGTGTGCATCTTTTCACGTTGGGTGGAAGTGTATCTGACTAGGAGATGTGATAGCCTCACTGCAGCAAAGCTGTTATTGAGGGAACTCTTTCCGAGATTTGGATTTCCAACTTCTTTGGAATCAGACTGAGGAACTCATTTTAACAATGAGGTTTTGAAAATGCTATGTGCAGCACTGCAGGTGAAGCAAATATTGCACTGCAATTATCAGACAGAAGCTTCAGGTATCAGGAACAGGTCAACAGCAATTTGAAATCCAGGTTGGCTAAAGTGTGTGTTTGAACATCTCTAAAATGGCCTGATGCTTTGCCCCTTGTGCTGATGAGGCTTCGCAGTGTCCCAGATCGAAGGACAGGATTGTTGCCCAATGAAATAATCATGGGAAGAGTTATGCAATTGCCTGCTGTGCCTGCGAATATGCTTGGTAACATCACAGATGATTTGGTGCTCAATTACTGTAAACCATTGGCTGACATGGTTCAATCTGTGTCTCACCAGGTTGAAGCGGCAACAGCATCGCCACATCAGGAGCAGTGCCATGACCTTAGTCCGTGCCGAAACACGTGAGAAAGAATTATCTTGAGCCTCGTTGGTGTGGTCCGTACCAGGTGATCTTGGTTACTACGACTGCTGTGAGTCGCATGTCCCCTTGAATGTGAAACAGCAACTCTCCCAGAAGACATGCCAGTAGTAGTCGAAAGGCCACAGGAAGAGGTTAGCCAAGCTGTAGGGGACCAGACAGAGCCTGAGACAGCACTTGAACGTTCTGAGGGGGGTCTCGACGAATCTGAAGCTGAATCTGAATCGGAAGAAGCTAATGCTTTGGTGGTGAGCGAGTCAGATTCTGACCCTAATGAAGAAGCTAGTGCTGTGGGATCATGAGTAGTGGCAGAAGAAAGCTGGCCAAAGTGTAAAGAAAGCAGAAGTCTGAAATTATCTTCTGAAAGGAATCTTGCACCCATAGCCAAGGCATCTGGTGAATATGAACTGAGTGGAAACGAAAGTGTAGGATCATATCTTATAAGGTCTAAAAGACCGAGGGTGCCTTGTTGGAGGTACTCTTCTCCTGAGTGGACTTACCTCGCTACTGATGACAACGAGAGCAACTTCTCGAAGTTCTGGAATAATAGTGGAGATTCAGCTGAAACCTTCGGATCTTGATTTGAACTATCTGTTTACATTTGCACTTCTGTATCTGACAAGATTGAGTGCCTTGAGAAACTTAGTGCTGAATGAAACTGCCTTTCCCTATCTAAATCAAGAAAAGTCTCCTGTACTGATTGATGGATTGAGAATAATGTTATTGGAGATGCTTATTAATGAACTTGGTCCTCACATTATTAGGGATGATGAATGAACTTTGTTGAGTTGCTTAAAGAGGAATACCTAGGCCCGAGTGGAAGAAGAATAAAATTAGGGTTGATATCTAGAAGAACACAGAGGGAAGCTTCACAAAGATTGTACATACCTTTCTGAATAAAGTTGAACACAGATAAAGACTGTATGTTGTTTTGCTGTTTGCACAGGTGGAGATCTACATAGAAGATTCTGATGCTGCTATTTCTCCACCTACTTGGTCCGAGTCTAAATAGAATGAAAACAAATAATCCTAGTTGTAAACATAGGTACTTAATAGCTAAAGTGCTAATAATTGTAGTAATAGGCCTAATAATGTTAATTGTAGGATTAAATTCAGGTACGACTAAGGTTAAAGAAGAGAAACATACACAGGAACAGAAAAATCAACACTCAGGGCCCGATTCTGATGCGGGTTGGAAAAGCTTCCCGACCGAGGGACTGATTCTGATGCGGTTAGGAAGGCCTCCTAACGGCATTTGCTCCTTCCAAATCGGATCGGGAACGTGTCTTCCCGACCGAGGGCCCAATTCTGATGCGGTTAGGAACAAATGTTCCCATTGAAGTCAATGGGAGTTCAACCAAATCGTATCTGGAAGCATCCTACTCCGCCGGTCGGACTTTCCCGATCCGAGTGGGTCGGACACCATTTCCCAACCGATTCGGTCGGGAAGCTTTTCCAACCCGCATCAGAATCGGCCCCAAAGTAGTTGGAGGTTTATATTCACTAGGAGAACATAACTTACACAAAAACGTATCTAGGGGAGATTATACATTAAATGCTTACACTAATTTGCTCTATAAGTATGTTAACATGATGGAAGCAAGGGACTGTTAAGTGTGCATGCAATTGCCAGCTTCAGTAGCTGAGGGCATTACATAACACCTTATCCCATTGACGCATGGCATCACATATAGTTGATTGTTGAGTTTATTTTATGGAAATGGTCATTTCCAGTATTACTATTCAAAGTTTGATTTAGTTTTCTCAGAAGTCCCGCGGTTCAAACACTTGAATAGGCATTCATATGCTCAGATTACTGAGACTGCTAGTAGATATTTTGCTCTGATTAAAATGTTAGATACTGCTTATGCACATTGCCATAATTTGACATGCGTTCTTACTGACATTCAAAAAAGAAATTCTTAGATCAAGTAGATAATAGATATAGAGCAGTAAAAACGAATGCAGCTAAAGGTGTTCATATTACCAGTTGGTCACAGGAAGAAATCAAACATCAGACAGCAGGAAACACTGGAGCACTGACATTAGATTGGCAGCACCAAGGGAAGTTGTGCATACATAATGATTGATAAGAATGAATACAACACTATTCCTGTTGGGGAGATTGAGTGTGATCATACCTTTGAGGTTCAAGGAACTTTGAAATTGTTCTTGGATGGAACTGGTCCTGTGATTCCTGGATTTTATTTTATTCATGGAAAAAATGTTTATTTTAAGTTGCTGAACAAATGGTATGGTACATGTTATTTGTCAGCAGTGTTTCCAAAGATTTATCATGTGGAATATTTTGATCATCCTGTTTGGGAAGAGAAATCTAGGCCATAACGAGGCGCTAGTGCTGGAGAGATTGTGGGAGATATCTTTGGTTCTATAATCCCAAATGTAGGGGTGATACTGAACCATATTAAGATTAGAAAGTTTTCCACTTTAGTTGATAAGTTGTCAACTTACACTGCTGTAGCTTTGTTGCTTATAAAAACTGAGATGGTTGCTATTAGAGCTGTGGTTTTACAGAATCGTCTTGTGTTAGACATTTTGCTCGCAAAGGAAGGCGGAGTCTGCCAGATGTTGAAAGCTCAAAAATGTTATACTTATATCCCAGGCAAGAGTAAGGATTTACAGAAGTACATAAAGAACATTACTGACATACATAATGAATTGAGTGGATTGGCAGCAGAAGGTGTTTGGGATTTTTATTTATTTATTTATTTATATAGCGCAACTAATACCCTAAGGCGTCTAGGCGCTTGTCGTCCAACATCCTGCCAGCCATGAGGTAAAAAAGTGCTGAATATTAAAAAAATAAAAATATAACTGAAGTTAAGCCTTAAAAGGTCAAGTCTTCAGACCCTTCCTGAAAGAGATCAGGTCAGGTGAGTTTTTAAGTGTGAGTGGCAACTGATTCCACAATCTGGCAGTGATATTTAAAAAACTTTTGCCACCCCAGTTAGAAAGTCGTGCTTTGGGGACCTCCACCAACATATGTGAAGAGGACTGCAGCATTATGGTTGGTGTGTACCAACGGAAGTGGTCAATCAGATATGCAGGGCCCTGGTTGTGCAGTGCCCTAAAGGCAATGCAAAGTGCCTTAAAATTGATCCGTTTTTCCACTGGAACCCAGTGTAGGGTATTGAGGGCTGCCTTTGCAGAAGAGTATTTTGGTAATCTAAAGAGCAGACGGCGGCTGAATTCTGTATAACCTGCAGTTTGACAAGGAGGGCTTTGTTAATTTCAATCAGAAGGCCGTTGCAGTAGTCCAGACTTGATAGGACTAATGCCGATACCACTGTTTTCTGCAGGTCCAGTGGTATGAAAGGGAAAATGTTCCTCAGGACCTTCAGAGAATAGCAGGTAGCTGAGGTAATCGCATTCACATGGTGGGAGAAGGAGAGGGTGGTGTCAAAGATGACTCCCAGATTTTTTGCCTTGGAGACTGGAATGGGGAGAGGGCCTAGTTCCGTGGGCCACCAGTCCGAAGACCAGAGGGAAACATCTCTGCCAAAAAGAAGAACCTCCGTCTTATTCGAGTTCATCCACCGACCACGTACGCAACCTAGGGGTCATCCTCGACCCCACCCTCTCCATGACTAAGCAGGTCAACGCCGTTTCCTCATCCTGCTTCAACATCCTCCGAATGCTCCGCAGGATCTTCAAGTGGATCCCCACCGAAACAAGAAAAACAGTCACCCAGGCCCTCGTCACCAGCAGGCTGGACTACGGAAACGCCCTCTACGCAGGAACGACGGCTAAGCTCCTGAGACGGCTGCAACGCATCCAGAACGCCTCTGCGCGTCTTATTCTCGACATCCCCCGATGCAGCCACATCACACCCCACCTGAGAGACCTGCACTGGCTCCCTGTCAACAAGAGGATAACCTTCAAGCTCCTCACCCACGCACACAAAGCACTCCACAACTCCGGACCAGCCTACCTCAACAGACGACTCAGCTTCTACACCCCCACCCGCCAGCTCCGCTCGACCAGCCTCGCCCTCGCCACAGTCCCCCGCATCCGGAAAACAACCGCCGGCGGCAGATCCTTCTCCCACCTCGCCGCCAAGACCTGGAACACCCTCCCCACCAACCTCCGACAGACCCAAGACCTACTGGCCTTCAGAAGACTCCTCAAGACCTGGCTCTTCGATCAGTAGCAGCACCACCCCCCCTCTTCCCCCAGCGCCTTGAGACCCTCGCGGGTATGTAGTGCGCTTTATAAGTGACATGATTGATTGATTGATTGATTAAGACAGTTCTCTGACATCCATCTACTCACCTGTCCCATACAGGCGTGAAAGTTATGGACTGTGTTTCGGGAGTCATCTGAGATGGACACTATAATCTGGGTGTCATCAGCGTATGACACCATAGCAAATCCATAGCATTTGATAAGCCAGGCCAGGGGGACCACATACAGATTAAAAAGAGTCAGGCTTAAGGACGAGCCCTGTGGAACCCCGCACGGAAGATTGAAACTCTGGGAGCTAAGGCCGTCCATCTCCACAAATTGTTCCCGGTCCGAGAGGAAGGAATTAAACAGTGATAAGGTGGCCCCAGCAATGCCTATTTCTTGGAGGCGATGTAATAGGAGGCCATGGTCCACCATATCGAACAGTGCCGAAAGATCCAGCAGGATCAATGCCGCCATGCCTCCCTTATCTACAGAGTGCCTGATTTCTTCAGACGCCGTGATCAGTGCAAGCTCGGTGCTATGTTCACTTCGGAAACCATATTGAGATGGATCCAGAATGTCATTGCTAAGGATAAATTAAGTTAATTCTTGGTTTATATATTTTTCAAGAAGTTTTGCCGGCAGTGGCAGGCGAGCAATGGGACGAAAATTGCCTGGGTCTGCTTTATCCAAGTTGGTTTTTTTAATAGTGGTAGAATTGAAGTCTTTTTCCATTTTTTAGGGAAAATTCCAGTTTTAAGAACAAGATTAAATATCTCTGTAAGATGGCAGGCTATTGGCTCAATCGCAGAGAGTATAATCTTAGGAGGACATGGGTCCAATGGTGAGCCAGATTTGGCGGCAGAAAGAAGGTTGATGACCTGCTCGTGCGTTATAGGTGGAAGCTCGGAAAGATGCGCAGAGTCAGGGCTGCTGGAGTTCTTAGGAACATAGAGATCCAAACTTCCTGTATCATGAGTTGGAACCAGCGTAAATTTGTCATAAATACACCGAACCTTACTGCAAAAGGTGGAAGCCAAGGTATCGCCGAAGGCTTGATCTGGTATATTATCTTTGTGAACTTGCACTTGGCTCAGTTTTTGGACTGTGGCAAACAGTTCTTTAGAATTATTCTTGGCTTTTTCAATTTTCTCTGAAAAGTACCTAATTTTTGCAGTGTGTATTGTTCCTTTGTACTGGGTTAATAATTCCCTATAGCGCTCTTTTTCCTTTGAATCATATTTAAGTCTCCAGCGCCTTTCTTGCCTGCGGCACTGCCTTTTAAGAAGTCTAAGCTCTTCTGAAAACCAGGGTTCGGTGGGTGCTGTCCTAGTGATTTGCCCAGCTTTTGAGGAATTGTTGCTAGAACTGCCGACCCAATCCAATCGTGGTATTGTAGAGCTGCTCTCTCTGGATCTAGGGGTAGAAGAGGTCTGCTCAGACTAAGTTGAGTATTAAACTCAGTTTTGTCCAGGCGGTGCCATAGGAAGCGCCTGTGGCTTTTAATAAGTGGTGGCCTATTATCAACAGTGGGAGTTAGTGTGAGAGTTAGCATGACTGCTGCGTGGTCCGACCACAGTAGTTGCAGGGTACCTTTAAATTTCAGGAGTGGACAATCAGAAAAAACAGCGTCCAGAAGGTGTCCAGCTCTAAGGGTAGGGCCTTCAATCAGCTGTGCCAAACCTACACTGGTTAGGAGGTCCATAAGGGCAGTCGAGTCTTTATCCTGTAGGTTATCTAAATGAAAGTTTAGGTCTCCGAGAATGGTATAGTCCTGGAAACTGACTTTGTGTTCGAGTAACTGCCCCAGGGTTTGTAGAAAGTTAGCCCTGGGTCCAGGGGGTGATAGATCAACATTCCGTTAAAGGAGTATGTGTGATTGATAACTATTTGAAAGGAAAGCACTTCACAAATTGCTCCGGTGGGAATCTCGTTAAAGGAGGCTTTCATGTGGTTCCTATAAGCAATTGCTATCACACACCCTTTTTTTCCTCTGCGATCTTTCCTAATGATGGAGAAGACTGGCAGAATAGCCACCACCAGGTCGGGCCCTGAAGTCTCATTTGCCCAGGTTTCTATGACAAACAAAATGTCGAGCTTCTGCTCTTAAACAAAGTTAGCAAATTCAAACTTATGTTTGACAAGCGAACGTGTGTTGATAAGAGCGCACTGAAGCCTTGACTGGGCCTTATGGGGAATACCGGTGTGTGTGCTTTTGATGTTAGAGTGCTTTAAATTACATGTGTGACATTTTCGAGGGTTTGAGCTTTTTACACAACTGAGAACTGGGCCTAAGCAGCGCAGGATAGTGGTGGACAGTGCCAACAGATTGTCTCGGGAGTACGTGTACATACTAGCAGGCAGGATCTTAACAAAACCAGCAGCGTGGCTGGCGCTGAGCGGGGGCCGAGCACGGACGGGCGCAGACGGGCTTGCCTTCGGGGCAGATTAAATAGTGAGGCAGGCTCTGACCACGTTGAGCAGCTAGACCATCAACCGCCCAAAATGGTGGCCGTCGATGAAGCTGTCACCCTCTTCCCGCCTCTTCCCGCCCTACTCTCTCCAGTTGGACATGGATTTAGTGCTGTAGTAAGATGGTTTGCAAATTTGGTAAGTTGTATAGTTGGTGCTATGTTGAGACCACTGTTGATTATTGCTCTTTGTACAGTAGTTTTGATTGTGGGTGTGAAGTTGTACAGTAGATATAAGGAAAGGAGAGGAGGTTCTCGAAATAGAGAAGACATACTGATGGAAGGGAAGCAGAATGAGTAATATAATGAAATAAAGCGTTTGGAGGAGTTCAAACGAAAAGCGATTGCCCCAACCAGGGTTTAACTTGGTTAAATCAGATAAAATCAAGAGATAAGAATAAGAGATTATGTGATGGCTTGATATGCCATCATTGGGGGATTGGAGTAGTGTAATTCTGATCCCATCCTGAGATACTTTAAGAGTGCATCATAATCTTGAGTAGTCAGAACTCAAAAATATTTTGTGTGATTAACGTTTCTAAAAGAAGTTGGAGTACCGTATATATAATGTGCTTCACGTATAACAGATATGATTTACAAAGTGTGTGTTTAAAAAATGTGACTAACGGAGAAGCTTGAAGTACTTATTAATTAACATTGTAGAGGAAAGTCTACGTATATGATGTGATTTATTGTGAGATTAATGAGATGAAAGTGTGCAAATTAATGTTTCGAAATTCATGTGTTAAGAAATTTCATTCATTATACTTTTATAATTGTGCATGTATATGTAACCCAGTGCACTGTTAAGATAGCTTTACTTTTGAGGCCTCACGCATAATTTCAGTGCAAGTATACGATGCAGTTTAACATGCGTTTTGTGCCTAACCTTCAATGTGGAATGTTTTTATTACATTTTTGTTTTCACTGCACATGTGGACAAAGCCTCATTAGTTAGCATAGAAGATTTTTGTTTTAATTAAATAACAAGGTATGAGAAGAGGAAGTTGGGCAAGGAGAAACGCGGTAACAAGCTGGGAGATGAGTTCTCATGGAGGAGTAGAAGAATGCCCAAGGACAAATGAAGTTGCAACTTATTGATGTGGGAAAGGTGGTGCAAGTATCCAATTTGTGCTGGAGCCATGGAAAATTACTGGAGAAGGTCAGGTGGGATTGTCTACCTTGAATGCAACTGATATGCTGTAACTTAGTGAGGGTCAGAGAGACACCTTAGGACTTCATGGGGGGGGAGACCTATGGTTCTGCTTTGTGTGGCTTTATGCTACGTGACCTTTCGTTTGAGTGCCTTCTACTGAAGTCTCTGACAGCTAACACCTTTCTATTTTGATTCCAAATTCCTGATGCTTCTCAGTGGAGGTTGCCCTGTTAAGGTAGCATAGGGAAAGATAGGGCTCATGCTTACCTTTGAAAATCAATTGATTCAATTTAATTCTCAATTCTTTTCCTAATTACTTACATGGTTATAATTGAATTAGTTGTATTCTTTCTTCTGTATAGGGTCAAGCTCTTTAGAAGATTTGGACACATTTTATTTGACCTGTGTTTCTTTACTTTTATGCTAAGATTTGTATACATGAATCTATTTTTGAATTTATGATTAAATCCTACTAAACTCATATTCAGTTTGTGGACTGGATTATTGTGTGACCAAAATTAGTTGCACTGTATAGAAATTAAAATTTTGATTGTGTCCTCCCTCTTACAGCTCATGCAGCTAATAAAAGTCATCTGGTTGAGGGTAAATGTTTAAATGGGCCCAAGCTCTTTCAAACCCATTCCAGGATGCCCTGCCCATCACAAAGAAATGAGATATCTCCCCGGGCTAATGTCGGCTTCTCCCGGATCGTTTGCGTTACCACACTGGACGCCGCAAGGGTGCCCGTCTCCGCCACTCCGGGTTCGGGGAGCTGAACCGGACTCCCTTTCGATCAGCCAAGGGCAACGGAGGCCATTGCTCTTCCCTTCCGAACGGTGCTCACCCATCTCTTAGGACCAACTGACTTATGTTCAACTGCTGTTCACATGGAACCCTTCTCCACTTTGGCCTTCAAAGTTCTCTTTTGAATATTTGCTAATACCACCAAGATCGGCACCTGTGGCGGCTCCACCCGGGTCCTCACCCGGGCTTCCATGAGCCCCGCAGTGGCCCTCTTACTTTGTTGTGGCTTAGACCACGAAGCTCTCAGCACCGGCGACAGCTGGGTATGGGCCTGATGCTCCAGTGCCATCAATTTTCAGGACTAGTTGATCCGCCAGTTGAATATTTACACACTCGTCAGTCGATTCCGACTTCCATGGCCACCGTCCTGCTGTCTATATCAACCGACACCTTTTCTGGGTTCTGATGAGGGTCACCATCGGGCTACTTTACCAGGCATTTGTTCATCCCACAGCACCAGTTCTTCTTACAAAAAGTGGCCCACTAGGCACTTGCATTTGATGCCCAACTCCACGCCAGTGAGTCGCGTTTCTTACCTATTTAAGGTTTGATAATAAATTGAATTGTTTTGGCCCCAAGACCTCTAACCATTAACTTTACCAGATAAAACTGGGGTTTCCAAGCACCTGCTATCCTGAGGGAAACTTAGGAGGGAACCAGCTTCTAAATGGTTCGATTAATGTTTCGGCCCTATACCCATGACCGATTTGCATGACAGGACTGCTACGGACCTCCAGCAGAGTTTCCTTTGGCTTTGCCCTGCCCAGGCATAGTTCACCATCTTTCGGGTCCTGTCACACACGCTCACGCTACACCTCCCTGATGAAGTGAGCAAGACAGGCCAGTGATGCGCCCACGGCTGGACCTCAGTTGGCATGTGCAGGCCCTCACCTTCATTGAACCACAGGGTTTTGCTCAGCCCTCCAGTTCATGCACGTGTTAGACCCCTTGGTCTGTGTTTCAAGACAGGTCAGGTGGGTAACTGACATCACCGCAGACCAATGGCACCCGGCGTGGGCCTCCCGCCTAGCAGCGTGACACGGTCAGGGTGCGCAGAGCACAATCAACAGTAACGCCGGGAGATGGGGGCCCCATTCTGCTCCCTGCCCTGGCACACCCTGTGAGATGCCGGTGTGATTGCCGGGGGAGGGCAAGGGGCAGTCCTGTCTCTCTCGGCCTCGCAGACACAGCAAAGCTGCTGCCAAAGAGGCTGTAGCACTTGCCGCAGGAGCAGAGAGCCACCTGCCACCCCAAATCCTTCCCAGCCTACCTAGAGTCATGGTGCACTGCCACAGAGGAAATGCTCTCTCAGGGCGGGGTGCACCCAGATGCTATTCCTGCATAGGGGATCCTCCCCAGTGCTTAATTTAAGCTGGTGGTTTCCGGTGCTCGGCACCAACACTTAATTGTCACTGGCTCTACAGAAAGTCCACCACATGCTGGTGCTGTCTTTCAAATCTTGAAATGAGCACAACAACTTGTTTAATAAGTCAATATACATTTAAATGAATAATACCTGCCACTCACACCATTATTAAAGCTTTGGGTGGCCTGGAATAGTCTGAGTTGTCACACTTGTAGAAGTGCCATTGTTAGTAGTTGTGTTGGTACTGTTATTGGGAGCACTGGTAGGGGCTGGCAGGCTGCTGTGGCCGCCCAAGAAGGGCCGTGGCACTTACTTTTTTACAAATTAAGCACTGATCCGTCCTCCTGGGTGACCGACCTTCCCAACTTGTTGAAAACTCCAGGCAGACTTCACAGACCCCACCCGTTTACCTCTTGACGGTTTCATGTCCTCTTAACTCACTCTTCAAAATACTTTTCAACTTTCCCTTACAGTACTTGCTGGCTATCGGTCTTGCACCTGTATTTAGCCTTAGATGGAGTTTACCACCCGCTTTGGGCTCCATTTCCAAGAAACCCAACTCCAAGAAGACCTGATACCGGCCTGCCGGGGGCCACTACTGGTCTACCACCGTTCTAGGGGTAAGCCTCAATCAGAAGGACTTGGGGCCCACTGAGCGACGCCGGGGAGTCGGTCTCCTGTGCGGCACATTTCTCATGCTGGCCTCTTGGTGGGGAGTCAGCACTGGGCTCTTCACTCGCCATTACTGAGGGAATCCTGGTTAGTTTCTTTTCCTCCTCTTAGTAATATGCTTCAATTTAGCGGATCGTCACGTCTGATCTGAGGTTGTATTCAGATGCCGAAGCATGAGGGGAGCTGGGACGGGCCCCTAGGCTGCAGGGACTGAGGTCACGACAGCACACCCTTTCCTGGATCAGAGACCGTAGCCCACAGGAGATCGGGTGGGAACCGGTACCCGCCGGCAGCCAGAAGAGTCCTCGCCCCCTCTTGCCGTGGAAGAGAGTGCCAGAGGCGGTACGCATGGGCATCCGTAAAACTCCACAGACATCCACGTGAGGCACACAGCCAGGGGGAGTCCACAACCTATGTGAGGTGGTTTTCCATGATTTTTGCTAGAACCTTCGCTTCCACATTTATCAATGAGATTGTCCTATAGGAGGCACATTCTTTCAATAGTTTTCCTTCCTTGTTTCTCAGGACAATCATCACCTGTCTGAGGTCCAGCGGCAAACTGCCAAGCTTAACAGCCGAGGATAACATTTTAAGCATCGGCCCCACTACATTGGACTTCACACATATGAAGAATTCTGGCAGGAAGCCATTGGAGCCAGGGGTCTTGCCTCTACGTAACTGGGATATTGCCTCAGCCCCCCCTCCGGCCCCCAGTGATCTTCTTCTCCAGCAGGTCCCACTGATCGAGGCAAAGCCAGCGGGTCAGAAGATCACTAATGAAGTCATTCAGATTGCCTTGACCGGCCATGGTGCGGGCCCGGTATAGCCCCTTTAAGTAGTCAGTGAACGCCTGTGCAATCTTCAGAGGGGTATCTCTCAAACCTCATTCCCCTGTTCTAACTCCCTGTATCCACCTCTGTCCCTCTTCTTTTCTGGCCAACCAGGCCAGGTGTTTACCCACATTGTTGCCTACTTGGTACTGTCTACCTTGTGTTGCTCAGAACTGGGCCCTGGCCTCCTGATGCACCAGGTTGTATATTCCTGGCTCACCTCTTCTATTCTATCGGGCAGTTCTCCCTTCCATTGTATTAGGTTCTCTTCAAACTTCCTACATTCCGCATCCCTTTCTTGTCTTTTTCCCACCAAGTGTGCTATTATCTGTCCTTTAATGACAGTTTTATATGCTTCCCATAAGTCAGCCTCAGATTGGAAGTATCCCTCGCTCTACTTTAAATACTGGTCGGTAGCAGTGATGATCAATTGTCTAGTGTCTCTGTCCGTCAGTTCCCAGGCATCAAGCTGTCACGTCCCCCTCACTACCGGTATGCCCATTTGAACCGCCATGGTCAGAGGCGAGTGGTCCGATATCCCTTGGGGGAGAAAATCCATGTGGGTGAGCCTGTCCATCTAGTGCCCAGGCACCAGGAGATAGTACAGTCTGGACATGGTGCCCATGGAGTTGGCCACATAGGAATACTGGTGTTGCCCCGGGTGTGTCTCCCGCCAAAGGTCTACCAACCACATGGCTTCCACAAAGGTAGGTAGTCACGCGTCTGCCCCTTGTCCTCTCTCTCGCCCTCATTACCCTGTTAAGGTCCCCCTACAGTGTCAGGTTGAGGTCATCCCTAATGATTGTCAGTGTCTCTGGGGTACCCGCTATCCAGGACCCCAAGCGCTCCAGAGCCTCAGATTGTAGACCTGGAGGAAAATACCACAAGCCGAACACCAAGTCTTCACCATAACATCGCCCGTGTAGTGCAGCCTTGCACCCGTTCTCACTGACCCACATCTTGGTGGCCTCTAAAGGGAGGGATCTAAGGGCCGAAATTGCCACCCCCCGGGATCCCTTGGAAAATCCTGCATGTGCCAAAAGAAAATATCTGCCGCAGCTCAGAAACTTACAATTAGTACCCACTTGATGAGTCTCCTGCAGCATGACTATATTGGGTTGTGCTGAAGCAGGTATTTCCTTACCACCCCTCTCTTAAGATTATCACTCAAGCCATTCACGTTCCCGGAGAGGACCTTCAGGGTCTGGCTTTGACTCGAGCCCAATTGTGTCATACTCCCCATTTATCTCCTGACTCACTGCACACATCTCCAGTCCCACCCTGCCAGGACCTATGCTGTAGCCCACATGCCCTCAAACAACCTGCCCCCCTTGGCTCCCCCTCCCAATCACCTCGTGCTGCGGGCTTGAAACTACCCACCTCCCCAATGCCCGAGATGCCTGTCTCCCCAACATTGTAACTGTAACTTAAGTAGGAACTTGTCTATATCTATGGCTGTATTTGTCTTCGGATGCGGGGGTGCGGCCCTCTGGACTACCAACTTGCCCTTTGCCTTTGCTCCGTGACCCCAGGGGGCTCCCCCTTTTGTTCCAGGCAGTCAGTTGTATCAACCCCCTGATCCTATTTGGGAGCCTCGATGTCAGCTTAGTGTGTCCGCCGTCATGGGGGTCATCACGGGTAGGTTCTTATATTCTCCGTTCCACAGGGAAGCCTCTGAGTCCTCCTCTGAGCCTTCTGAAGACTGCGCCAGTTCCATCCATCTGTTGCTTGTGGGCAGAGAGCAGTTCTGCTGCAACTCTGCAGTCACTTTCGCCCTTTTAGTTTCTTCTTGTTCCTTCGTTGGGGCTGCTTTGGACATGCGGCGTGGCTTGTGCCTCGACCTAGGTTTCGCCATTCTCCTCACCCTTGGGTCTCCTGATTGTCCAGTAGTGTACAGCCCTTGCCCTCTAGCCATGTTCAGGCCTCAGCTGCTGTGCTGAAAAAGTGGGAGCAGTCTTGGTCCACCACCCTGAGTCTTGCTGGGAAAAGGAGTGCATATTTTAGGTTCAATGTCCACAGTTGCTGTTTCACAGCCACAAACATTTCCCTCTGGCATTAAACTGCTTGATTAAAATCAGGATAGATATTTACTGACCATCCATCTACTTGCTATGTTTATGGGCACATTTCAAGATATTATCTCAGTCCCGAAAGTTAAGGAGGCTGACTACCATTGCCCAGGGGGGTGCTCCCCGGCCTCGGCGGACAACCCGGCACTCTATGGGCCCTCTCCACCATGAATAACTTGGAGGCCTTGCCTTCCATGACCACCTTCTGTAGCCAGCCCTCTATGAAGAATTCTGCACTGGGGCCCTCGACCTGTTCCGGAGACCAACCTCTCATACATTACTGCGTCCAAAATGATCTTCCACATCTTCCACCCTCTCCTGCAGTCTGACCACTATTTGGCGTCGGTACTGGATTTGTTTCTCATCTTCTGCAGAAGTGGGCTGGCAGTGAGCCACGGCAGACTGCGTCTCTTCTACTCGTCTACCAATTTTCTATGATCTGCCCGAAGTAGTCCCAGGTCTAGGGCCACTACATCTATTTTGCCTTCAAGCGCAACCTTTGTTTCCCCATTGGCTGCTAGTATTGTTGCTGTGTGTGCCTCCAGTCCTGTGCCTGGCAGGGGCTGGCCAGTGTCTCATGTGGCCATCTGGCCCTGCTTCTCTTCAGACGATGGACTCAGCCGTGTCAGTTTGGTGCGCACCATTGTGTAGACTAATGCTTAAGCAGGTACCTATAGGTCCACACCTCCTCCACTCTGGAGCCTGGGGGCCACCAGATACTGGGGTCTGCTGCTGCCCCACAGGTGGCCCAGCCCCATGCCGCCCTGACCCCCCACTGCCAAAAGGCCAATTCCTTGGCCCCCGGGAATAGAGCACCCAGGCCATCATGACACATGGCCCCCACAAGGCAGCTGCGTCACCACCGGCGTGAGCGCCCCAGCTCACCTCTAGCTTCCTTGACGTTGGGGAGTTGCTGTTCCCACTGCTCCAGGGGGTGGCTTCCTTAATGCACTACCCTGGGCCACAGGCTGCTGCCTGTACTCTAGGTCCTGTCTGTGTTTCAGGGTTTGCTTGTAGGGCATGCGAGGCAAGGGAATTGGGAGCTCAACAGCACAGCCCCCCACCCCACTGCTGACTCAGGGCCCCTGGTCACGCAGTTGCCCCAGCTGCCATCCACAACCTCTTTCTTCTCTGGGCCTCTGGGGGCAGTCTTCTGCAGCGGAAGCACTATCGCGCCCATAGGACTGTAGCCCTGCAGCACTGTCACAGGCCGCTTCGGCCGACATTGTTCTCCAACGAGGCTCCTGTGTGTGTTCTGAGGCCCTATTTCAGCAGGGATGCCCAGTGGCCTACCGCGTGTCGCTTCTTTTCAACTAGGAAGAGACCCTGCCCAACAAACATGCTGTCCGCTCACCGGGTCGATGCCATCTTGATGCCGTTTCCTTGTTTTTTTAAAATTTGATTGAAGATTTCAACACTCCTATCTTGATTGTTGTCTGTTACATAATAATGTCCCTGTCAGTCACATGTATATATTTGTGTTATATATAGCACTTGTGCACTATTTATTCACTTCATCACTTTCACTGCGTCATCACACAAGATGCTGCGGACAAGTGCAAAAGCACCAGCATTGCTGATGCTCCTGCGTCCACAGTCATTCTCACTGACTCTGCCAGCAATGCAGTTTCGGTACTAAAACCGGCCCGAAAACCGGACTGCGTATCATGCAAAATGTCATGCCCCTCAATGAAATTGGCCAACTGTCGCTGAACCGTTTTTTCCAACATCTTTGCTGGTGCTGGTAATAGTAAGATCGCGCGATAGTTGTTTAGCTCCCCCTGATCCACATTAGATTTTTTCATGAGGGGCAGCAACAAGGCATGTTTCCATGTATCAGGGAAGATGCCCAAAGAAAGTGATGTGTTCCATATATGATTCAGAGCGTGGTTCACCAGGTGGGCCAGCTCCTTCCACAATTTTGGGGGGCATGGATCCTCCGGGGACCCTGACTTACATCTCAGGATCTCCGCCAGGGATTCCTGTTGGGAAATAGGTAGAAATTCCAAGAAGGTATCTTCGGAATTACGGATGCCCCATCCTTCTGTTTTTTCTGTCTCCGCCGCCGTCGTGAAGGTGTTGTAGACTTTCCGAATTTTACTGTCGAAAAAGTCTGATAGGTTCACACACAGTGAGGGGGACGGCTGTTTTGAGTTTTCCAGCTCCACCGGTTTGGTAAAGGAGCTGACTATCCTAAAGATTTCCTTGCCCGAGTTTTCCGCGTTGTTAATGCGCTTCATCAAGTAATCCCTCCTTGCCACCCACAAGATTGTCTAAGATTGATACTGAGATTTGTAAAATCAAGTCCTTATTTTGAATCAGTGTAGTTTTTGTGAAGAATAAAAAAAACGCACAAATCGCATAATAAACCTAACTAGTTGAGAGTTTCTTCTAACTATTGCCATGGAAGTCAAGGGCTGCACTTCCCCCATAGGGACCATTTGTGTTGATATTAATAGGTATATGTACCAGTCATTTTACACCCATCACTCCCCCCTCATGATTATAAAGCCCATATCCGCATTTCCTACTTTGAACAAGTCTAATACAGTGCCAAATATATTCAACAGCCACTTCACACACATAACCCCCAATTAGAACACAGGTATGCCATTAAACCTTAAGCAATTGCTAAAATACAGTGGCTGGTATATGTTTCAGCCATTTAACGCACATCATTCCTCATGTAAAAAACAGCTATTTCTATTTTACTTACAGGAACCATTAAAATACAGTGCCCATTGTATTCAACGGCCCTTTAACGCCCACAACCCGAAGCAAAAATAGCTATTGCTATTTCCTTAAATGAAATGAATCATGACAATATATGTACCCGCCATTGAAAACCCATCATCCCCCTGCAGAAAACCACTATCACAATTACCTACCTAGAACAAACCAAATATAGTCCCTAGTATTTGTAGCAGTCACTTAGCACCCATAATCCCAGTGTAGAACACAGCCATGTCCATTTTCCTTCAGCAATTACCAAATAACAGTACCAGGTATTTGTAACAGCCATTAAAACCCCATCATACCCATGTAAAAAAAATTAGGTATGCTCATTTTCTAAAACAAATCAAAAAAATACAGTGGCAGGTATATGCAGAGCCACTGGAATTATCAGGTTACGCAGTTACTACCTTATCAGCAAAAATATGGATTTGCTGCATTTGGCGCATAATCCATCATCTGCTGAATAATCTAACGTTTTTAACAACATAATGTGTTTCTTACTCAAAAGGATCAAAAGTTACTAAAAAGCAGAATGCCTTTCGCACAAGTTGGAGATCTTTCTTTTGCTTATTGCTGTAGTTCAGTGTCATACTGGCTATCATGGGGTGAATCCTTTGCCCAGATAATGTTAACATGTAAAAATGACAAAATAATGAGGTAATCATATCACAAAATGTGATTTATTACTTCGCCTATTTGCCTTTTCTTGCTGTATGATTTAGTCAAACCTGTTGCATATTGTTGTCCTCCCTAACCGCATAATTCCAATGGTCCTTGGTATATGTAATAGCCTTTAAACATGTATTTTTTATCCATGTAGAATATGACTGTGCTAATTATCCCAGTAGACATAAGTAAAATCCTATGTTCAGGATATGCAACAGATATTTGCCAGCTATCATCTCCCATGTGAAAATTAGCAACTCCCATTTTCCTACCAGGAGCCATTAGAATACAGTGGCAAATGAATTCTTCAGATGTTTAAAATCCATATTCAGCAAATATTTACAGAAATCATGAAAATGCTGTTGCAGGGGTATGTAACAGTCATTTAACACCCATCATACCCCATGTTCAAAATCACTATCCCTATTCCCTACCAGGAATAACTTTAATACACTCCCAATATATTCAATGTTCATTTAACGCCCATAATCCCCCCATGTGAAAAATAAGTATGCCCATTTCCTCAACATACGTCACTACACTACAGTGGCAGATATATGTCATAGCCATTTAAAACCCATCATCGCCCATGTAAAAATCATTATGGCCATTATCCTAAGAGGGCTATAAAAAATACTGTGCTGAGGATATGTAGCAGCCTTTTACCCCCCCATGTAAGCATTACATTATCTATTCACATTTTCCTAACAGGCCCATTATAATATAGGGGACAACATGTTCAACAGCTGTTTAAAGACCATAATCCCCTGTGAGTAAAGTAGCTATTGCCATTTCCTTACAATATTCATGAAAATACATTAGCAGGTATATGTAAAAGCTGTTTTACTCCCATTATCCCCGATGTAGAAAATCCCTGTTTCCTACCTTGAAAAATCCTAATACATTTCTGAATATATTCACTGGCCTTGTAACACCCATATTACCATTTCCTGACGTAGTCATGACAATACAGTGGCAGGTATATGCAACAGCCATTTAACTCCCATCATCCACGATGTAGAAAATACATATCCCTATTTCCTACCTTGAACAATCCTAATAATAATAATAATAATAATAATAATAATAATAATGTCAGTATTTATAGAGCGTGACAGCTACCTCAAACAGAGGTGTCCCGGGCCTATAGCGGGGAGGCATGAGAGGTGCATAGCCAAAAGATCTAACCAAGGCTAAAGAGCCAGGTCTTCAGGGTTTTTCTGGAAACCGGTTCAGATTGGACTAGGCGGATATTATTCAGCAGGGAGTTCCACAGCTTGTGAAAGATCTGCCCCCTATGCGTGCTTTAGCAAAGCAAGGTGTGCAAAGCAAGTTCTGAGAGTTGGACCTCAGTGATGGTTTTTGTTGGTAGTGGCATAACCGGTGTTTAAGGTAGCTAGAACATCTGCCATTCAGCGCCCGAAAGGCCATTGTTAAGGCCTTAAACTCAATACTTTTCGCTACCAGCAGCCAGTGGAGCTGTCTTATATGCGGAGAGATGTGGTGCCGAAACGGTACTCGCCTAATTAATCTTGCAGCCGCATTTTGTACCATTTGTAGTCTCTTGACCAGATAGGCTGGCAAACCCAGGTACAGGCAGTTTGCATAGTCCAGCCGTGATGTCACTGTGGCATTGACAATGACTCTATGACAGTCCTCCGGCAGAAGATGTAAAAATGTCCTCAGGCTTCTCAATTTGCCGAAGCATGAGGCTGCCACCTGCCGAACTTGGGCTGCGAAAGAGAGATCCGCTTCCCATTTTACTCCCAAGTTTTTTGCCGTAATTGCTGGAGTAGGTGGGAGACCCATTTCTGCCGGCCACCAAAGACCAGCTGCCGGCGGGCGCGCCTTGCCAAAGAACAACACCTCTGTCTTCTCTGCATTAAGTCTAAGTTTGTTATTGTTAATCCAACGGGAGATGTCCCTCAAACATCCCTTAAACCTAATGAAGGAGTCCGCAGAGTGATCCTTAAAGGAGAACACCAGCTGAGTGTCGTCGGCATATGATATTGCCTTCACATCCCAATTTACTATGACCGAGAACAGGGGGGCCAGATATATGTTGAAAAGAAGCGGGCTCAGGGCTGATCCCTGTGGTACCCCACACCATAGTGGCTTGGGTTCCGACTGAAAGGGTTGGAGGGCAACCTTCTGCGTGCGATCTTTAAGATAGGACTTCAGCCAGGTAAGTAGCATTCCTCCAATTCCTATTGCTTGGAGTCTCTCTACCAGGATTTGGTGGTCCACAGTATCCAATGCTGCGGACAAGTGCAAAAGCACCAGCATTGCTGATGCTCCTGCATCCACAGTCATTCTCACTGACTCTGCCAGCAATGCAGTTTCGGTACTAAAACCGGCCCGAAAACCGGACTGCGTATCATGCAAAATGTCATGCCCCTCAATGAAATTGGCCAGCTGTCGCTGAACTTTTTTTTCCAACATCTTTGCTGGTGCTGGTAATAGTAAGATCGGGCGATAGTTGTTTAGCTCCCCCTGATCCACATTGGATTTTTTCATGAGGGGCCTCAACAAGGCATGTTTCCATGTATCAGGGAAGATGCCCAAAGAAAGTGATGTGTTCCATATATGATTCAGAGCGTGGTTCACCAGGTGGGCCAGCTCTTTCCACAATTTTGGGGGGCATGGATCCTCCGGGGACCCTGACTTACATCTCAGGATCTCAGCCAGGGATTCCTGTTGGGAAATAGGTAGAAATTCCAAGAAGGTATCTTCAGAATTACGGATGCCCCATCCTTCTGTTTTTTCTGTCTCCGCCGCCGTCGTGAAGGTGTTGTAGACTTTCCGAATTTTACTGTCGAAAAAGTCCGATAGCTTCACACACAGTGAGGGGGACGGCTGTATTGAGTTTTCCAGCTCCACCGGTTTGGTAAAGGAGCTGACTATCCTAAAGATTTCCTTGCCCGAGTTTTCCGCGTTGTTAATGCGCTTCATCAAGTAATCCCTCCTTGCCACCCAGATCAATTTGTGGAGCTCTTTCAGGGCTTTATTATATGCCAGTTTGGCCGTAGGGCTGTAGTCTGTTCTCCATAAGCGTTCCATTTTGTTACATCTACTCTTTTCCACTCTGAGGGTATCAGAGAGTCTTAGGGAAGAGGTGTGGCGCAGCGGCCAGGGTGACTGACGCTGGAACCTGGGGCTCACGGTTCGATCCCCGGCGGCAGGTCAGCCCAGCACCATGTGACTCTGGGCAATAGTTTGCTTAATCTTCCCGACCGCCCCCAGTGCCGGGATGCCTTCGGGTAGCTGTTCGCGCTTTACAAATACTGGATTTAGAGAACCAAGGGGCCGAGGGAGTTTTTCTCGTGATTTTCGCTACTCTGGCTGGGGTGATAGTATCCAGGGCGGTGGAGATCCACCTGTTTAGTGCGGGCGTGTCCACGTTCGGATCGCTAGTTAGTTGCGGTTGACTCTCCTGCAATACTGGGCCAAGGGTCTCAGCAGTTAGCTTCTTCCAAATTCTTTTAGGCAGATAGCGAGTTTCCCCACCTTGATTTGGTTTTTCCAGACTGAATGAAAAAGGGATCAGGCAGTGGTCAGTCCAGAACAGTTGATACGGGGTCTCGGATACCAAGGACGGAATGTTTGAAAACAAGAGATCTAGGGTATGACCTGCCCTATGGGTGGGGAGATTTACATGCTGAAACATGTTTGCACCATTAAGTGACATGGAGAGCTGAGAAGCTTGAGTGCAGCCAGGATCATTGAAATGCAGGTTGAAATCACCTAGTGCCGTGAAGTTGGAATATTGCAGTGACTTCTGGGCAATATAGTTGCAGAGATCAGTGATTACACCTGGTGAACTGTCTGGTGGCCTGTATAACAAGAGTCCCGCAAAGGAAGCCGTAGGGCCAAACTTTATACAGAAGTTCAACCCTTCTGTCGAGCCCATATTGCCCATATTGCGCAGCGCTGAGGAGTCATGCACAATAATGGCTACCCCACCTCCTCTTTTCTCCCCATCCCTATTTGCGCAGCAGATTTTGAAACCTGGGGGAATAGCCAGGGCCACAGCAGATAAGGCTTCATCTTTCAACCAGGTTTCAGTCAAGAACATTACATCCCATTTGTTGTCGGCCAGCAATAGCCAAATATCTTCTGCATGTTTAGGCAATGATCTACAGTTGATCAGACACGCTCTAAGCTTGCCAACCGGCTTATTCTGCCCCCAATTCATGCAACACATGTCCCTATTACCCTGGGACCGCCTAGAGTTCCCGAACACCAGGTTACATCCTTTACAGTAGTGTGGGAGTACATCATTCGCCAGGTTAATGGCATGCTCACCTGGTCATAAATCCCTCCTTAAAGCAAGGAGGGCATCCCGTGGCCAGCAAATTCTCTTACTGCTACTAAAAAGGGCAGCATGGCTGGCGCTGGCCGCAGACCACCTGCGGACGGACGCAGACGGGCTTGGCTTTGGCGCACCTTCGGCGCGTCCTCTGCGCGTCCGTGTCCCCATCCCGGTTAAGTAGGAATTCAGTACCGGAAATGAGGTATCTAAGGGGGAGGAGCCACGTCCCTCCGCACAATCTGCCCGAAAAGCCGCGGCGGACCAGGGACCAACAATCAAGTAAAGTGCAAGTGCAGAGTGCAAAGCTTGAGATAAAACAGGTATTTGAGGTATTTAAAACAGGTATTTGTTTAAACTTAATAAAAATGCTCAGTGATCAGAAAAATCTCTCGTGCCTTACAGCACGCTGCTACATACCGCTGCGCATCTGTGTCCCCATCCCGCTTAAGTAGGAATTCAGTAACCGGAAATGAGGAATCTAAGGGGGAGGAGCCACGTCCCTCCGCACAATCGACTGGAAAAGCCGCGGCGGAACAGGGACCAACAATCAAGTAAAGTGCAAGTGCAGAGTGCAAAGCTTGAGATAAAACAGGTATTTGAGGTATTTAAAATAGGTATAAATCTCTCGTGCCTTACAGCGCACTGCCACATACTGCTAATACATTACCAAATATATTCAATGGACATGTAACGTCCATAATCCCCCCATTCAGAATACATTGACCTTCAACATTCACTAAGTAACTGTACCAGGTATATGTTCATCCATTTGACTCGCCGTTATGCCCATGTTAAAAATATGTAGGCCCATTTCCTCAACATATGTCTCTAAAATACAGTGGCAGATATATATTACAGCCAGTTAACACCCATCATCCCCATGTAGAAATCATTATGGCCACTATCCCAAGAGGGCTACATAAAATACAGTGCTCAGGATATGTAGCAGCCTTTTAACCATGTAAACATTATCTATTCCCATTTTCCTTACAGGACCATTATAATATTGGCGAAACTGTGTTTAACAGCTATTTAAAGCCCATAACCCCCTGTGAGTAAAGTAGGCATTGTCATTTCCTTCGAGTATTCATGAAAATAAAGTGGCAGGTATATGTAGAAGTCTTTTAATGACCATCATCTCCATTGCAGAAAATCTCTATAACTATTTCCTACCTTAAATAATCCTAATACATTTCCAAATATATTCAATGGCACGTGGCACCCACAATCACCCATGCAGAATGGAGCTATGCACATTTACCTTCAACATTTACTAAATACCAGTAGCAGTAATATGTACCAGCTACTTAACCCCCATCATCCTCATGTGAAAAATATATATGCCCATTTCTTCAACACAGGTCACTACCCCACAGTGGCAAGTATATATTATAGCCAGTTAACACCCATCATCCCCATGTAGAACTCATTATGGCCATTATCCCAAGAAGGCTACGGAAAATACCGTGCTCACGATATGTAACAGCCTTTTACCCCACATAAGCCCCCATGTAAACATTATCTATTCCCATTTTCATTACATTACCATTATAATATTGGGGAAGTGTGCTCAACAGCAGTTTAAAGCCCATACTCCCCTGTGAGTAAAGTAGCTATTATCATTTCCACACATTAACCATGAAAAAACAGTGGCAGGTATATGTAAAACCTATTTAACGCCCATCATCCCCGATGTAAAAAAACCCTATTCCTGGTTCCTTCCTGGAACAGCCCTAATACAGTCCCAAATATATTCAGTGACCATGAATACTCCATAATCTCCCATGCAGAACACAGCTATGTCCATTTTCCTTCAACATGTGCTAAAAAACTGTACCAGATATATGCAATAGCCATTTAATGCCCATCATCCCAGAATGTAGAAAATCCTTATCTCCATTTTCTACGTGGAACAATCCTAATATATTCCTAAATAGATTCAAAGGCAATGGAACACCCATACTCCCCCATACAGAACAAAGTTATGCCCATTTTCCTTCAACATTTACTAAATAACACTATCAGGTACATGTAATAGCCATCAACCTCCCATCATCCCCATGTAAAAGTAACAGTCAGCGCGAATTACATGTTATTGCAATATTTCATCCATTAATCCCTCTTTCGTAATGTATATTGTGTGTCCAGTACCACTATGAATAGCTGCATTGCAGCTGTATGTGACCCAGCAATGTAACAGTTAAATCAGCATATAATCATTAGGATTCTACAATGGTAAAAAAACATCATATCCTATAAGGTAATTTATCACATTTCATATATAGGTGAACATATCTCCAAATGCACCCTATGTGATTGTCTACCAACCAGGCAGCTCTGAATAAAACCATTAAAGCATATCTTTATAGGTAAACTAAAACAAATGCATAAGAGAGTTAACTTTCATTTTGTACATGTAAGCATTAAACTACACTGCCACCGATGGACACTTAAGAGAATGCAGCCCATCATCCCATCATCCCCAATGATCCGTTTAGTGCGTCCCTTGATTGAAGCAATAATTCATGGAATAGCAAAACTGTTATTAGAGTATAGATGATATCTGGTAATAGTTACATAATTTTGAAAAATAACATGACAGTGCAGACATAATAGATAAAGTCTTTTATTTGCCTGTGAAGTGATGCTGGACACTTCTCATAGGCATTCCGGGCCAATATTAGTACACGGCAGTAGGGCAGGGAGTTGGTCCACGCAGCAGTATGCACTACTCTACGTCTGAAGTGTCACATAGGTCAGATGATAGACCCTTTTTTAGTGAATAAGTTGCAATCGTTCTCATTGATACACTGGGTAGTCTGGTTGTCTTATTGCTCCGCCATTGTGGTTTTTTGTCCAAATGAAGTAGATGTTTGTCTTCTCCTGAACCTGGGAACCAGCTGAGTGTTCCAAATTTCCTTACAGAGAGTTCATCACTATCATCGATGCTAATGCTCATTCATGTCAAGGTGCCCTGATCCTTCACTACGTGTTCTCAACCTTGATCGATTAACTATGTAAAGGGACACCCAACAATTTATTTAGCTTACTTTGAAAATCCTTCGCAACATTTATACTAGCAAAAGCGACACGTTTAAGATGCACCTAACAAATGCAGCATGTCTTCACACAAGCCCACAGCATCAACTAAACAAAGTTAAACCTCGCATGACATGGATATTCTTGGCTAAACCCTATGTATTACAGTTTCTGAACTGCATTTTGTAGTAAGTAGTATTACTCTAGTGCTACTTTGCGCAAAAGGGAAGAGCTACAGGGCCTAGCTTTGCAAATTCTCTTTTTATTATACATTTATGAAAATGTGGTGTATGAATTTATTATTGTATTTTCTTGGATTTGAAATGGGGGCAACAGCAACATATAAGTGTAACCCTGCTCGATGTAAAAACTTTCCTTTTTAAAAATGTAGGACTGAATGGTGTCAAACTGGCTTTCATTAAATGAAGCGGAAATATAGATTCTTACCCCTCGGTGGCCCTGGAGGTGTGAATCCAATTGATTTGCCTTTAGCACTAGATGCCACTCCAAAACCAAGCATTCACAAGTGAAATCTATCGGGTGTTAACATAAATGAATTTGTATAGTTAACTCTAGTGGACATACCTGTTGCACTCTGAAATGATATTGAATCTGCTGCTACTAACTTTTATACTCTCTGTTCAATGTGTTTACTTACTTTAACCCTTCAGGTGCTCATGACGGAATGGTTCCGTCATGAGCACCAGTGCTTCCTGTGCTCATGACGGAACCATTCTGTCATGAGAACAGGGGCACTAAATCCCTCTGTTGCAGACAGCAGAGGGATTTCCTTTTTATTGGCCTCGGGAGGTTGGGAAAGAGCTTTCCCAACCTCCCGAGGCTCGTTTTCATTTTCATTGCAATGACAATTGCATTGAAAATGAAACTGAAACTTAGTTTCAGTTTCATTGTTTCGGTGCTCGTGGGGCTATCTCTGACCCCGAGCACCGAAACTACTGGGTGAGGTATCATTGGAAAGGGAGAATCTCCCCTTTCCAATGGTACCCTTCCTAGTGGATCCCTGCTTAGGGATCCACCCACTAGTCACCAGGGAGGGGAGCGGCCCCTTGGGCAAGGGCCTTTGCTCCCCCTTAAAATTTTAGTACAGACAGTCTTTCTGCCCCCCCCTGGGGGGCAATGGGGGCAGTAGCCCCCAATCTGCCCCTCCGGGGGGGCAAGAAGCACCCTAGACACCAGGGATTTTTTTTTATAGGCCAGGGGTGGGTGCTGCCCAGAATGGGCATGCAAATGCCCCCACCCTACCCCCCCAAAGAAAAAAAAAGACTTTCTGCCCCCCCAGAGCGCAGATGGGGGCACTAGCCCACCAAGCACCAGGGATTTTTTTTATATATACGTATATGTGTGGGAAAGTTGTAGGATCACTGGGCTGACACAAATTTCCTACCACCCAGCGTTCCCCCAGGTCTCCCGATAAAAATGGTACCTCACTCGTGTGGGTTGGTCAAGTACCCGTGACAGGCAAGGGCCCTAAACGTACTGTGGTGACTTCAAAATTACCTATCATAAAACTACCTCGTTTTGCAGGGGGGCACCTGGTTTTTTGGCCCCGTGCTCGCGGCCATCTAGAGAAGCCTACCAAACCCACACATTTCTGAAAACTAGACACCCTGGGGAGTCCAGTGAGGTTTGGCTTGCAAAACCAGGTCGTTTTGTGACAGTTAATTTTGATGTCTCCACAATACGTTTGGTGCCCTTCCCTGCCGCGGGCACTTGGCCCACCCACACGAGTGAGGTGAGAATTTGGAGAATGCTGAGTGGGTGGAATTTTGTGAATCCACACAGATTCCAGAACTTTCCATCACAGAAATGTGAGGAAAATGTGTTTTATTTTTTACAAAGTTTGAGGTTTGCAAGAGATTCTGGGTAACAGAACCTGGTGAGAGCCGGATAAGTCACCACATCCTGGATTCCCCTGGGTGTCTAGTTTTAAAAAATGTATAGGTTTGCTAGGTTTCCCTAGGTGCCGGCAGAGCTAGGGTTCAAAATCTACAGCTAGGCACTTTGCAAAAAAGGGGTCAGTTTTCACAGTAAAAATGTGGTGTGTCCAAGTTGCATTTTGGGCCGTTTCCTGTCGTGGGCTCTAGGGCTACCCACACAAGTGAGGTACCATTTTTATCAGGAGACTTAGGGGAATACAGAATTGTAGAGCAACTGTTATTATCTCTTGACTTTTGATGCATTTCTGCCTTCCAAATGTAAGACAATGTGTAAAAAAGAAGTCACTTTGAAAAATTTCCTATAATTCACGCTAGTATGGGTACCCACAATTTCGGAGATGTGCAAATAGCTACTATGTCTAAACTATATATTTGGTTCCCATTCAGAAATACACAGGTGTCTTTCATACTGATTTTTCACTATTTATATTTTCCCAAATGAATTGCTATATACCCGGTAACAATAAAAAAAACATTGCAAGACACTGCTTAGTTATTGGCTCTGGGTTCCTAGGGTTCTTGGTGAACCTACAAGTCCTATATATCCTCACAACCAGAAGGGTCCAGCGGACGTAACGGTATATTGCTTTAAAAAAGCTGTCATATTTAGAAGAAGTTACTGGTGAAAAAGTTTGCACAAATGGCTGTTTTTTTCAACTCATTTTCAATTGTTCCTATTTTCAACTGTTAGTTTCTATAAGAAAACCTTGCAGGATCTACACAAATGACCCCTTGCTCAATGCAAACTTTTGTCTACATTTCATAAATGTATAGCTTTCCAGGATCCATTATTGCTTTCATACCCATTTCTACCATTAACTGGAAGGAGGTTGAAAGCACAAAAAATAGCAAAAATAGGCTATGTCCCAGTAAAATGCCAAAACTGTGTAAAAAAATTTAGTTGTCTGACAAATGTCTGTCAGTCCCTGAAAGCTGGGAAGATGGTGATTTCAGCACCACAAATCCTTTGTTGATACCATTTGCAGGGGAAAAAACAGATGCTTTCATCTGCAGCACTTTTTTCCCATTTAAAAAAAAAAAAAGAAGAATTTGCTGTATTTTGGCTAATTTCTGGGTCCCCTCCAGGGGAATCAACAATCCCGGGTACCTTTAAAATCCGCATGATTTTGGAAGAGAAGGACGCAAACTTTACGTGGATACCTTATATGGTCAAAAAGATACAGGGGCCTGAACACAAACTACCCCAAATAGCCAAAAAAAGGCTTAGCACAGGGGGGGGGGGGGGGAAGGCCTAGCAGCGAAGGGGTTAATTGCTTGTATATTATCAGTTTCTGGCTTTTATAAATGGCCCATGGATGACCTGGGGCTCGGCGCTAACAAGATGATTGAGCCATATTATGTTCATATGCTGCCCCCAGCACGGCTGCGAAGTCATGCTGCCCTGGGAGCAGCGCATTCAAGGGAAATGCGGAGCGGCTGCTTCAAAGCCGCTCTGTGTTTCACTGTGCAGGCGGCAACCCGCCTGCACTTTTAAGGGGGATTAGGGATCCCCTTGCAGGCGGGTGCAGTGAGTGACTGCACCTGCCTGCAGTGGGATGTCTGGGGGGTCCATAGAAACCCCCTTTCCTCCCTGTAGAGGGCTGCCATAAGGGGGTGCACTGACAGTGCCCGTTGCGCCCCTGGGGCGCTTTGTATAATATGGCCCCTGGAGTTCAAAAATACCCTATAATAAAGGAAAAAGAGGTATATATGTGGCATGTTTGTCACACTAAGCAGTGGAGGCTGAATGACCTAATGTGCTGTGCTAATGGAACTGTTTCTCACCCATAGTCCAGTATACCCTTTTATAGCTAATAAGTTGCTATCATTCTCATTGATCCACTGGGTAGACTTTTACACATTCATTCTGGTTGTCTCCATACTCAGCCATTGTGCTTATTTGTCCAAATAAAGTAGATGTTTGTCTTTTTCTCCTGTCCCTGGGAACCAGTTGAGTGTTCCAAACTCCCTTACAGAGAGTTCCTCGCTATCATTGATGTTAATGCTTATTCATGTCAAGGTGCCCTGATCCTTCACTACATAGCTCAACCTTGAACTGAGCACCAAATCGTAATGTCATTGTTCTGTATCACAGTTACAGAACTGCTTGTCTGTTTGATACTAATTTTCCTTAATTTCTTTCGGCATCTGGGGATCCCTGTTGTCATTTTGTATTTTATAGCATGGTGCTGAGAACTGTTTATTTGAATTTGATTATTAACTTGTAATAAACCTTTTGAACTTGGCTACAAATTCCTGGTCCTCATTGTGTAGCCCAAATGGGTTGCACTGTTAATTGAAATTTGATTAACTGTTAACGCTAACTCCCATCACCTCTCAGATAGACAAAAAAGGCCATCGGAGGACCAATGGTAAATAAGTGGGCCCAGAAAATGCTGGATCACATGCAGATCTGCCTTACCCTGGGATCAGGCGCTAATTCACGAAGGAAGACATTGACTGTATTTGTCATTTAGGACTTCTATTGCATCACTGTCAACGCACATTCAGTTTTTCTTCTTAAGTTTGCTGCGTTCTTCAGTTGTGCTAAACCTTTACTCTCTTACCCATCATGGTTTGTACAGTGAGCCACATCTGGCTGCCAGAGCCCTTGTGTAAACCGCGATTGATTTCAAAGTTCCTACATTTCATGGTATATTAGTGCTTTGTCATGATGAAGTTATATAAAGAGGAGGGATTAAAAGCATGCTGCTTTGATTCAAGCTGTCCCTGCAGTGTTACAGTATGGAACAGTAGGAAATGTATAATAGCGCATTACAGTACAGCCGATTATCTGCAACCCCACATAGTTCCATAAGCGGGTATCCTAATCCGTGCACAATGGACGCCTCTGGGAATGCTTCAAAGCAATGGCAAGAGGCACACATCAAAGTATTCACAAGATCAAGAGGCATTAATCAGCAGGGTCAGACTGGCCTGTAGGGTAATCTGGCAGTGCCAAAGGGGAGTGGTCTGATAGGTCAGTGTTGTTTGGTTGTTTGTGGGCCTGTTTTGTGGTCTGGTCAGCTGGTTTTGCTACTGATTTATGTAATATTACCCCAAACATTTCCTGTAGCAAGCACAAATGCATGTAGTCGCCCATACTTTGCAAAACACTTATACAGCGAGGCATTACAAGTTTAAAACGACCCTAATTTGCAAATGCGGTCACTTTTTTAACTGTCTGTTCACTAATATTGGCCAATTTTATTTTAGTGGCCAGGCTTATTTTCTAGTCCGACCATGTTAATATAAAGTATATCAATTCAGGATCGATACGTGTGTGCAATTAAGTGATTGCATCGCGTCTACCTTTTGTTCTGGTGGCAGCAAAATGAGGATCATTTCCTTTTCAAATTTGTGAGCTATGATCGTTAAATCTAACTGGATTGACTAATTATAGAGGTAGCTTGGCAAACCGTTTGTATAGCCATAACGGAAGGACATTCATGCACAACATATGCACATTCGCCTACATAATTACTGCACTTTAGCTTATGCTACAGGCCTCCATTCCAGCTCCACATTTTCAGGATTATTTTGCGCTAAAAGTGCACAAGAAGCTGCTTTGTATGTTCACGAAACAGAAGGAAGTTACATTTTTAACAGGGAGGAATGTTATTCAAAATTGCGTACTTGCTTAAATCATGTTATGCTTCAGTTTCAGAAAATTCAGCTTCATATAAACAAATGGAGTTGGCTACATCAAGATACCTTTGAAGCAGGCCCGGTTTTAGAGGTTAGGCCATGTGGGCTAGGGCCGCCCAAGGAAGAGCCCTGGCGCGCCCAAGCCTGTGCAGACCTGCAAAGCTAGTGTTTGTTCTTTTTCCCTAATGTTTCACAGGGGGCTGCATCTCTGCAGGCTCTGCCTCATCCTTTAATTTAAATTTAATTTTAATGATTAGCACCATTGACTTTGGCTACTTTCGGGCATGAGGACAGGTTTGAAGTGAAGTTTGAAGTCAGCAGAGATGGTAAGTAATATCACCACAAATGAACAGGTTCTCCCGAACAGTTTAACTATAAGGCTGCAGGCCTCCAACCCAAGGTACTTTAGGAGTCAAAAGATTTTGCGTTTCCGAGAAAAGCAAATTAACATGTTATTTTTTCCTGTTGTGAGGCAAATCCTAACTTGAACTATATACAAAATAAATTAATAAAAAAGTAAACAAAATAACTATTGCATCCTATCACTGGGTTAAAGAAAGAACATTCTATGAAACATTTCATTAATTCACATGACATTTGTTTTTATGCAGATGGTTACTTGTGATCGAAAGGTGCTTTGTGTAGGGAGCTATGTGTAACCAATAGGACTTCTGTTTGATTCCCAGCACGGTCATCGCAGGATTTCAACCTCCAGCTGATAACATATGTGTCACTTTATCAACTAACAGTAAGAGTGTTTCACACAGTGCTACAAGATGGATGGTTCTACATAAAAAACAAGTTATTATAACATATTTATTTTAAGATAAAAACACAAAGGTTTCAATAGATGTTAAAGTTACATCTACAGTAGTCTACACCACATAAGGAAAACAATCTAAAAAGTACTGAAACACATCTGTTGAGGTTCTTTTTAAAAAATAAAACACATTATAATACTATAAAAAATGCCTTAATTATTCCAAAATTATGCAGAAAGGTGTATGCTATAATAGCAATGATCATTACCAATTAGATAAACATTTTGTATAGCCCTATACATTTTTGATTTTCAAAAGCACCTTAACTGATGTCTGCAGAGAGTAACTTTATTGTGTAGTTAATTAAAACCGTTACAATTTTAGCATAAAAACTGTTGCGGGGATTCTGCTCATACACAGAACTATGCACAAGAAAACAGGACCTCAGTAAATAGGGGTGTACCTCCTATCACCTTAGTACCTAGAATCCCAACCGACTAGCAATAGTGTCTCATTCGGTCTCCTACAAATATCAAGAAGCTACGAACGTTTAGACAACCCAGAACACGAGCACTCCCGACTCACCTCAGAGTCGCGGGAACAAGACAATCTTTCGCTCTCACGTACTTGTCCACAATAAGAATAATCAGAGTCACTAAATAAGTTCAAAATGTTTATTTTGACTATAGTGATTCATAAAACAGTATGTGAACCACGACCAGCAGCAAAATGCATAAAGCTAACACCATTAGCATTGTTACAATACCATAGAATACAAAAGGAGTCGTCATTTTATTAAGACTGTGAAAAAGGCAAAATAACTGGGCCTAATCACCCTCCCCTTGGTAGTAAGAAGTTATTTTATATAACAGAAGATCTCTAGGCGTTATTAGCAGACCCCCTACCTGAAAGCCTTAACGCAAAGGTTTACATCATAGGAACAGCAGAGCTCAGCTCCATGGAACAGCTTTCTTCGAGTAAGTTTCAAAAACATGCAACAACGCTATATCAAAGCTTGATTCTTCCATACTGCAGCTGTTGGTAACATGTTTTGTCTAGGTAATAGGGACTGACCAGAACAGAATAACAAGAGACATTGTTGATTGACCTTGCACATTATGTTCAGACAGAATTGAAGGGAAAGCTGAGAACGTGAAAAACAATCTGTTATCATGTACAGGGCAGAGGCAAAGTGTCGCGAAAACAAACTCTTAGCAGAGGCGTGCGCAAAAGCAGCGGCATAGGGCAAGCAAAACTCATGCTAACTTAGCAATGTCGACAATATATCTAAGGGCCACATAACCCCATATAACAATACATCAAAGTATGACAACATTCTTATTTACACGTTGAATTGTGCAAAGTTGCAAGTTCGTTCGATCTTCTTAAAATGAAGCATTAAACATAGTACGTCTAAAACCAAGTCAGCGCATTTATGTCCAAAATGTGGAAATGTCCGCTGACTACATTCACAGGGATTGTAAGGAAGCTCTGATCAATTATTGTCTGCCACTAGGCTAGTCCAGAGATTTCCCATACCATTATTGAAAGGGTCCCTGCTAATAAATCATTTCATTTGTTAGCGCAAATCTAAAAGATGGAAATATTTAAAAAAACGAACTGTGTGCAAGTGGGTGCCAAAAAGCAGCTGTCCTCCATTACAATTTTACACCTGCACTGTGCCCTTTGTAGCTGCCATGTTATTGGAGATCGTGTGCGAAAAGGCAGATCAATGTAGCAAACTTATAGTAAATGGTGCGATCTTAAATGGAGTATGTTTCCATCTAAAACAATACAGTTGGGTCTGGGTGCGAATTATGTTAAGTGACCGCTATACTCTTTTCCAATGATTATAAGCTTGCACTTTACTGTGTAGGGTAGCCAAAGGCTAGGGCATGTAAACAGCACTATGGGTTCGATATTTGTAACAGTTTGCTGACTTGTTGCAGGAACTTGGCTGCCCTGCATGAGAGCTGTAGCGACTGGCTATTTAGTAATGCCATTACGGCAGGTCGGCATGATCGAATCCAGAGAGAACGGAGAGCTGGAAGTAGAAAATGCCGTCTCCAGTTATTAACAGCTGGGCATATGCACAAGAAATGTAGAACTGACTCTTCCACCTGTTCGCAGAGTCGGCACAGACTGGTCGGCCATGTTCGTTTCCAGGTTGGGACCTGATCTTTTGAGCAAAAAGCTCCCAGTCAAATCAAAAGCACCGAGTGCTGTATGGTTGGAGAAATGTGTTGTACAAGATACGGCTGCAGCATCCGGACCCCGTACGAAGATAAAACCGTCCATCCGTGTTTCTTCTTTGCAAGCGCTGCTTGTCCAATAGCCAGGCTTTGTATTTGGCGGCATTGTTTGCTATTTTTTTCAATGCAGGGAAGCTGTAGTTTGTGCCCCAAGCTTTGTGCAAGTTGTGAGTGGTTAACGCTTGCTCAAGCACGGTAGGCCAGTCTTTCTTGCCTTTTGACTGGTTCTTCAGTTCCGTCCAGCAGAGACCTAGCAAGGATTCTTCTTGGGCTGCTCTCATCTTTCAGCACAATTTTAGTATTGCTGCTGACCTTTCCAGGAGTTGGTTGATTCCAGGTGGATTTGTACCTGGGATGTAAATTGCAGAATCCGGAAAATTTGTTTGAAGAGGCCGGATTGTTGTAGATTCAAAAAGCTTGCATCTTTGCCTTTAAATAGTTCGGAGCCGTATGTGAGAGTTGGGAGAAACTTAGCAGCGATTACTTTTAGAAGATGGGAGTTGGATGGACACATTCATTTCAGTCTTAGAGTGTTTAGTGTAAAACGTAATTTGTTCGCCTGGGCTCGTCTATTGGTTAGATGATCTTTGAGTGTAAATCTGGAGTCTACCACCACTCCTAAGTATTTGTAAGAGCCACTCTGCTCTATGCTGTTCCCTGCTGCGAACCATTTATATTTTTTGATGTAGGACCTGGTATTTGCAGAGAGACAGATGACCTTTGTTTTGTTGTAATTTAGAGATAATCCAAGCTCCTCTGTGTATTCCAACAGTTTAGTGATCAGGCGCTCTAGGCCAATCGGGGTTTGGCTGCATAGGACGATGTCATCAGCTTATTGCAGACTTCTGGCTTGGCGATTAGCTAGCTTTGGAGGGTCGCTTTGGACTTCTGTCAGCCTTTTATCTAAACCTGATGTGAATATGTTAAATAATCTGGGAGCTAGCACATGCCCTTGTTTTAGGCTTCTGTGCATTGGTATCCTTGCTGTAGTTCTTTCTCCGTTTCCTAGCTTTACCTGTACCCAGGTGGCTGAGTACAAATTAATTATGGCCCTTAGTAAACGTGGTGGGATGCCCCATTTTTCCATCTTTTGCCATAGGAGTTCTCTAGGTACCATGTCAAACGCCGCTTTCAAGTCGACAAAACGTACACAATTTGGTGGACTTTAGCTGCGCTTTTTCAACTAGGAGGTTCAAGGCCAAAATATTACACATTGTGCTCGTGCCTGGTCTGAAGCCTGTTTGTGAGATTGGGAGGCTCTTGCTGGAGGTGACATATTCTTCGAGATCGACAAGAAGATTTGACGCATACACTTTGGCTTCTACATCGATGAGCGCGATTAATCTGTAATTTGCTGGGTCTGATCTACTGCCAGCTTTGAATATCAGGTGCAGTATACTGCCTCTCCATGAGGCTGGTATACTGTTTGATTGAAACGTGTGATTGAACAGCGGCATGAAGAGATTGGCCCAGAAATGTTGGTCTGACTTGAATAGCCCGTTTGGCAAGCCATTTGGGCCCGGGGCTCCACTAGATCTGAGTTTGTTTAGGACTTTCTCAACTTGGCTAGTTTGAATCCAATTATCTTCGGACAGATTTTATGCGCGCTCACTTTTTGGTTGGTTCAGGGCATGGTGGTGTTCGTCCGTAGCTGCATATTTGTCAGTGTGGCTAAGGTGGGCGATCAAATCGGCCTCAAGAATATTTGCGTTGTGATGCCGGAAGGAGCCATTTGCTATGCTGTTTATTTCTGCCGAGAACTTCTTGTTGTTATTTGATTTGCTTGTATGTAGCAGCTTGAGCCAGATATTTGTTTGATGTAATTTCTTTACTGTCCATACTTTCTGTTTATATTGCCGCCTTAGCAGGTTAATTTGGAGATTGACATTTTCGCCTGTTGTTGGTGCGTTGCCCCGAAGTCTTCTTATCTCCCTGTGGAGCATCCTTTTTTTCCATGCTAACGAGTTGACAAACTCTGGTATTTCTTTCCTGGTTCTGTTTTCATGTTGCTTGTTGAGTGAAGAGAATTTGGAGATGAGAATCGTTATCGTATTTTTCCAGTTTTGCCCTGACCCATGCCCGTTTGAGACTCGTTCATTTACCATCAAATTTTTTATGTAATTCATTAATACAGGAACGTTTTTGCCGTTCCATGCTAGCCTTTTTAGGTTGTAGGGGCTTGGGACTTCCAGCAGGTCATTACTTTCAGCGGCTCTTGGGGGATGAATGCAGAGGTCAATTAGCTGGGGACTGTGATCATTCTCTAATCGAGGGATGATTTGATAGCTGGTAGTCATTTGAAATAACTCCCTGTCAACTATTGTGTAGTCTAGAATGGAGTTAGCATGCCTCGATATTCTGGTTGGTGCAGCTGGTTGGTCTTGTGGTAAACGACCATTTAGGGTTAACATCCCTCTTTTGGATAATAATGAAACACACAATTTACCATGTCGATCAATTTTGCGATGATTTTTGGTTACTGAGGAAATGTTTTTCCCATTAAGTTTGTTTTGTTCTTTGCCCTGGAATGGGCCAGGTTGTAATAAGAACATATTGAAATCACCTGACAAAGGATGCCTGCTTGCGGGTAAGTGAATTGCAACGATTTAAGTAAGGCTATTAAGGACTCAATTTTCTCAGTTTTTTTCTTTGATGCCAGATGGATGTACACATTACATATTAATAGTGAATCTTTCTCATGTTTGCGTGAAGATTCTCTGTGAGGATTTTGCGGTAAGGACATTTTGATGCATTGGATCCAGGTTAGGCGTAGCTCAATCAATTCTGATTTCCACCTTATATCGGTGGCAAGGTAGATTGATAGACCACCAGACGCTCTGCCTGATTTTTTTCCCTTGATGGCGTTTTGATGGTATTCTTTGAAGCCAGTGATCGGCGTTGGTGCAATGGCCCAGGTCTCCTGGAATAACAGAATGTCAAATTTTTGAAGAAAGGTTATGAGGTCTACCTTCTCTGTCTTGCTGCCGAAGATTAGATTAGATTAGATTAAAATACTTGTAGAGCGCATGGCTGCCTCGGCAATGAGGCGTCCCAGCGCTGAAGCAAGACGGAGTGGGGAGCAAACGAGGAGTTAAAGTTGAGATAAAAGCCAGGTCTTCACAAGCCGTCTGAAGGCCTGGTGATCAGAATTGCTGCGGATGTGTAGAGGGAGAGAATTCCATAAGGCGGGAGCCAGTCGCCTGAAAGAGCGCCCGCCAGATCTGGTCCTTCGTATGCGTGGGATTCGTGCGAGAATCTGGTTTGCCGAGTGCAGCATTCGCGGTGGAGAATAGAGGGCGCACAATTCGCTCAGAATATCTGGGCCGATGCCTGTCAGAATCTTGTGCATGGTACAGAGCGCCTTAAAACGCACTCGATGTTCAAGGGGCAGCCAGTGCAGGCGATGAAGGAGGTTGGAAACATGGCTGTACTTGGGGAGGGCGAAGATGGCGCATGCTGCAGCGTTCTGGACCCGCTGTAGTCGGTTCAGCACGGACTTGTTGGAGCCCAGGAGGAGCACGTTGCAGTAGTCCAATCGGGCCAGTATAGAAGCTTGGATGGTCAGCTGACGCGTTTGGGCATCAAATAGACCAAGTATCGGTTTAAGGCCACGCAGTAGCCCAAAACATTTTCCGGCCACTGATTTGGCATGCGTCTCAAAGCTAAGATCCTTGTCAAGCATAAAACCCAGATTTTTCACTGCAGGTTTAGGGGCTGGAGGGGCTTCAAGGGCCGGAGGCCACCAGTCATTGTTCCAGAGATGGGAGTCTTTGCCAATCAGAAGAATCTCAGATTTAGCAGAGTTCAGATGCAGGAAGTTAGCTGTCATCCACTCTGCGATGGCCACTATATTTTCTTTAAATTTCGCTCTGTCCTGGCTGGGATTGTTAGACAGGGTGATCACCAGTTGGGTGTCATCTGCGTGCGACACCAGGGAGATTCCTCACGCTTTAGCCAACCGTGCCAGTGGGCTCATATATATATTAAAAAGCGTGGGGCTCAATGCTGAGCCCTGGGGAACCCCACAGCGAAGTGGGTGGACACGGGAGGCAAAAGGTGGAGCTATCACTTGGAAGGTCCGGTCGGCCAAAAAGGAAGAGAACCATGATAAGGCTTTATTGCCGATCCCTATCTCCTCCAAACGGTGGAGCAGAATTTCGTAGGAGACCGTGTCAAACGCCGCACTCAGATCCAGCAGAACCAGAGCAGAGGTTCTGCCGGCATCCAAGGCGGATCTTAGTTGCTCAACAACCGTCAGCAGTGCAGACTCTGTACTGTATCGTGGTCGGAAACCGTTCTGGGAGCTATCAAGTAAGTGGTTGGCTTCCAGAAAGTGAGTTAACATCGAATTTACATGAGCTTCCAGGATTTTGGATAGGAATGGAAGCAGTGAAATTGGACGGTAATTTTCTGGCTTGGAGGAGTCCAGTGTTGGTTTTTTAAGTAGAGGAACCACTTTTGCATGCTTCCAAGATTTTGGGACCACCGCCGAGGCAAGGGATAGATTGAGAAACTCCAGACACTCAGGTAGGAGGCCCTGTTGTACTTTCCTAAAGGCGTCCGGTCTTAAGGGGTCGTCTGGAGATCCTGATTTAATTGTAACCACTAATCCCTCCAAGTTTTTAAGAAGGATAGTGGGTAGTGATGTAAGAGGGACGATCTCAGGACCAATGTGCGTGTTCCTCTCGGTGATGCTGGGAATTGCACCATGGTCGAAGTTATGGTAGATGCCTTCAACCTTCTCCAGGAAGAAGTTCGCCAGCTCTTCACATTGTTGATTAGAGGATATGATACTGCCTGATGCCGAGGGAGAAGTGACCAAGTCCTTTAAAAGAGAGAATATAGTTTTACTGCGATTGGTACTTGTAGTGATCAGGCTGGAGAAGTGGGCTGCCCTAGTTTTACGCACTAATTTATGGTAGGATTTAATAGCTGATCTATACTGTGATTTAGCCTGAGGGTCATATGATCGCCTCCATATTCTTTCCAGGACCTTGCAGTTCTTCCTGGCTAGGGTCAAGTCCTCGTTGAACCAGGCATTAGCCCGAGCACCTTTAGAGTGAGTGAGTTTGAAAGGAATGCAGGTGTCCAGTGCTTGAGTTACCCACCTATGAAAGAGCACATCAGCCTCTTCCATATTGATGGCTCTATCTAGTGGCTTTGTGCTCAAGGCTGTAAGGAAAGACTCCTAGTCAAGTTTATGCCAAGGCCGTTTCAGTGACGGGTGCTGGTTCGGCTGGGACGTGGGGCCAGCTAACGTAAACCGCATTGAAATGAGGAAGTGATCCGTCCAGATCATGGGAAAGGTGCTAGGACTTCCAGTGACTCAAGGTTAGAAAAAATGGGGTCAGGAGATGTCCGGAGTTGTGCGTAGCGCCGGAGACCAGTTGAGTCAGTTGGCAGGCTGCCAAGTCCCCTAAGAAACTCAGGGGCATATTTACGTTCCCTGGCGCATCCCTGCATATCAGCAGGGATGCGCCAGGGAAAATGCGTCACGCAAGTTTACCCTTGCGCCACGTCCGATGCGCCGCATTTACAATGCGGCGCATCGTGGCGCAAGGATAAGCAGATGCGTGACGCATCTGCCGGCGGAAGGTTGGCGCAGTGCTGAAGTCGTGTCGCAAGCGCGACGCAACTCCAGCACTGTCCCAACCTTCCCTATCCTCAACATGGTGCGTCAATCCTTACGCCTGCTTGAAGCAGGCGTAAGGATTTGGCGCACCAGCGTCGGAAAAGTGACTGCGTGAAATCTTGTAGATTTCACTACGTCACTTTTCCGAGGCGTACCTGTGCCGGAACGCCCCCCCCTGCGCCGGTACGCCCACATGAAACCTGACGCAGGTTTCATGTGGCGCAGGGGTTTACTACGTGACGCATCTCCCTAGATGCGTCACGTTGTAAATATAGCGCAACGCGGCGCATGGTTTGCGTCGCCACTGCGTCACTTGCGTGACGCAACGGCGGCGCAAAAGTGCCGCAAGGGGCTTGTAAATATGCCCCTGAGAATGTCCGGTGATTCTAGCATCTCTAAGTGAAGGTTCAGGTCACCAATGATATTGAAGTTGGCAGTCTGGAGAGCTAGTACTGTAATTGTGTTCACCAGGGCTCTCTGAAGGTTTTAGATGGACCAGGAGGGCGATAGATGAGGAGGCCAGAGAAGGTGAAGTTTCCACTCAGTGCAATTTTGAAGAGCGCACTTTCACAGTCCGGTAGGTCTTGGGGGATCAAGCTACAAGAGTGGACTGATTTATAGACGATCGCAATGCCACCCCCTTTCCCCCCTGATCTATTTAGACTGCATATGGCATATCCTGTGGGGAGGGCGAGTGCCGGTATAGCCACAGAGGCCTCGGAAAGCCAAGTTTCCGTTAGGAAGAGGACCTCAGGTGATCGATCCAGGAGGAGGTCGAATACCTCAGCGTGGTGTTTAGACAGGGATCGACAGTTGATACTCAGGATAGTGTGTATCACGGTCCTGGGACCTGAGGGTATGGGGTGCCCAGGAGGGTTCAGCCTAAAGGTACAATGTCCACAGGAAGTCGGGCAGTCATCTGGGGCCCAGTTATGAGTCCCACAGGCACCCACTCCATGTAAGGCAGATAATGCTTCACAGGAGTAGGCTAATCTTTGTGACTTAGGAGAGGCAGCGTCCCTAACTCCTGGCGACGTCCAGGTGCGGACGGGTGCAGACGGGCTTGCCATAGGCGCACCTTTGGTGCGCCAGCGGCGCGCGTCCGTTGCGCGTCCTCGCAGCGGCGTTCATTAAATGCCACGGGGGCTCAACAGGCTCCACCCGGGCTGAGCACTGATTGGCTGAGAGCCGACCAATCAGCGCGGGCGCACTACCGAAGTCAGGAAGTGGCCACGGAACACAAGGAAAGTAAAGAGCAGCTTTGAGTGCAGGTAGTCGTATAACATTTTTAAAAAGGTGCAGGTTTAGCAGCAATTGTGGGTGCAATCATAAAACATTAAAAGCAGTTCAATAATCGTTCCCCCAACAATTCCCCACACGCTACCCCAGCTCAGTCTAGCCACGTGTCCTCGCAGCGGCGTTCATTAAATGCCACGGGGGCTCAACAGGCTCCACCTGGGCTGAGCACTGATTGGCTGAGAGCCGACCAATCAGCGCGGGCGCACTACCGAAGTCAGGAAGTGGCCACGGAACACAAGGAAAGTAAAGAGCAGCTTTGAGTGCAGGTAGTCTTATAACATTTTTAAAAAGGTGCAGGTTTAGCAGCAATTGTGGGTGCAATCATAAAACATTAAAAGCAGTTCAATAATCGTTCCCCCAACAATTCCCCACACGCTACCCCAGCTCAGTCTAGCTGCGCGTCCTCGCCGAAGCTGTTAATATTCCAAGAGCACCGTTTTAGATCGCTTACTCATGCCTCACTCTTTAAGGTCACAGTGCCCCAAGCTGTCGGGATGGAAACTTGTCTGTTTTGACTAGCTGCTCCAGATGCGGCATAATGGGTAATGCGTAGATTGAACAGGCTCTCCAGGGCGCCATCAGTAGGCCCTGTGGCCCCCCGTAGTAACCCGCTGGCAGGCGACGTTCTGGCTTTTGCTGTTGGTCATAATGGGCCTGGGTACCATTCTGTTTCATTTATGTTTATTTCAATTCCCCATTTTGAAAAGAGATCTCTGTGACGCCAGACTTCCATAGTAATTGTTGGATCACTCCAGGTTACCACAGTAATTTCTCTCCCTTTTGCATCTGTGTCTGGTTTGGATTTTACACTGTCAATGTGATTTGTGATAAGAAATTTTAATGTTTCAATAGAGCTTGCAAGTTTTAATATTGCGCTACGGTTGAGTATGTCATGGCGTCCTCTTGAATTATAGTGGGGAATCGATTCTAGTGTTATTAGACCTTCAGGTGATATATGGCCTACATTACTTGAATGCGTATCTGCACTGTGAAGGTATGGGCCAGCAGAGTTCCACTAAGTTTATTTTCTTCTGTGGGAAGTTTCGTTTCGATTGAATTTTGGGCCAACATTGTTACTGTCTGCTCTATTGTTAGTGTCTGACTTTCAGCTGGCACACTAGGTGTGGAACACAAGGCTGTTTGAGTTGACAGGTAGGGGGACATTTTGGCTGGTGGCCGCGCATCATCCGAGCCTTTCCTGTTGTGTAGATTTGGTTGTTTTGGGTGCTTTGGAAAATATTGGGAAATAATTGGCTGTTCTAACTGGGGATTGTGCAATGAATTTCCGTGCTCTATTTGATCAGAGATAGTGAGAGATAATGGAAGAGTGGCTTTGTGGCCACTAATCTTAGATGTTGTTGAGACTGAAGGGACTGTGGACTTTCCAAAGTGATCTGGTTGTAGTTTGAGATCAAGCGTACTATTTGGGGGATTCATGTTGACCTTGTTCCCCAAGTCCCTGTTTCCGGGATCTGCCAAGATAGAAGATTTTGTTGATGACATATGTGATTGCACGTGCTGACCGCATGGAACGGTCGGCGTTCGAGGTGACTCTTGTGCCTGGTTTCGAGGCGTCTGGACTATTACTTGCTGCCTTATCTGTTTGTTGTTCCTTGATTTCCTCAATCGCTTACGTTCCCTTTTTGTTAGCGGGATGCTCGATTTTTGCAGATGCAAAATTGTGTCTCTTGCATGGGGCGGCTGGCCACCACATTGTTGGTTTGTTTGAATGAGTGCGATATTCATGATGTCATTGGCTGATTGAGTTTCGTCTGAGTCTGAATCTCTCATGTTGCTATCAATTTCGTTCTCACTTTCCAGTTTGCCTGAGGAAATAGTGAGGTCCAGTTTACTCTGTCCTAAATTGATTGGGACACTGAGTGATGAGACAGTATTCCGTGGTTTTACTTCTGCCAGAATATCTGACAGAATAGCCAGAATGGACTTAAGATGATTCATGGTGCTAGAACATTGACATCCGTGATACGTTGTATGGGGATCTTTTTGAACCCGCTCAATTAGGGAGTCTAGGTCTTGAAGTTTGTTCTCGATCCCAGAATATGAGACGCCAGGGCTTGCAGGAGATCAACTTGCAGCTCTAGTTTTTCTGAGTGCTGAAAAAGTGCAGTAGAGATGGTCTCCATTATGTTGATGAAAGGGGACCATAACGGGGCTGCGAGAGGTGAAAAATGCACTGTCTGCTGTGCATCCATATGCTGACTTAGGTGGATACGATCACTTGATTTATTCATGTTGTCCTTCTTGGCATCCTGAACTGAACCACTGCTCGATTGAGTAATGCAGCCGGGCCCTGGCTGAGCCTTTATTGGGGAGAGTAAGGTGTTGTAATCATGGAAGGGACCAGTGATTATTTTGGCTTTGGGTGACACAGTTGCTTTCTTCTGGGCTTCCTGTGTTAGCTCAAACAAACTGATTAAGAATTCCTGGGTTTCCACTAGGACCTTTGGCAGGTCCTCTGGCAGGCCCCCTACCCTATCGTCTTCTTTGATGACATTTTTGTATTGGCTATCCGTGGGCAGGATAGGTAACCGACTTTCGCCTGCTGGGGCCCCCAGGATGTAGGGGAGCAGTGATGTTTGACTCCGAGTTTGCTGTTGTAGTTGTGCTACCTTTGCATTTATTTGTGCTTTCACAATTACTTGGTTACCGGCTGCTTTCTTAATATTGGGGTTGCTGAGGCTATCCTCTGGAAAGTTACTGGTCCGTGCGAGCTGCATGTTAGATGAGGATGGAGAAGAAGTACTTGTAGTGGACTCCAGTGTTCGGTAACCTGGAGAGATTAGAAAGTCCGTGATTTTTATCTTCCTACCTACTGGCTTTTTTTTTGGTGGTGGGGACAATGCTGTTGGTCGTTCAAAGTTTGTTTCCAATGGTGTCTCTTCCTTAGTTGGGACTGGGGCTCTCTTGTTGTTCTTCCTTGTGCTCGGGCAGGTTTTCTTCCCTGGCTTAATTTCTGATCTTGGCCTGCCGGATCTCATAGGGGCCGTGCTGTCCGCAGGCTACTCCCGGGCCTGGCTGGACCTGGCAGGGCCACCCCCGCAGGCTGCACAGGTCTCGCAGTTCACTGGGACAGATTGCACCGCTCGCCGCTGAGAGCGCTCCAACTTTAGGCAACCTTTTTGTTGGCTGGCTTAGAGCTTGCGCTTGTGCCCTGCGCTAGCTCTTTGCCTGCATGCCTGGATTGTGCCTGGATTATGCCTGCATTTTGATTGTGATTCTGATTGTGACCCTCCCCCCCTCGCTGCACCACGCGCCACAAACCTCCTTACCCCGTCTCCTTCGCCACTGCTTCGGCCCCTGCCTCATGCCTCAGGCGTCTGGACGTCTTTGAATACGAGGGGAGGAGGGAGGAGGGGGCTTTTCTGGGGGTTCATGAGCTTGTGGGGCTGTGGAGCTAGAGGACCTATTGGGCCAAAGGGCTGTGCGGCCGTGGGTCTGGAGACGCCTGGTCTGGGGGCCACGGACATCAGGAGAGTGCTCCTCATGCCTCCTGCCATCTCTACAGACTCACCCCTGCACGAACGAGATGCTCCGTCAATCGGTCACAGTCGTGGTTGATGGCAGAGTCGCGTAGTGGCTTGCTTGCAGGTACGGGTGCACTGCCTCCAGATGGGAGCGCTGGTGAAATGAGTTATGTGGGCCCACACTGACTCACAAGCCACACTGGCCTGACGCCGGCCGCCTCCGTGAGATCGGGCGGTACTGCGGCTCTGGCCGGTGAGACTCCGCCTCCTGCAGTCCGCTGCTGCCGCCTGCTTCTCATGGTCTTCGCCTTCTCCAGCCTTGAAGGCTTAGAGGCTTGGGGCTTGGGGTTTGGAGACGGTGCGGTGCCGATCCTAGCGGTGCCAACAGGTTCGGCACTAAGTAATAGAGGGAGCGCCTGCCCCCCCCTGCAGCACACCGCAGCACATGGCCTTCTGCTCCTGAACGGCTCCTGCGGCTCCTGAACGCCTGTGCTCCGCTCTGCGCACCGTGCTCCAGACGGGCTCAATCACTTCCGCTTCCTCTTGGTCTCACGTTCTGTATGCATTGGGGAAAGATCCTTAACTGATGTATTTCAGTACATTTATCATATATGTTACAGTTCAAAGTGTGCACCTACTGTACTCTTAACTAGTGTTGAAATCTGCATATAAAATGGATGGCTAAGCTGAGATATGCAGTCCACAGTATGGTATAGGCTAATTTGAGCATGTATGTTTCCATAACTATATAAACATTGGTAGTAGTGTTTTCCCTTGGAGGAAAAGGAACCGCACATCAACAACTCAAACAGTGTAAAAATACAAAGTAATATAGTGTGAATAAATAATAGTTATGTCTATCAAATTAGTTCAGGGGTGCTTTTACCACTCTAAAGCACCTACTACCAAAAGATGCAATTCACACAGAAGAAACCTAATGTGTGTACAAGCTATAGAGAGTAGAGCATCGATAAGCACACTCTTCAACAATTAAATTCGTCCCAAGTATTGGATAGGTAAAATTGCTCTAGGTCGCAAATACCACACATGTATCACTTAATTAATGATTTGCTCAAGAGAATATTCTATTTTGTGTTCTGGGCCACATAAAATACACAGAGTCCACACTGTTCAAATTCTTCAATTTGGCGTTTTGTTTTATTCTTGTTGTTGTTACATCCAGCACAAAAGACTGCCACTATACCAACACGTGTTTTGTCTCCCCTTAGACTTTATCAAGGCTGGAAAAAGATTTCAAGACATAGTTGTCAATATATTCTTGACATATATCACTGGTGGTATTCAACAAATTTAAACCCAAATTATACAACCAAAAACAGAAGAAGAACAGACAGGGTCATCACTGGATTTTACATACATGTTTTGAATTGATCTCTTGTGAGCCTTAACACAGGGCAAAGAAGCAAAAAATATAGATGGATTTTACCCCAGTGTCCCTACTGTTATGACATATGGGTGACCCAAATCTAGTCTTCAATCATTTCGATCATAAAACAATTCAAAAAAGAGTTGCAAACTCCGATCAAAACCATAAAAAAGAACAAAGGCAAAGATAGCGACAGAACCAAAGTACCAGAAAGATTCTATAAGAATTTTTGTAAAGAATACTATAAAGAATAATATACACCCAGTGTCTCAGAAATACGCACCCAGACAAACGTGATACATTATCGTGAGCTCTTTGGTTCTGTCGCTATCTTTGCCTTTGTTCTTTTTTACACAAAAACTAACTGAATGGCCTCAAAGCCAGATAGAGAAAGACATAGGCTCAATAGAAAATGGTTTATGTTAGGAAGCATTTGCATACACCCCAAGAGTTAGCAGCAAGATATGGTTTCCGCTTGGTCCATCTGAAAATTCTCCATTGAGTGTACTACACAAGGTTTCAGCTGTGGATATTTGGGTGAACTAATACCGAAAAGTGCTGATGAGGCTGTGGCCAAGAGGGCCCGTTTATCCACACATTGTGGAGTTGATCAATTATAGGGAAATACTGGGAGTACGTTGGTCGGAAGCTGAAGGTGGCACTGGGGACCCTCTAGCAAAGAGAAATATGACGGGCAGCCCATGACTCTCCAGCCGTTGAGAAATGGATCTGCAATTTGAACTGCTGTAATGCAGCAGACAAGTGGAAGGTAAAAGGAGGGGCAGTCTGAAGATATTTTAATAAAACTTTGAGGCCCTGAGAGGAACATAATGGACTTGGTTAAGTGAGGGCCGTTATATGGGAATTGTTTTCACTATGTGTCTCTTGCATGGGGCGCCACATTGAAGTGTTATAAAGATGAACAGTTGGCTATTGTACATCCCTGAAACAGACCTGTGCAATATACAACATTTTTATTGAGAGTGAAAACCAGTAAGCCTTGATCAGTAGCTATTGGCCTCTTTCTATTACCTCAGTGAAGTTTTTGGGAAAAATAATCCAGAGTATCGTGTGTTGTAAACCTTGATACATTTGTATTTTTCATATACAACAAAACTGAAATTTGGCTTTCAGGGAAGCATAGCCTGAGTGTCAACCTGAATTCTGGGCAATAAAACCAACTTTGGACCTGATTTACAAAGGTAAACATACCCTTTTGTGTGAGTTTATGATTACTTGCTATTCACTAAGGGATTTACAAATAGTATCTTATGAGTCAAGAGTCTCCGCACGTAAAAAGACCTATCTTTTTATATGTGGAGACTCTGCACTCATAAAGATATTACTCGTAAATCCCTTTGTTAATAGCAAACAATCGTAAACATACATGAAAGTGTAAGTTTACCTTTGTGAATCAGGCTCTATAGCTTTACAGATATTGTAAAATGTGCAAAACTGATCTGAAGCTCATTACAGCTTATTTTCTAGATTTCAAATAGACATTTAATCCCGTTCAAAGAAAAAAAATTGAAAAGCCTTATTCTTGGGATGAGTTAACCTCTCACAAATCCTCTTCAACATGTGCACTGTGACTGAAAGGTAATGATAAGATTTGGTACTTTTGGGGAGATGTGAATGGCTGTTGATGTGAACAGTGAAGTAAGTTATGTTTATGTTATAGTTTAATTGCATAAATATCAACTATCTTTGACAGTGGATGTCTGTGAGCTGGGGATCAAGCCAGCCCTGTACTTTTGATTTCAGATGGTCCTGGACACTTGGCATGTACAGAAATGCAATTTCTTTATCTGAGAGTCTATATGGCGTGGTTAATGTAGGAACCCTCAAAGTTATGATGCTATCCCTAAAAATGAATGGTGTTATTTTAGAACGATTTGCAATTTTGATTATTTAAGCCTCCTATTTTCTTGTGCAAGTAAATAAGATGCTTCACTGAATAAGTGTCTCACGACTCTGATGCACACTGGCTCAGTGAATTGTAGTTCTTTAAAAGATTTGAGTGTAAAGAATGGTATACCTTTTGGATGGTGATAGGTCTGCATTGTTGCTGTATAGATATTGGTGGGTTAATCTCAAATGAGCCATTAAAGAAATAAGGTATGTGGTGGAACCATGTGGAGACTTATCTTTGTGAAGACGAAAGTCCTCTAATTTGATAGTTCGCATTATTTTGTGGATAAAAGGCCCTACCCTGTGGTAGCAATGGGGCTGGTACTGAAAACAGAGAGATATGCATATTGCTGGACAAAACATTTTTTAACATGTATAGTTCTATAGTTGGGGATCCCCTTTAAATATGATTGGGTTTTTATGCATATGTTTCTTATAAAAACTGATATCCCGTTGTTGCTTTCATTAAATACTGGTGAAGGAGATACTATCCTCTGGTAGTGGAAATCCAGTGTACTACATCATAGGCAGTAAATGGAGAGCCATTACATGGCATGGAAGTTTTGCCACAATTACATCAGTAGACACTACTTCTCATGGGATATTACTTTGCATGTAAATATTTAATAAAAAAATTAATGTAGTCAGCCTTTTCTTATGTATACACATTACCTACTGTTATAGTTAAGACCTAGCTTCCATAGGAAAAGTGTTTTTTGACTTGTCTATATCTTTTGCGCCATTTGACGAACCTTCACAAAATTTTCCCAAAAACCGTGAAGGTCATTCTAGTTGTTCATGGAAAGTTTCAAGGTGATCTGTCAAGCGGGGGCCGAGAAAAATGAGGGCAGTGGGGTAAAAAAGTGTGTTTCCTATGTTAATTCGCGTAGAGATTTTAGACACGACTACAGCCCTAACCACTGAACAGAATGACACAAAATTTGGCAGAAAGCTACATCTTGGTACAGAAAGAACGCTTTTTGTGACTTGATGTAAATCGGTTCAGTAGGTTTTAAGATATTAAAGGAAATCCAAATTTGTATGTCTAGGGTCGCTAATAATTCACGACTACTTTGGGACGAATCACGAATGCATGTGTCAACAGCAATGCCGTGATTGACTGGCGGCAACTTGAGGCGAAAGTTGCGGCTGCCATTTTAAGTAATGGGACAGTTCCCCAGGGCTGAAACTGATCATCAAAAGTAGCATAAGGGCTCAGGGTAGCGGTGGTATTTAGAGGGGTTTGAGAGATCACCTATGTGTAAAATACATCAAAAACTGATTTTTTTATTTCCATGTGTGATGATATTCACATATTCATTGCAATGCTCAATGCAGCCCCCGTGTAACGTTGCGACAAATTTGCGAATATCGTCCAAAAAAGTCTACAACATTGGGCTTCTTTACTGGAGTGCAAGAAAAGGTTAAGAAACATTGACCATTTAGAAGTGGGTTAAGAAAAGTAAAATATGAAAGGGATGGTTTGATTTGCTATCTTCGCCAATATTACTGAGAGCAAAGTTGCAAAGGTAGCAATTATTGTTGCTATGCATGATTGGTGTACCATTCTTATTTTTACATTCATACTGAGCCTACAGTGTAACGGAGAGCATAAAAAAAACTTGATCAGCCAACTCAATTTACAGGTATGTGAATTAAAGTGTAGTTTAAAAAAAATATGAAGTTAAAGGTATGTGTATAGATGTATGTTAGAAATGGGGGTCTCTAGTTGGCAGAGGTAGGTACCTTTGTCCAAAAAGGGACCCTTGCTTCTAGCAGTGGCGGCTCGCCGAGGGAGTGGTGCGGGGTGGTGGGCGGGGGAGAGGCAGGGTGGGGGGTAGTGGACTCGGACTTACGACGGACAGAACTCCCTCTGAGTTCTGTCCATCGTATGTCTGAGTTCACTACCCCCCCAACCTGCCCCTCCCCCGCCCCACCCCGCACCACTCCCTCGGCGAGCCGCCACTGGCTTCTAGTCATGGAAAGGGGGATACACTCCTAGAATAACCCCTGCTCACCCCCTTGGTAGCTTGGCAAGAGCAGACAGGCTTATCTCAGAGGCAGTGTGTTAATCATTTGTGAACACATACAGTAATACAGTGCAAACACTACAAATGGACACCACACCAGTTTAGAAAAATAGTAAATCTTTATCTAAACCAACAAGACCAAATACGATTAAAATCCGACATTCAATACTCTTGAAAAATAGTACTTGTGCAAAATAACCTTTAAATTGCAGGAAAATCAATAAAACACAGTTCTTCCGACTCGGTAGCTCCTCCTGGGGCTACCGCGATACTGAATACGACAGAGGCTAACAATTCCAGCCGACCACGTCGATACGGGCCAGCTAAAGCGTCGACAGACTCGGACACAGTACCTTTCTTGTTGTGACCAACACGACGGTGCGAGTCGGTCGGGGCAAACGTCGCGGTTGCGTTGTGAAGTGGAGTGTTGCGGCGGGCAGAGTCCTCGCGATGCGGTACAGGCAGCAGCTCATTGACGGAGTCGGTGAGACCAAGGCTTGCGTTGACGGGTGAGACGTGCTCGCGGCAGAGCTGGCAGGTCACAGTGCGGCAACGGAGCCGGTCGATGTTCGGGTCAGCCAGCGACGGAGTCGGTGACGTTCTTGCAGCGTGTAGCGAATCGTTGCGGAGTGCGGTGCCCTCAGGACGCGGTGCAAGCAGCGGCTCGTTGACGGAGTCGGTGAGACCAGGGTTGTGTTGCGAAGTGAGTCATTGCTCTGGGCTGTGCTTTCATGACACGGAATCCTGCGACGGACTCGATGACAGAGTCGGTTACCCTTTTCTTCTGCGGCGATGATCAGAGACGGTGCCCACAGACAAAGTGAGGTCTTTGCTGTTCCTGAGACCTCTAGAACAGGGGGCAAGCTCAGTATCAAGCCCTTGGAGATCTTTTCTTCAAGCAGGGGGACAAAGCAAGCAGCAAAAGTCTTTTTCTCCTTTCCTTGGCAGCAAACAGCCACTGCAGGCCAACTCCAGACAGCAAACAGCACAGGGGCAGTATTCCTCCTCAGCTTATCCGGCTCTTCTCCTTGGCAAAGGTTCCTCTTGATTTCCCAGAAGTGATCTAAAGGTCTGGGGTCTGGGCCCCTCTTTTTATACACCAAAATCATTTGTTCTCTGAAGGCAGATAGTGTCTGTACCCAGACAAAATCAGTTCTGTCCTCACTGGTGCAGCTTCCTGGCAGGAGGTGGAGTCAGCATTGTTGTAGGCAGACCAGGCCCATTCAGGTGAAAAGGAAATCTCCTCCCCCTACTCTAAATGCAGCCCAGGTCTATTCAACCCAGCCCTGACTCGTCAGATTTCTGAAGCCGCTGCCCTTCTCCAGCCCCTGTCATCCAAAAGCCAGACATGCAATACACAAACCTAGCAGAGGCACACTGGATGGTTAGGCAAGAAAATGCCTACTTTCTAAAAGTGGTATTTTCAAACACAGAATGTAAAAATCACCCTCACTAAAAGATGCATTTTAACATTCTGAGTTCAGGCATACTAAACTTTATTTTTCTACCTTGTTCCCAGGGCCAGTTATGTTTATAAGATGTTATAAAAAAAACTCCCCATTCTGTCCTATGGGAACAGGTAGCCTTGCAATAGTGAAAAACGAAATTGGCAGTAATTCACTATCAGGACATGCCACACACATCAGGGCATGTCTTACCTTTCACACACATTGCACCCTGCCCACAGTGGTATCTTGGGCCGACCTTAGGGGTGCCTGACATGTAAGAAAAGGGAAGGTTAGGGACTGGCAAGTGTGTGCACTTGCCAAGTCGACAGGGCAGTCCCAGACTGCACACAGGCTCTACAATGGCAGGCCAGAGTTACATTTTACAGGCTGCTTCTGTGGGTGGCACAACCAGTACTGCAGCCCACTAGCAGCATTTGATTTACAGGCCCTGGGCACACACAGTGCACTATACTAGGGTCTGACAAGTAAATCAAATAGGCCAATAATGGAATCACTAATCCATAACACAATTTACAAAGGGAGCACTTACACTTTGGCACTGAACCAGTGGCAAAGTGCCCAAAGCATCTAGACCAGCAAAACGAAGTCCAACACACAGCAAAAACACAGGAGGCAAAGGTCAAAATAAGGGGAGACCCACGCCAATTGTGCCAGGTCTAACAATGCAGAAAATAAAAAGTGTGTATGACATATTTAGTGTATGAGAGAATCAGCGAGTGGGTGTTTGTGAGATTTTGTGGGTTTATGAATGTGTCTGAGTGTCTCTATTGGTGTGTGAGTGAGTATGTGAGTGTCTGTCTGGGTCTGAGTAGTTGTGTGAGAAGGCCTTTAATCATGTGTTATCCTGGAATTGTAGAATGGGTGTGTGTAGTTTTACTACATGGTTGAGTTGGCATTAAAAACTCCTTGCTGAGCTTCAATCTTCTGTTTTACTATGCACTATGTACTATCTACAGCTTTAAACTTCTGTCTTATTATGTACTAGTTACCCCTAAGGAAGGGTGTAGGTAAGTCATAAGGCAGGATGGTTTGTGCTTGGAGAGTTTGAAGAGAACTTTAAAGTCTCACTGGCTCATATGTGTAGTTTGAGACCCCTAGACATAGCTAAATATGCAGTCTTTCACTCATAGTGCAAGTTATATACATATTTACAAAAGCTGAGTTTCTTACCTTGCCTGTAAGAGATAGAAAGAAGCATGTAAATATTCAGTGACATACCCATACAGCACTTATGTATGCAGCAGTAACAGAAGCAGTTATATACACATTTATAAAACCAACAGTCAGTAATAGAGGCAAGTAAGTAATATTTACAGCCACTTATAGATACATAAAGACATTGTGACTTAGTCACTTTCACATCTAGTGACACAGCCAGAGAGGGACTGATATAATTTAGATACATACAGTTTAGTGTAGTGTAGTGATACTACTAGTCACTCATCCAGACTAGTGGACCTTTAGATAGATGGTCTGCTTGCATCTGCAGAGGCTGTCTATGCAGTTTGACTGATAAGTTCAGTTGGTATTTTAAACTGCTTAACACCCATACTGTGACTCATATTCCTATTGACAAAAGCATAGAGGCACTCACCCACCTAGTCACACAGAGACAGAAGCACTTACACATGCAGTCACATGCCCATACACCACTTATGTTTCCAGCAGTAACAGAGCCACTTGCACACACATTTAAATATCTCAACACTCAGTGATTATGCCAATAAGTAATATACAAAGGCAGTTACATACACATATAGACAGGCATAGAGATACTAAGACAGCTAGTCATATTGCGACATAGTCAATTACACATCCAGTTTCACACCCAGAGAGGAACTGATATATGTATTTACATATGTACTGATGTAGTGATACTTTTGATCACCCATGCAGACAAGTATCCCTAAAAATATGTATTGGGCCTGCTAATGCAGAGGCTGTGTGTGCAGTTTTCCTGTTAGGTCGAGTTGACATGGAAAACTCCTTTCCAAGCTTTACACTTCCCTTATACTACATATAAGTCACTCCTAAGGTAGGGTGTACGTAGGCCATAAGGCAGGGTGCTATATGCTTAAGAGGTAAGACAACATTTATACACAAATACAGGGAAAATTAAATGTTTTATTATAATGTGATATACTTTTACAGCATAAGCAATGTGTACTGTTTTTATTCTGGAATTTTGTAAATGTAATACTAACATATGTTTATGTACTTTTTCAACAGTGTTTGGAGTGGTACGTCTTTAGATGTTTCAACATACTCGTTATGCCATGTGAATATTTGTAGAACGTACCCTTGGAGAGGGTTTTGTCACATAAAGAGCACTTCTCATGCTTTTCCACCACTTTCTTTTGCCTGGAGGTGATGGTGAAAAACTCCCATGCAATTGATTGCTTCTTTGCTGGGGGGTTGCTCCTCCAAAGAACTGTGTTCAACAGGGTGTGGCAACTGATTGTTACTGCCACCAGATGCCGTTTTATTGGCAAATGATGAAAAAGGCAGCAAAAGGTAATTTACAAAAGAAAGAGAGCAGGTGCTCAAATGAGAAAAGAGGTTTTTTAACAGTCTTTACGATTGTGTTTTTCCCCACTGTTCAAAGATGAAACTTTATACACTACATTTATTATGGTGTACTGACAACAGTAAAAAAGAGAAAATGAATGTTTTACTATAATGTGAAATACTATTATAGCATAAGATATGTCTGGTTAATAGTATGAACTTATGCATTGCAGAAACTAAAGGTTTATCATGGAATTTTCCAAAAAGTAATACTGATATATTTATGTTCTTTATTTTTTAAACAGATGAATGACACCATCTATTAGAGTAAAGTAATTTCCAAATTACTTCTTTCTGTGCAGTCCTACAAACTCACATTATCAAGGCATACATCAAGGTACATTGTCATAGGGCCACTGAGACATCCAGCCACACACTGATAGAGCCACTCATACTTCCAGTCACCCACCCATTCAGCCACTCACATACCTACTCACTCACTGACACACTCAATAACACACCAAGTCAGTCACCAACAAATATACTACCACATGCACTCACTCACCCATACAGGCACTCATACACCCAATCACAGACCTATACAGCAACTGATACACCCACTTACTTACCCATAGCATTAATGACAGACCCACTCACTGAGCCATACAGACTCTAACACACTCATTTACATACAGCTACTAACCCAGCCACTGACTCACCTTTACATGCACTCACACACCCAGTCACACACCTATACAGTCACTGACTAAATCATAAACTTAGTAAAACACACGCTTACTCATACACTCAGTCACTCACCGATATAGCTACTAAAACACCCACATACAGCTACTAACATACCTACTCACACAGTCATACTGCCACTCACATAGTCACTCACTCACCCATACAGTCACTGACACACCCACTAAATCACCCATACAGGTACTCAGACACCCACTCACAGACTCATAGAGCAACTGGCACACCTAGTGACTCAGCCATAGAAACACTAATACAGTCACTCACTCACCAATACAGCTAGTAATACAGCCTCTCACTTACCTATACAGTCACTTACTCCCCCAGTCACACACCTATATAGTCACTGACACATCCAGTCACCCACCCATGCAGCTACTAACACACACACTCACTCAACCATACAGTCTGTCTGTCACATATCCACTTACTCACCCACACAGTCACTGACACATGTACTCACTCAGCCATACAGTCACTAACACAGCTGCTCAGTCACCTATACAGATACTAGCACAGCCACTCACACACCTATAAAGGTACTAGCACAGCCACTCACTCACCTATTCAGCCACTCATGCACCCAGTCACTTACTTATACAGTCACTGACACACCCACTCACTCACCCATACAGCCACTAACACACACACACACTTACTCAACCATATATCCTATTGCACACCCAATCACTCACTCACCCATACTGTTACTGATACATCTACTCAGTTAGCTATAGTGTCACTAACACACCCAGTCACTCCCCCATATAGCTACTAACACAGCCACTCGCACATGTATACAGCCATTCACACAGTCACTCATACAACCACTCAGTCACCTATACAGCTACTAACACATGCACTCACACAGCTGTACACACAACTGTACAGTTTGCCACACCAACCCACTCACTCACCCATAGTCATTGACAGACCCACTCACTCACCCAAACAGTCACTGACACACACAGTCAGTCACCCATACAGCCACTAACTCACCCACTCACACCCAGACATTCACTGACACAACCACTCACTCTCCCATACAGCAGCTAACACACACCCTCACTGACCCATACAAACATTCATGCGTACACTCACTCACCCAAATAGCTACTCATACACCTATTCACACATCCGTACACCCACTCACACAAGCAGTCACTCACCAATATAGCCACTGATGCACCCACTCACATACCCATACAAACTCACAGTCATTCACAAGCCCATACACCCACTGTCACACCCACATACCCACTCATAGAAACGCTTACACATCCACTTACTCACTCATGCACCCACTTTCTCACTAACACTGAAACTCAGTTATTCATACTCTTTCTTATAGATACACACACACACACAGTTTATCTTTTTTTAAACCAAGAAAGGTGGTTCTAAGTAACGAGAATCTTTGTTTTTTTGTGAACTTTTTTGAAATATTTTTTATTTTTGGGGGTCTTTTTAAATAGAGTGGCAATTGAAAAAAATTAACAGAAAAAAACTCCAATTTGGGGTCACAAGTGCAATTTAATGGGAAAAAAATAAATAACCCTTGTCGTTCTTAGCTGCCTCTAGAACTGAGGCAACTGATTGGTCTCCCACCGTTAGTACTTTTTTACAGTCCAAACAAAATGTGCCTACTCTTCGGAGCTCTGGGAACTTCTCTGGGAGATGCTGCTCAGGTTCTGCGGGAATAGGCTCTCCTGGCGTAATCGGTGTTGCACCTGAAGTTGATTCATCTCCTATAGCATGCTCTTTCTGGGCTCTGATCTAGTGCTTGTTATGGTATGTTTTCAGATGAGTCAACATACTTGTAGTGCCGCAGGAGTATTTTTTTGATGTGCCCCTGGACAGGATCTTCTCACATAATGAGCACTTCACGTACTTTGCCACTGTCTTCTTTTCCCAGAGGGAATTGGAAAAAATTCCCAGGCGATGGACTGCCCCTTCACTGATGGTTCCTCATCGGATGAGTTATGCTCCTCGGGTGTGCCTCTTGCTCTCCACTGCCCTCAGATGCCATTTAATTTTAAGATTTGTTTTCCAAAAAAGTGCAAAATGATATCCTAATATTGGAATTAGTAGTTTGTGCATGAAATACTTCCAATCTGAGCACTACAAGTGTGAAGAAAAGAAAACTGGGTGGGGACTTCCTTTCTAGAATAATTAAAAAGTGTTGTGCCCAATGAAATCCCTTTATTTCATAGTCATGTGATATTCACGAGTGGGAAATTAAATAAAAGTGCTAAGCCATAAAATTACTAATGAAAATCTCACTTTAGGTTATATTTCATAGTCATGTGATATTCACGAATGACGGCGTCTCCGCGAATGCCGTCGTAGTTGCGAAAATGGGAAATGGAATAAAACAGTGTTAAACCATAAAATTACTTATGAAAATCTCACTTTACATGTTATATTAGTGAACTACTGGCCTCAAACATTAATTACAATATGTGTAAATATGTTATTAACACTTTCTAAAAATCACGCAGTTTTCACAAATATTTGCGATATCTGAATATTTTTTGACAAATTCACAAATATTAAAAAATGCAAAACAAAAGACTTCTGAGCACATCTGTTTCTTGAAGCCAAAGAAAATTATGCAGTGTTCTTGATTGTCAAGAAAATCAGGACACCTCCACCAAACAAACAAGCATTTGCTTTATATATTTAGGAGAAAGTGCCCTTGTTTGGTGGAGATTCACCTCTTTGTAGTCTCGTTGGCTTCTCTAACAGGAGTCATGTTATCACAGATTTCTGGATAAAGACAAATGAGGAGCAATAACATTGCCGAAACGCTGAAAAGGTCGCAGGAGACAGTTCCTCATGATCCAATTTGCAGCTGTAGTGTAGAATACGCACCTGGCATTTGGCAAACGAGAAAGCAATTACTAATTAACCAGTATAAACTACTCCAGCTGAGTAGACATTTTGTGCAAAACTCTTGTTGGATAAACGGGCAGGTTATGTTCCTTTCTGGCCCTGATGCTCATTTCACAGAAATTCAACCTCAACGGGAAGCACTTACAAATATAAACATAGCAGGTTCCGCAGTTGAAGCTTCACCTCTTTGAGGGACAAATGATCCTGCATTCCTGGATTTGATGAAGGCAAAGCAAGTGTGTTTTCTTTGCAATTTCCCATTGAAAGACGATGTGAAATGCTTTGTGGAGGTGAATGCATTGTACATCTATTGGAGCGCAAGCTGTATTAATTGTGTTCAGTAGGTTCTTTCTTGTCCTTACCTGGTGAGAGCAGAGTCCATGGTTCTCCCTTTAAATGACTACGAGAATGCAAATTTGCAAAATCACCGAAAGCTCCACCCGTTCGGCCCCACCCCGTTCCCCTTAGTAGTATGCATTGATCTTCCAGACTTTTGTCAGGATGATGGACAGCTTACCAAAAGGCCCCAGCACGTTCCCCACTGATTTTGGTGATGCATTATTAATGCCGAGGAATATCAGGACATCTCCACCAAACAAAGAAGCATTTACTTCATATAGTTAAGAGGAAGTACCATTGTTTGGTGGAGATATACCTCTTTGTAGTCTCGTCATCTTCTCTATGGAAGGATTCATATTATCACAGATTTCTGGATGAAGATGCATGAGAAACAATCGCATTGCTAAAATATACACAAGTTTACTGGACACATTTCCTCATGGTCATCCTCATTTCCTCATGGTCCATTACGCAGCTGTAGTGTAGAATATGTAGTAGATATTTCCCAAGGTAACACTTACTAATTAACCAGTGTAAAGTATTCCAGTTGGGTAGACATTTTGTGCAAAGCTGTGACTCTTGTGGATAAGAGGGCATGTGAGGTTCCGTTGTCACCCAGTCACTCACATAGCTCACTCACATAGCTACTGACATACCCATACCACACTCAGACACCTACTCACACACTCATTCTGCCACTCAAACATCTTCTCACAGACACAGTCACTCACACACTCACTCACCGACCCATACAGCCACTCACTAACACAACCACTCACACACCCACAAAACTACCCAGACACCCACTCACCGGCCCATGCAGCCACTCACTCACACAAAAACTCACACACCCACAAAACCACCAGCACACCAACTCACCTACCCATACAGCCACTCAAACACACACTCACAGACCCATACAGCAACTCACACACCCACTCACTGACTTATATGGCCACTCACACAAGATTTCAAAGGTTACAGGTTACAGGTTAAAGTATCTTTGAAATTTTACAAAAAAACTAAAGGTTACATGGACGTTATAGTTAGGAAATAACATTAAAAAACCTTTGAAATTCACTGAAGAAACCAAAGGTTACAGGGACATTATAGTTAGGAAATAGAATAAAAAATAAGTTAGAGATTCCCTGAAAAAACTAAGGTTACAGGGACATTATAGTTAGGTTCATTCTAACTCGTACAAAACCAGTGTAATTCAGCAGTTATACCTGAGCTAACTATAACTGTTGCCCCTGCAATCTGATCATTATGACCTCACATATCACATCACTCATGATATGGGCAGTGACATCGCTGATGACATCATCCAGTGAATTTGAGTGTTTTCTAAGAGTTTATCAGTGCTAAACATATATACTAATCTACTACAAAAGTTAAATTAGTATACTAGGGGGGATATTTACAATAAAATTTCGGAGGGCGGTGTTACTCCAAAATTGGTAACACAGCACTCTGACATTTTTTAAACACAAGGATGCACCGTATTTACAAAAATATGGTGCACCACTGTGTTTCCCCTAGCGCTGTCACTAAAAAAGCTGCCTAGCGCCAGTGCAGGCACCCTTGCGCCATGTTGCAATGGTGCCTGCACTGCAAGGGTGAATGTTTATGTGCACATAGAGAATCTTTAAAGGCAATTTGTTGTTTCTATGTATGCTGCAGAATGCTGCATTCTGCAGCACACATACAAAGAGCAAAATACGAGGAGAAATTAATAATTTCTCCTCGTATCGTCATCCTAATACCATGTTTTATCTAGCTTTAGTTTTTAGCGCTGACCCATCCTCGTAAATATTGGGCAGAGTCAAAAAGCAAAGGGTGTTGCGGCGGAACACCCACTGCAACACCTTTTGCACTCCTCATTCATGCTAAGTAAAGCGTGAACAGGGCCTTATTTACAAGGTGGCGTTAAGCCACGTTAAGTAGCTTAACGCTGCTTTGTAAATAAGGAGGAGAAGATTTCGCTGTAGGAAAGTAGGGTCTGCTTCTTATGGTTACCCCCACTTTTTGCTTGATGTTGCACTGTTTTTGACTAGTCTGACTGGGATCCTGCAAATCAGGACCCCAGTCTATCTGCTTTCTCCTTTAAATTGTTACACATGTACCTTGGTACACTCCAGATTGGATACTGTGGTACCCTTATAAGTCCCTGGTATATGGTACCCATGTACCCAGGGCATAGGTACCCCAGAGGCCTCCCATGGGCTGAAGCATGTATTATACCACCCATGAGAAGCCATGCAAAATGGAACTCCAGGTCTGCTACAGCAGCCTGTGTAAGATGGTGATACCAAAGGGAATGATGGATGGAGCGTTAGAGCAAATCAAACACTCACCCCCAGTCAACTGATCTGGGTTTAATCCATCATCATTCTTTAGCTCACTCCACCACCCCAGTTCAGACATGGCCATATGCAAATCAGTCTGACCCTGTGCCTCATGGGAACAGTCCAGCCCGAACTGCCAAGCCATGTCTTCCCTGGACCGGAAACAAGCATCCTGGGACCGGTTTCGGGTTCAAAACCCTCATCAGCCAGGCTATCTTGAATCCAGTGGCAAAGTGAGCAAGGGACCCACGTCTGGGCATACCCTGCCAACTTAGGGCGAACAAAGCGATACCAAAGGGGATGATGGACGGAGCATTAGAGCAAATCAAACACTCACCCCCAGTCAACTGATCTGGGTTTAATCCATCATCATTCTTTAGCTCACTGCACCACCCCAGTTCAGACATGGCCATATGCAAATCAGTCTGACCCTGTGCCTCATGGGAACAGTCCAGCCCGAACTGCCAAGCCATGACTTCCCTGGACCGGAAACAAGCATCCTGGGACCGGTTTCGGGTTCAAAACTCTCATCAGCCAGGCTATCTTGAATCCAGTGGCAAAGTGAGCAAGGGACCCACGTCTGGGAATACCCTGCCAACTTAGGGCGAACAAAGCGATACCAAAGGGGATGATGGACGGAGCGTTAGAGCAAATCAAACACTCACCCCCAGTCAACTGATCTGGGTTTAATCCATCATCATTCTTTAGCTCACTCCACCACCCCAGTTCAGACATGGCCATATGCAAATCAGTCTGACCCTGTGCCTCATGGGAACAGTCCAGCCCGAACTGCCAAGCCACAGGGTGCTCCATGTGAACAGGCTCAAGCCATATGTTGATAGGGCAGACATGGGCTTGCTCATGGCTACTGATGAGGGACAGGAGGAAGAGAGTGACCCACTCCCTGACCTCCACTCACAGAACCCTGATGATGGGTCAGTTGATGGTGTAGCCTTGGCAGGCAGCCTCACTGAGCAGCAACAGACTGATTGCAGGAAGGTCCTCAATCAGTACAGGCACATGTTCTCCCTGACTCCTAGTAAGACCACTTGGTGTACCCATGAAGTGGACACAGGTGAAAGTCTGCCTGTTAAAAATAAGATTTATAGGCAACCTGATCATGTCAGGTACTGCATCAGGACAGGTCCAAAAGATGCTGGATTTGGGAGTCATTGAACCCTCAGATAGCCCTTGGGCTAATCCAGTAGTCCTGGTACCCACATCTCATACGCAGGGTGGTAAGAGAGAAATTAGGTTTTGTGTAGACTACAGGGGGCTCATTACAGTCACTAGGACTGATGCTCATCTTATTCCTAGGGCAGATGAGCTCATTGATACTTTGGCCTCAGCCAAGTTCTTGAGTACATTTGACCTCACAGCTGGATATTGGCAAATCAGACTAGCTGAGGATGCCAAACCCAAAACAGCATTTTCAACCCCTAGTGGGCACTATCAATTTATGGTGATGCCCTTTGGCTTGAAAAATGCACCTGCCACATTTCAAAGGTTGGTGAATAAAGTTCTCACAGGCCTGGAAGACTACAGTGCAGCTTATCTTGATGATATTGCTGTTTTTAGTTCCACCTGGGAGGATCACCTGGTCCACCTAAAAAAAGTTTTGGAGGCCCTGCAAAAGGCAGGCCTCACTATCAAGGCCACCAAGTGACAGATAGGGCAGAGTAAGGTTGTGTACCTGGGACACCAGGTTCAACCATTGCAGAGCAAAATCCTGACCATCATGGACTGGGGTACTCCAACTACCCAGACTCAGGTCAGAGCTTTCTTGGGCCTGACTGGGTACTACAGGAGGTTTGTTAAGAGATATGGATCTATAGTGACCCCCTTAAATGATCTGACCTCTAAAAGAATGCCTAAGAAAGTTCAGTGGACAGTTAGCTGTCAGAAGGCATTTGATGACCTGAAGCAGGCCATGTGCACTGCTCCCATTCTGCAAAGTCCTGACTATTCCAAACAATTCATTGTTCAAACTGATTCATCTGAGTTGGCGGTAGGGGCTGTGTTATCACAACTGAATGAAGAGGGTCAGGATCAGCCAGTAGCTTTTATAAGCAGAAGGCTGACCCCCAGAGAGAAGCATTGGTCAGCTATTTAGAGGGAAGCCTTTGCTGTGGTTTGGGCTCTGAAGAAGCTGAGGCCATACTTGTTTGGCACTCACTTCATTGTTCAGACAGACCATAAGCCCCTCTATGGCTAAGACAGATGAAAGGTGAAAACCCCAAACTTTTGAGGTGGTCCATTTCCCTACAGGGGATGGACTATACAGTGGAACAAAGACCTGGGAGTAACCATGCCAATGCAGATGGACTCTCCAGATATTTCCACTTAGAAAATGAAGACTCAACTGGTCAAGGTTAGTCTCATGTCCTTTCGTTTGGGGGAGGTTGTGTAGGAAAGTAGGCTCTGCTTCTTATGGTTACCCCCACTTTTTGCATGATGTTGCACTATTTTTGACTAATCTGACTGGGATCCTGCTAATCAGGACCCCAGTCTATCTGCTTTCTCCTTTAAATTGTTACACATGTACTTTGGTACACTCCAGATTGGATACTGGGGTACCCTTATAAGTCCCTCGTATATGGTACCCATGTACCCAGGGCATAGGTACCCCAGAGGCCTCCCATGGGCTGAAGCATGTATTATGCCACCCATGAGAGGCCATGCAAAATGGAACTCCAGGTCTGCTACAGCAGCCTGTGTAAGATGGTGCTTGCACCACTTACTTTAGATATAGGTTCACTATATCAATAGGTCACTACACTTAAAATGTATAAGTCACCCCTATAGCAGGCCTTATCAATCCTGAAGGCAGGGTGCTAGGTTTTTAGTGAGAGGGTGCCCCTGCATGAGCAGAGCCTCTCTGCAGCCTTCGGAGACCATTCTCCCGGGTTGTCTGCGACTCAGCCAGACATATAGGTAGAGGTGCATTATAACCTCGCGGTAAATGCTATCTCGAAAACGGCTGCATAGAAACATATCATGTTTGGTATCAAACACCTTGGAATCATACCTCCATACCGGTAACCGGTGTGGGAGGTATGATTCTACCCTTCTGAAGCGAGCTTCGTGTGGTCACTGGTCTATCCGGTGCCAGCCTTCTCGACCCGGTCAGCACAAAATGGATGCTGCCGACCAGAGACACACTTCTGCCCTCCTGCTGCTGAGCCAAGCTCGAGCAGAGGAAGGCAGCACAATAGGCATCCTGTCACAGGGCGGTGTGACCACCTCCCAGACAGGATTTAGTGTATTGGGGCTGGGTGGGAGCACTCTGAGAGTGCCTGAAAGTCTGCACCTGGGGCACATTTGGTGTCCCAGTGCATAGTCCAGCTCAAACCAGTTCTGGGAGCCATTGGCTCCTGCTCTGGCGCGAAACCGGACAAAGGACATGGGTGTAACCACCCCTCTGTCCTGACCTTCCCCTAGGAGGGTCCCCCAAATTTGTCCAACCCTCTCCCATGGGTACATAAGGGCTTACCTAGCTGTAAGACTTTAGATTTTACGTGGACAAGATTCTACAAGAAGAAACCACTGACCCTCGACCGTCTGGACACTCTGGACTTCGACTGGGCCCGACTTCGTCTCCCTCTCCGTCCAAAGCTTTGTCTGTACCCTTGCTCCATACAGGCTCTGTGTAGGACCTGTGGTGCACTAAGGGCAACTGAAGAATCTCCCTTGGAGTGAAGGAGTCACTCCCCTGCCCTAGCAGGCACCGTAACGCAACTGACCGGTCTGCTGCTCCTGAGCTCTTGCGGACTCCGAAGATTTCAGCAACACAGGAGGTGGGTTTTCGAAGGTCCCTGAGGTCGATCTGCCCTCTCAGCAAGTTTGAGGCCAGTATCCCTCGTGGGTACTGCATAACCCGAACCCCTGTGAACCGCATCCATTTGCAATTGCATATGCTTGTTGGCAGTTCCTGAGCTTGTGCATTGGACTCCGTGTAGTCCTGACCCGGAGCAGTATTTGCACCAAAGATCTCTGGCCTCCTTGCACCGAGTGCTCCGTGGGCTGGAACTTTGCAATCTTGCCCGAGGTCCCCTCGCGACTCCTGGTCCTTTGGCCTGTGGGTCTCTCTGAGGGTCATCTTGATTTGTGTTGGGCTTTCCTGGTTGCTCCAGACTCCCCATTACTTTGTGAGGCCCCTGGACCTTGCTGGTCCACACCGTAACCTGTTTGACCTTCCTTCGTGGGTTGCTTTTGCCAAGGCTTGTTGGTGCTCCAGCCGGACACCGACCCTCAGCACTCGACATCCTTCGTGGGACAGCTCACCTCCAGCTCCTGGCCATCCGCGACATCTCCTGGTCCTCGTGGCTGCAGAGTCAAGCATCCCTTCTTCGCACCTGAGGCAACCGACATCGGTGGGCATTCGTCTACCGAGCCCCTGGTCACTCTGAAGTGACCCAGACTCTGTCCCCTCTGCTTTAAGGTTCCTTCCTTCCCAAATCCAGGCGTGGATTCCACCGGACCCTTTTCACCTTCACGGCAGCAGTACTTCTTGACAGCCCTCCATTGAGAACGACAGCAGTTTCCAACGCCACTCCAGACCTATGCACCCAGCTCCTCTGGGATAGGTAAATCGGGTACTATGGTATCCACGGGTGGGGTGGCTCTTCAAACTCTTAAGTTCCAAAGGGTTCGCTCGAAGTCCTCCTAGAACGGTCCTTAAACTTTAAAAGTGTAACCGCGACTTCCCCATAGAATTGTACCGAGCCCGCGGTAGTGTTCACACACTGCACCCGTCCTCCTTGGGGTCACTATCTACTCACCTTGGGTGGTTCCTTGGGGTCCCAGCGATTCTACGTGCTCCAGACCTTGTCTTGATCTCAGTCGTGACTGTTATACCAGTATTTTAGTATATGGTTTGGTCTCCCCCTGGAGCCCACTGTGTATTGTGCTACTTACAACTGTTCTATTGATCTTGTATTGTGTGCTTTGTGTTCTATCCTCATGTAGATGATAGTAGAGAGTATTATATTAATAAATAAATATTTTTATATAACTACTGTGTGGTTCTCCTTTCATTTAGTCAATATAGGAGGTGATATTCTGGTAAAACAAGCTGCTTTACATTCCTTCAAGATTAAGCCTGAAGGCTGCTCCCCACAGCTACCACTAGAATAGCTTTCTAAAGGTTATCTTTGACCTCATACATCATAAGGGTCGTTTGGACTGGTGCAAGGTGCCCTCTTTTATTAGTGGACAGCATATACCAGGCCAATTTCTCACGTTGGTGTGCAGCGGTTGGGATTCAAGCCTGCATTGTTTTACCAGATAAATCTCTTTGTATTGATTAACTGAAAACTACTAAAGTATTTAGGCACATATAATACTTAAAGATTAGAATAAGTATGTTCTACTGAACTTGGGGTTGGGTAGGTTAAGGGTCTAGCACACCCTTTCTCCAACCTAAGAGAGTTTATGTTCCCACTAGGTTAGGTAGGTGCATACACCACACCACACTAGTATGACTTCTAAAGGAGAAGCCAGTGGCTCTCTGCCTTCTAGGTACAATGGTCTCACATTTCAGGATTTGAAAGCCATGTGTGCTTCTAGGAAGCTGAAGACAGGGAGAAATGCCAACACCCAACGTCTCATTGAGGTGTTACTCTTAGATGACCTTAGAAAGACCCCAGGGTCAGATGAGGTAGAAAGAGTGGGTGGGGCAGTGAATGAAGACAGGTCAGGAGGTGACACTGTCTTGTGGATTGTTACCTGCCTTGTTATGTTGGCCTAGGCCTGGCTGCCATGCTGCTTTTCTTTGCGCACGTTACACTGAGCCGGGTCTCCCTCGCCCTTTGCTCGTGCCAAGTTCTTTTGCACTGTCTGCATTTTCTGTTGTTCACCTTTTTGGGCTCAGTCTGCACAAACATGTACAAGGTCGCATAACAATGTATTTTGGTTCTTCCTGATATGGCCAGTCTCGCGCACCCAGACATAACATTAGGTGCAATTGCCATGAAGAATTTGGTATGCTTTTAATACTGTGGTTTACTAGCGCTTAACACACTTGGAGAAATCCCTTTCAGTGAGAAGAGCTATGCTGTCCTGCTGATGTAATTCTGCATCTAGAGACTGAGGTATGGGGGTTCGCTAGTCAAAGCCCAGAGGTCTTCTATTATTATAATAAACTATCTTACTGCAAGGGGAGGGTGGTAATGTTATTTATACGTTTATCCACTGAGCTCTGAGATGCTTTCCCCGTTTGTATTCTATGGAATTGTAACCATGCTTCTTATATTAGTCATATGCATTATGCTATTAGTACTGACACGTGTACTGTACATTAGAGCACGTAAGTTGGAATAAACATTTTAACCTATCCAGTGTCTCTTCCTACGCACCTTGTGGACAAGTACGAGTGAGTGATGAAAGAGTGTTCTTGCTTCTGCGAGTCCTGAGATAAAGATACCGTGTTCTGGGTTGTCCAAACATTAGTACTTGGGTGCTAATGGGATGCTAAGCTAGTTGGGTTGGGGTTTTTGGGTGCTACGGTATATGGTGGCAAACCACTGTATTCCGGGGTCCCATTTTCCTGTGCATAGCTCTGTGTATGTGCAGAAACCTTATGACATGGCGCGACCACCGTGGGGCAGCTTATCTGCGAGACAGCTTGAGTAGTACTTGTGCTTGTCCACAAACCCCTCGCGTACGCTTCCGGAGGCGTATGTGACGGTGATACCTCCTATATTGAATGTTTTATAGGTTCTTTCAAGCTTGATATTATTAAAAAAGGTTAGTTAACAGACCCATTTTTGTGCTCCCTGTTAGGTTGTCGAATATAATTGTTTAGTCATGGCTGGTGTGGCGATAGCTGCACATAGTCGAGGAGCACTCCGAGACCACTTAGCTGTGTATGGAGTGCCCGATACAGGGGTCGAGTTGGTCTTTGTGGTTCAAGCCGATCCGGCTTATCACTTTGAAGTGTTTTACACTTGGATCACTTTTGAAGCGGTGGATGCAGGTGATAAGCTGTTTCATGAATATAAGCCCACCGCTGTTCCTGCTGCCTATCGACCCTATACTGCTCTTGAAGTGCCTCTCACGGCTTGGCAGCACCGTGTTTGGTTCAATGGCGCCCTACCACAACCAACTACCGCAGTTCGTTTAGGCCCCTTATCAATTCAGGGGGCCACTTGGCCTGTATTGGCCGGGTATACCCCGCATCCAAATTATCTGGCATTACCGCTTGCGGAACTGCGCACTATGCATACCGAATTGGTGCGAGTGCATCGAGCCTTGGTGACATACGTTACAGGAAGCCTCCATGGAGCTGCTCCTGTTGTCGCAGGCCAACCAGCTATTGCCGCTGGAGTGACCATAAGTCCTGTCATGGTAAATTCTGTGATGGGCAAACGTCCACAAAATAAGGACGACTATCCTTACTGGCTTGCAGAAAAGTTCGATCAGATAGAAGCAGTGTTTCCCCATACATCCCCAGTAGATAAACACCGCATCCTCACGATAAGTTTGCCAAAAGACATAATCCCCGATTTGACATCATGTGAAAACTGGGGTAAGGTATTCGCAGCAGTTTATTCAAAATGTTTTGGAACTCCTTCCATGACGGTTCTACCCTCTGTAATTAAAAAAGTACAGGACGAACATGGCCCTGAAGCGGCTGTGGAATTAGGGATGAGACTGGTGGGAGTGTTTGATGTAGTAGCTGAGCTGATCCTTGGAAATGTCAAGGGCGATGCTATGAACTTTCAAGTAGCGAATGCTTTGGCTTTGGTCCCAGAGTTGGACAGGCCCCGCGAATTACCGAAAATTATTGCCCGGGCTTATAAAACAATTGGAAGAAATAGCCTGGGCAACAAGCCTTTTGTAAAAATGCAAACTCAATCGCAAACACAAGTTACACACACAAAAAGTGCATCTGAGAAAGATGATAAACCGGTCTTCACTAAAAAGAGTTGGAGACAGAAAAAACAGGGTAAGCAACAAAAGAAGCCGGGGTCGAGAGGCGCTTCCCCAGTTTCGGTTTCTTCTGAACGTACTTATGATTTACGTGATAGGTCAAGGATTAAATCACCAGAAAGGTTTCAGAGCTCTGATACGCGTTCTCCTCGTTCTTCACAGGCCCAGACGTCGTCACAGGCTGGTGGAGGAGGACGGCAAGATAGAGGAAGGGGCCGAGAGGCTCCCCAGGAGCGAGACCAACCTCGACAACAAGTCAGAGGGAAAGCAGAAGATTTTCATCTTCCTCGACCGCAATTTCAGAAGAAAAAAGTTGCCGCTGTCACAGCGAAATATGCCTCAGACCGTGAGAACGAGACTCCAGAATTGGACGTGGGCAGTGACCCTCCTAGACAGCGCCGCGGAAGTTACCATAGTGCGGGAGGCGCTACGTCCTCATATGGAGGCGACAGCAACTGAAACATTCGTTACTGTAGAGACAGCTGACACGAGAGTGGCACCCCCTGACAGACTATATAATATAGTCATACAAATTGAAGGTGACATACCGCGTGAAATAAAAGGGATTTTTTGGGAAAATCTAACCTCTTCATATGACATTTTGTTAGCAGAGGTGGATTGGCCACCCCCATTCGTTTTAGCTGCACATAAAGGAGAGGAGGTAATCCTTCCAAGCTTTTCACGGCATGTCCCAAAAGACAAAGCTGAAGCACTTGCAGCTGAGTGGGCAGTGTACCTGGCACCAGCGTTATACCGCAACCATGTGGGATGGGATGAAGAATCACCTCCTCATGCAATACCTTTGCGGTCACTACCGCAGCCACAACCCCAATATCCCATCAAACGGCAGGCAAAAGGCCCCGTCTCCGAAATTCTGACACAGTTGGAATATCAGGGAGTAATTGAACCATGCGTATCACCTATGAACAATCCCCTTTTCGTGGTTTCTAAACCCGATGGATCATACCGCTTAGTTTTAGATTACCGGCATTTAAATACACATTGTCGGAACTTTGCGGTGCAAAATACACACAGTTCTGCGCTTGTAGACAGTCTTGTTCGTAAAAAATACAAAACGACACTTGACCTTTCAAACGGTTTCTACACGCACAACCTAGCCCCGGAGAGTGGTCAATGGACCGCATTCACTTCCGGTGGTAAATTATTCCAGTTCCGGCGTTTACCCATGGGCTACAAGAATAGTCCGGGTATATTCGCCGCCCGTGTTGTTTCTTTGTTAAATGACATTGATCAAGACGCATGTTCGTACGTAGATGACATCTATCTGACGGACGACGAATTATTTCAGCATTTGTCCCGTGTGGACCGCATTATTCTTGAATTTGCAGAGCAGGGTTACAAATTTAACTTTGCTAAATCACACATTGCTGAATTTACCGTTCTGTTCTTGGGCTATGAGCTCAATAACGAAGGTAAGGGCTTAGCCCCCATTTCTTGGAAAAATGTGCACATTTGTGCCCCCAAATACTCTGAAGAAACTTCAGTCTTTGCTGGGGTTCTTGAATTTCGGGCGTACTTACATTCCCGAATATGCCCAGCGTATCAAGCCTTTGTATGCTTTGATACAACCTACTTATTCAAGGTCTTGCTGGCTGCCTGAGCATACCTCAATTCTGCAGTCTTTGCAGACAGACCTTTTGGAGTCTAAATATCTTTTGACTCGTGATAACCACACAAACCTGGTGATTAGAATAATTCCGGGGGCGGTGGGATTCACATACTTAACCTTTAATGAAGGTGATACAGTACCCATCGCATACAAGTCGCATCTGTACACTTCCGCTGAATTGCGCTTTACATCTGTTGAAAAAGTTCTAACTGCAGTGCAAATGGCGATTCTAAAAGAACGCGCACTGGCACAGGGAAAGCGAATTCTGGTGGTAACACCCTGTCCTGCCCTAGAGGCAGTAACAAAGGCAAGTGTACCGAACTCTAAAGCAATGCATCCCCGTTGGATACAATGGGCTACATCCTTGACGTCATCAGACGTCACCTTTATTTTCGATTCTTCTCTTCAGACTCAGGAGTTCTTACAGTATGAATTCGTTCATCCTCCTCCTTTGTTTTTACTACCGCTTGAGGATTACAAATGTGTGATCTACACCGATGGTTCGGCGCAGCCGGCCACTGGGTCCAAGCACGCTTATTCAGCTGCATGTGCTATTGTTGCGGGTTCCTTTGTAGATGGAAAGTTCAAATCCTCTGCAGTGCATACTCGCACACTTGGAGATAGTACCGCACAATTGGCCGAGCTGCATGCATTGCTACTTGCACTTGAGTTCGCTTCTCAGGATGAGACCACTCTTATTGTATGTGATTCTTTTTACTGTGTACAATCTTACAATGACAATCTGTTTTTCTGGTCGAAAAACGACTACAAGGACGCAAAAGGGAGCACAATTAAGCATAAAATGCTTTGGGTTCGAGTGGCAGAATTGCAACAACGTCTGCCCCTCACACAGGTGGTTCACACCTTAGGCCATCAGCGGGTGGGCGCACACGCTATTGGTAACGATCTGGCAGATGAAGCTGCCCGTTCAGCAGTAGTCACGTGTTCAGTAGCAGCGGTTACCAGGTCCATGTCTAAAATAGACCCTGTTATATTAGCAGCTATTGCTGCAACCAAGGAAGGTAATAATTACCCTACAGGTTTCCCTTCCAAGTATTCTTACACATTAAGTCCCGATCAGGTTCCTTATGTAACTATACCTGACGTTGGAGATCGGCTGATCCCCAACGCGGACCGCAGGAGTGCCTTGATATCAGCTGCACACGAAGGCATGGCCTCTGCTCATGCAGGTGTGTCAGCTACGGTTTCCATCTTGCAGCAGCGTTATTGGTGGTGTGGGTTATATAAAGACACCCGTGCTTTCGTGCTTTCTTGCGACGTTTGTCAACAGATTAAGCCTTCCACGGTAACACGTCCACCACAAACTCCGCTCTGCATTGCTAACAGACCCTTTGGGTGTGTTTACTTGGATCACTGCGGTCCATTCTCATCAGACACTGCCTATAAATACATCTTAGTGGCAGTGGACTCGTGCACACGGTTTCTCTGGGTCTGGCCACAACGGAGTGCTGACGCCCGAAATGTAATCAGGGATTTGCGTGTCTTTGTGGGAATTTTCGCATGCGGCACCTTCCATTCGGACCAAGGTCCAGCGTTTGCCTCTAGGGCTTACAAGGATGCAATGGCTTCGCTTGGGGTGCGGGTGAAATTTTCGTCTCCGTATAGGCCTGAGGGCAACTCTATCGTTGAACGAATGAACCGTGACTTAAAGCAATCCTTAACAGCTAGGGTTATAGGTACTGGCAGGAACTGGCTGGCCCACTTGTATACCGTTCAGCGTGCACTTAATAATCTCCCTAGAAGACCTCTGGGTGGGCGGACCCCATACGAAATGCTCTTTGGCATAAGAATGTTTGTGCCTGACCTTGAGGGTCCAGACATCGCGGCGCAATCCGCCAAGTTTGATGTAGATAACCATTCTGCTATGTTACAGGACTTACAAGAAGCCCGAGACAAACTTGCAACTACACATTTGCCTTCAGCCACAGATCCTGCGTTGCAGATTCCGGTAGCCGGCTGGCTTCCGAAAGTTGGAGAACTGGTTCGAGAGAAGGTTGAAAACAAAAAGAATTTGGCCCCTCTTTTCGTGCACCGGTTCCAGTTCTTGGCCTGAAGGGAACACGTACAGTCATTTTACCACCGCTTCCTGGTCGCAAAGAGAACAGATACATCTCAGTGGAAAATGTCAAGCTACAGCGCCTGGCCGATCCTGAATAGTGTCACACCAGCGGTCTCTTGTCCTGCCATTTATCGGACATATGTTCATAGTCCATCTGCGCGAACGATCGCTGATGCTGTAATTGAGATGGTTGATTTGCCTGAACCCTCTACTTTGCCTGAACCTATAATTGATCCCCAACTCTCCACCAACATCGACGAGGACGAGTATACCTATCCTGCATCTGAATCGGTGGCACATCAACCAATATCGCCACTAAGCCCGACTCGTTATTCCTTTGATTCGGATTCCACATCTTCAAAAGTTCCATCCAAGTTCAGTATTTTTATATCCTGGTTTAGAGACAATTTTTTGATTCCCCCCTGGACATACATCTGGTTGGTACTTTTCTTGATTTTTTTGTTCATGTCCATTGGCTTTGTCACAGTGTTTTTTCTACTAATCAACAGTCACTATTTACCTGAACGCTCTGCTGTAGACTATGTTTCTGGAACTTTGGCTCCTCATTCCTCGTCTCACATCATGAAGCGTGACCACACATTTGTGAACATTTCAGCTTTCCCAGTTGCTGATGGCATCGTATGGGATGCAGTGAACTATCAAATCCATGGTCCGACGGAAATTATTAATGTACCTAATGTCCTTCGTGTTTCAATGGGTGATGTAGTACAAAATAATATTCATTCTGATGATTGGGATGTGCATGCCGTTGAAGCATTGTTTGCCGATTTAAAATATTATGCATCTTTTAATGCTGAAGATCTATATATGAATTCTGCTAATTATGCCGATTTGTATTGTTACCAACATTGGGGTACTCATTTTCTCCATAAGCCCAGTGCCCTGCGTAGTTCTGTTAACTATACCCAATGGGAACATTGTCCAAACCCCTTGCCAGGTAGCTCTCAAACTTTACGAAATAAGTTTAATTATTTTACTGATTTTAATCGGTCGAACCCTGCATCCTATTATTTTAGACTTAATAACACATCAACTCAGAAAATTATGTTAACACACACCAAATTGCTTTATTCGGGTTCCTTTCTAAGTTCCCTAGCTGTGGGTGGTTATGAGTACTGGGATAATACAGTGGATTTAAAATCTGTTTGGGGCTCCAAGCCATGGCAGGTACAGGGAACCGAGGCATTACACCGTGCTTGCCTCATCCCTACACAAATTATGTTCCTCAATGTCTCCATCTATCAGACTACATGTTGGGGCTTAGCAACCACTAAACAATTGAATACTCCATCAATACCATCCCTGTCGAGTTTTCCCAATGAAAGCTCACGATTCAATATGTCCCTCGTGTCCCTGCAGGCTCTGTTACAGAATAATTCGTTTAATGTTTCTGAGCTAGTTCAGTCACCCTGGTTGGTATGGCCTACATCATCAAATGCATGTCAAATGCGTTTTCACAACTCAGGAGCTAGTTACACACAGGATAGGCCTGATCCGAGATTTACTGATTCCCGTACTGTCACTACATATTCTGTTGGTAAATTATGCAAACAATGGCTGCAACACTCGTCCCTTGATTCTGTTAAATAACATTTGTCCCTCCTTACAGGCAATATTGATCTGTCCGACTTTGTTTTGGGACCTCGTGGTCCCCGACCTAAAAGATTCATTTATGAGACATATAATGAACTCTGGAAGCTATCACAAATGGAAGCTGCTTCCCGTCTTCGGGAAATAGATCAAGCAAATTTGGAAAAGGTGCTTGCTGTTGTTGACAATAGTATTAATACCCTGTCTTCTCGCATTTATACTTTAGAGAATATTGTGTCCTCTGTTGTTGATATTGTACAAGATGATGTTTCTGTGTTATATCATGGTCAGAATCAATTGCTTTCAGTTATGCAGTTTGCATGGACTTTACAAACGCTCAAGTTAGGTAAAGTTCCTTGGCATTTTTTGAACACCTCTGCCTTGTTTCTACCTTTTAACTTAACTGACAAACAGCAATTTATGTCCATGAAAGATGCAACTTACACTCTATTACATATCGAAAAGATGGATCCTTTGCCATTCTCTGTTGCAGAACTCGATTCTGCTGTGTGGCTAGTTCATGGGGTTATCGCTTTACCTTTTTCCTTATTTGAATTTGACTCGTGCATGAAACATTATCCTGTGGGCCGTTACCGGCCCTTGGGCAGTGCTTTCCTGCATGAAATCTGGTCCTTGCCTTTCATGTATAAATGCCTTCGGGACGGCAAGGAAGTCTTTCTCACGGGGGAGTCTTGTGACTCGACTATGGGTCATTCGCTTATTTGTAAACACATTAAACATGGCTCATGTAGCGTTTCCTCTCCTAATCTTGCTTGTGTGCTGAAAGGTATTCCTGCTCCTGTTATTTCACCTACTTTCACTCTCCTTTCCAATGGTAGTTATTTACTTTTAAATAACGAAAACTGTTGTGGCCTGCAGGCTGGCATTCCTTACATTGTAACAGTTTCGCACAGAGTTGTCTGCTGCAAAAATGTGCTTTATCCTCCCCCTCATGGCAAGGTTGATATCTCTATTTGGCCTTCCATCCCTACCATGGAGGCAGATTTCAATAGACTGAGCAGAATAAAGGCACTATTATTAAACGAGGAAGTTATGCTCACGTCCGCCCGGGAGACATTCATTCTCCAGGTGGCGAGTACCCACAGTGAAATACAGGTCCTTTTAAACACTAATCTCCCCCAACATTTTGGGGAGTTAATACATCGTATTTTTAACGCATCTAACACTGAAGGCCTAGTGCACTTTTTTAAGGTCGTGGGGTCGGGCTTGGTGTCCTCCTTCCAAACTATTTTTGGTGCCATCCCGGCTTTCATACATTCTATTTTTTCCAGTGTCTTTGGCGGTTTCCCATTGATCCTCGCTTTAGCGGCTGGTGTCTTGCTCTTAATTTGCTTTCTGCGCAATGGCTGCTCCCCGATGGGACCTGCTCGATCCAGAACGCCTCCAGCTGCTCCGTGAGCGCCTTTTGGCCGGTTTTGGTGTCTTGCCTTTGGCGACACTGAGTGTGTCATATACTCTTTCATTTCGCTTTGCGTATTTCACTTGCGTGCAACCTGTGATGACTTGTGTCCGCTGTCCTTTCACCTGGACTCTGGATTATTGCCTCTCCAATTCGTCATTGTCTGTTCCGGATTTTGTTCAGTTGATGGGTCCCTTAGAGGCCCATGAGCAGGACTGTTCCGTTGCTGGCTGTATGGCGCGTGCGGCTGCACTGGGGATTTTGGCGCAATGGGATATCTGGGCGGCTGCCCAGGATCTCCTACAACGAAGCTGTTTCGATTATCACGCAAGCTGTCCCGCATTGCTTCTGGATGCTCCCTTTGTTGAGGAGCATTCCTGCTCTTTTGATCTCATGGATTGGATGGCGTCTATGTTTTTTGACAATTCCAATGATGAACTCCTGGAGGGTATGGCTTTTCTCTGCACTTACACTTTCATGGATTGACCTGCCCTTCGCCGTTTGGGCGCTCCCTGTGCTCCAACGGCTGTGTTTTTCCTCTGATGGGCCTCTGTCCTGGCCGCTGGACTGACCAGGGGAGGGTGTCTTGTGGATTGTTACCTGCCTTGTTATGTTGGCCTAGGCCTGGCTGCCATGCTGCTTTTCTTTGCGCACGTTACACTGAGCCGGGTCTCCCTCGCCCTTTGCTCGTGCCAAGTTCTTTTGCACTGTCTGCATTTTCTGTTGTTCACCTTTTTGGGCTCAGTCTGCACAAACATGTACAAGGTCGCATAACAATGTATTTTGGTTCTTCCTGATATGGCCAGTCTCGCGCACCCAGACATAACATTAGGTGCAATTGCCATGAAGAATTTGGTATGCTTTTAATACTGTGGTTTACTAGCGCTTAACACACTTGGAGAAATCCCTTTCAGTGAGAAGAGCTATGCTGTCCTGCTGATGTAATTCTGCATCTAGAGACTGAGGTATGGGGGTTCGCTAGTCAAAGCCCAGAGGTCTTCTATTATTATAATAAACTATCTTACTGCAAGGGGAGGGTGGTAATGTTATTTATACGTTTATCCACTGAGCTCTGAGATGCTTTCCCCGTTTGTATTCTATGGAATTGTAACCATGCTGCTTATATTAGTCATATGCATTATGCTATTAGTACTGACACGTGTACTGTACATTAGAGCACGTAAGTTGGAATAAACATTTTAACCTATCCAGTGTCTCTTCCTACGCACCTTGTGGACAAGTACGAGTGAGTGATGAAAGAGTGTTCTTGCTTCTGCGAGTCCTGAGATAAAGATACCGTGTTCTGGGTTGTCCAAACATTAGTACTTGGGTGCTAATGGGATGCTAAGCTAGTTGGGTTGGGGTTTTTGGGTGCTACGGTATATGGTGGCAAACCACTGTATTCCGGGGTCCCATTTTCCTGTGCATAGCTCTGTGTATGTGCAGAAACCTTATGACAACACCTTTTATGACCTAGACTCAAACCCTGGCCAGGAGGATCAAGATGATCCCAACCTGGACAACCTAGATCTTCAGGAAGAGGGTGGAGAAGGCCCCAGTGGCCCTCTCTTTACTCCTCCAGGAAGAGTGCAGAGTTAACCCAGGAGATCTAGATCACCCTCTGCAGAATCTGACCATTCAGGACATTCTATAAGGACCTCCATATCTCATAAGAGAGATAACTCTTATGAAAAACAGTGCCAATTTCTAGAGCTTGAGAAAGTCAAGCTTAGGCTCAGGCAAGAGCAATTGGCCCTAGATAAGTAAGCCTTAGAACTCCAGAAGGCTAGAAAGAAATTGGGACTAGAGTCCCATGGTGGCAGCAACAGTGTCCCTAGGATTAAGGAGTATACTTATGACCATAGGAACCCGAGCAAGAAAATCCCTCCCTACCATGGTGGGGATGACATCCACAAATGGATAACTGCTTTAGAGAGGGCCTGTAAAGTACAGAAGGTCCCTCAAGAGCAGTGGGCAGCTATCTTGTGGCTCTCCTTTGCTGACAAAGGTAGAGATAAGCTCCTCACTGTTAGAGAAGAGGATGCTGACAACTATTCAGTCCTGAAAAGTGCTCTCATTGATGGGTTTGGCTTAACCACTGAACAGTACAGGATTAAGTTCAGAGACACCCAGAAGACACAGACTCAGGACTGGGTAGACTTTGTAGATTGTGCTACTTAGGCTCTGGAAGGCTGGTTACTTGGCAGCAAAGTGAATGATTTCAAGGGATTGTACAATTTGATTATGAGGGTGCAGATCCTTAATAATTGCCAAAATCAGTTGTTGCATCTGTACTTGGTTGACTCTGATCTGACTTCTCCCCAAGAATTGGGAAATAAGGCAGATAGGTGGGTCAGAACCAGGGTGAAGCAGAAAAATCAGACCACAGGTGGTGACCAAAAGAAGCAAGATGCTAAACCTTCAGATAAGGGTGGGGAAAAGGGTAAAGACCAGAAGTCTTCATCAGGGCCCCAAAAACCTGCATCTGGGGGGGGGTCACAGTCTAACAAAGGTAAATGCCAAAAGAAACCTTGGTGCTTCCTGTGTAAGGAGAAAACCCATTGAACAAGGGATGCCGATTGTTCAAGGGCCAAGGATCCTCCTACCACCACCACTGCCCCTAAGGCAACTGTTTCCCCTAGTCCAGCTCCAACTGGTGGTACAGGGAACAAGGGTATAATAGGGTTAACCCTGGGATCTGAGATGGGTTCTGGCTTAGTCAGAACTCCAGCTCAGGCTGTTTTAGTCTGTGATGGAGGCATGGCTATTGCCTCCCTATTTGTCAGTCCCAGTAATCTGGGCAAATACAGACAACAGCCTTTAATCAATGGTAAGGAGGCCATGGCATATAGGGTCACAGGAGCTAGTGTCACAATGGTGACAAGAGATCTTGTGGGCCCTGACCAGATCATACTTGGTGAGAGTACCAAGTGACCAATGCTAACAATGTCAGGACAGACCATTCCTTGGCAGTTGTTAATTTCAGCTGGGGAGGGGTAACTGGCCCTAAGAAGGTTGTGGTTAGCTCAAACCTCCCTGTGGAATGCTTGTTGGGCAATGATTTGGAAACTTCAGCCTGGGGTGAATTGGAGCTCAGGACACATGCAGCAATGTTGGGCATCTCTGCAGATGTGTTTGCTGTGACTAGGTCACAGGCCAAACTGTCTTCAACTGAACAGGCACTGGATCCTGGAAAAATGGACCAGGTGCCTTCCAAGAGAAGGAGCAGTAGGGGTAAGGCAGTATCTTCCCCCCAGACTCAGAGTGAGGATCAGTCTCCTGAGGGAGATGACCCCAGTCCCCGTGAAGGAACTGTCTCAGAGGAACTTGAACCTGATCAGGTTGAGTTCTTGGGGACAGGGGGCCCTTCGAGGGCAGAACTGAGTCAGGAGCAGCACAGCTGCCCCTCTCTTGAACCCCTCAGACAGCAAGCTGCTGCTGAGGCTGCTGGGAGTGCCAGTGGGTCCCACAGGATCTACTGGAATGAAGGAATCCTTTACTCAGAGGGTAGAGACCCCAAGCCTGGCGCTACCAGGAGGTTGGTTATACCTCTGAAGTTTAGGGGCTTCCTACTGACACTGGCACACGATATCCCTTTAGCAGGACACTTAGGCCAAAGTAAGACTTGGGACAGGCTTGTCCCTCACTTTCAATGGCCCCACATGTCAGAGGACACCAAGGAGTTTTGTCGCTCTCGTACCACCTGTCAAGCCAGTGGTAAGGCAGGTGGTACCACAAAGGCCCCTCTGATACCACTACCTGTGGTGGGGGTTCCCTTTGAGAGGGTTGATTTGACATAATTGGTCCCATGGATCCTCCAACTGCATCTGGGCACAGATATATTCTAGTGGCGGTGGACCATGCCACTAGGTACCCAGAAGCAATACCCCTTAAACCACCACAGCTCCTGTGGTGACCAGGGCCCTCCTGGGAATGTTTTCCAGAGTGGGTTTCCCTAAGGAAGTCTTAACTGACAGAGGTGCAAACTTCATGTTTAGTTACATTACTGCCATGTGGAAGGAGTGTGGAGTAAATTACAAATTTACCACACCCTATCACCCACAATGCAATGGGTTGGTTGAGAGATTCAACAAAACCCTGAAGGGCATGATCATGGGCCTCCCAGAAAAGCTTAGGCGAAAATGGGATGTCCTATTGCCCTGCCTTCTCTTTGCTTACAGAGAGGTTCCTCAGAAGGGGGTTGGCTACAGCCCTTTTGAACTTCTGTTTGGACATCCAGTTAGGGGTCCCTTATGTTTAGTGAAGGAGGGATTGGAGTTACCTCTCAAACCACCTAAACAAGACATAGTGGACTATGTACTTGGTCTCCGCTCCAGGATGGCTGAGTATATGAAGAAGGCAAGTAAAAACCTTGAGGCTAGCCAAGAATTACAGAAAGCTTGGCAGGACCAAAAGGCTGTTCTGACTGTGTACCAGCCAGTACAGAAGGTATGGGTGTTGGAGCCTGTGGCCCCAGCAGCTCTCCAGGACAAGTGGAGTGGACCCCATACCATTCTTGAGCAGAAGGGGGAGGTCACCTACCTGGTGGACCTTGGAACTCCCAGGAGCCCTCACAGGGTGCTCCATGTGAACAGGCTCAAGCCATATGTTGATAGGGCAGACATGGGCTTGCTCATGGCTACTGATGAGGGACAGGAGGAAGAGAGTGACCCACTCCCTGACCTCCTCTCACAGAACCCTGATGATGGCTCAGTTGATGGTGTAGCCTTGGCAGGCAGCCTCACTGAGCAGCAACAGACTGATTGCAGGAAGGTCCTCAATCAGTACAGACACATGTTCTCCCTGACTCCTAGTAAGACCACTTGGTGTACCCATGAAGTGGACACAGGTGAAAGTCTGCCTGTTAAAAATAAGATTTACAGGCAACCTGACCATGTCAGGGACTGCATCAGGACTGAGGTCCAAAAGATGCTGGATTTGGGAGTCATTGAACCCTTAGATAGCCCTTGGGCTAGTCCAGTAGTCCTGGTACCCAAACCTCATACCCAGGGTGGTTAGAGAGAAATGAGGTTTTGTGTAGACTACAGGGGGCTCATTATAGTCACTAGGACTGATGCTCATCCTATTTCTTGGGCAGATGAGCTCATTGATACTTTGGCCTCAGCCAAGTTCTTGAGTACATTTGACCTCACAGCTGGATATTGGCAAATCAGACTAGCTGAGGATGCCAAACCCAAAACAGCATTTTCAACCCCTAGTGGGCACTATCAATTTATGGTAATGCCCTTTGGCTTGAAAAATGCACCTGCCAAATTTCAAAGGTTGGTAAATAAAGTTCTCACAGGCCTGGAAGACTACAGTGCAGCTTATCTTGATGATATTGCTGTCTTTAGTTCCACCTGGGAGGATCACCTGGTCCACCTAAGAAATGTTCTGGAGGCCCTGCAAAAGGCAGGCCTCACTATCAAGGCCACCAAGTGCCAGATAGGGCAGAGTAAGGTTGTGTACCTGGGACACCTTGTGGGTGGAGGCCAGGTTCAACCATTGCAGAGCAGAATCCAGACCATCATGGACTGGGGTGCTCCAACTACCCAGAATCAGGTCAGAGCTTTCTTAGGCCTGACTGGGTACTACAGGAGGTTTGTTAAGGGTTATGGATCTATAGTGACCCCCTTAAATGATATGACCTCTAAAAGAATGCCTAAGAAAGTTCAGTGGACAGTTAGCTGTCAGAAGACATTTGATGACCTGAAGCAGGCCATGTGCACTGCTCCCATTCTGCAAAGTCCTGACTATTCCAAACAATTCATTGTTCAAACTGATGCATCTGAGTTGGCGGTAGGGGCTGTGTTATCACAACTGAATGAAGAGGGTCAGGATCAGCCAGTAGCTTTTATAAGCAGAAGGCTGACCCCCAGACAGAAACATTGGTCAGCTATTTAGAGGGAAGCCTTTGCTGTGGTTTGGGCTCTGAAGAAGCTGAGGCCATACTTGTTTGGCACTCACTTCATTGTTCAGACAGACCATAAGCCCCTCTTATGGCTAAAACAGATGACGGGTGAAAACCCCAAACTTTTGAGGTGGTCCATTTCCCTACAGGGGATGGACTATACAGTGGAACATAGACCTGGGAGTAACCATGCCAATGCAGATGGACTCTCCAGATATTTCCACTTAGAAAATGAAGACTCAACTGGTCAAGGTTAGTCTCATGTCCTTTCGTTTGGGGGAGGTTGTGTAGGAAAGTAAGCTCTGCTTCTTATGGTTACCCCCACTTTTTGCTTGATGTTGCACTGTTTTTGACTAGTCTGACTGGGATCCTGATAATCAGGACCCCAGTCTATCTGCTTTCTCCTTTAAATTGTTACACATGTACTTTGGTACACTCCAGATTGGATACTGGGGTACCCTTATAAGTCCCTCGTATATGGTACCCATGTACCCAGGGCATAGGTACCCCAGAGGCCTCCCATGGGCTGAAGCATGTATTATGCCACCCATGAGAGGCCATGCAAAATGGAACTCCAGGTCTGCTACAGCAGCCTGTGTAAGATGATGCTTGCACCACTTACTTTAGATATAGGTTCACTATATCAATAGGTCACTACACTTAAAATGTATAAGTCACCCCTATAGCAGGCCTTATGAATCCTGAAGGCAGGGTGCTAGGTTTTTAGTGAGAGGGTGCCCCTGCATGAGCAGAGCCTCTCTGCAGCCTTCGGAGACCATTCTCCCGGGTTGTCTGCGACTCAGCCAGACATATAGGTAGAGGTGCATTATAACCTCGCAGTAAATGCTATCTCGAAAACGGCTGCATAGAAACATATCATGTTTGGTATCAAACACCTTGGAATCATACCTCCACACCGGTAACCGGTGTGGGAGGTATGATTCCACCCTTCTGAAGCGAGCTTCGTGTGGTCACTGGTCTATCCGGTGCCAGCCTTCTCGACCTGGTCAGCACAAAATGGATGCTGCCGACCAGAGACACACTTCTGCCCTCCTGCTGCTGAGCCAAGCTCGAGCAGAGGAAGGCAGCACAATAGGCATCCTGTCACAGGGTGGTGTGACCACCTCCCAGACAGGATTTAGTGTATTCGGGCTGGGTGGGTGCACTCAGAGTGCCTGAAAGCCTGCACCCGGGGCACATTTGGTGTCCCAGTGCATAGTCCAGCTCAAACCAGTTCTGGGAGCCATTGGCTCCTGCTCTGACGCGAAACCGGACAAAGGACATGGGTGTAACCACCCCTCTGTCCTGACCCTCCCCTAGGAGGGCCCCCCAAATTTGTCCAACCCTCTCCCGTGGGTACATAAGGGCTTACCTAGCTGTAAGACTTTAGATTTTATGTGGACAAGATTCTACAAGAAGAAACCACTGACCCTCGACCGTCTGGACACTCTGGACTTCGACTGGGCCCGACTTCGTCTCCCTCTCTGTCCAAAGCTTTGTCTGTGCCCTTGCTCCATACAGGCTCTGTGTAGGACCTGTGGTGCACTAAGGACAACTGAAGAATCTCCCTTGGAGTGAAGGAGTCACTCCCCTGCCCTAGCAGGCACCGTAACGCAACTGACCAGTCTGCTGCTCCTGAGCTCTTGTGGACTCTGAAGATTTCAGCAACACAGGAGGTGGGTTTTCAAAGGTCCTTGAGGTCGATCTGCCATCTCAGCAAGTTTGAGGCCAGTATCTCTCGTGGGGACTGAATAACCCGAACCCCTGTGCACCGCATCCATTCGCAATTGCATATGCTTGTTGTCAATTCCCGAGCTTGTGCATTGGACTCCGTGTAGTCCTGACCCTGAGCAGTATTTGCCTCAAAGATCTCTGGCCTCCTCGCACCGAGTGCTCCGTGGGCTGGTACTTTGCAATCTTGCCCGAGGTCCCCTCGCGACTCCTGGTCCTTCGGCCTCTGGGTCTCTCTGAGGGTCATATTGATTTCTGTTGGGCTTTCCTGGTTGCTCCAGACTCCCCATTACTTGGTGAGTCCCTTGGACCTTGCTGGTCCACACCGTAACCTGTTTGACCTTCCTTCGTGGGTTGCTTTTGCCAAGGCTTGTTGGTGCTCCAGCCGACCCCCTCAGCACTAGACATCCTTCATGGGACAGCTCACCTCCAGCTCCTGGCCATCCTCGACGTCTCCTGGTCCTCGTGGCTGCAGAGTCAAGCATCCCTTCTTCGCACCTGAGGCAACCGACATCGGTGGGCATTCGTCTACCGAGCACCTGGTCACTCTGAAGTGACCCAGACTCTGTCCCCTCTGCTTTAAGGTTCTTTCCTTCCCGAATCCAGGCGTGGATTCCACCGGACCCTTTTCACCTTCACGGCAGCAGTACTTCTTGACAGCCCTCCATTGAGAACGACAGCAGTTTCCGACGCCACTGCAGACCTATGCACCCAGCTCCTCTGGGATAGGTAAATCGGGTACTACGGTATCCACGGGTGGGGTGGCTCTTCAAACTCTTAAGTTCCAGAGGGTTCGCTCGAAGTCCTCCTAGAAGGGTCCTTAAACTTTAAAAGTGTAACCGCGACTTCCCCATAGAATTGTACCGAGCCCGCGGTAGTGTTCACACACTGCACCCGTCCTCCGTGGGGTCCCTATCTACTCACCTTGGGTGGTTCCTTGGGGTCCCAGCGATTCTACGTGCTCCAGACCTTGTCTTGATCTCAGTCGTGACTATTATACCACTATTTTAGTATATGGTTTGGTCTCCCCCTGGAGCCCAGTGTGTATTGTGTTACTTACAACTGTTCTATTGATCTTGTATTGTGTGCTTTGTGTTCTATCCTCGTGTAGATGATAGTAGAGAGTGTTATATTAATAAATACATATTTTTATATAACTACTGTGTGGTTCTCCTTTCATTTAGTGAATATAGGAGGTGATATTCTGGTAAAACAAGCTGCTTTACATTCCTTCAAGATTAAGCCTGAAGGCTGCTCCCCACAGCTACCACTAGAATAGCTTTCTAAAGGTTATCTTTGACCTCATACATCATAAGGGTCGTTTGGACTGGTGCAAGGTGCCCACTTTAATTAGTGGACAGCATATACCAGGCCAACTTCTCACATTCGCCATCAGAAAGTCACTACAAGTAACGTTCTGGTAGCGATGTCCCCTTGTAAATATGCCCGTAGGTGTACTACTAATGAGTGATACTATTTCTAACATATATTATGTGAGTGGCTCTGTGACTGTGTGTCTCAAGGCTAACAGATCGTTATTGTTCTATGATGCCCCATTATCATGCACTTTATCTGAATGCTAATTGCTTTTCCTACATATGCACTTAATATGCACAATTATATATAGATATATTTATATTTATTTATTTATTCATTACCTACTGGTGGTTGCCAGTAGGTAGTAATAGTTAGGTCTGCTTTTCCATAAACAAATAATTTTTTTGGTTTGTTAATAACCATTTGACGAATCTCCACTAAACATTCCAAAAAAAGTTAATCCACCGCAGCTCTGTCCAGGAAAGTTACGGGGTGATCCTTCAAGAGGGGACTGAGACAAAATTGGGGTCCCAAAACATAAAATCTCCATGCATTTTCCATAGACTTCTTTAGAACCGGCTTTAGCAAAAACACTGCTGAATTGAATTACACCAAATTAGTCAGGAAGCTAGATCTTGGTCCACAGATTGGACTTTTCTGTGATTTGGTGTAAATCCGTTCAGTAGTTTTTGAGATATTAAGAGTAAAAATAATTGAATATTTTGGCAGTTGGGCTCTCCAGAGTCCCGCAAGCCTCCCACTAGAGCGTGAAATCAAAAATGGAGCCCTGTGATTGGTCAAGAGAACCATTTTTCCCATGAGCCTTCATGCTCTTGCGGGAGAGAGAGGCTCCCGCGAGTCTCTGGAGAGTGAGTGCTATGATTGGATGGCTGTTGGAATGTTAGAAATGAAATGGCCGCCATTGCTGTTTACTGTGAAAAATTGGAGGTGTTGTGGAAATAAAGTAAAAAAGCTATATAAGGGGGCAGCAGAAAGGCATGCTGTCCCCATAGATTTAGAGACGCGGTGTCTAAGGAATAACTTCTTTGAAGATAATAAATGCATATTGTTTTTGAGTAATTTTTACAATCTCGTGGGACTCTTACGGGATTGCGAATAGTAAAAATGAGTAGATGAGTTCTCTATACACTCCATTAGTAGGAATACATATTGTGGTTCTTGTTTTTGAGAGAAAGTGTGTAAGAGACAAGTACTGTGATGAGTAGATGAATAAATGTTTTTTTTTTTTAATGTTACGATCTTGTGAGAGTCTCGCGGGTTCGTGAAAAGTAGAAAGGAGTAGGTGATGTTTGAATGCACTCTGGTATGCACACTTGTTACTGTATGAAGGAGTCTTAATGGAGATGGTATTATTTATCAGATTCTACTATTTATGGTTTGAGAAGAGTCATGAGTAGAGTTAAGGCTCATCCAAACACCCTACTATGCATTCCCATCATCTGAGATCGAGGTTTCAAAGGAGAGCCCAGTCCCTCCCCACACCCTACTACGCACACCTATCATTACAGAGAGAGGTCTCACCAGAGAGACCAGTCCCTCCACACACCCTACTATACACACCCGTCATCTGAGAGACAAGTCTCAAAGGAGAGGTCAGTCCCTCTTTGCACCCTACTACACACACCTATCATTACAGAGAGAGGTCTCAGCAGAGAGGCCAGTCCCTTCACACACCCTACTACTCACATCTGTCATCTGAGAGAAAGGTATGAAAGGAGAGGCCTGTCCCTCCACAAACCCTACTATGCACATCCATCCTCACATGTCTCAGCAGAGAGGCCCGTCTCTCCACACACCCTACTATGCACACCCATCATCTGAGAGAGAGGTCTAAAAGAAGAGGGCAGTACCACTTTACACCCTAATGCGCTCATCTGTCATCTGAGAGAGAGGTCTCAGCAGAGAGGGCAGTCCCTTCCCACACCCTACAATGCACATCCGTCATCAGAGAGAGAGATCTGAATGGAGAGGGCAGCCCCTCCACACACCCTACTATGCACATCCATCATCACAGGTCTCAGCAGAGAGGCCAGTCCCTTCACACACCCTACTACGCTTATCCATCATCTGAGAGAAAGGTCTAAAAGGCGAGGGCAGTCCCTCTCTACACCCAAATAGGCTCATCTGACATCTGGGAGAGTAGTCTGAATGAGAGGCCAGTCCCTCTCCACACCCTACTGCGCAGACCCATCTTTACAGAGAGAGGTCTCAGCAGACAAATTAGTCCCATTACACACCCTATTAAGCAGACCGATCATTGTGAGAGTAATGACACCTCAGAAAAAGATTACTGGTGACATATCTTGATATCAGTGTTAAAATAACTGAGCAAATAAACAATTTCTATATTATACAGTCATTCTACCATACATACACTAAAAAAATAATTAATTTTCTTTAAACAAACCCTAGAAATTCACTGAAAAAACCAAAGGTTAAAGTAACGTAATAGATAGGTGTAATAAAAATATCTGTTTTCATTTAAAAAACACCTTTGAAATTCACTGAAAAAAACAAAGGTTAAAGTAACGTTATAGTTACATGAATTTATCAGTGTGAACATTAACATTTTCAACAAAAAAAACACAGAAATTTGCTCATGAACTCACAAATGACATAAAAAATGACAAGTTCTATGGCATCATTTATGACATCCCTGATAACATCTCAAATGGCATCATTGATGACATCACTGATGGAATCGCTGATGACATCATCCAAGGAGTAAAGTGCAAGGGTAATGCGCAATTTTGCATGAATATAAGTACATGTGCTCCCACCATCTACTGATGAAGTATCATTATTGACCTTGATAGCAGGAAGTTCAATGAGTTTACCACGTCTTGTGCAGAGTGCATATATCCCTATAGGCTCCAAGCGGACAAAGTGCCCTGTGCATTCAAAGATTTAAATAAGCTGCCAATTTATATTTTTTTAAAAGGGACTCATAGATGTCTCATGCTTCATGCAAGGGTAGCATGCTTCAAATATATATGCCATCTATAAATATTTAAAAGGTTTAAATAAATTCTTACTTCCTTTGGCATACTTCAAATGTATATCTTATAGAATATTGATGAAGTATCAGTTGATTTGCAGTACTAGCCTGCTAAAAGTATTCATCCCTTCACACACTTGATGTCTAAAAGTGCCTGAGTGATGACATGTCATGTAAAGTGCGTACTGCCAGTACCTCCTGATTACATTTTTGGATTCCACTCTTTACAATGAAACAAGAGACAATTAGAGGGAAAAGCCTGAAATGATCAAAAATATCTCAAATCAAGTGGATCATGTCCCATACATCAGAGCTATAATGGCAGAACAACACACTGGCCAATAAATACAATAACGGATACCCCAAGGCTTCCATTCAAGTAAAAAAAAAAGGGATTCAAAGAAAATAAAGAAATAAAAAAATGGACAGATCATATGGTATAGATATTGCCAATTTGAATGAATCCCTTCAAGACAACAATCATAATACCTCCCCAAGTGAAACGTAAGAATATGCAGCAGAGGTCAGGGTCATTCTTCATGGCTCATCAACAACTCATCGGGGTGGGGGTAATGTTCTACAGATGTACATGCTACTCTGCATCCAAGATCAACCCCCATGGATGTTCAGACCCCATTAGTATGATCCATCTAGATTCCATTCTCTGTAGATCATGTTCTCTGTCCCCACCACAGGGCTTATTTATTATATTTTGAATCCCATAGAAGCACATATATTTTGCGTTTCAATCATGCATTTCCCACAGGTGTTTAGACACAGTGTAGGAAAAGTCCTTGTTTTTAATTGCCCTCAAATGCTGAAGAATTCGTAATTTGAGCTTATTCACTGTGAAAGTTATCCATACCTTAATGTTCTTAAGTGCTCCCTGCTGTATTTCAAACTTGGTTTTGTTTTGAGCATGGGGCAGGATTTACACCTCTGACATTTCCAAAAGCCTTTCTTATTATTAACCAACCAGTTAGATATTTCTGATTTCTCAGTACTCTCTGTTCGCATATAGCTGCTTGTCTGCCTATCTCCTAGAGAGGGAGTTTTTTTCATAGGTGATACTGGGATGCTCTGGTAGAAGATCATTAAGGGTGTCATCCATTTTAGGGATCAACCAGTTCGATCTTAGGAATTCCTTGGTTTCTTGATTTGATGAATCATAGTCCATTATATATCTTATAGTCTCCATTCCTTCTCTATCTTTTGGTATTTTCGGTTTGACCACCAGCAGATCTTCTCTTCTCTTTTCCCTTTACTCTCCTGAGGGCATCATCCAGAACCTTTTTCAGATACCATCTAACCTCAAATCATCGATACATCCGTTCTGCTTGCCTCTCAAATTCCTCAGTTTCTGAGCAATTCCCTTTTGCACAGAGGAATTCCCCATAAGGGACACTCCATTTCAAAGCATGTGGGCGCCCGCTGCTCGCATTGAGGATACTGTTGCTACTTGTGACTTTCCTAAGAATTCTTGTACAAACCCTACCATCCTTCACATGTACTCCGATGTCAAGGTAGTTGATTTCTCTATCACTGATCTCAATGGTAAATTTGAATCTTTGAGGTTTGTTGTTCAGGGACTCAATGAACTGTTCAAAGCCCTCTCTTTCACCTTCCCATGTGATGAATAAATCATCGATGTAGCAAACCCAGATGATGACCTGGTCCATCTTTGTCATGTTGTGATCGACACGGTTTCTGCCTCCCACCAACCCATGGTGAGATTTGTATATATATATATATATCACTAAAAAAAACATAGGTTTCAGGCACGTTATAGTTAGAAATTAGCATTTAAAAACCTTACAAATTCACTGAAAAAACCATAGGTTTTAGGGACAGTTATAGTTAGTTGGACATTGCACTCGTACAAAACCCGTGAAATTCCCCGTTATAGTTAGTTCAGGTAACTATAACTCGCGCCCCGCAATGCACTGCTGATGACGTCACATATTATATCACTCATGACATGGTCAGTGACATCACTGATGACATCACTGATGACATCTCAAATGACATCACAGATGACATCATCCAGTGACTGTGTGTTTCTGTAAAGTTTAAATATGTTTAATATATATAGGGAAAGGCGTATTGAAGAATGAGTGGGTGTATAAGTGTCTGAATGGATGATTTATTAGGTGCGTGACTAACTCTATAAGTGAGTGATTAAATGTATCTTACTGAATGCATGGGTTAGTGACTAAACTGGGTGAATGTCTGTATCCGTCTGTCTGTTGCTGTGTAAGTGGCTGCATGGGTTTGTGAATAGCTACATGAGTGTATATATGAGTTATTGATTGGTTGTCTGAGTATCTGTATGGGTGCCTGAGTGTTTGTGTGGGTGGGGTGTGTGCGACTCTGTGCATAGATGTGTGAGTGGGTGATTCACTGGGTGGATGGTTTCAAGAGTGCATCTGTGATAGACTGTATGGCTGGGTAAGTGTGTGTAAGAGTGTGTTAGTGAGTGAATGTATGTCCCAGTGGTACATGTGTGAGTAACTACATATGTGAAAGGCAGTATATATGTGTGTTGGAGTATATAAATAGCTATAAGCGAGAGTGTGTGATTGTGAGAGTGACTGTATGGATGAGTGTGTGCTTGTATCAGAGATTGTATAAGAGCGTAAGAATGTGCTAGTATTTGTATGAGTAAGTGAGCTGGTGTGTGTATAACTGCATAGGTGAGTAAATGGGTGTGTGCTTATTTTTTTGCATGACTGACTAGGTGTGTGAGTACCTCTATGGATGAGTGGTGGTGTGTGAGTGTTTATATAGGTGTTTGAGTGCATATAATAGTCATGTACTGAGTGACTATAAGTATGAGTGACTGTACGGGTGAGTGAGTAGATGTGTGTGTGTAGACCTAAGAATCAGTGAGTGTGTATATAGTAATTGGTGTTGGAGTGTCTATGGTTTTGACAATGGCAGTCTGTAATTTACAGTGGGTGTATCAACAGTTATATTAGGGTGTGAGAAGATGCATCAAATTATCACATGGATGATGTCATCAGTGATGTCATCAGTGATGTCATTTGAGATGTCATCAGTGATGTCATCAGTGATGTCACTGACCATGTCATGAGTGATGTAATATGTGACGTCATCAGCAGTGCATTGCGGGCGCGAGTTATAGTTACCTGAACTAACTATAACGGGGGAATTTCACGGGTTTTGTACGAGTGCAATGTCCAACTAACTATAACTGTCCCTAAAACCTATGGTTTTTTCAGTGAATTTGTAAGGTTTTTTAAATGCTAATTTCTAACTATAACGTGCCTGAAACCTATGGTTTTTTCAGTGAATTTCAAAGGTTTTTTAAATGCTAATTCCGAACTATAACATGTCTGAAACCTATGATTTTTTTCAGTGAATTTCAAAGGTTTTGTAAATGACAATTTTTAAATGTATTAATTGTTATATTTATTTTTTTGATACTGATTTACTACATTTTTTTAAACTATTTATTTTTAGATATTTTATTTTTTAAAATACATTGTAATTACATTATACATTACATTACAAAATATACTTTCTCAGAATGAATTACTTTAGTTTAAATACTTTGCAAATAGGCAAAAAAACTTTTAAGTACAGTAGTTACAGTTGTTGCAATGGGCAACACAATTTCAAACACAATGCAACATTGAGCTCAATGTGAATTTCAAGTTAAATGCAATTAGTTACTTTATGGATTACTTTTCTAACCACAGGACTGGATCCTAGATTCAGTCCTGGGACATCTCCTGTAAACAGTTGAGTAAAAGCGTTTTGGTTACAGTAGTGATTTTTAAGGAATATTATTGTATTTTAAAAGTTGACACTTAGAAACTTTTTCACATAGAATCACCAATGTTATCCTATGGGAGGAAATTCACTTAGTAGGTAAGTAGTGTTATCGTTACTTTTTCTTACTCAGTGGTGGATCCTGGATCCAGCACTGGTGCATCTCCTGTAAACAGTTGAAAGAATGCGTTTAAGTCATACAGGCGATTTTTAAGGAATATTTGTAGTTTGTGAAAATCGACACTTTGAAACTTTTCTGCTGAAAACCAGACAATGGATTCCAATGGAAGGAAATACAAGTTACTGGTAAGTACGGTTAGAATTACTTTTCAGGGTCAGTGCTGGGCTAAAAGATGCAGCACTGGGATCTCTCCTGATAACAGGTGAGTAAATCGGAATTCGTAGTTCGGCTGATTTTAAAGGAATATTATAAAGTTCCAAAACTCCACACACAGAAGAATTTCCAAGTGAAACCAGTCAATGTTAGCCTATGGAAGGAAATTCAAGTTACTGGTAAGTACGGTTAAAATTACTTTTCAGGATCAGTACTGGGCTCAAAGATGCAGCACTGAGGTCTCTCCTGATAAACGGTGAGTAAATCGGAATTCGTAGTTCGGCTGATTTTAGAGGAATATTTGTATGTTTCAAAAATCGACACTTAGAAACTTTTTCAGCAAAAAGCAGGCAATGATATCTTATGGAAGGAAATTCAAGTTACTGGTAAGTACGGTTAAAATTACTTTTCAGGATCAGTACTGGGCTCAAAGATGCAGCACTGAGGTCTCTCCTGATAACAGGTGAGTAAATCGGAATTCGTAGTTCGGCTGATTTTAGAGGAATATTATAAAGTTCCAAAACTCCACACTTAGAAGAATTTCCAAGTGAAACCAGTCAATGTTAGCCTATGGAAGGAAATTCAAGTTACTGGTAAGTACAGTTAGAATTACTTTTCAAGGTCAGTGCTGGGCTAAAAGATGCAGCACTGAGGTCTCTCCTGATAACAGGTGAGTAAATCGGAATTCGTAGTTCGGCTGATTTTAGAGGAATATTATAAAGTTCCAAAACTCCACACTTTGAAGAATTTCCAAGTGAAACCAGTCAATGTTAGCCTATGGAAGGAAATTCAAGTTACTGGTAAGTACGGTTAAAATTACTTTTCAGGATCAGTACTGGGCTCAAAGATGCAGCACTGTGGTCTTTCCTGATAACAGGTGAGTAAATCGGAATTCGTAGTTCTGCTGATTTTATGTTTAAATGTTTTTATTAATTTACAAATAAACCATTACTGTGCATAACAATGCATGGCACCTTGCGTACTGGCTCCCCTCCCCATCATTTGACCCTTTCAATAGTTTTAATAGTATAATGGAAAGGCTCTCACGAAATCCCGACAGGTGTCAGGGAGAGAAAGTTCGTGCATGCATGCTTTCAATATGTCTGCTGAAAAATCAAAACGCAAAAAGAACAAAAAAACCAACAACCCCAAAATCCCTTGCAGCCCATACACAACTAAAAAAAAACAGTCCCCCCCTCCCTCGTGCCGGTAACCACTCCTGTCCTTTCCCGTGCCTCTAAGGGCCCCCCTCTCTCTTGCTATTCCTCTGTGGGTTGTGTTGATGCTTCCCATAATGCCGATAAGCGTAAGACGCGGAGGTATTTAGGTTGAGTAAGTTCTTTAAATTCTGATGACAATAATGATATGAAAGGGCTCCAAATGGTCCTAAAGGAATCCTCCGTGTTATGCAGTGTTGCGGAGATCCGTTCCATGCCCAAAGTGAACCACATTCGGTGAAGCCAGCTAGTGTATGTGGGTGGAGTGGCGGTGCCCCAGTGTGTCAAGATCGTCTGCAATGCTGCCCCCAGTGCCATCCCCATCTGCCGACCCCACACACTCTTAAGGGGGTATGTTACTGGGTTTGGCAGCCCTAGTACTACATAGACTGGGAGTCTTGGTATCTGTGTGTCGAATAGGGAGTCCACCGTGTCTAATATCTGAGGCCAGTAGTCTGCCAGCACTGGGCATTCCCATAAAATGTGTGTCATCGTACCCTCTTGATCGCACCCCCTCCAGCAAGCGGGACTTCTCTGCGGGTTGCCTTTATGAAGTCGTGCGGGCGTTAGATGCCAATAGGTCGCAATTTTCACAGCAGCCTCTATGCTGGCTACGTTACGCGCTGTGTGCTTGGCCCTGTAGTATATTCCTTCCCAGTCTTTCACGGTAAGCTCCCCTCCCAGTTCCCGCTCCCACCTCAATTGGCTCAGGGACTTTCTCTCCACACTGCTCCGCCTGATCATAGTGTACATAGTGGTAATTAAGCCTTTATCATTAGTTTTGGAGATTAGCCATTTCTCGTAGGCAGTAAGCCTCCTGGATCCCTGTGTCCTCACCTCCCCATGTGTGACCCAGTGCCTTATCTGCAAGTATCTCATCCTTTCCGCCTCTGGTATGCCATATTCGGCTTTCAATTGGGGGAACGGAATCACTCCCTCCAAATCATAGAGATGACCTATTGACCGGCAGGGAGTAGTTTTCCATGCCGCGAAAGCCGCCTCGGGGAGACCCGGGGTAAAATCGCTATTGCCAAATAAGGGCGTCAATGGCGACGGGAATGTAGTTAGCTTCCTCCTAATGGCTACCGCGTCCCACGAAGAAAGTATGGTCTTAGTGACTGGGGAACCCTTCAGCCCCCTCGGGCGTTGGGACTTTCGCAGAAAGGGGACCTTCCATAGCGGAATCTGCGCTAGCGCCCTGTCCTGGAAGAGCCATCTCTTCTCTGACTCGGGCCGTGCCCACTCTACCAAATACCGCAACTGCGCTGCGCGGAAATAGTTAATCATATCAGGGATCCCCAGCCCTCTCTCTTCCGGGTTCATGTATCCCAGCTCCCTACTCATCCTGGGATGCGCCCCCCCCATACGAAGTTATTAATGTCTCTTTGGAGCGCCTCTATGGAACCGGCCGGTGGTGGCGCCGGTAAGGGCTGGAACACATACAGGGCCTTCGGAAGGAGGGACATCTTGACCGCTGCGACCCTTCCCAGTATAGACAGCTGATGCTTGCTCCATGCGCCCAGATCCTTTTTCGCCTGCGTTGAGAGCCTCCCGTAGTTCAACCGTGTGGTATGTTGTACCGTATTAGATAATTCTAGCCCCAGATATGGTATGGAATCCTTTAACTGAATCCCATGCATTTGTGATTCCCCTCTGCTCCGCGGATCCACTCGGGGTTGAGATGCAGAATCATGGATTTCCCCACGTTCACCCGATATCCCGATACCCGTCCGAACTCAGCAAGTTCACCCAGAAAGGCCGGCACTGAATTGGCAGGGTCGATCAGTGCCGCTATGACGTCGTCGGCATACAAGCTAATAGAATGCGCCTCCCCTCCGAACGGTATCCCCGTGACCCGTGGGTTATCCCGTACTCGCTGCGCTAGTGGCTCTATGTAGAGAGCGAACAAAGGGGCGAGAGCGGGCACCCCTGTCGAGTGCCCCTGCCTATTGGAAATGTCCTGGATGAGACCCCATTCACTCTAATAGTAGCCGTGGGATCCTTATAGCAACAGCCTACCCAACTCCTAAACCTTTCCCCCATTCCGACCTTAAGCATTGTTTGTCTCAGGAACCCCCAGTCAACTCTGTCGAACGCCTTTTCGGCGTCGACCGTCAGCAGTATAGCGTCCATGGCCGTACGATGGGCTTTATCTATGAGGTGCATCACTCTCTTGGTATTGTCAGCGCACTGGCGGGACTGTATAAAGCCAGCCTGATCCGGTTCGATCAGGCTGAGCATATTGGGGCCAAGCCTATTAGCCAGGATACCGGTAAAAATTTTAAAATCCACATTTAACAGCGAGATCGGGCAGTATGAGCCGCAAAGCTGCTTATCCTTACCCGGTTTAGGGAGCACCACTATGGACGCTGCCGACATTGAAACCGGGATTGGGGACCTTTCCCCCAGCGAGTTGAAGAGACGAGTCAGGACCGGCGCCATTAGATGGCAGAATTTCTTATAGAATGTAGGCGGGAACCCGTCCGGGCCCGGGGATTTAAGTACCTTTAGGCGTGAGATTGCCGTGACCACTTCCTCCACCCTAATAGGGGCATCCATCCTTTCCGCCTGGTCGGGGGAAAGCATGGACATGGTGACTGACTGCAGATATCCCTCTATGTCCACCTCAGGTGCGGCCTCCGCCTTATACAACCTCTCATAGAAATCCACAAATGTGTCAGCTATTTCCCGGTCTTCCATTACCTCCCCCTGACCCTCCGTACCAAGGATGAAACCCGCGATTTTTCTTTCCGAGCCCATAGTCTGTTGGCCAGCAAGCGTCCCGTTCGGTCCCCCCCAACATAATACATGTGCTTTAACCTCACCGCTGCGTGTTCTGCCCTGTCTAAATCGATCCCAGCCAGTTGGGCCCTAGCCGCCTTAAGCTGTCGCCACACTCTGGGTGCCCCGGTGCGGCTGTGGACTCTCTCAAGCTCCTGAACCTGAGCTGTTAATTCCCTCCTTATGTCTGCACGCTCCCTATTCTCCGCTGCCGCTAGCGCTATAAGCTCCCCCCTCACCACCGCCTTCATTGCCTCCCATAGCGTGGCTACTGACACATCTGGTGTGTCATTATATGTAAAATATTCCTGGATACTCTTAGTGAGTTGTTGGACCACCTCTTCCTTATGTAGCAAGGCCTCTCTAAGCTTCCTCGGGCCGTCTCGGGCACTCTGGCATTGCCAATCGGAGCACCACTGCATCGTGGTCAGATAGGGCCATGGGTTCTATCTCTATCCCAGTCATTCTCTGCTGGACGTCCCTAGTGCCCAGGAAATAGTCCAGTCGGGCATAAGACCTGTGTGCGTGTGAAAAAAACGTGTACTGTGTCGCCCGTGGGTGTTCTTCCCTCCATAAGTCCATGAACCCCATCTCCTTAATCCAGGCCCTACACTCCCCGGAGGCCTCCCCTCTCTGCCAATATGACGTCTGCGACCTGTCTTGGGTAGCGTCCATGACTATATTCATATCCCCAAGAGAAAATGTATCGTTCCTAGGTAATAGAGAAACAAGTCACAATAATTGTGCTGAACAATAGAAAGACAATGAGGACAGACAATAACAACATAGATAAAAGCTGTGATTATTTATTTAATTAATATTCATATATATAGAACACATCACGGAAATATTTTCAATAAAAAACAAATTATAAATAACATATGCATTCATGTACTCTGATACACTCATAAAACATACATCAAATTTAATAAAATACAAAGTACATATATAAAATTCCAAAGTGGCAACAGATGGATTTTCGACGCGCGTTTCGGCGCACGTAGCGCCTTCGTCAGGAAAAGAAACAACCACCTACAAATTAATAAATAAAAACATGACTGAACCTTCATTGTCATACTTTCTACAACATTTACAATAATAATAATAGTGATACATTTATATGTGCCTTCAAATATAACTACAAAGAAAATAGACCAAAGACCAAAGTGCCCCTATAGATAGAGTTAATTAAAAAACAGAATGAGAAAAAATTATAAATAAAGTGCATGAAAGAAAATGGAAAAATTTAGGAATAAATAAAGTGCAAAAGAGCTACTCCCAAAACCAATTTCCAATAAACTTGAATATAGGCTTACTTGAAGAATGATGCGGCTCAACAAAGATAAACGAGGCTTGGTCACTCGTTATTATGTTATGCGATGGAACATCTGCAATAACATTTATAATACAAATTGATAAGAATATTTCCAAATATATCGATATATATGCATGAAGTGCATTATATATCGTATTTCGTATCTAATTCTAGATGGAACAATTTTATAATCTAAACGAATGTATAGTGCTTACCGATAAATAAAACATGTAGGAACCGATGTCAACATTCAGATGAAAACGTACACGACGGTACTGTTAGAATATTAGTTAGCATGTGAATAAAACCAATTTTATAAGATAAACGAAGTAGAGCAGACCTTACTTTCTCTCAATACTGACAAAGGTCACGTCCTAAGAAAAACATGAAAGTAATGTCATCAATCTAAACATACCGACTACAAACAAAAATGTGAGTCAAAATTAATGACATGATACTGGGCAAAAAATATATATATATATATATAGCACCTACTTGTATGTACAGTGATCCTATGGTTTGGCAGTTTCTAAAAGAAAAAGCAGGCGGACAAATGAATATTTAGAAAAAGGAGGGGCAGCCCTATATCCTAAAAGCGATGAGGAAGATTAAATCTCACAGGAAAAGCTACCATCTAAAGAGCAACTTACTTGTGTAAGGATGCCGCCACGTATAAAACGTCTGGCGTTCTGTCAAGCGAGATTCACTTCTAAAAAACGCTCGTGGGAAATCGGCAATTTAAACACGGAAATCAAATGCCTATTCCGGTCATGTGATGTAGGGATAGCGAATACCAGGAAAGCTTTCTGGTATCGGTTCATACCGTAGGTTAGCCAATGCAGAAAGCGGTCTCTCTCTCAGGTTAAGACACTATGAACAACCGGAGGTGGCTAAAACGCTAACCTCTATCTTAATCGGAAGTTCAATTGGATAGTTATTTACAGGTTGCGGGAAACAAGTTCCGGTCATATGATGTCGAGCTATGAAGTAAGAAGATAGTTCCTAATTTTATTTCTTAACGTGAACTATCTACGAAGAATACAATCTTTATTTAATATTGTAAAGATATGTGACGATAGCGTCATTGATCATGAATAAAAATTAAAATTTAAATACTCGACCACAGCTAACTTCTAACGCTCTTGAAAATAGCAGTGGTAATGTAACAAGATAAACTCTGCTGATTATATGATGGAAAACTGAACATGAATGCATTAAGCATTGAGAAAACCCATACAGAATATAGAACATGTTCTGATAATCAGGGAGTATTGCGCAATGATAATGACAAAAAGACCCTAACTAAATTCTAAATCGATTTCATAGACGTTGCAGTTCAGATGAAATAGGTCAGACTGGAGGGCAGAATTCAATATAGTATATGAGGATTAAACAATAGCGTTCTCCCAGGGTATATCGCTGTTTAATCCACATTTATAAGTATTAAGAGAGAATATCCAATAAACCTCTCTTTTTTTACGAATTGCCAATCCACCTTTCTCGTCTGGTAATCTGATCTTTTCTAAAATTCTCCACTGCATTTCCTCTGGTTTGTGGTTAAACTCTATATAATGTTTAACTAGAGGTGCTACCAGTTTCTTAGTTCTAATAGCTGAACGGTGTTCTGTAAGTCTAGTTTGGATAGCTCTGGAAGTTTCACCTACATAGCCCAATTGACAGGGGCACAAAATCAGATATATGACATTTTGAGTCTTACAGTTCCATAGCTGATGAGCTTGTATAGCAAACCCATTGTGTTCAAAAGTGTCGCCTGTCATCACGGTGGAACATGATTTACAAGTAGAACATTTAATGGTACCTCTAATGGGTATTGTACCATGAATAGTTTTCTGAATGAAACTGGGAGTGGAGTTCATAGATTTAAATCGTGAGTGTACAATCTTATCTTTGATGTTTTTATTGCGACGATGCGCAAATAGGGGTTTTGCAATCTTATGTTTTTGTTCAGGGTCGCTATTTAAAATATGCCAATTAGTATTTATAATTTGTTTTAATTTATTATTCAAAGTGGAATGTTTAATGACACAGACCAGTTGGGACTTTTTGGCATTGTTGGTGTTTCTGAGAAGTTGATCCCTATCATAAAATCTGGCACGTTTAAATGATTGCCTCACCAGCCGGTGAGGGTAGCCTCTTTCCAGGAACTTAGCCTTCATTATAGTTGCTTGGGCATCATAATCTGCTATGTTAGTGCAGTTACGCCGTACTCTCAAAAATTGTGAGAATGGTATGCTGTCTTTTTGTGCACGCGGATGGTAACTTTTATAGTGTAATAGGGTGTTTCTTGCTGTAGGTTTAATGAATAAGTCAACCTCTAATTTGCCCAAGTGATGTCTAATTAAAATGTCCAAAAATTCCACCTGCTGTATACTGGAATGTGCCACAAACTTAAGATTGGTATCTGCCAGATTAAGCCACTGTAGAAACTCCAAGAGGCTATCTTCCCCATTGGTCCAGATAAAGAAAATATCATCTATATATCTGGACCAATGGGAAACAGATTCACAAAAAGGGGCCACTTCATTAAAGATGTGTTTTGCCTCAAATAAGGCCATGTATATATTGGCTATTGAAGGTGCTACCGAAGCACCCATACTTACGCCTTTTATTTGGCGAAATAATTGAGATCCGAATTCAAAAATGTTCTCAGTCAAAACTATATATAGGCATTGCAATAAAAAGAATTTGGAACAGGGAATCTGATATTCTTCAATAAACCATTCAGTGGCTTCTAAAGCCTCTTGCTGTGGTATATTACTATATAGTGACTCTACATCGAGAGTCACTAAGATGTCAGTATGGGGATTAAATGGTAAATTTTCTACTTTATTTATCATCTCTCCTGTATCTTTAATATAGGATCTAATTTTAGGTATAAACGGTCTTAATATCTTATCTATAAACTTTGATAAAGGTTCTGTAACTGTTCCAATTGTTGAAACTATTGGACGATATGGAGGATCTTTCTCATTTTTATGTATCTTTGGGATACCATAGATACATGATGTTTTATTATTTGAGAAATTTAAATACTCAAATTCTTTTTTCGTAATACTACCAGCATTCAGAGCCTGATTAGTGACGGATAAGATTTTTTCAGATATCTTATATATAGGATTGGATGTAATTTTAGAATAAAATGTCTGATCAGCTAACATAACAGACATCTTTTTTTCGTAGTCATCAGTGTCGATGACTACAATGCCACCGCCTTTGTCGGCACTTTTGATGGTTAACTTGTTATTTTGAGATAAAGATTGCAATGACAAGAATTCTTCTTTATTTAAATTATATATAGGTTTTGGAATAAATCGAAGTGCTTCTTCTAATCGCTTAAGAACAACATGTTCGAAAACAGACACTTCAGGGCCTACTTGATCCAATGAGGGTGTAAAAGTAGATGGCAGGGTTAAAATATGAGATATGGATGATACAGTATTTGTGTCTTCGGTGTTAGAAAAATATTTGTGTAATCTAATTTTTCTAAAAAAGAAAAGATATCTTGATGTACTTCAAAAATATTGGCAGATGTGTGAGGTACATATGATAAACCTTTAGAGAGAACACTTATACTGGCCGAATTTAATGTTTGTGAGGATAAATTAAAAATGGGGATTATATCCCGTGTTTCCAATACTGTTTGTTTCGTGTTTCCAATAGATGTTGAGGATCCAGTTGGTATTGATGGGCCTGGTAACTGTCTCTGTGTTGAGATTGAAATCTCACTCTCTGTCGGCCCCTGCGGGTCCCTCGCTGACCTAAAAAGGCTGGCGTGTATTTTTATTTGCATTAAATGAGCCATATCCTCCTTCTGGTTCATAATAATGTGAGCTTCCTTCTCCTTCAGAATCCGAAGTATCGGAGAAGGTAGTTACTCTCTGCTGTTTAGAGGTATACTCATTCATGTACTGATTTTGTTTGTAAAAGTTCTCTCTAAGGTATGGATAAGTCTTTTCTAAGGTATAAAATCTTTTATCTGTGGCCAATTTCTCAGATTTCCTTTTATCCAGGTATTCTGTAAATGATGCAAGTTCTCTATTAGATTCTTCTAGTTTTTTAACAGCTTCCTCTACGCTATTGGATTTCTTAATTTTTTCCTCTAAATCAGTTAATTCAGTTTTTAGGGAAGCTGCCAATTCTTTAGCTGTCTCGATAATAAGTATCATCAAATCACGTGAGCACCTACTGGCTATCATACTCCACTTCTCTAAAAACACTTTATAATGTACAAATAATCCAGGTATATTACGGACACGTAGCCCTTGGGGTATTATACCAGCTTTGAGATATGCTAGCATATATTCTCCATGTGCTTCCATACGTTTTAATTTCTTTTTGAGATTAATTAATTTATTTATATCCTCACTGTCCTGAAAACTTGATTTAGAACTATGACTAAAAGAATTACTAGTACCCACGAGAATTGCAAATTCTTCATCTGAAAACCCAAATGTTTTTAACTGAGCCATTGTTAAGTTAGAATACTACTAAATAAAACAAAACCCAAGAAAGAAAAAACAGGATAGAGAAAGGAAAAAATGAGAATGAAAAAGTGTTCTAGAGGCACAACAAAACAATCAACTAAATTGATAATAAGATAGTACAATCAAACAGCCCCACACAGACAAGCTGTGGGTAATTCATATGTAGATAACAAGGACCCCCTGTATATATAAATATACTATTCCTAGGACAGGGTAAACAGCCAAGAGAAAATGTATCGTTCCTAGGTAATAGAGAAACAAGTCACAATAATTGTGCTGAACAATAGAAAGACAATGAGGACAGACAATAACAACATAGATAAAAGCTGTGATTATTTATTTAATTAATATTCATATATATAGAACACATCACGGAAATATTTTCAATAAAAAACAAATTATAAATAACATATGCATTCATGTACTCTGATACACTCATAAAACATACATCAAATTTAATAAAATACAAAGTACATATATAAAATTCCAAAGTGGCAACAGATGGATTTTCGACGCGCGTTTCGGCGCACGTAGCGCCTTCGTCAGGAAAAGAAACAACCACCTACAAATTAATAAATAAAAACATGACTGAACCTTCATTGTCATACTTTCTACAACATTTACAATAATAATAATAGTGATACATTTATATGTGCCTTCAAATATAACTACAAAGAAAATAGACCAAAGACCAAAGTGCCCCTATAGATAGAGTTAATTAAAAAACAGAATGAGAAAAAATTATAAATAAAGTGCATGAAAGAAAATGGAAAAATTTAGGAATAAATAAAGTGCAAAAGAGCTACTCCCAAAACCAATTTCCAATAAACTTGAATATAGGCTTACTTGAAGAATGATGCGGCTCAACAAAGATAAACGATGCTTGGTCACTCGTTATTATGTTATGCGATGGAACATCTGCAATAACATTTATAATACAAATTGATAAGAATATTTCCAAATATATCGATATATATGCATGAAGCGCATTATATATCGTATTTCGTATCTAATTCTAGATGGAACAATTTTATAATTTAAATGAATATATAGTGCTTACCGATAAATAAAACATGTAGGAACCGATGTCAACATTCAGATGAAAACGTACACGACGGTACTGTTAGAATATTAGTTAGCATGTGAATAAAACCAATTTTATAAGATAAACGAAGTAGAGCAGACCTTACTTTCTCTCAATACTGACAAAGGTCACGTCCTAAGAAAAACATGAAAGTAATGTCATCAATCTAAACATACCGACTACAAACAAAAATGTGAGTCAAAATTAATGACATGATACTGGGCAAAAAAAAATATATATATATATAGCACCTACTTGTATGTACAGTGATCCTATGGTTTGGCAGTTTCTAAAAGAAAAAGCAGGCGGACAAATGAATATTTAGAAAAAGGAGGGGCAGCCCTATATCCTAAAAGCGATGAGGAAGATTAAATCTCACAGGAAAAGCTACCATCTAAAGAGCAACTTACTTGTGTAAGGATGCTGCCACGTATAAAACGTCTGGCATTCTGTCGAGCGAGATTCGCTTCTAAAAAACGCTCGTGGGAAATCGGCAATTTAAACACGGAAATCAAATGCCTATTCCGGTCATGTGATGTAGGGGTAGCGAATACCAGGAAAGCTTTCTGGTATCGGTTCATACCGTAGGTTAGCCAATGCAGAAAGCGGTCTCTCTCTCAGGTTAAGACACTATGAACAACCGGAGGTGGCTAAAACGCTAACCTCTATCTTAATCGGAAGTTCAATTGGATAGTTATTTACAGGTTGCGGGAAACAAGTTCCGGTCATATGATGTCGAGCTATGAAGTAAGAAGATAGTTCCTAATTTTATTTCTTAACGTGAACTATCTACGAAGAATACAATCTTTATTTAATATTGTAAAGATATGTGACGATAGCGTCATTGATCATGAATAAAAATTAAAATTTAAATACTCGACCACAGCTAACTTCTAACGCTCTTGAAAATAGCAGTGGTAATGTAACAAGATAAACTCTGCTGATTATATGATGGAAAACTGAACATGAATGCATTAAGCATTGAGAAAACCCATACAGAATATAGAACATGTTCTGATAATCAGGGAGTATTGCGCAATGATAATGACAAAAAGACCCTAACTAAATTCGAAATCGATTTCATAGACGTTGCAGTTCAGATGAAATAGGTCAGACTGGAGGGCAGAATTCAATATAGTATATGAGGATTAAACAATAGCGTTCTCCCAGGGTATATCGCTGTTTAATCCACATTTATAAGTATTAAGAGAGAATATCCAATAAACCTCTCTTTTTTACGAATTGCCAATCCATCTTTCTCGTCTGGTAATCTGATCTTTTCTAAAATTCTCCACTGCATTTCCTCTGGTTTGTGGTTAAACTCTATATAATGTTTAACTAGAGGTGCTACCAGTTTCTTAGTTCTAATAGCTGAACGGTGTTCTGTAAGTCTAGTTTGGATAGCTCTGGAAGTTTCACCTACATAGCCCAATTGACAGGGGCACAAAATCAGATATATGACATTTTGAGTCTTACAGTTCCATAGCTGATGAGCTTGTATAGCAAACCCATTGTGTTCAAAAGTGTCGCCTGTCATCACGGTGGAACATGATTTACAAGTAGAACATTTAATGGTACCTCTAATGGGTATTGTACCATGAATAGTTTTCTGAATGAAACTGGGAGTGGAGTTCATAGATTTAAATCGTGAGTGTACAATCTTATCTTTGATGTTTTTATTGCGACGATGCGCAAATAGGGGTTTTGCAATCTTATGTTTTTGTTCAGGGTCGCTATTTAAAATATGCCAATTAGTATTTATAATTTGTTTTAATTTATTATTCAAAGTGGAATGTTTAATGACACAGACCAGTTGGGACTTTTTGGCATTGTTGGTGTTTCTGAGAAGTTGATCTCTATCATAAAATCTGGCACGTTTAAATGATTGCCTCACCAGCCGGTGAGGGTAGCCTCTTTCCAGGAACTTAGCCTTCATTATAGTTGCTTGGGCATCATAATCTGCTATGTTACTGCAGTTACGCCGTACTCTCAAAAATTGTGAGAATGGTATGCTGTCTTTTTGTGCACGCGGATGGTAACTTTTATAGTGTAATAGGGTGTTTCTTGCTGTAGGTTTAATGAATAAGTCAACCTCTAATTTGCCCAAGCGATGTCTAATTAAAATGTCCAAAAATTCCACCTGCTGTATACTGGAATGTGCCACAAACTTAAGATTGGTATCTGCCAGATTAAGCCACTGTAGAAACTCCAAGAGGCTATCTTCCCCATTGGTCCAGATAAAGAAAATATCATCTATATATCTGGACCAATGGGAAACAGATTCACAAAAAGGGGCCACTTCATTAAAGATGTGTTTTGCCTCAAATAAGGCCATGTATATATTGGCTATTGAAGGTGCTACCGAAGCACCCATACTTACGCCTTTTATTTGGCGAAATAATTGAGATCCGAATTCAAAAATGTTCTCAGTCAAAACTATATATAGGCATTGCAATAAAAAGAATTTGGAACAGGGAATCTGATATTCTTCAATAAACCATTCAGTGGCTTCTAAAGCCTCTTGCTGTGGTATATTACTATATAGTGACTCTACATCGAGAGTCACTAAGATGTCAGTATGGGGATTAAATGGTAAATTTTCTACTTTATTTATCATCTCTCCTGTATCTTTAATATAGGATCTAATTTTAGGTATAAACGGTCTTAATATCTTATCTATAAACTTTGATAAAGGTTCTGTAACTGTTCCAATTGTTGAAACTATTGGACGATATGGAGGATCTTTCTCATTTTTATGTATTTTTGGGATACCATAGATACATGATGTTTTATTATTTGAGAAATTTAAATACTCAAATTCTTTTTTCGTAATACTACCAGCATTCAGAGCCTGATTAGTGACGGATAAGATTTTTTCAGATATCTTATATATAGGATTGGATGTAATTTTAGAATAAAATGTCTGATCAGCTAACATAACAGACATCTTTTTTCGTAGTCATCAGTGTCGATGACTACAATGCCACCGCCTTTGTCGGCACTTTTGATGGTTAACTTGTTATTTTGAGATAAAGATTGCAATGACAAGAATTCTTCTTTATTTAAATTATATATAGGTTTTGGAATAAATCGAAGTGCTTCTTCTAATCGCTTAAGAACAACATGTTCGAAAACAGACACTTCAGGGCCTACTTGATCCAATGAGGGTGTAAAAGTAGATGGCAGGGTTAAAATATGAGATATGGATGATACAGTATTTGTGTCTTCGGTGTTAGAAAAATATTTGTGTAATCTAATTTTTCTAAAAAAGAAAAGATATCTTGATGTACTTCAAAAATATTGGCAGATGTGTGAGGTACATATGATAAACCTTTAGAGAGAACACTTATACTGGCCGAATTTAATGTTTGTGAGGATAAATTAAAAATGGGGATTATATCCCGTGTTTCCAATACTGTTTGTTTCGTGTTTCCAATAGATGTTGAGGATCCAGTTGGTATTGATGGGCCTGGTAACTGTCTCTGTGTTGAGATTGAAATCTCACTCTCTGTCGGCCCCTGCGGGTCCCTCGCTGACCTAAAAAGGCTGGCGTGTATTTTTATTTGCATTAAATGAGCCATATCCTCCTTCTGGTTCATAATAATGTGAGCTTCCTTCTCCTTCAGAATCCGAAGTATCGGAGAAGGTAGTTACTCTCTGCTGTTTAGAGGTATACTCATTCATGTACTGATTTTGTTTGTAAAAGTTCTCTCTAAGGTATGGATAAGTCTTTTCTAAGGTATAAAATCTTTTATCTGTGGCCAATTTCTCAGATTTCCTTTTATCCAGGTATTCTGTAAATGATGCAAGTTCTCTATTAGATTCTTCTAGTTTTTTAACAGCTTCCTCTACGCTATTGGATTTCTTAATTTTTTCCTCTAAATCAGTTAATTCAGTTTTTAGGGAAGCTGCCAATTCTTTAGCTGTCTCGATAATAAGTATCATCAAATCACGTGAGCACCTACTGGCTATCATACTCCACTTCTCTAAAAACACTTTATAATGTACAAATAATCCAGGTATATTACGGACACGTAGCCCTTGGGGTATTATACCAGCTTTGAGATATGCTAGCATATATTCTCCATGTGCTTCCATACGTTTTAATTTCTTTTTGAGATTAATTAATTTATTTATATCCTCACTGTCCTGAAAACTTGATTTAGAACTATGACTAAAAGAATTACTAGTACCCACGAGAATTGCAAATTCTTCATCTGAAAACCCAAATGTTTTTAACTGAGCCATTGTTAAGTTAGAATACTACTAAATAAAACAAAACCCAAGAAAGAAAAAAACAGGATAGAGAAAGGAAAAAATGAGAATGAAAAAGTGTTCTAGAGGCACAACAAAACAATCAACTAAATTGATAATAAGATAGTACAATCAAACAGCCCCACACAGACAAGCTGTGGGTAATTCATATGTAGATAACAAGGACCCCCTGTATATATAAATATAGTATTCCTAGGACAGGGTAAACAGCCAAGAGAAAATGTATCGTTCCTAGGTAATAGAGAAACAAGTCACAATAATTGTGCTGAACAATAGAAAGACAATGAGGACAGACAATAACAACATAGATAAAAGCTGTGATTATTTATTTAATTAATATTCATATATATAGAACACATCACGGAAATATTTTCAATAAAAAACAAATTATAAATAACATATGCATTCATGTACTCTGATACACTCATAAAACATACATCAAATTTAATAAAATACAAAGTACATATATAAAATTCCAAAGTGGCAACAGATGGATTTTCGATGCGCGTTTCGGCGCACGTAGCGCCTTCGTCAGGAAAAGAAACAACCACCTACAAATTAATAAATAAAAACATGACTGAACCTTCATTGTCATACTTTCTACAACATTTACAATAATAATAATAGTGATACATTTATATGTGCCTTCAAATATAACTACAAAGAAAATAGACCAAAGACCAAAGTGCCCCTATAGATAGAGTTAATTAAAAAACAGAATGAGAAAAAATTATAAATAAAGTGCATGAAAGAAAATGGAAAAATTTAGGAATAAATAAAGTGCAAAAGAGCTACTCCCAAAACCAATTTCCAATAAACTTGAATATAGGCTTACTTGAAGAATGATGCGGCTCAACAAAGATAAACGAGGCTTGGTCACTCGTTATTATGTTATGCGATGGAACATCTGCAATAACATTTATAATACAAATTGATAAGAATATTTCCAAATATATCGATATATATGCATGAAGCGCATTATATATCGTATTTCGTATCTAATTCTAGATGGAACAATTTTATAATCTAAACGAATGTATAGTGCTTACCGATAAATAAAACATGTAGGAACCGATGTCAACATTCAGATGAAAACGTACACGACGGTACTGCTAGAATATTAGTTAGCATGTGAATAAAACCAATTTTATAAGATAAACGAAGTAGAGCAGACCTTACTTTCTCTCAATACTGACAAAGGTCACGTCCTAAGAAAAACATGAAAGTAATGTCATCAATCTAAACATACCGACTACAAACAAAAATGTGAGTCAAAATTAATGACATGATACTGGGCAAAAAATATATATATATATATATAGCACCTACTTGTATGTACAGTGATCCTATGGTTTGGCAGTTTCTAAAAGAAAAAGCAGGCGGACAAATGAATATTTAGAAAAAGGAGGGGGCAGCCCTATATCCTAAAAGCGATGAGGAAGATTAAATCTCACAGGAAAAGCTACCATCTAAAGAGCAACTTACTTGTGTAAGGATGCCGCCGCGTATAAAACGTCTGGCGTTCTGTCGAGCGAGATTCGCTTCTAAAAAACGCTCGTGGGAAATCGGCAATTTAAACACGGAAATCAAATGCCTATTCCGGTCATGTGATGTAGGGATAGCGAATACCAGGAAAGCTTTCTGGTATCGGTTCATACCGTAGGTTAGCCAATGCAGAAAGCGGTCTCTCTCTCAGGTTAAGACACTATGAACAACCGGAGGTGGCTAAAACGCTAACCTCTATCTTAATCGGAAGTTCAATTGGATAGTTATTTACAGGTTGCGGGAAACAAGTTCCGGTCATATGATGTCGAGCTATGAAGTAAGAAGATAGTTCCTAATTTTATTTCTTAACGTGAACTATCTACGAAGAATACAATCTTTATTTAATATTGTAAAGATATGTGACGATAGCGTCATTGATCATGAATAAAAATTAAAATGTAAATACTCGACCACAGCTAACTTCTAACGCTCTTGAAAATAGCAGTGGGAATGTAACAAGATAAACTCTGCTGATTATATGATGGAAAACTGAACATGAATGCATTAAGCATTGAGAAAACCCATACAGAATATAGAACATGTTCTGATAATCAGGGAGTATTGCGCAATGATAATGACAAAAAGACCCTAACTAAATTCTAAATCGATTTCATAGACGTTGCAGTTCAGATGAAATAGGTCAGACTGGAGGGCAGAATTCAATATAGTATATGAGGATTAAACAATAGCGTTCTCCCAGGGTATATCGCTGTTTAATCCACATTTATAAGTATTAAGAGAGAATATCCAATAAACCTCTCTTTTTTTACGAATTGCCAGTCCACCTTTCTCGTCTGGTAATCTGATCTTTTCTAAAATTCTCCACTGCATTTCCTCTGGTTTGTGGTTAAACTCTATATAATGTTTAACTAGAGGTGCTACCAGTTTCTTAGTTCTAATAGCTGAACGGTGTTCTGTAAGTCTAGTTTGGATAGCTCTGGAAGTTTCACCTACATAGCCCAATTGACAGGGGCACAAAATCAGATATATGACATTTTGAGTCTTACAGTTCCATAGCTGATGAGCTTGTATAGCAAACCCATTGTGTTCAAAAGTGTCGCCTGTCATCACGGTGGAATATGATTTACAAGTAGAACATTTAATGGTACCTCTAATGGGTATTGTACCATGAATAGTTTTCTGAATGAAACTGGGAGTGGAGTTCATAGATTTAAATCGTGAGTGTACAATCTTATCTTTGATGTTTTTATTGCGACGATGCGCAAATAGGGGTTTTGCAATCTTATGTTTTTGTTCAGGGTCGCTATTTAAAATATGCCAATTAGTATTTATAATTTGTTTTAATTTATTATTCAAAGTGGAATGTTTAATGACACAGACCAGTTGGGACTTTTTGGCATTGTTGGTGTTTCTGAGAAGTTGATCCCTATCATAAAATCTGGCATGTTTAAATGATTGCCTCACCAGCCGGTGAGGGTAGCCTCTTTCCAGGAACTTAGCCTTCATTATAGTTGCTTGGGCATCATAATCTGCTATGTTAGTGCAGTTACGCCGTACTCTCAAAAATTGTGAGAATGGTATGCTGTCTTTTTGTGCACGCGGATGGTAACTTTTATAGTGTAATAGGGTGTTTCTTGCTGTAGGTTTAATGAATAAGTCAACCTCTAATTTGCCCAAGTGATGTCTAATTAAAATGTCCAAAAATTCCACCTGCTGTATACTGGAAATTGCCACAAACTTAAGATTGGTATCTGCCAGATTAAGCCACTGTAGAAACTCCAAGAGGCTATCTTCCCCATTGGTCCAGATAAAGAAAATATCATCTATATATCTGGACCAATGGGAAACAGATTCACAAAAAGGGGCCACTTCATTAAAGATGTGTTTTGCCTCAAATAAGGCCATGTATATATTGGCTATTGAAGGTGCTACCGAAGCACCCATACTTACGCCTTTTATTTGGCGAAATAATTGAGATCCGAATTCAAAAATGTTCTCAGTCAAAACTATATATAGGCATTGCAATAAAAAGAATTTGGAACAGGGAATCTGATATTCTTCAATAAACCATTCAGTGGCTTCTAAAGCCTCTTGCTGTGGTATATTACTATATAGTGACTCTACATCGAGAGTCACTAAGATGTCAGTATGGGGATTAAATGGTAAATTTTCTACTTTATTTATCATCTCTCCTGCATCTTTAATATAGGATCTAATTTTAGGTATAAACGGTCTTAATATCTTATCTATAAACTTTGATAAAGGTTCTGTAACTGTTCCAATTGTTGAAACTATTGGACGATATGGAGGATCTTTCTCATTTGTATGTATCTTTGGGATACCATAGATACATGATGTTTTATTATTTGAGAAATTTAAATACTCAAATTCTTTTTTCGTAATACTACCAGCATTCAGAGCCTGATTAGTGACGGATAAGATTTTTTCAGATATCTTATATATAGGATTGGATGTAATTTTAGAATAAAATGTCTGATCAGCTAACATAACAGACATCTTTTTTTCGTAGTCATCAGTGTCGATGACTACAATGCCACCGCCTTTGTCGGCACTTTTGATGGTTAACTTGTTATTTTGAGATAAAGATTGCAATGACAAGAATTCTTCTTTATTTAAATTATATATAGGTTTTGGAATAAATCGAAGTGCTTCTTCTAATCGCTTAAGAACAACATGTTCGAAAACAGACACTTCAGGGCCTACTTGATCCAATGAGGGTGTAAAAGTAGATGGCAGGGTTAAAATATGAGATATGGATGATACAGTATTTGTGTCTTCGGTGTTAGAAAAATATTTGTGTAATCTAATTTTTCTAAACAAAGAAAAGATATCTTGATGTACTTCAAAAATATTGGCAGATGTGTGAGGTACATATGATAAACCTTTAGAGAGAACACTTATACTGGCCGAATTTAATGTTTGTGAGGATAAATTAAAAATGGGGATTATATCCCGTGTTTCCAATACTGTTTGTTTCGTGTTTCCAATAGATGTTGAGGATCCAGTTGGTATTGATGGGCCTGGTAACTGTCTCTGTGTTGAGATTGAAATCTCACTCTCTGTCGGCCCCTGCGGGTCCCTCGCTGACCTAAAAAGGCTGGCGTGTATTTTTATTTGCATTAAATGAGCCATATCCTCCTTCTGGTTCATAATAATGTGAGCTTCCTTCTCCTTCAGAATCCGAAGTATCGGAGAAGGTAGTTACTCTCTGCTGTTTAGAGGTATACTCATTCATGTACTGATTTTGTTTGTAAAAGTTCTCTCTAAGGTATGGATAAGTCTTTTCTAAGGTATAAAATCTTTTATCTGTGGCCAATTTCTCAGATTTCCTTTTATCCAGGTATTCTGTAAATGATGCAAGTTCTCTATTAGATTCTTCTAGTTTTTTAACAGCTTCCTCTACGCTATTGGATTTCTTAATTTTTTCCTCTAAATCAGTTAATTCAGTTTTTAGGGAAGCTGCCAATTCTTTAGCTGTCTCGATAATAAGTATCATCAAATCACGTGAGCACCTACTGGCTATCATACTCCACTTCTCTAAAAACACTTTATAATGTACAAATAATCCAGGTATATTACGGACACGTAGCCCTTGGGGTATTATACCAGCTTTGAGATATGCTAGCATATATTCTCCATGTGCTTCCATACGTTTTAATTTCTTTTTGAGATTAATTAATTTATTTATATCCTCACTGTCCTGAAAACTTGATTTAGAACTATGACTAAAAGAATTACTAGTACCCACGAGAATTGCAAATTCTTCATCTGAAAACCCAAATGTTTTTAACTGAGCCATTGTTAAGTTAGAATACTACTAAATAAAACAAAACCCAAGAAAGAAAAAACAGGATAGAGAAAGGAAAAAATGAGAATGAAAAAGTGTTCTAGAGGCACAACAAAACAATCAACTAAATTGATAATAAGATAGTACAATCAAACAGCCCCACACAGACAAGCTGTGGGTAATTCATATGTAGATAACAAGGACCCCCTGTATATATAAATATACTATTCCTAGGACAGGGTAAACAGCCAAGAGAAAATGTATCGTTCCTAGGTAATAGAGAAACAAGTCACAATAATTGTGCTGAACAATAGAAAGACAATGAGGACAGACAATAACAACATAGATAAAAGCTGTGATTATTTATTTAATTAATATTCATATATATAGAACACATCACGGAAATATTTTCAATAAAAAACAAATTATAAATAACATATGCATTCATGTACTCTGATACACTCATAAAACATACATCAAATTTAATAAAATACAAAGTACATATATAAAATTCCAAAGTGGCAACAGATGGATTTTCGACGCGCGTTTCGGCGCACGTAGCGCCTTCGTCAGGAAAAGAAACAACCACCTACAAATTAATAAATAAAAACATGACTGAACCTTCATTGTCATACTTTCTACAACATTTACAATAATAATAATAGTGATACATTTATATGTGCCTTCAAATATAACTACAAAGAAAATAGACCAAAGACCAAAGTGCCCCTATAGATAGAGTTAATTAAAAAACAGAATGAGAAAAAATTATAAATAAAGTGCATGAAAGAAAATGGAAAAATTTAGGAATAAATAAAGTGCAAAAGAGCTACTCCCAAAACCAATTTCCAATAAACTTGAATATAGGCTTACTTGAAGAATGATGCGGCTCAACAAAAATAAACGAGGCTTGGTCACTCGTTATTATGTTATGCGATGGAACATCTGCAATAACATTTATAATACAAATTGATAAGAATATTTCCAAATATATCGATATATATGCATGAAGCGCATTATATATCGTATTTCGTATCTAATTCTAGATGGAACAATTTTATAATCTAAACGAATGTATAGTGCTTACCGATAAATAAAACATGTAGGAACCGATGTCAACATTCAGATGAAAACGTACACGACGGTACTGTTAGAATATTAGTTAGCATGTGAATAAAACAAATTTTATAAGATAAACGAAGTAGAGCAGACCTTACTTTCTCTCAATACTGACAAAGGTCACGTCCTAAGAAAAACATGAAAGTAATGTCATCAATCTAAACATACCGACTACAAACAAAAATGTGAGTCAAAATTAATGACATGATACTGGGCAAAATATATATATATATATATAGCACCTACTTGTATGTACAGTGATCCTATGGTTTGGCAGTTTCTAAAAGAAAACGCAGGCGGACAAATGAATATTTAGAAAAAAGGAGGGGGCAGCCCTATATCCTAAAAGCGATGAGGAAGATTAAATCTCACAGGAAAAGCTACCATCTAAAGAGCAACTTACTTGTGTAAGGATGCCGCCGCGTATAAAACGTCTGGCGTTCTGTCGAGCGAGATTCGCTTCTAAAAAACACTCGTGGGAAATCGGCAATTTAAACACGGAAATCAAATGCCTATTCCGGTCATGTGATGTAGGGATAGCGAATACCAGGAAAGCTTTCTGGTATCGGTTCATACCGTAGGTTAGCCAATGCAGAAAGCGGTCTCTCTCTCAGGTTAAGACACTATGAACAACCGGAGGTGGCTAAAACGCTAACCTCTATCTTAATCGGAAGTTCAATTGGATAGTTATTTACAGGTTGCGGGAAACAAGTTCCGGTCATATGATGTCGAGCTATGAAGTAAGAAGATAGGGGCACATGCATCAAGCCTAAAAAAAATCGCAAAATTAGCGAATCGCTAAATTATGGCGTTTGCGACCGCAAAATACCGTTTCGCAATGCATCAACTGCAAAATAGCGAAAACTCAACAATTCGCTAATTTAAAGAATCGCAAAACATTCTGCGAATAGTATTAGCGAATCGCTATTTGCGCCCCCAAATAGCGATTCGCAAATAAGGAATCGCAAAATAGATGCATGAAAAATCGCAAATTGCGAATTACCTGAAATTCGCAATTTTGCGAGTGCAAAATAAGAAGGATCACAACCAGGTGGTAATCATGAGTGCAAATCAGATACAGCTGAAATTCTACTTAAACCCATTGAAACACACCCAGAATTAGCTACCACATCTCACAATGGCAGGGATGTACCTGATGGCGAGGAGGATGAGGCTGCAGGCTGCTGGACACAGACGGAGGCGAATTAATGAACGCATCTTCAGAGTCCGCATAACTTTGCTAGGACAGCAAGAGGATGAGATATACGATAAGTATAGGCTCAATGCTACAATGATCCATGACCTGATCAATGAATTGGATCCCATACTGCAACGACAGACACGTAGGACCAATGCTATCCCAACGCATGTGCAGGTCCTATGTTGCCTACACCTACTGGCGTCAGGCAGCTTCCAGGGGTCATTGCAGTAGCTGGAGGTGTGTCGCAAAGCGCACTTTCAAGAATATTCAAAGCATTCCTTGATGCCATGATGGCCAGGATCGGCTCACACATCAATTTCCCCACCACCGCGCATGACCTTGCGAAAACAAAACAGTAGTTTTACCAGATAGCTCGCTTCCCACATGTTATAGGTTGCATCGATTGCACACATGTGGCAATATGTCCCCCTGCAGCACAGGAATACATATACAGAAATAGAAAATGCTATCACTCCCTTAATATTCAGGTTGTTTGCAATGCCAAATACATAATCACTGATATAGTGGCTCAATTTCCTGGGAGTGCACATGATTCATATATTTTCAGGCAAAGTGGCATTCACACCCGTCTGGTCAGGGGAGAATTTGGAGAGGCACATCTGCTTGGTAAATATGTGTAGGTGATACTCACAGTCATTGTACGTATGCCAATGTCAAACTGCCACTGACCCTTTGCTTACCCACATGCAGGTGACAGCGCATACGCCTTGCGTAATTACCTTCTGACGCCTTACCTCAATCCCACAACTGCCAACCAACAGAGGTACAATGCCGCACATATATCAACAAGGAACATCATAGAGCGCACATTTGGGCTGCTGAAGAGCCGATTCAGATGCCTCCATAAGACTGGTGGAGCACTTCAATACAACCCTGAACAATGCTGCAAGCTAGTAGCAGCATGTGCCATGCTGCACAATATAGCAACGAGGGGTGGAATGGAGATCGAGGTGTCTGACAGCGACTCCGAGGATGAGGACCAGCAAGTGCCACAGCGCCGTGCAGCACAAGGGGCGCAGGAGAAGATTGGACATCACACAAAACTATTTCTGAGGTGAGTAATGATGACACAAACAGTGTATATTACAATCACAGAACAGTTTATTCAAAGGAAATATGGCATGAGTGTCGGAGCACACTTTCAATGTGGCCAGTGGCACAGGATTCTTAAGTAATGGACATAAGTGTATTAAAAATAAATAATGACTTGTCAATCAGTCAAAAGGTCCGATCACATCCATGGTTACGTCACCATATCGGTATGCAATTGTATATAGCAGGCTAGCGCTTTCTCCCACGAACACCCAGACGCCTGTCAGAGACAGCATCCTCATCCCTCATGTTGGAAGCTGAGGGGGTACTGCTGCGTGTGTTGCGTCTTCCTGCAGTGGCAACTGGCATAGCTATGCTACTCAAGCTTGAGGCCCCCTCACTACCCTCTTCCTGCGTGGACATGTTGGCCCCAATTGTGGTAGCATTCAGCAGTTCCACTGCATTGGTTACCTGGTCCAGTGCCTTCGCCACATCCCCGCTCCAATGGCACATTTCTGTTTGCAAGGTCACAGACCTACGTGCCAGCAGTGCAGTTGATGTGGCCAGCCTATTGTTGGATTTGGCATAGCTTTTGAGGTGCTGCATTAGTTGCCGATGGTTTCTTCTCTGTGATGCATGTCCCTCCTGCATAACCTTGGTCATTTGCTGCACACTATCGCACAGTACTGCAATGTTGTCTGCCATCTTCCCAATTTGTAACTGCACTAAACGTGTGTTCTTGGTCTGCAGGCGCTGCATGCGGAGCATCTGTCCCTCAAGACCACCCCAGACATCATTTGGTTGCTCCTCCTGCTGTGTTCTGCGTGATCTGGCTCTTCTACGCCGGACACTGACATTACTTCTGCGGACCTGTGTTTGTGGATTTGGGATGGATGTGGCTGGGCTATGCCTGGACTCATGTGGTGCATTTGTCTCATCGTCAGACTCCATGGTGACCAGTGGTGGGACAGTTGCCCTGCGTGTGTTTGGGGCACTGGATGGATTTTTTGGCAACACCGGTGTGTCCACATCCTCAACTGCGCTGATGTCCTGTATGTCCTGGTTGTCACTATCCTCAGCTTCTACACGTTCTGCATCTGTGAGATTTAACAGTGCAAAACCAGCATTAATTTAAGTATGGGATGTCATGTCACAGTGATCATATTCTTACTTTGGCATTAAATTTGGAATATGTTCACTGTTCTGAGTTGTTCTTAGCCTATTTGTGTGTTTGACATTGTATATGCTTGACCTGCCTACATCTCCCATAATGCACTCCCCTTCATGGATACATTGTGTACAGGATGTTCTGAGTGTGCACTTGTGCTGTACTGGGGTGGTGTACTACCTTTATTATTTAGGTCAATGGTAACATGCAGTCATCTTACCTTCAGTTGTGTTTGCTGCTCCTGACGTGTCTAGCTGTGTCACACCGACAACAGCTTCAGGCTGGATAGTGGATTCAACCATTTCCTCCATGGTAGTGTTCCCAGTGTCTATCGGTGTTCCCCCTCCTGTCTTCCTTGCTTCCTTCAGACGGGCAGCTATGCGCTCCTTGGCCCGACTGCGCATGTCGTACCATCTTTTCTTCAGGTCATCGATGGTGCGGTGTGTCACCCCACTGGCATTCACCCGGTTCTGGATCCGGATCCATATTTTCCTTTTCTCCTGCTCTTCCACTTTCAATGATTGTTTCCCAAACAGCTTATCATGGCTGTGGACAACTCCCTCAATGAGTGTGTCACTTTCTTTTTCTGAGAATTTCATTTTCCGCTTCCTGCCTGATTGGCTGTCCTCTGCTGTTTGTGTGCTTTCCATTTTCTTGCAGTTACCAGGTTTTTCCAATTGCTCAATGCCACTGCTAGTTAGCTCCCAGAGCCAGCTCCCTCCTCTCCCTCTGACTGTGCACTGGGAATGGGGCTTGTGCTGCTCACTTCCTGGTTCTGATGTCATCAAGATGCATCACAAATGCGACTTCGCTATTTGCGAATTCGCTATTAGCTTCTGCGGACCTGTGTTTGTGGATTTGGGATGGATGTGGCTGGGCTATGCCTGGACTCATGTGGTGCATTTGTCTCATCGTCAGACTCCATGGTGACCAGTGGTGGGACAGTTGCCCTGCGTGTGTTTGGGGCACTGGATGGATTTGTTGGCAACACCGGTGTGTCCACATCCTCAACTGCGCTGATGTCCTGTATGTCCTGGTTGTCACTATCCTCAGCTTCTACACGTTCTGCATCTGTGAGATTTAACAGTGCAAAACCAGCATTAATTTAAGTATGGGATGTCATGTCACAGTGATCATATTCTTACTTTGGCATTAAATTTGGAATATGTTCACTGTTCTGAGTTGTTCTTAGCCTATTTGTGTGTTTGACATTGTATATGCTTGACCTGCCTACATCTCCCATAATGCACTTCCCTTCATGGATACATTGTGTACTGGATGTTCTGAGTGTGCACTTGTGCTGTACTGGGGTGGTGTACTACCTTTATTATTTAGGTCAATGGTAACATGCAGTCATCTTACCTTCAGATGTGTTTGCTGCTCCTGACGTGTCTAGCTGTGTCACACCGACAACAGCTTCAGGCTGGATAGTAGATTCAACCATTTCCTCCATGGTAGTGTTCCCAGTGTCTATCGGTGTTCCCCCTCCTGTCTTCCTTGCTTCCTTCAGACGGGCAGCTATGCGCTCCTTGGCCCGACTGCGCATGTCGTACCATCTTTTCTTCAGGTCATCGATGGTGCGGTGTGTCACCCCACTGGCATTCACCCGGTTCTGGATCCGGATCCATATTTTCCTTTTCTCCTGCTCTGCCACTTTCAATGATTGTTTCCCAAACAGCTTATCATGGCTGTGGACAACTCCCTCAATGAGTGTGTCACTTTCTTTTTCTGAGAATTTCATTTTCCGCTTCCGCTTCCTGCCTGATTGACTGTCCTCTGCTGTTTGTGTGCTTTCCATTTTCTTGCAGTTACCAGGTTTTTCCAATTGCTCAATGCCACTGCTAGTTAGCTCCCAGAGCCAGCTCCCTCCTCTCCCTCTGACTGTGCACTGGGAATGGGGCTTGTGCTGCTCACTTCCTGGTTCTGATGTCATCAAGATGCTATCGCTATTAGCGAATTCGCAAATTTCGGATTCGCAGTAGCGTTTGCGATTTTTAGCGATTCTTTATTTTTTTGCAATTTTTTTGTTGCATCTGTTTTTGCGATTTGTTAATTGCGAATCGTTAAAATTCGCAATTAAGGATTCGCAAAATTTTACATTGATGCATGTGCCCCATAGTTCCTAATTTTATTTCTTAACGTGAACTATCTACGAAGAATACAATCTTTATTTAATATTGTAAAGATATGTGACGATAGCGTCATTGATCATGAATAAAAATTAAAATTTAAATACTCGACCACAGCTAACTTCTAACGCTCTTGAAAATAGCAGTGGTAATGTAACAAGATAAACTCTGCTGATTATATGATGGAAAACTGAACATGAATGCATTAAGCATTGAGAAAACCCATACAGAATATAGAACATGTTCTGATAATCAGGGAGTATTGCGCAATGATAATGACAAAAAGACCCTAACTAAATTCTAAATCGATTTCATAGACGTTGCAGTTCAGATGAAATAGGTCAGACTGGAGGGCAGAATTCAATATAGTATATGAGGATTAAACAATAGCGTTCTCCCAGGGTATATCGCTGTTTAATCCACATTTATAAGTATTAAGAGAGAATATCCAATAAACCTCTCTTTTTTACGAATTGCCAATCCACCTTTCTCGTCTGGTAATCTGATCTTTTCTAAAATTCTCCACTGCATTTCCTCTGGTTTGTGGTTAAACTCTATATAATGTTTAACTAGAGGTGCTACCAGTTTCTTAGTTCTAATAGCTGAACAGTGTTCTGTAAGTCTAGTTTGGATAGCTCTGGAAGTTTCACCTACATAGCCCAATTGACAGGGGCACAAAATCAGATATATGACATTTTGAGTCTTACAGTTCCATAGCTGATGAGCTTGTATAGCAAACCCATTGTGTTCAAAAGTGTCGCCTGTCATCACGGTGGAACATGATTTACAAGTAGAACATTTAATGGTACCTCTAATGGGTATTGTACCATGAATAGTTTTCTGAATGAAACTGGGAGTGGAGTTCATAGATTTAAATCGTGAGTGTACAGTCTTATCTTTGATGTTTTTATTGCGACGATGCGCAAATAGGGGTTTTGCAATCTTATGTTTTTGTTCAGGGTCGCTATTTAAAATATGCCAATTAGTATTTATAATTTGTTTTAATTTATTATTCAAAGTGGAATGTTTAATGACACAGACCAGTTGGGACTTTTTGGCATTGTTGGTGTTTCTGAGAAGTTGATCCCTATCATAAAATCTGGCACGTTTAAATGATTGCCTCACCAGCCGGTGAGGGTAGCCTCTTTCCAGGAACTTAGCCTTCATTATAGTTGCTTGGGCATCATAATCTGCTATGTTAGTGCAGTTACGCCGTACTCTCAAAAATTGTGAGAATGGTATGCTGTCTTTTTGTGCACGCGGATGGTAACTTTTATAGTGTAATAGGGTGTTTCTTGCTGTAGGTTTAATGAATAAGTCAACCTCTAATTTGCCCAAGTGATGTCTAATTAAAATGTCCAAAAATTCCACCTACTGTATACTGGAATGTGCCACAAACTTAAGATTGGTATCTGCCAGATTAAGCCACTGTAGAAACTCCAAGAGGCTATCTTCCCCATTGGTCCAGATAAAGAAAATATCATCTATATATCTGGACCAATGGGAAACAGATTCACAAAAAGGGGCCACTTCATTAAAGATGTGTTTTGCCTCAAATAAGGCCATGTATATATTGGCTATTGAAGGTGCTACCGAAGCACCCATACTTACGCCTTTTATTTGGCGAAATAATTGAGATCCGAATTCAAAAATGTTCTCAGTCAAAACTATATATAGGCATTGCAATAAAAAGAATTTGGAACAGGGAATCTGATATTCTTCAATAAACCATTCAGTGGCTTCTAAAGCCTCTTGCTGTGGTATATTACTATATAGTGACTCTACATCGAGAGTCACTAAGATGTCAGTATGGGGATTAAATGGTACATTTTCTACTTTATTTATCATCTCTCCTGTATCTTTAATATAGGATCTAATTTTAGGTATAAACGGTCTTAATATCTTATCTATAAACTTTGATAAAGGTTCTGTAACTGTTCCAATTGTTGAAACTATTGGACGATATGGAGGATCTTTCTCATTTTTATGTATCTTTGGGATACCATAGATACATGATGTTTTATTATTTGAGAAATTTAAATACTCAAATTCTTTTTTCGTAATACTACCAGCATTCAGAGCCTGATTAGTGACGGATAAGATTTTTTCAGATATCTTATATATAGGATTGGATGTAATTTTAGAATAAAATGTCTGATCAGCTAACATAACAGACATCTTTTTTTCGTAGTCATCAGTGTCGATGACTACAATGCCACCGCCTTTGTCGGCACTTTTGATGGTTAACTTGTTATTTTGAGATAAAGATTGCAATGACAAGAATTCTTCTTTATTTAAATTATATATAGGTTTTGGAATAAATCGAAGTGCTTCTTCTAATCGCTTAAGAACAACATGTTCGAAAACAGACACTTCAGGGCCTACTTGATCCAATGAGGGTGTAAAAGTAGATGGCAGGGTTAAAATATGAGATATGGATGATACAGTATTTGTGTCTTCGGTGTTAGAAAAATATTTGTGTAATCTAATTTTTCTAAAAAAGAAAAGATATCTTGATGTACTTCAAAAATATTGGCAGATGTGTGAGGTACATATGATAAACCTTTAGAGAGAACACTTATACTGGCCGAATTTAATGTTTGTGAGGATAAATTAAAAATGGGGATTATATCCCGTGTTTCCAATACTGTTTGTTTCGTGTTTCCAATAGATGTTGAGGATCCAGTTGGTATTGATGGGCCTGGTAACTGTCTCTGTGTTGAGATTGAAATCTCACTCTCTGTCGGCCCCTGCGGGTCCCTCGCTGACCTAAAAAGGCTGGCGTGTATTTTTATTTGCATTAAATGAGCCATATCCTCCTTCTGGTTCATAATAATGTGAGCTTCCTTCTCCTTCAGAATCCGAAGTATCGGAGAAGGTAGTTACTCTCTGCTGTTTAGAGGTATACTCATTCATGTACTGATTTTGTTTGTAAAAGTTCTCTCTAAGGTATGGATAAGTCTTTTCTAAGGTATAAAATCTTTTATCTGTGGCCAATTTCTCAGATTTCCTTTTATCCAGGTATTCTGTAAATGATGCAAGTTCTCTATTAGATTCTTCTAGTTTTTTAACAGCTTCCTCTACGCTATTGGATTTCTTAATTTTTTCCTCTAAATCAGTTAATTCAGTTTTTAGGGAAGCTGCCAATTCTTTAGCTGTCTCGATAATAAGTATCATCAAATCACGTGAGCACCTACTGGCTATCATACTCCACTTCTCTAAAAACACTTTATAATGTACAAATAATCCAGGTATATTACGGACACGTAGCCCTTGGGGTATTATACCAGCTTTGAGATATGCTAGCATATATTCTCCATGTGCTTCCATACGTTTTAATTTCTTTTTGAGATTAATTAATTTATTTATATCCTCACTGTCCTGAAAACTTGATTTAGAACTATGACTAAAAGAATTACTAGTACCCACGAGAATTGCAAATTCTTCATCTGAAAACCCAAATGTTTTTAACTGAGCCATTGTTAAGTTAGAATACTACTAAATAAAACAAAACCCAAGAAAGAAAAAACAGGATAGAGAAAGGAAAAAATGAGAATGAAAAAGTGTTCTAGAGGCACAACAAAACAATCAACTAAATTGATAATAAGATAGTACAATCAAACAGCCCCACACAGACAAGCTGTGGGTAATTCATATGTAGATAACAAGGACCCCCTGTATATATAAATATACTATTCCTAGGACAGGGTAAACAGCCAAGAGAAAATGTATCGTTCCTAGGTAATAGAGAAACAAGTCACAATAATTGTGCTGAACAATAGAAAGACAATGAGGACAGACAATAACAACATAGATAAAAGCTGTGATTATTTATTTAATTAATATTCATATATATAGAACACATCACGGAAATATTTTCAATAAAAAACAAATTATAAATAACATATGCATTCATGTACTCTGATACACTCATAAAACATACATCAAATTTAATAAAATACAAAGTACATATATAAAATTCCAAAGTGGCAACAGATGGATTTTCGACGCGCGTTTCGGCGCACGTAGCGCCTTCGTCAGGAAAAGAAACAACAACCTACAAATTAATAAATAAAAACATGACTGAACCTTCATTGTCATACTTTCTACAACATTTACAATAATAATAATAGTGATACATTTATATGTGCCTTCAAATATAACTACAAAGAAAATAGACCAAAGACCAAAGTGCCCCTATAGATAGAGTTAATTAAAAAACAGAATGAGAAAAAATTATAAATAAAGTGCATGAAATGAAATGGAAAAATTTAGGAATAAATAAAGTGCAAAAGAGCTACTCCCAAAACCAATTTCCAATAAACTTGAATATAGGCTTACTTGAAGAATGATGCGGCTCAACAAAGATAAACAAGGCTTGGTCACTCGTTATTATGTTATGCGATGGAACATCTGCAATAACATTTATAATACAAATTGATAAGAATATTTCCAAATATATCGATATATATGCATGAAGCGCATTATATATCGTATTTCGTATCTAATTCTAGATGGAACAATTTTATAATCTAAACGAATGTATAGTGCTTACCGATAAATAAAACATGTAGGAACCGATGTCAACATTCAGATGAAAACGTACACGACGGTACTGTTAGAATATTAGTTAGCATGTGAATAAAACCAATTTTATAAGATAAACGAAGTAGAGCAGACCTTACTTTCTCTCAATACTGACAAAGGTCACGTCCTAAGAAAAACATGAAAGTAATGTCATCAATCTAAACATACCGACTACAAACAAAAATGTGAGTCAAAATTAATGACATGATACTGGGCAAAAAATATATATATATATATAGCACCTACTTGTATGTACAGTGATCCTATGGTTTGGCAGTTTCTAAAAGAAAAAGCAGGCGGACAAATGAATATTTAGAAAAACGGAGGGGGCAGCCCTATATCCTAAAAGCGATGAGGAAGATTAAATCTCACAGGAAAAGCTACCATCTAAAGAGCAACTTACTTGTGTAAGGATGCCGCCGCGTATAAAACGTCTGGCGTTCTGTCGAGCGAGATTCGCTTCTAAAAAACGCTCGTGGGAAATCGGCAATTTAAACACGGAAATCAAATGCCTATTCCGGTCATGTGATGTAGGGATAGCGAATACCAGGAAAGCTTTCTGGTATCGGTTCATACTGTAGGTTAGCCAATGCAGAAAGCGGTCTCTCTCTCAGGTTAAGACACTATGAACAACCGGAGGTGGCTAAAACGCTAACCTCTATCTTAATCGGAAGTTCAATTGGATAGTTATTTACAGGTTGCGGGAAACAAGTTCCGGTCATATGATGTCGAGCTATGAAGTAAGAAGATAGTTCCTAATTTTATTTCTTAACGTGAACTATCTACGAAGAATACAATCTTTATTTTATATTGTAAAGATATGTGACGATAGCGTCATTGATCATGAATAAAAATTAACATTTAAATACTCGACCACAGCTAACTTCTAACGCTCTTGAAAATAGCAGTGGTAATGTAACAAGATAAACTCTGCTGATTATATGATGGAAAACTGAACATGAATGCATTAAGCATTGAGAAAACCCATACAGAATATAGAACATGTTCTGATAATCAGGGAGTATTGCGCAATGATAATGACAAAAAGACCCTAACTAAATTCTAAATCGATTTCATAGACGTTGCAGTTCAGATGAAATAGGTCAGACTGGAGGGCAGAATTCAATATAGTAGAAGTGGTTTATTGAAGAATATCAGATTCCCTGTTCCAAATTCTTTTTATTGCAATGCCTATATATAGTTTTGACTGAGAACATTTTTGAATTCGGATCTCAATTATTTCGCCAAATAAAAGGCGTAAGTATGGGTGCTTCGGTAGCACCTTCAATAGCCAATATATACATGGCCTTATTTGAGGCAAAACACATCTTTAATGAAGTGGCCCCTTTTTGTGAATCTGTTTCCCATTGGTCCAGATATATAGATGATATTTTCTTTATCTGGACCAATGGGGAAGATAGCCTCTTGGAGTTTCTACAGTGGCTTAATCTGGCAGATACCAATCTTAAGTTTGTGGCACATTCCAGTATACAGCAGGTGGAATTTTTGGACATTTTAATTAGACATCACTTGGGCAAATTAGAGGTTGACTTATTCATTAAACCTACAGCAAGAAACACCCTATTACACTATAAAAGTTACCATCCGCGTGCACAAAAAGACAGCATACCATTCTCACAATTTTTGAGAGTACGGCGTAACTGCACTAACATAGCAGATTATGATGCCCAAGCAACTTTAATGAAGGCTAAGTTCCTGGAAAGAGGCTACCCTCACCGGCTGGTGAGGCAATCATTTAAACGTGCCAGATTTTATGATAGGGATCAACTTCTCAGAAACACCAACAATGCCAAAAAGTCCCAACTGGTCTGTGTCATTAAACATTCCACTTTGAATAATAAATTAAAACAAATTATAAATACTAATTGGCATATTTTAAATAGCGACCCTGAACAAAAACATAAGATTGCAAAACCCCTATTTGCGCATCGTCGCAATAAAAACATCAAAGATAAGATTGTACACTCACGATTTAAATCTATGAACTCCACTCCCAGTTTCATTCAGAAAACTATTCATGGTACAATACCCATTAGAGGTACCATTAAATGTTCTACTTGTAAATCATGTTCCACCGTGATGACAGGCGACACTTTTGAACACAATGGGTTTGCTATACAAGCTCATCAGCTATGGAACTGTAAGACTCAAAATGTCATATATCTGATTTTGTGCCCCTGTCAATTGGGCTATGTAGGTGAAACTTCCAGAGCTATCCAAACTAGACTTACAGAACACTGTTCAGCTATTAGAACTAAGAAACTGGTAGCACCTCTAGTTAAACATTATATAGAGTTTAACCACAAACCAGAGGAAATGCAGTGGAGAATTTTAGAAAAGATCAGATTACCAGACGAGAAAGGTGGATTGGCAATTCGTAAAAAAAGAGAGGTTTATTGGATATTCTCTCTTAATACTTATAAATGTGGATTAAACAGCGATATACCCTGGGAGAACGCTATTGTTTAATCCTCATATACTATATTGAATTCTGCCCTCCAGTCTGACCTATTTCATCTGAACTGCAACGTCTATGAAATCGATTTAGAATTTAGGTAGGGTCTTTTTGTCATTATCATTGCGCAATACTCCCTGATTATCAGAACATGTTCTATATTCTGTATGGGTTTTCTCAATGCTTAATGCATTCATGTTCAGTTTTCCATCATATAATCAGCAGACTTTATCTTGTTACATTACCACTGCTATTTTCAAGAGCGTTAGAAGTTAGCTGTGGTCGAGTATTTAAATTTCAATTTTTATTCATTATCAATGACGCTATCGGCACATATCTTTACAATATTAAATAAAGATTGTATTCTTCGTAGATAGTTCACGTTAAGAAATAAAATTAGGAACTATCTTCTTACTTCATAGCTCGACATCATATGACCGGAACTTGTTTCCCGCAACCTGTAAATAACTAACCAATTGAACTTCCGATTAAGATAGAGGTTAGCGTTTTAGCCACCTCCGGTTGTTCATAGTGTCTTAACCTGAGAGAGAGACCGCTTTCTGCATTGGCTAACCTACGGTATGAACCGATACCAGAAAGCTTTCCTGGTATTCGCTATCCCTACATCACATGACCGGAATAGGCATTTGATTTCCGTGTTTAAATTGCCGATTTCCCACGAGCGTTTTTAGAAGCGAATCTCGCTCGACAGAACGCCAGACGTTTTATACGCGGCGGCATCCTTACACAAGTAAGTTGCTCTTTAGATGGTAGCTTTTCCTGTGAGATTTAATCTTCCTCATCGCTTTTAGGATATAGGGCTGCCCCCTCCTTTTTCTAAATATTCATTTGTCCGCCTGCTTTTTCTTTTAGAAACTGCCAAACCATAGGATCACTGTACATACAAGTAGGTGCTATATATATATATTTTTTTTTGCCCAGTATCATGTCATTAATTTTGACTCACATTTTTGTTTGTAGTCGGTATGTTTAGATTGATGACATTACTTTCATGTTTTTCTTAGGACGTGACCTTTGTCAGTATTGAGAGAAAGTAAGGTCTGCTCTACTTCGTTTATCTTATAAAATTTGTTTTATTCACATGCTAACTAATATTCTAACAGTACCGTCGTGTACGTTTTCATCTGAATGTTGACATCTGTTCCTACATGTTTTATTTATCGGTAAGCACTATACATTCGTTTAGATTATAAAATTGTTCCATCTAGAATTAGATACGAAATACGATATATAATGCGCTTCATGCATATATATCGATATATTTGGAAATATTCTTATCAATTTGTATTATAAATGTTATTGCAGATGTTCCATCGCATAACATAATAACGAGTGACCAAGCCTCGTTTATCTTTGTTGAGCCGCATCATTCTTCAAGTAAGCCTATATTCAAGTTTATTGGAAATTGGTTTTGGGAGTAGCTCTTTTGCACTTTATTTATTCCTAAATTTTTCCATTTTCTTTCATGCACTTTATTTATAATTTTTTCTCATTCTGTTTTTTAATTAACTCTATCTATAGGGGCACTTTGGTCTTTGGTCTATTTTCTTTGTAGTTATATTTGAAGGCACATATAAATGTATCACTATTATTATTATTGTAAATGTTGTAGAAAGTATGACAATGAAGGTTCAGTCATGTTTTTATTTATTAATTTGTAGGTGGTTGTTTCTTTTCCTGACGAAGGCGCTACGTGCGCCGAAACGCGCATCGAAAATCCATCTGTTGCCACTTTGGAATTTTATATATGTACTTTGTATTTTATTAAATTTGATGTATGTTTTATGAGTGTATCAGAGTACATGAATGCATATGTTATTTATAATTTGTTTTTTATTGAAAATATTTCCGTGTTGTGTTCTATATATATGAATATTAATTAAATAAATAATCACAGCTTTTATCTATGTTGTTATTGTCTGTCCTCATTGTCTTTCTATTGTTCAGCACAATTATTGTGACTTGTTTCTCTATTACCTAGGAACGATACATTTTCTCTTGGCTGTTTACCCTGTCCTAGGAATAGTATATTTATATATACAGGGGGTCCTTGTTATCTACATATGAATTACCCACAGCTTGTCTGTGTGGGGCTGTTTGATTGTACTATCTTATTATCAATTTAGTTGATTGTTTTGTTGTGCCTCTAGAACACTTTTTCATTCTCATTTTTTCCTTTCTCTATCCTGTTTTTTCTTTCTTGGGTTTTGTTTTATTTAGTAGTATTCTAACTTAACAATGGCTCAGTTAAAAACATTTGGGTTTTCAGATGAAGAATTTGCAATTCTCGTGGGTACTAGTAATTCTTTTAGTCATAGTTCTAAATCAAGTTTTCAGGACAGTGAGGATATAAATAAATTAATTAATCTCAAAAAGAAATTAAAACGTATGGAAGCACATGGAGAATATATGCTAGCATATCTCAAAGCTGGTATAATACCCCAAGGGATACGTGTCCGTAATATACCTGGATTATTTGTACATTATAAAGTGTTTTTAGAGAAGTGGAGTATGATAGCCAGTAGGTGCTCACGTGATTTGATGATACTTATTATCGAGACAGCTAAAGAATTGGCAGCTTCCCTAAAAACTGAATTAACTGATTTAGAGGAAAAAATTAAGAAATCCAATAGCGTAGAGGAAGCTGTTAAAAAACTAGAAGAATCTAATAGAGAACTTGCATCATTTACAGAATACCTGGATAAAAGGAAATCTGAGAAATTGGCCACAGATAAAAGATTTTATACCTTAGAAAAGACTTATCCATACCTTAGAGAGAACTTTTACAAACAAAATCAGTACATGAATGAGTATACCTCTAAACAGCAGAGAGTAACTACCTTCTCCGATACTTCGGATTCTGAAGGAGAAGGAAGCTCACATTATTATGAACCAGAAGGAGGATATGGCTCATTTAATGCAAATAAAAATACACGCCAGCCTTTTTTAGGTCAGCGAGGGACCCGCAGGGGCCGACAGAGAGTGAGATTTCAATCTCAACACAGAGACAGTTACCAGGCCCATCAATACCAACTGGATCCTCAACATCTATTGGAAACACGAAACAAACAGTATTGGAAACACGGGATATAATCCCCATTTTTAATTTATCCTCACAAACATTAAATTCGGCCAGTATAAGTGTTCTCTCTAAAGGTTTATCATATGTACCTCACACATCTGCCAATATTTTTGAAGTACATCAAGATATCTTTTCTTTTTTAGAAAAATTAGATTACACAAATATTTTTCTAACACCGAAGACACAAATACTGTATCATCCATATCTCATATTTTAACCCTGCCATCTACTTTTACACCCTCATTGGATCAAGTAGGCCCTGAAGTGTCTGTTTTCGAACATGTTGTTCTTAAGCGATTAGAAGAGGCACTTCGATTTATTCCAAAACCTATATATAATTTAAATAAAGAAGAATTCTTGTCATTGCAATCTTTATCTCAAAATAACAAGTTAACCATCAAAAGTGCCGACAAAGGCGGTGGCATTGTAGTCATCGACACTGATGACTACGAAAAAAGATGTCTGTTATGTTAGCTGATCAGACATTTTATTCTAAAATTACATCCAATCCTATATATAAGATATCTGAAAAAATCTTATCCGTCACTAATCAGGCTCTGAATGCTGGTAGTATTACGAAAAAAGAATTTGAGTATTTAAATTTCTCAAATAATAAAACATCATGTATCTATGGTATCCCAAAGATACATAAAAATGAGAAAGATCCTCCATATCGTCCAATAGTTTCAACAATTGGAACAGTTACAGAACCTTTATCAAAGTTTATAGATAAGATATTAAGACCGTTTATACCTAAAATTAGATCCTATATTAAAGATACAGGAGAGATGATAAATAAAGTAGAAAATTTACCATTTAATCCCCATACTGACATCTTAGTGACTCTCGATGTAGAGTCACTATATAGTAATATACCACAGCAAGAGGCTTTAGAAGCCACTGAATGGTTTATTGAAGAATATCAGATTCCCTGTTCCAAATTCTTTTTATTGCAATGCCTATATATAGTTTTGACTGAGAACATTTTTGAATTCGGATCTCAATTATTTCGCCAAATAAAAGGCGTAAGTATGGGTGCTTCGGTAGCACCTTCAATAGCCAATATATACATGGCCTTATTTGAGGCAAAACACATCTTTAATGAAGTGGCCCCTTTTTGTGAATCTGTTTCCCATTGGTCCAGATATTTAGATGATATTTTCTTTATCTGGACCAATGGGGAAGATAGCCTCTTGGAGTTTTAACAGTGGCTTAATCTGGCAGATACCAATCTTAAGTTTGTGGCACATTCCAGTATACAGCAGGTGTAATTTTTGGACATTTTAATTAGACATCACTTGGGCAAATTAGAGGTTGACTTATTCATTAAACCTACAGCAAGAAACACCCTATTACACTATAAAAGTTACCATCCGCGTGCACAAAAAGACAGCATACCATTCTCACAATTTTTGAGAGTACGGCGTAACTGCACTAACATAGCAGATTATGATGCCCAAGCAACTATAATGAAGGCTAAGTTCCTGGAAAGAGGCTACCCTCACCGGCTGGTGAGGCAATCATTTAAACGTGCCAGATTTTATGATAGGGATCAACTTCTCAGAAACACCAACAATGCCAAAAAGTCCCAACTGGTCTGTGTCATTAAACATTCCACTTTGAATAATAAATTAAAACAAATTATAAATACTAATTGGCATATTTTTAATAGCGACCCTGAACAAAAACATAAGATTGCAAAACCCCTATTTGCGCATCGTCGCAATAAAAACATCAAAGATAAGATTGTACACTCACGATTTAAATCTATGAACTCCACTCCCAGTTTCATTCAGAAAACTATTCATGGTACAATACCCATTAGAGGTACCATTAAATGTTCTACTTGTAAATCATGTTCCACCGTGATGACAGGCGACACTTTTGAACACAATGGGTTTGCTATACAAGCTCATCAGCTATGGAACTGTAAGACTCAAAATGTCATATATCTGATTTTGTGCCCCTGTCAATTGGGCTATGTAGGTGAAACTTCCAGAGCTATCCAAACTAGACTTACAGAACACCGTTCAGCTATTAGAACTAAGAAACTGGTAGCACCTCTAGTTAAACATTATATAGAGTTTAACCACAAACCAGAGGAAATGCAGTGGAGAATTTTAGAAAAGATCAGATTACCAGACGAGAAAGGTGGATTGGCAATTCGTTAAAAAGAGAGGTTTATTGGATATTCTCTCTTAATACTTATAAATGTGGATTAAACAGCGATATACCCTGGGAGAACGCTATTGTTTAATCCTCATATACTATATTGAATTCTGCCCTCCAGTCTGACCTATTTCATCTGAACTGCAACTTCTATGAAATCGATTTAGAATTTAGTTAGGGTCTTTTTGTCATTATCATTGCGCAATACTCCCTGATTATCAGAACATGTTCTATATTCTGTATGGGTTTTCTCAATGCTTAATGCATTCATGTTCAGTTTTCCATCATATAATCAGCAGACTTTATCTTGTTACATTACCACTGCTATTTTCAAGAGCGTTAGAAGTTAGCTGTGGTCGAGTATTTAAATTTTAATTTTTATTCATGATCAATGACGCTATCGGCACATATCTTTACAATATTAAATAAAGATTGTATTCTTCGTAGATAGTTCACGTTAAGAAATAAAATTAGGAACTATCTTCTTACTTCATAGCTCGACATCATATGACCGGAACTTGTTTCCCGCAACCTGTAAATAACTATCCAATTGAACTTCCGATTAAGATAGAGGTTAGCGTTTTAGCCACCTCCGGTTGTTCATAGTGTCTTAACCTGAGAGAGAGACCGCTTTCTGCATTGGCTAACCGACGGTATGAACCGATACCAGAAAGCTTTCCTGGTATTCGCTATCCCTACATCACATGACCGGAATAGGCATTTGATTTCCGTGTTTAAATTGCCGATTTCCCACGAGCGTTTTTAGAAGCGAATCTCGCTCGACAGAACGCCAGACGTTTTATACGCGGCGGCATCCTTACACAAGTAAGTTGCTCTTTAGATGGTAGCTTTTCCTGTGAGATTTAATCTTCCTCATCGCTTTTAGGATATAGGGCTGCCCCCTCCTTTTTTCTAAATATTCATTTGTCCGCCTGCTTTTTCTTTTAGAAACTGCCAAACCATAGGATCACTGTACATACAAGTAGGTGCTATATATATATATATTTTTTTTTTGCCCAGTATCATGTCATTAATTTTGACTCACATTTTTGTTTGTAGTCGGTATGTTTAGATTGATGACATTACTTTCATGTTTTTCTTAGGACGTGACCTTTGTCAGTATTGAGAGAAAGTAAGGTCTGCTCTACTTCGTTTATCTTATAAAATTTGTTTTATTCACATGCTAACTAATATTCTAACAGTACCGTCGTGTACGTTTTCATCTGAATGTTGACATCGGTTCCTACATGTTTTATTTATCGGTAAGCACTATACATTCGTTTAGATTATAAAATTGTTCCATCTAGAATTAGATACGAAATACGATATATAATGCGCTTCATGCATATATATCGATATATTTGGAAATATTCTTATCAATTTGTATTATAAATGTTATTGCAGATGTTCCATCGAATAACATAATAACGAGTGACCAAGCCTCGTTTATCTTTGTTGAGCCGCATCATTCTTCAAGTAAGCCTATATTCAAGTTTATTGGAAATTGGTTTTGGGAGTAGCTCTTTTGCACTTTATTTATTCCTAAATTTTTCCATTTTCTTTCATGCACTTTATTTATAATTTTTTCTCATTCTGTTTTTTAATTAACTCTATCTATAGGGGCACTTTGGTCTTTGGTCTATTTTCTTTGTAGTTATATTTGAAGGCACATATAAATGTATCACTATTATTATTATTGTAAATGTTGTAGAAAGTATGACAATGAAGGTTCAGTCATGTTTTTATTTATTAATTTGTAGGTGGTTGTTTCTTTTCCTGACGAAGGCGCTACGTGCGCCGAAACGCGCGTCGAAAATCCATCTGTTGCCACTTTGGAATTTTATATATGTACTTTGTATTTTATTAAATTTGATGTATGTTTTATGAGTGTATCAGAGTACATGAATGCATATGTTATTTATAATTTGTTTTTTATTGAAAATATTTCCGTGATGTGTTCTATATATATGAATATTAATTAAATAAATAATCACAGCTTTTATCTATGTTGTTATTGTCTGTCCTCATTGTCTTTCTATTGTTCAGCACAATTATTGTGACTTGTTTCTCTATTACCTAGGAACGATACATTTTCTCTTGGCTGTTTACCCTGTCCTAGGAATAGTATATTTATATATACAGGGGGTCCTTGTTATCTACATATATATTCATATCCCCTCCAAGGAGTGTCATGCCCTTTTGCGGTTGCATTGCGTCCGAAATCGCTGCCTTAAGAAAGCTCTCCTGACCTGAATTGGGCGCATACATTGAACCCACTACTATGGTCTGTGTACCAAACTGAATCGTGTAGGCTATCAGTCTCCCTTGATTTCTGCTATTTTCTCTTTCACCACTCCCTGGCATCCACGCAAGAGCAGGAGAGCCACCCCAGCTTTTTTATCCCGTGCGCATGAAAAATGCTGCTGTGGGAACGCTCGCGAGCGCATGCGGCAACAATCACCGGCGAGCAAATGCGTCTCCTGGAGTAGGCACACATCCGCCCCAGTACTCTCCAAAAAGGAGAGCACCACCTTTCTCTTGACGGGGTTGTTGAGACCCTTGACATTGACTGTAATAACTTTCACCGCCTCCTTATTCATAGTGGTGTCCTGTGTGTCCCCTCCTGGATGTCCGCTTATCTCTGACCCCCCATTCCGCCCTGCTAGCTCCCCCCGCTGCCCAGAACCCAGTCCTTATAGTGAAGGACCCCCGTCCTAAGCATGGCCTTTCCCCTTTATAAACTTCAACCTGTGTTCCCCGGGTTACCGGCACCCCTCCCCTTCCCCCCCATTCCCTCTGAACAACATTAAACATTTCAAACGATGCCGTGTGGCACTGTCCGAGAACTGCAGAAGTCTCCCGCAATTCCCTGGTGTGAAGGTGTAGTAGGGGATTTCTTGTGGCCAGTGGCTTCCTCCCCGCCCCCGCCCCAGCACCCCCCCGGCAGCCCCGGCCGTTGTCGAAGCAGTGATCAGACCCAGCTAAGATCTCCAATCCTCACTCAGCGCGTTGTGCCAGCATTCAACGTCTCCAGCACCCTCTGCCGTTCTTGCTCCATGGTCTCCGGGTCAGGCTTATTTGGGGACTCCTTTCTCTGGTTGTGGCGGCGTACCCTCCGCCACCCGTCTCTCGGTTCCCTTTCTGCGCTAGTCCCAGATTCAGGCTCCTACGGCATCTCGATACCAAGGAGTTGGCAAGCCTCTGCAAGGGAGCGAATTTGACGTAGTTTATCGTTCCATTTAAAGAGGATGCGAAAAGGGTGGCCCCAAGAGTAGTTAATGCCTTTGCTGCGGAGGTGCATCGTAACGGATTTAAAGGCCCTACGTTTTTGCAGCGTGATCGCCGCCAGATCCTGGAACAAGGCCACGTCATGACCCCCATAGTGGATCGGCTGCGCCTCCCTGGCCTTTTGCATAATCTGCTCCTTCAGCGCATAGTCCGGCAAGAAGGCCAGTATGTCCGGGGGTGGAGCCGGAGCCCTGCGCGGCAAGCCTACCCTGTGTGCTCTATCTATTTTCATAGGGACATCGGTGTCTGCCTGGAGGATATGGCGAAAGAGCCCCTGCAAGTATAATGTCATGTCTGGCCCCTCCTCTTTCCATGGGACCCCCTTCACCCGAATGTTGTTCCTCCGGGAGCGGTTTTCCAAGTCCTCAGAGTGAGCTTGGAGGTCCAATTGCTGTTCCTGTAATCTCAGCACCTCCTGTTTCAAGTGCTCCATTTCCTCCACCCTAGCATCATCCCCATTTTCTATGGAGGCCACTCGTTCCCCAATGGCATCCATGTCTCTCCGCACCTCCTTGATCTCAGTGGAGACCTCCTGCCTCAGAGTCTGAATGTCCTCGCTCAATGTCGAGAACAGCTGGGTGAGGAAGGCCCGGGTCACCGGTTCCTCCGTGGCGTCCAGCTCTATTTCCCCAGATGCGGGTGAAGGTGCACGACTAGCTCCACCAGCCCCTCCTGCAGCCTTCGAAAATATGTCTTTAACCGTCCTATCCTTCTTGCCTCTCCCGGATGCCATGACTATAAGAGGCTGGCCCGCTGCTTTCAGGCCTCCCTCCCTCTTGCCTGCCGTGTCGCTATGTGAGCTCCCTCTCGCCTCCGGACGTCTCCCACTGATGCTCCCCCTGACTCCGATAACTCGTCGTCGTCCGTGGACACCGGAGACAGTCGACGCTCAATGCCCTAGTCCAGAAGCTCTATCTCCTTTTGGCTCCTCATCCGCCCCCTTCTCCGGGCCTCGCTCCCCAATCCTCCAGCTGCTGCCTCTCGGGCTATGCCCTCTCCGTACTACTCTCCAGCTCCGTGACCGTCCTCGTGGCTCCTCGCCTGCGGGGACACCCGAACTTCTCTCAGACCTCAGGCCCCCTAAGCTCTCACGCTGACACCAGGTCCTCCCGCTGTCCTCTAGGCACTCTCCCTTTGCCGCCGGTCTTTGCGCCACTCTGCGTGGGAGTATCCACGCTGCGCTCGTCCTGCCCAGGCCCCTCTGTCCCAGCTCCTCACCTCTCGAGCCTCAATGGTTGGGCTCTGCACTTCCCCAGTGCCTGCGGCCGTTTGTTCCTCCATGGGGGAGGGGCCGGGGGCCAGGCCCCGAAGCTCCACGATCTTCACCCCTGGCCCCCCGACCCCTCCTGCCTAAGGGGTAGGCCGCTGATTTTCCCCACGTCAAGCTCCCCTTCACCTCCGCAAAAGGGCCCTTCCGCCGGCCCCCAGCCGGATAGCCGCTTTCCTGCGCGGCCGCTGCTCCTCGTCCCGGGACCCCACCTGGTGCTCCGCCCGCTCCCGGGCGCTCCAGCCGCTCTGCCTGCAGGGGGGGGACTCTCCGCTCCCCCTCGTGGTCCGCTGCGTCAGAGCTCTCCGAGCCCTATGCCGGCACTTGCTCAGCACCGCCCTCGGACGCCTCCCGACTCAGGATGGCGCCCGCGCTGCCAGCCGTGCCTCGCCTCTATGCTCCCGAGGCCGCCCCAGCAGTATCCTTCACCGGAGGGAGTCCCCCCTCCGGGCTTCCGCTTGCACTCAGGTCCCGACAGGGACCGGTGTCGCTCCTGTCCTGGGCTTGTTGAGCGCCCGCCTACGTGCTCCAGCGCCCGCAGTCCGCTTGCACCACAGCTGGCCTCCACTCCGCTTACGCTAGTTCCGAGCTGGCCGCCATCTTGCCTCGCGGCGCTCCGGAGCCCTCTCTCAGCTTTACGGGCCGCCCCCGACTCCGTCGGTGATTTCTGCTCGCTCTCCCGGGGTCGCGCCCCTTACCCCCTCAATTTCGGAGGGTCTGCGATGCGCTCTACCGCCGGGGAGCCTTGAAACGGTCGGGCGAGGACGGGGAGACGAACGGGACACGTCTCACCCGCTCGCCATCTTGGCCACGCCCCCGTTCTGCTGATTTTAGAGGAATATTTGTATGTTTCAAAAATCGACACTTAGAAACTTTTTCAGCAAAAAGCAGGCAATGATATCCTATGGAAGGAAATTCAAGTTACTGGTAAGTACGGTTAAAATTACTTTTCAGGATCAGTACTGGGCTCAAAGATGCAGCACTGAGGTCTCTCCTGATAACAGGTGAGTAAATCGGAATTCGTAGTTCGGCTGATTTTAGAGGAATATTTGCACAATGGTGAAGGAAGGGGGTGGGGCCTGAGGTGACATGTCTGCAAACACGCCCTGTGGCGCATTTTAAGTTGGAGAATTAATTCCTCCTCAATCCCGAGGGTCCCTAGGGGCCAAGTAGCCCACCAGATAGCTCCAGTATGCGCCTGAGAGCTGCGTTGCAGAGAGGTGTTCAGAGGCCACGCCCCTTTTTGCACCTCTCTGCAAAGCAGCTCTGTGGCGCTTTCTGGACGTACCTGGTGGGCTAGTTGGCCCCCAGGGACCCTCAGGATTGAAGGGGATTTAATTCCCCATCTTAAAACGCGCCACGGGGCCTGTTTGCACACATGTCACCTGAAGCCCCGCGCCCTCCCTTCACCACTGTGCAAACGCGCCCCGTGGCGCGTTTTAAGTTGGGGGATTAAGTCCCCTTGAATCCTGAGGGTCCCTGGAGTCCAACTAGCCCACCATGTACCTCCAAAAGCGCCACAGAGCTGCGTTGCAGAGAGGTGTAAAAGGGCGTGGCCTCTGTACACCTCTCTGCAACGCAGCCCCTGGCGCATACTGGAGGTTCCTGGTGGGCTAGTTGGCCCCAGGGACCCCCAGTATTCAAGGGAATCGTTCCCCCTCTGCAAACGCGCCAGGGCGCGTTTGCAGAGTGGTAAAGGAAGGGGCGGGGCCTGGGGCACAATCGTTTTTTTTTAATTATTATTTTTTTTTTCCCGAAGGGGGACTGTGTGGCCCCCCTTCCTTTTTCCTTCTTTTGGGCCTTGGGGACCCCATCCCCCAGGGCCTTACCCCTTTTTTTCCTTTTTTTTTAAAAAGGAAACGGGAAGGGGGCCGCGTGGCCCCCCTCCCGTGGCCGATTCAGGCCCCGGGGACCCCATCCCCCGGGGCATGGCCACACTTTTTTTGATTTTTTTAAGGAGGGGGGCTGTGTGGCCCCCCTCCTCAGGCCTCCTTTTGCCCCGGGGACCCCATCCCCCGGGGCAGGCCTTTATTTTTTATTTATTTATTAATTTTTTTTTTTTTTTTGGTGGAGTGGGGCCGCGTGGCCCCCCTCCCGGGCCACTGCTTGCCCCGGGGACCCCATCCCCCAGGGCTGGCCCTCTCCGTTGGGGACTGTGGGGGGGTCCCCAATCTCCCCACTGTCCCGCCGGCTCCCCGCGTCCCTCGGGAGCCGGCATTGCTTTTCCACATGGGGAGCTGCTAAGATGCAGCTCCCCGTGTGGAAAAGTAATTTGCTTTGGTTTTTGGAAGAGAGAGCAGGTTTCCTGCTCTCTCTTCCAAAAACCAAAGCAGTTTGCTATGACAGGACGGGAGCCGCGAGGCTCCCGCCCTGCCATAGCAAACTACAGTGTCCCGGGGTAGGCACCCCGGGACACTGCAGGAGCCGGCCCCCATAAAATCTAAACCCACCCCCGCATGCCCCCGGGACTTGGGCCACCCGGGGGCAAATTAGCATCGAGCGCGGGAGACCGCGGTTCGATTTTTTTTATCTTGGCGGGATCCGCGCACCCTAAGCGCATCCCGCCGATTTAAAAAAATGCTTTTTCTGCCCAGGGGTCCTTGTGGGACCCCCTGTGCAGACCTAGGGAGTCAGGGTGTTTCTACCCTGCCCCCTTTGTGCGTTTTGCGCACTTGTTTCTTTGCTTTTTTTTTAATCGGCGGGATCCGCGCACCTAAGCGCATCCCGGCGTTTAAAAAATGCTTTCTGCCCAGGGGTCCTTGTGGGACCCCTGAGCAGACCTAGGGGTCAGGGTGTTTCTACCCTGCCCCTTTTGCACTTTGCGCACTTGTTTCTGTCCCTCGGTTCTACCGAGGGACAAAATGGCTGCCAACACTTCCTGATTTGGAGTGTTGACAGCCACTTGACAGCCAATTAGCATGCAGCTCGTGATCGGGAGGGTACGCGGACCCTACTCGGCCATAGATATATATGTGACTTTACTTTTGATTTTCTCAGGAACTACTGAACGGATTTACACCGACACGACACTGAACCAAGGGCTACCTCTTTGCCAAATTTGGTGTAATTCCGTTCAGCAGTTCGGGCTGTAGCCGCGATGAACGGTTCCTATGGAAAAATGAATGGGGAAAACGCGTTTTGGGACCCCCTTTTTTCTCGGCCCCCGCTTTACGAATCACCCCGAGACTTTCAGGATAGGAGCGGACCGGAGCGCCCCAACAAGTTGGAAGCTTTTGCGAAGATTCGACAACCGGCGCCAACGTTATTTCAAATAGATTGTTGCGGATTTCCTATGGAAAATAGGTCCTAACTATAACTATCTACTGGCGACCGCCAGTAGATAATATATCCCTATATTAATAGGGAATTAATTAAAAGGCACACCGGAGGCCAATTTAAATAGCACACAGAGGACAGTGCGGTTGCACGCAATTTTAAAGCTGCTCATGTTGGCCTCTGAGGAAGGGGAAAGGATTCCCTGAAACGCGTAAGGCCGAGGGACACCATAACGGGATGTGAAGCTGCTTGTTTTATGAAATAAAGGGTTGTTATCTACCTGCTACGGAGTGCGTCCTCATCTCTGGGCAAACTTGTGAAGATATATATATATATATATCTATATATAGATATTATCTACTGGTGGTCGCCAGTAGATAATTATAGTTAGGACCTATTTTCCATAGGAAATCCGCAACATTCTATTTGAAATAACGTTGGCGCCGGTTGACGAATCTTCGCGAAAGCTTCCAACTTGTTGGGGCGCTCCGGTCCGCTCCTATCCTGAAAGTCTCGGGGTGATTCGTCAAGCGGGGGCTGAGAAAAAGGGGGGTCCCAAAACGCGTTTTCCCCATTCATTTTTCCATAAGAACCGTTCATCGCGGCTACAGCCCGAACTGCTGAACGGAATTACACCAAATTTGGCAAACAGGTAGCCCTTGGTTCAGTGTCGTGCCTTTTGCTTAAATGGTGTAAATCCATTCAGTAGTTCCTGAGAAAATCAAAAGTAAAGTCACATATATATCTATGGCCGAGTAGGGTCCGCGTACCCTCCCGATCACGAGCTGCATGCTAATTGGCTGTCAAGTGGCTGTCAACACTCCAAATCAGGAAGTGTTGGCAGCCATTTTGTCCCTCGGTAGAAACAAGTGCGCAAAGCGCAAAAAGGGGGCAGGGTAGAAACACCCTGACCCCCTAGGTCTGCTCAGGGGGTCCGACAAGGACCCCCTGGGAAGAAAAAAGCATTTTATTTTTTTTAAACGGTGGGATGCGCTTAGGGTGCACGGATCCCGCTGATTAAAAAAAAAAAAGCACAAGAAACAAGTGCGCAAAACGCACAAAGGGGGCAGGGTAGAAACACCCTGACCCCCTAGGTCTGCTCAGGGGGTCCCACAAGGACCCCCAGGGCAGAAAAAAGCATTTTTTTAAAAAAAACAATCGGCAAGATGCGCTAAAAGTGCGCGGATCCTGCCGATAAAAAAAAAAATCGAAGCGCTGTCTCCCGCGCATTGATGCTAATTTGCCCCCGGGTGGCACAAGTCCCGGGGGCATACGGGGGTGGGTTTAGATTTTATGGGGGGGCCTCTAAAGCCCCCCAAGCCCCAGGGACCGCCACCCCCCGGGGCTTTAAATAAAAAATGGTGCGGGAGGGCTCTCCGCCCTCCCGCAGCCCCGGGGACCGCCACCTCCCAGGGGCTTATTTTTTTTAATGTAATGACCTGTGTGGGGGGGGGCTCCAGTCCCCCCACACGCCCCTGGGACTGCCACCTCCCCGGGGCACTAACAAATTTAAAATGGGGGTCCGTTTTGGACCCCCGAAGCCCTGGGGACCACCACCTCCCTGGGGCTTTGCAGATGTGGGGAGGAGGGCCGTGCGGCCCCCCTCCTGGAGCCAGTGATGGCCCTGGGGACCACCACCCCCCAGGGCCGGCTCCTGCAGTGTCCCGGGGTGCCTACCCCCGGGACACTGTAGTTTGCTATGGCAGGGCGGGAGCCTCGCGGCTCCCGTCCTGTCATAGCAAACTGCTTTGGTTTTTGGAAGAGACCTGCTCTCTCTTCCAAAAACCAAAGCAAATTGCTTTTCCACATGGGGAGCTGCATCCTAGCAGCTCCCCATGTGGAAAAGCAATGCCGGCTCCCGAGGGACGCGGAGAGCCGGCGGGACCGTGGGGGGATGGGGGACCCCCCCACAGTCCCCAACGGAGAGGGCCAGCCCCGGGGGATGGGGTCCCCAGGGCAAGTAGTGGCCCGGAAGGGGGGCCACGCGGCCCCCCTCCACCAAATAAAAAAAAATAATAAAAAATAAAGGCCTGCCCCGGGGGATGGGGTCCCCGGGGCAAAAGGAGGCCTGAGGAGGGGGGCCACGCAGCCCCCCTCCTTAAAAAAAATCAAAAAAAGTGTGGCCATGTCCCCGGGGGATGGGGTTCCCAGGGCGGGAATCGGCCACGGGAGGGGGGCCTCGCGGCCCCCTTCCCGTTTCCTTTTGAAAAAAAAGGGGTAAGGCCCTGGGGGATGGGGTCCCCAGGGCCCAAAAAAAGGAAAAAGGAGGGGGGCCACGCAGTCCCCCTGGCGCGTTTGCAGAGGGGGAACAAATTCCCCTTGAATACTGGGGGTCCCTGAGGGCCATCTAGCCCACCAGGAACCTCCAGTATGCGCCAGGGGGCTGCGTTGCAGAGAGGTGTACAGAGGCCACGCCCCTTTATACACCTCTCTGCAACGCAGCTCTGTGGCGCATTTTGGAGGTACATGGTGGGCTAGTTGGACTCCAGGCACCCTCAGGATTCAAGGGGACTTAATCCCCCAACTTAAAACGCGCCACGGGGCGCGTTTGCACAGTGGTGAAGGGAGGGGCGGGGCTTCAGGTGACATGTGTGCAAACAGGCCCCGTGGCGCGTTTTAAGATGGGGAATTAAATCCCCTTCAATCCTGAGGGTACCTGGGGCCAACTAGCCCACCAGGTACGTCCAGAAAGCGCCACAGAGCTGCGTTGCAGAGAGGTGCAAAAGGGGCGTGGCCTCTGAACACCTTTCTGCAACGCAGCTCTCTGGCGCATACTGGAGGTATCTGGTGGGCTACTTGACCCCTAGGGACCCTCGGGATTGAGGAGGAATTAATTCTCCAACTTAAAACGCGCCACAGGGCGTGTTTGCAGACATGTCACCTCAGGCCCCACCCCCTTCCTTCACCATTGTGCAAATATTCCTCTAAAATCAGCCGAACTACGAATTCCGATTTACTCACCTGTTTCAGGAGAGACCTCAGTGCTGCATCTTTGAGCCCAGTACTGATCCTGAAAAGTAATTTTAACCGTACTTACCAGTAACTTGAATTTCCTTCCATAGGCTAACATTGACTGGTTTCACTTGGAAATTCTTCTAAGTGTGGAGTTTTGGAACTTTATAATATTCCTCTAAAATCAGCCGAACTACGAATTCCGATTTACTCACCTGTTATCAGGAGAGAACCCAGTGCTGCATCTTTTAGCCCAGCACTGACCCTGAAAAATAATTCTAACCGTATTTACCAGTAACTTGTATTTCCTTCCATAGGAATCCATTGTCTGGTTTTCAGCAGAAAAGTTTCAAAGTGTTGATTTTCACAAACTACAAATATTCCTTAAAAATCGCCTGTATGACTTAAACGCATTCTTTCAACTGTTTACAGGAGATGCACCAGTGCTGGATCCAGGATCTACCACTGAGTAAGAAAAAGTAACGATAACACTACTTACCTGCTAAGTGAATTTCCTCCCATAGGATAACATTGGTGATTCTATGTGAAAAAGTTTCTAAGTGTCAACTTTTAAAATACAATAATATTCCTTAAAAATCACTACTGTAACCAAAACGCTTTTACTCAACTGTTTACAGGAGATGTCCCAGGACTGAATCTAGGATCCAGTCCTGTGGTTAGAAAAGTAATCCATAAAGTAACTAATTGCATTTAACTTGAAATTCACATTGAGCTCAATGTTGCATTGTGTTTGAAATTGTGTTGCCCATTGCAACAACTGTAACTACTGTACTTAAAAGTTTTTTGCCTATTTGCAAAGTATTTAAACTAAAGTAATTCATTCTGAGAAAGTATATTTTGTAATGTAATGTATAATGTAATTACAATGTATTTTAAAAAATTAAATATCTAAAAATAAATAGTTTAAAAAAATGTAGTAAATCAGTATCAAAAAAATAAATATAACAATTAATACATTTAAAAATTGTCATTTACAAAACCTTTGAAATTCACTGAAAAAAACCATAGGTTTCAGACATGTTATAGTTAGGAATTAGCATTTAAAAAACCTTTGAAATTCACTGAAAAACCATAGGTTTCAGGCACGTTATAGTTAGAAATTAGCATTTAAAAAACCTTACAAATTCATTGAAAAAACCATAGGTTTTAGGGACAGTTATAGTTAGTTGGACATTGCACTCGTACAAAACCCGTGAAATTCCCCCGTTATAGTTAGTTCAGGTCATTATAACTCGCGCCCCCGCAATGCACTGCTGATGACGTCACATATTACATCACTCATGACATGGTCAGTGACATCACTGATGACATCACTGATGACATCTCAAATGACATCACTGATGACATCACTGATGACATCATCCATGTGATAATTTGATGCATCTTCTCACACCCTAATATAACTTTTGATACACCCACTGTAAATTACAGACTGCCATTGTCAAAACCATAGACACTCCAACACCAATTACTATATACACACTCACTGATTCTTAGGTCTACACACACACATCTACTCACTCATCCGTACAGTCACTCATACTTATAGTCACTCAGTACAGGACTATTATATGCACTCATACACCTATATAAACACTCACACACCGCCACTCATCCATAGAGGTACTCACACACCTAGTCAGTCATGCAAAAAATTAAGCACACACCCATTTACTCACCTATGCAGTTATACACACACCAGCTCACTTACTCATACAAATACTAGCACATTCTTACGCTCTTATACAATCTCTGATACAAGCACACACTCATCCATACAGTCACTCTCACAATCACACACTCTCGCTTATAGCTATTTATATACTCCAACACACATATATACTGCCTTTCACATATGTAGTTACTCACACATGTACCACTGGGACATACATTCACTCACTAACACACACTTACCCAACCATACAGTCTATCACAGATGCACTCTTGAAACCATCCACCCAGTGAATCACCCACTCACACATCTATGCACAGAGTCGCACACACCCCACCCACACAAACACTCAGGCACCCATACAGATACTCAGACAACCAATCAATAACTCATATAGACACTCATGTAGCTATTCACAAACCCATGCAGCCACTTACACAGCAACAGACAGACGGATACAGACATTCACCCAGTTTAGTCACTAACCCATGCATTCAGTAAGATATGTTTAATCACTCACTTATAGAGTTAGTCACGCACCTACTAAATCATCCATTCAGACACTTATACACCCACTCATTCTTCAATACGCCTTTCCCTATATATATAAAACATATTTAAACTTTACAGAAACACACAGTCACTGGATGATGTCATCTGTGATGTCATTTGAGATGTCATCAGTGATGTCATCAGTGATGTCACTGACCATGTCATGAGTGATGTAATATGTGACGTCATCAGCAGTGCATTGCGGGGCGCGAGTTATAGTTACCTGAACTAACTATAACGGGGGAATTTCACGGGTTTTGTACGAGTGCAATGTCCAACTAACTATAACTGTCCCTAAAACCTATGGTTTTTTCAGTGAATTTGTAAGGTTTTTAAATGCTTATTTCTAACTATAACGTGCCTGAAACCTATGGTTTTTTCAGTGAATATATATATATATATATATATATATGTATATATATATATATATATATATATATATATGTATATATATATATATATATATATATATATTATCTACTGGCGGTCGCCAGTAGATAGTTATAGTTAGGACCTATTATCCATAGGAAATCCGTAACATTCTATTCCCAATAACTTTGGCGTCGTTTGACGAATCATCGCGAAATTTTCAAAACTAGTGGGGCGCTCCGGTCCACTCCTGTCTTGAAAGTTTTGGCGTGATTCATCAAGCGGGGGCCGAGAAAAAAGGGGGGTCCCAAAACGTGTTTTCTCCATGTTAATTCCCATAGGAAATTTTAGCCACGGCTACAGCCCAAACTGCTGAACAGAATTACACCAAATTTGGCAAAAAGGTAGAGCTTGGTTCAGAAAGCGACCTTTTTTTTAAATGGTGTAAATCCGTTCAGTAGTTGCGGAGAAATTCAAAAAATAAGAGTGAAAAAATCAATTTCCCATAGGAAACTTTATGCAAGGCTACAGCAAAAACTGCTGAACGGAATTACACCAAATTTGGCAAAAAGGTAGTGCTTGGTTCAGTAAGCACCCTTTTTAAGAATGGTGTAAATCCGTTCAGTAGTTGCTGAGAAAATCCAAAATAAAAGTTTCGATATCTATGGCCGCGGTGGATCCGCGCACGCTCCCGACCACGAGCTGCATGCTAATTGGCTGTCAACACTCCAAACCAGGAAGTGTTGGCAGCCATCTTGTTCCTCGGTAGAACCGAGGAACAAGAAAGCAGTAAAACAAGTGCGCAAAACGCAAAAAGGGGGCAGGGTAGAAACACCCTGACCCCTAGGTCTGCTCAGGGGGTCCCACAAGGACCCCCTGGGCAGAAAAAAGCATTTAAAAAAATCGGTGGGATGCGCTTAGGGTGCGCGGATCCCGACGATTAGAAAAAAAAAACACAAGAAACAAGTGCGCAAAACGCACAAAGGGGGCAGGGTAGAAACACCCTGACCCCCTAGGTCGGCTCAGGGGGTCCCACAAGGACCCCCTGGGCAGAAAAAAGCAAAAGAAAAAAAAGACCGGCATCGTGCTGGAGGCCCCGCCCCCTCCCTGCAGCAGTCTGCAAATGCGCCCCCTGGCGCGTTTTAAGAAGGGGAAGTAATTCCCCTTGAATACTGGGGGTCCCTGTGGGCCAACTAGCCCACCAGGAACCTCCGGTATGCGCCAGGGGGCTGCGTTGCAGAGAGGTGTACAGAGGCCACGCCCCTTTTTACACCTCTCTGCAACGCAGCTCTGTGGCGCTTTTTGGAGGTACATGGTGGGCTAGTTGGACTCCAGGGACCCTCAGTGTTCAAGGGGACTTAATCCCCCAACTTAAAACGCGCCACGGGGCGCGTTTGCACAGTGGTGAAGGGAGGGGGCAGGGCTTCAGGTGACATGTGTGCAAACAGGCCCCGTGGCACGTTTTAAGATGGGGAATTAAATCCTCTTCAATCCTGAGGGTCCCTGGGGGCCAACTAGCCCACCAGGTACCTCCAGTAAGCGCCACGGAGCTGCGTTGCAGAGTGTTGTAAAAAGGGGCATGGCCTCTGAACACCTCTCTGCAACGCAGCTCTCAGGCGCATACTGGAGGTATCTGGTGGGCCAGTTGGCCCCTAGGGACCCTCGGTATTGAGGAGGAATTAATTCTCCAACTTAAAACGCGCCACAGGGCGTGTTTGCAGACATGTCACTTCAGGCCCCACCCCCTTCCTTCACCATTGTGCAAATATTCCTCTAAAATCAGCCGAACTACGAATTCCGATTTACTCACCTGTTATCAGGAGAGACCTCAGTGCTGCATCTTTGAGCCCAGTACTGATCCTGAAAAGTAATTTTAACCGTACTTACCAGTAACTTGAATTTCCTTCCATAGGCTAACATTGACTGGTTTCACTTGGAAATTCTTCTAAGTGTGGAGTTTTGGAACTTTATAATATTCCTCTAAAATCAGCCGAACTATGAATTCCGATTTACTCACCTGTTATCAGGAGAGACCTCAGTGCTGCATCTTTGAGCCCAGTACTGATCCTGAAAAGTAATTTTAACCGTACTTACCAGTAACTTGAATTTCCTTCCATAGGATATCATTGCCTGCTTTTTGCTGAAAAAGTTTCTAAGTGTCGATTTTTGAAACATACAAATATTCCTCTAAAATCAGCCGAACTACGAATTCCAATTTACTCACCGGTTATCAGGAGAGACTTCAGTGCTGCATCTTTGAGCCCAGTACTGATCCTGAAAAGTAATTTTAACCGTACTTACCAGTAACTTGAATTTCCTTCCATAGGCTAACATTGACTGGTTTCTCTTGGAAATTCTTCTGTGTGTGGAGTTTTGGAACTTTATAATATTCCTCTAAAATCAGCCGAACTACGAATTCCGATTTACTCACCTGTTATCAGGAGAGAACCCAGTGCTGCATCTTTAGCCCAGCACTGACCCTGAAAAGTAATTCTAACCGTACTTACCAGTAACTTGTATTTCCTTCCATTGGAATCCATTGTCTGGTTTTCAGCAGAAAAGTTTCAAAGTGTCGATTTTCACAAACTACAAATATTCCTTAAAAATCGCCTGTATGACTTAAACGCATTCTTTCAACTGTTTACAGGAGATGCACCAGTGCTGGATCCAGGATCCACCACTGAGTAAGAAAAAGTAACGATAACACTACTTACCTGCTAAGTGAATTTCCTCCCATAGGATAACATTGGTGATTCTATGTGAAAAAGTTTCTAAGTGTCAACTTTTAAAATACAATAATATTCCTTAAAAATCACGACTGTAACCAAAACGCTTTTACTCAACTGTTTACAGGAGATGTCCCAGGACTGAATCTAGGATCCAGTCCTGTGGTTAGAAAAAGTAATCCATAAAGTAACTAATTGCATTTAACTTGAAATTCACATTGAGCTCAATGTTGCATTGTGTTTGAAATTGTGTTGCCCATTGCAACAACTGTAACTACTGAACTTAAAAGTTTTTTGCCTATTTGCAAAGTATTTAAACTAAAGTAATTCATTCTGAGAAAGTATATTTTGTAATGTAATGTATAATGTAATTACAATGTATTTAAAAAATTAAATATCTAAAAATAAATAGTTTAAAAAAATGTAGTAAATCAGTATCAAAAAAATAAATATAACAATTAATACATTTAAAAATTGTCATTTACAAAACCTTTGAAATTCACTGAAAAAAACCATAGGTTTCAGACATGTTATATTTAGGAATTAGCATTTAAAAAACCTTTGAAATTCACTGAAAAAACCATAGGTTTCAGGCACGTTATAGTTAGAAATTAGCATTTAAAAAACCTTACAAATTCATTGAAAAAACCATAGGTTTTAGGGACAGTTATAGTTAGTTGGACATTGCACTCGTACAAAACCCGTGAAATTCCCCCGTTATAGTTAGTTCAGGTAACTATAACTCGCGCCCCACAATGCACTGCTGATGACGTCACATATTACATCACTCATGACATGGTCAGTGACATCACTGATGACATCACTGATGACATCTCAAATGACATCACTGATGACATCACTGATGACATCATCCATGTGATAATTTGATGCATCTTCTCGCACCCTAATATAACTTTTGATACACCCACTGTAAATTACAGACTGCCATTGTCAAAACCATAGACACTCCAACACCAATTACTATATACACACTCACTGATTCTTAGGTCTACACACACACATCTACTCACTCATCCGTACAGTCACTCATACTTATAGTCACTCAGTACAGGACTATTATATGCACTCATACACCTATATAAACACTCACACACCGCCACTCATCCATAGAGGTACTCACACACCTAGTCAGTCATGCAAAAAATTAAGCACACACCCATTTACTCACCTATGCAGTTATACACACACCAGCTCACTTACTCATACAAATACTAGCACATTCTTACGCTCTTATACAATCTCTGATACAAGCACACACTCATCCATACAGTCACTCTCACAATCACACACTCTCGCTTATAGCTATTTATATACTCCAACACACATATATACTGCCTTTCACATATGTAGTTACTCACACATGTACCACTGGGACATACATTCACTCACTAACACACTCTTACACACACTTACCCACCCATACAGTCTATCACAGATGCACTCTTGAAACCATCCACCCAGTGAATCACCCACTCACACATCTATGCACAGAGTCGCACACACCCCACCCACACAAACACTCAGGCACCCATACAGATACTCAGACAACCAATCAATAACTCATATAGACACTCATGTAGCTATTCACAAACCCATGCAGCCACTTACACAGCAATAGACAGACGGATACAGACATTCACCCAGTTTAGTCACTAACCCATGCATTCAGTAAGATACGTTTAATCACTCACTTATAGAGTTAGTCACGCACCTACTAAATCATCCATTCAGACACTTATACACCCACTCATTCTTCAATACGCCTTTCCCTATATATATTAATTTTTTTTTAAACTTTACAGAAACACACAGTCACTGGATGATGTCATCAGTGATGTCATTTGAGATGTCATCACTGATGTCATCAGTGATGTCACTGACCATGTCATGAGTGATGTAATATGTGACGTCATCAGCAGTGCATTGCGGGGCGCGAGTTATAGTTAGCTGAACTAACTATAACGGGGGAATTTCACAGGTTTTGTACGAGTGCAATGTCCAACTAACTATAACTGTCCCTAAAACCTATGGTTTTTTAGTGAATATATATATATATATATATACATACATGTATATATATATAAGTATATATATATATATATATATATATATATATCGTATGCTTAAAGACTTTGATAGAAAAGCAGACATTTGAGGTGAGCAGATCTAGAGTGTCACTGGAGTTGAGAGTGCTCTATACAGGAGCTGCTTTCCACCTAAACTTGAGAACTACCCAGAGTTCTCTGCTTCTTTTTTGCATAATTTATGCATCACTCTATGCCTGAAAGGGTATTGTTTTGACTTATACTGGGTGCTCCCTTGTGTCTGGACAAAGCTATACCTCTCTGAAGAGTTCTAAGTAGAGCGAAACACTGTGTCAGGGGTTGCTTTTACTCATTTCAGGTTGGCTTGGATGGTATTTTACCAATTCAAAGCTGTAATACTGTGCCTGGAGTGGTAAATGGCTTTTGTCATTTTACAGCTCGGCATGAACAGCACTGTGCTAGTCCTATGCTTAAAGACTTTGTTGTATGAACGGCAAAAGACTTTGTCCCTTTCGATACCGGCGTGGATGGCACTGTGCTAATCCTATGCTTAAAGACTTTGATAGAAAAGCAGACATTTGAGGTGAGCAGATCTGGAGTGTCGATGGTATAGAGAGTGCCCTATACAGGAGCTGCTTTCCACCTAACTTGAGTACTAACCAGAGTTCTCTGCTTCTTTTTTTGCATATATAGTTATGACCTTGTTTCTATTCAAAAAGTGTTTTTTCTTTTGCCAATATCTTTAGCGCCATTTGACGAATCTTCGCGCGAAATTTTCAAAACTAATGGTTCGCTCAGGTCAGCTCCTGTCTTGAAAGTTTCGGGGTGATTCGTCGAGCGGGGGCCGAGAAAAAAGGGGGGTCCCAAAACGCGTTTTCTCCATGTTAATTTCCACATGAAACTTTAGACAAAGCTACAGCCCGAACTGCTGAACGGAATTACACAAAATTTGGCAAAAATGTAGGTCTTGGTTAAGACAGCGACCTTTTTTTTAAATGGTGTAAATACGTTCAGTAGTTCCTGAGAAATTCAAAAATAAAAAATATAAATATCTGGTGACGGAGGAGGATTTGTGAACTCTCCCGATCACGAGCTTCATTTTGATTGGCTGTCAACACTCCAAACCAAGAGATGTTGGCAGCCATCTTGTGACTTGGTAAAACCGAGTCACAACAAAAAAAGGAATAAAATGATAAAAAAAAGAAAAGGGGGCACTTCTTTTGTTTCTTTCTCTACCTCTCTTGCTTCTTTCTGCACCCCTCTTGCCACTTTCTCCAACCCTGTTCCCCCTTTTAGCATCTCTCTTGCTTCTTTCTGCACTTCTCTTGCCTCTTTCTCCCCCTCCTTCCCCCTTTCTGCACCTATGTTGCTTCTTTCTGCACTTCTCTTGCTTCTTTCTGAACCCCTTGTGCCTCTTTCTGTACCCCTTGTGCCTCTTTCTGCACCCCTCTTCCCTCTTTCTGCACCTCTCTTGCCTCTTTCTGCACTTCTCTTGCCTCTTTCTGCACCACTGTTGTTTCTTTCTGCACTTTTCTTGCCTCTTTCTGCACCTCTGTTGCTTCTTTCTGCACCCTCGTTCCTCTTTCTGCACCCCTTGTGCCTCTTTCTGCACCCCTCTTCCCTCTTTCTGCACCTCTCTTGCCTCTTTCTGAACCCATCTTGCCTCTTTATGTACCCCTCTTCCCTCTTTCTGCACCTCTCTTGCCTCTTTCTGCACCCATCTTGCCTCTTTCTGTACCCCTTCCCTCTTTCTGCACATCTCTTCCCTCTTTCTGCATTTCTCTTCCCTCTTTCTGCTCTTCTCTTCTCTCTTTCTGCACCCCTCTTGCCTCTGTCTGCACCTCACTTGCCTCTTTCTGCACCTGTCTTGCCTCTTTCTGCACTTCTCTTCCTTTTTTCTGCACCTTTCTTGTTTCTTTCAGCAACTGTCTTGTCTGATTCATCACTTCTCTTGCTTCTTTCTGCACCACTGTTGCTTCTTTCTGCACCCCTCTTACCTCTTTCTACACCCCTCTTCGTTCTTTCTGCACATCTCTTGCCTCTTTCTGCACCCCTGTTCCCTCTTTCTGCACCTCTCTTGCCTCTTTCAGGACCCCTCTTGCCTCTATCTGCACCTCTGTTGGTTCTTTCTGCAGTTCTCTTGCCTCTTTCTGCACTTGTCTTGCCTTTTCCTGCACATCTCTTGCCTCCTTCTGCACTTCTCATGCCTCTTTCTACACTTCTTTTGCCTCTTTCTGCACTTCTCTTGCTTCTTTCTGCACTTCTCTTGCCTTTTTCTCCACTTCTCTTGCCTCTTTCTGCAACCATCTAGCGTCTTTCTGCACCTCTGTTGCTTCTTTCTGCACTTCTCCTGCTTATTTCTGCTTCTCTCTTGCTTCTTTCTGCACCCCTGTTGCCTCTTTCTGCACTCATCTTCCCTCTTTCTGCACCTCTCTTGTCTCTTTGTGCACCTCTGTTATCTCTTTCTGTACCTCTTTGCCTCTTTCTGCACTTCTCTTGCCTCTTTCTGCACCTCTGTTGCTTCTTTCTGCACTTCTTGTCCCTCTTTCTGCATTTCTGTTCCTTCTTTCAGCACTTCTCTTGCCTCTTTCTGCACGTCTGTTACTTCTTTCAGCACTTCCCTTACCTCTTTCTGCACCCCTGTTCCCTCTTTCTCCACCTCTCTTGCCTGTTTCTGCAACTCTCTTGCCTCTTTCTGCAGTTCTCTTTCCTGTTTCTGCACCTCTCTTGCCTCTTTCTGCTCCTCTCTTGCCTCTTTCTGCACTTCTCTTGTCTCTTTCTACACTTCTCTTGCCTCTTTCTGCACTTCTCTTGCCTCTTTCTGCACATTTCTTACTCTTTCTGCATCGCTCTTGTTTTTTTCTACACTTCTCTTGCTTCTTTCTGTACTTTTCTCGCCTGTTTCTATATTGAAATGGGAAGTGCAAGCTGTTAAGTTCAAAGGTCTGCATGCTCTCAGTACTGAGGTATATGTCTTCTTGTACATGTATTCACACATGTGTTATGGATCTGAAGATGGTAGCTTAAAAGCGGGTAGCTTCTCTTATAGATGGTCAAATCTTGTTAGTTCTGCTCTGTCATTCGGTTGCAGAGGCAGGCATGTGTTATGTGTATAGGTGTTATAGAGCTCCTCAAATGTACTATTGAATATGCATGTGCCCTGTATTAGGAGCAGAAAGAAATACATGCACCTTCTTGCACACAAATTTACAGAGTATTCTGTTTGAAACACGGATATTCAAGTTTTTGTATGTTTATTTTTATGTAACATGTCACCAGGTAAAAGCAGAGACACACTCATGCATACCTTCACAACCTTGGTCAGACTTACAACAGTGATAGGGTTAGGATTGCTGTTTTACAGTTGGTAGGCCTAACATTCTGAACAGTCAATGAATAGTGAACCTTCAAGAGAAAAATGAGGTTTAAGACATCTTGGGAGAAGGATTAGTGATTAGGCTACTTTGTATGAGTCTGTGGAAAGGTACAGTCGAAGTAGGCCTCTTTCTGCACCTCTGTTGCTTTTTCTGCACTTCTCTTGCTTCTTTTTGCACCTTTCTTCCTCTTTCTGGACTTCTGTTGCCTCTTTCTGCACTTCTCTTGCTTCTTTCTGCACCTTTCTTCCTCTTTCTGCACATGTCCTACCTTTGTAGGCATATTTAGAAATTAGCATTTAAAAAACCTTAGAAATTCACTGAAAAAAACAAAGGTTTCAGGGATGTTATAGTTAGGAATTAGCAGTTAAAAAACCTTTGAAATTCACTGAAAAAACCATAGGTTTCAGGGACGTTATAGTTAGAAATTAGCATCTAAGAATCCTTAGAAATTCACTGAAAAAACCACAGGTTTCAGGGACGTTATAGTTAGTTGGACATTTCACTCGTACAAAACCAGAGAAATTCGACCGTTATAGTTAGTTGAGCTAACTATAACTAGCGCCCCCGCAATGTACTGCTGGTGACATCACATATTGCATCACTCATGACATGGTCAGTGACATCACTGATGACATCTCAAATGACATCACTGATGACATCATCCACATGATCATCTGATGCACCTCCTCACACCCTAATATAACCTTTGAAACACCCACTCTAAAATACAGACTACCATTCTCGAAACCATAGAGACAGCAATACCAGTTAGTTCATACCCACTCACTGATTCCTAGGTCTACACACACACATCTACTCACTCACCCATACAGTCACTCATACATTGTGTCACTCATCAATACAGCCACTATCATATGAACTCATGCACCCATACAGACACTCACACACCGCCACTCACCCATAGAGTTACTCACAAACCTAGTCACTCATGCAAAGAATCAATCACACTCCCATTTACTCACCTATACAGTTATACACACACCATCTCACTTATTCATACAGATACAAACACATACTTACTCTCTTATACAATCACTGACACAAGCACACACTCATCCATACAGCCACTCTCACAATCACTCACTCTCACATATAGTCACTTCTATACTCCAACACTCACATATACTGCCTTTCACATATGTTGTTACTCACACAGGTACCACTGAGACATCCATTCAATCACCAACACAGCCATACACACACTCACCCACTCATACAGCCCCTCACAGTTGCACTCTTGAACCCATACACCCAGTGAATCACCCACTCACACATCCATGCAGGGAGTCACACACACCCCACCCACCCACACAGTCACTCAAGCACCCATACAGGTACTCAGACAACCAATCAATAACCCATATAGACACTCATGTAGCTACTCACCAACCCATGCAGCCGCTTACACACCAACTGACAGACTGATACAGACATTCACACAGATTAGTCACTAACCCATGAATTCAATAAGACATGTTTAATCACTCACTTATACAGTCAGTCACGCACCTACTAAATCATCCATACAGACACTCATAGACCAACTCATTGTTCAATACACCATGGCATATATATATATATATATATATAAAACATATTTAAACTTTACAGAAACACACAGTCACTGGATGATGCCATCAGTGATGTCATCAGTGATGTCATTTGAGATGTCATCAGTGATGTCATCAGTGATGTCACTGACCATGCCATGAGTGATGTAATATGTGACGTCATCAGCAGTGCATTGTGGGGGCGCGAGTTATAGTTAGCTCAACTAACTAAAACTACCGAATTTCTCTGGTTTTGTACGAGTGAAATGTCCAACTAACTATAGCGTCCTTGAAACCTGTGATTTTTTCAGTGAATATATATATATATATATATTCCAATCGCAAACACTCAATATTGGAAAGCCTCACGCAGCGTGTCATATGCTCCTTTATTGGCAGACTGTAGATAACGCACTCAGCAGTTCCAGCGTCTTTTATGCCTCTATCGCCATACGCGTTTCTGGATAACAATCCCTTGTTCACTGGCTGGGCAATGGTGAAGACAGGGAGGTGAAAAGTAACGCTGCACTCGCAGCGTGATTTGAAGTCTGCCACAGTGGGCGTGTTCTAGGGGGCATTCTGGTCATTAGAGTCCTGTGTTCAAACCCAAAGTGGGAGCTTCCCCTGAAATTCCTCCATATGTATCTTACCTCTAGTGGGTTCCCTGGAAACTTGCCGGGTGAGTGAACCACCTTCTGTAAATCCGCCAATTGCAACACGTTGCTCTTTGGGCACCACTTCCCTCATCGGTGCCGTCGACTCGCAGTGTCAGCGGGGGGGCTTTCCGCGACCTGAGCAGGCCGCTATATATTCCAATCGCAAACACTCAATATTGGAAAGCCTCACACAGCGTGTCATATGCTCCTTTATTGGCAGACTGTAGATAACGCACTCAGCAGTTCCAGCGTCTTTTATGCCTCTATCGCCATACGCGTTTCTGGATAACAATCCCTTGTTCACTGGCTGGGCAATGGTGAAGACAGGGAGGCGAAAAGTAATGCTGCACTCGCAGCGTGATTTGAAGTCTGCCACAGTGGGTGTGTTCTAGGGGGCATTCTGGTCATTAGAGTCCTGTGTTCAAACCCATAGTGGGAGCTTCCCCTGAAATTCCTCCATATGTATTTTACCTCTAGTGGGTTCCCTGGAAACTTGCCGGGTGAGTGAACCACCTTCTGTAAATCCGCCAATTGCAACACGTTGCTCTTTGGGCACCACTTCCCTCATCGGTGCCGTCGACTCGCAGTGTCAGCGGGGGGGCTTTCCACGACCTGAGCAGGCCGCTATATATTCCAATCGCAAACACTCAATATTGGAAAGCCTCACACAGCGTGTCATATGCTCCTTTATTGGCAGACTGTAGATAACGCACTCAGCAGTTCCAGCGTCTTTTATGCCTCTATCGCCATACGCGTTTCTGGTTAACAATCCCTTGTTCACTGGCTGGGCAATGGTGAAGACAGGGAGGCGAAAAGTAATGCTGCACTCGCAGCGTGATTTGAAGTCTGCCACAGTGGGTGTGTTCTAGGGGGCATTCTGGTCATTAGAGTCCTGTGTTCAAACCCATAGTGGGAGCTTCCCCTGAAATTCCTCCATATGTATTTTACCTCTAGTGGGTTCCCTGGAAACTTGCCGGGTGAGTGAACCACCTTCTGTAAATCCACCAATTGCAACACGTTGCTCTTTGGGCACCACTTCCCTCATCGGTGCCGTCGACTCGCAGTGTCAGCGGGGGGCTTTCCGCAACCTGAGCAGGCCGCTATATATTCCAATCGCAAACAGTCAATATTGGAAAGCCTCACGCAGCGTGTCATATGCTCCTTTATTGGCAGACTGTAGATAACGCACTCAGCAGTTCCAGCGTCTTTTATGCCTCTATCGCCATACGCGTTTCTGGATAACAATCCTTGTTCACTGGTTGGGCAATGGTGAAGACAGGGAGACGAAAAGTAACGCTGCACTCGCAGCGTGATTTGAAGTCTGCCACAGTGGGCGTGTTCTAGGGGGCATTCTGGTCATTATAGTCCTGTGTTCAAACCCATAGTGGGAGCTTCCCCTGAAATTCCTCCATATGTATTTTACCTCTAGTGGGTTCCCTGGAAACTTGCTGGGTGAGTGAACCACCTTCTGTAAATCCGCCAATTGCAACACGTTGCTCTTTGGGCACCACTTCCCTCATCGGTGCCGTTGAGTCGCAGTGTCAGCGGGGGGGCTTTCCGCAACCTGAGCAGGCCGCTATATATTCCAATCGCAAACACTCAATATTGGAAAGCCTCACGCAGCGTGTCATATGCTCCTTTATTGGCAGGCTGTAGATAACGCACTCAGCAGTTCCAGCGTCTTTTATGCCTCTATCGCCATACGCGTTTCTGGATAACAATCCCTTGTTCACTGGCTGGGCAAAGGAGCACATGACTAAGCCTGGGCGTAGTTTGCGTAGTAGCACTTCACGTAGCTACGTAAAGTACAGCTTTAACTACACGTAGCTATGCAAATTGCGTAGCTGTGTGCTTGACTGCACTATACAACAATTACCAAAAGCATCTTGTACAGTACAAGTTAAGATAAAATAAATATCTCTGTCTTTATATGCTAAAAATGCATATAGTCATTTCACTAAAGTGAAAACAAAAAGTTAATAAGCAGTGAGAGAGGTGATGATTTTGGTATCCTCGCTAACTTAGGGAGAGAACCAAGCAGATGTCTTGAAAACAAAAAGCACATCTTATTGAACGATTCGGTGGTGGTCCCATCCTCTTAGGACCACCCCAAGCACAGTTATTGGCAAAAATACAATCCCAACCAAAGGCCCTGCAAAGCATTATGGGACGAGATTAGCAGTGGGCAGTGAATATTATAGCATCCAATATCAAAATAATTCTACAAAGAGCTGCAGTTCCACTAGTCGTTACTAGGTGTCCCTCACGAGTCAAATGCAAAAGCTTCATGAAAGGTTTTCAATACTTTTGCATTTGACTCGTGAGGGACATCTTGTAACGACTAGTGGAACTGCAGCTTGATGTATTAATAATTTCAATGCTTTTGCATTTGACTCGTGAGGGACACCTAGTAACGACCAGTTGAACTGCAGCTCTTTGTAGAATTATTTTGATATTGGACACTATAATATTCACTGCCCACTGCTAATCTCGTCCCATAATGCTTTGCAGGGCCTTTGGTTGGGATTGTATTTTTGCCCATAACTGTGCTTGGGGTGGTCCTAGGAGGAAGGGACCACCATTGAATCGTTCACATGATATGCTTTTTGTGTTCAAGGCATCTGCTTGGTCCTCCCCCTAGGTTAGGGGGGACTCCAAAATCATCACCTCTCTCATTGCTTGCTATTTTATTGTCAAAATTCATTTTTTGTGAATTGGTTATATGCTTTTTAGCATAAACAATTGCTTTATCAAAGCATTTGAAGGAGTTTATTATACTCCTGCTACGCTACATTGATAAGCACAGTTATTCACTCTGCTACGTGCAAATTGCGTAGTGCGTAGTAGCACAAACTTTGCATGCTTCGTGAGCGTAGCAAAGTATTATGCCCAGGGTTACACATGACACGCTGCGTGAGGCTTTCCAATATTGAGTGTTTGCGATTGGAATATATATATATATATATATATATATATATATATATATATATATATATATATATATATATATATATATATATATATATATATATATATATATATATATATATATATGTATATATGTGTATGTATGTGTATGTATGTATATGTATGTATGTATATCCACACACTCTTGTTGCTCTTACTGGATCAGCGAACCCGTGGAGAGTGGCACGTACGCCGGCAGAGCATACCGGCAATAGTATCTATATATCTATATATATATGTATACATATTATCTACTGGCGGTCGCCAGTAGATAGTTATAGTTAGGACCTATTTTCCATAGGAAATCCGCAACATTCTATTTGAAATAACTTTGGTGCCGGTTGACGAATCTTCGCGAAATGTTCAAACTTGTTGGGGCGCTCCGGTCCGCTCCTATCCTGAAAGTCTCGGGGTGATTCGTTAAGCGGGGGACGAGAAAAAAGGGGGGTCCCAAAACGTGTTTTCCCCATTCATTTTTCCATAGGAACCGTTAGTCGCAGCTACAGCCCGAACTGCTGAACGGAATTACACCAAATTTGGCAAAAAGGTAGCCCTTGGTTCAGAGTCGTGCCTTTTGCTTAAATGGTGTAAATCCGTTGAGTAGTTCCTGAGAAAATCACAAGTAAAATCACATATATATCTATGGCTGCGTCGGATCCGCGCACCCTGAGCGCACCCTGCGCGCACCGTCCCGATCACGAGCTGCATGCTAATTGGCTGTCAAGTGGCTGTCAACACTCCAAATCAGGAAGTGTTGGCAGCCATTTTAGTCCCTCGGTAGAACCGAGGCACAAGAAACAAGTGCGCAAAACGCACAAAGGGGGCAGGGTAGAAACACCCTGACCCCCTAGGCAGAAAAAAGCATTTTTTTTTTAAAAATCAGCGGGATGCGCTTAGGGTGCGCGGATCCCGCCGATAAAAAAAAAATAATCGAAGCGCGGTCTGCGCGGTTTGATGCTATTTTGCCCCCGGGTGGCCCAAGTCCCGGGGGCATGCAGGGGTTAATGTAAATTTATGTGGGGGGCCAATAAGGCCCCCCCAAGCCCCGGGGACTGCCAACCCCCGGGGCTTCTTTTTATTTTTTTTAAAATAACCTGTGTGGGGGGCTCGAGCCCCCCCACAAGGACCCCCTGGGCAGAAAAAAGCATTTTTTTTTTTTAAATCAGCGGGATGCGCTTAGGGTGCGCGGATCCCGCTGATAAAAAAAAAAATCGAAGTGCGGTCTGCGCGGTTTGATGCTATTTTGCCCCCGGGTGGCCCAAGTCCCGGGGGCATGCAGGGGTTAATGTAAATTTATGTGGGGGGCCAATAAGGCCCCCCCAAGCCCCGGGGACTGCCAACCCCCGGGGCTTCTTTTTTAAAATAACCTGTGTGGGGGGCTCGAGCCCCCCCACATGCCCCGGGGACCGCCACCTCCCCGGGGTACTAAATAATAAAATGTGGGGGTCCGTTTAGGACCCCCGAGCCCCGGGGACCACCACCTCCCCGGGGCTGTGCACAGGATGGGAGGGGGGCCGCGCGGCCCCCCTCCTGGAGCCCTTGATGGCCCTGGGGACCGCCACACCACAGGGCCGGCTCCTGCAGTGTCCCGGGTGCCTACCCCCGGGACACTGCTGTTTGCAATCACAGGACGGGAGCCTCGCGGCTCCCGTCCTGTCATTGCAAACTTGCTTTGCTTCATTGAAGCGAGAGCAGGAAACCTGCACTCGCTTCAATGAAGCAAAGCAGATTGCTTTTCCATAAGGGAGCTGCATGTTAGCAGCTCCCTTATGGAAAAGCAATGCCGGCTCCCGCAGGACGCGGGGAGCCGGCGGGACCGTGCGGGGATTGGGGACCCCCCCACTGTCCCCAACGAGTGGCCAGGCCCCGGGGGATGGGGTCCCTGGGGCCATTAGTGGCCCGGGAGGGGGGCCACACAGCCCCCCTCCCCAAAAATATATATATTTTTTTTTTAAAAGGGCAAGGCCGGCCCCGGGGAATGGGGTCCCCGGGGTCTTAAATGGCCTGAGGAGGGGGGCCACGCAGCCCCCCTCCAAATATTTTAAAGATAAAAAAAGAGGGCATGCCCCGGGGATGGGGTCCCCGGGGCCATTTGAGGCCCAGGGAAGGGGGGCCACGGGCCCCCTTCCCGTTTTTTTTTATTTTAAAAAAAAGAAAATCCTCAGGCCCCGGGGGATGGGGTCCCCGGGGCCAAAAGTGGCCAAAAGTGGCCGAGGGAAGGGGGGCCACGCAGCCCCCCTCCCATACAAAAAAAAAAAAGCAAAAAAAAAAAAAGACCGGCATCGTGCCGGAGGCCCCGCCCCCTCCCTGCAGCAGTCTGCAAATGCACCCCCTGGCGTGTTTTAAGAAGGGGAAGTAATTCCCCTTGAATACTGGGGGTCCCTGGGGGCCAACTAGCCCACCAGGAATCTCCAGTATGCGCCAGGGGGCTGCGTTGCAGAGAGGTGTACAGAGGCCATGCCCCTTTTTACACCTCTCTGCAACGCAGTTCTGTGGCGCTTTTTGGAGGTACATGGTGGGCTAGTTGGACTCCAGGGACCCTCAGGATTCAAGGGGACTTAATCCCCCAACTTAAAACGTGCCACGGGGCGCGTTTGCACAGTGGTGAAGGGAGGGCGGGGCTTCAGGTGACATGTGTGCAAACAGGCCCCGTGGCGCGTTTTAAGATGGGAATTAAATCCCCTTCAATCTTGAGGGTCCCTGGGGGCCAACTAGCCCACCAGGTAACTCCAGTAAGCGCCACGGAGCTGCGTTGCAGAGTGTTGTAAAAGGGGCGTGGCCTCTGAACACCTCTCTGCAACGCAGCTCTCTGGCGCATACTGGAGGTATCTGGTGGGCTAGTTGGCCCCTAGGGACCCTTGGGATTGAGGAGGAATTAATTCTCCAACTTAAAACGCGCCACAGGGCGTGTTTGCAGACATGTCACCTCAGGCCCCACCCCTTCCTTCACCATTGTGCAAATATTCCTCTAAAATCAGCCGAACTACGAATTCCGATTTACTCACCTGTTATCAGGAGACTTCAGTGCTGCACCTTTGAGCCCAGTACTGATCCTGAAAAGTAATTTTAACCGTACTTACCAGTAACTTGAATTTCCTTCCATAGGATATCATTGCCTGCTTTTTGCTGAAAAAGTTTCTAAGTGTCGATTTTTGAAACATACAAATATTCCTCTAAAATCATCAGAACTACGAATTCCGATTTACTCACCTGTTATCAGGAGAGACCTCAGTGCTGCATCTTTGAGCGCAGTACTGATCCTGAAAAGTAATTCTAACCATACTTACCAGTAACTTGAATTTCCTTCCATAGGCTAACATTGACTGGTTTCACTTGGAAATTCTTCTAAGTGTGGAGTTCTGGAACTTTATAATATTCCTCTAAAATCAGCCGAACTACGAATTCCGATTTACTCCCCTGTTATCAGGAGAGAACCCAGTGCTGCATCTTTTAGCCCAGCACTGACCCTGAAAAGTAATTCTAACCATACTTACCAGTAACTTGTATTTCCTGCCATAGGAATCCATTGTCTGGTTTTCAGCAGAAAAGTTTCAAAGTGTCGATTTTCACAAACTACAAATATTCCTTAAAAATCGCCTGTATGACTTAAACGCATTCTTTCAACTGTTTACAGGAGATGCACCAGTGCTGGATCCAGGATCCACCACTGAGTAAGAAAAAGTAACGATAACACTACTTACCTGCTAAGTGAATTTCCTCCCATAGGATAACCTTGGTGATTCTATGTGAAAAAGTTTCTGTGTCAACTTTTTAAAATACAATAATATTCCTTAAAAATCACTACTGTAACCAAAACGCTTTTACTCAACTGTTTACAGGAGATGTCCCAGGACTGAATCTAGGATCCAGTCCTGTGGTTAGAAAAGTAATCCATAAAGTAACTAATTGCATTTAACTAGAAATTCACATTGAGCTCAATGTTGATTTGTGTTTGAAATTGTGTTGCCCATTGAACAACTGTAACTACTGTACTTAAAAGTCTATTGCCTATTTGCAAAGTATTTAAACTAAAGTAATTCATTCTGAGAAAGTATATTTTGTAATGTAATGTATAATGTAATTACAATGTAATTTAAAAAATAAAATATGTAAAAATAAATAGTTTAAAAAAATGTGGTAAATCAGTATCAAAAAATAAATATAACAATTAATACATTTAAAAATTGTAATTTACAAAACCTTTGAAATTCACTGAAAAAAACCATAGGTTTCAGACATGTTATAGTTAGAAATTAGCATTTAAAAAACCTTTGAAATTCACTGAAAAAACCATAGGTTTCAGGCACGTTATAGTTAGAAATTAGCATTTAAAAAACCTTACAAATTCACTGAAAAAACCATAGGTTTTAGGGACAGTTATAGTTAGTTGGACATTGCACTCGTACAAAACCCGTGAAATTCCCCCGTTATAGTTAGTTCAGCTAATTATAACTCGCGCCCCCGCAATGCACTGCTGATGACGTCACATATTACATCACTCATGGTCAGTGACATCACTGATGACATCACTGATGACATCTCAAATGTAACCCCTCCGAAGTCCAGCACTTTCCCTCTTGTTGTGTTGTTTGGAGTGGGAATAGTAAATTTAACACCTTCAAAGTCCTACATGTTCCCTACTATTACACTGACTGGAGTGTGAATAATAAATGTAGCCCTTCCAAAATCTAATTCTTTCCCTACTGTTGCTTAGACTGGAGTGGGAATAGTAAATGTAATCCCTCCGAAGTCAAATGCTTTACCTGATGTTGGATAGACTGGAGTGAGAATAGTAAATCTAACCCATCCGAAGTCCAAAACTTTCCTTACTGTTGCGCTGTTTGGAGTGGGTTTAGTAAACGGAACCTTCCTGAAATCTAACGCTTTCCCTACTGTAGTGCAGACTATAGTAGGAATATAAATCTATTATCTCAATGTTCTGCGTTTTCCCAACAGTTGTGTTGACTGCAGGAGGAATAGTAAATTTAACCCATCCAAAGTCTAACACTTTTCCTACTGTTGTGTTGTTTGAAGTGAAAATAGTTAATCTAACCCCTCCAAAGTCCAACACCTTACCAATTGTGGCGCTGTTTGAAGTATGAATAGTAAATTTAACCCCGCCAAAGTCCTACAATTTCTTTACTGCTGCATAACCTGGAGTGCGAATATTATATCTAATATTGCCAGCCTCCAATACATTCACTATTATTGGTTGCATATATTCTTGTACTTTTTTTAATTATATATTATTTGCTCACATTTTTTTTTTTTAAATTTATAATATTTTTTTAATTGTGTTTTTAGTTTTTTACATTTTTAGATTTTATTTATTCAGTAATATCTTACTATTTGTAATTGAATTGTAAATATTTTTTAAATGTTATCTAAAAAAATATATATATATAGATATGCTTTTCATAGTACTAAATTACATGACAATGTAAAATATACATTTTTAATAATTTTGTTACTATATATATATATCCATATATGTGTGTGTGGTATATATATATATATATATTTATATATATATATATATATATATATATATATATATATATATATATATATATAAAAACAATATAAGTGCGATCAACTAGTTTCTGCGAGGTTCCCCTGAACCAGTGGCTTTCGTCTGGATCAGTTTATTCGTATTAATATTCTTTTGGAATAGGGTGGCTGGTTATTTATTGACTCATTCATACCATGCCACACACATACATGGTACACTACGATAATAACCTTCCTTAGAAGAGGGTTTCCTGTAGTCACACAGTCATCATGGGTCCCCACTTGGCCCAAGACCTATTCACCTCCTCCGGAGCCTGCATGTTCCAGAGCATGGGCACACGACCCCCTGGAGATCACTATGAGGCACGTGACGTCCACTAAATAAGTGAATCTTCATCTAAGAAAGGTTAATACGGTACCATGTATATGTGGAGGTGGCATGGTATGAACGTGGCAGAAACTAGTGGATCACACTTAAGGGCCAAAGAGTGATAGTACCTCCAAGAAGCCCGTTTTCACCATTTTGTTCCTTGGCAGACGGACCTGTGAATAAATACTGATTTAGGCACCGCCTAGACAATTTTAAAGATTAACTCATATAGATCCCACACCCTTTTTCCTTGAAAAATGTGCTCTCTTGTAAGGAAAGAGGTCACAGCATGACCCCACCCTCAGAGGGTCGGGAAGAACTCAATGATGAAGCATGTCACTGGATATATTCAGTGAGTGAGAGTTTCTTTAAGAAAAAGGTCTTTCCCCTATATTCAGTGGGCCCACCCTAGATGTCTTAAGGTTAACTCTCTCTTGATTGAATCACTGTTATGGTCCAAAGTATCAACAAAATAGGCAGCAAATGTAAATCAGGAATGTAGATTGTTCAAGCTTGTGAGGGTTATGATCATTCAAGGAATTTCTGAGGAACGTGCCCCCCTGTGCTCCCCTCACCGCACGCACCTCTTCCGGCCTCCTCCCCTCCTTACCTGCTCACCAGCGTGTCACCTTCCTTCCTCTTCTTCCCACACCTGACAGCCATGCCCTCCACCCCCTCGTTCCTCCCCCTCCCAGGACATACTTAATAATGGCTGCAGTGTGACTGCGCCAAAGGAGTGCCTAGGGCAACCTGCCTGCGCCCATCCGTGCCTGGCCCGCACCCAGTGCCACGAACCCTGGTCCGATTGGCCCCCGCTGACACACCACATTGTTTCTTCACTCCCTCGACCGGGACGCTGAGCCACACATTGCTGCCGCACCCTGCAACACAGTAGGGCCCTTCACATGCACCCACTGTCATCCCACCTGCAGCAGTACATCCACATATGTCCCCCATGCTCCAACAACACTTCCGACCAACCGGGCTAGCTCCACACAACACACCAATTCAGCAGTAAAACAACCTCACGCATGCCTGCTTCTCAACACCCGCTTGTTCAGCAAACACACCTCAGAGAACTGGGACCTCCTGAGCAACAACACGTCGGACATCCTTGTCCTCACGGAAACCTGGCTCAACCATGCTTCAGCAACCAACATTGCTGTGGCTATCCCTTCGGGCTACAAGATCGCATGACAGGATCACCTTCACAAGCCAGGAGGAGGATGAATTATCATCCAAAAAGACAACATCAAATGCATCACATCCACAGGCATCAACGCCCCCTTCATGGAAAATATGCACTTCAGACTACAAAAAAACAACAGCTTCACCCTAAAAAGCACCTTCGTATACTGGCCACCAGGACCATGAACCAACTTCAGCAACTTCATCACAGGCTTCATCTCTCCCCTCATCATTAGCTTCAAGGACTTTGTGCAACTCGGCAACCTCAACTTTCACCTCTAGGACACAAAGGACCCCCTACTCCACAGCCCTCCTCGAAAGCTTGGGCAACATCCAACTCACCCAGCTCATCACTGACCCAACAAACATCGCAGGACATACTCTGGACATACTCTGGACCCAATCTTCACAAACAGTCACAGGATCACATACAACTCCATCTCACTGCTCACATGGACTGACCACTCCATCATACATTTCCACATCAATGCACCACAAGTAAACACACCCACAAAGATCAACCTACCCAACTGGAACTGGGACCAAATAACAGAGGCAGACTGGCTCAAAGCTCTCAAAACGGACCAACCCATCACCACCAACGACCTTGACAAGGATGTCACCAACTTCAACACATGGTACTGCGCTGACTCTCACGTGCCCATCAAATACAAAAGACAAAGAAAATCCAGAAAACAATCCAGCTGGTAGGGACCTTCGGGAATCCAAATTTTTCTGCAAGCAGCTGGAAAGAGAATAGAGATTCAACTAGGATGCCAACACCAGAATCACCTACAAGGCTGGACTCAGACACCACCACCAACTCCTGTGAGAACCAAAATAAGGGCACTAACAGAACGCATTGAGGTGAGCTCAAACAGCTGCAAGGAGATCTTCTCAATAGTCAAAGAATTCACCACCCCGAGGCTGCAGCCAACACCTTCACTCCATCACAGGAACTCTGCGACTACTTATCGTTACCGGTGTCCCTAGAATCTCATGGCCTGGAAACTGAGTGCTGTTTAGACCAGGATTGTTTGGGATGAGAATTTATGATTTGCAGTATGCATGGTGCATGTTGGTTTAACCTGGCTGTCTGGGTGGTCATGGATGTTTCTGCTGGTGTCATTATATAGAGTGTCTCAATATCAGTGAAAAGTCAGAGCTGGATTATGAATCATAAGCAGACCTTGCGCATTGCATGTAACTCACCATTTGGAAATCTGTTTTATCAGCCTATGTGGAGCTTCTCGACCTAGAGCACCAAGTGAACACAGTATTATGTGTATGGTTTGATAGGTGTGATTGTTTTGCACATCTTACTTTGGTTCTCTCGCACACATATACCACCCGTGTTTGCAGCACACAGGTTAGAGTCAACGGTTATATGCACAAGGTGAGCACCATTCAAGGATAAGTGCTACATATGCATTCACATTCCTCAGATATTGTATTAAACGCAGGAGATGAGATCAGCACGTCCTGTACATCTGAGCACTAATTAAATATGTGAAATGGACAGTTTCTTACTGGACCGTAGGTTCTTCAAATCTATAACTGGCCTTTCAGGCAACATTCTTGAAATCTATCATAGCGAAATGTTAGTTGCAGGAAATATTTTGTTTACTGTATTGGGAAATGTGGTCAGGAGAGTTGGCTCAAAAACGAGAACTATGTAATCAAGGAAAAACAGATCAAGCATAACAATTTAATGATTCACCTTTCTTATAAATTGTATATGGCTCTTAGAAAGCTAATACATTAAACCCTGCCGGCAGCTAGAGCTGAGATTGCGAGTGGAGACGGGCCAGTTGTTTTCTTTAAAGATCATTCGACGGCCTCTCACGAAACTCACCACTCAGTCTGAAACAGAAAACTGCTTTAATGTGGGAGTTGATCCTATTAATGAAACTACTTCCAGACTAAGCAACCCTGGAAAGAGTCGGTTGTTTTCTTTCATCACAGAAGTAATGTACCTGTATTTTGGAAATGGACACATGAGCAGACTAAATTGTATAAAATAGCTCACAGCACTGATGTATTTGCACAATACATTTTGTTCTAGCTCAAATGGATCAAACTTTACTAAAAAAAAAAATGCCACGCGTGGTGTAGCACAATGGTACTTTCGCCCAACAACGCCCCAATTAATGAACTGAGAAAGGGCTTTTGTCTGCAGCATGAAAACATATCATCCTGACATATCTAAATGTAATTCAAATATGATGCAAGTCATGAAAATGTTTGATTCTTGATTATTGCAACTTCATATGACATCACAGACATGTTTTTCAATACAATAGTTATTCCATGCATGCCCTTGGAATACACACAGATCCCAAAAAATTTACTTTTCTTCCTAAGGTCTAATATCTTCAATTTTACAGTGTCTCCTGCGATGTAAAACACTGTTCTGCAAAGATGTGTCTTAATTGAAGGAAGTGCTTGTGGAGGCCCAAAGTGAGGGCACAAAGTAAAAACCTACTCTAGAACATAACTTGGATACCCGGAATAAAAGAGACACCTTTTATTACATGAAGAATGCACAGGTAGGCGCTTGTTTTATACTGAGTGCAGCATTGTATGTACTCCACAAACTTTTTGATTCTGGGAGATTGAAGTGGTTAATGAAAGGGGTTGCATGTGCTTCAGTAAAAGACAAAATCCTCCTTTGTTTATGATCAACATTTTTAAATGGATTTACTGACTCTGCATACTTTTCTTTCTTAAGACACTTTGCATATTTGCATAGTGGTGAAATATCTTTTGTATCAATGTGTGTTGCAATTCCAAAATAGTGAGCTAATACTGCCAGGGATTGTGTTGCACAATGCTGTATAATTTGCCTTTTCTTGCTGCATAATGTAGTCAATGTTGCCGGTCCACTACTGCTTCGCAATTACAGTGGCCCTGGATTTGGTTGCACCCTGTTTAATATTCTTGCATGCCTTTCACAATTTTGATTCTAAGTTCATATTGGTTCCACCACTGGGTTTCAAGCTTGGATCTATGGGAATTACTACCTCATGAGGTGAGTCTGTCACAATTGATACCTCATTTGTTTACAATAGCTTCCTTAAGAAAAATCATATACTGATGGCTCAGTATATGTAGCTGGACTCCTTCTCTCATGATTCTTCCCTATTGTTGATTCACATCGACTGCATTTTATAAAGAAGAGGTCAATCGGATGGAGTACCCTGAGGGGTTGCCATGGTTTCTTTATTTTGGAGATTGGCAAACAAAATTCAGCCAAAATGTTTAATCTGAATATGACACAACACAACATTTGCTGGGTTAAAAAATAATACTGATACATAATCTGGGGCATATGCTGCTTGCGTACAAGATCTATCCAAAATCTATTATTTAAGTGACATTGTAATGTTAACAATGATAATAACGGATAAAAATGGAAACCAGAGAGGAAAAGTGAATTAAACCAAGCTGCACTTGGAGTATTAAACAAAAAAATCTAAAAAGTTCCCTAAATACAAACGACCTAGAAACAGTAGGAGCCTGGGAGGGTTGTTCATGGTTGGTATGACAAGTAAAGGTATGACAACCGAAAAATGCAATTAGATAAATAATTAAAAGGAAAATACTATTTAAGGATCTTTAATGTTGTTACAATACTACCCAACTTTTCAACTATTATTTATATTTTAGTTCAAGATCTCTCTTACCTGAGCAGCCCAGGTTACTACTCATTGTTGCACGGGCTTGCGAAGACCCAATTCCAACAGCTGCTGTCGGGGTTACTACTGAGCACAGTCACTTGGCTTTTGCGGTTCCAGGCCATATTAAACACTGGATCAGTGCTGCAGGTCTCCCAACAAAAATCACGAATAGCACTGTATCAAAATAGCATTAAAGAGCTGAAGTGCAGAGGTCATGGGATGTTAAAGGGACAGGGATTCCTTCCATGCCTGTATCCTGATGTCAGTCTCAATGAGGCACTTCTGGTTGCAATCATCACTGATAAAAGGGGACAAGTCATGGGGGCCAACACGCAAAGATGGTGTTCATGATGTTCATACAGCACTTGCTGCTTTTTTTCTTCATACCATGTTTATAGCCATCAGAATCCATGGTCGAGGAGCTGCCATATTGGTAGTATTTTTCGTGCTCCACCATGGCAGATGCTTTTTTAGGTCAAGCCTGAGCAGCGCATGTTCTGCTCTGCGAGGCATGCTGTATTCGAGCATAGACTTAAAGCCCTGCCCACTCTCTGACCATATTTGCCATTGGCTAGTGTCAATGTCCTTCGTAAATGCTGGCTTCTGATTAGTTAATAGGCTCGTTAGTCCCTCCTTAGTACCGCCTTGTCTTCATTTGTAACCTCCCATGAGGACTGGCCCTTTTACTTCTGTTGTTACACGGTATGTCTTATTTAGTCTGTAAGCTCTATTTTCTTTAAGAAGAGTTTCTCCTACTGCATGCACAACATGCTTTCCTGCAACATTCAGCGCGCCATGCACGCTTTCACTTTCCAAGCAGCCCGGGACAATGGTGGCTGCTTATTTATAATGAAATAGGTCTCGCATTTACAAGAGTGTGAGCTATTGGCATTGTAAATGGCAATGCATTTTATTTATGTGTTAATTATCAAAACAGATAAATAAAAGGCAAAAAAATATAGAACTGATAGTGGCACCTTCCAGTTGCCAGCACCTAACCTTATATCACTCCCTTGATCTTGTCCCCTCAATGCAAATGGGGATCCATGTGCACACAGAATAGCACCCACCGTCACAGTGCCTGTTCCCAAAGGAACCTCATAATTCAAAACAAAAGCACAGGTGCACCATGCAGCAGAATTAAATCAATAAAAAGAGTCTGTATCCAGACACAAAGTTCTTCAGTTTTTTCTTTCTTTTATCCCATTTTCATATATCGTAAAAAACATAGAGTCCAGCTGAAGTGACTCGACAAACAGTACAGCCAGCGCGTTTCGTCCTAAAACAGGACTTCTTCAGGGCTGTTAAGTACAAACAAATAAATATATATATTAAAAAAAAACATTTTCAACACATAAGACATCCTAATACATAAATACCAATTGGCAACATCCTAGTCCATGAACACAATACAATAATTTACATACTTACACATTATACACAACAAAGACAGACCGACATACTAAAAACATTTATAAGTTCATCTATTTTCATTGTATATAAAAAATACACATGGTGAGGGCCTAGAAGTCCCACCTGGAACATCATTATCAGAACATATTCTCAATTTTTTATTATTTTTTGTTTTTATTATTATTTACTCAATTTTATAACTGTCTCCAGTGACTTCATCTTATTCCCACTTCACTTCATGAAGTAGAAACACAATAGTGCATTGTCAGTAATGACAAATCCACATTAGATTACGAAGGAGAAAAGGGAGAAAAAGTTGCCCATCAGGGCTTAGATACAAGAAAAAATGGAATTATTGGAGGACCTAATTAGGATGGAGTACCGTACCGTGGACCCAAGTATATATGAATTCCATGTATAAATACCCAAAACGAAGAGATGAAATATCACAAATACGTCCACAAAATTCAAACCCCCATGTTCCATATATCAGCAAACGAGGAAAAGAAATAAGACACCTTGAGAGAAAACAAAGACAAAAAACAAGTAAATACCGACCACAAAATGATGGTAGGATCCAACATTGCCATAATGTTACAAGTCACAGAATTCCCTGTTAGCAACTTGTTTCCCGTCCGGTTTGTTTCTATAACATAACGGCAAATAGTATCAGTTTTAATCACGTGCAGAAAGTGATCTCTACAAATATTATGACAACATAGCCACCATTATTTCAAAATTCCATTAAATTAAGTATAAATTCAAATAGATAATATAAATCCATGAAAAAAAAACCATAGTAGCGGCAGGTGTTATAACCAGCCACTCTGTTTAAACAAATGGAACACTCTGCATATTATCTTGCTTAAAGGGAAAACCTAATGACAGAGCACATACCTTCAATGTGTCAAGCGAAGGTCTAGATGGTCATGGGATCACACCACTTGATGAGAGGTGGACTTGTACAGAAAAACACCGCTAAGCCTACAGGGAGATAATTACCCCTGATTAGTGCTTACAGTCCCAAACAACTACATTGCCTTTTATCATCTTACCTATCGCACATCAGCGCAACAATGGCATCACATAGCTAGTCAATGTTTAAGAGATAAATCAGTTAGATAGAAAGAACACCAAACTTAAGAGAGATAAATGACCAGTTCATACAGCGGTCCATAGATGTTATGCTTCAACCTAGAAAGCATGAGATTGTAACCATCTGGTAGTAGAGGTTGACACCAAGATGCATAAGTCACCAACCCCCTTATAAAGATAAAGACCTAATCAACACTGTTCTCATCTAGATAACCCTCTCTCCCAAAGCATACTTGGGGAATACTATCGGTATAGAGGTAATATAAATGGTTAAAGCATAGTACACGACAAAGTAGCGCAATGCCAACGTTATTTCAATTGTAGGCATAAAAATCACCAAGTCCACATAGTAAGAGCTGTTACTTTTGCCCCCAGTACATGCATACATCATCTACAAAGAGTAAAGAGAATAAAAAAATCACCCTAAAGGAATAATCCAAAGAGCAACATGCCGACATAAGGCTTACCAAAGTAAAGCTGTAACGGTCAACAGGAACGTTGGAATACGTAGCAGCGAACAGAAAAACGGGGCAGGAAGCTCCAGCAGTGTCTACATCGGGTTTAAATAACGCTCGGCGTCTAGGAAAACCGAAACACCTGCGTTAAGTTAAAAAAACGGTTATACGTGCCCATCCAAGTCGTATAGTATGTACCTAATGCGGCGGCCATATTGTAATGGTAATCATTATGTGTGGAAATCTCACATATTTTGTTATTATCTAGATAACAGAACTTAAGGATGGCTCTAAAAATTCTATCGGCCCAAAATGCCGTAATGCAGCAAAAATCACAATACGTATCGGCACAATAATAGCCTACGTAGCGCATTCTACAGAAGAAGATTAAGCGCAACAAATTAGAACACAAATACGGCGTGACCACCTGTCAGTTATTCTTAGGTTCAACGCTATTACTTGGACCCACATGAAGGGTAAAGACATATCTAATAGTTATTAAGATGACCTAAAATGCATCCTCGAAATCCCAGGGACAACATCCAAATAATGGTGATAACGCGGCGGCCATCTTGGCCTATGTTGGGACCGGATTAGCCTGTGCTTACCGTATGGTTGATTCAAAGATCAAAGAAGGTCCCAAAGCCATATAAAGCATATTGAGTCAAACCACTCAAACGGCAAGCACATATAGTATAAACTAGGGTTTATAAGCCTCTGTCTGCCTATATCAACAAAGCACCAAATTGTTTCCAATTTTAACTACATCATAATACAATGAAAATCCCAAGGTGTCTCATTGGCTATAATACTTCCAAACTAGCTAAACTACACATTATCCACGAGATTCATATCCAAAAAGGAGGAAAGCACATATATATATAAATATTAAATTTTTAACATCCAGAAAAAATATATACAAGAAGCAATCAATTACCAAATTAAAAACAATAACATCAAAAAATTTAAAAATAAAAAAATAATAGAAAATGAGAGCAAATAAGTAACAGAAAAGATAGAAGACAGAAAAGAGAAATACACCAATGTACAAAGTTGACCCACATACTATGTAGGGCCTACATTATTTGTCATACCATTACCAATTCACCTGACTCATGTCCAAATTGATGCCATTTAGAAGGATGGTTAGCACTATTCAATTTTTAACTTGATTCATAAAACTCCCAACTATATAGAACAACAAAGACGGGAGAAAAAGTGGCTTTTATATGCAGACCGAATACAGACAGCGAAAATAAAGTTCTTACAAAAAATAGTGCATTTCATCATCACTATTATGGCCTAGTTCAACACATCGCAATCTACAAATCCACCCTGCTTCATTCTTTCTTAAGGCCAATTCCCTATTCCCCCTCTTGGGTGGGCAGGGACATGATCTATCCCTATAAACCAAAATTCGTCAACAGTTGTATGTTTTTCCTGCATATGAAAGGTAAGGGGATATCTAAGGTCTCCGTTGCGTCGAGCGCACATGTTCCTGCACTCTTATCTTCAGGGCTCTTTTGGTACTGCCCACGTAGATCTTATCACATGGGCATCCCAATATATACGTTACATATTTTGAATTACAATTGATCAGGTGATTTATGGTATATCTGCGTTTGGTATTAAAACAGAAATTCTTGGTCATATTTCTACCAAGCCTACAGACACAACATTCTCTACATGTATAGAACCCTGTCAGTGTAGATGTAAGCCAGGTTTGAGGTTTGGAGGTAGTCACATAGCTGGGGCACAGCATATTTCTTAAATTATGCCCCCTCCTATATGTCAACCTCGGTTTGGTAGCCAGGGTTCCTTGCATACTTGGTATATCCACTAAGAGGTGCCAATGTTTTCTAAGGACATTGTATACTCTGCTACTGCGATCATTGTATTGCGTAGTGAAGGCAATTGGAGCTTTTTTGGCCATATTACTAGAGTTAACTGTTAAAGTGGATGCCCTAGAGACTTTCATCACTTTATTATGTGCTTTGCTCAGTGTGACCTCCGGGTACCCCCTATCCAAGAAGCGCTTCTCTGTCTCCCCTAGGCTCTTTAGGAAACTACCATCAGTGCTACAATTGCGTCTCATGCGAATCATCTCCCCATATGGGATGTTGTTAATAACATGTTGGGGATGCGAACTTTGAAAGTGTAGTGTGCTATTACAGGCAGTCTTTTTTTCTGTATGTGCGGCTGTGAATGTGATCATCCTGTATGAAGAAAGTGACATCTAAGAAGTCAATCTCTTCCTTGCTATGATTCATGGTGAATTTTATATTAAAAGGATTATCATTAAGATAAGCATGATAATTCATAAGCTCTGGGGCAGGCCCATCCCACAGCATAATGATGTCATCGATGTACCTGCCCCAGAAAATCACATGCTCCATCCACCTTGCCGCATGGCGGCCCCAGGCATGCTCCCGCTCAAACCAGCCCATAAAGAGCCCGGCGTAAGCGGGAGCAAATCTGGAGCCCATCGCTGTACCCTGAATTTGCTGAAACCATACAGAGTCATGAAGAAAAAAGTTTTTGGACAGAATAATATCAGTCATTTCCATCAAGATCTCATTATGAGAATAATGATCTGCCGTCCTTTGTCCCAGATAGAAATGCAATGCTTTTACTACAAATTCCTTTTTAATACATGTGTATAGACTGGTAACATCCAATGTCACAAATGTTAAAGTCTCAGACCAATCAAAGCCTTCGAATTTCCCCAAAATATCTTTCGTGTCCTTTATATACGATGGTAGAATTCCAATAGAAGCCCAGGTTAGATGTCCTGCACATCTAACCTGGGCTTCTATTGAATTCCATAACGCATATTAGCAAGCCCATTATCGCCGTTTTAGCGGCAGTTTCCTGCCGCTAAAACGGCAATAATTTTATCGCCGGTCTTGCTAATATGCCCCCAAGTCCCTTGCTTAAAACTGAGACATCATCTTTAGAAAGTACCCTGTCAGACAAATTCACAATCATTAGTTTCTTCTCCATGATTTCTCCCTCCTCATTTAGCTCATCTGATTCCCTGCTTTCTTCAATCTGGTCATTCTGCCCACTGGTTCTTGTTTTGTTTTTTTGTTGTTTCTGTTTGGATTCCTGCCATCTCCTCCCCCCCCCTTCTGGTCTTTGATCTTGTATCTAAGCCCTGATGGGCAACTTTTTCTCCCTTTTCTCCTTCGTAATCTAATGTGGATTTGTCATTACTGACAATGCACTATTGTGTTTCTACTTCATGAAGTGAAGTGGGAATAAGATGAAGTCACTGGAGACAGTTATAAAATTGAGTAAATAATAATAAAAAACAAAAAATAATAAAAAATTGAGAATATGTTCTGATAATGATGTTCCAGGTGGGACTTCTAGGCCCTCACCATGTGTATTTTTTATATACAATGAAAATAGATGAACTTATAAATGTTTTTTAGTATGTCGGTCTGTCTTTGTTGTGTATAATGTGTAAGTATGTAAATTATTGTATTGTGTTCATGGACTAGGATGTTGCCAATTGGTATTTATGTATTAGGATGTCTTATGTGTTGTAAATGTTGTTTTTTTAATATATATATTTATTTGTTTGTACTTAACAGCCCTGAAGAAGTCCTGTTTTAGGACAAAATGCGTTGGCTGTACTGTTTGTCGAGTCACTTCAGCTGGACTCTATGTTTTTACGATATATAAAAATGGAATAAAAGAAAGAAAAAACTGAAGAACTTTGTATCTGGATACAGACTCTTTTTATTGATTTAATTCTGCTGCATGGTGCACCTGTGCTTTTGTTTTGAGATAAATAAAAGGCATTGTCATTTACAATGCAGATAGCTTAAACTCTAGCAAATGTGAGACCTATTGCATTGCAGACGCTTGTTATAGTCTTGTCACTCCTGTTGGTTCCGTTCTATATCCAAGATGAAGGCTAAACTTATGTGTGATTTCTTGATCCCACAAGAGTCTGTGGTGCAGAATCCATGTCTGATTTTCAGGATACTGACTAATTATGTAATAATTTCTATTTACCTCATCTACTGTGTACAATGAATCTAATATGGCTATGCTAAAAATCTAAAAATCTAATCTTATTTTGTGAGTACTCATAATATATGTCACTGCCTAGTGCTGGTCTGGACCTCTCTTGTCAGAGACACGAATGAGTCATTCCCACTGTGGTAATGACAAGGGAACACTGTAAAATTAGAGGGCATTATTTAAAGGTGAGATGCCTCCTCGCGGAAAAATATTTCTTTTCATAGCCAAACAGATGTAAGTGCATATGAGATACATCTATGCATGCACTTGTTAAATGCCCTTGCGTGGTCTAAATGGAAATTCACAAAGGCTCTCCAGGAGTACTCACCATAACATGCTACTGATACAGCTCCCTCTATGTCCTTGTAAAAACATTGACAATTGCAAAGAATCTGAAAGTGTGCTCTAACTTTCGATGGAAACCCATGGGGCGAAATCAGGCCCTATTTCAATAAAAATGGAAATCATGTACTCAGTTGCAAGCCTCAGTGCTTCCTAGCATCACTCAACCAATGTTTTTGAGAACTATTACAAATAACTCAGAAAATAAAAAAAACCTGGGAATCCTCTTTGATACTGACAACATAGTAATCCTCACAAGTCGATCAAGAACCTTTTTTCAGCTTCTTAAACTAAGAACCATTGTATTGTGCATTTTCAAGAAGCAAGCATTAGTACTGGGGTCAAGTTTTAACTCTTTCCTCAACTACTGTACTGCCTGTATACTCGCCTGCTCAGTACACGCGACCAGTGAATCCAATCAGATGAAAATGGGACTGTGTGGCTGGTGCATGACTTAAGAAAATAGACTGTGTTTATGAAAAAAGAAGAGCTTCTCTGGTCTCTCATTAATAGACCGTGTTTATTAAAAACGAAGAGCTTCTCTGGTCTCTCATTAATAGAGCGTGTTTATTAAAAAAGAAGAGCTTCTCTGGTCTCTCATTAATAGACTGTGTTGGGTCAGAGTAAGAATATCGGTATAAAAATATCGACTTGCACAAATATCGAGGTACAAATATCGTGGGTCAGGAATATCGTCAGACAAAATATCGTGGTCAAGAATATCGATTTTAGGTAAGTAATATCGATGTAAAAAATATCGAAGTGTTTAATATCGTTTGTAAAAATATAGTTGTTAAAAATATCGATTTGTTATTAATGGTATGTATTTTAGTATATATTTTATATGTGTGTGATGTTTGTTTTTTTGCATAAGAATTGTTTGTATTTTTATTATATGTTTTAACATTTTAGTAGTTATTTTTTTTTTTTATTGAAATTTGCGTTTTTAGTTCCGTAGTGGGTTGTGGGTTTATAGGGGAATAGGGTGGGAAGTAATTTAATTATATAAAATGTATTGAATAATTTTTATTTATTAATATTTGTTTAATTGTGATGTTATAGAGTTAAATGTGCAAATTAATTTATTAATAATTGTTTAATAATTAGTTGTGAATTAATTTAAATTAATTAATTAGTAATTAATTATGGAAATTGTGTAAATAATGTTAGGTGTGTGTTGTGGTGTTTATAGGTGTAAATGGTGTGAAGGGTGGGAAGTAATTTATTTTTATTGATGAATTATTAATTATTTGTTAATTAATTTAAATTCATTAATTAGTAATTAATTATGGTGATTGTGTAATTAATTTTAGGTGTGTGTTGTGGATATTATAGTGTTAAAGAATGTGTACTCAATGAATGTTTATTATTTTTCTTTAGTAATAATATATTTTAAATTCATTATTAATTATGTTAATTATGGAAATAATTTTAAATAAAAACGTTGATGTCTTTTTTATTGGTGTGGTGTTATAGGGTAGGAAATAAAATAAATATTGTTTATAAATGTATTTATTATTTTTTTAATAATATTTGTACCTTTTTGTTATATGTAATCAACATTATAATATGTATTCTTTTTATATGTTTAATATATTTAATTGTATATTTTTAAAATATTGTTAATTTATTTTGAGGATTATTTAATTTTTTTAAATTGTTTAAATGTTAATAGTCATTTTTGTTTCTCTGCTATCCAATAGTTTCCCTACTGTTGCACTCATTGGAGTGGGGATAGTAATTTTTACCCCAGTGCTATCCAATACTTTCCCTACTGTTGCACTCACTGGAGTGGGAATAGTAATTTTTACCCCTCCGCTATCCAGCACTTTCCCTACTGTTACACTCACTGGAGTGGGAATAGTAATTTTTACCCTTTCGCTATCCCGCACTTTCCCTACTGTTACACTCACTGGAGTGGGAATAGTAACGTTTACCCCTCCGCTATCCAGCACTTTCCCTACTGTTGCACTCACTGGAGTGGGAATAGTAATTTTTACCCCTCCGCTATCCAACATTTTTCTTACTGTTGCACTCAATGGAGTGGGAATAGTAATTTTTACCCCTCCGCTATCCAATACTTTCCCTACTGTTGCACTCACTGGAGTGGGAATAGTAATTTTTACCCCTCCGCTATCCAGCACTTTCCCTACTGTTACACTCACTGGAGTGGGAATAGTAATTTTTACCCTTTCGCTATCCCGCACTTTCCCTACTGTTACACTCACTGGAGTGGGAATAGTAACGTTTACCCCTCCGCTATCCAGCACTTTCCCTACTGTTGCACTCACTGGAGTGGGAATAGTAATTTTTACCCCTCCGCTATCCAACATTTTTCTTACTGTTGCACTCAATGGAGTGGGAATAGTAATTTTTACCCCTCCGCTATCCAATACTTTCCCTACTGTTGCACTCACTGGAGTGGTAATAGTAATTTTTACCCTTCCGCTATCCAGCACTTTCTCTACTGTTGCACTCACTGGAGTGGGAATAGTACTTTTTACCCTTTTGCTATCCAGCACTTTCTCTACCGTTGCACTCACTGTAGTGGGAATAGTAATTTTTACCCCTTTGCTATCCAGCACTTTCCCTACTGTTGCACTCACTGAAGTGGGAATAGTAATTTTTACCCCTCCACTATCCAATACCTTCCCTACTGTTGCACTCACTGGAGTGGGAATAGTACATTTTACTCCTTTGCCATCCAACACTTTCCCTACTGTTGCACTCTTTGGAGTGGGAATAGTAATTTTTACCCCTCTGCTATCCAACACTTTCCCTACTGTTGCACTCATTGCAGTTGGAATAGTAAATTTAATTATTTTGCTATCCAACATTTTCCCTACTGTTGTATTTATTGTATTGCAAAATGTACGTTTTAATTTTGTTTTAATAGTTTCATGTTTTAATTAATTATAGAATGGTTTTTTTACATTTTAAATTATTGATATATGTCTATATTTTATTTTAATATAATTTAAAAGTTTAAAAATTAAATAAAGATAATAGTTAATAAATTATTTTAAAGTAAATATATGTATATGTATATATTATTATGTTTGCGTGTTTATATTTTTTTAATTAAGTTTAATTTTTATATTTAGTTAAAATGTATATTACATTTAATTCATTTTGTTAAAGATAATATTAATATTTTATATATTTAATATATATTATTTTATTTTATTTATAATTTTAAATCGATATTTTTTACATCTATATTTTTAACTTCGATATTTTTGATTCAATATTTTTGTACTTATCTGTTTAAGTATAGGAGTCGATATATTTACTATCTATATTTATTTTCGATATTTTTACCATCAATATTTTTATCATCGAAATTCTATCAGTGAACCACCGTATTTATTAAAAACGAAGAGCTTCTCTGGTCTCTCATTAATAGACAGTGTTTATCAAAAACAAAGAGCTTCTCTGGTCTCTCATTAATAGACCGTGTTTATTAAAAACGAAGAGCTTCTACGGTCTCTCATTAATAGACTGTGTTTATTAAAAACGAAAAGCTTCTCTGGTCTCTCATTAATAGACCGTGTTTATTAAAACCGAAAAGCTTCTCTCGTCTCTGGTTCTTTACAGAGCTCAGTTCAAACTCATCTCGCTGGCCTACAAATGTATTAACTACCTGGCATCTTCTACCTTACTTATCTCACCTAACATGTGCAGAGGTACATTTTCATCTGTCCCGTAGGTAGTGATCCACTCCAGTGCTTCGTGGGCCTCACCTTTAAAATTAGTACAAAAGGAGGTTGCAGATTAACATCACTTTTGTCTTCTTTTGCAGCAGCTGAGGTCCCACTGTTGTGCTGAGAATTTCCTGCCATGGAACATCCTCTCCTCCTTGTTGTGATAATATCTCTGCCTTGACAGTCGCCCAACTGAGGGAGGGGGGGTGTGCGTGTGTGTGTTTGTGTTTTTAAATCTCAAAAGCAGGTCCAAAAGTTTGAAATGAACTAATTCAGAGCAGTGACTCTTTTGAAAAGCAGTTCTTCAAGGTATTTTCAAGTTCTACACACTGAGTTATTGAATTTTCTTGTTTGTAGGTTTGGTTTGTATGGGATATGAGCACTAATGTTTGTAGTGTTTGTCAGGCTTTGTAGAGCTCCACGTGATCCTGAAGACAAAACCAAATCTCAGCTGCTTGGCTATGTGCGATTTCTAAAGCTGATAGGAAGTTCTTCTCTTTCAACATGCGTGTATTACAAGTCTAACTCTGAAAAGGGTGAATAATTCAAATTAAATAACTTAAGGCCCCTGGCAACAGGAACATAATGTGGACAGTTGCACGAATGCGGCACACTCTCTTCCTCCAACGATGAATTAGAAGTATTGCCAACTTCCACGTTCAAAACAGGCACCTTCCCAGACAACTGGAAGCACGCAGAAGTCAGACCCCTGCTCAAGAAGCCCACAGCTGACCCCACCGACCTCAGGAACTATCGGCCCATCTCGCTCCTCCCCTTCGCAGCCAAAGTTGCAGAGAAAACAGTCAACAGGAAACTGACACGATTCATTGAAGAGAACGCCGTCCTCGACCCGTCCCAATCCAGATTCCGAAGCAACCACAGCACAGAGACCACCTACTCGCCGCCACAGATGACATCCGCACCCTCCTGGACCAAGGCCACTCCGCAGCCCTCATCCTACTCGACCTATCAGCGGCCTTCAACACCGTCTCCCATCGCACACTAGTCGCCACACTACACGACGCAGGCATACAAGGAACAGCCCTGGACTGGATCCGATCATTCCTCACCGGAAGAAGCGAAAGGATCAGACTCCCACCCTTCCTCTCCGACCCCATGAAAATCACCTGCGGAGTCCCACAGGGTTCATCACTGAGCCCCACCCTCGTCAACATTTACATGGCCCCCCTCGCAGCCATCGTCCGACAACACGGCCTCAACATCGTATCCTACGCCGACGACACCCACCTCATCCTCTCCCTCACCAAAGACCCCACCACTGCCAAACTCAACTTCCAGAAAGGAATACAAGATGTCGCAGTCTGGATGACCAACAGCTGCCTGAAGCTCAACGCTGAGAAGACAGAAGTCCTCGTCCTCGGTACCACCCCTTCTGCATGGCACAGCACCTGGTGGCCGACCGCCCTCGGAAGCCCACCTACCCCCTCAGACCACGCCAAGAACCTCGGCATCGTACTCGACTCATCACTCACCATGAACCGACAGGTCAACGCCGTCACCTCCAGCTGCTTCAACACCCTCCGCATCCTCCGCAAGACCTTCAAGTGGATCCCCCCTGAGTCAAGGAAGACAGTCACCCATGCACTCATCACCAGCAGACTGGACTATGAAAACGCACTCTACGCCGGCATCAACAAGTCCCTACTCCGCAAACTCCAGACAGTACAGAACACCGCCGCCAGACTCGTCCTCGGCAGCCCCCGACACGAACACATCAGCCAACACCTACGAAGTCTCCACTGGCTCCCCGTGGAGAAAAGAGTCACTTTCAAAATCCTCACTCACGCCTACAAATGCCTACACAACAACGGACCCAAATACCTCAACGACAGAATCAACTTCCACGTACCCAAAAGAAACCTCCGATCTTCCAACCTCGCACTGGCCGAAACCCCGCGCACCCACAGAGCCAGAGCAGGTGGAAGATCCTTCTCTCACATTGCAGCCAAGACCTGGAATGAGCTACCGGCAGACATCAGACGCCCCCCCTCCCTGAACACCTTCAGGAAGACCCTCAAGACCTGGCTCTTCGGCTAAACAGATCTGCGGACCCCCCCCTCAGCGCCTTGAGACCCTCACGGGTGAGTAGCGTGCTTACAATTCCCTGATTGATTGATTGATTGATATGTTGGCTAAGACAAGTGAGTGCAGCTTATAGCGTGTTCTACAGACAATCTTGGTAGCGTGAGGCCCTCTAAGGCCATCCAAGCAAACTGCAGGGTGCCAATGGAGAGGGGTCACAAACAACCCCCTGTGCTACTGGATAGGAATCAAGTCATGATGTTGGCAGGGAAATGTGTATCTCCAACTGTTATAATATATTCTATATACATTCCATATGCAGCTTGTTTATAAAAGCAAAGGACGCTTAGGACTCTTTTCAATACTTCTTTTAATGAGGACATCCAAATTCCAATGATTTTGCTGCAGACATCTTGTACTGATTGTATATCAGGATAGAACAAGTTTGCCTTTGATAAGTGAAAAAACGGGGAGGAGAGGACAGGAGAGAGCACAGGGAGGTCTCAATATGACTTTACCTGAAAGTAAAAAAACATGGTACTTTCTATGTCTTGTGCAAAACCTGTTCTGTGCTGTATGGGTTCAGTTACCTTCACACTTTTTTGGTGAAACTCCACATAGCTGACCAATGTAGGTATTTATCACAAAAAAATGCATCTTGCATACACCCTACTAGTAAAAAAATATATATATATATATATATTCACTGAAAAAACCACAGGTTTCAGGGACGTTATAGTTAGTTGGACATTTCACTCGTACAAAACCAGAGAAATTCAGCCGTTATAGTTAGTTAAACTAACTATAACTTGCGCCCCCGCAATGCACTGCTGATGACGTCACATATTACATCATTCATGACATGGTCAGTGACATCACTGAGGACATCACTGATGACATCTCAAATGACATCACTGATGACATCATCCAGTGACTGTGTGTTTCTGTAAAGCTTAAATATGTTTTATATATATATATATATATATATATGCCAAGGTGTATTGAAGAATGAGTGGGTGTATAAGTGTCTGAATGGATGATTTAGTAGGTGCGTGACTGACTGTATAAGTGAGTGATTAATCGTGTCTTACTGAATGCATGGGTTAGTGACTAAACTGTGTGAATGTCTGTATTAGTCTGTCAGTTGGTGTGTTAGTGGCTGCATGGGTTGGTGAGTAGCTACATGAGTGTTTATATGGGTTATTGATTGGTTGTCTGACTATCTGTATGGGTGCCTGAGTGTTTGTGTGGGTGGGTGGGAGGTGTGTGACTCTATGCATAGATGTGTGAGTAGGTGATTCACTGGGTGTATGGGTTCACGAGTGCATCTGTGAAGGGCTGTATGGGTGGGTGAGTGTGTGTATGGGTGTGCTGGTGAGTGAATGGATGTCTCAGTGGTACATTTGTGAGTAACTACATATGTGAAAGGCAGTGTATGTGAGTGTTGGAGTATATAAATGACTATATGTGAGAGTGAGTGGTTGTGAGAGTGCCTGTATAGATGAGTGTGTGCTTGTATCAGTGATTGTATAAGAGAGTAAGTATGTGTTACTATCTGTATGAATAAGTGAGGTTATGTGTGTGTATAACTGTATAGGTGAGTAAATAGGAGTGTGATTGATTCATTGCATGACTGACTAGGTGTGTGAGTAACTCTGTGGGAGAGTGGCAGTGTGTGAGTGTCTGTATAGGTGTATGAGTGCATGTGGTAGTGCTGTATTGATGAGTGACTGAATGTATGAGTGACTGTATGGGTGAATGAGTGGATGTGTGTGTAGACCTAGGAATCAGTGAGTGGGTATGTAGTAACTGGTATTGGTGTGTCTATGGTTTTGAAAATGGTAGTCTGTATTTTTAGAGTGGATGTATCAAAGGTTATATTAGGGTATGAGGAGGTGCATCGGATTATCACGTGGATGATGTCATCAGTGATGTCATCCGTGATGTCATTTGAGATGTCATCAGTGATGTCACTGACCATGTCATGAATGATGTAATATGTGATGTCATCAGCAGTGCATTGCGGGGGCGCGAGTTATAGTTAGCTTAACTAACTCTAACGGCCGAATTTCTCTGGTTTTGTATGAATGAAATGTCCAACTAACTATAACGTCCCTGAAACCTGTGGTTTTTTCAGTGAATTTCTAAGGTTTTTTAAATGCTAATTTCTAACTATAACGTCCCTGAAACCTGTGTTTTTTTCAGTGAATTTCAAAGGTTTTTTAAATGCTAATTTCTAACTATAACGTCCCTGAAACCTGTGGTTTTTTCAGTGAATTTCAAAGGTTTTTTAAATGCTAATTTCTAACTATGCCTACAGAGGTAGGACATGTGCAGAAAGAGGAAGAAAGGTGCAGAAAGAAGCAACAGAAATGCAGAAAGAGGCAACAGAAGTCCAGAAAGACGAAGAAAGGTGCAGAAAGAAGCAAGAGATGTGCACAAAGAACCGACAGAGGAGCAGAAAGAGGCCTTGTTGCAAAGTCATCCTGTGCCCCCAACTTTTTGCTGACGGGTACTGGTGGTAACTGACTCTGACTAACCAGGCCAAGAGCCAGTGCTATGCTAAAAGATACTTAGAATACAGTGAAAACATCTACATACACTAGGGAACACTATGCGTTGGGGTACCCCTGTGATTGGCATGACCTCCTCTGTAAGGCCCTAGTACATAATAGGGCAGGGGGATTAAAACTACCTCTAAGTCAGAGGTGCAGAAAGACGCTTCTTTAAGTAGTAGTCCCATTTGCAGAGTGGTGGAGAAAGGGTGCTGGGCCTCCAACCAGTGCTCAGGAATTCCGCTGCATAGAACTTAGGGAGGTACCAACAGGGCTTCTTGGCCCCCAAAGTCCCTCCGGAGTAAATTGGACTTCATTCCCCATCCCGTAGTCTGCCAGGAAGCGTGTTTGCAGAGTGGTGGAGAAAGGGGGGCATGTCCTCCTTAGACGTCTCAGCAATCCCACTGTGTGGGACTTACTGCAGGTAACAAGACGGGTAGTTGGCCCCCAAGGACAACCTTGGGAGCCAACTACCCCTCCTATTACCTCCAGTAAGTCCCACACAGCAGGATTGCTAAGTTCTCATAGCAGGCCACGCCCCCTTTGCCCACCACCCTGCAAACGCGCTCCCTGGCGCGCTCTTGGATGGGAATTGAAGTCCGCTTTGCTGCTGGGGGTCCTTTAGTGGCCGACTAGCCTACCTCTTACCTCCAGTAAGCCCCACACAGTGGGATTGCTGAGAGGTGGACAAAGGCCATGCCCCCTTTCCCCACCACTCTGCAAACGCGCCACCTGGCGCGTTCTAAGTTGGGGTATTAAGTCCCCTTCATTCCTGAGGGTCCCTGGGGGCCAACTAGCGTACCTCCAGTATGCGCCACAGACCTGCGTTGCAGAGAGGTAGTCCAAGGCCACGCCCCCTTTCTACACCACTCTGCAAACGCAGCTCCTGGCGCACTGCTGGTGGGGCGATGATGTCCACTTGTGTCCTGAGGTCCTCAGGACACAAGAGGACCTCATCGCCCCACCACCAGTGCGCCAAGAGGCGCGTTTGCAGAGTGGTGTAAAAAGGGGCGTGGCCTCAGACCACCTCTCTGCAACGCAGCTCTGTGGCGCATACTGGAGGTACCTGGTGGGCTAGTTGGCCCCCAGGGACCCTCAGGAATGAAGGGGACTTAAACTTAATACCCCAACTTAGAACGCGCTGGGGGTGCGTTTGCAGAGTGCTGCAGGGAGGGGGCGGGGCCTCCGTCGAGATGCCGGCTTTTTTTAAATTTTATTTTTTTAGAAGGGGGGCTGTGTGGCCCCCCTTCTTTTACAATATTTGGGGCCCTGGGGACCCCATCCCCCAGGGCCTGACCCATTTTTATTAAAAATAAATAAAAAAACGGGAAGGGGGCCGCATGGCCCCCCTCCCGAGGCCAATTTCGGCCCTGGTTACCCCATCCCCCGGGCCATGGCCACATGTTTAATACTTTTTTTAAAGGAGGTGGGCTGCGTGGCCCCCCTCCTGAGGCCATTATTGGCCACGGGGACCCCATCCCCTGGGGCCTGGCAGCCATTTTATTATTTATTTTTTTGGGGAGGGGGGCCACATGGCCCCCCTCCTCAGGCCAATTGTGGCCCCGGGGACCCCATCCCCCGGGGCAAGCCTTTCCGTTTAAAAAAAAAAAACATATTTAATTTATTGGGGCGGGGGCCACGTGGCCCCCCTCCCAGGCTGCTTCTGGCCCTGGGGCCCCATCCCCCGGGGTCTGGCCTTACCGTAGGGGACCGTGGGGGGAGCTCCAATGCCCCCACGGTCCCGCCGGCTCCCCGCCTCCTGCGGGAGCCAGCATTACTTTTGAGCAAGGGGAGCTGCTGACATGCAGCTCCCCTTGCATAAAAGTAATCCTGCTTTGCTTCATTGAAGCGAGAGCAGGTTTTCCTGCTCTCGCTTTAAGGAAGCAAAGCAGAGTTTGCTATGACAGGGCGGGAGCCGTGCTCCCGCCCTGTCATAGCAAACAGCAATGTCCCAGGGGTGGGCACCCCAAGACATTGCAGGAGCCGGCCCTGGGGGGTGGCAGTCCCCAGGGCCATCAAGGGCTACAGGAGGGGGGCCGCGTGGCCCCCCTCCCTCCATTTTCAAAGCCCCGGGGAGGTGGTGGTCCCCGGGGCTGGGAGTCCGTAACAGACCCCCGAATTTGAATATTAAGTGCCCCGGGGAGGTGGTGGTCCCCGGGGCAGTGTGGGGGGGCTTTAGCCCCCCACACTAATTATTATTTATAGCCCCAGGGAGGTGGTGGGCCCCAGGGAGGTGGCGGGCCCCGGGGAGGTGGCGGTCCCCGGGGCTCGGGGGCCCGGGAGGCCCCCCACCCATTTACATAAATGCCCCAGGGAGGTGGCGGTCCCTGGGGCAGCGTGGGGGGGTTGGGACCCCCCCACACATTTATTAAGGAAGCCCCAGGGAGGTGGCGGTCCACGGGGCTGCGGGGGGGCCTCGTGCCCCCCCGCATTCAAATTAATAAGCCCCGGGAGGTGGCGGTCCCCGGGGCTGTCGTTTTTTACCTTTTTTTTACTCTTTTCTTGTGACTCAGTTACCGAGTCACAAGATGGCTGCCAACACATTCTGGTTTAGAGTGTTGGCAGCCAATCAGAGTGAAGCTCATGCCCGGGAGGAGTCGCGACTCCTGCTAGGTGCTCAGATATCAATATGTTTCTTTTTCTAATTTCTCAGGAACTCCTGAACGGATTTACACCATTTAACAAAAGGGCTCTTTCTGAACCAAGACCTACCTTTTTGCCAAATTTGGTGTAATTCCGTTCAGCAGTTCGGGCTGTAGCTTTGTCTAAAGTTTCCTATGGAAATTAACATGGGGAAAACGTGTTTTGAGACCCCCCTTTTTTCTGGGCCCCCGCTTGACAAATCACCCCGAAACTTTCAAGACAGGAGCTGACCGGAGCGGGCCACTATTTTTGAAAATTTTGCAAAGATTCGTCAAACGGCACCAAAGATATTTGCAAAAGAAAAAACGCTATTTGAATAGAAACGAGGTCCTAGCTATAACTACCTACTGGCGACCGCCAGTAGGTAATATATATATATATATATATATATATATATATATATATATATATATATATATATATATATATATATATATATATATTGGAAATAGGGATCATTTTAAATTTTCCAAATCTGAGCAATTGATGGGGGCATTTTTTTGACAGTGAACATTTATGTAGTGACGGCAAGCAAGCAATAGAATTCCAGGATTGCTTTGTTAGTGCCTCAACGAGTCACGAGTGGGAGTGGCTTAGACATGCGTCCCACCAAGTGTAATAAGGTGCAGTTGGTTTCCTTGTGAACACTCTGCACACTCCTAACTTCTTGAGAGGGGGGTGGTGTCTTAGACATGTGTCACTGGCAGAGGCGGCTGGGACAGGTAAACACGGTGGGCAGTGCGTGCGGGGGCAGGGCTGGATGGGAGGGAGGGAAAGTCGACAGATGACATAATAGGTATAATTAAATAAATAAATAATATCTATTCCATCATCTGTCGGCTTCCCTGCCTGCTGCGCACTCCACCGCCCACCGCGCTTACCTGTGCCGGCCGCCGCTGGTCACTGGGTGCAGTTGGCGTATGTGTGGACGCTCTGTGCTTTCCTGACTTCTCATAGAAACATCTGATGCCTCTTCAGCCACTCAGTGTTCCCAGTGCCTCACTTGACCTTCAGATGCAAAACTAGTTGAATCATATTGGCAGGAGCAGACTGGCCATTTAGTCAAGAGAGTGAATTACCATTGCCCATGTGCACAAAGGTGGATGAATGCATCGCAGCAGATGATCACTGTTTCTCCCTACCTAGCCATCTTCTACCTCTTTACAGAAGGTGTAATATTTTTTTTTTAGGCATGATGAAATATACAAGTTTTGCCAGAACTGCTGTTGCGTGTGACCTTTATGATGCTGATAGATATTGTTAAACAAGGGAACCCCTCAATTTTCGAGAACCTGGGGTAGTAAATAATTACAAAAGACAGTGGTTCACTTAGGCCAATAGGTTTCAAGAGTGTTTTTAGAGAACACCAACAGGCCCCGCGTGATTTGGAGGACCCAAATATGCATAATACCATAAAGGCAAGTATAAAAGCAGGACACTACTTAGGGGTCGATTCCGATTCGGGCCGGAAAAAGCACCGACCGACTCGGATCCGGAAATTATACCGACCAACACATACCTGTGGCGCCCAACATGCCAAGTACGATGCAAGGTGTGCAAAATCCGACCGACACGTACCGAACCCAAGTCGACCGACCGAGCCGCACGGAAAACAGCAATCCGGTCGGAAAAACACGCGAATCCAACCGACCGACACGCACCCGGAACAAATCCGACCGAAACGTACACGCGAACTCCAAACCGCAAAGTACGATGCAAGGCGCGAAAACCATGAGCGAGTCGGACGGAGGCCAAGCCGTACGACCGACACGCATACAAAACCGAGCCGAAGCAACACAAAACACCGCGACCGACGCGTACGCAGCATAGAAAACTGCACAAACACAGCGTGAACGAAACGGAGAAGACCGTACGAGACAAATGCAGGGTCCGACTCGGTCACAAGAACGTTTCCAACATACACAGACAGGACAAAGGAAAAATCACACAAAAAAAGGCCAAACAAGCAATTACTAAGCCAATAAATACTGGGGGGTGGGGACAGAGAACAAAGACACACCCACAACTCCACCCATATAAAGGACACAAATCACAACCATGATCCTTTGCAAATGCCATTCCACTGCCAGCACCCAAGAGAAAGCAACCACACACCCACAGCTCATCCCTCACACAAGCCACACACCATCAGCACACCAACAAATACCTACCTCACATACACCCAGCAAAACACACACTCACACACCCTCACCTGCACACCAACACACACATCACTCACCATCACCACCCATCACCATGCCCCCAAGAAGAATCCCAAGTTCCTAGATTGTGAATTGGAAGTCATGGTAGACGAGATCCTCAGGGTAGAGCCACAGCTGTTTGGCACACTGGTCCAACAGACCCCCATCTCCCAGAAAACCAAGATGTGGGAGAGGATCATCAACAGGGTGAACGCACAATCACCATGTCGGCGCACAAAGAGCGACATCCAGAACAGGTGGTATGACGTGCGCAGGAGGGTACGGGACCTGCTCAAGAAAGACTACATCAACAGCCAATACACCGGCAGTGGCCCTCCTGCCAAGCCAATATACCTCAGGCCCTGGGAGGAGAAGGTGCGGGCCATCCGTCCGCCAGTGAGCGTATATGGACTAGAGGACATCCCAGAGCCTGGTGAGTACACAACAAATGTACACAATATACTGCCACAAAACACACACATCACTGTCAAGGGAGAGTCAAACCATGCACTCATAGCAATTACACAGCAACCAGAACAGAATCATCCCAAAATGTGTATGTCAGTCAGATAAACACAACACATGCCATCAAAAAGTCACATCCAACTGTGCCATCACATGTACAAACACAACTACAACTACAGCTAGGCAGTGGCACAAATAGAACTAACAAACACATCCAGACATGTAGCCACCACAACAACACCAACACACAGTGAAGACCACTCAAAGGAAGGAATTCTGTGTATGCTGGCCAAGTCAGTGTAGCCAATAGCATCATGGGAGTCGCAGTCACACATATTGCCCCCCCCACAACTGTCCCATCAACACCACCATGAACCATGCGCACATCACAGGGAGTGGAGAAGTAAATCACAAGATGGCTGACACTGGCAACTGCTGTGGGGAGCACAAGGCCCTGCTGGCAACTGTGCACCAACAAACAGCAGGACACCACTGACTGACATCCTGAGAGACAACTTCCACTCCCTGCAATGCAAGCACGTTCCATGGTGGGATAACTGGCTGGCTGGGTGGGTGGGAAGGAGGACTTGCAGCACTGACCATAGTCACAAGCACCTCCCCTCACACACCCCCAACACAAACTCCACAGAACCCACCTGGTAGAATGCAATGCCTCCCATCCTAACACAAGATCCCACAAAGAACCACCACCCTGGGTTATGTTGTGTGAAGCACAGGGACACTCTTGGGACTCTTAGCCAAACAACTGCCAGGACAACACTCCCAGCCATCCTGTCAGCACAGCCAGCCCACCCCACAGGGAAGCAGAATCAAAAGGAAGGAAGCATGGGCATGCTGGGAAGGGGGGTGGAGGCAATAGCATGATGGGAGTCGTAGTCACTGATATTGGTCACCCCTACAACTGTCCCATCAACACCACCCTGAACCATGCTCACATCGCAGGGAGTGGAGAAGGACTCACAAGATGGCTGACACTGGCTACTGCTGTGGGGAGCACAAGGCCCTGCTGGCAACTGTGCACCAACAAACAGCAGGACACCACTGACTGACATCCTGAGAGACAACTTCCACTCCCTGCAATGCAAGCACGTTCCATGGTGGGATAACTGGCTGGCTGGGTGGGTGGGAAGGAGGACTTGCAGCACTGACCATAGTCACAAGCACCTCCCCTCACACACACCCCAACACAAACTCCACAGAACCCACCTGGTAGAATGCAATGCCCCCATCCTAACACAAGATCCCACAAAGAACCACCACCCTGGGTTATGTTGTGTGAAGCACAGGGACACTCTTGGGACTCTTAGCCAAACAACTGCCAGGACAACACTCCCAGCCATCCTGTCAGCACAGCCAGCCCACCCCACAGGGAAGCAGAATCAAAAGGAAGGAAGCATGGGCATGCTGGGAAGGGGGTGGAGGCAATAGCATGATGGGAGTCGTAGTCACTGATATTGGTCACCCACACAACTGTCCCATCAACACTACCCTGAACCATGCTCACATCACAGGGAGTGGAGAAGGACTCACAAGATGGCTGACACTGGCTACTGCTGTGGGGAGCACAAGGCCCTGCTGGCAACTGTGCACCAACAAACAGCAGGACACCACTGACTGACATCCTGAGAGACAACTTCCACTCCCTGCAATGCAAGCACGTTCCATGGTGGGATAACTGGCTGGCTGGGTGGGTGGGAAGGAGGACTTGCAGCACTGACCATAGTCACAAGCACCTCCCCTCACACACACCCCAACACAAACTCCACAGTACCCACCTGGTAGAATGCAATGCCCCCCATCCTAACACAAGATCCCACAAAGAACCACCACCCTGGGTTATGTTGTGTGAAGCGCAGGGACACTCTTGGGACTCTTAGCCAAACAACTGCCAGGACAACACTCCCAGCCATCCTGTCAGCACAGCCAGCCCACCCCACAGGGAAGCAGAATCAAAAGGAAGGAAGCATGGGCATGCTGGGAAGGGGGTGGAGGCAATAGCATGATGGGAGTCGTAGTCACTGATATTGGTCACCCCCACAACTGTCCCATCAACACCACCCTGAACCATGCTCACAACACAGGGAGTGGAGAAGGACTCACAAGATGGCTGACACTGACTACTGCTGTGGGGAGCACAAGGCCCTGCTGGCAACTGTGCACCAACAAACAGCAGGACACCACTGACTGACATCCTGAGAGACAACTTCCACTCCCTGCAATGCAAGCACGTTCCATGGTGGGATAACTGGCTGGCTGGGTGGGTGGGAAGGAGGACTTGCAGCACTGACCATAGTCACAAGCACCTCCCCTCACACACCCCCCAACACAAACTCCACAGAACCCACCTGGTAGAATGCAATGCCCCCCATCCTAACACAAGATCCCACAAAGAACCACCACCCTGGGTTATGTTGTGTGAAGATCAGGGACACTCTTGGGACTTTTAGACAAACAACTGCCAGGACAACACTCCCAGCCATCCTGTCAGCACAGCCAGCCCACCCCACAGGGAAGCAGAGTCAAAAGGAAGGAAGCATGGGCATGCTGGGAAGGGGGTGGAGGCAATAGCATGATGGGAGTCGTAGTCACAGCTCTACATCCCCCACCACATGGCCCAGCAAGCTCACACTCACGCATGCACATCCCACAGAGAGTGGAAAGGCCCATCAAAGATGTCTGACACTGTTGCTGTGTCGTGGGGAGCACAAGGGCATGCTGGGAACTGCACACCAACCAACAGCAGCAGGACACCACTGTCAGCCATCTTGCCATTGCTCTCACACCCACACACACTGAACTCCCCACAAAAGCAAGTAAGTATGGGAATGCTGGGAAGTGGGGTGGAGGCAATAGCATGATGGGAGTCGTAGTCACAGACATAGCTCACCCCCACAACTGTCCCATCAACACCACCCTGAACCATGCTCACATCACAGGGAGTGGAGAAGGACTCACAAGATGGCTGACACTGGCTACTGCTGTGGGAGCACAAGGCCCTGCTGGCAACTGTGCACCAACAAACAGCAGGACACCACTGACTGACATCCTGAGAGACAACTTCCACTCCCTGCAATGCAAGCACGTTCCATGGTGGGATAACTGGCTGGCTGGGTGGGTGGGAAGGAGGACTTGCAGCACTGACCATAGTCACAAGCACCTCCCCTCACACACCCCCCAACACAAACTCCACAGAACCCACCTGGTAGAATGCAATGCCCCCATCCTAACACAAGATCCCACAAAGAACCACCACCCTGGGTTATGTTGTGTGAAGCACAGGGCCACTCTTGGGACTTTTAGACAAACAACTGCCAGGACAACACTCCCAGCCATCCTGTCAGCACAGCCAGCCAACCCCACAGGGAAGCAGAGTCAAAAGGAAGGAAGCATGGGCATGCTGGGAAGGGGGGTGGAGGCAATAGCATGATGGGAGTCGTAGTCACAGCTCTACATCCCCCACCACATGGCCCAGCAAGCTCACACTCACGCATGCACATCCCACAGAGAGTGGAAAGGCCCATCAAAGATGTCTGACACTGTTGCTGTGTCGTGGGGAGCACAAGGGCATGCTGGGAACTGCACACCAACCAACAGCAGGACACCACTGTCAGCCATCTTGCCATTGCTCTCACACCCACACACACTGAACTCCCCACAAAAGCAAGTAAGTATGGGAATGCTGGGAAGTGGGGTGGAGGCAATAGCATGATGGGAGTCGTAGTCACAGACATAGCTCACCCCCACAACTGTCCCATCAACACCACCCTGAACCATGCTCACATCACAGGGAGTGGAGAAGGACTCACAAGATGGCTGACACTGGCTACTGCTGTGGGGAGCACAAGGCCCTGCTGGCAACTGTGCACCAACAAACAGCAGGACACCACTGACTGACATCCTGAGAGACAACTTCCACTCCCTGCAATGCAAGCACAGTCCATGGTGGGATAACTGACTGGCTGGGTGGGTGGGAAGGAGGGCCGGCTGTCAACCAAACACAACCAATGCAGACCATGTTCACACCCCAAAAATACATAGAAATGCCCAAATAATGCAGGACAATGTGCCACACCAATATCAACCCCTGGCTGTGACGACTTAGGACAATGCAATGTACAGGCCCGCACCCAGAGGCACAGTCACAACTGTCATGTGTGTCAACCATTGATGCCTGCAGAAACATAACATACATTGTGTGTGTCTCCCAAAAACAGGTGATGATGGGGACACAGCAGCAGACGCTGAGGAGTCCCAGTCCCAGGCTCAAGAGGATGCGGAGCTCACTGGCGTCGTACAGCCTCTGTCCTCCTCGGACGAAGAAGACCAACCTGGCACATCCGGTGCAAGTCTACATGCAGCACCAGCAGGACCACCAGCTGCAGCACCAGCAGGACCACCAGCTGCACCCCCTGCACCCACCCCTCCAACGACTGTCACCACAAATACCATCCCTGCCGACATGGACAGAACAAGGAGCAACACCAGCACAGGGACCCTGGACCAACCTGGGGCCATGGACACCACCACCACCACCAACCCCCAAGGTGGACCAGGGTCATCTGTGCGTGCCACTTCACGCACTGCACATGTCAGCAGGGGTGAGTGGGAGACAGAGGTCGCTGCTTGCAGAGGTTGCTGGTGTGCATGATGACCCACAACTGGTACGCATAGCTGATGCGTACCAGTCCAGCACCGGAGACCTCAGCCAGGTAGTGGGGCTCCTCAGAGACATGAAACAGCAGCAGGCTGCCCATCATGCCCGCTTGGACTCCCACATGTCCCACGTGGAGTCACACATGTCCCGCGTGGACTCACACATGTCCCGCGTGGAGTCCAAGTGGGATGCACTGCATGAGATGACGGCGGTGCACAGGGACATCTTACAATGCCTCCGCCAGATGAACAGCAACCAGTCCACACCTCCCTGTGTGCCAACAACATCTGGTGCCGAACAAACTGCAACTGCCACAGGGAGGAAGGATGACTCTGGCGGAGAGTCCCCTGCACCGCAGCAGCCTGTACTTGAGGGCCCCCCCAAGAAGAGGGGTCGTCCGAGGAGGGGCAAGTGAGAGGCCGATGGCCAAGCGCAACTCCCAGGAAGCCTGAACCTGTTCTGGATGTTCACCTTTGTGCACAGACTGTTCACCCTGTTGACGGCAACACTACTCCCACACATTGCATGGGGAGTACAAGTTGGACCAATGTCTCAGACAACTGTGGCCCCGATACTGGGGATTCTGTCTACCAGGACTTTCAATTCACCTAGGAACTTCGGATTGCAAGATTTATGTACAGCACTACCCATCCTATGCACTATTCACACAAATGTATCACAATAAACACACTAATACACCATACTTGCCTCTGTTGTGATTCCAACGTGGGTGCTGTTATGGGGATGATGAACTGCAAAATTACACTGTGTATGCGAACTGCAACAGCAAGGACAACACAGGCATGTGAGTAAAGGCAACGTGACACATATGAGGGAGACACACCACCAGGGCTGCACAACACATACACACCTAGGCCATCTGACTCATTGCCTACAATGATGTTGCCAGGGAAGACGGTGCAATGCACAGACACCACACCCATTCCCAGTTGTAGTCAAGTAGCCCACAGGTGCAGTAAGCAAATGGCAGTCAAATGTGTGACCACAGACAACGCACATCACAAAGTGAAGCACAGGTTTATTACACAGTTGCAACATGTCGTAACCACTACAGATGCAAGGTAATCCCACCTGGCAGCGGGCACACAGTCAACAACTGTAGACGGAAGGAAGTCCATGGGTGTGGCGCACATCACCTGTAGGGAACAACAGCTACCAGCCTGGAAGTGCAATCACGTCGTCGGTGGACACAGTTGACCAAACGAATCTGAAAGTACCCTGTGAAGGACAGAAATGACACACAGTCAAAAGCAATGGAGTACAGGACAGAACAGCAAAACTCATGCACAATACATTTTACAAGATACCCACCCAGAACCAAGTTAGCATGTCAACACTGTTGGGGAGTACAGCCCACCTGTAAGCACACATCGCAACACACATCCAGTCAAGTAGCCCATGGACACACTCCAACAGCACCAGAGCACCACCTACACATCATGCCAACTCACATCATTGACATGACACCTCAGGATACTCACATTCAGCTAAAGAAGTTGGTGATGAGCTGTGTGCGGACATCACCCTCATCATCATCATCATCATCGTCACTGGCATCGTGGTCCAGGCCAGGATCCTCCACAGGTGGCGGATGTTGGTCATTGTCATCCTGGATGAGAGGCAACTCCTTCCGCACTGCCAGGTTGTGGAGCATGCAGCAGACGATGATAATCTTGCACACTTTCGCAGGGGCATATGGGAGGGACCCTCCGGTCTTGTCCAGGCAGCGGAAGCGGCTCTTCAGGAGACCAAATGTCCGCTCAATCACTCTCCTGGTCCGACCATGTGCCTCATTGTAGCGCATCTGGGCTGGTGTCACAGGGTTCCTGAGGGGTGTCAGCAACCACGGCATGTTGGGGTATCCCGAGTCACCTACGGACAGACAAGTGCACATTAGCTGACTTGGAAAAGTGGGCGGAATACTACAGATCAGATCACACACAATGGCACAAAGTCAGTACACACCGACAAGCCAGGCACGCTGGTTCTGCATCTGTGCCATCATCCTGGGGATGCGACTACTCCTCATCACAAAGGCATTGTGTGCTGAACCAGGGAAACGGGCACACACGTGTGTGATGGTCATGTCTGCAAGACACACCACCAGTGCATTGACCGAGTGGTAGTGCTTGCGGTTCCTGTAGGCCTGCTCCTGGGCCTGTGGTGGTACCAAAGCCACATGTGTCCCATCAATGGAGCCAATGACATGCGGCATCCTCCCCAGGGCATAAAAGTCACTCTTCACGTCAGTGAGTCGTCGCAGTCTAGGGAAATAGATGTACCGGTTCAGGAATAGCAACATTGCCGCCAAAACATCGCGGAGCACACGGCTCAACATGGTCTGTGACATCCCACCAGCAGTCGCCACAGTATGTTGGAAGGTACCGGTGGCAAAGAAGTGTAGGGCTGCCATCACCTTCACCTTGGGGGTCAGCGCTGTAGGATACGGCCGGCCAGGCTGCAAATGTGGGGCCAACTGCACTGCCAAATCCTCAATCAGCTGCCTGGTGAAGCGGTACCGTCGGATGCTGTCCCATTCCACCATCGTTGCCAGGTCTGGGAATGGTCGATGGACAGCAGGAGCCCTGCAGTGCAGAGGAGAAGTAAGCAAGATTGTCAGTCACCCCACATATGCGGCATTGAACACACTCAATATCCCAACATACATCATTATGAGGCACAACTACATGAAGTGTTCAGTTCCGTAAGGACATGTATGGTACATACATGGCCAACATCTGTCAACACGGTCCAACAGGTGGCATCAATTAGTCCCAGGTTGGCCCATTGGATATCATGAGGCCGTGTCACAGTTCCCATCTCCTGCTGCCGTGTCACAATCACCCCCCACAGTGACATGTGAGGACAGATGTGCCCCAGGCACCACAGCTCAATGACAGGTACATTCCCAGGGACCCTGTATTGCCACATGGACACTGGCATTACATGGAGTATCATGTATACACCACAGCAAAACAACCATGACCCCCACAGGTAGTGGTCCCACTTGCCACGGCAGGACAGACATGGACGTCTGTGACACACACACGCACAACATCAAAGTCCATGCACACACAACGTGGATGTGGAGACTGTCTCCCATTGTGCACATGAAATCAGAGACATTGTAAACACTACATGCACAAAGACTGTGGAGGACCATCACTATTGTGCCACTGGGACACCCTGGCTCAAACATACCGTCCCACATGGGACTCACGGGGTATGTGACATGACTTACACATACACCACCGTGAAATGTGACCATGGCACATGCACAGATATGAACAGTTGCACATCACAGTGGTCATGTACACGTAACACCCAGGATCCTGTCCCCATTAACACGTGCACAGCCTGGGGGTGGCTGCCCACAGGTGACACCCACAGGACAACATGTACACCAACATACACACAATAGGAAATGCAGCCTTACATGCCTTATGATAAAGTTTGGACAGGCTGTCGTGATGTAGGTGTGCCCCTCACTCCCTGGGAGCTATCTGTGGCTGGCATATGTCCATCTGAGACAGGCATGCTGACATATGCCAGTCACATGTACAGTGATGCGTTGAACAGCAATGGACCGATCGGTGCCCCCGGCCGGCCCATTGCATTCAATGTGTGCGGGTACGCGTTGTACCCCTGTGCGCGTTGTACCGCAATGGACCGATCGGTGCTCCCGGCCGGCCCATTGCATTCAATGTGTGCGGGTACGCGTTGTACCCCTGTACGCGTTGAACTGCAATGGACCGATCGGTGCCCCGGCCGGCCCATTGCATTCAATGTGTGCGGGTACGCGTTGTACCCCTGTACGCGTTGTACCGCAATGGAACGATCGGTGCCCCCGGCCGGCCCATTGCATTCAATGTGTGCGGGTACGCGTTGAACCCCTGTACGCGTTGAACCACAATGGACCGATCGGTGCCCCGGCCGGCCCATTGCATTCAATGTGTGCGGGTACGCGTTGTACCCCTGTACGCGTTGTACCGCAATGGACCGATCGGTGCCCCGGCCGGCCCATTGCATTCAATGTGTGCGGGTACGCGTTGTACCCCTGTATGCGCGTTGAACTGCAATGGACCGATCGGTGCCCCGGCCGGCTCATTGCATTCAATGTGTGCGGGTACGCGTTGTACCCCTGTACGCGTTGAACTGCAATGGACCGATCGGTGCCCCCGGCCGGCCCATTGCATTCAATGTGTGCGGGTACGCGTTGTACCCCTGTACGCGTTGAACTGCAATGGACCGATCGGTGCCCCGGCCGGCCCATTGCATTCAATGTGTGCGGGTACGCGTTGTACCCTGTACGCGTTGTACCGCAATGGACCGATCGGTGCCCCCGGCCGGCCCATTGCATTCAATGTGTGCGGGTACGCGTTGTACCCCTGTACGCGTTGAACTGCAATGGACCGATCGGTGCCCCCGGCCGGCCCATTGCATTCAATGTGTGCGGGTACGCGTTGTACCCTGTACGCGTTGTACCGCAATGGACCGATCGGTGCGCACCCATTGACAATGGCCTTGCCTGGCAACGGACGCGTTTTCGAATTTCGAACGAGTCGGTTGCTGGAAAATTAGTTGGTCACCCACAACAATGTTGCAAAATCATGTATGTCATGAAGTTGAAGATTTGAAGGATGCTGTGGGCGTGTTTTGGTGCTGCTATTCCATGGATTGGCCAGATTCAGAAGATGCAAACGACTTGGACCTATCACTTTGGACACAAGGGACAGTATCTGCCTCTCCAGCACATATATATTGCTGGCTGTTCCCCTGAGAGCTCACTTGCCTGCACTACATGCTCCAGGACGACATCTGCCACTGCACTGCTGCTGTCTCTGCCCCTCTGGACCCTGCAATGGCACGTACTGTGGAGAGAGCCCCAGCCTTCAGCCTTGAGGAGAACCAGGCCCTGCTGGACAGCCTACTTCCACAGTACAGCAAGCTGTATGGGACACCAGGGGAGCAGGTGAGTGTTCTGTGCACTGCCTTTCTGAATGTGCATATTGTCTGACTAGCAAGGCTGAAAGTCTGCACGCCACTGGCTAGCAGGCTCACTGAGTAGTTGTCACCCCCATAGTGTGTAGTGACATGCACTGGACAGGTATGGTGCAGTGACAGTGCATTTGAACAAGGTTTTACTTCCCATGCAATGATACCATGTAGTGACGTCTGGCAAACTGTCCATGGGCAGCTTTGCACTGCCTGTGTACATCATGTGCCCCTGTGATTGAGACATGTATATACAACTGTGTCATGCACGGATATGTTGCATGTGTAGTAATGGCCTTTTCACTTTGTCATCCTGACAGGTTAATGCCCATCGGAAGCAGGAGATCTGGAAGGACATCGTCCGGGCTGTCTGGTCCTTGGGGGTCTACAAGCGCCGGATCTGCAACTGCCAGAAGAGGTGGCAGGACCTTCGGGGCTGGACCCGGAGGATTGCACGGGTCCAGCTGAAGCTGTCGCCTCCTCGCAGGAGGGGCGGAACACGGACCCTGACCCCCCACATGCTCCAGATCCTGGTGGTGGTGTTTCCAGACCTGGATGGGCAGCTGAAGGCCAGACAGCAGCAAGGAGGGGGTGAGTCAAAGACTGCACTGTGAACTCTGTATTACATGCTTTGTGCCCTCCTCTGGCCTGGTTCAACTGCCACAGTGCAGCAGTCATGTTGTCCAGGAGCCATGTCCCTCTATTGTGCACTGCCCACTGCTCATCTGATACCCAGGTGTGGCCCTTACATTCAGGGAATTGTGTCACTTGGGACTGTGTCCTTGAAGTTTGCTTCACTAAAGGTGGGGGACAGCATCTGTTTCCCTAACTCTGTTGTGGGCATCATGGGTGGGTCCATTGTTCACACAACGCCTGTGTTCGGACATGTAATCTGCGTGTTGCTTTGATATGCGGTCCACTTGCTGAGCTGAGCCACCACATGTGCCTGGGGTATGTGGCACACGCCCATGCAGCGGGTGGGAACAATGTTTGGGCCCCAGGAGTGTGCAGATTACGTGTGTCACACATACATAGACAGCTATCCACTGTCCAGGGCTCATCCCTCATTCATGTGGAGCAGGACAGTCATGCCTACTCCAGGCATGCAATGCACTCTGTACTCCCACTCCTGTGTATCAGCTGACACATTGTGTGCAGTGATTTGACCCCTCAGGTGTCTGCCTCTGTGTCAGTGTGCTGTGGATTAGTTGCCAGGACTGCTGGGGTGTTTCTTGGTAGGGGCTCAGCATGCCCCTGGAGATGTGACCATAGGAGACGATACTTGTGTGTCACATAGGTGTTTGATCAGCTGCTCGTGCAGACTGGGGTATGCGAATGTGAAGTTCAGGCAGCCGTTCCCCATTCACAGCAGATTGTGAGGGGTTCAGGTTCAGAGGGTAGTGTCACAGGTCTCCCATATGTCCAATAGGTATGACCTGGACAGATGAGGGTTAAGATGATGTGTTGTGTGGGGGATGTACATGTGCACTTGTGCAGCTCCAGGACTTGCATTCCCCATGACCTACTATTTTGACACAGTGCATAGTGTTGTTGTCTGGCTGCCAAGTCATACATCACTGAGACAGTGATGTATGACTTAGCAGTCATGCCTCTGCCATTGCATGTGTCAACTTATTGGTGGTCCTGCAGGGGAGTGACATGTGCTACATGCACACCATTGTGGCGATGGCTATCAGGACATGGGTGCATCATGGTGTCTGTCGCTGGTATGCATGACATGCATTTCCTATTTGACTCTGGGCATCCCTTTCATCCGGAAACCTGTACTGACTCAGTGGCAAGAGCTGTGATGTGTGCATGTCCACATGCCACACCGTGTCCTCTGCACTGTCCAACTACTGTGTACTTGGTGCATGTGTCCACACTGGGGTGTTGCAATCCAACAGACACCAGACAGATGGGTGCAAGGCCATGTGGGATGTGAGTGCCATGCTTGGCATCAGACTGACAATTGGCTTCTCCTGTTCAGTTAGGGCACTTTTAGCAATGTACAACTAATGATGCCAGGGCTTGCTCTGTAATGTGCTGTGCTCACAGTGGTGTGTGCGTTTGGTGCAGGTGACTGATGTCTGTCTGTTTCCCCATTGTTTGCAGATACATCCACGGCCACGGAAGGGGACAGCTCCACGGACCAGGAGGAGCCAGAGAGCCAGACTGGGTCAGCAGCCGAGGAGTGGTCGGAGGGACCCAGTGGCACGGAGGGCGAGGGGAGCCACACCGAGGAGTCCTCAGCACCATCCACCTCAGCTGAGGACCAGAGCAACTCGGAGGATGACTCCCTTATGGAGGCGGGTGTCAGCAGCCACCACACCCCAGCTAGTGTTGCTGTCCCCGCCACCACCAGCACCACCACCGCCCTCCCATCGGCTCCCATTCCCCAGGTCCGTGGAGGCTCCCATGTTCGGGAGCGTGTCTCCTTTGGGCCAGGCACCGCACCCCCTGCCCCTGTGTCCCCTGCTGCCCTGAGTGAGGAGTCTGTGTACCTCCTTCGCCAGCTCCATGTAGGGCAGACAGCCATGTTGAGTGTCCTCCATGCGCACACCGCTCTGTTGACTCAGCTGGTGTCGTTCATGGAGGGCATCTCATCGGGCATGTCTGACCTACAGAGGGGCAATAGGTCCATGGACTCCTCCCTGACGGCAGCAGTGTCCCTCCTCAGACAGTCCCTCACCCCTCCTGCCTCTGCTCCATCCACACTCCCCAGCACCTTACCCGTCCCAAGCACACACACACCGGCACAGGCACACACCAGCACACACACGTCCAGCACACAGACACACACGCCACAAACAAAACGCACACGCACGCACAGTCAGGGGACTGAAACCAGACTCACAGGGGATGGGGCCCTGGTACACACACACGCATCCACGGGCACTGCGCAGTCCTCAGTTGCCTCTCCCTCCAAAACACCCTCCCTTGCCTCACCTGCAACCCCAAAGACCCAGCGCCTCTTCCTCAGTGACCTCGGCCTCTTCCCCTCCGATCCAGCTGCTCCAGCATCCAGGGGGAAGAGGAAGCCCCCTACATGGAGCAGAGTGCCCCTCGCCCCCGGACACCCTCCCCCAGGCGCAGACAGACTGAGGCCCCCACCCGCAAGTCCCCCGGAGTGGTAAGAGCAAGACCACGCCGCCGCCCTGCAGCTCAAGCACCAGGTCTCCTTCCTCCATCCCTCAGGCCCCCACTCCACAGGTGCCCCCACCACACCCTGCCCCAGGTTCCCCCACCCACAGATATACCATCCCCAAGAGGATCCGGCCTTCTCCCCCTGCCACTTGCTCTCCCGGCACCACACCCCCGCTGCGCTTGTCTGTGCCACTGATGTGGTGAGGGTGTCCTCCCCCTCTGTCCAGCCCACCTTGCCTGTTCCCCATTCTCCTCCCCTGGTGGTAGGCACTGCAGTGGAGTCCACTACCACCCTGTCTGACTTGGGCACTGCAGTGGCGGACCTGTCCACTCCATCTGCAGGGTCCACTGCAGTCATGCCGGCACCCACAACATCTGAGCCATGCCCCCAGTTGTGCCGGCACACACCATGTCAGACACCTCCACTGCAGTTGTCAGTGGCTCTCCAGCACCCACCACCCCTTCCCTGCTTCCTCCTGGTGAGCCCTGATCCTGTCCCTGACGTGCCTGGCCTACCCCCCGGTTGCCCCTCCTAGTGGATTGTCCCTGGTTTTGTGCAGGCATGTGTAGGGTGGCATCTGCCACTGTCACCCACTTGTGACTTTGTTGATGGACTGGCCATTGGCCTTTGTTTATTTTCTACCGGACTTCTACTTTTAATGCCACATATGCTGAATAAAGCAACTTTCTGTTCTCTAGTGCTTTTGCTTCTGATGTACATGATGTTGATGATGCTAACCATGCCCTTGCTGCAGTGATGGTGATATTTGGTCTCATGATAATGAAGTGTTACTGTGCAGGAACCCATGTGGTCCAGGGGGAATGTGTCCTATCCTGTGGTGTATCCATGTCATCCATAGCAGCATCTGAGGGTGTCATGTGTTCAGTATTTGGCAATGGGATTTCCTACTTAGATTGCCTATTTCACATCTGTGGCTTCCACCCCTGCACATCTGTTGTGCCTGCCATTGTTCAATTCGTCTACTTCCCTGACCGTGTGGCCATCTCCAGTGGACATGCAGGTTTGGGCATCAATGGGGAAGGACTCATCTGTGTTGTCAGTGCAACATTGCTATACAAGTGTGTTGGATCTGTGCTGATGATTCCGTTGGCACTTCCATGACCAGGCTGATGTTACGGGAGCCCTCATTTGGTGCTAATTGTTGATTGTGTGACCAAGTGCTCAGCTGACATGATGGGGCCCTACTGAGGCAACATATGGCACAGCTTTCCTCACACAGGAGTGGAGTCCCCTCATGGCAGTGTGTACTCCTGTGACATTGCCTGCGCCCAAGGTGTGTGTTGTATGTGCATGTCTGTGTGTTCACTTCCGTTTAGCTGTGCATGCTGTGATCCCTAGTGTTGTACCTGTTTGTGATGCTAGCTGAGTAGACCTATGTTCCCCCAAAGTCTTCGGCCTGGGTTCTCTGTGATGTGGGTGCATGGCACATTACTGGTCATCAGGGTGTCACCCATAGGTGTGTTTGCTGTCAGGGCTGAGTTTGTGTGCAGACGCAGATGGGTCACAGTCAGGTTTCCCTTGGCACTTGTTGTTTGCCCCTGTCATGTGATTTCCAGTTTGTGTTATCTTTCAGTGATTGTGACACGTTGTGTGTGTGACTGCTGGCACTCCTCAGGGTCCGGGCTGCAATGTTGGTTGTTGTCTATGTGTGTTCTTTGTGGGTGACCTTGGCTTCTTCATTGGTGTGTGACTGTGGATGGGATCCCATTGGTTGGTGTGGTATTGCCGTCATGTCCATGTACAGCGTAGTGTGCAGTGTGTCAGACATTCAGGAGTCTTGTTGAGTGGCCATGTGTGATGTGTTTCTGCACCTTGGTTCCCACCCACCACCCTGGAATAGTCATGGGTGCATGTGCAATGTCACCAGTGCATGTGTGCTTCACTGCTGCACATTGTTGGAGGTCGAGGGGTGTGGTGTTGAGTGTGTGCAGATGAGAGTTGTTGCCCGGCTAGGCCCCTGCCTCCAAGTTGGCCTTGGCTTACTGGCCATGCTGTTTGATTTGTGCTTGTGTAGGTGTGATGGTAGTTAGTTGCTCAGGACACATGACTGTGGTTCACAGTGTGAACCACATTTAGCTTTGTCATCACAGTGGGATTGTAATGCAGCCCAGGGTCACCACATTGTGGGGGCCCTGGGGGTGGTGCTGTGGTGTGTCTGTGTCTTGCTGTGTCAGTTGCTGTCCCTACGTGCCTGTGTGACATGTGTGATTTGTGCTCCCTCTCATCTGACAATGCCTGCTTGCCCACATAGGGGATTTGGATCCATGAGTTACCTTTGTGTGGCACTGTATGCACATCTGTATGATTGGTATTCAGGTCTCCTCATGTGTTGTGTGGTTGCCTGGGGACACTGGCACCCCCTCACCTGTTGTGTATGATGTGCAGTGTGGGTCTGCCTGTTTGTGTTTGTGCATCTGCACCACTGCATTGGCATATCTTGGGTGTGCCATTGGCTGTATGTAGTTTGGTGGGTTTCCCCTGCTGTCCCTGGGACTCCTAGGTCATCGGTCAGCACAATGATCATGGTTTGTGTGTCCCATTGCTGCCATGGTATGGTATCTGTTCACCTCACATCTGCAGTCTCCACAGGGTATCTGCATTTGTGTGCCCATTTGTGCAAATATGTGGGTCTGCATTCTGATGGTCACTTCTGTCATTGTGTCATTGATGATTGTTGACGGTGTCAGCCCCCATGGGTGTTGTTTGTCTGCACATGGCCAAAGGTATGTCTTATTTGCACTGCAGTATTTGGCTCCCCCAATTTATGTTGCAATGGGACACATACACTACTTTGCCACTGATGTGTTTGTTGTTCTGTGACCAGGAATCATCCATGCAGTTTGGCAGTTGCACCTCTTTCTTTGTCAACACTTACCTTTTGGTCACTGTGATGATGGGGGTTTGGACCCCATTGCCACAATGTTCAAAATGTGCTTCAGCTATGGACCCCACACTTACATTTTGGTCACTGTGATGATGGGGGTTTGGACCCCATTGCCACAATGTTCAAAATGTGCTTCAGCTATGGACCCCACACTTACCTTTTGGTCACTGTGGTGATGGGGTTTAGACCCCATTGCCACAATGTTCAAAATGTGCTTCAGCTATGGACCCCACACTTACATTTTGGTCACTGTGATGATGGGGGTTTGGACCCCATTGCCACAATGTTCAAAATGTGCTTCAGCTATGGACCCCACACTTACATTTTGGTCACTGTGATGATGGGGGTTTGGACCCCATTGCCACAATGTTCAAAATGTGCTTCAGCTATGGACCCCACACTTACCTTTTGGTCACTGTGGTGATGGGGGTTTAGACCCCATTGCCACAATGTTCAAAATGTGCTTCAGCTATGGACCCCACACTTACATTTTGGTCACTGTGATGATGGGGGTTTGGACCCCATTGCCACAATGTTCAAAATGTGCTTCAGCTATGGACCCCACACTTACATTTTGGTCACTGTGATGATGGGGGTTTGGACCCCATTGCCACAATGGTCATGGCCTGCTTGCATTGTGGGTGCCACACACATATATGTGTGGCACATGTGCTAGGGGGTCACATTGTATGTTCAAAGTCATGTTCGGTGTTGTAGGCATTTGACACAGTCTACACACGCTTGTCATGGTGTTGGGGGATGTCTTCTTCTTGCATTCCCTAGGTTGTGGTGTGCTGGTTGTGTCATGCATTGTCCATCCTATGAGTGGGGGTGGTAGTAGTGGTAGGCATCCAGCCCCCCTGGCTGAGGGTGGTAGTAGTGGTAGGCATCCAGCCCCCCTGGCTGAGGGTGGTAGTAGTGGTAGGCATCCAGCCCCCACCTGGGTGAGGGAGGTAGTGGTGGTAGGCATCCAGCCCCCCCTGGGTGAGGGTGGTAGTAGTGGTAGGCATCCAGCCCTCCCTGGGTGAGGGTGGTAGTAGTGGTAGGCATCCAGCCCCCCCTGGGTGAGGGTGGTAGTAGTGTTAGGCATCCATCCCCCCCTGGGTGAGGGTGGTAGTAGTGGTAGGCATCCAGCCCCCCCTGGCTGAGGGTGGTAGTAGTGGTAGGCATCCAGCCCCCCCTGGCTAAGGGTGGTGGTTGGCATCCAGCCCCCCTGGGTGAGGGTGGTAGTGGTGGTAGGCATCCAGCCCCCCTGGGTGAGGGTGGTAGTAGTGGTAGGCATCCAGCCCCCCTGGGTGAGGGTGGTAGTAGTGGTAGGCATCCAGCCCCCTGGCTAAGGGTGGTGGTAGGCATCCAGCCCCCCTGGGTGAGGGTGGTAGTAGTGGTAGGCATCCAGCCCCCCTGGGTGAGGGTGGTAGTAGTGGTAGGCATCCAGCCCCCCTGGCTAAGGGTGGTGGTAGGCATCCAGCCCCCTGGCTGAGGGTGGTAGTAGTGGTAGGCATCCAGCCCCCCTGGGTGAGGGTGGTAGTAGTGGTAGGCATCCAGCCCCCCTGGCTAAGGGTGGTGGTTGGCATCCAGCCCCCCTGGGTGAGGGTGGTAGTGGTGGTAGGCATCCAGCCCCCCTGGGTGAGGGTGGTAGTAGTGGTAGGCATCCAGCCCCCCTGGGTGAGGGTGGTAGTAGTGGTAGGCATCCAGCCCCCTGGGTGAGGGTGATAGTAGTGGTAGGCATCCAGCCCCCTGGCTAAGGGTGGTGGTAGGCATCCAGCCCCCATGGCTGAGGGTGGTAGTAGTGGTAGGCATCCAGCCCCCCTGGGTGAGGGTGGTAGTAGTGGTAGGCATCCAGCCCCCCTGGCTAAGGGTGGTGGTAGGCATCCAGCCCCCCTGGCTGAGGGTGGTAGTAGTGGTAGGCATCCAGCCCCCCTGGGTGAGGGTGGTAGTAGTGGTAGGCATCCAGCCCCCCTGGCTAAGGGTGCTGGTAGGCATCCAGCCCCCCTGGGTGAGGGTGGTAGTAGTGGTAGGCATCCAGCCCCCCCTGGCTGAGGGTGGTAGTAGTGGTAGGCATCCAGCCCCCCCTGGCTAAGGTTGGTGGTTGGCATCCAGCCCCCCTGGGTGAGGGTGGTAGTGGTGGTAGGCATCCAGCCCCCCTGGGTGAGGGTGGTAGTAGTGGTAGGCATCCAGCCCCCCTGGCTAAGGGTGGTGGTAGGCATCCAGCCCCCCTGGGTGAGGGTGGTAGTGGTGGTAGGCATCCAGCCCCCCTGGGTGAGGGTGGTAGTAGTGGTAGGCATCCAGCCCCCCTGGCTAAGGGTGGTGGTAGGCATCCAGCCCCCCTGGGTGAGGGTGGTAGTAGTGGTAGGCATCCAGCCCCCCTGGGTGAGGGTGGTAGTAGTGGTAGGCATCCAGCCCCCCTGGCTGAGGGTGGTAGTAGTGGTAGCCATCCAGCCCCCTGGCTAAGGGTGGTGGTTGGCATCCAGCCCCCTGGGTGAGGGTGGTAGTGGTGGTAGGCATCCAGCCCCCCTGGGTGAGGGTGGTAGTAGTGGTAGGCATCCAGCCCCCCTGGGTGAGGGTGGTAGTAGTGGTAGGCATCCAGCCCCCTGGCTAAGGGTGGTGGTAGGCATCCAGCCCCCCTGGGTGAGGGTGGTAGTAGTGGTAGGCATCCAGCCCCCCTGGCTGAGGGTGGTAGTAGTGGTAGGCATCCAGCCCCCCTGGGTGAGGGTGGTAGTAGTGGTAGGCATCCAGCCCCCTGGCTAAGGGTGGTGGTAGGCATCCAGCCCCCCTGGGTGAGGGTGGTAGTAGTGGTAGGCATCCAGCCCCCCTGGGTGAGGGTGGTAGTAGTGGTAGGCATCCAGCCCCCTGGGTGAGGGTGGTAGTAGTGGTAGGCATCCAGCCCCCCTGGCTAAGGGTGGTGGCAGGCATCCAGCCCCCCTGGGTGAGGGTGGTAGTAGTGGTAGGCATCCAGCCCCCCTGGGTGAGGGTGGTAGTAGTGGTAGGCATCCAGCCCCCTGGCTAAGGGTGGTAGTAGTGGTAGGCATCCTGCCCCCCTGGGTAGGGGTGGTGGTGCGCATTCAGGCCCCTGTGTGCATATGTGGCATTGGTGATGGGCATCCCGCCCCTATGGTGCTGCTGTTGCTGGTGTAAGTATATTCTGCATCCCTCTGTGTGTGTGTGATGTGTCGTGTACGTGTTGTATGTGTTTTGTGGTTGGTGTCTGACTTACCTTCTGCGCCGTACGCGTCCGTGCCTGTTCCGGTAGTAAATGTAGAATATTGGTATGATCGGGACGAAGGGATTCATGGTTGGTTCGTGTCGTTCGTCCTTCTCGTTGCTTCGCGTCGTCCTCGTCGCTTCGCGTCGTCCTCGTCGCTGGCGTGTTCGTCTCGTAGCCGTGGATCGTGTTGTGGCGTGAATCGGAGCTTATGTGCGCCTCTCACAGGTGATGCTTTGACGTGCCGTGCGTAGCGACGGGTTTGGCGCGTACGGAAAGCGCATCGTACTCGTTCGGCCGGACGGAGCTGCATTTTCCCTTCCGTGCGACTCGATTCGGCGTTTCCGGATTCGCCTCGGTCGGGGAACAGGACCTGGTTTGGGTGAGTACGGCTCGGCCGGATTCTGTGCTGTTGTGCGCATCGTACTTACTCGTTCGGTGTGCTGTACGGATCGGTCGGGAAACAGGCTTTTGCATGGCTTTTTTCCCGACCGAATGGTATTGGGTGCGCCTCCGACCGAGATCGGAATCGGCCCCTCAATGTTGTAATGCAATTAATTTATTCATTGCATATTATTTTCATTTTTACTCATGATCTAGTGCTCACAAATAAGTAAAGAAGGGTGCAGTGGTGAGTGAAAACGTTAAAATATGCATCAATTTCAAAACAAAAAGATGCTAGACTTCTTTTAGCATTTTTGATATAATAAATAAGGAGTCAAGTTGATCTGTGGTGGACGGTGTTTCGATCTCATAGAAGTGAGATCATCATCAGGACAAGGTGTTTGAGCACCTAGCATCTTGGAAACTTTAGAGTGAACATGGTCTGAAAATGTACGTTTTGCAACTTGTCAGTGTATGACCATGGAGCGTGGCACGAATAGCCTAGTCAGGAGTCACTGCCGGGAGTGCTAGAGGGCCAAAAATATGTAGGCATGGATTGTATCATGCATCGAATTAATCGAGACTTCGCGTGGGAGCTCTGGTGACCGTGGTTGAAGCACCTCCATCTCACAGGTAGCCATGTAAAGAAATGGATGGCTCACAGTGTCGCATGTGATGTTGGATATGGCATAGGTTTAAAATTAGGGCAACAACCAGATCCTGCTTATGCTTCAGGTGACGTCTTAGTCAACACCTGAATGTTGGAGATCATAAGTAGGGGGAAATTGTCAGTGTGTGTATTCAACCACTTTCATAGGCAGTGTAAGGATGTAGGTGACTAGACTAATCATCAGGAGTTAACGTTTTAAAAATCTTGGCCCATATTTATCATTTTTTCACACAGCGTAATGCAGCAAGCCACCTTGCTGCTCTGCGCGGCATAAAAGGTCAGCAGTGTGCTGTATTTAACATTATATGGCACATTTCTGTCCTTTCCTAGTGCTGTCTCACTTTTGAAGATATTCCTCCTCGCTTTGCCTCACCTGGGGAGGTGTACCATTTTGACGCATTCCAAGGTCTTCCACTAATAGCAAATCTGGAAATGCAGCAAAATCAGTGAGTAAATGTGTGGTAACAACAATGCTCCATCCATGGAACGCCTCCCTGGGGCAGAATAACACAAGGCAGCGATTTGCACTGCCTTGCGTCAATCTAGATTTATCAAGCCATGCAGGGCCACGCAAAGGTGGCCTTGCATGGCTTGATAAATCTCACTTAGGTTTTGCATCACCCTTGTGCCCTCTTGCGTGGTGCAAGGGCCTCACAAAACCTTGCTAAATCTAGCCCCGTTCTTGATTTCGAGGCTCTGGGAGAACAAAGGTGAGGCATGAAAAGAGAGAGAAAATTATAAGCACCACCACCTCAAATCAAAATATTCCCTATAGCTAGCTATAAGAATTAGACAGTAAGGGCACAGCTATGTGTCTTCAGGGTTGCATACTGAATATGGAACAAGGCTGGCTAATGTTTTTGTATTAACCCAGAATCCCCTGAATGTTTAAGTGATTTGACTCCTCAGATGCCTGCCAAATGTTCCCTAAGTTCAGCAGGTCAAGATTAGTAGTCTTTTTTCATTTAGACATGATAGAAAAACTATAACTTGCATCATACTTTTATAACGCCTGTGGCACTATAAACACAATAGAAGGAATATCTTATTTTAGTTAAAATACAGTCCTTCTATTATGTCCATGGAGTCACATACATAATAGGAAGACTACTTTCTGCAATTCAAAGGAGTGATTCTATTATGTGTGACATGTTGGCTTTGCAGTGGTGGATGGCATCGGTCTTGGCAGCAGTAAGTGAGGGCCATCATCATAGGAGAAGAAAGGGGAAGGTGAAATTACAATTGTTTAGTCCTGCCCTTACCCATATGCTAAAATGGATTGGAAATGCCAATTTGGGAGCAGCCTTGACAAATATTTTTAATGACTGAGAGAAAATCTGGCAAATGTTTTTCTTTATCCTATATTTGTTTCTAATTTGCAATTACATAATGATAAAATCAATAGTACATTAATGAGAGATTCTTCCACTTTCTTTCAGCAGTGACAGTGTTTTCCATACAAATTATAATTCCCTACCTATTGCCAACTGAAAATAGTTTTGTTTGATATGTGATATTTATTTTATTTATTTATTTGAGTTTTATATAGCACAAACTTGACCCAGAGCGCTGAAGGATTACATATACATCTTTTATAAGAGGTATAACAAAAGTGGGAATGATAGAAACATTCAATATAAGGCTTTGCAAGGATTACATATACATCGTTTACAGGACTTATAATACCAATAAACACTCTTGAGAATTCAAAGGCTTGTTCTAACCTTGCCATGTGAGCTTTGGTGACTGAATCCACTCTGAACTCAGACTAGAATGGCCATTGGACTCCTATCTGTACAGTTGTGCATTCTGCTGTCTGCCCTAGATGCATGTTTGTATCTTACTGTCTGCCATTTGTTTGTCTGATAATCAAGTTGTCATTCAAACCAAGACCTTCAAGAAAACCAAATTGAAACAAACAACACTCCTCAATTCATTTAGACAATTCATTTTTAAGTCTGGCTTGACCTAACATGTGTCTGCAAGATCTGTTGTTTCCAATACAAGGGGGCTTTGAGTCATCTTAGATCAGCCCAATGGGGCATACATATCTCACATCATGCTATCAGCTGTTTCATGTATAATTGTGTTTCCTATCGTCATCATAAAAAAACAAGTAGGTACATTTGATACTCAAAAGTTTACAATAATCACATATCTGAAGACCTGACCTCTGCACAAACTTGAACTTTAAACCAAAAACATAGTTTAAAATATTTATCTAACTACGGTGAAGACATTTCATGCTCCCTTTCCAGGTGAGAGGGATGACATAACTGGACTTACTTTACCCATTTGCAACAAGTTTACCCTTCAGTATTTCAGAGTATATTCTAACCTACTTCTCCATCAGTGGCAGAACAATCTCAGGGTGGTGTTCCGTTTGGTTGGCTACATGGGTACTGTGAAATATGTGTTTAAAATAATTTCCAGACAATCACCATTTCTTACTGGTTGTACCGCAGGCCGATCTCCTGATGGGGGTTTCACCTTCAGGAACTTGATGACCTGGAGATCCAAACAATTCTATGTCAGGACCGGAGGCTCAGATTATGCTTATCTTTCTTTACTGAGCGATACCAAAGGGGATGATGGACGGAGCGTTGGAGCAAATCAAACACTCACCCCCAGTCAACTGATCTGGGTTTAATCCATCATCATTCTTTAGCTCACTCCACCACCCCAGTTCAGACATGGCCATATGCAAATCAGTCTGACCCTGTGCCTCATGGGAACAGTCCAGCTCGAACTGCCAAGTCATGTCTTCCCTGGACCGGAAACAAGCATCCTGGGACCGGTTTCTGGCTAATCAGCCGTCATCAGCCAGGCTAGCTTGAATCCAGTGGCAAAGTGAGCAAGGGACCCACGTCTGGGCATACCCTGCCAAACTAGGGCGAACAAAGCGATACCAAAGGGGATGATGGACGGAGCGTTGGAGCAAATCAAACACTCACCCCCAGTCAACTGATCTGGGTTTAATCCATCATCATTCTTTAGCTCACTCCACCACCCCAGTTCAGCCATGGCCATATGCAAATCATTCTGACCCTGTGCCTCATGGGAACAGTCCAGCCCGAACTGCCAAGCTTTCTTTACTGGCATAAGCAGCAGACAATTAGAAGCAAAATAAATAACCTTCAAACTACAACTTCCATGAACCTCATGAGCATATGACCACAACTCCACACCCCCTCTTATAGTCCACCAATAACTATTGCTTCAAACCATCAAACCTGAGAGACACCATTTTGCTGTCTCTCTCTTTGCTGCTCAGCAGTCAAGATAAGTGCCTCTCAGTTTTGATGTATTTTGTCTGTACATGGTGTGATACACCTATATAGTTTTTGTGCTGTTAGTAGCATTGTTATTGAGATTGTCATTGTCTGCTTTACCCTGTGGGTATCCTGGTGATACTGCCTTCTTTCCCCTAGTGTCTGCTGCACCACAGCGCATCCCCCTTTTTTTCTGTCACGTATCCCTAGGTTCCAATTCTCTCCTGAGTACGAGCCCTGCCAGGGGCGTAACAGATTTTTTCAAGAGTTTTTTTGGTCCCTCGCAGATGCTTTCCTCTGATCGGAACCGTCGGAGTGGGTTTACACGGCTGTCGATTTCTATGGGAGCGAGGCACGAGCACATAGCCCAAATGAGCTACAGGCTTGCAGTCCTCTATCTATCTCTATGTGGCCAGCGCTCCTAGGAATGCACTTGACTGCCCATATTTGAGCAAAGTGGTGGAGACCTGTTGCCTCACTCCAGGCTGTTACAATAGGAGTTCACCACAATATGTCAAGAAGTGGCTATATTTACTGCTTTCATCTGGACAACAGCATTATTAGTGCCATTTGCTCCATCTTTGATGCCCTGATTAGCAGAATCTAACAGGGCTGCAATAATCTCACCACAGGCATACCTGAGGAGCTAGCCTAAGCTATTTACTTATTAGGGAAAGTGATTTGGGCTGCTCCCCCCTCTAACCTTAATGGTGTATTATAACATCCTTATAATTGATATAAGGCTCTGATTTCACTATGTCTGATTGTACCCTATATGCCCCAATGACTACAGCCCTTATGAGCCAGATGACAAATCTGACTATGAATATTTTTTCAAAGATGGGCTGGTCGAGGCCTTGGAGCTCTCGGTGCTGCAGTCCATTATTAAAAGGCTGTAGTGGTGGCTTTACAACCTATTGCTGAACACCTTGAGAGGTATGCTAAATGACAGCCTTCAACTTCGACTGCCATAGCACTTGATGGCACGCAACAGCCAAAACGCAAAACTAAGTCGCAGGAGTGGCCTCACGCAAAGAAAGTGACAAAGCTCTATCAGGATTTATTGGGGGACCATAGGTATAGTGTGCGTGATCCAACTACACCACAGAAACAGGAGCCCCCTCCGATAGATTTGGATATTGACTCTGACTCTTCAAACTCATCCCAATCGGGTCATAACAAGACTAAAGGCTGCAAGCGCAAAAGGGCTTGTGGTCCACCCCTACCTGATGCCAGTCCAATCAGTAAAGAGAGAGAAGCATAATACTCGCTTCTGTGTCTTTAATAGAATTGAAAATTCTTGTTGCAAAAGCTGGAAATCCTTTTACTCCCTTCCATCTATAATGATGCCAGTTCAAGTTCCTCACACACACCTAAAAAGCCCTCCAAGACCTAGGACCTGCCTACATCAACCATCGACTGAACTTCCACCAACCCTCTAGACACCTACGCTCCTCTTCACTAGCCCTTGCACCCGTCGCAGCCACAGCGGTGGCCACTACTTCGCCTACATCGCTGCAGAGACCTGAAACGACCTTCCTCTCCAGCTCCATACAGCCCCCTCGCTGGCAGACTACAGAAAGAGACTCAAGACCTGGCTCTTCGATGGAGACACAGCACCCAGATATTTCTAGGGTGGCAGTGTTGCGCTTTACAAATGCTTATTGATTGATTGATAGATAATGGGGTCGTCCCCAAGACAAAGTCACTAGTAGCATTAGAGTCTCTGAAAGAGGCAAGATGACCAAAATCTGTCCTTCTGAGTTTCAGTTAAGGGTGATTTCCACTGGTGTGAGAACCAGATAGCATTTGTGATGGGAAAACCATGTGAGGGCTAGTTTTGCATTTCCTAAAGCTCAGATTCAGATATATGCAGATCCATTAAACTGTCCCACTGCAACTCAATTAAGTTTTTAAATTGGATTTAAAATGGATTTAAATTGTGAATCGCGAATTGATTTGTTCTTCTGCAAACTGCAATGTTTTAATAACTAAGGGGCTGATTACGATGGCGGTCGGAAAAGCATTCCGACCGCCATGGCAGCGGGAAATTTCCACCCGCAGGTGCTGCGCCAAAACCGACGGCCAGATTAGGATGCACTGCCAGAAACTCCCTACCGCGGCGCTCGAATTCCAGGATACACCGCCGGGAACGTGCGGAAAAGCTGAAAATCCGTCCGCGGCGGTCGGAATTGCTGCGGAAAGACCCCAAACCGCCGTTCGAACAGAGGTCAGGAGTGTCCGGGAGTGGATTTTCGCTATCCGCAATAGTGCTTCCGCCGTCCTCGAATAGCCGGATTCTCCGCTGCGGTGTGATGGGCTGTTTGTGGCATCGTAATTCGACCGGCGGTCGTAACCGCATTCCGCACGGCGGTCCCTCCCTTTTGGCTCCGTCCGCCACCGCTGTGGAAGGGGATTTATGGCGGTTCCCGAAACACCGCAGCGGACGGGAAATGGGCTATCTTTGCACATCGTACTACGGCGGACGCAAGGACCGCCGATGGAGTGCGGAAAAGGGCATTTTCCTCCACCGCCAGCACCACGGATGTGCTTCCGCCCGCCATCGTAATCAGCCCCTAAAAGTATTCTTCAGTTCCAAATTAATTTGTTTTCCATGGGAATTAACACATAATTGAGAATGTGTTAGGGAATTAACACATTAATACAGAATAATTTACCAGTTGAATTGTTCTTATGCAACTCATATGAAATGTTCCTGAACTCACCTAAGACTTGATTATTTTGAGTTCTTGAAAGACTTTACTGGTCACTGATCGCTAACGCTGGGAAACCCCAGTGGGGTAGCTATGTGATCTACAAACCTGATTGAATAATTGATGTTTCACCAATTGATTAGTTTTGTCATGAATCATTTTATTTTAAACAATAAATCAACTGATTTATATAATTTCTTTGTGGCCAAATTGTTTGTCTCAAAAGGAGTTTTTTATATTTCTGGAAAAATGCACAGATACTTCAAACCCCTCACTTTTAATTTTTGGGTAAAATTACTCAAACTAATTTTCTTTAAACACTCCTCTCACCCTAAACAAGTTATTGTACATACTCATTTATTTTTTAGTATAGTGGTTGGAAATTAATGGAATTTTGCATCAGCAAATTGTGTTTTTTTTTGTTGTTGTTTTTTTTTTTTTTATTGGCATTTAAAACAACATAACAGTACCATCTAGTACAATAGGACATTTACGGTGCATACATAGAGGCACAGCAGGTTATATAAACTTTCAGCATTGCGTATAAACATTGGAGATTGGTCTATATGAGTTACAGGGACTAATAAACAAACTGTATCATGTCTCGCAACCACCGTAAGTTATAGTGTGGTTATTCACTAATTTCTGACATAGAATCCTCATGTGGGGGTTCACATATAGTTCCACGATAGGCGTTCCATTTTCCCCACACCCTTGTCCATTTTTTGGGGCACCCTCGGTGAGTGTAGACGGACTTCTCCGCCACCATTGCTACGTCCATGTCGTTACACCACTGGTGAAGGGTAGGAGTTTGCAGAGATCCCCAGCGTTGCGCTATATTCCGTTTCGCCAATGTCATGCCTAGCGTTACCCAGTCCTGAGCCATATTATTTAAGTCTGTGGGCTCCCACACATTGAGAAGGCAACGTTTTGGTTCTGGGAGAATCGTGACCGTCATGACCTGTGAGAGTGTGCGCATCACTGCTCTCCAATACTGCGCAATGTCCGGACACCTAACTCTCCACATTGCCTAAGACAAAGTGGTGTGTCCGTCCAGTTTATTTTGTGTAACAGCGTCCGTGTATAGTATGTGCGATGTAGGATTTTTAATTGCACCAACTTGAGCTTAGATGATATCGCTGCCTCCTTAGGGGACGCAAGTGCCTCTTGCCAGTCTGCTTCATCTATGTCACCCACTTCTAATTCCCATCTGGCCCTCAGCGCCACAGTAGGGTCCGGACGGTTATTTCTAATTTTACGATAGGTTTGGGAGATAGCCTTTTTGTGAAGATGATCTGTCAGGAGCCTATCTTCTAGTGGTGAGGATTCTTCGAGCCGTGTTCCCGGTGGAATCAGTGACTGAAGTGCGTGCCTGATCTGCATGTAACGAAACATTTCCGTCTTTGCCAGTCCATATGTGGCCTGCAAGTGGGCAAATGTGACCATTTCCCCTTTCTTCCATAGATCCCCAACTCTTGTTATTCCTATCAGGTCCCACTGTCGGAAGCCTTTGGTGTTGCGTAGTGTACCCAGTCGTTTCGTGTCCCACAATGGCATTGCTTGCGTTATTACTCCCTCCCATCCCAGTGTCCGCTGTGCCTCAAACCAGACATGGACAGTGTGCGCTGTTGGACCCGTGAGGTTGCTTCTCCTGACCCTATTGTATAGCGCTCCCATAACCCCCGCAGTGTCCAGCAGAAGTCTATCCATACGATACGCTGGGTCGTCATGGGGTATGTGAAGCAATTGGTTTATGGCTACAAGCTGGGAAGCCCAATAATATGCTTTGATGTCAGGAAGGGCAATGCCACCGTCATACCAACTTCTCGTAAGTTTATGCATGGCTATATTGAGCGTTTTCCCATCCCAGAGCAGACTGCAAATTGTGTTTTTGAATTGTTCCTAAAACAATTTCCAGAGGAAATGTCTGTAACAATAGGTTTAGTTTGTTGGTCACAAAATTACAAATTGCATTTTTACCGATTTCTATTTAAGCAAATAAAGCGAACATTTCTGTGGCTATTTTTTCAGTTACATTGGTGAGGAAAAATTGAGGTTGTGCAAGAGAATTTCCCCACAGAAACAAGATAACATTGCCAGCGGTGCCATTGAACAAACAAAGATAGTCATTGCTTTCCAATTTCAAGTTGTGAAAAAATTATAAATTTCTGCCATTCACGCTGAATGAATTATAATTTCTCTTATCCGGAATGTTTGCTTAGCTTTGGAACTTCCAAATGATTAACATATTCTACATTTACAAAATATCTTAAATAATGTGTCCAAACAAGCTGAAAAGTAACTCCTTTGGTAACTCCTTTGGCTGCATAAACTTGTTGACAGAAAATAAAATGTTGCTGCTGCTACTATTTTCCAGATGGTAAATGGGCTTCTAGGGAATTCTGCAATATTTTGCGGTCAAACATTTGGATGTTCGCCTGCTGTACATCTTTTTGGGCCTGAAGATTGGTCATAAACATTTTATTTTCAAAGTTTTGACAGTAATTGTATTTATCCCTGTTCTAAGCTGCAGCGAGAGGGAGAGGCTTGGGGGAATGGAAGGGGACAGCCCAGAGCAGGCTTTAGCGCTGGTGGCGCCCGGCGCGACAATGTTTGTTGGCACCCCCACCCCTATGACCACCTCCGCCACTGATTCCATTACTACCACCCTTTAACAGTGCCCCTAAAGTCTCCATAAATACTCTCTCTCTCTCCCATATGCATTCAATTAGTTATATATCGCAACTCATACCAGTGTAGAGTGTCAGAGCACTTTACATCACGTGCATATAATACAGAGACAATCAAACATACATGTGTAAATCAGTGTATAGGAAACGTTACATTGGACAGAGGACTACAAGGTGTAGGAGTCACTTGTCATCCATACTAGTATGCAGTATAGTTTAAGAGTGCTTGGGCTGGAGAAGCACAAACTTAGAATTTAAAACATAACACCATGGATGGGGGTTGCTCTCTTTAATAATAAGAATTTATTTCTACCCAAATGAACCCATTTTGCAACATTAGGATAATGAAAGACTGGGGATAAATCATAACGCTATAAACTACACCTTGCAGTTTTTATGCAGCTCTTTGATGACAGTTAATTGCTCACTGTTGTACATTAGGATTTTAACGTATAAACTGCAAGTAACAATAGGATCTCTCTGATAAAAGCAGTAACCTACTGACCTCATATTATGTGCACTTTGTGATCTGCATGGTACACTTTCTTTTCAGCAGGCTTATTAATCCTCTACGCTACCTTACAATGAGTCAAAACTCTTCCACTAGACAAAACTCCGATCTCTCTATCTCCAGACTGAACATTATTCACCAGAGTTTTCTTGACATTTTTTCAATTGTTGCCTGAAAATTGCTGGAGGCAAAGAACACAGCAGCAGGTGCATTTAAAACCATAATATAGGGTGCCCCCACCTGAAGTCTGCGCCTGGTGCAGTGGCACCAGTTGCACCGCATTAGAGCCGGCCCTGGGACAGCCCAGGCTTAAATCTCCAATCAAAGAGAAGTGTGAGAAATCTTAGCAAGCATTGGTTTTGTCAATTTTTTGTACATGTTACACATCAGTGAGGGGGTGAGGTTGACACCATGTTGAGCGGAGGAGTGCAAGGGCGAGGGTGACAACATGGAGAGTGAGAGGAGGGCGGGGGTGAAGGAGAGGGACTTATGACGCATACACTCTCTAAGAGTGCATGCCAAAAAGTAAAAAACGAGCACCTGCAGGAGCCTACAGTCAGAGGAAGGACACTTGCTGCCCACAGGAAGCTGTACTTGGGACATGCTCCATGGCTGAGATGAAGACTCGAAGCCCAGGTGGAAGTTGAGGCGCAGAGGGTGCTCTGATCAATGAGAAGCAAGGAGTGAAGTGGGACCCAACCAATGCTAAGTAATGGTAAGTAATGGGAGGGCCCTAAGTATGTTTTAAGATTGTTTTTTTGTTACAAGAGATTTCACAACCACATTGCAAACACTGTGCAGTCAAAACCTAAAAATAACTTAACAGTAATATGGAAGCTTAAAATTCTAAAACTCTTAAATTAATTTACCGTTAAAAAAAATCTCATGATGCAAAAAGACTCCCAAATATGATCAGGATAAAGCTCTACATCCCAAGATCTTAGTTGTGATACTCTGCTTGTTTGTGGAAACAAACACTGATCACAAACTGGCAGCTTCAGACCACAAGCCTCAGCTAAGAACAATTTAATGACAATTTACATCACTTAGTATAAGGATTTCTTGGAGTAAAAAAGTGTGATGGAATATTCGCAAGCACTTTTTGTAGACTATGGTTAAGAGCTATGAGCCAAGACTCTGATTTCCAATATCTCTTACAGCGGCAGCCTTTCTACTATATACCTCAGAGAAATGTAAGTGATCTTTTGTGTGATACTTACTGCCCGGTATGCCGACTGGCATGTAGGGCAGCAACGAAGGACCTCCAATTTTCTGTCTCCAGCAAGTTTCTGTATGGAGCCCCAGCTATGGTTCAGGGTCTTCATTTCTGTTTCAGTGGTTCGCCTTCATGTGTTTTTTGGCCTGCTTCTCTTACTTTTGCCTTCTGGGGTCCAGTGGAGAGTTGTTCTTGTGATGGAGTATTGCTTTCTTCTTATGCTTTGCCCTATACATCCCCATCTTTTTCTCATAGTGATGGTGTCCTTGCTCTCTTGCGTGCATTGGGTAAGCAGTTCCTGGTTGGGGATGGTTCGAAGCCAGAAAATGTGCAAGATTCTTCGAAGGTTACTGGTGTGGAAATCTGACAGTTTGGTGATGTCGCTGTAATAATGAAGATCCAGGCGATGATAGAGAGTTTTAGAAAAGCTTTATTCTAGTTTCCAGAAATGTAGACCTCATCCACAGGAGCGCTCCGTGAAGCAGCTGCTGAAGTCACCGTCTTCAGTTGCAATCTGCTTCTAGAGCCACAAGCTCCTAGGTTACAGAACCACAGGTGGTGATGGTTCTATAACCTAGGATACCACATCACCTCCTCACTTATAATAAAAAAAACAACGGAAGGAGCAAAAACAAAAACAAAACAAAACACACAAAAAAAAAAAGATTAAACATAATCATGAAAACGAACTGGTTTACATTTTTCACGTTTAGGTCTGATCACAACATTATCAGACACACTCTTTTTAGTCATCACTGGAGCTGAATCAGATCCTGACTTTACATTAGAAGACAAAGGAACCGATTCCTGCTCACAAGAACATTTTGAAACTCTGCTCAAATTCCCATTCTTATTGTCATCAGTTTTCACAGCATTTTTAAATAATTTCTTAACACGACAAGGCATGCTGAATTTTAAACACTTTACACCCTTTCTTGGGGATTTTATTCTCACCCAATCTCCTATTTCGACCCTAGTCTGTTTAACAGCTTTCCTCATGTCATACACTGTCTTAGACTTCAACTTTTTTTCTTCCTCTTTGGCTTCCCAACCTGTAGACAAACAAATATCCTTATCAACCTTCAATCTTTTCTCAATGAGCCAACCAGGGCTGACCTCACAACAAGGTAACCTCCCCTTAAACAAACAAAAAGGCGAGACCCCTGTACTAGAATGAGGAGTCAACCTGTACTCTCTCACTTTCTTCCTCAAACCTTCAACCCAGTTGGACTCACAAACCAGGGACAACTGCAGACTCTCTTTTAAAACTTTAATAAAATGTTCAACAACGCCATTAGACTCTGGATGATAGAGTGAAGCTTTCTTATGCTTCACACATCTCTCTCTAAGAAACTCTTCAACTTGCCCAGAGGTGAATTGCACCCCATTGTCTGTAAGAAGACTGGAGGGAAAACCCTCTCTCTCAAACAATTCCTCTAAGAATTTTATCACATCACCAGACTCAATTGAATTCACAATTTTTATTTCTGGCCACCATGAAAACATGTCTAAACAAACAAACACATATCTGTCCTGCGAACTGACCCTTACAGGACCAAGAATATCCATGGAAATGTCAAACCACGGACCAGCAGCTCTCTCCCTGACAACCATAGGCTGCGTCCTACACTTTAACACCTTGTCACTCCTTGCACAATCCAAACACTCTCTAACCTCTCTCTCAATCATCAAATCCATTGACGGCCACCAGAAACTTTCTCTGACCCTTTCTTTAGTTTTGGAAATGCCCATATGACTGGAATGAGCCCTCTTCACCAAAACAAGTCTCAAATCTTCAGGAGGAACAAGTTTACTCCCTCTCATAAGCAAATCATCAACAATAGAGAGTTCATTGCGAACTTCCCAAAAACTCATTAACTCTGCCGCACACTTATTTTTAACCATCCAACCCTCCAAAATCATTTTCATCACATTCTGTAAACAAACATCCTTCTCTAGAGAAGTCTTCCACTCCGTCTCCTGTATAATCCCTTCAGTAACAAAACACACGTTAAAATCTTCGTCAAAGTCCTCACCAGCAAAGCTCTCCTCTAAAGAGTCTACATCACATACAGATTCAGTAACTAACCTTGAAAGACAATCTGCTTGCAAGTTGCTAGCACCAGGAACATAGTTTATCTCGAAATCAAACTCTTGCAGAGCAATAACCCATCTACGTATGTGACCTGAAATCTGGTCCACATCCTTTTTTGAAAAGACCCCCTTGAGAGGTTTGTGATCTGTCTTTAATTCAAATCTGCGCCCCCAAAGAAACTTCCTCAGTTTTCTTACAGCCCAAAAGACCACTTAAGCCTCCTTTTCAATCACCGAACAGTTAATTTCAGCACCACGCAGACCTCTCGAAATAAAAGCAATTGTCCTATACTCACCTCCTGATCTTTGCAACAAGACACCACCTAAACCTCTAGAGCTAGCATCTGTCATCACGATCACATCATCATTAACATCGAAATTCCCAAGGTCAGACGCATTCTTCAAGCTAGATTTGATATCAATGAATTCATTTTCGCAAAGATTGGACCAGACAAATTAAATGTTTTTCTTTAACAAAGATCTTAAAGATAACGACCTCTCAGCAAATTTGGGAATAAATTTGTTGTAAAATTCGGCCATTCCCAAGAACTTAACCAATTCATCTCTATTCTTCGGAGAAGGCAAATTCTCTATTGTATCAACCAACAACTTTTTAGGTTGAATCCTATTGCTTGTGACGAGATGCCCCAGATACTCAATCTCTTGAACTCCAAACTTGCACTTAGCCCATTTAAGAGTCAAACCAGACTTCAATAAGGTATCTAAAACCTCACAAAGCCTTGTGTTGTGTTCCAACTTAGTTGAACCAGACACCAAAATGTCATCCTGATAGATCTTCACTCCCACCACACCCTTCAATATCCTTTCCATCGCCCGCTGAAAAACTGAAGCGGCCGAAATTAGACCAAATGGCATCCTTAGGAATTTAAAGGTACCAAAGGGTGTGGTGAAAGTCGTCAATTCTTGGTACTTCTCTGTAAGTTTAATTTGGTGGTAAGCCGAACTGAGATCAAGGGTGGAAAAGTATTTCGAGAACCATAGCTTTATTTAATTCCCTCAAGTCTACACAAAGACGAGCTTCCCCATTGGCCTTACGGGCCATCACAACTGGAGAGACCCATAGTGAAGCCTCTACTTCTTCAATTATCCCATTGGCAACAAGCTTGTCCAATTCAAGTTTCATGTTATCCCTAACAGCCATGGGAACATTTCTGGCTTTGGCAGCTTTGGGAACGGCATGCTCTTTTAACCTGATCTCATGAACATAATTTTTTAAACATCCAAGTTCATTCTTAAAGACATCAGAAAACTTGTCCAGTAAGTTGTTACAATCAATTTGAACTGAATTAACAGTGGGTCTATCTCTTAAACAAACCATTGGTTTGGCATTAGGATCAAGAAAAACAAAAAGATCACGTTGATGTATTTAGCTTATCAACGAATCTCCTTTGATGGAAACATACATTTTCCCAGAAATGATCCTATCCTTAAATTCTATAGAACCCCAAAAATAACCAGCTAATTTGATTGGTTCGCCACCGTACCCTTTTGGCTTTATATCTGGTTTTACCAGTTTTACACCATTTTTGAGTTTTGTTTCATAAAACGTAAATGGTATCAAAGTGATCTTTGCACCAGAGTCAAAAAGCATCAGAACTTCTTTACCATTCACTAATACATTTTCAAGTGGTCCATCAAGTTTCTCAACACAGTTTTCTAAAATAATTATTTCTTCCACAGAGTCCTCATCATCACAGTCGACTTCTCCAACTTTGTTCTTGCTTGATGTGGTCGATCTACAGCACTTTGAGGCATGGCCTTTCCTTCCACAATTCTTACACGTAGCTTTCCCGACCGATTCGTACGTGCGTCCGGGCGAGCGAGTACGATGCGAAAACTCCGACCGATTCGTTCGCGAGACCCAACCGCACCGAGCGACTCGTACGCGAAAGCCGACCGCTCCGACCGACTCGCTCGGACACGCCTCGCACCGCGCAATGGAGACGTTCCCCGGCCGGGCAAGTACGATGCGCACCGCGAGCAGTCCGACCGACTCGCGCCGTCCGGCTCGAAGGAGCAGTCGGAGCCATACTTTGGGGGTCTGTGTCGGACCCCCCTGTACGCGTAGCTGCGCGAGTCGCACACAGGGGGGACCCATGGGTCCCCCCTACCTGTGCGTGTACGGCGCGAGTCGCTTCGCCGCGTACACGTTGTAGGGGGCGCCCTTGTTCGCCTCGCACCCATTGAGTCAATGGGAGCCCGCGTACGCGTTGTACGACAGGCTCCCATTGACTTCAATGGGAGTCCGACCGAATCGAGTCCGATGGCATACGTGCGCATCGTACTCGTTCGGTCGGGCTGCTAGGGTCCGATTCGGTCGGAAATCTCTCCGAGTCCGGCTCGGTCGGAGAGATTTCCGGCCCGAATCGGAATCGGCCCCTTGGTGTTGGTTTGATTAGATTTCTGAAACTTGTCCTTGTCTTTTTCTACTACAACCTTAACACTAGCATCGCTAATTTTAATTGTAGTTAGCGCATCTTTCTTAATCACCTCCACACAAGCCTTTGAATGTTCTGAAGTTTTAGCCATAGTTAATACTTCATGTAAAGATGGATTATTTTTTTCCCACATAGGGGTCGATTCCGATCTCGGCCGGAAGCGCACCTAACAGTATTCGTCCGGAAAAAAACCAAGCCGACCGATTTGAACAGCCCTCCGAACGAACAAGTACGATGCGCATAACAGCCCAGATTCCAAGCGAGCCGTACTCACCCATTTCAGCTCCTGTTCCCCGCCTGAGCCGGATCCGTAAACGTCCAATCGAGCCGCACGGAACCAAATACACAGCACCTTCCGGCCGGACTAGTACGATGCGCATTCCGTACGCGCCAAACCCGTCGCTACGTCCGGCACGTCAGAGCATCCGAGAGAGCTGCACATAAGCTCCGATTCGCGCCACAAGACGATCCACGGCTACGAGACGAACAAGCCAGCGACGAGTACGAGTCGAAGCCACGAGAAACCCGAACGAGACGAACAAACCATGAATCCCATCGCGCAGGTCCTACCAATACTCTACATCTATTACCGGGACCGGTACGGACGCGTACGGCGAAGACGGTAAGTCAAACACCCACTACACAAACAAACCACACGTACCCAACATATGTCACACACACATAGGGATGCAGAAATGACGTACACCAGCAACAGCAGAACCATAGGGGCGGGATGGCTACCACCAATGCCATACACACCCATAGGGGGATGGATGCCTACCACCAACACCACCCCTATTCATGGGGGGCTGGAGGCCTACCACTACCACCTACCCTACTCAGGGGGGCCTGGATGCCTACCACTACCACCAACCCTACTCAGGGGGGCCTGGATGCCTACCACTAACACCACCCCTACTCATGGGGGGCTGGATGCCTACCACTACCACCACCCCTACTCAGGGGGGGCTGGATGCCTGTCACTACTACCATCCCCACTCATAGGGGGATGGATTCCTACCACTACCACCACCCCTACTCAGGGGGGCCTGGATTCCTACCACTACCACCACCCCTACTCAGGGGGGCCTGGATGCCTGTCACCACCACCACCCCTACTCAGGGGGGGCTGGATACCTGTCACTACTACCAACCCCACCCATAGGGGGATGGATGCCTACCACTACCACCACCCCTACTCAGGGGGGGCTGGATGCCTGTCACTACTACCATCCCCACAAATAGGGGGATGGATGCCTACCACTACCACCACCCCTAAACATAAGATGGGAAATGCATGACACAACCAGCATACTCCAACATAAGGAATGTCTGAAAATACATCCCACCAACACCATGACAAGCGTGTGTAGTCTGTGTCAAATGCCCACAACACTGAACATGTCATTGAGCATACAATGTGACCCCCAATCACATGTGTAATTTGTGTGGCCTCCACAATGCAAGCAGACCATGACCACTGTGGCAATGGGGTATAACACCCCATCATCACAGTGACCAAAAGGTAAGTCTGGGGTCCATAGCTGAAGCCCAATTGAACAGTGTGGCAATGGGGTCTAAACACCCATCACCACAGTGACCAAAAGGGAAGTGTGGGGTCCATAGCTGAAGCACATTCTGAACATTGTGGCAATGGGGTCTAAACACCCATCACCACAGTGACCAAAAGGGAAGTCTGGGGTCCATAGCTGAAGCCCAATTGAACAGTGTGGCAATGGGGTCTAAACACCCATCACCACAGTGACCAAAAGGGAAGTGTGGGGTCCATAGCTGAAGCACATTCTGAACATTGTGGCAATGGGGTCTAAACACCCATCACCACAGTGACCAAAAGGGAAGTGTGGGGTCCATAGCTGAAGCACATTCTGAACAGTGTGGCAATGGGGTCTAAACACCCATCACCACAGTGACCAAAAGGGACGTGTGGGGTCCATAGCTGAAGCACATTCTGAACAGTGTGGCAATAAGGGTCTAAACACCCATCACCACAGTGCCCAAAAGGTAAGTGTAGTAATGGTAAAAGCTGCAAATGCCAAACAGCATGGATGATTCCTGGTCACAGAACAACAAACACATCTGTGGCATAGTAGTGCTTGTGTCCATAGCAACATACATTGGGTGAGGCAAACAGTGCAGTGCAAATAAGATATACCTTTGGCCATGTGCAGACAAACATCACCCATGGGGGCTGACATTGTCAACATCCCTCAATAACACAATGACAGAAGTGACCATCATAATGCAGACCCACATATCTGCACCAATGGACACACAAATGTAGATATCCTGTGGAGACTGTAAATGTGAGGTGAACAAATACCATACCATGGCAGCAATGGGACATACAAACCATGATCATTGTGCTGACTGATGACCTAGGAGTCCCAGGGACAGCAGGGGAAAGCCAACAAACAACATACAGCCAATGGCACACTAAAGACATGCCAATGCAGTGGTGCAGATGCACAAACACAAACAGGCAACCTCACACTGCAGATCAAACACAACAGGTGATGGGGGGGTGTGCCAGTGTCCCCAGGCAACCACACAACACATGAGGAGGCCTGAATCACAATTACACAGATGTGTATACAGAGCCACACAAAAGTAACTCATGGATCGGATTCCCCTATGTGGGCAAACAGGCATTGTTAGATGAGAGGGAGCCCAAATTACACATGTCACACAAGCTTGTAGGAACAGCAAATAACACAGCAAGAGACAGACCCACCACAGCACTACCCCCAGGGACCCCACATCGTGGTGACCGTGGCCTGCATGATGATCCCACTGTGATGACAAAGCTAGATGTTGTTCACACTGTGAACCACAGTCATGTGTCCTGATCAACAAACTACCATCACACCTACACAAGCACAAATCAATCAGCACGGCCTGTCAGCCAAGGCCAACATGGAGGCAGGGGTCTAGCCGTGCAACAACTCTCATTTGCACACACTCAACACCACACACCTTGATCTCCAACAATGTGCAGCAGTGAAGCTCACATGGACTGGTGACATTGCACATGCACCCATGACAATCCCAGGGGTGGTGTTGGGAACTAAGGTGCAGAAACCCATCACACATGGCCAGTCTACAAGACTCGTGAATGTCTGACACACTGCACAGTACGCTGTACATGGGCATGATGTGAAATCCACCACAATCAATGTGATCCCGGACACAGTCACACACCAATGAAGAAGTCAAGGTCACCCACAAAGAACACACATAGACAACTTCCAACATTGCAGCTCTGACCCAGAGGAGTAGCAGCAGTCACACACACAATGTGTCACAATCACTGAAAGCTAACACAAACTGGAAATTACATGACTTGTGTAACCAACAAGTGCCAAGGGGAATCCTGACTGTGTCTCATCTGCGTTTGCCCACAAACTCAGCCCTGACAGCAAGGATGACACCCTGATGACCAGTAATGTGCCATGCACCCACATCCCAGAGAACCCAGTGCGAAGATTATGGTGGAACATAGGTCAACTCAGCAAGCATCACAAACAGGAACATCACTAGGGATCCCAGCCTGTGTTGCAAAACGGAAGTGAACACACACAGACATGCTCACACAACACACACCTTGGGCTCAGGCAATGTCACAGAATTACACACTGCCATGAGGGCACTCCACTCCTGTGTAAGGAAAGCTGTGCCATACGTTGTCTCTGCAGGGCTCTATCATATCAGCAGTACACTTGGTCACTCAGTCAACAATTAGCACAAAATGAAGGCTCTCGTCACATCAGCCTGGTCATGGCAGTGTCACCGACACCATCTGCACAGATCCAACACACATGTATAGCAAGTTGCACTGATCACACAGATGAGTCCTTCCCCATTGATGCCCAAACTTGCATGTCCAGTGGAGATGGTCACACGGTCAGGGAAATAGACAAATTGAACAATGGCAAGCACAACAGATGTGCAGGGGCGTAAGCCACAGATGTGATATTGCAAATAAATGTAGGAAATCCCATTGCCAAATATTGAAAACATGACACCCTCTTATTGCTGCAAAGGATGACATGGATACACACCAGGATAGGACACATTCCCCCTGGACCACATGGGATCCTGCACAGTAACACTTCATTTCCCTGATATCAAAAATCACCATCAGTGCAGCAAGGGCTCGGTTAGCATCATCAACATCATGTACATCAGAAGCAAAACCACTAGAGAACAGAAAGTAGCTTTATTCAGCATTTTTGTGTATAGAAGTGAAAGTCCAGAAATATTTCAAAGGCCAATGGCCAGTCCATAACAATAGTCCAAACAGGGTGACAGTGCCAGATGTCACCCTTTGCATGCCTGCACTGATATGGAGCAGGGACATTCCCCTCGGAGGGGCATACGGGGGCAGGCTAGGCACCGCAGGGACAGGATCAGGGCTCACCAGAAGGAGGCAGGGAAGGGGTGGTGGGTGCTGGAGAGTCACTGACAACTGCAGTGGAGGTGTCTGACATGGTGTGTGCCGGCACAACTGGGGGGCATGAGTCAGATGGTGTGGGTGCCGGCACGACTGCAGTGGGCCATGCAGATGGAGTGGACAGGTTCCCCACTGCAGTGCCCAAGTCAGACAGGGTGGTAGTGGACTCCACTGCAGTGCCTATCTCCAGGGGAGTAGAATGGGGTTCAGGTAAGGTGGGCAGGACAGAGGGGGAGGACACGCTCTCCACACCAGTGGCACAAACAAGCGCAGCGGGGGTGTGGTGCTGGAAGAGCAAGTGGTAGGGGGAGAAGGCCGGATCTTTCTGGGGATGGTGTATCTGTGGGTGGGGGAACCTGGGGCAGGGTGTGGTGGGGGAACCTGTGGAGTGGGGGCCTGAGGGATGGAGGAAGGAGACTTGGTTGAGCTGCAGGGTGGTGGCGGGGTCTTGCTCTTCCGGGTCCGGGGGACTTGCGGATGGGGGCCTCAGTCTGTCTGCGCCTGGGGGAGGGTGTCCGGGGGTGAGGGGCACTCCCCTCTGTGTGGGTGGACTTCCTCTTCCCCCTGTATGCTGGATCAGCTGGATTGGAGGGGAAGAGGCCGAGGTCACAGAGGAAGAGCTGCTGTGTAGGTGGGGTTGCAGGTGAGGCAAGGGAAGGGGCCTTGGAGGGAGAGGTATCGGAGGACTGCGGAGTGACTGTAGATGCCTGTGTGTGTGTATGTACCCCTTCCCCTGTGGGTGTGGTATCAGTCCCCTGAGGATGCCTGCGTGCACGTCTTGTTTTTGTAGTGGGTGTGTCTGTGCTGCTCGTGTCTGTGTGTTTGGGTGAATGTGCAGGTGTGCATGTGCTTGGGACAGGTAGGGTGCCAGGAAGTGTGGATGGGGCAGAGGTAGGAGGGGTGAGGGACTGTTGGAGGAGGGACACTGCTGCCGTCAGGGAGGAGTCCATGGACCTATTACTCCTCTGTAGGGCAGACATGCCCAATGAGATGCCCTCCATGAACGACACCAGCTGAGTCAACAGAGTGGTGTGGGCATGGAGGACACTCAGCATTGCTGTCTGCCCTACATGGAGCTGGCGAAGTAGGTACACAGACTCTTCACTCAGGGCAGCAGGGGACACCGGGGCAGGGGCTGTGGTGCCTGGCACGAAGGAGACATGCTCCCGAACACGGGAGCCTCCACAGACCTCTGGAATGGGAGCCGATGGGAGGGCGGTGGTGGTGGTGGTGGCGGGGACAGCAATAGTAGCTGGGGTGTGGTGGCTGCTGACACCCGCCTCCACAAGGGAGTCATCCTCCGAGCTGCTGTGGTCCTCAGCTGAGGTGGATGGTGCTGAGGACTCCTCGGTGTGGCTCCCCTCGCCCTCCGTGCCACTGGGTCCCTCCGACCACTCCTCGGCTGCTGACCCAGTCTGGCTCTGCGACTCCTCCTGGTCCGTGGAGCTGTCCCCTCCTGTGGCCGTAGATGTATCTGCAAACAATTAGGGAAACAGACAGACATCAGTCACCTGCACTAACCGCACAAAACCACAGTAAGTACAGCACATTACAGAGCAAGCCCTGGCATCCTTAGTTGAACATTGCCAAAAGTGCCCAAACAGAGTAGGAGAAGCCAATTGTCAGTCTGATGGTCAACCATGGCACTCACATCCCTCCTGGCCTTGCACCCATCGGTCTGGTGTCTGTCGGATGGCAATACCCCAGTGTGGACACATGCACCACCTACACAGTAGTTGGACAGTGCAGAGAACACGGTGAAGTATGTGAACATGCACACATCACAACTCTTGCCACTGAGTCAGTACAGGTGTCCGGATAAAGGGATGGCCAGAGTCTATATTTGAAATGCATGTGATGCATACCAGCACCAGACACCATGATGCACCCATGTCCTGATAGTCAATGCCACAATGGGGTGCATGTAGCACATGTCACTCCCCTGCAGGATCACTCTTAGGAAGTTTAATGCCATGGCACAGGCATGCCTGCAAAGTCATACATCACTGTCTCCAGTCACATGGGCAGGGCAGCCAGACAACAACAGTCTGCACTGTGTCACAATTCCAGGTCATGGGGAATGCAAGTCCTGTAGCTGACAAGTGCACATGTCCATCCCCCACAAACCACATCATCTGAACTCTCATTTGTCCACGTCATTCCAATTGGACATATGGGAGACATGAAACCCAACCCTCGGAACCTGAGCACCTCACAATCTGCTGTGAATGTGAATGGGAAACAGCTGCCTGAACTACACAGTCGCACACCCCAGTATGCACGGTCAAGTGATCAAACACCTATATGTCACACAAGTATCGTCTCCTATGGTCACATCTCCGGTGGCATGCTGAGCCCTAACCGATAAACACCCCAGTAGTCCAGACAATGAAGCCACAGCACAATGACAAAGAGGCAGACACCTGAGGGAACATTTCACTGAGCACAACGTGTCAGCTGATACACGGGAGTGGGAGTACAGAGTGTATTGTATGGCCTGGAGTAGGCATGACTGTCCTGCTCCACGTGAAAGAGGGATGAGCCCTGGACAGTAGGCAGGTGGCTAAGCATGTGTGACACACTTGATATTCATACTCCTGAGGCCCAAAAATTGTTCCCACCCGCAGCATGGGTGTGTGCCAAATACCCCAGGCACATGTGGTGAATCAGATCAGCAATTGGACCACATATCAAAGTAACACGCAGATTACATGTCAGAACTCAGGCATTGTGTAAGCAATGGACCCACCCATGAAGCCCACCACAGAGTTACGTGAACAAATGCTGTCCCCCACCTTGAGCTAAGCAAAATGCAAGGACACAGTACCCAAGTGACACAATTTCCTGACTGTAAGCGCCACACCTGGGTATCAGATGAGGAGTGGGCAGTGCACAATTGAGGGACATGGGTCCTGGACCACATAACTGATGTACTGTTGAAGTTTAAACAGGCCAGAGGAGGGCACATAGCATGTCAGACAAAGCTCACAGTGCAGTCATGGACTCACCCCCTCCTTGCTGCTGTCTGCCCTTCAGCTGCCCATCCAGATCAGGGAAGACCACCGCCAGGATCCTGAGCATGTGGGGGGTCAGAGTCCGGTGTCCGCCCTCCTGCGAGGAGGCGACAGCTTCAGCTGGACCCTTGCGATCCTCCGGGTCCAGCCCCGAAGGTCCTGCCACCTCTTCTGGCAGTTGCGGATCCGGCGCTTGTAGACCCCCACAGACCTTACTGCCCGGGCGATGTCCAGCCATATTTCCTGCTTCTGGTGGGCATCAACCTGTGAGGATGACAAAGTGTAAAGGCCATTACTACACATGCAACAAATCCGTGCATCACACATTTGGATATACATGTCTCAATCACAGGGGCACATGATGTACACGGGCAGTGCAAGGATGGCTATGAACAGTTTGCCAGCAGTTACTACATGGTATCATTGCCTGGGAAGTCAAACCTTGTTTAAATGCACTGTTACTGCACTATACCTGTTCAGTGCATGTAACTACACACTATGGGGGGTGACAACTACTCAGTGAGCCTGCTAGCCAGTGGCGTGCAGACTGTAAGTCTGGCTAGTCAGACAACATGCACATTTGTAAGGCAGTGGACAGCACACTCACCTGCTCCCCTGGTTTCCCATATAGCTTGCTGTACTGTGGAAGGAGGCTGTCCAGCAGGGCCTGGTTCTCGTCAGTGCTGAAGGCTGGGGCTCTCTCCACAGTACGTGCCATAGCAGGATCCAGAGGATGCAGAGACAGCAGCAGTGGTGGTGGCAGATGTCGTCCTGGAGCATGTAGTGCAGGCAAGTGAGCTCTCAGGGGAACAGCCAGCATTATATGTGTGCTGCTGAGGCAGATATTGTCCCATGTGTCCAAAGTGATAGGTCCAAGTCGTTTGCATCTTCTGAATCTGGCCAATCCATGGAATTGCACCACTTACACATGCCCACAGCATCCTTCAAAAGTTCAACTTCATGACACCCATGAATTTGCAACATTGTTGTGGGTGGCCAACTGAATTCACAGCATCAGACTCGTTAAACTTTTGAAAACGCGTCCGTTGCCATGCCAGGCCATAGCCAATGCGTGCGCACCGATCGGTCCATTGCTGTCCAACGCATTTTTCAAAAAACAACGCGTACCTGGTCACATCGTATGCAATGGCCAATGCGTGCGCACCGATCGGTCCATTGCTGTACAACGCGTACCCGGTCACATCGTATGCAATGGCCAATGCGTGCGCACCAATCGGTCCATTGCTGTACAACGCGTACCCGGTCACATCGTATGCAATGGCAAGTGCGTGCACACCGATCGGTCCATTGCTGTACAACGCGTATTCCGGGTACAACGCGTACCCGCTCACAACAGATTCAATGGCCAGTGCGTGCACACCGATCGGTCCATTGCTGTACAACGCGTATTCCGGGTACAACGCGTACCCGCTCACAACAGATTCAATGGCCAGCACGTATTACGGGTACAACGCGTACCCGCTCACAACAGATTCAATGGCCAGTGCGTGCACACCGATCGGTCCATTGCTGTACAACGCGTATTCCGGGTACAACGTGTACCCGCTCACAACAGATTCAATGGCCAGTGCGTGCACACCGATCGGTCCATTGCTGTACAACGCGTACCCGCACATAACAGATTCAATGGCCAGTGCGTGCACACCGATCGGTCCATTGCTGTACAACGCGTACCCGCACATAACAGATTCAATGGCCAGTGCGTTCACACCGATCGGTCCATTGCTGTACAACGCGTATTCTGGGTACAACGCGTACCCGCTCACAACAGATTCAATGGCCAGTGCGTGCACACCGATCGGTCCATTGCTGTACAACGCGTACCCGCACATAACAGATTCAATGGCCAGTGCGTGCACACCGATCGGTCCATTGCTGTACAACGCGTATTCCGGGTACAACGCGTACCCACTCACAACAGATTCAATGGCCAGTGCGTGCACACCGATCGGTCCATTGCTGTACAACGCGTACCCGCACATAACAGATTCAATGGCCAGTGCGTGCACACCGATCGGTCCATTGCTGTACAATGCGTACCCGCACATAACAGATTCAATGGCCAGTGCGTGCACACCGATCGGTCCATTGCTGTACAACGCGTATTCCGGGTACAACGCGTACCCGCTCACAACAGATTCAATGGCCAGTGCGTGCACACCGATCGGGCCATTGCTGTACAACGCGTACCCGCACATAACAGATTCAATGGCCAGTGCGTGCACACCGATCGGTCCATTGCTGTACAACGCGTATTCCGGGTACAACGCGTACCCGCTCACAACAGATGCAATGGCCAGTGCGTGCACACCGATCGGTCCATTGCTGTACAACGCATACCCGCACATTACAGATTCAATGGCCAGTGCGTGCAGACCGATCGATCCATTGCTGTACAACGCGTATTCCGGGTACAACGCGTACCCGCTCACAACAGATTCAATGGCCAGTGCGTGCACACCGATCGGTCCATTGCTGTACGACGCTTCCCTGTACAGGTCTCTCGCATATGTCACCATGCTGTTCACTGGTGAACGTATGCCAGTAACATATACTTGCCAGGGACTCAGGGGCACACCTACAACACCACAGCCTGTCCACACTGTATCCTAAGGCATGTAAGGCTGCATTACCTTTTCTGTGTATGGGGGTCAACATGTGGTTTTGGGGTGGCACTTGGGGGCAGCCACTCCCAGGCTGAGCACGTGTTCATGGGGACAGGTTCCTTTGTGTGTTGTGCACATGACCACTGTGATGTGCAACTGTTCATTTCAGAGCATGTGGCATGGTCACATTTCACGGTTGTGTATGTGTATGTCATGTCACATACCCCCTGAGTCCCATGTGGGACGGTATGTACGTCACAGGGTGACCCATTGCCACAATAGTGATGGCCCTCCACAGTCTGTGTGCATGTTGTGTTTACAATGTCTCTGATTCCATGTGCACAATGGGAGACAGTCTCCACATCCACGTTGTTTGTGCATGGCCTTTGATGTTGTGCGTGTGTGTGTCACAGACGTCCATGTCTGTCCTGCCGAGTCAACAGGGAGCACTACCTGTGGGGGTCATGGTTGTTTTGCTGTGGTGTATTCATGATGCACCATGTCATGCCAGTGTCCATGTGGCAATACAGGGTCCCTGGGAATCTACCTGTCAATGAGCTGTGATGCCTGGGGCACATCTGTCCTCACATGTCACTGTGGTGTGTGTTTGGAACGTGGCAGCAGTACATGGGTACTGTGACACAGCCTAATGATATCCCATAGCACAACCTGGGACTTGTTGAGGACACATGTTGAACTGTGATGTTAGATGTTGTACATTTCGGTGCCATACATGTCCTTACGGAACGGCACACACATCATGTACTTGTGTCTCGTAATGTTGTATCATGTGATATTGAGTCTGGTCTATGTCACATATGTGGGGTGACTGACAATCTTTCTTTCTTCACCTATGCACTGCAGGGCACCAGCTGTCCATAGACCATTCCCTGACCTTGCAACGATGGTGGAACGTGACTGCATCCGACGGTACCGCTTCACCAGGCAGCTGATTGAGGATTTGGCAGTGCGCTTGGCCCCACATTTGCAACCTGGCCGGCCGTACCCTACAGCGCTGACCCCCAAGGTGAAGGTGATGGCAGCCCTACACTTCTTTGCCACCGGTACCTTTCAACACACTGTGGCGACTGCTGGTGGGATGTCACAGACTATGTTTAGCCGTGTGCTACGCGATATTTTGGAGGCAATGTTGAGATGTCTGAACCAGTACATCTATTTCCCTAAACATCACCAACTCACTGATGTCAAGAGTGACTTCTATGCCCTGGGGAGGATGCCACATGTCATTGGCTCCATTGATGGGACACATGTGGCTTTGGTACCACCACAGGCACATGAGCAGGCATACAGGAACCGTAAACATTATCAGTCGATCAATGCTCTGGTGGTATGTCTTGCAGATATGAGCATCTCACATGTGTGTGCACGTTTCCCTGGTTCGGCACACGATGCCTTCGTGATGAGGAGTAGTCGCATCCCGAGGATGATGTCACAGATGCGGAACCAGCGTGCCTGGCTTGTCGGTGTGTACTGACTTTGTACCATTGTGTGTGTTCTGCTATGTTGTATTCCGCACTTTTTTCCAACTCAGCTAATGTGTAATTGTCTGCCTGTAGGTGACTCCGGATACCCCAACATGCCGTGGTTGCTGACACCCCTCAGGAACCCTGTGACACCAGCCCAGATGCGCTACAATGAGGCACATGGTCGGACCAGGAGAGTGATCGAACGGACATTTGGTCTCCTGAAGAGCCGCTTCCGCTGCCTGGACAAGACAGGAGGGGCCCTCCCATATGCCCCAGCAAAGGTGTGCAAGATTGTTATCGTCTGCAGCATGCTACACAACCTGGCAGTGCGGAAGGAATTGCCTCTCATCCTGGATGACGATGACCAACATCCGCCACCTGTGGAGGATCCTGGCCTGGGCCACGATGCCAGTGATGATGATGATGATGATGGTGATGTCCGCACACAGCTCATCACCAGCTTCTTCAGCTGAATGTGAGTATCCAGAGATGTCATGTCAATGATTTGAGTTTGCATGATATGTGTTGGTGGTGCTCTGTTGCTGTTTGAGTGTGGCCATGTGCTACTTGACTGGATGCGTGCAGCGATGTGTCCTTACAGGTAGTCCCCAACAGTGTTGACATGCTAACTTGGTTTTGTGTAGGTATCTTGTGACATGTATTGGGCATGAGTATTGCAGTTCTGTCCTGTTCTTCAGTGCTTTTGACTGTGTGTCATGTCTGTCCTTCACAGGGCGCTCTCAGAGTTGTTTGGTCAACTCGGATCCCCCGACACCATGATTCAACTTCCAGGGTGGAAGCAGTCGTTTCCCTACAGGTGATGTGCCCCACACCCCTGGACTTTCTTTCTTCTACACTTGTTGACTGTGTGGCCACTGCCACGTGGGATTACCTTGCATCTGTAGTGGAAACAACATGTTGCAAATGTGTAATAAACTTGTGCTTCACTTTGGGATGTGCGTTGTCTGTGGTCACACTTCTGACTGACATTTGCTTACTGCACCTGTGGGCTACTTAACACAGACTCTGAATAGGTGTGGTGTCTGTGCATTCCACAATATTTCCTGGCAACATCAGTGTAGGCGATGAGTCCGATGGCCCTGGTGTCTATGTGTTGTGTAGCCCTAGTGGTGTGTCTCCCTCATATGTGTCACGTCGCCATGACTCACATGACGGTGTTGAACTTGCTGTGGCAGTTAGCATGCACGGTGTCATTTAGCTGATCATCATCTCCGTGACGATAACAACGTTGGAATCACAACAGAGGCAAGTATGGTGTATTGGTGAGTTTATTACATACATGTGTGAGGTTAGTGCACAGGATGGTGGGTGCTGTACATTGGGATTGTGATCCAAAGTTCCCAGGTGAGTTGGAAGTCTTGGTAGCAGAAATGTCCAGGGTAAAGTCAACAGTGATCTGATACATTGGTCCAACTTGAACTCCCCATGTCATGTGGGTGAGTTGTGTTGCATTCGACAGGGTGAACAGTTTGCACACAAAGGAGAATTTCCAGAACAGGTGTTGGCTTCCTAGGGGGATGTACATGGCCATCGACCTCTCAGTTTTCCTTCCTCGGATGACCCCTCTTCTTTGGGGGGGGACCCTCACGTGCAGGCTGCTGTGGTGCAGGGGACTCTCCGCCAGAGTCCTACTCCCTCCCTGTGGCAGTTGCAGGTGTTGCAGCACCAGATGTTGTAGGCACACAGGGAGGTGTGGCCATGTTGGTGCTAATCTGGCGGATGCATGTCAATATGTCCCTATGCACCACTGTCAGTTCTTGCAATGTGTCCCACTTGGACTCCATGCCAGACATGTGTGTCTCCACACGGGCCATGTGTGTCTCCACACGGGACATGTGTGAGTCCAATCGGGCATGATGGGCAGCCTGCTGCTGTTGAATGTCCTTGAGGATCCCCACTACCTGGGTGACCTCTCCGGTGCTATTCTGGTACGCATCAGCAATGCGTACCAGTTGTGGGTCATCATGCAGTCCAGACCCCTCTGCAAACAGCGACCTATGTCTACCACCCCTCCCACCACCCCTGGCGACACGTGCGGGACCTGCGGTGGCACGCACAGGTGTCCCTAGGCCCCCTTGGGGGTTGTTACTGGGGTCGTTGTCCGTAGCTCGACGTTGGGCCAGGGTCCCTGTGCTGCTGTCATTGGTGGTCCTTGGTCTGTCCGTGTCGGCGGGGGTGGTCTGTGTGTTGGCAGTTGTTGGAGGAGTGGGTGCAGGGGGTGCAGATGTTGGTTCTGCTGGTGCTGCATGATGACTCACACCGGAGGTGCCAGGTAGGTCTTCGCCATCCAAGGAGGGCAGAGGCTGTTCCACACCAGTGAGCTCAGTGTCCCCCGGAGCCTGGGACTGGGACACCTCATCATCTGCTGCTGTGTTCCCATCATCACCTGTTTTTGGAACAGACACACAATGTATGTTATGTTTCTACAGGTATCAATGGTTCACACACCTGACAGTTGTTTTCCACTCCCTGTGATGTGAGCATGGTTCATAGTGGTGTTGATGGGCCAATTGTGAGGGTGACCAATGTCTGTGACTACAACTCCCATCATGCTATTGCCTACACCCCCCTTCCCAGCATGCCCATTCTTCCTTCCTTTTGAGTGGACTTCACTGTGTGTGAGTGTGACAGCAATTCCAAGATGGCTGACAGTGTGGTCCTGTTGTTTGTTGGTGCACAGTTCCCAGCATGGCCTTGGGCTCCCCACAGCTGAGGCCAGTGTCAGACATCTTTGAAGTGGCTTTTCACTCCCTGTGAGGTGTGCATGCTTCAGTGCTAGCTTGCTGGGCCTTGTGGGTGGGGGATGTTGAGCTGTGACTACCACTCCCATCATGCTATTGCCTACAACCCCCTTCCCAGCATGCCCATACTTCCTTCCTTTTGACTCTGCTTCCCTGTGGGGTAGTGTGCCTGTGCTGCCAGGATGGCTGACAGTGTTGTCCTGGCGTTTGTTTGGCTACAAGTCCCAAAAGTGTCCCTGTGCTTCACACAGCATAACCCAGTGTGGTGGTTCTTTGTGGGATGTTAAATTAAAGTGTGAGGCATTGCAATCTCCCAGGTGAGTTGTGTGGAGTTTGTGTTAAGGGGGTATGTGGGAAAAGCTGCTTGTAACTATGGTCAGAGCTGTCAGTCCTCCTTCCCACCCAGCCAGATATCCCACCATGGAACGTGCTTCCATTGCAGGGAGTGCAATTTGGCTTTCAGGATGTCAGTCAGTGGTGTCCTGCTGTTGGTTGGTGCACAGTTCCCAGCAGGGCCTTGTGCTCCCCACAGCAGTCCCCAGTGTCCGCCATCTTGTCAGTCCTTACCCACTCCCTGTGATGTGAGCATGGTTCAGAGTGGTGTTGATGGGCCAATTGTGAGGCTGACCAATATCTGTGACTACAACTCCCATCCTGCTATTGCCTACACTGACTTCACCAGCATACCCAGAATTCCTTCCTTTCAGTGAGCTTCCCTGTGAGGTGGTGTTCTGGTGGTGGCAACATATGTGACTGTTTGTTATATTTGTGCCACTGGCTTGCTCTATTTATTGTTAGGTTTGTACCTGTCATGACACTGTTACATATCACTATGAGATGGCAGGTATTGTGTTTCTCTGACTAACATAGTCATCTTGGTATGATTATCTTTTGGTTGGTGTGGATTTGCTAAGGGTGCATGGTTTGACTATCCCCTTGACAGTGATGTGTGTGTATTGCCACACAATATTGTGTATATTAGTTGTGTACTCACCAGGCTCTGGGATGTTTGTTAGTCCATATACGCTCACTGGTGGTAGGATGGCCCGCACCTTCTCCTCCCAGGGCCTGAGGTATAGTGGTTTGGCAGGAGGGCCACTGCCGGTGCGCTGGCTCACGATGTAATCCTTCTTTAGTAGGTCCCTGACCCTCCTGCGCACATCATACCACCTGTTCTGGATGTCTTCCTTTGTGCGCAAACATGGTGATTGTGCGTTGACCCTGTCGACGATCCTCTCCCACATCTTGGTTTTCTGCGACATGGGGGTCTGTTGGACCAATGTGCCAAACAAATGTGGCTCTACCCTGAGGATCTCATCTACCAGGACTTCCAATTCACTGTCTAGGAACTTATGATTCTTCTTTGGGGGCATGGTGATGGGTGGTGGTGGTGATTGATGAGTGTGTGTGTGTGTGCAAGTGAGTGTGTGTGTAGGTTTTGCTGGGTGTATGTGAGGGTGCTATTTGTTGAGGTGCTAATGGTGTGTGGCTTGTGTGATGGATGAGCTGTGAGTGTGTCTGTGGTTGCTGTGTGTTGGTGTTCTGTGCTGGCAGGTCAGTTGAATTTGCAAAGGATCATGGTAGGGATTTGTGGCCTTTATATAGGTGGAGTTGGGGGTGTGTCCTTGTTCCCTGTTTTTTCCCCCCTGTATTTATTGACTTTGTCATTGCTTGTTTGGCCCTTTTTTTTGTATTTTTCCCTTTGTATTTTTTGTGCATGTAGGAGACGTTCTTCTGACCGAGTAGGACGCTGCAGTTGTCTCGTGCCAGCTTCTCCGAGTCGTTCACGCTGTGTTTCAGCTAGGTTTATTGTGCGGCGTACGCGTCGGTCGCGGTGTGTTGGGTTGCTTCGGCTGGGTTTTGTATGCGTGTCGGTCGTGCGGCTTGGTCTCCGTGCGACTCGGTCTGGTTTTCCACGCATTGCATCGTACTGCGCGGCTCGGAGTTCGCGTGTACGTTTCGTTCGGGTTCCTTCCTGGTGCGTGTCGGTCGGTTCGATTCGCGTGGTTTTCTGGCCGGTCGGCCGGCCGGTCGTTCGGCTTGTGTTCCGTACGAGTCGGTCGTGTTTCACATGCATTTCATCGTACTACCCAGGTCGGGCAGCGCAGGTACGTGTCGGTCGGACTTTATTCCCGTACCGAGTCGGTCGGTACGTTTTCCGGCCCGAATCGGAATCGGCCCCATAGACTCTTTTGCCTTTTCTAAATTGCACCCTAACATGAACTGATCCCTAAGGCATTCATCAGAGGACGCTCCAAAGCTGCATGTAGACGCCAATTTACGAAGAATAGTAATATATTGTTCTACAGTCTCACCTTCGTGTTGCATCCTTTTACCAAAGTGATACCTCTCCAACACAATACTTAATTTGGGAAGGTAGTGAATATCAAGTTTCTTTATGGCAATTTCATACTCATTTAGATCCGCAACAATATCCTCTGTGAGTTCAGGGAGATGTTCATAAACCTCTTGACCTTCAGAGCCAAGGCAATGTACTAACAGTGAAGTTTTCCTCTCCGCACTCAAATTGGCACCACACACCTTTGCATAATGAGCAAACACCTTCTTCCATTTAGACCACTTTAAAGGTGGATCACCTGGCGAATTAAAAAAAATGAAGGAGTTGGAACATTTTGCATAGCCATGGTGAGAAGTGTAATATGAGAGAAGAAAATATGCAAAATTAAAATTTATGAAATATAAGATAATAATGACACGCAAAGATGAAAAGTGTGCGTATCACTGTGTAGTAAAATGACCAACAAGAATAAAATTAAAGGTGTGCGTGTCACCGTGTAAGTAAACACTAAAGAAGACTTGCAATCAATAAAGGTGAGCATGTCACCGTGTAGTAAAACTAGTAAAGGAATATGCTTAAAGTTGTTATTTATGGCTTCTAAAAGATGTCCACAACCTCAAGCAATAATGACAAGTAGAAAGAATATACATGAAAAGAACCAAGGTGTGCGTGTCACCGCGTCGGTAATGTGAGCCAAAAATGACACGCAAATGGGCACAGGTGTGCGCATCACCGTGTAATAGGACAGATGGAAGAAAACGGAAGTGCGTGAAAGAGCACAAACAGCAAGCTTCTTCCATTTTTGCCGAGGAGAGTGGTAACACAAGATGAGGTGCAGTGTTACAGTTCAGCTCTTTAAAGATGGCCGCAAACGTGGTCACGTTTCAGTGACCAGGAACAAGGAGCCAATCAGAGAGACACGAACGTTCAAGACGTCACAGAGGGATCTCTGGAGTCGCAGCGGAGATATGCGCGAGAAGCACAGAGCGCGAGCTCGATGAAATGTGAGTAACCGTTTGACTCGCATATATATTAAAAGTATTCAAAATGTAAAGTACTTGCTGCGATTTTAATCGGAGTATCCGTGTTGAGGTCCAGTGTCCTTTTATAGTGGAAACTCTTCTCTTGACTCTCTTCTCGCTTCAGTTCCCTGGTTTCCGTTTTCTTTAGAACAGGATAGTAGGATTGTTGACACGAGGGTCGTTCCAAGTCGTCGTCAGTGTAATAATGAAGATCCAGGCGATGATAGAGAGTTTTAGAAAAGCTTTATTCTAGTTTCCAGAAATGTAGACCTCATCCACAGGAGCGCTCCGTGAAGCAGCTGCTGAAGTCACCGTCTTCAGTTGCAATCTGCTTCGAGAGCCACAAGCTCCTAGGTTACAGAACTACAGGTGGTGATGGTTCTATAACCTAGGATACCACAGTCGCTTTTTGTCATCCAGCAGAATTCTGACCCATACAAGAGAGTGGACAAAACACAGCTCTTTTAAACCTTCAGCTTGATCTTGGTGCTGTACTGAGATGACCTCCATATGCTGTTCAGCATCCTGAAAGTATTCCTGGCCTTCTTCTGTCTGCCCTTAATGTCACTGCCTGCCACTCTATCATGTCTGATAGTACTGCCTCTGTAGGTGAACTCTTCAGTCATGGCTAAGTCCTCCCCATACACTTTGATTGGTGAAGGGTTTGGGACGTTGAATGCCATCACTTCTGATTTCTTCATGTTGATCTTCAGGCTCACTTGCTGTACAAAGATGTTGTGGCAAGACGTCTTTTCCTGCAGATGCTGGTATGTGTGAGAGCAAGGCTAGGTCATCCGCATAGTCATGGTCCTCCAGTGTAGAGAATAGGGTGCAGCTGATGCCTCTGGCTTGGTCTTCTCTTGTGCATCACATCACCCTGTCAATGACTAGGTTGAAGAGCAATGCTGACATCATGCATCCCTATCTTACACCGGTGGTGACTTCAAACCTATACTTATTACTTACCACCTTTCAGGTAAAATTAGTACAGAAGCTTTTGATGAGGCGGACCATCTGCTGATGTATGCCATAGGCTCTCAGTATACACCAGTGGTTGTCATGATGGGTACTGTCAAAGGCTCTGTCAAAATCAATTAAGTTGATGTATAGTTGTCTTTGTCACTCCGTGCACTGCTCTATGATGTTGTGTAGAGTAAGGATCTGAACAACACACTCTCTGTCCTTGGGAAGCTAGCCTATTCTTTTCTTAAGTGCTTTTCCACGATATAAGAAATGTGCTGTGTAACGATTTTTGCTAGGATTTTATTCAGGATTGACAGAAAGGTGATTTCCACGTCAGTTGTTAAAGTTGGTTAAAGCTCCCATCTTTGGAATCTTGACGATGATGCCTTGGTTTCAGCCATCTGATACTTTCTTTCCCTCCCAAATCGATGTAAACAGTGGTTGTGGGATCTTGACTAATGTTTCAGGGTCTGCCTTGTATATTTCTGTATTCAGCTTGTCATGGCTAGAAACTTTTCAGTTTTGAGTGATTGAAAGACAGTGATGATTTCGTTTTTTCTGTGGTGAGGCAGTGTTCACATCCAGGCCTGGCTCTGCTACGTTACTTAAATGTCCACTTCGCTTGTTGGTACTGGTCTATTCAAGACTTCTTTTAAGTGGTTGGCCCAACATACTTCCTGGTTTTTCTCTGTTATGAGTAGTCTGCCTTGATTGTCCATGATAGGGGTGATATATTTTGCACAAGAATTACCACTGGCTATCTTTGTGATCTTGAAGACCTTCCCTCATTCTTCTCTATTGGCTGCCCCCTCTGTTTGGCTTGCAAGGTTACCCATGTACCCCCTCTTGTCACTGTTTTTACTACTCTGTTTACATCTGTGTATTGTTACTTGTACTTCTCCTGCAGCCTTTCAGATTAAGCCTCCATGAGTTTCTGTTTTTTCCTTTCTGTCTTCAACTGCTTGCCATGAGTCAACCTTATCCATGGGGGCGTGGCTACGCTGGGGATGGAGGAAGACGTGACTGTGTAGGGCTCCGTCGGAGGCTCCCCAAACTAGCTCCATATCTCCGCACATGCTGCTCTGCAGGGGCTGAATTTCAACACAGCGGGTGCTGTACCCATCCTCAGGCTCCGCTGTAACTTTTGGGGTGGTTGGCCCGGGCCGCCCGTGCCGAGACCTACGGACTCTCCTGACGCCGGCGCGAAGCTGTGGAGGTCGGCGCGGCTGAGTGCGCGAGCCCGGGGTCTGGCTCCGCCCCTCTGGCCTAGGACTGTGGCGCACTTCCAGCGGGCCTGCCGCGGCGGTCTTTCGCCATGCAGTGATCCCAGCGTCTGGGAGATCACCACCGGGAGCCTGCTGCTCTGGCAGGTAATATTTTGAAATCCCCGCCGATCTGATTTCCGGCGCACGGCCCCCGGGGATCGAGTCGGGGACTTGCGGCACAACACCGCTGTACTGCTGGAGCTGGGGGTCGCCCAGGCGGGCCTTTCTGAGGCCAACGAGACACTGCGAGGGCCGGCGTGGCCGCCCACGCAAGCCCGGGGTTTGGCCTGGCCCCTCGGGCCTCACACTCCAGTGACTTTGCTGGCTGGCCTGCTGCGACGGCTCTTTGCCCTGCCGGAGCCCCACCGCCTGGAGGAGCACTGTTGGATGCCCGCTGTCCCGGCACGAAATCCCTGGCGCTTCCACTGACCTGATCTACAGTGGGTGACCCCAGATAGTGGGGAGGCACTGGGGCCGGGCCGCAAAATACAACTACCACTGAGATTAGCGGAGGCCTCATACAGTGGGAGGCTGAACGGGAGGGCCACATCTGCATTGGGATGCCGGTGCGCCTGGAGCCCTAGCGGACCCCGGACTGGGAGATGTCTGGTGAGACCTGGTGGGGCGACCTCGGTCTGGAGTGCTGTGGAACATAGCACAGCTGACACGCACGACAATACCCTGGACCCAGCTGGTGAGGAGAGGCACTGAGTCGCGGCTGGTACTGCCCACGGGAACCAAGGGGTGGCAGACAGCACGTTATCGCCCAGCAACGGATGCACTGAAAACTCAGCGACCACACAAACACTAAGCAGTACATTGCAGCTGCTGCCTGGACACGGGCCCGGCTGTGAGGCTCGGACGCACCCCTATTGCTGGCCCCTGCTGGAAAGTAGCCCCTGATTAGACCACGCGAAGAGACGCCGACAGAGCAGTTGGGCAGAAGCGCATGAGAGGCGGTTCCTGGGGCACGGCAGTTGCGGCTGAAACTCGTCCTACGGCTTACTCAAGGTGCGCTGACCCGACCTACGGATTCATCTAGATAGATGTCGCGGGGCAGAAGGGTTAAAGCGAACTTGTCTGGCACACCGGCTCCACCCCCCAAACGAGAGCTACAGCGGGCAAAATGGCGGATGTGACATCTTCAGCCGACATGTCCGGCAAGCTGGATGCGGTCCTGGCAGCAGTACAGAGGCTGGAGGAGACCCTGAATCACACCCGTACAGCATTGGAAAACAAAATCAACAAAGCGGTTATCGACCTAACACTTCTCCACGCCGACCATCGTAAACTAGCAGACCGTACGGCTGTGCTTGAGACTGCGACGGCGGAGATGGCCCCACAGGTGGCAGCTGCAGACAAAAACATACAGCAACTTCTCAACAGAGTGGACTTTCTCGAGGACAGAGCTGAAGATGCAGAAGGCCGGGCCCGCCGCAATAATGTCCGAGTGGTGGGGCTGCCGGAGGGAACGGAGGGGAGAAATCCTGTCGCTTACGCAGAATCATGGCTGCGCACCCTCTTGCCGGATGGATCCCTCTCCCCGTATTTTGTGGTAGAAAGAGCACACCGGGTACCAGCAAGACCATTGCCAGCGGGGTCCAACCCCAGGCCGCTCCTGATCCGACTGCTAAACTATAGAGACAGGGACATGATCCTACTGGAGACCAGGAAATTGCCTGAGATTCAAGTAGACAATCAAAAAGTGATGTTGTTTCCGGACTACACGATTCAAGTGCAGAAGCAAAGGTACTCCTACATGGCGGTGAAGAGGCGTTTAAGACAGAACGACTTGAAATACTCCCTACTGTTCCCGGCTCGCCTGCGAGTAGTGGCAGGTGGCAAAACGCATTTCTTCACAACACCCGAGGAGGCTGAGGACTGGCTAGACACGTACACTCCCTCGAGGACTGAACCACCATCAGTTCGATCCAGGGGCGCGGCGGAGGGAGGGGCCACTCGCCGCCGCCGTCCCAGAGGGAGCAGATTGAGTGGCACACAACTTTCTCAAAAGAAAGGTCCAGACCCGGATCAAATACTACAGGGCCAACGAGACGCTCTTCAAGCTGTGGCCGGTATCAGCGAGAAGCAATCGGAGGACTGCGTATCTATTTCTAGTCAGCAGGACCAGGCCAGCGAAGCGGGTGAACTTTCAGATGACCCCCTCAACACGCAGGGTTCTTGTGGACTGCCGGTGGTCACTCCCCAGACCACTGATGATATTGTCTGATGTTTGCCGATGTGGCCTTTGACCTGTACACTACTGTACCCCGTGACTGCACACGCAAGTATATGATTGTAAGATAAGCATTAATGCGAGGTGCTGGATATGTTGCAACTGTTCACATATAAGTCTCATTCTATTACTGCAGGCCACTAATACATTCCGCCCGCTAGTCCACGAGTTAGAACTTTAAGTTGTCCTGCTCGATGGCCCCTGTCTCCCACAGGAGTAGACTACACGTTGATCCCAGCGGATACAGCACCTAACGATTCATTATTAGCTAGTAATCGGGGAGTCCCGGGGGTGATTCTGCTCTCATCTAGTCCCTTATAGCTTACAGCCCACCCCCCAAGACGTAGTTTGAATGATGTTTATGCATACAGTTTGGACGAGTGCCTGTTACATGCTCGCCCTTTTGGTATTTAATTCAATATTAGGCGGTTGCCTATTGCACGTTAATTCACATACAATTGATATTTTTCTATTATTTCTTTTTGTTGTTAATTATTGTATTGCTCACCATACAATCCGCTATCTGCTGTACCATAGAGACACTGACCGCCATAGGGGGCCACTCACTAGAGTCACCTACACATGGGTGGCGCGGACTTATCCCGCCTCTTGGGGTGACTGGGCCACTCGCACTGCTGGATTTCAACGGCTATGGCGCCCATTAAGATCGGAACCTGGAATGTGAGAGGCATTCATAGCCCGTCGCGTCGATATCTTATCTACTCCTACCTAAAACGACACCAGATACAAATAGCACTCTTACAAGAGACACACTTGCATAAATCTGAGGTCGCACAACTTCACAGGCGCTGGAGGGGTCAGATACACGCGACGGGCTACTCGGCATACGCACGCGGGGTACTGGTATGGGTGAGGCCGGGGACTCCCTTTCGGGTGGTGGACACTTAGATAGACACAGAGGGCAGATATGTTATCGTCAGGGGAGTACTGGATGGAAGGCAGATAGTACTCGCATCGCTATATGCGCCTAATACAGAACAAGCAGCCTTCTGGGAATTGATCTCTATGAAATTGGCTGAATGGCATGATGTGCCCTTGATACTGGGCGGTGATTATAATAGTGTGTTGGATGTGTCTCTGGACCGATCCTTCCCCCCCCTGCCTGGTACGACTACACACACAGCTGCGAGGGCGCTACGCAATTGGGCCACTAATTGGCACTTGACAGATGCCTGGCGCCATCTTAACCCATATGATAGGGTGTACTCTTACTACTCGGGAGCCCATGGCCTCCATGTTCGTCTGGACCGCTTTATGGTGTCCAATGATCTTCTCTCAAGCATTTCTGGATCTCACTATATGGGGAGGACACACTCAGATCATAACCCACATATGGTGGAATTGCAATGGGACGAGACAGTGCCACCAATTCCTATGTGGCGACTTCAACCAGATGTTCTGCTAGATGCACCATTCCGAGATTTACTGGCTACTAGGGTGGCACAGTATTTTGATGAGAACGAGGGCACAGCCTCATCGCCACTGTGGGAATGGGATGCCCTCAAGGTAGTGGTGTGGGGTCACTGTCTGGGCACACAAGCGGGGATCAGAGCGCAGTTAGATAAAGAACTAACCATTTTAGAGAGGAAACTGGCGGCTTGCGAGCGGGCGGCAACTGAGGGCTCTCGCGGGCAGCTTGATAAGCATAGGGAAAAACATGCGCAGTTACTGGAGCGTCTGCGCTGTCTTAACTATGCTGCGCACTCGGCACGGACGCACCATATGGGAGACAAGGCTGGGAAACTGCTCACATGGCTTATACGGCAAAATGAGACATCAGCCCCTGTCATGTCTGTGCGCACGGCAGCCGGGGGGTAGCGTACACACAGCGAGATATACACAACGCATTCGTGACACATTATCAGGGCCTATATGAATCTCGCACACAGGTCACGTCCCTAGAGCTACAGCTCTATCTGGACGGGATGGCTCTGCCACAGCCTACGCGTACACAAAAAGTGGAATTAAATGAGCCTCTCTTAGCAGAGGAAATACGGGACAGTATATTTTCATTATCCAACGGGAAGTCACCAGGGCCAGATGGTCTGCCGACCGAATTTTACAAAGCCTATGAATATATATTAGTGCCGCAACTGCTTAAGGTGTATAAGACTGCGCTGGACGATTCTATGCTCACAGCTACGCAAAATGAGGCCCTATTGGTGTCTCTCCTCAAGCCGGACAAAAACCCTGAGTCTTTGGGATCCTACCGCCCTCTAGCGCTTCTTAACACTGATTACAAAATCTTGGCGTCCCTACTGGCTAAACGCCTCTCACCCCTAGTGAAGACGTTGGTACACCCCGATCAGAACGGTTTTGTCCCCACCAGGAACACCTCCCTTAATCTACGTAGATTTTTTCGGGTCCAACAGTATGCGATACATCGTTGGCCACACTCTGGATGCCTGGTATTGGACCTGGAGAAGGCCTTTGACTCTTTGGAGTGGCCGTATCTGGCGGCGGTGCTGAACAAATATGACCTTGGCGATCACTATTTAAGTATGGTCCAGCTTTTATACCAACGCCCTACTGTCCGGGTCCGCACAGGCACGTTAATATCTGATCCCATTAGAGTGAGGCGTGGGACACGCCAGGGCTGCCCGCTGTCTCCACTACTTTTTCCCTAGCAATGGAACCACTGGCGGAGCTCCTTCGCGGTGATAGCGAGGCATGGGGTGTGCAATTAGGAGACGGAATGCATGCCGTGTCTCTCTATGCTGATGACATATTGTTATACGTACGTAACATCACAGACATTCCTGCATCCATAGCAAATATACTGAAGACCTTCGAGAAGATGTCAGGTCTCCGGGTTAACTGGGCCAAATCAGGGGTCTATCCTCTCAGTGCGAATACGGCGGAAACAAATGTGGTCATTAATAGCTCAATACTCCCATGGTACCCCACCACCTTTCGATACCTGGGGATATTCATATACCGGGAGCCTGCTGATCTCCTGGACGGTAATCTGACGAGAGCGATTTCAGCGGTTAGGGCCCAAATACACTTCTGGAAGTCCCTCCCGTTGACTGTCATGAGCCGCATTGCATTATTGAAGATGATTGTCCTTCCCAAATTATTATATTACTTCTCGAATCTCCCGGTCTAGGTCCCAACAAAAACCTTCCGTGAACTGGAACGTCTATTCCGTGATTTCATATGGAACGCGGGAAGGCCCCGGGTGGCGCTATGGAAGTTACATGCTCCTATTAGTCAGGGAGGGTTGGCCGTCCCAAACATGGAATTGTACTATATAGCAGCCCAACTACAATGGGTAACGAAATGGCTTAACGGGAGTAGTCTGGAAGACACGGCAACCATGCAACAGCCGCGAACACACGCGCAAATCTGTCACTTGTTCCACCCTATGGCCAAACCCCTCGCCCGCTTCAAATACATCTGGGTTTAGGATATAGATGTTACAGGAGGAGCCTATACCTTACCCACGCGACAGCCCCGTATGCCCCGGGATTACCGCTGCTGGGGACACCTAGGGGGAAGTCGGGCACATCGGAAATGGCACTGGACCATTGGCGCACAGCCGGCATAGACACATTAAGTGACCTCTACAGAGATGGTCAACTGTCAACATTTGAGGCGCTGGCGGAGGATACCGGCTTACCTGCAGGGCAATTCCTCCTGCATGCATCCCTCACAAGGGCATTATCAGCCGGCTGGGGAGACATAACAACCGAGCCACAAACACATCTACTAGTACAATATTTGCATGTCATGGGAGCGGGATCTCACATAGTACACTGGCTGGTGGCGGCCTTGCTTGCGCACACGCTGCAACCCATGCTGGCCCTTCGCGCCCGCTGGGAAGCAGACATGGGTCAACCCTGGGCTGACAGGGAATGGGAGACCATCCTAGCCGGCTCAACATACATACCGAGAAATTCTAAATTCAAATTAATACAAACATATATTATACAGAGGGCGTACCTTTCGCCTGACAGAATAAACAGATACTTTAACATCTCTACGTCTGAATGCCCACGCTGTCGGCAGCCTGACGCGGACCTACTTCACATGCTATGGTTCTGCACCTCGCTCCAGAATTATTGGCGGGATGTCACTACGACCCTAGCGCTTTGTACAGACACACCCTTGTCGCTTACATGGGAAACCTGCATATTAGGAGTCTACGTCCGATCCAAAAAAACAAAGTTACTTCACGGTTCAGGGACCTGGGACTGATAGTTGCAAAACGCTTAATTACAAAACGATGGAAGCATGTAGACCCTCCAGGGACGATTAGCTGGGAAAGATCACTCCTCATATGGGCACAGGCGGAAAGTGTAACATTGCACAGGGAGGAAAATACCACATTGCGCAGCATTGGGACACAATACTCGCAGCATTTAAAAGCGCAGGAGGCAGAGTAGATAGCGATACCCAGCCAGTTGACGTATAATGTATACGTTAAAGACCCCGAGTTCCGGAAGGCAAGATACCAGCGGGCAGACACTATGAACCGATACGCACCGCTACATAGCCATAGTTAGAAATGGGAGACCCCTCTATCCCTGCCTACCCAACCCCACCCACCAGCACGAAACTGGCCCTCAATACCCATGTGGATAGAAGCCCAACCTTGGTGAGTCAATTTACTGCAATACATAGGATGTATGAGCCCATTGTTGTTTATATTATTTTCTTTTAATTTTCATTGTTGAAAGGTCATGATCATTTATTTTGTATATTGATAATGTCGCCACTCCTCAATACGTTGTTAGGCACTGCAACTTAGATAAGGTGCGCTATATTGGCACGTTCTGCATAGCTTTTATTTTCTACTCTATACAGTCGCTTTTGATGCATGCCCCTAATATGGAACTGCTGAAATAATTATGCATTGTTGTTCTCGGTGCACACTGTCACGATACGCACTAGGCATCGATAAATTGTTTATACTGTACTGCGCGAGTGAACAACTGCGGAGCGGTAAAAGGAGATGTCTTCTTCCGCAAAGTACACTGGTAATCGGCGCAGTATATGAATGTGACGTATTGCATAATTTGGAAATATGCTCAAAATGTTGTTGTTTTTTTTTGCATTGCCCTATATTGTAAGATGGGGAAAAAACAAAAGTGTGAAAAGACCAATAAAGATGTTTAAAAAAAAAAAAAATGAGTCGACCTTATCCATTCTTTTATCTTCCTTATCTTGGTCCCAAAGCATGCTTCACTGCTCTTCACATACATTGAAGAGATCTGTTCCCATTTCTTGTTGGCAGTGTCTGTAGCTGGCCCAGACTGCTCTTCTGTGTCTGCCAGGAGTTGGAATCTGTTATTGATTTGTAAGATGAACACCTTCTCAGTCTTGGGGTGTTGTAATTTTGGCACATTGATGTACTGTCATCCTGATGTTTTGTGTTCTGTTTTTCTAAGCTTCAGCTTCCAAGGGGGGTCACTAGATGGTGATCACAACCGATGTCCGCTCCCCTCCTCAATCTAACATTTTGCAGTGAGCATCTCCAGGTGCTGCTTATCATCAGGTGGCCAAACTGGTTTCTGTCACCTTTGTGTGATAGAAAAGCATATTTAGATACAACGTTTTAGATATGTGCTTGGCTGGTGGATTTGGGAGGTGACCTCTCTAATGCTAATTGAAAAAACAGAGGTGTAATTTGGATCTTGCTTTCACCCTACTTACGCATTAGTTAACATAAGGTCCAATAAATACAAAATCCAAATTTTACCACAAAATCCTTTATTTCTTTACCAAAACTGGATCAGCACAAACACTTCTGCTGTTGCTGCAGCCTCTTCTGTCACTTGTTGCACCACTGCATTCCATGACACAGAAGGATTCTAGAATGCAGACTTGAGATGACCTGTAACAGTATTCATAACCCCACATTTACTCTCCCCATTAAAGAACAAAAAACAATTAACAATGTATATTGTATTAGCCGGAGCGAATCTTCGGGGGGGGGGTATGGGGTTGTTCCACCCTCCCAATGATGTAAAGAAGTTGGGTTGGGGCTGACAGTTAGTTTGCCAGTGTCTATGTTGGTTTGCACTCAGCACCAGCAGCACTTCAGACAAGAAGCATGTGCCTCTGATTCTTTGAAGGAGTGGCATGAAGCAACTCTTCACTCTTCCTCCCACAGACAGAGAAGTAATTAATATCTTTAAGACCTGAGTGCTCTGTAATAACCTGACAAGGAGAGTGATGGAGCGCGATTGTGCTCTGTTATTTGTAGGGGTGCATCATAATCACGGATAGTCCGCACCCGCATATATTCCTTTCTTGTATTAACAATTGATCATTAGAAGGTGTTCTGTAATAACATGTGAAAGTGTAAATGGTAGGAAAAGTGTCGTGCCATGCAAAGAAACAACGTGGCATTTGAGTTCTAATGTCGTAGCTTATAGTATTTGATGTCATTTGCCTAACAAAGTTGCTCACATGTAATAATGCATTTTGATTTAAACTTACATCATATTAAAGTTTACATGTAGATGTGACTAAATGTGCTTAACGTGTAGGATTTCATAAGTTGTTCGCAATGAAAATGAATTTGATGTGCTTTTGTAATGCAATTATGTAGAAAGGCCTAAATGAAATGTTCACCCATGTGTGTATATTTGAAAGGCCTATGTGTTTCACTCTTATGTTGGCCGATTTCTGTAGGCCTGAAATGCATTTTCCCTGGGGGCTCACGAATAGGGTTGCTAGTAAAATTCATGTGCATGTTGAACTTGTTCTGTTCTCACGTTTCTGTTGCAGGTGGAGAAAGTCGTCTTTGTTAGTTAGAATAACGTCTTTTGTTTAGGAAAGTTAGGCTCGGGAGGATGCAATACAAATGAGCAAGGAGAGCTGATAATTGGGAGACTGTAAGGCCCATTACGATACCGGGCGTAAAAAAATCCGCCACCCATGAAAGCGGCAAAAATCCGCCCGCCTACACCGTCTGAATACCGACCCAGCAATCATGATGCCTCGAACCAAAAACCGCCAGCGGCGGAAAGAAACACACAAAATACCGCCCGCCCTTGCCCGAGTCGGAGTCAAACCGCCCGCCACGGACGGAAAGACGCACGACAACACAAAACCGCCCGCCCTCACGGTCGAGACACCGCACGTGAAATTACGATCGCACCGACATGAGCGCGGAAAAACAACAAATACACCGCCCGCCAGCGTAAACAACACTGAAGAAAATGGACACGGCAGAAGCCATGGCGGCCACGTCCCTGCACAGAAACAGCCGCGGACTCAAACAAACACACACAACAGGGCAAACAAGTCCACACAGCAACCCACGCACAAATACACAGACAAAGTACACATCCCGAAAACACACCACCCCTGGACAAACAAATAAACTACAAAGCCCAGAACACCAGCCACAACACACCTGAAAACAACAGACCATCAGGACACACCCAAACAGGTAAGTACAAAAGCAGCCCCTCCACAGACCACAACCCCTTGCAACATTGCAAAGCGGAGAGGAGAGGACACAGTGACACAGCAAGGACAGCAGCACACCACAGATACGCACACATCCACCACCCCACCACCCCAAACACCGGCACCACAAACCCCCTGCACATCACACATCACACACCGCACCAGCACCACAAACACCATGGCATCACACAGAATGCCCAAGTTCACTTCCACTGAGCTGACGGTCATGGTCGACGAGATCGTCAAGGTGCACACACAAATCTATGGCAACCAGGTCCAGCACACACCACTAGCCACCAGAAACAGAATGTGGAACAGAATTGTAGACCAGGTCAATGCAGTCGGGACCGTACCCAGAAACAGAGGAGAGATAAACAAACGGTGGAACGACATCAAAAGCCTGGTCAAGAAGAAGGAGAGCAAAAATCGAGAGCTGGCTGCCACGACTGGCGGAGGGAATCCCGCGCATTACAAGACCTTCAAAGCGTGGGAGGAGAAGGTGCGAGTCATCATCCATCCGGAGATCCTCACCGGATTACCAGGGGGAGTGGAGGCTGGTAAGTACAAACAAATGTATACCAGCACACCGCTATGTACTCACATGCACTACCACCATGCCATAGCTCCGAGGGACAAACACCCCCATGTCCAGTACACAATACACAACACATCACTCACACATGCAACAGGCACCACCACACACACAGCCCAAACATATCAACTAACAAAACCATGGGGGCATGTGTACACCCAGCCAGCCACGTAACTACCAACAGGTCCCCTAGTACTCCAGAAGCGCCACAACGAGCACCCCCACACCCATGTGGCAGCCGTAGCTGCACCAACCGACAAGTAACAGGTAAGTAGCCGCAACACAAAAGCAGTGGGTGGGAGGGGGGACAGCTGAAGTACAACACACACCAGGCCCCTAGTTCCACAGCACAGCAAGGAGGAGCACAGCCCACAGCCCACACCCACGTAGCAGCCACTGCAGTGCACACCGGCAGCCGACAGTTAGACATCCCGCCCCAGGACAAACGGTGTCAGTGGGTGTCCAGCCATCACCACGACCCATAACACCGCCCCCACCCCCACAGACCTGCAACATGGAGCACCCCCCGCCCATAACCATGTTGCATCCAGTCCAGTGCACGCTCAAAAACAACCTGCAGGTGGGAAACTGGACAGGGCGGGGTGACTGGAGGCATGAGGACTGAATTACGACTAACACATGGGACATGTCAAGTAGCAGAGGAACACGCAGCACTGCTCCCTGTCACAACCATGTGAACAATGTGCACACGGACATGAACCACAGAGTCACACCCCACATGACCCATCACAGACACAGCAACACCCAAGGAGCCACGTCTGCATGCACAAGTCACACTGATTACAGAACCACACGGCAGGCACAGTGCAACCCATCACACACAACTGCAACACCATCGAAGTCCTGTCCATGTAGCCCCTACTGCCTGTCAACCACACATCCCACAACTACGCCCATGTAAGACATACCACACTAGTCGCAACAGCGTGGAACAACATAAATGCACACGAACACCACTGGACCCATCAAACACACAGACACACAATGCACATACAACATACCATCCATCTCATCCGTCAGCCCCAGTCACATGAAAGGTATGTCATCCGAACAGCTGGTTCACATACAGTAGTCACGCAAAGAAACATGCCCATGACAAATCATGTGCCAGAAGTGAATGAAGCGCACGTCACACTGTGAGCAACAACACACATAACATGGGCCACACCCCCCAAGCACTGCATTGATGCACATGGCACAGGGCAGCACGCACACCAAGGAATTGGACCATCTGCAATACGTCGTGTGGCACACAACCATCACTCACTCATAACAATGCGTCCAATTACATGGCCAGAAATCACAACAGACAGCAAATATGCAGGGTATGTCAGACATACACACACCTCAGACCATGCACTGTCATGTTGCCACAACACATGTCACGTTCTGCACCCATGGCACACAGTATGTACCCCAAAAGCATAGTTCATCTCAAATGCGTTTCAGGGGGCTGACTCCCATTATGCCATCTGCGTTTCTAAGCGTTCCATATGAACCCCCAAAGCATAGTTCATCTAAAATGCGTTTCAGGGGCTGACCCCCATTATGCCATCTGCGTTTCTAAGCGTTCCATATGAACCCCCAAAGCATAGTTCATCTCAAATGCGTTTCAGGGGCTGACCCCCATTATGCCATCTGCGTTTCTAAGCGTTCCATATGAACCCCCAAAGCATAGTTCATCTCAAATGCGTTTCAGGGGGCTGACCCCCATTTTGCCATCTGCGTTTCGAAGCGTTACATTTGAACCCCAAGAGCATAGTACAAACCAACCTCCACGATGGGTCTGGAGTCCGCATACACCAGAGCCACAAAAAGCAGGAGCACAGCAACACACCCATCGGCATTGCCAATCCGTCCCATGCCACATGTCCACAGCACACAGTCCCATTGGCATGCCCACACAACAACAAATAGCACAGCCACACACACGGCTCCGGGAAACCTGTGCACGACTGTGCACGAACTGTGGATGTCAGACAACCTATACATACTTTGTCATGTGCAACACAATAACATATCTCATTCCCCCCACAGGTGACGAACTGCTGGATGCTGGAGATGGAGACAGCAGCCAGCACAGCCAGCCTGCAAGCCCCCAACAAGGACTCACGGATGTGGAGGATCTGTCCTCCTATTCGGACACGGACCACCCAGCAGGCCCATCTGGTGTGGCAGGGCCCAACCGCACCCCAGGCACCCTCCCACCCACCAACCCATCATCCAGGGCTGATGACCACTCACAGCCCCCTGCTGCCACTGTCGTAGCGGCCACTACCACTGTTGTGGCGGCCACTCCCACGGTCATTGCGGCCACTCCCACTGCCGCAACCACCACCACGTCATCACTGGCCCCAGCCCCAGCGCAAGTGGTGGTCCGGCCGACTGGGTCCACCCTGGGAGCCACAGCGAGGACCGTGGTGAGCAATGTGGCTAGTGGGCAGGTCGGTGGCAGCAGTACTGGTAGGAGGAGCAGGGCCAGGCCAATGCCAACTGTGCCTGGGAGCCAAGCCCTGCCGCCAATCAACAGAGTCCTTGGGGCCTATGAAGAGGCCCAAGGCAAATGGGCCAGGTCGGCAAGCGACACGCGGGAGGTCCTTGCGGTGTTGAGGTCCATGGACGCCCACATGGCCCAAATCGCGGACCTCATGGGCCAGCTGGTGGTGGGGGGGAGGGCACAAGACAAGGTTAGCAACACCACCTCCGCCACCACCTGCTGTGGCGCAGGTTCGTGCAGCATCGCGTTCCCCTGCGTCCACAGCGAGTGAGCACTCCTCAACCACCACCAGCGGAACATCAACACCCCCCCTACCAAACGTGGAAGGGGCCGTCCGAAGTGGAAACAGGTGTCCAGAGAGGACTTCGCCCGGACCAAACGCCAGTGAGTCAGCCAGCCACCTTGACCACCTACTGCATTGACTTGTAATACGATCCTAGCCCACACTGCCATGTGAATGGCATGTGTCTGTTGGACTGTGGACATAGAACTCCATGGGTACACCTTGACCATCACGCAGCCATGACCGTCAACTCATTGTCACAGCATGCACCACATTTGTCATCACCTTGCACACAATCACATGTCACCGCTGTTAATAAATACACCTTGATCACAATCGGCTTAATGTGTCCTGGGTTTATTCCACGATGTGCAATCGCCACCATGAGCAGAATAGCATCTGCTGTGTGGCATGTCGATGGGACAGGAGAGGCTGCAGGGACCTAGGGGTGAAAAACAGAACAAGAGTACATTCAATGAGTGTGTCACACACTCATCACACAGTACTTGTCACCAACTACAAGCAATGCACACACATCTCAGAGAGCAACAGGGCACAATGCTACAGCCACTGACAGTGGCATACCAACCTGGACATGGACCATTGACACACAGCACTCAGTGAACAAAAGGCCCCAGTAACAGAGCACACATACACCTGCACAACTACAGCTACATCAGCCGTCGTACATGGTCACTCACCGTCAAGTGAAGTAGCGGGCGATGAGCTGCTGACGCACATTCACAGCTTCATCCTCTCCACTGTCCTCTTCACTGGAGCTGTCCTGGTGTGCAGGCTGGGGCCCTGGTTGATCTCCGTCATCCACAATTAGGGGGATCTGCTTTCGAATGGCCAGATTGTGCAGCATGCAGCACGCCACCACTATCTGGCACACCTTCTGTGGGGAGTACGCCAGCGCACCCTCGGTGCGGTCCAGGCATCTGAACCTGGACTTGAGGAGGCCAAAGGTACGCTCGACCACACGTCTGGTCCTCCCATGTGACTCATTGTAGCGGTCATCTGCTGGGCTCCGAGGATTTCGCAATGGACTGAGCAGCCAGGGCCCATTCGGGTAAGCCGAGTCACCTGGGCGTGAGGGACACAGAGAACCGTTGCAATTCAAACAGGACAGTAGACAGCATCCTTAAGCCAGCACGCTACACAACTCCACATACTCACCGACAATCCAGCCACGGTCCTGTTGCAGATTGGTCATCAGTCGTGGTAATATGCTGTTGCGCATGATGTGCGCGTCATGGGCCGAGCCTGGGAACTTTGCACACACGTGGGAAATGACCATGTCCGCAAGGCACACCACTTGCACATTCAGGGAGTGCGTGTGCTTCCGGTTGCGGAAGAGCTGCTCAGTGGCCTGTGGTGGGACAAGGCCAACATGGGTGCAGTCTATGGCACCAACGACGTGTGGGATCCGTCCAAGGGCATAGAATGCACCCTTCACTGCCGCCAACTCACGTGCCCTGGGGAATCGGATGTACCTGTTCCTGTACAGCATCATGGCTGCCAGTACATCCCTCAGCACCATGCTGAACATGGGCTGGGACATCCCACCTCCACTGCCCACTGTGTGCTGGAGTGACCCAGTGGCGAAAAAATGCAGTGCAGCCATCACCTTAGCCGTGGGGGTGAATGCTGTCGGATACACCCTGCGAGGACGGAGGTGGGGTTCCAACATGGCACATAGTCGATGCAGGGTTGGTCGGTCCAGACGAAATTTCCGGATGACCTCAGAATCCTCCATGTCCGCCAACAATTGGTAAGGGCGGTAAATGTTTGGTCTCCGCCTAGGAAAGATGGAAGTGGACACATGTCAAAGCAACACGCCACATGGCATTTTCACATACACATAACTGATATGACAGAGCAAGAACATGAGTCACAGAACAGCTGTCATGCAGGGACAGCACAGCCACAATACACTTACACAGGTCTCCCACCAATAGCAATGGGCAGTGACACAAACCATTGCTATGTGCATGCACATGGGGATCCAGGCCTCAATGACCTGTGAGGCGTGCTGATGGGGACTGACTGCATATTCGGCAAGCGGCAACACCACGGCAACATGACTGGCTGCTGTGCATCACACTGCTTCCGAGGCTGGATGAGTATGGCACACACCAACGACGATGTGGGCACAGGCTGAGCGGCCAAGACAAGTGGGACCTGTGGCACGAGGGGATATGAGACAGTCATTGGTGTCACCACTGCACCCTATGTGCAGCACTGTACGGATCACACCTCCAGAAGCATTGTCAGGTGTACACATTGACAGCCCCATGCCAACACGGCTGTGTGCTTGCAAATACACATCACATGTGACACGTAACCTTGCACGTGCCAAGTGGCAGATGTACATAGTGAGAGATGACATGTGTGTGCATATGCGTATACCATGCACCCATGCCAATGTGCAGATGATGACATGCTAACAGACATGTGGGGGCCGGCCACTGGCCGTCCCTGCCTATGCACACGGCATGTTGTGGCCCCGTCCATTGTGCACCTGCACCCACACGCACATCATGGCCACACCTGCAGATGCAGTGCGCACATCATACTGTGTGGTGCACATGGCATCAGCGGACTGTCACCAACATGGGCCAGGCCATTACGGCCAACTCCGATGACCCTCGCGGTTGCACCCTGCGTGTTCCACTATGGAGGTAGGCGTCCCGGGCCAGCTGGGTGCAGGCCAACGTCTGCAATTGCCAATGCAGGTCTCAGTGCACTTGTTGCTCGTGTGAATGTCAGGCTGGGCCATGCTGCCCCTCTCAGTCCCAGCAGGCCTGGCCTGCACATTGACTGCACAATGCCAGTAGGTGACAGCACCGACTGCCTAGTGGGTTGCATGTGTCTCCTGTTCAGGACCCTCCAGATGGGCACTAACTCAGTACTGACTATTGGACACACCATGTCTCGTGATAGGGATGTGTGTGTGGGATGGTGGCACTGAATGTGACCTCCGTTGCGTGGTGGGCCATGCACAGGGCGAGTACGTCGATGATTGCGCAGTGTTGGTCACAGTGGGTGCACCCACACAGATGTGTTGCCCTATGTTCATTTTCTATGTCCGCATGATAATGGACTGTAGATGTGGGCAGACTACACATTTGTCGATGTGCTGTCAATTTGAATGTGCCTTCACACCAGGCACAGCTGCCCCTGCACATGTGACCCCTGCTGCACTCGCTGCTGGGTCTGTGGAGCTGATGCACCATCTGTGCGTGGGGCGGACAGCTCTCCTCACTTCCGTCATTGCGCATGTCATCACTTTGCCGCAGGTGACATGGATCATGGAGGGCCCACATGTACGCGTGGGTGGCCTCAACAAGTGTGTCCAATGGTTGTCACCCCCAGTCAGTGCTTCGAATGTGAATGATGTTGTGCTGGTGCTAATTTCAATGTGGCGGGTGGGCGGGGCTAGGTGCGGGCTTACATGCAGGACATGGGAGGGTGATCGGATTAGCGACTAGTTGCAATACACACGGGGCATGTCTTTTCCTGTCCACATCAGGGTCATTCCTTGAACTCACTGACAGTAATACAGTCGTCTTTGTCCCTGTCCTCATGGCCTCCACTCGCTCCCCCCAATATGCATTTGCACCTGTGGGGCTAGCGCATGCAGATGCAGCCCCAAGCTCGCCCCGGAGAGGCCAAGGAGTGTATGTGTGGGTCCAGTTGAACGAGTGGTCTGTCTCACGGCATGATGTGTGGCGGGACGCCGTCCACCTGCGTGGTGCCCCGACTCGAGACCCGGGCAACATAGACAATGCATAGCAGTCTCCGCAGTCCGGATACACCACCTGCGACACACAGAGGCTGTAGCTGCCCTAGCGGCCCATGCCGCGTCCATCTGGGGCTGATGGACCCACACATTCACTCTTTTGCCTCACTGGGGCGGGCTCGGAGGTGCTTGCGCACGCGCTGGCTTCTCTGTTGCAACGGCATGTGACGTGTGTGGAGATGTAGGCAATGGGTGGGATGGTGCGAGCCACCTTCCGTGACGTCACTCCTGCTCGTGATGTGTGCGTCCCCCAATACTTCCATATGACTTGAGCCATGCTACACATTGAGGATGTTTTGCCTGCGTGATGTGTCCCGGAGGAGCGCGCCGAGTCCTCTCCCCCACCATGCTCCACTGCCATCCCGTGCCCTGGATTGCCTGTGCAGGTTGACAATGTTGGGGATACACCTGGTCGGCAGGGGCTGTGTGTGCCTTGTCAAGGGCCTGGCGGGCGCACAACAGGATCCAGCTTGTCCACAGAGGGTGGGCTGACATGTACGCCTGATACCGCATTGTTCGTGTGCCCGGCTGCTGTGCACACACGTGTTCACATCCCCCCCGACAGGTGGCCTTTAACATTGCCCAGGGAAGCGGTAATGTGCAGTTCCGGACCCCTCCCGACACAGCGTGTTTCAACTTTGCATGTGCGCATCTACCCGTCACACCCACCCACCTGAGCGAAGCATCACTCCCGCTTCACACGACACATGTGTGTCTTCCACAGTTGTGCTACTCATTTGCGTTGACATCCAATGACAGTGGACTACATAGTCATGTCACGACTGCCGTGTACATCACACACTCTCATCATCTCACATTCGTACTTGTGAAAGGAATCAGCAGAGACAGTTTCTTTCTTCAAACCATGTATTGTGACTTATGTCCTCTGTGATGCAGTATAGTGGACACTACTGGCAGCGGTATGCATGTGGAGGATATACTGAGCATGATTACACATAGCTAAGGGTGTAGGGGTACATGTGATTAGCTGTTGCATGTGGGGATGTGGGCTTCAGAGTTACATCTGCTTGGCCGTTGCTGTGCTAATGTTCATTTGCAAATAGCTGCGGTGCTGCGGACTTTGACACAGACGGTATACATTTAGCCTACCAGACCGCTTGGCATCATGGGCACAGTCCATCTCAGTTCCATGTGACAGGTGTGCTGCTGTTGTTACTCATGCACGCGTGCGTGTGAGTTGACATCAGGGCATGGGCTTACATGCATGCAACGGCGTCCCACTTGTTGTTGCCATATGGTGGCTACTGGACATGTCACAGTCACTGGGGTCGTGTTGTTGTTGTATGCACTTGTCGTCCATGCAAAGGTCCTGTTACGGGATTTCCGGGGAGGGGGAGAAGGGGTGCAGCTCTCACATACTCCAGCCGGGCGATTCCTGTCCACTGTGCGGTGCATATGTCCATGGGCGCAGGATCCATGTCATGGCATAGTTGTACGTGCAGTTCTGTCCATGTGGGTGCGATACACATATCCCATGCCACTGCCTCCCCCGATACATGCAGAGTTCCTGGATGTGATGGGGAACAGAGTGCATGTCCCGGACACATCCGATGTCATGGCAGTGTCGTTGATGGTGTGGTATCAGTTGCAGGTCGTTTGGTATGGCTGTTGTAGTGGTTACTGGCCAGTCCGTGGGAAGCTAAGCATGGGTACAGTGTCGGACATCATGGCTCAATTGGGGGATTGCGTCGGGGTCCTACGAATTGACAGGTTGACAGGTATGCGATGGCTTCCTGCAGGGCTTCCATTTCATTGGTGGTATACATGTTTGCCAGCCAATGTAGCGGATGGTGGCTGTCACGGTGTTGTTCGTAAGTTGTCCCTTGTAGGAGCATGATGGGGCATGCTGGGTGACATTCGATGTAGCTGTGATCCATGATCCGTCGTGTGGAGGCACAGTGGTCCCATTGCAGTGTGGGTCCGATGTTCGCCACATACGCGATGCCCCCATAGGCTGAACAGACCCTGTCGTGTGCGTCCAGAGGGTGGAATAGTGGTAGCAGGTCCGCCCTTGGACATGCCGGGTTGGAGAGGCACAACTCCACAGGATGGTGGAAGGGACACCTCTGACAGTAGAAGACAGGTATGACGCAGCTGAACAATGCGATGCGGTAAGTCAGTCGGTAACTTACGTTCAGCAGGGATAGGGGTTCGCATCCCATTATCTGTATCAGGTTGTGTTTGTACAGCTTGACCTGTCTGGCGTAGTTGGGTAGGTGTGTTGTAGGTGCCATTTTGCTGCGGGCGATGTGGTGGCGTGCTCCGGCTGTGTGTGCAGTCTGCAGTGTGCAAGCTCCGAGGTTGCTGTGAGGTCTGTGATGGTCGTAGGGGGCAGGACTTGTGTTCTGTTAGCTTGTGCGGAGGACACGGGCCCTCATCCCACGTGCTTCTCTGAATGTTCAAGGTCAGTGGTGTGTGACTCCTTCCAGATAACTTGCATGGGAACGGCATGGGGGAGTTTTATATTTTTTCTTTCCCGTTCGGTATGTTCTTAGGTGATATGCGCTATCTGCCCTGTGGTCGGTTTCCTCTGCATGCCTGTGTTGGTCTTTTTTTGGGACAATGGCTGTATTCTCCGGCTTGTTTAGTCGAGTTGTGGTTTCGGAGTTGGAATGGAAGGTCATTCAGTGCTGTCTGCTCTCCCGTGAGTGGGCGGCAGGCTGTGTTTCCGCTATGCGTTGGGCCTTGTGTGTGGGTGTCATTCTTGGGTCCACCTGTTGTCGGTCCCCGGGCTCTTTGGTGTTCCGTTTTGTATGTCTGGTTCATGGGTGCAGGGTGGTATGGGTGTTTCTGTGTGGTACTGGCGTACCTCTTCCCGACGGGGCCCATGTTCTGCTGGGTGGTGTTGCCGCCGCTGTGTGCTTCGCCATGTTTGTCACACAGGGGTGTGTCCTGATGTTGTGTGACTTCACTGACATGTGGGCGTCGGTTGTGTGACGTTGGGTGTTGTCCGTGAATTGGGCGTTGGGGACATGACTGTGGCAGGCCTGTCACGTGTCATGTGCGTTCTGGGTGTGGCTGGTGTGTGTGGTGCTTGGTTGTGTCCCTGTGTTGTTTCTGTGCGACGCATACATGGCGTTATGGTTGGGCGCTGAGTTGTGCGCATGTGTGGCTGCGTCATCGCCGCTGTGCTGCGGTGCCGTGACGGGGTCGTTAGTTCCTGGTCCCAGGTGGTGTGCCCATGATAGTTGCGAGATGTTGCAATTTGCCCTGTGTTACATTTGTGGGTGCAGTGGTGGATGTGTCTTGTCCACGCAGGGGTGTTGGGGGGTGCCATGTCCTCCTTTTCCGCACTTGCACTGTGTGCGCTGTTTGCGTGCCCTTGTTGTGTGTGTGCCTACCTGCGTCTCCGCGGTACGTTGCCTCCTTGGTGGTGCATCAGGTATAGCATGGGGAGGGCCTGCAGTGCTGGATTCATGCTAGGGGGGTCGCCTCTTCGGTGTCTGTGCTCGGCGTTCGGGTTTCCGCCTCACTTTCATGTGCGGTGTCTCTTAGCCGTGGGAGCTGTTTGTTTGCGGCATCGTAATTTGTACGCCGGGCGGTACGTGATTTCGTCTGGCGGTGTGTCTCCATTGGGCTGCGCCGCTACGTGAGCGGGCGCACTTTGATGGCGGACGGCGTCGCTGGCTTGCCGGCGGTGTTTGGCTGCCTTTTCACATCGTAATTTGGCGGGCGTGTGGGCTGCGGCATGCGGGCGGTAACTGGTGGTTTTTGCATCCGCCAGCACGGCGGTGGTGCTTCCGCCCGCCATCCTAATGGGCCCCTGTGTTCTTAAAATATAAAGAATAATGTAAAATAAATTAAATAATACATTTTACTTAAAAAAAATGTTAGATTTATTTGTACATTTTAACAATTATAAGTAATAATTGTAATTTAAAAATAAATTAAACATACATATATAAAATGTAATATATATATATATTTACTTAAAAATAATTAATAAATAATAATTTTAATTAATTATAAAATGTTAGAAATATATTAAAAAATAAAGATAAATATATATATATACATACACCTGTAACATAAAAATAAAAATAAACATTATAATATAAATTAAAAAATTAAAATATGTAATATTTTTTCAACCTAAATTTTAATCTACATTTAGTGCAACAGTAGGGAAAGTGTTGGATAGCGGAGGGTAAAAAATTACTATTCCCACTCCAGCGAGTGCAACAGTAGGGAAAGTGTTGGATAGCGTAGAGGAAAAATTTACTATTCCCACTCCAGCGATTGCAACAATAGGGAAAGTGTTGGATAGCGGAGGGTAATAATTTACTATTCCCACTCTAATGAGTGCAACAGTAGGGAAAGTGTTGGATAGAGGAGGGTAAAAAATTACTATTCCCACTCAAGCGAGTGCAACAGTAGGGAACGTGTTGGATAGCGGAGGGGAATCATTTACTATTCCCACTCCAGCGAGTGCAACAGTAGGGAAAGTGTTTGATAGCAGAGGGGAATAATTTACTATTCCCACTCCAATGAGTGCAACAGTAGGGAAAGTGTTGGATAGCGGAGGGGAATCATTTACTATTCCCACTCCAGCAAGTGCAACAGTAGGGAAAGTGTTGGATAGCGGAGGGGAAAAAATTGCTATTCCCACTCCAGCAAGTGCAACAGTAGGGGAAGTGTTGGATAGCGGAGAGGTAAAAATTACTATTCCCACTCCTGCGAATGCAACAGTAGGGAAAGTGTTGGATAGCGGAGGGGTAAAAATTACTATTCCTACAGAACAAAATTCTAATTTAAAAACAAACAAAATATCAACTACAAAACAAAATATTATAAAATAACCAAAAACAAAACATATATAAAAATATAAAAATTAACAAAACATATAAAAATATTTTAATGTAGCAAAAATCTAAAATTGACATAAAAATATAAATTTTTTAAATGTAACAAACAATTTACAAACAAATAAATATTTTGTAATAGAAATGTATCTTAATCAAAAAATTAAAAATTAAAAATTACATAAATTTAATATTTTTTTTTCTACCCTATAACACATCTAAATTAAACAAAAAAGTGTACCTCTATAATTAACACAATTAATTATCAATTTAACAAATATAAATAATTATAAAACACATTTAAAAATGTGAAAATTAATGTACAAACCAATTTATTTAGCAATTAATAAATGAATAATAATGCTCAAGTAATGATTAATTAATTTTAACTAAATTAGTTTCCACCCTCTACCCCAATAAACACCAAAACACACACCTACAAATATTTACACAATTTCCATAACTAATGTTACATTAATAAATTAATATCAATTAACAACAAATCATTAATTAATTCAAAACAATTACTTCCCACCATTTACCACTATAAACCCCACAACTCACACATCAAAATTATTACATAATTGGCATATTTAATTTTAAATTAATTAATTAGCATTAATTAACAAATAATTAATTAATTATAAATAAATTACCTCCCCACATATTCCCCTATAAATGCCACCACCAATTTTCGTAAAATATGACATAATTAACATAATTAATTAACAATTAATTAATTAAGTAATAACAATTAACAAGTAAAATATAAATAAGTATTAATAAATTAATTCACATAATTAACACTATAAAATAAAATTAATTAAATATGATATTAAAAATATTAATAAGTGTATTAAAATTCAATTACTTTCCACCCTACTCCCCTATCAACCCACAACCCGCTCCTAAAAAATAACACAATTCACTTAATTACCAATTAATTATTAATAATTAACAACCAATTAATACATAAATAATAATACATTAATTCCCACAATTAACAATATAAAATATAAAATAAATAAATATTAATTAATAAACAATATTAATAAATTACTTATAATTAAATTACTTCCCACCCTATTCCCCTCTAAACCCACAACCCGCTCCTAAAGAAATGACACAATTAACATATTTACCAATTAATTAATCAATAGAAATTAACAGCCAATTATTAATTAATTAATTATAAATTAATTCCCACAATTAACACTATAAAATCAAAAATAAATAAATACTAATAAATAAAAATTAATATTCAATTTATTATAATTAAATTACTTCCCACCCTATTCCCCTATAAACCCACAACCCGCTACGGAACTAAAACGCAAAATGTTATTAAAATAAAATTAATAACTTCAAAAAATTTAACACATATATTAAAAAACAAATGCAATACTTAGACAAAAAATAGAGCACATACATTTAAAATACATACAAAAATACATAACACTAACTAAAAAAACGATATTTTTTACAACTATATTTTTGCAAACGATATAAATTACTTCGATATTCTTGACCACGATATTCTTGCAGTCGATATTTATCTATCTCGATATTTTGCACTCAATATTAGTGCAAGTCGACATTTCCTACTCGCTATTCTGACTCTTTACCGTTTATTTGCATGGCACGACACTTTTCCTACCATTTACACTTTCACATTTTATTACAGAACACCTTCTAATGATCAATTGTTAGTACAACAAAGGAATATATGCAGGTGCGGACTATCCGTGATTATGATGCACCCCTACAAATAACAGAGCACCATCGCGCTCCATCAAGAATTTGAAAACGAGATATAAGTACATTAACCTTCATACAGTTTTAATGAGTGAACTATGGAGTGTGAATAAAATCTTTGATGTAGATGTTCATGCTTTCCAGCTGTGCATCTTTGGGTATGTTATAAGTCTTCTTTTTACTAAAATCCATATACTGGAATGCACTTCTTTCTACTATTAGAGAGTGCGCCAAAGACACAGGTAAAATGTTATTTGCCCATACACTTTTACACCCTACCTCCCACTTTGAGAAACAGCTTTTATTCTTATAATATTTTAATATACTTGTTTTGCTCTTAGAACCTGCATTCCTTTGTTAAAATCCAAGTGTCAGCATTTGTGGTTCTAATCAAAATGCTGCCTCTCCCTGTATCTCAAATTATAAATTTGTGGTATAAAAATGTGTAAGGTAAAAACTAATTCTACATCAGTGTACTGTTTAGCAATGTATTGCCAGCATCCTCATTATATTCAATTTTTTGTAATCTGGTTTTAACCAAATTCAAGGCACACGATACCACTCTTTCACCGCTGCAGACTTACAACCTCTGAATGATTTTACTGGTACTAGGACTATAATCAGAATATGCAACAGTTCCCCGTCATATGTTTAATCATCAAACATTTCAGTAATCCTTCTCTTTAGAATACATATGCTTTACATAACACTTCTACCTTTGACCACTTTAGAAAATGGTCTAGCATAACTTTCGTATACTTTAATTCTCTTCTTGAAACAGTCCTACAACATCAATACCACCTCTTTCCCAAGGTATTTCTGTACTCTTGATTGTTTTAAAGGAGGCCTATAGGTGATCTGAGTTTTGTCTGAATTAATGCGTTCTAAACAATTCCGAACCTTCTTCGCCCCATCTAAACCCAATTTTGGCAACCAATACACGTCTTTGATCCTATGTTTCATTTTAACTATACCCAAGTGTCCCTTCTGTCAAATATCCAAAATCCGTCCACTCTGAAGGAATAAGTTACCCACATTACCCTCATTAAACAGCAATTCTCCACTGGCAACACATTCCTTCTTTCCCAAAATGCTTTCAATGTCTTCTTTTACGTCAAACCAAAATTAAAAAATTCAATCACCCTTAAAAGCATGTTGTCCTTCTTCAGCTGGCCTTCCCAGTCTCACAGCAAAACAGCCTCAACAGGTAAAGGCATGTGACTTATGCAGAAGATGCTCATTCCTGCCATGTACTGCACTTCATGCATATAGTCTAATAATTTCATTAACCTACGAACTCTATGTAGAGATGCCCTATCAACCCCTTAGTGGTGAGTACCTTAGTCAAATATTTATGGTCACAATGCAACAACACAGGCAAACCTCATACAAGTTGTCAGAAGTGTCTCAACTGCAAACCCAACCAGGGGGGTCATTACGATGGCGGGCGGGCAAAGTCCGCCCGCCACCGTAACGGAATGCCGGACCGTCCGCAAGGGGTGCGGCGGTCCCGCACCTGAAATTAGGATACCACCGCCACCGTGGCAGTAGCAACCCCTATTCCCAGCATTGTGGTGAGCGGTGCTCACAGCACCGCCCGCCACAATGCTGGGAATAGACGTCGTGCATTGGCATGCACAAGGTGACAGGCACCGCGCGGTGCCTGCCACTTTGTCCATGCCAATGCAGGGGGGTACCATAGGTACCCCCCATGTGCACCCCCCAACTTTCTGGGGGCCCACTACGGGCCCCCAAAGGCAAAGACCACATGCCTTTCCATGGCGCCGCCATGGAAAGGCTGATCTCCGCAGTCATCGTAATATGGATGGCGGTGTCTTGCAGACACCGCCACCATATCAACCATGTTTTCCGCCGGTCGACAAGTCGACCGGCGGAAAAGCGGCGGATGGTCTTTCCGTCCGCCGCGGACCCCCCAGCCATAATAATATGGCGGGGGGTCTTTGAAGTGTGGATCGCGGGCGGATCGCCCCTGCCGGGCCAGCGGTGACTACCGCCAGCCCGGCGGGGGCGATCCGCCCTCCATCGTAATGACCCCCCTAATGTATCTCTCTCAAGGACATGGTATTTTTCTTCCACCGGGGTGAATGTAAAGGGTGCAAATGCAATGTCTATCTCGTTGCCTAATCTGACAATTTGCAAAAGTACATTTTCTAAATCCTTACTGCTTTTGCTGTTATTCCCACACTTCTGCATTCAGGGTCAAAACCTTATAATAGCAGGCCAATACATTTGTCATCCTTTGTCCCTTCAAAGGCCTTCTCGAATTTTTGTAACCAATCAAACCTACACCCTTGTTTGCCTAATGGGATTGATTTTCTCTGGAAATGTTTTTACAAACTTCCAGTAATTTTCTGCTCGGCCCAAGAATGTGTGTACATTATCTTTACTCTTAAGAGATGGTGCCTCTTTGATCACAGCTAAGGGTTCTTTTTTTGGTTGAATTCCTGCAGAACTGACTGCCCGAGTATGTTTTTAGCAAATTTACAATTTGAGTATTTAGTTATTAATCCCTTCATTTCAAGGAATTGTTAAACAACCTACAAAGTTGAATATTGCTCAGGCTTGGTCCTACCCATGACAAGAATGTTGTCCTAAAAAAATGTAACATTCTTCATTACATTAACATGTTACATATTAGTCTCTGAAACATAGCTGCTGCGGAGGCCAAGCCAAAAGGAACGCTTCGAAAGCAGTAGCAACCAACAGGTTTAACGGACGTAGTTAACTTCTTACTATCATTAAGGGCACCTTATGGGAAGCAGCAGTCAGGACAATGGTTGAGAACCAGCACATTCCTTTATTTAAAGCTAAAATTCATTTATCCTTGGTAGTGGAAATGTATCTACTACAATAATCGTCTTAAGATCTCTTAGCTCCACACATTACCTTACCCAGCCATTGGCCCTGCATGCTACTACCAAGGGTGCCACCGAATCAGAGCATTCTACTTGCTCTATCACCCAGCATTTTCCATTTTTTAATTCCTGCTCAGCCTCCTCCCATATTCCCTTAGGAATGTTCCTTATTCTATGAGCACACGGTTGGGGAATTTGTTTTCACAATAATGTGTACAAATCATTCTAATTTTTCACAGAAAAAAATGAATGGAATCTTTCCAATACTTCCTTCCCAATATGTTCTCATTCATTCACTGCTAAAACTGGCTCATCACTATTGGGATTAAGCCGCCATCGTAATCAGCCCCTTAGTTAGGTTGCCATTAACCAAAATCTTTGCTGTGGGGTTTTGATAAATCAACTGGATGGCTCTGCGGAAAATCGAATCAACGTTGTATTTTTCCAGCACGGCCACCAGATACACCCAGTTGACTCTATCAAAAGCCTTGGTGGCGTCCAGCGTCAACACTGCCAGAGGAAGCGAATATGTTGAAGCTAGATCTATCTCCCCAATAGGACCATATGTGAGTTCATACAAACTTCTGCCTATAACAAAACCCTTCAGATCGGAATGTAGCATATCCCCAGCTACTCTGCCCAACCTTTCCGCTTAGATTTTAGTGAAGAATTTATAGCCCGTGTTGAGCAGAGATATTTAAGTCTGTATGACTCGCATTTTGCTTGATTTTTCCCTGGCTTTAATATTAGGGTGATCGTGGCCTCTCCCCAGGAGTCTGGTATTTTTACCCCTTTGCTTAAGATTTCGTTGAAGAGCAAGGTCATGACTGGAGTTAATACCTCGCCCAAATTTTTATACAGTTCGTTTGGCAGTCCATTTGGGCCCGCCACCTTCCCTCCGGATAGTATAGCACCCTTAACTTCTTCCTGTGATATTTCCTGCTCCAAGATATACTGTTGCGGTGTTACCAAAGGTTTAATCATATTCGAGCACAGCCATTCCTCAACTTGCTGTTTATTCACCGTACTATCGCTCAACCCCAATTGTTTCATCATTAGATGGAGAAATGCATGTGAACTAGGTGTTTTTGCTGCTTTACTGTTTGGAGATTTGTCTAACTTTGGGTCTAGTACAATATTAAAATCACCTCTCATTATTACCGGATCTGGATAGTCTAGTAGATTCACAAAAACTGATTTTAAAGGTTCCAGGTCATCACAGTTTGGCCCATAATATCCTACTAGGGTAATGGGATTCCCCAAGAGTGAACTTTTTGCAATAACCCATCTTCCGCAGGTTTCGACTACTGAATCGATTATATGTGCCCTAGCTTGTTTCTTTACTAGAATTGCCACTCCCCGTATGTTAGCGCTGTGATCAGTGCATATCATGTCGTCAACCCAGTTTAAATTTTTAAAAATAGCTTTACATTCGTTTTTTATCAGATGGGTCTCTTGCAAGATAATTATTTGCGCTGGGGAGTCCTTAAGATACTGCAAGAGCTTAGCTCTTCTTCTTTTAACCCGTAGCCCATTAACATTCCAAGATAGGAACTGTAACATTTTTTAGGTATAAAGAATTTTTAGGCCATAAAGACCAGGCTGCTACATTTTTCTCTGAAAAATATTTCACAGAGGCAAAAGAGGTACATTTTTTGTTATTTTCCCATATGCTCCCCACCCGGTGCACCCCTCCCCCGCCCCTACCCCCCACCTTAGAGAACCCAACCCACTATTTTCCAGGCCTAGATGTAAGTCCTAGTTGCTGCATCCGGAGATACCCCTCCACCAAAGCCCTCATACGTGTAACGCATGTTGCCGCACTAATGTATTAGGTAACTGTCGAGTACATTTGTTTGCCTCGCTCTACCTTCTTCCCCCAATTGTGGCCGGGGATTATAGAAATGCCTTTTCTTCTGGTTCGAGAGCAGCTCCGGATCGGAAAGGGACGCTCTAAAGCAGAAAGAGAGGCTGTAAATCATATTGCTCTCCTTTCCTAATGCTCTCAAGAAGCTCTTCTGCCTCTTGTTTAGACTGCATGTTGTGCATTTTATTCTTGTGCATGACTTTCAGGGACGCGGAGAATTTAAGTTGGGCCACTGCCCCTAATTCTTTTAATTCATCCAGCTTTTTTCCCGGCTCCCATTGTCTGTCCAAGGTAGCTCTAGCAAGATCCGATCGAATTTCAAAGGAAAAGTCTTTCCCCTTCAACGATTTAGCTTTCAAGGCCATATTCAAAAATATTTCTTTTAAAGAGTATGTGTGGAAGTTCAAAATAATTTTTCTAGGTTTTGTTTTATTGGGGTTTGTTCTGAAAGGATCTCTGTGTACCCTTTGAGGTCTTTACTCAGTTCTTCCTCAGACTCCTCAATCTGGATTGTTTCTTTGATTAATATGGCAATGAAAGACCTGAGGTCCTCTCCTTCCTTCCCCTCTGGAACATTAAGGATGCTGAAGTTACTCCTCCTAGAATTGTTCTCCAATTGTTCTAGCTTATCCCGAACCACTTGCTCTTCCTTTTTAAGGCCCTTTATGTCCGCTTTTGCTGTGCTAAGTTCAGCTTTTTATTCCCCCACTGAACTCTCAAGCGTTTCAGTCCTCATGCTCAGAAGATCAATTTTTTTCTGAGGATTTGCAGAAACCCTGATCTCTCCTTGATTGGTTTCAGACACTGCAAAGCCTTTTTTAATTTCTTCAGAGAGGGTATGAAACATAGCTTCCATGAGCACGGACGGGTTACTCATGGAATTACTCGGGGTTAGACCATCTATACCTAGCTCTGTCTCTGATTCCCCGCTCTGAGGAGATCTGGTGGAACTCACTGGGGTGATGTTTTTATCCATTGTCTCAGTGGAGGGCTTCTCCTGGCTATCTGCAGAGCTTAAAAGGGGGGCATCCTCTTTATCCGCCATGGTGTTAGGATGTACTAAACCCCCTTTTCTAAGTGCCTCTGCCTGCTTATTGACGTCTACTACAAAAGGTTGAACCTTGAAGTAGGACCTTAGGGAGTGAGGGATTTTTAGTTTTTCCGCTTTTTCTAGTTTTTTCCTCCCCCCTCCTCTCCTGCTGCTGTGGCCCTTCACCTCACACTGCAAAAATGTGCGTGAGACTGCTCCTTCCTCCAAGTCTTGTGTGGGGTTTTGTGAGAGGGATGGAGAAACCCTCCCCCTCTACTTTTGGCACCCTGCCCTCTCGTTATTCCCTGCTTTTTTCCTCCAACTGGGGGTTTGAATAAATTTGGGTGCACCCCCTTACCCTTTTTTGTTTGCTCTAATGAAGCTGCTGGGAGCAGAAAATCCTGAGGGGTATACTGGGATGTTTCCCAGAGCTGACCTTGTGAGCGCACCTCCTGCCCCTCCGTCTTGCCTCATCAAGTGAGCTGGCTTATGTGCAGGGTTGATCCCTCCTTGGCAGGGCAGACTGTGTCACTTTACAACTTGATTTGTTTCTGCACCCATCAACCTTAGCATGAGAGTATCTTTATTATTTTTGTGCAGACTTCCTTTGCTTCATGTAGATCCTTTAGAACACAACATACTCTAGAATACTTCCTGCTTCAACAAAACCTAAAGCAATCACACCTTATACCACAACCCAAGCATCTTTGATTGTATGAAGGACATTTTTTTATCAAAAGCAAGATGTTCTGAACTTGCAGATCTTTAACATCTACCGCTTAAATTACCACACTCAGTCTTATTTTTTTCTTCTCTTTTTCCACTATTAGTTTTTGATTTCCTTGAATCAATACATTATTCCTGAGTTTTTCCAAGATTGTTTCTGCTACATCTTTGTTCTCCCTGCCACTTAAGACTGCTCTTGCACACCTTCCAGTTAGTTCAGCCTTTTTAACAATAGCTACCACTTCCTTTAATTCCTACCCCATTTTCCCATAGCCTGCCTTGAATATTGGGATTGCTGCAGTGCATAATGATTTGATCACTGATTAATTTGTTATATAGAATCCCAATGCTAAACCAAGATTTTTTGATACAGAGGTATAGGGGTCGATTCCGATCTCGGTCGGAAGGCCTCCGAATCGGATTTGGCTTTACCGGATCCGAGTCGGAGGCTTTGTTTCCGACCGAGTCGTACAGAGGTCCGGACGCCCAAGTACGATGCGAATGAACGCGAAATCGACGACCGACTCGTTTCCGGGTCCAAACCGCTCCGTACGACTCGGTCGCAGTCGAACCGTACCGCGCAATGGAGTCGATTCCCAACCGAGCCAGTACGATGCACGATTCGGACAGCCGGATCGAGTCGGAGTCTCCGGGACGAAAAAGCTCCGGGAAGCGGACTTCGGGGGTCCGTGCCGGACCCCCCTTCACCCGTAGCCTTACGAGTCGGACACAGGGGGGACCCAAGGGTCCCCCCTATACATGCATGTACGGTGCGGATGGCACCAATGCGTACCCACTACAGGGGGCACCCTTTTGCGCAACGTACCCATTGAGTCAATGGGAGCCCATGTACGCATCGTACGACCGGCTCCCATTGACTTCAATGGGAGTCCGACCGAACCGAGTCCGGCAGCATGCGGCCGCATCGTACTCCCTCGGTCGGACTGCAGGAGTCCGGCTCAGTCGGAAAACAATCCGGATCGGTCGGAGTGCTTTCCGACCCAGATTGGAATCGGCCCCATAGTCTTCAGTTTTTCATTGGTCTCCTGATTCCTGTGAAAGAAATTAAAGCGATCATTTGCCACACACACAGTGCCGCACACAGGGGCATATTTGCAAGCCACTATCGCCACCACTAAGTCACTTTTTTGGACGTTGTGGTGGCGATAGGGGCTTTGCCTCATTTACAAGGCAGCGTTAAGCCACTTAGCATGACTTAACGCTGCCTTGTAAAAAAGGCATCCTTTCACACTATACTTAGCGTGAAAGGGGCGGGCAATGGGTGTTGCGGTGGGCGTTTCACCACAACACCCATTGATTTCGATGCTGCCCCAAAATTTACAAGGGTGGCGTAATTATGGGGCAGCAACAAAATTAAAACCAGGGAAAACCTGGTCTTACCCTGGCAAAATGAGGAGAAATTTTTAATTTCTCCTCGTTTTTGCTGTTTCCATGTGTGCAGCACACAAGGAAACAGCTAAACTCCATTGATTGTTTATGTGCAGGAAGGTGTCCCTTCCTGCTTAAAAATTGAAGTTTTGCAACTTCTATGTGTGCTGCATTGGTGATGTCATGCTTCAATATCAGCCTGATTTGTTTGCACATACCTTCAGCAGTGCTTCTCGAGTATCAAAGTTCCAAGTTTGCGACTGAAGATAATGTTTAGCGGTTTAATTGTACTAACAAGTCTATAATGATGATAAGTACTGAATTTAAGCGTAGTTGAATTCTGTAGTACAACATCCCAAGTATATCCTTGGTTCTTTTATATTTAAACAGTGTTGGTTATAGACTTGTGCAGTGGCGGCTGGTGGATTTTGAAAGTGGTGGGGTGAAAAATGTTGTACCCTAATTTAATAAGCGAGCGAGCGAAGTGAGCGAGCCCGAACTGCAAGAAAATTTTGAAAAAAATGGATTCAAATGGTGGGTTTTACACTACATATTTACTGCAAATTGTTGAAAAGAAGGGGGATCCAAATATAGCATTTTGAAGCACAAGTGTGAAGACCCATTAGTCCAGACGTCCCAATAACCTCACAGATTCACAGTTCCCACTGAGCGGATTACCAGAGCTGTGTACTTTCCACTTTTAGACTATATTTTTCATTTTTTTTTAATCCACTGGCATTTCTTGTAGCCTTTTGAATCTCTGAACCTGGTTCCTCAACATCCAGGTGTCATTATTTGGAATAAAAGTGGCAACTGGTTGTTTCATGAATAAGAGAGTGGTCGCCAAGCTCATAAAGCCTAAAACAGGTCTGAGAGACAAAGGGCGAAACTACGACATGAGCTGGGGTCTAGCTGGGGCTCCATTATTACTGGTGAAACTTTTATTTGCTACCCTTTTGGATTTTGGCCTCTCTTATGGGCACAACACTCATATTGGTCCAATTAAAAAAAAAGAAATCTGCAGTTGAAGGTTTACACCTACGCTTGACTATAGATTTATGTATTTCTAACAACTACCACCTATGTTACGTTACGTTTTGTCATGTTATTGGTCACTTATAAAGCACATGTACTTCAACACTGTTTCATGGCACTTTGAGAGCCTAGCACGACAGACCTTGCCTACCTAGCTTTTGCCACAGAGGTAAAGAGGAGTGTCTTAAAGCACAACGAACAGTCAAACAGACATAAATTAAACGAGTGAGTCGAGTGACAAGCGAACTAACACAACATCTCCTGCAAGGAACAATCAATAAACCTGTGATGATAATGTTCTGTCACTAATATACTCGTAATTATAACTTTTTGTGACAACTATTAGAACACTAGGGGCTGGGCACCACTGTGACTGGTATCACTCATTTCTTTTTGATATACACACAATTGCTTGCACCTGCACTTTCCCACACTGTTGTGTCAACACAGCACTGAGCACGTTGCTTTCGGATAAATCCATAAATTATACACATATGGATTCAATGTGCATTTCATGCATTTATTCTTATGGTCTGCTAGATGTATTGAATAATTCTCTTTGTTATTTTATTTGTAATAGGATTCCTGTATCTCATCAAGACTTGGATAGCTTGGATCAGCTGAGCTGTATTGAAAATAGCATAAATATTTTTGAATAATGCTTATATTTATAGGACAGATGTATTGATGTCCGCTAAGGCTTCAGCATACGTCGAGTGGAGCCATTGTTCCATACACTGCATAATTACTTGTGTTCCTCATTGGTGCACTATGTTGCTCTCCTTTTGTACACTTCCTCTCTAAGGGAAGGTCATATAAATAAATACAATTACTATGTATCTCAGCTGATAAGAAAATAAGTTTCATAATAGTGAAATCTATCTGCACAATATCGACTAACATAAGTGTTTATCACATAAAATATTGAAAAGGGTGGAAAATAAAGGCTCACGCTATTAACAGCAAATAACAATAAACATTGCATTATCGGAGCCCAGGAAAAAAGACCAGAAAACACACATATTATTTCAGCCACAAACCTCAAAGTAAATGCCTCTTATATTGCTAAACAGTTGCTTTCTCTCTGCTACATGCCTCTGGCTGTCAGCTTCACCCTTGCATCTCATTCCAATGCCTGTGTATTTCTTCCTCAAAGTTTCAAGGCCCGGCTGTTCAGTTCACTTAAGCATCTGCCAGCTTGTGGGTTACCCCACAATAGAGTGCAACCAAAAGTTCCCTGAACTCTGACACCAGCCATAGTTTGACACAAAGCTCCACAAGACGTTTTCATCCCTAGGACCCAGCAACAAACTTCAAAACTCGGATAAAGCCTCTGTGAAGATGACTATGAGCAGGGCCACTGGAAATGCGATTGTGTGGCTGTAGCAATTTTCGCATAATTATATATTTGCCACATTTGCCATGTAATCCATCATCTGCCACATAATCTGCAGATTTTAACAAAAAAATGTATAGCTTCTAGTTCAAACGGTTCAAAAGTTACTAAAAATGCAACAAAATGTGCTGCCGTGCAGTGGAAGGCACTTTGCAAAGCTGGACTGGTCCCCTTTCTGTTGCTTATTGTTATATTTGGATGTTAAACTGGTACTTGGATGTTGAACTGGTACTAATGATGTGCAACCAATACCCAGAGAGTATTACCAAGTTTTAAAATGATTAAATAATGAAGCAATACAATCACAAAATGTGCCTTCTGCCGCATAATTTGCCCTTTCTTGCCACATAATTTACTCCGCCCTGCCTCATGATTTGGCCCTATCTTGCCGCATCATTCCAGTGGCCCTGACTATGAGCCACTGCCTCTGAATTACTATCACTTCCTCCTTGGATGATACGCCGAACTACATGGCCACACTAAGACGCTGGTACATATCGTCACCCTCCCACTCTAGCCACTACGTCTCACCCACTGTGACAAATCACAAAACCCAACTCTGCCTTCTTGCTCTCAAGTGTGAGGTGTCTCCTTCAGATATCACCTTATCTAGCACCCAAAGTCAGCACCCCTCTCAACACCTCTACTCATTCTCTCCCACTGCCTCCTGCTAAGTCATGGCCTCAAAGACATGGTGCAACAAAACTCTGGTCTTCCGTTATAAAGCACTCAATCTCTCATCTCTGCATAGGTCATACACGACTTTCCATCCACACATGTGGGCCCATGCAAGCACTTCCTGAACAAGCAAAGACCCTTTGACACCTCACCAGAGGAGGCAATAAAATATATAAAATCAATGACAAAAAGTTTAAGGCAGTAAATATTTCAGTCATAATAACGTGGTCTCATTATCATGCTTGCTTTTGTTTACTTTTCCCCGTATTTTCGTTGTGTGTTTCTGCTTAAATAAACTCTTGAAGGCCTGTGATAAGCTAAGGACAATTACAATAATACGTTTTGGGAGAAATTTCAAATGAATTAACAATTTCCCTAGAAAATGGTTGCAGTCACCCACCCTCTTGCTGCAAGTGAAAATGGAGTTATCAGGCAGCAGAACTTGATAATTTAGTGAGGAGACAGAACATTATATGGGGATTCGCGCTATATAAAACAAAAAAACAAAATATACCTTTAAAAAATGCCCGCCTGGGCCTTACCCGGGCTGGTGAACTCCCGACTCCTGAGTTCACTTTAGTCAGTCTAGTCCGGACAGCAACCTGCAGTCCAGTCAGTGCTGTGGCAGCGGCAAGCAGCAACCATTGGGACTAGCTGCTGCCAACAGTGCACTAACTGACGGAGCGATGATGCCATGGGCCTCAGTAACACCCCCGGGCCCGGAGCCACTGCACCTGCAGCACTCGTGATAGCTACGCCCCAGTGCTGATGACTGTTCTATTCGCGTACACATTGGGCTCTTACCTTCTCTCCACCACCTCTTGACGACCATGCATTGGTTTTCCAGCTGCGAGACCCCTCCTTCCGTGCTGGGACCGGGCTCCTCTGAGTCCCTCCGACTCGTCAGCGGGTCCTCCTCCGGACTGACTGAGTTATTTTCAGGGGAGTGTGCGCCCTTCCCCTGCGCGCCGTGATGCCTCTTCCTGGCAGGTGACCTTGTGCCCTCTGCATAGGCTCCGCCTGGGTGGTCGGGGAGTCTGAGTCGACGGGGTCCCATCTGCAAGGTCTAGTGCCATCGAAGAATAGTCAGAGTCATTCTCCATTCTGTGCCTTGTGTGATCCTTGGCAAATCACAGCAGTGCCCGGGGCTTGAGTACTTATGAAACTATTTCACACCCCTTAAAGGCTGATTGCAGGAAATGAATTAATCCAGTCGCGGCCGGTGGAACGACTCGCGGCCCGCGAGTCATGATGCCGCCGGCCGCGACTGAACATGGCAGTCGCGGGTAGGAGTCACAGGGAGGAGGGGTTATAATAAAAAAAATTAAAAGCTTACCTTACCGGGCGGGTCCTGAGTCCCGCGCCGGCCTCAGCTCCTGGCAGTGGCGGGGTCCCAACAGGAAGCAGCCACAAGCAGCCTCCCTCCCCTCCCCTAAGCCAATCACAATGCTGCAATGGCAGCATTGTGATTGGTGAGGCGCAGCAGAGAGCGCCCCAGCCAGGCCATTTTCTCTATGTAGGCTGCATGCAGCAGCCTACATAGAGAAAAAGGGAGAGTGCGCATGACAGTACCCACAACAGTGGGCAAGCCACTCCCCCCCTGCCCTCGAGCAGGACCGCCCACCCGCCCGCCCCCAACCAGGCATTTCTGCTTTCTCGCAGTGCGAGAAGCAGAAATATAAAATGGTAGTTTTACCATTTTATGTTTCTGCCTTCTCGCACTGCAAGAAAGCAGTGGGGCGATGCCCCCACACCCCTATGAAGGAGCCGCCACTGTTTGTAGGTGAGAAGGAGGAGGCTGTTAATTTCCATAAACACAACTCTGGCTGGCACACTAGCAACCTGCAGGGTCAGAAGGGTGCTGCCATATTAGATTTGTCTCTGAAGAGTGCACTATGAGATAGTTTACAGAAAGGCAAACAGGATGTTGCAAAAATGGAAAGGGTTGCCCCATAGAATTGTTTCCATTGGTTAGAGAGTGTATAGGAGAAACCCTGCCTCTACTGGCTAGTGAATCCTACAAACGTTGCACCTCACTCACAGGTTATCAGAACACATCTGGAGCTGAGGGAGAACAGAAAAGTACTGAACCTGCTGTCTGTGAACAGTGTGGAGACCAGAGGCTGGAACTGCTCCCACTTTTATCTATGACTGAGACGTGGACTCCAAGGGTCAATTAGCTGACCTCCTCTGTGTCTTTGGGGACACAACAAGCTGCAGGAGGCCTTTTATCTGGACTGCCCAGCTGATCAGTAGCAACTGGACCTGCATTGCACACTTCTGGTGGCCTTTACCGGAGTGAGTACTGGACCCTATGTGCTGTCCCTAAGGTCTTGGGAGTCTTAGAGGAGACCAAGAGGAGCTGTTCCAGAAGGTCTGAAAAGTTGGGCGTTAGAAAATGTTTGGACTTTCAAGACTTCCAGAGAGAAAGTGGGACCTCTTGGCAAGGGTGTCCTGCTTTGAGAGGACTTTGTCAAATACAGCTTCCAGTCTCGCCTTGTTGGAGGATTTTGAGCTCCAAAAAAGACTAAGGGCCCGATTCCGATGTCGTTCGGAAGTCCTCCGAATCGGATTTGGCTTTCCCGGATCCGATTCGTAGTCCTTGTTTCCGACCGAATCGTACACAGGTCCGAACGACCAAGTACGATGCAAAGATCACGTACGCGTTGACCGAATCGTTTCCGGGACCCGAACCTGTCGGTATGACTCATTCGTAGCCGAAACGTGCCGGGCAAAGGAGCCGAATTCCGACAGAGCAAGTACGATGCACGATTCGGACAGCCGCTTCGCCTTGGTCTCAGCAAGATGAAACGGCTGTCGGAATTGTAATTCGGGGGGCCGTAGCAGGCCCCCCTTCACCCGGGGCCCTCCAAATCTATTACGGGGGTGTGCCCATGGGTCCCCCGATCCAGGCATGCACAGTGTGGCAGGCACCATGGGGTGCCCGCCACAGGGTGTACGCTTTTCCCCACCCACCACTTTTTGCTATGGGAGCCTGTGTACACGTCAGTACACAGGCTCCCATAGAGTTCAATGGGAGTCCGAGTGAATCGAGTCCGTAATCATACGGCTGCATCGTACTCGCTCGTCCGGACTCCCGGAGCATGTTTCGCTCAGAAAGCCCTCCGGATCCCAGTCGTACTGAGGGCTTTCCTAGCGAGATCGGAATCGGGCCCTAAGTCTGAAGATAAACATTTTGAGCCAGCAAAGGTGCAAAACTTATTTGACTGGCTAGATGATTTCAGGGACACAAAATTAGAATTTTCCAGCTTGGAGGGGTACCCATCAAAACCAATGGCTTCAGCAGGACATTGCCCAACGCCTACCAGCCTTTGAGAGGACTTCTCCGGATACAGCCTGCAGCCTTGCCTGCTGGAGGATTTCACCTTCTATTTCAGAGACTAAGGGGCTGATTACGATGGCAGGCAGAGGCACATCCGCCGTGCTGGCGGTGGCAGAAAATGCCCTTTTCCGCACTCCATCGGCGGTCTTTGCGTCCGCCGTATTATGATGGGCATAGATAGCCCATTTCCCGTCTGCTGCGGTGTTTCGGGTTCCGCCGAAATTCCCCGTCTGCACCAGTAGCGGACGGAGCCACAAGAGTGGTACCGCCGTGCGGAATGTGGTCAGGACCGCCGGCCAAATCACGATGCCTCATACAGCCCACAACACCGCTGTGGAGAATCCGGCCATTCGAGGATGGCGGTGGCAATACTGCGGATAGCTCCATGTGTTCCAGACCGCTGGGGAAACGGCGGTCTTTGGCCTTTCCGCAGCAAATCCGACCGCCGCGGATGGATTTCAAGCTTTTCCGGCGCTGAATCCTGGAATCCGACTGCCGCGGTAGGGAGTTTCTGGCGGTGCATCCTAATCTGGCCGGCGGTTTTGCCGCGGTACCTGCGGGCGGAAGTTTCCCGCTAGCACAGCGGTCGGAATGCTTTTCCGCCCGCCATCGTAATCAACCCCTAAGTCAGAAGGTAAAATCTTTCACCGGGATGACCTGGTTGGGGTATCTGACCTCCGCTCCATCTCCATTTTTACTAAAATCCTGCCTAGGTCCAGGACAACCACAAACAGTGACTTCTGATTTGTGCTTCACATTTACTTGGCACTTTTTACCGTATAATGTTCATATGTACGGTTCCATTTATGGGATTTTAGTTGTTTTGGTGTCATTTTTCTTATTAAATATTTCTCTATTTTTAGATATTGGTTGTGGAATTTCTTTTTGCATTGTGTTTGGTACTGCTAAATACCTTAAATGATTTTCCTTTAAATTAAGGCTGTCGGTTCTGTGCCAGAGCTACCAGGGGTTAAGCCCACATGTATTTATTGAACTTGTGTGCTGGCCCAAACAGGATTTTGGATTTATTATTGATAACTCCTTTTTTACATACAGAATATCAATTACCTATCCCTTTGCGACTCAGTAATGTGGTACTGTGAGTAATAGTGTTCAGAGTTCCAAGAGAGAGAGCTAGGAGAAACATGATTTTGATAAGAGTTATATACAAACCATATCTAGTCCTTTGATATAGCTACTGAAAGCAAAAATGCAGATTTACACTCAACATGCCATAACATTGTGATTAGTTCATGTCTATAAAATTGAATAAAGACACCCCTTATCACATTCATAGGTAGTAACCGGGCAGCTATTCTTTCTAGTGTTTAAAAGGGCATTAATGGGCATGTTTAAACTGAATAATTTAGGAATCAATTAAAGCTGTTTATGTAGTATAGTGAAAAGATGAAGCCTGGAAACACTATCCCTTTAAATGTGTTGCTACTTTTGTTAACCAAGTACAAGCTTCATCTACGCATGAATACGAGTTAAAAAGGTAGCTATTTTACTATGTAACCAATAAACGAAAACTACTCGTAATATTACACAGAGAGGAGAAAAGTAAAGGAGGAGGGGTTAGGAGAATTCTTCAATACAGGTTTATGCAAAACAAAAATCCACTTTTAGAAAAAAGATTAACTGTGAGGTTGTGTGTATTGTTATTGTTCATCTCACTTCTGCATTCCAGAATTATGTCTGGGTAATGGAATGCAGTGGTGAGACGGTTGATGGAAGAGGCATACAGCAACAATAGAAGTGCTAGAATTGCTTGTACTGATCTGTCTTGGATTACGAAATAAAGGAATTTATGGCATAGCTTGGATCTTTGGACATCGCAATTTGGTGACCAGTTAAAGTTTTACACAAGTCCAGTGGTGGCTCCTTCATAGGGGCCTGGGGGCGTCGCCCCACTGCTTTCTCGCAGTGCGAGAAGGCAGAAACATAAAATGGTAAAACTACCATTTTATGTTTCTGCTTCTCGCACTGCGAGAAAGCAGAAGTGCCTGGTTGGAGGCGGGCGGGTGGGCGTTCCTGCTTGAGGGCAGGGGGGAGTGGCTAGCCCACTGTTGTGGGTACTGACTGTTTGGTCGGCCCCAGGGCCGACCAACCCAGTCATGCGCACTCTCCCTTTTTCTCTATGTAAGCTGCTTCATGCAGCCTACATAAAGAAAATGCAGGGCTGGGGCGCTCTCCGCTGCGACTCACCAATCACAATGCTGCCATTGCAGCATTGTGATTGGCTTAGGGGAGGGAGGCTGCCTGTGGCTGCTTCCTGTTGGGACCCCGCCACTGCCAGGAGCTGAGGCCGGCGCAGGACTCAGGACCCACCCGGTGAGATAAGTAAAAAAAAATTTTTTTATTATAACCCCCCTCCCCGTGACCCCTACCCGCGACTGCCATGATCAGTCGCGGCCGGTGGCATCATGACTCGCGGGCCGCGAGTCGTTCCACCGGCCGCGACTGGATTAATTAATTTCCTGCAATCAGCCTTTAAGGGGTGTGAAATAGTTTCATAAGTACTCAAGCCCCGGGCGCTGCTGTGATTTGCCAAGGATCACACAAGGCACAGAATGGAGAATGACTCTGACTATTCTTCGATGGCACTAGACCTTGAAGATGGGACCCCGTCGACTCAGACTCCCCGACCACCCAGGCGGAGCCTATGCGATGAGGGCAAAGGGTCACCTGCCAGGAAGAGGCATCACGGCGCGCAGGGGAAGGGCACACACTCCCCTGAAAATAACTCAGTCGGCCCGGAGGAGGACCCGCTGACGAGTCGGAGGGACTCAGAGGAGCCCGGTCCCAGCACGGAAGGAGGGGTCTCGCAGCTGGAAAACCAATGCATGGTCGTCAAGAGGTGGTGGAGAGATGGTGAGAGTCCAATGTGTACGCGAATAGAACAGTCACCAGCACTGGGGCGTAGCTATCACGAGTGCAGAAGGTGCAGTGGCTCCGGGCCTGGGGGTGTTACTGAGGCCCATGGCATCATCGCTCCGTCAGTTAGTGCACTGCTGGCAGCAGCTAGTCCCAATGGTTGCTGCTTGCCACTGCCACAGCACTGACTGGACTGCAGGTTGCTGTCCGGACTAGACTGACTAAAGTGAACTCAGGAGTCGGGAGTTCACCAGCCCAGGTAAGGCCCAGGCGGGCATTTTTTAAAGGTATATTTTGTTTTTTTTGTTTTATATAGCGCAAATCCCCATATAATGTTCTGTCTCCTCACTAAATTATCAAGTTTTGCTGCCTGATAACTCCATTTTCACTTGCAGCAAGAGGGTGGGTGACTGCAACCATTTTCTAGGGAAATTGTTAATTCATTTGAAATCTCTCCCAAAACGTATTATTGTAATTGTCCTTAGCTTATCACAGGCCTTCAAGAGTTTATTTAAGCAGAAACACACAACGAAAATACGGGGAAAAGTGAACAAAAGCAAGCATGATAATGAGACCACGGAATTATGACTGAAATATTTACTGCCTTAAACTTTTTGTCATTGATTTTATATATTGTATTGCCTCCTCTGGTGAGGTGTCAAAGGGTCTTTGCTTGTTCAGGAAGTGCTTGCATGGGCACGCATGTGTGGATGGAAAGTTGTGTATGACCTATGCAGAGATGAGAGATCGAGTGCTATATAACGGAAGACCAGAGTTTTGCTGCGCCATGTCTTTGAGGCCATGACATAGCAGGCGGCAGTGGGAGAGAATGAGTAGAGGTGCTGAGAGGGGTGCTCACTTTGGGTGCTAGGTAAGGTGATATCTGAAGGAGACACCTCACACTTGAGAGCAAGAAGGCAGAGTTGGGTGTTGTGATTTGTCACAGTGGGTGAGACGTAGTGGCTAGAGTGGGAGGGTGACGATATGTACCAGCGTCTTAGTGTGGCCATGTAGTTCGGCGTATCACACAAGGAGGAAGTGATAGTAATTCAGAGGCAGTGGCTCATTGTCAGGGCCACTGGAATGATGCGGCAAGATAGGGCCAAATCATGAGGCAGGGCGGAGTAAATGATGTGGCAAGAAAGGGCAAATTATGCGGCAGAAGGCACATTTTGTGATTGTATTGCTTCATTATTTAATCATTTTAAAACTTGGTAATACTCTCTGGGTATTGGTTGCACATCATTAGTACCAGTTTAACATCCAAGTACCAGTTTAACATCCAAATATAGCAATACGCAACCGAAAGGGGACCAGTCCAGCTTTGCAAAGTGCCTTCCACTGCACGGCAGCACATTTTGTTGCGTTATTAGTAACTTTTGAACTGTTTGAACTAGAAGCTATACATTTTTTGTTAAAATCTGCAGATTATGTGGCAGATGATGGATTACATGGCAAATGTGGCAAATATATAATTATACGAAAATTGCTACAGCCACACAATCGCATTTCCAGTGGCCCTGCTCATAGTCATCTTCACAGAGGCTTTATCCGAGTTTTGAAGTTTGTTGCTGGGTCCTAGGATGAAAACGTCTTGTGGAGCTTTATGTCAAACTATGGCTGGTGTCAGAGTTCAGGGCACTTTTGGTTGCACTCTATTGTGGGGTAACCCACAAGCTGGCAGATGCTTAAGTGAACTGAACAGCCGGGCCTTGAAACTTTGAGGAAGAAATACACAGGCATTGGAATGAGATGCAAGGGTGAAGCTGAAAGCCAGAGGCATGTAGCAGAGAGAAAGCAACTGTTTAGCAATATAAGAGGCATTTACTTTGAGGTTTGTGGCTGAAATAATATGTGTGTTTTCTTGTCTTTTTTCCTGGGCTCCGATAATGCAATGTTTATTGTTATCTGCTGTTAATAGCGTGAGCCTTTATTTTCCACCCTTTTCAATATTTTATGTGATAAACACTAATGTTAGTCGATATTGTGCAGATAGATTTCACTATTATGAAACTTATTTTCTTATCAGCTGAGATACATAGTAATTGTATTTATTTATATGACCTTCCCTTAGAGAGGAAGTGTACAAAAGGAGAGCAACATAGTGCACCAATGAGGAACGCGAGTAATTATCCAGTGTATGGAACAATGGCTCCACTCGACGTATGCTGAAGCCTTAGGGGACATCAATACATCTGTCCTATAAATATAAGCATTATTCAAAAATATTTATGCTATTTTCAATACAGCTCAGCTGATCCAAGCTATCCAAGTCTTGATGAGATACAGGAATCCTATTACAAATAAAATAACAAAGAGAATTATTCAATACATCTAGCAGACCACAAGAATAAATGCATGAAATGCACATTGAATCCATACGTGTATAATTTATGGATTTATCCGAAAGCAATGTGCTCAGTGCTGTGTTGACACAACAATGTGGGAAAGTGCAGGTGCAAGCAGTTGTGTGTATATCAAAAAGAAATGAGTGATACCAGTCACAGTGGTGCCCAGCCCCTAGTGTTCTTATAGTAGTCACAAAAAGTGATAATTACGAGTATATTAGTGACAGAATATTATCATCACAGGTTTATTGATTGTTCCTTGCAGGGAATGTTGTGTTAGTTCGCTTGTCACTCGACTCACTCGTTTAATTTATGTCTGTTTGACTGTTCATTGTGCTTTAAGACACTCCTCTTTACCTCTGTGGCAAAAGCTAGGTAGGCAAGGTCTGTCGTGCTAGGCTCTCAAAGTGCCATGAAACAGTGTTGAAGTGCATGTGCTTTATAAGTGACCAATAACATGACAAAACGTAACGTAACATAGGTGGTAGTTGTTAGAAATACATAAATCTATAGTCAAGCGTAGGTGTAAACCTACAACTGCAGATTACATTTTTTTTAATTGGACCAATATGAGTGTTGTGCCCATAAGAGAGGCCAAAATCCAAAAGGGTAGCAAATAAAAGTTTCACCAGTAATAATGGAGCCCCAGCTAGACCCCAGCTCATGTTGTAGTTTCGCCCTTTGTCTCTCAGACCTGTTTTAGGCTTTATGAGCTTGGCGACCACTCTCTTATTCATGAAACAACCAGTTGCCACTTTTATTCCAAATAATGACACCTGGATGTTGAGGAACCAAGTTCAGAGATTCGAAAGGCTACAAGAAATGCCAGTGGATAAAAAAAAAATGAAAAATATAGTCTAAAAGTGGAAAGTACACAGCTCTGGTAATGCTCTAAGTGGGAACTGTGAATCTGTGAGGGTATTGGGACGTCTGGACTAATGGGTCGAGGACAGATATCCACTTTGATTGTATTCTAATGTTTTCTTCACACTTGTGCTTCAAAATGCTATATTTGGATCCCCCTTTTTTTCAACAATTTGCAGTAAATATGTGTTGTAAAACCCACCATTTGAATCCATCAATCAGCCGCAGGATGGCCTGCAGGTTTAAAAGCTACAGGAGTGAGGCTACACAGGTAAGAAAAGGTATCATTTCTTTGTTAGGCTAGTGGGTGGCATAACATGTGCTGCTGTCCACAGGTGACATCTAACTTTACCATGCCATTGATGTATGTTCCTGCACCATATGCCATGGCCTTACTGGAAAGTTAAATATGTCAGTTAGGAGCTCGCCAATTCTGTCATGATTTAGGGGGTCAGAGCACATACACTGGGGCCAGGACAGCAGCACCTTTGTGTGCATAGTTAAACAACCAGCAACATCAGTCTGCACAAAATGGGGGCGACCACTCAAAAAGAGATACTTTCTTAAACTGTAAATTTAGGGGATGTTTTCTAGTGGCTGGAGCTGCTCAGTGTGAAGCCTAGGGATCTAGTTTTTAATCCCAACCCTTGTGCTTGACTCAATATAGTGTGATGTCAGACAAACTTACTCTCCCACCTGATGTACAGTCTCCCAGCAACCCACATAATGTACAGTGCTCCATTGCCTAATGCTAGGTTTGCGCTGTATGGATACCAATAGATACACACGTGGTGTTTAAGTAAAGTATGACAATAGTAAATCTTTAAGGCAAGTTACAAAAATGTAGGACGGTAAAGGGTAGGGCCGAGGTATTGAGTAAATATCATTAAAATGGATAAAGCAGAAACTCTGTAAACTTACCATGTGCAGAAAAAATATCACCCCAGCATGTATGCTCAAAACAGAGGGAATATGTTTAAAGCTCCAGGAGCTCAAAGATGTTAGCCTAAGGACTACAGAAGGAGTCCGCATGGAGCCTACATTTTATGATATATATGTGAGTACTACCAACACCATCATGATCTACATGCCGTAACTCTACAGGAAATCCACCAAATTAGTGGCAAGGCTAGAATTCAGAAAATAAAGTGCCAATATCATCTTGCAACACATTATAAGAGGAAGTTTACTGCTGAAATATAGAAATGCCACAGGTATTTTGCAAGATCCAAATGCAGTCAAGGAGTTGTAGAGACACAAGTACAGATATGACTTGACATGGCCATCAAAGCCAATACCACTAGAAAGGAATCGCGTAGGATGGTTGAGAAGGGAGAGAGTCCCAGGAGCTGGCCAATGAGGCCTCTACGATGCAATCCAACAGCCCCCAAAAATGTATGCCTCACCTCCTAGCAATCAAGCCTAGCTCAACAATTCTAATGGAATTTGAGGGTCCAAGATACCAGCAACTCAAATAGCAATGCAGTTAATAGATAAATATATTAAAAAACAAAATGAAGGTTAATTAATAAGAGTGCAAGCGTAGAAATGCAATGACTAGAGATCACCAAAATGATGAAAATAGAAAGTAAGAATCAAAAGATAAACATAAAATCCTAGCATTCCATATAATATTTCACAGTCCTGTGACTTTTGTACTGAAGCCCTCAGTCTTTAGTCTGGAGCATGAGCAGAAAGCCAGCAGCACATCTCTTCTGAAAAATACAAGATGGCCCTCTCTTTCCTTTTCAAATTGGCAAGGCTACGTCATGCTATTTAATTATTTTGACACCAGCTGCCTTATTTACACCATGGTGATAAGCCAGTCATCACTCCTGGTCAGCGGAGTCCATGGCCCCAACTTCCCTGGTGGAGAACTACCTCTCTAGCTGAGATTTCTAAGCTTTTCGAGGACCCACTGGTGTGGCGTTTGCTTTAAAGCACATAACTTTGCCTGGCAGATGTCCCATTTGTTTCGCTCATCCTGCAATTTTTTTTTGCTTTTTAGGAATAAACTTCTAAAGAGGAGTTTGTTGTTGGCAAACAAAAAATAGGTAGCCCTGATGCGCATAGTGTTTTCGCCCCACACAGGGGAGGGGGTCACTGAGTGATATCCCTGCCTGGGACCACCATGCCTTGCAAGGTGGTTGCGGGCGAGGATATCTAGTGACAGCCACCCTGTCCTAAAAACTATGACTACTATGACCCGATAGCCCAGAGACAGCCAATTAGGTCAAAGGTGTGCAACAGAGGACCCATCTGAGTCTCTGCCAACAGAAACCCTTCAGTTCTCCTGCCTCTAAATGAGGACCAGGAAGCACGGGATTGTCACATTGGAATACTACTGAGTTGTGAGAGTGTTTCTGCTCCATCAAACTCTAAATCATCCCCAAAGTCTGAGTCATCCACAATGTGCTGGCAATATTGGAGGGTCACAGCTCTACAGGTAGTTGCAGCTTTCATCCACCTGCTTTCTTGGCCATTTTTGTGACTGGGTTAGCCTTTCCACTGTTAAGTGTACACTGTGTAAACCAGGTCTGGTGAGGGTGTTCCATCCCTATTTAGTAGCTGTGGAGCATGGATGTCCCTCTCACATGTGATCAGAAGGGTTTTTGCAGAGTAGTGGAGCCTGCCACAATGCTTTCAGATTCTCTGCAGCCTTCCCCACACAGGAAGAGCTGTGCTAGTGAAACAGAAGATCAGACCCTGTCCTTCACCTTCCTACCCAGTCAAAGGAGTGCACTGAATTACAGCCAGCTGGCAGCTTCCCACACCCCCTCCACATTCATTGTGGATACCAAGACATTTCAAGAAGCCTTTAGCTAAAGTAACAGGTCTGGAACTGGTCTACATAAACTGCTGTGGGTGTGTTGATTGGCAGCTGGGTGGGTTTTGTCATTGTTTTCAGAGGGTGTGCTCCTTGTTTTGGCAGCCATCTTTGCTGTTGTGTGACTTGACAATCAATGTTCGCATGGAGACTAAATCTGAATTATGTGCCTTTGAATTTGAAGTCACCCACAAAAAGCGGATGGATGAAGTAATAAAAACAAAAGCTTGTAGGATACATAAAACTCCCAAAGTACTAGTTTATAGGGGTTTAGGGCAGAGGTGAGGCAAGATCTAATTGTTTTCCACCCATTGGAAGAAGTGTGCTGGTAGTGCATGGTAGCCTTCAGTCAGCGGTATTAACCCTTCCAGTTTTCCTGGGAACATCAAGAACACTTGTGGAAGCTTGTGGCTGGGGTAGGAGGCCAGGAACCTGATTGCGTAAACTTCTGGGTTGGTGCTAATTTGTACAATTTTTTCATCATATTTTTTTTACAGTTAGGCTGTATTTTTTTTCCTTTCTATTTTTGCATGTTAATAGTATTTTACTGCAGCAGTATCTTAATAATAAGACAAAATATAAACATCGATTATTGCTGCAACAATTAACACTGGCTGCTTAAAAAAGAAATGGAGCAAAATAGCAGACCCTCATTATATTCAATGTTTTGACAAGTAGCATCATTGTGCACATTAGCACTAGCTATTCAGTTTATGGAATCTAGTGCGCCATGTGTCCAATACTGAAAAATACAATGGGTGACCCAATTAACCCTTGACGGCTTGGGTAGTATAAAGTAAACAGGTAAGTGTGCCAACAAGGGATTTGTTTGTACAATTAGTTTGGATTATTTTTACTTTTTACTTAAAGCAGACTTTTATAATATGCTTGTAAATTAATTTCTTTTGAAGTAATTTTCTGTACACAAACAATTCATATAGTTTTGGTTCTCTAACAATATGGGAACATCAGCATATGTCAAAAGAATACATGAAACAAATGTATCAATAAATAACGTTTAAAACACGGGTGTATAATAAAAAAATAGATTTTATCTTATTAAAATACTCTGGGGTACTTAATCATTGAAAACACAATGTACCAGGAAGTTGCATACATAAATAGTTGTTCATTGTACTTCTCTGTGACAATTGTGTACAATTTTTTCAAACATAGAAATAAGGCAAACCAAAAGAATAGAACAAATAAGTATCGCCTATATTTTTACAGAAAATAAGTGTGGTTGTCCAATACAGCCTCTTCCTTGCCATGTCAGCAACTTGAGGGATGCTGCTCTCCCTTTCCACAGCTGGATGGCAGCAAATGTGCTGAAACGACACAGGTATTGGTCATTACAGGTAAGACATCTTTATATGGCCCTCAGCTATAGCCTCATCAGTGGGGCTCTGCCCAAGTACCGCTAAACTAATAAAGAATCCTGCTATCGCCTTTGGGTTTAACAACTTTTTTGAGTAGAAGAGACAGAAAATCCAGGCCTCCTGCTTTTTTAATTTCCCTTTTCTCTTTGAAAAAACTACTCCTTATTTTATTGCACCAAAGGCCTTAGGTGATCGGAGCTTGCATTCTCTCCTGTTTGGAACATCATCTAATTTGGGCTTCCAGAGACCTTGAGAGCGCTCTAGGACTTCAATAGGCCCAAAATATGGCAGACAAAATGACCTGTGATTTTTGGAAATTTGATCGTGTCACACTTATGAGACACAGTTTGCACTGGTTCCACATCAAAGAGAGGCTCCATCTCTAGGTGTTGTACTTGATTCAGCTACACATGTGGGTCAGCCTTTCTATCTGATCTCCTTATGGCAAATCCTTCTCTTCAGAAGTCCAGCTCTGTGGTCTTGCTCCAGATCCGGCTGCAGGGTTCAATACTTAGGGTTCTGGAGATCAGGCTCTGGAGTGAGCTGTCGCTTTCTCTCCAACTCATGGATATCTGTTTAAGAAGAAGGTGGTGACATTATTTATCTGTTAACCTATTCTCTCTTGGTTGTTTTATTTTCCCTGTATGTAGTTAGTTTCCCAGTATTGGTCTTTGGCTCCTTTTTAGGCTATTAGTGACAGGATTATTTTGTTGTGTTAGAGTGCTCTATAACTAAATGAATAAATACACTAATAAATAAATAGACCAATACCTGATTTAGGCATGAAGGAGACCCCCGAAAGCGAAGTCAGAAGAGGTAGATAAGGGATTTGGCAAGCACCACTGTGACCTGGAGCACCCTTGCACAGTGGTGTAATATTAGCCCCGACAGCCCCCACGGTTCGGGGGCCCACTCTGACACTGTGTACAGGCAACAGACCACTGGCCTTCGGGCTCCTGACTGGGTCCGGAGCGTGGGGGGCCCCCTCCATGTACTTTGCAGGGGTCCCCCTCATGGTTCGTCAAGCCACTGCCCTTGCACAGAGGTAAGCCTAGTTCTTCTCTGGGTCCATAGGGGACACCCACTTGTATACTTTCACCCTTGATAAATTCGATTAGGCATAATGAGTAAAATGTATTAAATATGTTGCTACTTTAACTCTAACAGTTAGAGTCACTGTATCCTGATATTACCAACTTGTTCAGTAATTCCACACATGTCCCATGCACATTCAATCATGTAATTCATTGTGAAATGTGCATGGGGGAAACAGGTCAGCATGAGGGAAAATGCATGGACCTTGGGTTCAGTAACATGGATTCTGCATGTTATCAATTATTCTGAGATGGAAAACTCAGAATGAAGTGGTAAAATTGCCCCATGGTAAAACCACAAGCGGTGGTAATGGATTAACCTTGAAGCGATTTTATTGTTTCATATATCCAAGAATGAGAGCCAAAGAATTATTGTAAATTAACTATATAGACCTGCTTCTTGGAACACTAAGCCTTTCTGGCTCAGCATCTCCACAGATGACAAATGAGAAGTGTAGCATGCCTTTAATAAAAGAAACAACTTTGGGAAAATGACTTACTGTACTTATGTTGATTTGCCTCAAGAAATTATATTGCAAAATGAAGTGCTGCTCATAAGTCTGTGAATGGCGCTATTGAGTTTCGGGTGTGCCAAATACTAAGGCTGCAAAGTCTTGATTCCATCTCATGCCTCTTTCATCCACCATCAGACACTCCCTGTCCCTTTATTTCTGTCTTGCAGGTTCATTTTCATCCCATCTTTCTCCCTTTATGGCTGTTTTCATCTTTCTCTTCCTCCGTCTTCCTCCCCTCTGTGTCTTTCTCTCTGTTGTTCTAGGTCAAAGTCTGTTGAGGAAAAATAAGTGTCTGTTTCCAAAAAGAAGTGCTGGTGGGCCCCACTTGCCACCACCAGCTCAAATTGTGCTCACATTGTGTACAACCCATTTCACATTTTGTGGCTTAAAGAAATGCTATCTGAAAACTTGTCGGCTATGTATGTTGCTTCTGGCTGTTAACACTCCCTCCCCGAGTAATTTCTTCACTCTGGGTACTTCCGTTTCTTGGCGCCAGGATGGTGCTGAACTGACATTTGTCTGCTAGTAAAAAAGGATCACTCTCTCCGCCTGGAATTACTATTTATTTTCAGTCTTTCTGTTCCAAACCATTTTTGGTTAAACATTCTCACAAAGAGTACATATTTCATCCTAACAGTAGTTTCTAATGATCTGATGAAAGGCCCAGCCTATAAAAGAGTGTCTGGTCATAAAACGTTTAGGGGATTGCATTGAAAATATATCACCTGGCACATGATGAATTTTCTTGTACTGTACAAAGATATTACGTTCTTTTACTGAACACTACACATTATAATGTGTGCGATGTTGTTTTTTCTCTCTCTGAGGCCGTTTGCCCATTTCACTGAATGATAATGGGGCATATTAGCAATGCCTGGCGATAATTATCGCAAAGCGCAATTAGCGCTTGGATAATTATCGCCAGGCATCGCCGGTTTCTATCGCGGAGTTAGCGTGCAATCAGCAATGCTAATCTCCAAAGCGATAGAAACCTTGGAGAACAGTGTGAATATCGCCTGAAAACAGGCGATATTCACACTGTTCCCCAGTTTCAGATTGCTGATAGTGCGAGGGGGACTTAGCCATGTAATCCACCTCTCATTGGATTACATGGCTAAGTCAGGGTGGGACCAGGTGTTAGCAAACCAGCGCTAAACGTGTTTAGCGCTGGTTCGCTAATCACTGCCCCTGCCTCGCTGATAGGCGTTAGCGACCTCAGCGACTGTTTCCAGTCGCTGTTAGGTGGGGAACGCCTACTTTGCATGCCATTAGCGATAAATATCGCTGGCATGCAAAGCGGCACCCAACCCGGTCGCTATCGCCTACAAGCTGTCGCTAACAGCAGTTAGCGACAGCTTGTTGATAAGGCGATAATATTATCGCCGCTTTAGCGGGAAAAAGTCCCGCTAAAGTGGCGATAATCGCCTTGCTAATATGCCCCAATGTTCTCAGTGTAAAACTTCTCTTTCAGCTATCGTCAATAAAAGTAACACGTGTTTTTCTTTTATTTTATACCAAATATAAATATTGTACTAAATATATTATGCTCATCTGATTGGATTAGCTTTTCTATTTTAAGATAAGCACGTCTATGCCCCTCCACATATTACAGTCACAAAATATTATAGGGACAAAATTCACAAAAGTCAATATTAACTGATAAGTTAATTATTTTATGCACTTGTTTTTTTCCCTGTAGGATTTTAGAAGAAAGCAATTGCTAAAAGACACATGTTTGAGATTTTTGAATTACATTCTATGACAACTGATGTAAAGCGAGTTATAAACCAAATAGGATGCAAAGCCACTCAAAGTTTGGCGGAACTTTCCAGCTGTAATATACTGTTTCCTCTAAATACACACAGTAAATTGTAAGAATTGTGAAATTCAAATATGAGGATTAATTTTTTGTGCAGTACTCGCTTTTAACCTCGTAAGGTGGAAGGAAAAACTATAGGGGCTAACCAAGGGAAAGTGCTTGCCAAGCAAAGTATGAATGAAACACACAGATGGATGCGTAGGTAACAAACTAAGGGGCAGACTTATCAAAATATCACAGAAGCCAGTGCAGAAAGACACCTTGCTGCGCTGCATTGCCTGATAGGCAGAGGGAAGGAACGTGTCATATTTAACATTATATGGTACATTCCCGTCCTCTCCTTGCACTGGCGCGCTATGTGCTGCTTAGTGTCATCACAGGCACTCTTGCACAATGGTGCAAGAGTGCCTGCTTTGCAGGCAGGATTATTTTTGTGGAGGAAGGGACACCTTCCTGCACAAAAACAATCCTCTGAGGGTTTTTCCTCTGTATACTTGTGCTGCAAACATAGAAAGAGGAGACAACGAGGAGAAATAAGGATATTTCTCCTCGTTACGCCTCCCCATGGAGGCGTAGCATTTTGTCGCATTCCCAGATCTACAATTTACTGTAAATCTGCGTATGCGCCAAAATCCATGGGAGGATGCATAGAAACACCTATGCTCTACCCATGGAACACCTCCCTTGCCCAGAGTAACACAAGGCAGTGCTTTGTGCTGCCTTGTGTTATTCCAGATGTAACAAGCAACACAGGGCCACGCAAGGTGGCCTTGCGTGGCTTGGTAAATCTCACTTTAAGGGGCATATTTATGAGCCCCTTGCACCACTGTAGTATCACAGTTTTGGCGCAAAATCATATTTATGAAGTCAAAATGCTATAGCTGCTAAATAAAAAAATTCACCACTATACTCAGAGCAATTGTCTAGCTCCATTGACTTTGGCAGGATGACCCTCTTATTCAGTTCACCCTCATTCTAGCATTGACACATTGACAGTTCTGTCACCCTATTAAGCACCCTCATAGGCCTATCCTGCAACCCCAGTGTAACTGCCCATGGCTTTCTCACTTCTTTCAGCGTTGTGGTGCACTTCTTGCTAATGTCCAATCTTACCCGACTGAAGATCTTCAATTTCCATAGAGGTTTCTAAGAGAGACGGTATAAACCTTCAACGAGACCAACCATCATTTTTTAACTGACCATGTTTACTCAGGGGTCGGTTACAAAATCTATGGGTGGAGATCCCACAAATGTTGTTTTATGCTTATGCTTTTGTGTAAATCTTTACATAAATACAATACAACAACTCTGGTTGGAGATTATTGCATATTGCCTAGTAGTAGGAGTATGTTTCCCACCCCCATTAGGAATTGGGGAAACATACAACTCAAAATTCCCCAGTGAAATTACTGTGAGTAACTTTATGACAAATGTCCTACATAGTTTCAGCAGAGATCTCCGTTATTGATATATAGAAATACAAACTGAAAAAAACAGGGAAATGCACATCACCTAAGTAAAATAACACACACTTGACAACCTTCATAAGTGGAAGCACATAAATATAGTCCACATCCTTGGCTCTGCCCTCTTCCTCTTGTGAAATGAAATGTTAGATGGTGCCAGACTTCAGCTACAGATAAGTTATGTGTGTGTGTGGGGGGGGGAGGGGGGGTGTTTGGGTCATGCAATGAGCAATATTGTGTTTTTGAGTGTGTGTAGCATAGTTTTAGATGTAAGAGGAGTTGTGCTTTTTTAATTCATTAGCAATTTACTTAATTGTAATTTTCCAATTATGTGAAGCCGCTGGTTTCACTTTTTTACAATATGATTTCTTTGGTGTCTACAATATATAAAGCTGATTGACCATTTTTTTACGTAGATTTTACTGTTTCTTCTTCATATTTTGTAACATTTTTATGTGATTTACACATCTGCAATGTGTAGTTATATGATCATTTTTCTTTCTGTTACATTATTTAGGTGTTAATCTTTATGCTGGTATTATAATTCTCTTCCTCCACTAATTTCTAGGTGATTCCATTGCAGTACCTGTAAGTGACCATGTGTGGTGTGTGACTTACTTAATGTTTGGATACAGTTCATTTGAGCTTGTTTCAGCTAGATGTGGGTGTAACTTTTATGAAATGCAACTGCCTTGCCCCTTTGTAGATGTGTTTTTGTATTGGTAATTCCCTTCATCTGTTGCTTCTTTATTTTTCCTTTCTTCTCCCACTTCATAATAGATAGTCTCTATTACCTAGCTAATCCCCCCTTTCTGGTCCCACATGTGCACCTACAATGTATCGTTACAGGTCACAGTTCTATGTACACTGGATGAAGAACTCTACATATAGGAGATAGGACAGGCATATGCATAAACCTATGTCCTTACCTATATGAATTCCATTTATATGTATGTGAATTAGCATTACAGGAGGACTACTACACATACTTATAAATGTCTTTGTGAATTGCTCCCTATATTTGTTTTACCATTTTTTGTATTTCCCATAGCACCAAATGCTTTTCTATAGACAATGTGTTGGCTTCAGTAAATGTTTTGATACTGATATCTGATTTTCTTCATTTTGTGTGATATTTTTCTTATCAAAGTTTCATATTTTGTCTGAAAATGTTGAGCTTTTTTTATTGCTTAGTTTTATTGTTCTTCGGCTACTGTTCACACTCATGGTAGACGCACAAGAGGGAGATACTGTTAATTTCAAGAGTGACCTAGAAATTCTTTCGAAAAACCAGTTAACCTTTGTAGATCAGATTGTTGGGGCCCTTTTGAGTCTCAATCACACCCACAAGAAGACTGTATCCTCTAACCCATAGTCTAACACTTGGGGGCTGATTCCGATGGCGGAACGATTGCCACCGCCGGGCCGGCGGTGAGGTCCGCCGGCCCTGCGGACCGCGATTCTCCAACCGCCATATTACGATGGCAGTGGGATCCAGACCGCGACCGTGGCGGAGGCAAAGCCCGTCCGCCATGGAACCGCCACAGGCAATCGTTACGATTGCCTGGCGAAGCGGTCAGCATGCTCACAATGGTGGCGGAGACAAGCAGGCTCTTTCCGTGGCGGGTGAACCGCCATTGAAAGGCTGGCGGGGATTGGTTTCGGGGGCCCATTGTGGGCCCCCCTGTGTTGGGGGGAGGTGTGGGTGCACTGGGGGGGTACCCATGGCACCCCCCTGCATTTCACTGCACATTGTGGCAGGCACAGTGTAGTGCCTGCCACGTAGTGTAGTGCAATGCACAACATGCTCTTTTCGACATCGCGGCGGTGCTGCTGTCGGCAGCACCGCCGCAATGTTAAAGGTGCGGAATCTGACCACAGCGGTCCCATCCTAATCGGGTAGGCGGGACCGCCGCACGCATGGCGGACGGTCCCAAACACCGCTACAATGGCGGGCGGACCAAGTCCGCCAGCCATCGTAATCAGCCCCTAAGACACAACAACTCTCTGCAACTACACCCACTTATATCTTTCTAAATGGGAATCACCCGCACGTATATAAAAGTCCACATATAGATTGGATGAATCCATCCATTTCTACGAGCCCAACAATTTGTAAAGAACATTATCTGTCACCTTCTGGCCATTGGACACCTGTTCAAGTTAATAATGTAATTTTTTTGTGTGCGTTCAAACTAAAATGATATTTCCCCCATGCGTATGTTGCTTATCATTGTTCAATTTTCTTCTATCCCAGTGAAGTATCGTTCCTTGACTGATGTCTTTAAGGAGCATAAGAAATGCAATTTACTGATCCAGTGTGACAGAACAATTGCCATCAAAATCTACACAATAGCATAATAATTTTCTATTACTTTCTTGCATGTGCAAGAAAGACATTATAGTTGTCCCCAGGTGTTAATTGCAGAGTATTGATAGGTTGTTTTCTAAGGGCCATTAATCATTATATTTTTTAGCTATATTTTTTAATCAAATGGAGATTAAAAGGTACTCCCTAAATAAGATCTGCAGGGAGTCTATTGCTTATCATGTATCAATAAAGTAAATCGATGAGTGAAACCAAACTTGAGGACAACTCAACTTGTGGTCACTGATTATAGGTTGATGCTGTTTGGTCACTGTAATATTCCCGCTTTTTAGGTCTAGCATTAGGCAAGAACGTTGGATTTTCCTAAAAAATATACTTTCTTACAGGGGCTTTCAGCCACCCCTCTTCATTCATTGGTCAGCTGTTGTGTTTCACTGTTTTCTTCTGCCATTACTAAATACAGCATAGGGCAGTGGGTCGGCCCACGTCAGCCATTGGCTAATTTCTCTTTGAGTGATGGCATCCTGCTCTTTCACAAGAGCACATCTGAACACTAAGGGGCTGATTACGATGTCGTTCAGAAACTATTCCGACCAAATCGGTTTCGGAATCGTTTCCAACCGAATCGGGTTCTGCGAGTCCGAGTGACCGATTACGATGCTTCCGAACATCGTTCGGTCGGATTCGCATTGGCTTCAATGGGAGCCTGTGTTCCGACCGACTGCACTGGCTCCCATTGAAAAAAGGGGTGGGTGGGGAAAATCATGCACCCTGTGGCAGGCACCCCATGCCTGTGCATGGTTGGAAAGAGGGATCCCATGGGCCCCATTCGGAGGGCCCCGGGTGAAGGGGGGGCCTGCTACGGGCCCCCAAAGTTGAATTTCGACAGCAGATCCGTGTCGGAACAACCAATTCAGAAAGGCTGTCCGAATCCGGCATCGTAATATTGTAGAAGAAAAAACCCTTCTAGGGGTTCACTGATGCACCTGGTCCTTAAACTAACAAAGAAGAGATTGGCACGGAAGCTGGAATATCAAAATAACAACTTTATTAACCTCACATAAGGGAGACTGTGTCAATACAGTACCCGCAGGCCACTGTAGGAGACAGTCTATGGAGTACAAACACTCTGGGTCTTTTATGCCCAGTTTATAGCTGAGTTAGCATGTAGACTCAAAAAGAGGCAGTACAAGTGTGCAAATGAATAGCTAGTTACATATAAGGATACATAAGAATTGCTTAGTCAACAGAGTGGGAGGGCTTACAATATTGCTAATATTAGTTGAAATAGCCTGACAGTTACTCTAAGAGCAGGTGCATTCTAGCAGCTAGACCTTTCTGAGCATGTGCAGTGCTCTGGCTCAGTACTGAAGGAGTTAATTATAGTTCCTGACTCAAGTGAAATACAAGAGCAGGCAACAGTGAAGAGGGAGAAAGCACATGGCGAGCACATGGCTAACTAAAATGGCTGCCAAAAACAAAGTGGCTTCAGCTGATGCTAACAACCATTGCAGCTAGTTTTCCACAGATGGCCGTTTTAGCATTAGCTGAAGACATCCGCTATGATCTAGAAGCATGGAAGTTATCCTGCACATTTATCCTATCCATTTCTAGGTGGGCATTTACATTTTTAACATTGTTTAACTGGTGAGATACAAGTAGAAATACATGGGGAACAGAGTATTGGGTCATAATGAACACACAGATAGCAGGAGAAAATAATGGCTATTATTACAAACAGAACTATCAATTTTTCCAACCCCAAGCAGAAAGTAAATCCCAAACCCATCCAGTCCAATTCTATGTTTCAGGGCTCCTATCTATTTCAGTGACCATCTATTTCAGCTTCAGAATAGCCAACAGCACATATCTAATATAATATCTTAAATAAAAAACATTTTTTTTAATAGACCTTTCCAGTGTTCTTTTCATGAGGGCTAGAGTACCAATTGATATGTTCAGGAGGAGGGCAGAGTAGTATTTATCAACTGTTCAAAAAAACGTTTCTCTTGCAGAATAAACATTCCTAATGCAAATATTAAAGCAAATACAAGGATCATTACAAAAACAATTTTCGCTCCAGGGGACCAGGAAGACCAAACGGGGCCATGGGAATTAGGACGAGGAGCCGCAAAGGGCTGCTCCTCCTCAAAAATGGGACGACCAAAGGGGTACATTGCTAAAAAGTACTTAAAGAATAGAAGCCGCTGTACAACCAGCCAGAGGGGAGTCTTCTCCCTGTGTCCATCTGAGCCTCACAGGCAGGCTCCTATCAAGTTATTTTCCAACGGTGGAGCTGCAAAACTTGCAACTCAAGAAAACAATCACGGCCCAGTTTTAAGGGAAAAGGTTTCTTCTTTCAGGATAGGGCAATCACCCTCCGGGGCAAATGCCCTCAACGATCCTGTCCAGTGTCTCAGGCAGTGCACCAGTATTCTTCACTTTAATCTAACAGGCACCAAAGGCACAGCACCTGTACCCTGAACTCAAGTCCTTCCCTAACTCCTGTGTTGCTCCGCTGGCGCACTGCTCTTTTGTCGGGGCCACAGATTGTACCCAGTATGCCCAGGCACCTCCTGATCAACAAACAGAGGTGCAGACTTGCATACACTTGGGGACCAGGACTCAAAGGCCTGATGCTGGGATATGTGAAGCAACCCTTGTTTCAAAGGGGGTCACCTCAAGTAAAAGCCTCCTTGCCGTCCTTGTCGGTCTGTGACTCTCTCCGCTGGGCATCAAAAACTGGATCCATGCAAAAAATTCTCCATCCTGATTTGTGACCCCGTCTTTCGTCCAAGACAGTAGCAGGGGTACACACTTCACGTCGCTTTCATGGGCCCAGTGCTTCCGGCTTTCTACCTTCACTGAGGTCCTAGTTGCCAGCAATGCCTGTGCTGGTTCCCTTCACCTTGGCTTCAAGCTGGACTGGCGCTGACTCCCCAGGCTGAATCTGATGTCCGGGCCCCTCTGGCAATGGTTGTAGGGCAGCAGATATCTATTGATGGACAGAACAAAAAATCTTTAGACAAGGCATACAAATAATCTATCAACAGAGAGGATAGTCCATTTCCAAATACCTTCTTCTTTTTTAGCTTGGGGCGCCCCAGACATTATCAAGGCACCCAAGAACCACTTCATCTATTTGAGAGTAAAAAAAACACCCCTGGACCTATTAGCGAGTACAAAAGGAACTTTTTGGTGAACTGACAAGAGTAAAACGTTACACTATGTGAAGCAGCCAAGGAAGTCTATGTTTATTTACTAAATTCTGAGGGAAAAAGAAAAACAATACGGACATACTCTAAATCCTTACATTTGTGTATTCCTATTTTATTCATCTGAAGAACCTCAAGAAAGGGAATTTTTAGAACAAGCATTCCTTTGTGCTTCTTGTCTTAACAAGCTTGTGTTTCATAAGTTATAACCTTTCACTACTTGTACAGGACTGCAGACACTTCTAAAATGATTTTTCTTACGTAAAAACGCCTACATTTTATGCTTAGGACCATGCTCTCATGTTATAGGCGCGGCGGGAAAATCTAAAACTGCTAATTTAACAGGGATCCTGTCAACTCAATTACACAGACTAATAAGAGACTAGTAATGCCTTTGCAAAACTGTATGTAGCATAAAAAATATCAAACAATAATGGTGTTATCACCTGAGAATTTTAGAACAAAAACTACCCACATATAGTTCCCCTTTAAAGGTCAAATAAGGGAACATCAATCTAGACTACTCATCCGTTCATAATTTCATCAGACAGGATGGGCAGTAACATGGCGTATTTTTTTATTCATTTTATTAATCTTAACAATTTTAAAACAGTATTACTGAATAGCCAATTAAACGTCTCATGGCCGTTCCTAGACAACTTAGACAGGCTCAAGAGAGAGTGAGAAAAAGAGAGAGAGAGAGAGAGAGCACATAAAAAATGACAATGTATTACTTAATTGTAGTTACCCTTAATTTGCCCAAGAGCTAATCTCCCTAATCTCTTCTCCTCATTCGACAGCAGGTAACCTGAAACAGGTGACCTTCTGTCGACACTATCTACCCCTATTTTTGGCAGCTGGGCACAAACAAACTTGTAGGAGGTAAATAGCACATTTGAGCTAGCTAGAAAACATTAATAACCAACTACCAATTCCTTTAGCAATTGTACTAGTGTAACATGAGGGCGCATGAATGCAAACTGAATTTCATAGCCTTTTAATCTGGCCCTAGCTCCAGGAAGGCTTAATCAAGGCCATAACTTTAGTGAAACAACTAAGTAAATTCTTCTATTTCTTAAATGTGGTTAAATTACTAATGGTGATATCCCTAATATTATTAACAAGAATTGAGAATTCATTTTCACCCTAATTTCCCTAGGCACATTATAGCCTCAGGCATCATTAGAGCAAAATTTACATTTACCTGTAGTGTTTTACCCTACAATGTTAGAATCAGGATATTTAATTAATACAAAAAAATCAGTTTATTAAACTACTCTGTAACATTACAAGCTTTCATAGTGTAATGTAGAAGTCACATACTGTCACAGTGGCTCCCTGCGTGGAAATTTTTACATGCAGTAAGGCTGGTCAGTTCTAAATACAGAACTTGGCCTCTTGACCCTTAAACATGCTGTCCCCTGTCAGTAAGGCTATTGCATGCGGTCTTTCTAATTCAAAGGAACTCTGGAGAAGCACAGCTGAAAAGCAGTCCGGTTCCGTGCCTGTGAGCTAATAATTTTAAAGGTAAGATGCACTTTTTGCTGTCTTATTTTATACTAATTTTTAGTCGTGTGCAGTGTGTGATGCGCTTTCTAGCAGTTTAGATGCCAGCTACTTGTTCTGCAGTCGCATGTGTGTACTGCTGAAACCTGAGATCAGTTTGAAAACAGCCCTCGGTGCCAGGACTGCTTTTAAAAAGTAAATTGTGCCCAAAATCGACTTTGGTGGTAGGGGCACTTAAAAGTGAATAACCTACAATGTTTTGGCATATTAGGGACCCCCAGGGTCTCCCCCAGATATCCCAGAGGTGGGAGGTCAGAAATGTATAAGGTACACCCTTATAAAATAAGGTTTTATATGCCTGGATAAAGTGAAATTTCACATTTCACTCCCCACATTGTGGTAAAGTGCTGCTCAAATTCAACTTTGATGCTAGGAGCTTATATATTTGTCATAGTAGGATTATTAGACATTATAAATGCAAAAAACAATTTTAGTGCAATTATTTTTAATTAAAAAAAAAATCATAGTCAATTTTTTTATAATAATGATCACTAACCCTTTTGATGTTTCCACATATGAAAAGCAAGCCTCATTCCTTTCCTTTTGCCTTTAAATGCATGCATTTATAACACTAAGCACATAAGCTGTACCGAAACATAAAATAATCTGTGCCACTTTTTTTTTAAAGGGCAGTAATTATTTACCATCAGAACCACAGATATGCTTATTTAGAAAAGCAACGAGAAAGAAAATCCCTGCTTTTAATCCTTTCTATTTTATCCAAAATAATGAAGCTGTATTTGTAACTTTTAAAATCAGTAGTCTTGTGGCCGAGCATAGCCATGTGTTGTTTACTCAGCTGTGTTTTTACGACCAGCAAGCCTCAATTTCCACGCCTTTTTCTGGAGAAAAACCCTTTGCTGTATTGTAATGTCCTGAAAAAGTTTGATCTCCGTCTGTTTTGACAGACAGCTTCCTTCGGTACAGACAGCTTTGAACAGCTGTTTTAAAAGCTCTTTTTCTGGTGCTGGAAATTTGAGCACGGTGCAGTCTATTTAAAACACAGGCATTCCAAGCCGGCACAAATCTATCGTCTTGTAATGTAAAAAAGAGGCGCTTTTATTTCAGCAGCAACCAATTTACTCAGATGATGTGAATGCCTTTTAATATTAATATCTTAAGGATAATGCTGTAACATTTGGTATTAAGTCCTAGTTTGAAAGCACACAAATTCGTTTTTTTTTCTTCTTCCTATGAGGCCTATTTATTCCCTATTGAGTGTTAATTCTAATTTCTCTTGTGGCAATATTCACACATCTATACTTTGTTACTGTTTTACTTCTAATGGTAGCGTGCAGCTATTTAGCATATGTTACATAATTCATTCCTTGAATTCTTAAAATGTAGTTCTTTCAATGACATTTGCATAACAGAATGATGAAAAAAAACAAATTGAGCTCATTCCAGACATTTTCAAGAAGGGGGTCATACACTCAGAACACACAACACTGCTTATTAAAGCAAGCCATTCTCACACAGAAAACAGAGTCACTACTTACTGAAACAAGTGCTTTCAAACACCACCACCGGTGTCAATCCACAACCACATGAACACTCAAAAAAAACAATTAACCCACAAATTAACACTTAGGACAAAAGCAAGAGACAGCTCACAGACTACTCAAACCAAACCATTTGTAAATACCAATTGTAAGTCATATTTACAAACGAAAGGACTCTAAAAAAAAAGGTACAGAGATTACACCAAGACAAATAGACAGCCAAAAGACTGCCATGTTCAAAAAGACAGGCTCGCGCCTCAGGCCTTTTCCAATAAAACACCAAATTACCAGTTGGGCTGGCAGATCAGGATCCTTCTTTATATATATATTTTTGTTCCATGGTGTACTAGTCATCATGGAAGAAATATCTTTTTTAATATACCTAAACCCATTTAGGTATCCCCTCTTTGGGGAGTCAGCTGAGTACTTCCTAAATCCATATTGGTACCTCCAAGACAGCAACACTTTCTACGAAGTGTGCTAGGAGCAGGCATGCCAAGAATATTATAGCATATATAATATTATACTCCAAGTGACACTTAACACAATTTGTGCCGTTCAAGTTTTCAAAGTTAGAGAAAAAATCTCCTCATTACCTGCCTTCATTTGCTGCAGCAAACAAACAAACAAACCAGAATCTTGGCCAAGCTAATCCAAACAAAAGTGTTGCTACAGCAACCTTACCAAACCAAAGTCTCCAACCTCCACCTGCCAAGTTCTGAGTGACCTAACGGTCGTTTTAAAATACTCACACCAAAGAAGATCTCAGTCGGGAGCGGCCAACACCTTGAGGGTCAGATCGGGAAAACCGGAAAATACGTTGGTCTGCAAAGACAAAGGGTCTCCTCATGCAGGGTACCTCCGCAGTAGATTCCTGTCTTCCGTCAAGACCACTCCCTTGGATAGGCGCTTCTCCGATGAGGTCCCTGTTTGGGCGCCAATTTGTAGAAGAAAAAACCTTTCTAGGGGTTCACTGATGCACCTGGTCCTTAAACCAACAAAGAAGAGATTGGCACGGAAGCTGGAATATCAAAATAACAACTTTATTAACCTCACATAAGGGAGACTGTGTCAATACAGTACCCGCAGGCCACTGTAGGAGACAGTCTATGGAGTACAAACACTCTGGGGCTGATTCCGATTCAGGCCGGAAATCTCTCCGACCGAGCCGGACCCGGAGAGATTTCCGACCGAATCGGACACTGGCAGTCCGACCGAACGAGTACGATGCGCACGCATGCAATCGGACTCGAGTCGGTCGGACTCCTATTGAAGTCAATGGGAGCCGGACGTACAACGCGTACGCGGGCTCCCATTGACTCAATGGGTGCGAGGCGAACAAGGGTGCCCCCTACAGCGGGTATGCCTCGAAGCGACTTGCAGCGTACATGCACAGGTAGGGGGGACTCATGGGTCCCCCCTGTGTGTGACTCGCGCGGCTACGCGTACAGGGGGCTCCGACACGGACCCCCAAAGTCCGGCTCCGACTGCTCTTTCAAGCCGGACGGCGCGAGTCGGTCGGACTGCTCAAGGCGCGCATTGTACTTGCCCGGCCGGGGAACGTCTCCATTGCGCGGTGCGAGTCGTGTCCGTGCGAGTCGGTCGGAGTGCCTCGGACCCGCGAACAAGTCGGTCGGTGATTTCGCGTGCGCTCGCATCGTACTCGCTCAGCCGGACGCACGTACGAATCGGTCGGGAAAGAGGGCTCCGAATCGGATCCGGTTAAGCCGAATCCGATTCGGTGCCCTACCGGCCGAGATCGGAATCGGCCCCTCTGGGTCTTTTATGCCCAGTTTATAGCTGAGTTAGCATGTAGACTCAAAAAGAGGCGGTACATGTGTGCAAATGAATAGCTAGTTACATATAAGGATACATAAGAATTGCTTAGTCAACAGGGTGGGAGGGCTTACAATATTGCTAATATTAGTTAAAATAGCCTGACAGTTACTCTAAGAGCAGGTGCATTCTAGCAGCTAGACCTTTCTGAGCATGTGCAGTGCTCTGGCTCAGTACTGAAGGAGTTAATTATAGTTCCTGACTCAAGTGAAATACAAGAGCAGGCAACAGTGAAGAGGGAGAAAGCACATGGCGAGCACATGGCTAACTAAAATGGCTGCCAAAAACAAAATGGCTTCAGCTGATGCTAACAACCATTGCAGCTAGTTTTCCACGTCGGTCGGAAAAGCGCTCCGTAGACCCGTACGAGTTGGCTCCGAACGACTCGGTTACTCCGAACGCCGTTCGGATCCTAGTCGGAAAGATCGAATGGTTTCCGACTATCGTAATCGGTCAGTCGGAAGGCTTTCCAAATCGGTCGGAATGACAGGTTCGAATCGGATTTGGATGAACTGAATGCCATTCGAAGCCTTTACAAATAACATCATAATTGGCCCCTAAGTAGTTCCTGACTACTATGGCAATGTGTGCCTATTGACACAAAAAACACATTTTTGCTTTTAGTCATTTATTTTTATGTTGGCGTGGGCCTGTCAGCTAACACAACAGTAAAGTTTAACAAAACAAAATAGGCTTTGTTAAAGCCAAAAGGCTGGCAGCCAGCACCAGACCTATTAGCATTGTCAATGCTAGTCTGAACACTGCATGTACACCTATTTTCACATATTCAAAACCTGTAGTTTACGTAGAATTTGTATTATCTATTGAGGCACAGTAAAAGCATTTCACAAAAGAATTTCATTGACTTTTTTTTATTGATGATAGGATAGAGAGTGACTTTCAGCCTCATTATTTTTAACCCTGGGCAAAGCACTACGCTACGCTTGCGTAGTTTGCGAAGTTTGCGCTACTTCGCACTACGCGAATTGCACGTAGCACAGTGCAAACACGCGTAGCGTAGTGCAGCGGTCATTTTTGCTTGCTCGCGGTCCTCAACGTCAAGTTGGCGACCGCGAGCAAGCAAAATGACATCCCGGCGAGACTTTTTCTCGTTCGCGATCAGCAACATCAAGTTGCCGATCGCGAGCGTGGAAAATAAACCTCCCGGCGAGATTCTCAACGCGGGGAGGTCAGGTTTCTCATTGCGAGTGGTCGCGTATGCTCGCGACCGCTCGCGATGAGAAACTACCAGTCCGCGTTGAGAAAGCTGCCGCTCGAGTAAAAATCTACTCGAGCGGCAGTAAAAGACAGCTCGCACTGCGCAAGATGCCGTTTTCAATGATTGCACAGTGCGGACAAGTATCCGGCACTGTGCAATCATCGCGAACAGCGCACTACGCAGTTCACGTAGTGCTACGCGTAGCTCGCGTAGTGCGAAGTGCACTTCGCGTAGCTTCGCGTAGCGCTACTTCGCGAACTACGCCCAGGGTTAATTTTGCACTAACTTTCTAGTCACTGACAATATATTAAAAAGTTATTGTTCTAAAATATGCCTTCAGAAAGTCAATGGCCTCTAACAAGTTTTCTTACAGAATGTTTCTTTTTTCGTACCCATTGTGTTACATGCAAATATTGCCACCAACCTACTTTTATTGTACAGTTTTTGTGTCAATCAAAATATCTTTATTCGATCTGTTAAAAATAGATCATAAAAGTACAATACGTTAAAAGCTTTTCATACAATAAAATCTGAGGAAGATAGATATATTAAATAAAAAGACTCTTGTCATTAAAAAAAAAAGAAATCACATTTAACCATACCCAGTTGTCCAAAAAATTTAATAATTGCTCAGACACCCCAGTTACCAGCAGAGGGCCCATAATATAGGTAACTAAGGAGTTAATTTTCAGTTGAAGTAAACCCACAGCCCTTAGAGAAAGATAAAAGCCAAGATCATTGTATATTCTATTAAAAAAGAGATTTCATCATTTGTCTCCAGCTTGATACTCTATTTTTAAAATTTTAAAACACTGGGGGGTCGATTCCGATTCGGGCCGGAAAAAGCACCGACCGACTCGGATCCAGAAATAATACCGACCGACACGTACCTGTGGCGCCCGACACGCCAAGTACGATGCAAGGCGTGAAAAATCCGACCGACACGTACCGAAACCAAGTCGACCGACCGAGCCGCACGGAAAACAGCAATCCGGCCGGAAAAACACGCGAATCCAACCGACCAACACGCACCCGGAACAAATCCGACCGAAACGTACACGCGAACTCCAAACCGCAAAGTACGATGCAAGGCGCGAAAACCACAAGCGAGTCGGACGGAGGCCAAGCCGCACGACCGACACGCATACAAAACCGAGCCGAAGCAACACAAAACACCGCGACCGACGCGTACGCAGCATAGAAAACTGCACAAACACAGCGTGAACGAAACGGAGAAGACCGTACGAGACAAATGCAGGGTCCGACTCGGTCACAAGAACGTTTCCAACATACACAGACAGTACAAAGGAAAAATCACCCAAAAAAAGGCCAAACAAGCAATTACCAAGCCAATAAATACTGGGGGGGGTGGGGACAGAGAACAAAGACACACCCACAACTCCACCGACATAAAGGACACAAATCACAACCATGAGCCTTTGCAAATGCCATTCCACTGCCAGCACCCAAGAGAAAGCAACCACACACCCACAGCTCATCCCTCACACAAGCCACACACCATCAGCACACCAACAAATACCTACCTCACATACACCCAGCAAAACACACACTCACACACCCTCACCTGCACACCAACACACACATCACTCACCATCACCACCCATCACCATGCCCCCCAAGAAGAATCCCAAGTTCCTAGATTGTGAATTGGAAGTCATGGTAGACGAGATCCTCAGGGTAGAGCCACAGCTGTTTGGCACACTGGTCCAACAGACCCCCATCTCCCAGAAAACCAAGATGTGGGAGAGGATCATCAACAGGGTGAACGCACAATCACCATGTCGGCGCACACAGAGCGACATCCAGAACAGGTGGTATGACGTGCGCAGGAGGGTACGGGACCTGCTGAAGAAAGACTACATCAACAGCCAATACACCGGCAGTGGCCCTCCTGCCAAGCCAATATACCTCAGGCCCTGGGAGGAGAAGGTGCGGGCCATCCTTCCGCCAGTGAGCGTATATGGACTAGAGGACATCCCAGAGCCTGGTGAGTACACAACAAATGTACACAATATACTGCCACAAAACACACACATCACTGTCAAGGGGAGAGTCAAACCATGCACCCATAGCAATTACACAGCAACCAGAACAGAATCATCCCAAAATGTGTACGTCAGTCAGATAAACACAACACATGCCATCAAAAAAGTCACATCCAACTGTGCCAACACATGTACAAACACAACTACAACTACAGCTAGGCAGTGGCACAAATAGAACTAACAAACACATCCAGACATGTAGCCACCACAACAACACCAACACACAGTGAAGACCACTCAAAGGAAGGAATTCTGTGTATGCTGGCCAAGTCAGTGTAGCCAATAGCATCATGGGAGTCGCAGTCACACATATTGCCCCCCCCACAACTGTCCCATCAACACCAACCTGAACCATGCTCACATCACAGGGAGTGGAGAAGGACTCACAAGATGGCTGACACTGGCTACTGCTCTGGGGAGCACAAGGCCCTGCTGGCAACTGTGCACCAACAAACAGCAGGACACCACTGACTGACATCCTGAGAGACAACTTCCACTCCCTGCAATGCAAGCACGTTCCATGGTGGGATATCTGGCTAGCTGGGTGGGAAGGAGGACCTGCAGCACTGACCATAGTCACAAGCACCTCCCCTCACACACACCCCAACACAAACTCCACAGAACCCACCTGGTAGAATGCAATGCCCCCCATCCTAACACAAGATCCCACAAAGAACCACCACCCTGGGTTATGTTGTGTGAAGCACAGGGCCACTCTTGGGACTTCTAGCCAAACAACTGCCAGGACAACACTCCCAGCCATCCTGTCAGCACAGCCAGCCCACCCCACAGGGAAGCAGAGTCAAAAGGAAGGAAGCATGGGCATGCTGGGAAGGGGGAGGAGGCAATAGCATGATGGGAGTCGTAGTCACAGCTCTACATCCCCCACCACATGGCCCAGCAAGCTCACACTCACGCATGCACATCCCACAGAGAGTGGAAAGGCCCATCAAAGATGTCTGACACTGTTGCTGTGTCGTGGGGAGCACAAGGGCATGCTGGGTACTGCACACCAACCAACAGCAGGACACCACTGTCAGCCATCTTGCCATTGCTCTCACACCCACACACACTGAACTCCCCACAAAAGCAAGTAAGTATGGGAATGCTGGGAAGTGGGGTGGAGGCAATAGCATGATGGGAGTCGTAGTCACAGACATAGCTCACCCCCACAACTGTCCCATCAACACCACCCTGAACCATGCTCACATCACAGGGAGTGGAGAAGGACTCACAAGATGGCTGACACTGGCTACTGCTGTGGGGAGCACAAGGCCCTGCTGCCAACTGTGCAACAACAAACAGCAGGACACCACTGACTGACATCCTGAGAGACAACTTCCACTCCCTGCAATGCAAGCACGTTCCATGGTGGGATATCTGGCTAGCTGGGTGGGAAGGAGGACTTGCAGCACTGACCATAGTCACAAGCACCTCCCCTCACACACACCCCAACACAAACTCCACAGAACCCACCTGGAAGAATGCAATGCCCCCCATCCTAACACAAGATCCCACAAAGAACCACCACCCTGGGTTATGTTGTGTGAAGCACAGGGCCACTCTTGGGACTTCTAGCCAAACAACTGCCAGGACAACACTCCCAGCCATCCTGTCAGCACAGCCAGCCCACCCCACAGGGAAGCAGAGTCAAAAGGAAGGAAGCATGGGCATGCTGGGAAGGGGGAGGAGGCAATAGCATGATGGGAGTCGTAGTCACAGCTCTACATCCCCCACCACATGGCCCAGCAAGCTCACACTCACGCATGCACATCCCACAGAGAGTGGAAAGGGCCATCAAAGATGTCTGACACTGTTGCTGTGTCGTGGGAGCACAAGGGCATGCTGGGTACTGCACACCAACCAACAGCAGGGCACCACTGTCAGCCATCTTGCCATTGCTCTCACACCCACACACACTGAACTCCCCACAAAAGCAAGTAAGTATGGGAATGCTGGGAAGTGGGGTGGAGGCAATAGCATGATGGGAGTCGTAGCCACTGATATTGGTCACCCCCACAACTGTCCCATCAACACCACCCTGAACCATGCTCACATCACAGGGAGTGGAGAAGGACTCACAAGATGGCTGACACTGGATACTGCTGTGGGGAGCACAAGGCCCTGCTGCCAACTGTGCACCAACAAACAGCAGGACACCACTGACTGACATCCTGAGAGACAACTTCCACTCCCTGCAACGCAAGCACGTTCCATGGTGGGATAACTGACTGGCTGGGTGGGTGGGAAGGAGGGCCGGCTGTCAACCAAACACAACCAATGCAGACCATGTTCACACCCCAAAAAATACATAGAAATGCCCAAATAATGCAGGACAATGTGCCACACCAATATCAACCCCTGACTGTGACGACTTAGGACAATGCAATGTACAGGCCCGCACCCAGAGGCACAGTCGCAACTGTCATGTGTGTCAACCATTGATGCCTGCAGAAACATAACATACATTGTTTGTGTCTCCCAAAAACAGGTGATGATGGGGACACAGCAGCAGACGCTGAGGAGTCCCAGTCCCAGGCTCAAGAGGATGCGGAGCTCACTGGCGTCGTACAGCCTCTGTCCTCCTCGGACGATGAAGACCAACCTGGCACATCCAGTGCAAGTCAACATGCAGCACCAGCAGGACCACCAGCTGCAGCACCAGCAGTACCACCAGCTGCACCCCCTGCACCCACTCCTCCAATGACTGTCACCACAAATACCATCCCTGCCGACATGGACAGAACAAGGAGCAACACCAGCACAGGGACCCTGGACCAACCTGGGGCCATGGACACCACCACCACCACCAACCCCCAAGGTGGACCAGGGTTATCTGTGCGTGCCACTGCACACACTGCACATGTCAGCAGGGGTGGTGGGAGACAGAGGTTGCTGCTTGCAGACGTTGCTGGTGTGCATGATGACCCACAACTGGTACGCATAGCTGATGCGTACCAGTCCAGCACCGGAGACCTCAGCCAGGTAGTGGGGCTCCTCAGAGACATGAAACAGCAGCAGGCTGCCCATCATGCCCGCTTGGACTCCCACATGTCCCACGTGGAGTCACACATGTCCCGCGTGGACTCACACATGTCCCGCGTGGAGTCCAAGTGGGATGCACTGCATGAGATGACGGCGGTGCACAGGGACATTTTACAATGCCTCCGGAGATGAACAGCAACCAGTCCACACCTCCCTGTGTGCCAACAACATCTGGTGCCGAAAACAAACTGCAACTGCCACAGGGAGGGAGGATGACTCTGGCGGAGAGTCCCCTGCACCGCAGCAGCCTGTACTTGAGGGGCCCCCCCCAAGAAGAGGGGTCGTCCGAGGAGGGAAAAGTGAGAGGCCGATGGCCAAGCGCAACTCCCAGGAAGCCTGAACCTGTTCTGGATGTTCGCCTTTGTGCACAGACTGTTCACCCTGTTGACGGCAACACTACTCCCACACATTGCATGGGGAGTACAAGTTGGACCAATGTGTCAGACAACTGTGGCCCCGATACTGGGGATCCTGTCTACCAGGACTTTCAATTCACCTAGGAACTTCGGATTGCAAGATTTATGTACAGCACTACCCATCCTATGCACTATTAACACAAATGTATCACAATAAACACACTAATACACCATACTTGCCTCTGTTGTGATTCCAACGTGGGTGCTGTTATGGGGATGATGAACTGCAAAATTACACTGTGTATGCGAACTGCAACAGCAAGGACAACACAGGCATGTGAGTAAAGGCAACGTGACACATATGAGGGAGACACACCACCAGGGCTACACAACACATACACACCTAGGCCATCTGACTCATTGCCTACACTGATGTTGCCAGGGAAGACGGTGCAATGCACAGACACCACACCCATTCCCAGTTGTAGTCAAGTAGCCCACAGGTGCAGTAAGCAAATGGCACTCAAATGTGTGACCACAGACAACGCACATCACAAAGTGAAGCACAGGTTTATTACACAGTTGCAACATGTCGTAACCACTACAGATGCAAGGTAATCCCACCTGGCAGCGGGCACACAGTCAACAACTGTAGACGGAAGGAAGTCCATGGGTGTGGCGCACATCACCTGTAGGGACACAACAGCTACCAGCCTGGAAGTGCAATCACGTCGTCGGTGGACACAGTTGACCAAACGAATCTGAAAGTACCCTGTGAAAGACAGAAATGACACACAGTCAAAAGCAATGGAGGACAGGACAGAACAGCAAAACTCATGCACAATACATGTTACAAGATACCCACCCAGAACCAAGTTAGCATGTCAACACTGTTGGGGAGTACAGCCCACCTGTTAGCACACATCGCAACACACATCCAGTCAAGTAGCCCATGGACACACTCCAACAGCACCAGAGCACCACCCACACATCATGCCAACTCACATCATTGACATGACACCTCAGGATACTCACATTCAGCTAAAGAAGTTGGTGATAAGCTGTGTGCGGACATCACCATCATCATCATCATCGTCACTGGCATCGTGGTCCAGGCCAGGATCCTCCACAGGTGGCGGATGTTGGTCATTGTCATCCTGGATGAGAGGCAACTCCTTCCGCACTGCCAGGTTGTGGAGCATGCAGCAGACGATGATAATCTTGCACACTTTCGCAGGGGCATATGGGAGGGACCCTCCGGTCTTGTCCAGGCAGCGGAAGCGGCTCTTCAGGAGACCAAATGTCCGCTCAATTACTCTCCTGGTCCGACCATGTGCCTCATTGTAGCGCATCTGGGCTGGTGTCACAGGGTTCCTGAGGGGTGTCAGCAACCACGGCATGTTGGGGTATCCCGAGTCACCTACGGACAGACAAGTGCACATTAGCTGACTTGGGAAAGTGGGCGGAATACTACAGATCAGATCACACACAATGGCACAAAGTTAGTACACACCGACAAGCCAGGCACGCTGGTTCTGCATCTGTGCCATCATCCTGGGGATGCGACTACTCCTCATCACAAAGGCATTGTGTGCTGAACCAGGGAAACGGGCACACACGTGTGTGATGGTCATGTCTGCAAGACACACCACCAGTGCATTGACCGAGTGGTAGTGCTTGCGGTTCCTGTAGGCCTGCTCCTGGGCCTGTGGTGGTACCAAAGCCACATGTGTCCCATCGATGGAGCCAATGACATGCGGCATCCTCCCCAGGGCATAAAAGTCACTCTTCACGTCAGTGAGTCGTCGCAGTCTAGGGAAATAGATGTACCGGTTCAGGAATAGCAACATTGCCGCCAAAACATCGCGGAGCACACGGCTCAACATGGTCTGTGACATCCCACCAGCAGTCGCCACAGTATGTTGGAAGGTACCGGTGGCAAAGAAGTGTAGGGCTGCCATCACCTTCACCTTGGGGGTCAGCGCTGTAGGATACGGCCGGCCAGGCTGCAAATGTGGGGACAACTGCACTGCCAAATCCTCAATCAGCTGCCTGGTGAAGCGGTACCGTCGGATGCTGTCCCGTTCCACCATCGTTGCCAGGTCTGGGAATGGTCGATGGACAGCAGGAGCCCTGCAGTGCAGAGGAGAAGTAAGCAAGATTGTCAGTCACCCCACATATGCGGCATTGAACACACTCAATATCCCAACATACATCATTATGAGGCACAACTACATGAAGTGTGCAGTTCCGGAAGGACATGTATGGTACATACATGGCCAACATCTGTCAACACGGTCCAACAGGTGGCATCAATTAGTCCCAGGTTGGCCCATTGGATATCATGAGGCCGTGTCACAGTTCCCATCTCCTGCTGCCGTGTCACAATAACCCCCACAGTGACATGTGAGGACAGATGTGCCCCAGGCACCACAGCTCAACGACAGGTACATTCCCAGGGACCCTGTATTGCCACATGGACACTGGCATTACATGGAGTATCATCTATACACCACAGCAAAACAACCATGACCCCCACAGGTAGTGGCCCCACTTGCCACGGCAGGACAGACATGGACGTCTGTGACACACACACGCACAACATCAAAGTCCATGCACACACAACCTGGATGTGGAGACTGTCTCCCATTGTGCACATGAAATCAGAGACATTGTAAACACTACATGCACAAAGACTGTGGAGGACCATCACTATTGTGCCACTGGGACACCCTGGCTCAAACATACCGTCCCACATGGGACTCACGGGGTATGTGACATGACATACACATACACCACCGTGAAATGTGACCATGGCACATGCACAGATATGAACAGTTGCACATCACAGTGGTCATGTACACGTAACACCCAGGATCCTGTCCCCATGAACACGTGCACAGCCTGGGGGTGGCTGCCCACAGGTGACACCCACAGGACAACATGTACACCAACATACACACAATAGGAAATGCAGCCTTACATGCCTCATGATAAAGTTTGGACAGGCTGTCGTGATGTAAGTGTGCCCCTCACTCCCTGGGAGCTATCTGTGGCTGGCATATGTCCATCTGAGACAGGCATGCTGACATATGCCAGTCACATGTACAGTGATGCGTTGTACTGCAATGGACCGATCGGTGCCCCCGGCCGGCCCATTGCATTCAATGTGTGCGGGTACGCGTTGTACCCCTGTACGCGTTCTACTGCAATGGACCGATCGGTGCCTCCGGCCGGCCCATTGCATTCAATGTGTGCGGGTACGCGTTGTACCCCTGTACGCGTTGTACTGCAATGGACCGATCGGTGCCTCCGGCCGGCCCATTGCATTCAATGTGTGCGGGTACGCGTTGTACCCCTGTACGCGTTCTACCCCTGTACGCGTTGAACTGCAATGGACCGATCGGTGCCCCCGGCCGGCCCATTGCATTCAATGTGTGCGGGTACGCGTTGTACCCCTGTACGCGTTGAACTGCAATGGACCGATCGGTGCCCCGGCCGGCCCATTGCATTCAATGTGTGCGGGTACGCGTTGTACCCCTGTACGCGTTGTACTGCAATGGACCGATCGGTGCCTCCGGCCGGCCCATTGCATTCAATGTGTGCGGGTACGCGTTGTACCCCTGTACGCGTTGTACCGCAATGGACCGATCGGTGCCTCCGGCCTGCCCATTGCATTCAATGTGTCGGGTGCGCGTTGTACCCCTGTGCGCGTTGTACTGCAATGGACCGATCGGTGCCTCCGTCCGGCCCATTGCATTCAATGTTTGCGGGTACGCGTTGTACCCCTGAACGCGTTGTACCGCAATGGACCGATCGGTGCCTCCGGCCGGCCCATTGCATTCAATGTGTGCGGGTACGCGTTGTACCCCTGTACGCGTTGTACTGCAATGGACCGATCGGTGCCTCCGGCCGGCCCATTGCATTCAATGTGTGCGGGTACGCGTTGTACCCCTGTACGCGTTGTACCGCAATGGACCGATCGGTGCCTCCGGCCGGCCCATTGCATTCAATGTGTGCGGGTACGCGTTGTACCCCTGTGCGCGTTGTACTGCAATGGACCGATCGGTTCCTCCGGCCGGCCCATTGCATTCAATGTGTGCGGGTACGCGTTGTACCCCTGTGCGCGTTGTACTGCAATGGACCGATCGGTGCCTCCGGCCGGCCCTTTGCATTCAATGTGTGCGGGTACGCGTTGTACCCCTGTGCGCGTTGTACCGCAATGGACCGATCGGTGCGCACCCATTGACAATGGGCTTGACTGGCAACGGACGCGTTTTCGAATTTCGAACGAGTCGGTTGCTGTAAATTCAGTTGGTCACCCACAACAATGTTGCAAAATCATGTATGTCATGAAGTTGAAGATTTGAAGGATGCTGTGGGCGTGTTTTGGTGCTGCTATTCCATGGATTGGCCAGATTCAGAAGATGCAAACGACTTGGACCTATCACTTTGGACACATGGGACAGTATCTGCCTCTCCAGCACATATATCTTGCTGGCTGTTCCCCTGAGAGCTCACTTGCCTGCACTACATGCTCCAGGACGACATCTGCCACTGCACTGCTGCTGTCTCTGCCCCTCTGGACCCTGCAATGGCACGTACTGTGGAGAGAGCCCCAGCCTTCAGCCTTGAAGAGAACCAGGCCCTGCTGGACAGCCTACTTCCACAGTACAGCAAGCTGTATGGGACACCAGGGGAGCAGGTGAGTGTTCTGTGCACTGCCTTTCTGAATGTGCATTTTGTGTGACTAGCAAGGCTGAGAGTCTGCACGCCACTGGCTAGCAGGCTCACTGAGTAGTTGTCACCCCCCATAGTGTGTAGTGACTTGCACTGGACAGGTATGGTGCAGTGACAGTGCATTTGAACATGGTTTTACTTCCCATGCAATGATACCATGTAGTGACGTCTGGCAAACTGTCCATGGTCAGCTTTGCACTGCCTGTGTACATCATGTGCCCCTGTGATTGAGACATGTATATACAACTGTGTCATGCACGGATATGTTGCATGTGTGGTAATGGCCTTTTCACTTTGTCATCCTGACAGGTTAATGCCCATCGGAAGCAGGAAATCTGGAAGGACATCGTCCGGGCTGTCCGGTCCGTGGGGGTCTACAAGCGCCGGATCCGCAACTGCCAGAAGAGGTGGCAGGACCTTCGGGGCTGGACCCGGAGGATTGCACGGGTCCAGCTGAAGCTGTCGCCTCCTCGCAGGAGGGGCGGAACATGGACCCTGACCCCCACATGCTCCAGATCCTGGCGGTGGTGTTTCCAGACCTGGATGGGCAGCTGAAGGCCAGACAGCAGCAAGGAGGGGGTGAGTCAAAGACTGCACTGTGAACTCTGTATTACATGCTTTGTGCCCTCCTCTGGCCTGGTTCAACTGCCACAGTGCAGCAGTCATGTTGTCCAGGAGCCATGTCCCTCTATTGTGCACTGCCCACTGCTCATCTGATACCCAGGTGTGGCCCTTACATTCAGGGAATTGTGTCACTTGGGACTGTGTCCTTGCAGTTTGCTTCACTAAAGGTGGGGGACAGCATCTGTTTCCCTAACTCTGTTGTGGGCATCATGGGTGGGTCCATTGTTCACACAACGCCTGTGTTTGGACATGTGATCTGCGTGTTGCTTTGATATGCGGTCCACTTGCTGAGCTGAGCCACCACATGTGCCTGGGGTATGTGGCACACGCCCATGCAGCGGGTGGGAACAATGTTTGGGCCCCAGGAGTGTGCAGATTACGTGTGTCACACATACATAGCCAGCTATCCACTGTCCAGGGCACATCCCTCATTCATGTGGAGCAGGACAGTCATGCCTACTCCAGGCCATGCAATGCACTCTGTACTCCCACTCCCGTGTATCAGCTGACACATTGTGCACAGTGATTTGACCCCTCAGGTGTCTGCCTCTGTGTCAGTGTGCTGTGGATTAGTTGCCAGGACTGCTGGGGTGTTTCTTGGTAGGGGCTCAGCATGCCCCTGGAGATGTGACCATAGGAGACGATACTTGTGTGTCACATAGGTGTTTGATCAGCTGCCCGTGCAGACTGGGGTATGCGAATGTGAAGTTCAGGCAGCTGTTCCCCATTCACAGCAAATTGTGAGGGGCTCAGGTTCAGAGGGTAGTGTCACAGGTCTCCCATATGTCCAATAGGTATGACCTGGACAGATGAGGGTTAAGATGATGTGTTGTGTGGGGGATGTACATGTGCACTTGTGCAGCTCCAGGACTTGCATTCCCCATGACCTACTATTGTGACACAGTGCATAGTGTTGTTGTCTGGCTGCCAAGTCATACATCACTGAGACAGTGATGTATGACATAGCAGTCATGCCTCTGCCATGGCATGTGTCAACTTATTGGTGGTCCTGCAGGGGAGTGACATGTGCTACATGCACACCATTGTGGCGATGGCTATCAGGACATGGGTGCATCATGGTGTCTGTCGCTGGTATGCATCACATGCATTTCCTATTTGACTCTGGGCATCCCTTTCATCCTGAAACCTGTACTGACTCAGTGGCAAGAGCTGTGATGTGTGCATGTCCACATGCCACACCGTGTCCTCTGCACTGTCCAACTACTGTGTACTTGGTGCATGTGTCCACACTGGGGTGTTGCAATCCAACAGACACCAGACAGATGGGTGCAAGGCCATGTGGGATGTGAGTGCCATGCTTGGCATCAGACTGACAATTGGCTTCTCCTGTTCAGTGAGGGCACTTTTAGCAATGTACAACTAATGATGCCAGGGCTTGCTCTGTAATGTGCTGTGCTCACAGTGGTGTGTGCGTTTGGTGCAGGTGACTGATGTCTGTCTGTTTCCCCATTGTTTGCAGATACATCCACGGCCACGGAAGGGGACAGCTCCACGGACCAGGAGGAGCCAGAGAGCCAGACTGGGTCAGCAGCTGAGGAGTGGTCGGAGGGACCCAGTGGCACGGAGGGCGAGGGGAGCCACACGAGGAGTCCTCAGCACCATCCACCTCAGCTGAGGACCAGAGCAACTCGGAGGATGACTCCCTTGTGGAGGCGGGTGTCAGCAGCCACCACACCCCAGCTAGTGTTGCTGTCCCTGCCACCACCAGCACCACCACCGCCCTCCCATCGGCTCCCATTCCCCAGGTCCGTGGAGGCTCCCATGTTCGAGAGCGTGTCTCCTTTGGGCCAGGCACCGCACCCCCTGCCCCTGTGTCCCCTGCTGCCCTGAGTGAGGAGTCTGTGTACCTCCTTCGCCAGCTCCATGTAGGGCAGACAGCCATGCTGAGTGTCCTCCATGCGCACACCGCACTCTTGACTCAGCTGGTGTCGTTCATGGAGGGCATCTCTTCGGGCATGTCTGACCTACAGAGGGGCAATAGGTCCATGGACTCCTCCCTGACGGCAGCAGTGTCCCTCCTCAGACAGTCCCTCACCCCTCCTGCCTCTGCTCCATCCACACTCCCCAGCACCTTACCCGTCCCAAACACACACACACCGGCACAGGCACACACCAGCACACACACGTCCAGCACACAGACACACACGCCACAAACAAAACGCACACGCACGCACAGTCAGGGGACTGAAACCAGACTCACAGGGGATGGGGCCCTGGTACACACACACGCATCCACGGGCACTGCGCAGTCCTCAGTTGCCTCTCCCTCCAAAGCACCCTCCCTTGCCTCACCTGCAACCCCAAAGACCCAGCGCCTCTTCCTCAGTGACCTCGGCCTCTTCCCCTCCGATCCAGCTGCTCCAGCATCCAGGGTGAAGAGGAAGCCCCCACATGGAGCAGAGTGCCCCTCGCCCCCGGACAACCTCCCCCAGGCACAGACAGACTGAGGCCCCCACCCGCAAGTCCCCCGGAGTGGTAAGAGCAAGACCCCGCCGCCGCCCTGCAGCTCAAGCACCAGGTCTCCTTCCTCCATCCCTCAGGCCCCCACTCCACAGGTGCCCCCACCACACCCTGCCCCAGGTTCCCCCACCCACAGATATACCATCCCCAAGAGGCTCCGGCCTTCTCCCCCTGCCACTTGCTCTCCCAGCACCACACCCCCCGCTGCGCTTGTCTGTGCCACTGATGTGGTGAGGGTGTCCTCCCCTCTGTCCAGCCCACCTTGCCTGTTCCCCATTCTCCTCCCCTGGTGGTAGGCACTGCAGTGGAGTCCACTACCACCCTGTCTGACTTGGGCACTGCAGTGGCGGACCTGTCCACTCCATCTGCAGGGTCCACTGCAGTCGTGCCGGCACCCACAACATCTGAGCCTTGCCCCCCAGTTGTGCCGGCACACACCATGTCAGACACCTCCACTGCAGTTGTCAGTGGCTCTCCAGCACCCACCACCCCTTCCCCTGCTTCCTCCTGGTGAGCCCTGATCCTGTCCCTGCGGTGCCTGGCCTACCCCCCGGTTGCCCCTCCTAGTGGATTGTCCCTGGTTTTGTGCAGGCATGTGTAGGGTGGCATCTGCCACTGTCACCCACTTGTGACTTTGTTGATGGACTGGCCATTGGCCTTTGTTTATGTTCTACCGGACTTCTACTTTTAATGCCACATATGCTGAATAAAGCAACTTTCTGTTCTCTAGTGCTTTTGCTTCTGATGTACATGATGTTAATGATGCTAACCATGCCCTTGCTGCAGTGATGGTGATATTTGGTCTCATGATAATGAAGTGTTACTGTGCAGGAACCCATGTGGTCCAGTGGGAATGTGTCCTATCCTGTGGTGTATCCATGTCATCCATTGCAGCATCTGAGGGTGTCATGTGTTCAGTATTTGGCAATGGGATTTCCTACTTAGATTGGCTATTTCACATCTGTGGCTTCCACCCCTGCACATCTGTTGTGCCTGCCATTGTTCAATTCGTCTACTTCCCTGACCATGTGGCCATCTCCAGTGGACATGCAGGTTTGGGCATCAATGGGGAAGGACTCATCTGTTTTGTCAGTGCAACATTGCTATACAAGTGTGTTGGATCTGTGCTGATGATTCCGTTGGCACTTCCATGACCAGGCTGATGTGACGGGAGCCCTCATTTGGTGCTAATTGTTGATTGTGTGACCAAGTGCTCAGCTGACATGATGGGGCCCTACTGAGGCAACATATGGCACAGCTTTCCTCACACAGGAGTGGAGTCCCCTCATGGCAGTGTGTACTCCTGTGACATTGCCTGCGCCCAAGGTGTGTGTTGTATGTGCATGTCTGTGTGTTCACTTCCGTTTAGCTGTGCATGCTGTGATCCCTAGTGTTGTACCTGTTTGTGATGCTAGCTGAGTTGAGCTATGTTCCCCCAAAGTCTTCTCCCTGGGTTCTCTGTGATGTGGGTGCATGGCACATTACTGGTCATCAGGGTGTCACCCATAGGTGTGTTTGCTGTCAGGGCTGAGTTTGTGTGCAGACGCAGATGGGTCACAGTCAGGTTTCTCCTTGGCACTTGTTGTTTGCCCCTGTCATGTGATTTCCAGTTTGTGTTATCTTTGAGTGATTGTGACACGTTGTGTGTGTGACTGCTGGCACTCCTCAGGGTCCGGGCTGCAATGTTGGTTGTTGTCTATGTGTGTTCTTTGTGGGTGACCTTGGCTTCTTCATTGGTGTGTGACTGTGGCTGGGATCCCATTGGTTGGTGTGGTATTGCCGTCATGTCCATGTACAGCGTAGTGTGCAGTGTGTCAGACATTCAGGAGTCTTGTTGAGTGTCCATGTGTGATGTGTTTCTGCACCTTGGTTCCCACCCAGCACCCTGGAATAGTCATGGGTGCATGTGCAATGTCACCAGTGCATGTGTGCTTCACTGCTGCACATTGTTGGAGGTCGAGGGTGTGGTGTTGAGTGTGTGCAGATGAGAGTTGTTGCCCGGCTAGGCCCCTGCCTCCATGTTGGCCTTGGCTTACTGGCCATGCTGTTTGATTTGTGCTTGTGTAGGTGTGATGGTAGTTAGTTGCTCAGTACACATGACTGTGGTTCACAGTGTGAACCACATTTAGCTTTGTCATCACAGTGGGATTGTAATGCAGCCCAGGGTCACCACATTGTGGGGGCCCTGGGGTGGTGCTGTGGTGTGTCTGTGTCTTGCTGTGTCAGTTGCAGTCCCTACGTGCCTGTGTGACATGTGTGATTTGTGCTCCCTCTCATCTGACAATGCCTGCTTGCCCACATAGGGGATTTGGATCCATGAGTTACCTTTGTGTGGCACTGTATGCACATCTGTATGATTGGTATTCAGGTCTCCTCATGTGTTGTGTGGTTGCCTGGGGACACTGGCACCCCCCTCACCTGTTGTGTATGATGTGCAGTGTGGGTCTGCCTGTTTGTGTTTGTGCATCTGTACCACTGCATTGGCATATCTTGGGTGTGCCATTGGCTGTATGTAGTTTGGTGGGTTTCCCCTGCTGTCCCTGGGACTCCTAGGTCATCGGTCAGCACAATGATCATGGTTTGTGTGTCCCATTGCTGCCATGGTATGGTATCTGTTCACCTCACATCTGCAGTCTCCACAGGGTATCTGCATGTGTGTGCCCATTGGTGCAAATATGTGGGTCTGCATTCTGATGGTCACTTCTGTCATTGTGTCATTGATGATTGTTGACGGTGTCAGCCCCCATGGGTGTTGTTTGTCTGCACATGGCCAAAGGTATGTCTTATTTGAACTGCAGGATTTGGCTCCCCCAATTTATGTTGCAATGGGACACATACACTACTTTGCCACTGATGTGTTTGTTGTTCTGTGACCAGGAATCATCCATGCAGTTTGGCAGTTGCACCTCTTTCTTTGTCAACACTTACCTTTTGGTCACTGTGATGATGGGGGTTTGGACCCCATTGCCACAATGTTCGAAATGGGCTTCAGCTATGGACCCCACACTTACATTTTGGTCACTGTGATGATGGGGGTTTGGAACCCATTGCCACAATGTTCAAAGTGTGCTTCAGCTATGGACCCCACACTTACATTTTGGTCACTGTGATGATGGGGGTTTGGACCCCATTGCCACAATGTTCGAAATGTGCTTCAGCTATGGACCCCACACTTACATTTTGGTCACTGTGATGATGGGGGTTTGGACCCCATTGCCACAATGTTCAAAATGTGCTTCAGCTATGGACCCCACACTTACCTTTTGGTCACTGTGGTGATGGGGGTTTGGACCCCATTGCCACATTGTTCAAAGTGTGCTTCAGCTATGGACCCCACACTTACATTTTGGTCACTGTGATGATGGGGGTTTGGACCCCATTGCCACAATGTTCGAAATGTGCTTCAGCTATGGACCCCACACTTACCTTTTGGTCACTGTGATGATGGGGGTTTGGACCCCATTGCCACATTGTTCAAAGTGTGCTTCAGCTATGGACCCCACACTTACATTTTGGTCACTGTGATGATGGGGGTTTGGACCCCATTGCCACAATGGTCATGGCCTGCTTGCATTGTGGGTGCCACACACATATATGTGTGGCACATGTGCTAGGGGGTCACATTGTATGTTCAAAGTCATGTTCGGTGTTGTAGGCATTTGACACAGTCTACACACGCTTGTCATGGTGTTGGGGGGATGTCTTCTTCTTGCATTTCCTAGGTTGTGGTGTGCTGGTTGTGTCATGCATTGTCCATCCTATGAGTGGGGGTGGTAGTAGTGGTAGGCATCCAGCCCCCCTGGCTAAGGGTGGTAGTAGTGGTAGGCATCCAGCCCCCTGGGTGAGGGTGGTAGTAGTGGTAGGCATCCAGCCCCCTGGCTAAGGGTGGTAGTAGTGGTAGGCATCCAGCCCCCCTGGGTGAGGGTGGTAGTAGTGGTAGGCATCCAGCCCCCCTGGCTAAGGGTGGTAGTAGTGGTAGGCATCCAGCCCCCCTGGGTGAGGGTGGTAGTAGTGGTAGGCATCCAGCCCCCTGGCTAAGGGTGGTAGTAGTGGTAGGCATCCAGCCCCCCTGGGTGAGGGTGGTAGTAGTGGTAGGCATCCAGCCCCCCTGGCTAAGGGTGGTAGTAGTGGTAGGCATCCAGCCCCCCTGGGTGAGGGTGGTAGTAGTGGTAGGCATCCAGCCCCCTTGGCTAAGGGTGGTAGTAGTGGTAGGCATCCAGCCCCCCTGGGTGAGGGTGGTAGTAGTGGTAGGCATCCAGCCCCCTGGCTAAGGGTGGTAGTAGTGATAGGCATCCAGCCCCCCTGGGTGAGAGTGGTAGTAGTGGTAGGCATCCAGCCCCCCTGGCTAAGGGTGGTAGTAGTGGTAGGCATCCAGCCCCCCTGGGTGAGGGTGGTAGTAGTGGTAGGCATCCAGCCCCCTGGCTAAGGGTGGTAGTAGTGGTAGGCATCCAGCCCCCCTGGGTGAGGGTGGTAGTAGTGGTATGCATCCAGCCCCCCTGGCTAAGGGTGGTAGTAGTGGTAGGCATCCAGCCCCCCTGGGTGAGGGTGGTAGTAGTGGTAGGCATCCAGCCCCCTGGCTAAGGGTGGTAGTAGTGGTAGGCATCCAGCCCCCTGGGTGAGGGTGGTAGTAGTGGTAGGCATCCTGCCCCCCTGGGTAAGGGTGGTAGTAGTGGTAGGCATCCTGCCCCCCTGGGTGAGGGTGGTAGTAGTGGTAGGCATCCAGCCCCCTGGGTGAGGGTGGTAGTAGTGGTAGGCATCCAGCCCCCCTGGCTAAGGGTGGTAGTAGTGGTAGGCATCCAGCCCCCCTGGGTGAGGGTGGTAGTAGTGGTAGGCATCCAGCCCCCCTGGCTAAGGGTGGTAGTAGTGGTAGGCATCCAGCCCCCCTGGGTGAGGGTGGTAGTAGTGGTAGGCATCCAGCCCCCCTGGCTAAGGGTGGTAGTAGTGATAGGCATCCAGCCCCCTGGGTGAGGGTGGTAGTAGTGGTAGGCATCCAGCCCCCCTGGCTAAGGGTGGTAGTAGTGGTAGGCATCCAGCCCCCTGGGTGAGGGTGGTAGTAGTGGTAGGCATCCAGCCCCCCTGGCTAAGGGTGGTGGAAGGCATCCAGCCCCCCTGGGTGAGGGTGGTAGTAGTGGTAGGCATCCTGCCCCCTGGGTAAGGGTGGTAGTAGTGGTAGGCATCCTGCCCCCCTGGGTAAGGGTGGTAGTAGTGGTAGGCATCCAGCCCCCCTGGCTAAGGGTGGTGGTGAGGCATCCTGCCCCCTGGCTAAGGGTGGTAGTAGTGGTAGGCATCCTGCCCCCCCTGGCTGAGGGTGGTAGTGGTGGTAGGCATCCAGCCCCCCCTGGCTAAGGGTGGTGGTAGGCATCCTGCCCCCCTGGGTAAGGGTGGTAGTAGTGGTAGGCATCCTGCCCCCCTGGGTAAGGGTGGTAGTAGTGGTAGGCATCCTGCCCACCCTGGGTGAGGGTGGTAGTAGTGGTAGGCATCCAGCCCCCCTGGGTGAGGGTGGTAGTAGTGGTAGGCATCCAGCCCCCCTGGCTAAGGGTGGCAGTAGTGGTAGGCATCCAGCCCCCCTGGGTGAGGGTGGTAGTAGTGGTAGGCATCCAGCCCCCCTGGCTAAGGGTGGTAGTAGTGGTAGGCATCCAGCCCCCCTCGGTGAGGGTGGTAGTAGTGGTAGGCATCCAGCCCCCTGGGTGAGGGTGGTAGTAGTGGTAGGCATCCAGCCCCCCTGGCTAAGGGTGGTGGAAGGCATCCAGCCCCCTGGTGAGGGTGGTAGTAGTGGTAGGCATCCTGCCCCCTGGGTAAGGGTGGTAGTAGTGGTAGGCATCCTGCCCCCTGGGTAAGGGTGGTAGTAGTGGTAGGCATCCAGCCCCCTGGCTAAGGGTGGTGGTAGGCATCCTGCCCCCTGGCTAAGGGTGGTAGTAGTGGTAGGCATCCTGCCCCCCTGGGTGAGGGTGGTAGTGGTGGTAGGCATCCAGCCCCCCCTGGCTAAGGGTGGTGGTAGGCATCCTGCCCCCCCTGGGTAAGGGTGGTAGTAGTGGTAGGCATCCTGCCCCCCTGGGTAAGGGTGGTAGTAGTGGTAGGCATCCTGCCCACCCTGGGTGAGGGTGGTAGTAGTGGTAGGCATCCAGCCCCCCTGGGTGAGGGTGGTAGTAGTGGTAGGCATCAAGCCCCCCTGGCTAAGGGTGGTAGTAGTGGTAGGCATCCAGCCCCCCTGGGTGAGGGTGGTAGTAGTGGTAGGCATCCAGCCCCCCTGGCTAAGGGTGGTAGTAGTGGTAGGCATCCAGCCCCCTCGGTGAGGGTGGTAGTAGTGGTAGGCATCCAGCCCCCTGGCTAAGGGTGGTGGTAGGCATCCAGCCCCCTGGGTGAGGGTGGTAGTAGTGGTAGGCATCCAGCCCCCCTAGCTAAGGGTGGTGGAAGGCATCCAGCCCCCCCTGGTGAGGGTGGTAGTAGTGGTAGGCATCCTGCCCCCCCTGGGTAAGGGTGGTAGTAGTGGTAGGCATCCTGCCCCCCCTGGGTAAGGGTGGTAGTAGTGGTAGGCATCCTGCCCCCCCTGGGTGAGGGTGGTAGTGGTGGTAGGCATTAAGCCCCCCCTGGCTAAGGGTGGTGGTAGGCATCCTGCCCCCCCTGGCTAAGGGTGGTAGTAGTGGTAGGCATCCTGCCCCCTGGGTAAGGGTGGTAGTAGTGGTAGGCATCCTGCCCCCCTGGGTAAGGGTGGTAGTAGTGGTAGGCATCCTGCCCACCCTGGGTGAGGGTGGTAGTAGTGGTAGGCATCCTGCCCCCTGGCTAAGGGTGGTAGTAGTGGTAGGCATCCTGCCCCCCTGGGTAAGGGTGGTAGTAGTGGTAGGCATCCTGCCCCCTGGGTAAGGGTGGTAGTAGTGGTAGGCATCCTGCCCACCCTGGGTGAGGGTGGTAGTAGTGGTAGGCATCCAGCCCCCCCTGGCTCAGGGTGGTAGTAGTGGTAGGCATCCAGCCCCCCCTGGCTAAGTGTGGTAGTAGTGGTAGGCATCCTGCCCCCCCTGGGTGAGGGTGGTAGTGGTGGTAGGCATCCAGCCCCCCCTGGCTAAGGGTGGTGGTAGGCATACAGCCCCCCCTGGGTGAGGGTGGTAGGTGTGGTAGGCATCCAGCCCCCCCTGGGTAGGGGTGGTGGTGCGCATTCAGGCCCCTGTGTGCATATGTGGCATTGGTGATGGGCATCCCGCCCCTATGGTGCTGCTGTTGCTGGTGTAAGTATATTCTGCATCCCTCTGTGTGTGTGTGATGCATGGTCTTTTGCTAAATAGAAACTCTGCTCTAAAGTTAAAAAAACTTTCTTTTCACCTCTACCATAATCTTAAAACACAGGCACCTGCCTTTTCCGCACTTTCCCTCCCCCCCTTTCCAAACCCCCCCCGCCAAAGGGAACCCCTTCACTTAACTTTAGAGCAGAGTTTCTATTTAGCAAAAGACCATGCTTGTGGGACACATGAGGGTCCCTGTGGGTTTAACAGGGACGACTCTTTTCTCTTAATTATTTTTTTGTTTTCTATGTATATAATTTTTGGGACCAATTTGGTGTTGTTATTGAAGAATGCAATGAAATTTGGGTTGAGAGTTGCCAAAAAATGGTTGTCTTGATATAAAGGCCACTTGGCCATTACAGGGATGCAGCCAATTGGCAGTGAAGGAAAATGAGTAAAACCGTTACTTTGCGGTGGGTTATTGATCACTGCGCGTGACCGTGATTCAACACTTATCATGCACTTTAAATAAGGAAACTGTCATGCATCATTGTTTAGCTTTAAAAATGAAAAAACCGACCCCCCTGTTTTCTTTTGGTTTGCAATTATGACGAATTATGGAATATCTGCCTCGTAATTAATACAAATTATGTATATAGTGTCAAGTAATCTATGAATTTTATTTCATCACATTTATTCATTGTCTGGCTGTGTAACCGACCGCCAGCGGGAGTCTGTCCTTGTACTGCAAACCTAGAAATAATAAGGATAGTATGTTTTCTATGTCTGTACTTTACGTTGGTCCTTTCTTTATTTTGTATATACTTTTTGTAAACACACTATAAAATGGTGGTCACTAGTGGTGAAATGTTGGCTTGTGAAGAAGATCGTTTGATCGAAATGCGTTGCCAGTAAAAATATTGAATTACATTCACCCTGGAGTGCGAGTCCCCTTTTTCCTGTTTGAGTGAGGAGCTCTTAAAAACGGGAATTTTCGCGTATATATATATATTCATATATATATATATATATATATATATAGAGATAGATAGAGAGATAGATAGATAGATAGATAGATAGATAGATAGATAGATAGATAGATAGATAGATAGATAGATAGATAGATAGATAGATATTACATTGATCAAGGCCACAGGACGTGGCCGAAACGCGTCATGGGCAGCGCAAGCTTGAAATAAACTTGCAATATCAGCACCAGCAAATTTGGAGTCTGTTAATCTGTTTAGTGCATTACCTGCACTTGGATTGTTGTTTTGATATATTACATTTTATATACGTATGTTAAATTTTTTTAAATTAAAATGTATTTGTTATATTTGTTAAAATGCATGTTAAATCTAATTTATTTTTTTAAAGTTAATTTTATTATTTAATATATTTAACATTATTTTTATACATATATTAAAATCGATATTTTGTACAACTATATTTTTTACATGGATATTTTTTTATCGATATTTTTGTACTTACCATTATAAATATGGGATGTCGATATTTTTGACATCGATATTTATAACTCGATATTTGTGTATGGGGATATGTTGAGGGTCGATATTCTATCAGTGAACTGGACTCATTTACTGTAAGGCCCAAAGATGCCATAAAAGTCCCATAGGCCTCTATTAGTCGTTGAAGCGCTAGACCTGTCCTGGCTATTAGGACGGCATCGTATGAGTAGGCCAAAATCGGGAGTGTGTGAAAAGGGGAAAGGAGGGGACGTCCCGAGTGCTGCCGGTAAGAGCCGCTTCCACCCCATTTGTGTAGAGTGAAAAAATAAATGGGGCTAGCACGCAGCCCTGTCTGACGCCCCTCATGATTTTAAATGGTCATGTGGTTTCCCCATTCCTACCATATTGCACACGGGCCGAAGCTTGTGAATACAACTGTCGAATGAGATTAATTAGCTGTGCCTCTATGCTCATGTGACCCATTAGTTCCCATAACTTTGGGGTCCATTACGATGGCGGGCGGACTTTGTCCGCCCGCCACCGCAACGGAGCCAGGGACCGCCCGCCGAAATCGCGGCGGTCCCGCCAGGCACATTAGGATGCGCCCGCCACACTGGTGGGCGCATCCCGCATTTTGTACATTGCGGCGGGCGGTGCTGTCGGCAGCACCCGCCGCAATGTACAAAATGCATGTTGTGCTATTGCATGCACAACGTGACAGGCACCGCGCGGTGCCTGCCACCTTGTGCATGCAAATGCAGGGGGTACCATAGGTATCCCCCATGTGCACCCCCACCCTCCCAACATCCTGGGGGCCCGCAAGGGGCCCCCAAACGCGAATACCGCATGCCTTTTCATGGCGGAAATGCCGCCATGAAAAGGCTCCTCACCGCCTACATCCTAATATGGATGGCGGTGTCTCACAGACACCGCCACCATATTAAACCCGTATTCCGCACGGTCGCCTGTACGACCGGCGGAAAACCGGCGGACGGTCTTTCCGTCCGCCGGCGTCCCCACCGCCATCGTGATTTGGCGGGGGTAAATGGTAGGCGGGCGGTGGAAAATGGTGGGCGGATCGCCACCGCCATACGGGCGGTGGCGATCCGCCTGCTATTGTAATGACCCCCTTTGTGTGGCTAACGCAGTCACACGCAGCGGTTAGGTCCATAAAGGCCATGTAAATCTGGCCACCCTTTGCTACGGTATACTTAGCAATAATCAGACTTAGGGGCTCATTACGATGGCGGAACGATCGCCACCCCCGGGCCGGCGGTGGCGATCGTTCCGCCATCACAATGAGATTTACCCACCGCCATATTAGGATGGCGGTGGGTATCGCGGCGAACGCAAAGTCCGTCTGCCGCTTTTCCGCCAGTGGCAATCGCACTGATTGCCTGGCGGGTGGAGCAGGGCCACTAATATGGTAGCGGTGCCTAGCAGGCACCGTCCGCCATATTGGGATGCAGGCTGTGAGCCAGCCTTTCCATGGCGGCGATGCCGCCATGGAAAGGCTGGTGGGGATTAGTTTTGGGGGCCTGTTGCCGGCCCCCCTGTGTTGGGGGGAGGTGTGGGTGTACTGGAGGGGTACCCATGGTACCCCCCTGCATTTCACTGCACCATGTGGCAGGCACAGTTTAGTGCCTGCCACGTAGTGCAGTGCAATGCACTACATGCTCTTTTCGGCATTGCGGCGGTGCTGCTGTTTGCAGCCACCGCCGCAATGTTAACGGTGCGGGAACTGACCGCAGCGGTGGTGGTCCCATCCTAATAGGGTAGGCGGGACCCCAAACACCGGCGGGACCGGCGGGACCGGTGTTTGGGACCGCACGCATGGCAGTCGGTCCCAAACACCGCTACGCATCGTAATCAGCCCCTTAGTTTTTGTGTCATAATGTGCAAGATGTGCCATTTAAGAAAATAAAAAAAGAAACAAACAAAGAAGGAAAGGAGGAAAGAAAGAAAGAAAGAAACAAGCAAACAAAAAAGAAGGAAGGAAGGAAAGACAGACTGAAAGAAAGAAAGCAGGAAGGAAATAAAGAAGGCAAGAAAGAAAGAAGGAAGGACAGCATAAAAGAAGAAGTGCAGGAAAGAAAAAAGAAGGAAAGAATGAAAGAGAGAAGGTAAGAGGAAGAAGGCAAGAAAGAAGGAAAGAAGGAAGGTAGGAAAGAAAGAAACATATAGAGAAAAAAAGACAGTGTTGTAAAGCTAGGTAGAGCACACTGATTGGCTTAAATTCAGAGTTCACGTGAGCTGATGTGAAATAGCAGCAGTCAGATAAATGAGGCCAGTCCAAGAAATTTACAACAGCATTAGCAGGAGATGGGATCTGATAAAGCTTGAATGTGCCCTGTAGTCACATCAAAAGCCTCCGCTATCACATTAGACTCTAAACAGAAAGACAATACTAAAGTAACTGTTAACTAAAAACTAAAACCAGAAACACTAGCACTGAAAGGAGCTACATTGTGTGAGGATGTGTTCCTTGTGAAAGAGCAAAATGCAGTCACTCAAATCGAAGTTAACCAGTCGCTGCAGTAGGCTGACCCATTGCTCTATGCTGTGTGCTGTACTGGGTGAAAGCAAAATGTGAACGACACAACTACAGGCCAATGCAAAAAGAGAGGTGGCTGAAAGCCCCTTTAAGTAAGTATATTATACATATAATTTTAGTAAAATCAAAAGGTCTTGGCTAACACCAGACTTACAAATATACTATGGGGAAGCCAGATACAAAGAGATGATGTAGATTATTGAAAATAAAAATCAAAGTTAATTTTGCCATTTGGTCGATATTATACTTCTGCTGGTGTAACTGAGGGTAACTATCTACCTGTACCCAACCACACATGCACAATGAGTGAGTAACATGATGAATGTTTTATTGACGAGTGAACCCCAAAGGAATGTAAAAAGAAAGAAATATAAAGAGATGGAAACATCAAAAGAAATATTTATTTTAAGTAGTAGGAGTAGATAGTAGGAGTTGTAGTAGTAATAAAATCTGCAGTTCAAAAAGAACTAGGTCTAAGCAAAACTCAAATTTATAAATGAAAATAACTTGCCTATATCATTCCCCACTACAAAAAGCCTGGCTCATCCATCCTCAAACCTTGCTACCATTATTTGTGACGTGTGAGGTTTCTACTTTACTAATTTCAAAAACCTTTGTGCGTTTTTTAGGCCTCGGTGGACTGTGAGGTTAACAGAGGCAATAGCCCCTTCGTCCTCCTGGCAAAACAAATGCCCGCCCAGAGACCTTTTAAGGCATTGGCAAAGTGGGCAATTGTTTAGGGCCTCCATTTTGCAATGGGCCCCTAGTAAATTGTTCTTTCTCATACTCTATCACACCCTAGTCAATTTCTCTATTAGAAAATCTCTCTGCCTTTCTCTACCTCAGACTTTCATTACCCAGTGTAAGTTTTAAGAATTTTGGGGTCCCAGGAAAGACTTTCAGTAGTTTTTGTCTGAAAGTCAAAGTATAAATCAATATTGTTTGACATCATGTAGGCTTGAATTAATAGAAAGTAGGCAATCCTATTCAAATCTATTCAGAACAGGAGGCCCCAAAATATTACTTGCCCAGTGCCCCAAAAATCTTTAAGATGCCCCTTTGCCCACCCTGGCGTGAATTTCTAAGCCTGCAATAAAGCCGCCAGTGCAGCAGTTGTTTTGAAGGCAGAGACCTTTGCTGAATGGATAACATGTTTGTTTTGCTCACTCTGTAATGTTTTTTGGTTTACAAAATCAAACTCCCACAGCAAGAGTATGTTTTGATAAGCCAAAAATGTATGGCCTGACGTCCAGGTAGCTTTATCCCTGCTCTTTGAGGACATTCATTCATTTCCACAGGCAGCGAAATATAGTGACGGATGCTCCGTCTCAAGTAAAGCAAGGCAGTTGTCACTATGGCGTGATGGCCAGATCAGAGCAAACTGTAGTTCTGCCATCTTAAACCCAGACGTCCCTCCACCACTAAATATGGTAAGGGACTAGTGGCGTAGCGTGGGGGGCCGCAGGGGAGGTTTCCCTGGGTACAAACTTCTTGGGGTGCGCAACATTTTTTAAGAAAAAAAAAATCATACTACAAATTTTTTTTCTTTTCAGTTTTTGCGGCAGGAAGTGATAACGATCCACGGGTTAGGGGGCGCAATACTTGCCTTGCCCCGGGTGCTGGCGACCCACGCTACGCCGCTGTGAAGGCCCCAAGGGGCATATTAACAACGGCCAGCGATAATTATCGCTGGCCGTGCTTAGCGATAATTATATTATCGCTGGCTATCTCTGGCATTTATCGCCCTGGTAGCGCGTTATTAACAACGCGTTACTCCCGGGCGATAAAAATTCCAGAGATAGCGATGTTATCGCCCTTTTGCAGGGAACATCGCTGGTTTTCCAGCGAGGTTCCCTGCAAAAGGGCGATAACCTTGCTGATACGACCCACAGGGTCGTATCAGCAGAATCCACCTCCTATGGCTAACATAGGTAAATCGGGATTATAGCAGACGTTAGATTTTGGCGAAAACGGCCGTTTTGCCAAAATCTAACGTCTGCTATAATCCTGTGGGCTGCCTTGTAAATATCGCGATGTGCACATCGGCGATATTTACAACGTAGCCCATCTGGGGTATGCGCCAGTAACGCCCACTTTGCATCTCATTAGAGATGCAAGGATGGGCGTTGGGGGAAAGAGGCGATAGTGCAGGGATTCACGCGATAGCGTGACCTTGCTGATTAGGCGATAGAATTATCGCCGCTTTCCGTCCGAAAACGGACGCTGAAGCGGCGATAATTGACTATCGCCTCGTTGTTAATATGCCCCCAAGTTTGGCAAATGGCGGATCTTCCTTCTTCTGTGGAGATTTCACAGGACACTTTAAATAACCTCCCGTCACATGTTTCTAAACAGGGAAGTTTTATCTGTTCTTACAAAACAGCAGAAGTAACAGTAGAATGCAAAACGGTGGGTTAGGCAATAGTTGGGGATGTAAAGGACAGACGTTGCAATTAGGAAACCCAATACAACCTTAAAAGAGTAACTTCAAGGTATTTTCTGAAAACGTGCACAGGGTAAGAAATTAAATTCAGGAGGGTGCCTGAGAGGGAAACGATTAGGGCTCCCTTCAGTATTGTATTTCAGTGTACTGACTTACAGCTGGTGGAAAAACAATATTTACATATTTAAAAGGAAATAAACATTTTCTCAGCCTGCACTCCATGTGCACCAAGTGTAAACATATTCACATGCATAGAAAGCAAACATAGGAAAGAAAGCAAACAAAGAAAACCAAGCAACTCGTGTCATCCTTCTCAAAAAGACAATGCTATACACAGGGGAGCGTAGAATATTCATTCATTTTATTCTTGAAGCAAGCGACAGCATGTCTCATCAAATGTAAGTGAGAGGAGGAAAACAAAAGGTACGCTGATTAGACAGAGGAGGGGTGCAGACTCGCCTCTATTTGCTTCCCTTGTAGGGACATGTGTTAAGAATCAGGAAATGCAGCCCTAATGTAAGGCTTTTTACGGTAAACTTTAGGATAGGTTCCAAAATGCACCAGGCCACACAATTAATGAAGCCAGAAATTAATATTGTGTGCTCCCTTTGATTTCCCTTATAAGGCTGTTTCTTCAGAGTGCTTCTCTTAAATATGGACGTCCTCTCAAGCACCCTTTGTAAAATCCTAATGTAGTTTCTGAAAGTTAATTGCTTTTAAATTAAAAAATGTCCAACTCTATGATGTCAGTGATGGCACGTTAGAACTGTGATTAATGCTGCCAGGGTGCCTCTTCAAAGGCACATAATAATGCCGCTTCCTACACATTTTCTCTGAACTTAAACCGCTTCATAGAAAACATATTTATTTGCACCGCAGCAAGCGGCGTTGGCTATCAGACGAAACGCAGTTCTCAGAATCACTCATTCTGTTCCTTTCCCCCCAGAGGTAGGCACGTTATTTTCTATTCTTCGAATTTCAGTTCAGCTAAATCTGCTACATCACAACACTTGGAAGGCCAAGACGTTCACAAGTGCAGGTTGCTTTTATTATGTATGTGAATGTTTTGTTTTTTATATAGTGCGAATTGCTACATCAAGGAGAAGAGAGCGATGATTCGAGTTTGTACATAAAGGGGCAGATTTGCCAACATTTCCCGCAACGCAGCGCAGCAGGCAGTAGCGGCTCCTGGAGGGAGTGCTGCCGGGCGGTGGGGCGGGGTGGGGAGTGGGAGGTGCAGGGTGGGGGGTAGTAAACTCCGGCTTTCGGCCGAATTGAGTTACGTACATAAAAAAATAAATAAAACGAATTACATTGCACGAGCTGCATCGCAATCGGCGATGCAGCGCCGATTGCGATTACATATATAGATTACATTTCACACAGTTCCCTATTAACACAGTGACGGCGTTCTGTTATTTTAACATCGCGGCCGGACTAACCCAGATTATCCTACGGGATGAGAGGACCGGAAGAAGGGTGGGTCCTGCACGCGCTGACGTAGCATGCTTTGTGTTTGAAATTCAGTACCGCTAGACCGAAACGCTGAGGAGCTGAGCACACGCCAGTCACTCGCGTTGACACGGTAAGCGGGTTCCAATAGATCGGCAGGCGGGGAGGAAGGTTTGCACTGCCGGGGTGGTTGAACAAACTGATGGGCGGTAGCAAGTATAACTAATGGCCCTCGAAAATAATACTCTTGGTAATGGATTTGGGTACAAATAAGTAGCTGCAATACCTTTAGTAGGGGGTAGGGGTTAAGATTTTAGTGAGCTACCCATGACGATTTACACGCAGTAGTGACTCACGATATGACAGTGGGCGAGTCCTATACCGAGAAATTACAAGTCCAGTATTAGTTGGGATCCTACATCTCCGCTTCATCGGAGATGTATGAGTGGAGCATAATGCTTGATAAGTTCTTCCCTTCTCTCATAGACTGACGCACAGCAACAAGTGTGATGAAGACTGCGCAGGTGGACTAGTTCACACGCGTTATCTAAAGGGGCTGCAGGTATGCCCATGAAGGGCAACTCCCCGGTAAATATATCCTTCAAGTTGTTGTCGGCCCCCACACGTTTTTAACTACATGTTTAAACTGATGCCACTGTTGACAGGATGTGTTTTGTTGCCTCTGTCTTCTGCAGGTATATAAAAAACAGAGAAAATTGGTGCAGTGTGGAAAAATGACCCTTGCCCTGATGAAATTGCCGTAAGATCATGTTGGCAATGAAACATGTTGGTTTTTAATTGAGCAGACACACAGCAAAGAATAAAGTAGTACAGCTAGTGGCTGTCTAGCTCATTTTTAGTCTAGGAGTAGCGGGTTTCTAAGTTAGATCCCGGTACACCTCCTAGGGTTCACACACACCACACTGAGCACTTCTCTTTTTTCCTTTCTTTGCATCACTATTTTGGTTTACAAGTTGGCAGTTGCTAATGATGAGAACCTGAGGATGTAGGCGAGAACCAGTCTGCAAACTCCCATGGTGTTACTCCCGTGAGGCACTGCCAACCTTTCCTCACCTTTTTTCTATCTTTATTGACCATTTACACTATAGGGTGGGAGATACCGTGAGAGACAGAGCTTGCAGACACATCGAGTTTTAAAGGATATCTAGTGATTTATGTCACCTTAGAACAGACGGGATATATGTATCCGCTGTCCTTTCATACAAAACTGTATGACTGCAGATGCAGGGTGGACGCATTGAGCAGTTCATTCACTTATAGAACAGGCCTGTTGTGGTGTTGGATACTGTGAGTGGGGGGCGACCTGTTTCTTTACACCCCCTGAGCTACTTTTTATGCATCCTAGGTTACGAAGCCAGCAAATTGTAATTCCTGTTTGTCTCACACATATCGATTGCAAAAGACAGGCCAACCTCTAAGCCGTCAGTGTGATGCTGTAACCCAAAATGCACAATACATACTACAATACGTATTAGAAATGGGAAGTCCGACATCATAAAAAATGCTGCTTGATTAAAAAAAACATATTTGATTGGATTTGATTAATATTTGTAAAGCGTGACGAATGCCCGAAGGCGTCTTGGCACTGGCGTCTGTATTACCCGGGATCACTAAAAGCATGACCAGATCAAAAGTTTAGCAGGGGGAAGAGAAAAGCCAAATCTTTTTATGTTTTCTAAAACTCATCAAGTTCGATTGGGACCTTAGGTACAGTGGCATTTGATTCCACAGCAAAGCTGTGGCATGCACAAAACTTCTTCCACCCCAGGAGGGTTTGCGGATCTTGGGGACTTGCATGGTCTTGGCAAAAGCTGATCACAAGCATCTTCTGGGAGTGTACCATAATTTTTTTCCCTTTTGATAGACTGGGCCTATTCCATGCAGGGCTTTAAGTGCCATACAGAGCGCTTTGAATGCAACTCTGCTCTTAATAGACAACCGATGAAGTTCCTTGAGCCCTTTGACGGCAGATTTATATTTCCTAATATTTTTCAAGAGACGGACTGCTGCAAACTGCAGCTTTTGGAACTTTTTAGCAGACCTTGTTGCATGCCCAAATAGATGGTGTTACAATAGTCTATCCAAGAAAGCACTAAAGATACAAAAACTGTTGTCTGCAGATCTGTAGAAATGAATTTGTGTATTTTCAAGAGATAGAAGGAAGAGGAGATTAGCCGATTTGTCTGGTCTTTGATATTAATTTGGAATCAAATCATTCCTAGATTTTTTACTTTTAGGTTTTCTCCTATGTTTTGTTAAACGTATACATTTATATGTTTTTGAGAATTTACGAAACAATCCAGGAGTAGTGCAGTAAAGCTATTACAGTCATTTATTTCCAGACGTAGTCGCTTATGAAAGCATTTACACATGTCAAAATAGACATGGTGTACATTTACACATCTGAAGTTACCTAGAAAAAGTGCATATGCACTTGCTATCTTTTTATCTTTTCTTCAGGCGAAGAAACATATTTTCCTCTACAGAACCACCTTCCCCTACATCTCCACCAATTTTGGGAGTATTCCTTCTCCATGTCAATCCACGATATAGAATTATCCAGGAGGAGAGTAATTGTTTAGTCATATCCTGGGTTGGTATGTGCCTTGCACAATTGTGTGACAAATGTACAGGTGTGTGGTATAGCACCAACCTTCTACGGTATCACTGATCTGGTATGCTCACAGACCCCAGAACCCAGGAACAAATTTATGCTGATAATTTTACATTCAAGTTATCTTAATTTTAGTACATATGTTTATGAGTGTAAATTCATATTTGTGAATAAAACAACGTCTTTATTCTCATAATGCCTATTTAAATGTTGTACTCTAAATGTTGTGTGCAAGAATATTGCCACATTGGAGGTAATAATAGAGAAGCTACATCTAATGCTCTGACGTTTTTGTGAACAATATTTAGAGCATCACACGATATTTCTGTATGCGATACTTTGAACCCCTAAGTTTACCTTGCATAATTCGATTTGTGTAGGGGATCCATAACCAGTAAGTACTGATTCAGCTTGAATAACAAGACAAGAGGTATGATAAACAATAAGAATCATACATTTGCACTAGTAAAAGAACTATTCCTCACTGGCAGATTTACAGCTTTTCCCAATTCTCAAGGCTCAGCAGTAGTACACCTGGAAAATGGCATCAGCTTTCCAGGCATACTATGTTGTTTTTAAAACACAGGTTTTTCTGCAAGGTGTAATTGTACACAGTGTACAAACACTCACTGTTCAAAGGCAGCTTGAGGTGCAAAGGCATATTTTTGTTTTCTTTCTTTCTTTAGTTTCTGAGGAAAATATTTTTCCCAAGACTAAACCTTTCCCTCTACAAACTAGACAAGTTTGGCAGTGATCCAGCCTCCTTTCCCACAAGTTTGTGGATAGTCAAAAACTTGAAAGGCAAACCACACCTTATTCCGCTTACTCTTTGCAAGGGTTTACTACAGTGTAATTCTATGGATTTGTGGCAGAGAATTCTGCGGTATTAAAACCATTTAGGTCTAACTGGTATCCTTTTGTGGATAGCTGTCAAGCATAAATGTAGCCATGTAGGGCAGTAAGCATTGGTTTACTACCATATATGGCTCTGTGAATCAGGCCCTTGTTGCCCAAATAAACATTTTGCTTCATATCACAGCAGATCACTTCTAATGCTCTCCACAAGAATTTGAAGGCAAACCTTCCTAAAGCAATTTATACAGATCAAAATCACTCCACGTTTCCACTAATCATGAAGTCCAAACCATATTTCAAAACCTAGGCCCCATTACGATGTCCGCCCGCCACCGTAACGGTAAACAGGACCGACCGCCAGAGGTGCAGCGGTCCCGCTGTGCCAATTAGGATGCGACCGCCACCCTGGCGGTCGCATCCCACACCTTTTTCATTGCGGCGGGCGGTGCTGTAAGCAGCACCCACCGCAATGTAAAATATGCATGTTGTGCATTGGCATGCACAACGTGACAGGCACCGCGCGGTGCCTGCCACCTTGTGCATGCCAATGAAGGGGGGTACCATGGGTACCCCCCAAGTTCAGCCATCCACCCCCCACCCACCTGGGGCCCCGCAACGGGCCCCCAGAGTCATTCTCCGCATGCCTTTCCATGGCGGAGTCTCCGCCATGGGAAGGCATGCCCCACGCACCCATCATAATATGGATGGCGGTGCCTGCAAGGCACTGCCACCATATTGTGGGCCTTTTCCGTCCGGCAGGCAATTGTGACGATTGCCTGCCGGCGGAAAAGCGGCGAACGGTCTTTCCGTCCGCCGTGGTACCCCCCGCCATGCTAATATGGCGGAGGGTAAATGGACGTCGGACGGGGAGTTATGGCGGGCGGATCGCCACCGCCGGTCGGGCAGTGGCGATCCGCCCGCCATCATAATAGGCCCCCTAGATCGGTGTTAGAAGGGTTTCAAGAAGTAGGCAGAATGTTAGTCGCATGCCCTAGTGAGATCTCTCATGACTGTTTGGCAACAGTCTAGAAATAGGTCAAGGTCAACCAACAAAGGTCAACCAACAAAAGAAAGCTATATGCAAAGGTTACATACAGCGAAAAGTGTAAAAAGAAAAATGGAAAAAAGAGAAAAATAGCCATTCCCTTTTAGCTATGTTACAATATGTCAGCAACTTAAGCCAATCTTCTAAAATACATTGTGAAAATTCCAGGCCCACACTTCACTCCTCACACACCAAACACTAACAATATTCAGGATCCTGGTGTTTTAGAAGGGTGGGTGCCTATGTATGAGTTTTGCTCTTCTAGGTCAACTGTATTTGATCATCTGTTAATGATGATGACATGAGGTCATTTTTCTTTGCGTCCTGACTCCTCAGAGTGGTTTGCCTGGACCAGTTTGGTATTTTTTGATGCTTTGATGCCCATCCTTCCCTTTTTTCGTTAATGTTTTATTTGTATATCTAATTGCAGCCTTACGGTTTAGCATATATTGAGTTACGAAGAGGTAAATACTCCACGCAAATGCAGGAAAAATACCAACACATCTATGCAAGTTCATTTGAACTGCAACCCAAGAAGGAGGGGAGGTGAGAAATTGGTTATGTGGAATTTTCAAAGGAGGAATAGCAAGGAATAAGATCATCCAAGAGGCTCAGAGACAAGCAAAATTTAGCCAGAAGTAAGCTTGAGATTCTGAAGGTAGTACAAAAGGAGGAAAATTGGCTCATTTGGCTTGCATGGTCATCCAATCCAATAGGAGATGTGCCACAAAAAGCAATTTTATATTTTACAAATATTACGATACATGTTAGGTGTAGGTCCTTTTTCTTTCTTTATAGGCTCTTTTGCATTGTCTGCCTATCTAACTAGGTACGTTCTCAAGTGAGGGGAATTTGTGTTTTGATGTCTTGATTGTTGTGTGTTGAATTGGCACATGTGAGTTCCATACTCTGTTCTGTGAGCTATGACAGTTTTGACAATCATTCCATGATAATGCCTAGCTGTCTTAAGGCAATTATTTACTTAACTAAATTGATTTCTCTTAGGCTTCCTCTTCTTCCACAGGATATTCATGTGTTGATGGGCAGTAAATCTCATGAAAACAAAGCAATCACAACGATGGCCCTCATTCAAACTGGCACACAAATTTTGGTTGCTAACTTCCATTAGTAACATGGTAAATCCTGGGGCAAATCATTCAGACAAACTGCACACTTTGAGTGTTGTGCTCCCCAGGAAGGAAAGAAAAGGTGGGCTGTGTATTTGTGTGTGTGTTTGTGTGACCCCTCTACTTGATAATGTATGTGTCTTGAGTAGATCAATGTTTGAGTGTTTGTATCCTACAGGCTCAACTACCTGTAACTGTATCATTTCGGGTTGAATCGGTTTCATCAGCAATTTCTTACATCATGAATCACTAGAGAACTACACAAAATTATACATCTGTAGTCTAATCCGATCTGTGATCTAACAGTTGGGAGAACTTTATCATGTATGTATACTAATGTCTAAACCCGAACCTATCACCTTCATAATAAAATTTACTTGACTCCTCACAGCACATCATATCAATGAAACCTAGACAATTTGGTACATTCCCAGTCTGACGTCCAACATTTCTGATAGTCCTGGCTGATCCAGCTGTCTGGAGTGTGCATGTTTCCACCTGGCTAACTTCCCAGAAGGCCACTGTAGTCCAGAGAACAAAGGTAACTTCCTTAAGAAACATTTGTGCTTACTGTATTTGAAAATAGAGGATGGTATTGTTTTTTGTTACGATTACCACCCACTCCAGATGGCTGTCCCCCGTTTGAGGTAATGATAATAACGGTTTGAAAAGCCAGTCCAGATTGCCACAGTTCTCTCTTCCATTTTCTTTACTTACCTTTACAAAGCAGGAAAATGTGTGTTTGACATGTAGCCCATGAGAAAAAACGTTTACATTTGTTTTTCTCTCCCACCTAGAAATAATATTTTTTACTGAAAGAGAAATCTAAAGTAATTGAGCATGGTTCAACACAGAGCTGTTTTCACACTATTTGTAATTCTGACACATTATTGTGCATAAAAGATAATGTGTGTGATAAACTTCACAACAGGCCTCCAGAATCCAGAAAAGGATGATGGAAAAGGAATGTTGTGTTGGTTCCCTACATCTGCATGGTGCATTTCCTAAGGGATATATCAATTTTCCACTTTACATTTGTGGTACATTATTAATGCTTTTACCTAATGGTAACAACTTATGGTGCTTCTTCATAAAAAACCCCTTCATAAAGGCCTGACAGGAGCTATTAGGAATATCATATTCCAATTTATATTCTATCAGCAGAATTTGTTTAATGGCATGACTAGTTGCAGAATGTAATTTCATCAAAACTAGCTCAGACAAAAATATTTTATATTCGGACAACACCAAAGAACTTGGAGCCTGCAGTCACTTCAGCGGTGGACCCCAGTTTTGAGATTCAAGTCTGCATCATGTGTATCATAGTAGGAGGAAGGAAACGCAGAAGAGTTACTAATTTTAAGTCATGTTCATTATCTGGCATGCTCAAACAACATCATATAATAAACCAAGCCACGGTAAGAGGGATGCATGAAAGTGCACAGAGTGCACGTGAAACAACTTGGCCCACATTCCTTTCCACCATGTTTTATGACTACCGTGCCACTTCAGATGTGGAGTTGCCACTGCAGATGCAGAGTAACCATATGAAAATCAGTCTCGGTCCTGGACCAATAGGAAGTCCAAACTCCTTCTGAACGGAAACCCGAACAACCTCAGAATGATATCTGTCCACTTGGGTTTCACAAGTGAGTTGCAGCAATCAAGTGACCCATGTCAGTACATACCTATCTGATTTAGGGCATCACATTAGAACAACAAAAGATGAGGAGGAGAACTTTTTACCATAGGATAGATATCCACTAGCCCCAAGCCATGAGAGTGGCTTTCAGATAACCTTGGTTTTCAACCAGCAGCCCCAAGTATGCTGAGACCTGTAGGCCCATACCTAAAATGAGAATCTTAAAACTACAGCAGACCTGACAACTAACACTGTGCCACCGTGTGTCACATCATTTGGATTCTCTTGACAACATCACCTGGTGAGGAACCGAAATCACTCGGTGGCAGGAAGAACGAGCTGAAAATCACTGCACAAAGGGGCTTTCCAGCTTGTTTTGGAGGCAGTAAGCATCCGATGTCCATTAAGGGGTGTAAAAACACCCCAGGACATTGTCGACAGCCTCAACAACCCTTTGTTTTTTGGAGGGGGCGAGGTGGTGGCGTCAGTACTGATCCAGCGCCAATCAGGGATCTATAATCAATAAAACACAATTACTGGCCCAAACTCATACACCCAACACATAAATCCCTGTTGCACTGTTTCAAGTTTGCGTTAAATCAGTTGTTCACAAACTACAGGCTCATCCTAACACACAAAATACATAATTGAACCTGTAATCAACTCTCTTTCCTCTGGTCGATGGACCATTAGTTGAGAAGTTGATGGTAATAATTAGAACTAACTATCTATCTATACTACTAAATAAATCACAAACTCGGAATAAGGTTAATAATATTTATCACAAATAATGTGAAGGTAAATGCTCATCATGTACAGTTTACAAGGCAAACAATGCATAAATCACAGAGAGAACATTTATCAAGGCAAAAAGTGTCTAACTCAAATCATAATGAACAGAGGAGTGGACAGATGAAGAGACAAAAGTTTCAGAGACAGATATACATTTGCAAATGATTTTGTAAAGTACAGATCATTTAGCTATACTAACCCAAATATTTCAGTGGAAAATCTACCCCCTCGCCATGAGAATAGATGGGGGTTCCCCGAGAAAGTTCAGGGAACAAAGAGTCGGACAGGAACAGGAAGGCCTCTATCAGGATACAGCAAACCGACGGACAGCGACGATCTCCCCTCTCTAGCTTCTTCAAAGGCGCGCCCTTTAACACCCCCCAGACACCCCAGTTATACTCTAAAAACCTTCATGTCCAACCCACCATTGTAGCAACATTTTCAGAATCTTAGGGGGTCATTACGATGGCCACCGTAACGGAATGCGGGACCGTCCGCAAGGGGTGCGGCGGTCCTGCACCTGACATTAGGATGCCACCGCCACCGTGGCGGTGGGACACCCTTTACCCAGCATTGTTGCGGGCGATGCTCACAGCACCGTCTGCCACAATGCTGTGAATGCACGTCGTGCATTTGCATGCACAACGTGACAGGCACCGCACGGTGCCTGCCACCTTGTGCATACAAATGCAGGGGGGTACCATAGGTAACCCCCATGTGCACCCCCCACCCCCTCAACACCCTGGGGGCCCGCAACGGGCCCCCAAAAGCAAACACCGTATGCCTTTCCATGGCGGCGTTGCCGGGCCGGCGGTGACTACCGCCGGCGGGGCGATCCGCCCGCCATCGTAATGACCCCCTTAGTCTCTCATTGGTCAGTTTAGGGGGTGTTCTATCACACCACCATAGTCACGTCCATCTTTTCTCAGCATTCTTTGTTTTACATTTCTAACGATACGTAAACCACGTCTCATGAATACACGCTTCCTCCAACTAGTAACATGTTACAAATCTCTACATTTTCATTGTCCGCCTCTGCAGCTTCCGTGGAAGAAGTTTGTACATTTGCACTTGGTCCCACAGCCATCCTTCCGTTACTTGGCAGACACACAATAATTCTTGAAGGTTATCAACTTTTGCCTTCTCCATTCTCTCTCAGAGCTTGATTTTCGGCTTATTTATTAGTTTTCTTTTAACCCCCAACTCGTCATGCAACGATGTAGGCCCATGCAAGCATCACTACGATGAATAAAACACAGACATTATTAACTTCATGAAATATAATTCTCACTGTTTTACCGCCCAACATTTGCACTATCCCACGTTATATGTCTAACAAAGCATTAACGTTCAGAAGGCAGCATTATTATTATTTTTATTTTTAAGCAGAACGCGAATGCGGCCTAGTCTTTCATGCATTAGTCCATGTATTAATGCACACATGCGCATAAGCATTTCCCTGTGTTTTCGTGTTTTTGCATGTTAGTTTCACTGCACACTGTTAGTAAATGTTACCGAGGAGTTAATCCGAACAGGTTTTATTTTCTCAAAACCCTGCTCCATCAATTCCCCCCTTTGATGGCATTTTCGAGCCATCGCAAAAATCACTGCAAAGGATTCAATTAATTGCAGCTAAGCTTGCATTAAACAGACAACGCAGAGCTTCTGCTTCGCTCGCCTTAAAGGATCTCCACTGGTTACCTATGGCACAGAGAGTCCAGTTTAAGGCACTCTGCATTGTCTACAGGGCAGCTCACAAAATGGGGCCTAAGCCTCTGCAGAGGAAATTCCTCTGGTATTCCCCAACTAGAAACCTTCGCTCTTCCTCAGCTAATCTGATATGTACACCACATTTTAACAAGGCTCGATTAGGAGGCAGATCGTTCAGTCTTGTAGCGTCCAGACTCTGGAACTCATTGCCTATCGAGATCAGACAAAGTAATACTTTGCTGAGGTTTAGGAAGGAACTGAAAACCAGACTCTTTCCGAGAAACTAATTCTTAGTCCCTCTGACTTGATTTTCAGTTACGCACAGTGTCCCTTTTTGGTAATCTCAGCGCCAGGATACCCATTGGGTGGCAGTCGCGCTATAAAAGTATTACTTACATTACATTACATTACCATAATACCAATTGACACCTTTATTTTCATCTAAAGCTCTGTGTTTCTTTTCCGTTTTACCATTTTCTCATCTAGATCTTTCATCATTTCATAATAGTATCCTCTCATATCTTTTAGTTCTATTTCTTCTCTTCTTCTTTTCCTAGCTCTACGTTTATTTTCTACTTCTATCATCTCCTTCTTTCCACATCTACACTTACGACATTTATATGTCATTATTATAAACAAAATCACTACAGCTATTGAAATAATTGGTATTAATATTTTTCCTAATAAACTACTCCCAAATGTGGAAAACCATCTACCTATAGAAAAAAAACTCTTACCAAGTTTCTCTCAGACGCCGTCAACTTCCAGTTGAGTCAAACCTTCATGTAATTTCATAATATTCTTTATATACCCCTCAAGACTTTTACTTTTATCAGGGATATAAGTACAGCAATGTTGTATTTTTAACATGCGACAGACTCCGCCCTCTTTTGCCAACAGAATATCAAGGGCAAGTCGATTTTGCAAAACCATTGATCTAATTGCAACCATTTCAGTATCAATCATCAAAAACCCACCAGCAGTGTCTGTTGATAAACGATCAACAACTGTGGACAATTTCCGTATTTTATGTGAATTTAGAACGACTCCAACTGAGGGTATCAGTGCACCAAAAATATCACCAATTATTTCTGAAAAACTTGCTCTCTTTTTGCGTGTTAGTCCATGCTTTATTTCATTGATTTTATTATTTCTATCTACGTGATATACTTTGGGAAATACGATCCCAAAATAGCAACTACCATACCAGTGTGCTGGCAACCTATAGTAAGCATTCTTACCACACACATAATATACTCCTGGAAATACAGGATCAGTTCCACCTTTCAATCCCCATCCACCAGTTATCAGGAAAGTGTGTTCAAATTCACTAGTACCAATGAAATAATTATTATAGTCAGTTTTTAGTCTAAGTAAGCAAGGTTTCCCTTTATGATACCAATCCAGAGACATTGCAGCGTAAGTCTCGCCTTTCTTATAATTTCCCTCTCTAAAAGTCCATGGTGGTACATGTGACTTCTGTTCAGCAGCTTTTCTTTGAAAATCCTGTCTTTTATCTTCTACCATGTTAATGAATTCTTTTTCTTCAGCCCGCAAACTACATGTTAGATTATTTCTATGAGCATATACTATATCTATTGTCTGTGTAATATGAAAAACTTCTCCCTTGTATCCCGCATTTCTATTACTATACACCTTATTCATATGCTTTCTAATAGGAATTTCTGAAAACACTAAATCCATGTTTGAATAATAATACTGTAACTTCCCCGTCACGTAAAAAAAGACTAGTTAGTACACTACATGATACACCATATGTTAAAGGAAGGTGATGATAAGTCACCCCTCTGAGACAGACGAAGGTAATTGCATGCATACGTAACAATCTCTCACAACCATTGTGTCAACATATTCAGTAAAGCAATTTTGTAAAGACATTTAACGAGAAATCACTAATTGATTTATCATTATGATAAATGCTATCATCAGCCTGATCATTGTTAGTTTTAGGAGTTTCTTTAGTAACAGGGTCCATTCTTTCACTTATCACATTATTAGTATTATTCTTGTTATTAGTTACCATTAGAACAGGTACAAAGACAGTTAATATTAACCATATCAACATTAGTAGTAAGACACTACATAAGCAAGCTTTAATACATCTACGTTTAAAACTAGGGGGCCCATTAGGATTTCGGGCAGACCTGAGTCCGCCCGCCATCCCCGCGGTTTTGGGGCCAGCCGCCAGATATGCGGCGGTCCTGCACCGTGAATTAGGATGCGACCGCCACCATGACGGTCGCATTCCGCAATTTAACATTGCGGCGGGTGCTGCTGACAGCAACACCTGCCGCGATGTTAAAATCGCATGCCAGGCATTTCACTGCACCACATGGCAGGCACCACACGGTGCCTGCCACTTGGGGCAGCGAAATGATGGTACCCCCCAAGTGCACCCCACCTCCCCCAGACACAAGGGGGGCCCGCTGCGGGCCCCCAAACACAATCCCCGCCAGCCTTTCCATGGCGGCAACCTAATATGGCGGACGGTGCCTGCTAGGCACCGCCACCATATTAGAGCCCCTCCGCCCGGCAGGCAATCGTGACGATTGACACCGGCGGAAAAGCAGCAGACGGACTTTCCGTCCGCCTCGATACTTACCGCCATCATAATATGGCGGGGGGTAAAGCTCATGACGATGGCGTAACGATCGCCACCGCCGGCCCGGCAGTCACTATATCTTCTGCCATTTTGTATACTATAAAAATAAAAATCTAAGAAAATTCCTAACAGATCTCTAAAATTTTTGACAAACCTGTCCAAAAACCACCGGAAAATAATGTATCCAACACTTCAAGAAGAAGGCTTTCTTCTTTACCCCCTTTTTTTTTAAAGTCTTCTTCAAATCATCTGGAACTTCCCAAATATTTTCACTGTATTTTGTTGCACCTGAATTTTTCACTGTTCTCTTTTTAAGGCGGTCTCAATTTGCTTTCATAAATTTTCTCAATACCAGTACCAACTACTCTTTCTATTTGATCTGTGCTCTCAATTTCTTCCAATATTACATATGTCCATTCTGGAGCTGAGTATTTCTTACTCGGAAGTCTTATTCTCTTTGTTCTTTGTACTAGATCTTCCTCTGATTCTTCTTGTTCAGTTTGGCTTGAAACTTCATTTAATTGTTCAGGTTTTCTCCTTTCAAGAGTGTATTTCAGTCTTTTTACTCCACTTGGCCAATTGTCACCCTTTTTCGCTCTCTTAGCTTGAACCACTTCTTCACCTTTTCTTTCTGGTTCACAGGTTCTTTTATTTAGTCCCTTTCTTTGTTGAACTTGCTCTTGATTTTCAGTAACTTCCTCTTCTTCTTGCTCAACGGCAGTCTTACGAGACCCAGTAACTGGTGCCCACTCTACTTGACTTGTGCTTGGTTGTTCATCATCATCAAGCTTGTCAGAATCTGTCGCTCTAGATTCTTTAGCTTCACAACCTCCAGCTTCTGGTTTCTTATCTTTATTCACCAGTGGCTGCTCACCTTCTTTTTCAAGTGGACTTGGGACTCTTCTGGTATGACTTGCGTGGATCCAGTTTGGCAAGCCACCACATTTCACTGCTGTTGGTTTCACCAGAATAATTGTAATTGTAATTGTAATTCGCATTTGTAGAGCGCGTTATCACCGTCAGGTCTCTACGCGCTGTTAGAGAGAGCCAGGCCCTAGCACATGGGGGGGGGTTTATTGATTAGGGTGTGCCCCAAGCTTCCGCAAAAAGGACTGTTTTTAACTTCTTCCTAAAAGGGAGAAGGGCGTGTTCCTTAATAATCTGATACGGTCCATGCCACCTGGGTTCTAAACACGACTTCCTCACATGTTTCTTGACAAGAACCCACTCTCCTGTACTCAGATCATGTGCTTGATCCGGCTGTGTTGTGGTTGCAATCTCTCCAACCTGATGAGACACAGAACGCACCAGATCAGCCAATCCTTTGCAATAATCAAGCACTAGATCATCAGAAATATTCATCAGTTTGTTTGCTGGTACAATCGCTTATCTCATTGCTCTTCCCATCAGCACTTCATGAGGACACAATCCAGTCTTTTTATCAGGAATACTTCTAAGACTCATGAATACCAGGGGTAAAGTGTCAGGCCATTTCAGTGTTGTGGATGCATACTTTTTTCCCAGTCTAGATTTTATAGTGCCATTAATTTGCTCAACCACTCCAGATGCTTCTGGTCGATAGGCACAATGCAGCTTCTGCTCAATCTGTAATGCTGCACGGATCATCCGAATGATCTCATTATTAAAATGAGATCTCCTATCTGTCTCTAAAGTGACTGGAAAACCGAACCTTGGAATTAGTTCTCTTAGGAGAAACTTCGCAACAGTCACGCTATCATTCCTTCTTGTTGGATAAGCTTCTACCCAACGAGAAAACAAACAAACAACAACTAACACATATTTTAGTCCGTTACATGGGGGAAGCTCGATGAAATCGAGCTGGAGCCTCGTAAATGGTCCTGCTGCCTTTCCAATTAGTCCCCAACTCACAACTGTCTTTCTGCCTGGATTTTGCTGCTGACATATAATACACCTCTGGCATAGACTCTCTGCAATGACCCTGAATTTTGGGTTATACCATGACTGCTGAAGAGCCTGATCATTGCATCTCTTCCAACATGTGCAATTCCATGGTATACCATTGCCATTTGAGATAGTAAAGAATCTGGCATAACTGGTCTTTCATCTATATACACCCAAACTTCATCTTCTGCTCTCTTCTTGCAGCCTGATTTTTTCCAAATTTCCTTTTCCTCATCACTTGCCTCTTCTTGTAACTGTCTAATCTCATCACAAGTTTCCCAGGAGGAAAACATCAGGTGGCAATCAGTATTTTTCTTCTCCACCCCTCTGTTTATTGCAATTGAATTTTGTGCACAGAACACGCTACTTGATCAGCGTATCTGTTGCCGCTCGTCACATAATCATTTCCTGACTTATGTGCAGAACATTTGACCACCGCAATTTTCTTGGGCAATTGTAAAGTGTCCAATAAATCTTTCACATTTTTACTATTTCTAATCGGGGTACCTGAAGAAGTCAGAAAACCCCTTTGCATCCATAACTGACCAAAATCGTGAACCACCACAAAACCATATTGACTGTCAGTAAATATGGTTATTTTCAGATTTTTGCCAATTTTACATGCTCTAATCAGAGCTATGAGCTCAGCAATTTGTGCAGAGTTTACCCCTTTTAGACAGGATGCTTCTAGAACCACAGCCACTGTACATACTGCATAGGCAGAACTCAAAACGCCTTTTTCATTTCTCAAACAAGATCCATCAACAAACATCATACTATCTGATTCCTCTACTGGAGTATCCTTAATGTCTGGCCTTGGTTTCGTGCACAAATCTGTCACATCCAAACAATCGTGATCTGCTTCATCTTTCACTTCCTCACAAAATGGACTAGGCAACAATGTTGCCGGATTTATTGTCGTACATCTCACCACAGTCACATTTTCAGCACCTAATATTACTCTTTCATACCTAGTCAGCCGACTATAGGTCATGTGCTGTGTACGTGTTCTTGTCAAAAGAATCTCAACTGAGTGTGGCACATATACTTTAACTGGATGTCCCATCACAATCGCTTCACTATGTTTCAAACTCACACAAGTAGCAGCTACTGCTTTCAAACAACCTGGTAGCGCTGCAGCCACTGTATCCAAAGTACCAGAAAAATATGCCACTGGACGTCGTGCCATTCCATGTCTCTGAGTCAAAACAGAAAGTGCACACCCATCTCTCTCACAATAGTACAACGCAAAATCCTTTGTATAATCCGGCATTCCCAATGCAGGTGCTCGACAAAGACTGTCTCGTAACTCAATAAAAGCTTTCATGCTTTCATCATCCAATTCAAGCGGATCAGTCACATCTTTGTGTGTCAACCTCTGTAGAGGCTTTGCAATCAGTGAAAAACCACTGATCCACTGATCCACTGTCTGCAGTATCCAACCATTCCCAAGAACATTCGCACTTCCTTCTGAGTTTTAGGAGGGCTCATTTGTTGAATCACAATGATCCGTTCTGGTGTCACCTTCCTGACTCCTTTCTCTATTTTGTGTCCCAAATATTGAACCTCCTGTTTACAAACTGTAATTTTGCTGGCGACACTTTGTGTCCACCTTCTGCCAGATGATTCAGTAAGGCAATTGTATCTGTCACACATGCCTCTCGTGTTTTTGATGCCACCAATATGTCATCAATGTACTGAACCAAAACCGATTTTTCTGGCATAATCAAAGTCTCCAAACATTTTTTCCAAAATCTGATTAAAAATCGATGGACTCTCTGTGTACCCTTGGGGAACTCGGCACCATGCCAAAACACAGTCTCCGAACTGGAACACAAACAAATACTGGCTATCCGGATGTAAAGGAATCGGGAAAAATGCTTGACACAGATCAATTACTGTATATCATTCTGCATCACAGGGAATTTGATAAAGAATCACTGCTGGATTTGGCACTATTGGACAGCAGGGTACCACAACCTTATTTATTTTACGTAAATCTTGTACTATCCTATATTTTCCGCTTGGCTTTTTAATTCCCATAATAGGAATAACTCCTGCTGTTATCTCGGGACTCATTTTGTATTGAGGTGTGTTTGGAAATATTGCACCCGGTTTCACCGCAACCTGAATAGGATCTACACCTTTCATCAGACCAATCTCTTTTCAGATCAATCTCTTTTCCTGAGTAGTTTGTTTTAAAACAAACTAAGTTAATAAAGAGAAGATATTTTGGATAACGTATGACTCCTGACTGACTTCAATCAGAGTGCACCTTCCTTTCTTGTGGCCTTTCTCTAATGATTGACATCCCCCAGCAGCAGATGCCGGGAGTAGTTGCACTTGTGCAGAATATATGAAACTGGTGGAATTTAAGTGCTTGACCTTGGTCTGCTGCTGTGTGCTTTTTTGTTGAATGTAATATCATTACCTTCCACTTTTCCGTCAACAAATGGACCTGACTGATCTACCGCCAAAGATGCGCCAAGCACGCACTTTTCCTCCCCCCCAGGCACCGTCATTGAGATGAGTCTGAATCACTCTCTGCACTGCAACAAGTATTGTGAAACCATTTGCACATTTTGATTCTTACCAATTTGTTCACCTGCGTGAAACCCAGTGTTCACACTGTATCTCTGCACTTGAGCATTCACATTATTTGGCATAGGAGCTTGTGGTACCTGTAACTGTGGAGTAACGATCTGCTGCTGCTGTTGCTGTTGTTGATTCACAACCACCTCATTCTGCATCTGTGAATTTAAATTTTGATTTATCCCATTATTTTTCTGAACAGAACTACCCTCGTTCTTCCAATGCCCAAATTTTCTGCACGCATGACAAGGATATTTCCTTTTCATTTCATCTTTATTCATTTTACCTCTACCTTTACCACCACTCGTTATTTGACCATTCTGATTCTGACCTTTCATTTGATAATCTGTTTTGAACCACTGTTTCCTTCTTGCTGTTCTGCCACTTTCACTTGTGCCCACATCATTTTCTCTTTTAGCATCTTATGCCTCGATTCAATATCATCTCTACAATACTTTGCATACCTCAGTATCTCATCAACCGTTTCACTCTGCCAACAAATCAAATGTTGCTGAATCATATTACTAATTTCTGGTTTTAATCTAAATACAAAACGATACACAAAATGTCCCATATCTTTATCTCCAATATTCTCAAACCCACTGTACTGTTTGAACACCTGTAACAACCTTTCATGATAAGCATGTACCGACTCCTTTGGTTCTTGGGTTGTTCTGTCAATTTTAACCCAATCTGTTTCTTTCGGAAAAATTTTTCCCTTCAGGTAAGTGATTACCTGATGGTATTTCTTCATCACCTCATCTGAAGGTGCACCTGTTTTCGCATCTCTAGGATATTCTTCTTTAGGCCAATCAACAGCAATCTTACACTCTGTCCATAAATCTGCTGGAACAACAATCTCAAATAAACCATCTAGATCCTTCAACAAGACCTTTGAAACCTTCACTAACCTCTCTACTTGTTTGTACCATTCAACTGGCTTTTCCCTCAACCCAGGGAAGTCATTAGTAAAAGATAATATATGCTATCTTGTCCAAGGAACGTGAACCTATCCACCACCCGGAACGTCTCTCATTGGACACACCCTTTCAACCTGTTCTGACTCTCTTAGTGGAAATAAAGACACATTTTTATTGGCAATCATTTCTTCCTTACTCATTAATTCTTTTATTTGCAATCTTTTGCCAAACGCATTCAAACTCTCTAAATCCTTTTCATTAAAATCCAGTCTATATGTCTTCTGTAACACTCTTGACTTCTCTATGTCTACTCCATATTCACAAGCAGCCTCTGTCAACTTTTCATGAAGATTTCTCGCTTTCCAAGTAATATTTTTGCACAGGAATAGCAACTCTTCATTTCGATAATTACTTAATCTGTCTGAGCTTATTGTACCAATAATCATTTCTTCCAAATCCACTCTCAGTTTACTCACATCTATACTCTGTGGTTGAGGTTTTCGCTTTTCCATTTCCCTTATCCAATTATCTAACTCATCTGGTGAAGGTCCCATTGAACTCCCTGATACCAGAGTGACATTCTGCACTATTCTTCTCGGATCCATTTGCGCACTTCTCTTAGGGGTTTCAGTTAACATCTCACAAACTGGCAGATCAATTAATGAAGTACTTGTTTCAGCTTGTTCAGCCTGATCGACTATCGTTACCACTTTATTGCTGTCTCTATTCATTGGGACTATCAACGCATGTGCTCTTGATATATTCTTTTTTTCTCCATACAACGGAACTATAGGTCCAAGAGAAGGCCCTGGACTGGACCACATCCTTCCTTTCCGGCAGAACACAAAGCGTCCGCCTCGCCCCCTTCCGATCCAAGGCCACCAAGATCATCTGCAGCGTACCCCAAGGCTCCTCCCTCAGCCCAACGCTGTTCAACATCTACATGGCACCCCTCGCCCACGTCGCCCGACAGCACAACCTCAACATCATCTCCTACGCCGACGACACCCAGCTGATCCTCTCCCTCACCAAAGACCCTCACACCGCCAAAGCCCACCTCCACGAAGGAATGAAGGCCGTCGCCGAATGGATGAGGACCAGCCGCCTGAAGCTGAACTCGGACAAGACGGAGGTCCTCATCCTTGGTTCCAACCCTTCAGCCTGGGACGACTCCTGGTGGCCAACATCACTGGGAACAGCCCCGCCACCCACCGACCACGTACGCAACCTAGGGGTCATCCTCGACCCCACCCTCTCCATGACTAAGCAGGTCAACGCCGTTTCCTCATCCTGCTTCAACATCCTCCGAATGCTCCGCAGGATCTTCAAGTGGATCCCCACCAAAACAAGAAAAACAGTCACCCAGGCCCTCGTCACCAGCAGGCTGGACTACGGAAACGCCCTCTACGCAGGAACGACGGCTAAGCTCCTGAGACGGCTGCAACGCATCCAGAACGCCTCTGCACGTCTTATCCTCGACATCCCCCGACGCAGCCACATCACACCCCACCTGAGAGACCTGCAGTGGCTCCCTGTCAACAAGAGGATAACCTTCAAGCTCCTCACCCACGCACACAAAGCACTCCACAACTCCGGACCAGCCTACCTCAACAGACGACTCAGCTTCTACACCCCCACCCGCCAGCTCCGCTCGACCAGCCTCGCCCTCGCCACAGTCCCCCGCATCCGGAAACGACCGCCGGCGGCAGATCCTTCTCCCACCTCGCCGCCAAGACCTGGAACACCCTCCCCACCAACCTCCGACAGACCCAAGACCTACTGGCCTTCAGAAGACTCCTCAAGACCTGGCTCTTCGATCAGTAGCAGCACCACCCCCCTCTTCCCCCAGCGCCTTGAGACCCTCGCGGGTATGTAGTGCGCTTTATAAGTGACATGATTGATTGATTGATTGATTGTTACTGGCACTGGTAATGCTTCCGCATTCAGATTCAACTGATTAATTTTCTGAGTCAACTCCTCTCTTGTCCCATTCAGCATGTCCATTTCACTCTCTTGTACTGCTCTAGTAACTACCAGGACTTGTGGAACCTGCAGAATTAGTGAGGTTCCCATGAATGGTGCATTTGGGACTGTTTCACTTGAGTTCTCTTGATAAGGTGGAGGTCTTTTAGTCAAAATGTCATCGAACAACTCATCATCAGAATCACTCGGGTCAAAACCTATCTTTGATGTCTCTACATTTTTCTTCTTCTCTTTACATTTGCCTCCAGTTGCTTCTTCAGCAACTAAAACTGGGTACAAACCATCCGCTATCACAGCTCTCCTCCATCTTTTCATTTTATCATCCCGTTTTTCAAAAGGATACCTAGACATTATACTCCTATATCTCTTTCCACCCCTATACTTCTCTCGATCATATGCTTCTTGTTCCCATTCCTCAAGCGCTTCATACTGTGTAGGTCTGGGATTTGGTTCTAAAGAGTTCATTCTTCCTCTCAAATTCTGTAGGATCCTTACATTAAATGTACCATGCTTCGGAAAAGCTAAAACACCATCATCTTCCGTGTATTTCACCCAATTTTCTAACCAAGTACACGTATGGTAACCACGTTCCAACATCATAAAAGAAGCAGCTGTTCTAGGAGGTGGAATAGGAATTCCCTCTCTTGTAACTATTGGTTTGTCCTTTTTAAAGAAACTCTTTATCTTATTAATCAGCTTCATTTTTCCCAACCCTTCGCGCTTAAATACAATTCACTAAACAAACAACAAACTCTTTGTACTTCTGTTTATTCTATTTGCTAACAACCGTCCACACGCGACTCACACCAACCAACCAATCAGAACACTCCTACGTAATCAGTACCTTGAGCAATACCAGCGCGGCTCACAGCAATCAACCAATCACAGCACTTCAAACGCCAGCTGTCTGACCAATGCCAGCGCGGCTTTTTGTGACCTTAGTATTACTCCAACTACTGACCCTCCCTTTACAAAATAACACGGCAATGTTTTTCTATACTTTTCTCAACAAAACTTGTTAGAAAACAAACATAAAACAATGCTACCTTGTCTGTTCCGCTAAATAAAGAGATAGTCTCCACTTCAAAAAGAAAGATTCTTTCACTCCAAGTAAAATAATGACCAGCGCTATTCTACACCCAAACAAGCTACAGGAGGACTTGGTACTCCTCTAGGGATACTAGCCAAAGTTTCGGAAGAGGACTTTCACATGGAAAGAGGTCTTGGTACTCCTTTGGGGATGTAAGGCCAGAGTTTCAGAAGTGGGCCCTTCGCTATAGTCCCTAATACAACTCTAACAGCCTCTCGCCGTTAAGTATTATGACAACAGACAAAGTACTTCTGCAGTGTGATACCTTATCCACACTATTCTTCTGCCTCTTCAGGCTAATACATTATCATCCCAGGATTTTAGGTAACTCCATACCTGTATTTCTAGACAACATAGAACAAAACACTAACTTTTCATGTTAAAAATAATAAAATCAATAATCGATAATTATTACCAAACTAATCAATAATAAACCATCCTCTGCTACCAAAAACGGATCCAGCGCCAATCAGGGATCGATAATCAATAAAACACTATTACTGGCCCATACTCATACACCCAACACATAAATCCCTGTTGCACTGTTTCAAGTTTGCGTTAAATCAGTTGTTCACAAACTACAGGCTCATCCTAACACACAAGATACATAATTGAACCTGTAATCAACTCTCTTTCCTCTGGTCGATGGACCATTACTTGAGAAGTTGATGGTAATAATTAGAACTAACTATCTATCTATACTACTAAATAAATCACAAACTCGGAATAAGGTTAATAATATTTATCATAAATAATGTGAAGGTAAATGCTCATCATGTACAGTTTACAAGGCAAACAATGCATAAATCACAGAGAGAGAACATTTATCAAGGCAAAAAGTGTCAAACTCAAATCATAATGAACAGAATGCAATGAAGGAGTGGATAGATGAAGAGAAAAAAGTTTCAGAGACAGATATACATTTGCAAATGATTATGTAAAGTACAGATCATTTAGCTATACTAACCCAAATATTTCAGTGGAAAATCTACCCCTGGCCATGAGAATAGATGGGGGTTCCCCGAGAAAGTTCAGGGAACAAAGAGTAGGACAGGAACAGGAAACAGGTAGGCCTCTATCAGGATACAGCAAACCGATGGACAGCAACGATCTCCCCTCTCTAGCTTCTTCAAAGGCACGCCCTTTAACACCCCCCAGACACCCCAGTAATACTCTAAAAACCTTCATGTCCAACCCATCATTGTAGCAACATTTTCAGAATCTTAGTCTCTCATTGGTCAGTTTAGGGGGTGTTCGAGCATACCACCATAGTCACGTCCATCTTTTCACAGCATTCTTTGTTTTACATTTCTAACAATACCTAAACCACGTCTCATGAATACACGCTTCCTCCAACTAGTAACATGTTACAAATCTCTACATTTTCTTTGCCCGCCTCTGCAGCTTCCGCGGAAGAAGTTTGTACATTTGCACTTAGTCCCACGGCCATCCTTCCGTTACTTGGCAGACACACAATAATTCTTGAAGGTTATCAACTTTTGCCTTCTCCATTCTCTCTCAGAGCTCGATTTTCGGCTTATTCATTAGTTTTCTTTTAACCCCCAACTCGTCATGCAATGATGTAGGCCCATGCAAGCATCACTACGATGAATAAAACACAGACATTATTAATTTCTTGAAATATAATTCTCACTGTTTTACCGCCCACCATTTGCTCTATCCCACGTTATATGTCTAACAAAGCATTAACGTGCAGAAAGCAGCATTATTATTATTTTTATTTTTAAGCAGAACGCGAATGCGGCCTAGTCTTTCATGCATTAGTCCATGTATTAATGCACACATGCGCATAAGCATTTCCCCGTGTTTTCGTGTTTTTGCATGTTAGTTTCACCGCACACTGTTAGTAAATGTTACCGAGGAGTTAATCCGAGCAGGTTTTATTTTCTCAAAACCCTGCTCCATCTGTACAAGGCCCTGCCCACTCCAAGACCTCACCCCCTCCTCACACAGTGAAATTGTTTTGTACAATATGGCAGCTCTACTACAGTCATAACAAGCAACAGGTTTTTCCCTGAAATATCTAGACCAGGAGAAAGTCACTCTCTTGAAATGGGGCTAGTTAACAGCTTTTCCACATTTTGCAACAAGAACCACCACGTGCGCTGTTGCACTGAGTTCAAGGCTGGAAGGAAATATCAGATATATGCTGTGGTGGGACAGCAAAGTGATTTATCAAACTGCATTCCCTCTCGCCTTTACAAAAGAAGCATTGGTTTAAATGTAAAATATACACTGAATCCTTCCTATGCACAACAACAGGAGTTTTACTTTTCCTGTGTTCGAATCAAATGTTTCCATAGTATTTTGCACCCTGTTAAAAAGTGTTTTTTTTTTTTTTTAAATGGGATAGGATGACATAAACAGCCTGTGCTTGTTTCTTTAATTATGTTTCACAATGGACAATGTTGTTTATTGGCAAAAAAAATCAATATTTGTATTTTATTTTATTTATTTATTTATTTAGTTACTTAAAACATTTATAAAGCACTCTGTCACCAACTGGTATCCTGGCGCTATCCACTAGAAGGGGAAGAGCATAGAAGTTCGGGGAGTAGGAAGAAGAATGAAGAGATCTACTGGGAATGTATCTTCTTAGCCTCTTTTGTAAAACAGCTGGACCCAGTCCCTTCAAAGCTTTAAACACAATGCAGAGTGATTTAAACAAAATTATCTGTTATAATGGCAGCCAGCGAAGGTTTTTAAGAGCTAAAGAAGCAGAGGCTAGTCTTTTGCCTGCATTGCCAAAATATAAACACTGAATTGACCTGACCTCTGCTAAAAGTAATGTAGCAAAATAGTGCCCGCTTACAGGTTACAACATGTTGACTCGAAGACTCCCCATAATTTTGATAAATAGCATGTACATGGCGTAGACGGGGTAGGTATTGTAAACCACAGCAAATGCACATGATATACACATTAGCTTACAGAAGCACTAGACCAGTGCTTAATTTGGTAAGTACTACAGTATATCAACAGGATGATATTGTGGTACAATAATATTGAGGACAGAATATCAAGGGACAAAATATCGAAAAGTAAGTGCATATAGGGAAGTATAGATTTACTATGCCCAACTCCACATTTACATACCATGAATATATATTTATGGTGTAGGTACATATATGTGGAGTTAGGTATAGAAAATCTAGATTTACTTACCTGTCAATATTATATTTTCGATTTTCTGTCCTCGATATAATGTCCCATCAATATTGTAGTTTCGATATTGACTAGGGTACACTCATAATTTGTTAAAGAGTAAGTGCTATGGCCCAATGTTTTGCTCAGAAGCCCACAGCCGGTGCTACAGGATGCCAGGGGTGCGCAGCCTTGATTCCACCTCCTGTCTCTTTCATCTACCATTAGACACTCCCTGACCCAGTGGCGGCTCGCAGAGGGAGTGCTGCGGGGCGGTAGGGTGGGGGAGGGGCTGGGTGAGGGGGTAGTGGAGTCAGACATACGACGGGCAGAAGTAAAGTAAGTAAATAAATAAATAAAACTATTTACCTTGCGCTCGCTGCATCGCCAACTCGGCGATGCAGTGAGCGCAAGGTAAATAGTTGTATTTATTTATTTACTTACTTTACCCCTGCCCGTCGTATGTCCGACTCCACTACCCCCCCACCCAGCCCCTCCCCCGCCCCACCTCCCTGCAGCACTTCCTCTGCGAACCGCCACTGCCCTGACCCTTTATCTCACTCTTGCAGGTTCCTTTCATGCTATTTGTTCTTGTTTTCCCTCATTCTCTTCCTTCTTCTTTCCACTTTTGTGTATTTCTCTCTTGCTCCCGGTCAAAGTCTTTTGAGGAATAATAAGTGCTGGTCACCAAAAATGTGCCCCTCCTGCAACTACGGGATCAAATTACTCTTGCAGTTGACTCAGGGGCTCCACTAGGGCTCTTCACCAACAAGGTCCCCTCGTCTGCCTTTTTCCCTGAAGCGATGCTGCTCACCAGCATCTTTCACAGCACGAAGAGGATAGTTTTATACTTTACAAGATTTACGGGTTTATCCCTCAACAGTGACAAATCCAGATGTTTAGATGTAGAACAAACGGGAGATCTGAGGCACACTAACTGAAAGCCTCTGTGAACCATTCAGATGACGCAAAGTGCATGTTGCAAGGCCTAATTTTCTAGGGCTGCTTTGTTTATTAGCTCAATAACTTTTAAATGGACCTTACATAAGCTTCCTTTCACTGGTAATTATGACAGTATTTTGGAATACATTCTGGAGCTGCATTAGCACGCTCTAAGCTCTAACAATGACGAAGAAAAAGAGCGAAGATTACTTTAAAGTCAGTTTCGAATGACAGCATGAGGTTATATGTATGAATTTATTAACACATAACAGAAACAACCTTATAAAATATGCCTTAAAAGAGAACTTTAACCCTAATGTTTAGCGCCTATACTTCCAATTTGTCATCAAATGCAGAAAATTCTTAAAACCATAGGTCATTATTTATGGGGTTTTGGCGTAGTCACCTTGCCGCGCTGCGCTGTCCTACGTCAAAGTGAAAGGACAGTAAGCATCGTATTTATCCAATGAGGTGCATTCATGTCCTTTCCCCCTGCGTTGGCACCATTTCGGCAGCCTAGCGCCAACGCAGGCACCCAGGCACCATGCTGCAAGGGTGTCTGTGTTGTCTGCAGGATTGTTTTTGTGCAGGAAAGGATACCTTCCTGCACAAAGACAATCCTGGGAGGCTTTTTCCTCTTTCTATGTGTGGTGCAAAATGCAGCACACATAGAAAGAGGAAAAAACAAGGAGAAATAAAGTTATTTCTCCTCATTGTGCCTGGGGAGGCATAAAGTGTTGGAACATCCCCAAGTTTATATGGTTTTGAAAATCTGGGGAAGCATCAAAATCCATAGGTGTTGTGTGGGAACACCCACCGCAACGCCCATGGAATGCCTCCCTAGGGCAGAGTAAGGCAACACAGCAATTTGCACTGCCTTGCTTTACTGCAAATTCATGAGGCCATTCAAAGCCATGCAAATTGGCTTTGTGTGAGTTCATAAATATGAATTTGTAGTTTGCGCCACCAAAGCGTCACAAAACGTAACGGTCCATGGGGCTCATAAATACCCCCCATAATTCTTAATCATGCAAGAAGGTTCGAGTCTCGGTGTCGCCTCAACTTTCTGTGATTCTGGGCAAATCACTTATTCTCCCTGTGCCTACAAAAAGTGAATGTGTCCTTGTATAATGTAACTGGTGCTCATGTACAGCGCTCCAATACCTTCGGGTCGAGTTCTTGCTATATAGAACTGCAAAAAAAAAGAAAAATGAAAAAAACTGTGCTCTGTCTGTTAATTCAACGCCCACAGAACCCACAACACTTGGGGGCCGATTCCGATTCGGGCCGGAAATCTCTCCGACCGAGCCAGACACGGAGAGATTTCCGACCGAATCGGACCCGTGCAGCCCGACCGAACGAGTACGATGCGCACGTATGCCATCGGACTCGAGTCGGTCGGACTCCCATTGAAGTCAATATGACCCGGTCGTACAACGCGTACGCGGGCTCCTATTGCCTCAATGGGTGCGAGGCGAACAAGGGCGCCCCCTACAGCGGGTATGCGGCGAAGCGACTCGCGCCGTACACGCACAGGTAGGGGGGACCCATGGGTCCCCCCTGTGTGCGACTCGCGCGGCTACGCGTACAGGGGGGTCCGTGTAGTACGGCTCCGACTGCTCTTTCGAGCCGGACGGCGCGTGTCGGTCGGACTGCTCGCGGCGCGCATCGTACTTACCCGGCCGGGGAACGTCTCCATTGCGCGGTGCGAGTCGTGTCCGAGCGAGTCGGTCGGTGCGGTTAGACCCGGGAACGAGTCGGTCGGAGCGGTTGGGATGCCCGAACGAGTCGGTCGGCGATTTCGCATCGTACTCGCTCGTCCGGACGCGCGTATGAATCGGTCGGGAAATAGGGCTCCGAATCGGATCCGGTTATGCCGAATCCGATTCGGAGCCCTACCGGCCGAGATCGGAATCGGCCCCTTGGTTGTGACTTGTTATCTGTGCCTCGATTGAAAAACATGCTTCTTTACCCCACCCCCTTTATCTGGTGGCAACTATTGGACCTTACCACATAATGTACTCCTAACACATTGGCGTTACTCAAGTGAAGTACACAGTCCACATTTGCTGTCTTTTACCCTCATGGCCAATATCACATAAGGTGTGCACTGTAAGTGCTAAGTTTAGACTCAGGCTCTGCCGATGTTTTTGGGATGACAGATGTATTACGTGGATGAAGAGCAGGAGTAGCTGTATCTTACCACCTTGGACAGTGGTATGTGATCGCTTGCCATTAGAACTTTCAAGGCATGTGCTTTAGGCTGGAAATGTAACAGCATTTGTTGGCATATCTAACGTAAACAACAGAACGTAAGGCAATAACATAAACAAAGCAATACATTTAAAAGGCAACAAGGCCCATCACAACAAGGACATGAAAAAGCGCCAATCGAAAATTCCTTGTGGTCAGCCTAATATCTCCTCTGACGTCTTTCACATTAATGGAATAAGAAACTACATATTTGATTTGAAATCAGTCAAATTTAAATCACTCCTGATACCTTATGACCTTTGGTCACATTGTTGATAGCTTCTAAGTTTCTCACCTTTGTAGTCTTTTCTAAATGTCCTTCACATGGTCAGAGTAAAGCATTTACTATATATTTATTTTGGTGTTTTGTATAGCACTAGCCATATTGCAACGACTCTGTAGTGCTCAGTGTGCCTGACAAAGTAACAACGGATGGAAAATGCTTGTGGGAAACACCTTAGGTCAAGTTGCCTTCATTTTCTGTGATCAGTGCTAATGATTCCAACTGATTTTAGAATGAAGTCCAGTGCCTTGTAAGAAAAGTTGGCCTTTTTCTATGTTACCATAATTAGTAAAATGCTTAATTGCTCTTCTTCCTCAGAAACCTTCTAATGTAATCCACCCATGTTGGCATGCAGAGCTGTGAGACATGTCCATATGTTTTCCTGAAACACTCGTACCCAGACCCTTCCACTATCCAAAGTGAATTTTGTTCACAGTTAAACCTCTTCCTTTGTCCTTTTTCGTGTGAGTGGCAATGGCCTACAGGTGTGTGCTTAAATATATGATGCCCAAAAATCGGTTCATCCTCGCAGTAGACACCATGTCTTCTTCACTTGTTGTTAGCTGGACCTTCAGAACTCCTCCTAGAGTAACACCCAGTTAAAAACATGGAATCCTAAAATATCAGTCTTTATTTCTTCATATGAACAGGGCTTAGTATTAAGCAGATGGACTAGTCCTTTAAACAAACATGGAGCACAAGGCGAGAAACAACATGAAGGAGGACTTAGCCACGGCCCTCATCTTAACTGTACATACATAGATTCCTCACAAATTCACCTCCCTACTCTGCCAGCATCATACCCTACACACTCTTCTTCCTCTTCTTCCACATTTTAATATTTTATTTGTGTTTAAAAAAACTGCTTTTTATGTTGGAACCTCAGGTACAAATCTTGTTCCTTCACCACTCTTTATACTCTTTTCCTACAGCAAAAACATCTTCATACTTAGCCAAAAGTGTGATGTTTCTGTGTACGCAGCACCCTCTTGAGTTACCATTTTTCATGCCACCTTTGTCTTTTCCTTTGACTTTGTCACTCAACTGTTCATAATGCAGGCTGAAGTCTGTTCTACTGTTGTTGCAATAATAAGCTGTTGATCAATTGCCATCTATACGTTTCTTTTGGTTGTACAGAGCATCAATTGATCCCTTGAAATTTTATCCAAGAAATACATGTAGTTCTGCCGTTTTCGACACAATTATGTGCTATTTCATGTTGCTCCTGGACTCCAATGACACAACACATTTTGGTCTCCCACAGCATATTTAATTTCTCAATGTCATTTCTTAAATGCAATAAGGAAACTTTGGAAAACTTGGGTAATTTTTGGGAGCACACAGAGCTAACAGGTTTGTATGTTAAAATATCAAATACAAAAATACCATTCCACAAAAATATGGTAGTCAGAAGTTTGACTACTACAATATAATGAAGGTAGTTCTTGTATTCCACCAAAATATTGAATAAAAATATTGTGAAAAATGATTAATGTTGCAATACTATTGTGATGTCAAAAAGATTGTCAACTTCAATACTGCAGGTAAGAATAATATTTTGTAAGGGCTTTTTAAATATCATTGTTATTATTATCATTGTTTAAAATATTATTGTATTCAATATCATTGTTTTAGATTATGTTTTTGGTCAAAACAATTTGTTATGATTTTCTTTGAATTAGTTAACAGTTTTAGGAACAAGATGTGTGAGTTGTAGGATAATATGTCATGTTTTTTCTTAATGTTACAAAAATGTGTGTAATTTGTTTGTGTTGTGATTTGTATCTTTTGAATTTTTAATGTCATATTACAATTTATATAAATTATCATATTTTTGGTATATTGATTTATTTTTTTGAAATTGCTTAAAGGAGGATTCTATTTCTTATTGAACATTTGGTAGGGTGTTGTTAAAATTAATACTTTAGAGTTTTTATTTTATTTTAAATTAGAATTTGTTTACATTTTTACATGTTATTACATATTACATATTATTCAATGTATTTTTGATTTGTTTTATTTAAATTACTTAATTGGTTTATTAGATATGTTTTAAATGTTTTATAATTATATTTATATTTATGGTTGCGCAACGTATTTTTTTTATTTGTTGGTTACATATTTTTTCCTAGCATTATTTGTTATTTCAATACAATTATTTACTTATTGGTTAGAATTCTGTAAAATTAATACGTGATATTATGCATTATATATCCAATTAAATTCAATGTTTTCATTTTTTTAAATAAATGTAGTTTTATATTTATATTTATAAAAACAGCAAGTTTGTAAAGTGTACATATGAATTTTATTTTTATGTGTATGGTGGCAAATATTTAATTTATATTTATTTTATTTTATTACTTTATAAAGTAATTCAAGAGTTGTTTATACATTTTATTAGTAGAATTGAAATTAATTTGTGTTTATATATTTTTACATAAACATTACATTTTTCTTTTTTTAACTATTGAACATTTTTATTGCTTTGGTTATTGTTTTTATTTATTGTTAGAGTATATTTCTTTTTATAAACATATGTGGTAATAAATGGGACATATTTTATTTATATTTTATTTAGCTTAGGTATTTACATATGGTTAGATTAGAGTTGGAGAAATGAATCTAACCCCCAACAAAACACTTTCCCCAATTTGGTTTAGACTGGAGTGGAAATATTGAACTTATCACCCTCAAGTCTGGAGTGGAAATATTGAATTTATCACCCTCAAGTCCAGTGTTTTCCCCAATGTGTCTTTCTTTAAAGTGAAAATAGTAAAACTACTCTCCTCAAAGTCCAACCCTTTCTTCAATGTATTTTAGATTGTAGTGTGGATAAAAAAATTACCCCCCTCAAAGTCCAACACTACCCACAATGTGGCTTAGTTTGGAGTGAGAATACTATATCTACCCCCTCAAAATTCAGTGCTTACCTTAATGTGGCTTAGATTGGAGAGAGAATAGTAAATTTAGCCCCCTAAAAGTCCGTCATTTTCTCCAAAGCAATTTAAATTGTGGTTGGACTAATCAATCTACCCCATCAAAGTCCACCGCTTTCCCCAATGTGGCTTAGATTCAAGAGGGAATAGTAAATCTTGTCCCCTCAATGTCCAACACTTTCTCCAGTGTGGCTTAGACTTAAGTGGAAATAGAAAATGTATACCCTTTAATGTTTTAAAATTTCTACAATGCATTTTAACTTACAGCCTTGTAAGTTGAACACTTGGTTAAGTGTCTTCAAGTTATTTTTTATTAACTTTATTTTTTTTAAATTTTTGGTAATTTTTGATAGTCTCCATGGATTTTTATCACTTTTTGGAATTTTATTTATGTATTTTTTAATGTTTTTATTATTTTTTGTTAGACTATAACAATTGGTACACCATGTACATTTCACACAATGATGCTCCCTTACAACGGGCCTATACGCAGATTAGTAGGGCTTGATCTTCAGCGTACATGTCATCCAAATACAAACAACACCATCATAAAAGTTGCTGCAAGTGCAATAAGTGGTTTCCAACATTACAATGGGGTTGAAGTAAGCAAAAATCTACAATTCCTCCAACAGAGCTGCAGTGGCATGGTACTGACACAGATGTGTACAGAATAAAAAATAACAATATACAGTCTTATTCTCACTTTACAGTGATTTAGTGATCCAGAAATCCATGTTGCAGGGGTACAAAACCCTGCTTGACTGCAAGATACAACAAAACAACCTAACAAAAAACAGCCCAGCCTCCACTTATTACTATTGACAGATATTTAGCAACGTCATTGTAATATGATTTCCTAGTAATATACTTCGCTTTTCTCCTCTCACAATCCCTTTGTAAATTCAGAGTCTGGGAATTTGTTATCCTCCACCCCCAAACCCTGCATTCTCCACCTCCACCATCTCACCAACTGGATGCCTCAACATCTTCTCCTTCTGAAGCTTCAAAGAATCTTGGGTTACATATTGCAGAAACGCTGAAAGGTTTAGGACTTTCAATGTAGGTGTGAAATGGGCAGGGACGTATCTTAGTCAGTGAGATTTCGGGGGTATGAATCTCAAATTTCCCAACTAAAAAGGCAGTGGGCTGCATGGTGGAGGGTCTGGTATTCCTCCCTGGGAACTCGTGACTATGGTCACGTACAACACAATGGCCTGAAGTTTCTATCCTGGGATCACGTATTCTAAATGTACTTTTAAATGCACACACTTTTCTTCGTCTCTGCTGCAAGAGGCCATGATGGTAGATCTGTCAAATCTGTGCCTGTGAGCAGGGCTCCATGTTTGTAGTTCTCACCTTTTACATTTTATCACGTGACCGACGGCCCCATGCACTAAGCCTGAGTCGCAAATAGAAGAAGGTCCATAGGCAAATTATTAGGGCGAGCTGAGCTATTGGTTTGGCTTGGCTTTAAGAGTCCATGCACGGGCCGAGCCATGAAAATGCTTGGCATGTATATTGTACAACAAACATAGGGCCTCATTACGATGTCAGTCGGAGTTGTCTCCGACCGACATTGTCACGGAATCTGGACCGACCGACCTCCGGTCCCGACCACATGATTACGAAGCACACTGTGTGGTCGCATACTCCCATTTCTCTATGGGAGCTTGTCCTATGGCCATAAACTGGCCGTAGCACAAGCTCCCATAGAGAAATGGGAGTTTATGTAAATCTATGCACCCTGCAGATATTTACGGGGGGCCCCACAGGCCCACAACTGTAGGTCACGGAGGCAAGGGGGCCCCCAAAATGGCTTTCCAACAGCCTTTCTGTGTGGGAAAGGTTGGCACAGAAAGGCTGTTGGAAACCGGCATCGTGATCCCGTCGGTGGTAACGCCGTCCAATTGGTATTACAAGCCGGTCTCCGACTAGCCAATGGGCTCCTGGAGCCCGTCGGAAGCCGGCCGGAATGACCGGCCGGTTTTAATTCTGACTGCCTGCGGTCAGAGGCTTTCCGACCACCATCGTAATCGGCCCCATAATGTCAAAATATGATGCAATCTCTTGAACATTCAAAAAAGTGTATTTCTTTAATTCTGAAGTGTTTCACCTTAGTACATCAGCGTATATCATTGCAGAAACATATATAAAAAGTGATCATTTTTAGAAACATTCATGGCTCGCCCACCATCGACAATGCCATTAGTGAACTAAGAGGCAAGTCAGTAGTCATGTAAGCCCTAGACATGACCTAGATTCTTATTAAAGATGGAGCAACATTACAGTCTACTACATCAAGTTTAAGAGATGCTTGTACAGCACACATCCTGAGCTCAGGTATTTAAAAGTTTGCTCATAAGTGATGATAATTAAAAAGGAGGCTCTGTGAAATAAAACATGTGCCTAGGATCACCCATTTGGAGAAGGAGGTAAGCCAGTATTGATTCCAGGCTATCTGGCTTCACATTTTGAAATGTAGCCACCAGATGGGTATTTCGGTCTCTATCTCTCATTTCCATCAAAGGCCACTGCTTTGTATTTGATTCTTGCCTCAGGACATGAGAAAAACCGACACTGAGATAGCAGCCCGACTCAGGGCCCCCAGAACCACTCATGAAGGCAAGAATACACTTATTTGGGGCGTTTCACACGCGAACACCCCCTCTGAAACTGTGCCCATGTCATCCAGCATCAGAGTTATAGGGCCTAGTCATATCTAGGCCTATTATCTCTTTCATGTTAACATAATGGCCTTCTAAAGTAACTGCACTTGTCTGCAGAACCACCGCATATGTGCCATGGTATCCCTCTCGATCTTGCAACACCAGAACTCTGGAGAGGAGCCAAACATAGCTTCTAAGCAGACTGGGGTCAGGTAACACCTCATAATAATTTTATAGCTGTTTTCATTGTACAAGGTACATATTGAAGATGACATAGAGCATACCCAGATGTGGGACCAAGAGGTCTCATCCAGGGTGAACCACAGTTCCTTTTCCCACTTTTTGGCATATGATGGTATAAAATCCAGAGATGGAGTCTCTCGCAATTGGTATAAATGAGTATAAATGAGTAATGCCTTTCCTAGACATATGTTCCTTCATAAGTGTTTCAATGGATGTCAGGTTTTGTTTATCTTGTAAGCGGCATGATTCGGAGGTGGCCCAGTGTATAATTTGCATTATGTCTATAGGATGGCTACAGTCGAGTGACAAGCACTGTGTGATCTCAAAAGGGGTAAGGAGTTTACCTTTTTAGCACAGATCAGATACAGTAACCATGCCATTTCCAAACCATTTGTGAACCCCCTTGTCTATAAAACCAGTGAGAAAATCAGGGTTGTTAAACACTGGGGACACTGAGGAAGGATATGAAGTAATCTTGAAACTTCTTACACTAGTTGGGTCAAGGTGATGCATGTAGAGAGCAAGAGGGTAGTCTGCTGTCGATGTTATATCGGAAGCCAAAGTAGTGCATAAATTGGTTTGGCCGAAAAGTGTGCTGCGACCTAAACCCACAATTTCCCACTACTGGGGTTGGTGAGTTGGGCTGCTTGAATACAGTGATCAATTTGTGGGAATATCAGCCCACCCTAAAATTTGCTTCTCGAGAGAATTATTTTTATATTCTAGAAGTTTTCCCACCCCAGGCACAGGAAAGGAGCTTATTTTGAATGGTCTTAACGATATCTTTGGGCATCAATAGGGGTAGCGGCTGAACTACATTGAGTAACCTGTACCCAAATTTTATTTTAATAAAAGCTACCCTACCAATCCGTGAGACTTTAAATTTTCCCCACCTATACAAATCTATCAAGAGAACATTTAACAAAGGGGTTACATTGGCTCAATATAGATCTTCTCTGCTCACTGTGAGTGCGACTCCCAAGTAATATATGGAATCAGGTGACATGCTAATTCCAGAGACTGACATAAGTGATATTCCTTCCTCCATCGTTGATGGTAATTCCAAGGCTACTAATTTAGAGTAGTTAATTTTTAATCCAGTATTGAGGTCCTGGGGTTGGTGACAAAACATAATATATTGTTGCCAAAAAATATGAGAATATAAGTATGATGTCCAACCTCTAAACCTGAAATCAATGAATTATGACTTATTTTCTGTACTAAGGGCTCTAGCCCTAAAGCAAAAATATTAGGGGAAAGCGAGCATCCCTGATGAGCACCTCTTCTATGACCAATCCTGGTACTAATAGAATTATTGACTTTGATCCTAGACAAGGAGAGGCAAAATTGGTTTTAATAAAACTCTTAATCTTGGGACCCAGGGCAGTTTTATTTAACACTTTAAACATATTTTGCCAGTCCAACCTGTTCAATGCCTTCTCTGCGACTAAGGAAAGAAGGATCATTCAGTGAGTTCTCTGTCTACCATAGATGGATCATGATTGCATGGGTTTGAATAGCCAGATATTCCCCAGACGGTTGCATAAGATTTTGGTAAAAATATTAGAATCTATTTTCAACCCAGCTATTGGTCCGTGTGGTTCACAATGTTCCAGATCTTTCTTAGGTATAAAGAGTAGGATACGGTCAGATTGTGTCACAGCATCCGTTATCACACACGAATTCAATTGAAATGACGTGCCAAGTGCTTTGATAATTTATCACTTAGGGCCATATTATCAAGAACGGCGATAACATTATTGCCGCTTTAGCGGCAGGAAACTGCCGCTAAAGCGGCGATAAGGGGCTTGATAATATGCCCTATGGAATTCCAATAGAAGCCCAGGTTTGATGTCCTTCACACCAGAACCTGGGCTTCTATTGTAATTCTATAGGGCATATTATCAAGCCCCTTATCGCCGCTTTAGCGGCAGTTTCCTGCCGCTAAAGCGGCGATAATGTTATCGCCGTTCTTGATAATATGGCCCTAAATATTTTATAGCATGAGTTCGTGAACCCATCTGGGCCTTTACTACTTGGGAATGATTGACTCGCCTCACCCACTTCTTGGGGATAAAACAATTGCCCGAGAGGCTGTAACAAATCGTCTGGAAGAGATTGGAAATCTACCCTTTGTAAACAGTAGTCTTGTTCAGTTTCTTTTGTTACTGCAGCAGCCTACAGTGTTATAATAATCAGAAAATGTTTGTAGGATGTTGTGTGATTGGGTATTCTTAGAACCGGATTTTGGGGCCGATTACGATGGCGGGCGGATCGCCCCCGCCAGGCCGGCGGTGGTCACCGCTGGCCCGGTGGGGGCGATCCACCCGCCATCCAGACCGCAAAGACCCCCCGCCATATCATGATGGCTGGGGGGTCCGCGGCGGATGGAAAGACCGTCCGCCGCTTTTCCGCCGGTCGACTCGTCGACCGGCGGAAAACGTGTTGAATATGGAGGCGGTGTCTGGAAGACACCGCCATCCATATTGCGATGCAGGGTGAGAGCAGCCTTTCCATGGCTGCATTGCCGCCATGGAAAGGCTGGCGGTTCCTGCTGTTGGGGGCCCGTGGCGGGGCCCCATATAGTTGGGGGGGTGGTGGGTGCACACTCCTGCATTTGCATGTACATTGTGGCAGGCACCGCGCGGTGCCTGTCACGTTGTGCATGTAAAGGCACGACATGTCTATTTTACATTGCGGCGGGTGCTGCTTGCAGCACCGCCGCCGCAATGTAAAATATACGGGATGCGCCCGCCAGTGTGGCGGGCGCATCCTAATGTGTATTGCGGGACCGCCGCACCTATGGCAGGTGGTCCCTTTCGCAAATGCGATGGCGGGCGGACTTTGTCCGCCCGCCATCGTAATGACCCCCTTAGAGTGAATAAAGTGAATCCTATTTCTATTTTGGGTGAGTTTAGTTTTATAGGCTAGCAGTCTGCGCACCTTATTTCGTTTGTCATAGTCTAATTTTTAGTATGTAACATACTCTGCGCTGCTTCACCCATCGATTCCCGTTCTAATTCTCCTCATGCTTTTTGAAAAGCCTGATAGGTTTTTCGTGATCCTGAAGTTGCATGTTCCCCTTTTTAAGTCAAGTATTTTTGTTTCTAATTCTAATTTTCTTACTTTGATTCATTTAAAAAAAAAAAAAAAACATGACTGGGAAATGAGCTCAACTCGTATCACAGCCTTGGCAGCAACCCAACGAGTTGTGAGAGAGGTTCTAACCACCTCATTTTCTTTAAAATATTACTCTAAAGCTAGCTTCCCCACTTTTACTTCTAACCATTAGGTCCCTAAAGGCTATTTTGTTGAAGCGCCAGGGTCTTTGCAAAGAACAGGCTAACATGGCTGTGCTCCAAATGACTGCTACAGGGACATTTTCAGACAGTATTTGCGTATCTATTTGATTGTCTATAAAGGACTGCAGGTTAATCTGTTGTGTAATAAGCAGTTCTAATCTGGAGGAAATTCTGTGCACATTAAAAAAAATGTATTATTGCTATTATCCAGATGGTGTGACCTCCAGATGTTGACCAGGTGAAGATCTTGAAAACCTTCATAGACAACTCGTGGGGCTCCATATGTAACCCCGCTGGAGTGCAAACGGTCCTTCCGTGGGTCAAGTACTATAATAAGATCTCCCTCGTTAATGGTAGCCCAGCCACATGTTGAACGAGATCCCTAACAAATGTGGAGTTTCTGTCTGGTGGGCCAAAAAACGCAAAACAATGTTACCGCCTGTGCCTTCGAGGATAAGAAACCTCCTCTCCCTGTCTTTTATAAGTGGATTCTTCCTAGAAGTGTATCCCTTTGTGAAATGGGATGGCCACATCTCTGGTTTTGTCTTGCCCGGGAAATGGTATTGTAGAGGATAATATGGGGAGTAAAGACAGATATCAAAATCTGACATGAGGTGAGACTCCTGGATAAATACTACTGCTAACTCCTTAGTGTAGAGCCACTCCAATAGTGCTTTCTTCCTTAGGGAGAAATGAAGCCCCGGGACATTGTGGGTTATTAATTTCAAAGTGGCCATTGGAATTGTGTATAAACTATGATGCCACTAAATCAGGAAAGTCTCCGCCCAGAGGAAGAGAGTTGCAGTGGTATGTGAATGCCAGTTGCACGCAAAGCAGGAGAATTATGTCAGCCTGCTAAGAGTAATAAAGAACACAATTAACATCATTGAGCCGAACAATAACATATGTGGCAAATAGCTACATGTAAAAAAACATAACAATAAAAAAAGGAAATGAAGAAGACATCTGGAATATGTCTAGCAAACAGGGGCAGCTCCTGTAGGAATCCCAGAGCCAAGGCAATGGAAGTATACAGATCAACAATACATTGAACAATCAGCACACAATATGTTGTAGTGCACCCACAAAACTAGGAAGGATACATGTTCAATCTTCGTCTGCTTGTGAGCTCTCCCTTTGGGTTCTCATCTTGCGTGTCGCCCTTTGTCGTTTCGGGATTTGGTGAATCCGCCACTGCCGGAAATCTTCTTGAGATTGTTAAAAATATAGTGAGTTAGGCAAGTCTGAATTACCTTTAAGCTGAAGGATGAGATCTGCGCCCTCCGGAGTATATACAGTGTGCTACTTACCTTTAAATGAAAATACCATCCAGAGGGGTAACCCTATCTGTAAGGAACTAGGGCCACATGTACATAGGTTTTTATAAGTCGAAAATGTCCTGATAAGCAGAATCAGCCCTTTTGCGACTGGAAAAATGCATTTTCATATATACCAAACCCATTTTGCGATTTGGTAACCTAGTACCCAATTGCAAAAAGGGTTAGCGATTCAGTGTTAGGAAGGGGCGTGTTAAGGGCGTCCCTTCCTAATAGCGACTCACAGTGGTTTGTATGAATGTTTTTCAACCAATAGGCGGTCGCAAAACATTTGCTTTTTACCACCAAATTCAATTTGGTGGTAAGTCATTCGCAAACAGGAAGGGATCGCCATGGGACTCCTTCCCCTTTGTGAATGCATGCGAAAACGTTAAGAGGAGGCAGTAGTCCCACGGACCACTGCCTACTCTTAAAAAATGATACTGAATTGTTTGATTTTTAGTTTTGAAATGCATCCCATTTACTTTTAAGGAAAACGGGCTGCATTTAAATAAAAAAACATTGCTTTAGTTAAAAGCAAACACAGACATGGTGGTCTGCGGTCCCCAGCAGGCCACCATCTCGGTGTTTTTAGCGATTCCCAATGGGTCGTAAATTAAGAACTACCTCATGAATATTAATGAGGTAGGTCAATTGTGACCCCATTAGGAATCGCTAACTGTGTCAAAGACACAGTACATAGGTGTTTGCGATTTCCTAATAGCGAGTCGCAAAAATTTGCTGTTATTGAATCGCAAACGGAAATGTTTTAGTGCATGTGGCCCATTGTTCTTGCAGAGAAAGTCTGTTGCCCTTTTAAACTCTTTGCAGTGAGCCTAGGCTGAAATGTTTTGAGAAACTGTATGTCATCTCAGTTGTGCTGAATTTTTCCCTGGGCGTGTGACGCCTTGAAGATTTCTTCCTTTTGTTTATAGAAGTGTATTCTAGGTAAGACATCTAAAGTGATGTTTCATTTCCGCTTTAACTCCGAATAGACGCTATGAGTGTGATCCAGCACGATGTCCACCTTGCTGGAGACAGAAAGTAGCCTACAAAAGAGTTGTTGAACATATGCAAGGAGCGCAGATTCCAAAACCGCCATATTCATTCCCCTTATGCGCAGATTATTGCAATGGTTCTGGTTTTCATCATTGTCGATATTCCTTATGAGGGACTGTTGAGAGAGTTTAAGAGCTGCCACTCTCTTGAAGAGAATTTTTGTTCATGTTCTCATTTAATCTTTGAGCCCTCAAGTTGATCCAGTCTTCCCTCCAACGTTTGCAAATGTTGATCTAGGTCATTGACGGACTTATTAATATCTTGACAAATTGAAGACATTTTCCTGCAGAATTCCTGTATTAAGCTTTGGAAATCACATTTGGTAACTGGAGCAGTCATCTCAGACAATGTTGGCACCTCAAAGTCCAAACTCTGCCTCTTAGGAGCTGACTTGTCCTATTTTTGCACCAGGAGTGCCTCTTTGATATTGGTTCCTTTCTATGATTTCAGATGCCATGAAGCAAAATGACTCTGCTGGTTTACAAATTTGGTGAATCTACTTGTCTGCGCAAGTAGTTCAATATAGCAAAGCAAGCAGGCTGCTAGTGAGCGAGGGAGGGAGACAAAGTCAGCAGTAGTGAGAATGACCCCACCTCCATTCGCAATTCCCACCATGTTGTGATTCTATTTCAGAGGAAGCACGTAAGTAGGCAGCTTGGCAGGTAGGTACTGTAGTGGCATGCAACCCCAGGCATCATCAACTGCTACTGGTAGAGGAAGAAGGGCTAAGACCCTGGCAGCAGCACTGACTCAGCCAAACAATGTGCTATCCCAGCCTTCCAGTGCTGCAGGGGAGAGCCACGTCTCGCTGCACTGTCCGACCGTGAACTCACCCCGGCAGACCGGCCGCCTTTATACCACTGGGACAGCTCCACCTCTACAAGCACTCTCTCAAATGGCCAAAGTCATCCTTGAAATTCGACTGGATAGTTCCAAATAATCTGGGAAACCGCCATGAGACACTGCAACAGCCATTGCTGACCTCTGCGAGCCATCTTGGATATCGCTAGGTCAAAGTTGAGTGCTCGCGTTACTGCCTTTTCACCAGAGCCCCTGAAGTGAAAACAGAATCTGTGGGTGCACTACAGTTCACCTTAAGAGTATTTAATGCATTTGAGACGACTTATGGTGCCGTATTGAGAAGTTTACGTGTATTGCCTGGCCCAGGGAATGGAGCTTATTTGAGGAACATCTGCCCGGTCCCAGCCTTGGCCCCGGAATTTTATTTTTGTCTTTGATTTTTTTGCATTTTTGGGGGTCAATTTTTTATTTATGGATTCTTTTTGCGTTTCAGATTACCCTGACATTTCAGGTCGTCAGCTAAAAAACTCCAACACTTTTGTTTACTATTTAGAGGGTCTGATATGTTATTTTATTGGTTTCTATTATATGTTATTTATTGTTAATGATGTATTTATGCTCTGTGTACTTTATGCTGCATTTTGCATTACATGTTCTGATTTGGAGAGTTAGAGGTTGATTTACTTATTATTTATTTATTTATTTATTAATTTTTATTTCAGTATTTTTAATATTTAATCTTATTGGTTAATGTGTATGCTTATTTTTTATTTAAGAGTAAATAGTAAAAACATTAAAACAATATTAATACATTTTTTTTCTTAAATCGTTGTTCATAGCATTGTTATTGGTGGTGTTTTGGATTGGTTAGTTAGAGTAAGGTCCTTGTTAAGGTCTCGGTATGACAGGCATTTATTGTTGGCAAATAATTGGACTTTGCTTTGTAATAGGTTTTGCATGTCTTTGGTGTGTTTTTAAACTAGGATTTAGTTGGATAAGTGATTTTTCCATTCTTAGTTCTTGGTAGCTTTGTTACTTTTTTAAAACATGAAATAGCGTAGGGTGGCCTCATCCTAGATTTCCTTGGATGAAATTGTGCCACCCTTCGACTGCAGGGTTGGATTTTGCCTGTTGTGCCATGGTGCTGTCATAAACATTTCATCCTGGTATATGATACTTGGGTTGGCGTCTGTGTCCAGAACAGTGCAGTGTACGAACCCAAGTATTTTCATAACAGTAAGTTAGGGGAGTTATTATTTGGTTATGTCTTTGATAGTAAGGTGATTCTATTAATAATTTGTAATGTTTTCCTACTTCAGTTACAAGGATGTATGCTAGGGCCACGAGTTTTTTTAATTTCATGGGCAAATCCAGTATTTGTGGAGTATTCTACACTTAATGCAGATACTTTGATTAAAGTGGTTGTAGCACCCTTGAATGACTGTAGGTGGATATATTTTTAAAATGATAGAAATCATGGCTTGCTCGAAAATTATTTTTGGAAGATTGAAGTTTGTGGTTTAGGTTTTTTTTTTAATAGTTCCTTGAAAGGTGCACTTTGTTTATTTTGGTAAAAGTGCGTAGTGGATATTTGTGTTTTAGTATTCTCCATGGATTATGTACATTTGTTCGATTGGTGGAGGGCACGATTTGAATATGCTCAACCAACTATTTCAAAACCCCAAGCACAGATAAAAAGTGCCAGAATTCAATCAACTTTTTATCTGCAGTTGCATGGTTATCTACAGTCCAGAAGCATTCATCAATAGCAACAAACTTTACCAATATCTAGAGATACCGGTTAAGGGATTGTGGTCAGTTTCTAACATAGCTGCGATAACCATATGCCAATTTCTTCACTAATGATGAGTCTGTGAGTAAAGATAGACCATATTTCTATTTTATAACAGAAATCCACTAAAACATTGTTTTTTAAATCAAGGTCAAATATTAGCAAACAATATCACCCTTACCTTTTTGTGAGATAAAATAATCAGTCGTTCTGACTTACTACGAGTTATAAACATTTTACATACAGGACAATTAATTTAGGATGCTCCATTCGCAAATCTAAGTAGGATGTATAAGGCAATTTAAGAAAGGGCAAGGTGATGAATGAGTCAAAAAAAATTATAGGGAGATTTGAGGCCAAGTTGAGGGTGGGGCGTGGTTAAAATGACAATACATATGTATAAGTGCAAAAAAACTCACAAGAAGTGTGGGAGACTGTAGGTTGACTGCTGTGGGGACCAGCAGAGTGTGGAGTGACCACAAGACACTGTTGTTGTGCCCGGTGGACAAGGGGGAGGGACTGCCATTGTGGGGATGGCCAATGGGCTATGGGTCGAGGGATGCTCGCAGGTGGTGTGAAGTTCAATCAGCAGCAATGGCAGGTCGGATAATGGGGCTTCAAGGATCAGACCCACCAGGACCCTGGGACGCACAGATAGAGAAGAGGCAGGAGATCAGAAAGGCAAGGTGAGGGGGAGAACAAAACTGAGTAGCAGTTATGGGGTAATGGAGACGTTCCATCATGGTTTGGGCTGTGGAAGTTCCAAGTGTGGAGAAGACAACAGGTGTTCGGCCCAGAAAGCAAGGAGTAAGATTGTGAAATGTGGATGAGCAATCTGGGACAATGATGAATGGGTTGAGACAATAAGGTTGAGGTCTTGAAGAGCAGGAGGAGGCACGGTGATGGAAGAGGTTAGATCCAAAAGAATGGTTATGGGGTAAACCAAGAGAAAATAATGGCTGTGAGAGAGAGGTTTTAATTAACCCTGGGCGTAGTTTGCATAGTAGCACTTCACGTAGCTACGTGAAGTACATTTTGAACTACACATAGCTATGCAAATTGCGTAGTGCGTAGCTGTGTGCTTGACTGCACTGTACAATAATTGCCAAAGGCATCTTGCACAGTGCAAGTTAAGATAAAATAAGTATCTCTATCTTTATATGCTAAAATTCATATAGCATTTCACAAAAGTGAAATCAATAAATTAACAAGCAGTGAGAGAGGTGATGATTTTGGTATCCTCCCTAACCTAGGGAGAGAACCAAGCAGATGCCTTGAAAACAAAAAGCACATCTTTTGAACGATTCAGTGGTGGTCCCATCCTCTTAGGACCACCCCAAGCACAGTTATTGGCAAAAATACAATCCCAACCAAAGGCCCTGCAAAGCATTATGGGACGAGATTAGCAGTGGGCAGTGAATATTATAGTATCCAATATCAAAATAATTCTACAAAGAGCTGCAGTTCCACTAGTCGTTACTAGATGTCCCTCACGAGTCAAATGCAAAAGCTTCATGAAAGGGTTTCAATGCTTTTGCATTTGACTCGTGAGGGACATCTAGTAACGACTAGTGGAACTGCAGCTTGATGTATTAATAATTTCAATGCTTTTGCATTTGACTCGTGAGGGACACCTAGTAACGACTAGTTGAACTGCAGCTCTTTGTAGAATTATTTTGATATTGGACACTATAATATTCACTGCCCACTGCTAAACTCGTCCCATAATGCTTTGCAGGGCCTTTGGTTGGGATTGTATTTTTGCCCATAACTGTGCTTGGGGTGGTCCTAGGAGGAAGGGACCACCACTGAATCGTTCACATGATATGCTTTTTGTGTTCAAGGCATCTGCTTGGTCCTCCCTCTAGGTTAGGGGGGAACCCAAAATCATCACCTCTCTCATTGCTTGATATTTTCGTTGTCAAAGTTCACTTTTGTGAATTTGTTATATGCTTTTAGCATAGAAAATTGCTTTAACAAAGCATTTGTATGTGTTTAATATACTATTGCTACGCTATGTCGATTAGTGGAGTTTTTTACTCTGCTACGTGCAATTTGCGTAGTAACACAAACTTTGCATGCTCCGTGAGCGTAGCAAAGTATTATGCCCAGGGTTAGTTTTAATGGGGCCCAAAAAGAGCAAGACGAGTGTAGAGCAAACCAAGCAACTTGTACATCGATCCCCTACACAGCAGGTTTCACACTGCAGTAGAATGACCGCAAGCTCCTCACAAAAGTGTGACCCTCTCCCCACCTTTGCTAACTGGAGGGCAGATCAAATTCCTGAAGGAAACAGTAGTTAAAAGGTGAAACATGGTACAAGGGAAAGTCAATGAAGGGTAAGAAGAGAGAAGAACAGAGGAATCAGAGCCTCTGTGGCACGTCCTGAGGAAAAGTGACATCTACCATAACACTCCCAATCTCCTTTTAGTACTTGTGCTCAACAGCAATACCGTTTGACATTTGTTACTTCCTTCTGGCATTATGCAAGTCTTGATCATTACATTTTGAGGTTGTGCACATTTTTGCTGACTCCAGTGACTGTGCTTTTAGTGCCTTGTCCAGCTGATGTTTGACCTCAGAGAGACCTGGGCATGTCCTCTCTTTCTTTCAGGAAGTCCCATAGCTTCCCAATTTGAATCTCAATGCTGTTGCCACAAGTGATTCCTTGTTCCTTTACCAACAACATACAAACTTCTGGGTTTGCACTTCACAGCACATCTGCAATCTTTTGTTTAGGTATAGTTGAACACTATACGGTCCATGCACCCTTGTGTTTTTTGTCGCAGATTAAGCCAGCCATTTGCTTTTCACCCAGCATACCTCATACTATGGAACTTTCAGACTTGAGCCTATAAAATTAAAATACAAGTCCCAGAATGCAATGCGCATAAGGCTGAAAAAGCTCAACTGTCCTAATGTGCCACGCATGATATGACCCTACAACAGATGGGCTTCCTAATGGTTCATAAAGCCATGGAGAGAAAGCTTCAGTGGAAATGACAGTGCTCCCCCATTCCTCAGCTGCAGCAATAGCTACAACAAACTTGTGTGATTTGTGCTCTCAGCAGCACACCTAGCATACTAGAGAAAGCCAAGTCTGCAGACTGTTACTCATTTTAAAACTGACACTTGGAACAATAAACCCCTCAGATGCCAAAACCAGCACGAGTCGTTTGCCATCAAGCGAGGGAGAGGTATAAAGTTGACGAGATGCCAGATTTTATTTTGAAATTGAGTTCATCTTCACAGCAGGGACCTATTACAGTAAGGTCAGTCTCAGCACTATTTTTCAGGAGAAAAATGAGTTTATTTGGTTCCCTTGGCCTTGCCAGGAAAAGCATCACAGCTCAAAAATACAAAACAAAACAGTAAAGAATAAAATGGATCATCTTAAAATATTTACTTTTCGTTTCAAGAGTTTGAAATGGAACATTTGGTCATGGTTAAAAATAGATACAAATAACATTACCTTTGTTTCAGGACCTCTTACTGCAAACCAGCCTGTATATTAGTGTTGTCTCACTTTCAGAGCCAACACGGAATCAAAAGTAACACAATTTACAATTTAACAAACATTAGCAATGCCAATAGATCTAGCTTTAGAGATGCACCTGAATGCAGGTGCTTCAGCTTCTTTCTTAATCTTTCTTGGTCCCCTTCTTCTGACCACTCGGGCAACCTTGAGATGACATGTAAAGCAATATAGAACCAAGCATAGCATATAATTTAAGGGCCCGATTCACAGAACTAACTTAAGACAAAATCCTAAACTTACTACCATTTTGGTATTCACAGAATGCACTTACTACTTTTGGTATTCACAGAATGCACTTACTACTTTTGCTATTCACAGAATGCACTTACTACTTTTGACATTCACAGAATGCACTTACTACTTTTGGTATTCACAGAATGGATTTACGACTACTAACTTTACGTCTGCACTCGGGCAGGAATTTCCGCACTCGGAGCGGGAATTCCGCTCTCGGGCCGGAACCTCCGCTCCCGGGCCGGAATCTCCGCTTCCGGACCGTAATACACGAACTGTGGCCGTTGATCATTTCCCTCAAGGGTAAACACCTGTCCAAGTGCCTACCATCCCCCACCATGCATCAGCTGACACACTGCTGCCAATCCCAGCCCTGCAGCATGTATGAATGCAGAGCAGACACACACAAACCCTTTCAACATGTCGCTGAATGTGTTTGTTGCTCTGCCCCTTGCCATGCGGCAAAACTACTTGAGGAGAAGGAGGAGGAGAGCAGAGAGGATCTTCAGACAGAAGATCAACCTATTTGGAATGTCCAGCCAAGATGTCAGGGCCAGGTACCGTTTCCCTCCAGAAGTCATCTTGGAGATGGTATGTGAGTGGGAGCAGGAACTTGACTCTGTGACCTGCTGCTCCCATGCCATACCAGCATATCTCAAGATCCTTTCTGCTCTCCATTTCTTTGCCACTGGGTCATTCCAAAGGGTCACCAGTGACCATGTGGGCATTTCCCAGGCAAGCCAGTCGCGGTGCCTGCATCAGGTACTGAGATGCATCACTGCTAGAGCCCACAGCCACATACAAATGCCCCATACACTGGCCAGGAGACAAAGTGCAGCACAAGATTTCTATCTCATTGGTCACTTCCCACGTGTGCTGGGTGCAATTGATTGTACCCATGTGGCCCTTCAGCCACCCCGCCGCATTGAACACATCTTCTGCAACAGACACCGATGGTATTCCATCAATGTGCAAGCTGTCTGTGATGCCAGTGGGAGATTCATTGATGTGCATGCAGTGTTCCCAGGCAGTACCCATGACAGCTTCGTATTCCGCATGTCACCTCTTACCCGGCGGATGGCTGCGGGAGAATTTGGCAACATGTGGCTACTGGGTAAGTACCAAGCTCTAAAAATGAGGGATATGTGTTATTGAAATGTCTGAATGCCACCTAACATTAACCATTCTACAATAAGAATCATAAAGCTACATACATGTTCTCAACAGACACTGCATGCACTAAAGTATAGATCATGTCCTGTGCAAATCAAAGAGGGAAATATAACCAACTGCCCTTTCTTCCCTCCTCCGGCGACGCTGGGTATGCACTCTTCCCACAACTCCTCACCCCTTACAGGCGTGCAAACACTGTACCTCAGCGAAGGTACAATAGGGCACACATACGGACTATAGCCATCATAGAGCGCACTTTTGGTCTGTTGAAGTCGCGATTCAGATGTCTTGACCGTACAGGGGGTGTGCTGCTGCACTCCCCTGAAGTCGTGTGCAAGATCATATTAGCCTGTTGTGTTTTGCACAACATTGCTTTAACGCATGGCTTACACATACCTCTGGAACCTCGGCTAGCTCTGAATCTGGGAAACCAGGCCATTGCACATAACCGAGGTCACGGTATGCAAGTCCGTGATCAGCTCATTGCCACGTTTTTCACATGAGCAACCTGTAGTGTCATGGACAAAATGTGGTTTGCTGTCTGTTGTCAATGATGAAACTTGGATATACACGACTGTGTCAATAAATTCCATCCTGAGACTACTTTGCAAGCCACACTAACTGCATGTAAATCACAGCTGTTGACAGTAGTCAAAAGGTTGAGCGTGCCTCAGGTCATGTGCCCATGTCAGCAATCAGTGTAGTGGATGTCAATAAAGAATCTATTCACGCAGATGAGAAACGATACATGTTCTGAGAGACCAACCGGGACCTTATGAGGATGGGTCACTTAATCACAAAAGGGCATAACCATTGCATTCTCTGGCCTGTGCCCTCAACAGATTTGACTCCCCCACAAATGATGGGCCCACAACGTGAGTGATGATGTCATGGGTGAATCAGGCACCATGTGTCTGTGATATGCAGCACTGCTCCACCCCAATTTTCCGTAACAAAACACACAACTCTTGTAATGAGCCCTCAACATGGACTACATGTACCATAATGCAAAGTTGGAGAAAACGAAACTGTGGTTTGATGTTGTGTCAGCCCCCCCCCCCGTCCATGCAGAAATGTACTTAAATGGTCTGTTCCCCCTTTTTTTACATGTATATGATTCTCACCTGCACTGTCATTTCAGGTTTTTCCACAACAGAGCAGCAGGATGGCAGTGGATTTGATTAGTGATTGTGGATGGATCAGGATGAATACAAAATGGCTGCCAACTACTTCCTGTGATGTATTTCCTGTCTCCCACTGCCTGTATAACATTTCCTGTATGAAATAATGTGTTCCGGGTCAATTTCGGAGGTTACGGCCCGAAAACATAATTTCCGATTTCGGACCATAATGCGCGGATGCAGACCCTCCGCTCCGGAACCGGAAACTACGTTCTCGGGCCGTAATCTCCGAAAATGAACAGGAACACATAATTCCATACAGGAAATGATACCCAGGAAGTGGGAGACAGGAAATACATCACAGGAAGTTGTTGACAGCCATTTTGTGTTCATTCTAAGTCATCCTCTATCACAGATCAGATCCTCTGCCACCCTGCTGCTCTCATTCAACTTATTTGCCCCAAAATGGCTGAGGGTTATGAGGAGAAAGCACCCCCTTTCACAGAAAGGGAATTAGACATCTTGGCTGAGGGGGTGCTGTCCAAATATCCTCAGCTATATGAGGACCCGGAATACCAGCTGAGCAATGCAGCCCGGGCCAGGCTATGGACCAACATCGGTGAGCGCTGCAGTGCAGTGGGAGTCCACACCAGGAGTGCTAGGGCATGCCGCAAGCGCTGGGAGGACCTAAAATGCTGGTCCCGGCACAAGGCTGAGGAGCTGGTGGGCCAGTCTTCCCAGCACCATGTGCATCGCCCTCGCCTCTCCCCACTGTACAGGAGGGTCCTGCGAGCAGCATGGCCGACCCTCCATGCTCAGCTGGAGGAGCATGAGCAGCAGAGACATGGTAAGTGCATTAAATGCAATATGTGTCTGGGAGTATGATGTGAGTGAAGACAGTGCTGTACCATTGTGTGTCCCATGCCTCCATTCACCGATTCCGTGTCCATGCAGCAGTCACCAAGAATAAAAAGGCACACTGTGGCATATGGACTGTACAGGGCAGAGTGCATTTTGGGAGTTGTAGTTTCTTCATGACAACTGGGTAAATGAGCCACACTTGTGCATTTGTATTGAAATCTGCTCTGCCAGCACCACTACCAGTGAACCAAGGGAATCATAACTGATGTGTGCATTGGATGAGCAATGGTACAGACACTGTCCAGTGTGTGCATGGCAGGCCAAAGGGTATTGGATGCTGTGACTTGCATTGCATTTGTTGAGTTTGGGCTCTAATTGAGACAGATCATCATGTGCCATGGAGTCAAGACAGACTTTGAGATCCTTGCCTCACTCTTAAGTGTTTCTAAATTTGCAAAGTGTGTCCACTGACACAAGTCTCACCCTCAGTGGCTTGTATGACATTTTACATGTACAGGTAGCTGTCACAACGACCCACCACTGGTCACCGGTGTACTGCACTACCTTATCAGTCACCAAAGCCAATATGTGGCACTGGATTGTCAGATTATGTGAGGGGACATCAAAAGGCTAGAATCACAATGTAGCAAAACAAATAGCCCAGACCCTATGTGGATGTGTGACCCACATTCGGCATTTGTCTTGTCCTATACAATGCTACACAGCAGATGACACTTGTCCAGACGTAAAAGAGCTGTGACTCCATATCAATGGCCAAATTCAATTAAATCTGGACTCTCCATGTTCTCCTTTGGTGGACTGGTTTTGGAACCTGCACATGTAGCAGTGACAGGACACGCAGATCACAAGAATGCCAAGGTTGAGGGTTGGCCAATACAGTTGTGTAAGCCACAAACATTCACGTGAGATGTCCATGTCAGACTCAATTCAGGAGATGACAGTGAACATACATGTAATGTAAGCTCATAAACACTGACAACTGTAGAGTGTGATCAGAGGAAAACAAAGTCTGACCTTGGCTCATCTATGTATGTGTCTCATCCTGAATAAAACAACCACCACATCATGATTTTGCTTACATTTCAGCGGGCACAGCTGGCCAAATGGAAGAACAGCAGGACCAGGTTCGGAGCGGGAGGCCATCAGTGCGCCGGCGGCTACGACCTCTTTCCACCAGTGAGGAAGAAGAGGATGAGGAGGGACCGTCAACATCTGGAGGCAAGGGGATTGTGCCCACCCGGACTGACAAGGAACACAACTCTGGTGCTTCGGCCCGGGTGGAGGCTGTGGACATTGAAGTGGGGGGGGAGAACCCGACACCTCTGGCCATGGGGTGGTGGAGAGCTACTCTCCTCCAGACTATTCACCTGTGGGTTCTGTCGAGGTGTCCCCGGGGCAGGCCAATACCCAACCTGGGCCTGCCATCAGCCCCTCCCTACCTCTAGAGGCCCCCATTCCATCGGGGGCTCCAGCTGCATCCCCTGCAACCAGTCCCCCTCATCGTAGCTGCCAGCTCGACCACAACATCTGCTCTGGACCTGAGGCACCACATCCCTCCTGTCCCACCCAGGCCCCTCCCTGTGTTGTTCCTCCTGTGGCTGTGCCAGAGGACTTGAGGTGGATATGTGAGGGTCAGCCAGACATTTCCGCTCGCATCATGCTGCAGTTGTGTCTGGAGATACGCATTTTATTTATTTGAGTTTTATATAGCGCTGGCTAGACCCGGAGGTATCAGAGCGCTTTACATAGGGTTCCACAAAGTTACAAAATTACATCAGTTACCAGTTACATCAGTTACTAGAAAAACATTTCAAGAGCGTAAAGATGAGATAAATGGAGCTTAGAAGGGAGAGGGGGTAGGGTAAAGGGGTAGGAGGGAAATAGGGTGGAGAGACGAGGGAGAGTCTGTCCAAAGTCCTGCTGGGTAGGTGACGGCCGAGGGGGAAGGCCACAGCCCCTCTCCTCTATAGCTATCAGGTAGCTCCACCGGGCATCGGCCAAATATCTAGGTCTCAACGGAAAAACATTTAAAAAGCATAGGGGACGAAAAAATGGAGCACAGAGGGGGAAAGGGGATAGGGTAAAGGGGTGGGAGGGAGAATGCGAAGGCGAGACGAAGGAAGGTCTGCCCAAAGTCCGGCTGGGTAGGTGACGGCCAAGGGGGCCATCTCCTCTATAGCTATCAGGTAGCTCCACAGGGCATCGGCCAAAAAACTAGGTCTAGCGCTTAACATAAGGAAACATTGTGTTACAAATTACAAAAATGATCACATTAATTACAGAGAGGTTACAAATTCAATACAGGAGTTATTAGCGACCATGAAAAACAAGATCCACAGAAAAGAGAGGGGAAAAAAAGAAAAAGGCCAGGGAGAGCAGGGAGTCAACTGGAGGGAGTCAGCAGTGGAGAAAGATACGAGACATAAGTCAGAGGTCCGGCTGGGTAGGTGACGGCCATAGCGGTGTGCCAGAGCCTGTCTCCGCTATAGCTGTCGGGGCAGCTCCACCGGGAATCGGTCATACATTTCGTACTCTGCCGGATAAAAATGAGAATCAGGAAGGGACCAAGAGTCAGCAGCGGAGAAAGAGACGAGACATAAGTCCGAGGTCCGGCTGGGTAGGTGACGTCATAGCGGTGTGCCAGAGCCTGTCTCCCCTATAGCTGTCGGTGCAGCTCCACCGGGAATCGGTCATACATTTCGGACTCCGCCGGATAAAGATGAGAATCAGGAAGGGACCAAAAGTCTAGAGTCCAGAGACGGGCTGGTGGAGCTGGCGAGGGTGGTAGGATAGGAAGGGGAGTGTAGCTTGGCAGCCATCTTAAGGTCAGGAAAATCGAATCTGTTGATCTCCAAGACTCTGGGACTCTGTAACTTTAGTGCTCAGTTGGGTATCCGCTTGTGCTCAAATATTAGGACAGCGATTGGAAAGAGTAGTACGTGGTGCGATCACGTTTCCAAACGTAGGCTGATTTGATTCTATTAAAAACCTGCTGTGACATGATTTACTGACTCAAACATAGACAGCAAGTGGTTCCGTTCATTTGGAATGCTTCTCCTCCCGAAAACAGGTGCTTTGGCATCTTTAACTCGGTTTAACATCTTTATTGACAGAATAATCTGTGACGCCTACTACCTTGGTGCTCTTCTACACACATCGGTGCCTATGGGTGCGATGCGAGAGGACAATGCGAGAGGACATTGTCCGCGCTCTGGCCACCCTCACTACCAGCGTCAATTCCATGGCCACAGCCATGTTGTTTCCGTTCATTTGGAATGCTTCTCCTCCCGAAAACAGGTGCTTTGGCATCTTTAACTCGGTTTAACATCTTTATTGACAGAATAATCCGTGACGCCTACTACCTTGGTGCTCTTCTACACACATCGGTGCCTATGGGTGCGATGCGAGAGGACAATGCGAGAGGACATTGTCCGAGCTCTGGCCACCCTCACTACCAGCGTCAATTCCATGGCCACAGCCATGTTGTTTGTTGTCTCCCAAATCCCTTCCCATACCACCGTCAATGTCTCCCCCTGTCCGTTGTCCCACACTGTTTCCCCCCATACTCCTCGTGTGTCCCGAACCCATGTGGTGCCTGTTCCTGCACCGACCAGCCGTGTGCCTGCATTGGACTCTGAGGATCTGGACATTGTGGTAGTAGAGGATGACCAGAAGGACACTTGACTTTTTGACTGAGACTTCTTTGTGAACAATTATTTTCTTTTCCCCTTGTAAATAGACTGGTTTCCCTGACGCTCCCTGAGGTGTTATATTTTTGTTGCCCCACCCCAATCCAAGTTCCCTTCTCCATCTGCATTAAGATCACCATTTGTTTTCCTTTCTCCCTTCCAAACGGACGGTTGTTCTTCTGATCATACATAAATATCTTTGAGGAATCCTACTTACTTTAACTTGTTTGACTTCATTTTGAATGTCTGGTACAGAATATGGACACGTATTTGGTGAGTCATCTGCTATGCACATAATGGCTTGTTGCAATGATGGGTTACACTTGTAACTGTGTCAGACACACATACCTCCTCACATCTCTAGGCCACCTACATCGTTATACAGGACATGATACACAACAGAATCTTACTTTGGTAGATCTTTACTTTTTCTTTACACATATTCACGGTGGTCAATTTGTTTCTGGGTTCTTGTCAATGGCGATCGTGCTTGCGACATCGCAATTTCGGAGGTGATGATCGCTGTGAGGGATCAGGTCTGGCTTGTCGCCTACGTGTAGGTGGGTGTTGTCCATGTGCCTGTACAGGGTGATCTACATGTGCAGGGGCAGATGGTGTATGCACAGTTGGTGTTTGTGCCTGGACAAGGGCTGGTTGTGCAGGTGGTGGGGGTACCTGTACATGGGTCGGTGGTGGTTGTGCAGGTGGTGGGAGTGCCTGTACAGGGGTTGGTGGTGGTTGTGCAGGTGGTGGGAGTGCCTGTACAGGGGTTGTTGGTGGTTGTGCAGGAGGTGGTGGGGGTACCTGTACATGGGTTGGTGGTGGTTGTGCAGGTGGTGGGAGTGCCTATACAGGGGTTGGTGGTGGTTGTGCAGGTGGTGGCAGTGCCTGTACAGGGGTTGTTGGTGGTTGTGAAGGTGGTGGGGGTGCCTGTACAGGGGTTGGTGGTGGTTGTGCAGGTGGTGGGAGTGCCTGTACAGGGGTTGGTGGTGGTTGTGCAGGTGGTGGGAGTGCCTGTACAGGGGTTGGTGGTGGTTGTGCAGGTGGTGGGAGTGCCTGTATAGGGGTTGGTGGTGGTTGTGCAGGTGGTGGGAGTGCCTGTTCAGGGTGCTGGTGTGGATGTGTACCTCTGCTGTGGTCATGTGCAGTTGGTGGTACAGGTGTGTGGATGTGCTGTCCTGCAGGCAGATATGATGGCTCCCCTCCCTGAGTTGACCGTGAAGGGAGACTTTGGATCACTTTCAGCATGCCCTCCATCATCTTCATGGCCAAGGCATGGTGTCTTGCACTCTCTTCCCTTTGGATGGATATCATGTCTCTCATATTCCTGGACATGTCCTGCCAAGTTCTATCCATCCTATCCAAAACATGGCTCAGCCTGTCCACCACCTGAGGGAATTGGACCATGTCCTGCAGGGACTCAGACATGTCTGACAGGGTAGCCCATATGGCACGAATGTCCTGCCTCACATCTGTCTGCTGTTGGAAGAAGTCCTGCTCCCACTGGCCACCATAGCCAGGTGCAGGCCGTCTCTGCAGGTGTCTGCCATGGATGGGACCAGCAGGTCCAACAGCAGGGGGGTGGTGGCAGGTGGAAGCCTGTGGGCAGGAGAATGGTGCCCAGGGGATACCTGCACCACAACAGGGTTGGTACTTCCCCCAAATGGTGGAGAGGATGGCGGGGATACACTGTATAGGGAAGAGCGGGTAGGGGAACCACCATGTCGGTCCTGGACGTGAGGGCTGTGAGGGAGTGATGTCTGTGTTGGGATGCGTGGGAGCTGTGGCTGGTTTGCTCTATGCTGGATTCTCATGAGTGATCCCACATATAACTTAGAATGGGCCCACTACCTAGATGCGACTTATATCAAAATGGCATGACTACGAATCCTGAAGTAAGGTCCACTATCGTGTTTTGTTGATGGCCAACAAACAAGCCAGCCAATGTAAGAAGTACATGACCAGCTGGGTGGACTGGGCAATTTCATGTATATTTAAAACATTCTAAGTTGGACAGTGGATGCATTGTCAATACTACTGACAATGGTATCTCACTTCTTGTTCATCATTGTCATATTTGTGTAAATTGGATTTCTTGATTAGGTCTACAGAAACTATTACAATATAGTGGGGACACCCTTTTGACTAGTTGTGGCACTCGATTACAGGATTGGGTTCCCAGGTCTGGGACTGTTGGTGAAATACATATTATGTTCCACAATTACAAAGGTATGATGAGCCAAGACATATTATATTTTGTCTTTCGCTATTCACAAATGTCATTTGCTAAAGGTGAATGTCCATTGACAACTCCAATAGTTATTAAGCTAGTTTTTCATCTCTGGTTACCTTTCATATTCGGGCACTATATGTCCCTCTGTTGTCTCCTGACAATGTATGCATTTTGACCATCTCCTGACCAGTTTGAATTACCAGTTAGTGAGGGTGGTATGCCTTTCTCTGGATGATGTCGATTCCTCCCAGTAGATGCAGGGACCTCTGCTACTGCGGTTGTCTGTGCTCTGGCTGAGTGTGTCAATGGGTGAGAAGAGAGAAAAGTAACCAAATGGGAAATGTGCATGTGGAACTTGTCAGGCATTTCCCCATATCTTCTGCATGCTAACAGTGTTGTGAAGTACTGCCGCAGACGGGGAAGGTAGGAGCAGTGGGGCGTTGGGGATGTAATGGCGTGGCAGGGTGGGAAATGAACAACGGAATATGTGTATGACATATTTTGATCTGAGGATTCTCTCACCTTCTGCTTTGTGATTTTGGCTGGCACAGGGTGAGTTTCTTCTTGGATAATTTGTGGCAGATTTACAAGCCCCTTGCAAAACATTTACGCCGCCGTTGCGTCATTTCTGTGACACAGCGGCGGCGTAAAACATGCGACACGTTGCGACTTATTTACAACGTGACGCATCTATGGAGATGCATCACGTTGTGAAGCCCTGCGCAACATTAAACCTGCGTCAGGTTTAATGTAAGCAGGGTGGGAGTTCCTTTGGGAAATGCCTTGTAAAAGTGATGCAGTGAAATCTACAAGATTTCACGGAGTCACTTTTCAGAGGCCGCTGCGACAAAACCTTACGCCTGCTTGAAGCAGACGTAAGGAGTGGCGCAGCACGTTAGGTATGGGCGGTCCATGGACATTGTTGGAGTTGCGTCGCATTTGCGACACGACTCCAGCAAAGCGCCGCCCTAACGCCATCAGATGCAACACACATCTGTCTATCCCTGCGCCACAGTGCGCCGTATTGTAAATGCGACGCATTCGTGGTGGCGCAAGGGTAGAATTGCGTGTCGCATCGGTACTGGCGCATCCCTGATAATATGCAGGGATGCGCCAGTCCTTGTAAATCTGCCCCCTTGTATTTTCTCAATTCATTTGTCAGTTGATTTTCATATGCTCCGCAACCCCTTAAGTTTTTGACTGACTCAGCCGCATCTGGATGAATGGAAAGGGCACTTTGTCAATTGCTACTTAGCAGGGTTGGGTATATACGACAGCAGTACTGTGCCCATGTTTTCAATAGTGGGAGAGGGATTTGCCATTTCTAATGCAAAGGATTCTGGGACTTGTGGTGCAACATACAGAGGGTAACACATGAGTCTCTGACTGACTATATTTTTATATACACTTCGGACAACTTCCTTACTCACAATGGCAGTGCAACACAGACAATCTTTTCATACACTTTTTCTTGTCATCCCATTTACCTGGTACCATGTAGCGGACGTCACTAACAGGCAGCCCATGGACCAAGTGGGGGTGGATTGTGGTGAGGATATCCTCCTCTAGAGGGGTGAGACGGATGCAGGGTCCAGAGTGTGGGGCAGGGAGGATCCTGTTCAATTCGATCCTGGCATACTTGTCCTTCACCCTCTGCCTTTCATCCTGCCACTTCTTCTTGATGTCCTGGACTGTGCGTCTCTCCTCCCCCAATGCTGTGACAGCAGTAGCTAATTGCTGCCATAGGGCTGCCTTCTGTGTGCCACTGGTGCAGTAAGTTTGGAGACCATATAGGCGTTTGTGGTGCCTCACTATGTACTCCACAAGCATGGTGGTCTCCTCAGTAGTAAAGTTCTTCTTCCTCCTCATTTGTTCCATTTTCCTCTGGCGATGTACAGCGATTGTAAACACGAACTCTCTGTGGCCAAACCTGTTCCTTCAATGTGTGCTGCTTTTATATGTTTTGTGGTGCTGGTCTTGCAATTAGTGTTAATTGGCTACAGCTGGAGCCTGGTGGGGGATGGTAGGCACTTGGAACGTTCATCAGGCCAAAATGGAGGTATTCCGGCACAAAATCGGGTATTCCGGCCCGGAAGCGGAGATTCCGGCCCGGGAGCGGAGATTCCGGCACTGGAGCGGAATTGCCGCTCCGGGTGCGGAAATTCCGGCCCGAGTGCGGACGTAAAGTTAGTAGTCGTAAATCCATTCTGTGAGTACCAAAAGTAGTAAGTGCATTCTGTGAATGCCAAAAGTAGTAAGTGCATTCTGTGAATACCAGAAGTAGTAAGTGCATTCTGTGAATACCAAACGTAGTAAATTTAGGATTTTGTCTTAAGTTAGTTCTGTGAATCGGGCCCATTGTTTCTAGCGTAATTACTCGTAATTATGTGTAATTAAGTGAGAAGAATAATCCAACATTTTGCACAATTTTCATAGTGCAAAATGCACTCTCAAATCATCTCAAAACATCTGACACCCAATGCATTTATTTCACATGGGGTTGACTATCACAGGTAGAAGCAGAGGAAAAACACTGAGCAGGACTTTTGCAGTTTGTGTTACAATTTGCACACCATACATTGAAAGTACGAATTTTTTTCATGTCAAAATATGGAAAGAAGCAGAATATTATTTCCCATTAACTGTCTAGAATTGACCATCTCCCTCGAAGGTTACATCATCCTAGAGGTGTGGCGCAGTGGCCGGAGCCGCTGAATCAGGAGCACGGGGCTTGCGGTTCGATCGCCGGTGGCAGCTCAGCTGAGCACCATGTGACTCTGGGCAATAGCTCACTTAATCTCCCCAACAGCCCCCCAGCGCCTTGAAACCCTTAAGGCGTGATATGTTTGCGCTTTACAAAAAATAGGAATAGAAACATGTAACACAACAAATAATTGCAACACTATACCGATTCCTTGTATTTAAAGTGCAGTTTACCAACAACTTCAAGGGTCCACAAAGAAACAAATGTTTGAGAAGAATTCAAATCAGGAAGCTATACGTCTTAGAGGCAATTTTCTGCACATGTGAGGCAAATTAAAAACAAATGCACGAGGGCATAAGTACAAAAAAGAATGTGTGTGACAGTTTATAAGGGCTTTTTGGCACCTGGATATATCCTGGCAAACTTAATTTAAACGGGCAACCACATTATTTAATTTGCATCGGAATGTTGAATTGTAACACTAGTTCATGATGTAGTTTGTTCTTCTACTTAGGAAGTGTTAAACCGTTCCATAAAATATCAAAGGGAAGCGCTTGTTTCTCATTGGTGGAGATATCGGTTTTGGCGATTGACACCTTTGAGAATCACAGATGTAGAATGCACAAGGAGACGAGTGAAAAGTATATTGGTGTGAAACATTATGCTTTTCTATTTTTGTACTTTAGCACATTAAAATAAACTGTGCAGCAGATTTTACCTCAAAAGTTGCTTTCTACCCCCGACTAAATTCCCTAGGTGCATTTGGCAATACAAATAGTCAAAGTAGACACGAAGAAATATGCATTACTTTGAGGATAGGGACTTGTTATGTTATTGTTGGACTTGGCCCTTTTTGCAGGGTCATCCCTAAACTTTTTGCCTTTCCCCTAGCCTTTTCTCTGACATGGTGTTGGTGGTTTTAGGCCTCTGGGTACTTAGGCACTGTGGTCCAGTGTAAAGTGCGTGCGCTCTCTTTGTTATATATGGTAAGATTGGCCTGCCCTCCCATAGGAATGCATTGGGGATTCCCTGATAAGTGTGTCAGTGGCAATTCCGGATATGAGAGGAGCAGCGTGGTCAAGTTTGGTATGTTTGAAATAGTAATAATAAATGCTACGCAATGGTGTGCGCAGATTTATTATGACTATTTTAGAAATGCCACTTTTAGAAGTTGGCATTTCTATGTGCTGTGTGTCTGCCTGCCTGATGTGAATTGCATGTCTGGCTTGTGAGTGGCGGGGAGGTGTGTGTGGCTCCAGGAGGGGCAGGGTGAGTCAGCACTAGGCTGAATGGGGCACCTACATTGGGAGTAGTGGGAGGAGTAATCCCCTGACCCTGAATAGATCTGTGCCTGCCCTAGTGAATGCTGGCTCCACCCCCTGTGGTGTGTCTGATCACCTAGCCCCCACCTGACAAAGGGGAAGAGGAGCTTGGTAAACAAAGTGCTCCAATTCCCCCCTGAGCCAGTTGCATCTGGTTCCCCCAAGCCCTGCACTGCAGACAAAGGAGAGGCGTGGTATAAGTATAGGGGCTGTGACCCCATGTATGGTGTGCTGGTGCTGTTCCTGGACTGGTTGGGGGCTTGCTGCTGCTGGGGCCCAGGAGGAGCCGCCATGGGGGCTTGCCTCCCTGCTGGAGGGCCCTGTGTGCTGGCCTCCCTGGGCCCAGCTATGCCCCATGGACCCTGAAAGACTCTTGCGCCCTGTGAGCGCTTTTTCTTTTAATTGCCCAGGAGAGAGGACCGCGTGGGCTTCGCAGCGCGGAGCTGCAGCCCTCTTAGAGGGAATCCCAACGTGGGGATTCCCCCGCATTTTGTGCTTACTAGCGGGTGCCCACCCCGCATTTTTGCCTTTTTAATCATCGCGAGTGCCCACCCCGCTTATGGTGTTTACCGAGCGGGTGCCCACCCCGCATTGCCACCGTGAAGAGGAGCCGCCGCCGAGTCCGGCGAAACCAGAAGTCAGGCGCGTCTGCCTGGTTGTGGGCATGATGAGTGGGACAGGAGAGGCACAGTGGTGCCAGGGCTGATTTCTTGTTCCCAGCTGCACCGCACCAGCGCGGGCAGCTGCAACGATTTGGCATAATTGTTTATAGAGTCCCAGTCGGGCTCCCAGGGCACAGTCGGTGGGAGTCCTTCACAGCTGCACGGCAATTAGCGGCAGCTGCAACGTTTAGGCCATCATTTCTTTGGGGGCATTTTGGATGAGACAGGAGTGAGATACACTCCTCTGCCCCAACGCAATTGCGCACTTGTGGATTCTGCTGCATTGGCAGCACGCCCTGACATTATGGACATAGGGCATTTGAGTCCTCTGAGAAGGCCAGTTGGCCAGGGGGACTGTGTGAAGTGGATAGGGCGCCAGGCCCTAATGTGATTTATGTGGTGTGCATGAAATGTGAGTTATGCACCCTGATTTATGCCTCTAATGATGTTTATGGTTATGAGGTTATTGCATACTGCGTGTATGCTGGTGAGGCCTAATGCATAATGTGTTTATGCTTATGAGGTAATATTGCATACTGCGTGTGTGCTGGTGAGGCCTAATGCGAAATGTGTCTATGCTTAGGAGGTTATTGCATACTGCGTGTATGCTGGTTACGCCTAATGTGATGCTGAGTGCATAATATGATTTATGTTGCAGGATTTAATGCTGAGTACAGTAACTCGCCAGTCATTACTGGTTGTGTTCTACATTTATTATTTGTGCTTGTGATGGTTCTGACAGTGGCCCAATTGGCCCTGTCATGTGTAAATAATCCCCTGTAAATATTGCCTAGTGCCAGTTGGCACAGTGTAAATGTGTGATTATGTTTCTAATGTGTTTATGATAATACAAAGGCTATTTTTTATATAACCTTGTGTGGTGTGCTTATTGTGTTGCTGCTGTGTGTGTGTGTTGCGCAAACGCTTTACACATTGCCTCTGGGATAAGCCTGACTGCTCGTGCCAAGCTACCAAGGGGGTGAGCAGGGGTTATCTTCAGCGTGTAACTCCTTTGCCCTGACTAGAGTGGTGGTTTCTGCCTGGCTTTGGCACAAGCCCTAGCCAACCAGAAATCCAATTTCTAACAGTTATGTTATGTTACAATCCGTTATGTTACATTATGTTATGTTATGTGTTTATTAAGTATGTAATTACTAAAATATTGGCATACTGCAGCTGCTATAAGACAATCCCGCTTACAGACCTTTTTCAGTCTGATTCACAAAAAAGAAGTAAATCTGCGTCCATAGATTTTACGTCTATGTGCAGGTGCAGATATACTGCATTTGGAGTTCACAAACGTTCTAAGAAGTGCTCCTGGAAAGCTGCTGCAGGCACAAAATTCAGGGTGAACTCCTGAGAATGTCATGTGGCTCTTCACAGGGGTTTCTACTCCTCACTATGGATATCTTCATAGTAGAAAAGTCCACACAGAGGGAATGGATTCCCATGTGCAAATATACATTTTGTCTATTGGGGTGGTCCATTCCTCTTCCCAGCATGAAAGGGAAGATACTCCAGCCTTTTTCAGGGTGAAGAGGTTTCGGATAGTAGTTTGGGAATACCCACAAACATACTTCCAAGGCAAGCAGGCTTTTGAATAGCCACTCCCCATGCTATCAGTGAGAATAACAACTGTGAATTTCTCTACACTTATTGATAAAAAATCTGCATTCTTAAATGCATTTACCCCCACCAGGAATCCCTTGGTGGGTTCCTGGCTGGAACAAAAAAGATAAATTCTGTCATAAACTTAAGTTAATGACGGAATTTACCTTTCTAAATATGGCCCAGCATTTTCACAGTAATTTAGAAAAATAGAAAAAGTTCTATGCTGCATCTTTTTCATATTATTGTAAACCGTCATAGCAATAACAAAAGAAGGATTTTTCATAAACCCAGACTGCATATTTTATTGCCACCAGAACCCAAAGCCTATTTTAATATGATCATTAAATTGTTCTCCGCAGTTGGTATTTATAAAATTCATTTTTGAGTCCTCATTTATACCTATTTCAACAGCATGCATTTTACTTATCCACATGCTTATTTTGAGGATTCCATCTCACTTTGTCTAGAACAATTCATATAAACCAGGAATCATCTTTTTGAAAGTCTTATGAAATCTCTAAATTTCAGGAAGGGATGAAGTGCAAACATGTGGGTAACTGCACATTTACCCCATATGCTCTTCCCACATGTTGGCATGAAGTGTGTCCACTCTCTGTTACAACCTTTTTAATGAGGTTTTCTTTGTTAGAAAATACCAGTCAAAGGCCTAACCACCATACGGACCATAGATCTTATGCTACTGGCAGGTTCAACCAGGTAGCTGCAGCTGCTGGTCAGGAAGAGGAGTTACATGCCCATCACGGACCAACTTTCGCACCCAGGGCCGGCTCTTGGGTGGTGCGACTGGTGCAGCCGGACCTGGCACAGACCTTATGGGGGAGGGAGAGTGGGAAGGCCATATTAAGAAATAAGTTATGGTTTTAAAGAACCAGCTACAAAGTTTTTGTGTGGTCTGCTGATCTCAGGCAACAATAAAAATATCAAGATTACCCTGAAGATTAATTTTCCTGCTAGAGAGAGATCAGAGTTTGGTCTAGCAGCAGTTTTGACCTTTTCTCCCAGTCAAGCAGGGTAGCACTGCCCCGTGCCTGCAGCATCCTGTCGCAGGCACTTTGAGAGACTGTGGGCCAGGAAAGGGAGCCCAAGGCTGGGGTATTTCATTCCAGAACCAGCTGGAGCTGTGATCCACTGCACCCTAGTACCTTCTCCAGACTAATCTGGAGGAAAGCCGCCCACCTTTCTTGTAATCCATGCCCACAGAGTGACAGAGGATACCATTCAAGCGAATGTGTCCAACCTCCTAGAGCTATGGATGGGCTCATAAAGTGAAATGAGCCCTCATCAGGATGCCCAAGTCAGGCCAGCCATCTGGGCAGATCATGCCTTCATACAGCATGCACGACCAGATGGCTAGGCTTGAATGATGTCCTTCTTTCGCACCATTTCTTACCAATCAGACTCCACTTACTCTTGGAGGGGTCCCCCTGCCGGTTTCTCAGAGCCCAAGCTGGGCTTCAGGCATGGGGCTATGGTGGAGAGCCTCATGGATCTCTCACCCGGGGCCCAGTTAAAGCTTTTTGACCCGGCCAAGCAGGGGAGCCCTCACTTGGCCTGCAGTACTCCTTTCAGGGCACTTTGCAACACAGCAGGCCAGAGAATGGAGCCCATGGATAGAGTCTTCCATCCTTAGGCCAGCTGGAGCTCTGCCCAGGTGCTCTGTCAGAGCTTCTTAACCCAGATAAGCAGGGAAGCCCTACTAGGCCTGAAGGACCTCTTCCAGGGCAATTTGTGACTGGCTGGCCAGAGAATGGTGCCCAACGATGGAGGCTTCGATGCCTGGACCAGCTGGAGCTCTTAACCGAGGCCTGGTCATTGCTTTTTCACCAGACCATTCCACCCCAGGGCCACCTAGAGCTCAGACCTTGGGGCCCGGTCAGAGCTTTTTTACCTGTCTAAGCAGGAGAACCCTACCTGTGCTTGTGGGATCCATTCTAGGGCATTTTGCAGCACAGCAAGCTGCAGAATGGAGCCCTGGGACTGAGCCATCAACCCCTGGCCAGCTAGAGATCTGACGCGGGGCGCAGACTGAGCTCCTTAGCCCAGCCAAGTAGGGGAGTTCTCTCCAGGCCTGCGGTACCCCTTCCAGTGCACTTTGAGACAATACGGGTGGACAAATGTAGCCTAGGATGGGTGATTGTATCCCAGGGCCAACCACAGGTCTGACCCAGAGCCCAATCAGAGCTTTTTCACCCTGCCAAGCAGGATAGCCCTCCCAGTGCCTATGGGACCCTGTCTCTGGCACTTTGCGACATGGCAGGCAGGCTAATGGGGCCCAGGATAGGGGCTTCTACTCCAGGGCCAACCGGAGCGCAGACCCAGGACCCGGTCAGAGCTTTTTCACCCGTCCAAACAAGGAAGCCTTCCTGGTTCCTGTAGGACCCTGTCCCAGGTGCTTTGCTAGACATCTGGCCGGATCACGGACCCCATGTCCTGGCGTCCTCATCCAGGACCCACCAAAGCACTACACATTCCTGTAAATCTGTGTACACCGAGTGACAGAAAAGACATTCAAGAGAATGTTTCCGGCCTCCTGGAGCCTTGACTGGGCTGCTGGGAGTTCTGAACACGGAGACATGAAGGAAATTATGTGTTTTGTTTATGTACTTTAAACAGTGATGTTGGCATTGCACATTTTGTACCAACCATGAAGACTTAGTAAATATCTAAGGCATAATTTCACAAACGCCTATTTATAATTTCACACAGCTCTACTTGGAACTCGAAAAGGAAAATGCAGCAACAAACCTTTCTGGGAGTTATCTGCTCTTGAGGTTCTCACCCACAATTGTAGCAGAGTATTAATTGCTCACCCACTGCTGCTGACAAAACCTCAAAATAGATGTCTGCCAGGAACCTTACTTGTTGCTCCATCAAAGACAACACCATTGTAGGGTCCCCACTTTGTGGCATACAGGCCACAAGAGTTTAAAACTCCCTCAGTATGTATTGTACTACATACTTAAAGTATGAATTTGAGTGAATAGCAAAGTTGGATGCAGCCTAGGAATTGCTCATGACTGTATCAAACCATTTATCTACAGGGTCTGCGGCAACAGCCTATTCAGAAATTATTGAGCCTTGTGCTGCTAATCCTCCCATCAAAGAGTAAATTTTCACTTATGGTGGAAACTCATCATTGCATCCTGCAAAGGATAATATTTTGTCAAGAACCTCTGGAAATTTGACTTCCTCACTCTTCCTTCTATTCTCTTTCCAACAATTTCCTTATTGTATTATGGCAAGGAAGCTCTTCGGTATCTTTCCTATGATGTTGCTGGAAGAAGTCCTTTCGTCCTCCAATTCTGCACTCTTAGGAAACATTAGATTCTTTCTTACATGCTGAAGGATGTCCTCTAAATCTGGACCTAAATCTGGACTCTTATATCTTGGTCTTCATCAGGCAGCCCTTCCACCAACACAGGCTGATTTCTGGCTTGCTTATGTGTAGCAACCTCATTTGTTTTTAAAGCTACACTGACAGCCTTGTTCATCACAGCCTGCAGAATCTATGCCAGGCAACCTAGAAGGCACGTCAGCAACAGACTGATCATTGGTTTCGTGAGACAAGTCTTCATTAGCCTCTTCCGACAAGTATTCCTGGCCACTGAAACAGCTGGTCGAAAAGCATGTCTACTCACCGACATCCAAACAGGCATTCACTGTAGCGACTCCAGACCGAAAAAACCCCCAAAAAACATCTTCAAGACGGCCTGGATTATATCTGGTGAGGCGAGGGAAAGGAAGTAAATTTGATTGGGTAAAACAGTTGCTTAGGCAGGCAAATTTCTCTCTGTGTCGAGGACTGAGGCGAGGAAGATAAGGAGGAGGTAATGTGTACTCTCTTCTTGTGTCCGTGACAAGATATCTTTTCCTTCTTCCTTCCTACATATCTGCAAGAACCTTAGTTTTGTCTCCAAGTAGAAAGATAAGACAGCGAGAAGAGCAAAATTTGAACTGGAAGGGTATGTAAAGGCCTTTCTAAAGTTCTTTTTTGTGTTTATTTAAAAGTTGTTTTATGCGAGTGGTGGTGATTCTTTTTATATGACTTTGTTCACAAAGCAGATATTACATACATTTTTATATGTCGTGCCTTTTTTTTTTCTTCTTAAAATGCCTTCCAGGCGAATACTATATCAAAAGAATTTAAATGCCACAACTGTAAGACGGGCTGTTTCTCATTAACCAGCAGGAATACGGTGATTTCAACCAGCTCGCACAGTTAGCACAGAATAAACCACACGCTGACCTCCAGGGTCATGTCTTAAATCTCACATTACGAGCCCAATAAAAATGAGGACCATTTTATTGCGAAGCAAGTGTGAACAGGCAGTTTTGTGTCAGTTAAGTACAACATTTATATGTTTTACACAAATACATTTGATGTAAGAGGCAGAGAGGATTTGCAGAGGAAAAATTTAATTGAATGGTTTTCCTGTATTTTAATGCCATAAAGACCTATCCATCGTTGGTGAATGTTGCCTTGTATGGTATTTCCTGGATATTGATAATTTCCTTGCTACTATTAGACATCCAGGTTACCTAAAGCAATGGGTGCTTTGTTAAATCACCAACTAACCATGTTAACATTTGACGATGCCTAAATAAAAGTGCCACAAAATACATATAAGAAATTGACTTTCCTTAGATAATATGCTGCATAAATGTACTGGCGTTGCCATATAAATAACCTAGCCATGCCACATATTGTGGTCATGTTTTATTTCATAATTCCAGGGGCACGGGGACAATTCTAGAGTTGGCTGGTGCCCTACAGGACTCATTGTTCAGTTGTTTAGCTGGGTGGAGCCACAGTGGCGTTGGAACTAGGAGTGCAGGTGCTGCTGCAGCACCCCATAAAACTTGAAAGTGTGTAGGTGGAGAGTGAACAATTAAGGGGCCCAGTCAATGTTTTCGTCTGGCAGCATTTGTTGTGTTTTTAGAGACAGACTGTCACATATCCCCTGTGCCTTTAGTGAAGCGATGTCATCGGGCAGCACCCACAACTTGTTCCAGCACCACTGGGTGGAGGCACCCATACTGAGAATACTGCTGAGATGTTACCATTCATGTTAACTCACAGGTATGGGAGCATGCTTTTCGTGTTAGCACACATATATGGAAGTCTACCTTTGGCGTTAGCACACACATATAGGAGTATTTTGCAAGAATTGTCTAAGCTATCAGTCTCAGTGCACAGTCAAGCAGCATGAGATGAAGTTCACAGGCGAGCAACCTGAGGTGAAGTGCACAGGCAAGCAGCATGAGATGAAGTTCACAGGCAAGCAACCTGAGGTGAAGTGCACAGGCAAGCAACCTAATGTGAAGTGCACAGGCAAGCAACCTGAGGTGAAGTGCACAGGCAAGCAACCTGAGGTGAAGTGCACAGGCAAGCAACCTGAGGTGAAGTGCACAGGCAAGCAACCTAATGTGAAGTGCACAGGCAAGCAACCTGAGGTGAAGTGCACAGGCAAGCAACCTGAGGTGAAGTGCACAGGCAAGCAACCTAAGGTAAAGTGCACAGGCAAGCAACCTGAGGTGAAGTGCACAGGCAAGCAACCTGAGGTGAAGTGCACATGCAAGCAACCTGAGGTAAAGTGCACAGGCAAGCAGCCTGAGATGAAGTTCACAGGCAAGCAACCTGAGGTGAAGTGCACAGGCGAGCAACCTGAGGTGAGTGCACAAGCAAGCAGCATGAGATGAAGTTCACAGGCGAACAACCTGAGGTGAAGTGCACAGGCGAGCGGCATGAGATGAAGTTCACAGGCAAGCAACCTGAGGTGAAGTGTACAGGCAAGCAGCCTGAGGTGAAGTGCACAGGCAAGCAACCTGAGGTAAAGTGCACAGGCAAGCAGCCTGAGATGAAATGCACAGGCAAGCAACCTAAGGTGAAGTGTACAGGCAAGCAACCTGAGATGAAATGCACAGGCAAGCAACCTAAGGTGAAGTGTACAGGCAAGCAACCTGAGATGAAATGCACAGGCAAGCAACCTGAGATGAAGTGTACAGGCAAGCAACCTAAGGTGAAGTGCACAGGCAAGCAACCTGAGGTTGACGTGCACAGGCAAGCAACCTGAGATGAAATGCACAGGCAAGCAACCCAAGGTGAAGTGCACAGGCAAGCAACCTGAGGTTGAAGTGCACAGGCAAGCAACCTGAGATGAAATGCACAGGCAAGCAACGTGAAGTGAAGTGAAGTGAAGTGCACAGGCAAGCAACCTGAGATGAAGTGCACAGGCAAGCAACCTGAGATGAAGTGCACAGGCAAGCAACCTGAGGTGAAGTGCACAGGCAAGCAACCTGAGGTGAAGTGCACAGGCAAGCAACCTGAGGTAAAGTGCACAGGCAAGCAGCCTGAGATGAAGTGCACAGGCAAGCAACCTAAGGTGAAGTGCACAGGCTAGCAACCTGAGATGAAATGCACAGGCAAGCAACCTGAAGTGAAGTGCACAGGCTAGCAACCTGAGGTGAAGTGCACAGGCTAGCAATCTGAGGTGAAGTGCACAGGCAAGCAACCTAAGGTGAAGTGCACAGGCAAGCAGCCTAAGGTGAAGTGCACAGGCTAGCAACCTGAGGTGAAGTGCACAGGCAAGCAACCCAAGGTGAAGTGCACAGGCAAACAACCTGAAGTGAAGTGCACAGGCAAGCAACCTGAGGTGAAGAGCACAGGCAAGCAACCTGAGGTGAAGTGCACAGGTAAGCAACCTGAGGTGGCCCTCTGGTTTGGGACGCTGGTCATGCACACTGTGTAATGTAACAGATGGACTGATCCAGATTTGAGCCACTCATCACATTTAATTTAGACGATACGTTCCCAGGTTTGAAAACAGAGTCCAGAAAGGTGTAATATTCTAATGTTCCTCTGAAGGCATACTTAACACTACCTAATGAAAGATTTATGTTTACCAAATTGTTAGGTCTGCTTTCATTTCACCCTTCGCCTTCTTTGGCTTTGAGAATTGCTTTGAAAGGGCATTTTGAAGAGCCAGTGCCTAACTCCTCGTTTAGGAGTTAGAGTTTGTTTTGTGGGAATAATTATATTGCACATTGTATTCAAATGCATGCATACTCCCTTTTTGTGCAAGTGTATCTATTCATCTGCTTTTAACTCAGTGGCCGAAGAGCGTTATATAAAGTATGGGAACTGTGATGCTGTGGGCAGGGTGAGTTAGAGTGGGGCGGGGCCAAAGGTGTGGCTAAAAAGCAAGATACTCTATAACTTTTTTTGTTCTTTCACTTTCTAGTAACTATATATTATATAAGGCACAGCTCAAATGAAAAATAAATGCAAGTTAAGTTAATCAGTGGGAACTATTGTACGTTATGAAACTTCTATTAGTTAATGCACTGCAGAGGAGAGCCACAGGACTGAATGCTAGTTGGTGCAGTGGAAAACAGTGACTTGTGTTTGTTTAGTGCTACTAGGTTCCAGTCTGTGACAGAAAGCACTGTGAATAGGTAAATCAATATTTTAAACTTGCACTATACACAATATAAGATAGGCTGCTACAAAATGGGCAAAAAGGTTTAAGATAAAAAAAGTGCTTCCAAAATATAGATTTTAGTAATGCCAAGACAGTACATAGTGCAGTTGTTTTATAACTGTCCTTTAAAAGCACACACTTCATAACTTAGCTAGTAACTCACTTGTAATATCACTGAAAAAGAATAAATCAGTGTCATCAGTGTCATCAGATGTCACTGACCATGTCATGAGTGATGTAGTATGTGAGGTCATAAGCAGTGCATTGTGGGGGCGTAAATTATAGCTAGCTCAGGTAACCATAACTGCTGAATTTCTCTGGTTTTGTACGAGTGAAGTCTGAGCCTAACTGTAATGTCCCTGTAACCTTTGGTTCTTTCAGTGAATTTCTAAGGTTTTTTAAATTCTATTTCCTAACTATATCATCCCTGTAACATTTGGTTTGTTTAAGTAAATGTCTATGTTTTTTTTAACTGGTAATCACATTTGCAGAGTGGCTGAAGAAAGCGGGCGGAGCCTCCAACCATCTCTCAGGAATACTGCTGTGTCAGACTTACTGGAGGTAACAGGAGGGCTTCTGGGCCCCCAAGAAACCTCAGCATCCAAGAGGACTGTATCCCCCAACCAGCAGTGCACCAGGAGGTGTGTTTGCAGAGTGGTGGAGCAAGGGACTGTGGCCTCTGAAGACCTTTCAGCAATTCCGCTGTGTGGGACTTACTGCAGGTAACAGAAGGGCTTGTTGGCCCCTGAGGACACTCTAGTGCCAAGTGGACTTCATCTCCCAACCAGCAGTGCATCAGGAGGTGCATTTGCAGAGTGGTGGAAAAAGAGGGTGTGGCCTCTGAAGTCCTCTCAGCAATCGGGTGCTGTGGGACTTCCTGGAGGTAACAGGAGAGCTTGTTGGCCCCCAAGGACCCTTTCATTCAAGGGTACTTTATTCCCCAACCAGCAGTGTGCCAGGAGACACGTTTGCAGAGTGGTGTAGAAAGGGGGCGTAGCCTCCGAAGACCTCTCAGCATTCCTGCTGTGTGGGGCATACTGGAATTAACATGAGGGCTTGCTGGCCCCCAAGGACCCTCTGGGGCCAGGGGGACTTCAACCCCAACCAGCAGTGCGCCAGGAGGCACATTTGCAGAGTGTTGGAGAAAGGGGGTGTGGCCTCTGAAGTCCTTTCAGCAATACCTCTGTTTGGGACTTACTGGAAGTAACAGGAGGGCTTGTTGGCCCCCAAGGACCCACTGCAGCCAAGGGAACTTCATCCCCAACCAGTTGTGCACCAGGAGGTGCTTTGCAGAGTGGTGGTGAAAGGGGTGGCAGAGCCTCCAATGACTTGTCGGTGGGTTATTTTCCTTACTTTTTTTTTAATTATTAGGGTGGGGCATGGCCCACCCTTCCCTGGGCTATTTTCACCCTGAGACCCCATCTCCGAGTCCAGGCCTTTTTTCAATGGGGGAGGGGGTCTGCGCGGTCCCCCTCCCAAGGCCGATTTCAGCCCCGAGGATACCATTCCCTGAGGCCCAGCCTTTAAAAAAAATGTTTCTTAAATGAAAGGGAGGGGGGGCCAAGTGCCCCCCCTATCGGGCCGATTTCATCCCCAGGGACCCCATCCTCAGGGGCCCAGACTCTTTTTTATTTATTTTTTAATATAAGAGTTGGGGGCCCCACTGCCCCCCTCCGGGGCTGATTTTAGCCCCAGGGACCCCATCTCTGGGGCCCAGTCTCTCTTCTCAGTGCCCTGGTCCCACCCAGGCACCCATTTTTTTTGTTGAGGACCATGGGGGGACCCTCAAGGCCCCTGTGATCCCTGCCAGCTCCCCGCCTCATGCGGGAGCTGGCAGTGCTTTCACAAAGAGGGAGCTGCTGAACATGCAGCTCCCTCTCTGCCAAAGCAATTTTGCTCCATTTCTATTGAGCAAGAGTATTTTTTATGCTGTTGCTTGCTAGAAACGGAGCACATTTTGCTATAGCTTGGCGGGAGCGGAAAACCTCCGGACAAGCCGTAGCAAGCAGCTATGTCCTTGGGATGGGCACCCCGGGACATAGCAGAAGCTGGCCCTGGGGGTGGCGGTCCCCAGGGCCTTCTATGGCTCTAGGAGGGGGGTACGTGGCCGCCTCCTTGCTTGAATTTTTCCCCAGTAGGTGGTGGTCCCTGGGGCTGCGGGAACCCCCGCATTCAAAGGGGCAAAAGTTCTGGGGAGGTGCATTAATTAAAATTAAAGCCCCAGGGAGGTGGCCTACAGGGGGCTTCACCCATCCTCCCACATTGTTTAAACATAAAGCCCTGGGGAGGTGGCAGTCCCCAGGGCATCAATCAGCCCCCCGTTTATAAATAAATACGCCAGCAGGAGATAGTTGTCCCCGGGACAGCAGGGGGAGTCCCTACGGGAGCCTGCACTTCGTTTTTTTGCACATTTTCCACTGGAGCCATGGATCCAGTGTGACTCTGCCTAAATTATTTTTGAATTAATGCTTTTTGGGCCCTGCTGGGTCCCTGGGGGACCCCCCCCAAGAGGCCCAGGGGGTCAGTGTGTTTCTACCCTGCCCCCCTTTCTTTTTTTTAAACATTTTTTCTGTGACTCAGTTCAAGCCAAGTCACATGATGGCTGCCACCACTTCCTGGTTTGAAGTGTTGGCAGCCAATCAGATCTCAGTACGAGATCAGGAGGGGTTGCGGACCCTCTGCGTCCCTATATATCCAAATTTAAATTTTCTTTCATATTTCAGAAAATACTAAACGAATTTATACCAAATCACAAAAAGGCACTTCCCTAAACCAACATCTACCTTTGTGCCAAATTTGGCAGCCAATCAGATCTCAGTACGAGATCAGGTGGGGTTGCGGACCCTCTGCGTCCCTATATATCCAAGTTTGAATTTTCTTTCATATTTCAAAAAATACTAAACACATTTTTTTTTTTTTGATTTTCAAAAAACCTTTATTTAAGAAATGTTGCACAGCACAATTACAAGACTCCACCTTTGCAATGAATGAAACACAGCACGACAATGCAAAACAGTAAAGGCCATCATAACCTTAAGGCACAGTGGAGGCAATGGTAGGAAACGGTCACCTGTAAGCACAGTGGGGGTGAAATATACCGTAGAAAAGGGCGTCATCGGTGGGGCAAAAGGGCAGAGGGTATAAAGGAAGGGGGGACGAGAGCAGTGGGGAGACAGCTCATGAACCTATATTGGGAGCCTCCGCGGGCGGGGCGCCGGCGGGGAGCGCGGGAGTGGTCACAGGGTGCTGTGGGTCGTGGCTTGAAAGGTAAGTCACAAGCAGGCCCCAGATATCAATGGGACGGGACCGGGCTGGCTGAAGGTCCCAAAATTTAGCCAGAAGAGTTTGGCAGCGAGAAGCATCCTCAAGCCAGTGGGCAACCTTGGGCGCCGGCTTGCGGCCCCAGCACATGGAGACCCTGCGCCTCACGAGGACCAGCAGCATGGCAGTCAGTCGACGAGTGGCGTCCGGGCAAACCTTAACAAAACCCAGGAGGCAGAGCAGAGGGTCAGGTTGAACCGGAGACGAAGTGATAGTGGAAATCGCAGTGCATACCTCACGCCAATATGCCGAGACCCGGGGGCACAGCCAGGCGAGATGAGCAAAGTCAGCCGCGGGCGCCGAACAGCGTTGGCATCTATCACTGGCAATCAATAGAAGCCTATGGAGTTGGGCAGGAGTCCGATACAGCCGATGGAGGTACTTGAAATGAATAAGGCGCAGGCAATAGTTTGGGGAGAGGCGTTTGATTTGATTGCAACAGTATATCCAATCGGCCTCGGAAATTTCGGCTCCCAGGTCTTCGCCTCATGCAATGCGCGCTCGGTCAGTGGAGATAGGAGATGCTGCTAGCGTGTATGCGTAGAGTTTTGTGACCAGTTTTTTAGGCGAGGAAGATGTGTAAAGAAGGTCGAGAGAGGCCATCGAAGGGGGAGGCTGAGGAAATGTGGGGTGAAGCTTCCTACAGATAGCTCTGAGTTGATAAAATAACAGAGTATCCATGGGGCCAGAGTCAGCGGCTAGAGAGAAAAAGGTGTCCCCAGGGTAGAGGTCCGAGACGGTGGTGAGGCCCAGACGAGTAGCGCGCGTGATTATCCCGGAGGAATGAAAAGGAGGAAAGGCAGGGTGATGTGCGAGTGGCATGTAGTTCGCAGAGAGAGAAGCGGAGCCAGAGTATTTGCGAAGCCCGTCCCAAGCCCAGCGCAGGGTCTCAACCGTATCTATTTCAGTGCGCCGAAGTTTCGCCGGAGTGAATAGAGCCGTCGTGAGCGGCCACGGGGCAGCGAGGTCGGCCTCTACCGCGACGTGAGGTTGAAACGGAGTGGGATGGAGCCAAAAATGGAGGAAACTGGCTTGAGCACTGAGAGCATACAGTTTGAAATCTGGGGCGCCAAGCCCGCCGCGCGACATTGGGAGAGTGAGGATACTGTAGGCAATACGGGGTTGCCGACCTGCCCAAATTAAGGTGATGAGCAGAGAACGGATCTTGCGAAAGAAGTGCGCGGTTAAAGGAATGGGAATGTTTACAAATAAATATAGAAACTTCGGAAGCACCACCATTTTAGTGATAGCGATGCGCCCAGCTAGGGAAAGTGGCAGCCGGTTCCATAGGGGAATTATAGACTCGAGCCAGTCCACGGCACGACCATAGTTAACTTTCCAGAGCACATCGATGTCTCTGCTCAACCAAATGCCCAAATACCGGGTGGGCTCCGACGCCCACACAAAAGGATAGTCGGGGACAAATGGAGTTGTAGCATCCGTGAGAGGAAACAGTACCAACTTGCTCCAGTTGACCTGGATTCCGGAATAGCCGCCGAAGCAAATTACCTCATGGACCAGTAGGCTGAGGTTCTCCTGGGGGTGGCGGACATAAAGAGTAACGTCATCCGCATACATGGATACTAGCAGAGCGCGAGCCGCGAAACCGAGACCCCTCTGGGTATGGTGCTGCCGGAGACAAGCCGCGAGAGGCTCCATGGCTATGGCAAAGAGCATGGGGGACAGCGGACAGCCCTGCCGAGTACCGCGCCCGATGGGGATGGGCTCGGAGACATGTCCATTAATGCGGAGACGGGCAGAAGGGAGAGTGTAAAGAAGCCGAACCTTGCGCAAGAAAACCGGGCTGAAGCCCAACCGAGGGAGGAGATAGAACAGGAAGGGCCACTCCAAGGTGTCAAAGGCCTTGGTGGCGTCAAGAAGAGCGGCCACTGCCGGGAGTGCAGGATTAATTTGATGGATGACAGAGAAAATGGTCCGGAGGTTGTGAGAGGTCGCGCGACCAGGAATGAAGCCGGACTGATCTGGGCGTGCAACAAGCGGCATGAGGGGTAGGAGACGGGAAGCGAGCAATTTGGCGAAGATTTTATTATCTGTATTGATGAGGGATAGAGGACGATATGAGTCTCGCTGCTCGGTGGTTTATCCGGTTTAAGGAGCAGAGTCAATACTGCCTCGCGCAACGATGGGGGGAACAAGCCTGTTTTAAAAGATTCGTTATACATGGAGGCTAAATGGGGAACCAAGAGCGGGGCAAAAGCTTTATAGAAGGAAACCGGCAGGCCGTCTGAGCCGGGAGCCTTGTCACCAGGCATGCTGTTTATAGCCGCGAGGATCTCATATTTAGAGAAGGGCTCGTCGAGATATTCCCGATGGGAGTTACCGAGCCAGAGAAGCTGAAGGGTGTCAAAATATTGGTCGAGTACTTCACGCGATGGCACTGACCCGGCCGTATAGAGTTGGGCGTAGAAAGTGGTGAAGCGCACCTTAATTTCCTCAGGGGAGGTGGTACGATCGGGGCCACCGTCCTGAAGGGCGGTGATGTAGGACGCCGCCCGTGGCCGGCGAAGGAGGTTGGCAAGAGTCCTGCCAGGACAATCACCCTCGCCGAAACGGCGTGCCCTTGCCTCCCTGCCGAGAAACGCCAGTTCCCTGCCGGCCTCATCGGCAAAGTCAGTAAGTTTCCCCCGCAGCTGGGCAAGCGCATCAGTGCAAGGGTCCAGAGCATGAGAGGCGTCAAGCGCCTTAATTTCCCCCTCCAGCCTGTCAAGAGTGCCGCGAATGGAGCGGAGCACGCCATATTGTTTAGAGATACATTCCCCGCGGATAACAGTTTTAAACCCCTCCCAAAGCGTAGATGGGGAGTCCACGGAACCCACATTAAGCTCAAAATAGTTTACGATTGCGGTGTGTATTTCTTCACTGAAGACCGAATCGCGTAACGCGTTTGGAGGGAGCCGCCAGGAAAAGGCACAGTGAGGAGAGTGTGGGAGACGGAGGCAGAGGCGAACGGGAGCATGATCTGAGAGAGTATGCGCCATATGATCAACGGAGGTGAGCCATAACAAGGCATCCGGAGTAGTAATCCACAAGTCAAGACGGGACCAGCAGCCGCGAGAACCAGTGACACAGGTGCCCTCCTGTAAAGCAGGGTGAGCATGCCGCCACACATCGAACAGGGAGTTGTCCAAGAGAAGGGATTTGAGGAGTGAAGCCGCGCGCGGGTGAGAAGCATGAGTGCCGGACCGGTCCAGAGCAGCGGAAAGTGTTACGTTGAAATCCCCCCCCAGAGGAGCACTGCAGAACCGAAGGATGAGATGTGGTGCCAGACTTGCGCAAAGAAATCAGGGTCATCGCAGTTGGGGCCATATACCGCAGCAAGCGCACAGGGTTGGGCACGTAGGGTGCCATGAAGGATAACAAAACGCCCCCCAGGATCAATGTGCGCTTGAGAGGTCTGCCATGGGAGCCCTTTGCGTATCAGAATGGAAACCCCACGGGAGTAGCTGGAATAGAAGGAGGAGTGGGTTTCGCCCCAGTGTCTGGAAAGGAGTCTGGAGGAAGTGGCCGGTAACAGATGGGTCTCTTGTAGAAAACAGATGTCCACCTTGTGCCGAGTGAGGTGGGTGTGGACAAGTCTTGCCTTACGGTGGTCGTTCAACCCACGAACATTCCATGTCCACAGTGCAGTATCAGTCATAGCACTTCGTCATGCGGTGGAGAAGCGAGAAAGGTGCGGGAAAGAGCAAAGGTCGGATGCAAATGCTGTGCACAGTGCAATGGGCAACAAGGGGAAGTAGCAGTGCAGTTACAATGGAATCACATTGAATTAATGCAATCAACGATATAACAGATGCCACAGAAGGCAGCAACAAACCCAACAGTACAAACCCCCCAGCAAGGAGATGAATCGTAGGGGGGAGAAAGCATGGCCTGTAAAGGCTCGGTACGCGAGCCTGTGCTGCGAAGAGTAGCGTTGCCTCGGAAGGAGGGCGCAAAGCACAGGCCTAAATCCCCCAACCACCCAAGACCACCCCCAAAACAAAAAACCCCAAGAATCCCCCCAACCCCGCTCCCACACCAACCCCCCAATCAGGCTGAGGTACCACCCCTTCCCACCCCAGGGACCCACAACTAGGAAGGGAAAAGTCTGTGTCCAAGATGGGAATTATCCCGTGGGGGCATGGCAACGCTCAGCATACACCCCTGCCAAAAAAGACAGGGTGGCTAAGCCATAGGAAGTGGCAGACACCAAGAAGTACTTAGCAGGTATAGCACACCATGCCAACAGCAAAGAAGGTATAGCAGAATAGCCGAAGAGTCAGCGTTGGTTCAGGAGTCACCATGCGAACAGAAAGGCCGAAAAGCAAAATGTCCAAGAGAGAAATACCCATACAACATGGCCGTCCATCTGATCAGTCATTATCACTAAGGTTGGCCTCAGCGGCAGCCTGTGAGCTGGAGGGCAGAGAGCGATGTGACCTGTCCAATTTTTTGGCAAACGCCAGCGCTTCTCTGTGGTCCGCAAAGATGAGGGTCTTGGTTCCCTGCTTTATGCGCAGTTTGGTGGGGTATGCCAGCGAGTATGAGATCTCATGCTTCTGAAGGAGTCGTTTCGCTGGAAGGAACTCGCGGCGGGCCACCTGAACCGCAGTAGTGTAGTCCGAGTAGAACGACAGAGAGTTACCCTGATGGCGGATTTCCCCCTTCTCTCTGGCGTCACGGTCCCGAAAGTTCAAAATTTTGGCTATGATGGGGCGGGCCGGCAGGCCAGGGCCCGGACAAGGGCCGAGAGAGTGGTGGGCCCGCTCAACAATGAAGACTGGGGAGAGGATGTCACCAAAGAGCTCACGGACGAACTGTTCTACATAGTCTTCCATGCAGGAGATATTGGTGGATTCAGGCACTCCTGTGATGCGGAGGTTGCTCCTTCGGGAGCGCGCCTCCAAATCCTCGTTTTTGCTCTGGATGAGGTCAAGTATTTTGTCCATCTGCAGCAGTTTCTGTCGGTCCTGGGTGGCGGCATCCTCCGCATCCGATACCCTTGTCTCCACATGAAGGAGGCGGGCATCATGAGAATCGACACGAGCCTTCACAGTGTCCAGGCGAGTCGATAGCTGATCCAACTGGGCCGCAATGTTGGTAACAGTGGACTTGACGTCCAGCATGATGGTCTTTAAGTCGTCCTCACGAGTCGCAGCCATGTCGGTAGAGACCGGGAGGACCCCCCCGTCGGCGCCCGTATCGTCCTGGCGCGTCTGGCGACGTTGATCGAAAGCGATTTTAGGCTGCTTGAGGTCTGTCCTCCCCATGTCTGGCGGGGCAGTCTAGCAGCAACCCGGGGGCAGCTGCGACAGGAGGTGAGTGCTGCGCTCGTTGGAGGTGGAGCAGCTTCAGGCAGAGCGGAGGATCAGGACCGGCAGGCGGCGGAGGCAGCCAGCAAAGGCCATGTGCAGCTGAGCCGGTTATGGCACGTTGTGTAGTCCCTCGGTGGCAGACCCAGCTCCAGGAGGCAGGAACAGGTGAGGAGCGGGTGTGCCAGCACTGGAGGGAAAGCAGTGAGGACTGGCCAATGCCAGGAGGCCGGACCGCCGAACGACTGAGCAATGCGCAGGTCGCCCAGGAGAAGGAGAGTGAAGCAACGTCGCTCCAGTCACAGGTGCTGGCAGAAGATCATAGGGCCAGCGTGGGCAAAGGCGCAGAGGGTGGAGGATGAAAGGTCTTCGCAGTGTAGCACCCAGGTGGGGGACCCCCCGGGAGGTGGCAGGTCCCAAGCCGGAGGAGCGATGGACCACGGGCACCAGACGGCCTCAAGAGCAGGGCCCAGCAGTGAGCGGGGGGCCAGCGCCAGCCGTAAATCCAAGCGCTGGAGCAAAGCAGGGGTGAAGCGGCCAGGAGCACACAAGCGCCGGTGTGGCGGCAAAGGAGGCCAGTGGTGCACTGCAGCGGTGGCGAATGGCGGTTTGCAACAGGGCGGGCGTCCAGCACCCCAGGCAGCAGAAGGCGGCGTGCCCCCAAGGTACGGTGCACCGCCGTCGCAGCCCGGGAAGTAAGGGCAAAGCGGCCGAGTGACCCGCCGCAGCAGAAGTCCCCAGGGACCCGGCAGGCCGCAGCGGGAGGGGGGCGGCATGCAGTGAGGAGCCAAGGGCGGCGCACCATCCACATCGCCCAGCCCAGTGGAGCGAGGCCTAAGCAGTGGGCGCCAAAGTAAGGAGCGCGGTGCCCGCAGTCAATCAGACCAGGTCGGGCGGTACGACCCGCGAGCCCCCAGCCCCGTTGCAGTGTGCCCCCACAGCAACGGCGCTTACCGGCGGAGATCCAGGAGCACCGGCGTCTGGATGCAGGAGTCAAATCTGGCGGCCAGGAGGGAACCCACAGTCAGCTTCGGGATGGCCGGGACGGCCGCGCTAGTAGCGGGCCTCAGGCTCGGGGCCCACGCGGTAGTGGATCCCGGCCCCACAGCGTTGCCGGAAGACGGGAGTATGACCAATCTGTGCCCCAGGAGCAGGTGAGTGGCTGTGGCACGGTGGGAAGTAGTGATGGACACTGTGTCCGCAGGATTGTAGACTGGATATTAGGCTTAGCCGGCAGAGCCCACTCAGAGTGCGGCCATCTTGCAGCCGGCCAAGCCACGCCCCCTACTAAACAGATTTACACCAAATCACAAAAAGGCACTTCCCTAAACCAACATCTACCTTTCTGCCAAATTTGGTGTCATTCTGGTCAGGAGTTCGGGCTGTAGTCGTGTCTAAAGTTCCAATAGAAATTAACATGGAGAAAACGCGTTTTGGGACCTCCCCTTTTTCTTGGCCCCTGGTCCCCTGCGCTGCTGAGGGTCCTTAGGGGCCAACTAGCCCACCTGTTACCTCCAGTAAGCCCCACACAGAGGGATTGTTGAGAGGTGGTCTTAACAACACCACTTTTTACACCACTCTGGAAACGCGCCTCTTGGCACACTGCTGGTGGGGCGATGAGGTCCCCTTGTGTCCTGACAACCTCAGGATTAAAGTGGACTTCATCCCCAAAGCAGCAGTGTGCCAGGAGGTGCATTTGCAGAGTGGCGGACAAAGGGGGTGTGGCCTCTGACCACCTCTCAGCAATCTAGCTGTGTGGGGCTTACTGGAGGTAACAGGAGTGCTAGTTGGCCCCTAAGGACCCTCAGCATTTACATTTAAAAGCCAAAATGGAGAGAAATTCAACTGATAATAACAAATATTGTACTATTCTGTGTGCCCAGCTTCTCACAATAAAAATGGTACCCAGTTGTGTGGCTAAACCTATGACCTGCCAGGGGATTGGCCCAAAAAGATAATGTGGAGAAATCAATTTTTAGCCTTCAAAATTGAACTATTTTGGTGATATAGATAGCTGTGGTATTTGTTTCCCATGCTTGGCCCACATCCACAGAAACCTACTAACCCCAGACATTTCTGAAAACTAGATTCCCAAGTGAGTTCAGGGTGGTGTGACATGCATGGATCCTACTATGATTATCTCCAATCCAGAATGCCCTGCAGACATCAGACTTTGTCTAATATCATTCATTTTCCTCACATTTCTGTGGGGAAAAGTACCAGAATCTGTGAGTGATCCACAAAATTCACACTATCCAGCATTCTGACACTTCTCCCAATAGCAACGGTGCCCCACTTGTGTCAGTGGACCTATTACCTGCGAGCAAAAAGGCCCCAAAATGTAATGTGGAAACAGCAAGTTTTCACTTTAAAAATTGACCTATTTTGGAGATGTGGTAAGCTGTGGTGTTTGGGTCCAATCTCGACTATCACCCATGGAAACCTCCTAAACCCAGACATTTCTGAAAACTAGATATTGTCGGAAGTCCAGGGTGTTGTGATTTGCATGGATCCTACCATGTTTTCTTACCCAGAATGCCCTGCAATCTTCAAACGTTGACTAAAATCATGAATTTCCCTCATTTTTCTGTCAGGGAAAGATCAGGAATCTGTTACATAACTTTCCTACCACCCTCTTAATAAAAACGCTTCTCCTAATAAAAACAGTAGCTCACTTGTGTGGGTTGGCATATCGCCCGCAACAGGAATGCATGAAAACAGTACCAATATGAAGTCAATGTGTTCATCGGTAATAAAAACAGTATTCCACTTGTGTGGATGGGCCTTTCGCCTGTGAAAGGAAAGACCACCAGAGCGCAACGTGAAGACATAAAATTTTCGTATTGAAAATTGACCCATTTTGTTGATGTTAGTAGCTGCGGGATTTAGAGCCCGATCTTGGCCTACACCTGGGGAAACCTGCTAAACCAAGCGATTTCTGAAAACTATATACTGAGTGGAACCCAGAGTGGGGTGATTTGCGTGGATTTCACCCTGTTTTCTTACCCAGAATGCCATGCAGACTTCAAACTTTGACTAAAATCAGGAATTTTCCTCACTTTTCTGTGAGGGAAAGTTCAGGAATCTGTGGGGATGAACAAAACTCCTACCACCCAGCAAACCCTCACTTCTCCTAATAAAAACTATAGCTCACTTGTGTGTGTTGTCATGTCGCCCATAACTGGAATGGATGAAAACTGTAACAATATGAAATGAATGTGGTCTTCGCATGATCCCTTGTTTGTTCTATTTTTGTCTCAGAATTCAGACAAGCCACACCAGTGGAGTACTGTGTGGAAACACTTGGTGGTAGGAATGTTGTGCTTCCTTGCAGATTTTAGAACTTCACCTCACAGAAATGTGAGGAAAATGTGTCATTTGACCCAAAGTTTGACATTTGCAGAGCATTCTGAGTGAGAAAACTGTGGGGCCCATGCAAGCCACACCACCCTGGATTTCCTTTGGTCTGTGGGTTTGAGAAATGCCTGGGGTTTATAGGGTTCCTCAGATGCTGGCTGACCCAGATCTAGGCCTGGGCGGTGAACTCCACTCCGCTCGCGGAGTTTGCGGAGTTTCCTGCACTCCGCGTTACGCAGAGATCGCGGAGTTCTGAAAAACTCCGCTTCGCGGTGCGTAGCAGAGATTTTTTCCTCGCTCGCGTTCCTCAACGTCAAGTTGGTGACCGCGAGCGAGGAAAATCAACCTCCCGCGAGATTTTTCCTCGTTCGCGATCCTCAACATCAAGTTGGCGAGCGCGAGCATGGAAAATCAACATCCCGGCGAGATTTCTCAACGCGGGGGGGTCAGGTTTCTCATTGCGAGTGGTCGTGTATGCTCGTGACCGCTCGCGTTGAGAAACTGCCCGTTCGCGTTGAGAAAGCTGCCGCTCGAGTAAAAATCTACTCGAGCGGAAGGAAAGCTTGCGCTGTGCATGGTGCCGTTCGCAATGATTGCACAGTGCGGCCAAGCATCCGGCACTGTGCAATCACTGCGAACTGCATTTTTCTATCATACTCCGCCGCTCGCGGAGCTCTGCGTAGTGCAACGGAGTTTTTTATGCACTTTGCGGTGTTCCGCGTAGTGCAACTCCGCGAACTCCGCCCAGGGTTACCCAGATCCCCAATAGTGTGGCCAATGGCCATTCAACATGACAAGTGAGTGGACATTGGGATTTACCCCTCTCTGCTGGCCCATATGTCAGTACTATGGCCAAGAGACTCCACATTTCCTCTCGCTTGCCATGGGAATGCTCTAACACCTAGGGACAGAAAGACTGTTGCGGTTTTAGGGGTGAAGTGCGGTCTGATTTCAGGACAAGCTAACCCTCACCTTGTTGTCTAATGGTTGGATCCCAGTTTGCGGTTTGCCCTCCTGGAGCAATCCCCAACCAGGGATCTATTTGGAAGAGGTACTGCTGGAATAGGGACATTTTCCCTTTTCCAACAGTACCAGTCCCACTTTGATCAGTGCTCGGTGACTGACTTAAACCCCCTGAGTACGATCAAATATAAAGCAGTAAACTGCTTTCAGTTTAAGTTAAGTGATGTTAGCAATAGTACGCTCACTGTCATACAAGTACAGATATATATATATATATATTTGGATTAGGAGGGAAGCTCTTTCCGTGTGTTCTGACTTTATTTTAGTAAAAGAAAATCCTTCTGGTTCTTGCATCAGAAGACCTATCTGACCCATGGTGGTGGACGAACTGACCATTGTACTTAAGGAATTAAGAGAAATATTTCAGTACATATTCATGCTTCATACTATTTTTAGTTTTGTTTTATCTGCTTAGTTCTGTCTGAATTTAGGTGACTTTCTAGTCACATATTAAACAAGCATTGGCACAATCAATAGCTCTAGTCTTGGCAAGCATGTCAGATTGTAATAAATACATTATATTTCTAAGCATTTTAAATGTAAAAGAAAATTAACTAACATTCATTTTAATTTAACAGAACCAGTGCTTCCTCCCAGGGAGGTGTACTAATAATAGATATAGAACCCTTTTTAGTTTTATTGCACATCACAGAAAAATATGGCTCTTAATGGCACAAAGATAATATCAGCTTCAAATTACTGTAAGATGGAGATAGTTTTGACACATAAAGAAGAATAGAAGTGAAAAAAGGATAGAAAGAAAATATAATTGCCAATGTAAATTGACCTATGAGCCCTGTCACTGAAGTGCACGTCTTTTTAGGTAGATATGCACATGTGATCAGGCACAATGCCATCACTCAAAGTAAAAGACTGCCAGTGGTTCAAGTGGGTTGACCCAGTGCCCCATGTTGTACGCTGTGGTGGGAGAAAGCAAACTATAGCTGTCTGACAGCCCTTCTGTAGGAAAATGTCTCTTTTTCATTGATCACCCCCAATCTTTTGGATTGAGGCTCCTAGTTTTTGAGAGGCCTACCACTGCTGTGCATATTCGACCTGCTAAAACATGCCCTCTTGATAAGCCAAAAGGTTCCTCTTAAATATTATTAAGTCAACCCTAAGTAGGCTTTAAATGCCCATAAGGCAGGTAGCATGGCATTTAAGGACATGTTTAATATTAAACCTTTGCATGTACTACTTTTAAAGTGACAGGAACCTAAAAGCTATTTTCACTGTAGCAAGGTTAGCTGTTCTGTAGGAAAGCAGTGGAATACAATATACATTTAATAATGTAACCTCCTCCTAGGAAACAGACACAAAATACATTCTTGGACTTATAAAATATTTATTAGAAGCCTAATTCACTGGTAAAGCAAGATTTGTAATAAATGTTTTGCAAAGGGTAGTTTTAAAAAGTTACTTTTTACCTGCCTAATACCTTTAGAAGACCATTTGTATGTCCTTCCAATTGTCATCCAGGACATGAATAGCTCCTTGATGAGGTGTGAACTTGCTCCCAGAGCTGAGACAAAGGCCTTAGCTGTGGGGAGGTGTTCTGTTCTTTTGGCAGGAAGACCATCTTTGGTGTGTCCCGGAACTTAGTTAACTTCAACAAGGCCCACCCTTTCACATGCAGATGTAGCTAACACCTGGGCCTATCCCCTCCTTTGTCCCCCTAGTCATCCGGGCACCAATCCCAGTGGGAGAGGAGCTGCCCCCAGAACTGGTTTTGAATGACCACAGAGGAGGTGTTGCTCATTTCCCTGGCCACACCTCTGAGGTGGGCACAGGGGTTCTGCATAAGGGAAGAAAGGTTCTGTCATATTGGATTTAGGGTGAGAGGGGCACTGTGAGATTGTTTGTGTTAGGGCACACAGGACATGCTGCAAAAGTGGGTAGAGTTACCCCTGGGAACGTTTTCCTGTTAGTTAGGGAGGGACCAGGAATCACCCCCACCAACAGGGTAGTGCAGACATAAAGACCCTCTTCAGAACACTACCAAATGCCCCTTACCTTTGCTGTATCGCATCAGCCTTATTTTAAAAGGCAGACATTGGCAGTAAACATGTGTAGTTCACTCACCATGTGTTTACCGTGGGCGAGTCACCTGTTTTGAGGGTCACCGCAGAAAAAAAAGCAAAAAATCCAGACGGATTACAAGGGCAGTACCCATTTTGTTAAACTCTTAATCTGCATAACTTGAAGATATTTATATCACCTAGGTATGTATATGGGGAATTAGGAATAGAACTGTATGTTCCATGAGTTGTAACAATATTTATTTGCCATTGATATTCAGGATTTGAAATTCCCAGTCAACACCCACAAATTGTGAATCACAAAACTGTATGTATGTCTGTGCACATGAGAGTAAAATATTGTGATTCCAAAATATTCACATTGGTTTTACTGTATTGGCACCAAACGGTACAGTGGACGAAATAAGAAAGTGGTCTGACAAATGGTTTCAGACAAAAGGAAGGATAGATACCAGAGAATAGAAGTAGAAGCAAGCAAAGAAGGACCATACTTAGAGTCACCAGCCACAAACTGATGGAAAGTAGCTTTCAAACAGAAGATGCTGCTGGAGTAAACAGCATTGACATACATACATACATGCATGCAATCTGCAGCTGCACCCACTTTGCAAGGTGAGCCTCCCGTAAGAAATTAGTTGATATATAGAATAGTAACAAACACCTCAACTCATGACCAAATGTAATTGTGACTCACGGCAAGCTCTCATAATAACCATGAACCAATTACTCAATTTCTGTATGTGTCCCACACACAATGCACCATACTGTCCATAAGTATGTGTTTGGCACATGACAAAAATACAATAATGACAGACACTTGCTATCTCTGTTTGAATGCAAATGCATCAACAACGCAACAGCAATGCACCTGTTGAATAGAAGATCACCAGCATGGCTCTCAACAGGGTGCTCCCATTTTTGGTGTCATTTTTCCTGTAGAGTTTCTGTAATTTTTTGTTTTGATCTAGTGAGACACACAATCATATGAGTCACTTAGAACCTCTACGTTATAATGGAATTATAGCCTGGAGCCATGTTCTGAAGTTGATGGGACTTCAAACGCGCACCACTTTTTAAGAGAGTTACTACTGTCCTCTCTAACTGGGTTTTGTGGAATTGGCCATGGCTGCAGCATTATTAGTGAAAGGACAGATCTTTCTATCAGTCTCCATTAGAGGAGATGCCTACTGGCTCTAGGATCCATGTAAATCCATTAGGATTTACATGGATCCTAATGGATCTATGTAAAAGTTGCTGCCAGATTTCCTTACCACGTTTTTCTCTTTTGTATGATTGACAAATGTGTGAAAAGGTATGCACATTTTGTGTATCATTTATGCTTCAGGTTTAGCCTGGATCTTGTTTGTGCATTTGGTAAGAGTGCATGGTGGAGTCCATTTTAAATTTCAGTTGTATGATGGAACCTGAAATGGAGCGAGGCTGCCCCGTTCATTTTGCAGAGCGGTAGAATCATGCTGATGAAGATGTCAGGGCCTCTTCCCTGTAAATCGTGCCACCATGCCTCTGTCAGAGCACACCCACCTCTTCCTCATTTTCCTGCATGATCTGCATCTACAATAGATATTGTCTGTTTTCTGGGCCCATGAAACATCTGTACCTAGGTCTGTTAAAATCAGCCCATGAGAGTCGCCTACTGTCCATGGCCCCTAGAATTACGAGTAATATTCCAGGTGAGGCATTGAGAACTAGAAGCAATACTCCAGATGAGCCCTTCCGAATTGGTCATAGTACTTCAGATGAGGTCTCTTTAGTAGTGTGTACACTAAACAGCTATAATTCAAGGTCACCTTTCTGCAGTTTTGAATATTCCTCTCTCAAAGAACCATCATAGTTTGCGCTCTCCCGCAGCACTGTCATATTGTTTAGCCACTTTGGGATATCCAATGTAAGCAGTGAAAGATGCCCAAGGACAAAGGAAGATAGCACTGTCCTTTAACTGTTGTGTCTCTGGCAGACCCTGTGCGCTGTCTGTTTTGATTGTGGGGGTAGATTGTTCGCCTGACTGTATCTGCACCCTGCGATGCACCTCCTCTGTGTGTTACAGAAGCTTGTACTTCTGCCCATGTTGTAACTGTGCTATATTTGTTAGTGAAGATTGATATTCAAGTCAAGTCAAACAAGTCTTTATTCGGCTCGAGCCATAAAAGCACAAAGATCAAAAAAGTGACATAATACAATTAAAAGTCAGCTCATATGTGCCCGAATACACTTTTAAAACACATGGTATATAAACAAAGAACAATATAGCACAAAGACAGCTAAAAAACAAAGTTCCTTTTGATAAACACAAGATGCCAAAACAGATATTAAAACCGAGATGTGTAGCACACAGTCATTGAACAAAAAATTACTTGTGGTAAATGCAGACATCCATTTAATGAGCTATCTTACAGTTTTGTGCTATGGGATTATACAAATATTTGAAAATCATGTAGCGTATAAAGCACGTAAAATATTTACAATCATCCAGATGTCTCATACCTTTTCCTAATATAAAAAGCTGATTTAATCAAATGTAACATTGCATAGTATATTTCTAGGGACCCTAACGTCTGCAGGAGTATTAGCCCATCCTTATAGTGTCTTAGATTTAACTTGCGCAGTAACAGGGCTAAGAAGGAATGCCTCAGCCCCAGTGGCGCAGGTTTGTACTGAGGGTGGTGGGGCACAAAAATTGCCTTACCTTTCTAACTTGCAGCACGACATTGTTCTCCCTCAGGTATCTTCTCTCCTCTTGGAAGCTCCTAACCAGGAAACTGCACTACCCAATCCTGGCGCTGCTCTCATAGCAGGAGAGCAGTGCCAGGATTGAATAGACAGGAAGGGGTGGGAGCACACTGCTGACCTCCCAGCACAGTTCGCCCCTTAGCATTCTGGTAAATGCAGTTTGTAGTGCATGCTTACTTGGTATTTTGCTGGAGTGTTCCACCAAAGTTGGTGCAGATTAGTGCTGTCATCTCTAGACACATGTGTTTCTGGATTTTATCCGTCATCAGTAGAGATCAAAAACGATTTTCTTCTGGGGTTGCTGAGCAGGCTGCCACAATTCTTACAGGTCTCAGTACCTCTCACAGGCGCACAGGTGCATCTCCACTAGCTCGTCAGCTCAATGGCTCAAGGGAGCCTTTTTAAACAGGAAGGGGTGGGAGCACACTGCTGACCTCCCAGCACAGTTCACCTCTTAGCATTCTGGTAAATGCAGTTTGTAGTGCATGCTTACTTGGTATTTTGCTGGAGTGTTCCACCAAAGTTGGTGCAGATTAGTGCTGTCATCTCTAGACACATGTGTTTCTGGATTTTATCCGTCATCAGTAGAGATCAAAAACGATTTTCTTCTGGGGTTGCTGAGCAGGCTGCCACAATTCTTACAGGTCTCAGTACCTCTCACAGGCGCACAGGTGCATCTCCACTAGCTCGTCAGCTCAATGGCTCAAGGGAGCCTTTTTAAACAGGAAGGGGTGGGAGCACACTGCTGACCTCCCAGCACAGTTCGCCCCTTAGCATTCTGGTAAATGCAGTTTGTAGTGCATGCTTACTTGGTATTTTGCTGGCGTGTTTCACCAAAGTTGGTGCAGATTAGTGCTGTCATCTCTAGACACATGTGTTTCTGGATTTTATCCGTCATCAGTAGAGATCAAAAACGATTTTCTTCTGGGGTTGCTGAGCAGGCTGCCACAATTCTTACAGGTCTCAGTACCTCTCACAGGCGCACAGGTGCATCTCCACTAGCTCGTCAGCTCAATGGCTCAAGGGAGCCTTTTTAAGCAGGAAGGGGTGGGAGCACACTGCTGACCTCCCAGCACAGTTCGCCCCTTAGCATTCTGGTAAATGCAGTTTGTAGTGCATGCTTACTTGGTATTTTGCTGGAGTGTTCCACCAAAGTTGGTGCAGATTAGTGCTGTCATCTCTAGACACATGTGTTTCTGGATTTTATCCATCATCAGTAGAGATCAAAAACGATTTTCTTCTGGGGTTGCTGAGCAGGCTGCCACAATTCTTACAGGTCTCAGTACCTCTCACAGGAGCACAGGTGCATCTCCACTAGCTCGTCAGCTCAATGGCTCAAGGGAGCCTTTTTAAACAGGAAGGGGTGGGAGCACACTGCTGACCTCCCAGCACAGTTCGCCCTTAGCATTCTGGTAAATGCAGTTTGTAGTGCATGCTTACTTGGTATTTTGCTGGAGTGTTCCACCAAAGTTGGTGCAGATTAGTGCTGTCATCTCTAGACACATGTGTTTCTGGATTTTATCCGTCATCAGTAGAGATCAAAAACGATTTTCTTCTGGGGTTGCTGAGCAGGCTGCCACAATTCTTACAGGTCTCAGTACCTCTCACAGGCGCACAGGTGCATCTCCACTAGCTCGTCAGCTCAATGGCTCAAGGGAGCCTTTTTAAACAGGAAGGGGTGGGAGCACACTGCTGACCTCCCAGCACAGTTCGCCCCTTAGCATTCTGGAAAATGCAGTTTGTAGTGCATGCTTACTTGGTATTTTGCTGGAGTGTTCCACTAAAGTTGGTGCAGATTAGTGCTGTCATCTCTAGACACATGTGTTTCTGGATTTTATCCGTCATCAGTAGAGATCAAAAACGATTTTATTCTGGGGTTGCTGAGCAGGCTGCCACAATTCTTACAGGTCTCAGTACCTCTCACAGGCGCACAGGTGCATCTCCACTAGCTCGTCAGCTCAATGGCTCAAGGGAGTCTTTTTAAACAGGAAGGGGTGGGAGCACACTGCTGACCTCCCAGCACAGTTCGCCCCTTAGCATTCTGGTAAAGGCAGTTTGTAGTGCATGCTTACTTGGTATTTTGCTGGAGTGTTCCACCAAAGTTGGTGCAGATTAGTGCTCTCATCTCTAGACACATGTGTTTCTGGATTTTATCCGTCATCAGTAGAGATCAAAAACGATTTTCTTCTGGGGTTGCTGAGCAGGCTGCCACAATTCTTACAGGTCTCAGTACCTCTCACAGGCGCACAGGTGCATCTCCACTAGCTCATCAGTTCAATGGCTCAAGGGAGCCTTTTTAAACAGGAAGGGGTGGGAGCACACTGCTGACCTCCCAGCACAGTTTGCCCCTTAGCATTCTGGTAAATGCAGTTTGTAGTGCATGCTTACTTGGTATTTTCTGGAGTGTTCCACCAAAGTTGGTGCAGATTAGTGCTCTCATCTCTAGACACATGTGTTTCTGGATTTTATCCGTCATCAGTAGAGATCAAAAACGATTTTCTTCTGGGGTTGCTGAGCAGGCTGCCACAATTCTTACAGGTCTCAGTACCTCTCACAGGCGCACAGGTGCATCTCCACTAGCTCGTCAGCTCAATGGCTCAAGGGAGCCTTTTTAAACAGGAAGGGGTGGGAGCACACTGCTGACCTCCCAGCACAGTTCGCCCCTTAGCATTCTGGTAAATGCAGTTTGTAGTGCATGCTTACTTGGTATTTTGCTGGAGTGTTCCACCAAAGTTGGTGCAGATTAGTGCTCTCATCTCTAGACACATGTATTTCTGGATTTTATCCGTCATCAGTAGAGATCAAAAACGATTTTCTTCTGGGGTTGCTGAGCAGGCTGCCACAATTCTTACAGGTCTCAGTACCTCTCACAGGCGCACAGGTGCATCTCCACTGGCTCGTCAGTTCAATGGCTCAAGGGAGCCTTTTTAAACAGGAAGGGGTGGGAGCACACTGCTGACCTCCCAGCACAGTTCGCCCCTTAGCATTCTGGTAAATGCAGTTTGTAGTGCATGCTTACTTGGTACTTTGCTGAAGTGTTCCACCAAAGTTGGTGCAGATTAGTGCTGTCATCTCTAGACACATGTGTTTCTGGATTTTTTCTGTCATCAGTAGAGATCAAAAACGATTTCACCCCTGTTCCTGTTTAAAAGTACTCCCGTGAGTCATTGAGCTGACGAGCTCGTGGAAGAAGCACCCGCGCGCCAGTGAGAGGTACTTGACCTGATGCAATGTTTGGCAGCCTACTCAGCAAACCCCAAATTTGAAACCTGTAATCTCTACTGATGACGGTTAAAGAACCAGAAACATGTGTCTAGAGATCAGCACTATCTGTGCCAACTCTGGCGAAACACTCTGAATACTAGAGCAAAGTAAGCAACAAGAGACTGCATTTACCAGAATGCCAGGGGCGAACCTTGCTGGGGGGTGAAGCGGTGTGCTCCCACCCCTGTTCCTGTTTAAAAGTACTCCAGTGAGTCTTTGAGCTGACGAGCTCGTGGAAGAAGCACCCATGCGCCAGTGAGAGGTACTTGACCTGATGCAATGTTTGGCAGCCTACTCAGCAAACCCCAAATTTGAAACCTGTAATCTCTACTGATGATGGTTAAAGAACCAGAAACACGTGTCTAGAGATCAGCACTATCTGCGCCAACTCTGGGGAAACACTCTGAATACTAGAGCAAAGTAAGCAACAAGAGACTGCATTTACCAGAATGCCAGGGCGAACCTTGCTGGGGGTGAAGCGGTGTGCTCCCACCCCTGTTCCTGTTTAAAAGTACTCCCGTGAGTCATTGAGATGACGAGCTCCTGGAAGAAGCACCCGCACGCCAGTGAGAGGTACTTGACCTGATTCAATGTTTGGCAGCCTACTCAGCAAACCCCAAATTTGAAACCTGTTATCTCTACTGATGACGGTTAAAGAACCAGAAACACGTGTCTAGAGATCAGCACTATCTGCGCCAACTCTGGCGAAACACTCTGAATACTAGAGCAAAGTAAGCAACAAGAGACTGCATTTACCAGAATGCCAGGGGCGAACCTTGCTGGGGGGTGAAGCGGTGTGCTCCCACCCCTGTTCCTGTTTAAAAGTACTCCTGTGAGTCATTGAGCTGACGAGCTCGTGGAAGAAGCACCCACGCGCCAGTGAGAGGTACTTGACCTGAAGCAATGTTTGGCAGCCTACTCAGCAAACCCCAAATTTGAAACCTGTAATCTCTACTGATGACGGTTAAAGAACCAGAAACACGTATCTAGAGATCAGCACTATCTGCGCCAACTCTGGCGAAACACTCTGAATACTAGAGCAAAGTAAGCAACAAGAGACTGCATTTACCAGAATGCCAGGGGCAAACCTTGCTGGGGGGTGAAGCGGTGTGCTCCCACCCCTGTTCCAGGATTGAATAGAGCAGGCTCTCTCAGCGCTCCTAAGCGCACTGGAGGCCTGCGCTTTCTCTAACCCAGTTCTATAAAATTAAGTTTAAAATGCGCATGTCTGGCTGGCCTCCCCCTGATGGCCAGCCAAAGAGACATGTGCATTTTAAAGCATACAGCTCCCTGCTGCTGCCACTCGGCAGCACTGGCCCGCCCTGTCCTGACACTTAGCTTGGGGCGGGTCACGGGTTGCTGAAAAATAAAATGGTAATGAACTTTATTGCCATTTTATTTTTAAGCTCTGGGGCTTGGGGGGCAATGCTCCTCCGCTCAAATGGAGGAGCCGCACCTGCTCAGCCCTGAGTACAGAGTGCAGAAAAAAATAAGGTGGCTAGTGCATTCTGTCAAAATTTTATCACACCCACAGAGTGGTAAGTCCAGCTTCCAGACCCCAGGCGCAGGAAAGGCAACTTACAGTGCAATGTGTGTTGCCTAAAAAGGGTGAGCCAATGGCGATGTGTAGGATTCATAATCCACTGTAAGTATGGCTTCATACCAAATTTTGTTGATACTTGGTCGTAGTTAACAATTGTTTCTTTCCCCTGGGCCAGTTCTAGGCACTTGTTCATACAGTGGTCCATGTATCGTTCTTTGATACGTAATTTGAAATCTGGCCTAATTGAGAGAGGGTTTTCATATAGGTCCAAAAGACTCAAACTATTGAGCGAATCCTTCAAGTATAAGAGCCCATGGAGTTGATCAGCCTCATCGAGTGAGAGGCAGCCGGCAATTCAGATTCTGGATAGGCCAGCTTCGAGTGTACCCCAAATTCTGATCCAAAGTAGTAAAAGGGCTAGCCCGTTCAGGTTTTCCAGGTAAGGCATTCCGAGTTCCTCATGGCAAATTAAGGTGGCTGTGGCTCTAGGGACTGACAGCAGTCTACGCATAAAGTGATCTTCTGCTTGTTGGAGTATACCCATGTTGTTATATCCCCAAAGGCCTGCGCTGTAAGCTCCCACTGTAATGCACTTATTCTTGCACAAGTTCAACATATCTGCAGTGAGTTTGTTTCCTAGCTTATGAGCGAATCCGAATATGGCCTCAATGTTCCTGCAAAAGGTCTGAAGTCTGAGCCTTAAAAGAGAAGTCCTGCTAGTGACTGAATAAAAAGGATCCCTAGGTAATTAAAATTCTTCACCCTTGCTAGGTTTGAGTACCCCATCTTAAAGTGCTTTGTCCCCCATCTTAAAGTGCTTTGTCTTAGTACAAGTTATGCCGTATGTCATAATAGACGTTTTGTAGTAGTTTACTTGGAGATCTAGGCCCTTTATGTATGTAAGGAACAAGTATAAAAGGTTCTGGAGGCTATTTGCAGTGCGAGCGATAAGTACCACATCATCTGAGTACAATAAATTGGGAATAAACTTGTTTCCCCTATGTGGCATGTCCTTTCCTTTTCCCAACAGGAATTTACAAATCCCATTGATATAGAGCAGGAAGAGGAATGTGGCCAGGATGCACCCCTGCCTAACACCCCTTGAGGAATTAATGTGGGGGAACACCCTCCCAAAGGGCCATAGCGCACTCTTATTGTGAGATCTTGATGGAGTTGTCTGATGAGAGTTAGCAGCTCTGGCTCCACTCCCATATTACCCATTAATTCCCACAGCTTAGAGCGGTGTACAAGGTCAAACTCGCTTTATAGGTCAATAAATGACCAGTGCACAGAGCCCTTTTTTGCCTTGCCATACTTCCCTATTATTAAATAGAGATTTACGCGTTGTTCAATTGTCCCTATGCCAGGCTTGAAGCAAATTTGACATTTGAAAGGACATTATTTGTCAGGGCCCATTCTTCAAGTCGGAACAGTTGGACTCTACCCAAAATCTTGCCGCTGGAGTCAATTAATGAGCTAGCTGAAAACAAGATAGCTGTGACCAATCCCCTTTTTTAAATATGGGTACTACAGGGGCAGTCTTCCAGGACTCAGGGATGGGCCCTTGGACTATTGATCTGAACACATTTGTGAGTAATGGGGCCCATAGGTCAATGTGTGATTTAAATATGTCTGCTGGTACTCCATCCGGTCCTGTGGCCTTTTCTGGGATGCACTTTTTAATGGCTGTAATTACCTCATACACTTCAAAGGGGTTTTGAAGGTCACAAAGAGTCTCCAAATGCAGGTTATGATCGCGCTGTGATGGTATGGGCGTATCTCCTGGAGAGAAGATTTTAGTGAAATGTGATACCCATGCTTCCGCCAGTATTACGGATTCGATGCTGGGAGCATCCGACTCCATAAAGAAAGGCCTATTGACCACTTACCAGAATTTTGAGTTGTCCTATAATTCCCCAGCCAATTTCAAATCACCCCAAGCTGTTTCTGATCTCAGATTTCCTTTCCTCAAGGACATGTTTATAGTTTTCCCTGGCCTGTTTAACCTCACAAGCTGCCCGGGGGCGTTTTCGCAGTGCGACCATCAGGTTCCAATGGGTAGCTGAACACTGCGTTAAACCAACGAGAAGGTAGCTTCTCACGTAAGAGGGCGGAGGGCGTGAGGTTCGTCGAAATGGACCTGCAGATTTTAGAAAATTCCGATTGGATCACAGCAGGCCATAGATCATCAGCTAAGGAAGTCATGATGGACGCCCTAGAATCTTCAAAAATAATTTGGTTAAATGCGGCAGGTCAACCTTCTCCCATTTTAATTTTAATTGGCAGTCCAATTTAATAGAGAGAGGGATGTGATCGCTCACCAGCTAGGAGATTGCACAAAATCAATTAGGTGAGATGTTAACTCAGATGACAGTATCATGTAGTCTATTGTGCTTCCTACTTGTTTCCCTATGAAGGTTGGAACATGTGCATTTTTTATACCACAGAAGTAATTTGCGTAAGCGAAATTGTATTTTAACAGTTATTCATTTAGCATCTCACCATAAACACAGTGGGAAAAATGCATAGCATTTTTGGATTGTGTGTTGCTAAAACCACAGACCCTTGAATATGAAAACTTACAAGTCAAAATGTTAAAATCCGCAGCCCAAAAAAAGCTGACAGTGCATTTGGTTTTATAATAAAAGTCCTCTAAGAATTCGTCAAGTTGGTCAATGGTGTCCCGAGATAAATGATTAAAAATGTTGTAATAAAAATTAATTAGTAAAATGTCAAGTGCAGCGGGGAAAGGTAGAAGGGAGACAAGGAAATGAGGAGAGGCCCAACATTTTGTGATTTTAACATCAGTGACTTTAATGGAAAGAAAGCTAGTCAGTCCCCCACTTGCTCTGCCCGCCCTAGACAGGGTTGCAGGTTGAAAGAAACCCTGATTCACATCAATATGAAAGTCTGACGTCAACCAAGTTTCTTGACAGCATATTACTTAATGGTTGTTTATAAAATTTATCCAGTCTAGGTTCACGATTTTTGTGCGTGCTCCAGCAATGGTCCACAAAGCGATGCTGAGGACTTCTCAATCAGGGGCGGGGTACAAATACAAGGGCCGCATTCAGGTTGGGGATTCTGTGTAGAGTGTAAGTCCATTGTGGCCAAATGGCCGGATGTAGCTTGCAAAGAAACTGATTTTCCGTTCAAAGGGGGCACATAAGTAGGGCGTCAATCGATGTCTTCAAGTGCGGCCAGCGATTCAAATACATTTCTAAAGGGTATATTGTACCTATAACTAATCGGGATTGGGTGATCAATGGCTACAGCACTCTTTGCCTTGCTCAAGACAGTAGGGCGATAAAAGTAGCCCAGAGGCAATACCTGGATGGTCCCTGGTGAATGGGGTTGGTTTCCAAGGGAGTTTAAGAGAGATTTTACCACAAAAGGTATTCTGAAATTGACAATCACACAGTCCCCCTTTGACTCTTTACTACCAGGGCCTAACCAGGGGGTTCTCCTGACCATCAGGATTTCGGGAGCTAGATGTAGCCTCCAGCCCACCTTACTTTTAAGCCAGTGTATAGTTTTATTTTATAGAGTGTGAAGAGGGGTCAAATTATTTAAGTTCAATAGCCCCCAGGCGGGTGTAAATAGGGTCTAATTTGCTTGATATGGTGTCCAATATGGAGGATTTGAGATCATTAATAGTCAAACTTAGAGCCCCAAAATGGGCGTCCGTTTCTACCGGCTCCTTCTCAGGGGCATGTGTCAGGCGGTGCTACTGGGCCTTTTGGATTTTGTGCTTACTGACAGTCTTTTCCTTTTTCCTAATTGGCCCCAATTGCCCTAATTCCAATTTGTAAGTTAGATGCCTCTCTCAAGGGCATTGTGGGTGCAGAAATGCTGGGAGGCGCAACTTCCAGTGACTCAGGGCTTAGCTTGTCTTCTAAGAGGATAGATTTGTTGTTTGTATCACTATTTTGAATGGGCAATCTAGTCAAAACAGGGGGTAGGTGAGCTTTAGGGGGTGAGGAAGAGCACAGGCAACGTTCCCCCAACTTGGTTTCCTTTGAGATGACTACAACTGCCCTCTGTAAAAAAAAACATCCAGAGTGGTCCCTGCGCTCCCCTGGGGTGCTGCTGTGATCTTACGCCTCCCCATAATTGATAAAAGAGTGTAAAGGATAGGAATAGAATCTCTAGGTAAACCAGAGGAGGGGAAAGGGTGAGTCAAATCAACCCCCTTTTGCTCACCAGCTGGGTCAATTGAAGGGGATGTAAGGTATCTTGGAGGTAATATCAATAGCTAATAAACTCTTACCCAGCTTAGATCTTAGACCTGTGTGCAGAGCCAAGAGGCGTGGCCCTGCTCTGCCTCTTCCTGTCGCTGACAGGCCAGCACATAGCCCGGTCTTTGCCCGTGCGTGTCCCGCGAAGCACCCCAGTAGTTCCATGAAGCGGGATTGCACAAGCGGCTTTCGACGCACCGTAGGAGGCCCCACCCCCTCTGGGTAACAGACTGCAGGTGAGCCTCCTGGTGCAGTGTGAGGTGGTTAATGCAGTCCCAAGTGGTGAGGGAGATCCAAGGGGGTCAAGCACCCCAGCAGTTTCAGCAAAGCGATTGATAGTTTTTTCACTACAAAGCATAGGTGTAACTCAGGCCCCTGCAGCCACTCTGGGGCATGGGGCTCCCAACTCTTCAGGAAGCCCCCAGACCTTCAGGGGGGCCCAGTCAGCCCAAAACTAATCAATATTTGTGAGATATGGGAGACTTAGGAGCCCCTCATACAATTTTGTGTTACGCCACTGCTACGAAAAGGCCAAAAGTTTGGCTCTGTCAATGCGTGCATAATATATTTGAACCCTACAAAAATAAGGAGCGGTTTTGTCACTTTTATTGGTAAAACTGTATATTCCATGCTTGAATGCAAAATGTTTTACTTTTAGTGACCTTTTTCTTCATCATGTATTGTGGCCCAAGGTATTTGCTGATCCCCTTGCCAACCGACAAAGACATTTAGTAGAAAATTTCTTATGGGAGTTCCTTTCCTCAAAATCGACAAGAACATTCAGGATGGGATTTTCTTGGTGCGCGGAGAGATGACCGTTTTCCAAAAATATCTCCATTATATTACCAGAGATAATTGCAGATGTTGTCTAAAAGACATATTTGAACCTAATTGTAAACAAATAATTCCACATGTTACGACCTCTGGGGTATGTTCAACCGCTACCTTTTTTCTAACATTGACTTTTAACGCAACCAAATATCTAAGAATTTTATACATCGACCTATGTTTCCCAGGGAGCAGAGGGGCACAGATGGGAAATTAAATACCATCGAAGAGAAAAGAAAAAAGATTTCCTGGTATTGCTTAAACAAAATAAGGCTTGAACAGAGTGACACATAAAATAGAAGCTAAAACATGTTTTGGAGGCTTAACTCAATTTGATTGCAGATTGAATTAGTAGCAAAACAGTCAACAAGAAGTTAGAATACATATTACAATTGAGTTTCCTCTATCCATATATATATATATATTAACTGAAAAAACAAAGGTTACAGGGACGTTACAGTTAGGCTCAGATTTCACTCGTACTCATTGAAATTCAGCAGTTATAGTTACCTGAGCTAAGTATAACTTACGCCCCCACCATGCCACTCATGACATGGTCAGTGACATCACTGATGACAACCCAAATGACATCACTGATGACATCATCCAGTGAGTGAAAGTCTTTCGTAAATGTTTCTGAGACATAAAGATATACAGTAAGCTACTGCAAAAGTTAAATTAATATTCTTTCTAAACTAGTAATGAGCGATATTGTTTCTAACATATGTTATCCGAGTGGGTGTGTATCTGTATCAGTGTGTGAGTGGGTGTCTGAGTGCTATATGTGTGTGAGTGGGTGTGTGAGTGGGTGTATTAGGGGGGTGTAAGTAGTTGTATGTGTGTGTGAATGACTGTGAGTGGTTGTATGGGCGAGTGAGTGGCTTTTAGTGGCTTTATGTGTGAGGGAGTGTGTGAGTGGCTGTTTTGGTGACTGAGTGACTGTGGGAGTGAATCTATGGGTGGGTGAGTGGGTGTGTTATTGGTTGTATGGGTATGTTAGTGACTCTTTGAATGGATGTATGGGTAGGTGAGTGTGTGTGAGTGGCTGTTTTGCACAGTTAGGGGCCGATTCTGATGAGGGTTGGAAAAGCTTCCCGACCGAGGGCCTGATTCTGATGCGGTTAGGAAGGCCTCCTAACGGCATTTGCTCCTTCCAAATCGGATCGGGAACGTGTCTTCCTGACCGAGGGCCCAATTCTGATGCGGTTAGGAACAAATGTTCCCATTGAAGTCAATGGGAGTTCAACCTAATCGTATCTGGAAGCATCCGGATGCATCCTACTCCGCCGGTCGCACTTTCCCGATCCGAGTGGGTCGGACACCATTTCCCAACCGATTCGGTCAGGAAGCTTTTCCAACCCGCATCAGAATCGGCCCCTAAGTGTCTGTGTGACTGGCTGCATAGGTGAGTGAGTGGGTGTGTGACTGCTTGTATGGATGTGTGAATGGGTATGTAAGTGGTTAACTGGATTAGTGAATGTATACATGAGTATCTGTATGGGTAAGTGAGCCACTGTGTGAGTAGCTGTATGGGTGAATGAGTGCTGGTGTGAGCGGCTGTGTGGGTGAGTGAGTGGTTGTGTGAGTGGTTGTATTAATGAGAGAGTTTGTTTGTGAGTGGCTATATGGGTGAGTGAGGGGGTGTGTAAATGGCTGTATGGGTGGGTGATTTGGCTGTGTTAGTGTCTGTATGAGTGTGTGGGTGTGTATGAGTCATTGAATGTGTTTGTGAACGGGTATGTGAGTAGCTGTGTTGGTGTGTGAGTGGATGTATGAGTGGTTGTATGGGGGTGTGAGTGGGTGTGTGAGTGGTTCTGTGAATGATGTCATCAGTGATGTCATCTGTGACGTAATTGAGATGTCATTAGTGATGTCATCCGTGATGTCACTGACCATGTCATGATGTCATGTGAGGTCATAATCAGGGCATTGTGGGGGCATAAGTTATAGTTTGCTCAAGTAACTATAACTGCTGAATTTGAATGGTTTTGTATGAGTGAAATCTGAGCCTAACTATAACGTCCATGTAACCTTTGGTTTTTTTTCAGTGAATTTCTAAGGTTTTTTAACTTTTTAATCCTAACTGTAACCTGTCACCTTTGAGAGTGGGTGTGTGAGTGGCTGTGTGGGTCTTTGAGTGGGTCTTTGAGTTCCTGTGTGAGAGGGTATATGAGTGTCTGAGTGAGTCTGTCAGTGGGTATGTGAGTACCTGTGTGAGTGTGTCAGTGGGTGTGTGAGTGCCTATGTGAGTGCCTGTGTGGGTCTGTGAGTGCCTGTGCAGATCTGTGAGTAGATTTGTGAGTACTTGTGTATGTCTGTGAGTGAGTGTGTCAGTGCTGCAATGGATTTTGGGCATTTGCATACTTAGGGCATTTAAAAGGGAGAATTGCAGACTCTGTTCTCACCAGGAGTCGATGAGAAAGAAACTACTCCTCACAGTCACCCCAGATCAGATTGTGCTCCAATAGATCAATGATGGAGTCACCTCCATTAAGGATTTCATATAGTTTTTCAATATGGAATATGAGAGGAAACACACTAGATTTTCCTTTGTTGAGCCCAAGAAGTTAGGATCATTTGTGCTTTACTGAAGTGGAGCTTCAACTGGGGCCCCTGCTATTTTTAAATTTGTAAGTGCTTCCAGTTGAGGTTTATTTTCTGTGAAATAAGCAACAGGGCCAGAATCCATCCTCATTTTTCCAAGAAGAGTCCCCAGTTTTGCCGAAAACTTCTATCCAACTCGAGAACTTTCATTTGGTTAATTAGTAAGTGCTACCTTGTTGGGTAAATGTCTTGTGCATATTCTACACTACAGTTGCGTAAAGGACCACAGGGTAATGTTTCCAGTGACCTTGTGTGCATGTAATTTCAGCAATGCAATTGTTGCGCGACCGTCTTCATCCATAAATCTGTGATAACGTGAATCTTCATCAAGAGAAGACGGCGAGACTGCAGAGAGGTGAATCTCCACCAAACAGGAGTGATTCCTTTTAACCTAATGAAGTAAGTGCGTATTTGCATGGTGTTAATGCCCTAGTATTCCTCTGCATCAATAACACATCTCCAAAATCGCCTGGAAACGCTCTCAAGGCCTTTTGTTAAGCTGTCCATCAACATGGAAAAAGGGGGAAGACCTTTACATAGTACTAAGGAAAACTAGGCGTGTGCAAATGCAAAAACAACAGTTGATGGACAGAATGCAGAACAATGTCATACATTCACCCCAGTACAGAGATCTGGGCCTAAATCCATCGTTTTTTTGCTCACCATGCCATTCCAGTTTGAACCCAGCCATATGCAAATCAGTCTTGACCCTGTGCCTCATGGGAACAGTCCAGCCCGAACTGCCAAGCCAGGTCCTCCCTGGACTGGAAACAAGCATCCTAGGACCGGTTTCGGGGTTTCACCCCTCTTCAGCCAGGATAGCTTGATTCCAGTGGTATGGAGAGCACGGGACCCACGTCTGGGCATACCCGTCCCACTCGGGGTGACAAATGCAAAAACAACAGTTGATGGACAGAATGCAGAACAATGTCATACATTCACCCCAGTACAGAGATCTGGGCCTAAATCCATCGTTTTTTGCTCACCATGCCATTCCAGTTTGAACCCAGCCATATGCAAATCAGTCTTGACCCTGTGCCTCATGGGAACAGTCCAGCCCGAACTGCCAAGCCAGGTCCTCCCTGGACTGGAAACAAGCATCCTAGGACCGGTTTCGGGGTTTCACCCCTCTTCAGCCAGGATAGCTTGATTCCAGTGGCATGGAGAGCACGGGACCCACGTCTGGGCATACCCGTCCCACTTGGGGTGACAAATGCAAAAACAACAGTTGATGGACAGAATGCAGAACAATGTCATACATTCAACCCAGTACAGAGATCTGGGCCTAAATCCATCGTTTTTTTGCTCACCGTACCATTCCAGTTTGAACCTAGCCATATGCAAATCAGTCTTGACCCTGTGCCTCATGGGAACAGTCCAGCCCGAACTGCCAAGCCAGGTCCTCCCTGGACTGGAAACAAGCATCCTAGGACCGGATTCGGGGTTTCACCCATCTTCAGCCAGGATAGCTTGATTCCAGTGGCATGGAGAGCACGGGACCCACGTCTGGGCATACCCGTCCCACTCGGGGTGACAAATGCAAAAACAACAGTTGATGGACAGAATGCAGAACAATGTCATACATTCACCCCAGTACAGAGATCTGGACCTAAATCCATCGTTTTTTGCTCACCATGCCATTCCAGTTTGAACCCAGCCATATGCAAATCAGTCTTGACCCTGTGCCTCATGGGAACAGTCCAGCCCGAACTGCCAAGCCAGGTCCTCCCTGGACTGGAAACAAGCATCCTAGGACCGGTTTCGGGGTTTCACCCCTCTTCAGCCAGGATAGCTTGATTCCAGTGGCATGGAGAGCACGGGACCCACGTCTGGGCATACCCGTCCCACTCGGGGTGACAAATGCAAAAACAACAGTTGATGGACAGAATGCAGAACAATGTCATACATTCACCCCAGTACAGAGATCTGGGCCTAAATCCATCGTTTTTTGGCTCACCATGCCATTCCAGTTTGAACCCAGCCATATGCAAATCAGTCTTGACCCTGTGCCTCATGGGAACAGTCCAGCCCGAACTGCCAAGCCAGGTCCTCCCTCGACTGGAAACAAGCATCCTAGGACCGGTTTCGGGGTTTCACCCCTCTTCAGCCAGGATAGCTTGATTCCAGTGGCATGGAGAGCACGGGACCCACGTCTGGGCATACCCGTCCCACTCGGGGTGACAAATGCAAAAACAACAGTTGATGGACAGAATGCATATCAATGTCATACATTCAACCCAGTACAGAGATCTGGGCCTAAATCCATCGTTTTTTTGCTCACCGTACCATAACTATGTTTCTTACAAAAAATGGATGACTGTTGAATAATAACTGTATAGCACTGGAGGAACCTAGATATATGAAATTGGGGTACTATACCTGAACTAGGGAAAGCTATATAAATTCCTTTTCTGTGGGGGAGGTTATGGCGTTGAGACACTGGGGTACTAGACCTACAATAGGGAAAGAAGTATATTTTCCTTTCTTGTGGGGAAAGTTATGGGCTTTGACATAGGGTACTAAACCCGACAATGAGAGAGAAAAAAAGCCTAAAATGTTGCCCAAGGGCTCTTGACCCGGATACGAACTCTGCTTAATAACGGAGAAAAAACTTCACAAACACCCATGTCATTAATCACCAAAGGGAATCGTAATGTTATCAACGTAAAGTAACCCGAAGGGAAACCCTTATGGATATTAACTAAAGGGACCTTTCAATGGCAAAGAAGTATTAAATGTACAAAATGTATGATTTTTATGCAATGTTACCTCAACCCCATTCTCACATTTAATTTGCAAATAATTTAATTTTATGCACAAGTAATTTGACTATTTATGGCGTTTTTTGTAACTAAGTCGAGTCTTTTTTCTTTGTTGTTGCATCATGTGGGACGCATTGAATGCTTAAAACACGGAAGCTTGTCAATATGGTCATGGGACCAAGACCGGGACAGGTCGAAACGCGTCATTTGTTTGCCCGAATAAATCTTTGACTCTGCATTTACAATGAGTGGCTCGTTTCTTACTGCAAATCGGTAGGAGTGTTGGATTATTTACTAAGCGGCGGCGTCCGCTCGTAGCGAGCCCCGACCCAAGTGGAAGGGCGTTCCAAGACGCCATTCATCTGTTGGAGATATATATATATATATATATATATATATATATATATATATATATATATATATAAAGTACTCCTTCTTTCTTAGATCCTCTAAAGCCAGGAATCAAAAAAGGCACGGACTCCTCTTATTTGGTGCAATATTTCATTTATTTTCAGTGCTGTGCTGCCATGACGCGTTTTAACCCACCAGGGGCCTTGATCATATATATATATATATCCAACACATGCGTCGTCTCCTTTTGTAAGAACAACACACCACGGCCCAAAGATGCTTTCAAGCACGTTTTATTCCTGGCAGTGCAACTCTTACGCGTTTCAGAGTGCGAGGCTCCTTGATCACGAGTAACAATGTTGCAGCGTGGTGCAGTTTAAATAATACATCATGTGACAAGACAGTGCAGTAGACAGTGTAAACAGACTTCCCGGTTTACCAAGAATACAAATTCTCATTAAATTCACAAATTGTGTTGCTGTCATTACATTTACAGCTTTCTGTATTGTGGCAAGAGTGGCGCTCAAATGCAAACAATTCATCATACTTTAAACCAGAAGCCATCGACTCATTTCTTGGTTGCTCAGTTCAATAAAGTTATTCATTCAATCGTGCAAACACTTTGAGGGTCACAAGGCATACAATGGACAGCGCTTCTGTCCGCACTGCTGTTATACGCGTGTTCATTGCGCAAGTGCGCGTTGTAAACACCTGTTTAGCCCACCGTTTGTTTTCATCACACTGAAAACTTGACTAGCCTAACAATCTTGCCTGAACTGTGCCAGCAATCGCTTAAGCCTCTGCGATCGTTTACTGCGCAAGTGCGCTGTGCTCAACCGTGTCATTCATTCACAAATTCCACGAATAAGGAATTAATACACCACAATGGCATCCCTTGTTAATCCACAGTGAATACGATGATTATGGGGTAAATATAGTACAGTGAGCTAGGATTTCTGTCAGTGATGCCCCAGTGGGCATTAGTTCAATGTTCGCTATACCAGGTAATCTCATTAATCTTAATTTTATTTTTAATTTTATCGGGTCTATTATTGCGCAAGTGCGCATTGTTTCTATGTGTCATTATCATGCTACCTAAACACGGAATTAGTTAACCACATTCAAGTCCCTTGTTGGTTTTATATTATTGGAAAAACCCGGTAAGCGACGATTGCTATCAACATTGCCCCAGTGGACCTTTGTTACATGTTCGCTATTCTAAACACATACTGTTTGATAACCCTTCCCTTAACAGACATTAAGGGGTATTGTATAACACATTCTCTAAATGCCGCTATCGGCATTGCCAACTTCAAACCATCATTAGCGGTATGGTAAATTCTAAATTTCAATCCAATATAGGCTTGTCCTCTTGTGTGGGTCACAGTTCTCTCTATCAATCAATCTTTATATCATTTCTACAACGTCGACTTCTACTCCCATTGTAAATATCTGTTGCTCATTTTGCCTTCCACTCACCTCACAATATTTGCAGGGAAATCTGCAAGAGATATACACAAAAATACACATTAACCATCAAGTGAAAAAAACAGCATAATAAGTGCAACAAATCAATATAAACCAGCAGTAGTGAGAATAAAAACATTGTTAAAATCTAGAGGATTTATGTTAGTTTGCAGCTTCATAATGTATATTGCGGGTCTGGTTATTACCACCAGTTCTTCATCGCCATTGTGTCCTAAAGGGTGCATAGTACGATATTCTATTACCATCCTTAATTCAAAGCGCCTAAGCTCCAATACTCTGTCACCCCCTCTCTCTCTCACGGGAATGGTGTCTAATACACAGAACGATAGGAGGTTACTGTTCTGGTTGTGTTGTAGTTTAAAATGTCTGGCCATGGGGTACTGTTTGTCGTCGTTTTCAATTGCCCTTAAATGTTCAAGGATCCTTTTCTTAGCTTTATGTATTGTGCTCCCTATGTAGTATTTCCCATATGGGCATCTGAGAGCATAAACCACATAGGGGCTGATTACGATGGCGGGCGGAGGCACCACCGCGGTGGCAGAAAATGTCATTTTCCGCACGCCAGCAGCGGTCCTCACGCCCGCCATATTACAATGGGCAAACATAGCCCATTTCCCGTCCGCCGCGGTGCGAAGTGAACCGCCAGAAAAATGCGCACGCCACTGCGGCGGTGGGAGCCAATAGAGACCCACCGTCGTGCGGAATGACGTCCGGACCGCCGTACAAATCAGGATGCCCCAAACAGCCCATCACACCGCTGGGGAGAAACCACCCAACCAGAGACGGCGGAAGCACGACAGCGGAGCGTGAAACAAGACTCCTGGTCCACTCCACCCGGTCCCGACCGCAATGGATCCAGCTCTATACGTCTTCCCGGTGCTGTACCTGATACACTACCAGCAAGTAATGCACCGTCGCGGACAACGCCGCAGGTACGCAATGATACAACTCCGCACACAACCACAACACACAATTCCTGGGCTGATATACGGTTCCTGTCCACACCAGACACTCTGGTGGGGACAGGAACACATCCACAAGTGTACCCACACATGTCCTACCTGTCACAAAATCACCCCTCCACATCCAGGTCACCCATCAACCGCGAAATCACAGCAATCTCCCGGTCACGTCACCGCTGCGGTGAAGACGCGGGAAAACATGCGCACAATGTAGTAGGCAGGGCCAGCACCAACCATGGGCAGTCCACAAAGATCATAGGGCCACAACTACACCCTTCATACACTACGCCCCCCACACCCATTAGGGGACATGCTGTGCACCCCTCCTGTGCTCCCCCTTCACAATTAACCAGCCAGGTGAACCCAGACCCTGCACCACACACAACAAACAACCAGGGAGCCAGTCTCAGCAGGTGGGGCTAAAGAGGAACACACAGCACAGAAGCTCAGGGCCAGGGCATCCCTCCTCCCCACACCCACACTCCACACATGTCAAGCAAACTGAGTCCAATTACAAAATGAACACTCACACTAAATATGAACAATCACCTAACTGTACACACTGCCTGTCAAGTCACCCAGACACACCCCACACTGACACACAGCCACATACACATACCAGATGTCAGCAGCAATGGAGGACAAGAAATGGGCAAGACAAAAGTAAGGTGGACAGTGATGGGAAGACAAGGAGCTAGCCACAAAGCATGTGTACATCACATGCAAGAGAAGGAACATATCACAACACCCTTAGGCCAACAAATCACACATGGCTGGAACAGTGAGTGAAATTAAACCACAGTGACCTCTGTGCAACAACTCAGGGAGACAGCAAGGCAAGCCATGCATAGGCACAGGGATGATAGGAAGTGTCTGAAGTCAAACAGTGATCAGCCACACATCTGTCACAACTTACTTGACATGTGTATGTCATCAGCACAACACACAGGGCCCATTGACACACTCCATGACTGTCAAACACAAGTTGGATCCTTCACACATACCCCTCCTCCACCCACCTCACACCTGCACCTCTCAACACCAGTGTTAAACACACAGAATGGTGCAAATGATGTCCTGTGAATACACTGACAAACAATCACACTCCCTGGGGTGCATCCGCAAACATCACACACACACACTCAGGGATGCCTGACCCAATGCTGGCACAAAAACAATAGCCAAACACAAACCTCACAAACAACATACATAGAAGTCCAACAAGCCCAGACATGTGCAGACAAACAGTGGAAAGGCAATGGTAGCCCAGACAGAACAGGAGTACACAACATCAACACTCAGGACCAATGCACAGACACCATACCCCAACACAGACAAGAAGTGCATCATCTCAAAACAATCATGGACACAAACTGGGATCAATGGGCCAATAGGAAAACACAGACAGACATACCACACCACCCATCAAGTCAACATGGTGTTATAGTGTACCACATGCATGCACATGCACAATCCTGACAAGTGACAGGTCAAATATAGGAGGATAAACCACCAAGGTGCACTCAAAACAAGCTCAGGAACAACAATACTCCTAAGTGCATGTGACAGACACACAAGTAATGCACACTACACTTGCAACACACATCTGAATGTCTCACAATGCACAAACAACTCACACACAATGACATGCAAATAGAACATCACACACAGAGCATCTGTCAGCTGAAAGAGACAACACAGGCCAAACACTGCACACATCCACATAAAACACACAACAGATGCACATGCCAATCCATCACATTGCAAACACAGCTGTACATCAGGGGATGCACACCAGGCAATTACAAGGCAACATACACTCACAGCACTGCATGCACAACAAGCAGTGTGTGCACACCAACCAAACCAGTAGCACACATATCTGAGTGCCACAACATGAACCCCCACAACACAAATCACCACAGCACACAGACAACATCACACTCAGGAAGGGTAGCAGTACCTCAGCAAACACACATACAGCTTACCCATCACCCACAGATGCACAAGTCTGGGACACCCAGGTGCAAACAACATGACCAGAGGACTGTGCAGCACAAACAGTTGCACTGCATATGAACAACCCTGACTGCAAACCAGTACAAGAAAATCACACATAACCAATTGGGAAACTGTCCTGAGTGGCACATTGGTCCTGTGCAGAGATCAGCACCACAAAGCATAGTGTAACTAATGAAGTGGTGGGGAGGCACACACACTGGCAACCCAAGGGGATAGCTGACATGAGAGTGAAGTGGTGTGTACGTCAGTAGTGGACATGTCAGGAGTGTACCATAGACAAATAGATGGAGTGGTCACTCACAATGGGTAGGCATCAGAAGCACAGATAGGGGATGGTATAACTCCACATCCCACATGCCATACTGGAGCCAAAAATGCCTCAAGTGACAGCAATGCATGAGAAAACACACCCACAATGTCAGTGTGGCTGAGCATGCCTGCACAGTGAGCACAAACACTATCAAGACACATGGCTGATCAACAAAACACAACACTGACTTGCCAGTCACACACTCTGCATACTCACAACTGGCAGCAACAACAAGTAGGTGTCCCCCAGAAGTGCAAGGACACACCAACACACTGCACAGTGCACAACCTACAACTCCCACATGTGCACACAATCACAAGCACAGGACTGACTAATCAAACTAACAGGCACTCAACTCCTGGGTGACACATGTGTGCAGTTGCCATTGCAGGGGCACACACACATCAACACTACTGACAATTTCACCCCCCTTCACACTGCACACTTCATGACCACCCAAGTGCACATATTTAAATGTACCCATGTGACTAGGATGACTGGCCATCACAAGATGACCATACACCAACACTACTGTTCACACATCAAGAAAGATCACACAGACATGATGTACCCTGGCCAGCCTGCCTGCAATCCTGTGGATAGAATCCCACTCTGTGCTGGCAGTGCATCCAAACATGACATGTGTACAATTTAGCTAACCTGACCATAGAATGATTATGATAACAGTAGATCATCACAAACAACCCTCATTGCACCCCAAGCCTCAGAGTCAAGAAGAACTGAAGTGCCTGTCACCTCGGCAAAACCCTGAAAAAGTGAAACAAGCCATTGGCAATGTTAAAGTGGCATACAGAGCATGTGTCACATTAAACCATACCCACACAGAAAACCCTTTATTTAGCAAGGACACTGACAAAGCAGACAACAGGATTAACTGTCTTTATTACATATTACACAGATAGGCATCAAAAGTAGACAAGAGCAAGACCAGTGGCCAGTCCACAGTTCAAAGTAGGCACATGAGAACCTGCACAGGGAATGGGCAAACAAGGTAATGAACAGCAAGGCCAGTGGCCAGTCCAAAGTGCAGAGTAGGTACATGAGAACCTGCACAGGGAATGGGCAAACACAGTAATGAACAGCAAGGCCAGTGGCCAGTCCAAAGTGCAGAGTAAGTACATGAGAACCTGCACAGGGAATGGGCAAACACAGTAATGAACAGCAAGGCAAGTGGCCAGTCCAAAGTGCAGAGTAGGTACATGAGAACCTGCACAGGGAATGGGCAAACACAGTAATGAACAGCAAGGCCAGTGGCCAGTCCAAAGTGCAGAGTAGGCACATGTGTGCATGAGCACCTGCACAGGGAATGGGTGAGACTGTACACTGCCATGGTCAGCAACACAGCTAGGGGGATAACAATGGGCAGTCCAGGCACTGCTGTGGGAGAGACAGGTGTGTGAGGGGGACTTTCCCTCAGACTTGGCTGTCAGTCGGACTGGGAGGTGGCTGAGTGTTGGGGCCAGTTGGAAGACTGGACCTGGGAGAGAGAGGACCAGCTGAGGTAGAGGCATGAGTGGCTTTGTGAGCCAGAAGGCTGTTTGGACCGGGTGGTGTGGTGGCACGTGGAGGCGGAGACATGCTGCCGTGAGACACAGTGTGGGTGGGAGAATTTGGAGGGGTGCCTTTCCACTTCTTGGGGAGTCGAAATGGAATGTTGGTCTTGGTAGGAGAGGGAGGTGGGGCGGCCACAACAGGCACACTCTCCACCAAAGCTGCATCAGGTGCAGCCAGGGGCCCTCCCTCTGGGGTCATGCTGGATCCAGCGGTATGCTTGGCCTGGCCTTGCCTTTTCCCCTCCATCCCCTGTTGACCAGGTGAACCCCCTACAGTGCCCTCCTTTCCCTGCTTCACAGGGGTGTGGATGGGAGTTGAGGTTGTGAGTGAATCTGCCTTAGAGCTCTTCTTATGTGGACTCTTAGCAGGCACCAGCTTCTCAGCAGGCACGGCAACTGTCTGCTTTTCTTTGGGAGCCGTTTTTGGGACAGGAGTGTCCTTGGATGGGGATGCCTTTGAGGCATGTGAGCCTGAGGCCTGCTTCTTGGATTGATGCCCCTGAGTGTCCCCTGAAGGGCTTTTGCCTTTGCGCTCTGGGGTGACTTTGGTTTGTTTGGGGATGGTGTCTGCGCTCTGGCCCGCTTGGGGTGCTGCTGTTGGGTGCTGCATGTGCTGTATCTTGAGCCTGAGGTCTGTGGTGTGGGGTCACTCTCGTCAGAAGTAGCCACCGGCAGGGGGGTGGCCAAAGGGACTGGAGCTGGACTCTGAGCCTGTGACAGCTGAATGGCTGCCGTCACTGTGGAGGACAAAGACTGGACAGTCCTGTGTAGCCCACCCACGTCTGAATGAATCCCCTCCATGAAGGCAACCACCTGTGCCAACTTCTTGTCATGGTCTAGGAAGGCATTGAGGAGAGTTGTCTGACCCGCACACAGCTGGCGCAAAAGGTCCACAGCCTCAACACTGAGGGCAGCAGGGGAGACAGGGGCATGGGCAGCGGTGCCTGGGGGGAAGGACACTCTTCCCTTCTTACTGATGCGAGCACGTGCAGCACTAGTGGAAGTAGCTGGGAGGGTGGGCACTGGACGCTGTGTGGTGGAAGAGGAGGCAGAGTTCCCGCTCCCTGTGCCCGCCAACATGGATGAGTCACCGCTGGCGTCAGATGACGTTGAGGTTGGTGTCTCTGGCTGAGATTCCTCAAGCACACTCCTGTCCCCCTCCGAGGTGCTGGTCACATCAGTGTCAGTGTGCTCGTGTGTAGCAGTGGTGCCTGATGCCTCACCACTGGTGTCCGTCCCCTGTCCTTCTGTGCCCACGGTAGATGCTGCAAGAGACAGAGACGTAGGTTCAGTATAGTGCCATTCACACAAACATCATATGCAAGCAAAGCACAAAGCAAGATGATGATACCCGCTATGTTGCACACCACCCTGTGCAGGCACATTGTGCAACCTTAATTCCTAAGTCAGAAATCGCATGGCATCATGCAAACTTGGCATCATTGACCCATGTGATGCTCACACAGCCAAATAGCTTGCCCGTGCCTAAGGTTAACTAGACATACAGATCACTCTGTGCATACCTAGGGCCCTGTGGGCGGAGAAGGTGTACCTCCCAACATGATGTCACAGTCACATATGGAGTCACCATAAGGGGCCAACACAGGTACAGACTCCAAAATGTCAGTTCGCAATGGCCATGAGCTCATGCCATCCACCATGTTGTACTTTGTGGCACAACCACAGTTGCACATTGGTGTCAGATGTGTAGTCCTCACAATTTAGAGGTCAGGCACAGCACACATTGATGAAAGCACACTCAGATGAGGCACACTGCCGTTCACTGCCAGGGGATGTCCCTGACTCCCCCAATACAGCCGATGCCATAACGCCACAACTCAGAATGCATCGTCCAGGCACATTACATCAATGACGTGAGAAAGTACATGTAGCGATAATGCATGACAGCTTCACCCAACACAGAGGCCACTTACAAGCCATTGCATCACACTAGCAACATCACACAGCACAGCACTGGCTCAGGGTTGGAATACATGCAGTCACTCACAACAAAAGTCACCCTTCCCAGAATACTCACACCCAGCTTGCTGCTGATGGTCCTTCCAATGTGCATCCAGCTCTGGCTGTGTCACTGCCAAGATGCGTGCCATTAGTGGTGTCATGCTCCGGTGCGCCAACCTGCCAGTCCGAGGGAGCAGCCCCAGCATCATCTCTGCCACATTTTTGCTCAGCCGGCAGATGTCATCCCACCTCTTGTGACAGTGTGTGTGTTGTCGGTTGGAGACACCCAGAGCCCGCACCTTGGGTGCAATGCCCCTCCATACAGCCTTACGCTGGTGGACTTTGAGCTGCAGGCATGGGAGACAAGAGGAGGAAATTTCAGTGACACTGGGTTGTGTACCACTATCTCCCAGTACAGGAGCATGCACAAACTCAGCACAACTTCACAGACATGTTTAGCAGAGACAATACAGAATGACACGTAGTACATTAGCATGGGATAATCATACCAAAATGCATGCAGGTATGAGGATGGACACAGTACCTGGCCATCTCATACACATGTAGAATGCCAGCACAGAAAGCAATGTGAAGGAGGCCCACATCTGCTATCCAGTTTGTGAGTGAGCAAGACATACATTAGATTGTAAGTAATGTTGCGGGGCAGACTCACTGTGTCCAACACTGCACACCCCTCAATGTCCTTGCCCTGTGAATGGCTCACTGTGCCATGGAGGTCACATTTCGGGACATGAACTCACAATCTCACACCCCTTGAACAAGGTCTGTTTTGTGCAATACACAGGCCTGAGATAGCCCTTTGATGGATAGTGTGGCAGACAACCCACATGTCTCACTCGGTCCATTCAGTGATGGGTCCTTGTGAAATTGAACAGTGACTGTGCAGGCCAGGGTGGCTCACACTGAGGTTTAACGTGGGGCATCAGAAATGTCACATGCAGGGCCAATATGAGAGGGCAAACAGTGCCTACACATGCGAGTAAGTACACATGATGATGAAAATGGAAGGGGGACATTTCAGCAGTACAACAATCTGCTGTGTCATAGGGGAATTTCCACCAAGAGTGTCAGCCTCTGTCATTTCATTTTGTGCATAATGCTGACCTATACATGGTGGCAATATTAAGTCAGACACACTTCCATCAGTACCCTCTGGACGGAAACCCTTGGTAATGTCACAGATGAGCCTGTGAAGAACCTCATGGACCCACACATCCATTAACACAGGCAATTTCTGTCCTGACTCCAGCTTAACAAACTTGCTGTGTCACAGTATGGCTGCAAAAACAATGCATGTCCCTCCCATCCTGATGTGCAGCCAGGGAAATATGTAAAATAGTCTACAAACCCCTTTCCCCTGGAGTCAGCATGCTAGGCAGTGTATGACACAAAGACACACTCTCAGGCACATACTGCAGCAGATCAACTTCATGTGTGCACTCCATACACTCTCACTTCCACTCTGAAACACTTACCATGACATCTGGAGCACCATATAGCCTCCCATACTGTGTGAGCACCTCGTCCACCAGGACCTCCAGCTCCTCTGTGGTGAAGGGACGGGCCCTGATGTTCTCAGTCCTCGCCATCACTGGGTCCAGGAGACAGGAGCAGCAGCAGTTGGTGGTGAAGAGTGTCAGGCAGCAGTGTCTGTAGACAGGAGACAGGAGCAGCAGCAGTTGGTGGTGAGGAGTGTCAGGCAGCAGTGCCTGGAAGCAGTGGAAATGTGAGGCTCTCTCCCACACATATATAGCCCCCTGGGGTAGTTTCAGTGGTTCTAAGCTGCTGCAATTGGTGTTCCAGGTCCGCTTTTTTCAAATGCATCCAATGACCGGCCCCGCGGTGGTGGAGCATGCCTACCGCTATTTTAAAAAATGCATTAGGCTACAGCGATTGCGGTTCCCATTGGCTGTAAGGGCATGGGCATTGGCGGTGACACACCGCAGGGGCCAGGCGGTCGCTACCGCGATCGTGCATCTTTCAATTGCATCCAATGACCGGCCCCGCGGTAGCGGAGCACGCCTACCGCTATTTTCAAAAATGCATTAGGCTACCGCGATTGCGGTTCCCATTGGCTGTAAGGGCATGGGCATTGGCCGTGACACACCGCAGGGGCCAGGCGGTCGCTACCGCGATCGTGCATCTTTCAATTGCATCCAATGACCGGCCCGCGGTAGCGGAGCACGCCTACCGCTATTTACAAAAATGCATTAGGCTACCGTGATTGCGGTTCCCATTGGCTGTAAGGGCATGGGCATTGGCGGTGACACACCGCAGGGGCCAGGCGGTCGCTACCGCGATATGGCTGCTATCCATTGGTGCCAATGACCGTGATTTGGGTGGCGGAGCATGCCAACCGCCATTTTACTATATGTATATCACTACCGCAAGTGGGGCTTTGGTATTGGCGGTGACACACCGCTGGGGCCAGGCGGTCACTACCGCGATATGGCTGCTATCCATTGGTGCCAATGACCGTGATTTGGGTGGCGGAGCATGCCAACCGCCATTTTACTATATGTATATCACTACCGCGAGTGGGGCTTTGGTATTGGTGGTGACACACCGCTGGGGCCAGGCGGTCGCTACCGCGATATGGCTGCTATCCATTGGTGCCAATGACTGTGATTTGGGTGGCGGAGCATGCCAACAGCCATTTTACTATATGTATATCACTACCGCGAGTGGGGCTTTGGTATTGGTGGTGACACACCGCTGGGGCCAGGCGGTCGCTACCGCGATATGGCTGCTATCCATTAGTGCCAATGACTGTGATTTGGGTGGCGGAGCATGCCAACAGCCATTTTACTATATGTATATCACTACCGCGAGTGGGGCTTTGGTATTGGCGGTCGCTACCGTGATATGGCTGCTATCCATTGGTGCGAATGACCGTGATTTGGGTGGCGGAGCATGCCAACCGCCATTTTACTATATGTATATCACTACCGCGAGTGGGGCTTTGGTATTGGCGGTGACACACCGCTGGGGCCAGGCGGTCGCTACCACGATATGGCTGCTATCCATTGGTGCCAATGACCGTGATTTGGCTGGCGGAGCATACCAACCGCCATTTTACTATATGTATATCACTACCGCAAGTGGGGCTTTGGTATTGGCGGTGACACACCGCTGGGGCCAGGCGGTTGCTACCGCGATATGGCTGCTATCCATTGGTGCCAATCACCGTGATTTGGGTGGCGGAGCATGCCAACAGCCATTTTACTATATGTATATCACTACCGCGAGAGGGGCTTTGATATTGGTGGTGACACACCGCTGGGGCCAGGCGGTCGCTACCGTGATATGGCTGCTATCCATTGGTGCCAATGACCGTGATTTGGGTGGCGGAGCATGCCAACCGCCATTTTACTATATGTATATCACTACCGCGAGTGGGGCTTTGGTATTGGCGGTGACACACCGCTGGGGCCAGGCGGTCGCTACCACGATATGGCTGCTATCCATTGGTGCCAATTACCGTGATTTGGGTGGCGGAGCATGCCAACCGCCATTTTACTATATGTATATCACTACCACAAGTGGGGCTTTGGCATTGGCGGTGACACACTGCTGGGGCCAGGCGGTCGCTACCGCGATATGGCTGCTATCCATTGGTGCCAATGACCGTGATTTGGGTGGCGGAGCATGCCAACCGCCATTTTACTATATGTATATCACTACCGCGAGTGGGGCTTTGGTATTGGCGGTGACACACCGCTGGGGCCAGGCGGTCGCTACAGCGATATGGCTGCTATCCATTGGTGCCAATGACCATGATTTGGGTGGCGGAGCATGCCAACCGCCATTTTACTATATGTATATCACTACTGCGAGTGGGGCTTTGGTATTGGCGGTGACACACCGCTGGGGCCAGGCGGTCGCTACCACGATATGGCTGCTATCCATTGGTGCCAATGACCGTGATTTGGGTGGTGGAGCATGTTGATAGCACCTATGGACACATCATGCTGTGTCAATGGCAATGGCCAGTTCGCAACAGTGCACAGTAGACACCTGATTCATGGCACAAGATAGTGCACACAATGCCAATGTAACATTTACCCCACTGCTGACTACACATGCCATGTTGGTGTATATGATTGAAAACATTGGCATGTACTCCCTCACATGTCACTTGTGATATTGCTGGGCATGTACACAGAACAGTGTTGTGATGGACTCTCCAATGGGTACACATGTCAATGTGTGATATGGCTGAGCAACTCACAGTGATGAATGTCTGACTACACAATGTGCATATTTCACTGTCTACTTTGCTTGGCTCATGCACATACTTGATCTTAATGCACAGACTGTGCTCATTGTGTTGTTGATGTGTGCCCTGTTCGACTTACGCAAGAAGGTGTGGCAGGTACAGCAGGTAGGTAGGAGACAGTAGTGTTGCTGTTTCACACATATGCTGTATGAACTACTGTCAGTGCTGGTTATGCAAGATGTGGCCATATACCTTTGGGCATTCACATAGTCAGATATTGTTTTGGAGGTACTCACTGTGTGACCAGTGGACAAGTGTACGACTAGTGTAGCTGAAGGTGTCCCTACATGTAAGTTGTGCTGTAAGCTGAGGTTTGATGCCAGTCATTGTTGGCGTTGTGTCAGTCAAAACGTAAGATGTTGGACACATCACATGGTGGATTGCAATGACATGTGTCCCCTTTCATCTCACCTAGGAGGCGACCAGATGTTCATCGTCCCTTCACAGTGCTGGCGGACATGGAGGATGAGGACGTCATACGGAAATTCCGTCTGGATCGACCCACCCTACAAGACCTATGTGCTCTGTTGGAACCCCACCTGCGGCCTCGCAGAACGTATCCGACTGCTTTGACACCAACGTGTAAGGTGATGGCGGCCCTGCATTTCTTTGCTACTGGTTCATTCCAGTGCACGGTGTCCAGCGCAGGTGGGATGTCGCAACCTATGTTCAGCATGGTACTACGTGATGTCCTGTCCGCTATGATGACCTACAAGGACAGATACATCCATTTCCCCTGGAGGCATGAATTGGCGGCTGTGAAGGGTGATTTTTATGCCCTTGGGCACATCCCTAATGTTGTTGGTGCCATTGACTTCACACATGTTGGCCTGGTTCCACCACAGGCACGTGAGCACATCTACAGGAACAGGAAACATTTCCATTCCATCAATGTGCAAGTGGTGTGCCAGGCGGATATGATCATCTCACACGTCTGTGCCAAATTTCCTGGCTCTGCACATGACTCGTACATCATGCGTAACAGCATTGTGCCACTGCTGATGGCTAATCTGCTTCCGGAGCGTGCATGGATTGTGGGTGAGTACGCAGAGTCAAGTAGCGTGCTGTGTGTGTGACATGCTGTCCTCTGCCACAGTTATATTACAAAATTGGTCTGTGTATCTCACACCTAGGTGACTCTGCATATCCAAACCGGCCTTGGTTTCTGAGCCCACTGCGGAATCCCAGGACCCCAGGTGAAGTCCGCTACAATGATACCCATGGGAGGACACATTGTGTGGTGCAGCGTACTTTTGGTCTCCTGAAGTCACGATTTCGCTGCCTGGACAGGACCGGAGGTGCACTGATGTACTCACCCAAAAAGGTGTGTCAGATTGTAGTTGCATGCTGCATGTTCCACAACCTGGCCTTGCGCAAGGAGATCCCCCTGCTCCTGGACGCTGATGAGCAGCCGAGGCCTCCACCTGCAAACCAACCTATGTCCAGTGACGAGGATAGTGGAGAGGAGGAAGGTGTCGACCTGCGTCAACAACTCATCAACCGCTACTTCCCTTGAAGGTGAATGAAAATGTACAACGGGGCCATTGTCTGCTGATGTCGTTGTTGGTGAAAAGGTCTAGGTGGACTTTGTGACTGCAGCCTGTTGTTGACTCTGTGCTGGCTGCTAATGTTTCTGGGACAGGGTAGTTTTGCACAGATACAGGATGTCTATGTTGGTACTGTTCCTCATTGTAATGTGTGCAGATTGGAGTACCTTGATGACAAGTGTTGTGTAATGGCTGTGATGCCACCGCCTGACTAGTGAATATTGTTATGTTGTGTTTTCCTAGGTCCCTTCAGCCTCTCCTTGCCTACAAACAATCCATGCTCCTGGTACATTGTAAACATGGTGAACATTGTACATCTTGTGATAAACATGGAGCAGACACAACTACATAGGTGTGTAAGGAGTGTTTATTTACTATGGGTACATGTGACAGGGAAGTGAATATTTACAAAAAGGTGAATAGTGAATCAATGAGTTGTCAGTGATGGAAGATGAGACAATCGAGTAGTCACCACATTGATGTGGTGACCCAGTCCAACAGACGGATGCCATTAACATGGCAGTGTGGGGAAGGACAGTCAACAAAGTCAATGCAATGGTGAAGAGGGGTGCCATCATGGCTGGCTCCTTAACTGGCGTTTGGCAGGTGCTTTGCCACGGGATCCTCCCTTGGATTTCTTTGGACGGCCTCTTGGTCATTTGGCAGGGGGGGCCTCTGCTGCGGGACCAGTGGGGTCTGAGGACTCCCCCCTCTCTGTGGCCACAGGGGAGGATGTGGAACTGTCATCCTGCGGGCCACCGGAGAGAGGTGGAGGTGTTGTTTGGGCCGCAGGCCTGTCCCTCAGAACCACCACTAGCTGGCCCAAGAGGTCCACGATTTGGCCCATGCGGGTGTCTATGGACCTCAGCAGCAGGCGGAGCTCACAGGAATCTTCCTGAGCCTGGCCCGTTTGTCCCTGGGCCCGTTCATAGGCCCCAAGGACTCTGGTGATTTTGGCCAGGGCTTCGGTCCCAGGGTCCGGTTGGCTTTGACTCCCCCTTACCCTCCCACCTGCCCTGCTGTCACGGACCTGTTGCCTCACCACTGGACGCACCTGCCTACTCTCCCTGCCCTCCTCAGTTGGTGGGGTGGGGTGGTCATCCTCTGGGGCAGGGAGAGTGTTGCAGGCAGCACTGGTGGTGGTGGTGGTGGTGGGGGCCGCACAGGTCGTTACAGCAGGGGTCAGCGTAGTTGTTGTTGTTGCTTATGTGATGGTGGGGGGGACAGTGGGGTCCTGGGACCTGTTGCGCCCTGGCATGCCTGATGGGCCGGCTTCTTGATCCCCATCCTCGAAATCCAGGGAGTCATCATCAGAGAGTCCATGTTGCGGGGGTGGAGACTGGCTCTGCAGGTTGGTGTTGTCATCCTCTGCAGTCAGTTCTTCGTCACCTGTGGAACAGAGGGGAAATGGTCATTGACGTGCACCCCTCACGCTTGGTGTTCGATGTATCTTATTTACAGGTTATGCACCACACAGTTTACTAGTTCTCACATTGTATGTCTGCACACTACTGTGCATCATGACATGATGTGGAGGTACATACATTACTTGTCCATGGTGTGACATGTCAATGGATACCATGCCCCACGTGCAGATTTTGTGATTACGAGGACATGTTGTCATCTAACGACTAGCGGCACAACGACTTGATGTTAAGCATCTTTGCTGATTACTCTGCCTGGCAGGCGTTACATCTGAGCATGAACTAACCATTGTTATCTCATGCATACCTTTGTCATGTCATGTGCTTTGCTTTATTTGTTCTACAGACCATGCTTGCTTTGTTTTCATATGGTCCTTGAAGCTCTGCCCCCATGGAACTTACAGATAGCATTCAGTGCTGTGCATGATTGTGCCCTGTATTTCTTCAACATGTGATTTGGTGAGTCACACTTTGGTTTCTGTGACAGTTACATACGCTTAGCTGTCTGCACACTGTAAGTGGCTATTGGATCTGTGTCAATTTTGGTGGGATGTGAGGGCTGGTGTTGTCATATGGCTCCATGCTTTTTGAGAGGAATGGTGGGGTGCATGCACTGTCTACTTACCTGTTCTGGTGTCACATTGGGGTTGAATTTCTGACACATCTCTCTGGGTGTGTGTTTGAGTGCTCCATCCTGCTCAGGGGTGGGACAGGGGTGCCTGGTGGGAGTTGTAGTGCAGGCCTCCCACTCCCAAACTGCCCTCCCTGGGAAGATGGCTACCTACCTGTAAGTTTGGTTGGTGAGATACAATGGCTGCCACATGCTTCTGGCTGGGTGGGGGGTGCTCCATCTTGCTGAGCTATGGAACAAGGGGGCCTGGTGGGAGTTGTAGTGCTGGCTGCCTGTCCACATACAACCCTGGGAATGTAGCTGGCTACCTTTGGGGTGAATCAGATGGGGTGAATGTTACATCTGTGAGACCTGTGTTGGGTATTGTGGTGTAGATGAATGGGATTGGGCCTAGGAGGTGTAGCTTTGTAGTTGTGCAAGACAGTACATGGCAGTGTAATGGTATACATTTGTTTGTACTTACCTGCCTCCACTCCCCCGGCTATTCCTGTGAGACTCTCTGGATGCAGTATGGCAAGCACCTTCTCCTCCCATGCAGTGAATGTTCTTGGTGGAATGGGAGGGCCATGCCAGTCATCTGAGCCAGCTGACGGTTCTTGATGTTCTTCGCTTTCACCATCCTCTTCAGGTCATGCCACCGCTTCATGATTTCCTGCTTGGAGCGCGGCGTGCTCCCTACTGCATTGACCTTGTCGACTATCCTTTCCCACATTTGTGCTCTGGTGGCTAATGGTGTCTGTTGGACCAGGGTACCAAACAATTGTGGTTCTACTCTGATTATCTCATCTGCCATGACTGACAACTCACTGTCAGTGAATTTGGGCATTTTCTTTTGTGCCATGGTGTGTGATGTGCAAATGGTTTGAGGTGCAGGTGTGAGGGTGGTGGGGGTGGTGGGGGTGGTGTAGGTGGTGTGTGTGTGTGTTCTTGTGCTGGTGAGATGTGTGGTGTTTTGCCTATCCAATGTGCTGCAGGGTTTAGTTCCTTCAGGGCTGGAGTAGTGCAAAGGATTCTGGTCAGGGAAGGGGCTGGTTTTATACTCACCTATGTGGGTGTGTCAAAATGGAGTATTGCTGTCAGGTGTGTTGTGTGGGTTGTCCTGGGATTTGTATTTTTAAAGTTGCCATGGGGGTGTGTCATTGGGGTGTGTTAGGTGTTTTTGGGGGCAGAGCTAGTTTGATGTGTGCACTTGGTGGCCTTGTTGTGTGCTTTTTTTGTCGACCGCCATATTTGTCACGGAGCGTCCGCGGCGGTGGCAATGCAACAGCCCTTCCGCTGGCTCTCCCATTCATCACTGTTTGCGATTGCGGCGGTCAGAAACAGTGGATCGTCCCGCTGTCACCTCAATGGAATCCTAATTTTACGTGCGGTCACTCCGCTGGCCTCGCGGCGGTTTTGTGGGTTTCTGCCGCGAATCCGACTGCTGCGGTCGGATTTTTACCTGCTCCGCCCGCTACCGGCGGTCTTTCGTGGCATTGCTCCCCCGCGGTCGGAATTTTGTGGCGGTTGATCCTAATCGGACCGCCGGTTTTGCCGCGGTACCAGCGGACAGTTGATTTCTGCTACCATGGCGGTCGGGGTGGTTTTCTGCCCGCCATCCTAATCAGCCCCTAAGTCTGTATTGCACGATACATGTTTTGTTATCACAAAGGGTTGGCATTCGGTTGATAATTTGACCTGTTTGCAATTGCGGCTGTACTTACATGCTTTGCATCTGCAGCATGTAAAAAACCCTTGAATACTAGTGGGTTTTAAGTCAGGAGTTACGAGGGTTCGACAAATGATGTCTTTGAGCGATTTGGCCTTCCTATACGAGATCTGAGGGGATCACTGACAGAATATCGACAACAACAATATCGACCTACAGAAATATTGTGACAAAAATATTGTTGTCAAAAATATCGACCTCCTATCTTCATAATGGTAAGTATAAAAATATCGGAAAAAAATATCGTTGTAAAACATATCGATGTATAAAATATCGTTTTTTTATAAGTATAAAAAATAATGTAAAACAAATTAAATAATAGATTAAACTTAAAAAAAATTATTTAGATTTATTTGTAAATGTTAACAATTATAATAAATTTAATGTAAAAAAAATTAAACATACATATATAAAATGTAATATATATATATTTACTTAAAAACAATTAATAAATAATAATTTTAATTAATTTTAAAATGTTATAAATATATTAAAAATAATAAATAAATATATATACATACACCTGTAACATAAAAATTAATTAAAAAAATTATATAAATTAAAATATTAAAATATTTAATATTTTTTAAACCTACATTTTGCACTACATTGAGGGCAACAGTAGAGAAAGTGTTGGATAGCGGAGGGGTAAAAATTACTATTCCCACTCCAGCGAGTGCAACAGTAGGGAAAGTGTTGGATAGCGGAGAGGTAAAAATTACTATTCCCACTCCAGCGAATGCAACAGTAGAGAAAGTGTTGGATAGCGAATAGGTAAAAATTACTATTCCCACTCCAGCATATGCAACAGTAGGGAAAGTGTTGGATAGCGAAGGAAAAAAATGTACTATTCCAATTCCAGCAAGTGCAACAGTAGGGAAAGTGTTGGATAGCGGAGAGGTAAAAATTAGTATTCCCACTCCAGTGAATACAACAGTAGAGAAAGTGTTGGATAGCGGAGGGGAATAATTTACTATTCCCACTCCAATGAGTGCAACAGTAGGGAAAGTGTTTGATAGCGGAGGGGTAAAAATTACTATTCCCACTCCAGCGAGTGCAACAGTAGGGAAAGTGTTGGATAGCGGAGGGGTAAAAATTACTATTCCCACTTCGAGTGCAACAGTAGGGAATGTGTTGGATAGCGAAGGAGTAAAAATTACTATTCCCGCTCCAGCTAATGCAACAGTAGGGAAAGTTTTGTTTAGCGGAGGGGATACAATTACTATTCCCACTCCAGTGAGTGCAACAGTAGGGAAAGTGTTGGATAGCGTAGGGGATAAAATTACTACTCCCACTCCAGAGAGTGCAACAGTAGGGAAAGTGTTGGATAACGGAGAGGAAAAAATTACTATTCCCACTCCTGCAAGAGCAACAGTAGGGAATATGTTGGATAGCGGAGGAGTAAAACTTACTATTCTCACTCCAGCTGGTGCAATATTAGGGAAAGTGTTGGATAGCGGAGGGGATAAAATGACTATTCCCACTCCAGTGAGTGCAACAGTAGGGAAAGTTTTGGATAGCGGAGGGGAACAAATTACTATTCCCACTCCAGCGAGTGCAACAGTAGGGAAAGTGTTGGCTAGCGGAGGGGTAAAAGTTACTATTCCCACTGAAGAAAATTTAAATTTAAAAACAAACAAAATATCAACTACAATATAAAAGATAATAACAATTCCAAAAACAAAACATATATAAAAAATAAAAAAATTACAAAATATAGAAACATAATATAATGTTAAAAAAACTAAAAATTACATACAAAGATTATTTTCGAAAAATTTAAAAATAATTTACAAACAAATTAATATTTTATAATAAAAATTATTTATAATCAAAAACATTATTTATTACATAAATATAATATTTTTTACCTACCCTATAACACCACACAATTTACAACACACATCTAAATTAAAAAAAAAGTGTACCTCCATAATTAACACAATTATTTATCAATTAAACAATTATTATTAATTAAAAAAAACATTAAAACAGATAAAAATTAATATACTAACCAAACGTTACGCCTATATAACCAAAATCCACAAACAAAATAAAAAATAATTACCAAAAAGATTTATCAAGTAATAAATAACTGTTAATGATCAAGTAATGATTAATTATTTTAAACTAAATTACTTTCCACCCTCTACCCCAATAAACACCACAACACACACCTAAAAATAATTACACAATTTCCATAACTAATTTTACAATAATACATTATTATCAATTAACCACAAATCATTAATTAATTTACAAAAATTGACTTCCCACCATTTACCACTATAAACCCCACAACTCACACATCAAATTAATTAACAAATAATTAATTATTTAAAAATAAATTACCTCCCACCCTATTCCCCTATAAACCCCACACCCATTTCTAAAAACATGACACAATTAACATAATTAATTAACAAATAATTAATAAATTAATAACAATTAACAAGCAAATTATAAATAATTATTAATAAATTAATTCCCACAATTAACACTATAAAGTAAAATTAAATAAATATTAATAAATATATTAAAATTAAATTACTTCCCACCCTACTCCCTATCAACCCACAACCCGCTCCCAAAAAAAATGACACAATTAACATAATTAACAATTAATTAATCATAATTAACAACCAATTAATAAATAATTAATAATAAATTAATTCCCACAGTTAACACCATAAAATATAAAATAAATAAATATTAATTAATAAAAAAATACTAATAGTTTAATTATAATTAAATTACTTCCCACCCTATTCCCCTATAAACCCACAACCCGCTCTTAAAAAAATGACACAATTAACATATTTACCAATTAATTAATTAATACAAATTAACAGCCAATTAATAATTAATTAATAATAAATTAATTCCCACAATTAACACTATAAAATCTAAATTAAATAAATACTAATAAATAAAAATTAATATTTAATTTCTTATAATTAAATTACTTCCCACCCTATTCCCCTATAAACCCACATCCCGCAACGCAACTAAAATGCAAAATTAATTTAAAATAAAATTAATAACTACTAAAAGATTAACACATATATTAAAAAACAAAAGCAATACTTAGACAAAAAAATAGAGCACATACATTTAAAATACATACTAAAATACATAACACTAATTAAAAAAACGATATTTTTAACAACTATGGGGCCGATTCCGATTCAGGCCGGAAAACGTACCGACCGACTCGGTACGGGAATTTAGTCCGACCGACACGTACCGGCGCTGCCCGATCCGCGTAGTACGATGCAATGCATGTGAATTACGACCGACTCGTACGGAACACAAGCCAAATGACCGAACCGCACGGAAACCAGCTATCCGGCCGGAAAACCACGCGAATCGAACCGACCGACACGCATCAGGAATGAACCCGACAGAAACGTACCCGCGAACTCCCACCCGCGCAGTACGATGCAATGCGTGTAAAACCAGACCGAGTCGCACGGAGCTCAAGCCGTACGACCGACACGCATACAAAACGGAGCCGAAGCAACCCAATACTCTGCGACCGACGCGTACGCCGCACATGAAACACAGCAGAAACACAGCTTGAAAGACTCGGAGAAGCTCGCACGAGCCAACTGCAGCGTCCTACTCGGTCAGAAGAACGTCTCCTACATGCCTAAAAACTACAAAGGAAAAAATACAAAAAAAGGGCCAAACAAGCAATGACAAAGTCAATAAATCAGGGGGAAAAAAACAAGGAACAAAGACACACCCACAACTCCACCCATATAAAGGCCACAAATCCCTACCATGATCCTTTGCAAATTCAAATGACCTGCCAGCACAGAACACCATCAGACAGCAACCACAGACACACCCACAACTCATCCATCACACAAGCCACACACCATTAGCACCTCCCAAATAGCACCCTCACATACACCCAGCAAAACCTACACTCACCCACCCTCACTTGCACACACACACACACATCAATCCCCACCACCACCCATCACCATGCCCCCAAAGAAGAATCCAAAGTTCCTAGACAGTGAATTGGAAGTCCTGGTAGATGAAATCCTCAGGTTAGAGCCACACTTGTTTGGTACATTGGTCCAACAGACCCCCATGTCGCAGAAAACCAAGATGTGGGAGAGGATCGTCGACAGGGGGAACGCACAATCACCATGTTTGCGCACAAAGGAAGACATCCAGAACAGGTGGTATGATGTGCGCAGGAGGGTCAAGGCCCTACTCAAGAAGGATTATGCCTTGAGTCATCGCACCGGCAGTGGCCCTCCTGCCAAACCAGTATACCTCAGGCCCTGGGAGGAGAAGGTGCGGGCCATCCTACCACCAGAGAGCGTACATGGACTATCAAACATCCCAGAGCCTGGTGAGTACACAACCAATATACCCAATATTGTGTGACAATACACACACATCACTGTCAAGGGGATAGTGAAACCATGCACCGTTAGCAAAGCCACAGTAACCAAAACATAATCATCCCAAGATGTGTATGTTAGTCAGACAAACACAATACCTGCCATCTCATAGTGATATGTAACTGTGTCATGACATGTACAAACCTAACAACAAATAGAGCAAGGCAGTGGCACAAATCTAACCAACAAACACTGTCAGACATTTTGCCACCACTAGAACACCACCTCACAGGGAAGCTCACTGAAAGGAAGGAATTCTGTGTATGCTGATGAAGTCAGTGTAGCCAATAGCATGATGGGAGTTGTAGTCACAGATATTGGTCACCCTCACAATTGGCCCATCAACACCACTCTGAACCATGCTCACATCACAGGGAGTTGGCTGACACTGGGTACTGCTGTGGGGAGCACAAGGCCCTGCTGGGAACTGTGCACCAACCAACAGCAGGACACCACTGACTGACATCCTGAAAGCCAACTTGCACTCCCTGCAATGGAAGCACGTTCCATGGTGGGATATCTGGCTGGGTGGGAAGGAGGACTGACAGCACTGACCATAGTTACCAGCAGCTTTTCTCACACACACCCTTAACACAAACTCCACACAACTCACCTGGGAGAATGCATTGCCTCACACTCTAATTAAAAATCCCACAAAGAACCACCACCCTGGGTTATGCTGTGTGAAGCACAGGGACACTTTTGGGACTTGTAGCCAAACTAACGCCAGGACAACACTGTCAACCATCCTGTCAGCACAGGCACACTACCCCACAGGGAAGCAGAGTCAAAAGGAAGGAAGTATCGGCATGCTGGGAAGGGGGTGTAGGCAATAGCAATGATGGGAGTGGTAGTCACAGCTCAACATCCCCCACCCACATGGCCCAGCAAGCTCACACTGACGCATGCACACCTCACAGGGAGTGAAAAGCCACCTCAAAGATGTCTGACACTGGCCTCAGCTGTGGGGAGCACAAGGCCCTGCTGGGAACTGGGCACCAACAAACAACAGGAACAGACTGTCAGCCATCTTGCCATTGCTGTCACACTCACACACAGTGAAGTCCACTCAAAAGGAAGAAAGTATGGGCATGCTGGGAAGGGGGGTGTAGGCAATAGCATGATGGGAGTGGTAGTCACAGCTCAACATCCCCCCCCCCACATGGCCCAGCAAGCTCACACTGAAGCATGCACACCTCACAGGGAGTGAAAAGCCACTTCTAAGATGTCTGACAATGGTGCTCTGTTGTGGGGAGTACCAGGCCCTGCTGGGAACTGGGCACCAACCAACAGCAGGACACCACTGACTGACATCCTGGGATTTAACCTGCACCCACTGCAAGGGTGGCATGCTTCATGGTGGGATAACTGGGCTGGGGGAGAAGGAGGGCCGGATGTCAACCAAATACCACCAATGCTGGTCATGCACACACCTCAACATTCACATTGAAATGCTTCAGGTTGGCAGGACAATGTGCTACACCAATATCAACCTCTGACTGTGACAACTTAGGACAATGCAATGTACAGGCCCGCATCCAGAGGTACAGTCACAACTGTCAGGTGCTTGAACCATTGATGCCTGTAGAAACATAACATACATTGTGTGTCTCTTCCAAAAACAGGTGATGATGGGGACACATCAGCAGATGATGAGGAGTCCCTGTCCCAGGCTCCGGGGGACCCTGAGCTCTCTGGTGTGGAACAGCCTCTGCCCTCCTCGGATGGCGAAGACCTACCTGGCCCCTCCGGTGTGAGTCATCATGCAGCACCAGCAGGACCACCATCTGCACCCCCTGCAACCACTCCTCCAACATCTGCCAACACACAGACCACCCCCGCCGACACGGACAGACCAAGGACACTCAATGACAACAGCACAGGGACCCCGGCCCACCGTGAAGCAACGGATAACAACCCCAGTACCAACCCCCAAGGGGGCCTAGGCTCACCTGTGCGTGCCAGCGCAGGTCCCGCAAGTGTGGCCAGGGGTGGTAGGCAGAGGTCGCTGTTTGCAGAGGGGTCTGGACTGCATGATGACCCACAACTGGTATGCATTGCTGGTGCGTACCAGAATAGCACCGGAGAGGTCAGCCAGGTAGTGGGGATCCTCAAGGACATTCAACAGCAGCAGGCTGCCCATCATGCCCGCTTGGACTTCCACATGTCCCGTGTGGAGACACACATGTCTCGCATGGAGTCCAAGTGGGACACATTGGAAGAACTGACAGCGGTGCAGAGGGACATATTGACATGCCTCCGCCAGATTAGCACCAACATGGCCACACCTCCCTGTGTGCCCACAACATCTGGTGCTGCAACAACTGCAACTGCCACAGGGAGAGAGGATGACTCTGGTGGAGAGTCCTCTGCACCACAGCGGCCTGCACGTGAGGGTCCCCCCCGAAAGATGAGGGGTCGTCCGAGGAAGGAAAACTGAGAGGCCGATGGCCATGTACATCCCCCAGGAACCCAACACCTGTTCTGGAAATTCCCCTTTGTGTGCAAACTGTTCACCCTGTCGAATGCAACCCAACTCTCCCACATGACATGGGGAGTTCAAGTTGGACCAATGTATCAGATGACTGTGGACTTTACTCAGGACATTTCTGCTACCAACACTTCCAACTCATCTGGGAACTTTGGATTCCAATCCCAATGTACAGCACCCACCATCCTGTGCACTATCCTCACACATGTATGTAAATAAACTCACTAATACACCATACTTGCCTCTGTTGTGATTCCAACGTTGTTTTTGTCATGGAGATGATGATCTGCTAAATGACACTGTGCATGCTAACTGCTACAGCAAGTACAACACCGTCATGTGAGTCATGGCGACATGACACATATGAGGGAGACACACCACTAGGGCTACACAACACATACACACCAGGGCCATCTGACTCATCGCCTACACTGATGTTGCCAGGAAATACAGTGGAATGCACAGACACCACACCTATTCAGAGTCTGTGTTAACTAACCCACAGGTGAAGTAAGCAAATGTCAGTCAGATGTGTGACCACAGACAACGCACATCCCAAAGTGAAGCACAGGTTTATTACACATTTGCAACATGTTGTTTCCACTACAGATGCAAGGTAATCCCACGTGGCAGTGGCCACACAGTCACCAAGTGTAGAGGAAATAAAGTCCAGGGGTGTGTGGCACATCACCTGCAGGGAAACGACTGCTTCCACCCTGGAAGTTGAATCATGGTGTCGGGGGATCACAGTTGACCAAACAACTCTGAAAGTACCCTGTGAAGGACAGACATGACACACAGTCAAAAGCACTGAAGAACAGGACAGAACTGCAATACTCATGCCCAATACATGTCACAAGATACCTACACAAAACCAAGTTAGCATGTCAACACTGTTGGGGAGTACAGACTACCTTTAAGGACACATCGCTGCACGCATACAGTCAAGTAGCACATGGCCACACTCAAACAGCAACAGAGCACCACCAACACATATCATGCAAACTCAAATCATTGACATACCAACTCTGTATACTCACATTCAGCTGAAGAAGTTGGTGATGAGCTGAGTGCGGACATCCCCCTCATCATCATCATCATCACTGGCATCGTGGCCCAGGCCAGGATCCTCCACAGGTGGCGGATGTTGGTCATCGTCATCCAGGGTGAGAGGCAACTCCTTCCGCACTGCCAGGTTGTGTAGCATGCAGCAGACAATGAAAATCTTGCACACCTTTGCAGGGGCATATGGGAGGGTCCCTCCTGTCTTGTCCAGGCAGCGAAAGCGGCTCTTCAGGAGACCAAATGTCTGCTCGATCACTCTCCTGGTCTGACCATGTGCCTCATTGTAGCGCATCTGGGCTGGTGTCACAGGGTTCCTGAGGGGTGTCAGCAACCACGGCATGTTGGGGTATCCGGAGTCACCTACATACAGACAATTGCACATTAGCTGAGTTGGAAAAGAGGGTGGAATACAACATTGCAGAACACACACAATGGTACAAAGTCAGCACACACTGACACGCCAGGCACGCTGGTTCTGCATCTGTGACATCATCCTCGGGATGCGACTACTCCTCATTACGTAGGCATCATGTGCAGAACCGGGGAAACGTGCACACACATGTGAGATGCTCATATCTGCAAGACATACCACCAGGGCATTGATAGAATGGTAATGTTTCCTGTTCCTGTATGCCTGCTCATGTGCCTGTGGTGGTACCAAAGCCACATGTGTCCCATCAATGGAGCCGATGACATGTGGCATCCTCCCCAGGGTATAGAAGTCACTCTTGACATCAGTGAGTTGTTGACATTTAGGGAAATAGATGTACTGGTTCAAGTATCTCAACATCGCCTCCAAAACATCACGTAGCACACGGCTGAACATGGTCTGTGACATCCCACCAGCAGACGCCACAGTGTGTTGAAAGGTACCGGTGGCAAAGAAGTGTAGGGCTGCCATCACCTTCACCTTGGGGGTCAGCGCTGCAGGGTATGGCCGGCCAGGTTGCAAATGTGGGGCCAACTGCACCGCCAATTCCTCAATAAGCGGCCTGTTGAAGCGGTACCGTCGGATGCAGTCACGTTCAACCATGGTTGCAAGGTCAGGGAATGGTCTATGGACAGCTGGTGCCCTGCAGTGAATAGGTGAACAAAGAAAGATTGTCAGTCACCCCACATATGTGGCATTGACCATACTCAATATCACATGATACATCATTACGAGACACAAGTACTTGATGTGTGTGCCATTCTGTATGGACATATATGGCACCTACATGGCCAACATCTAACATCTCAGTTCAACATGTGTTGACAACAAGTTCCAGGTTGTGCTATGGGAAATCATTCAGCTGTGTCACAGTACCCATGTACTGCTGTCACGTTCCAAACACACACCACAGTGACAAGTGAGGACAGATGTGCCCCAGGCATCACAGCTCTCTGACTGGTAGATTCCCAGGGACCCTGTATTGCCACATGGACACTGGCATGACATGGCGTATCATGTACACGCCAGCAAAACAACCATGACTCCCACAGGTAGTGGCCCCTGTTGCCTCTGCAGGACAGACATGGACGTCTGTGACACACACACGCACAACATCAAAGTCGATGCAGAAACAACGTGGATGTGGAGACTGTCTCCCATTGTGCACATGGAATCCGAGACATCTGAAACACAACATGCACACAGACTGTGGAGGGCCATCACAATTGTGGCAATGGGTCACCCTGTGACGTACATACCATCCCACATGGGACTCAGGGTGTATGTGACATAACATACACATACACAACCTGGAGATGTGACCATGCCACATGCTCTGAACTGAATAGTTGCACATCACAGTGGTCATGTGCACAACACACAAAGGATTCTGTCCCCATGAACACGTGCACAGCCTGGGAGTGGCTGCCCCCAAGTGCCACCCAACAAATCACATGTTGACCCCCATACACACACAGGTAATGCAGCCTTACATGTCTTAGGATGCAGTGTGGAGAGGCTGTGGTGTTGTAGGTGTGCCCCTGAGTCCCTGGCAAGTAATTGTGGCTGGCATACGTTCACCAGTGACAACCATGGTGACATATGCGAGTGACTTGTACAGGGATGCGTTGTACAGCAATGGACCGATCCGTGTGCACGCATTGGCCATTGCATATGATGTGGACGGATGCGTGTTGTTTTCCGAAATATGCGTTGTACAGCAATGGACCGATCGGTGCGCACGCATTGGCCATTGCATATGATGTGGACGGATGCATGTCGTTTTCCGAACTACACGTTGTACAGCAATGGACCGATCGGTGCGCACGCATTGGCCATTGCATATGATGTGGACGGATGCGTGTCATTTTCCGAAATACGCGTTGTACAGCAATGGACCGATCGGTGCGCACGCATTGGCCATTGCATATGATGTGGATGGATGCGTGTAGTTTTCCGAAATACGCGTTGTACAGCAATGGACCGATCGGTGCGCACGCATTGGCCATTGCATATGATGTGGACGGATGCGTGTCGTTTTCCGAAATACGCGTTGTACAGCAATGGACCGATCGGTGCGCACGCATTGGCCATTGCATATGATGTGGACAGATGCGTGTCGTTTTCCGAAATACGCGTTGTACAGCAATGGACCGATCGGTGCGCACGCATTGGCCATTGCATATGATGTGGACGGATGCGTGTCGTTTTCCGAAATACGCGTTGTACAGCAATGGACCGATCGGTGCGCACGCATTGGCCATTGTATATGATGTGGACGGATGCGTGTCGTTTTCCAAAATACGCGTTGTACAGCAGTGGACCGATCGGTGCGCACGCATTGGCTATGGACTGACATGGTAACGGACGCGTTTTCGAAGCTTTTACGAGCCGGATGCAGTGAATTCAGTTGGCCACCCACAACAATGTTGCAAATTCATGGGTGTCATGAAGTTGAACTTTTGAAGGATGCTGTGGGCGTGTATAAGTGGTGCAATTCCATGGATTGGCCAGATATAGAAGATGCAAACGACTTGGACCTATCACTTTGGACACATGGGACAGTATCTGCCTCTGCAGCACACATATAATGCTGGCTGTTCCCCTGAGAGCTCACTTGCCTGCACTACATGCTCCAGGACGACATCTGCCACCACCACTGCTGCTGTCTCTGCATCCTCTGGCTACTGCAATGGCACGTACTGTGGAGAGAGCCCCAGCCTTCAGCACTGAGGAGAACCAGGCCCTGCTGGTCAGCCTCCTTCCACAGTACAGCAAGCTGTATGGGAAACCAGGGGAGCAGGTGAGTGTGCTGTCCACTGCCTTACTAATTGTGCATGTTGTCTGACTAGCAAGACTTTCAGTGTGTACACCAGTGGCTAGCATGCTCACTGAGTAGTTGGCACCCCCAAAGTGTGTAGTTACATGCACTGAACAGGTATAGTGCAGTAACAGTGCATTCCAACAAGGTTTTACTTCCCAGGCAATGATACCATTTAGTAACTGCTGGACAACTGTTCATAGCCATAGTTGCACTACCTGTGTACATCATATGCCCCTGTGATTGAGACATGTATATCCAACTGTGTGATGCACGGATATGTTGCATGTGTAGTAATGGCCTTTTCACTTTGTCATCCTCACAGGTTGATGCCCACCAGAAGCAGGACATCTGGCTGACCATCGTCCGGGCAGTAAGATCTGTGGGGGTCTACAGGCGCAGGATCCGCAACTGCCAGAAGAGGTGGCAGGACCTTCTTGGCTGGACCCGGAGGATCGCAAGGGTCCAGCTGAAGCTGTCGCCTCCTCGCAGGAGGGGTGGACACCGGACCCTGACCCCCCACATGCTCCGGATTCTGGCGGTGGTCTTCCCTGACCTGGATGGGCAGCTGAAGGCCAGACAGCAGCAAGGAGGGGTAAGTGCTAGCCTTTTCTGTGTACTATGACTAACATGCTCTATGCACTCCTTTAGCCTGGTTCCACTTCCACAGTACAACTGTCTTGTCGTCCTGGACTCATGTCCCTCACTTGTGTCATGCCCCCTCCTCATCTGATACACAGGTGTGGCCCTTACAGTCTGTGACTTAGGTCACTTGGGTACTGTGTACTTGCAGTTACCTGTGGCTCAAGTTGGGGACAGCATCAGTTACAGGAACTTTGTTGTGGGCTGCATGGGTGGTACAATTGCTCACACAATGCCTGTGATCTGACATGTACTCTGGGTATGGCTTCACAATGTGTTCCAATTGCTGCTCTGACTCACCACATGTCTGGGGTATGTGCCACACACCCATGCTGCAGCAGAGACCAAGGGGGGAGCCTCAGAAGTATGTACATCATGTGTGTGACACATGCATAGCCACCTGCCTAGTGTTCAGGGTAATACCATGTTGCACATGGACCAGAACTGTAATGCCTACTCCGTACATCGAAGGCACTCTGTTCTCCCACTCCCGTGTGTCAGCATTAACCCTGGGCATAATACTTTGCTACGCTCACGGAGCATGCAAAGTTTGTGTTACTACGCACTACGCAAATTGCACGTAGCAGAGTAAAACACTGTGCTAATCAACGTAGCGTAGCAACAGTACATTAAACACATACAAATGCTTTGTTAAAGCAATTTTCGATGCTAAAAAGCATATAACAAACTCACAAAAGTGAATTTTGACAATGAAAATATCAAGCAATGAGAGAGGTGATGATTTTGGGGTCCCCCCTAACCTAGGGGGAGGACAAGCAGATGCCTTGAACACAAAAAGCATATCATGTGAACGATTCAGTGGTGGTCCCTTCCTCCCAGGACCACCCCAAGCACAGTTATGGGCAAAAATAGAATCCCAACAAAAGGCCCTGCAAAGCATTATGGGATGAGATTAGCAGTGGGCAGTGAATATTATAGTGTCCAATATCAAAATAATTCTACAAAGAGCTGCAGTTCAACTAGTCGTTACTAGATGTCCCTCACGAGTCAAATGCAAAAGCATTGAAACCCTTTCATGAAGCTTTTGCATTTGACTCGTGAGGGACATCTAGTAACGACTAGTGGAACTGCAGCTCTTTGTAGAATTATTTTGATATTGGATACTATAATATTCACTGCCCACTGCTAATCTCGTCCCATAATGCTTTGCAGGGCCTTTGGTTGGGATTGTATTTTTGCCAATAACTGTGCTTGGGGTGGTCTTAAGAGGATGGGACCACCACTGAATCGTTCAAAAGATGTGCTTTTTGTTTTCAAGGCATCTGCTTGGTTCTCTCCCTAGGTTAGGGAGGATCCCAAAATCATCACCTCTCTCACTGCTTATTAATTTATCGTTTTCACTTTTGTGAAATGACTATATGCATTTTTAGCATATAAAGACAGAGTTATTTATTTTAACTTGCACTGTGCAAGATGCTTTTGGCAGTCATTGTACAATGCAGTCAAGCACACAGCTACGCACTACACAATTTGCATAGCTACGTGTAGTTCAAAATGTACTTCACGTAGCTACGTGAAGTGCTACTACGCAAACTACGCCCAGGCTTAGTCAGCTTACATATTGGGCATTGTGAAGAGTGCACTCAGGTGTCTGCCTCTGTGTCACCATGGTGTGTCCTTGCTTTTTTGACTTCTGGAGTGTTTAACAATTTGGGGTAGCCAGCCATCTGAGTTGTGACTATAGGATCTGCACATTGGTTAATGCATAGGTCTCTGATCCCTTGACTGTGCACAAAGGTGTATGAAACATTGAGGTGCAGGCAGCTTTGGTTCATTCTCATCAGACGGTGAAGTGCCCATGTGTATGGATTTGTGTTTGCAGTCACTCAAATGTCTCATTTGATTGACGTGGGATCATCTTAGTCCTCATGATGTGGGTGGCCAGGGGTGCACATGTGCACCTGTCAGCTACAGGGCTTGCATACCCAAAACTTCCATGATTGTGACACAGTGTAGACTGGTGTTGTGTGTATGCACTGCCCCTGTGACAGGAGACAGTTATGACTGACTTGCCAGACAGGCCTGTGCCATGACATTCAACTCGCAAAGGGTGATCCAGCAGTAGTGTGATATGTCCTGCAAGCACACCATTGTCGCATTGTCTATCAGGACATGAGGACATCATTGTGTCTGGTGATGGAAGCAAAACCCGCATATCGACAGGGACTCTGCTCGTCACTTTTCCTGACACATGTACTGAGTCAGTGGCAGGAGATGGCATGTTTTTGGAGTGACACATTTCCACATGTTCTCTTGGATGTCCAACAACTGTGTATGTGGTGCATGTGTGCACATATGATTATTCGCATACAACAGGCACCAGACAGATGGGTGCATGGACAGGTAGGATATGTGTGGCATGAATGACTGTCAGGCAGACAATGGGCTTCTTCAAATCAGTGTCAGCACTTATTGCAATGTCTAGCAAATGATGGCAGGGCTTGCTCTGTGATGTGCTGTACTTACTGTGGCGTGTGTGGTCAGTACAGGTGACTAATGTTGCTCTGTTTATCCTTATTCTTTGCAGCTACATCAACGGCCACAGGAGGAGACAGCTCCACGGACCAGGAGGAGCGGCAGAGCCAGACTGGGTCCACAGCAGGGGAGACCGAGGGACCCAGTGGCACGGAGGGTGAGGGGAGCCCCACTGAGGAGACCTCAGCTACGACCACCTCGGCTGAGGACCACAGCGCTTCCAGTGAGGACTCCCTTGTGGAGGCGGGTGTCGGCAGACCAGAGACAAAATCAAGCAAGCCTGCCCCCGCCACCACCACCATCTCCACCCTCCCATCTGCTCCCATCCCACATGTCCGTGGAGGCTCCCGTGTAGGGGAGCGTGTCTCCTTCATGCCAGGCACCGCACCCCCTGCCTCTGTCCCCCCTGCTGCCCTGAGTGTGGAGTCTGTGGACTTGCTTAAACAGATCCATGTAGGGCAGACATCAGTGCTGAGTGTCCTCCATGCTCACACGGGTATGTTGACACAACTTGTGTCATTCATGGAGGGCATGTCATCTGGCATGTCTGCCCTACATCTGACCAATCAGTCCATGGCCTCCTCACTGACGGCAGCAGTGTCCCTCCTGCAACAGTCCCTCACCCCTCCTACCTCTGCCCCATCCACAATCCCCAGCACCCTGCCTGTCCCAAGCACACACACACCGTCACAGGCACCCACCAGCACAGACACAAGCAGCAGCACACACACACACGCCAAAATCCAGAAAAACACGCACGCACAGTCAGGGGACTGATACCTCACTCACAGGGGATGGGGCCCAGGAACACACACACGCATCCATGAGCACTGCGCAGTCCTCAGATACCTCTCCCTCCAAAACCCCTTCCCTTGCCTCACCTGCAACCCCCCCTCCCAGAAGCTCTTCCTCTGTGAGCTTGGCCTCTTCCCTACAGATCCATCTGACCCAACGCACAGGTGGAAGAGGCGACCACCACACACAGAGGGGAGTGCCCCTCACACCCGTACACCCTCCCCCAGGCACAGGCAGACTGAGGACCCCATTCGGAAGTCCCCCCGGACCAGGAAGGGCAAGACCCCACCACCACCACCACGCAGCTCCACCACACAGACTCTCTCCTCCATCCCCCAGGCCACCACTCCACAGGTTCCCCCACCACACCCTGCCCCAGGTTCCCCCACACACCCATACCGCATCCCCAAAATGCTTAGGCCCTCCCCCCCTACCACTTGCTCTTCCACCCCCAACCCAGACGCTCGGCCTGTTTGTGCCACTGGTGTGGAGACCGGGTCCCCCCTCTGTCCTGCCCACCTCATCTGCCCCCCTTCCACTCCCTTGGAGTTATGCACTGCAGTGGAGTCCACAACCACCCCGTCTGACTTGGGCACTGCAGTGGGGACCCAGTCCACTCCATCTGACCGGCCCACTGCAGTGGTGCCAGCACCCACACCATCTGACTTGTGCCCTACAGTGGTGCCGGCCCCCACTGAGTCAGACACCTCCACTGCAGTTGCCGGTGACACTCCTGCACCCACCACCCCTTCACTGCCTCCTTCTGGCATCCCCTGATCCTGACCCTGGGGTGCCTGGCCTGCCCCTTGTATGCCCCTCCAAGGGGGATGTCCCCTGTCCGTACCAGTGCAGGCACGCAATGGGTGACAAGTTGTCACATATCACCCTGTTCGGACTGTGTATGTGGACTGGCCATTGGCCTTAGTTTCTTTTGGACTTCAAATTTTTTTCAACATTTGCTGAATAAAGCCTCTTTTTGTTTACTAGTGTTTTTTCTTTTGATGTACATGATGTAGATGAGTATCATCATGCATTTGCTGTTGTAATAGTGTTCAGATCAGGTAAATGAAGTGTTGCTGTGATGGACTCCATGTGGTCCATGGGATATGTGTCCTAATCTAGTCTGGATCCATAGCATCCTTTGCTGCAGTCTGAGGGTGTAATGTTCTGCATTTGACACAGGGATGTACGTTTTGCATTTGTAAATTGACATATGTGGCTTACACTGATGCACATCTGGTGGGCTTACCACTGTTCAATGTTTCTATTTCCCTGACTGTGTGCCCATCTCCACTGGACATGCAGTTTAGCACATCAATGTTGAAGGACTCATCTGTGTATACAGTGCAACTTGCTTAACACGTGTTTTGGGTATATGCAGATGACTGACGTGACACTTCCGTACCCAGGCTGATGTGAGCAGAGCCTTCAGTGTGTTGTGATTGTTGACTCACTGACCAAGTGTTTTGCTGACATGTTTGAGTGGTGCACAGACAAGGTTTGGCACAGCGGACCTTCCACAGGAGTGGAGTGCCCTCATGGCAGTGTGTAATCCCGTGACATTGTCTGGGCCCGTGTTGTGTGTTGTGTAAGCATGTCTGTGTGTGTTCCCTTCCCTTTTCCCACACCGGCTGTGTCCCTACGGATGTTCCTGTTTGTGATGCTTGCTGAGTTGTCCTGTGTTCATCCAGCATCTTGTACCTGGTTTCTCCGTGATGTGGGTGCATGGCAAACTAATGTTCATCAGGTTGTCATCCGTAGTTGTCTTTGTTGTCAGGGCTGGGGATGTGGGCAAACGCAGATGAGACACAGTCAGGATTCCCCTTGGCACTTGTTGGTTACACAAGTCATGTAATTTACAGTTTGTGGTAGCTTTCAGTGATTGTGACACGTTGTGTGTGTGACTGCTGCCACTCCTCAGGGTCAGAGCTGCAATGTTGGAAGTTGTCTACGTGTGTTCTTTGTGGGTGACCTTGGCTTCTTCATTGGTGTGTGACTGTGGCCGGGATCCCATTGATTGGGGTGGAGTTCACATCATGCCCATGTACGGCGTACTGTGCAGTGTGTCAGACATTCACGAGTCTTGTTGACTGGCCAGGTGTAATGGGTTTCTGCACCTTAGTTCCCACAACCACCCCTGGGATTGTCATGGGTGCATGTGCAATGTCACCTGTCCATGTGAGCTTCACTGCTGCACATTGGTGGAGATCAAGGTGTGTGGTGTTGAGTGTGTGCAAATGTGAGTTGTTGCACGGCTAGACCCCTACCTCCATATTGGCCTTGGCTGATAGGCCGTGCTGATTGATTTGTGCTTGTGTAGGTGTGATGGTAGTTTGTTGCTCAGGACACATGGCTGTGGTTCACAGTGTGAACGACATCTACCTTTGTCATCACAGTGGGATTATCATGCAGGCTAGTGTCACCACAATGTGGGGTCCCTGGGGGTAGTGCTGTGGTGGGTCTGTCTCTTGCTGTGTTAGTTGCTGTTCCTACAAGCTTGTGTGACATGTGTAATTTGGGCTCCCTCTCATCTAACAATGCCTGATTGCCCACATAGGGGAATCCGATCCATGAGTTACTTTTGTATGGCACTGTATACACATCTGTGTAATTGGAATTCAGGCCTCCTCATGTGTTGTGTGGTTGCCTGGGGACACTGGCATACCCCCCCATCACCTGTTGTGTTTGATATACAGTGTGAGGCTGCCTGTTTGTGTTTGTGCATCTGCACCACTGCATTGGCATATCTTTGGTGTGCCATTGCCTGTATGTTGTTTGGAGGATTTCCCATGCTGTCCCTGGGACTCCTAGGTCATCAGTCAACACAATAATCATGGTTCGTATGTCCCATTGCTGCCATGGTATGGTATTTGTTCACCTCACATCTACAGTCTCCCCAGGATATCTACATTTGTGTGTCCATTACTGCAGATATGTGGGTCTGCATTATGATGGTCACTTCTGGCATTGTGTAATTGATAAATGGAGACGATGCCAGTCCCCATGTGTGATGTTTGTCTGCACATGGCCAAAGGTATGTTTTATTTGCACTGCACTGTTTGCCTCACCCAATCTATGTTGCTATGGGACACAACCACTACTTTGCCACTGATGTGTTTGTTGTTCTGTGACCAGGAATCATCCATGCTGTTTGGCAGTTGCAGCTTTTCCCATGACAACACTTACCTTTTGGTCACTGTGATGATGGGGGTTTGGACCCCATTGCCACAATGTTCAAAATGTGCTTCAGCTATGGACCCCACACTTACCTATTGGTCACTGTGATGATGGGGGTTTGGACCCCATTGTCACAATGTTCAAAATGTGCTTCAGCTATGGACCCCACACTTACGTTTTGGTCACTGTGATGATGGGGGTTTGGACCCCATTGCCACAATGTTCAAAATGTGCTTCAGCTACGGACCCCACACTTACCTTTTGGTCACTGTGATGATGGGGGTTTAGTCCCCATTCCCACAATGTTCAAAATGTGCTTCAGCTACGGACCCCACACTTACCTTTTGGTCACTGTGATGATGGGGGTTTAGACCCCATTGCCACAATGTTCAAAATGTGCTTCAGCTATGGACCCCACACTTACCTTTTGGTCACTGTGATGATGGGGGTTTAGACCCCATTGCCACAATGTTCAAAATGTGCTTCAGCTATGGACCCCACACTTACCTTTTGGTCACTGTGATGATGGGGGTTTAGACCCCATTGCCACAATGTTCAAAATGTGCTTCAGCTATGGACCCCACACTTACCTTTTGGTCACTGTGATGATGGGGGTTTAGACCCCATCCCCACAGTAGTCATGGTCTGCTTGCATTGTGAAGGCCACACACATTTTTGTGTGACACATGTGATAGGGGGTCACATTGTATGTTCAATGTCATGTTCAGTGTTGTAGGCATTTGACACAGACTACACACTCTTGTCATGATGTTGGGGGGATGTCTTTTGCTGACATTCCTTATGTTGGAGTATGCTGGTTGTGTCATGCATTACCCGTCCTATGAGTGGGGATGGTAGTTGTGACAGGCATCCAGCCCCCCATGATTAGGGGTGGTGGTTGTGGTAGGCATCCAGGCCCCTCTGAGTAGGGGTGGTGGTAGTGGTAGGCATCCAGCCCCCCATGAGTAGGGGTGGTGGTGGTGGTAGGCATCCAGGCCCCCATGAGTAGGGGTGGTGGTAGTGGTAGGCATCCAGCCCCCCATGAGTAGGGGTGGTGGTGGTGGTAGGCATCCAGCCCCCCATGAGTAGGGGTGGCGGTAGTGGTAGGCATCCAGCCCCCCCTGAGTACGGGTGGTGGTAGTGACAGGCATCCAGCCCCCTGAGTAGGGGTGGTGGTAGTGGTAGGCATCCAGCCCCCCTGAGTAGGGGTGGTGGTAGTGGTAGGCATCCAGCCCCCTGAGTAGGGGTGGTGGTAGTGGTAGGCATCCAGCCCCCCTGAGTAGGGGTGGTGGTAGTGACAGGCATCCAGCCCCCCTGAGTAGGGGTGGTGGTGGTGGTAGGCATCCAGCCCCCCATGAGTAGGGGTGGTGGTAGTGACAGGCATCCAGCCCCCCCAGAGTAGGGGTGGTGGTAGTGACAGGCATCCAGCCCCCCCTGAGTAGGGGTGGTGGTGGTGGTAGGCATCCAGCCCCCCATGAGTTGGGGTGGTGGTAGTGACAGGCATCCAGCCCCCCCTGAGTAGGGGTGGTGGTGGTGGTAGGCATCCAGGCCCCCATGAGTAGGGGTGGTGGTAATGGTAGGCATCCAGCCCCCCCTGAGTACGGGTGGTGGTAGTGACAGGCATCCAGCCCCCCCTGAGTAAGGGTGGTGGTAGTGGTAGGCATCCAGGCCCCCATGAGTAGGGGTGGTGGTAGTGGTAGGCATCCAGCCACCCATGAGTAGGGGTGGTAGTAGTGGTAGGCATCCAGCCCCCCCTGAGTAGGGGTGGTGGTGGTGGTAGGCATCCAGCCCCCCATGAGTTGGGGTGGTGGTAGTGGTAGGCATCCAGCCCCCCCTGAGTAGGGGTGGTGGTAGTGGTAGGCATCCAGCCCCCCATGAGTAGGGGTGGTGGTAGTGGTAGGCATCCAGCCCCCCCTGAGTAGGGGTGGTGGTAGTGGTAGGCATCCAGCCCCCCGAGTAGGGGTGGTGGTAGGCATCCAGCCCCCCTGAGTAGGGGTGGTGGTAGTGACAGGCATCCAGCCCCCCTGAGTAGGGGTGGTGGTGGTGGTAGGCATCCAGCCCCCCATGAGTAGGGGTGGTGGTAGTGACAGGCATCCAGCCCCCCTGAGTAGGGGTGGTGGTGGTGGTAGGCATCCAGGCCCACATGAGTAGGGGTGGTGGTAGTGGTAGGCTTCCAGCCCCCTGAGTAGGGGTGGTGGTAGTGATAGGCATCCAGCCCCCTGAGTAGGGGTGGTGGTGGTGGTAGGCATCCAGGCCCCCATGAGTATGGGTGGTGGTAGTGGTAGGCATCCAGCCCCCCATGAGTAGGGGTGGTGGTGGTGGTAGGCATCCAGGCCCCCATGAGTAGGGGTGGTGGTAGTGGTAGGCATCCAGCCCCCCATGAGTAGGGGTGGTGGTGGTGGTAGGCATCCAGCCCCCATGAGTAGGGGTGGCGGTAGTGGTAGGCATCCAGCCCCCCCTGAGTACGGGTGGTGGTAGTGACAGGCATCCAGCCCCCCCTGAGTAGGGGTGGTGGTAGTGGTAGGCATCCAGCCCCCCCAGAGTAGGGGTGGTGGTAGTGGTTGGCATCCAGCCCCCCATGAGTAGGGGTGGTGGTAGTGGTCGGCATCCAGCCCCCCCTGAGTAGGGGTGGTGGTAGTGGTAGGCATCCAGCCCCCCCTGAGTAGGGGTGGTGGTAGTGACAGGCATCCAGCCCCCCTGAGTAGGGGTGGTGGTGGTGGTAGGCATCCAGCCCCCCATGAGTAGGGGTGGTGGTAGTGACAGGCATCCAGCCCCCCCAGAGTAGGGGTGGTGGTAGTGACAGGCATCCAGCCCACCCTGAGTAGGGGTGGTGGTGGTGGTAGGCATCCAGCCCCCCATGAGTTGGGGTGGTGGTAGTGACAGGCATCCAGCCCCCTGAGTAGGGGTGGTGGTGGTGGTAGGCATCCAGGCCCCCATGAGTAGGGGTGGTGGTAGTGGTAGGCATCCAGCCCCCCTGAGTAGGGGTGGTGGTAGTGACAGGCATCCAGCCCCCTGAGTAAGGGTGGTGGTAGTGGTAGGCATCCAGGCCCCCATGAGTAGGGGTGGTGGTAGTGGTAGGCATCCAGCCACCCATGAGTAGGGGTGGTAGTAGTGGTAGGCATCCAGCCCCCCTGAGTAGGGGTGGTGGTGGTGGTAGGCATCCAGCCCCCATGAGTTGGGGTGGTGGTAGTGGTAGGCATCCAGCCCCCCTGAGTAGGGGTGGTGGTAGTGGTAGGCATCCAGCCCCCATGAGTAGGGGTGGTGGTAGTGGTAGGCATCCAGCCCCCCTGAGTAGGGGTGGTGGTAGTGGTAGGCATCCAGCCCCCCGAGTAGGGGTGGTGGTAGGCATCCAGCCCCCCTGAGTAGGGGTGGTGGTAGTGACAGGCATCCAGCCCCCCTGAGTAGGGGTGGTGGTGGTGGTAGGCATCCAGCCCCCCATGAGTAGGGGTGGTGGTAGTGACAGGCATCCAGCCCCCCCTGAGTAGGGGTGGTGGTGGTGGTAGGCATCCAGGCCCACATGAGTAGGGGTGGTGGTAGTGGTAGGCTTCCAGCCCCCCCTGAGTAGGGGTGGTGGTAGTGACAGGCATCCAGCCCCCCTGAGTAGGGGTGGTGGTGGTGGTAGGCATCCAGGCCCCCATGAGTACGGGTGGTGGTAGTGGTAGGCATCCAGCCCCCCATGAGTAGGGGTGGTGGTAGTGGTAGGCATCAATTCCCCTATGAGTGGGGATGGTAGTAGTGACAGGCATCCAGCCCCCCATGAGTTGGGGTGGTGGTAGTGGTAGGCATCAATTCCCCTATGAGTGGGGATGGTAGTAGTGGCAGGCATCCAGCACCCCATGAGTATGGGTGGTGGTAGTGACAGGCATCCAGACCCCTGAGTAGGGGTGGTGGTAGTGACAGGCATCCAGCCCCCCTGAGTAGGGGTGGTGGTAGTGACAGGCATCCAGCCCCCCCTGAGTAGGGGTGGTGGTAGTGGTAGGCATCCAGCCCCCGATGAGTAGGGGTGGTGGTAGTGACAGGCATCCAGCCCCCCATGAGTAGGGGTGGTGGTAGTGGTAGGCATCCAGGCCCCTATGGGTGTGTATGGCATTGGTGATAGCCATCCCGCCCCTATGGTTCTGATGTTGCTTGTGTACGTCATTTCTGCATCCCTATGTGTGTGTGACATATGTCGGGTACGTGTCGTTTGTTTGTGTAGTGGTTGTTTGACTTACCGTCTGCGCCGTACACGTCCGTACCGGTTCCGGTAATAGATGTAGAGTATTGGTAGGACCTGCGCGATGGGATTCATGGTTGGTTCGTCTCGTTCGGGTTTCTCGTGGCTTCGACTCGTACTCGTAGCTGGCTTGTTCGTCTCGTAGCCGTGGATCGTCTTGTGGCGCGAATCGGAGCTTATGTGCGGCTCTCCCGGATGCTCTGGCGTGCCGGACGTAGCGACCAGTTCGGCACGTACGGATTGCGCATCGTACTTGTCCGGCCGGAAGGTGCTGTGTATTTACTTCCGTGCGACTCGAATCGGCGTTTCCGGATCCAGCTCGGTCGGGGAACTGGAGATGGAATGGGTACGTACGGCTCGTTCGGAATTTTAGCAGTAATGCGCAGCGTACTTGCTCGCTCGGACGACTGTTTGAATCGGTCGGGAAAAACGCGTTGGGCTCGTATTTTTTCCGGACGAATCGTATTCGGTGCGCTTCCGGCCAAGATCGGAATCGACCCCTATATCTTTGCAAACTATATTAATGACTTCGATATTTAAAAAAACGATATTTCTTACCTTAAACTCGATATTCTTGACCACGATATTCTTGCTGTCGATATTTCTGTGTCTCGATATTTCAAAGTCGATATTAGTGCAAGTCGACATTTCCAACTCGATATTCTGACTCTTTACCGATCTGAGGATAGGTTTCCACAAAGGATATCAGATCTCTGTCTGTTTTTAAGACACCCAAAAATTTCTCCAATCCTTTTCTTACTAGTTTCAATTGTTTATTGAAGGTTGTGATGAACCTGATTTTATTTTCAGCGTCATCACTAGCTTTTCCCTTCTGCTTCAATAGTTCATTTCTTTCTCGCTTGTCTGCCTCTAAGCAAGCTTTGCTGATCATCGTTTGTCTGTACCCTCTATTCAGAAACCTTTTTACCATAACCGATTTCTCTTTTTCATATCCCTCCTTGGTGCTACAATTCCTTTTGGCTCTTAATAGCTCACCCAGGGGATACTTCGAATTAGATTCTCAGGATGGCAGCTCCGTGCGTGTAACAGGCTGTTTCCTGCTGTCTCTTTTCTAAACAGATAGCTGTCTAGTTGTTTGTCGTTGACCTTTAGTCTCAAATCAAGAAAATCTATAGTCTCCTTGTCTAGTTGACTACTAAATTTTAGATTAAGTATGTTATCATTTAGTGTCTCCACAAAATGATTGACGTCTTCAGTGCTACCTCTCCAAATACAGGAGTTGCATTGCCAGGAATAAAACTTGCTTGAAAGCATCTTTGGGCTGAGGTGTGTTGTTCTTACAAAAGGAGATGACGCGTGTGTTGGAGATATAGGGGCTCGCCACCCCACCACGGCCCGCCGTGTCGTCAAGAGGCTTGGGTCCGGTGGGAACAGGATTACTGGAAATATATATATAAATATATATATATATATATATATATATATATATACATAAATATATAGTTATATATATATTTATATATATATATATATATATATATATATATTACAAAAAAATGGACTCCACACTGCTCTCGGCAAGGATCCCACAGCACTGGAGAAAGAACGATCCACAGGTAGGTTTTTTTACCAATAAAGTGCATTTATTGAGTACACCATTTGTGCAAACATGGACGGTCAACGCGTTTCGGCTCCTGCCTTCAACTGGACCATAGAGTCCCGCCGTCCAGAACATCTATTTAAAGTGACAAAGTGCATTATGATCCCTTGTTTATTTCTAAAAATGTGCTAGACTGCTAACCCTCATAAAACGTTTTTCAGTATTAGTGGGATTTAATAGCTACCATTTTCGATGTGTATTCATAAATCTATCTGTAAAGTACTAATATCAGTGCAGTTCAGGGGCACGGTTTTATACACGCACAGTATCAATCTTGCAATTCAGGATTGTTTTTTTGGGAGGGTAAACTAAATTCATAAGTATACAAGATTTCATCTGTATAAAAGAGTTATTTCAGATATGTTAAGATAGTTTGATCTAAAAACATGGACTAATTAATGAACATATGTTTGTAAAGTACACGAAAGTAAATGACATTATAGTCCAAACAGTCTTGTTATTTTTAAAGTGCTTTGTGCAAAGTCTTTGTGCAAAGTGCATGTTTAGTCTGATTTCTTCCGCAATATATCCAAATGAGATCATTCCATATCCGAAAAAATCTATATAGCTGCCATATGAAGAAAAAGTGCTTGTTACAGTGCATTCATTTTGTACACCATTCTCCTTGCATTTGTTCTCTATTTTCATTCCATCTGAAGTAGAATTATAAATATATTTTTTTATAAATATTTTGTCAGCTAAAAAGGTTTTAAAAGGGTCTCATTCACTAGGATATTATAGCATCTAATTCATTATTGCACAGTTTTTGTTACAATCTTCTTGTTTTTAGATTCAAAGTCCTTCATATCTTCTTTTTCCTTTGCTGTTTTTACTGTTTTCAACTCCTTTTCCCTTTTTGAGCAAGTTTATTGGATGTGTTTTATTGTTCAATCAGTTTCTCAGAGATGTACGTGCAACTCAGCATCCAAGTTATGACCAAATGGTTTCTCTGTCCCAATGGCTAGTATGCATCTTGATTCAGCTTTTCTCAATTCCAGGGTTCTGTCCCCTCCTCGTTCTTTCTGTTTTATCATTTTGATGCCAAAGTATATCAGAGACTGATTGTCTACTGAATGTATCTCCGCAAAATGTTTCGCCATGGGATATGAGAGGTCCTTGTTTTTTATTGCTCTCAGATGTTGTAAAATTCTTAGTTTTAATTTATTAATGGTGCTTCCGACATATTGTTTCTTGCACGGACATTCTAAGATATATATCACATATTTTGATTCACATGTGATATGGTCAGTAATTTGTTCCACTTTTCCATTTTGAAGATGATAATTCTGGGTGTTCCGACCGTGTTCACACGCCCTGCATTTTGGGCACTTCCAAAATCCAGGTGTGTTCAACCATGATGTGCTTACTGTATTTTTAGTCTCCAAGTGACTGTGTGTCAGGAGGTCACCTAACGATGCTGTTTTTCTGTAGGTGATTTTGGGAGTTGACGGCAGCTTCCTCTTCAAGGTTTCATCGAGCATAAGGATGCTCCAATTTTTCCTTATCATGCTTTTTAAGATTTTATTTTCAACATTAAAATCCATGATCAAGCGTGTTAGATCATCTTCTTCTACGGTTTCATTTGTTTCCAGTATCTCCGATCTTGTTTTAGCACTTACTTTAGCTCTAGCACCTTTAATTACTTCTTGTGGATAGCCCCTCTCCAAAAAGCGTGCGCTCATATCATCAAGATTTCTTTCAATGTCCACATTTTCTGAGCAATTTCTTTTGGCACGGAGCATCTCTCCATACGGGATGCTCCACTTCAAGTGTTGTGGGTGCCCACTATTCGCATGAAGGATACTGTTACTGGCAGTTGGTTTCCGATGCATCCTTGTGCAGATTTACTGATCTTTGACAAACACTTCCACATCTAAAAAGATTACTTGATTTTTCCTATGTGTGGATGTGAAGGCTAGATTGTATTTGTTGCTGTTTAGCGTTTGGATGAAGATTTCAAGTTCAACTGTTTCGCCTTCCCATATTATAAAAAGATCGTCTATAAATCTGGTCCATGTCTGGATATTAGATCTGTATTTACCATCCAACACCTCCGTCTCCCAAACTGCCATAAATAGATTAGCGTATGTGGGGGCTATTGATGTTCCCATTGCCGTGCCCTGCTTTTGGAGAAACAGCTGTCCTTGGAAGAGAAAAATGTTATGAGTCAAACAGTAACTCAACGTGGTCATAAGCATTTCTGAATGTTCCAAGAAACTCAGAGATCTTGATTCCAAAGTTTTTCTAACTGCAGATAGTCCATCTTGATGGTGAATTGATGTGTATAAAGATGCCACATCTATAGTGACCATGGTCAGGTTGTCATTCCATCTTATATGTTGTAACTTATTGATAAAGTCCGTCGTATCTTTCAGATATGAGGGAAGGGAGGTCACATACTCAATCAGAAAGGTATCAATATAGTGAGACGTCTTTTCCAAAAGGGATCCTAAAGAACTAACTATAGGTCTCCCTGGTGGGTTGATAATGGATTTATGCACCTTTGGGAGGAAGTAGATTGTTGGTACTACCGGATGATCCACCTTTAGGTACATGTATTCTTCGAAGTTGATAAGTCCCCTCTCTTTCCATGTTTGTAGCTGCAAATGGTACTCTTTCGTCCATAATTCCATTGGATTTTTCTCCAATCTTTATATATATATATATATATATATATATATATATATATATATATATATATATATATATATATCCAGCTCCAAACCTCAAAACCCGGAGGAAGTTGAGAGACCGCAATCAGTCAAGGGTGAACTCGGTTGCTTTATTCAGCCGAGAAAACAAACAGGACGCGTTTCGTCTTCGCGCCTTTTTCCACTGTACATAGAGCCGAATGTTTTCGTAATACTTGTAGTTAAAAAATGCATTCACTTCCGGTGCAACTTTTTTCACAGAGACAAATAACGGACTGTTAATTTCACAGTTTCATAAGCGCCATCTTTCAGATGTCAAAATCAAAATCAAAATGAATCTTTTTAACATCAAGTCAATCCTAACTGTTATAATTCATTGCACATTACTTCTGCTCTATATGAGCTACTTGTTATAATATTTTTGATGTCATGGAAAGCAACGACAGACTGTTTTATTCTATATGAAAAACGAGTACCATTTGGAAAGGTTAATTTAACCACTCATATGCCATGTTATAAAGCCATTTTTCACAGCTTCAAATTAATTGATGATGGTCATTCCACTGTGATTAATGTCGTTGCATTATTCCTGTAATTACGCTCCTAGATGAGCCCTTTATTGCGTCAACCGATCAATTCATTAACAATATAATCAATCCTATGTTTCACATCTGATGATGACAAAGAAATATAGCATTCAATAATTACAGCATAAAATCAATTCACCAAAATTATGCCCTGTATGGGCTATGATAGAGACAACAGCCTTCCTTTTAACAGTTCAATTCATTTCTGATGAGTCAAAATAGTTTGTATACATTTTAAGGCAAAAAAAGGCAAAAGGAATGGGAGACAAGAACAGGAGAAAGGAACGCTCTTCGAACGTCATTACTAAGGTTCATAAGGCAATCCCAAATACATATTGCAGATTAATCATATCCATTCAAGTATCAACTATCACAAATGTATTGCTAGTTCCTCTTCTGTATTCAGGCCTAGAGGAACTCTGGACTGTAGATCAATTATGAATCTAGATTCCAACCTTCGTAGTTTAAGTTCTCTGTTCCCTCCCCGTTCATTGGGGGGAACATGATCCAAACAATAAAATCTCAAAAGGTTCCTATTGCTGTTATGAAATTTGGCGAAATGTCTCACTACAGGATACGAGAAGTCATTTCTCTCAATCGCCCTTGCGTGTTCTAGTATCCTACGTTTGGTTGGGTGAATAGTACTCCCCACGTACTGCATGTTACAGGGACATACTAGGCAATAGACACAGAAGGGTGTATTACATGTCAGAAATGTATTAATGACTCTAGGTTGTGGTATTCCCGGAACATTATACGTCAAAGTTTTTGGGCTGATCCTGCAAGCCTTGCATTTGGAGCAAGGAAAAAATCCTGTCAAGGTACTAACTCTTGGGTTAAACGGAATTGCCTCGAAATGACTCTGAACCAATTTATCCTTGAGGGACCGACAACGTCTGTACGTTATTTGTAGATGATCAGGTAAACTCTTCCCGATCACCATGTCAGACTTCAAAATATGCCAGTTACGAGAGAGAATCTTCCTAACTGCTTCTGACTCATTAGAAAATGTACTGATGAATCTAAATGTCTCCACCCCCTGTGTACTGGGCTGTATTTTATCTTTGAGAAGACATTGTCTGGGGATTTTCTCCACTCTGGACAATGTTTTCTGCAACAGATTGGGAGAATACTCTCGTACTGTAAACCTCTCTACCGCGTCTTGTGCAGCATGTGTGAAGTCACTTTCTCTTGTACAATTCCTTTTTAGTCGGAGAAGTTCCCCATAGGGGATACTATCTTTTAAGGACTTTGGATGACTGCTATGGGCCTCAAGGAACGAGTTCCCTGCCGTCTCTTTTCTAAACAGGGAAGTGCAAATTTGCCCATCACTAATAAAAACTTTGAGATCTAAGAATGCCACTTCTGTAGCACTGATGTGCCCGCTGAAGTGTAGATTGACTTCATTATTGTTGAGTTCTTGAATGTATTTTTCTGCCTCATCACGTGAACCCTTCCAAAGGATAAATAAATCATCAATATATCTATACCATCCTATGATGGATGATACCCAGTAATTATTCTTTTCAGCCCAGGCCACCTGCTCCTCCCACCAGCCCATGAATAAGTTCACGTAGCTGGGGGCAAAGCAGGTGCCCATGGCCGTACCCTTGATCTGTCTGATGTGTTGTTTCTGGAACAATAAAATATTGGTTGTCAGACAAAACAGTAGAAATTCAATGAGCATTTCATTATGTTCGGCATATTTTAAGGATCTCCCTTTCAAGAAATACCGGATAGCATGAATGCCATTGACATGATTGATACAAGTATATAGACTCGTTACATCTAGTACCATCATAAGCATATCAGATTCCCAAGTTATATCAGAAATTGCTCTTATAAAATCCTTTGTATCCCGAATATAGGATGGTAATGTTTTCACGAAGTCAGCTAGGAAGTAATCGATGTACTGTGCCATGGATTCGGTCAAACTTCCCTTTGATGATATAATCGGGCGACCAGGAGGTGTGTTGGCGTCCTTATGAATCTTGGGAAGGTGATAAAATGTGGCTGTCACCGGATATGGGCAAGAAAGAAATTTCAGTTCATCCGCATCAATCATTCCCTTGTCTGTCCATTTCTGGTTCATTTCATGATAAACTTTAATACTTCCATTGTATTCTTCTTTGGAAATATATATATATATTCACTGAAAAAAACAAAGGTTACAGGTACTTTATAGTTAGGCTCAGATTTCACGTGCACAAAACCATAGAAATTCAGCCGTTATATTTACCCGAGGTAACTATAACTTACGTCCCCGCAATTCACTGCTTATGACTTAACATAATACATCACTTATGACATGGTCAGTGACATAACTGATGACATCTCAAATGATATGGATAAATGGTTAAAAATAGGGGTTGGGGCGGCCTGCCCAGTCACAGGCCATTCCCCCACCCCAGAACATGCCCAATAATCTTTCTGCCCAGCCTAAGGTGGCAGTAAGCCTGCTAGATGCCTGGGCATAAATCCTTTCTTGAAAAAAGTAATTGGAGTGGGGTGGCGCCCAGTCAGGCATTGGGCCTCAACTTCACACCTAAAAGACCACACAACCTTTGCACCCCAATCTGCAGCCTCAGGGGCAAAATGCTCACCTACCTCCTAGGATATTTATATATTTTTGTGGAAATAAATACGGGGTGAGGCGGCTCGCCCAGGCATTGGGGATTATTCCCCACCCCTAAAGGCTTAGCCTTTTTTCCTTTATGGGCCCTAGCACATCCAGTACTTATGGCAAGCAAAAGTAAATGTTGACTCTTTTGTGCATAGTTTTCACATATGGGCTGGCAGAGAGGTGGTAGATCCGAACTTCTCTCACTTGCCCTTGTGAATGCCCACTATATTTGGCCTCTGGGTTAGCCAGCAATCTGGGAACTCTATGAACCGTTCTGAAACCTGGAAACACAGATGAATCCAGGGTGGTGTGGCTTGCATGAATCACACTCTTACCCAAAATGCCCTGCCAATGTCAAACTTTGGTTAAGAGAATGCATTTGTCTCACATTTGTATGAGGAACAGTTACAGAATAAAAATGTTTAATCACTATTCCTAAAGTCAGCATCATGGGCACATTTAAAAAAATGCATATTTTCCTTCATAGCCCATTTACATTCATTATATTTTACCATATGAATTGAAGCATAGCCGGTACAAAATGAAAATGCATTATAAGAAACAGCTCAGTTGTTGGCTCGTGTTTGTGGACAACCAACAAACACAACATATATCCTTGTGACAAGAAGGGTCTGATGGATGAAATCCTATATTATTTGTGTAAATTGTCTGTTGAGGCAAAAATTACAATTAATTTCTTTGGGAAAACCATGAGCAATTTTGTGTAGTTGTCAGAAATGGATAACCTTCTGCATTCACCCACAGGTTTCATGCCAGTTACTACCACAAACTGCAAGTAGGTAGAAGCAACAAGACATAGGAAACATGCTGCAAATAACAGCTGCTGACATGGTGGTTGTTCACGCTATTGCCACACTCCTTTACCCTAATTTTGCCATGAACGGTGGCATAGTTACATGACATGGCTAATGGTGTAATTTTGGGAATTTTGCATAACAAGCATAACATGAAATTCCCCAAATAATGGCAGCATAATTTAAATTTTGTCTGGGCCTGAGAATCACCCCAACCAAGGAAGAGAGACAGGAAGAAGTACTCCAGAAAGCAAAAGACCCACAGGGGAATGGCCTCAGAAGATTCACTGGGAAGCATGACCAAAGCTAAAACAAAGCGACTAGAAGGATCACATCATATCTGCCCAGCTCTTCCTAAAGCCATAATAAGTTGTGAAAACGGCTTTATAATTAGAGGCAAACTGAAAGCTGAATCTCTTGCTTGCTTTTTTTAATAAAAAGGTTGGGACTCCCTGTTTCATTCCAGCTGATTTACATACTCTACTCACAAGTACTGTCCTACTACTGATGGGGGAGGGCTTTTCCCTGATTTGTAACTGACCTGGTCTGGAGCACCACTCATTACTACTTTGGAGTCCCAGAGATCTTTGCAGAGCACCATGATAATGCCCAACTTGGCATAGAGACACAATTGAAATAACTGAGTGCAACCCAGAACATTTGAACTCAAGCAATCCACCTGCCTCCATCTGCTTTAAAAATGTAAGATGACAGGAATGGTCCACAGTGTGACTACAGCAGTGGGAGTGGGGGTGGGCAGGAATCATCCAATGAATACTTTGAAAGGAAAGACAAAAAAACAGATCATACAACCCACCCTCACTCCCCCAAAATGAAGACAGTAGATCAGCTGAGTCAAAAGCCATAAAATGGGAAATTCATAATGTAAAAGAGATATGTACCCATTACAGAGCACTGGCAGAAAAATACAAATAAACCTACCACAGGGTACTCATAGTAAGAACCCCATGGGGAAAAGAGGCCCCAATGGACTGAAGCCTAGGAAACGGGTTCCATAAAAACCATTGCACAGGATACTTCTTAATATGAAAGTAACTGATTTTTCACTTTTTAGGCAAACATTAACACCTTTTGGGATAGGGGCAGCTTGTCCGCTAAGGTGGAGGAGCGTCGCCCCACTGCTTTTTAGAAGTGTAAGGAAAAATAAAATGATAATAACTCAATGTTATTATCATTTTATTTTTTCCTGTTGCGGCAGCTTTGCAGGTGGGGCGGGGCTGCTCTGCTGACAGAGCAGGGGAGGAGTGATTTGCACTCCCTAAGTGCGCATGAATGTTTGGCCGGCCGTCTCGGGCCAGCCAAACATTCATGCGCACATAGCATGTTCTCCACCCAGGCTGCATTATAGCCTGGGTTGAGAACATGCCCAGGCTCCCATTCCTTGGCTGAGCGCCGAACCACGGTGCTCAGACCAATCACAACGCTGCGTTGCAGTATTATGATTGGCTCAGGGGAGCCAGGGTGCTTCCTGTTCTGGCCGGAGCAGAGGGCCAAGGAGAGACACGACGAGGACGCGGCGAAGAGGTAAGTGAAATTTTATTTTTATTTACTGCCTCGCCACCCCGATCCCTGCCGGCAGCCACTGCTTTGGGATTGAACAGTTCTTCAGGCATCCACAACTCTTAACACTCAGGCAGAGAGTCTGAGATCATAACACTAGCCCATGAGTGACACTCCCAGAAAAAAAGAGCAGGAAGCTGAATCAAAGACCAGAAGCACTCTGCAAATAAATATGCCTTAAATCAACCAGTAGCACAATAAATAAAACAGATTGGCGTTGACAAACAGCAAGTTGGATTCAAGCTGGCAACAAGAAGATTGGGCTCAGTGGCTTCCATGATTGACTAGCCGGGCAACATAGGATCATCTGAAATCCGTAAGGCAGCAAAAAGTAAAGAACAATCAACACTGAGAAGAGAATGAAGGGACACTGAAGCAGGCTGATGCCAAGCTATAAGAGAGAGAGAATACGCTCAAAGAAGAGTAAACTCAGGAACTCCTATATATAAAGCAGGAGCTAGAAGTCAGAACCCCTCTCCCCAACACCCACCAAAAACCAGGAATTACTGTATCCCTAAAAGGGACAAAATGCAGTCAAGAAATGTCCAGGTCCTCATCTTATGCCTTGAAATGAAACTATATTGGGTCTAGAAATCATGAACCATGCATCTAAGAGGTGAGCACTGTGCAAACTGAGACACTGTGTCTGACTAGACAAAAAAAATCTAACGTCTATAGATCTTCCAACAGACACTTGGCCAGGATCACTGCAAAATTTAGTGCTCAGCCTTCAGGTCAAGAGTCACAGATCTGAAACACTAAATCCCAAGTAATGATACTATTAAAACTAGAACATACCGTCATGGACCGAATAGAACAATATGAGTGAACAACTGGCCTGTCACACAAGAAAGGCTCTAACTGAAACAGTCTGTTCACTGTATATATAGACACCTGTGTACACGCATTTATATTATATATATATATATATATATATATATATATATATATATATATATATATATATATATATATATATACATAAATATATATATATAGACAGACAGACAGACAGACGGATAGACAGATAGACAGATAGACAGATAGACAGATAGACAGATAGATAGATAGATAGATAGATAGATATTATTTAGTGTGCATGCAAAAGGAGATGAAGGTAACATAAGATATGCAAGTATTGACATTTATAGATATGCTTGCAATTGAAGGATCCTACCAGATCGTGCCAATTACCGTCATTCAGGAGTCAAGTGAAGCGCTCATTTAAGCCCTGAGAGCACAGCAATTTCAAACTGGACTTCAATTCACAAGCCCTGACTCTTTCCTAAGAAGAGAAAGGGATACTCTTGGCACTCATAAGTGAATGAATGAGTGAGTTAATGAGCAGTTCTATAGAGCACGCACCTGCTAAGGAAAAAACAGCACCAAAAACCAACTAACTACACGCTAGACATGCCCGAACAACCAGGTTTTTAATTAATTCTCAAAAAAGTGGCTCCGTGCTGTGTGTGTGAAGCTCAGCTGGAAGCTTATTCCGTGCCTAAGCACCTAGGTACGAGAAGGAGTGGCGCCCCTTTGCACTGGTCGAGATTTAGTTACCATTGCCAGTGAAGCATGAGAAGAATGGAAGGCTCTAAGCAGAAGGTAAGACTGGACCCTATCCGCCAGATAAAAGGGACCAGAAGAAAACATGGCCCTGTGGGCAAGGATCCTCTTACTGACTAGTAGCCAATGGAAGGACCTGAGGAGGGGAGACTAAGATATGCTGGGGCAGTTTCAGAATCAGACGAGCAGCAGTGTTCTAAAATACCTGCAGCCGTCTATTTAAGTAACCCAGAAGGTCCACATGCAGAACATATCAGGTTGCTGCTCATGTAAATGGCACCTACACAAGGACTAAACTGAATATTATCAGGTGAAAAATAGCACATCTTTGACTCTTTCAACCTTTATTGAGCATCTCAATGATCTCAGGTAAATAATCAGACACAGTTGCATGGCAACAATGATACTAGAAAGAATTCTGAACATCTATAAGCAATCATCTTCACTCCACTTAATTGTAGTGTTTTATACCACATTTGCACTGATTTGAGAATTAATTTATGAATTATGAGCCTGCAGGTCCTGGGTCGCAAACCAGTGACTTTATGCTCTTATGACAAAGGCTTTTACCCCTGTGCTAATCGAATATGCAAAATATATAACCTTATAAGCATGCAAAGTAAAGTTAAAGGGAAGAGATGTATTCATTTGCTGTGAACAGTAGGGGTAAATGAGGCAATATGGAAAACCTGACACACACACACACACATACCTGCAAACACCTCAAGAAGTAAACTGATGTTTTGCTTTGACAACTCGCGTCTCATGCATCTGTCAGTGAAAAACCATAAAAGAACCAAAGAAGCAGCTTCTCTAGATAAATGACATCAACTAGGTTATTTTAAGAAACTTTTTTCAATATTCAGGCTAAGAACAACTGAGATAGCATTTGAATGTAGTAATGAATCATCACTGAAACTGAAATTGTGCTAACTCTATGCCAGCATGAAAGCACTGGACCAACTATCTACAGCCTTGTACCATCGTATTCACCACACGCCCTGCATGCAATCATTAGTGTAACGAAATTTGAGGAGGGCCCCCTGCAAACTGCCTAGTGCCCCCCCACCCCCCAGACTCAGTCAGGAGCTGTCACGCCAGGGTACTGTGCTGAGGGGTCCCCCTGGAGCTCAGTCCCCCCGTACTGCGGGGGCCTTTGTTACGCCGCTGCATGCAATGGAAGGAAACAGACCAGGTGCACAGCACACAGGCAGTGCAGGAGTGCAGCGTGCGGGCCTAAAGTGATCACCCCATCCCAGCCACTGCGACACTGCCCCCAGTCCTAGGCCTTTAACGAATAAATGGTTTCTTACTTGTGTATTAGTCTCATTAGTTCCATGCACCTAAACTACAACACCCAGAATGTATTAGGTTGTCACCGGACAACCCAGGACTGGGAACAGCACTACATAACATGGGGGTAGGTAGATACCTGCTAACGCATACCTAGTTTAATACGCTAGCGTGTCCACTCTTTTCCCGAACTCCCAGCAAGACACATACTGTATGGGAAAGAGAGGTAGATCCTTCAGCCTAGCAAGAAAACACACATACCCACTACCCAAGAGCTACAGTCAGACGGTGCACACTCTCGCAGACCCTCACCTTGCCACAGACAGTCCCATAGCAGGAGCGAAAAAAATGAATGGATGAAAAACGCTCAACTGCAAGGCAGAAGCGGTAGATACAGGAAGACCCAGGAGCATGACCTGTAGGGATGACTGCTATAGCGGCACCCCTTCAACTCAACAAACCTGCATGCCCTGACTGATCAGAAACTCCCTGCGCTGGATAGGGAGCAGGTATGAATAATGCAGGAGGTGCAGTAGTACTATGACCCAAGGTTATAAAAGACCAACTGCAGCCCAATTGTGGCTGCATTTTAAAACCAAACCAGAGGATGGGATTCTTCAAATGAATCAAGGCCCATTGTCACTGGTACAAAGAATGTAAAGGGAGAGAATATACAAACGAAAAAAAAACTCTCACCGAAGGGAAGGTGTGCACCAAGTGTTGTGAGACTGAAAGAAACAGGAATTAGGGTCCCTCTTTATGGTTCCCTGGAAGAAAGTGAGGCCTAAGTTAGGAAGTGGGTGTTAGTATTTGTTGGTTTATTTCTTTTTGTTTATTTTAGTGCTATGTTAGGTAAATGCTGTCTGTGTAATGAATGAAACCTCACAAAGTAAGGATTGGGACGAGGAAGACAAACCATTACTTGATAGATTGTTTCTGCCAGCAGCAGAACTTTCAAATAATTCCCTATTGCATTATGAAGTACGTAACTGATCACTTTTGCAAAACACAGAAAGAAGAGGTTTCTAATTTTATTTCAAAACTATTTTTTGTATTTCCAATATTTCACACCAATTTCTAGAATACATGGCTCATGTGCTGCTCTGTCTCTTGCAGAGGTGGTGGCACAACTAGTACCATTACCTTCTCAGGTAATACCCCGACAATATGGAATGAACTAATTAATACCAGACACGCCCCTTGCAACTAGTCCTGACTGAACAGCTCCTCCTTTACCCTAAGTAGCCTAGTCTCCCCCGCCTCTCTTGTCAATTTGGGCCTGATTCACAGTTTGGTGGACTGGTGCTCTTGCACTAAGGTGATGGACATGCTGTCAGCCTTATTACAAGTGCATTATACCCGTTGTGTTTGTGATGGAGTTCCCATCCGTCAAACTCTAAATCAGGCCCTTTGTCCTCACTAATTATACTATCATCCAGTGTTGAGCTTGTTTTCTTATATTTTCAGATACTTCCATGTTATGTGTTGTAGTTTTGGTGCACTTGCTTGCAACAGCTGTTCTGCATGAAATTGCGTATCAATTGTTCACGCTCCAACTTATTAAAGGTTAAGGAGAGTCAATTCGCAAGAAACTGAGCTCAAATAATCAACCAAACCATTAAGGAAGAATGTGCTCAACTAAGCTTTTTCCAGTTTTGTTTATAAATTCAAATGTCAAATTAATCATTACAGAAAGTAAAAAGTTAGTTAGATTACAGAAGGCACATTTATCAATAATACACAGGTCAATAGTCAAATTAATAATAACAAGCCCTAATATAAAAGGACCAGCAGTATCTGACCCTCTAAATAACAAGCATTTGCAATGCAATAGGTCTCGCATTTAAGTGAGTTTAAGCTATTGGCATTGTAAATGACAATGCGTTTTATTTATGTTTCAAAAACCAAAAGATAAATAAAAGGCATTGTCATTTACAATGCCAATAGCTGAAACTAGCGTAAATGCAAGACCTGTTGCATTGCAAAATTGATAAAAAAATTGCAACAACAGGGTAGTCCAACCACCAAAACGATTTAAAGTAACCACAGACTTCAAAGAAAGGCCATACGACACACTGCAACCAAGAGATATGTCACAGTGTACCCTGGGAGAATTAAACACTGAGCGGCAATTTCTACTGCATATACTATCCAGCATATAAAGATGGTCCAAAGGCATATGTTATATCACTTACCACTGGCTCCATATTATGAATGACACCATTTGTTAGCCTGACTTTCTTACTTAAATTATGTTAAACTCTTTAGCTTCTACTTTCACTCTTCTCCATTAGAAGTATTGGTTTAAAACTACCAACATACAAAGAAACTGTTGTTGACTAAAAAGCCAGGACTGGCACAAAGTTGCACACATGACATGTACCCTGTTGGCATTTTTTCTGAGAGGAAAATAATTTTCAAGTAAAACTACTCTTGGAGAGTCAATGTTATTTTTATTAGAGGTAAACAGGTGGCCTTGGGGTAAGACGACCTCAGGAACAGCTCTCGTGAGGCAAGGAAACATGGGTACAGGGGCACTTGGACCTCACAATTGAGACACATTGGGTCAGGAAACAGACAACAAAACAGGTTTACTGCACCCGAGAGCAAAAGAGACTGGGTGGTAGGGGCACACTTGTTGTATAGAGGAGAGCGATAAACAACAACCAAGAGTGTTTTGTTTCTTTTAAAACCTAGATCTGGAACAATACACCCCAGACTAAGTCACAAACTTTGCACTAGAAATACTCTGACATGAAACCACCTAGATCACTGTGAAGGGCACAAGACACACACTGCCAGTGCTGACACAGATTAGACAAAAAGCCTCCAGACCAAAACCCCAATGCGGGCTGCCATGTAGTGACACTCCACCAAACACACAGAATTGGTAGAGTTAGGCTAGGAAGGTCACAATAACCCCACCCTACAAAACACCTCTGGGAAGATAACCCACATCACACAAACTACCCACAGACACCAATGTGGTAGAGGAACAAAATCGGCAAAGAACCTCTCCTTGAGGAATCACAACCACAGATATCCTGAGGCACGGTAACTGGCCAACGCTGTGCTTCGCAAATAATGAGTAACTTCAAGTGTATGCAAAAGAACCGCGCAGAGGTTTGCAACAAAATCTCATTGTAGACTGCAATATGAATCAGTAGCACAAAAACGTGCGTTTGTTTACCTTGAATGCCAGATCAATGTGGAAATCTCTGGCTCAAAGAAATCGAAGCAAGAACTCATCTGACAAACTCAGGGGCCAGCGCGAGCCCTCGTTATCAGCTTTCTGCCGTAGGGAAAGGATTGCCTTCTTCACTACTGCAGTGTGGCTGGGCAAATCGTTGAGTTTGGGGTTGCCTCTGTTGAAATCCGCTTGCTCTTCGGACATACTGCTGTCGCTGAACAAAACGTATCAAACAGGGAGGGGGCGGCAGCGCTCCCACACCTTTCCACTCCTCTACGTCGTCAAAGGTGCCTGAATGAGGCATACCGATAGCTGCCCTAACACACCCCACAGCTATGGGAAAGTTATCCACCCTCCCCTATGGATCCAACCAACCCTCCTCCTACCCGGCCTCCAGTGTTACGAGGTAGTCACGTGATACACGCGCAGCCTACATTAGTTGTTAACCCGCCCAATGCGAATGCCCTGGAGATCGTGATCTGATGAAATGCCGCCTCCCGATGACCTCTTTACAAATGATCGCAGGTTTTCGCAAGCAACCTTTATCGTTGCACCCGCGTGGTTGACAGTCCAGCCTCCTTCCGTTCTGTGACGTAGTACGAAAAACAGTGGTACTTGCAGGGCACAAGTCCTTAAACAAGCATTTGCAATGCAATAGGACTCGCATTTACGCGATACCTATTGCATTGCAAACGGGAGTGCAGGCGGGCGGGGGCAGGGGGGCAAGAAGGCAAGGACAACGGGAGTGCGGCGGGGGAGCGGGAAAAAATAGTGCTTTTAAATAACACGTACCGTACAGTGTAACACTCCAAGTAAAGGGGCCAATAGCCATGGGAGGGTACAAATGACGGCATGGCATAATAAGGCGGGACTACATGCCTCATAATCAATCAGAAGACAGAATTTACAAAGGACAAAAACAGAAGCCAATGAAAAATATGGGCCGAGAATGAGGGAAGCTTGTTTCCCCATACTCTACTACTGCATGCCTCGCAGAGCAAGCAGCGCTTGCGCGCTGCCGCTAAAGCTCGACCTAAAAATGCAGTTCTCTCTGGTGCAACAGCAGAATGACAAAATGAGAATGAGAGAAAAAAAGAATTAACTCCTCCCTAAAAAGAGCATCTTTTATAATGTTTCAGTCAATGAAAGCACACAATTTTATGGCATGAACGTACATTAAAAGGCAGCACTTAAATGTTACTTGCTCAGCGAACCAATAAAAATACTAGCCTCCAATCCATCCAAAATAACACTTACTTTCACATAATTTTAATTGGTTATTAACTTGCACGATTTATTTGCACAGAGGAAATTAACAAGAAATGAACCTCAATATAACGGACTGTTTTGCATGACCATAAAAAGAGACATAGCTACAATGATTAAGCACAGAACCTTGTAATGTTTCAAAACACATCTCTTCAGCCGAAGAAGCTAGAGAAAATGTTACTTTACACATACAGACCGTGGCTGCAGCTAAACTTTGAGGATTATCTGAAAAGCAATGAAAAACAATGCCCTTGCATAACATTTAAACATAATGCACTTGCAATAAGGCAGACAGGTTATCTGTCATGTTTGTGATGAAGTACCTACCCACCAAACTCTAAATCAGGTTCTTTGTTCTCACTCATTATACTACGTTCCACAATTGAGCCTATTTTCTTATATGTCCATGTTGCATGATATGCTTGCTTGCAACATCTGAACTCTGCTACCTAGCTAATCTGTGTGAAATTGCTTATAAATCACATTTTTCCTTGAGGAAATGTTCTTGAAAACCCTGGTTTGATCTCTTGCACACTCTCTGCATAGAGCCTTTTGATGCGCTATATCAAAAACTATTAAAGCAAATAAAATCTCCAAGGTGACTTAGGATACTAGCTTCATCTGCTGAAAAACAAAAAGAACTAGATCTCTGAAACTGATCTCTGCAAGTTGCTGCCTTTCTAACAGGACAAACAGAAAGACCACTCAGTAACGTCTGTGCAGTTTATAGCAGTTAGACTGATCTCTATTACTCAACTTGTTAGACCTTGTCAGCCTTAGGGTGGTCTTCTGACAAACCTTTTGCCTTCCTCCCCTTATTTTTGCTGACCTCATTTTTGCTGGCCTTATGACTCTGCACACTTTACCACTGCTAACTAGTCCTAAGATGCCTGTGCTCTCTCCTCTAAGCTTCGTAGAATTGGCTTTTAACCAATTGGCATATTTAATTTACTTGTAAGACCTTAATAAAGTGGTACTACCTGTGCCCAGGGCCTGTAAATTAAATGCTACTAGTAGGCCTGCAGCACTGATTTTGCCACCCACTTAAGTGGCACTTTAAACATGTCTCAGGCCTGTCATTGCAGCCTCTGTGTGCAGTTTTAAACTACCATTTCACATGGCAAAATAAACCTTTTGCCAGACCCAAACCTTCCTTTTTAATACATATGTCACCCTTAGGGTAGACCCTGGACAATTCAGAGGGCAGGGTGCAATGTATCTAAAAAACAGTACATGTACTTCCAAGTTTTACATATACTGGTAGGGAAATACTTTTAAATGTGGTTTTCACTACTGCAAGGCCTAATGCCCCCTTAGGATAACATTGGGTTACCTTATTACATTTAATAAGTGATAACTTTCAATTGAGAGCAAGTAGGAATATTGAGTTTGGTAAATTGTAATTTAAAGCCATCTTTAATGGTAAAGTTAGATTTTAAGTCACAATTCTGAAAAAACCACGTTTCTTGTCCTTACCATTTGGTGCTTGCAGCTTGTATCCTGGGTCACATGAGTTGTTGTATTTGGCAGTAGGTCTTTATGTATTGCTTCCAGACAGTGAGACAAAGGAGAATAGGTGCTGGCAGGATGGGCTATCTCTGACTCGATGAGGAGGAGGAGCTGTAACATACCGCACTAGCACATCACAAAGGCTCTCCCAGCACACTCACAAAGGTTTTTGATACTAGTCGTTTGTAGCCCCAGACAAGCTGGGGCCAGGGCAGGAAGGCATGACATTGGAAACACCTCTGGGGAGGAAACCTCCAGAACCTTCTCCTAACTCAAAGTGGGCACCAGGAATAAATAATGGACCCTCAGACCCAATTCTTCAGTACACCTCTGGACCTGTGGAAGACTCAGAAGAACTGCTGTGCTGCTCTTCAAGAAGGACTGCTACTCTGCTGCCTGCTGCCCTTCTGCCAGAGTGAAAAGGACTGGGTCTGCATCTTGAACTCAGAGCCACTAGAGTGACTCCAAGGGCTAGTTGGTTGGCCTCCTGATCAGAGTCTCAGGGACAGAAAAGGCTCTAACCACCCTGACCCCCTCACCCGGGCTCTGTCTGCTGTGAGTCCTAGCCCCCTTAGTGGTGCCACCCCAGTCTTGGACCCTTGGGAGTCGGTCTGGAGGTGCTCTACCAGCCCAGCCGTGCTCCTGTGAGCAGCACCAACGCACTGCAAAACATCTCCATGCAGTTGCATCAGAGCCGCTGCAGCGCGACGCATCGCTGACGCATCTCAGACGGAGGACTTCATGTCGCAGCTTCCTTGGAACTGCCGCTGCTCAATGCTTCCTCGATAAAGGCATTCGCATCGCAAGCCTCTCATTGACAGCAACCTCGAGGACGAGCAGCCATGCAGCTCCTTCAGAACTGCCGGTGCGCGACGCATCTTCGAAGCAAAAATTCACATCGCAAGCTTTTAATCAATGGCATCCTCTACGATAACTCAGGACTTCACATTGCAGCCTCGCAGCTCCTCTGAATCGCCGCTGCGTGAAGCATTCTCAATGCAGGATTTCAGAACGCTCCCCAAATCAGGAGTTAAGGTACTTTGTTCAGCAGGCCTAACTTGGTCTCTGTATCCGGCCTGAACTCCATTGCACAGCGGCCTGAAATTGTGACTTTGCTCCAGTCATTGCGACCAGATAGCCACAGTTGGCGATTTGTGCTTTTAGGCACTATTGTCACTTAAATCTTTAAAATTGCATATCTCCACTTGTACTGATTGGATTTTTTTTGTTTTGATCTCAAATGATTTATAAAATTTTACTCTATTTTTCTAAAGTTATGTGGGGTTTTTCTTGAGTTGTGTTTTCACTCTATTACTGTTTGAAGTACTGCATAAGTACTTTACACATTGCCTCTAAGTTAAGACTGACTACTTTGTGCCAAGCTACCAGAGAGTTAAGCACAGGTTAATTTGGGATTTGCTTGTGTTTCACCCTGACAGAGATTTTGGTTGTTGCTTGAGTAGGATTTCACCACACTCAACCAGTAACCCAATTTCCTACAGTTATAATATAGACTAGTTTTCAATAGTATATTTTTATATGAAATAATTATTGACGAAGAATTTGACAAAAATGTGGCATTAGAACATTTATAACATGTAAGTCTTTGTGAAGACATTTCAAAATGTTTTGATGCTTACTAGTTGAGAATACAAGGGTCAAAGTTGATTTGAGATACAAAGTTTTCTTTTGTCCTCGGTCCTTGTCTTCAAGCCCTCTTTGATTGGCTTACTTCCTCAAGACAAACTCCCCACAGCTTCAGTCATCTGTGCCTTGCTTGCTTTCTTCCTGGTTGTTGCCATGATCCTGTACATACTAGGCTATACAACTTTGTCTAACTAGGTTAATGCACAGAACTCCTTCTTAAACCCAGCCGAAGAGAAAGAAATGTTCTCAAGGGAGCAGTATTTGTCCTACTTTGGTGGCACCGACGAGTATTCCACTATAGCCCAAACGTTCTTCAAATGCAACATTTCCTAAATCCTGGCACATTGCAATTGTAGAGGTTTCCTTCCAGGCTAGTGTACAGAAAGGAAGGGAGTAGGCCCTGCACGGAGTAGGCACCAAATGGGTAGTGTGTAGATTCCAATCAGAGGCATGTCAGACATTCAGAATATAACTCTTTGTAGCTGGGCAATGGGTAGCATAAAACTGGTCAAAGGGTGTTGACTCAAGTACTCTTGCTTAGCTAATATCTTGGCATGACGGGAAATGAATGTTTTCCCCACCTCCAGCAGACGTCTACAGAAGCCCAAGGACTGTAGCATGTAGACACTCATATCACTAGGGTAAACAAAGGCAATCTAAAACCGAATTGGTATTTCATGCAGGCTATGTTGTGTTCACCATAGTGCACAGTTTAATATGCAGGTGGTTTTGATAACTTGTTTTGGGTAGTATTAAACATCTGCTCATCCATGTGTCCCAGCTCACCGTGCAGTGATTCTGGCTCAGCATGTTATCTTGTCCTTGTTGGGAGACTTACAGTTGGAACACTTCAACAAGGAGGCTGAGCAGCAAGTCTTTAAGTAGGCTGGGTCTCTCCGGTCTCAGACCGAGTATAAATTAAAACCAGGCAAAGAACTGCCCCGTGAATACATGGTTTCTGTGGTCACCTGCTCTACCATATTTGCTGTATGCCAAGGGCAATGTATAGATGCTTACAGTTTAACTATGCTGTCAACCATGTAGTTCATTTTGTTGCCACCTAATTTTTAGCACTGTAACTGGCCGGACACATGCACATACTGTGTATGCTTTCTTTCCCTCCCCCTGTTGTATTGCTACTTTATTCTGAAAACTGAATAAACAAAGAAATAAATAAAAAAATTTACACTGAATCAGGTCTTTATCGGACCCTATATTCAGGTCCTTAACTTTACTGGCAAAAACACTGATTGATTTCTGAACAATGAATGTAAAAAACATTAAGATAACCCATGTCAGTGATTTAGTTCTTGTTCATATTTCACATGCTTAACACTCTTAGGGAATGCAAGATTAAGTAACCTATTTCCAGGATGTTGGGTTTCTGTACTTATTTAGTGTAGCATATTACTGTTGAATAATGCATACTTTAAACTGAGTCACCTCCAAATATTTGTAATGGGCCAAGATTGAGAGCTCTGGAACTGAGGCTGATGGCAGTGCACGTTTCTTACAGTGCCTGTCAATAATTCAATAAAGGCGTTGAGAATATATGGTTATCCACCCCTTTGCCTCTCTGCAGAGTGCAAAGAGCAATCGCCGCTTATTCCAGTTGCAATTATGATTCTGTGCAAATGTGTGTGAAGGAGGTACACAGTTGTTATAATATTGACAAGGCGAAAGTAAAAGAAAATGCAGTGCTTATATCTTCAGGGGGTGGTAAAGTGAAGGAGATATGAGGAAGTGCATTCAGGAGAGAGTGGAACAAGGGTACGGAAGAGGAAAGAGGTGAGGTGTAAGATGTGGAGATGCATTAGATGTAGGGAGAAACAAATGCGAACATGTCAAACATGGAGTAAACATAACTGGAGTGATTGAGACACTCTGAAGACCACTACCGCTTCCACAGGCCTCAGTAATGCTTAATTCAGAGTCTCAGTTTCAGAATTTAAACATTTTGAATATTATTTATGACAACATTGTTGTTACTCATTTATCCTGAACAGCTAACAACAATTGACAAAGCCAATAGTCCCGGATGGTTTTAGGTGTATGTCAGTTGTAATGTTATATATCTGCATGCAGCAACAGAAAGCTCAGGGAGGCACCAAAATAACGTTCAGGTGGCATTCTATGGAAATCTCAGAAATGTAGTGAACTTGCTAAAGCCACACCCTTAATTACACAGGCCATGGCTCCTTTATAGACGCCCCCCCTTTTTGAGCAGGGATTCAATTTGTTCTTGACAAGGTAATACTGCTGACAATTCTGACACAATTGTAATCTATAATTAAGGGCCACAGTCCAGGTGAACTGTATAAAAATGTGAAAGTCATTTGGTCACCTACGCTTGACATGTACAGGTAAAAAGATGTGTGTCCCTACAACATGGAGATTAAAGGGGTAAAAGACATTATGCCACAACATGAAATTTAATTTGATTTCATACTTGGTCATTTCCCAGCCTGTGTTTCATTGTCAGCTTCAAAGGGACAATGTTTGATCCTGAACCCCAACAGTGATGGGAATGGACCATGCTTCATGTTGCATTAAACACTTTGAAAAGGTTAGAAATGGCACTGCTCACAGAGTGCTAGCCCCCCCATTATCTGCATAACTTTATGGTCTGGTGTGCAGATGATAACTCAGCCCTGGATACATGAGAGCCACAGTCACTAAATCATAGCTGGCAGAGTCGCTTTAATGTGCCAGGAGGGTGAACTTTACACATGGGTAACATCTTGTTTGCATTTACGCTAGTGGGTAACAAACACATTCACATAATTAACTTTAGATACAGAAACAAAACTCCTGCCTGGTTTCAATTATTTTCGGATAGAGCTTTACCACAATCCCTTAAGCAATGGAGGTTCTCAGGACAGGACACTGGCATCTTCCTCCCTGGATTCTTGTGCTTTCTTTTGAATCTTCTTTCTTCAGCTATTGATTCCAGAGCTGCTTTCTTCCAAACATCTTTTTATTGCTTCCCATGTTTTTCATTACTGCTCTCACTGGGGATTGCTCGTTCGTTGGTAACTTCCACAACTTTTCTGTGAATTCACAGAACTTTATCTGTAGAAGCTGCTATATTTGCATTTTGCTGCCTAGGCCCTCATATAGATTGACCTGCTTAGTTGGTGGCAATACCGCCCATGTGGTAATTACATCAAGGCTCTCAGAAAGCGAAGTTTTATTACTAATTAGTAATCTGCACAGATAAATTGGGAAGGACTTGCAGAAATGCTCTTCTGCCAGTTGTCTGCATTAATTTGTCTGGAGTTTATGGAAGTTGTTAAGAGTCCTTCAAAAGGCCAAACTGGAAACCGAAAACATCTCTAGATAGTGCTCCTAAGAAGCACAGTGGGCGTGTCCGGCACACTACAGCTGTGCTTAGGGCTAGGAGAGAGGGGCGTAACCAGCACAGAAGGACTGGGGGGACCACATTTTAAGAAAGAGGCTTGCATGCTTCTAGGCACGGTCGGTCTTGTGGTAGAAATTTACTGCAAATGCGCAATTTGTGGTAAAAACATACAGTGAATGTACAGGAACCACATGAACTTGCATAATACAGTGCCAAATGCCAGTTTTTCATTTATAGTAAGTACACGTCATTTTGCATAATTTGTTTGAAATTTTGCAATATAGGCGAAAGCAAATTATACAATTTTGACACAACACTAACCTAAACACAATTGTAACCATAGCGCATTAGAGCAGAAGAAGTAAGGAACGACTTAAAGACAATTAGGGCCTTATTATGACTTTGGCAGTTCTACAGCGAATGGTGCCAAAGCCATGGTGCTGCTGTCTGCCAGATTAAGACTTTAATCCTGGTCTGGCAGGCGGTCCTGCAGCAGTCTGACAGCGGCGGTCTGTTAGGCTCATAGAAGAGCCTACCATGCAGACCGCCGCTGTCAGAGCGCCAGCTGCACCTTCATGCATGCACCGTGCAGGAACTGGGGGTGCAAATCCAGGGTGGCACAACATGTGCGCCCCTCGCATGCACCCCCAGGCCCAGGAGCGCTGCGGGCCCTGTTAGGACCCCCTTGGTTGCCTCTCCGTGACCTTTTCATGGCGGGCTCACCACCAGTAAAGGGGCAGTGGACAGGCAACTCCTAATATGCTCGGCAGTGCCGCAGCGGCACCACCAGCATATTAGTGCTCCTGATCGCTGCGCCACCGCCACAGGATCCTGGATCCCCGGCGGACGCAGCGGTCCTGTGGCAGTCTGACCGCCACACTCCAAATACTGCGGGCAGGCCCGCAGTGTGGCGGTAGTCGGACCGCCACCATGAGTACGGCGGTTCTATGGACCGCCAAACTCATAGTAAGGCCCTTAGTCTGATAGGTGACTACTGAGGAGACGAGTCTTGAAGCTCTGGTCCATTTTACGGACTGACAGAGGGCTTATCTCTCCGCAGCTCAGAAATTATCTGCCCTTCTTTGCCTGTGCCCCTTCATTTTTGTGTGGCGAGAAAACAATTGCTACATTTTCCATTTCTTCTACAGACTGCAATGAAAATACCATGCTGGGAACTCCAGCTGACCATTTACTAATGTTCTGGAACTAGTATGAACTGCTAGTTAACTGGAACAGGGTATTGGTATCCAGTTGAGTCTACTGATTTTAGCTGTAATTTTGCTAAGCAGCAAACATCCTCCTTTCTGTGCTTGACATATATAGTCCAGTGTTAAAAGACATGCAGTTACTGGATCTAATGTAATCAGCAGCAACTGGACTACTTGGATGTCCATCGGGCAACCAGTCATGTTCCCTAGGAAGCTCATTGTGCGAACTAGTACAGTACAGTGGATCGAAAATGTAACAACTCACTCCATTAAAAACTTTTAAATCTTGTATGCTCCTTATTGAATGAAGATGCGCTTGATGTGAAACCAAGCTGGTGGGGAACATACTGCACAGTGTTCTACTTTAACACTTCTATGTAAGATCTGCCCGCAGACCTTCTTCGTGACAACGGCGAGCGGCTGCAAGCAATTAAGGTAGGACATTATTTGGCAAAGAGAAGCTTTTATGTGTTCCCATTGGCAGTACATGAGCAGAGCTTGAAACAATGTGCATATTGTGTTCTGATGGCTTTGAAGGAAGAATGGGAAAACTGGGAAAGTGGCAAAGCAGGATGTGGCCCTGGGGCAGAGCCCTGTGAACGACGGGTTCCCCTGCTGCCTACAAGCAGTAGAACTCGTGCAGAGCTGAGAGTTCAAATCTAGAAGGTGTGCTGCTGCGTTGTGCAAACATCTGGTGCCAGGAGCGATTTTCAACACCTGAGAATGTCTGGACTGGATCCAAGCTATTAACCTGGGGTGAACCTGAGCAGTTTGAGAATAATGGAGTCCGGCATGCCAAAGCGTTGCATCTCTTCAAGACCAACAGCACATCTATTGTACTTGACATTGGGAACAAGAAGCCTCTTCTCTAATGAAGTTGCAACCTTGTGACTGGATACCACAGCAGTACATTCCGGGCAGTTGGAGTAAAGACAGAACAAGAAGTCCTAGAAGTGCTGTTATCTTCAGCCAGCCGGCACACACATACATTGTTTCCTTTCCTGGAGCCATGATCTGCCTTAGCACAGTTCTGCAATGATAACTAACCCGTCTACTAAGCAATAATATTGGTTAGACAAGCCAGGGAATGGCTCTTTGGAAACAGAAGGATTTTTGATTATCATAAACACATTGTGGATTTGCAACCCACCAAAATACACACATTTATAGATTGTCTAGTGAATCAAAAAAACCTCTGACTTTTAACTGCACGTCTAAAGAATTTATTATGCAGCAAAATATTTGGCAGGAACAGTAAATCCATATTTATGCAGTAAACGTGGCAGGCACAGAATTGCATAATTTACTTGCCCTGATCATTGTCCATTGTTTTATCATCAGTCTTTCATTAAGGTAAACAAAACCTAAACTTTCCAGTTGTAATCGGTGCCTATTTTTAGCTTGATCTAGGAGAGAACAGCTTCAACAATCTCTCCCTTCTACATATAGAATGCATTTTATTTTTAACATGTTTATGTAGGGAAATCTATGTGCAGAGATCTCTGCACATGCAAATTTCTATGTCTTTATGGAAATCTACGCCGGATAGTATTCACCAATTCTGGGCAGAGATATCCTCTCAGTCGTAGGAGTACATGTCTCCACCCCTTACTTGCATCGGTGGCATCACGTACAACTGAAAGTACAACCGCAAAGATTTCAGGCATACAAGAATAAACAGAGTTCTCTGCAGCAGAGGTTGAGGTCTTCACTTCTGCTATATATCATTCTGAATAGAAGACAATAGCAAAAACCATTCATCTGAGATAAGTCACACCCACTTGACAGTAATTGACCTCGCAAGTACATAATGTCTCCACAAACACTGGGTTCTTCACTCTTCCGCCTGTTCTGCGCCACTCTGTGAATGCCAAACATAAGCTCCAGCCTACTGGATGTAGCCCACCACTCAAGAAAAAGACGAACTTGAGTGAACAGAGACAGACCTTGTAGTGAACTTTGTTGTAGATCACTACAGAGAACTAAATGGTCTGATTCCAGTATGCACTGTGGGGGGCCTTAAAAAAATTGTCAGGATGGATAGAGGCAGGTGAAGGATAGGTTTTCCAGGATACAAATAGTGGCCCCAGAGACCTGCTCCGTCTCCACCCCCTTAATGAACGTGTCCTCTCCACCATACATCTTGACGTGTTAGATGACATGCCTGTTCCAAGGAATCCCAATATCACGTGAGGTGAAAACAAACCACCTCTATCTTTATGCTATGCTACATCACAACTTCTCTCTCATGTCATACTCTCCTCAAACAGTATATATCTATCCTCATAGGCAGTCATATATCGTACACTTGACACTCACACACAGATTTGCACCCCACTTTAGAGTGTAAACTGATTAGATTAATCCTCCAGCTCTCTCTATATTCTCCCCATGTCAACTGCAGTACTTACGACACCTGGAGCAGCAATAACCCCTCCTGTTACAGGGCAACAGCCAGGCTGCACATCTAAACACATCCCTACCACCCAAACTTTGACCTGATATAGGTTTGTTATAGCAAGATTTGTGCTGATCCTTCCGGGGGAAATAAAGGGTGTGTCAAAAAGTGAGATTTCCCATTGTAACTCACATAGGAACCTGGCTCTCTGCTGCAACAACAAAAACGGCTGTGTGGAATTACACCAAACTTGGCATGAAACTAGAACCTCACTCAGGGTGTTGCTGTTGCTCTATTTGTATAAATTCTGTTCAGTAGTTTTGAAGACATTAGTGTTAAAATGTGTCAGGTGGGCTTGAAAGGGTTAACAGTTAGCAAAGGCAGTCTTTAAAGATGGGTTTGGGAACTGTCAGTGGACATAAACAAAAATAAGCCCCCTTCAATGTATGAGGGAACTTTTTGCAACTGTTATTGGGTTCCTGATACCCAAAGATGGGGCTGCAAACTCAAAGCCACATAATGTCTGTTCATGACAGAAAATCTTCTGTTGCAACCAGCTCACAGGATGTGCTGCTTGGTACTGTGAAAAAAGTCAAAGGACGAATAAGAGAGTGTGGTGCGTGTAAAACACAAAAATAATTAAGCTCTGCTTCAGGGTTTGTGGACTCTGACGCAGGGTTTGCAAATTAAGAGTGAAGCTCTGAGGTTTACATACCCATCTCCTGGGTCTCAAACCCTAAGTGAGAAATTCTTGACACTTGTTGGTGCGCCTCATAGGTTTGCTGACTCAGGATCGGGTTTGAAAACCCTGTGAGAGATTCAACAAAGGACCATGAGTGGCTAAGGGATCACAAACCCACATTAGGTTTTGCAACACCCCAAAATAAATAAAAAACATTTTAGAAAAATAGAATAAAAAATTATAAATAAATAAAAAAAACATTACTAAAAGATGTCAATTGGCCACAGCCAGTAGGTTGCAAAGGCCAGGCTCTGTGGGCAACTACCACTGCACATATTCAAAGCCAATGGACAGTGAGGATGACCAGTCAGGGAGGTTTGAGCACAGTGCCCGTCAAAAGGCTGTGTTCAATAGGGATTTTCAGCCTATTGTTGATTGGGCCATAGGCCAGGCCCTGCACACTACCTCCTCTGCACAATCTAAAGATGGTAAGCACCAGGGGCTGGCCATATATGAGAGTTGGGTGCTAGCCCTGCTGCAATTGCCCAGCATGGGGTTGGCCACAAAAGGTGGACTGACTAAAGGGCCAGGCCAAATGCCATGCACAGATGGGGTTTGGCCTTCCACAGTCATTACCGCAATATTGGAATGGGAAGAAAAAACATTCACATCTAACTGCCATGTGCACGCTTGCATCTTGACGTTTGGGCACCTATGTATTGCAATCACATGAAGTCTATTTTTATATAATTCAGGCAGGACATGACATCACAGGAAAAGAGTTTGTCAACAATCCGGATTGAGAACATTTGGCAACAAACACTAGGTATATGGTCATTGTGGAAAAGCATAGCTTTACGACTAACCATACCTACTACTCCAGGAGAATGGAATCTCCTTGTTTGACATCCTTCCTCCTTTTCACACTCTCGCACTGTGCCCATCACTCTCCCAGGCCAGAGCTCCACATCACCAGTGGAACCTGCCCTGTGACCCACCACGCCAATGGAGTTACCAACACTGAGAAAGTGAAACAGGAGAAGATGCCATGCCCTATGCTGAGCACGAGGACCAATGGTGTGCTACCACCTCCATGACAATACAGAGCCCCGCAAACTTGCAGCTGCCTCTGGTGAATCTCTTGTGTAAGGTAACAGTATGTCCCCTCCTGAAGCTCCAGGTTTGTCACAATGCTACTGGAAAAAACGTGGTGACAACCAGGAGTATGTACTGAAGAGCATCTTCTTGAGAATGATCACTGGATGAATAATCTTTCCAATGGATCAAAAATTGAAGACAACCTTGAATCACAGATTTCTTGAACATCCTATTCTGGTTGTCTTTGCACCTTAATTAGTGGTGGTTCAAAATGTAGCTGATGATAAAGATAAAGGTATGGTTTCCATTGTGAAGTAAAAACAACAGGTTGAATTTTCCAGGTATGAGGAACTAAGCTGAAAATCTGCAGGACTAACTTGAGGAATGATGACAAGTGGACCAAAGTATCATGTTTGCAATTTGACTGGCAATGTATGAACAAGCAGAAAGCTAGAAGATAACCATAGTTCCATACCAAAAGCGAATGGAGAAGAAGATTGTTAGACCTGTTAGCCTTAGGGTCGTCTTCCCCCAAACATTTACCTTACTCCTCCATATCGATTGTGTTGGCCTTAGGACTCTGTGTTCTTTACCACTGCTAAACAGTGCTAAAGTGCATGTGCTCACACCTTAAAACATGGTAACATTGACTTATCCACAATTGGCCTATTCAATTTTCCTATATGTCCCTAGTAAAGTGGTACTACATGTACCGAGGGCCTGCAAATGAAATACTACTAGTGGGCCTGTAGCACATGTTGTGCCACCCACTTAAGAAGCCCTGCAAACCGGCCTCAGGCCTGCCATTACCACCTGTATGTGCAGTTTTAAACTGTCATGTCGAAATGGCAAAATAAACCTTTTTCCAGGCCAAAACCTGTCTTATAATACATACACGTCACCCCTACGGTAGGCCCTGAACAGCCCGTATTGCAGGGTACAGTATATTTAAAAAGTAGGACATTTACTTTTAAGTGGACTTTCCTGTCACAAGGACTTCACATTGCTGCCGCAACTGCTGCTGCACGACACCCCCGACGCAAGCTCTCACAACGAAAGCCCCTCTTCAATGGTCTCCACGATGACAACACAGGACTCTGCATCGTAAGCCCCGCAGCTTCTTTGGATTCAGCTGATGTGCGATGCATCCTCAATGCAGGACTTCACATCACAAGCCCCCTTGTCAGCGGCCTCCTCGATGACAACGCAGGACCTCAAATCGCAGCCTCGTAGCTGCCAAGAACTGAGGCTGCATGACGCAACTCCAACGCAGACCTTGTATCACCTCGACTTGGTGACGCATCTGCAATGCGAGGCCTCTCAACACTCCGCAACCAGGATTTAAGGTACTCTTGTTCTGGGTCCCTGGAGCTGGCTCATGCTCTATATCGGTTGTCCTTAACTTGTGTCTTTGTCCCGGTCTGGCACGACCAGATACCTCCAGTTGGCACTTTTTACCTTTTGGGTGCTATATTCACAGAAATATTTAAACCTATATATCTACGGTTCTACTTACTGAATTTTTGTTGTTTTGGTCTTGTTTTATGTATTAGAAAATACTCTATTCTTCTAATTTGGTATGGGATTTTTCTTGTGTTGTGTTTTCACGTTATTACTGTTGGAAGTGTTGCATAACTACTTTGCACATTACCTGTGATTTAAGCCTGACTGTTCTGTGCCAAGTTACCCGATGGTTGAGCACAGGTTAATTTAGGGTTTGCTTATTAGTTCACCCTGACAAGGATTGAGATAGCTGCTTGAGTAGGGCTCCATCCCCCACCCTCTCAACCAGTAACCCAATTTCTAACACTGGTGATCAGCTGTGAGGATTTGAACTTGTGTTTGTGCAGTACCATACAGTAATTCTACTTTACACCAAAATCCCATATAAATAATTTGACACAGTTTCAAGTTTTTAGAATTCTCCTTGATTGGCTCTTTTAATTTTTCCAAATCTAATCTCATTGCTACCTGACTGTCTCAGACCATACCTGCAGTAATGGAGTTTGAGCTGGCCAACCTGGGATTTTACACTGTGGCTTAGCTCAAACACACCTGTAACGAAAGGGGACTGCAAAAGAAGAAGGACACCAAGAAGATGAAGTTTCAGAAAGCTCTGAGGGCCAGGATGGAGGTCCACCAGTTTCTGACAGCAACAGAGGATGGAAATGAGGAGGATGATGTGGAGGAACTGGATACCAACACTAAAACACAGCCTTCAGGGAGTGGGATGACTCATCTCCTGAGCTGGAACTCCCTGATAAAGCAAGGAGCACTGTATCCTCGTATGGCCTGTCCCCAGAGGAGCTGGCGGACCGGAAGGCAGAGAGGGAGTTGAGGCTGCAAATGGAAAAGCTTCAAATGGAGGAGAAAGTGGCCCTTGAGGAGAAAAGATTGGCTCATGAGAGGAGCCTCGGAGAGCAGGACCTTAAAGCCAAACAGAGTTATGCAGCAATGATGGCAGCATACTGACAGTGTCAAGGAGACAAGAAAGTATGTATGCCTCTAGATCTGGTGCACAATATTGACATTGATAAATGTTTTTCTGCTTATGAGGTGACCCAGAGGGTGCACAAGATCCCAGAGGAGAACTGGGGGGGTGGCTTCTGGAAACATATGTCTCCAATGGGGAGGTACACAATACTCCAGCTAGCAGTAGAGGATCAAACCTGGTATGCAATCATGAAAGTAATAATTCTTGCTAAATTTGGGCTGACCCCTGAGAAGTATCATCCGATGGTTCAGTTGCATCCACAAGCTCCAAAGTCAGACTTGAGTGGATTTCTTAGATTATGCCAGCAAGGCAATGGATGGCTGGGTGAGTGACAGCAAAGTTAATGATTATAATTGGCGGTACAACTTGATTCTGAGGGAACACATGCTCAATATTCGCTTTACAGAGCTGCCCCAGCACCTAGTGGACAGCAAGCTGACTGACCCCAGAAAGGCTGCTGCGGAGGTGGACCTCTGGGCCAGTGCGCCAGTGTCCAAAAAGGCATCTGGGGCAGACTCCCAAACGGTTGTTTCAGGGTCCAATAAGAAGAAAGAGGGGGGAGATAAACTTAAAAATAAGGAGTTCTCAAAAAGCCCTCAAAGTAATTCTCAAACGAACAGCAGTAACCAGTTCCAATCTAAGCCAAAGAAGAAAGGGTTCTTTGACAAAGAGATAGTGAGTTTTGTCCCCCAGTGTTCTGAGTGCTACAAGTATTGGCACTCCAAGGGAGACACCAAATCTCCCAAGAGGGCACAGCCCCCACCGGGAGACAGACACCTGGCTTAGCGAGTGTAGCGCTTGGGGAGGAGGTGGTCCCAGTTAGCTTGGGGTAGCAGACAGAGGTTACCGTAGTGTCCCTGGAGAATAAGAAGATGGTGCCAAAAGCCCATATGCCTTCAAATACTTCTAAGTATAGGCAGTGGGTTACCATCAATGGGCAACGGGTGGAGGCTCTGAGGGACACAAGAGCCAGCATGACTACTGTGAAGTGTGAGCTGGTGTCCTCAGAGCAGTGGTACAGGAGTCAGCGATGGTTGGAGACTGAGGTGGATGTGCCCAGTTATGTTGTAAACCTGGGTAGATACCAGCGGCGGCCGCTCCATTAGGGCAGAGGAGCGCCGCCCCCTGCCACCACTAGTACATAAAACGATAATAAAACGGGTTTTAAACCCCTTTTATTATTGTTTTATTTTAATCCCCAGGACTCTGACGAGTCTTGGGGGCGGGTCCAGGGGATGACACTGCTGGTGGGGGAGTGGTGGGCACTCTCTTCACTGCGCATGAGGTGTTTGGCTAGCCGTCTCAGGACGGTCAAATCCCTCATGCGCAGTGAAGCTCTCTCCAGCCTCAGCTGTGCTGCTGGGGCTGGAGAGAGCAAGGCACAGGCTCCCAGTCTGCCTGGGAGCTCAAGTGGCTGATGCTCAGCCCAATCCTGAAGCTGCTCTCATGCGAGAGCAGCTTCAGGATTGGCCGCAGGGCAGGCTGGGAGCCTGTGTCCAGCCCCAGAACCAGGAGCAGGAAGAGCCAATGTGCGGGAGACGGCGGCAGCGTTAAGGTAGGTTTATTATTTTTCTTTTTTTACCCAAGCCCTCCCTACCTCCCTCCTCCAGCCCACCCCCCACTTTGGCAGGGGACAGGCCAATTCTGGTAGATACATGTCACCAATTCCAGCACTTCTACCATGTGGGGTACAGCGTGACCCATAGCTCTCAATAAGTGCCAGCCATGGCAGTCCATTGGATATGGTCACTCTTAGTGATGGTGTTCTAGGCACATGAGAGCCACTGTATGATCTGGGTTACATCACTGTCAGGCATTAAGTTGAGTCACTGGCACAAAATGAGGAGTGGCCGAGGAGGCATGCCTGACTCACAGGATGTGTTATACTATGCAGATACTCAACTCTGACAATTTCCAACTCTGGTGAGTGTCAGTGACAGCAACCTACCTAGTGTGACATAGCCCCTCTTCTCAGATTTGCTACACAGTGCTCACTGTCCACAATGATGAAGGCAAATGTGTATCCAATCAAAGCAAGTGAGTATCCACAAATATGAAATACATGGTAAGTACACGCCCTCTCACATTCCTTCAGTGTAGTACGGTTGGTCGGTGTGTAGAGTTGTGCAGGATATTTGTAACAAAATCAACCTTTGCCCATATGAATGCACAATGTGCATGCAAGACAGCACAACAAGGCAGAGTGCCATAGTGTACAGTTTGAAAGCCAGATGGCAGGATCATAACTAATTCATGACCAGACCACCATCACCTGCAGAGGAGCAGTGGGCTGAAAACTAGCCACAGGGAATGCAGGTATCCTGAGGATTAGGTGGAATGTGACCAGTAGCTGTGTCAGTATGCCAAAACACAATCAGCATAGGCATCATGAAAAAGACTGCAAATCACCTTGGCAGATGTGGACCTGACCTCTTCCTATACGCCCAGTGACCTGTGTAACTGTTGCAATATGTGTCATGAGACAAAAAGTCAGCCTTGTCACACAGTGGTTGTATGAAGTATGCAATGATACTGCCATCTGAAAGGTAACTACAGTGCAACTTGGACACTGTACCTCTGTGTAACAGACATCCGACCCATCAATATTGTATGTAAAGTCAAATATTATCAAGTCTGATTGTCATTCAGATCACTCATGTACACATCTAATATAGAACACCATTAACATTTCTCTATCTCATTGCAGAGGATGTACCTACACCTCATGACCAACTGCCTGTCCGGGATGACAATTTGGCCGAGGATGACAGTCTGCCAACCCTTGACCAAGAGACCTTCCAGCAAATCCTGGCCTCCTTTGAAACACGATCTCTGTTTGCGGGAAGGGCCAACAGAGTTGTGGGGTCTCCAGAGGATCCTCCCATCAGCCAGCAATCACCACCTGCCAGCCCACCCCCAGGCCTGGACTCCGAGGATCCCCAAGTTGATTTCCAATGTCGTGTGGTAGGAGTCTAGCAGGAGATGGTAGATGTGGTGCGGGTGGGGATGGAGACCATGGCAGGCACCCTAGAGCCAGTCTGTAGGTGTCTTGGTCCCAATAGGGGCGCCTTGGCCACTATAAGAGGCACCTACCCTTCACTCTGTGGACTTGAACAGTCCCTGGCTGACATCACTGGTGTCATGAGGGAGACGGCATCAACAACTGCCCTGCCAAAGTGGCACCTGCGAGGTTGCCAAACAGCTGGGGGACATCGGCAACATCCTGAAGTCCATGGAGCGGAAGCAGGACACATACATCGCAACTCTGGATGCCTACCACTGCGATATTACTGCTGTTCTGGCAAACCAGCAGGCCCTTCTCAGTGTATTGCTGCTTCACTTGTTGGCTCAGAGAAAACAGGCCAATGTGAAGGATGGATAGCTAGCCACCATCCATCTATGTTACAGCCCTATCGCATGCTGCTTGAACTATCGCAGGGAGTACTTTGTGTGATGATATGGGCCATGCCTTGTGTACTCAACATTACATATACTACTCTGTCTCAGTACTATTAGGTGTACAGGTATATTTGTGCATAGGCTGCCATTTTGTATACATGCTATCTTGTTACATGGTTACCTTTGCCCCATTACTTTTGGAGGAGTATGTATTTCAGAAGACTGATTGTAATTTTTACAAAGCTAACTGTCATTGTATGATCTGAAAATGCCATATGTGAGGTTTTTGTTTACTAAAGGATATTGTTGAATGAAATCGGTTCACCGTCAGCTATGTCTGATATATATTTCCATCCTCTACAACAGACAACATGACTCCATGCCAAGGCTCTTGGGATCCAGAAAGACCATTAGCGCCACCCATGTTGCCTGGGCTTAGTGCAGGATGGGTCTGCTGTATGTGGATGAAAAGGCAGCCGACAAATGGTTCGCTGTCCGACAGGCTCTACAGGGAGCATCCAAGGCAGGACCCAGCCAAGCAGCCAATGTGCCCCATGGTAGGGGAGAAGGGCCTATTCCGGGAACTTACACAGGACAAATCCCTATTGCGCCACATGCACAACCAGCAACCCCTGGGCAGCCATCTGGTACTGATCGGCAGGTATTGAACGACCTGGCTGAACTCAAAAGATGTGTGGTGTAATAAGTGTTTAAAAAAACATGTATTCCAGGGGCAATCACACACAATCCTCACATAGCACAGAAAACATTTAGAGGACACTCAATGGTAGCATTGGAATCCCGGAATGTTGCCACCTCTCCGGCTGTGTACAGCTCAGGTCCACCTATAACACAAAAACAAGGGACAATGTTCTGTGAAATTTATCATGGTACACTGTGTTCAAAAGAAGCTCAGTATATTTACTTAACAAATGTCTCATCCAATCTGCATATTGGACATGGAGCATAATGCAAAGTTCAAATGGCCTAATGATGAACTAAGGTATAGCATGTTGCTGTGTCAATGGGTAAAACCAGGGATATGACGTCTCAGCTGCACAGACTGTATACCAAGGGGCATATTAACAAAGAATTGGCATAGGGCAGCACCTCAAGCCATTTTTCTGCGCTGCTCTACGCCAATTCAAAGGGGCAGGAATGCACCGTATTTACAAGATATAGTGCATTCCTATCCTTTCTGCCGGTGCACAATTTGCAGCTGAGCGCCAACACAAACACCTTTCCACCATGGTGCAAAGGTGTCTTTGTGGTTGGCAGGATTGTTTTTGTGCAGGAAGTGTTACCTTCCTGCACAAAAATAATCATGAGAGGTGTTTTCCTCGTTTCATGTGTGCTGCAGAATGCAGCACAAGTGGAAAGAGGAAAAGACGAGGAGAAATGCAAAGAGTTCTCCTCGATACACCTGCTCTAGGGAGGCACAAGGTTTTGGCGCTGCCCCAGGTTTATGAGATATTGTAAATCTGGGGCAACATTAAAGTCCATGGGTGTTGCATGGGAACACCCACAGCAACACCAATGGAACGCCTCTTTGACACAGAGTAAGGCAAGGCAGCGACTTGCGCTGCTTTGCCTTACTCCATATCTACATGGCCATGAAAGGCCACGCATGGTGGCTTTATATGGCTTTGTAGATATGGCTAAGCCCTGTGCGCCACCCCAAGGTCACAAAAAGTGACGTTTAGGTGGCGCACAGGGCTTGTAAGTAATCCTCCAGGTACCAAAACATCATTCTTTGTGACATGGTGCAAGGGGGCCTGTCTTTGATGACTTTGTGAACCAAATAAATGGACAGACCACATTCACGCAGGCAAACTATGTAGCTGACTTTTTCTCAAAACAGTACGTGTCCTTTGCTATACTACACACATCAGACATCAGCCATTCATGTTCCTTGGCTCCACTTTGCTCATTACATGTCACTACTGTACAGTGAATGTGCATTGTTCATTATGACCCTGTACAGGCACACTACGGATTATTACACATCATCAATTTTACTTACATGTAAAATCATTCGTGGTGCAAATCAGAACCTCTCCAATCTGGGACTTTATGACCTGTGAGTGTGCTCCCCTGCAAAATACATGGAAGGTGGGACACCCAGTTTGAACTCAGTAATGACCTGCCAAAACAGGTGAGAACAATCCATGCACATTGCCGGGTGGGTCCTCAGTCACCTTTGGACCTCCCCTGCACAGCATGATCAGCTTGGGCTACTGTTAGGCCACTATGAACAATGCTCTGTCGCATGTTTAAGAATTAACAGATTTGGCCAGTAGCCTGGCTCACTGAGACCAAAACATATCTGCCACTCGAGTCATGACATCAATGATAGGTATCTGTCAAGGGACACATCTAACAGCTCTTGGCATATCTGTACTTACCGACAGACCCACCAACTTCCATGCCGAGATGGTCAATCAGATCCTGCTCCCAGCTGACAACATCTGCCCACCGGTGCTTCAGTTGATGGATGGTGCAATCCACCCCGAAAACACAGTAAAGATGGAACTTCACCTTGGGCCCCCGCTCCTTACACTCGCTCGCCGGTAGTGTACCCCTGGATGACTCTACCACCTGAGGCTAAAATGTTTGGCAGGTAGTGTCCTATGAGCCACAGGCGGCCCTCAAACTCATCCTCCGATAGGGTATGTGATCTGCCCCTCACAGTCATGTCCCTCAACAAAATGAGCAGCCTAAACACTAAACTATCTAACACTACAAGTACTCCCTATCCCTACAAGTATGAACCCCTATACTCTATATAGACAAACACCCAACAATACACTACACAAAACAATACAAAATACAATGACAGGACAATAATGACACTTTGGGGACACAACAGGGACAGCACAGACACCAACAAGAACACGAAACACCTCCAAAATCACAAGCCACCAAGGAACGCCTCCAGCACTCAGCACAGAGAAAAAGACTGTTAGGGAAAGTAAAAGTAACTTCACACTTCCTGGTTTGCAGCATGGCAGAGCCACTGCATAATTTCCTGGGTGGATGCGTCACTTTTTCACAAGACACATAGTTTTTTTCTGACGCATCCTGGTAGAAATTACCCATGCGTGATTTACGCCCCATGCATGTAAAAGCACAATGCTATATTTTTGATGCATTGGCATGGATGAGGGTCTTCCAGATGACGCGACGGGTGCAAGCCGTCACGCTTTAGACCAATGCGTCAGTTTAAATTGAGGCATTGGGCCAAATGTTTGTTTTACAGTGTAGTGTATTGTGCAATGCATTTAAAGCAATTCCAGGGATCAGTGTTTTGTCTGTGAATATTTGTGGTGACATGCTTGATGTCTTTGAATGTGTTGCATGTGTATGTTGAAAGTGCACATATGTGTGACGTCTTGCATAACTGGGGCCCTATAATGCATCGGGCATACTTACATTGTTTGCACAACGGCACACCATACAAGAGGTACGCCCTGCACAAACTGAGAAAGTGCACCCTATTCTGTTTAATGCGCCTCCCCTAACGCAGCCACAAACTACCGCTGCCATGGAGGCAGCGCATTCAAGTGTCAAACGGGGTGGCTTTTGTACAGCCACTCCATCTTTCACTGTTTAGGCGGCAAACTGTCTGCACTTTTATGGGTGATTGTAGATCCACTTGCAGGCGGGTGCAGTGAGTGACTGCACCCACCTGCAAGGGGATGTCTGGGGTGGGGACATAGGCCCCCCCTTTCATCCCTCCAGAGAGCTGCCATCAGGGGGCGCACTGACAGTGCCCCACCATGTAGGTGGGGCACTGTGAGTGCACCTTCTCATATCTTCATTGCCTCCTCGGTCACATCTATAACACGGCGCAGATGCAGAGGCAAAGGGATTACCTCATTTGCATGGGTCCACACCCCCCCCTGCAAATAAGGGAACAACCTCTGATGATAGTACCGGTGCTATCAGTGCCCCAGCACTATTGGTATTACATAAGGGTCTGCCAAAGCGTATGCAGGTCCTTCTGTGATTCAAAAGTGCCCCGGGGGCACACAAAACGGGTGCAGATGCCATTTGCACCCCGCTGCACTTCTATAATATGGCCCCTGGTTTGAATACTGTGCCATGTTATAGGGCCTATAAACTAATCTTTGATGCAACGCAGGGCAGCAGGCCAAGTTGATGCACTGCGTTGGGTGAAAGGGAGAGGGCTGACGTGTCCCATATTTATGAAGATATGTAACATTTCTTCTCTCTCCTTGTGCTGCTGCACTTCAGGCTGCCTAACACCAACACGGGCACACTTGCACCATTGTGCTAGGGTGGCAGAATTGTGAGGAAAAATGGTTTTGTGCAGGACAGGATACTTTTCTGAAGAATAGTAATCTCTCCAATGTATTTTCTTCATTCAATGCGTGCTGCAGAATCCATCACACGTAGCTAGAGGAAATTACAAAGGTCCTAAAGATATTTCTCTCCTTGTTGCGCCATCCTCCGTGATGCATGGATAAATGATGCAATCCCAGGTGTACAAAGCTTTGCAAATGTAGGATTGCATGAACTTCATGGGTGGATGCACAGGAAAACCCATATTCTCCTCATGAATCGCCTTCCAGAATGAAATGTAACACAGTGCAGCACAAGCCACTGACTTGCATCCATTTTTCTCACCCACACAAGGATGGTGCAAATTGCCAGTTGCCTGTCTTTTTTCTTCTCAACTGCCATTTTTGATCATGGATGCCCAGAAACAGTGGTGCAAACATCACGCTAAATAGTTTACTGTATGGCCATGAGAGATCTGGAGCAGTCTACATTAGGGAATCATGTACAAGGGTCCTGCTCTGCTGGCAAGTCACTTTTTGCTAACGTTCAGGGGGGCCAGGACTCTCGCTCATACTAATAGTACAATGCAAAACCACCATGCATGGCTTGGCATGACCTCTTATTTATTGAGTAGGGTAAGGCAGCGTGAAGCACTGCGTTGCTTTACTCTGCATCAAGGAGGTGTTGCAAGGGCCTTGCAGTGGGTGTTCACATGCTATACCCATGCATTTTGACACTGACCGAGGTTATCAGATTCATGTTCAGCCGGTGCAGCCCAAACAAAAACACACATCCCCAGTAGAGCCGTAACAAGAAACAAATTGAACATTTCCTTGAGTCTTCCATTTCCATGTGTGCTGCACACTCCATGGATGGTCTTTGTGCAGGAAGGTGCGGAGAGAACTATAATGAAACTTGACCTCAGATTAGGTGAAGGCATAAGACTTTTCCACAGCACCAGGTTTACAGCCATGAGTTAACATGAATCATCCTGAATATCCTTGGGTGTTGCCTTGTAAAAGCCCCCGCAAGCCACCTGAAATGCACACATAGCACAAAGTAAACCAAGGCAGCCTATTCAGGTGCCTTGATTTACTCCATAGCTATAAAGCCATATGAGGTCCAAAAGTAGCGAGACACCAGCGGCACCAGCCTGAGGTACATAGGCCCATATCCATCTACATTGCTATCCTAGGATGTATTGTGGATGCATTACCCACTCAGGGAGTGACATACACTGCCTGGTTCAGCCAGTCTACAGTGTATGTTGCATCCGGGGGACACATTGACTGTCTAGATGTGTAATAGAAGTTGCTAGGTATACATGACAAATGTTGATATGTGCAAACCAACAGTTACCATAGAGTGATGACCAACAACCACCATATAATGTCCTGGAGGGACACACATCTGCTGTATGGGCTTGGTTGTGGAAGAATATGTGTGGCACATGCACAGTGCCAATGCCGATTAGTGTTTGAATGAAATCTTTGCCTATATTTTGGTGATCACGAGGACAGCTTGGGTAGCCAAAATAAGTCTGATTTATTCCAAGGAGGTACATGTTTGGATGTGACAGTAGTATTCACTGTTGTTCATTAGCTACTGCGATGGAGAGATTAGCGAGTGCATGTCAACGTGGGACATCAAAGTCTACACCTGGCAGTGCACTGTGTCCATTATGTTGACAGAACACAAGGGGAGTGATATGTGGGAGTCTTGCGCTGTACAGTGCAACTGGTAAACTATCAACACTGCACTGCCTCACTGATTGAGGGCGGTGTAGGATATATTTTTCAACATGATGTAGTGTCCTGGGTTTCCAGCCTGCACTGCCAGACAATGGGAAATATTGCACCAAGACAGGCACATTAGCAAATTGATGAATGTGTGGCTGCCTGTCCTATGAGATGTCCTTTGCTCATGAGGGTCTACCTTGCTGCAAAGTCTGAAACCTTGGAATACTGCTAGAGTAGGTCTGTGTGGCACAAAATGGACTGCACATAGGATTGCAACTGTGTATATGTTGACTAATGTAAATTTCCATGTTACACATCACCTGGATAGGACCAATTATTTTACATATCTCAGTTTCACATGTATTGGATATACGTCAAGCCTCATGACAATGGGAGTTACCTGTGGACATACAGACAACAGAAATGGAGGCCCTTCCTTAAACACGATGTTGCAACACAGCATTTTACATAGTATTGTATTGCTGAGGATCTTTCCACCATTTCGGGACACACACATGGCCTCATTTACGAGTTATTACCGCAGGGCAGCACAGGAAGTCACGTGGCTGCAATGCCCTGCATCAAAGTAAAGAGCAGGAATGTGCTGTAGTAATGACATACAGCTCATTAGTGTTCCTTCTGCATGCGCAAGATCACAAATTGTTGCCTAGCACCAACACAAGTACCCCTGCACCATGGTGCTGGTGTGTCTGTGGTGTTTCCTCAATGTTTTTTATGCAGTTAGGGACACCTTCATACACATCATGCTTTTTCCACTGTCTATGTGTGCTGCAGAATGCAGCACACATAGAAATAGGTAATAATGAGGAGACATAAAGATATTTCTCCTCATTACTCATCCCCCTCGGGAGGCACACAGTTTTCAGTTTTGACACATTCCCAGGTTTACATATCCTTGAAAATCTGGGAATGTGTCAAAACTCATTGGTGGTGCATGGGGAAAGCTACTGCATGGCCCATGGAAAACGTCTTCGACTAAGAGTAATGCAACACAGCACTTTTCACTGGCTTGCCTTACTCCATATCTAAGAGGCCATACAAAGGCACGCAGGGTGACTTTGTGTTGCCTCATAGATATGATTGGGAGACCTGCTCCACCAGAGTGTCATTGAAATTGAAGCTCCAGCAGCGTAGGCCTCTTGTATGTGAGGCCCACAGTGGCTTTGCAGATCTTAACATGTGTGACTTGCAGGTTTGTATAGCACATGTCCTATTAGGTATGGAGCAAGTATAAGGCCCACACCTGCTACGTATGCACTGTCTCATTCACCCAAGACAAATATGGCTATTTTGTCCAACATCTTTTACTGTCATGAGGTCGGTCATGTGCTTCAGATGTACTTACCAACCAGTGGGCCATTCCTGTATCTCCCGTTCTGGAAGCGCTCATTTATAATGGAATGTCTGAAGATGTATGCATCATGAGCACTCCCAGTGTACTTTGCCAGCACATTGATGAACATCCCCATATGGTCCACTATTCCCTGCACTTTGACTGAATATATGTGCTTCCAATTGCGGTACAGGTGGGATGTAGCAGCAGGAGGCACCAGTTCCACATGAGTGCAGTCCATTCCCCCCAACACATGTGGAAATCCAGCACTGGCATAGCAGCCCTGCTTGTTTTCAAGTTGTTCCTCTGTGTGTTGTGGAACATGAAGTACTAGTGTGAGAGGCTTATGATGGCATCAAGGACGGAGGGGAGGAATGCGGAAAAGGTTGGCTGAGATATTCCTACCACTCTGGCTGTGGTGGTTTGGAATGAGTGAGAATCCAGCATGTGGAGTACTGACATCAGCTTGGCCTGCAGAAGGATGTGTGTGCACCTCTGGGATGTTGTCTGTAGCCTTGGTGCAATCTGATGAATGAGCTGGACAATGGACTCCCTCCTGAGCCTGTAATAGATGATGACCTCCTCCTCCCTGAGGTCAATGAGGGCATTCCTCTGCCAGTAAATCCACTCCCTTCTCCTGCTCTGCCTCCGTGGTGATGGTGGAGGTGGTGGTAGGGGTCATCGTCGTCTTCTTCCTGCTCCGAGCTGCAGTATGAGTAGTTCCATGGCATTGTTGAGCTTGCCAAAGTGCTCTGGGTATGTTCTGCTTATGTACCAATGCCGATGCATAATTTTTATGCCTGGGTTGCCGATGCACAAGGATTTTGGACTCAGCACATCATTTGCCAACAATACATCACTTTCCCAATAACTTGTAAATATGGGTGCATCAGTTCTGCGTTCGATCTTACAGGGGAACGCCTACTTTGCATATGATTAACGTAACCTGACGCAGCCGGTTGTAGTGCAGGAAAAAACAACGAAGGACAGAGAAAAGTGACGTATTATGCCTAATGCATCACTTTGTAAATATGGAGCAAGGAGTGCGCTGCCACTGTGTCAAAGTGATGCAGCGACGGTGCAAGCTCTCTGCAAACATGCCCCTAGGTCCATTCAACATGAATCCAAGGTCCCCAATCTCCATTTTCTCAAATTCACATTTCTCATGTTTACGGGCTGGAGACTTGAGGCATGGCCTGAGCTGCCAAGATAACTGACGCTCTTAGAGCTTTGCAAAAGCACCTGACAATCCTACAAGATTTTGGCATCAACACACACAACATCAGCCATCCATGATGAGTGAGCATTGGGAAGCAGGGAAGAAGAAAGCAATAGAAGGAAAAAGGAGCCTCAGACAGCAGCAAGGTATAGACAGCAGAGTTACACATCCTCTCTGTAGAGGAAAGATGAAATACTGTAAGTATGGAAGCCATGCACCCTCATGTCACACAGCATGAACCCTTGGAGTAAGAAGGTCTGGCTCAATACCCCATGGGACAGAGTTTCCGGATTGGCAGAGGTAGGCAAAATAAGACGCCTTGCCTGGAGAGACCTGCCTAGGAGCGAGGCCTGCTGCTACTCCAGGCAGAGCCACTGTGAAGAAGCAGCAAAGGCGGTGAATGAGTGGTGGCAGTTGGTGCACCCCCCACTTTCTAATTAACTCGCCTGTTCAAGGCCTTAAAGAAATTAACAGATAGGTGGGCCCTATGGGGGAGGCAGAATATAAGTTGAATACATCTGAGGAGAGACTGTGAGACCCTCCTTTTTTCTGTTACATACATGTTTCTGAACTTGGTAGTACTTAGGGTACAGAGTGGCCACAAACTACACCAGAAGAAGGCCTGCTGGGATAGAAGAGCGCTATATGCCCACTCCGTGCCAAAACACGTTTAGGATGTTGGAGGGGGAGAAGAAAGAAGTACAGATGTGGGAGGCATGGAAGTGCATGTGGAGTGGATTCCTACTCCAGGCAGTAATTATTCTTTTGCTTTCAGGCCTTGCAAACAATCTCTTTGATCTATCCTGCTCCCCTAAGACCTCAGTGGGCATGAAGGTTCCTCCTGATTCTAGGAACCCCTCATGGAGATAAATCAGGCGGCCTCGACACACAAGTTAAACCACTTTTGCTGCCTCATAAAGTCTGGCACAAAATTAAAGTCAAGGGCTTGCATGTCTGTCTCCTAATCTAAACAATACAGTTGAATCCAAAGCCCCAGCGGCATCGGGATACTTAACTCCTGAACTGAGAGGCAACAGCAAAACATGAAAAGCCTATATATTGAATGTCTCTGATGCACCACTGCTTACCCACTTAATCACAGTAGAAGATGCACAATCTCACCCACGAACAGGGCACACTGAACAGATTTTTGCAGCCTAACTCTTCATCTAACAATTCACAGTCTACCTTATCCAGCAAGACTGGAGCTGCATCAGGTGAAGTCTCAATGACTTCTAAAGCAACCAATTGTATCCTGCAGATCACTCTGTCCCCTAAAGAAGCCTTAGAGGTGATGATTGGTGAAGTGGAAGTGGGTTTCTCTCTGCTCAGGCAAGACTTAAAAAGACTGGTCAAAACTATTCATAAAACATTTTCAGATTTTTACATAACATGAAAGTACCTTCATTTCTATTCATCTTCTATTGCTGGATCCAGTTGTTCCAAACCTTTGCCACTGATTCTTTTTACATATGAACGTTTTTGAAGTTGACTTGTCCTCTACAGGTCTGGCTATATAAATAACTAGCTGTCTAGGAGCAATATTAAATTATATCAATAAATGATGAGATTCTTTGCTATGACTCCTTGCCTTCCTTAGTGATGTTCCTTGTTCTAGCGATGGGTTCAAGACATACTGTGCTTTTCCAAAAAGTTATGGTTTCTTCATTCACTGCACTTTGGGGTCTCCAATGTCTTTTTCTCTTTTCAAACAGCCAAAGATTAATTTGCTCTCCGCTTTTCAAAAAGAAAAAGGGTTTAAATTTACAGCACTCAGAACTTTACCAATCTCTCTTTCTCTCGTTTCAACAATAAGAGTTTCAGCACGTTCTTCAATTTCCCAGAAATACAAAATTTCAACTGCACACTGACCAGAAGGTTTGCTGGACCACCGCTAGGCCAGGATTTCCTGTGAGTATTTCCTAAACTTTCCCGCTTCATGACTTCAGAGCTGCTTGCTGAACATCCACCTGGCAAAGTGGGTTTAGCCAGTTAGATGTAGCCTCTTATACTAGACCCAAAATGGTTGCTGACAACGAGCAAATAATAGCTGAATGGGGACTATCCTGTGTACCGCTCTCAGTAATCGTCAAGGGCACAAAATAAACATCAGAAAGAGGCCAGTAAATTTCAGGCAGTCAAAGTGGTAGCCAAAAAGGCTCTGAGAGTCTATGGATTCTCGAGTAGGGGTATGTCAGGGCTGTGACAAGAACTTGCAAGGAGGAATAATTTCCGATTCATCGGATTGCTCAAGAACATCAAAGGAACCAGACCAATACACTCCCTAGAGCATTGGCTGAGAGGTTAGATCCTGAGTAAAATGTTGTCACAATGCTTTGTCATTGAATGAACCCACAGGGCATGTACGCAGAAACTTCCTCCGGAAGCTGTCTCATGTCCCATAATAGCCTGGTTTATGAACTATGAAGACAGGGTTGAGATCTTGGGCCATATGTAGGTAATTTCTATTTACCGATTCCTAAATACCGAATTTTACCGATTCGGTATTTAAGAATCGGAAAAAGAATGTAGGTAAACATTCGGTAAATTTTACCGATACGGTAATATTTGTTATTACCTATTCGGTATTTACCGAATCGGTAATAAGGAATACCTTCCCATTCATTCCTATGGGCCTGAGGCCCATAGGAATGAATGGGAAGCCATTCACTATTACCGATTCGGTAAATACCGAATCGGTAATAGGGGAGCATATTCAAGGGTGGCAGGGTGTCAAATTGACACCCTGTTGCACCCCTGAATCGTGCATGTGTGCACATGTGGCGCACATACATGCCCTAAGGGCATGTATGTCTGCCACATGGCACTTTTAAAAAAGCACAAAATTGCTTTTTAAAAGGTATTCAGTATTTACCACCAACTTGTAGTTGGTGGTAAATAACGAATCCTTAAACCAAAAATGCACTCACTTGAGTGCTCCCTACATAGGATTTAAGGAATCAGTAATTTACCGATTCCTTAAAATAACGAATCGGTAAATTACTGACTCCTTAAATCCGGCCTCCTACATCGCAAAGGGCTAAATACCGGTCGGTAACAGGAAATTTACCGATTTTCGGCCGTTACCGACCGGTATTAGCCCACCTACATATGGCCCCTTGAGAGCAGCCAGAGAAAAAGGGACTATTGAATGCAAGTCAAATTTTTTTTTTTTTTTTTGACTAAACCAAGAATGCTCAAAGACAGTGGAAATCATTTAAGGAAGTTAGAAATAGCCTAAAGATATGAACATACACTACGTGTTATAATACCCAACTAACCTGAGGGTCAGCTATCAGTCCAGCGTTGTCTTCTCTGAAACGCCAGAGGAAGCCTGGAATGGGTTGAAGAGAGACCTAATATTAGAGATCTCATGCACTCCTCAGCCCAAGAAACTGGTCCAATGCAATGCAGAGCACATTGACCAAAGGGAAGATGAAACACTTAACAGCAGAAGAACAAACCACACTCAGTGTCAACCACTGAGGTTTGAATCACCAGGGAGATGTCACCACCACTGCTTTGATCCAATCCAGAACATGCAGCCAGATGAAGAGAGTACTGAAGCTTCAACAATGAGGAAAGAATAAACATTGTTAGAGGATGGGTAAATACCAATGTTTAATACACACTGTACTCTACCCTCTCCAGTGGCTGACTCTTACAATAAAAATTCCAAGTGCCTAAGATAACTAAATATGGGCACCGAGACACGTATATCGCCCCCAACCTTAAATAATTTATGATTTAAGTAGTTCAGTTAAAGGGAGTTTAATAGGAATTCAGAAGGAAGAATCCCTATCCTAAAAGTCAGATCTTGAGTCTGGCCATACGCAACAGATGCTTCACAGTAGTATGGGATGAGAAGAGTAGGACGTTAATCAGTTAACATTTCAAGTTGTTCAACCCACCAGTCATGTGCATAGCCTCAGTTTGGAAAATATAGCATCAGACCTCCATTAAGTGCCTCACCGGGAACAGAGATGGCTCTCTTGATAAAATAAAGAGAAGTGCCATATTAAAGGCTGCAAACCATTATGGCACTTGTGTTCATGTTGTAAGAGGCACATTTGATGGACATGCATGCAGGTGCCTTTGCACTTACACATACATGTTCGTATTTCATGCTGGATTTAGAAAGGGATCATCAGGGATAGCTGTATTCATTAACAGACGATTTCCCCTATACGTCAATTATACTTGCATAGACAGACATGGGCACTACATAATTCTGGAGGGTACTCTAAACAACAGGCCCCTTACATTGCTTGCTGTTTATGCTCCAGCGCACCACTCCAAGAACTTCCGTAAGTAGTAGGTACCAGGAATCATTATACTAGAAGCAACATCAGGACCAAGAATAGCGGGCAGGGGGAGGCTTTAATGGACTCTCACATTTCACAAAGGATAGATCTGGCCCCCTACTGTCAGTAAGGCCCAATAAACCTGACTTACCTTGTTTAATGGGACTCAGCAGTGCATGGAAACAATGTCATCCAGGGGAGGAAAATTTCATATTCTTCTCTGGGACTGAGAAATAATTTTCCCGAATTGATGATTTTTAGTAACAACAACAGACCTGGTACCTACTAAAGGAATTTGCCAATATGCTTAAGGTCTGTCTGCTCATGGTGGCTGTGAAACCAGAAGTTAGACACTACAGGAAGAGACAACATAGTTCTTTGCAATAGATCAGGCACAGTGGAAACCCCTGCTGTCCTTCGGGAGGCATACAAAACAGTCATAAGGGGCAGTGCAATCATCAGCATTTCACACTTGAAAAGGGGAACAAGCAGAGAAACTGATAGAGTAAGAAGCGAAGGTACTAAGATCCAAACAAGTACACCGAACCTACAAAACTAACCCACACCAAGTTACAACACAGACAGGCCAGAACGATGAAGCCCTGGCAAAATGGCAAGCATTACAAAGTAGACTACATGATCATGATCAGGGAGGCAAAACAGGTACATTAATCCGCAGAGAAATGAAGTCATGGAGACGAAGAATCCATAGACATCAGCTAAATAGACAGTTATAATCATGACTTATTAATCCAATCAAAAGACATAGAAAATAAATTCTCGCAGTATCATCGATCCCTAAATGGCCTTATGGAGTCCAGTGATCACGTAACCATCACCACATACTTGACCTTGACACAGATATGCTGCCTAAATGCTGAAATAATGCATTACTAGAAGGAACAGATCAAACAATTATCTTCAGGTAAAAACAACGGGCCTCATTTATAATATTTTGACACACGGCCACGCAGCAAGCCTTCCTGCTGCGCTACCGTGCATTAAAATAAAAGGTCAGGAGTGCGCTCTATCCACAAACTACACCGCATTCATGTACTTCTCATCTGCGCCGGTGCACAAACAGCAGTCGTGCGTCAGCGCAGACACACTTGCATCATTTTGCCAGGGTGCCCGAGGTGCGTGGGATGACTCGTTTTGTGCAAGAAAGGACGACTTCCTGCACAAAAACAATCATTAATGGCATTTTCATCTTTCTATGCGTGCTGCAGAATGCAGCACGCATAGAAAGAGGAGACAATGAGGAGAAATAAGAGTATTTCTCCTCATTGCTCCATTCCTATGCCTCCCTTGGGGAGATGTAGGATTCTGACGCATTCGCAGTTTTACAAAATGTTGTAAATCTGGGAATGCGTCAAGTTCCATGGATGTTGCATGGGAACACCCACAGCAACACCCATGGAACGCCTCTCTCACGCTGAGTACTGCGTGAAAAGGACCCCTATTTACAAGGCCATGAAAAATCATGCAGGGTGACTTTACTTGGACTTGTAAATATGGGCAAGCCCATTGCGCTGCCGGTGCGTCAAAAAAAGTGACGCACCGGTGGTGCAATGGGCTTGTAAATAAGCCCAATGGGTCTAAACTGATTCCAGAAAGAATGGAAAGCACAGAGTGATGAGGTATTCCCAATAGATGTATGTGAAGCAGACATTACCATCATCATTAAGTCAGACCATCACCCCCGAAAGACGTGAGTCATACATACCAATCTCCCTTATAAATGTTGAAGCCAAGATTCTTGCGAAAGTACTGCCTAACTGGCTATTCATTGATCATGGACTTAGTCCATCCTGAGCGAAATGCCACATCGATCCACATGACAAAACATTAGAAGCGGTTTTAATGATCTGGCAATTACAAACAGATTGAAGGAGTCATTAGCGATACTGTTGATCAACCTTGAAAACGCCTGGGATTATATATCATGTCTGAATGGGACTCGGCTCACGTTTTGCCTCTTATTGTACAATACACTGTAGGAGCAGTTGAAGATAGGCAGAGTCCTATAAGAGCCCTTTCCTGTAGCAGGGGCATGAGACGGGGTAACATCTGTCCCCACTATTGTTCGCTTTGGTGATTGAGGAATTAGTGCAATGCCTCAGACAAGTCCCTCTAATCACAGGCTTTCCGGAGTCATCTGAAATTGAAAGACAAATATTTCCCTCTATGCAGACACTCTGCTGATCTATTGAGAAATCGGTTGACCTCCATCCCACAAGTAATGCAAATCTTAAACAAATTCAGAACATATTCTGGGCTAAAGATTAACTGGACATAAACCAGATTCTCCCCCTTGCTATAAAATATACTGCCTGGACAGACTAAATAGTTAAGTTAATACAGGACCTATTAAATATCTGGGCATTCAGATAGCAAATCGAGCATGTAGGAAATTGGGTTGTTAGTTGGGCAGAATGTGGCTCTCTCACGGTAGTGAAGCAGAGCAGTCCAAGGCCTACTCAGGAGAAGTGGTGTGGGCTAGTAATCACCATTCTCTTGCATACAATATTGACACTCAAAAATGATAGTTCAGTCAGTGCTTTTACTTATGAAAAGGAAATTATGTTTATAACACACACACACACTATTAAATACTTTGCAATAATATATAAATATATACATATTGCAGATAGAGATACCTTAAATTACATTATGAAATCACAATTGACCCCAATGGGTAATGACCCTCAAAATCATAGTTCCTCCGCATCTATAAAAGATAGACATCACAACATGGGGGGGATGATTTCAAATAAAACAAGTCTACTGGCTTTATCAAGGGCCATGCCAACATATAAGGTAAGCCTATTGGCTTTATGAAAGGTGCACCGTAATGTAAAAAGTCAAACAAACCTCATGTTAAAAATCACCAACATTTCACTATTGTAATTAATCATGTATAAATGCAATCCTCAGTATCAATAATGCTTTTTAACATTGAGCAAAAATTGCAGTAGATATTGAAAATAAACATAACATATGTCTGTGTCTTTTTATACATCTTCAGGCAACATAAAAAGCAGCAATAGAACCAGCCCCTAGAAGGTGCAACACTCCCAGATGTAGATCACAAGTTCAAGCTTTAGGAGTCCTTGAAATAATTATAAAAATTCTGGAGGGGTCATCAATTTTAGAATTGCAGAAACATAGGGTCAGTCATTTTCTTGGGGGGGGGACTGCTGCACCCCTGCAGCCCCCTACACTTTCGTTTTAACTACGTCAGTGCCAATGCCTGTTTTGTAGGCCGCCATTCTACAGCAAAATATGCAGATTGAAGAAGCCCTGCAGGGCATTATTGGGTGCTCCCTCGCGGGACCGTGAATTTTATATAAGCACTTTGGCAGCTTCCCTTGTAACCGCGCATCTTGTTTTATAGGGAGTGCCTGGTTTCACCCATGTGTAAAATAAAGCGTCACTGCAGTCAAAATAGTAAACCATACTGACTTTACCTGGGAGTGCCCACTAATATTATAAGGCCTACCCCAAGTCAATATCTAACCCTGCAGAGTCCCCTCTGTGCCAGGCTACCTGTGCACAGTTACTGACCTACACACAATGGTGGTCTCACGTGCACAGCCTGCCAAGTGCCCCTTACCCTGCTGCTTTGCAGCAACATTATCTTAAAAAGTAGACACTGGTGATAAACACACGCAGTCCATTTACCATGTGATTACCGTGGGTGTGACAAAAATCGTGAGACTCACCTGCAGTAAAAAGCCCAAAACCGGGTGATCAAAAGCAAAAAAACTGGACAAACTAAATGGGTGGAACCCATTTTGCAACACATGCCGCCGTCAGCTGAATCTAGGGAAGAAATAGCCATCACTCTTACCTAGTCAGCAGTAACAAGTGGCAATAGGCTCTCACCAGACACTCCGTGCACCTATTTGCCTGCTACCACTGTTATGTTATGTGGGATTTATAAAGCGTGCAGCTACTCAAAAGAGTGCCCCGGCGCTAACGGAAACAGTAAGGCCACAAGAGAGCTATTTACTGGACAAAGAGACAGGTTTTAAGCATTTTCCTGAATAGTCTTTGATCCTCCATATGCTGAGTTCTACAAGAAGGTTGCTGCAGCCCATTGGCCCCAACAGAAAGAAAGACCGCCCGCCTACTCTTACCAGCCGGACTCTCATGACCGTGGCCAAGAGAATGTTGGAGGACCACAACTTTCTTGATGGTCTGTAGAAAGAAATCCTCGACGACAAATAATCTGGTACCGAGTGATAAAGCGCTCTGTGCATAAAGAGAGAGGTCTTTAAAAGAATCCGCTTGTGCACAGGAAGCCAGAGCAAAGTCCGCAAATGGGGAGAGATATGCTTCCTTCTGGGTAAATCAAGGAGCCTAGCCGCAGAATTCTGCACAGTTCAAAATTTCCTCAACAAATATTGCAGAAGACCCCATATAGTGCGTTGGCATAGTTCAACCTGGACATGACCACCGCCAAGATCACTGTGATCCGAATTGGGATTGACAAAAAGTGTAAGAATTTCTTGAGCATACACAGGTTGTTGTCTGTTTCCACATGCCTATTGGGTGGAGGTGCCCCCTCTGGCCAGTGCACTCCCACCTTGAGGTCAAAGTTGTGCCCCCCACATAGCACCTCCATTTTCTCGGTATTACATTTCAGTTGGAAGAGACTAATCCAATGGAAAACGGCCGAGAGGCATGGTCTTATATCACCTTGTTGAACAGGCAACCCTTTATCAAATGTAAAAATAATTTGGGTGTCATCAGCGTAGGAGAATAATTTGGCACAAAAGGATTCCACAAATTCAGTGAGGGGAGTCATATAAATATTAAACAGTGTGGAGCTTAAAGCTGAACCCTGGGAGACCCCGACCGAGACATTTAGGCTGCCAGAGGAGAAAGGAGGTAGCCAGACCTATGAGACCTTCCACTGGCCTTTCTATGCTAAGACTGCTCACTTAACTCAACCATGTGACTGCCTATCCCTAAAGGGAACCCAGACTGCACTAAGAACAATTCTGGTTCTGAATCAGATGCCTCCAGGACACTGACCACCTCATGGACTGAGCAGGTCTAGGCCCACCCTTGCCCTGGGTCACGCACTGCTGCGTTCACCACACCGTTCCTAGCAAGGATTCAGTGCCTCAGCACTGACGTCAACACAGCAGATAGGTCTGAAATCTGCCTCACGGAGAACGAACAACCCAGTTCCCTCACTGAACTTGGTCACTACACTCTAAATATGCAGACGCAGGCCCGTTTCAGGACCTCTGACCCTCACCACAGTAGTTACTCTGAGGTCTTCGCTGCCACCATAACATAACATAACATGTGTATTTCTAAAACGCATATTCACCTGTAGGCATCTTGGCGCTGAATAACAGATATTTATTGTTACCCAACTCAATGGTACTCATTTTATCGACCTCAGATGGATGAAAGACTGAGTGGACCTGCCGGTATTTGAACCTGTGACCATGAGGTAAAACACAGGATCCTACAGTGGACACATTAGTCTACTGAATCACCAAACCCGACACACCCTCTAGGGAATAATGTGTCCCCTAATAGGACACCAGCCCAATCACGGAGTGCTCCCTTGACAAGAGTCACCCAAGGCACTTCCCACCATATGAACCCCTCACCCGTGAACTCTCTAAAGCCCCATCGGGTCACATGATGGGCAAAATAACGATGGGTTTGAATGCTACCCTGAGCAATTGCCAGTGGTTAGACTTATTGCAAGCATCCTCCCATCACTCTTTGTGTGTTTGATGTACCACCTTAAGGGGCCAAGGTTATGCCCAGATGTGTGTCCTTGGCTCACTGTGCCTCTGTAACTAAGCTACACCTGACTGAAGAGCCCCAATCAGGACGAAATTGGTCTTGGGTTGCTTGTGTTCCGGTTCGGAGAGGGCCTTGCTTGGCTGTTCAGGCTGGACTGTTCCTATTGAAGCAGGGTCAAGAATGACTTGCATATGGCTGGGTCTAATCTGAGGTGGCATGGTGAGAAAAAGAACAATTGGTTGGAATACTATGAGAGCGATTGCCAGTGGTTAGACTTATTGCAAGCATCCTCCTATCATCTTTTGTGTGTTTGACATATTTATGCAAAGCAGGAGCTAAGATCTGAATTCTGAATCCAAGAAGCATAGGTGCCCCAGCTAGAGAGGAGGAACATACAATCAATCCATTTTACAATTGTCCTGTAAATAAGTCTTAAGTATCTCGTTTTTGTTCTCTGACAGGAAATTCATGCTCCCAAAGAGAACAATTGTACCTGGTTCAATCGCTATGATGCAGCCGTAGTCTGTATGAGGGGGAGCTGAGATGACATCTGTACTACCAAAAACAATATAAATATGCATGATACTGAGGTGTGAGCAAAATAAACTTTAGAAACAATTAACTTTAAAGTGGTTGCGGAATCTTTTACCGCTTTTTTGGTGTTCAATAATCTACTCAAGTATAACAATGTTCATGACAAAACTGCAATAAAATGCTCTTGTTCAAGTAGCCCAATTGATGTTCGCATTGTGCCACTTTGACTAGGGTATTCCAAAAGTCAAAGCAAGTTTAACAAGCATTTGCAATGCTATAGGTGTCGCATTTATGAGAGTTTGAGCTATTGCATTGTAAATGACAATAGCTTTAATTCTCGCAAATGCAAGACCTATTGCATTGCAAATATTTTTTATTTCCAAGCGCCCCATGCCGCGCTTGCACATTAATAGACGCCAAGCCCCTTTATTTATACGAGCCACATCTAAAGAAAGGGGCGCGGCTGCCATTAAAGTGAAAGCGCGGTATAGGACGCTTTTACCCATAAAGCATTTGTTTGAAAAACAAATGTTTTTTTGTAAAAGCGCCCAAATAGCGCTTTCATTTTAATGGCGACCACGCCCCTTTCTTTAGACGCAGATCGTCTAAAGAAAGGGACGTGGCCTCTATTAATGTGCAAGCACGGCATGGGGCGCTTGGAAACAACAACAAAAAAGTGAATAAAGAGTAAAAAATAACACGCGGTTGCATTCGGCGCCGCAAATAAACCAAAGGCGTGGCCACCACTGTGGCATGCCGTGCCATAAAAAAAAAAAAGCGTTAGGAGAGAGCACGTCCTGCCTGCAACCGCTGGCAGGTGAAAACAACTTAAACAAAATAGAGCTCGGAGGCTGTAATTAAAGCCTACCGAGTAACAACACATGAAAGAGGGCCAGTCCTTATGGGAGGTTACAAGGTGAGACAAGGCAGTACTAAGGAGGGACTACTAAGCCTATTGACCAATGAAGAGCCAGAGTTTACAAAGGACAATGACACAAGCCAATGAAAAATATGGGCGGGGAGTGGGCGGAGCTTCAAGTCCATACTTGAATACAGCATGCCTTGCAGAGCAGCACATGCCCTGCCCAGGCTCGACCTAAAAGGTGCTATTAAATCGAAAGAATGCATTTCAGTATGGCCTCCAAAAGAAACCTGTAATGATTGAGAAGCATCTCTTACTGATCCTGAAACCAATGGCGTATATAAACAGCACTAGCTCAGGAACAGATAAGTATTCTGACAATCAAGTTGTGTTTAAAAAGTAAACTTTGAAGTATTTAAACATTTAACTTGAGATTTGCTAAGAACTGTAACAAATGTTGCATTTAAACTTGGGGTTTGATCCCGTGACGGAACAGGAAGAATTCACCCGACAAGACAGTGTTGCACATGATATCTATATGTGATTATGCATAAGGTATAAAGAGTTCTTAGACAAGTCATATATGAATTGCAAAGATAGGAACTGCAGAATAATAATGCATGTTAATTACTTTTCCAGCGGCACGAAGAACCAAAAAAGAGCTATGCCCATCCCGAGCAAAGTGTATAGTTGCACAGCTTGAGGTAATTATTTTGCTCATAGAGAGAAGAGTTGATGAACATATATAGAAGATACTCATCTGTTCTATATATTAGTTTCTGGAATAAAAAGTTTCATACCAGAACACAGAGAGTAGGTAACACAGAGATACAGCTAATATATAGCTTTTCATGCTTACAGTCAGATTGCAGTACTTCATGACAGGTTATTATGACATCTCTTATTGCCTTTAATTCAATTAAATTCTTTATTCAAGATTTGGATCTCTTATGAGGTCCACAGAGTAATATAAATAGCAATATTTAGAAAAATATATTTAATACTAGTGTAAACATGTTTAAATACATTTAATACATGCGTCAAAACGTTATAACAGTCTGCAAACTATATAAGTAATACACAATATACAGCATCTTCTATTACAATAGAAGTTTATTGTCTCTAAAGAAACCTATTCTATTAGAAAAAAAAAGCTATGCCAAATGGACAGACTAGATGAGTTATGACAGTAGTAAAAAAACAATATATGCTAAATAATCTGACTTTTTAAAGTGCCACCATAGTAATGTCACATGATGAATGGATATAAAATAGCAAAAATAATTAAAATATGCTTACCAATAACTCTGAAGGTCATGGTGCAAGAACCAAGGTAGAGAAAACCATCATAGAAAAAGTATATAACCAGGGCTCCGACAAGCCTGCAGGAAAAGTTTAAAACAATAAAATACAAACAGTACTGTTAATATAAGATAAAAGTTGCATGATATGGACCTCACTGCCTCTTGTCTAGGCAAAACATGGAAAACCAATAAACCTAGAGAGAACACGTAGGCTGTCACTTCATGAAACAAAATAACATACTAGGTGATATTGAGTACCATAAAGAAACACAATGTATATACTTCACATCTAAATCAATGACGAGGACGCAAATATATTCTTCGTAGAGCAGACAAGTGGATTAAACGTAGTCTAATGTGGCAAATGCCCCAAAAGGACCACCAAATGTATAACAAAGTAAGAATTGCTGCAGGTTTGCATACACTGTGGATGCAGGAGGCATACAGAGAACCAACGGCTCATTTAGTGTTCTCTAAACCCAGATTTAGGGTCTGCAAACCGCCACAAATCATAATAAATAAATAAAAATAATAAAGGATAAAGCTTTCTTTTTACAAAGGGTTAAGCGCAAGGTCCGGCCATGCGCAGCCAAAGACTTCATGCAGCAGAAGTTGGCCGCCCACAGTCGAGTTGAGAAGAGGGATTGGCAGAAGCCCATGTCCTGATACCAATCCCCACTGTGCACAGCTGATGGCTCTGCATAGCCGGGGCTGGCTGTCTGCTTTGTTTGGGCAGCATCCTTTCCAAAAGCCAGACCTGCAGCATATCCCTGCTCTGCTTGTCTAAAGGCTGTCTGCAGCTTTCTCTGGCCATCCGTGGGGAATCTGGCCACCTGCAGGGGTTAACTGCAGGCAGGTGTTGTTGGACCTGTTGTGCAAGGACAAAGGGTGTGTGCACTGGGGATTTGGCACAGGGTCAAGGTAAAGACAAGGCCCTGCAACCAATCCCTGCTGCACACAGGCATGCACTGGAGGTGTTGGCCGCTTGAGGGCTTGGACTCAAGACCTGACTGAAGACAAGAACCTGTGACGGTTCAACAGCAGGGGCGGCCAAACTTTGGTGGTGCTCAGCACGAGTTCAGTGAGCCCAATCCCCCACTGGATGCTACCCCAGATGCACACTGCCTTTGGTACACTGACCCAGTGTGGGTAGGCCACCCGTGCTGGGGCAATGCACTTAGGAATATTGGATGGAGCAAATCATTAAAGAATGTCAGAAAATCACTGAAAAACTACAATTACATGAAATATGTTAGACGTTGTACTACTCTCTGTGGCAAGAGTTGTCTCGGTTTTACACTTCTTCAGCTGTTTTGCTCTGCTGGGATTTCAGGCTTGTGAAGGCTTCTTGTGTTTGTGCTTCTTTCCACTTTTCTTCCTCGGTTTTTCTGAGTTCTGGTCTCTTGGATCTTTGAGTTCTAGTTTCCTATTTCTTTAGCATACTTCCTAGCTTTTTGGTAGATGCAGTCTTCATTGCTAAGCTGGGTCTCTAAATGTGGGTCACTAACTTTTTTCAGGGGCTCCTATCTTTGGTTGATGCCTTCAAATATTTTTGGCTGCGGTATGATGGCGGTCCTCTGCCTTTCTAACCTTCTGGCTTTTTCCAGTATCATCATTGTTCTGGCATTTTGGTGATTTTTGCGGTCTTCATACCCGCTTTGGACTGTCCCTCCCTTCCACTTGTTGCAGAACAAGCTGGGCCACTGGTGACCTTGCAAACATTCTGCCCCTCCAACCCCTGAAGGCAGGTGGGGACGCAGGGTCTTGGTGTGTGAAGGTCAGTCCAGGATGGGCACATGCAGGGGCATAGGGGCATAGCTCCAGGGGGGTTGTTGTATTGTGGCACCACCCAAATAAATATATTCTTGGCTTGGTAGTTGGGTCCAGGCACCATGGGTCAGGTCTGCTATGTCTGTGTCAAATTGTCTTGCCATCCTGATTTAGCTAAGAGGTTTTAACTTGTTCATTTTTTGGATCAGGGACTAAGTTATATTTAAGACCGGTCTATCAAATAAATAGCAAACCCGAACCCACAGAAGTACTTCTTGAAAGGATGCAAATGTACCACTTTTAGAATTTAAAATATTGACAGTATTAGGCTTGGAAAGCTACGCCAGTCCTGGTTTTCCAGTATATTGTTGCAATCAAACACCCAAAAGGTGATGGGTTGAATGCTTGCAAATAATCTAACCACTGGCAATACCTCAAAGAAGCATTGCAAACCATTGTATTTCGCCCACTGTGCCACTCTAGTCAGAGGGCCTAATTTAGGATTTAGAAGATGGAGTAAAGGCAGAAAGAGTGGAGGGAGGCTTTAGTGCCTTGACTCCGCCTGCCAAATTTAGAGATGTCAGCCAGCCCCGCGGACATCTCTGAACGTTTGCAGGACCCACTGTCATGCGGGTTCCGGTCAATGTAGGAAAAGTTTGGCAGACAGTTCCATCAAATATGATGGCTGGCCGTCAAACTTTTCCAATGTTGTTCATTTGTCATAAAACAACTTCCTAAAGTGAAAAATAAGAACAACTAATCACCCCCACACCACTGGAGTTTTCTCCTATGGTGTGTGGGTAATTTTTCTTTTTTTCTGCCCCTCACCACCAGGATCTACCTGGCGATGACAGACAGTCAAAAAGAGCCATCTGATCCTCCAGTCTAAATAGAGTGGATGGCCAGAAGTCTTACTTCAGACAGCATCTACTCTGTTGGGCCATCGCAGGAAGTTTTACACCAATGGAGTCAATTTTACTCTGTTAGTGTAAAACTAGCTGTATGCCCGACTCAAAATCAGGCGGTCCTTTAGTTTGACGTACGGTGTACTATGTCACTGTTGCAAAAGAGTACCTGTCTGCTAAACTATAAATCAGCCCCAGAGCCCTGCCTAATGTGAATCAGTACAGACCCTGCTCCCCACTACTTTCTTAGTTGGTACATTTGAGATTTACACACCCCGAATTTAATTGACTAAGCTACACACCTGGGCACATGCCTTCTTTCTTCACCAGTAGGTGGGTAAATGATGAAAGTTTCACTCTAGGTACTTGGACCTGGTTATTCCAGCTAGGTTCTTGGATGGCACACCATTTTACTCACACGTGCATCTTCAGGACTTTGTACTTGTTAGGACGGACTGGCCTAGCAGGATATTTCTCTCTTTCTATTTGCCTAGTCTCTCTGCCTTTATCCTGCTACATTCAGGCCTGCATTCTGTCGTTTGTGAAACTGTTTTGGGAATTTTTGTTGTCCTTCATTCTCTTTACATCTTCAAATGATGCATAATTTATCTACGTTGTCTGACTACCTGTTGAGAGAACTGTGGCTCTTAGTGTTAGCGGTAGTTTGGCCCTAGATGCTCCTCTCTGCTTTCCACCATTTCTTTTGCCCAGGTTGCTTATTTGTTTTTAGGTAAAGGGTGTGGTTTTTCTTGTGGTTATCCTACTGGCTGGCTGCTGTATGTTCTTATCCAGAGGCTTCCTTCCTTTCATTGAACTTCATTGAACTCGGTGACAGCCCTGGCTTCCCTTCTCCATTTCCGGATATGTCTTCTATTTGGGAGGTTGTTGAACCTGGCCCTCTCTGCTCTCTGCAGAATCAGCTACAAACCTTTTGCTTTCACCCCTCCTGTATTGCTGAATTCCTTTTGTTGGCTTTAGGACTCTGTGCACTTTCCCACTGGCAGCCAGTGCTAAAGTGCTAGTGCTCTCTCCCTAAAATATAGTAAAATTGACTTACACCTGATTGGTACATCTAATTTACTTTTAAGTCCCTAGTATATGGTACTACTTGTACCCAGGGCTTGTAAATCAAATGCTACCTGTGGGCTTACAGCACCCATTGTGCCACCCAGTAAAGATTAATCTAGTTCTCTAGGATTTTTTTCCGCCACCAAAGTTTACTGTCACGTGTCTCTGTTTTCTCTGGGAGAGGAGGAGGAGGAGTAAGCAAGCAAGCGAAGGAAGTGAAGCGAAGCCGCGAAAGCCGCGAAACGGAGACCTAGCGGTTTGCGGTTGCGGTTTGCGGTAGTCTGAGCAGCCCGGGGACTGGAGTCTCTCGACCCGCGGACGGCGGTCGGCGGGTCGCGGCAACGGATTTGAGCCTCGGACCAAGCCCGGCGTCCTTTTGATAGCCATTCGGCCCCGGGAGGCGGTCGGCGGTAAGGTGTGCGCGGGCGGGTGTGGTGTGAGCAGATACCGGAGCGCGTCCCCGCTATCAGAGGCTGCAGAGTGTTGTGCCCGGGTGCGCCTACTGAGGCGGCCCAACTAGGTTGGGTGCGGCTGTGGCGCCCCAGTGTGCCCTGCTCCGGATATAGACCCTGACCCTGACCCCCCGCCCCCCCGCTGCCCCCAGCTGCCCCCACGTTTCCACTAGAGGGGCAAACAGGCTAAAGGCACTGAAAACACGTTGATCTCCCCCACTGCCAGTGTGAGCAAGACAATGACAACGACTCAGCCTAATCTAAACTTATTTTAGATTTAGGCAAGAATTGTTACTTTTGACCTTTTGATATCCTGACAGTCTATCCGATTGGTCATTGCTGGGCCATTCTTACCACTGCCATTACTGCTTTCACCAAGAAGCCAGCTCCTCTGTTGTTCCAATTACATACTACATCTTTGCGACTGCCAACTGCCATTTGCCTAGGCGGCATAAGACGTTGTAAAACTGAGGATCAAAAGGACAATTTACTCAATTTATTCAAACTAGTCCGCTTCACCCAATGCCATTAGATATCGACCAACATAAGAAGGGGAACAGGAGGCTTAATTTGTCATACCGCCCACAGTGTTGGAAATTGCCTTATAAACTAAGACATACACTCCCCTACAAATTGGGGGACAGATTGGCTAAAAGCCACCACTGGCACAGTAACAATCAAACCGCCTCACAGTTGGGGCAACAAATGACAAAGGGAAAACTCAACACCAGGACGGGGAAGCTAATCAATATAGGCAGTGGAAGCAAGCCAATAACAAGGGGCAGAAAACGGGCCGAGCTTATAGCGCAACTACCATTCTCAAACTCAGCACCAAATTCCAAATTAAAAAGCAATACAATCCGCAAATACTTTATGTCGACAACATCTGGTCGGACACCCGGCCATAAAAAACAGGGAATGAGTGACACTAACAGCAGGGCATTAATACACTCACACGTCAGCAAAGGACATACCCAGATCCAGGGCCGGGAGTCTGGAGTCTGGAACAAAGGAATCTAAACCATTCTCTGTCCAAGAGAACAGCAGAGAAATGGGGAGATCTGGACTAGGACTTGGAGACCAAAAAAGGGCTGAACCATTAAGACAGACTGAGCATCCAGACCCACAGGACCCACAGGAGAAGAAGCAGGATGCGTCATTGGAAACATCTAGCCCTTCCCTACTTAATGGAAAAGAGCAATTCTCAGCCGGGCAGGTATCTCCAGAAATCCTGGAAATTTCATCAGTACTAGACCATCCGGACTCCAGGAGTAAAACGATAGATGGAACAATCGAGGGAAAACTGGAAGTTTTGGAGATTTCGTCAACACTCGAGCAAATAAACGGAGATAATCAAAAAATTCAAGAGAGGACCATAGAGCCCACACAAGTGGACCGTGGAACCTACCAGCACATTTCGCCCCCGTCACCGGATCAGCGACAAAGCTCATCAGTAATTAAAAGTCTCACTTTTAATCAAAGCTTGCAAGCGACGCAAGAGGAACAAGTAGAGAACAACTATTCAGGTGTACAAAACCTGCTGCACACCACGGCTGACACAAAATGCACTCCATATAGTGGATGCTACAACCAAAACTCCCTGTTGTCTTCAATAAACTCCACACTAACAACAGCCATTAATGCGCTCACGTGGCAAACACAGAAATTGGAAATACAAATGGACACAATGCAGGCGCTAGCAATAGCCATGATTAATATTGAAACTAAAATCGATGTTTTAAATGAAAAACTGGAACCATCGACGTCACAACCAACCATCAGCTGCATGTGCCTTCCAATTGTGGAGAAGCTCAGTTCATTACCTGAGGTTTTAACATCCATTGTTGCAGAACTAAAGCAAAGACAGCAGGCCACTATAACTCAACCTTATCAAAGTATAATCGAAAGCCCTCCAAAAGAGAGTGGAAAAAAAGGAATGAATAATCCCGTGGACGCGGCCAGCGCTCCCATTGTGATACATCAAAAGGCAATGGAAAAGAAGGGAGCAATTCATCTTGCGGGCAATACTTGCCCAGTAGAAAACACTCCAACAGGCACCAACAACCGTACTTTGTGCTTGGATACACCCCCAACATCTTCGCAGTTGGCAATAACGTCTAGCCAAAATACAGCTGTTAATGAGAAAAATATAGCAGGCAACATCTGGCACAACAACCCAGACGGGGTTATTGACTTGGAGTATGCCACAGAACCCTCCAAAACCCTTTCTAGAAGGGCAAAAAAACGCATGAAAAAACACGCTAAAAATATTTTAAAAAACAACCTAGTAAAAGAATTATTGCCGGGCCTGAAGGTTCCAACTGACATCCAGAGCCAAAAAACAAATGTCAGAAAAGGAATAACACAAAGCAACCAGGATCCACATAAACTCTTTCCGATTTTCCAAAAGGATAACCAAATAAATAACAAGTATGCACCCATAGTAACTGCAACCCTGAACATTGAGGAAATCTTAGTTAAACATAAAAAGGAACAACCACAGCAAGAACCAAAATTGGCTCCGCCAATAATTATCCTAGACAGTCTTAGGGTAGAGCAGTCACAGGGGACACAGCATGAAAACCGCCATGAAGCCCTAGAGGGAGGAATGCCACCAATAACATTAACGCTCGACAATGTGCCTCTGGGATCTCAAAATGTTATCAACGATTTAGGAATAGAGGCAACACCTATACAAAGTGGGGCAACTCACTCCTCAGTCAATAGACAAACGCCACAAGAATATAAGAATGCGGAGAATGACACCATAATTTTTACACCAGAATACACCTCACATGGAATTGCAGATACGCTAAATAGGTCCAACATTTTACAAATTCTAAAATATATTCCAGAACTTTCATCCGTCACGACGGAAGATCTCATCCAAGTTCAATTTAAAATGGTAGGCAATAACACATCAAGAGAATCAACCATACTAAAATGGAATAGCGCATCCATACCACAAAGAATTATGAAAGAGAGAGAGCAACTCGCGACTTGGGGAATCAATGTTCACATGCTTAAGGTGGAGAGATATCCATTTATGCTAAAAAGGGCACTCTACCCAAAACCAACAAAGGGTCCATGAAAGTCCATCTTAAGGGGGGCAAACTATGCTGCCCGAACTACAGCATTCTCCAATCTAAGGATATACTCCTCACCTAACTCCAGACAAATAAGGCAAATGTGCTCCTAGCACACAAGGTAATGTTCATCCCAGCATCAATTCGAGTAAATCACTGAAAGTAATATCATGGAACGTTTTTGGGCTAAAATCGACTCTACACAACAAAGAAGCATTCGAATTTTTACAGTCTGGGGACCTTTTATGCCTCCAAGAAACCTGGCTGTTAGCCCCTGAGGTGATTCCGGGGTTCATGGAATTTCAGCAGCCAGCAAAAAAATTTAATATATTCGGAAGACCTTCGGGGGGCCTATCGACATACATCCGTATTAGCAGTAATATAAAAACAAAGGGGCATATTATCAACAACCGGCGATAAATATCGCTAAGCGCACTTAGCGCTAGGATATTTATCGCCGGCGATCGATGAATTTTATCGCTGAGATAGCGTGCTATTAGCAACGCTTATCTCAGAATCGATAAAATTCCTGGCGCAAGCCGCCAAATGTACGATTATCGCTGGAAATCCAGCGATAATCGCACGACATTTGGGGATAGCTTGTTGATAGGGCTGGGCATACTTAACCATGATATCCACCTTCCATTGGATATCATGGCTAAGTCAAACTAAAAGCATGCGTAAGGAAAGTAGCGTTAACCAAGGTTAGCGCTACTTTTCTCATCGCTATGCTTGTTGGGGATTCCCTTGATAATTGGAGAAATGTCGGTTAACGACATTTCTCCAGTTATTTTGGGACGGAACGCCCACTTTGCATCTCATTAGAGATGCAAAGGTGGCGTTATGGAAAAGGGCGATAGGGCAAGGATTCACGCGATAGCGTGGCCTTGCTAATACAGCGATAAAATTATCGCCGCTTTTCGTCTGAAAACAGAAGCTAAAGCGGCGATAATTTCTTATCGCCGGCTTGATAATATGCCCCTGCATCTCTACTCAAAACAGACATGGTTCAAGCAGTACTATTGGAAGGTATGAAATTAAACGGACGCCCAATAAAGATTGTACTCTTGAACATTTATTTCAATAATAAAGAGCTCCCTAGACTGAGCTACATGAGAGCACTAGTGGATACGCTCGAAGAATTACTTAGTAGCAACCCAAACTGCCTGGCTGGTGATTTCAACACTCAATATCTCGGGATGGAACTGGACGAAAGATGGCTGAAAGATAAGGTGGGAACTGTAATGAATTCATTTTTAAACACCTATAGACTAAAATCAATACAAACAAGTCATCAGACGGCAGCCACCCCGTTTAAAGACCCGCAGGGGAGGATCAAATCAACAATTGATTATATATTTGTGTGCTGTACCTTGTATGGCCAGGTGAAGGAATTTCAAAAGCCATTTATCCAGAGCAGCGATCACTTGCCACTGGCTATCGCTATCGCACTACAAATGGTCAGGTCACAGCCCACCGCCCTCTTGGGCAAAACAAACGGTGAAGAATTATATGTTCTACCACGGAGAATAAAGTGGAACAAAATAGATACATCAGCCCTAAGTGGGTGGAAAAGCGATTGGCCGAGAATAGCAGAGGAATTCTCAAGAGGTAATATCACCGAGAACTGGATTAAATTAGCAGCCAAGGTATACTCCCTTCTGATGGGAAAACAAGGAAGGCATCCATCAAAACCCAGAGTAAGCCCTTGCAAAAAACAAACACAGTGCATAAAAGTAGAGCAAAGTAAGAGGCAACTTAGAACAGCTACACGCACCCATAAGCAAGAGGGAAAAAAGGAAACATACCAGAATCTCCTGCTAGCCAGGAAAACGCACAGGAGAAATATATGGGATCATAAAAGAAAACTACAAGACGCAGAATGGCTCCACGTTTTTACTTTGCTGACTCCGAGCAAACAAGTGGAGTTCTGGTCATATATCAACCGGCTTTCAGGGTGCGGACATGACCGACGGAATGTGGTTGCTAGCGACATATGGATAACGCATGTAACTAAATTATACCATGGAGCCCCTAATTTATCAACACCTGGTCCGCAAAAGCTTCCTATATCAGCTGGCTCCCCTGACAAACATCCAGCACCAACAGAAGTCACACTCGGGCCCCGGAGAGAGGGGAGAGCGGCAATCTCTGAGGGTACGTCTGAGCCATTGATCTTGGGAAACCTTGTGACGGCAACCCTCGAGGAGATGTTTGAGCCATTGATCACAGAAAACCGTGTGAGGGCAATCTTAAAAAACATAAGAAAAGATGGGGCCCCCGGCCCCAATGGCCTACCAGGCCATCTCTTCAAAGAAGACTGCGACTTTTGGGGATCGGTACTCACACCACTCTACCAGCATTGTCTGATGAACACCACAGTTCCGGAGAGTTGGAAAGGCTCTATATTGCAACCCATCCACAAAAAGGGAATTCACGGGGACCCTGCGAATTACAGGCTCATTGCCCTCCTGGATATCGAGGCAAAAGGCTATGCCAGCCTTCTTTTACAGGACCTTCAGGACTGGGCTAATGAAAATTAAATTTTACCTGCGTATCAATCCGGATTCAGACCAGGAGCATCCACTACGGACAACATTTTAGCTCTTTCATATCTGATAGAACAGTCCATGCAGAAAAAGGTGCTTACCCTCTTCGCGTGTTTCGTGGATTATACTGCGGCTTTTGATGGCGTAAATCGGAGTCTGTTGTGGCGCAAACTGCAAGACTGGGGGATTCCGGCGAGCCTGCTGAAAGCAATAGTCAGCCTTTATACTGGAACTTGGGTACGGGTAAAAATCACGATGAATTCTGCCACCAGAAAGATTCCAACAGTTAGAGGGCTAAAGCAAGGCTGTGTATTGGCCCCTTTGCTCTTCAACTTATATACGGCAGACCTCGGAAAAAAGATATTTAAAGCGAATCTCTTACCCCCTAAAATAGGCTCAAACAATCAAACAATCAATCATGTCACTTATAAAGCGCACTACATACCCGCGAGGGTCTCAAGGCGCTGGGGGAAGAGGGGGGTGGTGCTGCTACTGATCAAAGAGCCAGGTCTTGAGGAGTCTTCTGAAGGCCAGTAGGTCTTGGGTCTGTCGGAGGTTGGTGGGGAGGGTGTTCCAGGTCTTGGCGGCGAGGTGGGAGAAGGATCTGCCGCCGGTGGTCGTTTTCCGGATGCGGGGGACTGTGGCGAGGGCGAGGCTGGTCGAGCGGAGCTGGCGGGTGGGGGTGTAGAAGCTGAGTCGTCTGTTGAGGTAGGCTGGTCCGGAGTTGTGGAGTGCTTTGTGTGCGTGGGTGAGGAGCTTGAAGGTTATCCTCTTGTTGACAGGGAGCCAGTGCAGGTCTCTCAGGTGGGGTGTGATGTGGCTGCGTCGGGGGATGTCGAGGATAAGACGTGCAGAGGCGTTCTGGATGCGTTGCAGCCGTCTCAGGAGCTTAGCCGTCGTTCCTGCGTAGAGGGCGTTTCCGTAGTCCAGCCTGCTGGTGACGAGGGCCTGGGTGACTGTTTTTCTTGTTTCGGTGGGGATCCACTTGAAGATCCTGCGGAGCATTCGGAGGATGTTGAAGCAGGATGAGGAAACGGCTTTGACCTGCTTAGTCATGGAGAGGGTGGGGTCGAGGATGACCCCTAGGTTGCGTACGTGGTCGGTGGGTGGCGGGGCTGTTCCCAGTGATGTTGGCCACCAGGAGTCGTCCCAGGCTGAAGGGTTGGAACCAAGGATGAGGACCTCCGTCTTGTCCGAGTTCAGCTTCAGGCGGCTGGTCCTCATCCATTCGGCGACGGCCTTCATTCCTTCGTGGAGGTGGGCTTTGGCGGTGTGAGGGTCTTTGATGAGGGAGAGGATCAGCTGGGTGTCGTCGGCGTAGGAGATGATGTTGAGGTTGTGCTGTCGGGCGACGTGGGCGAGGGGTGCCATGTAGATGTTGAACAGCATTGGGCTGAGGGCGGAGCCTTGGGGTACGCCACAGATGATCTTGGTGGCCTTGGATCGGAAGGGGCGAGGCGGACGCTTTGTGTTCTGCCGGAAAGGAAGGATGTGGTCCAGTCCAGGGCCTTCTCTTGGATCCCGGCGTCGTGAAGGCGTGTTCGTAGTGTGTGGTGGCAGACCGTGTCGAAGGCGGCTGATAGGTCCAGGAGGATGAGGGCTGCTGTTTCTCCGTTGTCTAGCAGGGTCCTGATGTCATCGGTGGCGGCGATGAGGGCGGTTTCGGTGCTGTGGTTGCTGCGGAAGCCGGACTGGGAAGGGTCCAGGATGTTGTTCTCCTCGAGGTAGCGGGTCAGTTGTTTGTTGACGATTTTCTCGGTGACCTTCGCGGGGAACGGGAGCAGAGAGATGGGTCGGAAGTTCTTGAGGTCCTTGGGGTCTGCCTTGGGTTTCTTGAGTAAGGCGGTGATCTCGGCGTGCTTCCAGCTTTCCGGGAAGGTTGCTGTCTCGAAGGAGATGTTGATTATTTTCCGGAGATGGGGCGCGATGGCTGTACTGGCTTTGTTGAAGATGTGGTGAGGGCACGGGTCTAGCGGTGAACCGGAGTGGATGGTGTTCATGATCTCGCTGGTGTCCTCGTCGTTGATGTTGGTCCAGGAGAGCAGGCGGTTGGTGGTTGTGGGGGCAGTGGTCTTGGTGGTTGCCGGGGTGGTCGTGGTGTTGAAGCTGTCGTGGATGTCGGCGATTTTGCGGTGGAAGAAGGTGGCCAGTGAGTCGCATCAGGTCTCGCGACGGCTGGATGTCGTTGGTGTTGGAGCTGGGGTTGGAGAGTTCCTTCATGATGTTGAAGAGCTCTTTGCTGTTGTGTGCGTTGTTGTCTAGGCGGTCTTTGAGTGAGGCCCTTTTGGCGGATCTGATGAGGTGATGGTGACTGCGGGTGGCGCTCTTGTGGGCGGCGTAGCTGTCCGCTGTCCGTTCGTGGAGCCAGATCTTCTCCAGTTTTCGGCATGTTCGTTTGGAGGCCTGGAGGTCTTCGGTGAACCAGGTGGCTTTCTTGCTGGTGTGGCTGTTGGGCGGATTCTTGAGCGGGGCGAGGGTGTTGGCGCAGTCGTCGATCCACTGTCTGAGGTTGCGGGCGGCGGTGTCGGGGTCGGAGGGTTCGGCGGGTGGGCTCAGGGCGAGGGTTGTGTTTAGCTGGTCTTCCGTGACTCTGCTCCAGCAGCGGCGAGGCATTTGTTCGGTGCGGTGGTGCGTGGTGGGCTTCCTGTAGGTGAAGTGGATGCAGTGGTGGTCAGTCCAGTGGGGTTCGGAGGTGTGGTTGAAGGAGACGTGTGGGCTTGCGGAAAAGATGGAGTCTAGCGTGTGGCCGGCGGCGTGGGTGGGTGTAGTCACGAGCTGTCTGAGTCCGAGGGTGGCGAGGTTGTCGATCAGGGTGGTGGAGTTGGTGTCCTTGTTGTTCTCGAGGTGGAAGTTCAGGTCCCCGAGGAGGATGTAGTCCGTGGAGGCGATGGCGTGTGTGCTGACGAAGTCAGCGATGGAATCGCTGAACTGTGGTCGGGGTCCGGGGGTCTGTAGATGAGGGTTCCTCTGAGGGTGGTGTTGGGATCGGTGTGGATCTGGAAGTGCATGTGTTCGGCGGTGCTGAGGGTGTCGTCGGTGTTGGTTGAGACTCTGAGGGTGTTCCTGTGGACGATGGCGATGCCTCCTCCGACTCCGTTGGTGCGGTCCCTGCGGGTGATCTTGTATCCGTCCGGGATGGCAATGGCGATGTCGGGGGCTGAAGCGGGATTCAGCCAGGTCTCCGTCAGGAATGCGACGTCTGGGGAGGTTGAGTCGAGAAGGTCCCAGAGTTCGATGGCGTGTTTGCGGGCGGAGCGGGTGTTGAGGAGGATGCATCTGAGGTAGTTGGGTTCTTTCCTGGGCGGTGGTTTGGCGGGGCGGGTGCTGGCGAAGCTGCAGTTCCGGCAGGTGAAGGGCCCTTGGGTGCGCTTCGGGGTGGCCTGGTAGCAGGCGTGATCTTTTCCGGGGTTGAGTGCGTGGAGGGTGCTGGCATCGTATCGGCGTCTGTTGATGTGGCGGGCGCGGGGGATGCCCGGACCAGGGGGTCTGGCGCTGGGCGCGGTCACGGCGCGTACGGGCGCAGACGGGCTTGCCTTAGGCGCGCCCGCTGCGCACGTCCGCTGCGCGGCCGCACAGCGGCCGCCATAAATGGGGAGGTGGGAGGGAGGAGCAGGGAATGGGGCAGCGAATGGGCAGTGAGGGGCGGGGCCGCAGGGCGCAGCGGCGGGAAACAGGCACAGAAGGGAAAACGAGCACAATCAGGGCATCAAGGGGGCACAGAAAGGAAAAAAAACGAGCACAATGAGGGGCAGCAAGGGGGTACAGAAAGGAAAAACGAGCACAATCAGGGGCAGCAAGGGGGCACAGAAAGGAAAAAACTAGCACAATCAGGGGCAGCAAGGGGGCACAGAAAGGAAAAAAACGAGCACAATAAGGGGCAGCAAGGGGTACAGAAAGGAAAAACGAGCACAATCAGGGGCAGCAAGGGGGCACAGAAAGGAAAAAAACGAGCACAATCAGGGGCAGCAAGGGGGCACAGAAAGGAAAAAAACGAGCACAATCAGGGGCAGCAAGGGGGTACAGAAAGGAAAAACAAGCACAATCAGGGGCAGCAAGGGGGCACAGAAAGGAAAAAACGAGCACAATCAGGGGCAGCAAGGGGGCACAGAAAGGAAAAAAACGAGCACAATCAGGGGCAGCAAAGGGGTACAGAAAGGAAAAACGAGCACAATCAGGGGCAGCAAGGGGGCACAGAAAGGAAAAAACGAGCACAATCAGGGGCAGCAGCAGGGCACACAGACGGAGCTGTGTGGTGGGGGAGCGACCTACCAGTCAAGGTCAGGGGTCACTCTCTTCACCACGCAGCGGCCGCCATAAATGGGGAGGTGGGAGGGAGGAGCAGGGAATGGGGCAGCGAATGGGCAGTGAGGGGCGGGGCCGCAGGGCGCAGCGGCGGGAAACAGGCACAGAAGGGAAAACGAGCACAATCAGGGCATCAAGGGGGCACAGAAAGGAAAAAAAATGAGCACAATCAGGGGCAGCAAGGGGGCACAGAAAGGAAAAACGAGCACAATCAGGGGCAGCAAGGGGGCACAGAAAGGAAAAAACGAGCACAATCAGGGGCAGCAAGGGGCACAGAAAGGAAAAACGAGCACAATCAGGGGCAGCAAGGGGGCACAGAAAGGAAAAAAACGAGCACAATCAGGGGCAGCAAGGGGGCACAGAAAGGAAAAAAAACGAGCACAATCAGGGGCAGCAAGGGGTACAGAAAGGAAAAACGAGCACAATCAGGGGCAGCAAGGGGGCACAGAAAGGAAAAACGAGCACAATCAGGGGCAGCAAGGGGGCACAGAAAGGAAAAAAAACGAGTACAATCAGGGGCAGCAAGGGGGTACAGAAAGGAAAAACTAGCACAATCAGGGGCAGCAAGGGGGCACAGAAAGGAAAAAGCGAGCACAATCAGGGGCAGCAGCAGGGCACACAGACGGAGCTGTGTGGTGGGGGAGCGACCTACCAGTCAGATTACCTCTAGTCCAGTACGCAGACGATATGGTGTTATTAGATCACACTAAAGTGGGCATGCAAAGATTATTAGATGCTTTAACCATCTACAACAACAATAATGAACTTCAAGCAAATGTAGGAAAGACAAAGGTAGTTATATTTGGAAAATATACCAAGAAACTTAAACAACAATGGAGATTGGGTAATTTAAACATACTAACAGTGACCAAATACAACTACCTGGGAGTATGGCTGATGAGCAATGGGAAGCCAACAGCGCAAATTGCGGCCGTGGAAACAAAAGCTAAAGCAGTGACGTTTGCCCTGTGCAAACTGTATTCCAAGCTATGCAGCCCATCGACGAAACCAATCAGAAAGGTCATAAACGCCAAATTGCTACCGTCAATCACTTATGGCCAGATAGCATTTCCAGCGGCTTTCACCAACACTATGGAGCAGCTCAACTGTTGCGCATTTAAGTGTATATTTCAGATCCCCGCCTATGCCCGAAACTCCTTGGTGCGATTGGAATTTGGACTGAATAGACAGAGCTACGAGCACTGGGCTTCCATGGTCCGGTTTTATCGCGGGGTGTGCGCTGCACCTCCGCATACAATGAAGGCAATTTTAAAGTTAATCTTTATGGAAGGAAACAACTCATGGAGCAAAGGCCTGCACACAGCTTGCTCCGAATTGCGCCTCGATAAGTCTAAATTAACGGACTTCATTCATCAGCCTGGTATCCTAAAATCCATATTGAAAAAACAAGTAAGACTATTATCAAAAGAAGACGATATGAAGGAACTGAACGCTTCCAGTAGTAATATTAGGATACTTGCAAGCTCTTATGAAGATCAATCATGGCAGCCATATCTTGACGCCCCATTAAATAAATCGATTTTGAAACAAATCTTTATAGCAAAACTTATGGTTCTGCCCATTAAGGATATTAATAGGCGCTGGAATACCCTAGCGGAAATAACAACTTGCAGACTTTGTCATCAATATGAGGAATCTCTGGTCCATATAATTTGCACATGTCAATGTTTATCATTTGCACGACGCACTTTATTGAAACCTCTCTTTTTGAAATATGGAGTGAGGACCTGCGCTGAAGCTATGAAACTCCTTTTAATTTGGAAATTCCAATGGATTTGGCACGGTTCGCTAAGTTTGTACACAAGGTCAAGGAACTCTTTAGAAAAGAAGTATAGATCTTAATCGTTTTAAATGAATTCACTTAGTAGGAAGTACTTGTGTTTTACCTAGGATTGTATACTGTGTATTTTACTGAAATGGTACTGTGCTGTCCACTTAGCTTTGGTATCGCATATGCTAATACCTTTAATATCATGATGAACGCATTTCTAATTTAAGCGGTCCACTAGATTTGCACAAAACCACTATATAATAGGAAGGATTCATTAGTATTGAACTGTTTCATTGGTTCTATACTATCTCATTGTTTTTATTCTGTTTTAAGCTTAGTTCATAAAAAAATATTTTATTCAGCGAATACACATAAGACATTAATTAACTAGGCATGCATTTGTACGAAATAGGCAAGTTTTGGTGAGATTTTATTGGAACTTTTGTAACAATTTTTGTTAATTGATACAATAAAAAATTATTCATTCATTCAGTAAAGTAGCACTTTAAAACATGTCTCAGACCTACCATTGGAGCCTGTAGTGCAGTTTTACACTGCCAATTTGACCCAGCAAAATAAACCTTTTGCCAGGCCTAAACCTTCTTTTTTAATTCTTATAAGACACCCTAAGGTAGTCCCAAAAGGCTCATAGGACAGGGTGCATTGTAGTTAAAATGTAGGACATATGGGTGTGAGTTTTACATGTCCTGGTAGTGAAAAACACCTAAATTCGTTTTTCTCTAATGTAAGGCCTATCTCTTCCATGGACAAACACTGGGTTACCTTATTCCCTTTATTGGAGCAGATAGAGATATGCTGTGTAAATCAAATGAATTGTAAGTTAAAATCCCCTTTAATAGTAAAGTGGAATTTTAGGTCACAATTCTGCCAATGGCACTTTTAGAAAGTTGGTTAATTACAAGTACAATGACCTGAGTGCGCTGCGCACTGTTCACTCTGTGTATTTTTTTACAATGTCATCAGACTTAATGCAGGTTCTATTCATAATGTTTTACATTTATTCAAACATTGTTTTCAAAACACTTTTCAAAAAATAATCATTAGTATAACAATACACTATTGCTTTCTGCACTATATGAGTGCTACTGTATTCAATTGCGTAACATATACTTTTACATATCAATACATGAAGAAATCACAATTGTACATTATTGAAAAAACATTCAATTTTGTGCCCGATGCATTGACCCCGAAATGCATCGGGCATAACATTGAATGTTTTTTCAATAATGTACAATTGTGATTTCTTCATGTATTGATATGTAAAAGTATATGTTACGCAATTGAATACAGTAGAACTCATATAGTGCAGAAAGCAATAGTGTATTGTTATACTAATGATTATTTTTTGAAAAATGTTTTGAAAACAATGTTTGAATAAATGTAAAACATTATGAATAGAACCTGCATTAAGTCTGATGACAGTGTAAAAAAATACACAGAGTGAACAGTGCGCAGCGCACTCAGGTCATTGTACTTGTAATTAACCAATTATTCATTACTGCATGTGTTGACAGCACATGCCTCACTGCAGCACCATTTTCTTAGAGTGATAACGGTGAATTAAAGGAGAATACAGGCATGCACCTCCACACAATAACTACTTTTAGAAAGTTGACATTTTCTTGTTCTTGCCACTTTTGCATTCTGCCAGTGTCTTGGGTCACATAACTGCGAATGACCCTACTGTTAGGGTTTGGGTATTCCTCCCAGACAGTGACTCAAATGGGATTAGGTGTGGACAGGATGGGTCATCTTGCCAGGATGGCTGGTCGCAGAGCAGTACCATGCCAGACTTACTCTTCAAAGGTAATTGCCTTCAGCACACAAAAAGGAACCAGGCACCAGTAGTTTGTCACGCTAGACAGTTTGGAGCTTTGACAGAGGAACTTTCAAGAACCAGTTGTCGGGGTAGGACAGGTGTCCCCCAAAACATAAAGGCGGGCACGAGGTATAATATTGCACCCTCAAAACCACTCTTCTTTACACTGTTGGACCTGTGGAAAACTCAGAAGAAGGACCAGTTGCTGGAAAGACTGTCCTGCTGCTCTGAGGAAAAACGACTGGACATGCTCCTTGAACCCAGAACCACCAGAGTGACTCTGAGAGCTAGTTGGCTGGCCTCCTGTGTGAGCTACGGGGACATAGCAACCATCGTAGGCCTTGAACCCTGCTGCTAGCTCTGCTGGAGTCCTAAACCCTAAGTGGTGCCCCCTAGGTCCAAGACACTTGGTAGTGGTGTTGCTTGTACTCCTCCATAAACTTGGGGCTTTGAAAATGTTACACTAAAAACTGGTCTGAGAACTGACACGACTGTGTCACAGTCTTGTGATGTGCACTTTCCATTGTCTGATCCAACCTTCACTGTCATTTAAATATGTTAGGAGAAATGCTGGGAATGCCAGTCCATTTGTGGCCTCTTGCTAGGGTATGCAGACCACATTTGCAGCATCTGTTTTGGTTTTCCTGTCTCGAGGTAGTATTTACCTCATGAGTAATTACCGTGACAAGGATAAGTAGGTGCAAAAAAGTGAATTAATAATGAGGGTGGATGGTAGCCTGCCACATTAAATCAATATCCTGCTAGGTCCAGTCAAAGGTTCCTGCAACTTAAACCTGAGTTCAATGCCTGGTAGCTGTGGCACAGAGCAGACAGTCTTAACTTTGAGAAAATATCCAGCTGGGCTTGTCCAACAAACTGTGAAAGTTCTGGGAGACCTTTGGCAAAGGTGTCCAACTTTGATAGAACTTTGTCGGATACAACTTCAGGCTTGCCGCGATGGAGGATTTTGAGCTCAGTAAAAAGACTAAGCTCGAAATCTTGACCGGCTGAAGGCAAGCAAAAGTTTCCACCTGACACAAGGACTTCATCAACCGAGAAATTTCTCTTGAAGGGAGCTTTTCCAGTCAATATTAACTTCTTCAGCAGGACCTCGTCCAGTGGCTATCCATTTTTGAGAGGACTTCGGCAACTACAGCCTGTAACCTTCCCTGCTGGAGGATTTCAACTTCCATTTCAGAGACTAAGCCAGATGGTAAAAACTTTGACCAAGGCAAACCTGTTTGGTGTATCCGACTCACACCTCATTGTGGTGGGCCTGGTCATCCACAAACAGTGATTAGTGATTGCCACTTTACTTTTTGTCAGTAATTTTTACATTAAATCTTTAAAAATTCATGACTCCAGTTCCCCTTATTGGACTTTTGCCATTTTGGTGCCATTTTGTGAATTTATTTTAGTTTTATAATATGTAGTGGGAATTGCTTTGTGCTGTGTTTTTGACTTTCTGACTGTTTTGGTGCTTCATTTTTTTTTTTAAACTTTATTTGTCATTTTCAAATGAAACAAAGAGAAAACAGACAGGTCACATTCGGTCATATCTGAAATACATGCAGAGATCAAATTAGCATATACAAATAATCACATGGCAGCGACAAAACACAGCAGTCACGGTATATCCGGGTAGATGCTACATTACGGCTTTAAGGCACTTTCAATGAGAGGGAATGTGAGCTAGAGCACATAGAGGCGAGGAGGCTACAGTGTTTCCTACACGTGTGTGTGATATGGTATTGACTGGGTATTCTGGCGTGTCAGGACTGGACCGTTGGAGCGAGGGCATGGTGCCTTGAGGAAAGTAAGAGGATGTCAGAGCGTAGTGTGCTAACGGTTTATGCAGGTGGGCCTATGGAGGTGGGTGCGTTGGTGAAGTATGGGCTGGTGCTTCGGAATGTGCAGCCGCCCATGTGATGAACGGCGCCCAAATGTCTTTGGGACGTGATGCAGTAGGCATCAGCTCCCAATACGCTGCGAGCATCTCCTGACAATAAGTCACGTCTTTTATCCACATGTTGATATTCGGTGCGTGGGGTGATCCCCAGTGTATTGCAATGCAGCGCTTGGCCAGGAGGAGCATCATGGCTGGCAGGCGTCCTACGCCTGGAGGGGCATCAGCAACGTGGCCAAGAATGGCATAGAGGGGGGTGCTGGCATTCTGAAAGCCCGTGACTTCGTGAATAATGTCGAACACACTGTCCCAAAACAATGAAATGGAGCCACAGCGCCATGACAAGTGTTGAAAGGTGCCTTGTGTATCAGCGCAGCGCCAGCATGCAGCATTCGGGTGCAGTCCCATTTTCTGTAGTTGCACTGGCGTACGATATAACCTGTGTAAGTATTTGAAGTGTATGAGCCGCAGTTTGTAATTTGGAGAGAGGCGCTTGAGTTGAGCGCAGCAATAGGCCCATTGTTTGTCTGTGGGTGGTGGGTCCATGTCTGAGGACCACTGCGCCAGCGCGTTGGGTGTCGTGATCGGCTGGTCTGCTGTGTAATGTTATAAACGCGGGTTACAAGCTTCTTGGGCGAGGGGTTCGCTAATATATTCTCCAACGGAAGCAGGGGTGTAGGTGCAGTGGGAAATGAACTGTGCATTTGTCGGCAGTTAGCCCTAAGTTGGTGGTAGAGTAGGAATTCCAAGGGAGGGGCACGCCCGTCCTCCAGGTTTAGTGGCTGAGGCAAGAACTCCTCCGCCGGATACAGGTCAGCAAAAGTGGATAGCCCCATTCGTCGGGCTCTTTGCATAGAGCCGGCGTCCTGCATTGGAGGGAAGCTTGGATGGTGGGCTAGGGGCGTGGATGGGGCGTAAAGCTGTGGCAGTTTCGCCTGTTGTCGAAGTCCATCCCAGGCGCAGCGTAGAGTTTCAGCTGTATTAATTTCATCATAGGGTCTTTTGTATGTGTAATAGATAGCAGCTGGTAGAGGAGCTGGGAAGGCAACATCCCTCTCCACTGCCACGTGGGGTTGAAACGGGACAGGGTGGACCCAGTAGTGGAGGTATTGGGCCTGAGCACTCAGAGCGTAGAGTTCAAAGTCCGGCGCCCCCAGACCCTCTTGTGTTAATGGTAGTGTCAGGAGATGTGGGGTTGTTTACTCGCCCAGACCAGAGAGATTAAAAGGGAGCGTAATCGTTTGAAAAAGGCCTGTGTGAGGGGGATGGGAATGTTGGCAAAGAGATATAGGAACTTGGGCAATATAATAATTTTAGCGATTGCTATCCTGCCAGCAAGCGACAGTGGTAGACTGGTCCAAAAGGAAATCTTACCCTCCAGCCAGGTGATGAGGTGGCTGTAGTTCAGACGCCAGATATCCTGAATCTCGCTAGAGAGCCATATCCCGAGGTACTTGACCACTGGATCTGCCCAAGTGAGCGGGAAGTCAAGGTCAAATTCAATTGGAGCCGGTGTTAAGGCGAGGAGGGTCGATTTGGCCCAGTTAACCTGTACACCTGACATGCCTCCGAATAGGAGGATTTCCTGTAGCGCAGGGTTAAGATTCGTGGCCGGCTCCCGGATGTATAATGTATTGTCATCTGCGTATGTTGATATGATCAAGCCCCTGTCTGTGAGGCCAAGTCCCCTGGCCGTGTGGTGTTGGTGCATCCTAGCGGCAAGAGGCTCCATAGCTATTGCAAATAGTAAAGGGGACAAAGGGTATCCCTGCCTAGTGCCTCGGGCCACGGGAAAAGGCTCCGACAGCAAATCGTTCACCTTAAGTCTTGCAGTCGGGTTAGTATATAGTAGGTGGATGAGTTTAAAAAAATTAGGGCTAATGCCAATCCTGGGGAGTATAGTAAAAAGGTACGGCCACTCGAGGGAATCAAAAGCTTTCGTAGCGTCTAAGAACGCAGAAAGCGCTGGTAGGTTGTGGTCTAACTGATGGAGTATAGAGAAAAAAGTGCGCAGGTTGTGGGAGGTGGATCTGCCAGGAATGAAGCCGGATTGGTCCGGTCTGGAAATGATGGGCAAAAGTGGCTGAATTCTGTTTGCGATCAATTTGGCCAGTATTTTCGCGTCAATATTAATAAGGGAGAGCGGGCGATAGGAATCGCACTTGTTTGCTGGTTTATCTGGCTTCAGGATTGTCACGATCACAGCCTCGCGCATCGTCGGAGGGAGGTGGCCAATTTCGAGGGACTCGTGGTATACGTCTAATAGATGAGGTGCCAGTTCAGTAGCATAGGATTTATAGAAAGCGGCTGAAAGGCCGTCTAGGCCGGGAGCTTTGTCTCCAGGGAGGCTGTTAATGACCTGAATGATGTCCTCCTTGGTGAATGGCACGTCTAGATATTCGCGGTGAGCGTTGCTCAGCCAGATCAACTCGATGGAATCTAGGTAGGACTGCAATTCCATGTGCGGGCGGGTTTGGGTCGCAGTGTATAGGGATTCGTAAAACCTTTTCATTCTGTCCAGGGTGGCCGACTGTCCACGTGCAGAGCCGGAGTTATCCTCCAAGAGCTCGGTAATAAAAGCAGAGGCGCGGTGTTGTTTGAGTGTGCAGGCCAGGGCTTTACCCGGACGATCCCCCTCTCCGTATGCGTGGGCTTTGGCATTCCTGCCAAGGAAGTTTGTTTCGCGGACCGCTTCGGCATCGTACTCCGAGATTTTACTACTAATGGTGGCGAGGTGCGACTTTAAGCCCGTTTGGAAGTATAGCGTTTCCGCTTGTTGTATTTCTTTCTCTATTCGTTCCAGAGTGGATCGGATGGATTTCAACACCCCTGATTGTTTGGAAATGCTGACCCCCCCTGTATAACAGCTTTAAAGGCTTCCGAGAGTGTGGAGGGGGAATCAACAGATTTGACGTTAGTAGTGAAGTATTGCTGGAGTTCCTCATGGACCTCCTCACAGAATACGGTGTCCCGCAATGCATGTTGTGGTAGGCGCCAACTACAGACTCGCGGCTTAGATAGCGGTATGGTCCAGTTTAACTGAGCCGGGGAGTGATCAGACAGTGTACGTGGTAAGTGTTTGATTTTAGTGGTCCAGGAGGCTACGTCCCGGGTGACCAGCCAGAAATCCAGCTGAGACCAAGCATTGTGACAGGAAGAAATACACGTACCCTTGTGGGTATCTGGGTGCCATAAGCGCCAGATATCTATAAGGCCATATTCCACTGCTATGGTGTTGAGTACTTCGGTGGCTTTGGGGTGCCGCTGCCTAGATGTGCCTACGCGGTCCATTGAATCTTGCATGACTGCATTAAAATCTCCCCCCCAGATAATTGTGTCATCTCCAAGGAGGGTTATCTTGGTCCAAATGGTTTCAAAGAGGGCAGGGTCATCAGTGTTAGGGCCCTAGATGGCCGCTAGCATCAAAGGTGTTGTGTGTAGCATGCCTTTCAACAATACGTAACGACCGTCAGGGTCGACACAGGATTCGATTGTGGTCCAGCCCGCATTTCGACGAATTAATATTGCAGTGCCTCGGGCATAGTTGGAATATGTGGCGGAATGTATCTCCCCCAATACCTATTGTATAGCTTGGGGTCTGCGGCCTGCATGAGATGTGTTTCCTGAAGGAAACAGATATCTATTTTGTGTCTAATCAAATAAGCGTGAGTGAGTCTTGCCTTTCTGTGGTTATTTAGACCGCGTATGTTCCAAGTTAGGAATGATATTTCAGTCATTCAATGTGATATATAGCACGGCAAGGTAACCACTAGTATGTGGTACGCGGTCTGCTAAATAAATTAAATGCAGTGCAGCTGTTAAACGTGTGCGACGCTGAAGATAATGAAAGCTGTGTCTCGTAATGCACGTGAAGACGTAAAGAGCGAGTGACCTAGTTGTGCCTGTAACTTGCCAACTAAACATACTTAGGAACAAGCGCCTCCCCCCTCCCACTCCAACCCCCCAACCTGGTTGAGAACCCACTACTTCCCCCCTCCCGAACATACCCAAATCGAGAAAGGACCAAATCAGCCCTGGGAGATCTCCCTGTGGGGGCATGAGTTGCCGGCGAACTGCCCTGCACTAAAGGCAGGGTGGCCGGGCGTACTTATCAGTACAGGAGGACGGTTGAAGAGCGCAAAACAAGATCAAGCATTATATTAATGGTGGGGAATAAGCCACTGGAAGACAGAAAAGAGCCACAACGGTGAAATAGGGATAGAGTACATAGTGATGTGTGTCCAGAGGGTGTGGTCCCAAGCTCAATTGTTGTCACTGAGTCTATCTCTCACCTCCGCAGTCAGGGGCGTTCGGGGAGAGGAACGACCCGGACAAATATGTTTGGCGAATTTAAGCGCTGATTTAGCGTCAGTGAAGAAGTGTGCTTGGCCGTCGCGGGATATCTTCAGCTTCGCTGGATAGAGCATCGCATAGGGTATTTCAGCGCGTTGAAGAAGGCGTTTTGCAGGTAAGAACTCTTTACGTGCGGCCTGGACCGTGGGAGTAAAGTCCGGGAAGATAGATATGTGGTTGCCTTGGTGCGTTATAGGGCCATGTTCTCTAGCCGCTCTCAATATTGAGTCTCTGTCACGGTAATTTAGTACTCGCGCGATGATGGGTCTGGGTGTACTACCAACAGGTGGTTTAGGGCCAAGCGAGCGGGGTGCACGTTCAATTACAAACACTGCAGAGAGAGCTGACGGGAAGAGATCACGGAGTAAGGTTTCGACATAGGGCTCCATTTTGGGAATTGCTGTAGTCTCTGGAATTCCGGCGATGCGCAGGTTGTTGCGCCGGGAGCGCGCTTCCAAGTCCTCGTTTTTCGCCTTTATTAATGTAAGGACCCGTTCCATGTATAGAAGGTGCTCCTTAGATTCCACTTGATACTCATGAGCTTCTTCCGCGCGATTCTCCAGGGCGTCTAACCGGGATTCATGAGCATTCACTTGGCGCTTTACTGTGTCAAGCCCTGCTGTTAAAGTGTCAATTTTGGAGTCCATAGAGCTGAGATTGGAGCGCACCTCCAACATGATGGCGCGTAGGTCGTCTTCCTGTTTGTCGCCTGCCTGGGAAGGGTCAACCTCAGGGTCAGGGCTCACGTCCACAGCGCGGGTTGTGCGCTTGTTTTCGAAAGGCAGTTTAGATTGTTTGGGATCATTTTTCCCCATGATGAGATAGGTAAGCGGCCAGCAGGCCAGTCGCTGTGACACACACTAGGGCTCCACTAGGCCTCTGGCACAGGAGTCAATGTCTGCAGGAGCAGGCGACCTGGCACACCCTTCGCCCGCTAAGCACTTGGCCCACTATCTGGTCAGACAGCACTCAAGGGGCCAGAGCGGGGTCGCCGGAGTAATGCCCGTGAGTGGCTGAACGCAGCGTAGCAACCCCAGAGGTGACGGGAGCCCGGCCCCACCTAGGGTGGCACACCCGCCCCAAACCGGCACCTCCAGCGCACCCGCACCGAGCCCCGCAGCGCTGTTTTCCAGGGCCCTCACTTTCCACACCCGGCCCCAGGTAGGCACGCAGCCCGTGGCCCGCAGCGGTGCACCACCGGTAACCACCACAGGAGGCAGGGCTCCCGCCCCCAGCGCTCGGGATTAGAGATCGGAGCCTACCGGCCTACTCACATGTCTTCAAGGCCAGGCTTTAGGGACTCTCCGCGTTGTCTTTCACAGGTACCGCTCCCGCGGAGCAGTCGGGCCTCGGATCCACGAGGCACAGCAGCGGCCGGTGCCAGGTCCTCCTCGGCTCCCCGTTGCGGCCGGCAGCAGCCCAGGCCGTGTACACCTCCACAGCCTGATGGGACGAGTGGGGCTCACACGGTAAATGCAGCTCGGCTCGTTGTACCGCCGGTCATCGCCGATGTCAGCAGCAGGTGAGGACCGCAATAGCCCCCTCTTGGCCGTGGCAGCCTCCGGGCCGCAGTGTAGATCAGCGGTGCTTCTCTATGGCCGTCACGGCCGCGCCAATCCGCCCGATAGACTTTCCCCACAGCAGCAGGCGGGCTAGGGAGGGATTGTGCCTCAGGGGTGGCCGCAATGAATTCCGCAGCGGTTGTACAGGGCAGCCCAGGACAGGAAGGCCGCACTGCAGATGCCGCCGCTCGGGCCCGCCTCAGCCTCGAGGGTGCTTCGCTGCACAATGTCCGCAGCCGCCTCTCCCCTTCACCGATCATCTCGATGAAGGCATGGATGTGTTCCTCGTCTTAATCGCGGTAGGGAAGAAGACGTTGGACCTCCGTTTTGCAGAGGATGATGTAGGATAATGTGCCCGGCCGGCAGAGCCCCTTGAGAAGACGGCCATCTTGCTGCTCGGCCAAGCCACGCCCCGTTTTGGTGCTTCTTAATGCTTTACACATTTACTCCAGGTTAAGTCTGTCTGTTCTATGCCATAGGTGGCAGGGGTTGAACTCAGGCTTCATTTACTGAAACAGTTGCCTGGACCTTATGGATTAGTGACTTTGTTACTTCTGGTGGAAAACCATTTACCCCGATTACAAATTCACTTTCTAACAGTGGAGCTAAAAGTAAAAGGATTACAAATAAGCAATCAGGTCAGTAATGTAATGAGTGCAGTGGCACAAGGGCCTAGAGCTGTGAGCGGCCCACACCACCCCAATTGTGGCTGCTTTTTGCTACTCACCCAAGGTTCAGAGGAACAAATTTCTCTTTTTTTGTGGAGTTTTATAAGGCACAAACTAGACACGAAGGTATCAGAGCGCTTTACATGAGCACCAGTTACGCTACAGACGGACACATTAATTTTTGTTAGGCACGGGGAGATCAAGTGATTTGCAAATCACAGAATGTTCAGCGTCCCTGCCGAGACTCGCACCCAGTTCCCCAACTCCGAGGTCGACTGCCCTAGCCGTTAGGCCACATTCTCTCATTTATCCATTAGGGCTTATGCACGCTTGCTAGTTCACCGCGCCTGAGGAAAGTATCCACCCAAGGTTATTGTTTTTAATAAAAAGTGTTAGATATCTACTGGCATGTCTATGGTTATCCCCCCTCATTACATATGGGGCACCAATGCTTCCCCTTCTCACGTTCATTATTTTAAAGAAAAATGTGGATGCCATTATGCAGAAACACAAGTATCCCAATGATTCTTCTGACAATGATCGGTTCTATGGCATGTAACAAAATGGATGTCCAAAGGCCATACATTTTGTGGGAATTGGAATGTCCCCTGCATGGCATACAGTCATGTCCCCTGCTGTCCGTGCCCAAAAATGAGTATCTAGTATCCCTTTTTTTTATTTTTGGTCCCAGTCTCACGCTACTCCTGTGTGTTCGTGAAGGTCTGGACCTCCTTTGTCACAAGAGTCTCGTCTTGGACCTGGAGAGTCATACCAAGCATACCTTTGATAGTGGAAGAGGACTACTGTCCCTGTCATGTGTTCATGCATGTGGCATGGTGAGGTCAGCATGCCATGTTTTGTAGCTATCTTAATATGACCAGGCCTTTTTACCTATATCACGGAAATTGGAGCCTACCAGCCCACTCACGTAAATTCCCAAGTGCGCTATCTCAAATGCATGGATTCATGTGTGGGTGGTGTGTGACGTAGAGCCATGCACTGGTGTGAGTGAATCAGAGTGGCACAGGCCCCGGGGTTCCATTTTGTATACACTTGCCTGTCCCTGTGCACAAGTTGGAGGTGATGTTACTTTCCCAGACAGTGGAAGTGTATTGCTGAGATTCCTCAGACTGGAGGAATGGAGCGCATACACTGAATTGGGGAAAGAGGAGACAGGCTCTCACTTGTAAATTTGATTAGGTCTTTTGATGCAGAAGGACTGCTGATTACTCTTTCTGTAGACTGTTATTTAGGGGATGATATGGTTAAGAGTGTGGTTAATTGTGGAGCTGCAGTTCCTTTTGTCAAGGTGTTAGGGGTCTTTTGAGGAGGATGAGCCTCCTCCAGCTCACGATCAGGTGTGGCTGAAAGTCAGGTGCAGACTGCTCACCCCTCTTTATGCCTCTGTTATGACTGGTCCAACCTGCAGGTGACCCTGCTGTGAAGAACATCACTCATCACTGAGTCTGGAAGATGGCCTGAGAAGGACACATAAAAGGAGAATAGGCCCAAACCGGGCCTAAAAGTGCAGACTGAGAATGCACATCACCTGTCTGCTGTACCTCGATAAGAGTGGAAGCTACTTTACCCACTTGTTTTTCTAGTTCTAAGTTCTCTTGGAGCAAGGGGTGGGTGCGGGGGGGTTCTCCATAGAGAATCCAAAGGACTACTGCACAACTAGATCTGGTGTCAGCTGCCTTTCCAAAGATGAGGGATCTGGTGGAATCACTGGCTGTCTCGCACTGAAATGCCTGGTAAGTTCTGCCTGAATGAGAGAGGATGGAGCAAGCCAATCCTGCGGAAGGAACTGACTGCTTGGGTGGACAAAAGTGGTTGATTCTGGTGCTGGGGTCCATTCACCAGAGACTCACAGAAGAGGGTGATTAAAGCATTTCCAGCTTAGAGCCAGTCCTCCAAGGTCAAGGAAGAACCTCAGCACTCCCGAAGAATGCCTGAGCAGCCCCTGCTAACAAACTCGTCATTGCGACATGGCAGTTGTCCTAGCAATTCAGATCAGCCTCCCTGGTTGAAGAAGGTATTGACATTGCCCTACAGCACCTATTGGTGTGTCCAAGCCAGTGGTGACTCCTCCGCTAAGGCGGAGGAGCGTCACCCCACTGCTCACGGAGCAGTGTAAACAAAAAAATAAAATGATAATAACTTAAGTTATTATCATTTTATTTTCGTATGGTCAGGCGAGGGCGGGGCTTGTCTCCCCTGACGTGGGGAGGAGTGGTTGTGCACTCTGTAAAGTGCGCATGAATGTTTGACCGGCCCTCTCAGGCCGGCCAAACATTCATTAAACTTCGCATGCTCTCCATGCAGGCTGCTTTACAGCAGTCTAAATGGAGAACATGCCCAGGCCCCCATTCCCTGGCTGAGCGCCAAACCACGGCGCTCAAACCAATCACAACGCTGCCATGCAGCATTGTTATTGGCTATGGGGAGCCTGGGTGCTTACCAATCACAACCCTGCATTGCAGCATCGTGATGGCTGTGGGGAGCCTGGGTGCTTCCCGGTCCTCGGAAGAGACTCACTCGACGTGGGAGAGACGCAGCCATGGAGAGACGCGGTGAGATCACGTAAGTGATTTTTTTTTTTTATTCAAACCTCCCCCAACCATGTCACCTCTGAACCTTACCGGCCGCCACTGGTCCAAGCCCCAAATAAATGTTGTTGATGTGACCCTGGCACTGGTCGATTCGTGCCCGAGCATTCTCTGTCGCCGATGAAGAATCCTGCAACCTGCAGTGCCTGACCAGGCTCAGTTGCTATTGCAGAAAGCGCATCGCACTTGCCGCGTCGTCACCCCAGGACCTAAACATGGAAGGAGGACTACCTCATTGCCATATTCCAGTAAGGCCCCAGCGACCGGAATCAAGACTCACTTGATTGGAGGAAGTGGGCTGCTGCAAGTGGAGGAAGTAGGCTGCTGCAACCACGAGGCCTACTTGTATCTGACAAATTCAACCTAAAATGAGCCTCTTCTGAAGACAGCTGCCCCTGCCTCTAAGTCACTGCTGTGTGACCAACACCCGCCTTACTAAGCGGGGCAACTGCATAACTCAACTGTGGCCAGCATTCCTCCAGTGAGCACAGACTGCGAGGGGGAGGCTAGTGTAAGGCCTACAGCCATCCAGAGATAGGTGAGAGACTGAACCGAACTGCTAATATAGCCAACCGGAGCCTCATAAATACAAGAGAGCTGCACCTGCACTGGTTACTACACCACTAGGCTGCCAGAATACGAGAGGCAGTAGGAGGGAAGGTAGGGTCGGAGCAGCCTTCATTCCTGTATTAGCCTCACACCCGTTAAGGTGGTATCTGACAGACTTTGACTCTGTATAGGTTTGTAATCTGTAATGTAATAAAGTATTATTCTTTACTAAAGAGAAGCACTGGGCTGGACAATCACTTATTGCACTGCTTTGTTGTTTGCTGACTTCTGAGCCTGATATACCCCCACACTCACCTCCCTGAGAAGTCTGTGACTGCTCATCACTGCTACCACTGAGAGTAGGCCCAGTACTGCAGAGGCATAGAAGGCCAGATGCTGGGACAGTAGAGGCAAATAACGCCCCCAGCCCACACGACTGTGACTTATTGACGAGGTCTGGCACACTCTAATTAAAGGCGAGCTACTTTCCTTAGTAAATAATCATATTTGATTCAAAAAGCTCAACATATTGCCGCTAAAAAACTATTCCTCTGGACAGGCTCATCATGATAAATACTTATCATTTAAACACTGACCCTAGGTGGAATCAGAGATATAGATAATACATTTGTAAGAAAAAAAGCAAGCTGGACAACATCTCACTTTTCAGGTACTACTTACTCATCCACCATCTGGCATGTATATATATATATATATACTCTTAACTTAGCAAAGTAGGTATTGTAGATGATCTTGTGGTTTCAGACCATAAACACAAATAACTTTTTTACTTGAATACATTCATTTTTTCAGAAATATATCTGTCGAGGCCTCTTTTATATCCCTAATGCAGATCCATTTATTTCCTGGAAAGAAACAGTGCTTCAACATCAGTGAGTTGGCACTGTTAGTGAGAGCGCCGGACCCGGGCCTCTTGGTATGAGGTGAAACAACCGCTTGAAGTCTCCCTATGCGGTGAACTTGCTCCTGCCAAGAGCGAGTTTCCGCCATGCGAACTCCGCGCGAGATAAGCACGAACAACTTGACTGCATCTGTTCTCACTTTCGGGAAACAAAATAATAGAACCTGCAGACGACGAGGCATTACAGAGATCTGCAAAGTGATGCATTATGTGCCGAGGGAACATTCTTTCGCAGGTCCGCGATATATCTTTAAGTGAAATAAAGTGCCTGAATGCATGACAGAAGTGGGCTGCTAGGAGCACTAGATTAGATTCTTTCTCGAGTCGGACATAGGTTTAGTAGTCTATATGGTTTACCACAAGACAAAGCAGTCTTTTTCTTCACGTTGTGTCCAGGGTAGAGGGCTCTTTACAACTTTTACCCTCTTTTAGCTTCTCATCTGGGTCTCATTAGGACGCCATCTTGATGTGTCTTTGAAAAATCAGGGCCGGTCACGGAGATTTTACCGACACAGGCGAAAAAGAAATGAATCTGGTCATAGCTCCCACTTCCACGTGTGAACGTGTGCGCAAACACTCACACACAAGAGCGTGCTGGGCCAAACCAGCATGTTGTTTAAAAAAAAAATATATATATATATATATATATATTTTTATTTATTTATTTTTTTAAGCATATATATTGGACCCTTAGGGGCATATTAGCAAGACCGGCGATAAAATTATCGCCGTTTTAGCGGCAGGAAACTGCCGCTAAAACGGCGATAATGCGCTTGCTAATATGCGTTATGGAATTCAATAGAAGCCCAGGTTAGATGTCCTGCACATCTAACCTGGGCTTCTATTGGAATTCCATAACGCATATTAGCAAGCCCATTATCGCCGTTTTAGCGGCAGTTTCCTGCCGCTAAAACGGCGATAATTTTATCGCCGGTCTTGCTAATATGCCCTTTAGTTTAAAAAATACCTATGATGCATTTGGCAGGGTACATCTAGATTTCATGCCTTTATTTGTGTTTGTAAGTGGGTTTATTTAAAGCATGACGAGCTACTTTAATGTCACCGACATAAGACACACTCCCAAGTGTACATACTTGTTTGTCTTGTTGCTGCAAGCAGGGATTGGTCTAGGTAATACATCAGCATCTATTTGAAGAATAATGCATGCATTTGTAAACAATGTTAAGTCAGTCATTTTAACAGCTAATTATGTATCGGCTATCCTAAGACTGTATATGAATGACCGATTGGCGTGTTGCTTTTATTATCGGTAATTGTTATTTATTAGGTTCTCCTTTTTTTAAATGGGTTTTAAGGACTTAGATGATGTCGTGATCTTTTATCTTGACTAATTAATTTGTAAGATGTAACTTTAATTCAATCTGTCTATTTTAACATGGTTTTATATGTATTTATATCCTTTTGTGCTTTTATGATCTGTAGATTTCAAAACAGACCGAATAAAGTAATTTCTAAGTCTAAGTAAACAATTAACACATAAAATAATTGACTCTTTTAAAACCGCCAGACACTGACGAAACACCATTTAAAGAATGAAGAAAAGCTTGATTTCTCAAATTTTACATAAACAGGGTGGATTGAAAGATTCCATTTTGTCATAATGTTTTTTTTTTATTATTTCACCACTAAAAACAAATCAGATAACAGATACTGTCCTCAAATCTATCATTGTTTCAACCCAAACTCAGGCCCTCATTTATGAGAACTGACACATCGCTGCGGTAAGGCAGCAATGCGTCGGAAAAAGTTGCGCTGCGGTACAACATTTTGAAACACCATGGATGCGCCATATTTACTGTATGGTGCACCATGGCATAAAGTCCCATGGTGAGTGAAAGAAAATGATGTTTTCGTTGGATGACTGCCGCAGAGACAATGGACTCATGTGCAATCAAAGTGATGCTAGGCTGCTTTGCGGCACGTAAAGCAGTGCAAATCATCCTGGCGTCACATTGGAGTGCGTCACATGTCAAGAATCACTAAAAAAAAGTGACGCATTTGAAGAAAAAACATTTCCTTGTACCTCAAAATTCAGGGATGGAGCAGGCAGCAGCAGCCAGGGCAACAAACCCCAACAACCCCGGCACCAGCCAGGATGTCCAGACAGACCCCCAAAGGAAAAGGAAGAGTAATTTTAGTGAGGAGGAGAATCAAATTCTGATAACAGAGGTGACAAAATATGAACATCAACTCTTTGTCACCTCCAAATTGCCATTAGGGAAGGAAAAGGCGATTTGGCAGTCCATAGTGGACAGTGCCAGAGTGCAAGAAGTACTGGCACAATTATAAGCGTAGAACCCAGAGACGTTTTAGGGCATGGGCAAAGTGGGCTCTGGCCCAGGGCCCCAGCCTTTCAGGGGGCCCCCTGATAGAGCCAGCTCTGTTCTATAGAGTTTTGCCCTGATGACCTTGAATAATTGTTGAACAGATTGTTTTGAATACCATTTTCCTTTAATTTGTTTTTAATGTGGGTGATGTGTGAGAGTCTATTACAGACATTTTGCAGAGAAATGTTGTGTTTATGTTTGATGAAACATCCATAAAAAAGTTTCTTTTATATCAAAACAGGACCTCACATACGAGAAATGTTAGAGTGGCACAGAGACTATTTGTAGTAATATTAGCAAGGCACTGCTGTGTTACAATATTGAAAACACAAGTCACTATCCCTGAATATTTGATGTACACATTTAGAATTTGGACAAGTGTGCCTGTGCACTGTCACTGACTTTGCCAAAGAGGGCATGAAAGAGCTAAAATTGGATCATAAATTCAAAGCTGTTCCAAACAGGGGCCCTGAAAATATAATTGGCCCAGGGCCCCCAAAATCCTTAAGATGTCCCTGGTAGGACCAAGGAGAAACTGGCTAGTAACCTGAAGGCAGCTATGGGGACTGGAGGAGGAGGACATGAGGACCAGAAGGATCCGACCCCCTTGGACGAGCAGGTGACATCAGTCATCCCAGCAGAGTTGGTGACAGACGTACCTGGACAGGACAGTGCTGGCATTGAGGACCAACAAGACCTACAGGGTTAGTGGCAGCAAGGGACAATATGCCCAAAAATGTCATGCTTGGCAAGCAGCAACCTAAGTTACTGCTCTGCACTGTGCTGAATGTAAGGGAAAGGGATGGAATAGCATGTGTGTTCAATCATACATCATATAAATGTAAGTCAAACTGCCCAGTTACATGTTGCACAGCCCAGTCCAGCTCCATCAAGTTTCTCCAGTCCATGTGTGATATGCAGCACCAGTCCAGGTTCCACTTTGTATAGTGGGACTTGTAGTGGAAGTCCCACAATGCAAAGCAAAAAACCTGGACTAGAACACAACATCATGCATGGACACTGGAACCCTGCCCACCCTGACTTTAACAATGCAGGCCCCCTTACACCATTAGGCTAGTATGTCTATTTTTAGGGCCATTCAGACAGATCTGGACTGTAAAGCAATGGAATGGGGTTGGTAGAGGATTAACTCCTCATCTGAGAGGGGGGGTCAGGTGTGGTGTCTGTGAAGCATCAACACATAGGAAAATGCAAAGAGCCATGTGTACAATCAGTAGCATGAAACTACATTGCACGCAGCTGTACCGAATAGCGGGGCGAGAGCACACATGTGTCAGCTGTCATGGTAGAGACCACCCTACCTCCTGTCATGTACAAATCTAAACTAGGGGTGGGGCGAATGCAATTGATGCACACCAGAGGACCAGGAGTGTATGCTGGAAGAGTAGATTGTGTGTAAGACTGGTGGGCCCCTGGTAGTGTAGTGCAATGTAGGTGTGGATGAGCATCTTGAACTGGCACTGTGTCAAGGAGGTGAGAAGTGACTAGTGTACTGAAAGGTAGCCTGAGTGACAATTATGCACTGCTGTGTCTCATAGTGTCACACTTCTGATGCAGCTGGGAAAGGATGCCATAGAAGAGGGCATTAGTGTACTACATCATACATGTGATGTTGACCTTGGTGAAGATGTAGCATGCTTCAGGAGAGATTAGGAAAGGGAAGTGTATGACTATGCCACATATGTTAAAGCAGGAGGATGTCAAAGAGGGAATAGTGAAGTGACTGGATGAGATAGATTTCCACAATGATAGCCAGGTCTTAGTGATGGAGGGTGAGTTGTATGGGCCTAGTTGTGTGTCCAACCTGGATAGGTGCATGTCACAGAATATCATTACTACTAGAATGTGGGCCACAGCTTCAGCCATAGCCCTCAGGTACAGGTAGCCATGTTGCTCAGTTGCAAATGGTGACTCACATTGGGAGTGTTGGTGTCACATGAGAGTCAAATGATCATCCGTGTGCCATCAGTGTGTGACAGAAAGTAGAGTCCCTGAGTCCACTTGAGGATTGGCAGAGGAGTCATGTACAGGTACCGGTGAGGGGGACAGAGTTGAGCAGATCACCAAATCTAGCTACCAAAAAATGTGGTGAGCATCAGTAGTAGCAAACTTCCTAGTTTTACTGGGCCTATCCCCTCAGAGTTGGTACACAGTGCCTATGGTACAGAACTATGGAGACAACTGTGTATGTACTGAAATCACATGAGTATACCCAATTAGGAAAACCATGCTAAGTACATGTCCTTAGAAATACCTGCAGTGTAAGAAGGTTGCTAGCTGTGTAGAGTTGTGTGGATTAGGCCTGGGCGGAGTTCGCCGAGTTCCACGTAAGTGACCAAAAAACTCCACCAAGCTACGCGGAGTTCCGCAAGCAGAGGTGTTCCGCAAGTGGCGGAGTGCATTAGGTCGCGTTGTTCATGCTGATTTTTAGCACCGGGTGCTTGTCCCACACTGGAAGATCAGTGTGAACAGCACAATGCACTGCGCAAGAGGGCGCAGCTTCTTTCTGCCGCTCGAGTAGATTTTCTACTCAAGCGGCAGCTTCCTCAACGCGAACGGATGGTTTTTCAACATGAGTGGTCGCGACCATCCGCAGCCATCCGTGACCACCTGTGCTAAGAAATCTCGCTGGAAGGTGGTCTAGAGTTGCAGAGCGAGTAAAAAAATACGCACACAGAGCGGAGTATTTCAGAACTCTGCGTGGTCCGCAGAGAGCGGAAAACTGTGCAAACTCCAATCAATCAATCAATCAATCAAGCAGGGTTTTTGTACAGCGCCCTACTCACCCGCTTCCACCTGCTCTGGTCTTGTAGAAGTGTGGGACGATGGCTAGGGAGAGGTCGGCTGAGCGGAGGTTTCTCTTGGGGGTATCGAAGGTGATGCGGTCGTTGATGTATTGGGGTCCGGTGTTGTGGAGGGCCGTGAATGGAGTGGAGTTCACCACCCAGGCTTAGTGTAGATGCGTGTCAAATATGAGCCCTTGGCCACATGAATGCACAATGAGCAAGACAGCACAACAAGGATGACTGGCATGGTGTACTGTGTGAAAGGCAAACTGCTGGTTCAAAATTAATACATTACCAAAAAAGCATCACTTTACCAGGGGCCATGGGCTGAGAAGTGGCCTGGTGAAATGCAGATACCCTTGTGACTTGGTGCAATGTGCACAGTAGTGGTGTCAATAAGCTAATCTTTATCAAGTATAGCCATCTTGAAAAAGATAGGCTTGTAGTGTAGCTCCTATTTCCCTAATAGGCTCTGCGCATTGGAATAATATATCCTATAGGTTTGACATAGGACTAAGGTCGGTATGTCCCTATCGAGTATATTAAACTTAATTACTTGTGCCAGCTAGCTCAGAGGCCACTAGAAACTCCTTGACAACAAGAAGGGAGTAGTTTCTGGCAGCCGCAAAACATGACCACTGTGTTTCCCTTTAGAATCAGAACGTGTCCCAGAGTCGTGGAAACAATAGATAACTATTTCACTCAGCTCAGTCGTGCATGCTTAGTTTTCTCCAAGTTACACAGAAAGAAATAGACGGGCGTTTCAATAAAGGATTTATTGAACAGTCTTGTTTCTGGTGTAAGTAAAATGTGCTGTTACGATCACAAGACAGTATGCGAGATAAATAATGTACAGGGTGAGCAGTAGAAATAAATAATACTGCGATAGCATTATCTTTTAGTACATATGCATTTACATAAATAACACAGACTAAAAATGCGAGTACTCATACGATGCGTTGCTAAGCTAATTCTACCCCAATGTACCTAACCTAGGTGTAAGAAGAGGGAAGAAGTAGGTGAAGTATTCCTTACTATAGTATACTAAGAGTATGTTAAGTCTAGTATGCCTAGTATACCAAGAGTCCCTCTAGGTTCTAGTCAGCTCCATACCTGAAGAATGAGAGAGGTAGGAATCTCTTTGCCAGACTCGAACTCCAAGACCCCGCAAGGGAAGTCAGATCACTGGAAGCTGGAAGCTGGGCTCTCTGCGTGCAGGGAATGGCAGCGTCTTCTCAGTGCGTCAGGCCGGGAAATGGGCTCCTCTGAAGTCGAGGTCTCCTCTGGTTTACAGGGGCTAGGAAAGGTATATTTATACCTGAGAGCACCTAAGAATGTTAACATTGACGTGAGTTGGACAGCGAAAGACGTCATGAATGAACCCCCTAAGGAATAATGGTTCATGCATAATATATGAGTCCTTGAAGAAATCAATAGTCCTGGACTAGGGAAACTCCCGCAGCCTAAGGGTCTGTTCTTCATGAACTCGTTGTGACGTTAGGGTGGACGGATGTCAGAGACCATGCCTGTATTTGGAGTGCACGGTTTAATGCCTAAATAAGGGCTGGGATTTTATGCCCATATAAGGGCAGGGCGAATTGTGCCTATATAAGGACATGATACTGGAAAGCCCGTTTATGGATACCCTAAGAGGAATGCAACACCCACTCCTCTTTCGTGTGTACGATAATACTAAAATGCTAAACATTTAAAATGCTAAACATTAAAATGGAGTACCCCATATTTCTAAAATTTTTCATAAAACCATTTAAAAAAGGCATTTAAAAAACTTATTAGAATGCAAAAGGTACTGTACATTTGAAGCATTGCTTTTCATTACAGGCATAAAGTTCGAAAATAAATGCAATTGGAATGAAATAAGCAGTAATATTTACATTTGACAAAAAATGATCGATAAGTTTCTCAAAAATCAAAGTCATTTCATGTCATGAAAATTAATGAACTGTTTTAGACACACAAGATGACTAAGTGTCCGTGGAAGTACCTAGAAGTCTGTATTATAAGGCTAGTTCTACTTTAAGCAGATCGATGTGCCATTGTCGTTCAAAAAAATGGGGAAAATGTTCAATTTTGGTAGAGTTCCAAGTTGTTTTCAAAATGAAGGCCAAATTGTCACTGCATCTCTGGAACACAGTATGCTGAATCAGAGTTAGTTCACGGGTCTGGTGTAAACATGAGATCATCTATTTCAATAGACAAAACATCATCCACTGTTGTTGGTGTCAGTTGGAACACCTCGTGTAGTAGATTAATTGCACAGAGATGGGAAGCATTGCTTCCAGCATAGGTTGCCTCTGCAATGTTCACGTCCGTTGTTACCTGTGTGCCTGTAGATCTTTCTCGTACCTCAGCAGCAGCCGGAAGCGTCTGTGAGATCTCAATGAATGCTGACATCAGGATAGGGAGCCTCTAGGGACAACACAGAGCATGGGCCGTTATCGGGTCCAGCAGAGTATCGACATCCGTTGGCGTTGCTGATGGAAATGTTAGACAGGTGTCCAACACGCATTCTTCACCGCATAGCAGGCATCGTAGAACAGGTAAGATGCAATCTTGCCAGATTGGTCTGAATGACAGGAACCAAGTTGTATTAAGGTCCCGTAGACGAGTCATGCCAAAAAGCTTTACTATTTGCTCACGGCACTTTCGTTCAAGGAGAGCTTTCTCCATTTCGCTCGGATTGATGTCCGCGAATAGGCTGGCCATAGCGCAATAGCAGGAAGAGAAATAGAATTCCGGCAACAAGTGCTAGAATTAATGGTATGCCACCAAACACCGAATGTGCAAAGTTCGGGATGATTCCGAGTATTGCCTGGAAAGGTGCTAACAGACCCGAGCAGATGCTCTTAAATACATGTACAATTCCGGTTGTATCAGACATGTTAAAGATACGTGATATCATTTCCACGAAATGTATAGGGCAGTTTGTACGTATTAAAGTCTGTATCTCAGCCGAAGTCCTTGCAACTTGTAGATCATAGGTTTCTTTGGCCGAGGTCAAAGGCACTGTTTGCTGTAAAAGCATGGCTTTCATTCTGCTTAGAGTATCAAATCTTATAAAAGAGACGTTCAGCGAAGGCCATAGAGGCGACTCCCTGACTGTGTCTATTGGGGGAAACAATACTTGCATACAGCAAGTGACCCTGGAGTTGACCGTTACTAGATATGGGATGCCTGGCAGCATTCCGCAGCAGCTCTGATCATTCAACATGAGGTAACTCCAATTAGAAAGTTGTCCAAACGTCGGATTAATCACAGCAGCTGGAGTACCCTGCTGATGGCAAGACACATTTTCCACTGAACCATTACAAGCCCCGTGCAAGGAAATGTCTTGACATATAAGTGAACCACTCAGTGCAAGTTTACAGTTTGAACCGCTCAAAAACACTTCACGATCCCCACTCCAACATCTATATGTATACGGTAAATCCCACGATGTCTTAATGTATTCCTTACCCAACCTTTCATATTTGCCTGCTTGCATTTGTCTGAGGCAATACTGAAACTGAAAAGTACTCACAGGTAATGTTATTTTGCCATGAATAAGCCATTCTGTAGCTGCTTTTTCTGCCACAGTGAATGGTAACTTTTCCAGTTTTTTAATGCTCAGCACTGTATACTTTGCTCCTCTTTGTGCCAGTTCGATCTGTTTATCAGTGAGATTGTATTCTGCAAACAGAGCCGTTGTGTTGATGAAACGCCAAGGCACATAGCCCGCTCGCAAAGATTGCAGCGTCCAGCTTAATAACATAATAGAACGTAATTGAGATTGGCCTTGTTGTAACATCGCCAAATCTTGTTCTAGTATGTCGATAGCAGAGGATACAATGCCATCCAATGAATATATTTTGGAGGACAAAGTTGTTAACCCATTGTCGACCACAGAGAGTGTTTTCTCTAAATTAATACGATCAAGTTCACGTATTCGTTCTGAGGCCTCTATCTGTGATACCTTCCAAGCTTCATTATAAGCAGCATAAATGCCGGCATATATGAAACGTTTTTGACGCGGTTTTCTTGGTCCAAGCAAGAAATCCCTAAGATCTGCGTCCTTTTAAGTAAGGTTAAGTGTTGTTTCACATCCTGTAGTGTAGACTTATGCAGCCAATCGAGGCATAATTTACCTACACTGTATGTTGTTACTACCCCCGGATGTTGTCTTTGGACGTATCTTGGGTCTGGCCTATGAATAGTAAACCCCTGAGTTTTATTCAGGAATCTTTCCTGACAGTTATTCGTGTCTGTGGGCCAGATCAACCATTTTTTACAATCAGGATTAGATCTGTTGAGTTGTAGTATATTGTCAACTGTCACCACTGCCTTTGTATTATTATCACTGGCAGGTGTTGGTACAGAAGGTGTGTTCATCTCTTTTATCTTGGCTAATCCAAGACAAGATGTTTGTTGGATAGTTTCATTCAAAAACATTATTTGTTCAGGGATGATGCAGGCTCTAAATAAAGCTTCTGTCCCCTGCACTTGCCAATCTTTAGTACCCCACACAGTTTTTGTGTCAATTGTGTCTTTCCAAAAGTCAAAACCCTGTCTAGACAGTTGGGCATTAAAAAACGCAGAATAAATCTGTTTTGTATTTGTTAACATAATTTTCAGTCCTGTCCTGTTTACATTTTTATAGTAAAACCTTTCTGGATCAGATGTATTGTATCCTGAAAAATATGGAAACTTATTAGCAAATGTTTTTGAACTACCTTTAGGTGGTGTAGGACAATGTTCCCATTGGTTAAACATAAACAAATTTCTTGGATATGCAGATTTATGCAAATAATGATGACCATAGTGGTTATAACAATACATTTGTTCATAGTCTGATGAACCCTCTAAATATTCATGTTTAGAAAATGCAGCAGATTTTTCTAGGTCAAACATTATGTCAGTCACAGTCTCAAAGTCCCAATCATCAGAATAGGTACTGGACGTAATTAGATCACTTAGTGAAATTTTAAACAAATGTGGAATGTTCAATTGTTCATTCGGGCCGAAGATATCATAATCTGTTTTGTCCCACACTATACCATCAAGTATAGGAACAGCTGTGATGTTCACTGATGATAAGTCTCTTGCTTCACGATGGGAAGATTTATGAGGTTTCAAAAGTACGTTTACGTCTTTTCCTTCAGTGTTCACATGGATGTATCTGCCACTTATAAGCACGCTTACAGTTGTTACCAAAGTTAGCCAGAGCAGGAAAACAAAAAGTCCAGATGTAATCCAGAGTTCAATCCATGGAGAAACCAAATAAATCTTTTTCAGAAAGTGAAGAAAGTCTTGTACTTGCTGCTTGAATTCGAATGACGCTGGCGTCGTTTCAGGTTCACTCGGATCTTCTGAGAACGTATCAAAGTTAATGAAATAGCCAGAAGCAGTTCTGTCAATTGTTGGAATTGCATCAGGATTTGTGGAAATCACTGGAACAAGTTCATCACTTGCCACGTTGGTGTAGACAGGTGTATTTGGACGAACTGTTACTTGGTGTTCAAGAGGGATGAGTTCCATAGCCTTGTTGCATAGTCCTCCGTCTGTTACAGCTGAATTCTCGATTGTTATCAGTCTTTCAGTCTGAACCTCTTGGATAGTAGCGAGAGGAGTGCGTCTGCTACTAGGTCGGAGTCCACGAGGCCTACTATTTAGTATTGGCCACATACTGTGGTTTGATCAGGTCGATGGACACAAATCTTTTCTCCTTTCTTCCAGCAAGGGGCGGCAGAAGTACTGTTCTTGTTCCTTGAACTGCTAGGACAGGTACTGGTTGTCTGTAAGAAGGTCCAAATTCCTTCTTGACCGCAATTTTTTCTCTGACTAGATCCCCAACTTTTGGAATCCAGACAGGCCTTGCTGGGACAGCCGGTTGATCCCCAGTGGTGGTTGACTGTAGGTATACGTTGCTTTGTTTCGTTCATAATTTGTTTAAGTCCTGTAAAACAGCCAAACGATCTTTGATATCAAATGGTTTATTTTCCACCACTGTGCCTACGTGTTCTAGGTCTGGTACCCACATTCTTGTCCCAAATAGGACCTCATATGGAGTGACCCCCCCTAGAGAACTTCTTGGCAGGTTGTTCAATGAGCGTTGGACCCCATAAAGATGTTTGACCCACCCATCACCCGAACCTAATACCCTAGCTGTTATAGACTGCTTTATGTCCCGGTTTTTCCTTTCCACAACCGAATTTCCCTCAGGATGGAATGGAGAGGAGTACCGCAATGCAACGCCCAGACTGGCCATGGCTTCTTTGTAAGCCCGAGAGCTAAACGCAGGGCCCTGGTCAGAATGTAGCGTGCCTATTGCGTATGTGCCGATAAAGACTCGCAAATCTTTTATAACAGTTCGAGCGCTGAGGCCATAACCATAGGAACCTAGAGCATGAATCCACTGCAGCCAAGATGTATTTATAGTTACCGTCCCTTTGCAGGGGACCGCAGTGGTCAAGGTAAACACAAGTTAATGGTTTATCTGAAATTAACAGGGGTGTCTGCGCAGGACGTTTCACTGTGGAGACTTTCATCTGTTGGCATATATCACATTCTAAAACATAGTTCTTTGTTTGTTTTCTAATGCCAGGCCACCAATATCTTTGCTTGAGTAAAGATACTGTTGCAGAAACACCTGCATGGGCAGAAGCTATCCCTTCGTGTGCTGCTAGGATTAGTCCTAATCTGCGTTCCTTGTTTGGAATTACCCTATCCCCCACTCCAGGGATTCGAGCAAAAGGAACGTTGTTCGCATCAATTACATAAGAGTACTTGAGTGGAAACTTTTTTGGTAACGCTGCACTGCTGCCTTTGCTTGATGCATTGACAGCCAACATTATCTCACCGTCTATTTTTGTTTTGGAACGAGTGATCGCAGCTATGGAAGCCGTTTGCACAGCCCCCTTTGCGGCTTCGTCAGCCAATGAATTCCTGCAACGTGAACGCCATCACGTTGATGACTCAATGTGTGTATCACGTGAGCCTTTGGTAGTTCGTTTTTCAACTGAACTACTTGTTCCCAAAGCAATTTGTGCTTTATTGTGCCACCTTTCGCATCTTTGAAACCATTTTCAAGCCAGTTTTGTGTATATTCATTATACGACTGAACACAGTAAAACGAATCGCACACTATTAGTTTGGGGAATTCTCGATCTGTACTTTCAAGTGCCAGTTTGAACGCTTGTAGTTCAGCTCGCTGCGCTGTACAATCCCCTAGAGATTGTGTTTTAGTGACCATAGGTCTGAAGATGCCATCTCGCATGCGACCTTTAACGATTGCACACGCTGCACTGTAAGCTTGCTTACCCCCTATTGCGGGTTGTGCGGATCCGTCAGTGTAAATTATAAATTCGTACTGATCAAGAGGCAGAATTTCAGTAGGCAGAGGACATTCTTGTTCATATTGTAGGAATGCTTGTTTTTTAAATCTGGATCAAAAACATATTCAACATCTGTTGCAGCAAGAGAATTAACCCATTGTATCCATCTTGGATGTAATGCTTTAGCATTTGGAATGCTTGCTTCTAAAGCCGGTACCGGGGTTACGACAATAATGCGTTTCCCTTGGGCTAAGGCTCTTTCTTTTGCTACAGCGGTTTGAACTGCTGTCAGAATTTTTTCAGTTGAACTGAAGCGCATTTCCGCTTGTGTGTACAAATAAGATTTGTATGCTATTGGTATTTTCTCACCCTCATTGAAGGTTAAGTAGGTGAATCCACATTGACCCGAAATTATTCGGATCACCAAATTACGTTGACTTACACGTGTTTGTAAGTGATTTGTTGCTAACATGTTAGCCTGGAGTGAACGCAAAATTTCTGTGTGTTCCTGTGTCCAGTTTCTGATTGAAAAATCAGGTTTGATTAATGCATAGAGAGGTTTAACCCTTTCTGCGTAATTTAGAATGTATGTTCTTCCAAAGTTTAGGAAACCCAGGATGGATTGTAAGTTTTTTAGCGTTTTTGGAGGTTGGAGCAGCGCACATTTTTCTAAAAAGTTAGCTGCCAAGCTCTTGCCTTCACTTGAAAGCTCATATCCTAGAAATAGGACATTGAGATGGGCAATTCTGGACTTTTTAAAGTTGAACTTGTAGCCCTCAGAGGCGAAACCCAGTATAATGGTGCTCACCCTGTTCAAGTGTTTGTCCAGGTCATCGTCTGTCAGATATATGTCATCGACATAGGACAATGCCTCATTGTCATAAATTTGTAGTAACTCCGTTACCCTCGCTGAGAATAAACCTGGGCTATTTTTGAACCCTTGTGGGAGTTGACAAAAGTGACGCTGGGTCCCCATTATGGAGAATGCTGTTAAGTACCTGCTTTCAGGTGCTATGTTTTGACAAAAGAAACCATTTGAGATATCTAATGTTGTTTTATATTTTTTACGCACAATGTTATTCATTAATGCTGTGCTATGTGCATTTTGCACTGCAAAAGTTTTAGAACAAGTGTTTAGGTGTCTGTAATCCAAAACTAGACGATATGTATTGTCTGGTTCGGAGACAGGAAACAAAGGATTGTTCATTGAGGAGGTGCATGTTTCAATCACCCCTTGGTATTCAAGTTGATCTAAGATCTCCCTGACCTGTTTTTTAGCTTCTTGCTTTATTGGGTACTGCCTTTGTGCAGTTGGTTCATGTTTCAGATGTATTTTATGGTGAGGTGAGTCCTCATCCCATCCTACATGATTTTTATATAATGCTGGGGCCTGGGCCACTGCCCATTTCCTGGCATATGTATATTTTAGGTGAATTGGAATATGGTTGGAGAAGGCAGGCATAATAATGTCCTCGCCATGTGGGCACTCCCTGACAAATTGTGGTGGCCAGACTTTTTCTGCTAGAAGTATGTCATAGCCCCTTGATAGTCTTTCCCAAATAAGTGCTTTCACCTGTCTAGGTTTGTCTCCCTCCATCCGGAGTGTTATTTCATATAACGTTTGTGGAGTACTAACCCTGGTGTCTACAGTCTCTACTGTGATGTACTCATTCAAGTCCACTATCTCCAGAAGTTCCTTCACGGTCTGGCGAACTATTGTGACTTCTGCTGCACTGTCCAGCATGGTCTGAGCCCATTCTCCGTTCTTGAGTTGTGTTCTCAGTATTCTCGGCATGTCTGATCTTCAGACCTGCTACCTTCTTTTTGGAGAATTGAGGTTTTACTTTGGTTTTTGAATCGTGTTTGTCGTCTTTCGATTTCACGCGTTCTTCTTTGTGTTCTGATCGTCCTCTTCTTTCCGAAGTCTGTGATGAGATCTGAAAGGGACGAGAGGAACGTGTATCAGTATCTTGATACCTATCAGGTTTTCTCAAATTATCCCTATTCCTGAGGTTATACCTCCTTTCAGAGGGCTCCTTTTGAGGAGACCTACCTCGGGATTGAGAACGTTTCTTGTTTGATTTTTGTTTAGTAGACTCCCACTTCTTTTTAGAAGATGTAGGAGTTTGTTTTATTGAGTCCTTCTCAGGACTTTCAGATAGTTTCGGCTTCAGTGGTCTTCCACCCAAACTATCTCTGCCTAATTCTGCATAAGATTGTTCTATAATTCTGGGTAGCTCAGTTTGATGTTCTGTAACATCGAATTCCCTCAATTTTTGGCGGATCGCCACTGCTGCTGCCTCCCCTTTAATATTAGATAATATTATTGTTGAGACCTGGTCGAAATTTTTCAGTAACTTCATACCTAAATTTAGAGCAGGCTCTGCCCCATATTCATTTTGAATTTGTTTTAGGACATCAGGTATTACCGCAATTGATGGAATACCATGTGTTTTAGTATAGATGGCAGCAAAGACTGAGCCCCAAGTGGTGCAGTCTTCCAGTTGTGGTGTGATCCCCATCGGTAAACTGATTGTTAGGATTCTGTGTTTCTCATGCCGGCTAGTATTTGGAAATACTGCTTCGATTTGAGTAATTTTTTGAGCTATCCAAAATGGAATTTGCTCACGTTTTGTGGGCATTTTACCCATGACTGCGTATAGAGTCTGTGGTGTAATTTTTAGTGTATTCCCCTGTTGGGGAGTTGGATTTGGATATGTCAATGGTGGTCGGACTGTAAAAGTCCGCATGACATATTGGACCAATTGTCTGTAAATTTTTATTAATTCTTGTATTTGAACAAGTAAGTCCTCATCTGACATTATATCCAGTTCAGGATGAGGTGTGTAGCCGGCTAAAATCGGCCATGTTGCTCCTGGTCTACCTAGTGGACCGAGCCTGGTAATGTTTTAGTGATGTTTTAGGGCGCCTTTAAACCAGAGCTGATGCTCTTGGTATGTTAATGGAATTTCTATATCCTCGAAAGGACTGTATTCCTCTGGTGGTTCATCTTCTTTGTAGAAGTGAAACATGTGTGTTACTGAATTGGATTCAGGAAATATTACCCATGAATAGAATACCTCTGTCTGAAAGGATTCATGTGCCTCTATCACGAAAACTGCTCTGCCGCCTCTTGGTGGTAGGCCATGTTTCATAAGTTTTAGAGTGATGGCTCTTCTTAAGTTTTGATGGATGTGTATAACACCCTCCTCAGTTTCATTTAAACCGGTAAAGTTAAAAACTGCTGCTAGGGCTGGATCAGCCGCAGCTACACCGTCTCCGGTTTCATTGTCGGAGCCAGGCATTTTGTTGTTTGAAAAATGTAGAAACAAGTTTCAAGGAAACAAAGATAAGGTGCACAATATTGTGGAACACTGTATCCTTCAACGTTGAGCAAACCAAACAGCTAATATATAGGGTGCTTCCCTATGTAGCCTTTGTGGATACTTAACCCTGCCCACTCCAGACGTCTTTTGGAGTATATGGGTAGGGGTCTTGAGAGAAAAAGCACGGCTGAGTTACTCAGTATCTAACGTTGAATTACTGCCTAACCAAACCGTTAGTTAGTGTAGCTCCTATTTCCCTAATAGGCTCTGCGCATTGGAATAATATATCCTATAGGTTTGACATAGGACTAAGGTCGGTATGTCCCTATCGAGTATATTAAACTTAATTACTTGTGCCAGCTAGCTCAGAGGCCACTAGAAACTCCTTGACAACAAGAAGGGAGTAGTTTCTGGCAGCCGCAAAACATGACCACTGTGTTTCCCTTTAGAATCAGAACGTGTCCCAGAGTCGTGGAAACAATAGATAACTATTTCACTCAGCTCAGTCGTGCATGCTTAGTTTTCTCCAAGTTACACAGAAAGAAATAGACGGGCGTTTCAATAAAGGATTTATTCAACAGTCTTGTTTCTGGTGTAAGTAAAATGTGCTGTTACGATCACAAGACAGTATGCAAGATAAATAATGTACAGGGTGAGCAGTAGAAATAAATAATACTGCGATAGCATTATCTTTTAGTACATATGCATTTACATAAATAACACAGACTAAAAATGCGAGTACTCATACGATGCGTTGCTAAGCTAATTCTACCCCAATGTACCTAACCTAACCTAGGTGTAGGAAGAGGGAAGAAGTAGGTGAAGTATTCCTTACTATGGTATACTAAGAGTATGTTAAGTCTAGTATGCCTAGTATGCCAAGAGTCCCTCTAGGTTCTAGTCAGCTCCATACCTGAAGAATGAGAGAGGTAGGAATCTCTTTGCCAGACTCGAACTCCAAGACCCCGCAAGGGAAGTCAGATCACTGGAAGCTGGAAGCTGGGCTCTCTGCGTGCAGGGAATGGCAGCGTCTTCTCAGTGCGTCAGGCCGGGAAATGGGCTCCTCTGAAGTTGAGGTCTCCTCTGGTTTACAGGGGCTAGGGAAGGTATATTTATACCTGAGAGCACCTAAGAATGTTAGCATTGACGTGAGTTGGACAGCGAAAGACGTAATGAATGAACCCCCTAAGGAATAATGGTTCATGCATAATATATGAGTCCTTGAAGAAATCAATAGTCCTGGACTAGGGAAACTCCCGCAGCCTAAGGGTCTGTTCTTCATGAACTCGTTGTGACGTTAGGGTGGACGGATGTCAGAGACCATGCCTGTATTTGGAGTGCACGGTTTAATGCCTAAATAAGGGCTGGGATTGTATGCCTATATAAGGGCAGGGCGAATTGTGCCTATATAAGGACATGATACTGGAAAGCCCGTTTATGGATACCCTAAGAGGAATGCAACACCCACTCCTCTTTCGTGTGTACGATAATACTAAAATGCTAAACATTTAAAATGCTAAACATTAAAATGGAGTACCGCATATTTCTAAAATTTTTCATAAAACCATTTAAAAAAGGCATTTAAAAAACTTATTAGAATGCAAAAGGTACTGTACATTTGAAGCATTGCTTTTCATTACAGGCATAAAGTTCGAAAATAAATGCAATTGGAATGAAATAAGCAGTAATATTTACATTTGACAAAAAATGATCGATAAGTTTCTCAAAAATCAAAGTCATTTCATGTCATGAAAATTAATGAACTGTTTTAGACACACAAGATGACTAAGTGTCCGTGGAAGTACCTAGAAGTCTGTATTATAAGGCTAGTTCTACTTTAAGCAGATCGATGTGCCATTGTCGTTCAAAAAAATGGGGAAAATGTTCAATTTTGGTAGAGTTCCAAGTTGTTTTCAAAATGAAGGCCAAATTGTCACTGCATCTCTGGAACACAGTATGCTGAATCAGAGTTAGTTCACGGGTCTGGTGTAAACATGAGATCATCTATTTCAATAGACAAAACATCATCCACTGTTGTTGGTGTCAGTTGGAACACCTCGTGTAGTAGATTAATTGCACAGAGATGGGAAGCATTGCTTCCAGCATAGGTTGCCTCTGCAATGTTCACGTCCGTTGTTACCTGTGTGCCTGTAGATCTTTCTCGTACCTCAGCAGCAGCCGGAAGCGTATGTGAGATCTCAATGAATGCTGACATCAGGATAGGGAGCCTCTGGGGACAACACAGAGCATGGGCCATTATCGGGTCCAGCAGAGTATCGACATCCGTTGGCGTTGCTGATGGAAATGTTAGACAGGTGTCCAACACGCATTCTTCACCGCATAGCAGGCATCGTAGAACAGGTAAGATGCAATCTTGCCAGATTGGTCTGAATGACAGGAACCAAGTTGTATTAAGGTCCCGTAGACGAGTCATGCCAAAAAGCTTTACTATTTGCTCACGGCACTTTCGTTCAAGGAGAGCTTTCTCCATTTCGCTCGGAGTGATGTCCGCGAATAGGCTGGCCATAGCGCAATAGCAGGAAGAGAAATAGAATTCCGGCAACAAGTGCTAGAATTAATGGTATGCCACCAAACACCGAATGTGCAAAGTTCGGGATGATTCCGAGTATTGCCTGGAAAGGTGCTAACAGACCCGAGCAGATGCTCTTAAATACATGTACAATTCCGGTTGTATCAGACTTGTTAAAGATACGTGATATAATTTCCACGAAATGTATAGGGCAGTTTGTACGTATTAAAGTCTGTATCTCAGCCGAAATCCTTGCAACTTGTAGATCATAGGTTTCTTTGGCCGAGGTCAAAGGCACTGTTTGCTGTAAAAGCATGGCTTTCATTCTGCCTAGAGTATCAAATCTTATAAAAGAGACGTTCAGCAAAGGCCATAGAGGCGACTCCCTGACTGTGTCTATTGGGGGAAACAATACTTGTATACAGCAAGTGACCCTGGAGTTGACCGTTACTAGATATGGGATGCCTGGCAGCATTCCGCAGCAGCTCTGATCATTCAACATGAGGTAACTCCCATTAGAAAGTTGTCCAAACGTCGGATTAATCACAGCAGCTGGAGTACCCTGCTGATGGCAAGACAAATTTTCCACTGAACCATTACAAGCCCCGTGCAAGGAAATGTCTTGACATATAAGTGAACTACTCAGTGCAAGTTTACAGTTTGAACCGCTCAAAAACACTTCACGATCCCCACTCCAACATCTATATGTATACTGTAAATCCCACGATGTCTTAATGTATTCCTTACCCAACCTTTCATATTTGCCTGCTTGCATTTGTCTGAGGCAATACTGAAACTGAAAAGTACTCACAGGTAATGTTATTTTGCCATGAATAAGCCATTCTGTAGCTGCTTTTTCTGCCACAGTGAATGGTAACTTTTCCAGTTTTTCAATGCTCAGCACTGTATACTTTGCTCCTCTTTGTGCCAGTTCGATCTGTTTATCAGTGAGATTGTATTCTGCAAACAGAGCCGTTGTGTTGATGAAACGCCAAGGCACATAGCCCGCTCGCAAAGATTGCAGCGTCCAGCTTAATAACATAATAGAACGTAATTGAGATTGGCCTTGTTGTAACATCGCCAAATCTTGTTCTAGTATGTCGATAGCAGAGGATACAATGCCATCCAATGAATATATTCTGGAGGACAAAGTTGTTAACCCATTGTCGACCACAGAGAGTGTTTTCTCTAAATTAATACGATCAAGTTCACGTATTCGTTCTGCGGCCTCTATCTGTGATACCTTCCAAGCTTCATTATAAGCAGCATAAATGCCGGCATATATGAAACGTTTTTGACGCGGTTTTCTTGGTCCAAGCAAGAAATCCCTAAGATCTGCGTCCTTTTTAAGTAAGGTTAAGTGTTGTTTCACATCCTGTAGTGTAGACTTATGCAGCCAATCGAGGCACAATTTACCTACACTGTATGTTGTTACTACCCCCGGATGTTGTCTTTGGACGTATCTTGGGTCTGGCCTATGAATAGTAAACCCCTGAGTTTTATTCAGGAATCTTTCCTGACAGTTATTCGTGTCTGTGGGCCAGATCAACCATTTTTTACAATCAGGATTAGATCTGTTGAGTTGTAGTATATTGTCAACTGTCACCACTGCCTTTGTATTATTATCACTGGCAGGTGTTGGTACAGAAGGTGTGTTCATCTCTTTTATCTTGGCTAATCCAAGACAAGATGTTTGTTGGATAGTTTCATTCAAAAACATTATTTGTTCAGGGATGATGCAGGCTCTAAATAAAGCTTCTGTCCCCTGCACTTGCCAATCTTTAGTACCCCACACAGTTTTTGTGTCAATTGTGTCTTTCCAAAAGTCGAAACCCTGTCTAGACAGTTGGGCATTAAAAAACGCAGAATAAATCTGTTTTGTATTTGTTAACATAATTTTCAGTCCTGTCTTGTTTACATTTTTATAGAAAAACCTTTCTGGATCAGATGTATTGTATCCTGAAAAATATGGAAACTTATTAGCAAATGTTTTTGAACTACCTTTAGGTGGTGTAGGACAATGTTCCCATTGGTTAAACATAAACACATTTCTTGGATATGCAGATTTATGCAAATAATGATGACCATAATGGTTATAACAATACATTTGTTCATAGTCTGATGAACCCTCTAAATATTCATGTTTAGAAAATGCAGCAGATTTTTCTAGGTCAAACATTATGTCAGTCACAGTCTCAAAGTCCCAATCATCAGAATAGGTACTGGACGTAATTAGATCACTTAGTGAAATTTTAAACAAATGTGGAATGTTCAATTGTTCATTCGGGCCGAAGATATCATAATCTGTTTTGTCCCACACTATACCATCAAGTATAGGAACAGCTGTGATGTTCACTGATGATAAGTCTCTTGCTTCACGATGGGAAGATTTATGAGGTTTCAAATGTACGTTTACGTCTTTTCCTTCAGTGTTCACATGGATGTATCTGCCAATTATAAGCACGCTTACAGTTGTTACCAAAGCTAGCCAGAGCAGGAAAACAAAAAGTCCAGATGTAATCCAGAGTTCAATCCATGGAGAAACCAAATAAATCTTTTTCAGAAAGTGAAGAAAGTCTTGTACTTGCTGCTTGAATTCGAATGACGCTGGCGTCGTTTCAGGTTCACTCGGATCTTCTGAGAACGTATCAAAGTTAATGAAATAGCCAGAAGCAGTTCTGTCAATTGTTGGAATTGCATCAGGATTTGTAGAAATCACTGGAACCAGTTCATCACTTGCCACATTGGTGTAGACAGGTGTATTTGGACGAACTGTTACTTGGTGTTCAAGAGGGATGAGTTCCATAGCGTTGTTGCATAGTCCTCCGTCTGTTACAGCTGAATTCTCGATTGTTATCAGTCTTTCAGTCCGAACCTCTTGGATAGTAGCGAGAGGAGTGCGTCTGCTACTAGGTCGGAGTCCACGAGGCCTACTATTTAGTATTGGCCACATACTGTGGTTTGATCAGGTCGATGGACACAAATCTTTTCTCCTTTCTTCCAGCAAGGGGCGGCAGAAGTACTGTTCTTGTTCCTTAAACTGCTAGGACAGGTACTGTTTGTCTGTAAGAAGGTCCAAATTCCTTCTTGACCGCAATTTTTTCTCTGACTAGATCCCCAACTTTTGGAATCCAGACAGGCCTTGCTGGGACAGCCGGTTGATCCCCAGTGGTGGTTGACTGTAGGAATACGTTGCTTTGTTTCGTTCTTAATTTGTTTAAGTCCTGTAAAACAGCCAAACGATCTTTGATATCAAATGGTTTATTTTCCACCACTGTGCCTACGTGTTCTAGGTCTGGTACCCACATTCTTGTCCCAAATAGGACCTCATATGGAGTGACCCCCCCTAGAGAACTTCTTGGCAGGTTGTTCAATGAGCATTGGACCCCATAAAGATGTTTGACCCACCCATCACCCGAACCTAATACCCTAGCTGTTATAGACTGCTTTATGTCCCGGTTTTTCCTTTCCACAACCGAATTTCCCTCAGGATGGAATGGAGAGGAGTACCGCAATGCAACGCCCAGACTGGCCATGGCTTCTTTGTAAGCCCGAGAGCTAAACGCAGGGCCCTGGTCAGAATGTAGCATGCCTATTGCGTATGTGCCGATAAAGACTTGCAAATCTTTTATAACAGTTCGAGCGTCAGCCGAGCGCTGAGGCCATAACCATAGGAACCTAGAGCATGAATCCACTGCAACCAAGATGTATTTATAGTTACCGTCCCTTTGCAGGGGACCGCAGTGGTCAAGGTAAACACAAGCTAATGGTTTATCTGAAATTAACAGGGGTGTCTGCGCATGACGTTTCACTGTGGAGACTTTCATCTGTTGGCATATATCACACTCTAAAACATAGTTCTTTGTTTGTTTTCTAATGCCAGGCCACCAATATCTTTGCTTGAGTAAAGATACTGTTGCAGAAACACCTGCATGGGCAGAAGCTATCCCTTCGTGTGCTGCTAGGATTAGTCCTAATCTGCATTCCTTGTTTGGAATTACCCTATCCCCCACTCCAGGGATTCGAGCAAAGGAACGTTGTTCGCATCAATTACATAAGAGTACTTGAGTGGAAACTTTTTTGGTAACGCTGCACTGCTGCCTTTGCTTGATGCATTGACAGCCAACATTATCTCACCGTCTATTTTTGTTTTGGAACGAGTGATCGCAGCTACGGAAGCCGTTTGCACAGCCCCTTTGCGGCTTCGTCAGCCAATGAATTCCCTGCAACGTGAACGCCATCACGTTGATGACTCAATGTGTGTATCACGTGAGCCTTTGGTAGTTCGTTTTTCAACTGAACTACTTGTTCCCAAAGCAATTTGTGCTTTATTGTGCCACCTTTCGCATCTTTGAAACCATTTTCAAGCCAGTTTTGTGTATATTCATTATACGACTGAACACAGTAAAACGAATCGCACACTATTAGTGTGGGGAATTCTCGATCTGTACTTTCAAGTGCCAGTTTGAACGCTTGTAGTTCAGCTCGCTGAGCTGTACAATCCCCTAGAGATTGTGTTTTAGTGACCATAGGTCTGAAGATGCCATCTCGCATGCGACCTTTAACGATTGCACACGCTGCACTGTAAGCTTGCTTACCCCTATTGCGGGTTGTGCGGATCCGTCAGTGTAAATTATAAATTCGTACTGATCAAGAGGCAGAATTTCAGTAGGCAGAGGACATTCTTGTTCATATTGTAGGAATGCTTGTGTTTTTAAATCTGGATCAAAAACATATTCAACATCTGTTGCAGCAAGAGAATTAACCCATTGTATCCATCTTGGATGTAATGCTTTAGCATTTGGAATGCTTGCTTTTGTGACCGCTTCTAAAGCCGGTACCGGGGTTACGACAATAATGCGTTTCCCTTGGGCTAAGGCTCTTTCTTTTGCTACAGCGGTTTGAACTGCTGTCAGAATTTTTTCAGTTGAACTGAAGCGCATTTCCGCTTGTGTGTACAAATGAGATTTGTATGCTATTGGTATTTTCTCACCCTCATTGAAGGTTAAGTAGGTGAATCCACATTGACCTGAAATTATTCGGATCACCAAATTACGTTGACTTACACGTGTTTGTAAGTGATTTGTTGCTAACATGTTAGCCTGTAGTGAACGCAAAATTTCTGTGTGTTCCTGTGTCCAGTTTCTGATTGAAAAATCAGGTTTGATTAATGCGTAGAGAGGTTTAACCCTTTCTGCGTAATTTAGAATGTATGTTCTTCCAAAGTTTAGGAAACCCAGGATGGATTGTAAGTTTTTAGCGTTTTGGAGGTTGGAGCAGGGCACATTTTTCTAAAAAGTTAGCTGCCAAGCTCTTGCCTTCACTTGAAAGCTCATATCCTAGAAATAGGACATTGAGATGGGCAATTCTGGACTTTTTAAAGTTGAACTTGTAGCCCTCAGAGGCGAAAGCCAGTATAATGGTGCTCACCCTGTTCAAGTGTTTGTCCAGGTCATCGTCTGTCAGATATATGTCATCGACATAGGACAATGCCTCATTGTCATAAATTTGTAGTAACTCCGTTACCCTCGCTGAGAATAAACCTGGGCTATTTTTGAACCCTTGTGGGAGTCGACAAAAGTGACGCTGGGTCCCCATTATGGAGAATGCTGTTAAGTACCTGCTTTCAGGTGCTATGTTTTGACAAAAGAAACCATTTGAGATATCTAATGTTGTTTTATATTTTTTACGCACAATGCTATTCATTAATGCTGTGCTATGTGCATTTTGCACTGCAAAAGTTTTAGAACAAGTGTTTAGGTGTCTGTAATCCAAAACTAGACGATATGTATTGTTTGGTTTGGAGACAGGAAACAAAGGATTGTTCATTGAGGAGGTGCATGTTTCAATCACCCCTTGGTATTCAAGTTGATCTAAGATCTCCCTGACCTGTTTTTTAGCTTCTTGCTTTATTGGGTACTGCCTTTGTGCAGTTGGTTCATGTTTCAGATGTATTTTATGGTGAGGTGAGTCCTCATCCCATCCTACATGATTTTTATATAATGCTGGGGCCTGGGCCACTGCCCATTTCCTGGCATATGTATATTTTAGGTGAATTGGAATATGGTTGGAGAAGGCAGGCATAATAATGTCCTCGCCATGTGGGCACTCCCTGACAAATTGTGGTGGCCAGTCTTTTTCTGCTAGAAGTATGTCATAGCCCCTTGATAGTCTTTCCCAAATAAGTGCTTTCACCTGTCTAGGTTTGTCTCCCTCCATCCGGAGTGTTATTTCATATAACGTTTGTGGAGTACTAACCCTGGTGTCTACAGTCTCTACTGTGATGTACTCATTCAAGTCCACTATCTCCAGAAGTTCCTTCACGGTCTGGCGAACTATTGTGACTTCTGCTGCACTGTCCAGCATGGTCTGAGCCCATTCTCCGTTCTTGAGTTGTGTTCTCAGTATTCTCGGCATGTCTGATCTTCAGACCAGCTACCTTCTTTTTGGAGAATTGAGGTTTTACTTTGGTTTTTGAAGCGTGTTTGTCGTCTTTCGATTTCACGCGTTCTTCTTTGTGTTCTGATCGTCCTCTTCTTTCCGAAGTCTGTGATGAGATCTGAAAGGGACGAGAGGAACGTGTATCAGTATCTTGATACCTATCAGGTTTTCTCAAATTATCCCTATTCCTGAGGATATACCTCCTTTCAGAGGGCTCCTTTTGAGGAGACCTACCTCGGGATTGAGAACGTTTCTTGTTTGATTTTTGTTTAGTAGACTCCCACTTCTTTTTAGAAGATGTAGGAGTTTGTTTTATTGAGTCCTTCTCAGGACTTTCAGATAGTTTCGGCTTCAGTGGTCTTCCACCCAAACTATCTCTGCCTAATTCTGCATAAGATTGTTCTATAATTCTGGGTAGCTCAGTTTGATGTTCTGTAACATCGAATTCCTCAATTTTTGGCGGATCGCCACTGCTGCTGCCTCCCTTTAATATTAGATAATATTATTGTTGAGACCTGGTCGAAATTTTTCAGTAACTTCATACCTAAATTTAGAGCAGGCTCTGCCCCATATTCATTTTGAATTTGTTTTAGGACATCAGGTATTACCGCAATTGATGGAATACCATGTGTTTTAGTATAGATGGCAGCAAAGACTGAGCCCCAAGTGGTGCAGTCTTCCAGTTGTGGTGTGATCCCCATCGGTAAACTGATTGTTAGGATTCTGTGTTTCTCATGCCGGCTAGTATTTGGAAATACTGCTTCGATTTGAGTAATTTTTTTTTTTTTATTTTTATTTTTTTTTATTTTATAAATCTTTTTATTAACACAGCTCATAAGACCATACATTATACAGTAACGTTTGCAGCTCAATCTCGTTTTCCACAGATTCATTACAGCGAGTAACAGGGGCGGGAGCATGAACAGCACAGCCCAGTCCCCAGGCGAATCATGTATCCTCATCCTTCTTCCACTACTCTCAGGGCTCGGTATCTCTTCCAGGGCGCCCAGACCTTTTTCCACTTTGTTATGCACCCCTACTCTTATAGACCACCTCCTCTGCTCTTTGACACCAATCCAGGTCCCTCTTCCAAGCAGCCAGCTGCGGTGGCGCCTGTGCGCCCCAGCTCCGTGCGATATTACGTTTGGCTACTCCTGCAGCCAGTGTCAGCCACAGCTCCGCATACTTGGGCCAGCTTTCTTCCCCCTTTATTTGGAGGAGCAACCACTTGGGGTCCATCGGGACCTCCCTCCCCATTGCCCTAGACATAATATCCGTGATCCCTATCCAGTATATGGCAATCTCTGGGCACTCCCATAGGATGTGAAAAAGGAGCCCTCCTGCTGGCACCCCTTCTGCAGAGCCCCGACTGGAGCCTACCCCAGCGGTATATGAGTGTGCAAGGGTAGTATGTGCGATGAAGTATTTTTAACTGAACCAGTCTAAATCTGGCCCGGATGGCTATCACTCTGGGACTCTGTATCGCTTCCTGCCAGCTGTCATCGTCTATTTCTCCCAGGTCACCCACCCATCGCGCTCTGAGGGAAATCAGGGGGTCTGGACAATTATTTAGCAGCTTACGATAGATTGTGGAGATAGGTTTACCAACTATCGGATCTAACAATAGTCGGTCTTCCAGTGGGGAATATTCGGGAATAGACGTCCCTGGTGCGATGTGTGTTCTGAGGGCATGCAGCAGTCTGATGTATTGGTACCGTTGTGTCGGGTTCATATCGTATTCTGCTTGTAAGTACTCAAATGTTCTAGGGAGTCCCCCATCCAAACGTCTCCTAGGTACTCGACACCTATCAGTCGCCACCCCTTAAATCCCGTCAGGGCAGTCACCTCCCGGAGGTGGTCTCCCATCCATAGTGGGGCCTTGCCCGTCAGTTTCCGGTCCCAACCCAGGAGCCGATTGGCCTCTCTCCAACATCGTATCACCACCCCTGTGTGCGTCGGCCAATTCTGCACCATCTTCCGGGCATACAGTAGGGACTCGCAGTTACCTCCTGCCATTGCCATCCTATCTACCCGGTATGCAGGTTCCGAGACATCTGCGTACACCCAGTCGTTGATGATCTGTAATTGTGACGCCCAGTAATATAGCCTGACGTCAGGAATAGCGAGGCCTCCATCATATACCCCTCTGTGTAGTTTGCTCAGCGCGATCCTCGGGGGCCCCCATCCCATAGTAGCGTGCGCACCGCCTGTGCGATCCTTTTAAAGGACTGCGGTGGGACCGGGAACGGAGTATTTTGTAGAATGTAGAGGAGTCGCGGCAGCGTAAGCATTTTATAGAGTGCCGCACGTCCCATAAGGGAGAGTGGGAGCGAGCGCCAGTGTCCGACGTCTGTACCCATACGAGAAAGCTGCGTTTCCAAATTTTGGGCTAGGAACTCATCTCTGTTCCTAGTGATGTAGATTCCCAGGTACTTAAATCCACCGGTAACCAACGGCGCCTCACAGCAGGATGGGATACGCGGTGCAGGGCCCGATAATGGGAAAACCAATGACTTCGACCAGTTTATGCGATATCCGGAGTAACTGCCGAAGAGTTCGAATATATGTAGCACACGGGCCAGCGAGTTGTACGGTCTGGCCAAATAGAGGACGATGTCGTCGGCATAGAGCGATATCCGCTCCTCCCAGCCCCCCGGTGACATGATGCCCCATATCATGGGGTCTCTCCTTATCCAGTGCGCTAGGGGTTCCAATGCTAGGGCAAACAGGAGGGGGGACAGGGGACATCCCTGCCGAGTACCCCGTCTCAACGGGAAGGATCTGGACATCGCCCCATTGACACGCACTCGTGCCGTTGGTAGCGTGTATAGCAGCTTCACCCAACTACAGAATATCGGTCCACATCCCAGTCGCTGGAGCATCATAAAGAGGTAGGGCCATTCAATGCTATCGAAGGCCATGGAGGCATCCAGCGCCACCGCCGCCGCCTGAACGGAGCCCACACCCTCCGTCATGTGGAGCACCCCGTATAGTCTCCTCAGATTGTGACGCGTGCTCCTGCGGGGCATAAACCCGGACTGGTCCACATGTACCAGGTCCATGATGACAGGCACTAGCCTCTCCGCCAATGCCTTGGCCAAGACTTTTGCCTCTACATTAATTAAGGAGATCGGGCGATAAGAGTCGCATGTATCCGGCGGTTTACCGGCTTTATGGATTGTCACAATTGTGGCTTCTCTCTGGTCCGGAGGAAGCCGTCCCAATTCCCCGGGCTTCATTGAACATCCGCAAGAGGGGGTCAGTATCACTGCCGCTTGTTTTTTATAGATCTCTATCGGTAATCCATTGGGCCCAGCCGCTTTCCCGGACTGTAGGGAGCCTAGGGCCAGCCCCAGCTCCTCCACCGTGAGGTCTGCCTCAAGTCGCTGTCGTGCTTCCGGCGAAAGCGAGGGAGGGCGAAGTCCCGCAGAAACTCCTCGCAGTCGGTCTCTGACCTTGTACACACCGGCGAATACACCTGCTCATAGTGGGTCGCGAAGGCCTCCGCGATATCTCCACTTGTGGAACATAGGGCCCCTGATTTGTCTATCACGCCAGGCACCCAGGATCTCTCCCTATTACGGCGCTCCAGCCATGCCAGCAGCCTGAGTCCCTTATCTCCTACATCATATAGCCGGTGCTGGGTTGCTAGGGCATAGGCCCGCGCTTCCCCTTGTGCCAGTGCCCGCATTTCTTTCTGTTTCAATGCCAGTTCATGCTGGAGATCTGCGGACTCCGCCAGTGCCGGATCGGCCCCCAGTGCCTCCACTTCCCTCTCAAGCCCCCTAATCTGTAGCGATTCTTCCTTTTTTTGGCCCCCAATCAGGGCCTGTGCTTGACCCCGCAGAACCGTCTTATATGCTTCCCATATCATAATCTGGGAATCCACGGAGCCTTGATTTTCTGCAAAGTAGAGCTTAGATCCCTCCCTGAGTTTGTCACTCAGGACTGGGTCTCGAAGTCACCAGGGGTCTATTCTCGGGAAGGCGGCCTTGTTGACAACCGGACTCCTGGAGGGACACTCCCACCGGGAGTGATCTGATATCCCTCTAGCCATGTGTCTGACATTTGTAAAGTCTCCCATATGTGCGAGCCGGGTGAAGAAATAATCGATTCTCGAGAATGAGCCGTGGCGGGCCGAGTAGAAAGTGTATTCCCTAGACCGAGGGTGGTGCGCTCGCCAGATGTCATGCAGGCCCATGGCAGTGGTAAAGCCCGCCAGCCCTCGCTCCTCCCGAGCCCCTAGTCTGGGATTGGACCGATCAACAGACGGGACCATTACTGCATTGGTGTCTCCCCAAGAAGAAGGATCCCGACCGGCAGATCCGTCAGAAAGGCCCCCAATTTTGGAAGGAAAGTGGAGTGGAGGCCCGGGGGAAGATAGCAGGAGCAAAGAACCAACACCCTCCCTCCCACGTGCCCACCGCCGCCGCCAGACACCCCGTGTCATCTGTCCACATGTTAGTGACCACCAAGGGAAGGGAGGAGCGCACCAAGATTCCCACCCCCGGGCCCCAGAAGAATAACCCGCGTGTGCGATCATCTTATAGCCAAAGCGGTTCAGGGCTTTGCATGTATTCCCCTTTAGATGTGTCTCCTGGATCAGGACCACATCCGGGTTGTGTCGCTTCAGGTGCTGCAGGACCAGTGTACGCTTGATTTTGTCACCTAATCCATGAACATTCCAGGTCCACACCTGTAGTTTAGCCGGTTCCCCCATCTGTCCGAGTCTGTGGCTGTCCGTCTCCCCCCCGTCGCCCCCCCGCTGCACTTCCTCGTTTGAGCTGTCTTTGGTAAGCAATATGTTGGCCGCGAGCTAACTCCCTTGTCCCCCCCAACAACAAAAAGAAAAACAACAAACCCTCTCCCCCCACAGCCCCCCTCCCTGCTACCCTGCTAGGTGAGTCCCCAACCACCCACCCATAGAACTGGCAGAGTGCCTGTCGCCCCATAGCTTACGAACAAACAAATATGTGGGGTTGCGTGTCTGCAGCCGGTAGGAGGATGTATATCAAATTGACTACAGTATCCGCCCATACTATCGTACTCAGCAGGGCCTCTCCCTCAGTACGGCCCTCTATCGGCCTCCCGCACTTGTGCCCAGTGACCCCCCCTAATAGCCATGCGCCTGGCAACTTGGATCTCTATCTTTTGCAGGCAGTCACATCCGTGTTAGCCCCCCCAGGTTCTGGATTGCCACCGCCCGTGTCAGTGTCTTAGTCTCAGTGTCCGCTGCCCCCAGTGTCACTTATCTAGTTGCTGATCCGGCCTCTGGCCGTTAGGCCGCCTCCAGTCATCTGACTCGGTCTCTGCCCGCTGTTGGTGGGAGTCCGGACGTTCATGCCTGCCTTTCCGACCCACCGTGCGCCAGCCCTCCAGCCAGTCACTGGCTTCTTCAGGCTTCTCGAAGAAATGAGCTTTCCCCTCGTCTAGGATTTTGAGCCTGGCCGGGAACAGCATCATGTATTTCACCCCCTGTTCACGGAGAGCCCTCTTCACTCCATCAAAGGAGCGCCGCAGACGTTGCACCCGAAGGGTAAAGTCCGGAAAGAAGCGGATGATGGCATTGTCTATATGCAGGTCGCCGGTCGTACGCGCGGCCTGCAAGATGGCGTCTCTGTCCCGAAAATTGAGGATACGGGCAATGATCGTCCGCGGTGGCGCCCCTGGCCGTGGTTTGCCTCCTAGCGCTCTGTGCGCTCGCTCCACAGAAAAGAAGTTGGATAGACGCTTGGGCTTCAGCTGATTGAGGACCAGTTCCTCGACGAACCAGTCCATTGACGGGCCTTCCAAACCCTCCGGGACCCCCACAATGCGGATATTATTCCGCCGGGCCCTCCCTTCCTGATCCTCCAGGCGGGCGTAGATGTCTTCCTGATTTTTGGTAAGGGACGCCACCTGTTCTTCCAGCCGCTTTGTTTTTGCCTGTAGACTCCCAATCCCTGTTTCGGCCTCTGCGACCTTCTCAGACATTTTCCTGAAGTCCGCCCTCAGTAGGTTCACCTCTTCCGTGACGGAGTCTAATTTTGGCTCAAGGGTACCCCTGAATTCTCTGATCTCTCTCATGATATCCTTGAGGGAGGGTTCAGGATCCCCGTCACCCAACTCTTGCGATCTGCCACCTGTCGCCCCTTCTTCGCGACCCATGGCCACTGTATATTTGTCGATTTGGTTTGCTTGCCCTGGGCCCGTGGGCCTGGTGCGGCCCATATCTAAATGTCCAGTTCTTCCACCACTCGTGCCTGGGTGTGCCGTGGGGCAGCTCCTTCAGCGATAGCGTGGCCAGCGGCTCGGTGTCGTCCCCTTGTCTGTTGCTTCTACCCCTGGCGGCCTCTGCACTGCACGCTGCCCGTTGGGCGGGCTCGGTCTGCGTCGCCCGTAGTGCTCTGTGTTGCTGCTACCTCTCGGCAGTTTATCTCAATCCGGCCTCTCACACGTTTCAGGGGTGCAAGAGAGGCCCTTCCACGGTCTCAAATGGCTCCCTTAGGCCTGTTGCTGCCTTCACTAGGGCCGTAAGCGTCCGCCTCCCCACTCCAGCCGTCCCAGCCCAGTAGAGTGTACTCGGGGTCTCTTCCACCCCAGCCAGACCGCCACAGGCCACCCTATGGTGATTTTCCGGCTGTCATCTACCGCCGCTCAGGCCCCGCGGGTCCGTGGCCACTTACCGGCTCGTCTGGCCCGGTCGCGGCGCTCCGCCTCCAGCGCCCGCTGTGTCTCCACTCCCCCCGCGCCGCTCTCCGCATCCACTCCTTTCAGCGGGGCGCGCCCGGGGCGGAGGATTCTCAATGTTCCGGCCTGCCGCCGCGTTTCCTAGGTCCGGGGTGGCCGCTGCCGCCACTACGTAGCTGCCCGGCCTCCCAGCTATCCGGCGCGGCACTGTTCTCTTCTCCCGGAGCCCGCTGTGGCTCCACCAGGCTTCACCGCCGTCTAGCCTCTTCAGGTGCTGTACTCGCCGTTTGCGGGCCGCAGACGTCCGTGGTCAGCGGGTGCACTAGCTAGACGAGCCCGGCCGCCATCTTACTACGATGCCGTTTTTTGGTGTCGGCGGGTCTCGAGGGCACTTCTTCCTCAATTTCCGGCTCGCTGGGCACCACCGACTGAGGCACCACTGTTCCGGTGCCCAGATCTATCGCCGGGTGTCCCGCCGAGTGTCGGATAGTGCCGGATAATGGGCTGAATCGACTGCCTTTAGCGCAGCTCCACTAGCCTGCTGCCATCTTCCGCGGCAGTCAGCCACGCCCCCGATTTGAGTAATTTTTTGAGCTATCCAAAATGGAATTTGCTCACGTTTTGTGGGCATTTTACCCATGACTGCGTATAGAGTCTGTGGTGTAATTTTTAGTGTATTCCCCTGTTGGGAAGTTGGATTTGGATATGTCAATGGTGGTCGGACTGTAAAAGTATGCATGACATATTGGACCAATTGTCTGTAAATTGTTATTAATTCTTGTATTTGAACAAGTAAGTCCTCATCTGACATTATATCCAGTTCAGGATGAGGTGTAGCCGGCTAAAATCGGCCATGTTGCTCCTGGTCTACCTAGTGGACCGAGCCTGGTAATGTTTTTGTGATGTTTTAGGGCGCCTTTAAACCAGAGCTGATGCTCTTGGTATGTTAATGGAATTTCATATATCCTCGAAAGGACTGTATTCCTCTGTATTCCTCTGGTGGTTCATCTTCTTTGTAGAAGTGAAACATGTGTGTTACTGAATTGGATTCAGGAAATATTACCCATGAATAGAATACCTCTGTCTGAAAGGATTCATGTGCCTCTATCACGAAAACTGCTCTACCGCCTCTTGGTGGTAGGCCATGTTTCATAAGTTTTAGAGTGATGGCTCTTCTTAAGTTTTGATGGATGTGTATAACACCCTCCTCAGTTTCATTTAAACCGGTAAAGTTAAAAACTGCTGCTAGGGCTGGATCAGCCGCAGCTACACCGTCTCCGGCGTCATTGTCGGAGCCAGGCATTTTGTTGTTTGAAAAATGTAGAAACAAGTTTCAAGGAAACAAAGATAAGGTGCACAATATTGTGGAACACTGTATCCTTCAACGTTGAGCAAACCAAACAGCTAATATATAGGGTGCTTCCCTATCTAGCCTTGGTGGATACTTAACCCTGCCCACTCCAGACGTCTTTTGGAGTATATGGGTAGGGGTCTTGAGAGAAAAGCACGGCTGAGTTACTCAGTATCTAACGTTGAATTACTGCCTAACCAAACCGTTGGGCGCCATGTAGTGTAGCTCCTATATCCCTAATAGGCTCTGCGCATTGGAATAATATATCCTATAGGTTTGACATAGGACTAAGGTCGGTATGTCCCTATCGAGTATATTAAACTTAATTACTTGTGCCAGCTAGCTCAGAGGCCACTAGAAACTCCTTGACAACAAGAAGGGAGTATTTCTGGCAGCCGCAAAACATGACCACTGTGTTTCCTTTTAGAATCAGAACATGTCCCAGAGTCGTGGAAACAATAGATAACTATTTGAAATAGACGGGCGTTTCAATAAAGGATTTATTCAACAGTCTTGTTTCTGGTGTAAGTAAAATGTGCTGTTACGATCACAAGACAGTATGCGAGATAAATAATGTACAGGGTGAGCAGTAGAAATAAATAATACTGCGATAGCATTATCTTTTAGTACATATGCATTTACATAAATAACACAGACTAAAAATGTGAGTACTCATACGATGCGTTGCTAAGCTAATTCTATCCCAATGTACCTAACCTAACCTAGGTGTAGGAAGAGGGAAGAAGTAGGTGAAGTATTCCTTACTATAGTATACTAAGAGTATGTTAAGTCTAGTATGCCTAGTATGCCAAGAGTCCCTCTAGGTTCTAGTCAGCTCCATACCTGAAGAATGAGAGAGGTAGGAATCTCTTTGCCAGACTCGAACTCCAACACCCCGCAAGGGAAGTCAGATCACTGGAAGCTGGAAGCTGGGCTCTCTGCGTGCAGGGAATGGCAGCGTCTTCTCAGTGCGTCAGGCCGGGAAACGGGCTCCTCTGAAGTCGAGGTCTCCTCTGGTTTACAGGGGCTAGGGAAGGTATATTTATACCTGAGAGCACCTAAGAATGTTAGCATTGACGTGAGTTGGACAGCGAAAGACGTCATGAATGAACCCCCTAAGGAATAATGGTTCATGCATAATATATGAGTCCTTGAAGAAATCAATAGTCCTGGACTAGGGAAACTCCCGCAGCCTAAGGGTCTGTTCTTCATGAACTCGTTGTGACGTTAGGGTGGACGGATGTCAGAGACCATGCCTGTATTTGGAGTGCACGGTTTAATGCCTAAATAAGGGCTGGGATTTTATGCCTATATAAGGCCAGGGCGAATTGTGCCTATATAAGGACATGATACTGGAAAGCCCGTTTATGGATACCCTAAGAGGAATGCAACAGGCTATCACCAAGGCAGATGTGGACTTTATCTCAACTTACCCTCCCTGGCAGGGCAGGCCAATAAGCAGTGCAACTGTGTTGCAATATAAGATTTGACACAAAATATCACCCTTGTCAGACAGTGGTCCTGTGAACAATGTAGAGATAATGCCGTCTGAAATGCAACTACAGTGAATCTTGGGCACAATTCCTACGAGTAACATATGTCCTACACATCAAAGTTGAACTGAAAGTGAATGAAAATAACAGCTCTATGTCAGCCAAAGTTCCTCATGTCAACATCTAGCATAGATCACCATTAACATATTACAATGTCATTGCAGATGGAGAAACAGCACCTCCAGACCAATCTGGCTGACCAATCTGTTGGCGATGACATCCTGCCCCCCATTGATGATGACACCTTTCAGCAACTCCTGGACTCTATTGGAACACCTTCTCTGGTCATGGCAAGGGGTGACAGTGTCTCCAGAGGAACTACCTACCACAGAACAAGTTCCATCTGCCAGCCAAAGCCCAAGCCTGGACTCTGAGAACCCCCAAGTTGTCTTCCAACGGCGAGTGGTAGGAGTCCAGCAGCAGTTGGTAGATGAGGTTCAGGCGGGGATGGAGACCATTGTGGGCAGTCTAGAGGGAGTCGTCGGAGCCTCAGTCCCAATAAGGACACATCAGAGGCAATGAAAGGCACTTACCCTTTGCTCCATAGAATGGAACAGTCCCTAGCTGATATTGCTGATATCATGAGCAGAGGCAACAACAACAGCCGTACCAAAGTGACACCAGTGAAGTTGCCACCCAGCTGGGAGCCATCCGCAACATCCTCCAATCTATGGAGCAGAAGCAGGACTCCTACATTGCCACTATGGGTGCTCTCTACTGTGACATTGCTTCCTTGCTGACAAGCCATCAGACCCTTATCAGTGTTGTGATGCCCTCCTTGCTGGTGCAGACAAATGCTGCCGGGAACCAGGGAGCCACATTTTCAGCCCCTGATGTGTGTGTGCATCAGATGCCTCCACACAAACACCACCACCCTCAGGGCAGGCACAACACAGCTTTGACCAACTTATTTAATCTCTCCTTGGAAACAGGCCAGGTCCCTGATCAGTAGAAACATGACAAGACAGAGAACTATCTACCTATCTCTCTGCTTCTGTGTGTAAGCAAAATTCAAGAGAAGACAGTCAATAGCTAGCTGGCCAACTTCCTGGAATCTCATGATCTGCTACATCCAACTCAAATGGGATTTAGTTCAGTATATGGGACAGAAACAGCTCTTTTAGCAGCCACTGAAGATCTCAGGAGAATTTTGGACCAAGGTGGCTCAGCTGCAGCTTTTGGATTTGACCGCAGCTTTTGACACTGTTTCCCATCTGATTCTGCAAAGCAGGCTGGAGATGTTAGGAAACAAGGATAAAGCACTGAGCTGGCTGGTTTCCTTCTTAGAAAACAGCAGCTTTCAAGTTCGGGAGGGACACTGTCTGTCAGAAGTACATCAGCTTAAATGTGGAGTTCCCCAGGGTTCATCCCTGAGCCCTACTCTTTTTAATGTATATATGTGTCCTCTAGCTGACAATATCAGTCCAGCAGGATTTGCAGTGGTCTCATATGCCAACGACACACAGATCGTCATCTCCCTCACCTCTAATATTAGATAAACAGAGACCAAGTTGATGGAGTGTATGGAGCAGGTACAAATGTGGATGCATAACAGCCACCTCAAACTGAATGGCAACAAAACAGAGGTTATGCTAGTGGGAAATAAGCCCTCTCTTTGGAAACATTTCTCTTGGCCTTTATGTCTGAGCGATCATCCTACCCCAAAAGGTGATTTCAAAAGCCGGGGATTATTATTTGATAAGGCCATGGCAGCAAAGCCAATAAATTGGCTGGAGCATGCTTTGAACTTCTAAGAGCCCTCTGGAAGAATATCAAATGGTTTCCCGTTGACATCCGTAGAATTGTCATCCAAGGACTTATTATGTCACGTGTGGACTATGGCAATTCTCTCTATCATGGGAGCCCTATGTTTGTCAGAAAAAAAACTACAGGTGATAGAAAATGCCACAGCCAGAGTCTTGCTGAATATCCCTAAATCCCATTCAGCACAACCGGCACTGGCAAGCCTTCACTGGCTGCCTGTAAGGAAGAGAATTGAGTTTAAATCTCTTTGTATAGTCTACAAAGTAAAGCATGTTCAGAGGCCACACATTCAGAAGCAACTCATTGTTCCTTACCAGAACGAACAGGACTTACAATCAAACAATCATTCTCCTCTGGCTATACCAAGAATAAAAAGAGCCAGAAGCGGAGGGCACTCCTTTGCCCACCTAGCTCCCAGGCTCTGGAATTCACTCTTGCTAGGTTTAAGATCTAACAATAACTTGCTCAGCTTTAGGATACAACTGACAACGGATCTGTTTTCCTGAAATCAGTCTTTCTCACTATGGTCACCTGTTAGCGCTGGGAAGCCCATGTTTGGGTCGTCAAGCGCTTTATAAGACCCTTGGAATTGGAATATCCGAGGAGGAAGATGTGGACTTGACCAATTTCCAGGCATGATCTTCCCAGTAACATTTGTCTGTGCCTCTTGGCCAATTTCCCATTGGCCCTGTGTTAATTATCATGCCATCGCCCTTGTCACCTGGTACTTTCCCCATAATCTGATCCATTTGTGGACTGTCGATGAGGACTAATGGCAATTTGGACCTCCTCCTCTCCTCGACATGTCACATGGCATGTATCCTTCTTGGACTCTGTCTTGACATCCTTTGGCTTTCGAACAATGTTAGGGTTGTTGCTGCAAGAACTGCTACTTTGAATTAGCCTATGTACACACCTGTGAATAAATGCACTACCATGAATCTGCTTGTTGTATCTCAGTTGCAGATAGGACTAACTAAATCCTGGTGGATGTGGAGATCCAAAAGCCACTTCCTAACATCACAAGTAAATTGTGTGACTGTCCCTATCATATGCTCTAGATGGACATGGCCAAGCATCATATACCTCCACTGCCATGGCATTATGTTGAAAATCCCTTTGAACTATTGAATGTCAAGATGGGACAATAGGCGTCGGTACCTTGAGTGTCACACAGTGAAAAAGGCCTACTATTCACACAACTGAAGAAGTGCACAGATTGGGCCCAGTGGGGCATGTGATTCAACCACATATTTTCACACATCCACAGATCTCTTGCTCAGTTTTCATGACAATGTCATTATGCAAATATGTCAGCCTCAATGCTTAAACTGAAGATATCCTATAGGTACAATCATATGCATGCACTAACAATATGCAGATACTAATGGAAAAACGCCTTCTGTATAGCATCATATCCAGGCGACTCAAGGATGTAGAACCACATTGCTACACTTTGGATTTCATTAAGCAAGTACTGCAACTACTAAGTATTTGGGGTCCTGTGTCAAATGATAAATGGTGTAGTAAGGCACACTGGGATACATAGGGACATTGTTTCCCTTTGGCCCTGAGAGCCCTCACATACACGGAGTGTAAGTGTAACGATACATGGCATCAATTGTCCTATATACACACATAACAATATGGTTTGGCAGACCACAGATCCTGGAACCAAGCTACAAATTCCTGGGCTAAGAGGAAATGTCAGAAAATTGTCTACTCTAACTTAGCAAGTAGTTGCACAAATTCACATGCAGGAAGTGCCACACTTAGCAAGTACTCAATGCCAAGGAAGATTGATGTTTCTGGGCAGGTGGGGGCCACTTTCATGGATACAAACCAGAAAACAACATTGACGTACTAGTGTAATGCTGCAAGGGTGCATGCGTAAGTGCCAGGCACCAGGGAGTGTCCCAACACAGCTATGAATGGGTACCATAGGTTGACAGATCCATCCGTCCTATACATGTAGCATAACTTACATACACAGTGCTACAGTAGGTGACTATCTGTGTTGGGCTGCGCATCCATTCACACAAAGAGGATCACTTACAGTGCCCAAAGATTGTTGAAGATCCCTAAAATGACTCCATTGCAACATTGACTGACTCTTGTCTATAGGCATCTCACAAAGTTACACATATTTACAAATACTGCAGGGAGTCCCAACATCATGTGCTCAAATCAAACTAAGAAAATATGACAACTCCTATGCAGTAATCATTATGCAGTCGTGAAATCAGAAAAATTTATTTTATATAAGAAATTGCTATTGTCACTAGCTAAAACTAACTACCCTACACTAACTAACTGACACAATCTAAACCAAGCCTAAACTAACTTACCCTACCTATCCTAAACTAACTTACACTAACTAAACTAAGCCTAAATTAACTTAACTTACCTATCCTACAATAACTTAACAGTACCTTAACCTACATAAACTTAGCTTAATCTATGCTATACATTTATCACAACAGATATGTTAAACATCAAACTCCCACCCCCTTAATGCACATAGTCACAAAATACAAACATTAACTACACCTATACATAAACTAACTACACATACTAACCTATACAAAGATATATATTTTTGGTGTTTTTTAAACATATCCTACACATCAACCCCCACCCACTAAAATCCCAATATAAAATACTAAAACTATTAGCTAAATCTACCCCCAAACAAGATCCAAAACAAAGTTCAAAACAGTTGGGATATCTGGAGCAGGGCCTCCTCAATTGTGTCCTGCCACCTCTCCCTCTTGATTTCCTCTAAGTTGGAGGTGACCTTCTTAAGTTCTCTTAAAATAAAGTTCTTAAAGAGGGAGCCACTCCTCTGACTGGGCCACCTGGCAAGTGTGGTTGGCATTGGTGTTGCTGCCGATGTAGCCGCTGGTCAGTGCTTAATTTGTAAAATATTAAGTGCCAGGGCCACTGCAGCTTGCACCACCCATCGCCCTTGTCATTGCTGTCAAAACAACTACTAACCATCTCTCTCACATGTAAATGCGACAGTTCAGATTATTCCAGGTCCCCAAAGCTAAAGGAATGGCTGGGGAGGCAGGTATTAGCAATTTTTTTTATGTGTATTGTTTTCCTAAACAACTGTTATACTGCTCATCTCTAAATTACATGAGCAGCGCCACCTTGTGGCAGACTGCCCTAAGTGTGGTGTTGACAATTAGGTGCCGGTGCCGAGCACCGGAAACCAATTAAGTGCCGGTGCTCAGCACCGGAAAGCACCGGGTCAAATTAAGCACTGGTACCTGGGCTGGTGGGGCCTGTTGCTGGCTTGCACTTGCTGTTGTTTGAGAGGTTGAGGTGGGTCTTGGCGAACGAGGGACATTCCATTACCTGGCTGCCTTGGCACATGTATAATACTTCTGCATTTTGCGGTACCCCTTTGCTACCGTTTTGATGTGGTGGTACCGGTCCCTCCGCATGTCGAATGTCTTGGGATCTTCACCTTACATGTTATCTAGGGTGATAATAGTAGAAAATTGTTAGCACAAGCTGTACATGTACTGGATGTGTGTGACAATAGTTGACATTATGACACAATCATATGTGTATGACCAGACCAACTCACTAAATTGAGATGGATATATGAACAAGATACTGTCACTACAGGGCATCCCCTACTAGATCAAGGAAAAAAGGGTCTGCTGCCATCTATGTAGGTTTACTTTATGTAAATTTGCTCACAATGAGATCACACCTTATCATACCTAACAATTATTCACACGCATGATTATGTATAGACTTCATATTGGACACATGATCCTGTGTCAGTAAATTGGGTTGAGGGATTGCATTATGCAAGTGGGCAGAGACTTTCCCATATAAATATGTGAAAGTAGTTAAGGTGATACAATTCAGTTAGTGTGCCTCCGAGTTGAATACCCCATCTGGAGTCATAAATGCCACCACGCATTGCTGACATAACTTAGCCAGTGTCAGGTAGCCCATACATGGATATGTGTATGTCAGTTATCTCCTGCTATACATGACTGGGATAGCTTCAATTTTGTAGCCTCAAGCAACTGTTAAGAAATATGACATGTGGCTTCTGGTTGACACTTCTAGCCAAAAACATGCTAAATCATATTTCAACATTTTTCAATGCACACATCATCACAGTTCTTCAATTAGCTGCACACATCATGATTTAGACAATGCTTCTCAGTAGTGTGTATATGCATGCCGAGCACACAGCAGAGCAGAGCAAGAACTTTGCAGCATATAATGTGAACACCCTTGCACCACATCTCTGAGTGAGGCTCAAGTACCCCTGAGGCGAGCCTATTCAGAGCGGCAGGTAATAAGGCTGTCTAGTGAGGGGAATACTCTTTGATCCCTTTATATCCGAAGTACTCGCTGATGCAGCCCGTCCCTACTTTATGAGGGGTTGGGTTTACGAGACTACGAACAATACGAGTCTCCTAAGCGCCTCAGACGCATCTGACCCTACACTTGGGTATGGTGAGAGTACTGGGTGTCTTCCCCAGGCTCCCACAGTTTTTTCTTAACTCACACGGTCCTGACGAAGTGCACTGCGGATCCATTAGGGACCCACTTGATGCGCGAAACATGTTGACCATATTGCACTTTCACATCACCTTCACGGACTGAGAGCAGTGGGAGCATATCTATCCCCCTACACATTTGTTTCTAGGATAGGCTCCAGTCCCCTTGATTTTAATTTACCTTCCGGACCCTTGAATAAAATTGTATTGGGGTACCAACGAGGCAATTTTATCTTCACTCACACACTTTTTCACAAGGCCCACACACCCGCATGCACAACTGCGGCACCTCCTATAAAAGATCTCCGACAAAGAGCCCTCTCGCGGGGCCCGTGGGGGACTGCAGCGCCACCCCCACGAGGAGCAATGCCCGATGATGAAGCACGACACCCGCAAGGGTGTGTGAGGGCACCATTGTCAAAAGGAGGAATTCCCCTATCCCAATTTTTATTCGACTCACTCTAGCTTTAGACACACTCCTGCTCAACAAAAAGTTGTAGAAATTTCCCCTTATTTAGGAACAGTTACCACTCAGTGTGTGTACGTTGCATTACAACAGCCATACCTCACAGTAGGCCAAGAATTAGAAGATCTAGGTATCCACATGATGATGATCAAACACATGAACTGTCACATATGTAGATATATCATCTGTTGTATGTCATGGATCATTTACATTTTTCATACTTAAGAATTATATCTCACAAACTAATGTTGCTAATATCTATAACAAATGAGGTTAATTTATGATGGCTACCCTGATTACACACATTAACTCTTTATGTAATATGTATTTTGTCTGCCATACTGCTAGAGGGACAGTTATGTCATTGACAAACAAATGAGCTGGCATGTTTTCCCACCCTTATGGTCAGTCAAACAGATATATGTTTAGCTTTAGAGATCTAAAGATTGTGCCATTTCTGGGCTAAGTGTGCTGCATGTCAAAGCAACACATGTGGCATATTGACACACTGTGTGCCTCTGATCGCATCATAACTACCTGTACATGCATACTAGCAGTGTCTGTGTGAACTTATTGCACATCATCTGTACCTGTGTCCGACACAATTTTTTACATAAGCAACTGACCATTAGCTAGACATGCTTAGCAACACACATTTCACTGTGCTACTACATACGTTGACACCTATTAGTATAGCTAAGTGCCATTGCTAGTATCAGCTAATGTGTTTATGTTGAACACATGCAGAATCTGCAACAGGTGATGATTAGTGTGCCCAAAGCCACATGACCATGGATGTGCATACATTATCAAAATGATTATATTCTTACATCATGTGCACCTGCTTACATACACCCTACATTCACAATGGGAGGCTTCCTTGTTCATTCACAATTAATCTGTGGGCAGGTTGCATTGTATTTCACACACAGACAGCAAATTGATAGTAGGTGATCATTGCCTCTCAAAACACATCACAGTGTTACATGTAACTTAGATCACACTCAGACCTCAACATTCAACATACATGTGCTCATGCCACTTACTGGTAGCATTGGGGTCATGGAATGAGTCCACTTCTCCCCAGGTGAATGGTCTATGTCCCCCTGGAAAACATGATTTTGAACATAGCGTTGTAAACAGTGCTGTAACATATGCTTACAGGTTAAACTATGATAACCCAGTATTTCATATTTACATAACAGCTTAGTGACAATTATCAGTTTATGGCAAAATCATTGAACACAGCTAGTCTGCATGCAGGTCTGAACTGGCTGGAGAACATACTTCAGATGTATCCATCATCACGTGGCTGAAGCATGGCTCAGGCATGTTATGTATTTAGTTACGCTGCGCAGCATCATGTCAGACTGCATTGTACCATGACACCTAGCAGTACAGGCCTGCATTAAAGTGAAAGGGCAGGAATGTGCTATTTGGATAGTCTATGGCGCACTTCTTTTCTTTCCCCATGCGCTGGCACCATTTCAGCAGACTAGTGCCAACGCAGGCGCCCTTACAGCATGGTGCAAGGGTGTCTGTGTTGCATCCAGGATTGATTTGGTGTAGGAAGGGACATATGTCTGTACATAAAAAATGCTGGGAGGCATAATCATCTTCTATGTCCCAAGTATTCCTGGCATTATAAAATTGGTGATGTATAACAATCCATGGGTGTTGCAGGGGATCACCCACCACAACGGCCATGGAATGGCTCCCTGACACAGAGTAAGCCAAAGCAGAAACTTTTGCTGCCTTGTCTCACTCCTTATTTTTGAGGCCAATCTAAGCCATGCTAAGTCGCTCAACATAGACTAATAGATATGGGTAATAGGTTAGCGCCAGCTCTGCATCACTAAAAGTGATGCAACGGCCCAACGAGACTCTCAGATTTATTCCACAAAGATCATTTACATTCATTATGTCAATTATTTCCTCATATTTTGATATACATCTTGGATGTTGCAGTCATTAAAAATACATTTTATAAATGATGTGCAGTGCATGCTTTTGTTTATAATGAATTAAATAGCTACTTCACAAACATCAGAGGGAACAGCCATACATACCGACAGGTCTGCCAATCTCCTGTTCCAGGAGGTGAATGAGATCGGCCTCTGTGACACCACATTAGACCACCTATGCTTCATCTGTTGTGCAGTACCTTCCACCTCAAAGGTCTTCTTCTGGTGCAAGCAGTCATGCTTCCATCTGTCTTTTTTATCTTTTGCAGGGTATCCCTGGCGCACCCGCGCCCCAGCTGCAACCATCCTCGGCAGGTAGTGCATGACCAACTAGATGAGCCCACCCACCTCCGGCTCAGAAAATTTCTTCCCCCTCCCCGACATGTCCCTATCCCTCCTACTAACACTATAGGAAATAAAACTACTTAAACTATCCCTAGAAGAAAAACCCCAAATAAGACAAACTCCCAACTATGCAGTAGCAAGAACTTCACAAAACTAGACAAAAGGACAATAATGGACAACAATGACAATTTAGAGACACAGATCACAGACAGACAAGAGCAAACCAACAATTGCAGGCAAACTCTCAGAAACCAGCAGCACCCAGTACAGACTAACAGAGAGTATGCGAAAGTGAAAGTAACTTCACACTTCCTAGTATGCAGTCTTCCATACCCATTGTGTAATTTTCTGCCTGAGTTGCCGCCCTTTTTCGAGAAATACGTTGTTTTTTCTGATGCATCGATAGTCAATTTGATATTGTAAAATTAACGCACAGCGCATTGGCACTTATGCTGGTTTGAACACGCATTGGCCTCGATGCGCGGTTGCAAACGCCGCAAATGGTGCAATACACCACGTATCAGGGGCGATGCGTGGTTTGTGACACATGCTACTGGCCCACTATGTGGAAAGTTAAGGTATATGAGTGTCAAAAACACCATATCACAGCTTGTCCCCACTTCCATTGGACCCACAGTTATAGCAGACAGGCCGAAAGGTTGGTTATGTGTGTCATTTAGCTGGTCATAGTGTGCTTATGGGTGACATAATATCATCTTACATGTGACATCTAGAGTGACAATTTATTGAGAGTGTAACAACATAATGTTTGTAATATAATGAAGCATTAAGATAACTATCTTCATTCAGTGGCTTGATATTAGGTTGGGGGTACTTTGTTAGCTGCAGTGAGGCTGCAGGTATTTGGCACAGCTGTGGACTGGGTTGGCAGCACTTGTCAGTTCTATGTGACAGGATGCAGTATCCAGGTTGTGATAATGCGGGGTCAGCTGGTGTAGGCATGAAAAGTGTCAATATTACTGAGTAACACAATGTTTCACAAATCGATGCATTCACTCTTGCTGCACCAGATGTAGGCTCCTTGAATGTTGCTTGGGGGTAACCGTGTACACACTATGATAGCATATGCATTCTGAAACATAACAAAGAGCATATAGTGGGAAATGTTCCAGTAAGTAATACATTTCCAGGTGTGATATTACAAGGTCTTCCACTAAAATATCTTCAAGCCACTTCACTTCTCTGTGTGAGCTGGGTTCTGCATCACACATAGATGATGGAATTAGTGTAGGAAGCTGGCTCTCAATATAGTGTACTAAAACAAAGTACACTGTGCAGAGAGTCCAGTGGGTCCCAGATTGGTACACAGGGCAAGAGTAGGTAATACTAATGCTCTATTTGTGGTAGTGTGGGCGAGCAGATAGGCTTGTCAGAGGATAGTGCTAAGCATTTGTTGTACCCACAGAGGCAAAAAATTAGTCACACACTCAAGAATAAATCCGAGACCAATTTGCAAAAATAACACTGATTTTTATATAATTTTTAAGAGCAAGATCTTCATTCACAGGTAATGTGGCACATTTTGTGATAGTATTGCTTCATTATTTCGTCATTTTTACATTTGTTAACACTGTCTGGCCATTGGTTGCATCGCCATTAGTACCAGTCTAACCCCCAAATATAGATAGCAATAAGCAACATAAATGTGACCAGTCTAGCTTTGCAAAGGTACTTCCACTGCGCAGTAGCTCTTGTCACTGCGTTTATAGTAACTTTTGAACCGTTTGCGCTAGAAACTATCTTTTTTTTACTAAAATCTCCAGATTATGCAGCAGATGATGGAATATGTGGCAAATGCGGCAAAATCTATAATTATGTGGAAAATGCCGCAACCACACAATCGCATACTCCTAAAAGCAAGGTCATTAAGTGGGTTATTACGGTTTTTAAATGAAAGTGGTTCCTAGAGCCAAATGTGTGAATTGAGTTTACTGTTTTAAAAAGTTGTGGACGCCTTGTGAATTCTGTTTTTCTGACCCATGCACACATATTTCTATTTCATGTTTGATGGAAGGGAGCTATGTAGCCTAAATATCATTTTGTTCTAAGGGACTTATTATGAGTTTGGCAGTGTGGTAGCAGGCCGCCAAGCCAGCACCCCGCTGCCACCCCGCCAAACCTGTACTGAGGCCGCCCGCCGTTGTCTGACTGGAATACATGTCTGGCAGTCTTGCTTTGGCATTCCCACTGCAGTGCCTTCAAAAGGCTTGTATGTAAGCCTTAAAAGGTACCGCAATGGGAGCATCAAAGCGCTTTCCGGCACGGACTGTGAAGTCCATGCCATGCAGGAACAGGGGGTGCATACCTACAGGGGAGCACACCATGTGCCCACCTGCATGCACCCCCAGGCACTGAGGCAACAGGGGACCATAGGGACCCCTTAGTTTCCTCATGCCACACTTTTCATGGCGGACTCACAGTCATGAAAACGGTGGCGGTGAGAAAACTCATAATATGCTTGGCAGTGCAGCAGCTGCAAGTACACTAGGCATTTGTATTGCAAAACAAGCATGGGCAAAGCCAATAGGTCTCACGCATTGGAGAGCTATTGGGTTTATCAATTTCTTTTAGCCATGATGTACAGCAGCTTGGATACTGTGCAGCATGTCTGAAAGCTATAAAAAAAAAAGGGCTATGACACCGTCAGCACTGAGGAGCCTTCACGAAAAAAATGTTTCATTATCTTACGTCAGAGCTAAAGTTAGCCATTTTGACCCTGCATGCAGAGAACACCAAGAAGGCAATGTAGAGCAGGGAGTGCAGTGCTGTTTGCATATTTATGGCATCTTGACACTCGTTAGTGGGACTTTTGGGTGCTTTTTTTCTGGAGGGACAGGACGAGGCAAGTAACGAAGAGGGAGGAGGTGAGGGTTGGTCGGGGCAAGCAACAACTGTTGAGGGATGGACCGGACAAGCAACAACGCAGCAGGAGGCTGGATGCAGGGCAAACAACAACATGGTAGGGAGGAAGGGGTGCAAGAAAGGAAAAAAAGTACCTCTGAAAGAGGTGAGCAGTGTAAGGACACTGGGCAAGGGAAACAGTATTGGGCCATGCTGCAGGGCAGGGACAAACACATAAAGAGGAAGTAAATCCGGCACTTGCTGACCAAAGAGAAGCAAGGAAATAAGAGTGGCAATAAAGCCAACTAATGGTAAGCAATGGGCACGCTCTAAGCCCCCTAAGTAAACTAAATGTCGTGCAAGCAACAGCGCATGAGCTGTCTCAGGTGAGGCCTAAAGCATACAGTGTGGGGATGAGAAGGCAAACTGTCAAAGAGGTGAAGGTGCCTGCCAAACATACTGAAAGGCATGAAACAACCAACAGTGCCCCCAAACCTATTTGTGTCCTGCGTCAGGGGATACAGCCTTTACCATAAGTCTTTACCATGCAGAAATATACCACGCAGGTAAGTATTTGTGCCTTTACCATGCAATACTTTACCAAAAAGTGATTTTATGATTAAGGAATAGGTAGCGGTAAAGGGACATAAGGGTGACTTGAAGATTGTGGGGTGGGTAAAGGTAAAGGGAAGTAAGGGTGACTTGGGGGGTGAGGGGTGGGTGTAGATAAGTGGGGGTGAGGGTGACTTGAGGGTTCAGGGGTGGGTAGAGGTAAACGGAGTTGAGGGGCTGTTAGACCTGACAGCCTTTGGGTGCTCTTCCCCCAACCTTTTGCCTATCTCCTCCATTTTCTGACCTAAGCTTTGCTGGCTTTAGGACTCTGTGCACTTCACCACTGCTAACCAGTGATAAAGTGCTTGTGCTCTCTCCCCTAAACATGGTAATCTTAGCTCATCCCCAATTGCCATATTTAATGTACTTATAAGTCCCTAGTAAAGTGCACTACATGTGCCCAGGGCCTGTATATTAAATGCTACTAGTGGGCCTACAGCACTCATTGTGCCACCCACTTAAGTAGCCCTCTAACCATGGCTCAGGCCTGTCATTGCAGAGCCTATATGTGCAGTTCACACTGCCATTTCGACCTGGCAAGATAAACCTCTTTCCTTGGCCTAAACATTCCATTGTTTTACCTACAAGTCACACCTAAGGTAACCCAGAGGGCAAGGTGCAATGTATATAAAAGGCAGGACGTGAGCTTGTAAGTTTTACATTCCCTGGTAGTGAAAACTACCAAATTTGTTTTTCACTACTGCAAGGCCTATTTCTCCAATAGGATAACATTGGGATTATCTTATTACATCTTTTAAGAGTAAGTCCCAATTGTGAAGAGATCGATTGTTCAAGTTTGCTGTCTCCTAGACTCACAATTTAAAATAACAACTGATGGCGCAGTTGGATTTTAAATTGCAACTCTAAAAATGGCAATTTTAGGAAGTTGGCATTTACTTTATTTAGCCATTCTGTGCCTGCTACCTGTCTCTGAATACACGTCTGGGGTGGGTGACAGCTGGGCTCTGTGCATTCCCTCTAGACAGCCACACACAAAGGGAGCTTAGGTGTGACTGATGGGCAATCTACATCCTGGCTTTTATCCCCTGCGAGGGGCTTATAGGTGAGACACCAGGGGCCAGATTTACAAAGGGCTTGCATTTCTCTTGAATCACGCAAGGGGATAGAAGGCAACGCAAGCCTTTAACTGGAATTCACTAAATCACGCAAAGCTACCTTGCATGGCTCTGCGTAGTTTAGTAAATCCAAGGTAACGCAAGGCAGCACAATTTACTGCCTTGTGTTACCTTGCAGCAGGAAGGTGTTCCATGGGTGGAGTACGGGAATTCCCAAGCATCTACCCATGGATTTTTGGCACATTCCCAGATTTACAGAGAGTTGTAAACCTGGGAATGCATCAAAATGGTATGTCTCTCAGACCCTGGAATAACGAGGAGAAATATTCATATTTCTCCTCGTTACTTCTTTTTTCTATGTGTGATACATTCAACATCACACATAGAAAAAGGAAAATGCCTTTAAGGATTATTTTTGTGCAGAAAGGTGTCCATTCCTGCACAAAAACAATCCTGCTTGTAATGAAGGCAAGACACCTCTGCACCATAGTGCAAGGGTGCCTTCATTGGCACTAAGCAGCTTATAGAGCACCAGCGCAAGGAGGCAGAAATAAATGTGCAATATATTTGCAAATATAAGGCATTTCTGATGTGTTTGCTTCACCCAACGCGATGCAGCAAGTTACCTTGCTGTGCTGCATTGCATGAATGCTAGTAAATCTACCCTCAGGTGTGCACCGTATTGAATACATGGATTGTTTCTTGAAACTCAAGGCTTCCACCTTTAAACTGTATTTAACATCTGCCTCATTTGATGTACTTCTCAGTACCTGCGTGCAAAAGATACGTACTGATTACACTGTAAGACAGCTACCAACACTCCACTCTGATGCAGACCATGTCATTGGTTTATTGTTGTTCGATAACTTCAAAATACTAACTTTTTTTTTTTAAGAATTAGATGTTGTGGACACAGGGAAGAGGACCTGAGCATGTGGCTTGATCAAAAAAGGCTAACCTCAAATTTGGATTTATTAAACTTTAGTCCACTTTCATACCTACTAAGTCGTAAATACTATCTCTCTATGAACACCAGACTGACATTTAACCTAATGAAGGTAAAAAGAACAAGGACACAATCAAGAATCGCATATTAGAAAATGGCTCCTATGCTGACTGATGGCTCTAATTCCAGCTGAAAGCTCACTTACTTGCCAATGGCCCAGATAATGGGACACTGTTCATATACTGTGTGATGATCCACAAACTGTGTAAAGGTCATCAAACAGTCTACAAGGCTATATTATGAATGTTGTCTCACATGTTAGCCGATGGCCCCCAATTTTTCTAGTGGTTACTTCTAGTCCACATACTGGTAAGCGCTAGATAATTAAAGCTTTGTGGTATTTCACCTTCAGATAGGCTCAAAGTGACCCGTGACAAAAATGAACACAACAGTTTGACACAGGCAGACAGTAATTAGCTTGTGTCACGCGTCTCTAGCCTGCTGACATAGTTGTAGTGATCGCCTGATCACCGGTCTAGTGTTTGCATTGTGCCTCAACCACACTGTACACCCACCCCTCACAGGCGTCACCAGTCAGGTGACCCTGACAATAAAAGGGGCCGAGCGCACGTGCTCGTGGCCATTGCTACCCAGTAACCCTTGGTGTCTGTGTCCGTCATTCCAGTCTGCATGTGGGCCAAGGGCCCAGCATGAGACCACCACATTGGCGACGAGGGTGGGATAATCCCGCGTGTGCAGCCGCCTTGTTGAAGGTGGTGAGGGGGAGGGTATTGCCCGTGTCGAGGGCACCCCCTGGAGCAGGCGAGATAAGCGCCTGATCGCCTGCGGGGCATGTGAAGAGCCCCAGGCGTGAAGACGGTGATCGGGAGCCTACCCCGCACCGGATGTGCCCGTGAGTACTTGGCGGCACCCCACCGCAGTGAGACCTGCGTGGGGGAAAGGGAGAGCCCCGTGCGGTGAGAGGAGGAGCCGGTGGCATGCCCCTGCCAGCAGCCTGATCGCCTGCGAGGCGTGTGAGGAGCCTGCGGCGTGACCCTTGCCACCGACCTGCGCAGGCCCCGAATGAAGAGCGAGCCGAGCGGAGCCCACCCGCATCGGTCGCGACGCCCCGCCGGGCAGGAGGGGAGCCCGTGAATGGGGAAGGTGTCGTGGGGCTGTGGCAAGCTGAGAGGAGTGCCCCGGACGGCAGAAGGTCCGCGGGAGCCCACCCCGCATTGAGTGAGGACGGTGAGCCCGGGCTGCGGGACGGAGGGGCAAGGAAGAGAGCCGAAGGTGGGAGGACGGAGAGGGGAGTAGCTACCCGCTCTCCTGCCCTCGCAAGGAGGAGAAACTGTGCCCGAGGTAGAGCCAGCAATAGCGGGAGCTAGTTCAAGCCCCAGCAAGGAAAGGAGACAGCGGGCGGCCTGTGGCCGTACAGAGCGGCCAGCGTGAACTGAAGTCAGCCTGCCCCGCGCAGCGTGTGAACTGTAAGAGGCTGCTGCGGGCGGGGAGAGCGAGGAGGAGACAGCAGGTGGCCTGCGGCTGCTTGGAGGCGGTGTAAAGTGAAAGGGACTCACCGGATTGAAGCAAGAGTCCTCCGGGGGTGTATAGCCCCCTGCGTGTGCTTGGAGAGGCTGCCGGCGAGTGAGAAGAGAGGCGGCCGTAGGCAGAGGCGCTGCGAGAAGGGGAGAGCACCTCCGGAGGTGCATGGTCGAGGAGCAGCCTCCGGCGTCTGTGCCCCCCCCCGCAGGAAGCGAGCGCGAGTGGCCTGCAGGGACTGAAAATGATCAGGCCGTGCCAGCAGCAGCGAAGTTCCAGTGCAGTCCGATGGAACTAAGACGGCAAGAGAGAGGCTGCGTGAGCAAAGAGACAGTAAGGCGAGGCCCGCAGCGTGAGTGAAGCTGCTGGGGGCCGATCGGAGCGCTGCAGGGCGCGAAAGAAATTGCAGCAGCCAAGTGATCGGATCGGGTGTGCACCAGCAGCAGTGTAAGACAGCCCGTCATAAAATCACACAGAGACAAGTAATGAGGAAGGCACCTACCTTACTGCGAGTACCTATAATGTGGGGAGAGTCCCAGGAAGGTGCGCCAGCTGGGTGAAGACTTCACACTGTGCGAAGGCAGCGCGATGCCTCGGAGTCTGGAAAACCAGCCGGGATAGCGTTTTGAAAGGACACACTGCCATCTAGTGGCCAAAGTGCAGTATTACGCCCGTTAAATAAAAGACTGTGACAGACAGGGTACATGCACTAAATGACATGAGCTAGTGAGCTGGGAGGCAACGGTGTGTCAGGAAGAAAGTGATGCAGCACAGGGGTAGCTGCCGCAGCCCAAACATGCTGGGAAGGAAGAAGGTAAAGGTGCCAAGTGAGGAATGCACAGCGGCTCTGGGAAAGCTGCTACACAGTGAACCAGAGGGACAAAATGTGCAACTGCCTACGCTGAGGTGGCAGACCCCACAAGTGTGCCTGTAAGGACATTCGAAAAAGGACTTGCTGCCAAGGGTGCGTGAAGTGCGGTGACGCCTACTGGCCAGGGGTAGTCGCCGCAGAAGTGATGACAGCAGTGAGCAACGCACTTGGATGGAAAAGTTTGAAGAAGCCGATCCAGGCAGCCAGTTTCTGAGTGACTAGAGTAAGTGTGCAGTGTGCACACCAAGTGGCGAAAGGACGCCACCGCGAACAGAAGAAGAGCGCAAGAAGCGACCTTGCGCAGAAGAGGTACCCCGGACGCGGACGGTACCGGAAGAAGCTCGAGAAGCGACCGGGCGGAGGCCGGCGCGAGGAGCAGTGACCGCAGAAGAGGTCAGAGAACAGTACCCGACGAAGAGGTCAGGGAGCAGTGACCGCAGAAGAGGTCCGAGAGCAGTGACCGCAGAAGAGGTCAGACAGCCGTGACCGAGAAAGAAGTCAGAGAGAAGAGATCTGACAAGAAGTCCGGCAAGAAGAATGACGGAAGAGTCCGTGAAGAGAATGACCGAAGAGAGGGTCACGAAGAGGACCAAGGAGAGGTCCGGGACGAGGACCAAGAAGAGGTCAGAAGAGAAGTCTGACAATATTGATCGGAAGTAACGGAATGGAAGAAGGTCGCGACGACAGGTCCAGTCACAGAGCGAAGTAAAGACAGTGTCCTAGAGTGTTAGGACAAGACCGGGAAGATACGTGTGGAGTGCACGCTACACGGAGAAGCCTGGTTAGGGCAGACAAGTATAAGAGAGGACCAGATCACGCGTCGCAAGGAAGGAAAGAGAAGACAGAAGTTAAGTGGCAGGACGCCATGAAGGAGAAGAAAATAAGAGGAGAAGAGGAAAGAGGTGTGACAGGTCAAATCACACACCAGAAGGAAAACACCTGAAGGGAAGGTGAAAAGTATATGAACATCGGAGCACAAGGCCTGGAACCAACATCAGGGACACCGGAAGTAAACGTCTATCTATGACATCTACCTACGAGTCCCCAGATCTCCTGGTAACGGTAGAGGCGAGCAGGATGGACCATTGGTAACACCTACCTTTGGGATAGAACGGGAGACCGTGGATATCCAAGGGGCAAGGGCCTCAGGGACGCCGGTGGCAGCGGGTCCCGACAAGAGAGATGGATCCACAACCGCTCGTTTGCAGGTTCCAGGGGGGCGAAGGTCTCGTGAGAAAGGGCAGGAGCCAACAACAACCCTTTCAGGCGGAGCGTGGGACACGAGAGGCGGCCCGTAGCGATTCCTCCAACGAGGTTGGAGTGACACGGCGGAAGTCCACCCAGTCCAGTGGAAGCCTGGCAGAAGAGGGCCTCTGGGTCATCCTGTGAGAGGGGATACCTACGAGAGAGGGCATCCGTGAGAGGGGCGTCCTGCAACTGCATACCTATCTGCAGAGAGAATCACGACTACTCATTTGGAGCGAATACCTGAACCAGGACTGTCTGGTGGAACACAGAACATACCTCGTCCACCATCACTCCACATGTACCTTCGCTGCACGTGGAACAGAAAGAGAGAGACTGAGGATTACCCGTCCACATTATTGAGTCCAAGAAAGACTAGGTCCACAGGGCACCCTGACATCGTGCCAAAAGAGAACCAGTGATCCCGCCTCCAAGGATTCCATTGTCGGCGGATGGCAAGCAGTTAAAGAGGCTTCGTGGAAGTTTTGTTATTGATTGTATTTTATTTCAAGTATGTTTCCTTCCCACAGGTTTGGACTTGGTTTTGACTTTTCAGAAAGTTTGGGAGGGATGTAGTGATCGCCTGATCACCGGTCTAGTGTTTGCATTGTGCCTCAACCACACTGTACACCCACCCCTCACAGGCGTCACCAGTCAGGTGACCCTGACAATAAAAGGGGCCGAGCGCACGTGCTCGTGGCCATTGCTACCCAGTAACCCTTGGTGTCTGTGTCCGTCATTCCAGTCTGCATGTGGGCCTAGGGCCCAGCATGAGACCACCACAATAGTCAGATGGCTCAGGAATCAATTATGATTTGGCCAGGAAAACCAGCTTTGTATTTCCCCGGGACAACAATATTTCCACTGGATTGCACGTTTTTCTTCATCTTTTCAGTTGAGAATAACAGTGCACCGATTCCCGCATACCTTTCACCCATTCCAGGTCTTTTTACCTGTCAAAATGTACATGAGAAAAAAAGAAGGGATTATGGTTTAAATGCACAAACTTTGTTATACAACACCAAGAAACATCCTGGCTAACAAGCTTTTTACGTGTTATGCTATGTTATGTCCACTCATGAATTCGCAATGCAAGTATGTGAAATCAGCTAAGAAGTGTCAGACCACCGCCTGGTGAGTGTAATCACCACTTTGCTTCTCCTAGGCATTACCTCCTCCGGCAGTGACTTGATGACCAAAGAGAGATCCCAAGTTAGGACGGGAGAATGAATTACCAGATGTGGAAGAAAAAAACTTTCCAGTAAACGAGATGCCAAGTCAGAAATAGACAGGAGTTGATATAGTTAGAAGTTTCTCTTATGGTATGATGGGAAGTGGGCGGCCATATTGGGTGTATTTTTTCACAGGTTAGGCTATCAATATCTGTGAGGACCAGATTTCTCTCACCAAGTAAGGACTGTGATGAGGTAGACCTTGACTTGGAGTAATGAAGATTACCAGTAAGTAACCGGGCTACTAGTTTCCCCTGACAGAAATTAACACAACAGTTTGACACATGAAGAAAGTAATTAACTTGTGTTTTAATTGCGAGACTAAATTATACAGGGCTTGGTAGGCCACATAGCAGTTCACTCACCCTTCCTTGTAAGAGAGGCCCTCCAGTCAGTGTTCTGCTAGATGCAGATTACAGGGGTGAACGCAGGGAAGGACTTACAATGCGCTTAATATTAGGAGAGCTTTGATTGCTGCCACTCTCAAATACCTGCATCCTGTCCAATGCACACACGCAAATCTCACATAGAATTATTGTCCCAAAAAAACAAAAACGATCTGTAGATGCCGAATGTGATCTCATAACTTGCTTGACACGTGCCAGTAGGCGTCTTTCATAGTATCAAAAAGCTATTGAAAACTCGCGGGCAGTGATTCATTCAGACAAGCAATCACCAGCAAATGAAAGGGGCATCGAGCTAGCAATGCACCCAGGAGGCGTTTTCTGAGAACTATGTTTCCCATCAGCAGAGCACACTCTGGTCCAGAAACAAAGCAAGATTATTGTTCCTATAAATGCTCCACCTAATATCACATTATTTTGGGAGTTATTGCTGGAACGCATGGTCATTCTGGGAATATGTTTCCCAGAAAGGTGGCCCCCCTCTTACCAGACACATTCTTTTCCAGTCAAAAGCTCTTGCTCAAAACATGTTTTTGAATTTCAAAACAATGTTTTGATGACATTTCTGTCAAGCTGTGCGTTCATGTTTTTTTACTCCTTTACCAGTGGGTGTGTGGGAATTAGGGGTGGTCTTACACTTGCACAACAGTTACTCTAGGGCACTCGGCACCGGATGTTCGCCAGATAATTACAAAAGCATTTCAATTTAATTACATCAGCATGTAGACCATAGTCCACAATAGCTTGAGGTGGATGCAGCCAACTTCTATTTTAGGCTGATTGACCTGTATTTTATATAACACTTCATTTTGCCCTTCTGCCATTTCTAAGGGCTCAAAATAACAGATGCTACTATTACCTACTAAGGCCCCAGTACGATCCTGCCAAGGTGCGAAACTCCACACATGCAATGACCAAGCACCAAATGGTCACACTCTGCCAGTACCAGGCAATTAAGAGTTAAACCCCTTTGAATGGGGAATAACTGTTTGATCAGTGCATTGCCATGCAGTATTCTGCACGGTATTCTCTGTTCTGAAGGGTTTATTGTACAAATGTACCACCTGCTAAGTAGGTGGTAAATGTATGCAAGGGCCTCTGTGTGGGGTAGGGGTGGAGGGAAGTGGGTAGGGGAAGTATGAGAGGGAAAAGGGAAGAGTAGTTCTGACAGTGAGGAGGGCTGAACGGATGGCTTGAAGAACTTTCTATAAGAAAAAGTATTCTCCCGTTCTGTGTTCTTTATGGTCTTATTAGGTTTGCTGAAAGCCAAGAATTTTTTTCTCAAAAACATGAATAGACACATAGAGGAAAGATTCAAAACGAAGTCGTGGAAAGGGTGTGTTGGACTGACAAACACGGCAAATCCCTAATTAATTACAAGTAGCTATTTTAAAGTAATGATGGAGTGGCAAAGAAGCTGTTGTTTTTCACGTTGCATTAACCTTCATGTTTATTCTATTTTAAAACATAATTCTGAAAGAAATGAAAAAGACTACAAATATACAGAGTCATTTTGAATTTGATGGAACTAGCAAGTAAGAAAATAAAGTTAATTGTACTAACCATAAAATTATTACAATAGATGCAACATGAAATTAAATTACTAAACACCAATTATAAAAACGTATATAGAACATCGATTCATTACTCAAAAGCGTGATCACGAACAAGCTAAAAGTCCTATCGAAATAAAAAAAACACCAATTGCTTAATTTCGCAAAAGAATATAGGGGCATATTAGCAAGGGCACTATCGCCGCTTTAGCGGCACTTTTGCCGCTAAAGCGGCGATATTTATATCGCCTCTATCAGCAAACTGTCTCTAACAGCAGTTAGCGACAGTTTGCGGGCATTAGCGCCTCGTTTTTACCGCTTTGCATGTCAGCGATATTTATCGCTAATGACATGCAAAGTGGGCGTTCCCGACGAACAAACCTGAGAAACACTCGCTAACAGGCCTATCGCCTATTAGCAAGGTGGCCATGGCCCCAGTTAGCGACGTGAAAATTCGCGCTAACCGGGGTCATCGCTCATTTATTTAACACCTGCAATTAGCAGGTGTTAGCCATACCTAACATGGGGGTGGATTATGCTGATACGACCACAGGGTCGTATCAGCAAGGTGTTCTCCCTTCTCCATGCAACATCGCTGGTTTTTCAGCGATGTTGGCCCATTTCCCCCGCTATCGCTGGAATATTCATCGCCATAGCGCTAATCGTTGCTAATACAGCGTTAGCGTGGCGATATATTCCAGCGATAGCCGGCGATAAAAATAATCACGCTAAGCAGGGTTAGCGATGATTATCGCCTCTTCTTGCTAATATGCCCCATAATCTAAATGTAAAACTTTCATTTGTGCACTAATAAAGGATGTAGTTTGATTAGTAAAACAATAATTAATTGCTTCATTAGTGGTCCTCATGTTTGCCTCACCGCTGTCATCCAAGTTGAGGGCAAAGTTTTGATATTTATTTCTTTGTAAATCTTCAAAAATGAACCCTTTTATAGAGAGGCAATTGGCGTTGATGCAGTCATACATATAATTTATAACTGAAGCATTATCAAAACTGACCAAAGGTTTTATATTTAAGTCCAGTCTTATTTTGCTTTGAGGAGTAGCTGTTTGTAGGTGTAGAAGTTGCCTGATGTTGTCCATATAGATATTCCCAGCTCCATTACTATTTTGTGGTTAAATTCCAAGGATATGTTAAGCAAAATAAGGGGTGAGCTTGGATGTTAATGCAGTGATAGATTGACTAATTGCTCTTCCTCCGTAGAACTTTGCAAATCTTTCCAAGGCTTTTGTAATTGTGTTTCAGTTTTGTTTCTTAGGGGCATATTCACAAGCCCCTATCGCCACCACAACGTCACTTCCAGTGACGTTGTGGTGGCGATAGAGGCTCGCCTTATTCACAAGGCAGCTTTAAGCCACTTAACGTGGCTTAACGCTGCCTTGTGAATAAGGCCCCTTTCACGCTGTGTTTAGGGTGAAAGGGGCGTGCAGTGGGTGTTGTGGTGGGTGTTCCACCCCAACATCCATTGATTTGACGCTGCCTCCTATTCACAAGGGCAGCGTAAATAGGAAGGTAGCGCCAAAATTAAGACCAGGAAAACCCTGGTCTTAAGTTGGCGAAACGAGAGAAATGCTTTATTTCTCCCTCGTTTTGCTTTTTCCATGTGTGCTGCCTTGTGCAGCACACATGGAAAAAGCAAAATGCCATGGTATGTTTATGTACAGGAAGGTGTCCCTTCCTGTACATAAACAAACCATTTTTAAAATGCCGTTTTGTAACTTGCATGTGTGCTGCATGAAGCAGTACACATGTAAGTTACAAACTGGCATTTTCGGTTTGTTCATGTGCAGGAAGGGACACCTTCCTGTACATAAACAAACCTCCCTGCTTGCAGACACCCTTGCACTCTGGTGCAAGGGTGCCTGCGTTAGCGCAAAGTTGTGAAACTTAGCGCCATCGCAGGGGGAAACGCAAGGCTGCACCATATCCTTGTGAATATGGTGCAGCCTTGCGTTTCCGAAGTGGCGGAGAGAGGCGTTAAGCCAGTGGTGGCTGGTGACATTTGAAAGTGGTGGGCCGTAAAATAATTGTCATACTGCACTGTGGCGAGCAAGCGTAGCGAGCGAGCCCGAACAACCTACGGGGGGTTTGGGGGATTCTCCCCCCGAGAAAACTTTGAAAAAAGAGTGGACAAATGGTGCATTTTCAAGCAAATTTGAGAAAGTAGGAAGGTTAATATCCTCTGCTGGTAGATATCACCCAGCTCTTCTAAATATCCCCTCTTTCCGCACTACAATATATCACTCCCACACTAGACTATATTCCCACTGTGGCTGTACATTGCATCCCTTTCATCCATATGTATACATTCGGCCTAGAGTACAGCCCTTCCCCGCGCTCTGTCTCATCGAACACAAAACGAATTCACCTATCGTTCTATGATATATCACCTCCCTAGTAGATCGTATCCTTTCCTGCTACTCTAAACCGCCACAGTGTGGAATGTATATACCCTCTTTAATACATCATCCCCTTCCCCCTCCAGACTAATGCCCCTAGCCACTTGGCAATAAACGTTTCACGACATTTCCCCCAATCTGCAATATATCTTCACCTACTTCTGACTAATATGTACCAGTGAGTGCTTGAAATGGAAAAATAGTAGTGCAGGTACTCTGTACCCAGAGTACCTGCTTGTTTCTGAGAAGTGCCTGTACTCTCCAATTAAAAGTATAACATTTCTCTTGAAAAGTGCCAGTACTCTCCCCCTCAAAATAAAAAAGTGCTGGTACTCAGTACCGGCCCATTTAAAGCACTGTGTACCGCTCTTCTAGATTACGTCATCCTCTATTTGTTTACATCACCTCCTGCTTAGATCAGATCACCCTGGTATCTTCAACACATCACCCTAGTACTAAAACATGAACTTTGCTGCTTATTCTAGATCACCCCCTCCCTCTCTAGAATGTACCTTCTCCTACTTACACCTATGTACACGAACGACTCCATTACTGAGAATATATTTCTTCCTGTTTTTGCAATGCCATCTTCCCACTCTTCAGTAAATCACCCGAGCGCTGATACATATCCATTCGTAAAATTCTATTAACCCTCCGCTTTCCCTCATCTTCCTCGGTTCGAGCACCAGCAGTCCATATAGGGAGAGGTCAATAGAGCGTGACGGGACCACGTGATAAGAATATTTATTCACGAGGAGCCCTGCACCATTAAGAGGTATAGGCCCCTTCCCTCTGTTTACAGAGGTCAAAGTAGCTCTATCCCTAGTCGTAGTGGGTTCGTATGTAGTGCTCCTATAACCTTCACAGCTTACGTAAACACAGTGCTTCTCACTAGGCGCTATAGAGTGATTGTGATGTGAGTAAACCGAAGTGTGGGGTTGCTTGCTCGCCGGAATCGGGTTCAAGTGCCCTGAGGTCAATGGCAGTCACTTTGATTTCCTAATGAAGGATCCTGATGCACAAGTGTATACTGGTGTCTGAAAGTGTCACAGAGAAAATGCTTAAACGTCATACCTTCATGGTCCCCCTACCTTGTCAATGTCTGATTGTATAGGGCAGACAAAGATGACCCTGGATTGAGTCCGGTGATTGCCTCAGATTCCTGAAAGTTAGATGGCTGTCTATTTTGTGGTAGAGGTTACACAAATAGACGGTTTTGCAGTTTCTAAACACTGAGCACAATCCCTTTTTATTGCAGACTAAGGCCATTCCGGCAGCTCGGTTGCTTATCCCATTGGAGGCGGGACGAATGCAGGATGTTTCAGGTGGCCATCTTGTGACCTAAGGGAGTCGCCATTGGCATGCCAGCCTCGCGACGCACACGCTATGATGAAGGGAACAAACGCTCTGTGGTCTAAATAGCATTTCCTGCTAGTTGCTAAGGAAATGTCAGCCACCAGTTGGTGGCAAAATAAAGATGTAGTGTTAGTATTAATGATTTAAAATGTGGCTATTTACATAGGAATGCTCGGGTAATGATCGGCAATTACTATTGCAAATATTCCCCCTGAGACGCAAGCACTGGATTTTAACTTAATTATACTTTGGATGAACTTTCAGCCAATCAAGCGGTGCTACTAAACCAAATCACGCACCTTCCTTTCCTCGTGCACTGTTGCTTTCGTGCCTAGCGCTTGGCAGATCGGGTCTCTGGCCAAATTAGCATCACCGGGAACCACAGGTTGTATACTGCCATCTCTAAGGCAACCACGGTGCGACGTGGAAAGAACGTCACAATAGTCTCGGGAAAGCATATGCTGGGAAGTGTAGTCTGTAGTGTGTAAAAAGCTCTACGTTCTTTATTGCGAATCTTGTCCTGTGCACGAAGGTTTGATGACTGAATTTCCCCCATCTCAGAGTTTGGACCAATTGCAGTGCATGCTATATTTCAAGGCTGACCTTAATTTCCTCCAAAACGGCTCAATCTGCTCAGCGATTTCTCACTGCACTTCAGTGTCTGCGGCTTGGCGGTCACAACTTCTGAGGATACTCAGGGGCTTATTAACAAGGCCCTTGCGGCACTTTTGCGTCATTTTCAACATGGGAAAAGTGACGCAAAAGTGGCGCAAGGGGCTTGTAAATCTGCCCCCTAGTGTTTCCCAGACGCAGGGTCACGCATCCTGCAGATATTAAGTGGGCTCCCCCAGTCATTGCGTGCCCCACGTAGCCAAAGTCTTTGGAAGAGCTATTAGCCTGCGGAGTGTCAATAACACCCATTCTCCTCTTCATACCACTATGTTCTGAAGTCTCTCGCTCTCTGTTAGCCACCTCTGTCCCTTTTCTCCCCACATCTTTATTGAATCCTCCACCTGAATATCTCACATGTCATATTGTTCCTCCTTATCCTCATATCAATCTGCTTTTCTGCATGCACTTTCTTATTTTGCTCCCTTCATTACACCCACCTACTCTCTCTCACCTTATCTGTAAAAACACTGTTCATGTTCTTTATCTTTTACACTGACAAGTCAAGATTTCGATAACCATGCACCTCCTTCACATACTTAAAAAAAAAAGGTAGGCACATATGTGACCATCAATTTGTGCTCCCAGCACAGAGGCCAAAGATTGGATGATCATGTTACAGTGTGCTCTACAGATGTCCGGTGTCCTCTAGCGTTCACCTACAGCTGTTCGTGACTTAGGCAGGTGACTTGACAGAATGGAGGGTTAAGTTAGGTTACAGACCTGTGATGAGCTGGATCTGGTTGCCTAGCAGCCGCCCTCCTGCGCTATGTTCACCTGAGACCAGGTATGGAAACAGCAGCAGCCTACGTAGTGAGGGCGTACGTAAGGGCAGATTTACAAGCCCCTTGCGCCACTTTTGCGTCATTTTTAACATGGTAAAAGTGACGCAAAAGTGGCGCAAGGGCCTTGTAAATCTGCCCCAAAGTGTGTGAAATACAGGCCGCACAATGTGACTGGGCTGGGCACTAAGATGCACTGTTGTGAGTCGGAAATCCACTCTGCGCCGCCGTCCAGAAGACCACACTCACTGACGCAACCGCGAACAAAGCAGAAAGATGCGACACCTCTGATGAATGTGAAAGGATGACACAGGAGGAAAACAAGTGCAGGCTGGAATCATGAGTGGAGAAGCGAGCGTGAAAACTAGCCAAGGGTGCTGTGGTGAGTACGTAGCCGCTGTGTATTACTAGCTCAAAGTGCATAGACACCTGCGCTCCGTTGAGTGCTGAGCAACTGTACACGCTAATTCTCTTGTGATTCAAAACCTGGAAACGAAAATATTGAAATATTCCGTGGCACAGCGGCGCCAGCTGTTACTTTCGGAACTCGTGCTTTCCAACAGTTGGACGGACAGACGCTTTGAACCAGGGGGGACACATTCAAATGCAATGCGATAAGTAAGAAGGCTTTTATGGGGAACATAACTGTTTGCTGTGCTTTAAACTGTCGCGGCCGGCAAGACGGGCGGGCAGGTGGGGGGGACGGTAATTAAAATAAAATAAAAAAACTTACCTTGGCTTCCTCCGGATCACGCGCCGCCGCCTCAGCTCCTGCTGCTCCGTCCTGGCCGCGTTTAACCTAGGCAGCCCCCCCCCCCATAGGCAATTACAATGCTGCAATGGCAGCGTTGTTATTGGTGCGGTGCAGCGGACGCGCCCCAGCCGGGCGCCTATGGGGAGGCCATTTTCTCTATGTAGGCTGCATGCAGCCTACATAGAGAAAATGTAGAGTGCGCATGACTGCTTTGGTCAGCCCTGGGGCCGACCAAACAGTCAGGGCCCATAACATAGGGTAAGCCACTCCCCCCCTGCCTTCGAGCAGGACCTCCCACCCGCCCACCCCCAACCAGGCACTTCTGCTTTCTCGCAATGCGAGAAGCAGAAACATAAAATGGTAGTTTTACCATTTTATGTTTCTGCTTCTCGCACTGCGAGAAAGCAGTGGGCCGACGCCCCCACGCCCCAATGGAGGAGCCGCCACTTTAAGAAGGCTAACGCCTCTCTCCGCCACTTCCTTGTGAATATCCCCCTTAATTTTTTTATGAGCTGACCACCAAAGCTTTGAGTTGATGGTTACGCCCACGTAGACATAAGTATCTAACTGTTCTATAATTGCTTCCAAGCACCCAGGCAGTATGTTTTACTTTTTCCCCAAATGTGACAACTTTTGTTTTTAAGAAATTAGCATGCAAGTCGTTTTCTAAGTTGTAACTTTTAGGGTTAGACAGCTGATGCTTTAAGCCTTTTGAGGTAAAAGCGAACAAAATAATATCATCTGCAAGTAATGCCTAGATTATTAAATGTTGGTGTTTGACCCTCAGCTCCACCAAAGCAACGCAGCGGGTCAGCGATACACAGTGAAAACAGTAAAGGAGCTAAAGTACAACCTTGCTTGAGAGACCGTTTGAAGTGAGCATTTTTGGTGAGAAAATATTTGTTGAACTCAGTTTTATTCTTATCCATGTGTTTTTGTGTGATTTGATCAAGAAATGAAGCAGCGAGTGTTCGATGCTCAATGTTAGCAATTTATTCTAGATCCTCCAACGGTTGATGTTAATCAATAAAACAGGTGTAAAAGGTGGTGTTTTTTGTTCTTGCTTTCTTTGCTAAGAGTCAGAGCTGTGATGTTATCAATTGTTGAGCAGCCAGTGTGGAATCCTGGTTGGCTAAATGGGAGTAAACAAGCGGTTAGTATATTAGTATATTCACTAAATATTTCACGAATAGTTTTCCCTCACTGTCTAACAGGGCTAATAGACAATAATGTTTAGGGTCAGGCTTTTGTCCTTTTTTAAAGGTAGGATGAATAATAGTACCTTTCCAGGATTGAGGAATAGACCTTCAAGCAATCACATGCGAAAATATTTTTAATACCATAGAGCTGCACAGGATAGGGCCTGCTTTCATCACTTTTATTGGTAGTCCATTCGGGCCTGCAGCCCTGGAGGAACAATATCTTCTTACGAGTGAGATGATTTATTTTACAGTAATTGTAAACATTGTGATTTCATAATCAAAAAGTGGTAATCGGGGGCGTGGCTAACCATCATGGCCGACCGGACGTAAATCCGATCGGCTCCGTGCCAGGCCCTAACGAACTAGTAGCTTGGGGGGCACCAAGTGCCTGAAATTCGGATTGACGGCTCGTTTTAAGCACCCGGGAGCTGTGGAGGCAAAAAGAGGGTGAGAATGGTCCCCCTGGTGCGATGTGAGGAGGCAGAGATTTCTCTCACCGACACCCGCGGCGCAACAAGATGGCGGCCGTCACTTTGCTCGGCAATGAAGACTCTCGCCGGAACAGCGGATCCAGCTAAAGACCCCGCGACCAGTAGGCGGACTGGGGAATCTGGTGGTCTAGTTCGTCTGGCCCCCGAGGGGTTGACTACACACGCGGACTGACGGCGTCTGGCGCTACTGGCGCCCGCGCGGGAAGAAGTGCCCTTCCACCGGCGACTTTGACTGACGGAGCAGAGACCCCCGGGGGGCCGGAGATGCTTGGGGACCCACCCGGTGGCAAACGGCAGCAGCGGTGAGGAGTGGGGGGGCTCCCCTTCACCACAGCGGCCTGCCGAAGAACAGTAAAAAACACGGTGCCTGACCCTAAGATGGCAGCGGCCAGGCACCGGTCCAGAGCCTTGTGAGAGGGCCCAGGCTGGAGGTCTCTCGCCCTTGATGAATATCCCTGACACGGCGGACTGTCAATGCCCCGGGGGGGGCCCTACTGCAAGCGTCAAACCACCCCGTGTTAGATCTGCTTGCTTGTCCCAAGATGTGAGAGTCACTTTTGCAGCATAGTGGAGAAGGGCTGAGGCGCCAATCAGAGGAGCCCCCCTGTGGTCCAGGAGGGCGCTACACCGGATGCTGTTCCAAGCGGTTCACTGAACACTTCATGACTGTCTCAGAAGCAAAGTGGGGGTCCCTGGGCCATGTGAGCACCCTTTTCCTGCGTTAACCTTTCTGGACTCGAGAAGTGGCGGGACACTCACTACACGCCGGCACCTCCGCTGCGACGAGCCCTGGTCTCTCAGACTTCTTGCCGCCACGCCGCTGAGCTCCTCTTACCTGTTTTGGAAGGTTCTCCTGGTCGGCTCGGGTGAGCAGAGGGGGGAGGTCACTGCAGAGCCCAGTCCCCCATGTCCTTTCCTAAGGCGAGGGGGGGCCGCGCAAGAGGTGGGTGAAGGTCCCTATGCCACCCAAAAAGGCACAGCCCTCAAAGGTCTCCAGCTTCTTCTCCCCTGCCACCAAGGGGGCAGTTAGCGACGAGCCAACGTGGTCGAACGACGGTATGGCGCTCACAAGAGAGGACTTGATGGCCTCGCTCCGAGAATTCAAGCAGGAACTCAGGGACGACATCAAGGCCGACATAGGGGCCTCCTTCAATGCATTCAAGGCAGAAATGGGGGTCCGGTTGGTGGCTCTGCAATCTGACGTTGACTCAATCGGGGCCCGCGCTCTCGACCTGGAGGCAAAACATCAGGAACTGGAGGACCGCCTGGGACCCCTGGAGACCCACTCCGAAGACCTTCGCACACAGTTGAAAGCTACGGTGCTCCGCTGTGAGGACCTTGAAAGCTGCTCCCGCCGGGAGAACATACGAGTGAGAGGCCTGGAGGAAGGTTGCGAGGGCCCGGATTTGGAGGCCTTTATGGTGGGGCTCTTTTCAAAAGTACTCGGAGATTCTGAACCGGAGGTCCGCCTAGAGAGAGTGCACAGAGTGGGGCCTCGAGGCCCAGGAGATGCCAGAAAACCCAGAGATGTGTTGGCGAAATTCAGTTCCTTCAAAACTAAGGAGTTGGTCCTCCAGAAAGCACGAGCCCTGGACAGGGTATCCTTTTAGAACACAGAGTGCTCGCTCTACCAAGATGTGGCACAAGCCACACTCGCCCGGCGCCAACAATTCCGACCTGTCACGGCAGCCTTAAGAGAACGCAAGGTGAGATACCATTGGACATACCCCTTTGGGCTTGCCTTCACTCTAGACAACAAGAACTATCACTGCATGGAGCTAGAGGAGGCAGCAACTATCCTGGGCATTGAGGTGCCAGCCACAACGCACGTGGCGGAGGAGAGCGGAGGGGACAACGGGCCTGAAGAAGCAGGGGGGAGGCCCTTGGCTCCAGCAGCGATGACCAAGCAAAAATACTGTGGGTTGACGAGCTTCTGGTTCTCTGGCGACTAGAGAGCCTTGTTTCACCTGAGACGATCTGGAAGTCCATTGGTTCACACGCCTCGATGGGGTCACTGGGATAATCCCAGTCTGGTCACAGTCACACTGATGTGGTGGGGAGAAAGGTTCGAACTTACCATGCCGACCACAACAACCAAAGAGTTTGCTGGCTACTAGCCTTTTTTTTATGCATACAGAACTGCTATTGGGCCTCGGCGGTGGAATTTGGTCCGCCCCAGACAATGCTCGAAATAAGGTTCTCTGTTTTCGAGGACCCCCGAGAGCAAGTTTTTGGACTCATTTTGATAAGGTTCTTTTTTTTTTTCTTTCTTTCTTTTTGGTTTTCAGGTGTCACGGTTTATCTTGCTTTTCTTATTACTAGGTTGCTGGTGCAGGGTGGATGGATGGGGGGGAACATGATGGGCAATGTGCAGGGAAGTGTGGGGGGGCCTAGATGCCCAGGTTTTGCTGACGAAAGATGGGGATTAACTGTTTGACATGGAACGTAAAGGGGCTTAACTCCCCTAACAAGAGGCAGCGGATCTGGAAATTCTTAAATGATCACCAGATTAAAATAGCTGCCCTGCAGGAGACGCACCTCCCCCGTAAAGAAGAACACCAACTGAAACACAGGGCATACCCGCAGATCTTTCGCTCTTCTGCACACACTAAACATAATGGGGTGGCGCTGCTTTTCCACACTTCAACCCCCTTTCTTCACCACAACACTAAAACGGACAAAGAGGAGAGGTTTGTGATGGTGAGGGGGGAAATACGGGGCAGACCGTGCACTATTGCTGCGATCTACGCACCAAACACAGGGCAACATGATTTCCTCAGCTCTTTCTTATCTACTCTGGGGGGGTTCGCAAGAGGCGACATTTTGCTGCTTGGAGACTTCAATTTGATATGGGACCCATCCCTGGACACCACACACTCCCATAGGGCCGCAGGGTTTTTTTTTAGCAAACCACTCCAAACAACTTTACGGGGGTTGGGCCTGGTAGACGTATGGAGGAATGCCCATCCCACGACCAGAGACTATTCCTTCTTCTCCCACTCGCATAGGATATACTCCAGGGTAGATCATGCCTTCATAAGTCAGTCCCTTCTCTATACTGTGATGGGAACCCAATTTCACCCAATCTGCCTCTCGGACCATGCGCCACTTGAGCTGACCTTAGACTGGCCTGCCCCACGCTCCGAATTTGCCAGGTGGTACTTTCCCAACTACTTGTGCAGAGATAGACTCCTCCGAGACGAGCTAAGAAAAGCAATCACAGATTTCTTTGACCTCAACGACCCGAAACAAACCTCACTAGCCAACAATTGGGACGCCTTCAAAGTGGTCATTAGAGGGAAATGCATTGAATTAGAGGCCACGCTTAAGACGCAACGCAAGGGAGAACACCTTCTGCTCGAGAGTGAATTGCGCAACGCCGAGAATGACCATAAATCTTCGCCCTCGGTACAAACCCCCAGTAAGGTCACTCAGGTTAAAGTGAAACTCCAAGCGATCTACACCAATGGGGCCGAAAAGACTCTTTTACGCCTCCAATTATGAGGGAGGGAACAAGGTGGGCTCGTTATTGGCACGCCAGCTATGAGCCTGGCAGGAGAAGAACTACATCAAGGGCATAGTGGATGGGGAGGGGGTCCTCCACCAGAGCAAGTCGGGGAAGACTAAGGCTTTTGGGGATGTGATATGGACTGTGGCGAGACCGGAGCAGCAGAGAAGTGTAAGATGGCACCCAGGTGGATACCAATCAACAGGGAGGTGAGCGGTGCAGAATCGCCCGGCGAAGGGGGGATGACGTCACGGAGGGTCGACGCGGAAAGAGAGGACGGCTAACAGAGACGAACGGCAGACGCGGCTGACCACGAGGAGCAGGAAGAGGACCGGCACGAGGAAAGAAACACAGCAGGAGCTGGCGGATTCGGGGAAGGAGACCACAGGAGAGAGGGAACCTGCGGGAGACCTGAGGACGACGGACCAGCACCGAAGAGGGAGGATTCCCCAACAAACACCGCGCACGTATCCGGCCATCCCCAGAGGAGACAGGACGCCGCGATACCCGACGCTACGGTCCTGGAGGACCGTAGCCCCAGGCAAGTGTCTTTCAGGGAAAGGTGGAGGCAGTTAGCGGGGAAGGGCTTAAAGGGTCTCTGGCACAAGTAATGTACCTGTAATTCCTGAGTTGCAACACCCTCACAGGATACCACTTTCCTTACTCCTTACTTTATTCCCTCCCTCTCACTACCGCTCGGTGACCCAGGAATGTTGGTGTTGAGGAGCACATTAGCCAGTTATAAAATACAGTCAGAACAGTGACGGTGTTGTTGTTTCTCTTTGCCTTTTGGGGACGCCGGTCCTGGCTGAGCATACTGGAGGACTACTGGCCTGAGGAAGAAGGCCTTCCACGGGACGACTGAGTTTCAGGACCTCGTTAACCCTCGTTTTGTTGACGTTGATTGTGGTGAACACAGACTGTCGGACTGTTGGTTTTGTAATAAAGCATTACACTGTAACCTCCCAAGACCACGTGTAGTATAGTCTTCTACCCTCAGTAAAGGCTCTACGTTCGGGGATCCCTATCAGTTAGGAGGGGAAACCATCACAGTGGTGTCAGAAGTGGGATCACATCATCTGAAAAAGATGTCTCAACCCGTAACGGTACAGGATATCATAACTCAACTAGTGGAAGGACAGAGACATTTACAATTGGTTCTCGAGCAACAGAACCAGAATGCCCAAAAAGAAAGGGACTCCTTCCACGCGGCAATGAAGGAGCAAGCGGTTCTCTTGACTAACAATCAGAAGGTGCAAGACACGGCGATATTGCGCCTCACAGATGCCATCTCTAGTGCTAGGGTGCATCCCAATGTCCCAGGAAGTGTGCTGCAAAAGTTTCAAGAAGGCGAAGACCCCGACTACTTCTTTACAAACTTTGAAAGGGTTGCTACCACCGCTACTTGGCCTACTGAGAGATGGGGTCAGTATATAGCACCGTTGTTATCCGGGGAGTTACAAGCTGCGTACCAAGCTGCCAATCCGGCAGGGGTAACCCCCTATCAAGAAATAAAGAAAGCCATTTTAGAAAGACTGGGATGTGATCATGAGCATTATAGGACCCGCTTTCGGAAGGAGAAGTGGGGCACCGGAGAGAATCCCCGAGCTCTTTTCTATCGAATCCGAGATTTGGGAAACCGGTGGCTTCAGCCTCATTCTTCCTCAATGGAGGAGGTCACAGAGCAAATATTTCTAGAACAATACCTAGAGGCCCTACCTAGCAACACGAGAGCATGGTTGAAACAGCATCCCGGACTGACAACAACATCCGCCATCTAATTAGCCTGTGCCTATCATAGATCACCCGACTTCAAAGTACAAACAGGGAGAGCACCTGTTCTTTTCCCTAAACCTACCCCCAAAACCCCAGTAGAAGGAGGGAAAAAATGACCCTTCTCTACCCCTAGACTGGCCCCTAAACCTTTCCAGAGGCCTGCCCAACCAGCTCACATGGGACCCCAATGCTTTAGGTGTGCAGAATGAGGACACATATCGCGCAATTGCCCTTTGAACACTAATAGTTCGGAACCTATGGAGGTGGGTTGGTCCCGAGGTAGGGTGTTAGTCACCGGAGCTCCTAGACAGAGGTACAAGAAGGCCATCAGACTAAACGGTCGGCCTGTTGAGGCTCTGCTCGATACAGGATGTCACCATACGGTGGTGGCCAAGGAACTGGTTCCGTTAACCGCTGTATGTGAAGGGGAGACAGTGCTAGTCTCCTGTCTCCATGGAGATGTTAGATCATATCCCTTAGCGGAAGTGTTGATTGAAATAGACGGATATCCTCAAGTTAGAAAGGTGGGTGTAGTCCCTGAGCTCCCAGAAAACATTCTCCTAGGTACCGATTTACCTCATTTTCATGAGTACTTGACCGAGGTGTCGAAACAAGGTCCTGAGGTGGAATGGCTACAAGAGGCGCCCTTTTCCTGTGAGAGTATAACCAGCCCTAGAGACAGGGAAAAGAAATCCAAAAACGAGAAGAGACGAGAAAAAGAGAGATACACGTATGCTTGTCAATCTATTTCCTCATGTTTGCTCTCTTCCCCAGAAAACGGAAATACTCCAGCCCGGAGCTTCCGCACGGCCCAGAAAGATGACAGCACCCTTATGAATGCCTGGAATCAAGTGCAGGAAGTCGAGCCAGATAAGGTAGAATCCTATTTTTTCATAAAAAAGGACTGTTGTATAGAGCAAGTGGAGGGCAGGGTGGTAAGACGGAACAGTTACTAGTACCGATAGCTTTCAGGGAACAGGCATTACAGTTAGCCCACAACCAAGCGGGAGGGGGTCACTATGGACAGGAGCTGACATTGAAGTACCTATTGGAAAGGTTCTATTGGCCAGGGGTGTATTGAGAGACCACCAGGTTCTGTGCCACTTGTCCCAAATGTCAGTTGGTCAACCCCTCAAAAGATAAAAAGGCACCCCTACAACCCCTACCGATTATTGATGTTCCGTTTCAACGCGTAGGAATGGATCTTGTAGGACCATTACTACCATCAGCCCGGGGACATCAATACATATTGGTCTTAGTGGATTATGCTACCCGATACCCCGAGGCTATACCCTCACTAGTATGGCCACAGTAGCAGTAGCCCAGGCGATGGTGTCTTTTTTCTCTAGGGTAGGCTTTCCGTTGGAACTCCTGACTGACCAGGGAACTCCTTTCATGGCTAAGCTTATGAAGGAGATCTGTAAACTTCTAGGAGTCCACCAAATTCGGACGGCCGTATACCACCCCCAGACGGACGGTCTGGTGGAAAGGTACAATAAGACCATCAAAACCATTCTAAAGAAATTGATAGGAGAGACAGGGAAAGATTGGGACCGGAAATTGCCTCTGGTACTATTTGCCATTCGAACACATGAGCAAAAATCCACGGGGTTCTGTCCTTTTGAGCTCCTGTTTGGAAGGAAACCCCGTACCCTGCTGGAAATGGCCGCCGAACAGTGGACAGAAGAGGAAGATGAGGGGAAACCGCTCCTAGGGTACATGCAGACACTAAAAGAGACGTTAGCTGCCCTATGGGACAATGTCCACCAGAATATGGACAAAGCCCAAGCCAGACAGAAAGAGCAGTATGACCGTACTAGTCACACGAGAGAACTGGTTGTTGGGGACAAGGTTCTAATACTTCTCCCCTCCTCCGACAAGAAGTTGTTGGCCACGTGACAAGGGCCATATACGATTACTCAAAAAGTGACTCCTGTCTCTTATCGCGTCGCGGTCCCTCACACTAATAAAATAGGGCAAACCTATCATATCAATCTTCTTAAGAAATGGGAAGAGCCCAACTCTCCCTCCAATAGCCAGGATATCGTCCAAACGGTGAATCATGTAACTCTTCATAAAACATTGGACATACCTATGGACCTAGGGGAAGGGAGGAAGAGGGAACAACCACTGATGGGATCCAAGCTCTCCCTAAAACAGCAGAAACAATTGGAGCAACTGTTAGAGCAGTACCCGGGTCTAAGTTCAGGCAGTCCTGGACGGACTTCCTTAGTAGCTCATGACATTGTCACCCAACCAGGAAAGGTGGTGAATGTGAAACCCTATCGAATACCAGAGGCTAGAAGAGAGGCGGTAGAACAGGAAATAGAGGAGATGCTCAAGGCAGGCATAATTGAACCCTCCAAGAGCAATTGGCGCTCTTCCATTGTGTTAGTGCCCAAGCCGGATGGGAGTCTCCAGTTTTGCATAGACTTCCGACAGGTGAATGCCCTCTCCAAATTTGACAATTACCCTATGCCCCGAGTGGACGAACTGATAGAGAGACTAGGGGAGGCTCGGGTCATGTCCACGATTGACCTAACCAAAGGTTACTGGCAGATTCCGCTGACGCGGTCAGCACAAGAAAAGACAGCATTTTCAACGCCATCTGGGTTGTACCATTTCAAGGTGATGCCATGTGGTCTCCATGGAGCTCCGGCTACATTTCAAAGACTTATGGACATCCTACTAAGGGCACACCAAAAGTATGCGGTAGCCTATTTGGATGATATTGTGGTGTATAGCCCGGACTGGGAGACCCACTTGGAACAGCTGAAGAATCTTTTGATACATTGACACAAGCAGGGCTGACCATGAATCCAAAGAAGACCACACTAGGCACACACCAGATAAACTATCTAGGGTACACCATAAGTGAAGGGGCCATTAAACCACAACACAATAAGTTGGAGGCTATCCAAAACATTCCTCGACCTACCACTAGGAAAGAAGTGCGAGCCTTTCTGGGATTGGTGGGGTATTACTGGAGATTTATCCCTCAATTGTCGGAGGTGGCCAGCCCTCTCACTGATTTACTGAGGCACAAACCCACTAGAGCTAAGATAGACTGGGGTGTTCCACAAGAGGAGAGTTTCGGTGCACTAAAGACTTTGCTGTGTCATGCCCCAGTTCTGACCTGTCCAGATTACAGAAAGTCGTTTGTGTTACAAACCGACGCCTCTGATAGAGGGCTAGGAGCAGTACTATCCCAACCGGATTCCCAGGGTTTGCTTAGGCCGGTGTTGTTCTTGAGCCGAAAGCTGTTTCCCAGAGAAACAAGGTATGCTGCTATGGAAAAAGAATGCCTCGCCATAAAGTGGGCTATGGAGTCATTACAGTATTACTTACTAGGGCGCCCCTTCTTTCTGTTGATGGATCATGCTCCATTGACTTGGCTAGCCACCCATAAGGACACCAACGCTAAGGTATTACGATGGTTCTTAGCCTTACAGCCCTTTTCCTTTCAGTTCTACACATGCCAGGAAAGTTGCAAGGAAACGTTGACTACCTCTCCCGATTCCCTGCATCAGAATGGCCCGATCGTCCATTCTGGGAAGAGAGGCAATGTGATATGGACTGTGGCGAGACCGGAGCAGCAGAGAAGTGTAAGATGGCGCCCGGGTGGATACCAATGAACAGGGAGGTGAGCGGTGCAGAAACGCCCTGCGAAGGGGGGATGACGTCACGGAGGGTCGACGCGGAAAGAGAGGACGGCTGGCAGAGACAAACGGCAGACGTGGCTGACCACGAGGAGCAGGAAGAGGACCGGCATGAGGAAAGAAACACAGCAGGAGCTGGCGGATTCGGGGAAGGAGACCAGAGGAGAGAGGGAACCTGCGGGAGACCTGAGGACGACGGACCAGCACCGAAGAGGGAGGATTCCCCAACAAACACCGCGCACGTATCCGGCCGTCCCCAGAGGAGACAGGACGCCGCGATACCCGACGCTATGGTCCTGGAGGACCGTAGCCCCAGGCAAGTGTCTTTCAGGGAAAGGTGAAGGCAGTTAGCGGGGAAGGGCTTAAAGGGTCTCTGGCACAAGTAATGTACCTGTAATTCCTGAGTTGCAACTCCCTCACAGGATACCACTTTCCTTACTCCTTACTTTATTCCCTCCCTCTCACTACCTCTTGGTGACCCAGGAATGTTGGTGATGGGGAGCACCTTAGCCAGTTATAAAATACAGTCAGAACAGTGACGGTGTTGTTGTTTCTGTTTGCCTTTTGGGGACGCCGGTCCTGGCTGAGCATACTGGAGGACTGCTGGCCTGAGGAAGAAGGCCTTTCACGGGACGACTGAGTTTCAGGACCTCGTTAACCCTCGTTTTGTTGACGTTGATTGTGGTGAACACAGACTGTCAGACTGTTGGTTTTGTAATAAAGCATTACACTGTAACCTCCCAAGACCACGTGTAGTATAGTCTTCTACCCTCAGTAAAGGCTCTACGTTCGGGAATCCCTATCAGTTAGGAGGGGAAACCATCACAGTGGTGTCAGAAGTGGGATCACATCATCTGAAAAAAGATGTCTCAACCCGTAACGGTACAGGATATCATAACTCAACTAGTGGAAGGACAGAGACATTTACAATTGGTTCTCGAGCAACAGAACCAGAATGCCCAAAAAGAAAGGGACTCCTTCCACGCGGCAATGAAGGAGCAAGCGGTTCTCTTGACTAACAATCAGAAGGTGCAAGACACGGCGATATTGCGCCTCACAGATGCCATCTCTAGTGCTAGGGTGCATCCCAATGTCCCAGGAAGTGTGCTGCAAAAGTTTCAAGAAGGCGAAGACCCAGACTACTTCTTTACAAACTTTGAAAGGGTTGCTACCACCGCTACTTGGCCTACTGAGAGATGGGGTCAGTATATAGCACCGTTGTTATCCGGGGAGTTACAAGCTGCGTACCAAGCTGCCAATCCGGCAGGGGTAACCCCCTATCAAGAAATAAAGAAAGCCATTTTAGAAAGACTGGGATGTAATCATGAGCATTATAGGACCCACTTTCGGAAGGAGAAGTGGGGCACCGGAGAGAATCCCCGAGCTCTTTTCTATCGAATCCGAGATTTGGGAAACCGGTGGCTTCAGCCTCATTCTTCCTCAATGGAGGAGGTCACAGAGCAAATATTTCTAGAACAATACCTAGAGGCCCTACCTAGCAACACGAGAGCATGGTTGAAACAGCATCCCGGACTGACAACAACATCCGCCATCTAATTAGCCTGTGCCTATCATAGATCACCCGACTTCAAAGTACAAACAGGGAGAGCACCTGTTCTTTTCCCTAAACCTACCCCCAAAACCCCAGTAGAAGGAGGGGAAAAACAACCCTTCTCTACCCCTAGACTGGCCCCTAAACCTTTCCAGAGGCCTGCCCAACCAGCTCACATGGGACCCCAATGCTTTAGGTGTGCAGAATGAGGACACATATCGCGCAATTGCCCTTTGAACACTAATAGTTCGGAACCTATGGAGGTGGGTTGGTCCCGAGGTAGGGTGTTAGTCACCGGAGCTCCTAGACAGAGGTACAAGAAGGCCATCAGACTAAACGGTCGGCCTGTTGAGGCTCTGCTCGATACAGGATGTCACCATACGGTGGTGGCCAAGGAACTGGTTCCGTTAACCGCTGTATGTGAAGGGGAGACAGTGCTAGTCTCCTGTCTCCATGGAGATGTTAGATCATATCCCTTAGCGGAAGTGTTGATTGAAATAGACAGATATCCTCAAGTTAGAAAGGTGGGTGTAGTCCCTGAGCTCCCAGAAAACATTCTCCTAGGTACTGATTTACCTCATTTTCATGAGTACTTGACCGAGGTGTCGAAACAAGGTCCTGAGGTGGAATGGCTACAAGAGGCGCCCTTTTCCTGTGAGAGTATAACAGCCCTAGAGACAGGGAAAAGAAATCCAAAAACGAGAAGAGACGAGAAAAAGAGAGATACACGTATGCTTGTCAATCTATTTCCTCATGTTTGCTCTCTTCCCCAGAAAACGGAAATACTCCAGCCCGGAGCTTCCGCACGGCCCAGAAAGATGACAGCACCCTTATGAATGCCTGGAATCAAGTGCAGGAAGTCGAGCCAGATAAGGTAGAATCCTATTTTTTCATAAAAAAAGGACTGTTGTATAGAGCAAGTGGAGGGCAGGGTGGTAAGACGGAACAGTTACTAGTACCGATAGCTTTCAGGGAACAGGCATTACAGTTAGCCCACAACCAAGTGGGAGGGGGTCACTATGGACAGGAGCTGACATTGAAGTACCTATTGGAAAGGTTCTATTGGCCAGGGGTGTATTGAGAGACCACCAGGTTCTGTGCCACTTGTCCCAAATGTCAGTTGGTCAACCCCTCAAAAGATAAAAAGGCACCCCTACAACCCCTACCGATTATTGATGTTCCGTTTCAACGCGTAGGAATGGATCTTGTAGGACCATTACTACCATCAGCCCGGGGACATCAATACATATTGGTCTTAGTGGATTATGCTACCCGATACCCCGAGGCTATACCCCTCACTAGTATGGCCACAGTAGCAGTAGCCCAGGCGATGGTGTCTTTTTTCTCTAGGGTAGGCTTTCCGTTGGAACTCCTGACTGACCAGGGAACTCCTTTCATGGCTAAGCTTATGAAGGAGATCTGTAAACTTCTAGGAGTCCACCAAATTCGGACGGCCGTATACCACCCCCAGACGGACGGTCTGGTGGAAAGGTACAATAAGACCATCAAAACCATTCTAAAGAAATTGATAGGAGAGACAGGGAAAGATTAGGACCGGAAATTGCCTCTGGTACTATTTGCCATTCGAACACATGAGCAAAAATCCACGGGGTTCTGTCCTTTTGAGCTCCTGTTTGGAAGGAAACCCCGTACCCTGCTGGAAATGGCCGCCGAACAGTGGACAGAAGAGGAAGATGAGGGAAACCGCTCCTAGGGTACATGCAGACACTAAAAGAGACGTTAGCTGCCCTATGGGACAATGTCCACCAGAATATGGACAAAGCCCAAGCCAGACAGAAAGAGCAGTATGACCGTACTAGTCACACGAGAGAACTGGTTGTTGGGGACAAGGTTCTAATACTTCTCCCCTCCTCCGACAAGAAGTTGTTGGCCACGTGACAAGGGCCATATACGATTACTCAAAAAGTGACTCCTGTCTCTTATCGCGTTGCGGTCCCTCACACTAATAAAATAGGGCAAACCTATCATATCAATCTTCTTAAGAAATGGGAAGAGCCCAACTCTCCCTCCAATAGCCAGGATATCGTCCAAACGGTGAATCATGTAACTCTTCATAAAACATTGGACATACCTATGGACCTAGGGGAAGGGAGGAAGAGGGAACAACCACTGATGGGATCCAAGCTCTCCGTAAAACAGCAGAAACAATTGGAGCAACTGTTAGAGCAGTACCCGGGTCTAAGTTCAGGCAGTCCTGGACGGACTTCCTTAGTAGCTCATGACATTGTCACCCAACCAGGAAAGGTGGTGAATGTGAAACCCTATCGAATACCAGAGGCTAGAAGAGAGGCGGTAGAACAGGAAATAGAGGAGATGCTCAAGGCAGGCATAATTGAACCCTCCAAGAGCAATTGGCGCTCTCCCATTGTGTTAGTGCCCAAGCCGGATGGGAGTCTCCGGTTTTGCATAGACTTCCGACAGGTGAATGCCCTCTCCAAATTTGACAATTACCCTATGCCCCGAGTGGACGAACTGATAGAGAGACTAGGGGAGGCTCGGGTCATGTCCACGATTGACCTAACCAAAGGTTACTGGCAGATTCCGCTGACGCGGTCAGCACAAGAAAAGACAGCATTTTCAACGCCATCTAGGTTGTACCATTTCAAGGTGATGCCATGTGGTCTCCATGGAGCTCCGGCTACATTTCAAAGACTTATGGACATCCTACTAAGGGCACACCAAAAGTATGCGGTAGCCTATTTGGATGATATTGTGGTGTATAGCCCGGACTGGGAGACCCACTTGGAACAGCTGAAGAATCTTTTTGATACATTGACACAAGCAGGGCTGACCATGAATCCAAAGAAGACCACACTAGGCACACACCAGATAAACTATCTAGGGTACACCATAAGTGAAGGGGCCATTAAACCACAACACAATAAGTTGGAGGCTATCCAAAACATTCCTCGACCTACCACTAGGAAAGAAGTGCGAGCCTTTCTGTGATTGGTGGGGTATTACCGGAGATTTATCCCTCAATTGTCGGAGGTGGCCAGCCCTCTCACTGATTTACTGAGGCACAAACCCACTAGAGCTAAGATAGACTGGGGTGTTCCACAAGAGGAGAGTTTCGGTGCACTAAAGACTTTGCTGTGTCATGCCCCAGTTCTGACCTGTCCAGATTACAGAAAGTCGTTTGTGTTACAAACCGACGCCTCTGATAGAGGGCTAGGAGCAGTACTATCCCAACCGGATTCCCAGGGTTTGCTTAGGCCGGTGTTGTTCTTGAGCCGAAAGCTGTTTCCCAGAGAAACAAGGTATGCTACTATGGAAAAAGAATGCCTCGCCATAAAGTGGGCTATGGAGTCATTACAGTATTACTTACTAGGGCGCCCCTTCTTTCTGTTGACGGATCACGCTCCATTGACTTGGCTAGCCACCCATAAGGACACCAACGCTAAGGTATTACGATGGTTCCTAGCCTTACAGCCCTTTTCCTTTCAGTTCTACACATGCCAGGAAAGTTGCAAGGAAACGTTGACTACCTCTCCCGATTCCCTGCATCAGAATGGCCCGATCGTCCATTCTGGGAAGAGAGGCAATGTGATATGGACTGTGGCGAGACCGGAGCAGCAGAGAAGTGTAAGATGGCGCCCGGGTGGATACCAATGAACAGGGAGGTGAGCGGTGCAGAAACGCCCTGCGAAGGGGGGATGACGTCACGGAGGGTCGACGCGGAAAGAGAGGACGGCTGGCAGAGACGAACGGCAGACGTGGCTGACCACGAGGAGCAGGAAGATGACCGGCACGAGGAAAGAAACACAGCAGGAGCTGGCGGATTCGGGGAAGGAGACCAGAGGAGAGAGGGAACCTGCGGGAGACCTGAGGACGACGGACCAGCACCGAAGAGGAGGATTCCCCAACAAACACCGCGCACGTATCCGGCCGTCCCCAGAGGAGACAGGACGCCGCGATAGCCCGACGCTACGGTCCTGGAGGACCGTAGCCCCAGGCAAGTGTCTTTCAGGGAAAGGTGAAGGCAGTTAGCGGGGAAGGGCTTAAAGGGTCTCTGGCACAAGTAATGTACCTGTAATTCCTGAGTTGCAACCCCCTCACAGGATACCACTTTCCTTACTCCTTACTTTATTCCCTCCCTCTCACTACCTCTCGGTGACCCAGGAATGTTGGTGATGGGGAGCACCTTAGCCAGTTATAAAATACAGTCAGAACAGTGACGGTGTTGTTGTTTCTGTTTGCCTTTTGGGGACGCCGGTCCTGGCTGAGCATACTGGAGGACTACTGGCCTGAGGAAGAAGGCCTTTCATGGGACGACTGAGTTTCAGGACCTCGTTAACCCTCGTTTTGTTGACGTTGATTGTGGTGAACACAGACTGTCAGACTGTTGGTTTTGTAATAAAGCATTACACTGTAACCTCCCAAGACCACGTGTAGTATAGTCTTCTACCCTCAGTAAAGGCTCTATGTTCGGGGATCCCTATCAGTTAGGAGGGGAAACCATCACAGGGGACTTTTATCACTCCTTGTACACGGGGGACCAACCAGATACGCGTGCCCAAGACCAATACTTGGAGGGCCTCGCCCTCCCCCAGGTTCCCGCCTCCACCAATGAGGAGCTGAGTAGCCCTTCACCGCTGAGGAGGTTCAAAAGGCGATCGACTCGCTTAAGCTTCAAAAAGCGCCTGGCCCTGACGGCCTTAATGCCCACTTCTATCGTACATTCGCTCCGGAACTCGTCTCCCGCCTGGTAACACTTTCAATGATGTCGCTGCCACACATCAGGTGACCCCCTCGATGGGCGAGGCCCTGATCTCTGTCATTCCCAAACAAGGGAAAGACCCCTCTCACTGCGCCTCTTACAGGCCGATAGCGCTCCTAAACCTGGACGCCAAGCTTTACTCCAATACTTTGCCACCCGCCTGGAAAACATCATGCCGTTCCTTGTGCAGGCCGATCAAGCAGGCTTTATCAAGGGGAGACAAACCCATGATAACCTACGAAGAGTAGTCCACATCATCGAGAAAGCACAAAGGAAGGCAATACTCACGGTCCTTCTCTCTCTGGACGCGGAGAAGGCCTTTGACCGGGTGGACTGGGCCTTTTTGATGCATACTTTGCGTCGGTTCGGCTTCGCCAAGATGTTTATTGGAATGATCAGAGCGAATTATCATGCGCCGCGCTCTAAGGTCCTGGTCAACGGAGTTGCTTCGGAACCTTTTAACCTCTCACGGGGCACTCGTCAGGGTTGCCCCCTAACCCCCTCCTATTTGCGCTCAGCATTGAACCCTTTGCAGAGCCCATTCGTTCCAACCCAGACATAGGGGGGGTCCCATTTGGCAGGGATGAACACAAGATATCCCTCTTTGCGGAAGATGTGCTTCTTCCAGTGACGAGACCGCAATCCTCTCTCCCGGCGATACAGGCTGAACTCACCTCCTATCAACAGGCCTCGAGCTTCAAGGTGAACCTCTCAAAATCCTTCCTCCTTAACCTTACAGTGCCTAGGGATACCATGCGGGCTATTGAGGGTGCGACCCCCTTCCGAAGTGCCCACAAAGACATTACCTACCTGGGCATAAAACTCACCCCCAAGCTGGAGCACCTCTACGGGGCTAACTACCCCCCTCTGTTGCGTCAGCTTAAAGCGGACTTTGCCAGATGGCGGACGGCCTACCTCTCTTGAATAGGGTGGATAAACGCTATAAAAATGAACGTTCTCCCGCATTTACTTTATCTCTTCCAGGGCCTTCCGAATCCCGTGGACCGGGCGCTTTTCTCCGACTTAAAAACAATGATCACCAAGTTCATTTGGCAGGGGCAGAGGGCAAGACTCTCCAACCGAGTGCTGACACGGCCAAGGGAGGAGGGAGGATTGGCCTTACCTGACTTCCTGGGATACTATAGGGCGGCCCAACTGAGAGTGATCACGGAGTGGTCCCTATGAGAATCGGAAAAGCTCTGGCTCCATATGGATAGACAAATAACAGGGAGAACGATTTGGGACCTCTTGTGGAAACACAAACAGCATCGTCCACGCAATGCGGAGCAAGACCACTGACTCATTGTCAGTGAAATTGCTCTCCCACCCTCGCAGCTCCACCATTAAGTGAGGCCTGCCCCTGCACTCTTGAGTGTTGATGATCGAGGCCCTCCTCCACCCGCAGGTTTCCCTGCGCCTCATTCCTGGTGGTCCAGTGGACCTCTGTCTCCTTCTTCTCACTCTGCTCTTTCACTCGTTTTCACTCGTTTTTCTACCCTTTTTATCTTTCACCTTTCTGCACTTTTCTGCATCTCTGCTCTTTTGTGCCTTATTTCTGCTCATTTTCCCTTTCTCTCGCTCTGCTCTTTCACTCGTTTTCACTCATTTTTCTACCCTCTTTTATCTTTCACCTTTCTGCACTTTTCTGCATCTCTGCTCTTTTGTGTCTTATTTCTGCTTATTTTCCCTTTTTTCTTTATCCCTTATTTCCTCCCTTTACCTTTCCCCGCCGCTGCTGCCCCCGCGGCCCCACCCCCCCAGCGCGACCGGCCCAATCCAGCTCCCCTCCCCGCTCCCGCCTCCCAGCTGTCCAGCCCTCCCCGACCCCTACTTAATGGCGGCCGCGGGCAGCGGGCGCGCCGCTGGTGCACCGAAGGCGCGTCAAAGGCAAGCCCGTCTGCGCCCGTCTGCGACCCGTCCGCGACCAGCGCCAGGAACCCTGGACCTCCGCCCGCCAACGCTACGACCCAGCAGCACTCCACGCACTCAACCCAGGCCGCAACAACAACTGCAAGCTAGCATCACCAGCCGACACCCACGGACCTTTCAGCTGTCACCGCTGCCGGCACACCTGCAGCACCGCCAAGAACACGGATCCAGCACAACCCGCCCACAAGAACACAACCGAACCGAAGACCCTGCAATGCATCCTCCTCAACGTCCGATCCCTCCACAAACACGCCACAGAAATCTGGGACCTCCTCGACAGCACCACCCCGGACGTAGCGTTCTTCACCGAAACCTGGACCAACACCACCTCGGGACCGGACATCGCCATCGCCATCCCCCAAGGATACAAGATCTCCAGGAAGGACCGCCCCACCCGCCCAGGAGGAGGAATCGCCATCGTCCACAAATCCAGCCTCCACCTGAGCACACTGCCCGACGAGCCCACAGAACTGATGAAACACCTTCACTTCAAGATACTGGCCAGCCCCACCGCCACCCTCCGAGGAACCCTCATCTACCAACCCCCTGGACCCCGCGGACCTTTTGCCAACTCCATCATGGACATTATCTCCCCGCAGGCCATCGCATCCACCAACTACACCCTGCTGGGAGACCTCAACTTCCACCTCGACAACCAACTGGACCCCAACACCACATCCCTCCTGGACAACCTCCACAACATTGGACTCTGCCAGATCGTGACCGAGCCCACGCACTCAGCAGGACACACCCTCGACCCCCTCTTCACTACAGGAAACTCCATCACCTTCAGCCACACCACCGAACTCTCATGGACCGACCATCGTTTCGTCCACTTCACCTTCAGAACACCCACCATCCACAGACACCAGCACCTGCTTCCACGAAGAAACTCGACCAAAATCACCGACGACCAGCTCACCTCCTCACTCAACAACTCCACCACAACCATCGCGGAAAACGACGACCCCAACACCACAGCCCAAACCCTGCCTAGATGGATCTCGGACAGCACCAACACCATAGCCCCCCTCAAGAAAAACAACAATACCCGCGCCAAGAAAGCCAGATAGTTTACCACCGAACTTCGAGAGTCCAGACGCACATGCCGCCGCCTCGAAAAGGCCTGGAGGAACACCAAATCCACAGAAGCCCACAACAACTTCAGAGCCACCACCAACGCCCACCATCAACTCATCAGAGAAACGAGGAAAAAAGCTATTGAAGACAGAATCTCCACCCACGCGCACAACAGCAAGGAACTCTTCAACATCATCAAGGAGTTCGCCCAACCCACCAGCGAGTCTACCGACATCCCTCCCTCACAAGACCTCTGCGACAAACTCAGCACCTTTTTCCACCACAAAATCAAGAGCATCTACGACAACTTCGACGAAGACAACCAACACACTGAACCCTCACCAACCACCCCCGACACCCGGAAACCAGCGATTGACGACTGGACAGACCTCACCACCGAAGACACAATGAAGTCAATCCACTCAGGGGCCCCCACGGACCCCTGCCCCACCACATCTTCAACAGAGCCGCCGACACCATCGCACCCATGCTCCGCCACACCATCAACCGCTCCCTGGCGACCGCCTCATTCCCCGACGACTGGAAACACGCCGAGGTCAACCCCTCCTAAAGAAACCCTCAGCGGACCCCACCGACCTCAAAAACTACAGACCCATCTCTCTGCTCCCGTTCCCAGCGAAAGTCATCGAGAAAGCCATCAACAGCCAACTCGCCACATTCATTGAAGAACACAACATCCTCGACTCCTCCCAATCCGGCTTCAGAAAAAACCACAGTACGGAAACCGCCCTCCTCGCCGCAACAGACGACATCCGCACCCTACTGGACAAAGGAGAAACAGTAGCCCTCATCCTCCTCGACCTATCAGCGGCGTTCGACACAGTCTCCCACCGCACCCTAATACGCAGACTCTATGACGCAGGAATCCAGGACAAGGCCCTCGACTGGATCCACTCCTTCCTCTCCGGCAGGACGCAGCGGGTCAGACTCCCCCCTTTCCTCTCGGACCCCACACCTACCACCTGCGGAGTCCCCCAGGGCTCCTCCCTCAGCCCGACGCTCTTCAACGTCTACATGGCTCCACTTGCCCCCATCGTCAGAACCTACGGACTCAACATCGTGTCATACGCAGACGACACCCAGCTCATCCTCTCCCTATCCAACGAGCCCAAAACCGCCAGATGCAACTTTCGAGAAGGCATAGAAGCCGTCGCCAAATGGATGAAAAACAGCTGCCTACAACTAAACACCAACAAAACAGAAGTACTCATCATGGGCCCAAACCCCGATGCCTGGAGCGACACCTGGTGGCCCCCCGCCCTCGGAAACCCGCCAACCCCCACAGACCACGCACGCAACCTGGGAATCATCCTGGACTCCGAGCTCAAAATGGACCGCCAGATCAACTCTGTCTTGTCTTCCTGCTTCCACACCCTCCGCCTCCTTCGTAAGACCTTCAAATGGATCCCCCTCGAACACCGAAAGACCGTCACTCACGCCCTGGTCACCAGCAGACTCGACTACGGCAACGCACTCTACGCCGGAATAAACAAAAACCTCACCCGCAAGCTACAGAACATCCAGAACGCCGCCGCAAGACTGGTCCTCAACCTGCCAAAACACTGCCACATCTCCCAGCACCTGCACACACTCCACTGGCTCCCCGTCGAGGCGAGAATCACCTTCAAGATGCTCACCCACGCACACAAGGCCCTCCACGGCACCGGACCAGCATACCTGAACAGCCGACTCAAATTCCACGCACCCCAAAGGACCCTACGATCAGCCCAGCTCTCCTACGCCGTGGTCCCCCGCACCAGAAAGACCAGATCGAGAGGCCGCTCCTTCTCCTTCCTCGTGGCCAAAGCATGGAACGCCCTTCCGCTCCACCTCAGACAGACAACATCGCTGCCCATCTTTGCAAGAAACCTCAAAACCTAGCTCTCCGACAGACCCCCTCCTTGATGGAATGGAACCTGCACCCCCCCACCCCTAGCGCCTTGAGACCCTTACGGGTGAGTAGTCGCGCTTTAACAAACCCCTGATTGATTGAATGCCTATATCAGCACACCCACTGCGACTACCCTAGAGGTTTGGGATGTCTTGAACAGATCCACTCCCCTCACCACCTTTCCTTCTCCTTACACGCCCATAGACTTCAACCCCGAATTTCCTCCGGCATTACAGGAGGGTCCCTTTGAGGCTTGGCGGGGGGGGGCTGTCTGATGCTTTCTCATCTGTTTGAGGGGGGGAAACTGCTCTCCTTCCCGGAATGTTCCCAGGCCTTTCAGCTTCAACCCGCTGAAGAATTCCGCTATTTGCAGCTTAAACATTGGGTTCTTCAACCGCAGATATGGCAGGCCGCCACCAAGGATTTACTTCCCAATGAGAAATGTGCCCAGTCCGGGGCCTTCAAAGGGAACCATCTCCTTCCTCTACTCTCTCATACAGGTGCGGGGTTCCCCACACACCCCTAGACACCAAAGGTTATGGGATACACTCTTGGACACTCCATTACAGAAGAAACAATGGTCCTCACTATATAGGCATATCCCAAGTTTAATCGCTCTATGTTTTTAAGGGAGGCCCATTATAAAATTATGTACGACTGGTACCTACACCCCCAGAGGCTCCACACCATCTTCCCTAACGCTTCGGACAGGTGCTGGAGGGGATGCGGACAGCTGGGTGACTTTAGGCACATCTGGTGGGATTGCCCCCACATGAAGCCCTTCTGGAAGGAGGTTCTAGCACAAATCAAACAGATCATGGGTTACCCGATTCCGGATACGCTAGAACACACACTCCTGGGGATTCGAGATCCCAACCTGAAGCGCCAGACGCAAGGGGACCGCTCAGTACTGTGGCTCTGCCTAGGGGCGGCTAAGATGGCCGTAGCGGCAGCTTGGAAGAAACCAGAGGCCCCTTCCCTCACTCAATGGCACACCAGATTGTGGCGGGCATTGGCGATGGAGAGAATGGCAGACATTGTAGAGGACGCCCATAAGGGATTTGATTATGTGTGGGCCCCCCTGGTAGAATACTTATTTGAAGGGTTGCTCCTGTTTGCATGTGGTCCGAGGCTACGAGCTCTCCATCTCTTTCATATCTAGAGCTGCCACTGGCTCTCCCGATTTGCGGAAAGGGCTTCGGAGTCGGAGGGGTTCCCTTCCCCCTGGAGAGCGACCTTTAACAGCAACTGTATGTGATTTTTCTTTATTGACCGTGACACCTTAGTTTAAGTTCTCATGTTCTTATGTTCTACAAGGGGGGGGGGGGTGGTAGGCGAAGACTGACCGATAAGGGCTTTCTTTTTGTGGCTCTCCCATGGGTTCACGAGGCTGATGGTAATTTCAAGATCCGACGGAAACCTGGGAGTTATATGTTCAAAATTTTCAAAATATGCAGATTCCTAGTTCACAAACTGTGTAAGATCTGTTAGCACACTGTAATGTTCGGCTGACATTATGCATAGGGGTCTCCTTCCCCTATATGTTGTTTTGCATTTCTGTGTATTCCTATATCTTTGAAACCAATAACAAGATATTTGACAAAAAGTGGTAGTCAACCTTAGTAGGACAAGAATATAATGCATTGCTTCAATATAAAGTGTCATTCGAGATAAAATGATAATTTGTGGTTGTATATGCTCCCCTTGTCCAATTAATGACCACAATTGTTTAATTTTGTTTGTGCTTATAGTGCTCACCAGTTTTAATTCAGCCTTTTCATGTGTGTTCCTGATTATATCTTTTATTGTAGATTTTAGCATTCTTAATCATGTTGGTACGTTCTACAGAACAAGGCTTTTTTAATACAGTCCTTAATATTATACAAAAACTAGGGCAAAACCAGTCCTGGGTTGCTTGTTTTCCAGTTCAGGGAGGACCTGGCCTGGCAGTTCGATCTGGACTGTTCCCATTGGAGCAGTGTCCTGATTGATTTGAATGTTGTTGTGTCCAGACTGAGGTTGCAAGGTGTGCAAAATAACGATGGACTGGGATGCAGCCCAGAGTAATTACCAGTGACTAAGAATAATTCAAGCATTCCATCCATCACTTTTTGTATACTTTAGTATGTGCCCTAAGTGGGACGGGTATGCCCAGACGTGGGTCCCGTGCACACTGTGTCACTGGAACTAACCTGTACCTGGTTATGAGCCCTAACTAGGGTGAAACTAGTCCTTGGTTGCTGTATTCCAGTTCAGGGAGGACCTGGCCTGGCAGCTCGAGCTGGACTGTTCCCACTGGAGCAGGGTCAAGACTGATTTTCATATGGCTGGGTCAAAACTGAGGGGGCATGATGTACAAAATAAAGATGGACTGGGATGCGGCTTTGAGTGGCTGAGATTAATTCAAGCATTCTATCCATCACTTTTTGTAAATTTTAGTATGTCGACCTAAGTGGGACGGGTATGCCCAGACTTGGATCCCATGCACACTGTGTCATTAGAACCAAGCTATACCTGGTTGATGAGCCCTAGGGTGTGCAAAATAACTATGAACTGGGATGCGGTCAGAGTAATTACCAATTCAAGCATTCCATCCATCACTTTTTGTATACTTTGATATGGTTCTGTGGATGTGCGGTTCGACTCCACAACCCAAGCACTGGATCCAAGACAAGACTTACACAAGGGATCAAATAAACATTTATACAGAGAGCCTCCATCCTAAGTTGAGACCCAAAGACTTTTGGGGCCCGCTCCAATCGTATTTGCTGACACAGGACACAATGACGCCTAGATGAGGCAATCCACCCGATAGTACTGCTCTGACAGTTGTATTCTCATCACCATATGTACTCCACTTTATTGCTGTAACTGCGCTGGATCAATTTTGTCATATGTACTCACCATCTTAATGCAAGCAACCAGCAAATGATGACCCAGAGAACTCTGGTGGAGTTTGGTGGATGTGCGCATGCGCCAAAAATGGTGGTTGCCCTGCCAGCCAAACTTGTAGTTCTCCACAGCCGATGAAGGCTGCAGGGTTTCCGTCAGTAGAGCCTCAGCCCGCTCCACTGGTGGAAACATTTGACCTGGAGGCTGCCTTTCACTGAGCTGCCAGGTCATGGTGATGCCCACGCTGTCCTAAGGTGGGCAGTGTGAACGCAGTTGTTTGATTTTTCTTTCTGGGACTGCCATGGAGGGCATGGCTGTACCAGCCAGGAGTGAAAATGTCCTAATGTCCCTGATTCTCAGGGAGAAAACGTCCTGCACAGACGTTTTCTCCCTGAGAAGCAGTAAACCTCCTTTTTAGGTCTCGGCCTGGCGTTGGAGCGCATGCGCTCCTCGCCTGCGAGAGCTATAGTAAACAGTATGAAGAGAAGAGGACTTTAATCCACGCCCCTCTGTCACAACCTTTTCCCATTGGCTTAGGTAGTGATTAATGTATTTTCTGTGCTTCTGGTTTGCTGGCTGTCACTTTTGTTGACGCCCTTGCAGTTTTCGGATGCTGCCCGTGACAAGCGCATCTGTTTTCACTCAGCCCAGATGGCTTTTCTCATCCGCTTGTTTATTTAACAAGCAGATAAGAAAAGTCTTCAGAGGGCTGTGAAGTGGTGCTCGTGTAAAGCGCTCTGATTAATACCTCCGGGTCAAGTTCGCGCTGTATGAAACTACAAAAGAAAAACAATCGAACATTCATGGGTTTAAAAAAATAATAACTGCTTTCTGGAGCCCACTCGCGAGTAAACATGGTGCGTAGAGAACGTTTCTAGTTCCTTCGTAAGTGGTGGTGATGGGGGGGCAATTGACTTCAATTTATCTAGGAAAAGGGGGGGATAAAAGCTGATGACTCCCTGCAGGGAACTGACAGTTTGCTGCTGTCATTGTTCCAATTGCCTTTACATAGCGCTTACTGCCCCTGACGAAGTGCGTGACTGGTTCTCGCACAGTATTGATTAGCACGTCGCGTGACCCGCCTCTTTCTCATTTTCTACCATCTGCAGATATAACCGTTGCTCCTGGAAGTGATCCATTCCCAAAGGCGCCGTCCCAGCAGGAGTGTGCGCCCAGGACAAAGGGCGCCCAAAGGCAGACAGTTAAGCGCATTTACCGTTAAGCACTGCGAATTGACTCATCCTGGTCTAAAAAACGGGCTAATTTCTGGGGCAGACTGTCCATTCGTCCTCATTTGCATCACTGAAGATACAAGTGTTTCTAAAGCGCTCCTGTGTGTTATACCTTTTGTACTGCAGCTCACAGCCACCAAGACTCCAGTGTAAACAAACGTTGGCCTCTCAAGAGGCACTTTACCTCAGTTCATGTCGACAGTGTGCAGGGCTGGGCGAGGGGCTTCCTGCTGAGGCCACTCGCCCCGTTCCGGTCTCATATAATGAATCCCAGCGTGTAGGAATCTTCAGATATATAGGTGCGCTCATATGTCCATCAGACGCGTGATCTGTCCAAAATGCTGAGACCGTTCGGATACTGCAGGCCTTTGATAGTGAAGCTTTTTTTTTTACTAGCGACACGAGGGAGAGAATGTAAGCTGGAGACCATCATGGGTTACCAACACAGGAGAGCCATCTCAGCCTTTAATCCTCCTAGAGTCGACAACATAAGTGTAATTGCGACAGACACGAGTAATCAGCATGCCTGATAGGTTTTAAAACATATTTCAAAGGAGTCACATTGGAGTCGCAGTTATTTCAAAGATGATGGCAGGATGGAGCGAGCGCTAACAGGTCCCGTCTGTTTCAGTAGCACACTACTGTATGAAGCACTCTCTAATATTAACTATATTTTGGTGTCCGCCCTCTCTTTCAGTGCAATCAACTGCATTGAATTGAGCCTTTTAAAATATGCATGTTCAATATCTGCAAACATAACCTGCATTTGTAAAGCGCACGTTCACTCAGAAAGGCCTCTTGGCGCTGAATAACAGATGTTTATTGTTACCCAACTCAAAGGTACTCGTTTTATCGACCTCAGAATGATGAAATGCCAGTCCTGCATTTGAACCTGTGACCATGCATGAGGTCAAACACCCGCCCCTACAGTGGACGCATTAGTCCACTAGGCCATCAGCCCCAGTGACTAAGAAACTAAATGTAGTGTATATAAGGCATGACAACAAGAATAACAAGCACTGGCAGAGCCAACAGGTCTGCTCCAGGCCATTTTTGACATATTGACTTTGCCAAAGCTTTTCATTTTACCGTTCTAAAATGGCCATGTTGGTACAGAAAAAGCCACATTAGCGACCGGAGCGATAATGGCGACATTGCACACGCATCGGAAGCATACGCACCCATGTGAGGCAGAGACGTTTTAAGGCATGTGCAAAGTGGGCTTTGGCCCAGGGCCCCAGCCTTTCAGGGGGCCCCTGATACAGTCTGCTCTGTTCTGCAGTGAGGCTTGCCAAGGTGACCTTCAATATTGTTTAAACAGAATGTTTTAAATACCGTTTTCCTTTAATGTATTTTTACTGTGGGTGATGTGTGAGAGTCTGTTACAGACATTTTGGAGAGAAATGTTGTATTTATGTTTAATGCAACATCCATAAAATAAGTTTATTTTAGATCATAACAGAGCCTCACATATGAGAAAGTGAAGGGTGACACAGGGATCATTTGCAGTAACATTAGTGAGCTGGTGCTGTGTTACAATATTAAAAACACGAGTCACTATCCCTGAATATTCGATGTAAACACATTTCGAATTTGAACCGGTTTGCCGTTGCACTGTCAGTGACCTGGCCAAAGAGGACATGAAAGAGCTCGAATTGGATCATTGCATCAAAGCATTTTCGAACAGGGGCCCCCAAAATCCGTTTGGCCCAGGGCCCCCAAAATCCTTAAAATGCCTCTGATGTGAGCACAATGTGGCCATTTAAGAAAGGTTTAATTCCAAGGGGGCGATGTGTGCGTGCATGCGCTGTCACACGGGCGCACAGCATGTGCATTCATCAGGGGCAGCAATATTGGCTTTTTTAATCCCTCCAACAAGACTGAGGGCCATGTTAGACAGTGGAATAAAAACAAACACTGGCAAAGCCAATTAGTCATGCTTTTCGGGCCTAGTGGCTTTGCCGATGTATTTTAGCCCTCCTGCATAGCATCCCTGATGGTGTGCAGCATGGCCAAAGAATAAAAAAAAAAAAAAAGCTGTGGGTGCAGACGGGCTCATCGTTTTGCAGGCGCAAGATCCACTGGTGTGCACCTACAAAATAATGCAGGTGTTTTTTTCTATTTTTAGTTCGTGACCAGAGTTGAAGAAGCACAGAAGCAAAACGGGTCCCACAGGTGGATGGGGAATCAAAATGGGGTACAGAGGCAGGGGGAAGCAACACGGAGGACAAAAGGAACACAGGAGTAGCAGAGAAACACATTATGAGACAAAGCAACACAGGGGGAGCACAGAAGGAAATGGTGAACCAGAGCAAGATGGCGGTGGTGGAAGCAGCACGGGGGACAGAAACAACATGAGAGGGTCAGAGAAGCACATGGTGAGACAGCAACACTGAGATCTGGGTGGGAGAACCAGGTCAGCAGAGCCGCTGGAGAGCCAGAGAACCAGGTCAGGAGAGCTGCTCTCGAGCCTAAGAACCAGGTCAGCAGAGTTGCTCTAGAGCCAGAGAACCAGGTCAGCAGAGCTGCTGTAGAGCCAGAGAAACCAGGTCAGCAGAGCTGCTTTAGAGGGAGAGAACCAGGTCATCAGAGCTGCTCTAGAGCCTAAGAACCAGGTCAGCAGAGCTGCTCTAGAGCCTAAGAACCAGGTCAACAGAGTTGTTCTAGAGCCAGAGAACCAGGTCAGCAGAGCTGCTGTAGAGCCAGAGAACCAGGTCAACAGAGCCGTTGTAGAGCCAGAGAACCAGGTCAGCAGAGCTGCTCTAGAGCCTAAGAACCAGGTCAGCAGAGCTGCTCTAGAGCCAGAGAACCAAGTCAGCAGAGCTGCTGTAGAGCCAGAGAAACCAGGTCAGCAGAGCTGCTTTAGAGGGAGAGAACCAGGTTAGCAGAGCTGCTTTAGAGCCAGAGAACCGGGTCAGCAGAGCTGCTTTAGAGGGAGAGAACCAGGTCAGCAGAGCTGCTTTAGAGCCTAAGAACCAGGTCAGCAGAGCTGCTCTAGAGGCAGAGAACCAGGTCAGCAGAGCTGCCGTAGAGCTAGAGAAACCAGGTCACCAGAGCTGCTTTAGAGGGAGAGAACCAGGTCAGCAGAGCTGCTTTAGAGCCAGAGAACCAGGTCAGCAGAGTTGCTCTAGAGCCAGAGAACCAGGTCAGCAGAGCTGCTTTAGAGCCATAGAACCAGGTCAGCAGAGCTGCTTTAGAGCCAGAGAACCAGGTCAGCAGAGCTCCCCTAGAGCCTAAGAACCAGGTCAGCAGAGCTGCTCTGAGAGCCAGAGAACCAGGTCAGCAGAGCAGCTGTAGAGCCAGAGAAACCAGGTCAGCAGAGCTGCTTTAGAGCCAGAGAACCAGGTCAGCAGAGCTGCTGTAGAGCCAGAGAAACCAGGTCAGCAGAGCTGCTTTAGAGGGAGAGAACCAGGTCAGCAGAGCTGCTTTAGAGCCAGAGAACCAGGTCAGCAGAGCTGCTCTAGAGCCAGAGAACCAGGTCAGCAGAGTTGCTTTAGAGCCATAGAACCAGGTCAGCAGGAGCTGCTTTAGAGCCAGAGAACCAGGTCAGCAGAGCTCCCCTAGAGCCTAAGAACCAGGTCAGCAGAGCTGCTCTAGAGCCAGAGAATCAGGTCAGCAGAGCAGCTGTAGAGCCAGAGAAACCAGGTCAGCAGAGCTGCTTTAGAGCCAGAGAACCAGGTCAGCAGAGCTGCTGTAGAGCCAGAGAAACCAGGTCAGCAGAGCTGCTTTAGAGGGAGAGAACCAGGTCAGCAGAGCTGCTTTAGAGCCATAGAACCAGGTCAGCAGAGCTGCTCTAGAGCCTAAGAACCAGGTCAGCAGAGCTGCCCTAGAGCCAGAGAACCAGGTCAGCAGAGCTGCTGTAGAGCCAGAGAAACCAGGTCAGCAGAGCTGCTTTAGAGGGAGAGAACCAGGTCAGCAGAGCTGCTTTAGAGCCAGAGAATCAGGTCTGCAGAGCTACTCTAGAGCCTAAGAACCAGGTCAGCAGAGCTGCCCTAGAGCCAGAGAACCAGGTCAGCTGAACTGCTGTAGAGCCAGAGAAACCAGGTCAGCAGAGCTGCTTTAGAGGGAGAGAACCAGGTCAGCAGAGCTGCTTTACAGCCAGAGAATCAGGTCTGCAGAGCTGCTCTAGAGCCTAAGAACCAGGTCAGCAGAGCTGCTCTAGAGGCAGAGAACCAGGTCAGCAGAGCTGCCGTGAGAGCCAGAGAAACCAGGTCAGCAGAGCTGCTTTAGAGGGAGAGAACCAGGTCAGCAGAGCTGCTTTAGAGCCAGAGAACCAGGTCAGCAGAGCTGCTCTAGAGCCAGAGAACCAGGTCAGCAGAGCTGCCTTAGAGCCATAGAACCAGGTCAGCAGAGCTGCTTTAGAGCCAGAGAACCAGGTCAGCAGAGCTCCCCTAGAGCCTAAGAACCAGGTCAGCAGAGCTGCTCTAGAGCCAGAGAACCAGGTCAGCAGAGCAGCTGTAGAGCCAGAGAAACCAGGTCAGCAGAGCTGCTTTAGAGGGAGAGAACCAGGTCAGCAGAGCTGCTTTAGGGCCAGAGAACCAAGAGCCAGAGAACCAGGTCAGCAGAGCTGCTGTAGAGCCAGAGAAACCAGGTCAGCAGAGCTGCTGTAGAGGGAGAGAACCAGGTCAGCAGAGCTGCTTTAGAGCCAGAGAACCAGGTCAGCAGAGCTGCTTTAGAGCCAGAGAACCAGGTCAGCAGAGCTGCTTTAGAGCCAGAGAACCAGGTCAGCAGAGCTGCTTTAGAGCCAGAGAACCAGGTCAGCGGAGATGCTCTAGAGCCAGAGAACCAGGTCAGCAGAGCCGTTGTAGAGCCAGAGAACCAGGTCAGCAGAGCTGCTCTAGAGCCTAAGAACCAGATCAGCAGAGCTGTTCTAGAGCCAGAGAACCAGGTCAGCAGAGCTGCTGTTGAGCCAGAGAAACCAGATCAGCAGAGCTGCTTTAGAGCCAGAGAACCAGGTCAGCAGAGCTGCTTTAGAGCCAGAGAACCAGGTCAGCAGAGCTGCTTTAGAGCCAGAGAACCAGGTCAGCAGCGCTGCTCTATAGCCTAAGAACCAGGTCCGCAGAGCTGCTCTAGAGGCAGAGAACCAGGTCAGCAGAGCTGCTGTAGAGCCAGAGAAACCAGGTAAGCAGAGCTGCTGTAGAGGGAGAGAACCAGGTCAGCAGATCTGATTTAGAGCCAGAGAACCAGGTCAGCAGATCTGCTTTGGAGCCAGAGAACCAGGTCAGCAGAGCTGCTGTAGAGCCATAGAACCAGGTCAGCAGAGCTGCTTTAGAGCCAGAGAACCAGGTCAGCAGAGCCGTTGTAGAGCCAGAGAACCAGGTCAGCAGAGCTGCTTCAAAGCCAGAGAACCAGGTCAGCAGAGCTGTTTTAGAGGGAGAGAACCAGGTCAGCAGAGCTGCTCTAGAGCCAGAGAACCAGGTCAGCAGAGCTGCTTTAGAGGGAGAGAACCAGGTCAGCAGAGCTGCTTTAGACGGAGAGAACCAGGTCAGCAGAGCTCCTTTAGAGCCAGAGAATCAGGTATGCAGAGCTGCTCTAGAGCCTAAGAACCAGTTCAGCAGAGCTGCTCTAGAGGCAGAGAACCAGGTCAGCAGTGCTGCCGTAGAGCCAGAGAAACCAGGTCAGCAGAGCTGCTTTAGAGGGAGAGAACCAGGTCAGCAGAGCTGCTTTAGAGCCAGAGAACCAGGTCAGCAGAGCTGCTCTAGAGCCAGAGAACCAGGTCAGCAGATCTGCTTTAGAGCCATAGAACCAGGTCAGCAGAGCTGCTTTAGAGCCAGAGAACCAGGTCAGCAGAGCTCCCCTAGAGCCTAAGAACCAGGTCAGCAGAGCTGCTCTAGAGCCAGAGAACCAGGTCAGCAGAGCAGCTGTAGAGCCAGAGAAACCAGGTCAGCAGAGCTGCTTTAGAGGGAGAGAACCAGGTCAGCAGAGCTGCTTTAGGGCCAGAGAACCAAGAGCCAGAGAACCAGGTCAGCAGAGCTGCTGTAGAGCCAGAGAAACCAGGTCAGCAGAGCTGCTGTAGAGGGAGAGAACCAGGTTAGCAGAGCGGCTTTAGAGCCAGAGAACCGGGTCAGCAGAGCTGCTTTAGAGGGAGAGAACCAGGTCAGCAGAGCTGCTTTAGGGCCAGAGAACCAAGAGCCAGAGAACCAGGTCAGCAGAGCTGCTGTAGAGCCAGAGAAACCAGGTCAGCAGAGCTGCTTTAGAGGGAGAGAACCAGGTTAGCAGAGCTGCTTTAGAGCCAGAGAACCGGGTCAGCAGAGCTGCTTTAGAGGGAGAGAACCAGGTCAGCAGAGCTGCTTTAGAGCCTAAGAACCAGGTCAGCAGAGCTGCTCTAGAGGCAGAGAACCAGGTCAGCAGAGCTGCCGTGAGAGCTAGAGAAACCAGGTCACCAGAGCTGCTTTAGAGGGAGAGAACCAGGTCAGCAGAGCTGCTTTAGAGCCAGAGAACCAGGTCAGCAGAGTTGCTCTAGAGCCAGAGAACCAGGTCAGCAGAGCTGCTTTAGAGCCATAGAACCAGGTCAGCAGAGCTGCTTTAGAGCCAGAGAACCAGGTCAGCAGAGCTCCCCTAGAGCCTAAGAACCAGGTCAGCAGAGCTGCTCTAGAGCCAGAGAACCAGGTCAGCAGAGCAGCTGTAGAGCCAGAGAAACCAGGTCAGCAGAGCTGCTTTAGAGCCAGAGAACCAGGTCAGCAGAGCTGCTGTAGAGCCAGAGAAACCAGGTCAGCAGAGCTGCTTTAGAGGGAGAGAACCAGGTCAGCAGAGCTGCTTTAGAGCCAGAGAACCAGGTCAGCAGAGCTGCTCTAGAGCCAGAGAACCAGGTCAGCAGAGTTGCTTTAGAGCCATAGAACCAGGTCAGCAGGAGCTGCTTTAGAGCCAGAGAACCAGGTCAGCAGAGCTCCCCTAGAGCCTAAGAACCAGGTCAGCAGAGCTGCTCTAGAGCCAGAGAATCAGGTCAGCAGAGCAGCTGTAGAGCCAGAGAAACCAGGTCAGCAGAGCTGCTTTAGAGCCAGAGAACCAGGTCAGCAGAGCTGCTGTAGAGCCAGAGAAACCAGGTCAGCAGAGCTGCTTTAGAGGGAGAGAACCAGGTCAGCAGAGCTGCTTTAGAGCCATAGAACCAGGTCAGCAGAGCTGCTCTAGAGCCTAAGAACCAGGTCAGCAGAGCTGCCCTAGAGCCAGAGAACCAGGTCAGCAGAGCTGCTGTAGAGCCAGAGAAACCAGGTCAGCAGAGCTGCTTTAGAGGGAGAGAACCAGGTCAGCAGAGCTGCTTTAGAGCCAGAGAATCAGGTCTGCAGAGCTACTCTAGAGCCTAAGAACCAGGTCAGCAGAGCTGCCCTAGAGCCAGAGAACCAGGTCAGCTGAACTGCTGTAGAGCCAGAGAAACCAGGTCAGCAGAGCTGCTTTAGAGGGAGAGAACCAGGTCAGCAGAGCTGCTTTACAGCCAGAGAATCAGGTCTGCAGAGCTGCTCTAGAGCCTAAGAACCAGGTCAGCAGAGCTGCTCTAGAGGCAGAGAACCAGGTCAGCAGAGCTGCCGTGAGAGCCAGAGAAACCAGGTCAGCAGAGCTGCTTTAGAGGGAGAGAACCAGGTCAGCAGAGCTGCTTTAGAGCCAGAGAACCAGGTCAGCAGAGCTGCTCTAGAGCCAGAGAACCAGGTCAGCAGAGCTGCCTTAGAGCCATAGAACCAGGTCAGCAGAGCTGCTTTAGAGCCAGAGAACCAGGTCAGCAGAGCTCCCCTAGAGCCTAAGAACCAGGTCAGCAGAGCTGCTCTAGAGCCAGAGAACCAGGTCAGCAGAGCAGCTGTAGAGCCAGAGAAACCAGGTCAGCAGAGCTGCTTTAGAGGGAGAGAACCAGGTCAGCAGAGCTGCTTTAGGGCCAGAGAACCAAGAGCCAGAGAACCAGGTCAGCAGAGCTGCTGTAGAGCCAGAGAAACCAGGTCAGCAGAGCTGCTGTAGAGGGAGAGAACCAGGTCAGCAGAGCTGCTTTAGAGCCAGAGAACCAGGTCAGCAGAGCTGCTTTAGAGCCAGAGAACCAGGTCAGCAGAGCTGCTTTAGAGCCAGAGAACCAGGTCAGCAGAGCTGCTTTAGAGCCAGAGAACCAGGTCAGCGGAGATGCTCTAGAGCCAGAGAACCAGGTCAGCAGAGCCGTTGTAGAGCCAGAGAACCAGGTCAGCAGAGCTGCTCTAGAGCCTAAGAACCAGATCAGCAGAGCTGTTCTAGAGCCAGAGAACCAGGTCAGCAGAGCTGCTGTTGAGCCAGAGAAACCAGATCAGCAGAGCTGCTTTAGAGCCAGAGAACCAGGTCAGCAGAGCTGCTTTAGAGCCAGAGAACCAGGTCAGCAGAGCTGCTTTAGAGCCAGAGAACCAGGTCAGCAGCGCTGCTCTATAGCCTAAGAACCAGGTCCGCAGAGCTGCTCTAGAGGCAGAGAACCAGGTCAGCAGAGCTGCTGTAGAGCCAGAGAAACCAGGTAAGCAGAGCTGCTGTAGAGGGAGAGAACCAGGTCAGCAGATCTGATTTAGAGCCAGAGAACCAGGTCAGCAGATCTGCTTTGGAGCCAGAGAACCAGGTCAGCAGAGCTGCTGTAGAGCCATAGAACCAGGTCAGCAGAGCTGCTTTAGAGCCAGAGAACCAAGTCAGCAGAGCCGTTGTAGAGCCAGAGAACCAGGTCAGCAGAGCTGCTCTAGAGCCAGAGAACCAGGTCAGCAGAGCTGCTTTAGAGGGAGAGAACCAGGTCAGCAGAGCTGCTCTAGAGCCAGAGAACCAGGTCAGCAGAGCTGCTTTAGAGGGAGAGAACCAGGTCAGCAGAGCTGCTTTAGACGGAGAGAACCAGGTCAGCAGAGCTCCTTTAGAGCCAGAGAATCAGGTATGCAGAGCTGCTCTAGAGCCTAAGAACCAGTTCAGCAGAGCTGCTCTAGAGGCAGAGAACCAGGTCAGCAGTGCTGCCGTGAGAGCCAGAGAAACCAGGTCAGCAGAGCTGCTTTAGAGGGAGAGAACCAGGTCAGCAGAGCTGCTTTAGAGCCAGAGAACCAGGTCAGCAGAGCTGCTCTAGAGCCAGAGAACCAGGTCAGCAGAGCTGCCTTAGAGCCATAGAACCAGGTCAGCAGAGCTGCTTTAGAGCCAGAGAACCAGGTCAGCAGAGCTCCCCTAGAGCCTAAGAACCAGGTCAGCAGAGCTGCTCTAGAGCCAGAGAACCAGGTCAGCAGAGCAGCTGTAGAGCCAGAGAAACCAGGTCAGCAGAGCTGCTTTAGAGGGAGAGAACCAGGTCAGCAGAGCTGCTTTAGGGCCAGAGAACCAAGAGCCAGAGAACCAGGTCAGCAGAGCTGCTGTAGAGCCAGAGAAACCAGGTCAGCAGAGCTGCTGTAGAGGGAGAGAACCAGGTCAGCAGAGCTGCTTTAGAGCCAGAGAACCAGGTCAGCAGAGCTGCTTTAGAGCCAGAGAACCAGGTCAGCAGAGCTGCTTTAGAGCCAGAGAACCAGGTCAGCAGAGCTGCTTTAGAGCCAGAGAACCAGGTCAGCGGAGATGCTCTAGAGCCAGAGAACCAGGTCAGCAGAGCCGTTGTAGAGCCAGAGAACCAGGTCAGCAGAGCTGCTCTAGAGCCTAAGAACCAGATCAGCAGAGCTGTTCTAGAGCCAGAGAACCAGGTCAGCAGAGCTGCTGTTGAGCCAGAGAAACCAGTTCAGCAGAGCTGCTTTAGAGCCAGAGAACCAGGTCAGCAGAGCTGCTTTAGAGCCAGAGAACCAGGTCAGCAGTGCTGCTCTAGAGCCTAAGAACCAGGTCAGCAGAGCTGCTCTACAGCCAGAGAACCAGGTCAGCAGAGCTGCAGTAGAGCCATAGAACCAGGTCAGCAGAGCTGTTTTAGAGCCAGAGAACCAGGTCAGCAGAGCCGTTGTAGAGCCAGAGAACCAGGTCAGCAGATCTGATTTAGAGCCAGAGAACCAGGTCAGCAGATCTGCTTTGGAGCCAGAGAACCAGGTCAGCAGAGCTGCTGTAGAGCCATAGAACCAGGTCAGCAGAGCTGCTTTAGAGCCAGAGAACCAGGTCAGCAGAGCCGTTGTAGAGCCAGAGAACCAGGTCAGCAGAGCTGCTCTAGAGCCAGAGAACCAGGTCAGCAGAGCTGCTTTAGAGGGAGAGAACCAGGTCAGCAGAGCTGCTCTAGAGCCAGAGAACCAGGTCAGCAGAGCTGCTTTAGAGGGAGAGAACCAGGTCAGCAGAGCTGCTTTAGACGGAGAGAACCAGGTCAGCAGAGCTCCTTTAGAGCCAGAGAATCAGGTATGCAGAGCTGCTCTAGAGCCTAAGAACCAGTTCAGCAGAGCTGCTCTAGAGGCAGAGAACCAGGTCAGCAGTGCTGCCGTAGAGCCAGAGAAACCAGGTCAGCAGAGCTGCTTTAGAGGGAGAGAACCAGGTCAGCAGAGCTGCTTTAGAGCCAGAGAACCAGGTCAGCAGAGCTGCTCTAGAGCCAGAGAACCAGGTCAGCAGATCTGCTTTAGAGCCATAGAACCAGGTCAGCAGAGCTGCTTTAGAGCCAGAGAACCAGGTCAGCAGAGCTCCCCTAGAGCCTAAGAACCAGGTCAGCAGAGCTGCTCTAGAGCCAGAGAACCAGGTCAGCAGAGCAGCTGTAGAGCCAGAGAAACCAGGTCAGCAGAGCTGCTTTAGAGGAGAGAACCAGGTCAGCAGAGCTGCTTTAGGGCCAGAGAACCAAGAGCCAGAGAACCAGGTCAGCAGAGCTGCTGTAGAGCCAGAGAAACCAGGTCAGCAGAGCTGCTGTAGAGGGAGAGAACCAGGTTAGCAGAGCGGCTTTAGAGCCAGAGAACCGGGTCAGCAGAGCTGCTTTAGAGGGAGAGAACCAGGTCAGCAGAGCTGCTTTAGGGCCAGAGAACCAAGAGCCAGAGAACCAGGTCAGCAGAGCTGCTGTAGAGCCAGAGAAACCAGGTCAGCAGAGCTGCTTTAGAGGGAGAGAACCAGGTTAGCAGAGCTGCTTTAGAGCCAGAGAACCGGGTCAGCAGAGCTGCTTTAGAGGGAGAGAACCAGGTCAGCAGAGCTGCTTTAGAGCCTAAGAACCAGGTCAGCAGAGCTGCTCTAGAGGCAGAGAACCAGGTCAGCAGAGCTGCCGTGAGAGCTAGAGAAACCAGGTCACCAGAGCTGCTTTAGAGGGAGAGAACCAGGTCAGCAGAGCTGCTTTAGAGCCAGAGAACCAGGTCAGCAGAGTTGCTCTAGAGCCAGAGAACCAGGTCAGCAGAGCTGCTTTAGAGCCATAGAACCAGGTCAGCAGAGCTGCTTTAGAGCCAGAGAACCAGGTCAGCAGAGCTCCCCTAGAGCCTAAGAACCAGGTCAGCAGAGCTGCTCTAGAGCCAGAGAACCAGGTCAGCAGAGCAGCTGTAGAGCCAGAGAAACCAGGTCAGCAGAGCTGCTTTAGAGCCAGAGAACCAGGTCAGCAGAGCTGCTGTAGAGCCAGAGAAACCAGGTCAGCAGAGCTGCTTTAGAGGGAGAGAACCAGGTCAGCAGAGCTGCTTTAGAGCCAGAGAACCAGGTCAGCAGAGCTGCTCTAGAGCCAGAGAACCAGGTCAGCAGAGTTGCTTTAGAGCCATAGAACCAGGTCAGCAGGAGCTGCTTTAGAGCCAGAGAACCAGGTCAGCAGAGCTCCCCTAGAGCCTAAGAACCAGGTCAGCAGAGCTGCTCTAGAGCCAGAGAATCAGGTCAGCAGAGCAGCTGTAGAGCCAGAGAAACCAGGTCAGCAGAGCTGCTTTAGAGCCAGAGAACCAGGTCAGCAGAGCTGCTGTAGAGCCAGAGAAACCAGGTCAGCAGAGCTGCTTTAGAGGGAGAGAACCAGGTCAGCAGAGCTGCTTTAGAGCCATAGAACCAGGTCAGCAGAGCTGCTCTAGAGCCTAAGAACCAGGTCAGCAGAGCTGCCCTAGAGCCAGAGAACCAGGTCAGCAGAGCTGCTGTAGAGCCAGAGAAACCAGGTCAGCAGAGCTGCTTTAGAGGGAGAGAACCAGGTCAGCAGAGCTGCTTTAGAGCCAGAGAATCAGGTCTGCAGAGCTACTCTAGAGCCTAAGAACCAGGTCAGCAGAGCTGCCCTAGAGCCAGAGAACCAGGTCAGCTGAACTGCTGTAGAGCCAGAGAAACCAGGTCAGCAGAGCTGCTTTAGAGGAGAGAACCAGGTCAGCAGAGCTGCTTTACAGCCAGAGAATCAGGTCTGCAGAGCTGCTCTAGAGCCTAAGAACCAGGTCAGCAGAGCTGCTCTAGAGGCAGAGAACCAGGTCAGCAGAGCTGCCGTAGAGCCAGAGAAACCAGGTCAGCAGAGCTGCTTTAGAGGGAGAGAACCAGGTCAGCAGAGCTGCTTTAGAGCCAGAGAACCAGGTCAGCAGAGCTGCTCTAGAGCCAGAGAACCAGGTCAGCAGAGCTGCCTTAGAGCCATAGAACCAGGTCAGCAGAGCTGCTTTAGAGCCAGAGAACCAGGTCAGCAGAGCTCCCCTAGAGCCTAAGAACCAGGTCAGCAGAGCTGCTCTAGAGCCAGAGAACCAGGTCAGCAGAGCAGCTGTAGAGCCAGAGAAACCAGGTCAGCAGAGCTGCTTTAGAGGGAGAGAACCAGGTCAGCAGAGCTGCTTTAGGGCCAGAGAACCAAGAGCCAGAGAACCAGGTCAGCAGAGCTGCTGTAGAGCCAGAGAAACCAGGTCAGCAGAGCTGCTGTAGAGGAGAGAACCAGGTCAGCAGAGCTGCTTTAGAGCCAGAGAACCAGGTCAGCAGAGCTGCTTTAGAGCCAGAGAACCAGGTCAGCAGAGCTGCTTTAGAGCCAGAGAACCAGGTCAGCAGAGCTGCTTTAGAGCCAGAGAACCAGGTCAGCGGAGATGCTCTAGAGCCAGAGAACCAGGTCAGCAGAGCCGTTGTAGAGCCAGAGAACCAGGTCAGCAGAGCTGCTCTAGAGCCTAAGAACCAGATCAGCAGAGCTGTTCTAGAGCCAGAGAACCAGGTCAGCAGAGCTGCTGTTGAGCCAGAGAAACCAGATCAGCAGAGCTGCTTTAGAGCCAGAGAACCAGGTCAGCAGAGCTGCTTTAGAGCCAGAGAACCAGGTCAGCAGAGCTGCTTTAGAGCCAGAGAACCAGGTCAGCAGCGCTGCTCTATAGCCTAAGAACCAGGTCCGCAGAGCTGCTCTAGAGGCAGAGGAACCAGGTCAGCAGAGCTGCTGTAGAGCCAGAGAAACCAGGTAAGCAGAGCTGCTGTAGAGGGAGAGAACCAGGTCAGCAGATCTGATTTAGAGCCAGAGAACCAGGTCAGCAGATCTGCTTTGGAGCCAGAGAACCAGGTCAGCAGAGCTGCTGTAGAGCCATAGAACCAGGTCAGCAGAGCTGCTTTAGAGCCAGAGAACCAAGTCAGCAGAGCCGTTGTAGAGCCAGAGAACCAGGTCAGCAGAGCTGCTCTAGAGCCAGAGAACCAGGTCAGCAGAGCTGCTTTAGAGGGAGAGAACCAGGTCAGCAGAGCTGCTCTAGAGCCAGAGAACCAGGTCAGCAGAGCTGCTTTAGAGGGAGAGAACCAGGTCAGCAGAGCTGCTTTAGACGGAGAGAACCAGGTCAGCAGAGCTCCTTTAGAGCCAGAGAATCAGGTATGCAGAGCTGCTCTAGAGCCTAAGAACCAGTTCAGCAGAGCTGCTCTAGAGGCAGAGAACCAGGTCAGCAGTGCTGCCGTAGAGCCAGAGAAACCAGGTCAGCAGAGCTGCTTTAGAGGGAGAGAACCAGGTCAGCAGAGCTGCTTTAGAGCCAGAGAACCAGGTCAGCAGAGCTGCTCTAGAGCCAGAGAACCAGGTCAGCAGATCTGCTTTAGAGCCATAGAACCAGGTCAGCAGAGCTGCTTTAGAGCCAGAGAACCAGGTCAGCAGAGCTCCCCTAGAGCCTAAGAACCAGGTCAGCAGAGCTGCTCTAGAGCCAGAGAACCAGGTCAGCAGAGCAGCTGTAGAGCCAGAGAAACCAGGTCAGCAGAGCTGCTTTAGAGGGAGAGAACCAGGTCAGCAGAGCTGCTTTAGGGCCAGAGAACCAAGAGCCAGAGAACCAGGTCAGCAGAGCTGCTGTAGAGCCAGAGAAACCAGGTCAGCAGAGCTGCTGTAGAGGGAGAGAACCAGGTCAGCAGAGCTGCTTTAGAGCCAGAGAACCAGGTCAGCAGAGCTGCTTTAGAGCCAGAGAACCAGGTCAGCAGAGCTGCTTTAGAGCCAGAGAACCAGGTCAGCAGAGCTGCTTTAGAGCCAGAGAACCAGGTCAGCGGAGATGCTCTAGAGCCAGAGAACCAGGTCAGCAGAGCCGTTGTAGAGCCAGAGAACCAGGTCAGAAGAGCTGCTCTAGAGCCTAAGAACCAGATCAGCAGAGCTGTTCTAGAGCCAGAGAACCAGGTCAGCAGAGCTGCTGTTGAGCCAGAGAAACCAGTTCAGCAGAGCTGCTTTAGAGCCAGAGAACCAGGTCAGCAGAGCTGCTTTAGAGCCAGAGAACCAGGTCAGCAGTGCTGCTCTAGAGCCTAAGAACCAGGTCAGCAGAGCTGCTCTACAGCCAGAGAACCAGGTCAGCAGAGCTGCAGTAGAGCCATAGAACCAGGTCAGCAGAGCTGTTTTAGAGCCAGAGAACCAGGTCAGCAGAGCCGTTGTAGAGCCAGAGAACCAGGTCAGCAGAGCTGCTCTAGAGCCAGAGAACCAGGTCAGCAGAGCTGCTTTAGAGGGAGAGAACCAGGTCAGCAGAGCTGCTCTAGAGCCAGAGAACCAGGTCAGCAGAGCTGCTTTAGAGGGAGAGAACCAGGTCAGCAGAGCTGCTTTAGACGGAGAGAACCAGGTCAGCAGAGCTGCTTTAGAGCCAGAGAACCAGATCAGCAGAGCTGCTTTAGAGGGAGAGAACCAGGTCAGCAGAGCTGCTTTAGAGCCAGAGAACCAGGTCAGCAGAGCTGCCTTAGAGCCAGAGAACCAGGTCAGCAGAGCTGCTCTAGAGCCAGAGAACCAGGTCAGCAGAGCTGCTTTAGAGCCATAGAACCAGGTCAGAGCTGCTGTAGAGCCAGAGAACCAGGTCAGCAGAGCTGCTGTTGAGCCAGAGAACCAGGTCAGCAGAGCCACTCTAGAGCCACAGAACCAGGTCAGCAGAGCCGCTTTAGAGCCAGAGAACCAGGTCAACAGGGCCGCTGTAGAGCCAGAGAACCAGGTCAGCAGAGCTGCTTTAGAGCCAGAGAACCAGGTCAGCAGAGCTGCTTTAGAGCCAGAGAACCAGGTCAGCAGAGCTGCTTTAGAGCCAGAGAACCAGGTCAGGAGAACTGCTCTAGAGCCAGAGAAACAGGTCAGCAGAGCTGCTTTAGAGCCATAGAACCAGGTCAGCAGAGCTGCTTTAGAGCCAGAGAACCAGGTCAGCAGAGCCGTTGTAGAACCAGAGAACCAGATCAGCAGAGCTGCTTTAGAGGGAGAGAACCAGGTCAGCAGAGCTGCTTTAGAGCCAGAGAACCAGGTCAGCAGAGCTGCTTTAGAGCCAGAGAACCAGGTCAGCAGAGCTGCTCTAGAGCCAGAGAACCAGGTCAGCAGAGCTGCTTTAGAGGGAGAGAACCAGGTCAGCAGAGCTGCTTTAGATGGAGAGAACCAGGTCAGCAGAGCTGCTTTAGAGCCAGAGAACCAGATCAGCAGAGCTGCTTTAGAGGGAGAGAACCAGGTCAGCAGAGCTGCATTAGAGCCAGAGAACCAGGTCAGCAGAGCTGCTCTAGAGCCAGAGAACCAGGTCAGCAGAGCTGCTCTAGAGCCAGAGAACCAGGTCAGCAGAGCCGCTTTAGAGCCTTAGAACCAGGTCAGAGCTGCTGTAGAGCCATAGAACCAGGTCAGCAGAGCTGCTGTAGAGCCAGAGAACCAGGTCAGCAGAGCCGTTGTAGAGCCAGAGAACCAGGTCAGCAGAGCTGCTCTAGAGCCAGAGAACTAGGTAATCAGAGCTGCTGTAGAGCCAGAGAACCAGGTCAGCAGAGCCGCTCTAGAGCCACAGAACCAGGTCAGCAGAGCTGCTTTAGAGCCAGAGAACCAGGTCAACAGAGCCGCTGTAGAGCCAGAGAACCAGGTCAGCAGAGCTGCTTTAGAGCCAGAGAACCAGGTCAGCAGAGCCGTTGTAGAGCCAGAGAACCAGGTCAGCAGAGCCGTTGTAGAGCCAGAGAACCAGGTCAGCAGAGCTGCTGTAGAGCCAGAGAACCAGGTCAGCAGAGCTGCTTTAGAGCCAGAGAACCAGGTCAGCAGAGCTGCTTTAGAGGGAGAGAACCAGGTCAGCAGAGCTGCTTTAGAGCCAGAGAACCAGGTCAGCAGAGCTGCTGTAGAGCCAGAGAACCAGGTCAGCAGAGCCGTTGTAGAGCCATAGTACCAGGTCAGCAGACCTGCTCTAGAGCCAGAGAACTAGGTCAGCAGAGCTGCTGTAGAGCCAGAGAACCAGGTCAGCAGAGCCGTTGTAGAGCCAGAGAACCAGGTCAGCAGAGCTGCTCTAGAGCCAGAGAACTAGGTCATCAGAGCTGCTGTAGAGCCAGAGAACCAGGTCAGCAGAGGTGCTTTAGAGCCAGAGAACCAGGTCAACAGAGCCACTGTAGAGCCAGAGAACCAGGTCAGCAGAGCTGCTTTAGAACTAGAGAACCAGGTCAGCAGAGCCGTTGTAGAGCCAGAGAACCAGGTCAGCAAAGCTGCTTTAGAGCCAGAGAAACAGGACATTGGGGCTTATTTACAAGCCCTTGCGCCGCCGCTGCGTCACTTTTCCCACACAAAAATTGAAGCACCGGCGGTGCAAGGGACTTGTAAATAAGCCCCATTGTGCCCATTCGAACGCAATAAAACAGTTACGTAACCTTCACACCACGGAAAAGGTGAAATAAAGCACCAGTTTCTAAAGTTATTGCTCTTTCCACAGTTACTGGTAACTCAAGTCTCCTGCCTGAGGTCTACTACATTTATTGTAATTTAAAACTTCAGGTATCAAAATGCAAAGTTGTGTGAGCTATTAGCCTTACACTGGCTGAACAACTGCCTCCTACCATAGGACTGTTACGAGTGTCTACAAATCTAAGATTGTATTTTGGGAAGTAGATGATGCACCTCATGCCTGCAACATAAAACAAGCATTTGCAATGCAATAGGGCTGGCATTACTAAAAGTTTGAGCTATTGGCGTTGCAAATGATAATGTTTGTTAGTTTTTGTATGTTAAAAAATATTCCAGCAGTAGCATAAGTAATGAAATAAAACCACCAGTACCACCACCACCAGTACCAATGCCACCACCACTACCACCACCGCTACAACCACCACAAGTACCATAACCACCACTACAATTATTACTATTACTACTCTGTGGTGATAGTAATAATAGTAGTGGTAGTTATGGTACTGGTGGAAAATTACTATTATAAATTACAATACATGTTAATTTTTCAAAAGGCATTGCCATTTACAATACCAATAACTCTAAAACTCGCAGTTGCGAGACCTATTGCATTGTAAATGCTTGTTGTTATGGGGAGGTGAGTGGCAGGCTGTAAAGCGGCTTTGTGTGTTGTATCTTATCGTATTGTAGAATTGATGTGGTGCTTCATATTGGTGATAGGTGACAAAGCACTCATTGTATGCATACTAGACATATGACACAAGTCAAAAAGTTCACAACTCCACTTCTCATGGTTGACATCTGCCTTAGTTTTTGATGGATATGTACCTGATCTTTTCCAAGCACTGTTAATATTCTGGTGCACTGATCTGGTGTGTTTTACGCTTTTAAAAAACAGTTCTGGATTAATCTTGTTTTCTATGTCATTATCTCCTGACATGAAGGTCTCTGAGAAATATACTGCACCCAAATCATTAAAGCGTGGGAGCCGCACTTTGGCTCTGATTTGGCCCCAGACTCTCTGGTGTCGGCTGTGTACTGTCGGTGTCGTCTGTGTTGGCCATAGGAATCAGGCAAAAGGTGGAATGGAGGTTGATCAGCATTTAGGGATGTGTTCCACATTCTTAACTCTTCAATGCCTTAGAAAGGCTGGAGAGTATGGGGTAGTCAAATTTATTCAAATTGACACGTGACCTGCTCTACCCCGAGCTATCCCAACATTTCAAATCTACTGACCTGTTGTAATCCATTGAGGAATGGTGAAATGGAGATCTTTCCTCATAGGACTGTTCTCTTTGGGCTGCAGAGACGTAAGCACTCAACACAGATCAATGACCATCAATTCCCGGAAGGGCATGCTATAAATCAGTATGGCGTCAAGGGCACTGGGTGGACACCTTGTTCAGGAGAGCCACAGCAAAGGTACACATCTTGGTGATTGCAGGGACAAAGAGCCCCTTTTACTTCTGCCTATCCTTCTGGCTGAAGCATATTTAGCTTTGCTATCAAGCAATGGTACCCCTGGGCCAAGGCTATCCTTCTCCTTGCGAGCCTTCTCTGTGCATGGCCCTGCAAAACTTGCCCCACTGCACAGAAATCCTGTGGTGGCTTTTACAGCTAGACAGGCAGGCAGCTACAGTGCTAGCCTGGCTGATGAGGGGTGTTACCCCGAAACCGGTCCCAGGATGCTTGTTTCCGGTCCAGGGAAGACATGGCTTGGCAGTTCGGGCTGGACTGTTCCCATGAGGCACAGGGTCAAGACTGATTTGCATATAGCTATGTCTGAACTGGGGTGGCGAAGTGAGCTAAAGAATGATGATGGATTCAACCCAGATCTGTGACTGGGGGTGAGTGTTTGAAAAGTTTCAGCACTCCGTCCATCATCTCCTTGTGTTTGCTTTGCTCACCCTAAGTTGGCAGGGTATGCCCAGACGTGGGTCCCTTGCTCACTTTGCCACTGGATTCAAGCTAGCCTGGCTGATGAGGGGTGTTACCCCAAAACCGGTCCCAGGATGCTTGTTTCCGGTCCAGGGAAGACAATGCTTGGCACTTCGGGCTTGACTGTTCCCATGAGGCACAGGGTCAAGACTGATTTGCATATAGCTATGTCTGAACTGGGGTGGCGAAGTGAGCTAAAGAATGATGATGGATTCAACCCAGATCTGTGACTGGGGGTGAGTGTTTGAAAAGTTTCAGCACTCCGGCCATCATCTCCTTGTGTTTGCTTTGTTCGCCCTAAGTTGGCAGGGTATGCCCAGACGTGGGTCCCTTGCTCACTTTGCCACTGGATTCAAGCTAGCCTGGCTGATATGGGGTGTTACCCCGAAACCGGTCCCAGGATGCTTGTTTCCGGTCCAGGGAAGACATGGCTTGGCAGTTCGGGCTGGACTGCTCCCATGAGGCACAGGGTCAAGACTGATTTGCATATAGCTATGTCTGAACTGGGGTGGCGAAGTGAGCTAAAGAATGATGATGGATTCAACCCAGATCTGTGACTGGGGGTGAGTGTTTGAAAAGTTTCAGCACTCCGTCCATCATCTCCTTGTGTTTGCTTTGTTCGCCCAAGGTTGGCAGGGTATGCCCATACGTGGGTCCCTTGCTCATTTTGCCACTGGATTCAAGCTAGCCAAGCTGATGAGGGGTGTTACCCCGAAACTGGTCCCAGGATGCTTGTTTCCGGTCCAGGGAAGACATGGCTTGGCAGTTCGGGCTGGACTGTTCCCATGAGGCACAGGGTCAAGACTGATTTGCATATAGCTATGTCTGAACTGGGGTGGCGAAGTGAGCTAAAGAATGATGATGGATTCAACCCAGATCTGTGACTGGGGGTGAGTGTTTGAAAAGTTTCAGCACTCCGTCCATCATCTCCTTGTGTTAGCTACAGTGCAAGGCCAGGACCAGCATGGGCCATCAGAAGCAGCAGTCAGGTGCTCAAATCCCAAACAACAACAGCACCGGCTTCCCTAGCTTGTGGAAAGGGATGCTTCAGAGACCAGCACTACTGGACATGGGCCCAAGATGTCGGCTCTGACTCCATGGCAGCTGGGTTGGAGACTTTGCCTTGACCTACATCACAGGTACTGCCCTAGCTCTAACAAATAACAATGTGATGGATGTAATGCTTGACCTAACCTCAGCCACTGGTAATCCCTCGGGTGCATTAGAGTCCATCATTTTTTTGCCCACCCTGCCACTCTAGACATATGTCTACCTTATGAAAATCAGTACTGATCCTGCTCATTATGGGATCAGTCTGTCACAAACTGCTTGGTGAGGCCCTCTCCATAATGGGGCACAAGCAACCCCTCGCCTTTTGTGTGTTTGATTTAACACCCTAAGTGGCCAAAGGTATGCCCAGACATGGATCCCTTGCTCGCTGTGCCACATGATGATTGACCAGGACTGGTCTGTGGTTGCTTGTGTTCCCTTCTGGAAGGGGCCTTGTCTAGCAATTGGACTGTTTCTATGAGTTGCAGGGTCAGTACTGATTTGCATAAAGCAGGTCTCTTTCTAGAGTGCAACTGTGGGTGGAAAGCATTGGGTTAAAATGCTGCCCAGAGCAATTGCCAGGGGTTTAGACTATTTGTAAGCATTCCTCCAATCAACCTTTGTGTGTCTGAGTTACTATCTTAGCTGTGCCTCCTTAGTGCTCCTTCTATATTTGGAACACTGAGCATGTGTGACTTCCAGGAGGAGAAAGAAGGAGTTAGCAACATAGACAGTGAATGCAAAAATGCAGGCCACTCCACACCCTCGGGAAACAGCATTTACCATGCATCACGAACCACACATGCCTTTACCACGCCGGCTTAACCATGCATGCAACATTACCACGCAAGTCTTCACAACACATTTATTTTCAATGAATATGCCTTCACCACGCATGCCTTTGCAACGAATTTCATTGCAAAGGTATGAATGGTAAAGGCATATTTGTTGTAAAAGTTTTAATGGTAAGCATTGGTAAGTTTTTTTTTTTAGTATTAAGTGTTTATATATGTATATATATGTATATATATATATACTCAGTGAAAAAAACAAGGGTTACAGGGACGTAATAGTTAGGCTGATATTTCACTTGTACAAAACCAGAGAAATTCAGCAGTTATAGTTAGCTGGGCTAACTATTACTCGCCACCCCGCAATACACTGCTTATGACCTCACATATTACATCACTCATGACATGGTCAGTGACATCTCAACTGACATCACTGATGACATCATCCAGTGACTGTGAGTGTTTTTTAAATGTTTATGAGTGTTAAATATATATAACAAGGTGTATTGATGAATGGCTGTATGAGTGCCTGTATGGATGATTCAGTGGGTGCATGACTGACTGTAAAAGTGAGTGATTGGGTGTCTCAGTGAATGTATGGATGAGTGACTAGGTTTTTAGAATGTCTGTATCAGTCTGTCAGATAGTCTCTAAGTAGCTGTATGGGTTGGTGAGAGGGTACATGAGTGCCTGTATGGGTGATCAATTGGGTGTCTGAGTACCTGTATGGGTATTTGAGTGTCTGTGTGGTTGGGTGGGAGGGTGGGAGGGTGTGTGACTGCCTGCATGGATGAGTGAGTCAGTGGCTGTATGGGTTAGTGAGTGTGTAAGTGAGGGGCTGTATAGGTGACTTAGTGTGTGTATGGGTGTGTCGGTGAGTGAATGAATGTGTCAGTGGTATATGGGTGAGTAACTGGAAATGTGAAAGGTAGTATAGGTGAGTGTTGGAGTATAAAAGTGACTGTATGTGTGAGAGAGGGATTGTGATAGTGTGTGCTTGTGCCAGTGACTGTATAGGTGAGTGAATATGTGTTAGTATCTGTATGAATAAGTGAGTGAGTGTGTATAACTGTAAAGGTGAGTAAATGGCTGTGTGAGTGACTCTCTAGGTGAGTGAGTAGGTGCATTAGTAGGTCTATGAGTGACTGACTGTGTGAGTGGCTGAATGAGTGGATATATCAGTGGTTGTATTAGTGAGCAAGTTAGTGTATGAGTTGCTGTATGGGTGACTGAGTGGATGTGTGTGTAGACCTATGAATCAGAGAGTGGGTGTGTAAGTACTGATATGGGTGTCAATGGTTTTGAGAATGGTAGTGTGGAAGTTGGAGTGGGTGTATGAAAGGTTATATGGGGTGTGAGTGGGTGCATCAGAGAATCTGTGGATGATGACATCAGTGATGTAATCTGTGATGTCACTGACCATGTCATGAGGGATGTATATGTGAGGTCATAAGCAGTGCATTGTGGGGGTGTGAGTTATAGTTTGCTTAGCTAACTATAACTGCTGAATTTCTCTGGTTTTGTATGAGTAAAATATCAGCCTAACTATACCGTCCCTATAACCTTTGGTTTTTTCACTGAATTTCTAAGGTTTTTTTAGTTCTATTTCCTAACTATAACATCCCTGTAACCTTTGTTTTTTCCAGTGAATTTCTAAGGTTTTTAAATGCTAAATCCAAACTATAAGGTCCCCGTAACCTTTGGTTTTTCAGTGAATTTCTCAGGTTTTTTAAATTCTATTTCCCAACTATAACGCCCATCTAACCCATCTAACCTATGATTTTTTTATTGAATATTTAAGGTTTTTCGATTGTATTTTCTATCTAAAATGGCTCTATAAGGGGTATTTTATAAGCTTGTATTTTCTTCAGTGGATTAATAAGCAATGTTTTTTTTAACATTTTTTATATTCACGATGACATCGCGATCCCCACGGACGCATTGCGAAAACTGAAAACAAAAGCAGACATCAATGACCACCAATACATCCAAAAATAATATGCAAAAAAATCCATTCTGAACATTGCCCTACACTTATTACTATACACATACTTCTTTCAAAGCATGTTTAAACCCATATTTTTCTACTGAGTTTCTATAAGAAGCCATCTTTCGGACCTATTTTCCATTTTGCGGTTATTCGGGACGTCAAGATGATATTGTTAACTGCGACGATCACGCCTTTTCCATAAAGTGAAAACACATATATGCACACATATGAAAGTATTTTACACACTAGGGGTTTATTACTGTACATTGCAAACTCATGTTTTTCTAGTGTATCTCTAGAACAACCATCTCTTAAACCTTTTTGCCATTTTCACGGTGAGGACGGAGATCACAAAGACGTCGGTAATCGTGAGCCCCACGGTTACGCCGCGAAAGCAGAAAGTAAAAGCAGAAATACAATAGCCACCACCACATAAAAAAATGATAACTATAAAATTCTAACCATCCCAGTAGATAACCCACTGTATAAGTAACTCTATAAAAATCTCAATATCTATAACAATGTGTATTAATGATTCACTGATATTTTTTTTAGATTTCCACCAATATTCATGATGTCCCCGCGACGGTACATGGGGGGGCCAAGCTGGCGGTTGCGTCGTCATCGCATATATCACATGATATTAAAAAAATCCATTTTGGACACATAACTTGTGTCACTAACACCCCTATTTCTCAACCATGGGGTCAAAGTGTCTCCACCCTGACCCTTTATGTGGGCTTTCACACAAATTTTCAGCCCCGGGAACCATTCCCGATAGATAAAATGGCTGCTTTCTTTTCAGGTTGCTTCCAGCCAATCAGAGAATTCCCGTTGGCACGTGCATTTGCGATTCATTGCGAAACCACTGCAAAATATCCGTGGCCAGAGATATCACTATAATTTTAAACTAACATTTCTCAACAACTACTGAACGGATTTACACCAAATAAGCAAAAGGAAGTTACTTGAACCGGCATCTACCTCCCTGCCAAACTTGGTGTAAGTCCGCTCAGCGGTTGGGGCTGTAGGTGTGGCTAAATGTTCCTATGGGAATTAACATGACAAACGCAACCTTATTTCGTGCCCCAAATTCTTGGTCCCCACTGCACGGATCACCCCCAAACTTTCCATAACAATAGAACCCAACTTGACACAATTTTGGGAAAATTTCATGAAGATTGGTCAAACGACGCCAAAGTTATAGCCAAGTCAAAAAATACTCTAACTATAACTACCTACTGGTGACCAGTAAAAACTTTAGACACGGCTACAGCTCGAACTGCTGAACGGAATTACACCAAATTTGGCAAAAAGGTAGCCCTTGATTCAGAAAGAGCCCTTTTTTTTAAATGGTGTAAATCCGTTCAGTAGTTGCTGAGAAAATAAAAAAATAAAAGTTTCGATATCTAGAGGCACAGAGGATCCGCGGACCCTCCTGACCACGAGCTTTATTCTAATTGGCTGTCAACACTCCAAACCAGGAAGTGTTGGCAGCCATCTTGTGACTCAGTAGAACCGAGTCACAAGAAAACAGTAGAAAAACATTAAAAAACAAGAAAAGGGGGCAGGGTAGAAACACCCTGACCCCTAGGCCTGCTCAGGGGTCCCACAAGGACCCCCAGGGCCCAAAAAGCATAAAAAAAATCGGCCGAATTCGTGCTGGGTGCGCGAATCCGGCCAAGAAAATAAAAATAAAAAACGAACCGCGTGCTCCCGCGCTTCGCTGTATTGAAGCCCCCGGGTGGGCCAGGTCCCGGGGGCACTGAAAAAATGTGTAGGGGGCCCCCAATCCCCCCACACTGCCCCGGGGACCGCCACCTCCCAGGTTATATTAGAGTGTGAGGAGGTGCATCAGATTTTCATCAGTGATGTCATCAGTGATGTCATTTGAGATGTCATCAGTGATGTCACTGACCATGTCATGAATGATGTAATATGTGACGTCATCAGCAGTGCATTGCGGGCGCGAGTTATAGTTAGCTGAACTAACTATAACGGGGGAACTTCTATGGTTTTGTACGAGTGAAATGTCCAACTAACTATAACGTCCCTGAAACCTATGGTTTTTTCAGTGACTATAACTGCTGAATGTCTCTGGTTTTGTGCAAGTGAAATGTCAGCCTAACTATAGCGTCCCTGTAACCTTTGGTTTATATATATATTACCTACTGGCAGACATCAGTAGGTAGTTATAGTTAGGACCTAGTTTCCATAGGTAGAGGTCATTTTCAGATGTCTATATCTTTGACACCGCTTCATGAATTTCCATGAAATTTTCCAAAATATTTTGCCCAGTACTTCTGATGGAGTCTGGAAAGTTTTGGGGTGATCCGTCCAGTGGGGGCTAAGAAAAAAGGGGGTCTCAAAACACAATTTTCCCATGTTAATTCCCATAGGACCTTTGAACAAGCCTACAGCCCAAACCACTGGACGGAATTACACGAAACTTGGCAGGACGCTAGGTGTTGGTATGCAGATGGTTTTTGATTTGGTGTAAATCTGTTCAGTGGTTTTCGAGATATTAACTGGAGAACACATTTGTATATCTGGGGACACAAATTACTCGCGGATTTACTTGCCGATAATCCGCAGATTCACACGCGCTGGCGACCTTCTGATTGGCTGGCCGCACCTTCATAGAAAAGTTGTATCTGCCATTTTGTTTGTCGGAAAAACAGTCCCTGGGGCTGAAAATTTCTTTTCAAACTCAATGAAGGGGTCAGGTGAGAGGTGGCCTGACCACCTGTACATATTATAAAAGACAAGTCAGCATGTGTCTTGGGGTAAGAAATCTGAAAAAACACTTTTTGGCCACTCAAAAAATCAGCGGATTGCTCACGGGGCCCAGCGAGGCCCCCATGTAACTCCGCAGGGAATCCACGGAGTTAGCACAAATGTGGGGAAAAAAACTATATATATTACTTTTTACACTCAGGCTTACTCTCACACCCATTCAGATACCCATACATATACTGTCAAATCCAGTTACATACCCATACAAAAACTTTCACACCCACTCTTATACTGATGCAGACACTGTCACAACCATTCACACAGCTTTAGAGACACTGTGACACCTATTTACATACCCAGAGAGACTCTGTGACACCCATTCAAGAACCTATGCAGTCACTGTTACTCCTATTTAGAAATCCATACAATGTCACACCCTTTCACATGCTCACAGAGACACTATGACACCCATTCACAAATCTATACAGTCACTGTTACACCTATTCAGAAATCCATACAGACAATGTCACACCCATTCACATACTCATAGAGACACTTTGACACCCATTTACATATCCATAGTGACTCTGTAACACTCATTCACAAACCTATACAGTCACTGTTATACCTATTCAGAAACTCATACAAACTGTCATTCCCATTCACACACCCATAGAGACACTGTCACAACCATTCACGTACCTAAACACACCCTGTCACACCCATTCACAAACCCATAGAGGCACTGTCACACCCATTCAGATATCAATAAAGACACTGTCACACCTATTTACAGTGTTACACCCATTCACAAACCTATACAGGCACTGTCTCACCCGTTTAGAAACCTATACAGACACTGTAACGCCCATTAGCATACCGAAACAGACACTCTCCCACCCATTCACATGCTGATAGACCCACTGTCACACCCATTCACAAACCCATACAGACACTGTTCTACCCATTCATGTACCTAAAGAGACACTGTCACAACCATTCATATACCCAAAAATACTCTGTCACACCCATTCAATAACCCATAGAGGCACTGTCACACCCGTTCAGATACCCATAAAGACAGTGTCACACCCATTTACAAACCCATACAGGCATTGTGACACACATTCACAAAACCATACATACACTGTGACACTCATTCATGTACCTAAACACTTACTGTCACACCCATTCACAACCCCAGACAGACTGTGCAACTCCCATTTACATACTAATAGAGCTACTATAACACCCATTTACACACCTATACAGACATTGTCACAGCCATTTATATATCATAAAGACACTGTTACACCCATTGACAAACCCGCTTATGCACCTAAAATGATACCCATTTGGACTCTGTTATCCCCACTGTGAGATGCATTCAGAAACCTTTACTAGAAATATTAAATGTGCTCTTTTGCATTGAATGTGTGCTTTTGGTTTGCGAATCTGTGAGGGATCCGCGGAGTCAACAAATTAATTTAAAAAGAGGATTTACAGTTAGAAATAACAACTGTTTGGGACATAGGGTGGCTCTTAGAAGAGCCGTTGTGTTAATTGTGCGTATATGATGACTACATGTACGAGCGAATGCAGTTTCAAGTTGTTCAGAAACACTCTGTTTCCTTCATCTGTGAAGTGAACACCATCTCTTCTGTATATTCCATGCATGTTGAAGCACAGATTATTATTGTAGACAGAGCCCATGTTATAGTCCCTGAGGAATGCTCTATCTGGCTTTCTCTATCTGTGGACAAAATTCAGAAGGCCAATTCCATTTCTGCCTCTGCATATTTTAGAAAACACCAAGGCAGTGTCAGGGAAAAGGTGCATGAATTGTTCAAAGGTATTCTTCATTAGGATATCTAGTCCTACCCCAGTCAGTGTGCTCAGTTCATTGCCACCACAGTGCACAATCATGAGGACTGGCTGTTTCTTCTCCATAGTGCTTTCAACCAATGGAAGCAATTGATGCCACTTTAACCCTCTCCAGCCAAACCAATCAATATCCACATTAGGCAAACCTAGGTCCCTAACAATACCTCTGTTTCTAGCAAACTCTCTCACCCGAACACAAAACTGTGACCCACAATCCACACTCTAACCATTTTGAAGTCTGCAGCTGAATGAGGCAGTTTTCAGAATTATGTCAGTTAAAAATAACTGTAGCAAGTAAAGTTTAATATATCACATTTCATTGGATGGTGTAAGTAGGTAGTGATTAGAACTAGGTTGTGCAATAAATTTTAAATAACAACATGTGTGATTGGTTAGAAGGAATATGTTTGTTATCGTATGCACTCAACCACACCTGCAAAATGTGCCTTGGATGTTAGCATGCTGATGTAGAGACAGTTGTGAACTTCTGGCCTACTGGTAACAGAGAATGTTACATTGTTGGTTAACATGGAAACAGAACTACAGGAGTATTGGGGAAGGGAAGACAAAATGGCTACAATGTTAATGTGGGGAGACATTCTTTATAAAAGAAATAGTGATTAATATTTGTTTAGGCCTACATTTAGGAATTTGTATGAAGTGGTGTGTAAGTGCTAATGTTTAGGAATAGTTTTTAAAAAAGATCTCGGTTTACCGAGCGGATCCGTGGATTCTCCGCAAGGGTTCATGGGGGGCCACGCTGAAACCCCCGAATTTCTTTGTAAGTCTGCGGACCCCGCCCAAACTCGCTATCGAATTGGGCTCTCTTTAGCGGAGTTAAACAAAGGGTTAAGAAAAGTGACCATTGAGAAGAGCTGTATGATTAGTAAGGAGATGAAATAAAATGAAATCACTGTTTCTATTTGTTTGCAGTCTCTGTAACCTTGAAAGCAAAGTTGAATAGGGTGCTATTACTGGTTACCTTGTATGAGAGTGGTTTAATATTCTTCAGCTTGGTTTTTCTGTGCTTTTTTGAGACAAGTTTGACAACCTGATATTGACAAAGAAAAATACTCACCAACAATCACATTTAACAGGTAGGTGTATTAGGTTGTAGGATAAAAAAATTGATACGGAAGGACTGAGTGTAAGTAAGGTGGATGAACGTGATCAGGATGTTTGACAATAGTAAAAGGAAATGTTCCGAGTGAGTAGAAGATAAAAATAAAGTGTATTAATCATGAACTATAAATAAAAACTGGTGAAGAAAAACAAAACAGATGGATACACCAATGTAGGGAGTGACACAAGGAGTGAAATGCTAATGTATGTAGTGAGATATAAACGTGTTTTATTATCTATACAGTTATGCAATAACATATACTTAGATATGTAGATTAAGATGAGCTGGTTCACACTGATGCCTTTGGTAAGGGAGCTAGGTTTAGTTAAATATATTTACTTTTCATATAGTAATAGATCAAAAGGTACAATGATGCATATACTTTTAGATAGTGAGAAGTAAGCTCATAGGTGCATCCTTTCTTATGCTAATTCAGACCTCCTTTATTCTCATTCACATACTTATACAGACACTGTTATACCCATTCTCATACTGATACAGACTCTTAAATCCTCTCATATACCCATACAGAGACTCTCAAACCCTCTCACATACCCATTCAGACTTCCTTTATTCCCATCCACATACCTATACAGTCTGACACCCATTTACATACCCATACAGAGTCACACCCTCTCACATACCCATAAAGAGTCTATCACATCCTTTCACATACCCATGTAGATGCCCTTATACCCATTTATATACTCATATAGACTCTCACACCCTCTCATATACCGCTGTAGATACCGTTATACCCATTTACAAACCCATACAGAGACTCTCACACCCTCTCACATACCAATACACACTGTCACAGTCTCTCACAAACCCATATAGAGGCTCTTACATCCTCTCATATACCCATGCAGACACCCTGTATACACATTGACATATGCATACAGAGGTTCACACACCTTGCCACATGCACACATAGATCCTCACACCCTCTCATATAGCTGTAAAGATAGTATGACATCTATTCATATAGCCATGCACAGACTCACACACACTCTGAGCTGCCAATGTAGAAACCCTTATATCCATTTATATACCTATACACAAGCTCTCACACCCTCTCACATATCCATTCATAGACTGTCAGATCTCGCACATATCTATAGAGACACTGTCACAACTATTTGCATATCTATAGATACTTTCACACCCTCTTGCATATTTATATATACACCCTTATACACATTCACATATTTATACTTAGACTTGGTTGTGCAATAAATTTTAAATAACAACAGATACTCATATAGAGCTATTTTATTCTTATTTATTCTTATTGACATACTTATATAGACTGTGACACCCATTTACATACTTATTGAGAGACTCTTACACCCTCTCACTTACCCATAACAGATACTGTAATACCATTCACATACTGATACATTGACTTAGACATCCTCTCACATGCCCATGGAGAGACTCTTATATCCTCTCAAATACTGATGTAGACACCCTTATACCCACTGAGATGTGCATACAGAGATTTATGCACCCTGCTGCACACTCTCATATACAGACTCTTATATCCATTTACATACATATACACAAGCTCTTACACCCTCTCAGATATCCATTCATAGACTGTCAGACCCTGTCACTTATCTATACTGACACTGTCACAACTATTCACATATCTATAGAGATACTCTCACACTCTCTCACGTTATGTTATGTTATGTTATTATGACTTGTATAGCGCACATATACCCTTAGGTGTCTTGGCGCTTCCGGTCTCCATATTACGTTACAAACCACAGATCCTAAAAGAGCCATGTCTTTAGTTGCTTTCTGAACTCCAGGAGGGAGGGAATTTTCCTAAGATAAAATGGGAGGGAGTTCCATTCCTTTATGGTATTGTAACTAAAGCTCCTCCCACCCCAATTCGTTTTTTTAATTCTGACAGTAGGCATCAAATTTAAATTTGCCGATCGTAAAGATCTATTGGGGGAATACCACCTGAAAAGGTCCCATAGAAATTTCGGACCTTCTTTGTGAAGGGCCTTGTGAGCGATACAAAGCGCCTTAAATTTTACCCGCTGACCGACTGGCAGCCAATGCAGGTCTTGAATCCCTTTTGCAACTGACTGATACTTGGGGATGTCCAATATGAGTCTTGCTGCAGCATTTTGTACCATTTGCAATTTTCTAAGGAGAGAGGATTGAATGTTAATATAAAGGCCATTGCAATAGTCACGTTTTGATAAGACTAGAGAGGTCACCACTGTCTTTCTCAATTCTTTAGGAATAAAAGGAAGTATTTTTTTAAGGTTTTAATCATGAAGTATGTGGAAGACACCACTGTGGACACTTGGGGTTTCAGGCTCAGTTTGTCGTCTATAATAACTCCAAGATTTTTAGCTTTAATTACAGGTGAAGGTGGGGTCCGAGATTGTCTGGCCACCACTCAGGGGACCAAGGTGGAAAGAGATTACCAAACATGATCACTTCCGTCTTGCTTGAGTTCAATTTCAAGCAGTGATTGCTCATCCAGCTACTTAACTTAATCATACAATCGTGAAGTTTTTGAGAATGATTAATATCCTTATCTATTGTCGAGATTACCAACTGGGTATCATCGGCGTAGGTGGTAGGGATCAAATTAAAACTTCTAATCAATGGTGCCAATTCTGCCACGTAAATGTTAAAAGCGTAGGGCTCAACGATGAGCCCTGGGGGACCCCGCACGGCAGTATAAAAGGTGCCGACTTAAATTTGCCTAGGTGGACAGATTGGGATCTTTCTGATAAAAAAGATGTCAACAGGGAGAGGGCTGCTCCTCCTATCCCTATTGTTTTTAGTCGCTGGACCAGAAGAGCATGGTCAACAGTATCAAATGCTGCGGATAGGTCCAGCAGTATAAGAACTGCTGACCCACCGCAATCCAAAGAGGATCGAATTTTTTCCGTGGTTTTAATCAAAGCCGTTTCCGTACTATGATTGGCTCTAAAACCGAACTGGCTATGATCTAAAACTTGGCTGTCCGCAATAAAGGTAGAGAGTTCTGCATTTAAAATTTTCTCAATTATCTTTGCAGGCAAAGGAAGTCTTGCGATAGGTCGATAATTGGCAGGGTCAGTTGAATTCAAATTAGCTTTTTTAGAAGAGGCAAAATACAAGCCTGTTTCCATATAGTGGGGAAAGATCATTGTAAAATCATCTGGTTAAACAGCTTGGACAAATAAGGTCCCATGAATTGGCTAATACTATGTAAAATTCTAAGGGGACAAGGATCTTCTGGTGAACCTGATTTGGCCATGGAAATAAATTTAGCTATTTGAATTGCTGATGTGGGAGTAAAATTAAAAAAGACAGATTAGCAGTGTCTTCTTGCTCTATATTAATGTGTGACTTAGAGTGGGCAAATTGGTTAAAAATTTGATCTACCTTAGATTTAAAAGTATGAGCAAGAATATCACAAAAATCTTGACTATGATTCGCAGACTCCTCTTTCATACCTGAGGTCAAAAGTTTTACAGTTTGAAAGAGTTGTTTGCTGGAATTCCCAGCTTTTTCTATCTGCGATGTGTAATATTGGCTTTTCTCAGAAATCAGCTTTCTTTTAAAATCTAAGAGCAAAGCTTTGTACTTGTCCTTCTCTGGTGCTTCATAATGTTTTCGCCATCTTCTTTCTTGCCTTCTGCACGCCTGTTTGTCTAATCTAAGGGCCTCTGAAAACCACGGAGCTGAAGGTGTTTTCCTATTTTTATTGATCATTGTAATAGGAGCAAGTTTCGAACAATTAGAGTCTAAGGGGCAGATTTACAAGCCCCTTGCGCCACTTTTGCGCCGCCGTTGCGTCACTTTTGTGACGCAGCGGCGACGTAAACCATGCGCCACGTTGCGCATTATTTACAACGTGACGCATCTAGGGAGATGCGTCACGTTGTAAAGCCCTGCGCCACATGAAACCTGCGTCAGGTTTCATGTGGGCGTTCCTCCGCAGGGTGGGCGTTCCTGTCGAAGGAATGCCTCGTAAAGTGACGCAGTGAAATCTACAAGATTTCACTGAGTCACTTTTCCGACGCCGCTGCGACGAATCCTTACGCCTGCTTCAAGCAGGCGTAAGGAGTGGCGCACCACGTTAGGTATGGGCGGCCCACGAGCATTGCTGGAGTTGCGTCGCGCTTGCGACACGACTCCAGCAATGCGCCGCTCTGCGCCACAGGATGCGACACGCATCGGCCTTTCCTTGCGCCACGGTGCGCCGCATTGTAAATGCGGCGCTTCCGTGGTGGCGCAAGGAGAGTATTGCGTGTCGCAACTATTCTGGCGCATCCCTGCTGATTTGCAGGGATGCGCCAGAAGTTGTAAATCTGCCCCCACCCATGTAGTATAGTTTATGGCTGAGGATTCTGCCTCTAGCTCCAAGTCCGGCTGGGTTCGGGCTAAGTAGTCCACAAGCAACAAAGGATCAATTTTGTGCCAGGATCTAGCAATGGTCCTCGCATGGACCGTGCTGGTGGGATTAGATCGAGGGAGCGTATAACTAAAAAAAATAGCGTGATGGTCAGACCAAGTTAGGGGAAGAGTAGATATGTTGGAGATAGCGGGATTGTTAGAGAAAAGACCATCTAGAGTATGTCCTGCTAGATGCGTAGGTTTTTGGATAAGCTGTTTGAGACCTAGTTCAGAAGTCAATTCCAATAATTCCTTTGTGTCTTTATCTTCCAACGCTTCTAAATGAAAGTTCCAGTCACCCAACAACGTAAAAGAATTAAATTGGAGACTTAGCTCTAAAAGTGAATTTAAGTTAGCCAAAAAGGTCGTTCTAGGACCGGGAGGGCGGTAGATCAGTAGACCATTAATTGTGTGTTGTCCCTGTGTTGAAATTTTAAAAAGGAAAGCCTCGCAGTCCGATGAACCGACAATTGAGCAGTGAGAGCTTAGCTCCATTCTATGTATTACAGCAAGACCACCACCTCTAATCAATTGTCTGTCGTGTCTAAATACTTTATAGCCATCAGGGACAGCAATATTAAAATCAGGATCAGAGGTGGCATTGCCCCATGTTTCTGTTATAAACAGTATATCAATATTGTTGTCAGTAATAAAATCGGCGATTTCATAGCTATGTTTAATAAGTGACCTAGCATTAATAAGAGCTAGCTGTAGTTCACTGAACACTAAATTTGAAGAAGAAACTTCATTGTGTAAATTCGATGTAGCATCATACATACAGCCTTACTCATTCATGTGCCTATACTCAGACTCTGACATTCTTTTAGATAATCATACAGACATCCTTTATTTCAATTCATATACTTATACAGAGTGTAACATCTGTTGACATAGTCATAGAGAGACTCTTACACTCTCTCACTTACCCATACAGATACTGTACTACCTATTCACATACTGATACAGTGACTCTGACATCTTGTCACATATCTACAGAGAGACTCTCACACTCGGTCACATACTCATACATAGACTGCCACAGCCTTTCACATACCCACACAGATAGTGTCATAACCTTTCACACACCCATACATAAACTGCCATAGCCTGTCACATACCCATACCGATAGTGTCATAATCATCCTTATATGTATACATAGACTCTCACATATTCTCACATACCTTGTACAGAGATTTATGTCCATTTACTAACCCATACACAGACTGTCAGATCCTCTCACATATTCATACATATACTGTGAGACCCTGTTACATACCCATACAGGCACCCTTATACCCATTGACATACCTATACAGATACTCTCATACCCTCTCACATATCAATACAGATACCCTTATACCCATTCTCATAGCCATACACAGACTCTGAGACCCTTTTACATACTCACTCAGACCTGCTTTATGACCATTCACATACTTATACAGACAGTGTGACACTCATTCACATATTCATACAGAGGCTTTCCTACCCTCTCCCATACCCATGCAGAGTCTCTCACACATTTACACATACCCATTGTAAATATTTTGTATTCCCATTCACATACTTATACAGACAGTATAACATCTATTCTCACATTCACACAAACACTCCTAAATCCTGTCAGATATCCATACAGACACTTTATAGCCATTCACATACTGATACACAGACTCTGACATCCTGCCACATACCCATAGAGAGATTGTCACACTGATACATACTCGTATGTACACTGATACAGCTTGTCCAATACCTATTGAGCCATTCTTTTTTCCTATCCACATTTGCATAGTCTCACACCTATTCACATACCCTTGTAGAGACTCTGACACCCTCTCACATACCCATATAGAGACTCTTACATCCTCTCACATATCCATGTAGACACTCTAATACCCATTCACATATCTATACGGATTCACACACCCTGGCACATCCTCATACATAGACGTTTACACCCTCTCACATAGCTATATGTGTCACAACCATTTACATAGCCATACAGAGACTCTCACATACTCTGATATACCCAAGTAGAGACCCTTATGTCCATTTACATACTCATACACAGGTTTATACACCCTCTCACATATCCATTCATAGACTATGAGACCTTCTCACATAGCTATGCAGACACTGTCACAGCCATTTACATACCTATGGAGATATTCTCACATCCTCTGAGATATCTGTACAGACAATGCTATACCCATTCACATACCTATACACAGGCTCTCACCCCCTATCTTAATATGTTGTATTGTTTTATTGATAAAGTAGTTACTTAGTGGATTATTAATTAGATGATTTAATCTGAACCTTAATGTATTGTTTATTTCTTTTCCAAATATACAATTTTGAAAAAGAAGAACAACTACAATGCAAGACAAATTGTAAAAAGAAAGAAACAGAGGAAACATCATTATCAACTTCAAAGTGAGATAGAAAAACAAAATAAGGTGGAGAATGTGCTGAGGAAAAAGAGAAGCTTGGTAAGAGTAGTAAGCAGTTTTTCAAAACAATATGTCGCAAAATGCAGAATGAGAGTACAGTCTTATCTAAAAATGGAATTTGCACATCAAGTGGAAAAAAGAAAGGAATATGTGTTTCACAAAGTAGGACATTTTCTAAGAAATCAGAGTAACAAAAAAGGTGAAAAATTAACAAAAGAGACTCTTCTATTTCTTCAACAACAAATAATGTCGTCATATTTTCAAATGACGTTTTGGGAGAAACACTATTTAAACTTCAATGTTGGCTAATCGTACATCTTCCTGCTTCTCCGTCACTTCAGGAACTTCTGGTGTCTTTAACAACTATAACATTAGCACATGTCCTTGTGCTTTTACAACAAAACAAAAGAAACAAAAAGGAAATAACAACAGTGTCCCTTCACTTTCTCCAATATGGTGATACGGTCATCATTTTCTTTCAAAACAAGTTGTTAGCATTTAGAATAGTGAACAACCATTTCTTTAAACCCTGTGCAAGTTGTTGCAATGGTGGTATTTGCAGAAGGTTGGTTGGGCGTAGATGACAATACCTCTTATGTCAGTAGAAGATGTTGCTTTCTCCTTCACCATTCTTAAATATGCACATTCTTGGTTGTTCTTGATGTCCTTCCACACAGAAAATGTGCTGTAACTTTAATTTTCCATACTACCACTGCAAAGCTGTTTCCCACACAGATTACATTCAACGTATCTGGCACTGGCTTGCTTTTCTCCAGAAGGTACAATAAAACGGTTCCACAGGATCAAAGTGACTGTTTTGAGTGCGGTTTTCTCAGAATTTGGGTGTGTTTAAACAGGAACCAATAGAACTGAAACTTTTAGTTTTATTATTAAGTGACTCCATCAATTTGGCTGCGCATTAAAAAAGTTTTTAATCTGTTGTAATAGTTACAATTATAATAATTTTAATATATATATTTATGTACAGTTGAAATAGTTATAATAGTTATATGTACATTTTTAAGGTTGTTTAATTGTTTTGTTCAAATACATTTGTTATTCTATTTATATTTGGTGTCATTGTCACTTGTTTGTCACCTACTTTTAAAGTCTATCTACTGCATTGTTTTCTACCTTATCCATGATTGTCACTGCTTTGACCTTATTGTTTTTGTAGTATTTACAATTCTTTATAATGTATTTTTCCCAAAATGAAATAGCTTTTCCTTTCCAGGCACACACTAATGTATATACTGACACAGCCAGTTAAAAACTGACATATACACTAGTTCACCCAAGTATTGATTGAAATATAAACTAACACACCCAGACACTGATGCATTCACTCACATATTCACCAACTCACTCATACACACAGCGAGACACTCTAGGACTCAGTCATACATACACTGATAGAACCATAAACACAACAATCCATTCAGTAACACATTCTCACACTCATTCATACACACTCTGACACACCTTATCAGTGAGCGATACATACACTGACACAGTCACGCACACACTCATGCATTAACGCCTTAACCGCGGCGGCAATTCCGCCGCGGTGCAGGGCATTCCATTAAGTGGGTGGGGCCGCGTTGGCCAATGGACGTGCGCAGCACTACCGAGGTAGTGCTCGCGACAGCCGTTGGCCGACGGGCGCACTTAAAGGGTTAATGAACTTACTTACTTACTCACTCATACATAGACTCAGACATTCCATGACACAGTAACAGATATACTAACACACCCCTCCACACACTGATGCATTGACAGTCTAACTCAATCATTACACATTACATTGATACTGTTAGAAATGGGGGTCTCTAGTTGGCAACAGTTTGCACCTTTGTCCAAGTAGGGACCCTTCTTCCTAGTCAGGGTAAGGGAGATACACTTCTGAAATAACCCCTGCTCACCCCCTTGGTAGCTTGGCACGAGCAGACAGGCTTATCTCAGAGGCAGTCTGTAATGATGACGTGCCATGCATAGAGGAGACATAGCAGACGTAGCCGAGTAGTGTCTTTAAGGTTATTTATTAAGTCCATAAGAACAGTGGTACCAGCCCCACCAGGAGCAGCCTGCCTTCTGCCCAGCCCATCTTCCAACTGTCAACACTCACACCAGGCACCCAAGCATTCCACTCATGTCCATCACACCAACATTCCACACAGAACACTCACACTGGCTGAGCAGCTAGGAACTAGGTAAAAGGGAACATTATAAACATAACAAGAAGATACTACACAGTGTGTTAAGCATTTGTGCACACATACAGTAATACAGTGAAAACACTACAAATGGACACCACACCAGTTTAGAAAAATAAGTAATTTTTATCCAAACCCAACAAGACCAAAATGACAAAAATCCACAATGCAGTAATCAAAATATGACTTTTAAAAGGTAGAAATAGTTCTGTTCAAAGCAAATTGCAGATGTGACACTTTTCACACAAAGTACCTTGGATGCGTTGCGCACACAAACAAAAGCTGTAGCAGGGAAGGTGATGCGTCGGTTCCTTACGCCCAGTGAAGGTGATGCGTTGGTTCCTTACTTCAGAGGAGGTGGTGCGTCAATGCCTTACTGCCACGCAGGGACGGTGGTGCGTCAGTTCCTTACTGAAAGGGAGGTGATGCGTCGGTTTCTTACTGTGAAAGAGAGGTGATGTGCTGCCTTTTACAGTTCTTACAGTTTCCAGTCCCAAAACAACCTCCAGAGGTCCAGAACACTGGCAGGCACCTCTCAGCAGGTCAGAACTTCCAACACAGGAGTTCAGGGGGGTCTGGGGGTGAAGTGTTTGTGTCCCTGAGACTTCAGAACAGGAGGCAAGCTCTATTTCAAGCCCTTGGAGATCTTCCTCAAGCAGGGGACACAACACACAGCAAAGTCCTTCTCCTTTCCTAGGCAGAAAGTAGCCACTGCAGGTCAACCCCAGACAGCAAACAGCACAGGGGCAGTATTCCTCCTCAGTTTCTCCAGCTCTTCTCCTTGGCAAAGGTTCCTCTTGATTCCCAGAAGTAATCTTTGAAGTCTTTTCTATCCCTGAGACTTCCAACAGGAGGCAAGCTTTACTTCAAGCCCTTGGAAAAAACTCTAACAGCAGGATGATGAAAGCACAGTCCAGTCCTTTCCCTGCCCAAGACAGAAGAAACCACTGCAGGCCAACCCCAACAGCACACAGCACAGGGACAGTACTCCTCCTCCAACTTTCCCAGTTCTTCTTCCTGGCAGGTTCCTTAGTTCAGCAGTAATCTAAAGTTCAGGGGTCTGGGCCCCACTTTTTATAGCACAAATTCCTTTTTTTCTCTGGTGGCAGAGAAGCTCTTTGCCCAGCCAAAACCAGTTCTGTCCTCTCTGGTGCAGCTGCTCGGCAGGAGGTGGAGACAGCAGTGTCCCAGGCAGACCAGGCCCATTCAAGTGTGAAAGAAATCTCCTCTCCCTACTCTAAATGCAGCCCAGGTCTATTCAGCTCAGCACTAACTCATCCAGGAAAGGCAGGACACACATCAACCCCCCCGGTGGCATTCTGAGAGAATGCACATCCCCAGCCCCTATCATTCAAAAGCCAGACAGTCAATCCACAAACCAGCAGAGGCACACAGGATGGCCAAGCAAGAAAATACCCACTTTCTAAAAGTGATATTTTCAAACACACAATATAAGAATCATCTTTACTAAAAGATGCATTTTTATATTCTGAGTTCAGGCATACTAGACTCAATCTTTCTATCTTGTCCCAATGGGAAGTTATATTTATAAGATGTTATGAATAAACTCCCATTCTATCCTATGGGACAGATAGCCTTTCTATAGTGACAATTGGCAGTATTTCACTATCAGGACATGCCACACGCATCAGGCCATGTCCTACCTTTCACAAACACTGCACCCTGCCCACAGGGGTACCTTGGGCCTACCTTAGAGGTGACTCACATGTAAGAAAAAGGGAAGGTTAGGGCCTGGTAAGTGGGTGCACTTGCCAGGTCGACATGACAGTACTAAACTGCACAGACACACTGCAGTGGCAGGTCTGAGTTACATTTACAGGCTGCTCATGTGGGTGGCACAATCAGTGCTGCAGGCCCACTAGCAGCATTTGATTAACAGGCCCTGGGCACACACAGTGCACTGTACTAGGGACTTACCAGTAAATCAAATATGCCAATCATGGAATAACCAATCCATAAACACAATTTACAGGGAGAACATATGCTCTTTAGCACTGATCAGCAGTGGTAAAGTGCCCAGAGTCATAAAACCAACAAAATCAGGGTCCAAAACAAGAGGCCAAAAAGCAAAAAGTCTGGTGATTAACCCGCTGGAAAAGCCAGGTCTAACAGATGCATATACTGACAAACCCATGAACACACCAATGCATACACTGACTTACCCAGAGACTCACTGATGCATACACTAAAACACACAGGCATACACTGTGACATACACTGACACACCTATGCACACACTCTTTCATGCAGTGACACATCCAGAGATACACTAAGACATTCACTGACACACCCAGGGATACAGTCATGTATGTAGTGACAGACCAAAACATACACTTAGACATACTCTGACACAAGGAGGGAGACATCTAGTCAAACACTGACACTGCTAAGCACACAGTGATACATAGAATGACACACCCACTAACACACTAATTGATACACTGAGATGGGCAGCCACACGGCTACATATACACTGACACACCCAGAGAGACACCCACATATAAACGTATACACCCATAGACACACTCATTCATTCAGTAAGAGATCGAAACACACACTGAGGCATACACTTATTCATGTACTGACAGACCCAAACATACACTTACATGTACATTAACACACGTAGGGACACACCAACACATACAGTGACACAGGTAGGCACACAGTGATACATACACTGACACACCTATTAACACAGTAATTGACTTACTGACATAGCAAGGAAAACATCTATGAATACACTGATACACCCAGACACACACTGACATATACACTGACACACCTATACACACCATCATTCATTTACTGACAGACTGAAAGCAACACAGTAACGCATACAGAGTTACAGCGAGAGATACACTGACAGGTAGACTAACACACCCATATACCCATTTGTTTTCTGCAGAGACACATCCAAACACACAGTAAGACATACACTGACACATCAACACACACTTATTTAAACACTGGCATACCCATTCACAAACAGATGCATACACTAAGACACCCAGGTATACACTTATTCATACAGTAACACACCAAAGCATACACTAACATTTATATTTCCACATTCAGGCACACATTAACACATATACTGACACATCTATGCACATATTTATTCATACTTTTACACACCCAGATACATAGTAACATATGCAGTAAGACATTCACACACGCACTTATTAAAACACTCATACAGCTATAAAATAATAAGAACATTGATACAGCTCTTTAAGAAAAATGTGGTGTTTTTTATTTGAAGAAACAATACTCTATTTCCAATAGTAAACGTGCAGAGAGTAAAATTCTATGCAAAACTGTTGCAAATGGGGAAAAAACGACAGTTTTAAAACAGTACAAAAATTACCAAACATCACTGTTATATTTATTCAAAAAGAAAACAATGTCCTCAGATTTCCAAATGACAACCGCTGTTTAAAGTTCACAGATGGTTGGATGATGGTACATCTTCATCAATCTCTATCAATTGAGGAACTTCCACTGTGTTTAACAAATGTAACATTAGCATATGTCATTGTGCTTTTGTAACAATAGAAAGCAAACAAGAAGAAATTAACATCGATGCCCCTCCACCTTTGCCAATATGGTGATAATGTCATCATTTTGTTTTAAAACAAGTTCTGGACATTTGTAACAGTGAACAACCATCTCTTTGAAATCAGAAAGTTGGTGCAATGCTGATATTTCCAGAAGGTTGGTTAGACATAGATGACGATGCTCCTGTGTCACTACAGTTTTCTAAGATAGACACATTCCGGATTTATTCTTGATGTGCGTACTCATCGAGGATGTGCTGTAACTATTCTTTTTCATGGTACCGCTTGAAAGCTGTTTCCCACACAACTTGCATTCAACATACCTGGCCGTGGCTTTCGTTTCTCCAGAAGGCACAAGGAACCAGCACCAGACATCACTTTGCTTCTGAGTGGAAGTAACTTCTTCTTCCACTATTCCTTCTCCTTCTTCTTCTGGAGCTACAACAGGTGATATATTTGCTTCTGCCATAATGAAAGGCACAAATCAGCTTTCAATCTTTCTTCACTAACAGCCAAGATCAAAGTGACTGTTTAGGGTGTGGTTTTACCAAAGTTTGGGCGTGGTTCAAGAGGAACCAATGAAAATGAAGCTTTGGTTTTTATTATCGAGTGACTCCGCGGATTCCGCAGCAAATCCTTGGATTCGCAGAATAATATAACAGCTAATTTGAGCAGGAAATTTAAAAGAAATGTTTAAAAATGTTTAAAATATCTTCAACCTAATACTATAATGTATTGTAAAGTTCCTATACCCCTAAGTATTTTGCTGAATCCGCAGATAGGATCCACAAGTTCCTTGCTATCACTTGATAGCAATGAAAAACCATAGAGGTGGAACCGTATAAGCCCAGCGGTTCCACAGGAAATCCGCAGATTCCAAATTTTATTTAAAAAAAAAACATAGTTATAATACTTATATATAAAATATTAACAGTGTTCAAATCTTTTTTCCAAAAAAATTTAGTATCATTATGTACATCTTACTAAGATTATCAGTCATCTGCCATCTATTTTTGAACTCTATGTAGTATATAGTTCCTACCTTTTTGCATCTTTGTCACAGCTTTCAATGTATTATCTTTGTATCATTTAGAGTACTTTCTCATTCTATTTTTCTACGAAATTAATACTTTCACCTTTTTTGTCATATTCTGCATATTTTTTCTTTTTTAATAATGTGTAAAATAATATTAATCAATGGGACTGGTGAAAGACTGTGTTTGAGATGTCATCAGTGGAGAGGTGTGGTGCAGCGGCCAGGGCAGCTGACTTCGGAGCACAGGGCTCACGGTTCGATCCCTGGCTCCGGCGGCAGCTCAGCTCAGCACCATGTGACTCTGGGCAATAGCTCACTTAATTTCCACGATGGCCCCCAGCGCCTTGAGACCCGTAAGGGTGAGTAGTTCGCGCTTTACAAATACGGATTTACATTGACATTTTTTACATTTACATCAGTGATGTCATCAATGATGTCACTGACCATGTCATGAGTGATGTAATATGTGAGGTCATAAGCAGTGCTTTGCAGGGCATGAGTTATAGTTAGCTCAGGTAACTTTAACTACAGAATTTCACTGGTTTTGTACGAGTGAAATCTGAGCCTAACTATAACGTCCCTGTAACCTTTAGTTTTTTCGTGAATTTCAAAGGATTTTTAAAATTCGAATTCCTAATTATAACGTCCCTGTAACCGTTGGTTTTTTCAGTGAATTTCTATGGTTTTTTAAGTAGTAATGGCGTTTGCAGAGTGGTGGAGAAAGGGGGCTGGGCCTCCGATCAGCTCTCAGGAATCCTACTGTGTAGGACTTAAAGGAGGTACCAGGAGGGCTTCTTGGCCCCCAAGGTCCCTCAGGAGTAAAGTGGACTTAATCCCCCAACCAGTAGTGCACCAAGGACCACATTTGCAGAGTGGTGGAGAAAGGGGGTGGGGCCTCTGAAGACCTCTTAGCAATCCCGCTGTGTGGCACTTACTGGAGGTAACAGGAGGGTTAGTTGGCCCCCAAGGACGTCCTTGCGGGCCAACTACTCCTCCTATTCCCTCCAGTAAGTCCCACACAGCAGGATTGTTGAGATGTTGTCGGAGGCCACGCCCCTTTTCTCCACCACTCTGCAAACACGCATCCTAGCACACTACTAGCCTCCAGTAAGTCCCACACAGCAGGATTGTTGAGATGTTGTCGGAGGCCACGCCCCTTTTCTCCACCACTCTGCAAACACGCCTCCTAGCACACTACTAGTAGGGGGATGAAGTCTATTGATGGTCCTTGGGGGCCAACTAGCCCTCCTGTTACCTCCAGTAAGACTCACACAGCTGGATTGCTGAGAGGTCATCAGAGGCCATGCCCCCTTTCTCCACCACTCTGCAAACATGCCTCCTGGTGCACTGCTGCTTGGGAGAAGAAGTCCACTTTAGTCCTTAGGCCCTCAGGAGGCAAGGGGACGTCATCCCCCCACCAGCAGTGTACCGAGAGGTGCATTTGCAGAGTGGTGGAAAAAGGGGGCGTGGCCTCTGACCACCTATCAGCAATCTCACTATGTGGGGCTTACTGGAGGTAACAGGAGGCCTTGTTGGCCCCTAAGGACCATCAGCAGCCAAGGGGACTTCATCTCCCAACCAGCAGCATGGCAGGAGGTGCCTTTGCAGACTGGTCGAGAAAGGGGACCGGGCCTCCGGCGAGTTGCAGTGTTTTTTTTAGTGATGTCACAGACCATGTCATGAGTGATGTAATATGTGATGTCATCAGCAGTGCATTGCGGGGGCACAAGTTATAGTTAGATCAGCTAACTATAACGGCTGAATTTCTCTGGTTTTGTGCGAGTGAAATGTCTGCCTAACTATAACACTCCTGAAATCTGTGGGTTTTTCAGTGAATATCTAAGGTTTTTTAAATGTTAAATCCTAACTATAACGTCCCTGAAACCTGTTGTTTTTTCAGTGAATTTCTAAGGTTTTTTAAATGCTAATTTCTAACTATAACGTCCCCGAAACCGGTGTTTTTTTCAGTGAATTTCTATTGTTTTTAAATTCTAAATTCTAACTATAATGTCCCTGAAACCTGTGTTTTTTAAAGTGAATTTCTAAGGTTTGTTAACTAGAAGACGCGTTTGCAGAGTGGTGGACAAAGGGGTGGGCCTCCAACCAACGCTCAGGAATTCCGCCGCGTAGGACTTACAGGAGCTACCAGGAGGGCTTCTTGGCCCCCAAGGCCCCTCAGGAGTAAAGTGGACTTCATCCCCCAACCAGTTGTGTGACAGGAGGCGCCTTTGCAGAGTGGTGGAGAAAGGTGGGCGTGGCCTCCGAAGACCACTTAGGAATCCCAGTGTGTGGGACTTACTGGAGGTAACAGGAGGGGTAGTTGGCCCCCAAAGACATCCTTGAGGGCAACTACCCCTCCTAGATCTGCTTGGGGACCAACTACCCCTCCTATTACCTGCAGTAAGTCCCACACAGCAGGATTGCTGAGTTCTGATAGCAGGCCATGCCCCCTTTGTCCACCACTCTGCAAACGCACTTCCTAGCGCGCTCTTGCTTGGGGGATGAACTCCCCTTCGCTGCTAGGGGTCCTTAGGGGCCAACTAGCCTACCTGTTACCTCCAGTAAGCCCCACAGAGTGGGACTGCTGAGAGGTGGTCGCAGGCCACAGCCCCTTTTTCCACCACTCTGCAAACGCGCCTCCTGGTGCACTGCTGCTTAGGGGATGAAGTACACTTTAGTCCTGAGGCCCTCAGGACACAAGGGGACCTCATCCCCCCACCAGCAGTGCACCAAGAGGCGTGTTTGCAGAGTGTTGTAAACAGGGGTATATGGCCTTTGACCACCTCTCAGCAATCCCACTGTGTGGGGCTTACTGGAGGTACCTGGTGGGCTAGTTGGCCCCTAAGGACCCTCAGCAGCAACGGGGTTTCATCCCCCAACTAAAAGCGCGCCAGGAGCCGCGTTTGCAGGGTAGTGGAGAAAGGGGGCAGGGCCTCTGGCAAGTTGCCGGCTTCGGGGTTTTTGTATTTTAGGAAGGGGGCTGTGTGGTCCCCCTTCCCTTTCACCCTTTGGGCCCCGGGGACTCAATCCCCCGGGGTCTGACCCATTTTTATAAATTGAATTGAAAAGGGAGGGGGGCCGTGTGGCCCCCCCGAGGCTGATTTCGGCCCAGGGGACCCCATCCCCCACGGCTAGGCCTATGTTCTTATTTTAATACATAAGGGGAGGAGGGCCACGCAGCCCCCCTCCCCAGGCTATTTTCGGCCCCCGGGGACCCCATCCCCCGGGGCTTGGACACAACGTTGGGGACTATGGGGGGAGCCTCAAGGCCCCTGTGATCCCTGCCAGCTCCCCACCTCCTGAGGGAGCCAGCATTGCTTTTGGGCATGCAGCTCCCTCTGCCCAAAAGCAATTTGGCTTTTCTGCTCTCGTTTCCATGAAGCGAAGCAGAGTTTGCTATGGCATGGCAGAAGCAGTGCTCCCGCCATGCCATAGCAAACTGCAATGTTCCAAGGGTGGGCACCCCGGGACATTGCTGGAGCCGGCCCTGGGGGGTGGCGGTCCCCATGGCCATGGAGGGCTCCTGGAGGGAGACTGCGTGGCCCCCCTCCCATCTACATTGTAGCCCCGGGGAGGTGGTGGTCCCCGGGGTGGAGGGTCTGCAACGGACCCCCGCATTCACTTAATGTATGCCCCGGGGAGGTGGTGGTCCCCGGGGCTGTGTGGGGGGGCTAGAGCCCCCCACACTTCATTTTTAAACATAGCCCAGGGGAAGTAGCGGTCCCCGTGTCTGTGGGGGGCCGCATGGCCCCCCCACATTTAATGACTATAGCCCCAGGGAGGTGGCAGTCCCCAAGGCTGCGTGGGGGGGCAGGAGCCCTCCCACACATTTAAAAAAAAAAATAAAGCCCTGGGGAGGTGGTAGTCCCCGGGTCTTGAGGGGCCCACGTGGCTCCCCCACCCTTAATGATTACAGCCCCGGGGAGGTGGCGGTCCCCGGGGCTGTGGGGGGGCTCGCATGGCCCCCCACATTTCATGAACATAGCCCTGGGGAGGTGGCGGTCCACAGGGCTGCAGGGCCCACGCGGGCCCACGCATACCTAATAACAATTGCCCCCGGGACCTGGCCCACCCGGGGGCTTAAAAGAAACGAAGCATGGGAGCCCACGCTTGGTTTAAAAAAAAAACAAATTATATTGGATTCGCGCACCCAGCGCGAATCCCGTCAAAATTATTTTAAAAAATGTTTTTTGGGCCCCGGGGGTCCTTGTGGGACTCCCTAAGCAGGCCTAAGGGGTCAGGGTGTTTCTACCCTACCCCCTTTTCTTGTTTTTAATCCTTTTTTTATGTATTTTCTTGTGACTCGGTTCAACCGAGTCACAAAATGGCTGCCAACACTTCCTGGTTGGAACTGTTAGCAGCCAATCAGATTGCAGGCTCAAGATCGGGAGAGTTCGCGGATCCTCCGCGGGGATATTTGTATATCTGAGAAATGTTTAAATTTCTCAGGAACTACTGAACAGATTTACACCATTTAACAACAAGTGTGCTTTCTGAACTAAGAGCTACCTTTTTGCCAAATTTGGTGTAATTCCGTTCAGCAGTTTGGGCTCTAGCCGCGTTTTGGGACCCCCCCTTTTTCCTGGCCCTCGCTTGATGAATCACCCCAAAAATGTCAACACAGGAGCTGACCTGACCGCCCCATTAGTTTTTTTTTTAAATTTCAGGAAGATTCGTCAAACGGCACCAAAGATATTGGCAAACAAAAAACACTTTTTGAATAGAAACATGGTCCTAACTATAACTACCTAGGTAATTTATATATATATATATATATATATATATATATATATATATATGGTTATACTTACCCAGTAAGTTTTTACCACGCATGTGGCTTTACCGTACATGCCTTAACAACGCAAATTTCATTATAAAGGTGGTAAAGGCATATGCGTGGTAAAGACTTGCGTGGTAGTGTTGCGGTCAGTGTAATGACCGTGTGGTAAAGCCATGCATGGTAATGGCTTGTGGGGTTCTGTCATACATCCCCCACCCTCGGCTCTAGGAGATACAGCCTTTAGCTGGAACGCGCAAAGACCCTAGCTAACCTTGAACACTACCCTCAGTGAGCTGGGACAGCGAACCCCAGTAGTCCAGAAACAAACCTATGCTAACCCTATGTATTGGCTCCTCCCACCAGGGCACTTACTGAAAAACAGGATGTGGCAAGACGGAGGGTGTGAATTGTGCCACCGAGTATGATGACGGAGAGGGACTATTTTTCTCTCTCTCACAAATGCAAAAGCACAGTACAAATTGTATAACTGCAAATTAGCACTGACATCAATTTTCTGTATTTGCTATCGCATGAGTGCTAGCAGATAAATAGAGCTTCTCTTCCATAAGTTTTTAAAGGGTAGTACGCGCTGGTATTTAGTTTGTTACGTTGCTATGTTGTATCAAATTTGTTATGTTATGTAATGTTCTGTTTCACAAACAGTGCTCTTTTTCCCAGTGGTTTAAAAAGATTTGGTGAAAAGGACACAGGGCCGGACTGGGAACACAAACCAACCCTGGCAATTACGTCTGACGGGAGGGGGGAAGACGGGGATCGCTGGCGGGAAACACTACTGCTGTGCTTTTGTTACAGGGGGCAGATATTGCAGCTCTGCTGCAAAACTGGCCCCCAATAACAAAAACGGCCCCCACCGGTCCAAAACCAGCCCTGCCCTTCCAGCCCACTGGGAAAACACCCGGTGCCCACTACGGCCAGTCCGGCCCTGAATGGACAGGTGTAATTATTGAAATATGAGTTGTTAGACCTGGCACCATTGGCATGGGTCTCCCCTGCATTTTTGCCTTTGCCTCTTGTGTTTTTGCTGTGTGTTGGACTCCGTTTTGCTGGTCTAGATGCTTTGGGCACTTTGCCACTGCTGTTCAGTGCCAAAGTGCAAGTGCTCCCTTTCTAAATTGTTGTTATGAATTAGTGATTCCATGATTGGCATATTTGATTTGCTAGTCAGACCCTAGTACAGTGCACTGTGTGTGCCCAGGGCCTGTAAATCAAATGCTGCTAGTGGGCTGCAGCACTGATTGTGCCACCCACAGAAGCAGCCTGTAAAAGGTGACTCTGGCCTGCCGTTGCAGAGCCTGTGTGCAGTCTGGTACTACCATGTCGACTTGGCAAGTGCACCCACTTGCCAGGCCCTAACCTTCCCTTTTCTTATATGTCAGTCACCCCTAAGGTAGGCCCAAGATACCCCTGTGGGCAGGGTGCAGTGTATGTGAAAGGTAGGACATGCCCTGGTGTGTGTGCCATGTCCTGATAGTGAATTACTGCCAATTTCGTTATTCACTATTGCAAGGCTACCTGTTCCCATAGGACAGAATGGGGAGTTTGTTTATAACATCTTCTAAACATAACTGGCCCTGGGAACAAGGTAGGAAAACAAAGTTTAGTATGCCTAAACTCAGAATGTTAAGAGCATCTTTTAGTGATGGTTATTTTTACTAGGCCTGGGCGGAAAACTACGCTACGCTTGCGGAGTTTGCGGAGTTTGCGCTACTACGCGCTACTCGAATTGCACGTAGCACAGTGCAAAAACGCGTAGCGTAGCGGGCATTTTTTGCTTGCTCGCGGTCCTCAACGTCAAGTTGGCGACCGCGAGCGAGCAAAATCAACATCCCGGCGAGACTTTTTCCTCGTTCGCGATCAGCAACATCAAGTTGCCGATCGCGAGCGTGGAAAATAAACCTCCCGCCGAGATTCTCAATGCGGGGAGGTCAGGTTTCTCATTGCGAGTGGTCACGTATGCTCGCGACCGCTCGCGATGAGAAACTACCAGTCCGCGTTGAGAAAGCTGGCGCTCGAGTACAAATCTACTCGAGCGGCAGAAAACTACCGCTTGCACTGTGCAAGATGCCATTTGCAATGATTGCACAGTGCGGGCAAGCATCCGGCACTGTGCAATCAGTGCGAACAGCATTTCCCTACCGCACTACGCAGTTCACGTAGCTACGCGTAGCATGCGTAGTGCGAAGTGCACTTCGTTTAGCTACGCGTAGCGCCACTACGCGAACTACGCCCAATTCTGTGTTTGAAAATACCACTTATAGAAAGTAGGAATTTTCTTTCCTAACCATCCAGTGTGCCTCTGCTAGGTTTGCGTATTGCATGTCTGGCTTTTGAATGACAGGGGCTGGACAGGGGCAGTGGCTCCAGAAGTTTGATGAGTCAGGGCTGGGCTTAATAGACCTGGGCTGCATTTAGACTAGGGGGAGGAGATTTCCTTTCACCTGCATGGGCCTGGTCTGTCTTCAACAATGCTGTCTCCACCTCCTGCCAGGAAGCTGCACCAGTGAAGACAGAACTGGTTTTGGCTGGGTACAGACACTCTCTGCCTTCAGAGAACAAAGGATTTTGGTGTATAAAAAGAGGGGCCCAGACCCCAGACTTTTAGATCACTTCTGGGAATCAAGAGGAACTTTTGCCAAGGAGAAGAGCCGGAGAAGCTGAGGAGGAATACTGCCCCTGCGCTGTTTGCTGTCTGGGGTTGGCCTGCAGTGGCTACTTGCTGCCAAGGAAAGGAGAAAAGGACTTTGCTGTTTGCTTTGTCACCTGCTTGAGGAAAAGATCTCCAAGGGCTTGAAATTGAGCTTGACTCCTGTTCTGAAGTCTCAGGGACACAAAGACTTCCTTTCTTCTGTCTCTCTGCATCTTGAACTGCTGTTTCAGCTGCCACAGAAGGAAATTGCAACACCGACGCCAGCGAGCGGCGCTATAACCTGCACCGAAGCCGTGGGCACCGCTCGTGAAGAGCAGGACGCACCGCCCCGACTTGCACCGTAGGCCCGAGGCCTGCTGACGCCATGCCGCATCGACTCCGACGCCGAGGCCGCTGCCTGCACCAGCGCCGAAGACACCGCTTGTGACGTCCACAACGCAACGTCCTGACTCGCACCGCAGCCCCGACTTCACCGACGCCAGTGCTTCATCAACGCGGAGCCGATACTCGACGTGGGTGACTCCTGAATCCATCGACACTGCACCGTCGCAAGGAACCGACGCCTCACCGCCACCGTGACGCCACCTCCCCGACACAGACAGGAACCGACGTCTCACCTCCACTGCACCGCAGTAAGGAACCGAGGCTTCACCTCCCCTGGGGTCGTAAGGAACCAACGCCGCTCGGCGCCAACGAAGCATCACTTCCCTGACGCCGTGCAACATCTTGGCTTTCATCTTTTCCAAGGTACTGTTCTTTGTGGGTCTGCTTGACTCCGCGCCGATGCCACGCACCTCGCGGTCGGCACCGTACTTTGGGATTTTTATCTGTCACGACTTCGTAATAACTCCAGGAGGAGTCATTTGTTGCTACAAACTTTTATTGAGTGAATAACCTATTTTTGAGGATATCTTGATAACTGTATTGTGGATTTTTGTCGTTTGGTCTTGTTTTGGTTTAGATAAAGATGACTTATTTTTCTAAACTGGTGTGGTGTCCATTTGTAATGTTTTCACTGTATTACTGTGTGTGTTCACAAATGCTTTACACACTACCTCTGAGATAAGCCTGTCTGCTTGTGCCAAGCTACCAAGGGGGTGAGCAGGGGTTATTTTAGGAGTGTACCCCCCTTACCCTGACTAGATGCAAGGGTCCCTATTTGGACAAAGGTGCCTACCTCTGCCAACTAGAGACCCCCATTTCTAACATTAGTTTTCACATTTTTCCTAAAAACCGGGTGAGCCTTAGTGTCTAGAGAAAGGGCATTCCCATAGAATGTGCAATACAAGAAGAAAACTTAAAAAAACAAGGAAGTTCCAGCAGAAGAGAACAGCCAAACACAGATTCCTAGCACCAATGGTCGAAGTGGGCTGGATCTGAGGGGTACGACGTGCCCATAATTTTTTGGTTTAAGAAAAACAGCTCCCTTACATTTTGTGAAAAGACAGCTGTCCCAGGGCGGTTAATTCGGTCAGATGAAATGCTTCAGCTGAAGTGTAAGGCAGGGAGTCTCCTGTGCTGTGAAACCAAGGAAGGAGCAGACAGCTAAACTAGCCTTCTTGCCAGGGTGCCAGCTTGTCTGAAAGAAATGTAGATGTGCGCAACAGGATAATCTGCACATGGTAAAGGGTGCTTGACAGCCAGTATTGGTTTTAATTAACAGAATTGCTTGAAGCTTCCTGATGGCACAGAGGAAATCTTTTTGAGTGAGATTGCAAGGGAATTATTATCTGAGCTGTGAAGTGCGTGACTTTAAAAGACGGTTATAAATAATTTGCACTGCATACACTCTGGGTATTACTAAAAACAATATTTTTAAAGCACTTTATCTTAAAACCTTTTTCACAATTTGTAGCAGCCTATTTTATGTGTGTAATGCAAGTCTAAAATAATGACTGACATATTCACAGTGCTTTCTGTCACAGACTGGCCTCAAAGCATTAAACATACACAAATCACTGTTCTCCACTGCACCAACCAGGTTTCAATTCTGTGGCTTTCTGGTTACACACACATATTCTGAAGTGCATTGTCTAATAACTAATAGAGGTTTCATAATGTACGATAGTGCATTTCCCACTTAACATAAATTTATTTTTCATTTAAGCAGTGCGTTATTTTATATGTAGTCACCTGAAGTTGAAAGACAGGGGAGCAAGATGGCGTTAGTGTGATCTCTCGCCACTCAGCCGCCCTCGCCGTGTAGGAGTGCATCGGCAGTCGGCTACGTTGCCTGGACTCGGGATGCAGTGTCTGAAGGCACCGGGAACGCATCTTGAAACCCGGCTCTGCTGCCAAATCATTCTGGGAGTCTCGGCTGCCAGATGCGGCTGTTTGTATTCCCCGGGGAGAAAGTCTCGGGACGCATCCGCCTCCCGGCCGGCTATCGTACTCCTGGCTAACATCGAGACTTTATCCAGGGTTCAGCGGGAGCAGAGGCGGAGCATGTCGACTCGGGGAGCGAGAGGCTCCAAATCAAAGACTATGGCTGTTAGCACTGGCCAGGGAGATGCCGAAGCGCCGGATACCACTCGAAAGGTAAACGTGAGATGGGGGCGCTAAAAAGACAGCGGGGAGACCTGGGGGAGGAGGAGTGCCTAAGGAGGGCTCTCAGCCCTCTATCGTCAAACATCTCACTACCATCAAATTACCGACTCCTATTGCTGAAACCACACTGCATCCAGGGGGTGAGTTTGGCGACACACTGTTGACGGAAAAAGGGAACTTTAATTTACTGCAACTGGGCGAACACATAAAAGAAAATCCTACCCCTGGTGCAGAGGGCTCTATCGGCGTTATTGATACTATCAAACCGGCAGGCCCCCCCTGGCCCCCTTAAATAGCAATATGAATCTTACGACTTTGCTTGCCCCCGTCTCTGGCGCCTACACCCCTGCTTCAGCCTCCAGTGGTAAAGAGCTGGAATCTATTCCTCAGACTACTGAAGCTACAATTTACTCCCAAAATATGGAAAACAACCCGGGGTCGCTGGCTCCCCAGACTCCTGAATTAACTGGCGAACATTTTTTTTCCGTGTCTGATGGCTCTGAATCTGCAACAGAGGATTGCTTGACTAGCGCAAGTGACGATGATGTCTCTGACAACAATGACAGTAATCCCTCTAGAGACACAGGGACTGTTCAGCGCCAGAAGAGGTCACGCAACTAGATAAAAAGACGTAGCCAGCTTAAGTGGGATTATTCAGATTCCCAGCTTTCCTTTTCCCATGGAGAGGAGGCTTTGAAAACCTTACACTGGGAGAATACCTGAAACTACGGAAGAGCCCTCTTTAACTTCCATTTTGGTTTCTATAAAACAGTTTCAGGAAGAGGTCCGCTCTGACAGTCGCCACGCCAAAGGGGCCGCTAAAAAACTGCAAGGGGGCATGAGAAAGCTAAGCAAAATCTGTACCGATATCGGGGATCGGGTCACCATGGTGGAAGGTCGTACAGAAAGTTTAGAAACTGAAGTTACTGCCTTAAAAGACCAAGGGGCAGATTTACAAGCCCCTTGCGCCACTTTTGCGCCATTTTTCCCATGGTAAAAATGAGGCAAAAGTGGCGCAAGGGGCTTGTAAATCTGCCCCCAATGGTCTTCCCAAGCTGCATGTCTAACAGATTTAATGACAAAGATGGAGGAGCAGGAGCACAGACAACGCCGGAATAACCTCCGCCTACTACGGATCCCTGAAGGGGCGGAGGGGGACGATCCACGGCGCTTCATGGTTAAACTCCTGCGAGATGCCTTTCCCGAACATTCTAACTGGAATTGGGATCACGAGATCCAGCGGGCACACCGCTTCCCTTTCAACTTAAGGAAGCGACATGATGGCAGCAGCTACAGCGGCGATAAGCCTAGGGCCTTTCTGGTGTTTTTTAGGAACTTTTTGCTAAGACAGTTGGTCTATGATCAGGCCCGTCCCAATTCCCAGAAGGGCTCTAATGGGGTGTTGTTCTTCGCTAAACCTGATCTTTGTCACGCCACAGTGGAGCGGAGGTGGCGCCTTCGCCAGCTAATCGCCCCTTTCCAACAGCAGGGTGCCCAGGATTTCCTAATGAACCCGGCCAGACTAAAGGTTATCTTGAATGGGTCTTCTCACATCTTTCTATCAGAGATTAAGGCAGAGGAGTTCCTTGGGGAAGTCAAGCCCAGAAAGGGGAATAGTCAGTCAGCACTTTAGTCGATAAAGATTAACACTCTCAGTATATGACGATCCCCTCCTCTTTTCTATTCTCTCTTTCTGCTTTTTTCTTACTATCTGTTACTGGGGTGGCTAAGCCTGGGGGCCCGTCAGGTTTTCTAATGGGAGCTCCTCTCTCATTACTGCCGGCTATACTTTAAAATTCTTAGCAAACAAACACGGCTTGGATGGGCGGCGGGAACTCACATCTGATGACCATCACTCAGGGAATTCCTGATTGCTCTATTTTTGGGGGGGGAGGGGTGTTTCTCAAGTAGAACTGTGGCGGGGGAACAATTGGTGTTAACCATTTTGATTGCTTTAGTTATTTCGAGAATGAACCTAGAGGTGAAAAGTGCAAAGGGGGAAGAAAAAATATATATATATATACAATAATGTGTGTGTTGGAGAAGGAAAAAGAATTTTCTATGCATTGTAAACAAGATAACGATTTATTTTATGCCCAGAAGGGTGGGGTTGCTTTCGACAGATCTCAGACTTATTCTAACTGTATTTCATATGTAAACTATATATTGTCTATTCTCAGGAAATATGGTCATGCATTAATATGAATAAGATAACTAACCTGAGAACCATATCAGTGAACATCTGCGGTCTGAATGATGCTCAGAAGAGGCAGAAGGTGGCACAAGGGCTACATTTGCTGGGGGCTGACATTGTTAGCCTCCAGGAAACCCACATTGAGGGATCGCAGAGACATCTTCTGAATTCATTGGGGTATAGAGTACTCGGGGGGACATCTCAAGGAGCACGGGTGAAAGGTGTAGGAATCTTGATTCAAAAGAATTATCCACTTAAAGCTACACAGGTGAAATCTGACTCTCTTGGAAGATGGGTTATAGCAGAATGCTGTTTACTGCCTGATTTTTCTTTTATTCTATGTTCCATTTATGGAAGCAATGCTGATGATCCTGGGGTAATAAACTGGATCCCAGAAGAATTAGCCCACTGGCCTCTCCCAGTTTTCATCTGTGGTGATTTTAATATTAGTTTACCTAGCAATTGGAGAGCTATCAATCAGTGGAAATATACAGGCAGGAAGCCAAAAGTGTATCAGGCTTTAATAAACTTAATGCACACTCATGGGCTTAGCAATGTGTATGCTAATTTAAAACCGAATCATCCAGGGTATACGTATTATTCAGCCCAGCACCTCTCTCTCGCAAGGTTGGATTATTTTCTGGTTTCATCATCTCTGATCCGGGACTGTACTATTGATACAGCCCCGCGATTCATGTCGGACCACAATCCACTCAGTGGATTTCTCCAGTGGAGAAATCTCGTCCTGGAGTTTCGAAAGAGCGCTCTTGTACTACAAACGTAGCCCTTGTGCCACCTTTTGCCTCTTCTGAGCATCATTCAGACCGCAGATGTTCACTGATATGATTCTCAGGTTAGTTATCTTATTCATATTAATGCCTGACCATATTTCCCGAGAATAGACAATGTATAGTTTACATATGAAATACAGTTAGAATAAGTCTGAGATCTGTCGAAAGCAACCCCACCCTTCTGGGCATAAAATAAATCGTTATCTTGTTTACAATGCATAGAAAATTATATTTCCTGGCGCTGTGAAGCAAGATGGCGGCTTCTTAGGAGGCTGGTAGCAGCGCGGACTGAAGGGCTGCAGTGTATAATGAAGGATCTGCGGTACACATTGGAAATTAGACGAATTTAGCGTGGATTAACAAAAGCTGATGTTCCCCAGGCTTTGCTCTCGATCTTGTCATTGCTGTATGTGGGCGGATCGATTAAGGCTCGACCTGTTGGTTCTAAGGTTGGTAAGGCAGTACTTACCGCGAGCGGATTGGTGTTGGTGGACCTGGCCTCTCTACGCGATGGGTCCTAAGAATCCAGGCCCGGGAGCTGTCCCTAAAGCGGGAGGAGCTGGTGGAGTACGGCAGACACAGGGAGATCCCGCTGGGGAGGCAGAGAGACTGGTTCCCGCAGAGCCGGCTTCCGCGCGTGGACTTCGGACCCAGACGCAGCCGCAGCTCCAGCAGGCTGAGGTGTCATCAGAGAAGCGAGGGAGAGGCGGGGTTATGGGTAAACAGCGCCCCGCTGGCCTCACAGTGATAGACCTGCTTCAGAGGTCCCGAGAGCTTCCGTCGGGTGGCGGAGGAGCCGGTAGACTGCCAGCAGACAGGCAAGCCTCTGAAACGAACACGAAGGCGAAGACAGGAACGGACTCTCCCCAACAGCAGACAGCAGCTGAAGTGTCTGCAGCAGCTGAGGTGTCGGTAGGGGCTTCATTGGGTGAGACGGTTGAATGTAGGCTCATGGACTCAGATGTTATTCAGCAAAACACTCAAGTAGACTGTGCTCAAATGGGGGGGGATGTAGAACGGCCCCCAGACATCGATGAGCTTTCAAACAGTGGCGGTGTGAATATGACTGAAGGTCAGGTTCAAGTGGTAGCCCAAGCTGCATCACGGAATAAAGAATCCACTCTTGCAGAAACCGCCGCAGAAAAGCCAGGAAGCAAATATAAAAACAAAAGCCGATGGTACTAACATCAGCCATTCAGCAGCAAGGCGAAGAGGAGAGGGGGGAAAAAATTAATAAAGCAGACCCCGATAAAGAGCCTAGTGATTGTTTCTTTTCAGTTTCTGAAGGGGCAGGATGGTCAGAGGATGGTCTCGACTCCTCCTCTGATCTTAGCAGTATTGAAACCGATCTGGAAGGCAGCGAAGGAGCTCAAGCTCGCACTGCCCGGAAACGAAGACGGAAATCCAACACACAAAGATTGGGAGGCAAAGACCTAAATTGGGACTATACTCTGACCACTCAACTGGCAGGCTCCCCCTTAGGTGAGACCAACGCAGTAATCAATCAAGATTCCCCATCATTAGATGCTATATACCAGGCAATATTGATTCACAGAGAGGAGACACGTCAAGACAGCCGGAAAGCGCAGTCCGCTATGCGAAAGATGCAAGGGGTTGTCAGGAAACTCGCCAAATCATATAATATCATTGGGGATCGTATGTCCGAACTGGAGGCTAGAATGGTTACGGCAGAGTCAGATTTTACAGGCACTCAAGCAAAGACGGAAGAACATGACGCCCAGCTGAAGGACATTCAATGGAAGCTGGAGGACCACGAGAATAGGCAGAGGAGGAATAATCTTCGCGTACTGGGGGTTCCGGAAGGAAGCGAGGGATCGGACACTAGGGCTTACATAATCAAGACATTTAAAGATGCATTTCCAGAACTTACTGATTGGAACTGGTCGCATGAAGTTCAGCGGGCTCACCGCACCCCTTTTAAGCCAAAGTATCCACTGAAAGAAGACTCAAGGCCCCGTGCGATTCTAGTCTATTTTGGAAACTTTCTGCTTCGCCAGGCAATTGCAGAAAAAGCCAGGCCTGAGTCAAAAAGATCAAGCGGGGGGTGTCCTTTTTGTGCGCCCCGATTTTTGTCATGCTACAGTGGAGAGGAGGTGGAGATTGAGGCAAATGATCAAGCCTTTCCAGGATAAAAATATTCAAGTATATTTAATTAATCCAGCACAACTGAAAATTTACTGGGAAGGCCAGACGCTCTTTTTTTCCTCAGAAATCAAGGCGAAAGAATTCCTGGATAAACTGGGTAGACCAAAATCATCAGGTTCATGACTAAGCTTCTGAAGTTAGCTCAGATGGATGGGGGAACTACACGCTAAATTAGGCACATGTTAGAATTATTAGCCACGGGTCCATTATGTAAATGTATCTGTAGGTATACTTTTCTATGTATCTATATATATATTCATGTATTTAGGTGTTTTCTTTAGTTAAAAAAATTTTTTTAAAAAAAAATATATATATAATAATTTTTTTTTTGCAGCCTCAGTCGATCGCGCTGCAATCATCACAAGCACAGACATAGGTCTGAGCGCTTCACCAGGGTGGTGTTCGGGGAGGGGTGAAGGGGACGAAGGGAGGGGGAGGGGCTGGTTTCCAGCAGGGTGGGGTCCGAGGGGAGCGGGGGGTGTTGAGGGAAAAGGGGGTAAAAAGCAAGATAAACTTTATATACCCAGAGTTGAACATAAGGTTCACGAAAAAAGAAAATGTTCTAAAAAGAATAAGGTAGTCAAGACTAGGCAGGCAGATATGGATGGTGCAAGGAACCAAGGGAAAGATGGGTAGGTTAAATATCTGTACGATAAATGTCGCGGGACTGAAAGATCGGAATAAAAGAATAATGTTGGCTGAGCTTGCTAGAACGAATAATATAGATGTTTTATGTATACAAGAAACCCATGTTCCCTGGGAAAAAAGGACCATGATGTATATGAGAGGTTATAGCATGGTGGCTTGTACATCTCAGACTTCAAGCATTAGGGGGTAGCAATATTTGTAAAGACTATTATAGGGGAGCTAAACGGAAGTCAGCCGATATATTGGGGCGCTGGGCAATGGCTGAGCTAGAGGCGGGGGTTACCATCTGTGCAATCTATGGCTCAAATCAAGATGACCCCGAGATTTTAGAGTACCTCGAGATAGAATTAGCTACCTGGTTAGGTCCTTTAATCATTTGTGGTGATTTTAATATTTCTGTCAATCTAGGTAGTAGAATGAAATACTTGGGGCGGAAGCCCAGGGTGTATAGAGCTTTAACTTCCTTGGTTGACAGTCATGGCTTGATAGACGTATGGGGGAATAAAAAAGGTAACGATCCGGGATTAACCTACTATTCTTTTCCCCACAAGAAATATACAAGGCTTGATTATTTTTTTGTATCTGAGCTACTTATTAACAAGGCTGGGGTTAGAAAGATACCAAAAGTTATTTCGGATCATAATCCACTAGTTCTTGATATCCAAGTAGAGACTTTCAACAAGAAATATAATAAATGGACCTTCGATAAGAAACTCCTGGTTAGTCAGCCTTATATATAATATATCAGGATTTGGGCTCAAGAATTCTTTGATATCAATAGATATAGCGCCTGCCGCAATGTGGTATGGGATACCTTTAAAGCTGCCTTAAGGGGGAGACTATTAGTTTTGTTGCACAAAAAAAAAAGGAGAATCACCGAGAAAACGAACGTTTGCTAGCAGAGCTGGCAAGGGTAGAGGAAGATCATATAGCCTTGGTAGCACAGGGACAAGAAGCTACAGCTACACAACTGCAAATGGTCTCCCTAAAAGCAGAAATAAATAGTTGGCTCACACAGAATTCGGCAGAAATATATCAGTCACAACACAGCAAACTGTATGAGACAGGTGAACAAGTAGGGAAACTGCTGGCACTGCGAACTAGGCAGGAGACAGTTAAAAATCGAATAGTAGCTATTAGGAAGGAGGCGCAGACTTATACTGAGACCAAGGATATTCTTGGGATATTTCAGGAGTATTATCAATCTTTGTATAAGGAAGAGGGAGGGACAACCCAAACAGGTAGTTCAAGCATTGTAGAAACTGAGGTAGGGCCTTTTTTGGATATTCAAACTAAAGAGGAACTGGACTGTGATTTTACGCTGGAGGAGGTGTTAGCAGGGCTGCAGGAGCTACCATCAGGGAAGGCAGCCGGGCCCGACAGCATTCCGTTGGACCTATACAAACAGATTCAGAAGGTGATAGCCCCCTTACTTCTAGACTTATTTTTAGGGATACAACATAGTGGACTGGTACCGGAATCCTGGAGAGAGACCGACATCATTATTTTTCTTAAAAAAGGCAAACCACCAGATAACCCATCATCATACAGGCCCATATCCCTGATTAATTCAGACACCAAATTATATTCCAAGATATTGGTTAACAGGCTGGGGAGGATCATTGGCCACCTGGTTTCGCCCTGGCAACACGGGTTCATTCCCGGTAGGGGTACGACCGATCATATCAGACGGGTGATAACATTATTCGATATCCAGGCCGCAACGGGGGGGCAGATGGCCATGATCCTCCTCGACGCGGAAAAGGCGTTTGACCGCGTGGCATGGGGTTTTTTATGGAGGTTGTTAGAGCAAAAAGGTTTTGGAACAAGAATGGTTAGGGCAATAAGGGCAATGTATGTTAACCCCAGGGCTCGTCTTCGTATGATGGGGGAGACTTCAGATAATATCGCTATATCAAGGGGAACGAGACAGGGTTGTCCCTGCTCCCCCTTATTGTTTGCCCTATATATAAACCCCCTGATAGAAAAACTTATAAGGAGCCAGATAATCAAACCTGTAGTATCCAGTGGTTTTGTAACCAAGATATTGGCATATGCAGACGATGTTGCTATTTTAACAACGGATCCTGCTAATGCGATTAAAGAAGCTACTGCTATCGCAAAGGAATTTGGGCAGCTATCAGGCTATTCCCTTAATGTAGATAAGACTCTCATTGTCTGTACAAATAACTTAGATTTTAATGACCGAAGGTGTGTACAGAATGCTACATATCTTGGGGTAAGGATTAGCTCGGCAACTAACACAATATTAAAAATTAATTTTGAGCCAATGATTAAGATTATTACTGCGGATTTGAGAAGAATAGATAGACTGCATTTGTCAATAATTGGAAGGGGAAATGTCCTTAAAATGACGATGCTGCCGAAAATTTTGTACCTCTTTCGCGCTATCCCATTTATGATAGATTTAGAAATCCTAAAAATGTTGGAAAGTATCTTTTCAAGGTTTATTTGGCAGTATGGGAAAGTCAGGCGCTCTCTAAAATACATGTCACTCCCGCAATCTCAGGGCGGGTTAGCAATTCCCAATGTTGGATTCTATCATTGGGCTTGTCTACTCCACCAGATGTCGATACTATTTAGCTCCCCTCTGAGCCAAGATATGGAGGAGGATAAGATCCCGACGATATTTGAACTTATCATTGGGACGGATGCTAAAGGGGTGCTCATGCGTCAGACTAAACCAAGTTACTTTAGGAAGCTCCGATCAAAGGTTATGTACAGCGCCTGGGAAGTATGGAAAAAGGTGCAGAAGGTTATGACAATCCCCAAAATAAATTATTATACATCACTGTGGCATGCACAAGATCTTCCACATTCCTTTAATGACGTGATGGGTAGGCAATGGGAGCAACTAGGCTTAACAAGGGTAGGCGACCTGTTTGAAGCAGGTCAGCTACGCACGTTCAATGCTCTACAGCAGGAGTATGGAATTTCTCCCAGGCAATATTTTAAATATGTTCAAATCCGTGAGTACTTTATTGGTCAAGGATCAACGATATCCCCGGGGGAAAAATTCCAATAATAGAGCTAGGAGCTGGGAGCGGTAATAGGATTAGGAATATCTATGGCCTTTTGCTCAAAAGTATCCAGGATGATCTTGAGACAATTGAATCAGGATTGGCAGGGAAATTACAAGATCCGGATGTAGATGTGTATATGTCCCTGCTAATAGCAGGCAAAATTCTTCGCTCAGCAAACCTCAAGGCTCAGCACTATAAGACGTTATTTAACCTCTATTTCACCCCAGCTAAATTGTTTAACTGGGGTATGAAGGAAGATGATAGATGCCCAAGGTGCGGACAAGGGCCAGCAACGCTAGTTCATATGTTTTTTGACTGTGATAGATTGCTACTCGTTAAGAAGGAGATGATTAGTTTTTGTGAGAAGCTGTTAGGAAGGAGCATTAATTTATCCTCCACATTGATGTTAACGGGTTATGATAGTAGTGCTGGCCTGAATACTGCAGAAAATTATTTCTTATTTATGGGTACAGCAGTCTTAAGATTATTAATAGCTGCAAGATGGAAGGACGCGGACCCCCCTACCTTTTCATTGTGGTTAGCGCAGCTTATGGGAGTATACAATCAAGAGATCGCGCTTTACACCTGTAAGGGGAGGGGGGCAAGGAAACTAGGGCAGGCAATATGGTCACCATTAGATAGTTGGAGGAAGGGATTGAGACGACATGAAATCAATAGTAGTAGCGGAATAGAGATGTAAAATGAGACTGGGGCATGTTAATATGTGTATTCTGTATTTTCTGCACCTGAGGTTTGTAATATGCAATATTAATCTTAGCGTTTTTATTTACTGATTGATAAACTATCTTAGTGCAGGCCTAGGTTATATATGAACTAGGATTTTGCGGTATGCTTTTTTGTTGTTTATTATTTATTTATTTATTTATCTATTTCTATTTACTCTTTGTATCAATTATCACAGCCAAGTGTATATATATTGTTACTATAATGTAATTATTTGCTTATTATGAAAAATCTATATATTTTTTTTTTTTTTTTAATTCTAGCTATTTTCTATAATATATGAAATTCTATGTAAATATCTGGGTATATATAAATAAAAAAAAATTAAAAAAAAAATTTATTTTTCCTTCTCCAACACACACATTATTGTATATATATATTTATTTTTTCCCCCTTTGCACTTTTCACCTCTAGGTTCATTCTCGGAATAACTAAAGCAATCAAAATGGTTAACACCAATTGTTCCCCCGCCACAGTTCTACTTGAGAAACACCCCTCCCCCCCCCCAAAAACAAAATAGAGCAATCAGGAAATCCCTGAGTGATGGTCATCAGATGTGAGTTCCCGCCGCCCATCCAAGTCGTGTTTGTTTGCTAAGAACTTTAAAGTATAGCCGGCAGTAATGAGAGAGGAGCTCCCATTAGAAAACCTGACGGGCCCCCAGGCTTAGCCACCCCAGTAACAGATAGTAAGAAAAAAGCAGAAAGAGAGAATAGAAAAGAGGAGGGGACCGTCATATACTGAGAGTGTTAATCTTTATCGACTAAAGTGCTGACTGACTATTCCCCTTTCTGGGCTTGACTTCCCCAAGGAACTCCTCTGCCTTAATCTCTGATAGAAAGATGCGAGAAGACCCATTCAAGATAACCTTTAGTCTGGCCGGGTTCATTAGGAAAACCTGGGCACCCTGCTGTTGGAAAGGGGCGATTAGCTGGCGAAGGCGCCACCTCCTCTCCACTGTGGCGTGACAAAGATCAGGTTTAGCGAAGAACAACACCCCATTAGAGCCCTTCTGGGAATTGGGACGGGCCTGATCATAGACCAACTGTCTTAGCAAAAAGTTCCCAAAAAACACCAGAAAGGCCCTAGGCTTATCTCCGCTGTAGCTGCTGCCATCATGTTGCTTCCTTAAGTTGAAAGGGAAGCGGTGTGCCCGCTGGATCTCGTGATCCCAATTCCAGTTAGAATGTTCGGGAAAGGCATCTCGCAGGAGTTTAACCATGAAGCGCCGTGGATCGTCCCCCTCCGCCCCTTCAGGGATCCCTAGTAGGCGGAGGTTATTCCGGGGTTGTCTGTTCTCCTGCTCCTCCATCTTTGTCATTAAATCTGTTAGACATGCAGCTTGGGAAGACCCTTGGTCTTTTAAGGCAGTTACTTCAGTTTCTAAACTTTCTGTACGACCTTCCACCATGGTGACCCGATCCCTGATATCGGTACAGATTTTGCTTAGCTTTCTCATGCCCCCTTGCAGTTTTTTAGCGGCCCCCTTTTTTTTTTTGTACGATACCGGATACCAGATGCACATGAAAAACTGGATCCAGGAGTTCCTCGAGACAAACATAGGGTCTGCACCTGTCATGGTGGTGTGGGACACACTGAAAGCATGTATCCGCGGTGAGACCTTACGGTACTCCATAAGGAAAAATAAACAAGAAAAAGTGCAGATCTTGAAGCTACAGGGCAAGATGGCTAAGGCGGAAGAAAAATTAACTGAGGCTGTTCAGTTGGGGGTTGAAATTGAAGCTGCACAGCTCGAAGTGGTAGCCATTAAAGCCAAAATTGGGTCGATACTTGCAGAGAAGGTCGCTGCAAAATGGGCTTCTGCTCGGGAAAAAATTTACGAGTGTAGTGAACTTATCGCCCATCAATTGGCCATTCGAACTAGACAGCAGATCTCCTCCAACGAAATACTCTCGATACAAGTCTCTACGGGGAGACTACTAATGACCCTATTAAAATTCAAGGGGCATTTCGAGAGTTTTATAAAAGCTTATATACAGAGGAGAATATTAGCTCACCAGATTCCAGAGAGGCAGAGATTTCCAACTATCTGAACACAGTTTCGCTTACTCAACTTAGCGTGGAAGAACATGATCAATTAGAAGATCCGCCATCATGGGAAGAAATTGCCCAAGCCCTAGCAAACCTACCAGATGGTAAAGCCGCTGGTTTAGATTGCATTCCTGTGGAATTCTATAAAAAAAATTCCCTTCAAATAAAAGATCTGTTTACCACACTGGTAGTTTCCATCTTTAATGGGGCCCCTCCACCAGATTCATGGTCATCTGCTAAGATTGTAATCTTTCCAAAGAAAGATAAGTCACCGCTGGATATGGGCTCATATTGGCCAATCACGCTCATTAACTGTGATTCTAAAGTTTACTCAAAAATCCTCGCGTCCAGAATATCTTCCAGAATTGAACACCTTGTGTCCAAGTGGCAACATGGGTTCATTCCTAAAAGGGACTACCGAACATATTCGGCGGACCATCACCTTGTTTGATGCTGCTCAAGTTTCAGGAGACCCGATTGCGTTAATCTTACTTGATGCTCAAAAAGCATTCGATCGGGTCTCCTGGCAATTTCTCTGGGGCATCATGAGGAGGATGCATTTTGGCTCTAAAGCGATTTAAGCTGTGCAGGCCTTGTATCTAAATCCCACAGCCAGAATCTCAATAAATGGGAAATTAACGGAGCAGATTGAGATATCACGGGGTACTCCGCAGGGCTGCCCTTGCTCTCCACTGCTATTTGCGATATATATAGACCCCTTCATCAAGAAAATAGAGAACAACCAAGAAATTCTGGCTGTGAGTAGATATGGTCTGGACACTAAAATCATGGCCTACGCCGATGATCTTGCATTGGTTACTCCGGACCCTGAGACAGCCATTTTAGCTATAGAACAGGAGGCTCAAGAGTTTGGTAAGATCTCTGGATATGCACTCAACAAAGAAAACACACAGATTATCTTAAATACGGAAATTTCGTGGACAAATAGCAGGGTTGTTCAAAAGGCTAAATATTTAGGGGTAAACATTGTGGCCGATTTTGAGCTAATCGTTAGTGAGAATTTGAACCCGCTGGCAGTTGAAACCAAGAAAGCTCTTAATCGGATCAATAATCTGCACCTGACCATAGTGGGGCGGTGTAACGTCCTTAAGATGATTTTTTTTCCTAAATTGCTTTATTTCTTTAGGGCCATCCCCCTTGAATTCAGTAAGATAATGCTTCAGAGATTTGAACAACTTTTTCTCAATTTGTTTGCGCATACTCTCAGCCAAGGAGGTCTTTTAAGTTTTTATCCCTTCCGCGGGAAAGAGGAGGGTGGGCGCTCCCCAATCTGAAGCTGTACTACTGGGCCACGGTCCTGCAGAACTGCATTATTTTACTGAATGAACAACCACCTTCTACAACAACAGGGCTCCCGTCTCCCTTCGAATTATTACTTGGGGCTGAATCCGGGGCTGCCTATGGCGACAGTTAGAATATGGATACTACAAGCGGGTCAGATTCAAGACCTTGCTGGGCGCTTATAGGGTCTTCTCTAACCTTCGTAAACTTTTAGGTCTGGGGCGACTGAACTTTTATACCCCTATAAAATAATACTAATCTGCCTGCAATCTTCGGGGGACCATATTGGCCAAACTGGCACAAAGCGGGCATACTAAAACTAGGAGATTTGATATCTACCGAAGGAATCCGGCCCTTCAACGATCTCAGTACTCAATTCAATCTGAGCCATAGTGAGGCCTTCATATACCTTGCCATTAGGGATTTCTTGGCACGCAAGCTGGTGGGCCTGTTGGTTTTGCTCCAATTGCCCTCATTGACAAGTTAAATGATCCTATTTTGCCCCGCATTGGGTTTATATACTCTGCACTGAATAGTCAAATGCCTGACGACATGGTCAAGATTGCAAGTAAATGGCAACAAAAATTGGATACTTCCAACAATACTTTCTATCTTGCCATGTGAGTGGCCCAGAGCGACCTGCTATCTGCTAAACTACAGGCACAGTTTTACAAAACTGGCTTCTTTTTGTACATCACACCCAGCAGAATCGCAAAATGGGGGACAGGCAAAGGAACTCTCTGCCCTAGATGTGCGGAATTTAGTGCTGACTCTGTCCATATGTTCTCCACCTGTATAAAACTTGAGCCATTACTTAACAAAATACAGAACTTCCTAAGGGTAGTCTTATCACGTGACATCCTGTTAACCCCCTCTATTATCTTACTGGGTATACAGGATAGGATTGACAGGAAGAGCGGTGGGGCATTAATTTTTGTGGCTATGACCATTCTTAGGATCTGTATAACTTCTGTCTGGATAGACCCAAATCCTCCTTTATTCTGCCAATGGTTGGCCCGATTGGTAGCTACATGCAATCTGGAGACGACTATTTATGCTAAAAAAGGCATCCGGGCAAAAAAGAAGGGATTAGACATATGGGAACCTCTATCCAGGTGGCTCAATCAGACGAACTCCTAGGGCTTCCTCTCGTTATCAATTTTGGCATGTTGCACCTTACTATGTTCAAATGATTTTTTTTTAGTATACCACACTTTGGCTGCGATGTTTGCACAAGAGGCACGAAGCACTTTATTATTAATAGTCTTTTAGCAATGGTACCATAATGCTCATAGTCTAAAAAAGTTATGCACTGGCACTTTATGCTGTCAGCACTTTCTGTTTTAACAGTTGGTATGATGTTTGCACAACAATTTGCTCTTTTATTTGTGATTTCTTATGAGGATGACAAACTGCGATCATTGTTTTAAGATAATTTTGTTCTCCCTGCTGCTGTAAAAACTCGCTGTTCTAGATTAGGAGGTGGGGGGAGGGGGTAACACTGTTTCGAATTACTCTATGTTGTGTTTATGTATTGCAGATCTATAAAATAAAATAAATTTAAAAAATGAAGTTGAAAGACATAAAAAACTTTATTTTGTTTTTTAGCCACGCCTTTGACCCCACCCCACTCTCACTCTGCCCCGCTGCCATTGCGCACAACATCACAGTTCCCATACTTTTTTAATGCACTTCAGCCTCTGCCTAGAACGGTGATGTTGACCACTCCGCTAAAGCCAGATAACCTGGAGCAGTGTTCAATAGAGAGTGATGGAGCAAGCAAACAATTTTTAAAGTAACTGGATTTTATGGGAAGCCAATGAAGTTGGCATAGGAACAGAGGCGCCCTGCAGTGCTGCCGAGATTGAATAACAAGTTGAACAGCCTGTGTTTTGTTAAGTACTGATGGGGTTAAAGAAGAGACAGATTTAAGCTGGGGAAGGCTGCATCGCAGGAGTCAAGGCATGGGCTAATCATCGCAAAAACGACTTGCCTTGCTTCTCCATCCCCTTTAACCTGTCAGGAGCAAGTAGTAGGCTGTTGAGAGGCTAAGGGTGAAACTGGTGGTCAAGTCTGTGATGTCATCAGGGGGCAAACGCTATGTGTGGTCACTTTACAACCCCTAGTATTTTGGCGAAACGATGCCCATATCGATACCATTAAAACACATATGGCCTATAGAAGTTACTAGGTAATAAAACGCCATGCTAAGGCTGATGGCACTTGTAGCCAACCTTTACAATCTCCCCTCTAATAGGCACCCATCTGTAAACATTTAAATGAAATCAGTAGGAAAATAGTGTATTTTATATTTATGAATCAGCAGTTCTACATCTGCACCATAAACACTGTTAAGAACATGTTTGAGCACTTGACAACGTACGAAAGAACGCAATATAGCCTTATAGCCCACCACAGCGGGCTATACCGGCCATGAAGGCCTGCTCTAGCGTTAAAGGCCCGAGCCAATGGCGAGGGCCCTTTTTAACAAGGGAGCAGGCTATATCGGCCATTCAAGGCCCGCTCCTGCGTTTGGCCCAGCTATAGTGGGCTATAAGGCTATTAGAACGTTTCGCCCCATCAGGGCAGAATGTTCTAATTTGTAAAACAAAGGCCTCACCTGAAAGTGAGGACTTTGTTCACAGCTATTGATGTGAAAGACAAACATTGGAATTTTGGAGCTCCAGGCTTTTTCCAGCCATTAGAAGCATGGAGTTACTCCATTGTCTTCAATGGAGTGCTCCACATTCCAATGTTCTAATATTAGTTAGGCAACGCAAGAAGTTGCAGAAGAGGCAGAGCAAATTTATAGTTAACAAAGCAGAGCACTCTTTTCTAAAGACATTGCTCTCTCTTCCCCCTCTCTCTTGCTCTTTCTCGCTCTCTCCCTTTGTCTACTGAGTCATCTCATGTTGAGGCATCTATTACCCTGCAGGGCTAAATCCTTCCAGAATGCTGAACATCACTTCCTATCCCAAGTGCTGGACAGGAAGTGTGTGGCGGAGCAAGGCATGGCGGTAGTGCAGAGCAGAATGGAAGGGTCAGCACGGAGTGGAGATTAGCTCCTTCAGTAGTAGATAACAATGTAATATCGAGGCAGTGCTTAATTTGTAAAGTAATGAGTACTGATGCCCAATGCACTCTTCAGAAGCCTTGCAGGCACAATTCATTTTCAGCACGCCAAATTCCAAGAATGCGTAGTCTTGAAATACACCCCAGGGCTCTTTAATCCACTATCAGACAATCCCTGTCCCTTTATCTCACTTTGGCAGGTTCCTGCTTCCTCACTTGATGACGGTTTTCCATCTTTCACTTCCTCCTTTCCAGTTTGTGTGTTTTTCCCTTTATTGCTTTCGGGAAACGTCTGACGAGAAAAAAGAAGTGCCGGTCCCCCGAAAAAAATGCAAGTGACCCCCACCGGTAACCACCAGCTCAATTTAAGCACTGTATTGAAGGTCATTAGAAAAAAGAGTCGAACGAAATAGTACTTTAACTTGTGTGCTTTGTTACTGTGTCTCTTAGAAAATAACATGTTTTTCTTTTATCCTCCCTCCTCCCCAAACTTAAAAGTTTCAAACTACAATCCCTGGCTTTTCAACTCTGTTGGTGTCCACCCACCATGAAATGTGAAATGTGCAGCCATTCTGACCCACTTCCCTCAATTCTAAATCATTCTAGTAGCATTTTGAGAGTGGAGAGCCCTGCGTATGGCAGCACTTGATAATGTGCCATTCATAAATCTCATACAACAGGCAATACAGGAAACCCATACTTGGAAATGTAATTTAACTTTTGAGCCAAAGAGCCCAAAGGCCATTAAATACAGCAGATCGCATGCCTAAGTAAGCAAACAAGCTGTTATCTTTCCTAAAGTAACTTGGGGGCCTTTTAAGAAACCTGCTTTAATAAAGTAGACACAAGGGGTTACACTGGCAAGCCACCAAACCTATATTACTAGCTACTACATTTTTTTTCCTCTAACCAGGCCAGTAAACAAAGCCGCTCCATCGAGTAATGTAGTTCCTCTTGGAGTTTTTGCATCCATGGCAGGTTCCCCTTAAGTGCGGAAATACAGCGCTGGGATATTTAGCAATTGCTGACTTGAGGAAAAAATATTTCATCGCGTCGCCACCTATCTGGAGTTTAGGCAGTTAAAAGCCTCCCACCACTTGCATGTACAACAAAATTAATTTAGCAAAGAGGAACGCAAGATACCACCACTGAGGCCTTGCAGGGAATGCCCTGGGGTTGTATAATGGGACCTGTTTTAAATTTAAAACTAGTGAGGTATGGCTCTGCAGTTCTAAGTTTAACTTGCAGTAAGCTGGACAGAAAGCGACCCGTTGGGAAGCTGTTTAACGTCCACAGCATCACTCATCGCTCAGGCGTCCCTGGTCACTTGACAGTAGGAGCTCAGGCACGTGGGAAGACGCCATTTTCAGGCTTTCTGGAGCGTTCTCTCTCAGGTCAGTGAACAAACAATAAGAGCAGTGCTGGTCGGGGACAGGCTTCCATAACAACGGCAACCCCCTCAAGAAAGCAAATGTCCTCTCAACTTACAATAAAAACAAGCCACTGGCATGTGTAGAAGGCACGCACTCTTTGTAATTCAATATTTACGGGTCTGGCAGTTCTAAATACGCTGCAAAGATGCATTTTGTAAATCGATGGAAGAGATAAAAATGTGTGTAATGGTAAATGAGTGTTCGACTTGAATCAGCAATTGGTAAAAAAGTTCAGAACGAAGAAGTGATGCTTACATCATGGAGCTATACTGAACTTTGGAGGACTTCTGATAGTCAGTGTTGTGGGCCTCTTAAGTCTAGCTGTCACATTTTGAGAGGCACTGAAAGCCAAAATCAGCCATGACAAAAATGTCGAAAGCAGACCCACACTGCAGGAGGCACAGCTCGAATGAGGCCACAGGAGCATGTTTGAACAATGGTGGTCCATCATACTCTTTTACCGCGCTTTGCAGTTTTATTACGCTTTTATTTCAAATTGATGAGGTTCAAATAATTAATAAGATGCACAATCGAAGGTTATGCATTCTATTACTACCGATTTTTCATGTCTCCTTCATCTTTTCTCTGGTGGGGACAGGAACACATCCCCAAGTGTACCCACACATGTCCTACCTGTCACTAAATCACCACTCCGCATCCAGGTCACCCACCAACCGCGAAATCAATGCAATGTCCCGGTCGTGTCACCGCAGCGGTGAAGACGCGGGAAAACATGCGCACAATGTAGTAGGCAGGGCCAGCGCCAGGCATGGGCAGTCCACAAAGATCATAGGGCCACACCTCCACCCTCCACACACTAGGCCCCCCCACACATTAGGGGACCTGCTGTGTGCTCCTCCTGTGCACCCCCCTGCACAATAACCAGCCAGGTGAACCCAGACCCTTCACCACACACACCAAACAACCAGGGAGACAGTCTCAGCAGGTGGGGCTGAAGAGGAACACACAGCACAGAAGCACATGGCCAGGGCAACCCTCCTCCCCACACCCACACTCCACTCATGTCAAGCAAACTGAGTCCAATCACAAAATGAACACCCACACTGAATATGAACAATACCCTAACTGTACACAATGCCAGTCAAGCCACCCAGACACACACCACACTGACACACAGTCACATACACAAACCAGATGGCAGCAGCAATGGAGGACAAGAAATGGTCAAGACAAAAGTGAGGTGGACAGTGATGGGAACACAAGGAGCCAGCCACAAAGCATCTGTACATCACATGCAAGAGAAGGAACAGACCACAACACCCTTAGGCCAACCAATAACACATGGCTGGCACAGTGAGTGAAATCAAACCACAGTGATCTCTGTGCAACACCTCAGGGAGACAGCAATGCAAGCCATGCATAGGCACAGGGATGATAGGAAGTGTCTGAAGTCAAATAGTGACCAGCCACACATCTGTACCTACTTAATTGACATGTGTATGTCATCAGCACAACACACAGGGCCCAGTGACACACTCCATGACTGTCAACCACAACTTGGACCCTTCACACATACCCCTCCTCCACCCACCTCACACCTGCACCACTCAACACTAGTGTCAAACACACAGAATGGTGCAAATAATGTCCTGTGAATACACTGACAAAGAATCACACTCCCTGGGGTGCATCCACAAACATCACACACACTCAGGGATGCCTGAAGCAATGCTGGCACAAATACAATAGCCAAACACAAACTTCACAAACAACAGACACAGAAGTACAACAAGCCCAGACATGTGCAGACAAACAGTGGAAAGGGTATGGGATCACAGACAGAACAGGAGTACACAACACCATCACTCAGGACCAATGCACAGACACCATACCCCAACACAGACAAGAAGTGCATCATCTCAAAACAATCATGGACACAAACTGGGAGCAATGGTCCAATAAGAAAACACAGACAGACATCCCACACCACCCATCAAGTCAACATGGTGTAATAGTGTACCACATGCATGCACATGCACAATACTGACAAGTGACAGGTCAAATATGAGAGGAGAAACCACCAAGGTGCACTCAAAACAAGCTCAGGAACAAGAATACTCCGAAGTGCATGTGACAGACACACAAGTAATGCACACTACACTTGCAACACACATCAGAATGTATCACAATGCACAAACAACTCACACACAATAACATGCAAAGAGAACATCACACACAGAGCATCTGTCAGCTGAAAGAGACAACACAGGCCAAACACTGCACACATCCACAGCAAACACACAACAGATGCACATGCCAATCCTTCACATTGCAAACACAGCTGTACATCAGGGGCTGCACACCAGGCAATTACAAGGCAACATAGACTCACAGCACTGCATGCACAACAAGCAGTGTGTGCACACCAACCAAACTAGTAGCACACATATCTGAGTGCCACAACATGAACCCCCACAACACAAATCACCACAGCACACAGACAACATCACACTCAAGAAGGGTAGCAGTACCACAGCAAACACACATACAGCTTACCCTCACCCACAGATGCACAAGTCTGGGACACCCAGGTGCAAACAACATGACCAGAGGACTGTGCAGCACAAACAGTTGCAATGCACATGACCAACCATGACTGCAAAGCAGCACAAGAAAATCACACATAACCAATTGGGAAACTGTCCTGAGTGGCACATTGGTCCTGTGCACAGATCAGCACCACAAAGCATAGTGTAACAAATGAAGTGGTGGGGAGGGACACACACTGGCAACCCAAGGGGATAGCTGACATGAGAGTGAAGTGGTGTGTACGTCAGTAGTGGACATGGCAGGAGTGCGCCATACACAAATAGATGGAGTGCTCACTCACAATGGGTAGTTAACATAAGCACAGATAGGGGATGGTACAACTCCACATCCCACATGCCATACTGCAGCAAAAAATTGCTCAAGTGACAGCAATGCATGAGAAAACACACCCACAATGTCAGTGTGGCTGAGCAGGTCTGCACAGTGAGCACAAACAGTATCAAGACACATGGCTGATCAACAAAACACAACACTGACTTGCCAGTCACACACTCTGCATACTCACAATTGGCAACAACAACAAGTAGGTGTCCCCCAGAAGTGCAAGGACACACAAACACACTGCACAGTGCACAACCTACAACTCCCACATGTGCACACAATCACAAGCACAGGGCTGACCAATCCAACCAACAGGCACTCAAATCCAGGTTGACACATGTGTGCAGTTGCCATCACAGGGGCACACACACATCAACACTACTGACAAAGTCACCCCCTTCACACTGCACACTTCATGACCATCCAAGTGCACACATTGTAATTTACACATGTGACTAGGATGACTGGCCATCACAAGATGACCATACACCAACACTGCTGTTCACACATCAAGAAAGATCACACAGACATGATGGACCCTGGCCAGCCTGCCTGCAATCCTGTGGATAGAATCCCACTCTGTGCTGGCAGTGCATCCAAACATGACATGTGTACAATTTAGCTAACATCACCATAGATTGATTATCATAACAGTAGTTCATCACAAACAACCATCATTGCACCCCCAAGCCTCAGAGTCAAGAAGAACTGAAGTGCCTGTCACCTCTGCAAAACCCTTAAAAAGTGAAATCAGCCATTGGCAATGTTAGAGTGGCATACTGAGCATGTTTCACATTAAAGCATAGCCACACATAAAACCCTTTATTTAGCAAGGACACTGACAAAGCAGACAACTGGAGTAACTGTCTTTATTCACATATTACACAGATAGGCATCAAAAGTAGAAAAGAGCAAGACCAGTGGCCAGTACAAAGTAGGTACATGAGATCCTGCACAGGGAATGGGCAAACACAGTAATGAACAGCAAGGCCAGTGGCCAGTCCAAAGTGCAGAGTAGGTACATGAGAACCTGCACAGGGAATGGGCAAACACAGTAATAAACAGCAAGGCCAGTGGCCAGTCCAAAGTGCAGAGTAGGTACATGAGAACCTTCACAGGGAATGGGCAAACACAGTAATGAACAGCAAGGCCAGTGGCCAGTCCAAAGTGCAGAGTAGGTACATGAGAACCTGCACAGGGAATGGGCAAACACAGTAATGAACAGCAAGGCCAGTGGTCAGTACAAAGTGCAGAGTAGGTACATGAGAACCTGCACAGGGAATGGGCAAACACAGTAATGAACAGCAAGGCCAGTGGCCAGTACAAAGTGCAGAGTAGGTACATGAGAACCTGCACATGGAATGGGAAAACACAGTAATGAACAGCAAGGCCAGTGGCCAGTCCAAAGTGAAAAGTAGGCACATGTGTGCATGAGAACCTGCACAGGGAATGGGTGAGACTGTACACTGCCATGGTCAGCAACACAGTTAGGGGGATAACAATGGGCAGTCCAGGCACCGCTGTGGGAGAGACAGGTGTGTGAGGGGGACTTTGGCTCAGACTTGGCTGTCAGTCTGACTGGGAGGTGGCTGAGTGTCGGGGCCAGTTGGAGGACTGGACCTGGGAGAGAGAGTACCAGCTGAGGTAGAGGCATCAGTGGCTTTGGGAGCCAGAGGGCTTGCTGGACCGGGTGGTGTGGTGGCACGTGGAGGTGGAGTCATGCTGCCGTGAGACACAGTGTGGGAGGGAGAATGTGGAGGGGTGCCTTTCCACTTCTTGGGTACTCGATAGGGAATTATTGTCTTGGGTGGAGTGGTAAGTGGGGCGGGCACAACAGGCACACTCTCCACCAAAGCTGCATCAGGTGCAGCCTGTGGGCCTCCCTCTGGGGACCTGCTGGATCCGGAGGTACGCTTGGCCTGGCCTTGCCTTTTCCCCTCCACCACCTGTTTACCAGGTGAACCCCCTACACTGACCTCTTTTCCCTGCTTCACAGGGGTCTGGATGGGAGTAGAGGTTGTGGGTGAATCTGCCTTAGCGGGCTTTTTCTGTGGACCCTTAGCAGGCACCAGCTTCACAGCAGGAATGGGAACTGACTGCTTTTCTTTGCGAGACGGTTTTGGGACAGGAGAGTCCTTGGCTGGGGATGCCTCTGAGGCATGTGAGCCTGAGGCCTGCTTCTTGGCTTTATGCCCCTGAGTGTCACCTGAAGGGCTTTTGCCTTTGCGCTCTGGGGTGGCTTTGATTTTGGGGGATGGTGTCTGCGCTCTGGCCGCTTGGGCTGCTGCTGTTGTGTGCTGCGTGTGCTGTATCTTGAGCCTGAGGTCTGTGGTGTGTGGCCACTATCGTCAGATGTAGCCACTGGCAGGGGGTGGCCAAAGGGACTGGATCTGGACTCTGAGACTGTGACAGCTGAATGGCTGCCGTCACTATGGAGGACAAAGACTGGACAGTCCGGTGTAGCCCACCCACGTATGAATGAATGCCCTCCATGAAGGCAACTACCTGTGCCAACTTTTTGTCATGGTGTAGGAAGGCATTGAGGAGAGTTGTCTGACCCACACACAGCTGGCGCATAAGGTCCACAGCCTCAACACTGAGGGCAGCAATGGAGACAGGGGCAGGGGCAGTGGTGCCTGGGGTGAAGGACACTCTACCCTTCTTACTGGTGCGAGCACGTGCAGCACTAGTGGAAGTAGTTGGGAGGGTGGGCACTGGACGATGTGTGGTGGAAGAGGAGGCAGAGTCCCCGCTCCCTGTGCCCGCCAACATAGATGTGTCACCGCTGGCGTCAGATGACGTTGAGGTTTGTGTCTCTGGCTGTGATTCCTCAAGCAGACTCCTGTCCCCCTCCGAGGCGCTGGTCACATCAGTGTCAGTGTGCTCGTGTGTAGCAGTCGTGCTTGATGCCTCACCACTGGTGTCCGTCCCCTGTCCATCTGTGCCCACGGTAGATGCTGCAAGAGACAGAGACGTAGGGTCAGTTCAGTGGCATTAACACAAACATCATATGCAAGCAAAGCACTAAACAAGATGATGATATCCCCATGTTGCACACCACCCTGTGCAGTAACATTGTGCAACCTCAATTCCAAACTCGAATTTTGCGTGTTGTCATGCAAACTTGGCATAAGTGACCCATGTGATGACCACACAGCCAAATAGACTGCCCGTGGCTCCGTGTAACCAGACATACAGATCCCTCTGAGCATACCTAGGGCCCTGAGGGGGAAAAGATGTACCTCCCAACATGTTGCCACAGTCACATCTGGAGGCAGCAGAAGGGGACAACACAGATACAGACTCCTAAATATCAGTCCACAATGGTCATGAGCTCATGCCATCCACCATGTCGTACTTTGGGGCACAACTACAGTTGCACATTGGTGTCAGATGTGTAGTCCTCACAATTCTGATGTCAGGCAATGCACACATTGATATAAGCACACTCAGATGAGGCACACTGCCGTTCCCTTCCATGGGATGTCCCTGACTTCCCCAATGCAGACGATGCCAGAAGGCCACAACTCAGAATGCAATGTCAAGGGCCATTACTTCAATGACATGAGAAAGTACAGGTAGGAAAAATGCATGACAGCTGCACCCAACACAGAGGCCACTTACAAGCCATTGCATCACACTAGCAACATCACAGAGCTCATCACTGGCTCATGCTTGGAACACATGCAGTCGCTCACAACCAAAGTCACTCTTCCCAGAATACTCACCCCCAGCTTGCTGCTGATGCTCCTTCAAATGTGCATCCAGCTCAGGCTGTGTCACAGCTAAGATGCGGGCCATTAGTGGTGTCATGCTCCTGCGCGCCAACCTTCCAGTCCGAGGGAGCAGCCCCAGCGTCATCTCTGCCATGTTTTTGCTCAGCCGGCATATGTCATCCCACCTCTTGTGACAGTGTGTGCGCCATCGGTTGGAGACACCGAGAGCCCGCACCTTGAGTGCAATGGCTCTCCATACAGCCTTACGCTGGTGGACTTTGAGCTGCAGCATGGGAGACAAGAGGGGGAGATTTCAGTGACACTGGGTTATGTACCACTACCTCTCAGTACAGGAGCATGATACTAACTCAGCACTACTTCACAGATATGTCTAGCAGAGACAATACAGCATCTCACATAGTACATAAGCATGGGAGAATCATACAAAAACTGTATGCAGGTATGAGGGTGGACACAGTACCTGCCCATCTCATACACATGCAGGATGCCAGCACAGAAAGCTATGTGTAGGGGGCACACATCTGCTATCCAGTTTGTGGGTGAGCAAGACATACATTACATTGGAAAATATGTTTCGGGGCAGACTCACTGTGTCCAACACTGCTCAGCCCTCAATGTTCTTGCCCTGTGAATGGCTCACTGTGTCATGGAGGTCACATTTAGGGACATGATCTTACAATCTCACACCCTTCTCACAAGGTCTGTCGTGTGCAATCTACAGGGCTGAGATAGCTCTTTGATGGATTGTCTAGCAGACAACCCATATGTTTCACTCTGTACATTCAGTGATGTGTCCTTGTCAGATTGGGCAGTGACTGTGCAGGACAGGTGGGCTCACACTGAGGTCCAACGTGGGGCTTCAGAAATGTCACATGCAGGGACAATATGAGAGCGTAAACAGTGCCTACACATGCGAGTCAGTACACATGCTGATGAAAATGGGAGGGCTCTGTACAAAAGTACAACAATCTGATGTGTCATAGGTGAATTACCACCAAGAGTGTCACCCTCTGGCATTTAAGTCCTGTGCATAGTGCTGACCTATACATGGTGGCAATTTAGAGTCAGACACACTTCCATCAGTACCCTCTGGACGTATACCCTTGGTAATGTCACAGATGAGCCTGTGAAGAACATCATGGACCCACACATACATTCACACAGGCAATTTCTGTCCTGACTCCCGCTTGACCAACTTACTGTGTCACTGTACGGCAGAAAAACAATGCATGTCCCTCCCATTCTGATGTGCAGCCAGGGAAACGTGAAAAATAGGTTACACACCCCTTTCACCTGGAGTCAGCATGCTAGGCAGTGTATGACACAACCCCACACTCTCAGGCACATACTGCAGCAGATCAACTTCATGTGTGCACTCCCTGCACTCTCACTTCCACTCTGAAACACTTACCATGACATCTGGAGCACCATATAGCCTCCCATACTGTGTGAGCACCTCGTCCACCATGACCTCCAGCTCCTCGGTGGTGAAGGGATGGGCCCTGATCTTCTCAGTCCTTGCCATCACTGGGTCCAGGAGACAGGAGCAGCAGCAGTTGGTGGTGAGGGGTGTCAGGCAGCAGTGTCTGGAGACAGGAGCAGCAGCAGTTGGTGGTGAGGGGTGTCACGCAGCAGTGTCTGGAGACAGGAGCAGCAGCAGTTGGTGGTGATGGGTGTCAGGCAGCAGTGTCTGGAGACAAGAGCAGCAGCAGTTGGTGGTGAGGGGTGTCAGGCAGCAGTGTCTGGAGACAGGAGCAGCAGCAGTTGGTGGTGAGGGGTGTCAGGCAGCAGTGTCTGGAGACAGGAGCAGCAGCAGTTGGTGGTGAGGGGTGTCAGGCAGCAGTGTCTGGAAGCAGTGGAAATGTGAGGCTCTCTCCCACACATATATAGCCCCCTGGGGTAGTTTCAGTGGTTCTAAGCTGCTGCAATTGGTGTTCCAGGTCAGCTTTTTTCAAATGCATCCAATGACTGGCTCCGCGGTGGAGGAGCACGCCTACCGCGATTTTCAAAATTGCATTAGGCTACCGCGATTGCGGTTCCCATTGGCTGTAAGGGCTTGGGCATTGGCGGTGACACACCGCAGGGGCCAGGCGGTCGCTACCGCGGTTGTGCATCTTTCAATTGCATCCAATGACCGGCCCTGCGGTGGCGGAGCAAGCCTACCGCAATTTTCAAAATTGCATTAGGCTACCGCGATTGCGGTTCCCATTGGCTGTAAGGGCTTGGGCATTGGCGGTGATACACCGCAGGGGCCAGGCGGTCGCCACCGCGATATGGCCATTTGACCATAAACGTATATGTATCACTACCGCGAGTGTGGCTTTGGCATTGGCAGTGACACACTGCAGGGGCCAGGCAGTCGCTACTGTGATATGGGTGCTATACATTGAAGCCAGTGACCGTGATTGGGGTGGCGGAGCATGCCAACCACCATTGTACTATATGCATATCACTACCGCAAGTGTGGCTTTGGCATTGGCAGTGACACAACGCAGGGGCCAGGCGGTCGCTACCGCGATATGGCTGCTATACATTGGAGCCAGTGACCGGGATTGGGGTGGCGGAGCATGCCAACCACCATTTGACCATAAACATATATGTATCACTACCGCGAGTGTGGCTTTGGCATTGGCAGTGACACACCGCAGGGGCCAGGCGGTTGCTACCGCGACATGACTGCTATACAATGGAGCCAGTGACCATGATTTGTGTGGTGGAGCACTTTGACAGCACCTATGGACACATCATGCTGTGTGAATGGTCGATGGCCAGTTCTCAACAGTGCACAGTAGACACATGAATCATGGCACAAGATTGTGCACACAATGCCAATGTAACATTTACCCCACTGCTGACTACACATGCCATGTTGGTGTATATGATTGAAAACATTGGCATGTACTCCCTCACATGTCACTTGTGATATTGCTGGGCATGTACACAGAACAGTGTTGTGATGGACTCTCCAATGGGTACACATGTCAATGTGTGATAGGGCTGAGCAACTCACAGTGATGAATGTCTGACTACACAATGTGCATATTTCACTGTCTACTTTGCTTGGCTCATGCACATACTTGTTGTTTACGCACAGACTGTGCTCATTGTGTTGTTGATGTGTGCCCTGTTCGACTTACGCAAGTAGGTGTGGCAGGTACAGCAGCTAGGTAGGAGACAGTAGTGTTGCTGTTTCACACATATGCTGTATGAACTACTCTCAGGGCTGCTCATGCAAGATGTGGCCATATCCCTTTGGGCATTCACATAGTCAGATATTGTTTTGGAGGTACTCGCTGTGTGAAAAGTGGACAAGTGTATGACTAGTGTAGCTGAAGGTGTCCCTACATGTAAGTTGGGCTGTAATCTGAACTGTGATGAGAGTCATTGTTGACATTGTGTCAGACAAAACGTAAGATGTCGGACACATCTCATGTGGATTGCATTGACATGTGTCCCCTTTCATCTCACCTAGGAGGAGACCAAATGTGCATCGTCCCTTCACAGTGCGGGCAGACATGGAGGATGAGGAGGTCATACGGAAATTCCGTCTGGATCGACCCATCTGGATCGACCCACCCTACAAGACCTATGTGCTATGTTGGAGCCCCACCTGCGGCTCGCAGAACATATCCGACTGCTTTCACACCAACGTCTAAGGTGATGGCGGCCCTGCATTTTTTTGCTACTGGATCATTCCAGTACACGGTGTCCAGCGCAGGTGGGATGTCACAACCTATGTTCAGCATGGTGCTACATGATGTCCTGCCTGCTATGATGACCTACAAGGACAGATATATCCATTTCCCCAGGAGGCATGAGTTGGCGGCTGTGAAGGGTGATTTTTATGCCCTTGGGCACATCCCCAATGTTGTTGGTGCCATTGACTGCACACATGTTGGCCTGGTTCCACCACAGGCACGTGAGCACATCTACAGGAACAGGAAACATTTCCATTCCATCAATGTGCAAGTGGTGTGCCAGGCAGATATGATCATCTCACACGTCTGTGCCAAATTTCCTGGCTCGGCCAATGACTCTTACATCATGCGTAACAGCATTGTGCCACAGCTGATGGATAATCTGCTTCCGGAGCATGAATGGATTGTGGGTGAGTACGCAGAGTCAAGTAGTGTGCTGTGTGTGTGACATGCTGTCCTCTGCCACAGTTATATTACAAAGTTGGTCTGTGTATCTCACACCTAGGTGATTCTGCATATCCCAACCGCCCTTGGTTGCTGAGCCCACTGCGGAATCCCAGGACCCCAAGTGAAGTCTGCTACAATGATGCCCATGGGAGGACACGTCATGTGGTGGAGCGTACTTTTGGTCTCCTGAAGTCACGGTTTCGCTGCCTGGACAAGACCGGAGGTGCACTGATGTACTCGCCCAAAAAGGTGTGTCGGATTGTAGTAGCATGCTGCATGTTCCACAACCTGGCCTTGCGCAAGGAGATCCCCCTGCTCCTGGACGCTGATGAGCAGCCGAGGCCCCCGCCTGCAAACCAACCCATGTCCAGTGACGTGGATAGTGGAGAGGAGGAAGGTGTCGACCTGCGTCAACAGCTCATCAACCGCTACTTCACTTGAAGGTGAGTGACAATGTACAACGGGCCATTGTCTGCTGATGTCGTTGTTGGTGAAAAGGTCTATGTGAGCTTTGTGACTGCAGCCTGTTGTTGACTCAGTGCTGGCTGCCAATGTTTCTGGGACAGGGTAGTTTGGCACAGATACAGGATGTCTATGTCGGTACTGTTGCTCATTGTAATGTGTGCAAATTGGAGTACCTTGATGACAAGTGTTGTGTGATGGCTGTGATGCCACCGCCTGACTAGTGAATATTGTTATGTTGTGTTTTCCTAGGTCCCATCAGCCTCTCCTTGCCTACAAACAATCCGTGCTCCTGGCACATTGTAATCATGGTGAACATTGCACATCCTGTGATAAACACGGAGCAGACACAACGACATAGGTGTGTAAGGAGTGTTTATTTACAATGGGTACATGTGACAGGAGAGTGAATATTTACAAAAAGGTGAATAGTGAAGCAATGAGTTGTCAGTGATGTAAGATGAGACAATCGAGTAGTCACCACATTGATGTGGTGACCCAGTCCAACAGACGGATGCCATTAACATGGCAGTGTCGGGAAGGACAGTCAACAAAGTCAATGGCAAGGTGAAGAGGGGTGCCATCATGGCTGGCTCCTTGACTGGCATTTGGCAGGTGCTTTGCCACGGGATCCTCCCTTGGATTCATTTGGACGGCCCCTTGGTCGTTTGGCAGGGGTGGCCTCTGCTGCAGGGCCAGTGGGGTCTGAGGAGTCCCCCCTCTCCGTGGCCGCAGGGGAGGATGTGGAACTGTCATCCTGCGGGCCACCGGAGGGAGGTGGAGGTGTTGTTTGTGCCACAGGCCTGTCCCTCAGAACCACAACTAGCTGGCCCAAGAGGTCCACGATTTGGCCCATGCGGGTGTCTATGGACCTCAGCAGCAGGCGGAGCTCACGGGAATCTTCCAGAGCCTGGCCCGTTTGTCCCTGGGCCCGTTCATAGGCCCCAAGGACTCTGGTGATGTTGTCCAGGGCTTCGGTCCCAGTGTCCGGTTGGCATAGACTCCCCCTTGCCCTCCCACCTGCCCTGCTGTCAAGGACCTGTTGCCTCGCCACTGTATGCACCCGCCTACTCTCCCTGCCCTCCTCAGTTGGTGGGGTGGGGTGGTCATTCTCTGGGGCAGGGAGAGTGTTGCAGGCAGCACTGGTAGTGGTGGTGGAGGCCACACAGGTCGTTCCAGCATGGGTCAGCGTAGTTGTTATTGCTGATGTGGTGGCAGGGGGGACAGTGGGGTCCTGGGACCTGTTGCGCCCTGGCATGCCAGATGGGCCGGCTTCAAGCTCCGCATCCTCGAAATCCAGGGAGTCATCATCAGGGAGTCCATGTTCTGGGGGTAGAGACTGGCTCTGCAGGTTGGTGTTGTCATCCTCTGCAGTCAGTTCTTGGTCACCTGTGGGACAGAGGGGAAATGGTCATTGACGTGCACCTCTCAAGCTTGGTGTTCGATGTATCTTATTTACAGATTATGCAACACACAGTTTACTAGTTCTCACATTGTATGTCTGCACAGTAATGTGCATCATGACATGATGTGGAGGTACATACATTAATTTTCCATGGTGTGACATGTCAATGGATACCATGCCCCACGGGCAGATTTTGTGATTACGAGGACATGTTGTCATCTGACAACTGGCGGCAATACGACTTGATGTGAAGCATCTTTGCTGATTACTCTGCCTGGCAGGCGTTACATCTGCACATGAACTAGCCATTGTCATCTCATGCTTACCTTTGTCATGTCCTGTGCTTTGATTTATTTGTTCTACAGACCATGCTTGCATTGTTTTCATATGGTTCTTCAAGCTCAGCCCCCATGGAACTTACAGATAGCATTCAGTGCTGTGCATGTTTGTGCCCTGATTTACTTCAACATGGGATTTGGTCAGTCACACTTTTGTTTCTGTGGCAGTTGCATACGCTTAGCTGTCTGCACACTGTAATTTGATATTGTATCTGTGTCAATTTTGGTGGGATGTGAGGGCTGGTGTTGTCATATGGCTCCATGCTTTTTGAAAGGAATGGTGGGGTGCATGCACTGTCTACTTACCTGTTCTGTTGTCACATTGAGGTGGACTTTCTGACACATCTCTCTGGGTGTGTGTTTAAGTGCTCCATCCTGCTCAGGGGTGGGACAGGGGGCCTGGTGGGAGTTGTGGTGCAGGCCTCCCACCCCCAAACAGCCCTCCCTGGGAAGATGGCTACCTACCTGTTAGATGAAGGTGAACAATGCAATGGCTGACACATGCTTCTGGGTGGGAGGGAGTGCTCCATCTTGCTGAGCTGTGGAACAAGGGGGCCTGGTGGGAGTTGTGGGGCAGGCTTTCCACCCCAAAACTGCCCTCCCTGGGAAGATGGCTACCTACCTGTTAGATGAAGGTGAACATTGCAATGGCTGTCACATGCTTCTGGGTGTGGGGGGAGTACTACATCCTGCTCAGGGGTGGGACAGGGGTGCATGGTGGGAGATGTAGTGCAGACCTCCCACCCCCAAACAGCCCTCCCTGGAAGATGGCTACCTACCTGTTAGATGAAGGTGAACAATGCAATGGCTGACACATGCTTCGGTGTGGGGGGTGCTCCATCTTGCTGAGCTGTGGAACAAGGGGGCCTGGTGGGAGTTGTAGTGCTGGCTGCCTGTACACATGCAACTCTGGGAATGTTGCAGGCTACCTTTGTGGTGATTTAGATAGAGTGGATGTTACATCTGTGAGACCTGTGTTGGGGATTGTGGTGCAGATGAATGGACTTGGGCCTAGGAGGTGTAGCTTTGTGGTTGTGCAAGACAGTACATAGCAGTGTAATGGTATACATTTGTTTGTCCTTACCAGCCTGCACTCCCCCGGCTATTCCTGTGAGACTCTCTGGATGCAGTATGGCAAGCACCTTCTCCTCCCATGCAGTGAATGTTCTTGGTGGAATGGGAGGCCCACCGCCAGTCATCTGAGCCAGCTGACGGTTCTTGTTCTTCTTCTCTTTCACCACCCTCTTCAGTTCATGCCACCGCTTAATGATTTCCTGCTTGGAGCGCGGGGTGGTCCCTACTGCATTGACCTTGTTGACTATCCTTTCCCACATTTGTGCTCTTGTGGCTAATGGTGTCTGTTGGACCAGGTTACCAAACAATTGTTGTTCTACTCTGATTATCTCATCTACCATGACTGACAACTCACTCTCTGTGAATTTGGGCATTTTCTTTTGTGCCATGGTGTGTGCTGTGCAAATGTTTTGAGGTGCAGTTGTGTGGGGGTTGGGGGTGGTGTGGGGGTGTGTATGTGTGTTGTTGTGCTGGTGAGATGTATGGTGTTTTGCCTATCCAATGTGCTGCTGGGTTTGGTTCCTTCAGGGCTGGAGTTGTGCAAAGGATTCTGGTCCTGGAAGGGGCTGGTTTTATGCTCAGCTATGTGGGTGTGTCAAAATGGGGTATTGCTGTCAGGTGTGTTGTGTGGGTTGTCCTGGGATTTGTATTTTTGAAGTTGCCATGGGGGTGTGTCATTGGGGTGTGTTCTGTGTTTTTGGGGGCAGAGCTAGTTTGATGTGTGCACTTGGTGGCCTTGTTGTGTGTTTTTTTTGTCGACTGCCATATTTGTCACGGAGCGTCCGCAGCGGTGGCTATGCAACAGCCCTTCTGCCGGCTCTTCCATTCATCACTGTTTGCGATCGCGGCGGTCAGAAACTGTGGAACGTCCCGCTGTCACATCGAGGGAATCCTAATTTTACGTACGGTCACTCCGCTGGCCTCGCGGCGGTTTAGTGTGTTTCCGCCGCGAATCCGACCGCCGCGGATGGATTTTCACCAGCTCTGCCCGCTACCGGCGGTCTTTCGTGGCGTCGTTCCACCGCGGTCGGGGTTTTTTGGCTGTTGATCCTAATCGGACCGCCGGTTTTGCCGTGGTACCAGCGGACGGTTGATTTCCGCTACAATGGCGGTCGGGGTGGTTTTCCGACCGCCATCCTAATAGACCCCAATGTGCTTAAACCTTGACTGGTTTACATCTGGGCCTGGTTTGTTAGTACCATATCAATCTTCTGCCCCGAAACAGAGAAGCTACACACTGTGATGTAGCGAGAATGCTATGGACCCTAGTGCAAGATAGGAAAACGGGCCCCATCTGCTTTTTCAGTAGTTAAGTACATCAACAATCAGGTTTTAATGGGTCCCTCCAGCCTCTGGACCTGGTGTCACTCCACCTGCTGCACCATTGATAGATACGTCCCTGGCTACAAACTAGGCAATATTTGATATTGGGATCAGCATTTAAAGGTCTCATTTTCAGTTGCAGGCAGAGGAGAACTTTTTTGAAGGTGGTAGGACCACCCTCTCAGACAGGTATGTGCTTGGCCATCAGGAGCACTGTAAAGGCTTCTTCCAGCAACCAGGAAAGGAAGGGGCCCTGATCAGAGGTTCCTCAGTTGTCCAATTAATGTCCTTCTGGGTAATAGCTGCACCCTGGAATTCACAAGAATTCCTGAGAGTTCCTCCAGAACTACAGGAGTGGGATCTGAAACCCAAGGTGCAGGTACTTAGGGGCACATTACGATGACGGGCGGACAAAGTCCGCCCGCCCGCCACCGTAGCGGTGAATGGGACCGTCCGCCATAGGAGCGGCGATCCCGCAGCGAGTATTAGGATGCCACCGCCACGGTGGTGGTGGCATCCCCTATTCCCAACATTGTGGCGGGCGGTGTTCCCAGCACCGCCCGCCACAATGCTGGGAATGCACGTCGTGCGTTGGCATGCACAAGGTGAAAGGCACCGCGTGGTGCCTGCCACCTTGTCCATGCCAATGCAGGGGGGTACCATAGGTACCCCCATGTGCAGCCCCACCCCCCCCAACACTCTGGCGGCCCGCAACGGGCCCCTAATAGCAAAGACCATATGCCTTTCCATGGCGGCGTTGCCGCCATGGAAAGGCTGCTCTCCGCAACCATCCTAATATGGATGGCGGTGTCTTGCAGACACCGCCACCATATTAGTGCCCTTTTCCGCCCGGTCACCTGTGTGACCGGCGGAAAACTCAGCGGACGGTCTTTCCGTCCGCTGGGCTCCCCCCCCGCCATCGTAATGTGGCGGGGGGAAATGGCATGCGGGGGGAGGGGAATGGCGGGCGGATCGCCACCGCCATACGGGCGGTGGCGATCCGCTTGTCATCGTAATGACCACCTAAGTTCAGTGTCATGCTAGAGATGTCCTATGGACTGCAGTCCTAACACTGACCCACCAAGCTATTCTTTGTGCAGGCAGCATATCAGATCATTTATCAGCAGCCCTGCTAAACAAATTCAGGGGCATAGTGGTAATCAAAACAATTTGGCCATTTTGAAGATTGCACACTCAAACGTTGCACCAAGAATCTTATAGTTTTAAACATTTATTTTAAAAGCCTTGACTTTGTGCAGATGAACCATATGGTACGGCACAGAATGAGAATAAAATTGCAGTTAAAATTGTTGCTAGGAATAAGAATAACAGAAATGTTTCAAACATATTTGTTAGTTAGATAACATCCTAGACCCTAATGCTATTACTAAAATACTAAACTAATTTAGTAGGCTAAAAAATAGCATCTCTGCCTGTTGAGCATTCGAAATGGCTCACACAGCATACCTTTTGGAATCTGAGTTCTGCCACTTAAAAGAACAGACCCGGCCAATGACAAGAGTCTCAGCATCGCTGTTCCCAGCTCCTCCAACTGGTTTCCCCGATGTATCTCTCTGATTGAGAGCTGAGTCTGGATCAGGAATCAAATCAACATGACATCCGGCGATAATCTCTGGGCGAAGACTTCTCCTAATCAATGGTCAAAAATCCAGGCTTTTGTAGGAATTTGGCCACTCATAATGTTTTCAAAATAAACCAGGGTTTGAGACATTATCTTCTTAGTCCAAACTATCACAGCCTAAAATCCTTAAGGATAACTCCACATGTTTACTACATTAAAGGATAGAGCCACATTAACCTTAAACACTCATAGAGAGCTACCATGATGGCAGGTGCATAAACAAGCATTATCGAGTTTGATGTCCGCCTAGAATCAAGGGCTCTGATAGAGCGCTCAACGCTCTGAAATTTGTAAGGGGTGCATTATACTCATGTACGAACTGCACTCACATATATTCAATGTTTTGTTGAACTTTGTGCATATTAAAACGAAGTTTATGTATTCTCATGTTAGAATCTGTAGAATGAAATTGTCACGTTTTACAGGATTGCTTAAGTATTTTGCACGTATCTAGAGAAAACATGTATTTGTGCACGCATATAATAAATAGTAGGTAAACTAAATGTATTTACTGTCATAAGATCATATAAAGGCCTGTATAACGAATGCATATTAAAGGACGTTCTTAGGTTCGCCAGAATTGTAGGCCTAACTTTCGTTTTTCTTAAAGGTTTCCTTTCTCTCGTTTGCTCTTAGGTCAGGAGCTAATTCAAATTTATGTGTGTAGAGTGTTTTCCTTTCACCCCTAATTCTAGATTTAAGGAGATACATGGGAGGAACCGAATGCCTTTGAAGAGCTCGGACAAGGAGAAGGGCGGACACCTTCCGTGCCTGGCGAAACTTGGGAACCAAGGTCGACGAACAAGGGGTAAACAGACATAATATCGAGTTTTTTTTTTCGACATACAAAAATATCGAGTTGTTAATATTGGAGGAACAGAATATCGACATCAAGAATATCGGTGACCTGAATATCAACATGAAGGTAAGAAATTTCGTTTTTTTTAATATCGAAGTTAGTAATATCGTTTGCAAAATATCGTTGTCAATAATATCGATATTTATATTAGTGTTGTGTATTTTAGTGTGTATGTTAATAGTATGTTATTTAATGTTTTTTATATAAGTATATCTGTTTTTTAATGTATGTGTGAAATTTTTAGAAGTTATTTATTTTATGTAAAATATTTTTGCGTATTTTAGTTCTGTAGCAGGTTGTGGGTTTATAGGGGAATAGGGTGGGAAGTAATTTAATTCTAATAAAGAAATTGATAATTTTTATTAATTAGTATTTATAATTAATTTATTATAAATTAAATATGAATTGGTTATTAATTTTTATTAATTAATTGATAATTATATTAATTGTGGGGTTTTTTTAGGAGTGGGTTGTGGGTTTATAGGGGAATAGGGTGGGAAGTAATTTAATTATAATAAAGTAATTAATCATTTTTATTTATTAGTATTTAAAATTAAGTTTTTTATCAATAAATTATTAATTGGTTATTATTTTTTTAAATTAATTAATTGATAGTTATATTAATTGCGCTATTTTTTTTAGGAGCGGGTTGTGGGTTTATAGGGGAATAGGGTGGGAAGTAATTTAATTATAAGAAAGTAATTAAAAAAATTATTTATTAGTATTTATAATTAATTTATTATTAATTAATTATTAATTGGTTATTAATTATTATTAATTAATTAGTTGATAATTATATTGATTGCGTTATTTTTTATGAGCGCGTTGTGAGTTTATAGGGAATAGGGTGGGAAGTAATTTAATTATAATAAAGTAATTGTTAATATTTATTTAATATTATTTATAATTAAATTATAATTAATTAATTATTAATTTGTTATTAAATTTTATTAATTGATTAGTTGATAATTATATTAATAGTGTTATTTTTTAAAGAAGTGGGTTGTAGTTTTATATGGGAATAGGGTGGAAAGTAATTTAATTAAAATTTCTCTTTTATAGTGTTTTTGTGCTAATTTAGGGGCCCATTACGATGTCGGGCGGAAGCACTACCGCCGTGCTGTCGGAGGCATAAACCGCTAGTTACCGTCCGCCAGCAACGGCCCAGACGCCCGCAAAATTAGGATGTGAAAAGTCAGGCAAACACCGCCCGTAAGCCTGCGACGCCGCCCGCCATCAAAGTGCGCCCGTCTACGTAGCGGCGCGAGCCAATGGAGACACACCGTCTGACGAAATGACGTACCGCCCGGCGTACAAATTATGATGCCACAACCAAACAGCCTCACCGGCAAAGAGACACCGCACGAGATACCAAGGCGGAAACCCGACTGTTCAGTACGGAGACTAAAAAGGCGGCCCACCCAGAGATGAATCCTGCACTCCAGGCCATCCCCATGCTCTACCTGATGCACCACCTAGGAGTGAACGCGCCACGACGACGCAGGTAGGCAGACACACAACAAGGGCACGCAAACACTGCACACAATGCAAGGGCGGAAAAACTGTACATGGCCCCCCAGACACCCCTGTGTGGACAGGACACATCCACCACTGTACCCACACATGTCCCACCTGTCAAAATAAAACAACTCGCAACATCCTGGGCACCCACTACCCGGGACCAGGAAGTGACGTCCCCGTCACGGCACCGCAGCGCAGCGGCGATGACGCAGGTACACATGCGCACAACACAGAGGCCAACGACAGCGCCATGCATGGGCTGCACACAAACACCACAGGGTCACAACTACACACCCCACACCCCAGCCCCACCCTGAAGGCACATGTCACGTGGCCTTCCTGCATCAGTCATGTCCCCAACCGACAACTCACAGTTGTCAACTTGATGTCACACAAGTGTCCCGAACAGGGGAGTAATGTGATGGCAAAATAGGACACACCCTTGTGTGCAAAACATGGAGAAGCACACGGCGGCTGCTACATAACAGCGCAGAATATGGACATTGTCCGCAAAAGGCACGCCAGTCTCATCCAAAAATACCTATACCATCCTGCTCGCAATATCAAGCCATGCAATGTACAAAATAGAAAAACCCTGCTGCCTGAGAACAGGTGTTCCCAATCACTACACCCACACAGAAGCCTCAATGTACAGCGGCAACGGAGTGTCCCGCCCACACACGGGAGAGCAGATAGCACTGAATGGCCTTCCATTCCTACTCTGAAATCACATTGCAACAAATTATGCAGGAGAATGGAGCCATTGTACCAACAAGAAGCCAAACATAGCCATGCAGAGTAAAACTTCCACTGGCAGATAGCGCCTAACATGAAAGAAAGATAATACTACAAAATACAATAATACCACTCCTCCATGTGGGCCAAATGCAAGTAATCTGGAAAGAGTCAGACACCACTGGCCTTGACCATTCATTGAAGCATGTGGGATGAGGGCCTGTGTCCTCCGCCCAAGCTATACCCCAAGTCCTGCCGCCGTACATCCATTCCAGAATTCCCTGCATCGTCGGAGGTTGCACTCTGCTGACTGCTCAGGCAGCCGGAGCACGCCATCACATCACCCTGTAGCAAAATGGCTGTTGCACCAGTGCTTCTCAACTACGCCGGACAGATCAAGCTGTACAGTGACAGCTTGCTACACATAGTGGGCTGTTCAAATCTGGCAATGCTGAATGTAAGTTACCGAGTAACTTACCGCATTGCAATGTTCAGCTGCGTCATCCCCGTTTTCTACTGTCGGAGGTGTCCGTTCCACTGTCCTGTGGATTTATGTCTCTCCAACCCGGCATGTCCAAAGGCGGACTTGGTACACTTGTTTGCACCCCTGGACGCCCACGACAGGATCTGTTCAGTGTATGGGGGCATGGCGTATGTGGCAGCAATCGGGGACACACTGCAATGGGACCAGTGTGCCTCCACACAACGTCTTCTGGATCACAGTTTCATCGAATGTCATCCAACATGTCCCATCAGGCTTCTACAAGGGACAACTTACGACGAACACGTTGCTACCCACCATCCGCTTCATTGGATGACATCCATGTTTACCATCAATGGGATGGATGCCCTGCTGGAAGGTATCGCATACATGACAACTTGTCAATTCATGGGTCCCCGACTCAATACCCCCAATTGAACATTGATGTTCAACACCGTACCTATGCTTGGCTTTCGCACGGAGTGGGCAGTTAGCTGTACAACAACTATACCATACAATCTGCAACTAACACCTTACCATCAACTCCACTGCCATGACATCTGACATTTTCGGGACATGCACTCTGTTCCTCACCATATCCCGTGTCTCTGCATGAACAGGGGGAGGCAGAGGTATGGGACTTGTGTACAGTAACCACATGGCCAATACAGCACGAACAACTATGCTATAATATGTATTCTGCGCACCTGGACACATGCACCTGTCAGTGCACACTTATCTGTCTGCTGTATTACGTGAGAACTGTCACCTCACCTTTGTCTGTACTTCCGTGCCAGGACTTTTGCATGGACAACAAATGCAACCCCCTACAACATGGCCCTAGTTATTGTGTCATGTTCAGTAGCCACCACATTGCAACAACTTGTGAGACGCTGCTGCATGCATGTAGGCTCATGCTCTGATGTCACCTCTGACGCAGGTGTGTCGGAGTCACTATTGTAGTAATCCTGTACCATGGAACTGAGATGTACTGTGCCTATGATGTCAAGCTGTCTGGTAGGCAAAATGAATACTGTCTGTGTCAAAGTCTAGAGCTCTTCAGTAATTAGCAAATGTACTTTAGCATAGCAAGGGCAAGGCAGTTGTAACTCTGAAGCCTTCATTCCACAGTCAACAACTAATCACATCTACCTGTACCCCCTTTTGTATGTGTAATCATGCTAAGTATATCCTCCACATGCATTTTGCTGCCAGTAGTGTCCACTATACTGCATCACAGAGGAAGTAAGTCCAAATACATGCCTTGAAGCAAATATGTGACTCTGTAGAATTATTTTTCGAAGACAAGTACGAATGAGAGAGGATGAGAGTGTGTGAAGTACACGAGAGTCGTGAGATGACCATGTAGTCTAGTGTCATTGGATGTCAATGCATATGAGTTGCCGCCACAGTGGACCTAGTGAAATACTACAGGTCGTGGGCCTTGGCTTGTCAGACTCTGACGTGGCCCAACAGATCATCGCATTAACACTGACGGCCTGGTCACTACAAAGCACAGTCCTACATATGTGTATAATTACCTTCACAGTCTAACATCACACTCATCAAGCAAAAGTAGGAGCCACGCAAGAAGCATGCTACAGCAATGCATGACAAAACACACACACGATATCAGTGTGGGTGGGCAGGTCTGCACAGTGAGTACGAACTGCAGAAATTCACATACATGCTCAATTAAACAAGGCACAATCTTGACAGTCACACACCCTGCAGACACACAATGTCCAAAACATATCAAGTAGGAGTCATCCTGAACTGCAAGGACACACCCACACACTGCACACTGTTCAACATACAATACACACATGTGATCACATTCACAGACCTGAACACTGATACAAACACCCACCATGGGCCTGGGTAACACATGTGTGTAGTCGACATTGCCAGAGCGCACACACACACACCAACACTACCCCAAAGTCACACCCTTCACACCACACACACCTACACCTCCCAAATGCACACATTGAAAGTAAGCCATGTGGCCAGGCTCAATGTTCATCACAAGATTAACATACACCTACACTGCTGGCCACACAGAAAGTAAGCTCACACATACCCGCATATTCTGCACATGCTACCTGTCATCCTGTGGCTAGACTCACACCGTGCTTTGCTTGCACGCAAACATGACACGTATACATTTTCCCAGAAATACCACCAAATACATGCAGACAATCCGTGTCACAAAAATACTTCTTCATCACACACACAAGTAGCAGAGTCTGAAAGAAGTGAAGTCCCTGCCACGTGCAAAACACATTGGAATGTGAGACCAGACATTGCAATTGTTGAGGTACCATACACGGCATGTGCCTCACTTAACTATGCACACACAGCAACAACTGCAATCAGCAACTACACAGACACAACCGACTACAGGAACAACAGCATCCAGTCACAGATTACATAGACAGGCGGCAATATTGATCAACACCAGGGACAGTGGCCAGTCCGATGTGCCAAGTAGTGACACGAAAAGCTGCGTATGCAATGTGTGTGAGTGTACCCTGCCATGGCCAGCAACACTGCCATGGCAGTCACAATAGCCATTACAGCCACCACTGTGTCACATTTAGATGTGTGAGGGTGCCTACCATTCAAACAGGATGCCAGTCCGACTCGGTGCTGTCTGTGTGCTACGGGACAGTTGGAGGTCCGCCCCTGAGAGAGAAGCACAACTGTGGAAGACACACATGTGGCATGTGAAGCGGGAGGGCTGCTTGGCCCAGGTGGGTGGGTGGCATGGGTAGGTGCACTCATGCAGTGTTGAAACAGACTGTGTGGGGAGGATTCCGGAGGGGTAGATTTCCACTGTGTTGGGTATTTGGAAAGCCCACAATATCACAAAGAAGAGAGACTAGGGAAAAAAGACTTCTCTGACTCCCCTATCATCAATGAAAACTCACTTAACAGAGAAGAACTAAAACCATTACCACTCCTTGTGCTAGACCGACAGGAGCGACGGTATAAAAAAGTCCTTTACTTACAACATTACAAAGTAAAATGCAGAGGATGGGATAAACAAAGAGAAAAAAGGAAAAAGAAAGACAACACTTGTCTTAATACTGCCCTCACACACTTTGCAGTGTCATGCTTCATCATAGGGCCGCATCTGAAGTCTAGGTGCAGACCAACACCATGGACGGTGCGCAATTATTTTAGATATCTATGTGAAGAAAGAGTGGTGAGGGTACAGAAAAGGTGACAGAAACAACACACCTACATAAACCCACAATAAAAGGATATAAAGGAAAAAATATTCCCTTAAGAAGGGACTAAAGAGTGCAGACACACACAATTAAAACAACCTAAGGGGAAACTGCCATCACTCTTTATTCAAGTGACCCCTTGGTAGGATTAAAAATCAATGAACGGGATAATCAGGGGAGGTAAAGACCCCTATATCCCTGCTGCGTTTACCAACATGTTTCAGCCATTATTTCACGCCCAGCAGGGTCGCTCTGGCATTCGTCAGGGTGTAGGTCCCACGTAACCTGGTCTTCACCCCTAATTGGAGTTGTTACCTTATTTCAACAGGCCAGACAGTCCTGTAAGGAAGTACACTCTTGGAAATTTCCGAGAGGAAACAATTTCCTGTAAAGAGAGGTAGAACATGTAATTATTGTTCTACTACCTTATTCCTAAATCTTCACTTTGGAAAGCCCACCTGTCTGGGGATGAATGTGAACTCGTGTGGGCACAACAGGCGGGCACACGATCAATGCTGCATCAGGTGTAGACGTTAGCCCTCCCTCTGGGGCCATGCTGGATACTGCTGTGCGTCTGCCAGGCCCTTGCCAAGGCACTCACATCCCCTGTCCTCCAGGTGTACCCCCTACATTGTCCACCTGCACAGGCTACCCAGGGCATGGGATGGCAGTGGAGCTTGGTGGGTGGGAGGTCATGGCGCCCTTCTCCTCTTCACATCTCGCAGACAACACATTCTCAGTGTGCAGTATGGCACAAGTCCTAAATAAGAAGTGGGGGGACGCAGACGTCACGACAGGAAGTGACATCACGAAAGGTGGCTTGCACCATCAGACTTATTGCCTCCTTTCACCCAACCCTTACATGTGATTGCAACAGAGAAGCCAGCGCGTGCACCACCAGCTCCGATCTCGCCCCAGAGAGGCCAAAGAGTGAATGTGTGGCTCCATTTGCTCCAGTTATCGAGTTCGCAGTAAAATAAGTGGGGGGACGCCGTCCACCCGCATGGTACCCCGACTCGAGACCTGGACAACAGTGACAATGCATGACAGCCTCCGGAGTCCGGATACACCACATGCAACACACAGAGGCTGTAGCTGCCCTAGCGGGCCAAGCCGCAAACACAATCCCAGACGAAAGGTAGACCCACCCCGGCGCGCATAGTCATTACATCCGCTGCCATTGACAAGGGACCCATGGAGTGAGACATGGGCCTCAGGGTGACGGGCTTCCGAGCCATCCCCCACCAACGAGTGCCATGCAACTCACACATATCGCAAAGCCAATAGGACACTTTGCCTGCACATCAGGGCTCGAGTCGGGGTACCACGCGGGTGGACGGCGTCCCCCCACTTATTTTACCGTGAGCTCGATAACTGGAGCAAATGGAGCCACGCATTCACTCTTTGGCCTCTCTGGGGCGAGATCGGAGCTGCTTGTGCACGCGCTGGCTTCTCCGATGCAATCGCATATAAGGGGTGAGTGAGGGGAGGCAATGAGTCTGACGGTGCAAGCCACCTTTCGTGATGTCACTTCATGTCATGACGTCAGCCTCCCCCACTTCTCTTTTTTAGGACTCGTGCCCTGCTGTTGTCAGATGTGCCACTTTCCAGGGGGTGGAGAAAGGGTCAGGAATGTCAGCCTGAGATTGGCCCAGTTGAAGGCCCACCTTGACTGGGGAGGACAACCATTGGACAGTCTGGTGTAGCCCACCCACGCGTACATGTAGGCCCTCCATGAACTATGTCACCTGCGGCAAAGTGATGTCATGGGCAATGACGTTATTGAGGAGAGCTGTCTGCCCCACGCAGAGATGCCGCACAAGCTCAACAGACCCAGCACTGAGGGCAGCAGGGGTCACATGTGCAGGGGCAGCTGTGCCTGGTGTCAAGGACACTCTATCCTTCATCCTTGTGCCGACACGTGTTGCACCAGTGGAAGTAGATGGGAGGGCGGGCATTGGCCTCCGCGTGGCTGAAGAGGAGCCAGAGTCCACATCCCCTGTGCTAGCAAACATGGATGCATCACCTCTGTCCTCAGATGACGCCGAAATTGCCGTCTCGGCCTGTGATTCATCCAGCACACGTCTGGCCCCTCCGAGGCGCTGGTCACATCTGTCTCACTCAGCTCCTGTGCAGCTGCTTCATCCGATGCCTCACCACTGTTGACCGTCCCCTGTCCCTCAGCACCCACGGGAGATGCTACATGAGAGAGAGCGAGGTGGCCCCACTCATTTGGCATCAATTAAACAGACATGTGCAAGGGAAGCAGCACAGAACATTCCCAAATCCACATGTTGCACGATACCTGTGCAATTGTATACAGCCACCACAATCAACACGTAATGGCTGGCGTACAGAAATGAAGCCGCTAATAAGTGGCACATGTGTTGTGCACATAGCACAACACCCGGCCTGTGTCACCCTGCGACCATAGCCACAAATCGCTGTGTGCACACCCACTGTCCTAATGGTGGCAAGGATGACCACTACGTAATTAGGCCAAGGACATACCTGAATGGAGCAGAATGGGACACCACTCACACAGACTGCAACATGACAGTCCACAATGGTCATGAGCCCATGCCATCCACCTGTCGTTCGCACGAGCACAACTACTGTTGCACAGTGTGCCGGATGTGTAAGTACCAGAAATATGAGGTGAGGCATCGCACACATATGTCCGAACGAAATCAGAGTAGGCACAGTGCCTCAAACATACATGTGAATTGCCACTCCAGCCTACTACAGGTTGTTCCTGAGGGCTACGACTCTGAATGCATTGACAATGCAGAGTGCTCAAATTACATCTTGACCCTCAGGAATCGCATATGCATGTCAGATGCACCCAGCATAGAGTACACTTACAACCCACTGCATCACACAACAAACATCACATTACCTAGATTATGGGTAGGCTGTGGACACATGCTGCCTCTCACAGCAAAAGACACCATCCCACAATACTGTACACTTGCTTGCTGCTGATGCCCCTACAAACGTGCAACCGGCACAGTCTGTGTGACTGTCAAGATGCAGACCATTAGTGGTGAAATGCAGCGCCGTGCTAACCTGACAATACGAGGGAGCATCCCCCAATTCGTTATCGCCACGTAGTCGCTCATCCGGCAGATGACGTCACACCCTTTGTGGAATTGGCTGCACTGTCGGTCACACATACACAGAGGCATCAACTTGGATGCAATGGCTCATCACAAGGCCTTGGGCTGGAGGACCTCCAACTGCAGGGATGGTACACAAGAGGATTGGAATATCACTCATACACTTCTCATCATCACCCACATCCACCAATCACAGTGGCATGATGCTGAGCCATCCAAAATACTCAGAGATGTGTAACAGAGCCCAGAAGTAATCGGACATGGCCTAACAGCATGTGTACACCACACGTGAATGCATGCTGGTGGGAGTGTGTACACAGTACCTGTCCATCCCATTCACATGCAGGATGCCAGCACATTGAGCAATGTGTAGTCTGCCCACATCTACTGTCCATTGTCAGGTGGACCAACACATAGATCACAAGGCAACACATCTTTGTGGGTGGACTCACTGTGTCCAACACCGCACAGCCCTCAACGTACTCGCCCTGTGAATGGCTCACCCCGCAATGGAGGTCACATTCAGTGCCACTATCTCTCACACACATCCCTATCACAAGGCCTGGAGTGTTCAATCGACAGGGCTGAGTTTGCGCATTTCCGGAGATTTGTGAACAAAAGACACATGTAACCCACTGTACAGTCAGTGTTGTTTCCTTCTAGGATTGGGCGGTCAATGTGCAGCCCAGGTCTGCTGAGACTGAGAAGGCCAGCAGGGACCCAGCCAGCCATTCACACAAGCAATAACTGCCCTGAGTCCTGCATTGCCAAGTGGCTGCGTCACTGGATGTCTGACATGAAAATGCCATGTACCACCACTCGGGAGGGACATGCATGGGAAAGCGCCAGAGAGCCTACATACCCCTTCCACCTGTAGTAAGCATGGTAAGCAGTGCATGTTGGAACCCCACAGGCTCAGACTCATAGTGCTGCGGATCAACGACATGTGTGTCCCCCACATGCACTCCCACACACACACTGTAGTTGTCTTATACACACAACTAGAAATAGCCTTGGGCAGTGTGCGTGGAGCTCGGAATCCAGGATCTCCAACTCCTCGCAGGTTAGTGGACCTGGACATATCTTCAGAGTCGTCGACATGAAGGTGGACATGTGGCAGCAGCAGGTGTTGTTGAGGGATGCCATGCAGCAGTCCCTGGAAGCTGTGGTAATGCCGGTCTCCCTCCCACACTCATATAGCCCCCTGGGGCTATTTCAGTGGGTCCAAGCTGCTGCAATTGGTGTACCATGTCTGCCTACTTCAAATGCACACAATGGCCTGCTCCGAGCTGTCCCGGTACGCTTACCTCTATAGTCGAACATGCAGGATGCAACTGCGAGGGCCATTAGAGTTGGCCTCAAGGTCCTGGTCCATGGCGGGCACAGTCTGCTGGTGCCATGTGGAATCCACAGTTTAATGTGCGCCATGCATTTGCAGGTGTGGCCATGATTTGTGTGTGGGAGCATGTCCACACTAGACAGGGCCACTTCATGCTGTGTGCATAGGCATTGACGGCCAGTGCTCAGCCTCCACATGTCTGTTGGCACATCATCATGTACACATTAGCATGGGAGCATGGGATGTGCATATGCACACACATGCCATATTTCTCAATGTACATCTCTCACTTGGCACGTGCAACGTTACGTGTCACTTGTGATGTGTGTTTGCATTCACACAGCTGTGTTGTCATGGAGTTGTCAATGTGTACACCTGTCAATGTTTGTTGGAGGTGTGATACGTACAGTGCTGTACATTGGGTGAACTAGGGACATCATTGACTGTCTCATATCCCGTTGTGCAACAGGACCCACTTGTTTGGGCCGCTCAGCCTGTGTACATTGTGTTGTTGGTGTGTGCCATACTCACCCATCCTCGGAAGCTGTGTCAGGCACAGCAGCTAGGTATATTGCCGTGGTGTTGCCGCTTCCCACATATGCAGTCTGAAATCCTCATCATGCCTTTCTAGCTATTAGGGCCTAAATCCCCATGTGCATGCTCATAGCAATGGTTTGTGTCAGTGGCCATTGCTATTGGTAAGGGGACCTGTGTAAGAGTATTGTAGCTGTGCTGTCCCTACTTGTCAGCTGTTCTGTGATTCTATTGTTTTGTCAGTAATTTTAGTTTTGTGTATGTGAAAGTGCCATGTGGTGTGTTGCATTGACATGTGTCCACTTCCATCTGTCCTAGGAGGAGACCAAACATACATCACCCCTACCAATTGCTGGCAGACATGGAGGATGTGGAGGTTATACGGAAATTCCGTCTGGACCGACCCACCCTGCATCACCTATGTGCAATGTTGGAACCCCACCTTCGTCCTTTCAGGGTGTATCCTACAGCATTCACCCCCACGGCTAAGGTGATGGCTGCACTGCATTTTTTCGCAACCGGATCTTTTCCAACACACAGTGGGCACTGGAGGTGGGATGTCCCTTTGGTGAATCATTGGAATACAACAGGACACACGGAAAAAGATCTACGGTGGTCCATTTTGGAAAAAATTCGATCTACCCCTGGCTTGGACACCGATGGTATTCGTAGGAAACGCGAACTCTTTTGGATGTTCACCCTTGAAAAGCAAGAGAAAGGGACTTAATGAGAACTTATTATGGGAGAATGCCTTTTTATAAACTTCCTGTGGCCTTTATGCACTATACTCCTGAAAAAAGCCTTGTTTCCCTACTGATATTTATCTCCACGTCTACATCTTTATAATATTTCTGAAACTTGTCCTCTCTGAGGGCTCATGTGTTACCTTGCTTGTTGTACATGACTGATCCTTGACACCTTTCATTATTGTTGTTCAGTTTGTGTCATCTAGATCTCTCTCGTAACTTGATTAGCTGGTTTTCTGTAGCTATGTTTTTATTTGGTCTTCTGTTTTATCATTTTTTTCATTTTACTCGTGGTTTTTTGTTTCTACTTGGTGACTTTATTCTGCTTCTAATTATTTTATTATTATTTGGTCTGTTGCGGTTGAAAGATTGTCCTATATTCTGGTTAGCCAGGTTTTCCCGCCTACCTCCTTTCGCTCGCAGACTTGTCTCTGATTACACTCAGCTGATCCCGCGCAACCAGTTGAATGTTTCGCATTCTGATTGGCGGCTTCAGCTTGCCGTTTCCATTTAAATTTACCATTCGTTTGCGGCGTCAATTTTACACGGAAACCATCCCTGGTCCAGCCTACCCGTTTGATCTGCCCAGCCGCATTTGTTATATCGGTAAGCGTTGCTACCTGTCATCACGCCCGCCCGTATATTTTCTCTATACGCTCTTTATCTTGCGAAGCCCACTCGACTCAATTTTGGTTCGACCTAATTTTGGTTTGTTTTTGTTGTGGTTTTTATTTTTCAGATATTCTTGCATATCCGTTCGATTTGTGGCTTTCTTCTTCTTCTCCTTCACTCGCGTCTGGAAGAACAGTATATTTAACTACTCATCTTTGATAATTATCGTTTCACGTGGCATTGAGGTATTGTGCTGAACTGTGACTGTGTTTTATTCTTTAAATCACCGTTTTTGACAAGCCTCTGCTGACACTTTCAACCTTCATTCCATTTCTTTTTTGATTTATCTTTAGGACTTGCATTTGAGCCTAAGTACGTTCCTGGGCCCCAACGATTTACATCTCAATAGGAACTCTCTTCTACGTATTTGTTTACCATTCCACTGTTTGCCTGTGATGAAGGATTTTCTCTATACGACGGGCGTTGAACCTTGGCCCGTTCGTTAGGGTAAGCATGGTTGTCTTATTGTCCATTTTCACCATTATGATAGTAGCTTCAAAAATATCTTTCTTTATTTTTATTAGGATTGGGCTCTTTACCCAACCGGCCTCTATGCATTTTTTCTTATGATCTTAGGTTTTGTACGACTCTGCGATTCATTAGCAGTCGTGTATTGTGCATCACGGCTACAGCTGAGACTGTCAGCCCATTATGTACCATCAGCTTGCCTTTCGTTTACACACTCGAATCGTTCGTCCGACTCAGGTATTTGCAGATATATTGGTTACAATTGAATTCCCCAACATGGTTTTCTATGGATTGTTTTCTCTATTCTTGGTCTTGCTCTTTCTTATCCTTTTTCTTTTCTATCTCTCTCTGCATTTTCAACCTCACTTTTCATTTTCATCAATTTTTCATCTGTTTCACCTATACAGTGTCAGATTGTTTAGGTTGTTTCATTTGTTATGATGTTTTTTACAGCTCATTTATTTTTCCTTTTTTGAATTTATGTTGCGCAATTCTTATTTCAATATATTTAAATGTGTATTATGTATTCTGTGCCCTGTGAACCACAGTCTATTATACGAATTTGACGAATTATCATGTTAGCTTTTTGTCAGCTAATCTTATTATTTTTTGGTTATGTAAATATGTACAGTATTGTAATGTGCATTTGTATTTTAGGCACCTCCCACTGTTGTCCATGCACCTGTCTGTGCGCCCTGAAGAAGGTGACGCCCACATCTGGGTCTACACCGAAACGCGCGTCGGCGCTGGATTTTGTTAGTTGGACCTTTCCAACCATCTCAGCCCCCCCATGAATCTCTTGTGATTTGTTATGTATTTATCTGTAAAGGCCTATTGAGTTTTCTTTTTGTAATTACCTCATTTATCACCCGAGATATTTGTCTCATCTTTATGTTTTTGATTTTCCTCTTTTTGACATATAGACATTGGTCATTTATCTGTACATTTGTCAACCTGGATTAACATGGGGAATGTTTTGCTATGAATGTTTATGTTGTCATTTTTAGTGCAATGTTGACTGATTGGTATGAAGCACTTGTGAGTATGATTGTTGGCTTGATTGAGTTTTGAATGAATGTTGTGCGGGAAGTGTCTTGGTTTGATTAATTCATGCTATTCGATTTTTGATATTATGTATATTATAGTTAATAAACTGAATCTTGAATTGTAAATATTTATTTATTCATTTTGTTTTCTTGTGGATTCACTTTCTAGCTCTTGGGCTTTTTGCTTTATCAGCGACATTTTGTGTTCATAGAACCAGATAGGTAGAGTACCTTTTTGTTTTGAGCTCACTAGTATGTCCCAGCCCATGTTCAGCATGGTGCTACGGGATGTCCTGTCAGCTATGATGCTGTACAGGAACCGGTACATCCGATTCCCCAGGGCTCGTGATTTGGCCGCAGTGAAGGGTACTTTCTATGCCCTTGGACGCATCCCCCACGTTGTTGGTGCAATTGATTGCACCCACGTTGGCCTTGTTGCACCACAGGCCATGGAGCACATCTATAGGAACCGGAAACATTTCCACTCCCTGAATGTGCAAGTGGTGTGCCTGGCGGACATGATTATCACACACGTGTGTGCGAAGTTTCCCGGATCCGCCCATGACTCGCACATCATGCGCCACAGCATCCTCCCACGAATGATGGCCAATCTTCAACCGGACCGTGCATGGATTGTTGGTGAGTATGCATACTCGTGTAGCGTGCTGAGTGTGACATGCTGTCTTGTATCCTGTCGGAATTGCAACGATTCTCTGTGTTTCTCACACCCAGGTGACTCTGCATATCCTAACGGGCCTTGGCTGCTGAGCCCACTACGTAATCCTAGGACACCAGCTTATGTCAGATACAATGAGGCACATGGGAGGACCAGACGTGTGGTGGAGCGGACTTTTGGACTCCTGAAGTCCAGATTCAGATGCCTGGATCGCACCGGGGGTGCACTAGCATACTCCCCTCAGAAGGTGTGCCAGATAGTTGTGGCATGCTGCATGCTGCACAATCTCGCGATTCGCAGGCAGATCCCCCTGATAGTGGATGATGGTGATCAGCCAGGGCCCCCGCCTGCAGACCAAGCCGTGTCCAGTGACGAGGACAGTGGAGAGGAGGAAGCAGTGAATGAGCGTCAGCAGCTCATCGCCCGCTACTTCACTTGACGGTGAGTGACCATGTACGACGGCTGATGTTGCTGTAGTTGTGTAGGTGTATGTGTGCATTGTCACGGCGGCCTATTGTTCACTGAGTGCTGTGTGGCAATGGTCCATGTCCAGGGTAGTATGCCACTGACAGTGATTATTTTAGAGGACAGTGGTCCCTAGACAATTCGATGAAATATAAAATTAAATATAGACCCAGTCAGTACTATATTGTCTGTCCAGCCGGACAGTTTATTAATATACAGTGATTGTATAAAACCATTAAGACAAGAATTTACAAGCGGGACACAGCCTGCGTCCTGCTGACGTACATTTTACAAACAACATAAAGGAAGGGGTTCAGGCAAGAAAACCGTGTCTGTAATTACATTGGATATAAATACAACAGACAAATAACGTTAGCACACCATTACAAATTAAGCATTATAATATAGCCAATGTATATGGTGTACAGTTGTCGACGACGTTTCGATCCCTTTTAAATCAGTGGGATCATCTTCAGGACATTGATAATGACATGCCTGTATTAAATAGCTCAATTACTTAAACCATACAATGAAGGCGAGAAAGAATTAGGGAAAAAGGAGGGGGGAAAAAAGGGAGAAAAAGACAAAAATTATGCAGAGGGAGAGAGTGATACACATAATTTGATTCAATTTATTTCAGGTGACGTACATGAATTGGCCGTGACCAAGTAAGCCTCTAAGTAATACCAGAAAGAGGTTCAAGGAAAGATGTGAACCAGAATGCATGTGACATGCTCTGGTGAAGGAGGCCTAATTATGGTAAGCTCTGCCTTGCTTGTTGCTGGTTACACTTAGCCCCATTGCTGTGGTAACCCCTCTCATATGAACCCTCTCTTTTAGGTTGCTCCCTTAATTGTTGCGGTCCCCGCAGTCATCGCGGTTCACCTAATCTTCGTTGGTAAGGACCTCCCATGCCTTGCACCTTAATCTAGCCCCCTTGTATTTTCTGTTAACTTAATTCTCCCTTCATAATTAGGCGCTGATTAAACACGCCAGATGGTGTCCCCCATATCTGCCTTTGAATTGACAGGCACACCAGCTCACAGTAAGCGTGCGCTTTCCTTCCTTCCTCGCGCATCCACTTGTGTGGGCATCATGATTAACAATCCTTGACAGGTTCTCACATGGCCTTCTCCTCATGAGACCACTGTAATTCACGCAACGTATCGGCGCGTACCTGGTTGTTTTCGAGACACGGCCTTTTTCATAGTCACTAGATCCTCCTTCACCAGAGCATGTCACATGCATTCTGGTTCACATCTTTCCTTGAACCTCTTTCTGGTATTACTTAGAGGCTTACTTGGTCACGGCCAATTCATGTACGTCACCTGAAATAAATTGAATCAAATTATGTGTATCACTCTCTCCTCTGCATAATTTTTGTCTTTTTCTCCCTTTTTCCCCCCTCCTTTTTCCCTAATTCTTTCTCGCCTTCATTGTATGGTTTAAGTAATTGAGCTATTTAATACAGGCATGTCATTATCAATGTCCTGAAGATGATCCCACTGATTTAAAAGGGATCGAAACGTCGTCGACAACTGTACACCATATACATTGGCTATATTATAATGCTTAATTTGTAATGGTGTGCGCAACGTTATTTGTCTGTTGTATTTATATCCAATGTAATTACAGACACGGTTTTCTTGCCTGAACCCCTTCCTTTATGTTGTTTGTAAATGTACGTCAGCAGGACGCAGGCTGTGTCCCGCTTGTAAATTCTTGTCTTAATGGTTTTATACAATCACTGTATATTAATAAACTGTCCGGCTGGACAGACAATATAGTACTGACTGGGTCTATATTTAATTTTATATTTCATCGAATTGTCTAGGGACCACTGTCCTCTAAAATAATCAATGTACCCAAGGTCCCTGACCAATAGCATATTGGGTTCCCTTGTTTTTTGTAACAAACTGACAGTGGCTGTAGCATTGTGCCCTGTTGCTCTGTGAGATGTGTGTACATTGCTTAAACTTGATGACAAGTACTGTGTGATGAGTGTGTGACACACACATTCAATGGACTCTTGTTCTGTTTTCCACCCCTAGGTCCCTACAGCCTCTCCTGGCCTATCGACATACCACACTCCAGATGCATTTCTGATCATGGTGACGGTTGCACATCCTTGATTAAACACAGAGCAGATAAAACAGAATGTGATCCAGGTGTATTTATTTTAAGCGGTGACATGTGATTGTGGGCAAGGTGATCACAAATGTGGTGCATGCTGGAACAATGAGTTGACGGACATGTCCGCGTGATGGTCAAGGTGTACCCATGTTGTTCTGGGTCCACAGTCCGACAGACATATGCCATTCACATGGCAGTGTGGGGTAGGATAGTAGTCCAAGTGAATGCAGTAGATGGCCACCGTGGCTGGCTGACTCACTGGCGTTTGGAGCATGCGAAGTCATCTCTGGACACCTGTTTCCTCTTCGGACGACCCCTTCCACGTTTGAGAGGGGGGGGGTTGTGTTTGTGGGCTGCTGGTGGTGTCTTCGCTTTGTAGTAGTGCAAGGGATTGTGGTCTGTGAAGGGGCTGCTTTTGTACTTACCTATGTGGGTGTGTCATGATGGGCTGTCGTTTTAAGGTGTGTTGTGTCTGGTGTCCTGGGATTTGTAGTTTTTTAGTTTTGCCAGGGGGGAGGTGTCTTTGGGATGTGTTCTGTGTTTGGGTATTTTGGCGTAGTTTGCTGTGTGGACTTGTTGGCCATGTTATGTGTATTTCTTAGTTCCGCCAATGATTTCCGTGCACGGACGTGGCCGCCAGGCCTTCCGCCGTGTCAGTTATTCATCACTGTTGTTAACCGTGGCGGGCGGGGAATATGTGGATTTTCCGCGCTCATGTCGGGGAGATCATAATTTCACGGTCGTTGTCTCGGTCGTCAGAGCGGGCAGATTTGGGTTTTCGGGCGGGATTGCGTCCGTGGCGGACGGATGATCTTCTACTCTGACATGGACGGGTGGAATTTTGTGTGTTTTTACCGCCGCGGGCGGAGGTTGCTTCGCGACTTCATGATTCCTCGGTCGGTATTCCCATGGTGCGAGCGGGCGGTTTTCTCAGGCTATAGTGGATGGCGGATTTTTTAACGCCGGTTATCGTAATGGGCCCCTTAGTTATTAATAATTAATTATTAATTCTTTGTAAATTATAATTAATTAATTTTTAAATATATTAATCGTGTCAAATATGTAGGAGTTTTTTGTGTGTTTATAGGGGGATATGGTGTGAATTAAATTATTTAAAAATTATTAATAAATAATTTTTTATTATAATTAATTTATTTTAAAACTAGTTATTTGTTAGTAAAATGTTGTTTTTAAATTTTATAAATTAATGTTTGTAGTTATTTTTTAGTATTTTTTAATATTAAATAATTGTTCTATGTTTTTGAAATTTTTAATATTTTTATAATTGTTTTTATTTTTGTGTTATCAATAATTTTTATATTGTAGTTGCTATTTTTACTGTTGCACTCACTGGAGTGGGAATAGTAATTTTTACCCCTCCGCCATCCAACATTTTCCCTACTGTTGCACTCACTGGAGTGGGAATAGTAATTTTTACCCCTACGCTAGCCAACACTTTCCCTACTGTTGCACTCTCTGGAGTGGGAATAATAATTTTTACACCTTCGCTATCCAATACTTTCCCTACTGTTGCACTCACTGGAGTGGGAATAGTAATTTTTACCCCTCCGCTATCCAACAGTTTCTCTACTGTTGCAATTTTTGGAGTGGGAATAGTAATTTTTACCCCTACGCTATCCAACACTTTCCCTACTGTTGCACTCACTGGAGTGGGAATAGTAATTTTTACCCCTCCGCTATCCATACTTTCCCTACTGTTTCACTCAATTGGAGTGGGATAGTAATTTTTACCTCTACGCTATCCAACACTTTCCCTACTGTTGCACTCTCTGGATTGGGAATAGTAATTTTTACCCCGCCGCTATCCAACACTTTCCCTACTGTTGCACTCACTGGAGTGGGAATAGTAATTTTTACCCCTCCGCTATCCAACAGTTTCTCTACTGTTGCAATTTTTGGAGTGGGAATAGTAATTTTTACCTCTATGCTATCCAACACTTTCACTACTGTTGCACTCTCTGGAGTGGGAATAGTAGTTTTTACCCCTCCGCTATCCAATACTTTCCCTACTGTTGCACTGATTGGAGTGGGAATAGTAATTTTTACCCCTCCGCTATCCAATACTTTCCCTACTGTTGCACTCCTTGGAGTGGGAATAGTAATTTTTACCTCTCCGCTATCTAATACTTTCCCTACTGTTGCACTCTTTGGAGTTGGAATAGTAATTTTATTCCCTCCGCTATCCAATATTTTCTCTACTGTTTTAGTTAATGTAGTGTAAAATGTATTTATAAAATATTAAAAATATTTTAATATTTTAATTTATTATATATATATGTAATTTTTATTTTTGTGTTATTGGTGTATGTGTATATATATATGTATTTATAATTTTTAATATGTTTGTAATAATTTGCAATTTATTTAAATAATTATTTTTTAATATTATTAAGTAAATATATACATTATAATTTATATATATGTATGTTTAATTCTTTTTTACATTATATGTATTACTTATAATTTTAAACATTTTGTAATAATTCGAACTATTTTTTTTAATTATATGTATTATTTACTTTATTTTACATTATTATTTAAACAAAAAAAACGATATTTTTAACAACGATATTTTTTTTTCGATAATTTTGTACTTACCATTATGTAGATAGGCCTTCGATATTCTGGACATCGATATTTCGGGTCCGATATTTTTGTCGTCGATATTCTGTCAGTGATTCGGACAAGGCTGTGAAATTAATTGGACTTGTGGAAAGTTACTCAAGAAGGTGTTCACAGAATATTGTACCATGTGACCCATTAGGGGTGTAACTTTGTCTTTTTGTTTTAGGCACAGGGACAGATTTGGGGGACTTCTGCTTTTGACTGAGGAAGAAGAGCATCTTAGAACGAGCTCTGTGGCTTTATGCTACTTGACCCATTTGACGTGAGTGTACTTCTTAGGAAGTCAACACGTGCTGACACCTTTTGGGAAATTCTTCTGGGAGATTAGTAAGGGATGTCACCTTAGAAGTAGAGTAGGGACAGATTCTTTTATAATTTGAAAATACAAATAAAAAGACATTTGGACGCAGTGTCTATTCTCAGCTGTGTTCTGATTTTGGAATTCATTGTTCTGTGCCTATTGTGCCGTATGAACTATGGAGCCTATTAGGATGGCGGAAGGACCGCCACCGAAGGGCCGGCGGTGGTAACCGCCGGCCCTGCGGTGGCGATCCATCCGCCATCGAACGGATATTTCCCACTGCCAGATTAGGATGGCGGTGGGAACATGAATGCGTCCGCCGCAGACGCAAAGCCCGCCCGCCGCCAGCAATCGTCCCGATTGCCTGGCGGCCGGTCCATGGATCCCAAAATGGTGGCGTGCTTAGCAAGCACAGTCCACCAGATTAGGATGCCAGCGTTAACCGGCCTTTCCATGGCGGCGTTGCCGCCATGGAAAGGCATGCAGTGTTTTGCCACGGGGCCCGTTGCGGGCCCCCGGGGTGTGGGGGGTGGGTGGCTGCACTTGGGGGGTACCTGTGGTACCACCCAACATTGCCATGCTCAAGGTGGCAGGCACCGCGCGGTGCCTGCCATGTTGTGCATCGCAATGCAAAACATGGTAATTTAACATTGCGTACGGTGCCGCAGCCAGCAGCACCGTCCGCAATGTTAACCTACCAGGATGCGCCCGCCAGTGTGGCGGGCACAACCTAATACGGCAGGCGGGACCTGCGCACCTATGGCGGACGGTCCCAGCTCCGCAGGGATGGTGGGCGGACATAAGTCCGCCCGCCATCCTAATAGGCCCCTATATTCGTAGATTGGGCTCTGTATTAGTTTTCATGTATCTTTACACATTGATTTTGAGGTGTGTCTATGTTCTGTTAGTCTTGGCTTTGTAATAAATTAACCAAAATCTGAATTCGGAGTCCGAAGTTATTTAGATCTATGGGGAGAGGAAGGGTATAAATGGTAAATTGTAATCTTCCCTCCACACTTCTTAGCAGGCAACAAAGACCATCGACCAGGTAATCCTGAGTAAATTCGGGATCCGGAATTCGGCCTAATCAGCTCCATTGTGGAGAAATAAATAGAAACAAGAAATGTCTGCCCGCTCTTGGAGACATTTATGTTTATCATCAGTTTGCATGGAGAAGGAATCCCGCACATTCTAATGCAGATTGGAAGCAAAGCAAACTTAGAAATAAATGATTGTGAGATGGGAATTATCATATTGCTCATAACAGGATCATGGAGTGATTTTTTTACAAAAATTAATTAAAATATGTTCCAAACACTTCTGAGTGTGCGGTTTTGATATTACAAGTAAGATCATTATGCTCTCTGGTAGCCTCAGGAACTTGATAGATGATACTTATAACGGAAGTCCACATGTCACCCTAAGATTTTGTGTGAATGAAGACAATGTTGTGTGCTCACTTGCACCCCTCATGCCCTTAATATCTTCAGCCTTCATTGTGCATGTTTCTAAAGCACACCTTCTCCTCTCTCACAAAAAGACTAACAAACTGTTACAAGTTTACTTGTTGCTCTCACAGATTTCAAAACAAAACACAAAATCCCACTCAACCTGTATCTCTACAGTAACGGCTCAAAGTGCACAGTCGGCTGACCGGACCAATTTTAAGACCATATGTACATTTCACTTTGTCATATTATTTTATTCTTCATTGTTTTTTAAAATCACAATTTACATAGATAGATGCATACTGCCATGCTTTGCCATTTACAAATCCATAACATTATTTATGATTATTTCAAATTTATCATTCTCGGTATCAAAACATATTTTCACAAACATGGGCACACACTATTTTTTGTACATTTTCTATTAAAAAAACGCCCGTTTCTGCTGCTGCCTTCCTGCTGTGGGGGACCGGGGACCAGGACCACGAGTCCCAGCCTCCCTATCGGCTTGTTGCCGCCAACGTCAGCCTACCGCACCTGGAGGCACTTTAAAAACCTCTGAGGGCTCCCACAGCGTGGGATGCCCGTTTCTGCTGCTGCCTTCCTGCTGTGGGGAACTGGGGACCAGGACCACGAGTCCCAGCCTCCCTAGCAGCTTGTTGCCACCAACGTCAGCCCACCGCACCTGGAGGCGCGTTAAAAACCTCTGAGGGCTCCCACAGCGTGGGACGCCCGTTATTGCTGCTGCCTTCCTGCTGTGTGGGACCGGGGACCAAGACCACGGGCCCCAGCCTCCCTAGCGGCTTGTTGCCACCAACGTCAACCTACCGCGCCTGGAGGCACTTTGAAAACCTCTGAGGGCTCCTGCAGCGCGGGACGCCCGTTTCTGCTGCTGCCTTCCTGCTGTGGGGGACCGGGAACCAGGACCACGAGACCCAGCCTCCCTAGTGGCTTGTTGCTGCCAACGTCAGCCCACCGCACCTGGAGGTGTGTTAAAAACCTCTGAGGGCTCCCGCAGCGTGGGACGCCCGTTCCTGCAGATGCCTTCCTGCTGTGGGGGACCGGGGACCAGGACCACGAGTCCCAGCCTCCCTAGCGGCTAGTTGCCGCCAACGTCAGCCTACCGCACCTGGAGGCTCATTAAAAACCTCTGAGGGCTCCCGCAGCGTGGGACGCCCGTTATTGCTGCTGCCTTCCTGCTGTGTGGGACCGGGGACCAAGACCACGGGCCCCAGCCTCCCTAGCGGCTTGTTGCCACCAACGTCAACCTACCGCGCCTGGAGGCACTTTGAAAACCTCTGAGGGCTCCTGCAGCGCGGGACGCCCGTTTCTGCTGCTGCCTTCCTGCTGTGGGGGACCGGGAACCAGGACCACGAGACCCAGCCTCCCTAGTGGCTTGTTGCTGCCAACGTCAGCCCACCGCACCTGGAGGTGTGTTAAAAACCTCTGAGGGCTCCCGCAGCGTGGGACGCCCGTTCCTGCAGATGCTTTCCTGCTTTGGGGGACCGGGGACCAGGACCACGAGTCCCAGCCTCCCTAGCGGCTAGTTGCCGCCAACGTCAGCCTACCATGCCTGAAGGCGCTTTAAAAACCTCTGAGGGCTACCGCAGTGCGGGACGCCCATTTCTGCTGCTGCCCTGCTGCTGTGGGGGACCGGGGACCAGGACCATGAGTCCCAGCCTCCCTAGCGGCTTGTTACCGCCAGCGTCAGCCTACTGCACCAGGAGGTGCGTTAAAAACCTCTGAGGGCTCCCGCAGCGTGGGACGCCCGTTTCTGCTGCTGCCTTCCTGCTGTGGGGGACCGGGGACCAGGACCACGAGTCCCAGCCTCCCTAGTGGCTTGTTGCTGCCAACGTCAGCCCACCGCGCCTGGAGGCGCGTTAAAATGCTCTGAGGGCTCCCGCAGCGCGGGACGCCCATTTCTGCTGTTTCCTTCCTGCTGTGGGGAACTGGGGACCAGGACCACGAGTCCCAGCCTACCTAGTGGCTAGTTGCCACCAACGTCAGCCTACTGCGCCTGGAGGCGCTTTACAAACCACTGAGGGCTTCCGCAGTGCAGGACGCCCGTTTCTGCTGCTGCCTTCCTGCTGTGGGGGACCGGAGACCAGGACCATGACTCCCAGACTCCCTAGCGGCTTGTTGCCACCAACGTCAGCCCAACGCACCTGGAGGCATGTTAAAAACCTCTGAGGGCTCCTGCAGCGCGGGATGCCCGTTTCTGCTGCTGCCTTCCTGCTGCGGGGTACCGGGGACCAGGACCACAGCACCGTCCGCCATATTAGGATGTGGGTTTCAGGAGGCCATTCCATGGTGGCATCGGGCTGGCGGGGATTGGGTTTGGGGGTCCATTGCGGGCCCCCCAGGGGGGGTGTCACTGCACTGGGCCTGCATTTCCATGCACCAAGCAGCAGGCACTGCGTGGTGCCTGCCACGTGGTGCAGGGAAATGCGGTGCGAGCACCTTTCACATTGCGGGCGGTGCTGCAGCCAGCAGCACCACCCGCAATGTTAAAGGCCCAGGATGCGCCTGCCAGTATGGCAATCGCATCCTAATTGCAGTGGTGGGACCACCGCATGTCTGGCGGCCGGTCCCAATCACCGCTACGGTGGCGGGCGGACCAAGTCCGCCTGCCATCGTAATGAGCCCCCTAGTTCTGACCTAGCAAAATCACCTCCAAAATCGTGGCAATCCATTATGAATTTCATAACAGGGGCAGTGGGGGCTATCGAGAAGCAAATGTTAAGTGTGGAGGAAACCCTAACTACTTGCACTGAGAGTGGCATCGAACCTCCTAACACATGCATATCTTCCTCAAATGCAGACCAACTGCCTGAACTGCACCCCATAAGTCTAGATACTGCGAAAAAGAGTGAGTCTGACCAAAACCTTACACTTGTTTCACCAGGCACCTCGAATCCTATCCCCCCACATAAACGGCCTAAAATCTCCAAGATATACTCTGCTAAGGCCAATACGACACTTTGTGAGGGGAAAATGAAGGTTTTAAAAAGTGTATCTGTATCAAAACCAGGCCCTAGCTCAAAACCCCATAGAGACTTGAGCAAACTATTGCCCTCTGTACCGCCTGTCTCCCTGGACTGCTCTTCACTAGCGACTTCAGTGCAAGCATTGATAGATCTTATTAAATCCTCTGTGTGTAGTCTTACAGATCGACTTAAAGCTGTTGAATGTGCTGTGTTAACGTGCAGAAAGATTGGGTTCATTGAATCTGTATACTGGGAATGGGAGGGTAGGGCCAACTGATTACTGTAGTACTGATGGTGCTGTCCCTAGAACATTCATAACCCCCCCAGTACAGCAACCTGTTATAGGGATTTGTGAGGTGCCCCTTCAACCACTTCAACCCGTTCACCAAGTGTTAACTACAGTGCCCTAGACACAACGCGCTCCTGTTGCAGATGCAGTAAGGGCTCAGATTTCAAGATGGCCAGACGGGTTGGGTGAGTCGGAAGGGGTACTAAAGTGTTTCAGGGTGACTGTGTGGTGCTCTCTTTTAAATCCCCAGGACTGGTAAGCGACATACTGGGACGGGCAAAGTCAATGCTCCCAACCCAAAATCAAATTATAGTTCTCCCGCTTGGTTTCTTTTATAAGCCCCCAGACAAGTGTTCAGTCAGCCAAATGCTTTGACACGATTCCCCCCAATTCAATGTACACTGCAACAACCACCCACAAATTCAAACTGTGTAAATCCCCTCCTGTACTCTATTGCAACCTGCAACAGGTTTGATAGTCTCTCCAGCCTTACTGGGGTAGATTGACTAAAGGATAAATCATTGGTGGGAACCATTTTGCGAAATCCCGGTCCCACAATTCCGACTTCTGTCAATAATATACAGCCAGAGACGGGTTTTAAAGTCCTAACGATCGCGGAACAGTCCCCATTAGGCAAGGAGTTAACTGTGGACTCTATGTCCCCAGATTTAAATAACATCACAGTTCTATGTTGGAACGTAGCGGGGTTGCATAGCAAGCTCAACTCTCCTGATTGGCTTGAATTCACAACTAACTTTACTATTGTTTGTTTACAAGAAACTTGGGTTGTTGATCCATATCACCTTAATGGTTTTAAAACTTTTAACTCTCCGGCTATTCCATCAAGGCATGGCAGAAACAAGGGTGGTCTTTGCATCTATGTGTCAAATAAACTATCCTCCTCTAATGTAAATCTTAAGTCACCTAGCACTTTCTATCAAATCGTTTCTATTGATTTTTCTGTATCTTCTGAGTTGATTTTAGTTAATTTTTACAACAATGCTTGTGATTCAGTCATACTGGCCATTTTAGCCTTACTTGACACCGATTTGGAATCCATTCTTTCGAAGGGGAATGGGGATAAAATCCTAATTTGGGTGGGGGATTTTAACATTCAATCCTGTAAACTGCCTTCTAACAGTATTTATTGCATGACCACACCACTAAATGAAGACGTCACCCATTTCTTAAACTCAGACTATGGTAAGAAGCTCAATGAGCTTATTTTTAAATATGATTTAGGCTTTAGTAATGAATTTGACAACAGCCCAACTGAGGTATCTTGCACCTTTGAAATTACAGAGATACTTTGACGACGGACTGTTGTTTCTGCACCTCACATCAGTTTCAATTATATCAAGTCCCTTACGCAACAAGCCCTTGCACCAGCCGTCAGGTGATGCCTCTGTGAGTCAGATCCTATGCAAAATGGAGGGGTTGGGCGTGCGTCAGGTGATGAAGTCCAGGAAGCCAGTATTTTAGTTTTTCAAATGAATCTTTATTTTCAATAAGTTAATTCTCACAGAATAGGTGATTATACGGTCAGCCAACGCGTTTCGTTCTCATGGTGAGAACTTCGTCAGGGCTCAGTAGGTGAGTATCTTTCCTTAGGAATTAAAAGAAGACGTTGAAAATGATCGCACTCCACAGGTGTAATGGGTGCAATGTAGCCTAGGTCCAATGTGACCTTTCGTGTCGAAATACAAAAAGCGATCCTTCAGTCAAGTCGATGTTCCAGGCTATTCCTCTGGAAACAAATGGGGTATCGCAGGGCCTCAATTGGCCTCAGTTTTGTATCTTTGATTCCAGAATCTCCTGCCAGAATGAGCTTGTGATTCAGTCATTCTGGCCATTTTAGCCTTACTTGACACCGATTTGGAATCCATTCTTTCGAAGGGGAATGGGGATAAAATCCTAATTTGGGTGGGGGATTTTAACATTCAACCCTGTAAACTGCCTTCTAACAGTATTTGTGGCATGACCACACCACTAAATGAAGACGTCACCCATTTCTTAAACTCAGACTATGGCTAGAAGCTCAATGAGCTTATTTTTAAATATGATTTAGGCTTTAGTAATGAATTTGACAACAGCCCAACTGAGGTATCTTGCACCTTTGATGGCATTATGGGTAAAAGTGTCATAGATTTTCTGCTCTTCCCCAATCGTTATTCAGCACTAGTCACTAACTTTATATTACACAACTGTGCAATGAGTGACCATTATCCTCAGAGCTTAGCGTTTAATTCTGGGTTAGTAAAAGACCAAAGGGCATGTCACCACATCCTAGCCGTGGAGAAATTAGAGCTCTCTCGAATGAATGGCTACACTTTACGTTGGTCCATGATTGACCCGACTGTCTTCTAAGAGCAATTAATCCAGCAGCAAAAGAGTGCCTTTGATGTTTGTCTGGATGCTTTGGAGGAAGCCTCTGCTATCATGGAGGCTTTCGGCCAAATTACCAGAGCTATTAAAGTGGGGTTAACATCCAAGCAGAAGAGAGGAATGACAAAGAGGAAGGGTTGGTTTCACCATGTATGCAGTGAGACCCACAAAGAACTCATAGGAGCTCTGAAAAACAATCCTAGGAACAACGAGGAGGTACAGCATTGGAGACTGGAATATAAGCTTACCCGAAAAACTCGTAAAAAAGCCCTAAAAATGGAGACCTGGGAGAAACTGTATAAGGCTAGCCGTAGTAACGATACCACCGCATTCTGGCGTGTTATCAACTCCCCATTTTTTAGTGAAGGTGATAAGCCAAAAATAGAGGCTGCAGTGACTGAAGAGGATTGGGTAGCACACTTTTCCACCTTATATTCGGCTACTACAGATTGTGTTATTGATCATCCTGTTTCAGCTCCTACGGTAGCTTCCCCGACATTCACTCCCGCCCCTGATTGGTCTGCTCTAAACTTCACCCTGGAAGAGGTTTCCCTCGCTATTAGTTCAAGTAAGGGAAATAAAGCTCCAGGACCTGATGGGGTCCTGATTGACCTGTTTAAAGCTAATATCGATCTCTGGGGCCCCCTTCTTACCCATGTTTTTAGATCTTACCAGAGTGTGGAGTTCCCTTCGTCATGGGCAGAGTCTCAGATTGTACCTATATTTAAGAAAGGTGATCGCAACTGCCCAGCGCATTATAGACCAATCTCCTTAATAGATTAGCTGGTTAAGGTGGTTGGCCGTATTCTTTTAGGTAGACTACAAACCTGGGCGGATTGCAATAATATCTCTGACTTACAATATGGATTCCGTCAGGGCATTGGGACCACGGAGCAAGCCATCAATTTGAATTTGCTACTGGGTAAATATGCGTATATCAAAAGTGGCAACTTGTACATAGTTTTTATTGATTTATCATCAGCCTTCGATTGTGTAATCCACGATAAACTGTGGTTTGTAATGAGTTCAATGGGTATTGATTATACTATTATCAACTTTCTAAGACACTTATATTCAAACAGTTACGCAAGGGTACGTTTCGGTATAAAGGGAGAGTGTACACGCCCCTTTAATATTGAAAAAGGGGTTTGCCAAGGGTGCGTACTTGCCCCTTTTTTATTTAACTTGTATATTAATAACCTGGGTAACACATTCGCTAGTACGTGCGCGGATTTGCCACAAGTTAAGCACCGGCCAATAACCATTCTGCTTTACGCGGATGACGCAGTACTCATGGCGCGCACCCCTTTGGCTTTGCAGCGTCTCCTTGACAGTTTTGTCCTTTTTATGGACAATCTGGGGCTACGAATTAATATAAGTAAGACATTTGTTATGAAAGTGGGCCGTAATTCAACTAAGTGTCGTAACATTTTTATAGGAAAATATATTTTACCTTTTACCCCTACTTTCTCCTATTTGGGAATTTTATTTGATTGTGAAGGGAATTGGAAAAGTGCTATCAATTCGAGAAGATTGCAATTTGTTAGATCTATCATGGCTCTTCGCAATTTTGCAAGGAAATTGGGGAGTATCCAACCGAAAGACATTTTAACCATATACAATGCAAAATGCAGATCTATTGCAATGTACGGTTCTGAAACATGGGGACACGCAAATGTTGAATCTCTACAGGTGGTGGAAAATGCCTTTTTTTAAAATCTTTTAGCACTTCCTTCTAGCTGCTCAAACTTTGTATGTCACTCTAAACTGGGAGCTAACTACTTAATAGATTTGATCAAGATTCAGCCAGTCCTGCTTTGGCACAAAATATGGACCTCGGACTGCATGGACTTAGTAAAGGACTGTTGTGACTCAGAGCTTGCTCTAAAAATCCCCTGGCTAAAGTTTATTAAGAACTTTATGTCAGATATTAGTTGCCCGGAATTTTATGATCAACCTGAATCTTTGACATACATCTTGAGGAAAGCACTAAAGACAGAGGGGCCGATTCCGATCCGGGTTGGACAGCCCTCCGAGAGCCATCCGTAGCCTCACCTTACAACCCACACATTCCCGGAGCCGATCCATCCGGACAAGGAAGTACGATGCGCAAATGTGTCCAAATGCCGACCGAGCCGTAGGCTCCGAAACCAGCAATACTTCCCGTACGAGCCGGAACCATAACCGCTGAAATCGACTCGTCCGGAGGCATGTAAACAGCAGTTTCCGGCCGGGCAAGTACGATGCGCACTTCCTACGCGCCGAACGAGTCGCCACTAGCAGCACGTCACAGCATCCGGTAGAGTTGCATAGCAGGTCCGATTCGCGCCACAACACGATCCACGGCTACGAGACGGACCAACTCCCAACGTGTACGAGACGGAGCAACAATCAGCAAGTACGAGACGAACCAATGATGAATCCCATCGCGCAGGTCATCCCAGTACTGTATATCTACGACCGGATCATGAACAGACGCGTACATCGCAGACGGTAAGTCAGACACCCACACAAACAAATGTCACGAACACGCAAAATGCTACACACACATAGGGGGGGACATCCCTTCCACCAGCAACAGCAAAACCACAGGGGTTGCATGGTCCTCACTACCAGCAGTACCCATACCTAGGGGGGATGCCCAGAACTACTACCATCCCCACTCATAGGGGGCTGGATGCCCATCACTACCAGTACCCCCTACTCATAGGGGCCTGGTTGCCCAGCACTACCAGTACCCCCACTCATAGGGGGCTGGATGCCCAGCACTACCAGTACCCCCACTCATAGGGGGCTGGATGCCCATCACTACCAGTACCCCCTACTCATAGGGGGCTGGATGCCCAGCACTACTACCATCCCCACTCATAGGGGGCTGGATGCCCATCACTACCAGTACCCCCTACTCATAGGGGGCTGGATGCCCAGCACTACTACCATCCCCACTCATAGGGGGCTGGATGCCCATCACTACCAGTACCCCCTACTCATAGGGGGCTGGATGCCCAGCACTACCAGTACCCCCACTCATAGGGGCTGGATGCCCATCACTACCAGTACCCCCTACTCATAGGGGGCTGGATGCCCAGCACTACTACCATCCCCACTCATAGGGGGCTGGATGCCCATCACTACCAGTACCCCCTACTCATAGGGGGCTGGATGCCCAGCACTACTACCATCCCCACTCATAGGGGGCTGGATGCCCATCACTACCAGTACCCCCTACTCATAGGGGGTTGGATGCCCAGCACTACCAGTACCCCCACTCATAGGGGGCTGGATGCCCATCACTACCAGTACCCCCTACTCATAGGGGGCTGGATGCCCAGCACTACTACCATCCCCACTCATAGGGGGCTGGATGCCCATCACTACCAGTACCCCCTACTCATAGGGGGCTGGATGCCCAGCACCACCACCATCCCCACTCATAGGGGGCTGGATGGCCAGCACCACCAGCATTCACACACATAGGGTGACTAAGCAAACCCCCCCCACCATCTTGGCAAGATTGTATGTGTGTGTGCAAAATGCACACAACACAGATTCTGACAGTGAACATACAATGTGACTCCCATCACGTGTGCAAAAAAAGGTGATTGTGGTGTCCAAAAATCCAGCATATTATGATCATTGTGGGAATGGGGTCTAAACCCCCCATCACCACAGTGACCAAAAGGTGATTGTGTTGTCCAAAAATACAGCATTTTAGGATCATTGTGGAAATGGGGTCTAAACCCCCCATCACCACAGTGACCAAAAGGTGATTGTGTTGCCCAAAAATACAGCATTTTCGGATCATTGTGGGAATGGGGTCTAAACCCCCCATCACCACAGTGACCAAAAGGTGATTGTGTTGTCCAAAAATACAGCATTTTCGGATCATTGTGGGAATGGGGTCTAAACCCCCCATCACTACAGTGACCAAAAGGTGATTGTGGTGTCCAAAAATCCAGCATTATTGGATCATTGTGGGAATGGGGTCTAAACCCCCCATCACTACAGTGACCAAAAGGTGATTGTGGTGTCCCAAAATCCAGCATCTTAGGATCATTGTGGGAATGGGGTCTAAACCCCCATCACTACAGTGACCAAAAGGTGATTGTGTTGCCCAAAAATACAGCATTTCTGGATCATTGTGGGAATGGGGTCTAAACCCCACATCACTACAGTGACCAGAAGGTGAGTGTGGACATCATAATAGCAGCATCACCAGACCAGCATTTCTGATTACTGGTCCCAACACCACAAGCAATGTAGTGGCAATGTGGTGGTTGTGTCACATACAAACATAGATTTGGGAGGCAAAGATTGCTGTGTATCACAAGAACTCCCTCTGCCATGTGCGGACAAGCATTGGCCATGAGCCCTGACAATGCCTCCAGTATTCAATTAGACTATGTGAAAAGTGAGCATCATGATGCATGCACACATATCTTCACGAACAGACACACAAAATGAGGAATCCTGTGGAGACTGTTGATGTTAGGTGACCAAGTCCCATATCATGGCAGCAATGGGACATACCAAACATGATCAATGTGCAGGATGATGAGCTACAAGACGCATGGACACTAGGGAAAAACCTCCAAACAACATCCAGCTAATGTAACGCATACCAATGCAGAGGTGCAGATGCACAAACACAGACAGGCAGCCCCACACTACATATCAAACACAACACGTGTGTGTGTCTCAGTGTCCCCAGGCTAGTACACAACAGATGACGGTGGGCTGAACTCCAATCACACAGATGTTTACACAGTGCCATACAAAACTAACTCATGAACTGTGCACCCCTTTGTGGGCAAGCAGGCATTGTCAGATGAGTGGGATCCCAACGGATTCATGTGACACAAGCTGGGTTGAACAGCAACCAACACAGCAAGAGACAGACCCACTACAGCACTACCCTCAGGGACCCTAATTTGGGGTGACAGTAGCCTGTACGCCAATCCCACTGTGATGACAACGGTAGGTTTTGCCCATACTGTGGAGCACAGTCAGCTGTGCGTACTGGGTCATGTGTCCTGAACAACAAACTTCCATCACACCTCCATAAACACAAATCACTGGCCATGGCCTGCAATCAATGGGCAAAATGTAGGTAGGGGCCTAGACATGAAACCACTCCCATTTGGCCACCCTCAACACCACACACCTTGATCTGCACCAATGTGCATCAGCTAGGCACACATGGACTGGTGACATTGCTCATGCACCCATGACAATCCCAGGGGTGGTGGGGGATCTAAGGTACCCACAAATCCTCACACATGGCTTGTCAACAACCCCTGTGAATGTCTGCAACACTGCACAGTATGCGGTACATGGGCATAACGTGAAAACTACCAGATTCAGTGGGAACCCTGCCACACACCCACACCAATGAGAACCAAACGAGACCCACAAAGAACACATGTTCGACACCTTCCAACATTGCAGCAATGACCCTGATGAGTGGGAGTAGTCACACACACATACAAGTGAGCCACTCACTGACAGATACCACATAGGGAAAACAACATGATGTTGGTAACACATAAGTGCCAATGGGAATCCAGAATGTGTCCCACGTGCGTTTGACAACATCCCCGGAACTTACAACTAAAACAGCCAGGGATGACAACCTAATGACCAGTAGTTTGCCATGCACCTACATCCCAGAAAACCCAGGGCAAAGATGTTTGATGAACACAGGACAACTCAGCAAGCGCACCAAACAGGAACATCTGTATGGAACACAGGCTGTGTTGAAAAAGGGAAGGGAACACACACAGACATGCTCACACAACACACACTATGTGCCCAGGCAATGTCACGGAATGACACAATGCCATGAGGGGTCTCCAATCCTGGGAAAGGTCAGCTGTGCAAAACGTTGTCTGTGCATGGTTCTGTCATGCCAGCACAACACTTGCCCAGTGAGCCAACAATTACAACACAATGAAAGCTCTGGTCACAGCAGCCTGTGTACGGGAGTGTCCCTTCAGTCATCTGCACATACACAATACACATGTAGAGCTAGTTGCACTGATGACACAGATGACTTGTGTACCATGGATGCACAAACCTGCCTGTCCAGTGGAGATGGGCCTAGTCAGGGAATCTCACTCTGTGCCCAAATGTAAGCACAACATATGTGCAACAGTGTATGCCAAAGATGTGAAGTAGCAAACCCAACAAGAAAATCCTGGTCACAACATTTTGCTATCATTACACCCTGAAATTGCAGCAAAGGATGTCATGGATACATAGCAGAAAAGTACACATACCCATGGACCACATGGAGTCCATCACGTCAACAAATCATTCTGTTGTACCTTTAAAACACCAGTACAACAGCAAGTCCATGACACTCATCATCAACATCATGTACATTAGATGCAACAACACTGGATGACAACAAGTGGCTTTATTAAAAACAAATCTATGTAACTGGTAAGTTAAGTGTACAATGTCAAAAGGCCAATGGCCAGTCCATTCCTACATTCAACCAGGGTGACATGTGACAAGTTGTCACCCATTGTTTGCCTGCACTGCTACGGCCAGGGGACATCTCCCCTTGGAGGGGCATACATAGGGGCAGGCCAGGCACCGCAGGGACAGGATATGGGGACAGCAGAATGGGGCAGAGAAGGGGTGGTGGGTGCAGGAGTATCACTGGCAACTGCAGTGGAGGTGTCTGACACAGTGGGCACCGTCACCACTGCAGGGCCCAAGTCAGATGTGGTGGGTGTCGTCACCACTGCAGGGCTCAAGTCAGACGGGGTTGTTGCTGGCACCACTGCAGTGGGCAGGTCAGATGGTGTGGACGGGGTCTCCACTGCAGTGCCCAAGTCAGACGGGGTGGATGTGCTATCTACTGCAGTGCCAACCTCCAAAGGAGTGTCATGGGGTTCAGGTGAGGAGGGCAGGACAGAGGGGGGACACGGTCTCCACACCAGTGGCAGGAACAGGCTGACCGTGTGAGGTGGGGGTGGAAGTGCATGTGGTAGGGGGAGGGCCTAAGCATTTTGGGGATGCGGTATCGGTGTGTGGGTGAACCAGGGGCAGGGTGTGGCGGGGGACCTGTGGAGTGGTGGCCTGGGGGCTGCAGGACGGAGACTGTGGTGGAGCTGCGGGATCATGGTGGGGTCTTGCTCTTCCTGGTCCCGGGGGACTTGCGGATGGGGGCCTCAGTGTCCGTGCACCTGGGGGAGGGTGTCCGTGTGGCAGGGGAACTCCTCCCTGTGTGTGGTGACTTCCTCCTCCCCTTGTGAGTTGGAGCAGATGGATCGGTGGGGAAGAGGCCAAGGTCACAGAGGAAGAGCTGCTGTGAAGGGGGGTTGCAGGATGAGGCAAGGGAAGGGGTTTTGGAGGGAGAGGCATCTGAGGACTGCCGAGTGCTTGTGACCCATCCCCTGTGTGTGTGCCATCAGTCCCCGGAGTGTGTGTGCCTGTGGCTCTGGATTTTGTCTTGCGTGGCTGTGCGCTGCTTGTGTCTGTTGTGGTGCGTGCCGGTGCTGGTGTGTGTGTGCGTTGGACAGGTAGGGTAGTGGGGATTGTGGATGTGGCAGGGGTAGGAGGGGTGAGGGACTGTTGGAGGAGGGACACTGCTGACGTCTGTGTGGAGGCCATGGCCTGAATGGTCCGATGTAGGGCAGACATGTTTGATGAGATGCCCTCCATGAAGGACACCAGTTGTGTCAACAGAGTGGTGTGGGAATGGAGGACACTCAGCATCGCTGTCTGCCCTATATGGAGCTGCTTCAGTAAGTCCACAGACTCCACACTCAGGGCAGCAGGGGAGACAGGGGCAGGGGGTGCGGTGCCTGGCACGAAGGAGACATGCTCCCTTACACGGGGGCCTCCACAGACATCTGGGATGGGAGCAGATGGGAGGGTGGAGATGGTGGTGGTGGCGGGGACAGACACGCTAGGTGTTGTCTGGGGTCTGCTGACACCCGCCTCCACAAGGGAGTCCTCACTCGAGATGCTGTGTTCCTCAGCCGAGGTGGTCGTAGCTGAGGTCTTCTCAGTGTGGCTCCCCTCACCCTCTATGCCACTGGGTCTCTCCAACTCCTCTGCAGCAGACCCAGTCTGGCTCTGCGGCTCCTCTTGGTCCGTGGAGCTGTCTTCTCCAGTAGCCGAAGATGTATCTGCAAACAATCAGGATAAACAGATCCACATCAGTCACCTGTTTCACCTGACACATCACAGACAGTACAGCACATTACAGAGCACGCCTTGGCATAATTTGCAAAATATTGCAAAAAGTGCTGACACATTTTGAAAAAGACATCTGTCAGTCTGCCAGTCAACCATGCCCCTCATATACTTCCCCTCCATGGACCCATCTGTCTGGTGCATGTAGTATGCCACTACTTATATGTGCACACATGCACCACATAGACATATCTCAGAACTGCAGGAATTGCGATTGAAATGTGTCAGTACACACATATCCCATCTCCTGCCACTGACTCAGTACATGTGTCAGGAGAAGGGATGGCCAAACTCATTGTCAGTAAAATGGATATACTTCCTTCACCAGACACCATGATGTGCCCATGTATTGATGGTCAATGCCACAATTGAGTGTATGCTGGACAACTGACATTACTGCAGGATACACATTAGCAAGTGGTATACCATGCTACAGGCCAGTCTGGATAATCAGTCATCACTGGCTTCAGTCACAGGGGCAGTGCATCCAAAAACAAACAGTCTGCACTGTGTCACAATCATTTTCATTTTGGGGAATGTAAGCCCTGCAGCTGTCAAGTGTACATGTTCCCCCAATGCTACCCACATCTTAAGGCATCTGATGATCCCACGTAATACAAATGCAACAGTTGAGTGACTGCAAGCAACAATCTGTAAACATGATCACATCACAGTGTTATGCGAACTAATTGAGGCTGCCTGCACTTTAATGTAGAATACACCATTAGGCACCGTCAAGTGATTACACACCTATGTCTTACCCCATTGTGATGATCCAACAGCCACATCTCAGCTAGCTGCCCAACCCAAAATGCTCAACACCCCAGGAGTCTAAAAAGCTAGGCCACTCCACAATGATACCGAGGCAGACACCAGATTGCATATTTCACAATGCACTAAATGTAGGCTGACACACAGGAGTAGAAGAACATAGTGTACTTCATGTCCGGAGTAGGCATACCTTACCAGGTCCATGTGCGACACGGTATTACCCTGAACACTAGGCATGTGCTCATGCATGTGTGACACACATGATGTACATTCTTCTGAGGCCCCAACATTGTCTCACCTGCTGCATGGCTGTGTGGAAAATACCCCAGACACATATGGTGAGCCAAAGCATCAATTGGAACACATATCAATTGCCCACACAGAGTACATGTCTGATTTCTGGCAATGTGCAGACACATGGCAATCAATTGCCTCACTCATGAAGACAAAACAATGCACCGGTAGCAGATGCTGTTTAGAACCGTAAGCTGGGACAACAGCAGGGACACACAACCCAAGTGACACAAGTCACAGACTGAAAGGGCCACACCTGTGCATCAGATGTGGATGGGCCATGACCTAATTTAGGCACATCTCTCTTGTTCAAGCAGACAGAAGATCTGTGGGAGTGTAACCAGGATGAAGGAGTGCAAAGAGCATGTGAGAGATAGTTCACAGAAAAGGCATGCACTTACCCCCTCCTTGCCGTGTCTGGCCTTTAACTGCCCATCCAGGTAAGGGAAGACCACCGCCAGAATCCGGAGCATGTGGGGGGTCAGTGTCCGTCATCCGCCCCTTCTGCGAGGAGGCGACAGCTTCAGCTGGACTCTTGCGATCCTCCGGGTCCAGCCACGAAGGTCCTGCCACCTCTTCTGGCAGTTACGGAGGCGGCGTCTGTAGACCCCCACAGATCGAACAGCCCAGGCAATGGTCAGCCAGATCTCCTGTTTCTGATGGGCATCAACCTGTGAGGATGACAAGGATAAAAGTCCATTTCCACACATGCAACATGTTTGTGCATCACACAGTTGGATATACATGTCGTTATCACAAGGCCATATGATGTACACAGGTAGTGCAACTATGGTGATTGACATTTGTCCTGCATTAACAACATGGAAACATTGCCTGAGTATTATAAACGTGTAAAAATGCACTTTTCCTGCACAGTACCTGTCCACTACAGATATCTACACGCTTTGGGGGTAACAACTACTCAGTGAGCATGCTAGCCACTGGTGTACACAATGCCATTAGTGCCAGTCAGACAACATGCACAATGAAAAAGGATGTGGACTGCACACTCACCTGCTCCCCTGGTTTCCCATACAGCTTGCTGTACTGTGGAAGGAGGCTGTCCAGCAGGGCCTTGTTTTCCTCCTCTGTGAAGGCTGGGGCCCTCTCCACAGTACGTGCCATTCTTGGAGCCAGAGGATGCAGAGAGAGCAGCAGTGGTACCAGTGAATGCAATCTGGGGCATTTAGTGCAGGCAAGTGAGCTCTCAGGGGATCAGACAGCCTTATATCTGTGCTGCTGAGGCAGAATCTGTCCCATGCGTCCAAAGCGATAGGTCGGACACGTTTGCATCCTATGAATCTGGCCAATCCATCGCATTGCACACCTCGTACACGCCTTCCGCATCATTCAAATAATTCAAATCCATGACACCAACGAGTGTGATACATTGTTGTAGGGAGTCAACGGATTTTTCAGCACACGAATCGTACAAGGGTCAAATCCGCGTCAGTCCCCATTGCAGGCAATGTGCAAGGCGTGTGTGCAAGGCATGCGCACGCCTCGTTCCCCATGTGTACGACGCGTCTTTTGAATTTGTCACCCGCATCAGTCCCCATTGCAGGCAAGGTGCAAGGCATGTGTGCAAGGCGTGCGCACGCCTCGTTCCCCATGTGTACGATGCGTCTTTTGAATTTGTCACCCGCGTCAGTCCCCATTGCAGGCAATGTGCAAGGCGTGTGTGCAAGGCGTGCGCACACCTCGTTCCCCATGTGTACGATGTGTCTTTTGAATTTTCACCCGCGTCAGTCCCCATTGCAGGCAAGGTGCAAGGCGTGTGTGCAAGGAGTGCGCACGCCTCGTTCCCCATGTGTACGACGTGTGTTTTGAATTTGTCACCCGCGTCAGTCCCCATTGCAGGCAATGTGCAAGGCGTGTGTGCAAGGCGTGCGCACGCCTCGTTCCCCATGTGTATGACGCGTCTTTTGAATTTGTCGCCCGCGTCAGTCCCAATTGCAGGCAAGGTGCAAGGCGTGTGTGCAAGGCGTGCGCACGCCTCGTTCCCCATGTGTATGACGCGTCTTTTGAATTTGTCGCCCGCGTCAATCCCAATTGCAGGCAAGGTGCAAGGCGTGTGTGCAAGGCGTGCGCACGCCTCGTTCCCCATGTGTACGACGCATCTTTTGAATTTGTCACCCGCGTCAGTCCCCATTGCAGGCAATGTGCAAGGCGTGTCTGCAAGGCGTGCGCACGCCTCGTTCCCCATGTGTACGACGCATCTTTTGAATTTGTCACCCGCGTCAGTCCCCATTGCAGGCAAGGTGCAAGGCGTGTGTGCAAGGCGTGCGCACGCCTCGTTCCCCATGTGTACGACGTGTCTTTTGAATTTGTCACCTGCGTCAGTCCCCATTGCAGGCAAGGTGCAAGGCGTGTGTGCAAGGCGTGCGCACGCCTCGTTCCCCATGTGTACGACGCGTCTTTTGAATTTGTCACCCGCGTGAGTCCCCATTGCAGGCAAGGTGCAAGGCGTGTGTGCAAGGCGTGTGCACGCCTCGTTCCCCATGTGTACGACGCGTCTTTTGAATTTGTCACCCGCGTGAGTCCCCATTGCAGGCAATGTGCAAAGGATGCCACCCACCATAGCTTGTCAGGGACACATGGGCACACCAACAACAATACAGACTGTGACACTGTATATCAAAGGGCATGTCAGGCTGCATTACCTGTGTGTGTATGTGGGTCAACATGTGATTTGGTATGTGGCACTTAGTGGCACACACTCCCAGGCAGGGCAAGGTCTCATGGGGACAGATACCTTTGTGTGTTGTACACATAACCACTGTGATTGACAACTGTACCGTTCAGAGCATGAGGCATGTACACAGTTCCCGGGGTACATTGTGTATGACATGTGACATACACCCTGACTCTTAGGTGGAATGGTATGTGGGTCACAGGGTGTCCCTGTGCCACAAATGTGATGTTCATCCACAGTATGTGTGCTTTTTGCTACAGAGATGTCTCAGATTTCATGTGTTCAATGTCAAATGGGCACCACATCCATGTGTTTTGTCAATGTGAGTTGATGTTGTGCCTGTGTGTCACAGACATCCATGTATGAGCTGCAAAAAAATCAGGTGGCACTTCATGCATTTGTCATGTGTGCGTTGTGGTGTGTACATGAGATGCTACATCATGATGGTGTCCTTGTAGCGACACAAGGTCCCTGTGTGTGTCTGTCAAAAACATGTGATGTGGGATAGACATCTGTCCTCACTAGTCACTGTGGTGTTTGTCTGGTATGTGACACTCGTACTGATGTACTGTGACAGAGCCCATAGATTGGTCACAGCACAACATGGACCTTGTTGTGTGGACCTGTGGAGCTGAGATGTCAGATGATGGGCATGTATCTGACATGTGTGCCCATACACAACAGCTCACACATCATGTCCTTGTGTCCTGTCATGTTGTTTAATGTGCTATTTAGCATGGACACTGGAACATAGATATTGGAACTGACAAACTGTCTTTGCTCATCTATGTACTGCAGGAGACCAGCTGTCCACAAACCGTTCCCTGACCTTGCAACCATGGTTGAACGTGACTGCATGCGACGGTACCGCTTCACTAGGCCACTGATCGAAGAATTGGCGGAGCAGTTGGCCCCACACTTGCAACCTGGCCGGACATACCCTACAGCGCTGACCCCCAAGGTGAAGGTGATGTCAACCCTACACTTCTTTGCCACCGGTACTTTCCAACACACTGTCGCTACTGCTGGTGGGATGTCACAGACCATGTTCAGCCGTGTGCTTCGAGATGTGTTGGAGGCGATGTTGCATTTCCTCAACCACTACATCCATTTCCCAAAACCACAACAACTCGCTGACATCAAGGGTGACTTCTACGCACTGGGAAGGATGCCACATGTCATTGGCTCCATTGATGGGACACATGTGGCTTTGGTACCACCACAGGCACATGAGCAGACATACCGAAACAGGAAACATTTCCACTCAATCAATGCTCTGGTGGTCTGTCTGGCGGACATGACCATTTCACATGTGTGTGCACGTTTCCCAGGTTCAGGGCACGACGCTTACATCATGAGGAGTAGTCGCATCCCAACGATTATGTCACAGATGCAGTACCACCGTGTCTGGCTTGTCGGTGTGTACTGACTGTTTACCATTGTGTGTGTTTGATGAAGTTGATTTACATCCTCTTTTCAGACTCATCTAATGTGCAATTGTCTTTATGTAGGTGACTCAGGATATCCCAACATGCCGTGGTTGCTGACACCCCTCAGGAACCCTGTGACACCGGCGGAGATGCGCTACAATGAGGCACATGGTCGGACCAGGAGAGTGATCGAGCGGACATTTGGACTCCTGAAAAGCAGATTCCGCTGCCTGGACAAGACAGGAGGGGCCCTCCCATATGCACCTGCTAAGGTGTGCAGAATCATCATAGTGTGCTGCATGCTATACAACCTGGCAGTGAGGAAGAAGTTGCCTCTTATCCAAGATGACAATGACCAACCCCCACCAGCCGTGGAGGATCCTGCCCTGGGGCATGATGCCAGTGATGATGAGGGTGATGGTGATGGTGATGTTCGGAGCCAGCTGATCCACAACTTCTTCACATGAATGTAAGTATACAGTGATGTGTTGTCAAAGTATTGTGTTTGCCTGATATATGTTGGTGGTGCACTGGTGCTGCTTGAGTGTGGCTGTGTGCTACTTGTCCGGATGCTTGCTGTGATGTGTCCTTTCAGGTAGTCTGTACTCCCAAACAGTGTTTACGTGATTGATAGGTTGTGTGTACTTTGTTTGGGGTTTGTTTTGGGCATGTATATTGTAGTTGTATGCTGTAAATCTGTGTTTTTGATTGTGTTTTCTGTCTGTCCTTCACAGGGTACTTTGGCTGCTGTATGGTGATGTCTGCACCCCAACACCCAGATCCTTGTTCCAGAGTGCAAGTAGTCGTTGTCCCAACCAATGATGTGCCACACAACCCTGGACTTTCATTGTTTACCACTTGGTTAGTTTTTGATCACTGTCACGTGAGGTTACCTTGCATCAGTTGTGGAATTCTCAGGTTGTGAATCTTTAATAAACCTGTGCTTCACTTTGGGATGTGCTCCGTCTGTATCCACACATCCCACAGTCATTAGCATCCTGTACCTGTGGGCTGCTTGCCACTGACCCAGGATGGATGTGGTGTATGTGCATTCCACTGTATTTCCTGTCAACATCAGTGTAGGCGATGAGTTAGATGGACATGGTGAGTATGTGTTATGTTGCCCTAGTGGTGTGTCTCCCTCATATGTGTCACATTACCATGACTCACATTACGGTGTTCACATTGCTGTAGTAGTTTGCATGCACAGTGTTCCTTAGCAGATCATCATTGCCATGACACATACCAAGTATAAATCACAACAGAGGCAAGTATTGTGTGATTGTGATTTTATTTACAGACATGTGTAAGGATGGTGAACGGAATTGGAAGTGCTGTACAGTGTGATGGTAATACAAAGTTCACAGGTGAGTTGGTAGTGTTGAAAGATGAAATGTCCAGAGTAGAATCCACAGTCATTTGAGGCATTGTCACAACTTGGACCCTCCATGTCAAGTGGGTGATTTGGGTGTCAGTCGACAAGGTTAAATGGTTTGCACACAAAGGACGACATCCAGAACAGGTGTTGAGTTCCTGGAGGATATGCATGGCCATCGGCGTCTCACTTGCCCTTCTTCGGACGACCCCTCTTCTTTCTTGGGGGACCCTCATGTGCAGGCTGCTGCGGTGCCGAGGACTCGCCGCCAGAGTCCTCCTCCCTCCCTGTGGCAGTTGCGGATGTTGTTGCAACAGATGTCATGGGCGCACAGGGAGGTGTGGTAAGGTTGGCGCTGATCTGGCGGAGGCATGTCAGTATGTCCCTATGCACCACTGTTCGATCATCCAATTTGTCCCACTTGGACTCCATGCGGGACATGTGTGTCTCCACCCGAGACATGTGGGAGTCCAAGCGGGCATGATGGGCAGCCTGTTGTTCTTTGATGTTCTTGAGGATCCCCACAACCTGTCCAAACCCTCCGGTGCTTTCCTGGTACGCATCTATGATGTGTCCCAGGTGTGGATCACCATGCAGTCCAGCCCCCTCTGCAGGCCGTGTCCTCTGCCTGCCCACCCTCCCACCGCCCCTACCCACACAGGCAGGACCTGCCGTGGCAGGCACAGGCGACACTGGGCCCCCTTGAGTGTTGGCGCTGGTGGTGTTGTCCGTTGCTTCCAGGGTGCCCTGTGTACCTGTTACGTTGTTGGTCTGTGGCCTCGGCCTATCCGTGTCGGCAGGGGTACTCTGTCTGTTGTCAGATGTGGCAGGAGTGGTTGCAGGGGGTGCTGATGTTCCTACTGCTGGGGCTGCACGATGACTCACACCAGAGGTGCCAGGTTGTTCGTGTTCGTCGTCCGAAGAGGACAGAGACTGATCCACACCAGGGAGCTCAGGGTCCGCCAGAGTCTGGGACTGGGACTCTTCTTCAGGTCCTGCTGTGTCCCCAGCATCCCCTGTGGTTGGAGGAGACACACAATGTATGTTATGGTTCTACCGACATCAACGTTTAACACACATGACAGTTGCCACTGGACATCATTATGAGAGTCGGTACATTGCATTGTCCTAAGTTGTGACAGACAGAGGTTGATATTGTTGAAGCACTTTTTCATGGCAACCTGAAGCATTTTGATGTGCACGTCAAGCTGTGTGCATGACCAGCTCATGTATTGATCAATTGTCTGTACATGGCCATTGCTACTCATGTTCCATCACATGCCTGACACAGCTGTATCATCCCGTCCACATTTGTGCTTTAACGATGACATACGTACACTTACACTTAGGGTATGTAGCAAGCTTGGGGCATGTGTGGTGGCAGTTTTTGCTTTGCTCTGTGCATCACATTGGTGGGTCTGTGCAACATGGTCACAGTCCGGTATGCCTGAGATCTAATGTGAGATAATATTTGGTTGTCTGTGTTCCTAGTTCACATCTCATTTCATACAAGTCATGGTGTTACCATAGCTAATGATGTTGGTGCTGAGTTTTGTCAGTGCTAACGTCTTTTAACTTGTCTATTTCCTCCATGGTGAGAGGGATTGGGCACAGCATCTCTCTTGCTTTTCCATGCTCATGACAGTGATGGCCAGAGGTGTGTGTGTTGCAGTTCTGCTGCTGTGAGTTGCATGCCTCGTCCGATGCAGTCCAGTTTAGTTATTGTGTTTGGAGTGTCTATGAAAGTGAGTGATGTGTTGTGTGAATGATGCGTACAACGCAGAACGATGTGGGATTGAAATGCAGCTCACAACTGCACCTTTTGGGAATGACACCATGCTACAGTGTCAGCTATTTGGGTGTGTCCATCCTAGTCACTGTCAGGTGTCCACTGTCAATAATGTATAGGTTACATTGTGTGTGCTTGGTGCTATGTACTATGTCTGCATCTCCCCAATTTTCATCTACGAGACACACCTTCACAGCCAGGTCAGGGGACACCCCAGGGACACTGCATCTACAGACAGTGGGAGGATACCTACAGTTCCAATGGCTGTGAGTGTAAATGTTTTTGAGTTGGCCAGTGCGTAGGTGTGACTTGCAGCTAATTCATACATCAGGACCATGTGTCAGCCATCTTGCCAAGGCATTTACTTTCGGAGTGACTGGTCCCAAGGGTGCTATTTGTTCTGGCTGAGGAGGTGTGTTTTGAGGTGGACTTGATTGCATTTGGAGTCATTGCAGGTCCTTCACCCACAGAGGCCAGGTAATCCCCCATGTGACATGCTTCCATTGCAGGGAGTCACAATTTACGTTCAGGCTGTCAGGCAGTAGTGTCCTGTTGTTACTTTGAGCCCAAGTCCCAGCAGGGCCTTGTGCTCCCCACAGCAGGGCCCATTGTCAGAGATCTTGGGAGAGACTTTTCACTTACTCTCTTGTGGAGCATAATCCCAGGTGTGTATTTTGGTGTTGGTGGTAGGGGTGTGTGTGACAGGGGCTGCTGGTAGATGTAGTCAGAGCTGGCGGTCCTCCTCCCCCAGTCCAGATATCCCATCCTGCAGCATGCTTCCATTGCAGGGAGTGGAAGTTACCTTTCAGGCTATCAGGCATTGGTGTCCTGTTGTTTGTTTGAGGCCAAGTCCCAGCAGGGCCTTGTGCTCCCCACAGCAGGGCCTAGTGTCAGCCATCTTGGCAGTACTTTTGCACTCCCTGTGTGGTGAGCATGGTTCAGTGTGAGCTTGCTGGGACATGTGGGTTGGGGACTGTTGGCTGTGACTGCAACTCCCATCATGCTTTTGGCTACACCCACCTTCCCAGCATACCCAACCTTCCTTCCTGTGACTCTGCTTCCCTGTGAGTGATTGAGACAGCAATGGCAAGATGACTGACAGTGGTGTCCTGTTGTTTGTTTGGGCACAATTCCCAGCAGGGCCTTGTGCTCCCCACAGCAGAGCCCATTCTCAGCCATCTTGTCAGTTTTTTGCAACTCCCTGTGAGATGTGCATGGTTTTGGGTGGAGCTTGTGGGACCATGTGGGTGGGGGACTGTTGGCTGTGACTGCAACTCCCATCATGCTTTCTGCTACATGCACATTCCCTTTTTTTTTTACAAATGGGGGGTTGGGCCTATATTCACGTCCAAACTAGGCCACCAATTAGACTAGTACCAAAAAAGTGTTTGAACGTGTCATTTAAGTAAGTCTATTTAAGTTAAACCCCTTTTAACACATAAAATGGATTTGGTGTTTTTATTTCACCTTTTTCTTTTGAACATTAGTTTCTGTAACATACATAAAAAAATATTAAATTCATGTCATAAAGAAGCAACATACATATGAACATTTAACACTTCATCAAATAATAAGTGTAATGTGATTGACAATTAACAAATACATGACAATGGACAAATGACAACAAAAATGACCAGTCCTTAAGTTGGAAAAGAAAACAATAGCGGTGCAAATTTGTTTGTAATTTACATTACTGCAACCTGCTATAACCAGCTAGTCGACAATAGAGTTACAACAGGAAATATGCCTTGTTTGTACACTGTGTCATTCAGTGAAATCGTGATGATTACGACTAGCTGTCTACGGTCGACGCGTTTCGGAACCCTGATATCTTTTGAGGGTTCTCCTCAGCACCAGGACTTGGTCGGACTCTTTCAGAGGACAAAGGTAAGTGCATAGGCTGTTATGCATTCAATGGCGGAGTGTGCTGCACTGTTCAGTGTGCTTTCCTTGAAATATCCACAGATTAGCTATTTCACCGGTCTCTTGTTAGCTGCGGTATACACGTTAATGAGGCTTTGTAATTCTAGCTGCTTTTAGCCAAGACGAACGCCTAACACGTTCGGTGGTTCATAATTGTTTAGAGAGAGGAGGCGCTGGCGTTTGCGTGCTTGAGACTCAGCTCCTGAAATTTTGTAATCGATGTCAATGCTCCCTTCTTGCTGCTCTCATTCAAATGGCATCTCAGAAATGCGGAAGCAAGCACATTCCCAGCAGCCCAACCTTCCTTCATTTTGACTCAGCTTTCCTGTGAGGTGGTATGACAGTGGTGGCAAAATGGGTGACAGTGTTTGTTGGTGATTTATGGTAATACCTTGCAGTATTTGTTGTTAGGTTTGTACATGTTATGACGTAGTTCCATATTACTGTGGGATGGCAGGTATTGGGTTTGTGTAACTGGCATACACATCACAGGATACTTGCCTTTCTGTTGGTATGGCTTTGCTGGCAGTACTTGGTTTCACAGTCCCCTTGACAGTGATATGTGTGTTTTGCAACACAATATTGGGTATATTGGTTGTGTACTCACCAGGCTCTGGTATTTCTGTTAATCCATGAATGCTTTCCGGTGGTAGGATGGCCCGCACCTTCTCCTCCCAGGACCTGAAGTGTGTTTGTTTGGCAGGAGGGCCACCGCCAGTCCGCTGGCTCAAGGTGTGCTCCCTGTCGATGAGCTTCTTGACCCTCCTGCGCACATCATAGTACCTGTTCTGTATGTAGTCCTTTGTGCGCAGACAAGGTGCCTGTGCGTTGACCTTGTCGACAATCCTCTCCCACATTTTAGTTTTCTGTGACATGGGGGTCTGTTGGACCAATGTGCCAAACAACTGTGGCTCTACTCTGAGTATTTCATCAATCATGACTTCCAACTCACTATTTGTGAACTTTGGATTCTTCTTGGGGGGCATGGTGCTGGGTGGTTGTGGGGATTGATGTGTGTGTGAGGGTGTAAGTGAGTGTGGTGGGTGTGAGTTTGTCAGTGAATATGTGATTTAGTTTTTAAGTGGTGCAAATGGTGTAGTTGTTGTGTGGTGTGTGAGTTGTGGTGTGTCTCTGCAGTGTGGTGGTGTTGTCTGCTGTCCTATGTCTGTATTTTGCAAAGGATCATGGTAGGGATTTCTGGGCTTTATGTAGTTGGAGTTGTGGATGTGTCTTTGTTCCTTTTTTTTATTTTTTTTTATTCGCTATGTCATTGCTTTTTTGGTCATTTTTTATAATTATTTCCTTTGCTTTTGTTGGGCATGATGGAGACGTTCATTTGACTGGGTCGGACGCTGCCAGTGGCTCTTGCGGGGTGACCCGGGTCTGTCACACTGACATTCTGCTGTGTTTCTACGTTGGCGTACGCGTCGGACGCAAAGGGGTCTATTGTTTGCTAGTCACAGTTTTCTGTACGTCTCGGTCTTCATGATCGTGCTCCGTGCGAGTCGGTCTCGTTTCACATGTATTTTATCGTACTGCGCGGGTCGTGCATCGCGGGTACGTTTCAGTCGGGTCCATTCCTGATGCGTGTCGGTCGGTACGATTCCCGGTCGGTTTACGGGCGAATCAATGCTTTCCGAACGGTTCGGTTGTGTGGCTTGTGTTCCGTACGGGTGGGTTGTAATTCACACGTATTGCATCGTACTGCGTGGGTCGTACGGTGCCGGTCCGTGTTGGTCGGTCTCCATTCATGGTCCGTGTCGGTCGGTACGTTTTGCGACCGGAATCGGAATCGGCACCAGAGTGTCTAAATAAACTAGAGGATTTGAGATTGTGCGTGGAATTGGCCAAACCAACTGTTCAACATAACCAAATGGTTTTGATCACCTTTTCTATGCAACCGTACCTTTTTAATGTTTTTTAATGCCCAGCACAGATTTGTTTTAACGCGTTTCAGGCTAAATATATTCCACCGCCTGATAAGTTTCCCAACTGTTAACAATTGGTCACATGATCTACTGCTTTGCCCTTGTGATAATGTGTCTAAACAATCAACCATACATATAGTGTTCTTTTGTAAATTTTATACAGACCTGAGAAGATCTTTTATTATTCCTTTAATGAAATCTTTAAATTTTAAACAATGCAGGCCGGCATTTTTACATGTGCAACTTCTTCCAAATCTTTACACATGCGTGGTACTTGCAAGGTTTCTTGGGCAACTCAAATGAGAAGAAAGTCTCTACCTGCGGTATGCTAAAGTGTGACCTGTATCTTATTGTCTATGTTTTTATCCTACTATATTTGTTTTTTAATGAATTGTAGTTTTTATGTACTCTTTTATGATACACCATGTGTGAATCGAGTAAAGATGAAATTGAATTGAATAAAAAAACGATGTACAGTTAGCTGAATATCTCATGCTTATCTGTTTTCTCCCCCATATCACACTCCTCCAACGCATTCACTCCCAAAACAGCACATCCTCTCACCTGTCTCACTTACATCTATCCCAGCCACACCTCACAAACACTGCAAGTAAACAACGGGAAAAGATCTCTAATTTCTGCCGTTGTTGTGTTATGCACCAGGATCTCCCACAAAATAGTCAATACACATTTCAGTGGGTAAAAGATAATGACAATCCACCTTCTTCTGGACCACATTATGTCACACATAGGTTGTGGTAGGCCAATGGGGGATGACTTGATTAAGGTATCTTGTCCTATATACCATGGTTTCACGCTCATCTCAGATCATTTAGATGGATAAGTGGTATGTCAATGGGACTCCAGACATGTCTAAAATCCTTTCGAATACGGCTGGAGCCCAGCCCAGATTTGTAAATGGCAAATATGTAAATTGTGATTTAAAAAAACAATGAAGAATAAAATAATATAACAAAGTAAAATGTACATATGGCCTTAAAAATGTTTTGGGTCAGCCCACTTTGATCCCAGACCTAAAACTAAAAGACCAGGCGGTACCTATTTTCCTTTTGTGATGTTCTCACATATTTTACAGGTTGAAAGGAATTCTGAAAGACAAGGAACAGTAACACCTGAAATGATTTACTTTTTTAATCACTTTGCGGTACATGCTATCAAATTATTTATTTTTGATTTTTAGTGTAAAAGGCCAGGGAATATCTTTACCCAAATTGTCCTAAAACCTTCAAATGTTCAGCGACATCAGTGCAGAGTTCCTGCAGGCCAGCCCAGTTACCAACTGCCAACATAAGAAAATTAAAAATGTAGAACTTACTAAATTTACATTTGTTTTCTTGACTTAATCTATGTGAAAACTCTTCCAGTGAAAAAAAACACTCGTTTAAATGTGTGCAGATAGAATATTAGAGTTTGGGCTACTGAAATTAATTATGCAATTTTTATGCTTCTCCCACCACCATCACTAATTAAAATGCTTCTTGTCCCACCTGGGTGTCACTGTCAGAGGAGGACCCAAGGTTCAATGCAAAATATACTTTTGCTTGTTTTTCTTGGTAATTAGTAAACAGTCATAATCGGTGGTACCCCTTTGTAAGTGTGTGGTACAGTGGAGAAAGTTACACAACAAGGGATAACATGAATTTTTGTTTCAGGCTCTGCATTATGCCAGCAGTATCCAAGAAGGTCTTGCAAGAAGCTCTACCAGAAATTCTGGGGGGACAGCTGATGAACACTTTTGAAGCATTTTATAAGGCGTTCCTGCCGAATTCATCAGGAAATAGTCTGTAAAAAAAAAAATCAAAGTCATCAATCTACACTTGTAAGCCCGGGGCCTCATACTTGTGCAATATAGGACTTTGTGGAATTTGCAAAACTGTCCAGGAGTACACCCAGTCATTATTGCAGGAGCACGCTTTGAATGCTTTACTTGTCACAACTCCATATGACTTCCTTTGAGTGTATTAGTACTTCACCACTGCAGAATTGCAAGCACAGTAGAATTCCACATCACCAAAACCTAGTGCTTCTTTCTACTGGCACATTTTTTTTTCACCACAGTTAAAATGTTTTTCCCATTGAGAGAGCCATTATTCTACTGTCCCAGGAAGTTTTGAGTTGTTTCATATCCATTCCAACTCTGGAAAGGGATTTATTCTCCACTGGAATAAATCTCCAACCATTTCCAGGACAGAAAAGGGTTGATAGGAGTTTTTTTAGTAGTCATTCACAAACTCTCAAGTAAAACACCCTCTCCCTACCCATTGCAGTAGATGTGTTCCTATCTAACATTGCATAATTCGGGGGTAATAATATGCAGGAATAAATGTATTCTGGGTTCCTTGCTGTCTTAAATTCATCCCTTTGCTCTCATTGATCAGTTTTACAAGGCTAAGCTCTTTCGTGTGTTCATCATTAGCCCTGTCAAATGTGAGGCCAAAAACAAGGTTGGACCATGATTATCCATGGCTGACCATGAAGAAACAATAGATTAGCATGAATTGGCAATTAACAGAAAAGCTTACTTTGGTGAGGGCCCATCCTATCTGATGTTCTCATGTCTATATTCAAGAGAGTGTCACAAAAATGTTTCTCACCTATAGCAAGGCAAGAAGATTTGTTCTCCAGATGCATGCAGCATTAAACTATTACCAATGGCATCCTCGCTTCCGCATTAGCCTCAGACTTCTCTCAATCAGGGGAACACCCGTGCAAATTATCATTGCATTAATGAAATAGGTGACTTGCATCACTGGAGTGTGTGTTGTATGTGTACAAGTTCATGGGTAGTTTCCTTAGGGTTCAGAGGGATATTTGATGCAATTACAATGTGTCTTCAGGAAAATGAAGTAACTCGCCAGCCATGAGCATCGAGTTGAGCATGTTTGGGACGTTTGGAATATCCTTATAAAACCTGTCTCCTTATTGAACACTGTTTTTTGTTCAAAAGGAATGCAGCATCAACTATCTATGAAACACGTATAAGCCCCTTATTGGTGCCAAGTTTAGCTTAGTCAGCTAAGGGAAGGGCAGGATGGGGTATGCAAGAAAACCCTACAAAACCTTCTTAATCTTACAATCTTTTCCATTGTTCTGACCGCTGACAAATATCATTGCTGCTGTTATGTTTATTTTTGTAATAACTACTATACATATATTGTGAACTATGATAACATTTTGATTTTAATAAATCTAAAAAAATATGGTTCTAGCTTCCTAGTGTTCTTGGGGAGGTCTATTCATTATAAAAGTGGGTTGGAGTTCCACAAATTATTCTTGTGAAGTTTCATAGGACGGATTGTTACCAAATACATACTTCACTCATAGAATGCTCAGTGGGTTGTGAAAGGTTGCAGTCCATCTGGTTCTCTGTCTCATGTTTGTACATTGACTAAGTCTATAGCACCAGACGGTCTAGAGAATCCACTCCCCTCTGTATTCTGGAAAGATATCCAGAAATGTGGCAATCTCCCTTATGGATTTCTATGGATATGCTCACATACTTAGCATTCTTTATGAGATAAACACTTTGCTCTCATTGGTATCTGATGGGCATATCGAAAATGCTCACCAGAGTTAGTAAAATTCTAGCTTTATTTGTAACCAATTTTTTTGAGATGTTGATAGCTTTATGGTTGACGGAAACCTCACTATTGGATAGTAATATTCCTTGCTAGAAAGTAATATGATTGTTGTCTTTCTCTATTTTTTATGAATAACCTACCATCTTTCAGTAGATCCCATCAATTTAAACCCTCTAATTAACAAATTGGGTCACATGCTTTCTAGGGTGTCAGGGAAATCCCAGATGGGTTGCAAAGACCCGTAATATAGAATTCACACAGCACTCCAAATATTATACCAATGTTATACCATAACCTTGCTGCACTTTGAAGAGTTTAAATCTCACCATTATAAAACAAATCTTGGGCTCATAGTATGTAAATACAAAATGTTTACCCTCATATAATGATAGCCAAACGTATATTAGGGAGTCTGTCTTCATATCACTGGTTCCTGTTGTTGCCTTGGTGTTTTTCAGCTGAATGGCCCAAGAACATTATTGTAAATCTGGCAATGGTAGTACCTGTACTTGGATAAGCATGCCCTTTTGAAGTTCCAGATAAAGCTATTAATATTGCACTGGATCTTTGCAATAACTTTATTGCAGGAATACAGTTTTTTGCAGAAAATACAAAATTGAGTTGTGGGAGTAGTGCCATCTTTTCTAAATTAGCTTTATCATACACAGGGCGTGGAAGGTGCATCCGCTGCTTCACAATCTGCTCTAATTTCCTGTTTACTTTATTGATGTTAACAGTAACAAGAGTATCAAGATCCTTAGTGATTACCTCAAAGCTCCCACCTCCTGAAGTGACGTGAAGCCTCAATAACAGATCATAACAACACAGTTGTTTTTCTTCACCAAATAACTGCCCATCTGCCCAAATTCCCCAGTGATCTTATCCACCCTGGGATAGTTTGTGCAGGATCAGAGGCGAAGATTAACAATTTGTCTCTAAACATGCTATCTTATTTCCATAGCCTGGATGTCTAAATGAGACAACTTTAGGTTCTAGTGCAAGATTTGATCTAAGGGTTCAATATATACATCGAATAGGCCTTAAGAGAGACCCCTTAATAGGAAATTCTTCTGTTGGCTGTGGGTCTGATCAATGCTTTATTTGCAGCAACAATGTTTTCACCAAAATTGAAGCATTTAAGAATAGACCTAAACATTGACAATTAGCATGATTAAGATCTATTGTATAAACAGCTAGTGGGGTCAAAAGTGACATGGCCAAGTCAGTGCTGCCAAGTCATAGCTCCATTGTGGGAAATAGGGGTCAGAATATACCTGGGTAGTCAGATGTTACTGGGTCCCAGTTGTAAAAACCAGGATCTTTTGCTTCTGGACACTACAGACCTCCAAACTCACTAAACTAAATGTAGCTTTTAGCACTTAACTCTCAACGTAGAGAGTTAGAGCAGTCCACGGCTTACCGGGGGACGTGTTGTGGGCTATATGCTTGTAAATGTTGAGAAAAGACTAGGGCATACGAGGGAGCAATATAATGAAAGATATTTTCGATAACAGTGTGAAATGATCTAGTTCAAACAGCTAAAAGTCCAAGTGCATCTGCATCATCATATTAAAGACTGCCATTGTATTCCTGTGTCCAACACTTCATCTAAGTGAAGAGAATATATTACATTCAGTAAAGTAATGGATCATGGATTCCATTGTGCACAGTGCCACTCTGCCATTCAAAAATGTACCATAAGTGAGCTATAATGGTGCCCTGCTTTCACCTGTAATTTCGTGTGCAAACTCAATAAACCTTTTTTTCCAGGATAGATCCACAATTAAGAGGCATATTTTCGACCTGGTCTTGGACTGGCTGGCTAATCTGGGCAATCTAAAAAAACACTTGTTGCATTACATTACACACAGTCTAGCTAAAAAGAAAACTTATTGAAAAAATCTTCACCCCAAACCCTGGCAACTTTCATTACTGGACTGGGGAGAACTCATCAATCGGGCATCCAATCAGTTTAAAGAAAAATATGATGCCCTGCCATTTTGTTTGGCTATATGAAATACTGAACTATCTATTTTACTCTGCCAAACACCTAGGTATCTGAATGTAAGCATGCATACCACTTCTTTGTCATGGAGCCAAAATTGACTATTCCATGACCAACCTCTGCCAAAAGATTACAAAAGTCGTTTTAGAAATGCTGTCTTCAAGCTCATTATCAAATTGTAGTTGTTTAACATATTCGAATTACATATTAATCCCACTCAGTTCTGATCTCTCACCATCATATTGGAATACTTCAAGATATGTATGTGCACAGCACTGACTTTCAAGGGGAATTACCTCGCCTTTGCCAAAGTCATACCCAATCAGTGTTAATCTGCAAAGCAAGGGTGGACGTGCACACCCCTATTAGGGCCTCTATTCGTTTAAATTTAATCTAACACAAATTAGCCAATGTCACCCTGTCAAACATACACAACAGCACTCCTTTGATTGCCCAATCCAGGATGCTCCTCCTCCCGGTGCCGCCACGCCACACACCCCCGTTAGGAGCTTTCACCTGCACCCACTGCTGCTTCTTCTGCAGCAGACCACCCACACTCTCCACGCAAGTGCCAGCAACACCACCATCACCCCCACACAACACCACATGCTACAGCAAAACTGCACCCCAACACCCACTCAATGGCATACTACTCAACACCTGCTTGCTCAGCAAACATAGAACTGAAATCTCGAACCTGCTGAGCAGTGACACTCCCAGACCTCCTCTTCCTCACAGAAACCTGACTCAACTCCACATTGGCATCCAACATCACCATGGCAATCCCAGTGGGCTACAAGTTTGCACAGTAGGACCATCCTCAAAAGCCAGGAGGAGGACTTGTAATAATCTACGAAGACTCTATCAAGTGGTCCACATCCATGGAAGACCCCACCTCCTTTATGTAACATCTGCATTTCAAGCTGCAAATCTCCGAAAACTTCACCCTGACCGGAGCCTTGTCTACAAACTACTAGTACCACAAGTCACCTTTCCCAACCTCATCACTGACTTCATTGCACCCCTCACCATCCACTTCAAAGCTTCCTTACTCCTTGGTGACCTCAACTTCTACCTAGATGACAAAACCGACTCCTGCTCCACAGCCCTCCCTGAAACCCTGTACAACATTGAACTAGCCCAGTTCATCATGGAACCAAAACACATTGAAGGACACATACTGGACCCCATCTTCACCACCAGAGACAGCATCAAGAGTAGCTCAACACATGGACTGACCACTCCATTACACACTTCTATATCAACACACCACTAACCAGCACACACACCAACGGCAGCCTACACAGCGGCAGGCAGCTGGGGCAAAATCTCAGAAGCTAACTCGTTCAACGCCTTCAGCACCAATCAACCCAACCCCATGGACAACCTCAATGAAGACATTGTCAACTACAGCAAGAGGATCAAGAATTACAGCCTTTCTCACACCCATCAAACCCTACAAGCAAAGATGGACCAACAAGCAAGCTAGCTGGTACAAAGAGGACCTTCAGGACTCCAAGCAACACTGCAAACAGCTTGAAAGAAAATGGGGAGCCAGCCACGTAACCACCAACAGAACCACCTACAAAGTAGCACTCAGACACTTGTACCAGCAACTGAGAGACACCAAGAAAAAAGCATTCCTCGAACACATTGAAAAGAGTCCCAACATCAGCAATGAACTCTTCTCGATCATCAAAGAATTCACCACTTCTACGTCCTCCATTATTCAACAACTTGTCTAACTTCTTCCACAGCTAAATAAGAAACATCTACTGCAACTTTGCTTACCAACCAGACCCTAGCCAGCTCATCGTCAGCCTACCTGCCAACAAACAAGATGCCCACCTGACCAGGTGAAAAACCCTCACCAGATATGAAACAACAACTATCATGCAGACCATTCACTCAGAGGCCCCATCACACCCATACCCCCACCACGTCTACAACCTCACTACATCACCTATCAGCACTGCCCTAACCCACATCATTAACACATCCAACACCTCCATAACCTCTGCTACCTTCCTGGAAGACTGGAAGCATGCAGCGGTTCCTCCTCTATAAACTATTAGCCAACACAAGCCTACTGAGCAACTTCCACCCATCTCTCTGCTCCCCTACCCAGCCAAAGTGAGAGAGAAGGCCATCAACAAGCAACTCATTAGCCACCTTGAGATACATCCCCTACTGGACAAAATCCAATCAGGATTAAGAAAGAACGACAGCACAGAGACCTCACTCATTGCAGCCACTGACAACATCAGGACCATTCTGGATCAGGGAGGAACAACGACCATCACCTTGCTCAACCCCTCCACGCCATTCGATACAGTCTTCCGTCACACACTCCTCCGAAGACCACCAGAATGAACTTCACCAATTGCATGACAATGGCAGCAGAATAGATGAGGACCAAATGCCTGAAGGACAATTCGGACGGAAGTACTGGTCTTTGGTAACAAGACCTCCCCAAGGAATGCCACCTGGTGGCTGACAACTAGGACCAACACCAACATGACTACGCCAGAAATCCGGGGATCATCCTGGACTATAAGCACAACATGACAGCACAAGTCAAAGCAGTGAGCTCCATCTGCACCACATCCTAAGGATTCTGCAATCATTCTTCAAGTAGCTGCCACAGATCACCAGCAGACTAGACTACAGCAGCACACTCTACGCCGTAATATCGCTGCAACTCCTGCACAGACTTTAGACCATTCAAAACTCCACTGCAAGACTCATACTACCTTCCACACCGCACCCACATCTCCCCTCACCTCAGAGAGCCCCACTGGCTCCCCATACACAAATGCAGCCAATTCAAACCCATCATGCACACCTACAAAGCCCTACACAACACTGGACCAGCATGCCTGAACAACTGCATACACTCCCACCAACCGGCCGGACACCTATGCTCAGCCTCACTCTCACTCGCGCACACCTCCTACATTCACAAAAGCAGAGCAGAAGGGCACTCAGTTGCCTACATGGCACTCAAAACATGGAACAAACTCCCACAACACATCAGAACCTCCTCGTCAATTCTTGAATTCCCCAAGAAGCTGAAAACCTGGCTTTTCAAATAACTCTATGGGAAATACACACCGACACCCCGGCTCAAGTGCCTGAATACCCTCACGGGTGATTAGTGAGTCCTACAAATTAACATAACATAACATATTATGTAATATAAAGGCAATGGATGGCTTATAAGAAGTTAAGCAGGATTCCCCATAACTCTACTTTCTTCCAAAAAAGGCACTGTCCAGGCCACTAAGTGCAGCATTGTCTTCTATAAAACAAGTGTACAGGTATCCTTTGAGTGCCAGGACACAGCAGTAAATTAGAAATTAATTAGACAAGATATCCAATGTATCTCTTTGTGGATAAAATCTCATTTGACAAAAAGGCAGTAAACGATGCACTGAAGACCATCCCTTCAGTTCACCCAGTATGTGCAGGCATAAAATTTAGAATAAACATCCAAAAAATGCCACAAGTTGATAGTTGAAGTGTCCCCTGACATTGGGCGCCATGCTATACAGTTCCTACTAATCTAGTAGGACTGTGTATTTAGTACAACAAAGTTTTATGATACAGAGACTGAGTCTTCTTATATAATCAGTGAATGATGGCCTGTATGATTAGCTCACAGTACCGCTCACAGTACCACATCCAAAATCCTAAACCTCCAGAGTTATAGATGTTGTCAGTAACCTAGAGCATGACTCTTAGATTCCCAAGGAAATTGTGGAAACAGATTTAACCCTTTTGATAGTCACTCTTGCATGCACAAAGTGTCACAAAGAAAAGATACAATATTGCATTTTCAAACATTTATTGAAAAGCTCTAATCTAAATTTTATTTCTAACCTGTGAGTTGACTGTTAATTAATAGTCCCAATTGAACAGCTAACAGTGAGTTTAATCATCCTAATTTCTACCCCTCCTATTGGTGCAGAAAGATTCATCAGAGAATCATTGCCTCTGTGGTGAATGAATTTGAATTGATCGTCTAATCGTAAAGGGCCCAGTACGGTTAGAGGAGTAATATGAGTGTAGATCAAGTGAGGAGAATATATAAAATACAATTTCGTAAGTCCTCTTCCACTGGATCAATGGTGAATTGGTGAATGCTTCAATGGCTTAATCTCCTTTGGCTTAACCTCACCCATGCGCAGAGGACACTGTCAGAATTAGTGCTGAATCAACAATGCGATCTAGAGTGTCTGATCTTCCACCATGTCAGGTGGAATAGCTCTGTGATAGGCTGCCATGGGAAATGTGTCAGAATGTCAAAAGAAAGTGAAAACGGTTCCCGACATGCTGGAATACACCCCACAGCATGTTAGTGTGACAAATAGGAAGAGAATAGTCGAAGGAAAAAGACATCCCAAAATTCTGAGCGCAGCACATCTATTTTATGATGTGGTTAATATTGAGAATCAATGTCTTCACACTGAGCTTCCTTTTATCATAAATGCAAAGATGTGATTGAGCATCTTTCTTAAACCAAGACATGGCAGCAAAATGTGCTGTGCACAGTTTGTAGTCTACTGGTTTGGTCTGACTTGACAGCACAGCCATCTGCGAGACGTAGTATTCACAATCATTTAAAATATATGCATAGCGGGCTTCCGCTCCAATCAATCAATCAATCAATCAGGGGTTTGTTAAAGCGCGACCACTCACCCGTAAGGGTTTCAAGGCGCTAGGGGTGGGGCGGGGGGTGCAGGTTCCATTCCATCAAGGAGGGGGTCTGTCGAAGAGCCAGGTTTTGAGGTTTCTTGCGAAGATGGGGAGCGATGTTGTCTGTCTGAGGTGGAGCGGAAGGGCGTTCCATGATTTGGCCGCGAGGAAGGAGAAGGAGCGGCCTCCCGATCTGGTCTTTCTGGTGCGGGGGACCATGGCGTAGGAGAGCTGGGCTGATCGTAGGGTCCTTTGGGGTGCGTGGAATTTGAGTCGGCTGTTCAGGTATACTGGTCCGGTGCCGTGGAGGGCCTTGTGTGCGTGGGTGAGCATCTTGAAGGTGATTCTCGCCTCGACGGGGAGCCAGTGGAGTGTGCGCAGGTGCTGGGAGATGTGGCAGTGTTTTGGCAGGTTGAGGACCAGTCTTGCGGCGGCGTTCTGGATGTTCTGTAGCTTGCTGGTGAGGTTTTTGTTTATTCCGGCGTAGAGTGCGTTGCCGTAGTCGAGTCTGCTGGTGACCAGGGCGTGAGTGACGGTCTTTCGGTGTTCGAGGGGGATCCATTTGAAGGTCTTACGAAGGAGGCGGAGGGTGTGGAAGCAGGAAGACGAGACAGAGTTGATCTGGCGGTCCATTTTGTGCTCGGAGTCCAGGATGATTCCCAGGTTCCGTGCGTGGTCTGTGGGGGTTGGCGGGTTTCCGAGGGCGGGGGGCCACCAGGTGTCGGGGTTTGGGCCCATGATGAGTACTTCTGTTTTGTTGGTGTTTAGTTGTAGGCAGCTGTTTTTCATCCATTTGGCGACGGCTTCCATGCCTTCTCGAAAGTTGCGTCTGGCGGTGTTGGGCTCGTTGGATAGGGAGAGGATGAGCTGGGTGTCGTCTGCGTATGACACGATGTTGAGTCCGTAGGTTCTGACGATGGGCGCAAGTGGAGCCATGTAGACGTTGAAAAGCGTCGGGCTGAGGGAGGAGCCCTGGGGGACTCCGCAGGTGGTAGGTGTGGGGTCCGAGAGGAAAGGGGGAGTCTGACCCGCTGCGTCCTGCCAGAGAGGAAGGAGCGGATCCAGTAGAGGGCCTTGTCTTGGATTCCTGCGTCGTAGAGTCTGCGTATTAGGGTGCGGTGGGAGACTGTGTCGAACACCGCTGATAGGTCGAGGAGGATGAGGGCTACTGTTTCTCCTGTGTCCAGTAGGGTGCGGATGTCGTCTGTTGCGGCGAGGAGGGCGGTTTCCGTACTGTGGTTTTTTCTGAAGCCGGATTGGGAGGAGTCGAGGATGTTGTGTTCTTCAATGAATGTGGCGAGTTGGCTGTTGATGGCTTTCTCAATGACTTTCGCTGGGAACGGGAGCAGGGAGATGGGTCTGTAGTTTTTGAGGTCGGTGGGGTCCGCTGAGGGTTTCTTTAGGAGGGGGTTGACCTCGGCGTGTTTCCAGTCGTCAGGGAACGAGGCGTCGCCAGGGAGCGGTTGATGGTGTGGCGGAGCATGGGTGCGATGGTGTCGGCGGCTCTGTTGAAGATGTGGTGGGGGCAGGGGTCTGTGGGGGCCCCTGAGTGGATTGACTTCATTGTCTTCAGTGTGTCTTCGGTGGTGAGGACTGTCCAGTCGTCAATCGCTGGTTTCCGGGTGTCGGGGGTGGTTGGTGAGGGTTCAGTGTGTTGGTTGTCTTCGTCGAAATTGTCGTAGATGCTCTTGATTTTGTGGTGGAAAAAGGTGCTGAGTTTGTCGCAGAGGTCTTGTGAGGGAAGGATATCGGTAGACTCGCTGGTGGGTTGGGCGAACTCCTTGATGATGCTGAAGAGTTCCTTGCTGTTGTGCGCGTGGGTGGAGATTCTGTCTTCAATCGCTTTTTTCCTCGTTTCTCTGATGAGTTGATGGTGGGCGTTGGTGGTGGCTCTGAAGTTGTTGTGGGCTTCTGTGGATTTGGTTTTCCTCCAGGCCTTTTCGAGGCGGCGGCATGTGCGTCTGGACTCTCGAAGTTCGGTGGTAAACCATCTCGCTTTCTTGGCGCGGGTATTGTTGTTTTTCTTGAGGGGGGGCTATGGTGTTGGTGCTGTCCGAGATCCATCTATGCAGGGTTCGGGCTGCGGTGTTGGGGTCGTCGTTTTCCGTGATGGTTGGGGTGGAGTTGTTGAGTGAGGAGGTGAGCTGGTCATCGGTGATTTTGGTCCAGTTTCTTCGTGGAAGCAGGTGCTGGTGTCTGTGGATGGTGGGTGTTCTGAAGGTGAAGTGGACGCAACGATGGTCGGTCCATGGGAGTTCGGTGGTGTGGCTGAAGGTGATGGAGTTTCCTGTAGTGAAGAGGGGGTCGAGGGTGTGTCCTGCTGAGTGCGTGGGCTCGGTCACGATCTGGCGGAGTCCAATGTTGTGGAGGTGCTCCAGGAGGGATGTGGTGGGTTCGGGGTCCAGTTGGTTGTCGAGGTGGAAGTTGAGGTCTCCCAGCAGGGTGTAGTTGGTGGATGCGATGGCCTGCGGGGAGATAATGTCCGTGATGGAGTTGGCGAAGGGTCCGCGGGGTCCAGGGGGTCGGTAGATGAGCGTTCCTCGGAGGGTGGCGGTGGGGCTGGCCAGTATCTTGAAGTGAAGGTGTTCCATTAGTTCTGTGGGCTCGTCGGGGAGTGTGCTCAGGCAGAGGCTGGATTTGTGGACGATGGCGATTCCTCCTCCTGGGCGGGTGAGGCGGTCCTTCCTGGAGATCTTGTATCCTTGGGGGATGGCGATGGCGATGTCCGGTTCCGAGGTGGTGTTGGTCCAGGTTTCAGTGAAGAACGCTACGTCCGGGGTGGTGCTGTCGAGGAGGTCCCAGATTTCGGTGGCGTGTTTGTGGAGGGATCGGACGTTGAGGAGGATGCATTGCACGGTCTTCGGTTAGGTTGTGTTCTTGTGGGCGGGTTGTGCTGGATCCGTGTTCTTGGCGGTGGTGCAGGTGTACCGGCAGCGGTGACAGCTGAAGGGTCCGTGGGTGTCGGCTGGTGATGCTAGCTTGCAGTTGTTGTTGCGGCCTGGGTTGAGTGCGTGGAGTGCTGCTGGGTCGTAACGTTGGCGGGCGGAGGTCCAGGGTTCCTGGCGCTGGTTGCGGACGGGTCGCAGACGGGCGCAGACGGGCGCAGACGGGCTTGCCTTTGACGCGCCTTCGGTGCACCAGCGGCGCGCCCGCTGCCAGTGGCCGCCATTAAGTAGGGGTCGGGGAGGGCTGGACAGCTGGGAGGCGGGAGCGGGGAGGGGAGCTGGATTGGGCCGGTCGCGCTGGGGTGGGAGGGGCCAAGGGGGCAGCAGCGGCGGGGAAAGGTAAAGGGAGGAAATAAGGGATAAAGAAAAAAGGGAAAATAAGCAGAAATAAGGCACAAAAGAGCAGAGATGCAGAAAAGTGCAGAAAGGTGAAAGATAAAAAGGGTAGAAAAACGAGTGAAAACGAGTGAAAGAGCAGAGTGAGAGGAAGGAGACAGAGGTCCACTGGACCACCAGGATGAGGCGCAGGGAAACCTGTGGGTGGAGGAGGGCCTCGATCACCAACACTCAAGAGTACAGGGGCAGGCCTCACTTAATGGTGGAGCTGCGAGGGTGGGAGAGCAATTTCACTGACAATGAGTGGTCTTGCTCGCCTGTCCCCGCAGTGGCCGCCATTAAGTAGGGGTCGGGGAGGGCTGGACAGCTGGGAGGCGGGAGCGGGGAGGGGAGCTGGATTGGGCCGGTCGCGCTGGGGGGGAGGGGCCTCGGGGGCAGCAGTGGCGGGGAAAGGTAAAGGGAGGAAATAAGGGATAAAGAAAAAAGGGAAAATAAGCAGAAATAAGGCACAAAAGAGCAGAGATGCAGAAAAGTGCAGAAAGGTGAAAGATAAAAGAGGGTAGAAAAACGAGTGAAAACAAGTGAAAGAGCAGAGCGAGAGAAAGGGAAAATGAGCAGAAATAAGGCACAAAAGAGCAGAGATGCAGAAAAGTGCAGAAAGGTGAAAGATAAAAAGGGTAGAAAAACGAGTGAAAACGAGTGAAAGAGCAGAGTGAGTGGAAGGAGACAGAGGTCCACTGGACCACCAGGGATGAGGCGCAGGGAAACCTGCGGGTGGAGGAGGGCCTCGATCACCAACACTCAAGAGTGCAGGGGCAGGGGCAGGCCTCACTTAATGGTGGAGCTGCGAGGGTGGGAGAGCAATTTCACTGACAATGAGTCAGTGGTCTTGCTCCACACAGAGCAGCAGTACTTTCTCCTCTCATGCTATTGGCTATGTAATATATCATTCCACCTTCAAGGAAGTGCTTCCATGAAAATGCATGAGGGACTATTTTATATAAGAAAAGTACACTCAATCATAACGCTGTTTGTTCTGTTCAATTTTTAGCTCAAATATGCATTCTGCATAGAAAACAATTGTTACGTGGTACTTTTTTCCAGCCCTGCCAAAGCCAGTAAGACAGGCTTGAATATGAGAAACCGCATTTGCACATTAAACAAATGCAAACAGCATTTGTTAAAGCCTGTGCTTACATGTGTGGACCTATTAAAACCAGATCTATTGGTTTTGCCAATGCTTGTTTTTCTGCTGCAGTTGGACATCCTCGATTTGTCCATTGCCGACTATCGGACCTTGTATATATATGCTTGCGTCTGTGTGTGCAGATATGCACAAAGACTGGGTTCTTCATGGAAATCTAGCAGATAGGAATCTGCTCTGCTTTGATTACTAAATAATTGTCTATGACATTGAAAGGGTAGGTGAACGATAGCTTGGCAGAGTGCCTCTGCTGCGGTTACACTTTCATAATTCACATGAAGCCAAAGAGATCTGTGAAAAGGGCAAGAAGCGTTGTGCTCTCCTCTAGCGCAGCCCCCTTAAGGAGTAAAACTGGAGCAAACAACCACACGCAAATAGTCATCTGTTTTTCAATTCAGGCAATGGCTTTGAGCATCGTACGGTGTATACAACCATGAAAGATTGATTATGTCGCTACGCATGCAAGTTAACATTTAATCAGTTTATTAGTGCAATATGTTGTTGGGAATTTTGTTTAAAGGTTGGCCTTTTTGGTGGTCTTCTGTTTCGTTTTAGATTTTTGTATTCATCTTTTTCACGTCTGCATTGACCTGATTGATAATTTTATTACTATTGTGTCCTCGGGCTGGGTCTGTGTATAATTTCGTATGTATGTTTTGAGGCTGTTGTAAATGGGCAGATTTTTAAGAATGTATGTCAGACCCACTTGCCATGTGTGGGGTCGCACAGTGTGCAGCAAGAGATGCAGAGAGCGGTAGAGAGAGAACCTGTACGAACATGGTAAAGAACTCCACCTCTTGCTACAATGCATGGAGACTTGGACAGGGATAAAACAACTTTGCCCTCAAAGAAAGGCAACATTGCCCTCAAAGACAGGGCCTTGCAGACATTAATGACTGGACCTCAGAACCATGGTGCCCAAAATCCACATAAAATCTTTGTTGCTTCATTTTACTGCACTCAACGCCCACACCAAAAGGAAACTGTGGCAGTATCTCCTCTGCTGTGCTTACTCCTACATTGACTGTCTCCATCACTATACTCTACTCTGCTCTTCTAACCCCCAGACACATTTCCTGTCCTAGCTCCCATATTGTACTCAGGCAGCTCTCTCATGCTCTTCTCATCCTCTCTTCCTGTAACAAGCCCACCCACTATACACATTTCCTCTGTAATCCTTTTCTGTATTACATCAGAATGCTAGTGTCTGGCACAATAACTCTCCACCTAACTCCTGGCCAAGAAATCACAGTGCCCCATAAGCTGTGTACATGTCCAATGAACCCTACCGCCCCTCACAACTGGTCTCTCCACAGTTATTGCACCCTAGGTTGCACAGAGGAAAGGAAGAATGCCAATGTTATGTTTATCCCTTCCAAACAATATTGCAAAATATTCTTCTGTAATAATCAAAGATTAATAAAATACTCTACGTGAAATGGCACGTATTGTGGTCACTGTTCATTAGTACCCAGGGTGGCTAAATATACTTGTGAGGCAATCACCACTTAACACTCCATGAAAGTGAAAAAGGCCATTTATTTAGGACAGGATTGCCGATAACTCAAAACAGTTCAAAACAGCATAAACATCTTAATCAATGTCTATTTATCTTCCACGCCTCATTCATACTTCCCAACTTTCCCCCATCCGGTTGCATCACTCCTCATCATCTAATACACCCATGAGCTCCTGCCATCCTCCGACTTCTTCTCCCCAAGCATCCTCCCAATGAAAACTTACTTGCCCTATACCAGGCCCTCTTGCACATCGTCATTGTTCTCCTGCATACCAGTAGTGGCCCGTGGTGGGAGTGCTGCCGGGCGGTGACGTGGGGAGGGGGAGGGGCTGGGTGGGGGGTAGTAAAGTACGGACTACGGCCGAATAGAGGTAAGTAAACATATAAATAAATAAAACGAATTTCGTTGCGCAAGCTGCATCGCATTTGGCGATGCAGCGCGCGCAACGAAATTCGTTTTATTTATTTATATGTTTACTTACCTGTATTCGGCCGTATTCCGTACTTTACTACCCCTCACCCTGCCCCTCTCCCGCCCCACGTCACCGCCCGGCAGCACTCCCACCACGGGCCGCTACTGCTGCATACACCCTCTCCCCCCTGAGGGGTGGATCTGGCTCCCCACACCCCCCCACTCTCCTGCCACCCAGCAGAAACCCTGAAAAGGCGTTCTGCTGCCCCACTTGCAAACCCACTGCAACTAGCAAAGGACACATTCAACGGCATCAAATCGACTCACCCCATAACGCAGACAGCAAATCAAGCAACTCCATCAAGTAATATGCATTACCCATTTTGAACCCCATCCGCTCGGTACAAGGCCACCTCGCTCTCCAGAATTCCCTTACTCATGGTAGTTTATCGGCCTCCGAGGACCACCCCCAGCTTTAATGAGCTTTTTCTGGAACTTATTACTGATTTATGTTCCAGATATAAACGTCTTCTAGTAGTGGGGGATTTTAACTACCATTGGGACAAGACACAGAGAGAGTCAGCAGCGGGTCTATTTGAGACCGCTATGCTCTCAATGGACCTTCAGCAATTGGTCAACAGTCCTACCCATGTAAAGGGCCACACTCTTGACCTTATCTGGACCTCACAGCCTTGGGCAGAGATAACAGATATTAGCCCCTGTGCTTGGTCTGATCACTCGCTGCTTAGATGCTGGGTCCCGAGCGATAGCCAATTATCACAGCCCCCACCCCTATGGAGAAAGGTAAGAATTTGGGAAAATATTGAGGCAGATCACTTAATAGCTACCCTGCTCTCCATTCCGCCCCCTAGGACGAAAATAGCCAACTTGGACCAGGAAAGCGAAGCCTTACTGATCCATCTACAGCAAGCTATAGATATAGTGGCACCAGAACGGAAAGAAAAAGTCAGAGATAAAGGAAAGGGGGCCCCATGGTTCAATGAACCACTGAGGGAAAAAAAAAACATCTCCGCCAAGCTGAAAGGCGGTGGCGAAAAAGCTATGAGCCAGCAGAGCTAAATGCCTATAAAGCCCTTTTTTCCGTCTACAAATCAGCCATCCTAGCAAGGAAAGCGGAGTATTATGAGGGAAGGATCGTTCAGGCAGAGAACAAACAGAAAGAGACTTTCGCTATTCTGAAAGAATTGAGTCAAAAAGCCGAGAAGAAATCCACAATCGCATCATTAGACTGTGATGCCTTCCAGGATTTCTTCCTTCAGAAAGTTAAGGATATCATCTCGGAAATTGCTAGAACCCCCACCGATCCCAGCTCCCTCCTTCAGACCTACCCCTCTCCCTGCCTCAGCAGTCAGCTTTCTAATTTCCCTAAAATTGACTCAGTCACCTTAGCATCATTAGCAAATCACACCAAATCAGGGTCTCGGGTAGACCCTTGCCCGCCAAGGATCTTTCAAATGGCCCTGCCAGGGCTGGAGAAGCAGATCCTGGAACTACTAAATAATTCTTTAGTTATGGGCTATTTACCGACAAATTTCAAAGAAGCCAGGGTCACCCCCCTGTTGAAAAAACCTGGTGCAGATATAATGACTCTAAAGAACTATAGACCCATCTCTCAGCTCCCCTTTCTAGCCAAGATGTTGGAACAGCACGTATTAAAGATACTTTCGAAGTATTTGGAGGACCACCAGCTACTCCAAGCTAGACAGGCGGGCTTCAGAGCTCATCATAGTACAGAGCTAGTGATGTTGGCTGTTCTGGATGAGCTCAGGGTTATGGCCGACGATAAACAGCTGAGTGCCCTGATTTTATTAGATCTGTCAGCGGCATTCGATACGGTCAGCCATAACATACTGCTGAACCGTCTCACCAATCTGGGTATCAGCGGGCAAGCATACCAATGGCTGAAGTCATTTCTATCTGACCGTACTCAGAGAGTTCAGCTGGGTGAGCAGATATCGGATCTGGGCCCTCTGGCATGTGGGGTACCCCAGGGCTCTGCACTATCTCCACTTCTTTTTAATATCTATCTGCAACCCCTTGTGGAGACTCTGACTCACATGGACTGTCAGGTCTTTAATTACGCCGATGATACTCAACTTCTTATCCGGCTTAACAACTCCCGCCAGGCCCAGGAGTCGGCCAAAAAGTTGCTCAGGTTCACTGTGAATTGGATGACGGCCAATTCATTGAAAATAAATCCGGATAAGACCGAATTGCTCGTCATTCCAACAAGTAACAGCCCCTGGTGTGATCTATTCTGGCCTCCGGAACTAGGTGTAGTCCCGGTACCAGTCCCGGTTGTAAAAAGCCTGGGGCTGAAAATTGACTCTGAACTATCTATGTCTTGCCAGGTCACCACGGTAGTAGGAACCTGTACTGGCTTGCTCAGGCAGCTACGGAAACTTGCTCCTCTCTTGTCAACATCTTCACTACAGTCAATTGTCTCTGCCACTGTCATCTCCAGGCTGGATTACGGGAATGCCCTTTACATTGGCCTCCCCCAGAAGCTTATTGGGAGATTGCAGGTGGTGCAGAACGATGCGGCCAGGCTTATTTTTAGACTTCCCAGAAAGACACGCGCTACCCCTCTGTTACATAAATTACATTGGCTCCATATTAAACAGAGAGCGCAGTTCAAGGGTCTATGTATTGCCCACAAGGCAATCTACGGTCAGGCACCCAAGTTTATAAAAGATCGCTTGGAGAAATATGTTCCTGGCCGGACTCTGCGATCTTCTGAGGCCTGCAGGTTGGCTCCCCCCAGGTACATCTCTAAATCTAAAGGGGGTAGAGCGTTCTCTGTTTTTCTCCCGCAGATCTGGAATGATCTGCCGGAGTACTTACGCAGGGAACCAACTCTGCTCATCTTTAGGAAGCGTTTAAAAACTTTCCTATTTAGAGAGGCGTTAACAACCGCGTAATCTTCTGCCACCGACGCTGCTATTTTATTTCTGCCCCAGTGACTTGCTCACTCTTCTCTAGAGGCGCTTAGAGACCTGAAGGTGATTTGCGCTATATAAAAGTCATATAACATAACATAACATTATGTGACAATACCGAGATGCTATTCGCTTCACAGAACATCCTCATTGCCCGATTCAGTTTCCTTCTGGCCCTGTCCATCGGTTCATGTTTTAAAGCCCCCCACCCATTTCCTTCTGGGCACAAATTCAGTCCATACGATGCAAACCCCCACCAGCTTTAGTTGTATCAACACCAAGTCGATTTGCATGTGTTGCAGTAGGGTGAGCCCAGAGAGCTGCACCAAGTCATTTTCACTATAATGAAGAAGCAGCATGTCCGGAGTCCCCCATTTCGGCACAACTGTTGATAAAAAGGGGAGCAGGTTACCCCATCTCATACCACTCTTTCCCCACCAGAGCACCTCCTGCCGGCTACTGGGTGATCCCAGGTTGCATCCGTAGATCTGGCGTGCAGCATATTTCGCCGCCCAATGAACCATGTAGACATTTTGTCTCACCCGGGGCCGCTTATGCACCCTGCGAAAAAAGAAAGAATGTTAACAAGGACTCGCAACTGCCCCTTCTAAACACCCCCCAACTGTCCGCTCATTTACGCACATATCTCTCGAACATTCGATCTCCACCTGCCTAACTGGTGAATCCAGGGCCAACTCCAACCCAATCGTGCGGCTGTAGTGGCCGCCCCAATCCAGAAGGAGTGAGTCCCATACAGTGCCGGATCCTTCCCCAGCCTCCCCTGTGCAGCCCAAAGCAAGCTCAATAGCGGGTATGAGGTAAGCCTAGCCCCATTCTCATGACAACAAACCTCAGCCTGCCGGAGTCCAGGCCAGACAACAAAATCATTCCTCTCCCCGACCGGACACACCTCCGCACAACCCCCTTTTTGCAACCAAACACACTTGTCCCTCCCCATCTGATCTGTCTTAGATTTTTTGAGCCAAATAACCAACCTGCCCCCCTCCAGATGCAATGCAGTACTCAAAACGCCCCCCTCTTGTTTCAACCCCAAAAGTTCCGAAACCTGAAAGGCACCAAAAAACATCCATATCATGCAAAGACGAAACAGTGCAACTTCAAAACGGTCAACCCAACAAACAGGAAAAACTCGCAGCAGGTCAGGTAGCAGCTCAAAAGTGATTGCCTCGCTCAACTGCCTACTGCGCCCAGACCTCTCCCTGCCCCAACCTTTTAGAACTTTTCCCAGAATGTCAGCCTGCTCAGAGTAAAACCCCCAAAACAGCTCCCCAAAGAAAGGCAAACCCGCCAGTTTACCAGCTAGGGTGGCAGGTGACAAACCTCTGTCAATAAGAGACAACACAAAACCTATCACCCTCCTTTCCTGCTCCCCCTGGTTTGTGGGTGACCAATTCCTGAGATAGCCCTCAAACAACACAAATTCACTCCAGGCCAGATGATAACTTCTTCTGGTGGACACAGCTGAAGAATTCTCGGCCAGCCGAATTGCTCTCATGCCCCCCACTCCCAGATATCCGCCGGGACTGACGTCTTGCATGTCTCCGCTCCAGGTGCCAGACTGGAATGAGCGATAGAATTGTTGACCCCAGGGACGTGCTTTGCCTTGAAAACTATATTCAGTTCCAAACACAACATCATGAACCTGCGCAGCAAACACAACAGCCTTAAGTCCCTTGCCCTCTGCCGGTTAACCATCTCTACCATGGTCACTACGCCATCCTGTTCGCAAGCTCCCCACCCCAAACAGACAAGGCCACAAGGAGAAGGAAAAATTCCAAGAAGGCAATGCTCCGCCCTTGCGCAAACCATGTCCCTGGCCATTTCTCAGTGCACCATCGGCAGTCACAGAAGAGACCAAAGCCGTGAGTCCCAGACGCATCGGAGAAAATCTGAACCTGCCATATTGTATTGTCATCAATAAGGTGCATGGAGACCCCATTGAAATTCTGCAAAACAGACTTCCACACCTGCAAGTCCTCCCACACCCCCCTGGAGATCTGTGTCTTGTGATGAGGCAGGACAGCCCCCGCCATGGCCAGGCCCAACCTTCTGCAAAAGTTCCGTACTTCCCGTACCACTCTGCAGGCAATGTTCAGGAAACCCAACAGTTTCTGCACCGCTCGTAGCTCCAATCTCTTCAAAGCCAACACCTCGTCTAGAAAGGCCTGAACCTCTCACACATTTGCCCTAGGTAGTTTGGCCACCATGTGCAAAGTGTCCAACTCAATCTCGAGGAATGCCAAAACTGTGGCAGGCCCTCTGCCTTCTCGGGCACCAACGGGACTCCGAAAGATACCGCCATGACCTCAAAATGCCTCGGATCACTGAAGCACTCCCCTGACTCTGCCTTACCCACAGTAAGGAAGTCATCCAGGTAGTGAGAGACCTTGCGGTGTCCACTATCCCTCACAAAGGCCCACTGAAGGAAGGTACTGAAAGTTTCAAAGAGAGCACAGGAGATAGCACAACCCATGGGTAGTACTCTGTCCACATAAATCGACCTGCAATCCCAGCAAAGGAAAGTCCTCTGGGTGAATAGACAGAACCGGAAAGCCGTCTTGAAGTCGCACTTCGCCAATTCCGACCCACTGCCACAGACATGGATAATGCAGATCGCATCATCAACCAACGCATACTCCACCCATAAATCCTCGGCGGCAATAAAGTAATTCATCAAAGAATCTTCAGGCCATGACAAGTGATGGATCAAGCAAAATTCACCTGCTTGTTTTCTGGGGAGATAATAAGGTCGGACAGTGGCCAGGACGTCTGACTGTGGGTCCCTGATACCCCACCCTGAAATCTTCTTGAATCCCCCACTCTATTTTCAACGCCGCTTCCCTGTCAGTTTTAAACCGATAGCCAAAGAAGGAGCACTCCCAACTTAATTGGCCTAGGAGCCCTTTGGTCCAGGAGGGCCCTGAGGTCCTTTGTTCCTGGACACTCTCCACTGCTCTGAGGGGCTTGCCAAAGTAAAACATTGTCTGCCCCTGCACTTTGAACATTCATGTTTTAATTTACATGGGTATGGGGAACAGGACCCTTTGTTGAAATTCCAACAGGTGCCCCCATTAGTGCCTGTACTCTTGGGGGCTGCACCCAACCCTTGCTGGGCGGGACAAGGTTAAAAGGGCTTGTTGGTAATGGGGAGACCATTTGCTGTGTAGGTCGATGCCGAAGACTGAGCGGAAGACATCCATTGCATCTAAAGCTCAGAGTCGACATCACCCCATGGTTTGTTCGTGTTAAGGCTAACTTGACCGTAAACTCCTCATCGTAGCTGAGACACATGAGACCTCCAAAATGCAGCTGTGCTTTGCGAATGATGTCCATATACTTGAACAAGGCAATGCCCTGTCAGCATACTTCTCGCAATAAATGCTAGCAAAAATTAGGAAGGCTGACGTCCAGTTATCCATTGTAATGGGCACCCTCGGCCTCCTTGCCAATTCCCACTCCTCTTCTTTGGACCCCTCCTGCACCTGTATATCCCTGTGTAACAATTTGAACACATCTACATATTCATGTCACCAGGTGTGTTTTTTGGTTTTCTCTGAGACGTATCCCCAAGGGCATCGCCGACCCCATATAGGGCAACCGATATTGCTGGGTTCCCTCCTCATCGTCTGCTTCCCCCCCACCGCCTCCCCATTGGTGGACTTGGGCAACTCCAGCCCACCGAGTGCAACGCCGTCTTTTGCAGGCACCTCACCCTTGTCAACAGCAGCCCCCCGGAAACTGAGCATCCATCCCATCAATTCTCCCCTCACCAACCCCCACAGGTTTACACTCCTTTGTTGTGGAGCCCGTCGCCTGGGGCTCCCCCAGACTGCCCACCAGTCACCCCTACCTCTGTGTTAATCGAGTGGATCCTTTTCGTCCTGTGCATTCCCTGTCCTGGACCTCCAATCGCCGCCCGGCGCTGGCCGCTCCAACTGCACTGGACTTCTGTAAAACACCAACTGGAGAGGTTGTTGTCCCAATGCTTCCTCCAACCCAAACCGTAGGTGGTCCCACTTCCTCATCATCACGCGCCTCACCTTCTTCCCATTCATTGCTACCCTCCTCATAATCCAGCTACAACACATCCTCTTGCTCACACACCTCTTCCGCACCTTTCACCACAGGCTGCCTACACATCCACTTTGAACTCATCCCTCCGTAGGGAGTGGGCGACATCCCAGCATGAGATGAACACTCCCGTACTGTACGGAGGGCCACCACCGACCCCCCTAGTGCTTTGTCACAGCGTTCTGAGGCTGTCTTGTGCCCCTCTGGGGTCTCCAACATCCTGCCAACCTCCGGTACTGGCCCTGCCCCTCTGTCCCCCGCAGAGCTGCTCCAACCCTGCGTTCCCTTGCGCAGCTGGCCCCGCAGGCCGCAAAAGCCCCACCTTACTCCGGTTCGCCCTTACTCCCACTAGGTACCCAAACCCAGCTACCCACACCCCAGTGGGATCCCCTACAACGCACCCCCGTGGGCACCCCTGACCCTATTCGCTTGCACTTCACGCTCCATGGAGCTGTCCGTCTCCCTACATAGCCTGGCCCACCTCTCCTCTGTTACTTGGACAAGCCTGCGCTGTTCCCTGATTTTCTCCTCCAAAACTATATCTTGCCATTTGCTGGCCAGAGCATTAACAATGCCCCCAAGAATCGAGAAATCACGTGTCACTGCATTTGAAGCGGGGTGGCAACTGCTTTCCCCCATAGGCCCCTGCCTGTCTCCAACCCCAGCCACCAGCTGTGTCTGCATGTCAGAGAGGAGACCCTCCTTGTGGCCTTCCCCTTATGACTTTTTTCCTTATGGGGCCCAACTCTCACCTGGGGGCTGGACAAATCTAGGGGCCCAACCTGCGCCCATTCCTCTCCCCCTGGTAAACCAGGGGGCCCTCCTTGAGGGCCCAACAATGCCAGACCTCGTGTTTCCCCTGCCTCATTGGGCGTGGTCACCCCTCTGTCCACCCTCCCCTCACCCTCCTTTGATGAAGGCCCAGTGGGGCCGCATTCACCCCCAGGCCGTGGGGCAGCAGCCTAGCTCCATACTCCCGAGGAGCTTATACTTAGGAGTCGGAAGGGACGCACTATGTCCCCGCCCAGCAGCACCTTTACACTTGGCTTTGCTGTGTGGCGCAACCGTCGCCGCCATGCCTCCTTAAGCGGCCCGAGACGGCTGCGACATCCCCACCCAGGCCTCTGACAAAACCCCGGCCCACAGCAGATCGGCTCTGCTAGCGGATCCGGGGGTCCTCACCGCAGCCCGCACCGCCTCTGCGTCCTCCATCATGACACAGCAAAATAGGCTGCGCACTGCTTCCCATGGGACCCTCCATTAGCCTTTGAAAACACAGATTCAAAAGCAGTTCTAATATTATCAGTGATTGGTTGTCCCGCAACCAAAGCAAGATTTGCACGAGTAAGGTAGAGGCATTTTTGTTAGCCAAGAGAGATAATTCATGTCACCCTTGATAGCCAATCCATCATGAATAGCTCCCTCTTCTTCATCTGAGCACCCAAAATATTAATTATACACCCAACTGACACCACAGATCTACCCCACTCAATGACCTCATGGGACTAATTACAAAAGAGCCCTTCCACCACTCACACTGCATTCTAACATCTTCCACTCTCATTGAAACCTATCCCAACCCCACTCAACACTAAACCTGCTGCACCAAAAATATCCATCCATATGGTGCAACCATGGAAACCACATTGTATCACTGCATCTTCTGCACTCCATATTGTTCATGCTGTGTTATTGCGACACTGTTTATAGTGTGAACAATGCCTTCAAATTGTAATTTTCATGTTTTCTCTTTTCAATTTATGAACATATTTCAGTTAAAATAATTAAACTAAAGAAGAAATGCAGGGTTCTTAAACACTAATAAGTACATTCTTTTTCATAAAACTGAAAAGTGTAATGCATTGTTGCTAGTGTTTTAATTGATAATCGGTCTTTCAGTGCAGATATTTTGTAAATAAAAAAGGCAATCTATCATATGGGCAGGTGGCCACCCACTAGCAGCATTGTAGAATTGTTGTGGACACATGTTGCCCCAAATCTATGCTCTCATGGAGAAATCTTCGAAGTACCATGTTTACCAAAATGTCCAGGGGCAACGGTCACAATGCATAGGATTACGCAGTTAGACAGGGGGTTTGAGTCTGGTAAGATACACACCAACGGTCTTGCGGAAATAGCTCTTGCAACTTGAAATCATTCACCAAACGTAATGTAGTAAACTAATAGTGCTAATATATTTGTAACTGTTCTTATACATAATGCTCTGATACCCTTTCGGTATACTTCACGCTGTATAAAACTGAGGAAATAAATTAAAGAACTACATGAATGTAAAAACCCAGTAGTCCTTGGTCTGGTGTTTTACTTAGTCAATTTCTGAATAAACCAAGTTTTTAGTTGCTGTCTCCATACAAATGCACAGGAAGACAAAATATATGATAAAAAGTACTGCAATCTAAAAATGTATAAGCATGCAAAATTTGTAATTTACACAACTTCAAACCCCACTTTGGCATCCAATTATTTGGTGTGGTTGGGAGAGGAGATTAGCTTGGAGTAAAGTGGTACAGATTGTTGTCCATCCAGTTGTTCCTTCATAATGTTTTCCCTTGCAGCTACTCTGCCTTTCACACATGGGTGACACACAAATGAAATGTGGGGGAACGGAAGACTCTTTGGATGAAAAAGTGCCATATGAAATGCAGAACCTCAAATGCATTCTCTCTCCTTCACTCCTTTTTCGCTTCTCCCTCACTGGTCGCCTTTTCTCTATCTACCATTTCCTACCCGCCCTTTCTCTCTCCCTTGAAGCCTCCCCATGCCTGTTGCAATCAACCTAGCAGAGCTGAGAAAAGTGAGAAAGGCATCAGGAATGACCTTGGGCTTTGCCTCCAAGGGCTCCAGCCTACCAGGATTCTGGATGGATCATGGAGAAAATCTCTGGGAAAACAGTGAGAACAAGAGACTGGGTAATTACCAGGACTCAGTGGGATGAGACCACTGACCATGGTCTGGAGACGTATGTGTGACAGTCAGAAGGAAGAGTTGTAATTGGTGGCTAAGTGTCCTCACAGCTGGGGGGATTGGGGTGGGAGGGTGGTCAGAGGGGTGTTTGTTTGAAATTTTTGAAAGCTCAATAAAATTATTTTTTTAAATAAATCCAATCAGTTGAACAGCTGATATGCAATTTTTAGGGAGCAGAAAACACTAACTGTGGGTATCCAGTTGCGCTAGCCCGGGACAAAGTCACAAGTTCAGGTCAAACGTGATGGACTGCCGGACAGATAGAGGGACCAAGTAGTCCAGCTTGCAGAGTTCAAAACTTCAGGATTTCACAGGAGGAGCTTAACTGATGTCAATCAAGGGTCCAGAACCTACCTAGGGCGGCACCTCTTGGGGATCACAAACGCACTCTAGCACAGGCCAGCAAGCCTCAGGCAGGTCCAGTTGCAGGTCCAGACAGATCCTGTTGTAGGTCCAGGCAGGACCAGAGCAGCAGGCCAGAAGGGCAGTTGCAGGGAGGCCTCTGGAGCCTGTTGTGTCCCTGTAGCTCAGAAAAGGAGGTTGTCCAACTGACCCTTGGAGTCACTCTGTTGCGCCACGGGACATGGCTCAGCCCATGGCGCTGCCCGCTTCATCACCGCGGGCCGTGGTGCAGCCTGTGACACCCCCCGCCCTCCTTCTTCTCAGGCACATCGCAGTGCTGCACGGCGGCCCACTATCCAGCATCGTGGTTACACTCCGCTGCGCTTTTGTCCAGTCGGGCAAGCCGCAGCACAAAGCGACGGCCCGTTAATGCTCATTAATACACAGTAGGAATACCACAGCTCCGATTTTGGAGCTGCGACTTCCAGTACTTCTATGGGGCATATGTTCACTCACCTTTAGTTTTGCACATTCACTGTGGCTTCCAGTATATTCTCCTGGTGACATCTTGTTACTTCTTCATCCCATGAGTCATCTGTCCTGTTTCCCAGAGGGTCTTGGGAAGGTTCTCTGTTTTACCCTTTCCAAGGTGGCGACCTTTCCTATTCCTTAGGTTTCCTTTTCCCTATCCAAGATGGCAACTGCTTATTTCCTGTTACATCACCTTCTGCCTATGGGTATTTAAGGGGCTGAATCCTTCATTTCCTTGCGTTGCAACACTCCTTGCTCCTATTGGTGTGTCTTCGCTCCTGTTGGTGACCTTTGCTCCTGCTTGGTGTATTTTTGCTTCCTGTTGGCGCACTTCTGTTTCCGGTTGGCGCTTCCTGTTCCAGTTTGGATTCCTTTAAACCTTCCACTCCTATTTGGAATTCTTGCCTTCTATTCTCCACTCCTTGCTGGGGTTCTTTCCTTCCTTTCCGTTCCTGGAGTCTCCGCCCTCAACAGAGGTTTTTGCCTATGGGTTTTTTTCCTCTTGGGACTCCTTTTGGAAGGCACAGCCTGCTCTGGCTTTTCATTGTCGGTAGCACCGTGGCTACCAGAAAGGGTCGCCCTTACCTCAGACAGACCAGAACCCTCAAGAGCCGAAGTCAAAAACCTCTCCAACACACCAGAACTAGTAAGAACATTACAAGTTGTGACACACTGATGTTAGCCTGGGCTGAAGGGGGTAGGTCCAGGCTTCCTTCTCAGAGAGCAGGGCAGGCCTCAAGCAGCAGGGCAGTCCTCTGAAGGACAAGGTAGGCCTCAAGCAGCAGGGCAGTCCTCTGGGGAACAGGGCAATCCTTCTTCTGTAATGTCCACAGTACCAGGAGTGTACTGATGACTGGCTTAGGAGGTCCAATATTTATACTTATTGCCACCCTTTGAAATGGGGAAAACCTCTAGCCCACCCCATATCTGGTTCTGGAAAGCTCCTTCCTACCCCTTCTTAGGTCCAAGAGGTCCAGTGTGACAAAAGGCTGGTGTCAAATTATTTTGCAAGTGTGCTGGACGTAGTCCTTTGAAATGTAAGTGGAGCCGGGAACAGGTCCGCCCCTCTGATCCTGGCAGGATGGCCCTCTCCCAGCTACATCCAGGTCCTATTGTTCACTGACTGGGCCCAGTACCTATTACTAGTGGGGGAGTCATTGACAGGCCCAGGCAGCTGGAAACTCCAAGTAGGCCTCAGAAAGTTTGCAGCAAGAAAATGCCAACTTTCTAAAAGTCATTACATAACAATGGAGTAACCTAAGAATAACCCGAAGGACCTGGGTGAATTGCGATACGTAACAACAGTGGTTCAATCGGAGAGACCACAAAAAGGACAAAGCTAAATATATTAACTTATCCTACTTTAAATTTCTAAAACACCCTCCTCTTACTCTGAGGAAGAAGGTGACATATTACTACTATCAATCCGGGAGAGGTTATATATATATATCAATATCAACTCTTATCACACCAAAAGTCAATGCAAGGATTTTTTTATATGAAAACTGACAGCATAAATACATTATTTACACATGGTTGCTCCAAAGAAATAATGAGAGAAAAAGTGCACAAAAATAGTGCCTGTGTGTGGAATTTCAAGAGAGAAAGGAAGGAGTAAATATATTATTTTCTACATATATCATAATTATTAAAGAAAAGCCTGTCCGTTACATTCATTATACAGCATAAATGTGATTTAATTGAAACAGGGTAAATGTTTCAATCATAATTGCCCCTTTGTGGACCAAATAAACAATCCAGGCTGTGTAAGGTGTCGGCTTTTCGACCCGGTGAAAGGGAGAAGGGCCAATCTAAGACTCACCATCGGGTCTTCATCAGGACTGAGTGACTGGATAGAAGGGGAGCAACCTGGAGATATCAATCATCCGGTGAGTAATCTGTAGAATTAATCATATACCAGACGAAAGCCAGCCAGCTCCTCATCTGCAGGGAATTTAATCAAGGCTCTTAAATATAGTTGCCTTGGAGAAAGACTCAAATGTATGTTCCTGACAAGTATTCCAATAATTCTATGTGCACACGCAGCGTAGATAGATGCCTCTTAATGCAAAAATTCCTCGAGCTCTCCGTCTCCTGCCAAGTATTACTGTGACTGAATCAGGCGCAGCTCCTTTCTAAAAGTGGCATTTTCAAAACAGTACTCTAAAATCCAACTTTACCATTAAAGAGAATTTTAATTACAATCCATTTGAGTCCAAACATGATATTTCTATTTGTTCCCAATCAAAAGTTAACACTTATTAAATGTAATATGGTAACCCAATGTTATCCTATAGAAGAGGTAGGCCTCACAGTAGTGAAAACCAATTTGGGAGGTTTTCACTACCAGGATATGTAAAACTTAAAACCACATGCCCTAACGTTTAAATACAGTGCATCCTGCCCTATGGGCTATTTAGGTCCTACCATAGGGGTCACTTATATATTTAAAAAAATTAGATTTAGGCCTGGCAGAAGGTGTATTTTGCCAGGTAGAATTGGCAATTCTGCACTATAGGCTGCATTGGTAGACCTGAGACATGTTTTAAAGGGCTACTTAAGTGGGTGGCACAATAAGAGCTAGAGGCATTTAATTTACAGGCCTGTGGTACATGTAGTACCACATTACTAGTAAATTATATGTGCCAAATGGGTGTAAGCCAATTTTATTATGTTTAAAGAAGAGAGCACAAATAATGTAGCATGGTTTGGTAGTGGTAAAATGCACATAGCCCTAATGCTAACAAAAACCAATTTCAGAAAACAGAAGGGGAGAAGGCAAAAGGTTAAGAGGTGACCCTGCAGATAGGGCCAAGTCCCATGCTAGTGCTGCCACTTGAGGCCATCCCTTTGTGTTATGTCATGATGGCAATAAACTGCAATGCATCATGGGAGCATGAGTAGTCTGCTCCTGCAGTATATTCTCTGACAACAGAAAACCTGTCTTAATCTGACTATTGCACTCCTCTCTCTTACCTGAGACCAGCATTTCACTACAATGTGCCTGGTTGGATGACATAGGCCAAGGTACTGGCTGTGGTTGTAGAGCTGCTTCCTTGAAAAGTGTAAATTGATGCTGAGTACCTGTTTAAAGTCTTAGCCTGTTTAAGAATGGAACATTCGGTGTGACCTTGTTCTAAGAGGATGACTGCTAGCTGTGATTACTAGATTTTCCCCAATTCATCAAGTTGCATTTCCCTGTTTTGTAATTTCTTGATCCCATTTGAGAGCTTCCACACTAAATCATAGTGCAGTTGAAAAGTACTTTTTGATGTTTTCAAAGATGTTGATTAGCCGAGGGAGCTTTGTTACGCATCTGCCATTTTGGTCCAGAGGGGGCTCAAAACATTTTTTGTACCACAGGTACTGCACTACTCCTATGGTTGTAGCTGCACTGCAGTACTGAATTTTTTATTTTTTTTTAAACAATGAGAAAAATGTGGGGTGGGGTCTTTTGGGGGGCTGACCACCCATAGGGGGTTGAGCGCAAGGCCTGGCCGCAGGCCATGTGCGATATGGGGATTGTTCTACCAGTGGGGGTTTGGCTCAGCCTGCAGCCAACCTCACATCATAGTGCATGGTCAAAGGCCGTGTGCAGCGGAGGTTGAGCACAGGCCGTGGTCAAACCTCATGCTGCACACCCTAAAGGCTGTGTGTGGTGGGGCTTGGCTGCCCATGGGGGTTGGGCACAGGGTTTGGCAGCAGGCCAGGCCCTGTGGCTCACCCCCTCTTGCACACACAGGGACTAAGTCCCATATCCTAAAGTTCAATAAAAAAAAAAAAAAATAAAGGGTCATGGTCGGGACCCACCAGAGGCAAAAATAAAAACAAATTCATACTGAGTGTACAGTGGTACTTCTGCAAGACCCAGGCGGCCCTCCCGTGAGGCACTGTTGTAGTCCCATGGGAAACATACCTCAGGACCATGCAAGCTTCACTGGTTGCAGCTTGCATGGTTCCGCTGTACCTCGGTGTGATGCTTGGTCACAGTAATGGGGAGCACTTCAGGAATACTGCAGTACCAAAAAAGCATTATTTAATTTGTAGTGGGAGTCTATGGGAGGTTGGCCAACCGAGGGGTTTTAAGTGCAGGGCCTGAATGCAAGCCAAGCCTTGTGGCCAACCTCACTCTGCGCTCAGCTGAAGACTGTGCATGATGGAGGGTTGGCTGTCCACAGGTGGTATGTGCAGGTCACAGGCCAGGCTCTGAGGCAACTCCCTTCTGTGCACCTAGGGACCTGGGGATTCTGTCTCCGTGTCCTTAAGTTCAGTAAAAAGACATATAAAGAGGCATGATAGGGATGTTATGACCCCATGGCACTTCTCAAAGAGACTCAGAGGTAACACCCAGGGGCCAAAAACACCCAGCACTATCATCCTGTGAGGTACTTTCAAGGAACAGAGGTCCCTTACTTGCAGGATATCACAAGAAATCGATACATAGAGATACAATGAAGTCTATTTTAGGTGTCCAAATGGAAAGCAAGATATTTATTTAATCATAAGATTAAACCACATTAATCAACTTAAAGCTCAGGCATTACTCTGTGTGACTACAGTGAACACATAATAGTTATGCCACATATATTCACAAGTATCTATGCCCATATGAATAATTACATATTAACATTTCGAGTCATGGTATTCTTGTCGACAATGTTTCAGTCCCCTAAGTAGATATAGGTATCATCATCAGGACATACATGTTCCTTTAAAATACGTTTACCCACGGTCCCTTAGCACCTTTGGGTTTCCCTTGTGAGGTACTGCAGTAGTCCTGGAGAATCGTGCTGTACCACAATCATGCTATACTACATAGGTGAACATTAGTCACAGTACAGCAGAAGTACTGCGGTACCAAAAAAAAAGTAAAAACATTAATAAATCGGACAACTCTTGAGTGAGAGTCTGCAGGGCTTTGGCCACCTACGAGGGGGTAAACGCATGGCCTGGCTGTAGGTCAAGCCCTGTCGTCAACCCTACGCCACACACATCCAAAGAACGAGTGCGGCCGGCTGTTGGCCATCAATGTGTGGTTGGGCGCTGGCCCTGTCTAACGGTCAGGGTTACCCCCAAGCAATCACTGCATATGGCCAAAAGTAGTACATAACGGGGGGTTGGGTGAATATGATCAAATCCCCCAGAAATTCACTGAAAAAATAAAACAGTTTAAAATGATGTTATGGTTAGGTATGGGAAAACTTTATTACTTTATGTTTAAAAAAAACAGGAATTCACTGACAAAAACAAAGATTGAAGGGTTTGGTAATAAGATCCTACTATACATTAATAAACCTCAGAAATTCACTGAAAAAACAAATGTTAAACTGACGTTATAGTTAGGCAAATTAATAAGATTTTACCTTAATTTTTTTTTTAAACTAGAAATTCACTGCAAAATTCAAAGGTTAAAGTGAGGTTACAGTTAGGTGTTGAAATAATACAAAAACTAACATTTAACAGCCAAACACTGAAATTCCCCACAGTTTACTGGGCTCCTTGCCCTGCACTGCTTATGACATCATGTATTACATCGCTGATGACATGTTAAATGACATCATTGATGATATCGCTGATGACAAATTGGGGCTTCAGTTTTCAGTTCGACATGCGTGTGAGGGTTTTTGGGGAATAAATGCAAGATGGATCAGTATTTTGGCTTTATGATTGGCCTAACTCATTACTGCTTGGCATACCTCTGTTTTGCCAGGGCCGCTTTGAGAAAGAGAGGCGGCCGTCAGTGTCTGTATTACTTCCTGAAAATGTCCATTACCCTGGGTTATATTTTTCCTAATCACATTCCTGGAAACCCCCACCCAAGGCTCACATTTTTAACCTATGAGACTGTGGAATTACGGATGGGCTGATGCACCTGTATATGCTTCTTACTAGTATGGAGAGGGGTTAAATGTTGAATTTTGCATTTTAGGAAGCTAAAGTGTTGCCTCTGATGGAGCAGGGTAAATAAAATAATTTTGTACCCCCTTGGAAAGTTAATGAACTCTTAATAAATTAATAATACTAATTGTTTGAAGAGGCATATATTAACCAACAAATGCACCTTTTAGTAAACACTATATAAAGGTAACATGCAAATTTGTGCAAAATCTAATTTATTTACAATTGTGAAGTTAATTAACCCTAATATTGTGATTTGCGTACTAATTAGAGTGAAATCGCATGATTTATGCTATGTAGTAGATTTGTATTGTAGCAAAGAATACAGATGGTAAGTAAAATGGATTTAAATGTCGCTTCTGCTAGGTAACACCTAACACGGGTCTTTAGAATGACGGGTGGTAAACAGAAAGGCTTATTTTCTTTGTTTTAATTTTGGTTGTGTTTGTTCTTATGATTGTTCGTTCTGGCCTGTTAGGCCATGCTGCGAAAATGGCTGCTGAAACAGATGAGGTCACATGAAAAGCCAAAGATGGCCTCTGGGCAGAAGAAATAGAGAAACTAAATCACGTGGATGCGGCCTGTGCACGGAGTGAGAGATGTCAAGGTCGTACTGACCTACAATAAGGAGGGTGCCAAGAAAGACTCAGCACGTATTCGTGGGAATGGAAGAGAAAGTACTGAGCAACAATGGACTAACTAAATTGTGACCATCAAGATCGCAACAAAATGAATGGAAAAGTTGGACTGCTTTTAACCCGAAGTCATGAGACTCATTGTATGTTTAAATGTCCCCAAAACCAGTTTGAACAAGGAGGGCGATGAGGTGACCATCACCACCCCTCAAATGGACCAATTAGCGTGATTCTTGCCCTTAAGGATTGCAACTTTTGTGTAGTAAGCTAGAAAGTAGGGTATAAGAGGGTCTACTCTTAGGTGGGGTGGGCTGCTGCTGCTGTGGTTGCTGCTATTGATGCTACTGCTGTTGTTGGTGTTCTCCTGCCATACCGCCTTTTTTATTTTCCATTTTTTCCACCTCAATACTACGAAAAGACTTTGCCATTTTTGGACCTCGAACTTTACTGGGGAAGGAACGAGATCGTTGCGGGGATTCTGCACGGGAGGTCCGTCCGAGGAGGTTAGCGGGACAGTCAGTCAGTTTGGGAGTTCTAGTCTGTGATCTGCGGTTTATCTTCTTTTTGGTGAACCATTCCTATCCGCATCCTAAGACTATGGGTAATGCATAATTTTCTATTCTTTATTAAACTTTTCATAAAAATGTTATTGATACATTAAAAGTGATTAATAAACAAAGAATTTCACCCATGCAATTAAGAATTTAGATAAAATTACATTCTAACTTAAAATGAGTCTGTGGTTCTTTAGTTCATTTATAAGTTTAAAGGTTAAAAGGTTTTAAGTGTGATTGAGCTGGTCTTAATCACCATCAACTTATTCTACTATTTGGTCCATCGACCAAAGAGCGGAATACCTTGATGTTTAGAACTGACAGGATCAAAAGTTAATGTATATGATGTCTGAGGTATTATTCTGTCAAATTTAACAAGGTATCCCCGTTCGTCCAGCAACACATTTCTCCTTGGTGTGGAATCCAGTGAATGAATGAATGTATGATATGCGGTGTCATGGGCCCCACCGACATATGGTTTAATAGACAATTGGTTACATGAATGTTTTACCTGGATTCGTGTCCTAAGGATACATTTATATTAGCCGCGCTGGATCATCTCTTTCCAGAGGTGGGCCCAGTCCATATGCTTACTGTTAAAGCTGAGACAAGAAAGAGTGGGGCTCAGAGTAATGAACATCACTGGTACGTAATCTGGCATCTCTCAACACTCACAGATTCCACAGAGAAGTAAATACCTAGATAGTATTGTTTGAAGGGAAAGAATATGCGCATAGCTTCATTTCATTGTAAACGTGACAGGGAATAAGAGTTTGCATTCGGCTTTGCACATTTAGGGACTGTGGCCTTATGCACGTTGTATGGCTCCAATAGATTTAGATAAAATCACCATCTGCTAATTGTAGTACGGAAGGCATTAAAATACATTTTTTTCCACTAATTTTCTTTTCATTAGTACTTTTTACATTGTGTTTTCTCCTTCTGCCTTTTTCAGTGACTGTAAATGTTCTGGATAAGTTCAATGTTGGCGCTTGGCCGCAAGCCCAGACTTCCATAATCTTTCTAAACGGTTCGTTGTTGTAACCTTTGCCCTCTGCACCCTGTTAGATAACGTGAGGAGTTAGCCAGGGTCCTGTGTAATGCCAGCTTGGATTCTTGGCAACCTCCCAGGTGACTGAACTGCTAACTAAGATCAATCTACACAGGGGTATTCTTTGGCCCTTGCTTGTGCCGAATAACATTTAAACACTGATATAACAAATAACATACGATCGTAAAAACAGGGAGGGGTTCTTCTATCCTATATGTAAATACGGAGCAGTAAGACTTTGTGATGTTTCCTGAGAGAGAGAACATGACCTACAGAGAGAAGAGAATGAGATGCTCACAGTGTCAGTCTCTCTTCTAAGACTGAAAACCAGTCAACACCATCGCCGGTGATCTCATCTCGCACAGTAGCCTTGAAGTGGATGTTTTCTATTAGTTTATCATCAATGGTTCCTTGTGTTACCGGAAAGCGCTTCAGTTCTTCACCAGGGGTCTCCCTTGTGGTCAGTCTCAGGGTTTGAAGCCCAAACCACATTGTCCCAAAGCAGCAGAATGTGTGAGTTATATTATGGAGATGTTCATGACTTACAGTACAAAGGTTTATAGATGCTTGTCTTTTTCCATACAGAAGAGCTTTTATGCATGCCCAGTTGTAAGAGAATGATTCCTGTGCAAATGCTGGTTTATTATATATTAATATAATCCTTTTAATGAAAGCCTTTTGTTTTACAATAGTGATGCAACCATTTTACATAACAGCTCAATAATAGAGCAATATAGCCCGCTCTTGAGGGCTATACCAGTCGTTAAAGGCCCTCTTCCAGAGTTATAAGCTCACGCCCCAACCCACAATGAGGGCAAAGGCCTTTAATGACTGGTATAGCCTGAGGCATAATGGAAGAAATTCTATTAGATTATGAGGGTAGAGTGTTGTAAATTAAACAGTGAGAAGCAGACAGAAAGACTAATGTTATAGCAGATGATCAATATTAGCCATTAGCATCCTATATTGAATAATGGGAGCAGGTCAGCCAACCTGAATGCCTACTTTACAGGCCATATCTACCATTACAGGCCTACTAAGGGAGCATTCAATGGCTGCCAGGTCCCTGCCCCTTGACATGCTCTTCTTTCTTACTCTCTTCTTAACCCAGTGGTGAATTCTGCTCCCTGTGCAGAAGGCACAGAGCTCTTCTGTACTGTTTTAGCACCACAGCCAAGGCTATTTTATCAGAATCTACTCTCTCTGTTGCTCTGTGCTGGTTCCTCCCTTTCCTTATGGGGAATGCAAGTCCTAACAACCATTAAAAAGTAGAAAACAAACAAACTGCCATGATAGTTTGTTGTCTACTGTGATAGCTACACCCCCAAGGAAGGCAACTTCACTCTTGTATCCCATAGTCTTTTGAGCCACTCCAACAACTCTCCGACACGAAGTGGCAGTTGGTGACCTTTAAAAGCAGTGGGGTGTAATCTTTGGCTCAAATTACAGTCAGCAAGCCTGCCTTCTACTCGATGGTGGGTTCAGGGAGTTCACTCACTCTTGCTTGCACTTAGTCTTACTCTCTCATCCTCACTTAGTCTCATTCACTCTGACTTCCCTAGTCTCTCTCATTTTCACTCAGACTCTCTCTGTCTCACTCATTCTCTTACTCACTAAGACTCCCTTGGACTGTGACTCCTTCACACTCATATCCAGTAACAGTCAGTTACACTCGCTGTCATTTTCCCTCACTCTCATTGATACTCACTCGATCTCACTCTTCCTATCACTCATCACTCATTATCACTCACTCTGACTCATTCCTTCACTGACCATCACACTTTCACTTACACATACACATATAGACACACAGACAGGCTAAACCATACACACGCTCTCTCACAGACACATACTCTCATGCATACACACACAGCATTTAAAAGCTTTTTACTTACCTTGCTGCATGCACTGGTCCTTTTTGGACCTCTGCTCCTTTCTCCTTTGCGGGCTGGAGCAGGAAACTGAAACCTTGAACCTGCGCAGTGACAGATTTGAGGTTTAAGTCCCTGCTGTCTGCTATTTCACCCCACACTTTCTCAATTCTGTGACGAGTTGGGAAAGGGTCCTGTGACTGACTGATTGGTGTGTAGCCACGAGCACTTCAGGGCTTAAGACTGAAATACCCATGGCTACCTTTGGTTGTGACACTACAGCATGTCACAGATGGGGGGAGGCACTGAGGTGGGCCAGGGCCCTGAGGCCAGGGCTGGGGGTTTCACCAGCACTGGATAATCTCTCTGATGGCGGCTGAGGGCACCTTTGTGCTCATTCTCATTTGCTTGCTTCTTTTTCTTAAGCTTGTGTGGTCTTTCCTACCCTTTCCCCTCCCCTGGAGCATGGATGCAACACTGTGTCCTGCCACTGGTCACTTTTTTAGGCGCTACTTTTTTCTTTTTATTTAAGCACTTTATGAGAGTCCCTGTGTTAACCAGCTGTCTTCCTCATGTGGTCTCCCCTCTCTCCCTCTCCCCCACACCTCATGTTCCTCTTTCTCACCCATGTGCTTCTCCCCCACTTTCCTGCTTTAACTCTCACCTGTGTGCTTTCTCCCTACAGGCTCCACAATGCTGTCTTTTATTTGATCCCCTCACCCGCTCACCTGTGTTGCTTTCCCCCTCTTCCTCTCTGTTGCTTCTTTCAATGTAGCTTTCCTCCCCAGCATTGCTTCTCCCAGTGTTGCTTCCTCCCATGTTGCTTTCCCCCACATGTGTTCTAAAAAATGCTTATGCACTTTCTTTCTTTTTAGTTACCGATCCATCTCGGACCTGTAACTAAAAAGAAAAACAAGCATTTGCAATGCAATCGGTCTCACCTTTGGGACCTTATATGTATTTAGCTATGCAGCACATTAGCCTGGGTGCTGAAAAATCTATTGTTCTTTAACATGGAGGGAAAGTAAGGATCAAAATGCGTGGCAAGCCAGGTATGGGAACACATGGAGAGAAATTTTGCCTTTCAGCGGGAAATGGTATAATCCAAAGCCTTAGGTGGTCATATCACTGAAAATACAAGATTTGAAAAAAATATTATTGTCTATGGGTGCTCATGGAAGACAATTTCTATGGACTGGAATCTAGAGAATGCTAAAGTGATTCTGGTATTTTACTGACCTCTGCTGGTCGTTTTCTATCAAGAAAGTTAAATAGAGGCAGTTGCCAGAAAAATTAAAAAAAGAAGGTCCCTCAGCAGAAAGCAATTCTGGTATTTTACTGACCTCTACTGGTCGTTTTCTATCAAAACAGTTAAATAGAGGCAGTTGGACAGAAAAAAAGTCCCTAAGCGGAAGCAGACAAGTCCTAGGGCTGATCTCCAGAGCCCACAAAATACATACACATATAAGTACATGAGGTCTTGAATGCTCGACCTAAAAAGGGCTGTGTCATTTTTTAAGGGCACACAAATGTTTTGCATGCACTTGCAAAAGGATGAAAAAAAAACTTTTTTTTTTTAAATCCTTTTGCCATGCGGCCCAGCATCAGGGGTGCTGTGCTTCATGGCTAAAACCATTGACAAAGTCAATAGGATCCACAGGATTTGCCTATTTGCTTTGCCAATGCATTCTTGTTACTTGGTACTTTACCCTTTGTCCTTTGACCTTCCATTTAAACTGCATGAGCATGCTGCACTACACCTCTCCCTTGACAGATTTAAGAAAGATCAGAACATGTTGGACTTTCTTTTTGTCAGATTCAAAAGCAAGGAACTATTTCCTCCAGATACTCCACACCTCAAAAAAGACCATTACCCTCCTCAGTCCACCTTTATCTCCACCCTGTCACTTCCTCCGTCCCCTCCAAATATGCGGGCAGAGACAACAGGCACTTTAAAGTCCTGGCACAGAGCCTGTTCCCTTTCCATGTCATCTCGTCTCACACACACCTCTTTTTCAAGAAAACTTGGGAAGTTTTCTCTTTCCACTTTAAAGCAGCAGCCAGATAACTTTGTGCCACGTTATGTTATGTGCAACCTAACTTTATATTTATCAAACTTTCACACAGCGCAGCAAGCCACCTTGCTGCGTGAAAGGAAAAGGGCAGGAATGCACCTTATTTAACATTATACGGTGCATTCCTGTCCATTACTTGTGCTGGTGCACAAACTGATGCCTAGCGCCAACACAGGCACCCTTGCGCCGTGGTGCAAGAGTGCCTGTGTTGCAGACAGGATTGTTTTTGTGCAGGAAGGGGCCCCTTTCTGGTCAAAACTAATCCTCTGGGGCATTTTCCTCTTTCTGAATGAACTAAAAAAAGCTGACTGGTTTGTCTCTTTTGTGTTGGTAATGCCAAAGCATGGCAATTGGATGCCTTTCGGCTGCTTTGTTTCTGTTCATGTTCTTTTAACCTTTTGTACTCTGTTTTTATATCTCTTTCAAACAGTAGTCCTTTTACTAGTTAGCCTCATTTTCTAAATTTAGTTCATTCTAATTTTTGATATTTTTTATTAGTGTCAGCGAATAACATTGCTGCTACATGCTTTTATCGCGTATCATTTTATTTCACATAAATATTAATAGCTTAAATATTAAAAACAAATATATAGCTCATTCTAGTGTGAATCCATTTCCATTATTCAAGAAGACAAAAACAGAAATATAATAATTAGGCACCAAAGTTAAAATAATCGTAAATTACTATCTTCACAGCCTAAATTATTTTGCCCAAACATTATACAATACCAATGCACCTCCTCTTTGAGTCCTGGCCTAGAGACAGAATTAGCATTCTGATATCCTTGTGGAGTACAAAGAAACCACACACCCACACATATATATTAATAGAGTGACCTGTGCTTAGTCATTTTTATCCGTTGGTCTGTTCAACCATCATTCATAACGTGCTCCTGCCCACGATAGCACAAAGTATGGGGCGATTGGTCAGCCCTCTTTAGTCATTGACTCTATTGCACTGTGAATGACAGCCTTTTTGCTGCTCACATGTGCAGATCCCCTTAAAAACAAGTAAACTTTGGTGCTATGGCTGGTGGGCCAATACTTACTTGGTCAATGTTTTTTTTCTCTTCTACTCCTTTTCCTTTTTAAGTCATCCATGTCTATTTAGTCTGTGTCTTCAAGTTACAATATTTCAAATCAATAATACATTTTATTTTTGAAAATATTAATAACATTTTTCTATGATCTTTCTTAATACTAAAAATAGTTTCTATTCCTAATTAAATACACACCCCTGAAAGGCACACCCGTACTGTTCTATTAAATTTATATGGAATGTGTAGTTTTTTCTAATGAAAAAGAGTATTGGAAGCATATTGCCACCACGTTCAAGTGGCAGCATGATTTCTTTTTCTCCTTTTTAAATTTTGTAGCATATGTGTCCCACAATGTTTTTAAAAAAATTATCCAAGGGCATACCTACTGACTTTGCCATACAGTTTTTAGGTCGAGCATTCGAGACCTCTTGTATATACTTTAGTATATACTTATATGTGTATGTATTTTGTGGGCTCTGGAGATCAGCCCTAGTACTTGTCTGCTTCCGCTTAGGGACTTTTTTCTGTTCAACTGCCTCTATTTAACTGTCTTGATAGAAAACGACCAGCAGAGGTCAGTAAAATACCAGAATTGCTTTCTGCTTAGGGATTTTTTTTTTTTTTTTTTCTGGCAACTGCCTCTATTTAACTTTCTTGATAGAAAACGACCAGCAGAGGTCAGTAAAATATCAGAATCACTTTAGCATTCTCTAGATTCCAGTCCATAGAAATTGTCTTCCATGAGCACCCGTAGACAATATTTTTTTCAAATCTTGTATTTTCAGTGATATGACTACCGAAGGCCCTGATTTTATATTAAAAACAGAGCTTTGGACTATACCATTTCCCGCTGAAAGGCAATATTTCTCTCCGTGTGTTCCCATACCTGGCGTGTGACGTAGTTTGGTGCTTATTTTCCCTCAATGTTAAAGAACAGTAGATGTTTCAGCACCCAGGCTAATGTGCTGCATATCTAAATACATATAAGGTCCCAAAGGCGAGACCGATTGCATTGCAAATGCTTGTTTTTCTTTGATGTCACAGTGTCCTGCCTATGTTTGTGCACATGGTAAGCAAGGTGTACTTGCAAAAATGTGTTGTAAGTCCGTTTTTATATAGCGCAGCTACTCACCCTTACGGGTCTCAAGGCGCTGGGGGCTGTAGTGGAAATTAAGTGAGCTATTGCCCAGAGTCACATGGTGCTGAGCTGAGCTGCCGCAGCCGGGGATCAGACCGTGAACCCTGTGCTCCGAAGTCAGCTGCCCTGGCCGCTGCACCACACCTCTCCATTTTTAATTTGGCACAATAGTGGCATGTGCATGTGGACAGTGTCAGCATACTAAGTGGTGTCCTGCCACAAGTCACATCCAAATTCTGTATTGACTTTAGTCCACTCCTATGTGGCCCAATTGGAAGTGCACAGCACACGTGGGAATCATTGCGAAGTTTCACTATAGTGATGAATGAGTGTGGACCAGAGCTTCTAATTAACTCCTTGCAAGGGGTACACATTATTATTACTTGCTTTAGTGACACCCACGGTGGGCAAGCATTTTGATGCCTTATTAGTGCAATATACTCTTCACACAAACGAGAGAATATATCACAAAACCATGTGGTGATGCAGGAGCCCACACATATTTATTAGGGTTTAGTAGCCTCAAAATGTGCAAGTTCTTTATCTGAAATGCTGACTTGTTGATTCTGTGAGGTATGGGCAAATCTTTGTGGCTCAAAGGGAATGCAGTAGGGACTATTAAAAATATGAAAAGACCATTCTGTCATCATACATGTAATTCTCTTCCTCATATTTGCATTGTATACACAATGCAATTCCTGTTTCATCGCCTTTCTCCGCATTCAGGTGCAAGCATCAATGTTGGTTTTGCCAAAGCTTGTTACTTTTGTAAGCCTCTGTCTTCTGGAAAAGGGCAGCCCCCCTGATTATTGGAGGGATTAACAGTTAACAGCCATTCGGGAGTGTTTCAACATCTACTAGTCTGGTCTAGTTCATCTTACTTGTCTCATTGTCACACAACACTTCAGGGAGGCAGATGACTGGGAGGAGATGCTTACACTGATGGAGTGGACTGGTCGTTAACTCAGTACTTCTTGGCAGGATCATCTGTGGGAAGAGGCGACTCTCTTATCACCTCTGACCATGAACCTTCATGATGAATTACTGGGATTCACTACACCCTCGGGAACTTAGGGGCCCATTACGATGGCGTAACGATCGCCACCGCCGGGCCGTCATGAGATTTACCCCCACCACATTATGATGGCGGTGGGTATCGCGGCAGACGGAAAGTCCGTCCGCCGCTTTTCCGCCGGTCGGCAATCGTTATGATTGCCGGCCGGGCGGAGCTGGGCCACTAATATGGCGGTGGTGCCTAGCAGGCACCGCCAGCCATATTGGATGTGTGTGGTTGAAAGGCCTTTCCATGGCGGCGATGCCGCCATGGAAAGGCTGGTGGGGATTGGTTTTGGGGGCCCGTTGCGGGCCCCCTGGGGGGGAGGGGGTGCACTTGGGGGGTACCCATGGTACCCCCTGCAGTTCCCTGCACCAAGTGGCAGGCACCGCGTGGTGCCTGCCACGTGGTGCACGGAAATGCTGTGCATGCCCTTTTACCATTGCGGATGGTGCTGCAGCCAGCAGCACCGTCCGCAATGGTAAAAGGACAGGATGTGCCCGACAGTATGGCGGGCGCATCCTAATTGGGCCGGTGGGACCACCGCACGTCTGGCGGTCGGTCCCATCGCCGTTATGATGGCGGGGGGACTGATGTCCTCCCGCCATCATAATGAGCCCCTTTGTTCCTCCAGATGATATTTGCTTTGAATTAAATCATAAAAAAGTCACCCAGTAATTAATTTGACACGTGAACCAAGTGTATGAATTACAGTGTACAGTTTGGCCTTCCTCCTTTTAATAAATCACATTCCAGTGGTTTGCTACAAAGTGTAGTCATTTTACTTGAAATATCTGGAAGGAAAGTATGTAAAAACAAATGCAACATAAATTCATATGTGTCTTAATGACTCACCTTAATTAACTGGCATCATTTCCCACTGACCAGATACAGGATCGAGGTTGAAGGCATGTGATTGCTCATTTATATTTTCTTATTTTATTTTCGAGGTTGTGGTTGTTTCCATTCGTAACAACAGAAATGAAGTATACCGTTCCATAAGGAATCCTAGATAGTATATTATGGGCAATATTTATGACCCGGTATGCATCGCTCTTGCACCACGCAACATGGTGCAAGAGCGACACAAACCTTAAGTCATATTTTTGAAGCCACCAAATTCACTTTGCGTGGCTTTGAATGGCTTAAAAAATCTGCAGTAATGCAACGCAGTGCAAATTGCTGAGCTGCATTACTCTGTGCAAGGGAGGCATTCCATGGGCGTTGCATGGATGTTCCCACGTAACTCCAATTGTTTTGATGCATTTTCAGATTTACAAGAACTGGTAAACCTGGGAATGCTTCAGAAAGATGCTCCTCCCCAGGAGAGGCGTATCATGGAGAAATATCTTTATTTCTCCTCATTTCTTCCTCTTTCTATGTGTGCTGCCTTCTGCAGCACATATTGAAAGAGGAAAAAGCCTCTCAGGATTGTTTTGGTGCAGGAAGGTGATACTTCCTGCACAAAACAATCCTTCCTACAACACAGGCACCCTTGCACAATGGTGCAAGGGTGCCTGAGTTGGCACTTAGCTGCCAAAATGGCACCAGCGCAAGGGAAAAGAACAGGAATGTGCCATATTGGATAAATGCAAAAGAAACAATTGATGGACGGAATGCTGGACAATGCAAACATTCACCCCCAGTCACAAGGATCTGGGTTAAATCCATCATTCTTTTGCTCACCACACCACCCCAGTTTGGACCCAGCCATATGCAAATCAGTCTTGACCCTGTTCCTTGTGGGAACAGTCCAGCCCGAACTGCCAAGCCAGGTCCTCCCTGGACCGGAAACAAGCATCCTAGGACCGGTTTCAGGGCATCACCCTTCTTCAGCCAGGCTAGCTTGAATCCAGTGGTGTAGTGAGCACGGGACCCACGTCTGGGCATACCCTTCCCACTTAGGGCAACAAATGCAAAAGAAACAATTGATGGACGGAATGCTGGACAATGCAAACATTCACCCCCAGTCACAAGGATCTGGGTTAAATCCATCATTCTTTTGCTCACCACACCACCCCAGTTTGGACCCAGCCATATGCAAATCAGTCTTGACCCTGTTCCTTGTGGGAACAGTCCAGCCCGAACTGCCAAGCCAGGTCCTCCCTGGACCGGAAACAAGCATCCTAGGACCGGTTTCAGGGCATCACCCTTCTTCAGCCAGGCTAGCTTGAATCCAGTGGTGTAGTGAGCACGGGACCCACGTCTGGGCATACCCTTCCCACTTAGGGCAACAAATGCAAAAGAAACAATTGATGGACGGAATGCTGGACAATGCAAACATTCACCCCCAGTCACAAGGATCTGGGTTAAATCCATCATTCTTTTGCTCACCACACCACCCCAGTTTGGACCCAGCCATATGCAAATCAGTCTTGACCCTGTTCCTTGTGGGAACAGTCCAGCCCGAACTGCCAAGCCAGGTCCTCCCTGGACCGGAAACAAGCATCCTAGGACCGGTTTCAGGGCATCACCCTTCTTCAGCCAGGCTAGCTTGAATCCAGTGGTGTAGTGAGCACGGGACCCACGTCTGGGCATACCCTTCCCACTTAGGGCAACAAATGCAAAAGAAACAATTGATGGACGGAATGCTGGACAATGCAAACATTCACCCCCAGTCACAAGGATCTGGGTTAAATCCATCATTCTTTTGCTCACCACACCACCCCAGTTTGGACCCAGCCATATGCAAATCAGTCTTGACCCTGTTCCTTGTGGGAACAGTCCAGCCCGAACTGCCAAGCCAGGTCCTCCCTGGACCGGAAACAAGCATCCTAGGACCGGTTTCAGGGCATCACCCTTCTTCAGCCAGGCTAGCTTGAATCCAGTGGTGTAGTGAGCACGGGACCCACGTCTGGGCATACCCTTCCCACTTAGGGCAACAAATGCAAAAGAAACAATTGATGGACGGAATGCTGGACAATGCAAACATTCACCCCCAGTCACAAGGATCTGGGTTAAATCCATCATTCTTTTGCTCACCACACCACCCCAGTTTGGACCCAGCCATATGCAAATCAGTCTTGACCCTGTTCCTTGTGGGAACAGTCCAGCCCGAACTGCCAAGCCAGGTCCTCCCTGGACCGGAAACAAGCATCCTAGGACCGGTTTCAGGGCATCACCCTTCTTCAGCCAGGCTAGCTTGAATCCAGTGGTGTAGTGAGCACGGGACCCACGTCTGGGCATACCCTTCCCACTTAGGGCAACAAATGCAAAAGAAACAATTGATGGACGGAATGCTGGACAATGCAAACATTCACCCCCAGTCACAAGGATCTGGGTTAAATCCATCATTCTTTTGCTCACCACACCACCCCAGTTTGGACCCAGCCATATGCAAATCAGTCTTGACCCTGTTCCTTGTGGGAACAGTCCAGCCCGAACTGCCAAGCCAGGTCCTCCCTGGACCGGAAACAAGCATCCTAGGACCGGTTTCAGGGCATCACCCTTCTTCAGCCAGGCTAGCTTGAATCCAGTGGTGTAGTGAGCACGGGACCCACGTCTGGGCATACCCTTCCCACTTAGGGCAACAAATGCAAAAGAAACAATTGATGGACGGAATGCTGGACAATGCAAACATTCACCCCCAGTCACAAGGATCTGGGTTAAATCCATCATTCTTTTGCTCACCACACCACCCCAGTTTGGACCCAGCCATATGCAAATCAGTCTTGACCCTGTTCCTTGTGGGAACAGTCCAGCCCGAACTGCCAAGCCAGGTCCTCCCTGGACCGGAAACAAGCATCCTAGGACCGGTTTCAGGGCATCACCCTTCTTCAGCCAGGCTAGCTTGAATCCAGTGGTGTAGTGAGCACGGGACCCACGTCTGGGCATACCCTTCCCACTTAGGGCAACAAATGCAAAAGAAACAATTGATGGACGGAATGCTGGACAATGCAAACATTCACCCCCAGTCACAAGGATCTGGGTTAAATCCATCATTCTTTTGCTCACCACACCACCCCAGTTTGGACCCAGCCATATGCAAATCAGTCTTGACCCTGTTCCTTGTGGGAACAGTCCAGCCCGAACTGCCAAGCCAGGTCCTCCCTGGACCGGAAACAAGCATCCTAGGACCGGTTTCAGGGCATCACCCTTCTTCAGCCAGGCTAGCTTGAATCCAGTGGTGTAGTGAGCACGGGACCCACGTCTGGGCATACCCTTCCCACTTAGGGCAACAAATGCAAAAGAAACAATTGATGGACGGAATGCTGGACAATGCAAACATTCACCCCCAGTCACAAGGATCTGGGTTAAATCCATCATTCTTTTGCTCACCACACCACCCCAGTTTGGACCCAGCCATATGCAAATCAGTCTTGACCCTGTTCCTTGTGGGAACAGTCCAGCCCGAACTGCCAAGCCAGGTCCTCCCTGGACCGGAAACAAGCATCCTAGGACCGGTTTCAGGGCATCACCCTTCTTCAGCCAGGCTAGCTTGAATCCAGTGGTGTAGTGAGCACGGGACCCACGTCTGGGCATACCCTTCCCACTTAGGGCAACAAATGCAAAAGAAACAATTGATGGACGGAATGCTGGACAATGCAAACATTCACCCCCAGTCACAAGGATCTGGGTTAAATCCATCATTCTTTTGCTCACCACACCACCCCAGTTTGGACCCAGCCATATGCAAATCAGTCTTGACCCTGTTCCTTGTGGGAACAGTCCAGCCCGAACTGCCAAGCCAGGTCCTCCCTGGACCGGAAACAAGCATCCTAGGACCGGTTTCAGGGCATCACCCTTCTTCAGCCAGGCTAGCTTGAATCCAGTGGTGTAGTGAGCACGGGACCCACGTCTGGGCATACCCTTCCCACTTAGGGCAACAAATGCAAAAGAAACAATTGATGGACGGAATGCTGGACAATGCAAACATTCACCCCCAGTCACAAGGATCTGGGTTAAATCCATCATTCTTTTGCTCACCACACCACCCCAGTTTGGACCCAGCCATATGCAAATCAGTCTTGACCCTGTTCCTTGTGGGAACAGTCCAGCCCGAACTGCCAAGCCAGGTCCTCCCTGGACCGGAAACAAGCATCCTAGGACCGGTTTCAGGGCATCACCCTTCTTCAGCCAGGCTAGCTTGAATCCAGTGGTGTAGTGAGCACGGGACCCACGTCTGGGCATACCCTTCCCACTTAGGGCAACAAATGCAAAAGAAACAATTGATGGACGGAATGCTGGACAATGCAAACATTCACCCCCAGTCACAAGGATCTGGGTTAAATCCATCATTCTTTTGCTCACCACACCACCCCAGTTTGGACCCAGCCATATGCAAATCAGTCTTGACCCTGTTCCTTGTGGGAACAGTCCAGCCCGAACTGCCAAGCCAGGTCCTCCCTGGACCGGAAACAAGCATCCTAGGACCGGTTTCAGGGCATCACCCTTCTTCAGCCAGGCTAGCTTGAATCCAGTGGTGTAGTGAGCACGGGACCCACGTCTGGGCATACCCTTCCCACTTAGGGCAACAAATGCAAAAGAAACAATTGATGGACGGAATGCTGGACAATGCAAACATTCACCCCCAGTCACAAGGATCTGGGTTAAATCCATCATTCTTTTGCTCACCACACCACCCCAGTTTGGACCCAGCCATATGCAAATCAGTCTTGACCCTGTTCCTTGTGGGAACAGTCCAGCCCGAACTGCCAAGCCAGGTCCTCCCTGGACCGGAAACAAGCATCCTAGGACCGGTTTCAGGGCATCACCCTTCTTCAGCCAGGCTAGCTTGAATCCAGTGGTGTAGTGAGCACGGGACCCACGTCTGGGCATACCCTTCCCACTTAGAATATTGGATAAATGCGGCACATTCCTGCCCTTTCTCTGTGCTGCAGGGCAGCGCAGCAAGGTGACTTGCCACACTGCCCTGTGCCACAATGCTCAAAAATATGCCCCTAAGAATCCAGATTCTAGTGGTCACTGGAAGCATATGCTTAGTGGAGCACAAGCCCTCACCCACCCTAGGGTGGCATGCTTCATATTGGGCTGTGCTCTTCATTGGGCTGACGCTGCAATGCCCGACAGGCACCTCAAGGGGGATCTTGCCTGAGATCTTGTTATTACTATTTGGGTTGCAAACTCAAATGACTCCATTGTTGAGGGACACAAACAGAACTGTGTAAGAAGATTGATAGAATATTAAAAAATTTACTATGGACCCCTACTGATCCCATGTATTCGTTTGTGGGGTCTATGCTACGATTAAAAAAAGGTCAGAGAATGTATGGGAAGAAAAAGTTTCTATATTCTCATAAAGTGATAATTGGATGGTAGTTGGTCTGAAAATTCTTAAACCAATAAATAGGTCTAAATATTTCATGCCTTTATTGTCCAAGAGGATCTACGGAGGTTCTCAAGGACCATATAACTGCTACCTAATCTTCTCTCGTGATCGAGTTCCTAACCTAATCAGGAGTTAAGTGAACCCACATCTTAGTGAAAAAACAACAATAATAATGATTATAAACAATAATTGCATCCCATGTGTTAGGATTGTAGTCAAATCTGTTGGGATCTTGTTTAGTATAGAATGGTTGGTTGGGTGGAGTGTGGAGTGTGGGTATTGTGATGTCTGTAATTAGAATGTATACCTTTGAACAAGAGAACAGGCAGTTGCTGTGAGCCTGTGCCCCTGCCAGTCCATACTTGAAGATACTGAAGAATAAATACTCAATTCACAAGTATTACCTTTGAAGAATATTTTTTTAGAATCAACTACGCCAGTGACCTATTAAAACACACAAATACCAACAAAAGAGAAATATGATATAGAAAGAACATTGCAAACATCAAATAAACAGGAAGCAGGCACTTCTGTCATGTTAATTTCTATCTATTGATAAGCAAGCACTGTGATCATTCATATTAGGCAATACAACCAACATAGTGAGAATATATGAACCATGCTCATTCAGAGAACTGTGTTATCATGGGTGGCCCACCATGTCTGATGTAGAGTGACACATATATCATAGACATCTATGGGCCTAATTTACAAAGGTACTTACAGGCAATGCAGAGAGTGCACCATGCAGAGATTCCATTGCGAGTGCGGAAACTCCACCCTGAGTGCAGAGACTCTGCACTCATAACTTAACTACATGTAAGTACCTTCATGAATCATTCCCTAAGACTTAGATTCTCACCTTAATTTCCTAATTGGAGGGCCACGTGGGGTTCGTGGAAATTGGACTATTCCCCAGTCATCTATAACAGAATGAGCAAAGGTACACATTAATACAAGATCTTTGTCCTACCTTGTGGTCGAACAGCCGGAAGATTGCTACTTACTTCCCCAGAGGTGTGTTCCGGCTATTGTGCCTACCCGTCATCCACGTCCCCGAAAAAAGACAATTCTGATAGCTTGTCCTGCTAAAATACATGGGTTACGGGATCAAATAGGGCTCAAATAGTTACAATACAGCGGTGAAGGAAATTAGCAGAGCAACCTAATTGTGAATCCGTCCAGTACCACACTCACAGAAATTGAGGAAAAAGCTATGAAAAAAAGCTTAGGATTTGTGCCAACTCCGGAAACAAGCATCCAAGGACTGGTTTCGGGGTATCATCCCTCATCCGCCAGGATAGCTTGAAATCAGTGGCATGGTGAGCATGGGACCCATGTCCTGTGCCTTTCGACAACAACGTAGGGCATGCATCTTGTATTAATCTGTACCTTTACTCATTGTGTTATAGATGACCGGGCAATAGTCCAATATCAATGAACCCCATGTGGCCCTCCAATAGGAAATTCAGGTGAGAATCTAAGACTTGCAAATATAGATGTCTGTGATACAGGTGTCACTCTACACCAGAGACAGTTGACCACCAACGATAGCATAGTTCTCTGCATGAGCATGGATGACATATTCTCAGTATGCTGGTGTATTGCCTAATATGAACAATGACAATGGCTGCTTATCAATAGACAGGAATAAACATGGCAGAAGTACCTGCTTCCTGTTAATTTGATGTTTGTTATGATATTTATTTATCATAGTTCTCTTTTGTTGTTATGTCTGTGTTTTAATAGGTCACTAGCATAGCTGATTCTACAACAATCCTAACACATGGGATGTAAGCCTTGTGGGCAATATTTATTGTTGTTTCTTCACTAAGGTGGGGGTTCACTTATCTTCTGATTAGTTTAGGAACTTGACCACGAGAGAGGATTTGGTAGTAGATAAAATGGACCTATAGAAATGCCATAGATCCTATTCGACAATAAAAGCATGAAACATGTACACCTATTTATTCATTAAAGAATTGACAGACCAATTACCATCTATTTATCACTTTATAGAAATATAGGAACATTTCCTTCCCATACTTTCTCTGATCTGTTTTTAACCTTAACATAGACCCCACAAAGAAATAAAAGTGATCAGTAGGGGTCCATAGTTAATTTTAATTATTCTTTACCAGTCTTCTTAGATAGTTCTGTTTGTGTCCTTCAACATTGGAGGTATCCGAGTTGCAAGTTAGCAACCCGATTGGTAGCAAAAAGATCCCCGGCAAAGAGCCCCACGAGGGCCCGTTGGGCATTGCAGCGCCGGCCCAACGAGAAGCGCGGCCCGATGATGAAGCATGCCACCCTAGGGTGGGTGAGGGCTTGTGCTCCACTAAGAGTACGCTTCCAGTGACGACTAGGATCTGGATATTTAATATACTATATAAAATCCCTTACGGAACTATATATTTCATTTCTATTGTTACAGTTTGGGAGAGTGTATACTGGTCCGAAATTTCTCTCACTCCTTCTCATCTAAGATATGGTTCATATTTATCTACCTTATGCGCTTGATGAATGAGAACAACCTTAACCTCAGAAAACCTCAAAAATAAGATAAGAAAATACAAATGAACAGTCATGCACTCAATGAAATAGACCCATGGCCATCTAAAGAATTGGGACAAAATAATTTAAAACCAGATGATAAAATAATGTCTAAATAATAAACTTGTAACTCAACTAAGGGAGCAGCAATCAGTATGATTGAAGTTGCGGGAGCCCATATAATACTTTATTGACATTTAAAAGAACAAGGAAAGAACATCGATACATCCTTAGACAGAATGTATAATTTACTGTGTCAGCCTAATGATTTATTTTCCTGATGAAGGCATACATTTATGTGATCATAATAAATAATGATGAGATATACTGAGAGGAACTTCTCTAGATTAAATACTATGGAGAACTCCAATGGTTCAATGAACAACACCAGTAGTACAATTTTGAGTTCCCATCATCAAGTATTATGAATAAGTGCCTGAATGAGAGTGTGCATATGTTAGGTTTTTAGCAATGTTCATTGAGCACAGATGTGTTTATTGAATTATATAAGTAAACATGTTTTGATTCTTTGATATGTAATTGATTACATTATTTTTGATACTAAGTGCAGGAAATGTGCCCAATTCATGATTTAAAATCTGAGGGAGGTATCACTGTAGTTGAATGATGTATGCAATACAGTTCTAGAAGGAAGGAATGAAGGGGGAAGGAAAGGTTGAAGCAATTTTTCTGCCATTCTCTTAGCTCGCTACTTGAGGCCCTGGTTAATTTCTCTTGAGGACTGCAGGAACTGATAGAAGAAGCAAAAAGCAGACAACACATGAAATTGTAAAAATAATAAGAATTAATTAGTGGACACTATACTGGACAAAGACAATGATATCCCATGCCAGAAGACACTCACTCGTTTATTTCAGGTTATGTATCCAAGAATTGAAAAGGCAGCATTGTGAAACTCCTATTAAAGAAACCATACATGGTCCCTGCATCTGAAATAAATTATAGGCCAATTTTTCTTCCCCTTTATAGTAAAAATAAGAGAAAATATTTAGCTAAATTATCTAACCACATTGAGCAAAATAACTCACTCAAGCAAGCTTCAGTTCTGGCATGGACAGTGAGAGTGTTCTGGTCTCTGCTCTGCAAGATCTTAGAATGAGCTTGGATGAAGGATGTCCAACAGGTCATATTTTAGTCAATCGTTTATTCAAATTTGGATTATTTTAGATCCAAACCTAATAGAGCGCATTGTGGCGTCCCCCAAGGATCACCCTTGTCCTTGAATTTGTTCAACATCTACATACGACCTCTTATGAACATTGTTTGACCTTTTGACCTATGTCATATGGTGATGGCATGTAGCTCCTCTTCAGGATAGACCATCAATCAAATTCTTCAGTTTTTTATTTTTTTATTTATCTTTTTATTAGAACACAGCAGTAAGTCAAACATTGCATTTCACTTATGCAATTACGACCCGTGGTTATTACAGTAGGTTGTATGTTGGTACAGAATCGCCAGAGATCAGCATAAAGTTTTCCACTCAAAGTTTTCTAAACTGGGCCCCTAATCAGTCATTTGCATGGATGGATAGGGGAAGGAGATTTCCCCCCACAGGCGCAGTGCACAGATATCCTCTATATGCATTTCAATTGTCCCATATTTTCACCCATTTCCGTGGACATCCTCTACTGATATGGACTGCTTTTTCTGCCACCATACACCAGTCCATGTCTCTCTTCCAGTCACTTCCCCCCAGTATCGGGCAATATTACGTTTTGCTAGCATCAGACCCAAAGTAACCTAAGTTTGATCAGCTCGTCCCAGATCAGTGTCATCCCAGACATTGAGAAGACACTATTTGGCGGAGAGTGTGAGCTTCGTCCCCCCAACCCCAACATGCAGGACACTACTGCTTCCCAGTATGGATACATTTTTGGGCATGACCACAGGGTGTGGAAGAACGAACCCACCTCCCCACAGTTTCTATAACACAAAGAGTCTGCCTTTCTTCCCATTTTGACCAAGGTGACAGCGGAAATGTATGCTCTGTGGAGGATTTTAAGCTGAGCTAATCCGAAGCGGGCCCTAATCGCCACTTATCTGGGGGGGCAAGGGCCTCCAACCAGTCTTCCTTTTGTAGATCAGTAATGTCATCCTCCCAGCAGTCTCTTAGGGTTGTAAGTGTGTCCGGGGAGTTGTTAATACGTTTTTGATATGTGAGTGAGATTGCCTTGTGGGTGAGGTGTTCTTCTAGGAGTCTATATTCTAGCGGTGACGAGTCAGGTAAATTAGTGCCTCGGGGCACTGCTGCCTGTATGGCATGATGAATCTGTAAATTCCGGAAAAATTCAGTTGTGGCCAGTTCATGAGTTTTTTGTAGGCTTGCAAATGGTATGATATTTGTACCAGTGTGAATGTCCCCCAATCTGGAGATCCCAATCAGCTCCCATTTGTTGAAACCTTGTCTCAATCCCATTGCACCCAGTTGCTGGGAGTCCCATAAGGTTGTTGCCTTGGTCAGTTTGTTCTTCCAACCTAGCTTGGACAGGGTTGAGTGCCACAATCGAACCATTTGCGCCGTAGGACCTTCCAGTGGGAGGCCCTTGGGGTTGGTATATATAGCTCTAAGGTATCCCTTCGGCTGAAGGACCAGACAATCCATTCGATATGCCGGTTCGGACGGTAGTTGGTGAACCCAGTGATTGATAGTAACTAGTTGAGCTGCCCTATAATAGTTTTGAATGTGGGGCAGCGCAATTCCTCCATCGTACCAGCTGCGGGTCAATTTGTTGAGCGCAATTCTTGGGGAGCCCCCATCCCATAGGAGGATGCGGACTACATTATCTATTAAGTTGAAGTATGTGTCTGGGATTGGGAAAGGTGTGTTTTGCAACACATAGAGAAAACGCGGGAGTGCCACAATTTTAAATAGAGCCGCCCTTCCCAGGAGTGAGAGGGGGAGAGATCGCCAGTGCTGAACATCATTTTTCAGTCGGGTCAGTGGACCTTGTAGGTTCCGGGCTTTAAATTGGTTCGGGTCCACCTTTACATATATCCCAAGATATCGAAATCCCTCTATAACTATTTGTGCCTCACATTCCCTGCGGAGACAAGGTTTCTGCCCACAGAGGACAAACACCACCGCCTTAGACCAGTTTATGGTATATCCAGAGTATCTATTAAATGCCGTGAATATGTTTAAGATTCTGGCAACAGAGGATCGGGGAGATGCGACATATAGGAGGACGTCATCTGTATACAGCGATATCCTATCTTCCCAGTCCTCTTTCCAGCGAAGGCCTCATATTAGTGGGTCCCCTCTTATCTATGTAGCCAAGGGTTCAAGCATTAGCGCAAATATTAGGGGTGAAAGGGGGCAGCCCTGCCTCGTTCCTCTCTGTAGGTGAAAGGCACTTGAAGTTTTTCCATTGACCACCACTTGCGCTAGGGGTTCTGCGTATAAAAGACCAAGCCAGGACATGAAGCGTGGTCCAAGGCCCAGTCTCTTGAGCACCGCCAGCATGTAGGGCCATTCAATAGTATCAAAAGCCATGCATGCATCAAGGGACAGAACCACTACTTCTTCTCGGATTCTGTGGGCGCGACCTATTACGCCATATAGGCGTCTAAGATTTAGGTCTGTACTGCGTCCTGGCATGAAGCCCGATTGGTCCGGAAGGACCAATGCTTAGAGGAGTGGGATTAGCCTCAGGGCCAATATTTTAGCCAAGATTTTTGCTTCTGCTTTAAGCAGAGAGACCGGTATCTAGGAGGAACACTGGTCCCGGGGCTTCCCTTCCTTATGCAGTACAACTATAGTGGCCAGTCGTTGATCCACTGGGAGTTTGCCAAGCGTCCTGTTTCTTCGAACATTGCCAGTAGATGTGGGGCAATGGTGGGAGCTGTGAGCTTGTAAAGCTCTAAAGAGATACCATTGGGACCCAGTGCCTTGCCCGAGCTAAGGGCACTGATCGCCTGAGTTATCTCGTCTTCAGTGAGATCGTTATCCAGCTGTTGCCTCTCATCTGTGGATAGGGTCGGGAGTGGGTTGTCAGCCAGGAACTCCAGGGAATCCTGTTCCGAGGAGAGCGATTCTGCTGAGTAAATCTGAGAGTAATGATCAGCGAAGGTTTCGGCGATCGCTAGAGGGTCCCGGATGATTTCACTGGTTGCAAAGCTGATAGTTGGGACCCATCTATTCGCTCTCTCTCACTGGTCAAGCCATGCCAGTAGTTTTCCTGTTTTGTCACCTAGCTTGTATGCTCGATGTTGGGTTACTCTTATTTTGTTCCTGGCCTCTTCGTGACCCAGTCCTTATAGTCATGTTGTTTAAGTTTTAGTGAGTGTTGTAAGTCGCTATCGTGCTTTCTGACTAGTTGGAGTTCCAGGTAAAGAATGTTTTGTTCAAGCTCGGCGGCCTTTGCGTTCTTTTCTCGTTTATATCCCGTTATTAAAGAGAGGGCCTGACCACTGCTTTATATGCCTCCCACAGTACTTGTGATGAGGACACTGAGTGTATATTATCACAAAAGTAATGCTCAGTGGATTCTACAAGTCCTTTCCTAATTGTAGGCACTTTGACATACCAAGGGTTAATTGGAATGGGTCCCGAGCGACGTGGGTTGCCCACTCAGTATCTTGCCCTAATGGGGGAGTGATCAGAGATGCCTCTCGCAAGGTGTTTCACTTCAGTGAAATGTAGGAGAGAAGAGGTGAGGGACATTAAAAAGTCTATACGAGAGCGACTCCCATGTGACCCCGAGTGGAAAGTGTATTCTTGGGTGTTGGGATTTAGTGATCTCCAAATGTCAATCAAGCCTAGCGCAGAAAGGAACTCCGACAGGCGTGGCTGGCTGGGGTATGGGACACTGGGCGGTAAATGCTCAAAATATTCACACTGTGTCATGTTGAAGTCGCCTCCCATAAACAGCCGGCCCTCCAGGAGGTCGAGCATAAGGGTCCCCAAGTCTGCCAGGGTCGAGTCCTATAAAGTCCGGGGGACATATATCGACAGAATATTTATCACCTCACCTTCCCAGGTCCCCGAGAGCATCACATATCTACCTGGTCTATCCGACCAAGTCTTATCTATTATGAGTGGGAGTTTTTTCTTGAGAAGCAGTCCTGCACCCCTAGACCCCGATGTGTAACCGACCTGCACCTTCATCTCATATCCCCATCAGTTAAGAATGTTACAGCTGTTACCCAGGAGATGGGTCTCCTGTGGCAAAACGATATCAGGAGAATGCCTTTTAATAAACTGGAGAACTATGCCCCGCTTAACTTTATTTCCCAACCCATTAACATTCCACGTCATCAATTATAGTTCAAGCGGAGGCTGTCCTGTCATGTGTTACTCGAGATTCGTCTCCATGTCTCTGCACTGCGGCCTTCTCTGAGTGTCCCCCCCTTGCAAATCAATGACAGACCAACAATGCTGACTTTGGTGATTGGGTCGTACTAGGAAATGTCTACTGCTGCTGTCAACAAACACAAAGAGAAAACAGAAACCACAAAATAATACTACCAAGAACATCTGAATACCCCCCTCTCTACCCTACTACCTACCACCCCCCACCCCGCATCCCTGCCTGACGGGTCCCCAACTACCCTCCCCCCAACTCAGCAGAGTGCCTGTCGGCCCGTCCCAACTTAACTAACATAGGGGACGTGGGCTTGCCGTGCAACTCTCCCTCCCGCCCCTCTTTGGCCCTAAGGTTAGTGCCCATTTACGAGCATAAATAGAATTAGTGTAGCAGTGGTTAGGTATAGTCCTCCCTCACTAGGCCATAAATAGTTGCAATGGAATGTGGCCTGGGTGAGATCCAGGAAGCAAACAGATCCCACCTCGCACTTCCTGATTCGAAGCGCCCCACAGGGCCCTCATGTGGTGTATTAAGAAATGTTCTAATTAACTCTGGGGGGAACCCCCCATCCCTCCGGCCCTCCGACCACAGCAGGTTAAGCGGTGGCAGATCCATCTAGGTTACCTCTTCCAGGAAGGTGTCAGCTACTGGCCGATCATCAGACCTCTCCATTATTTGTCTCTGTTTCCCTCAGGGCCTCCTAGCGCTGGGGCCCTCTTCTGACCTCCAACCCTCGAGCCAGTGCCACACTGCCTCTGGTGTTGTGAGAAACCAAACCTTCCCCTCCGATTCCACCTGCAGGCATGCTGGGAAGATCATGGAATATTGTACTCCTTTATCCCGCAACGCTTTCTTTACTGCTAGGAAGCTACGTCTCAGCTTTTGTGTCTTCAGGGTGAAGTCAGGGAAGAAGGAGAGTTGCGTATTTTCAAATGGTACTGGACCAGCCGTGCGGGCATACTGAAGTATCACGTCCCAATCTCTGTAATTGAAGAGACGGACTATGATTATGATCGGCCAACGGGGGCTCCAGGTCTGGGGCGCCACCCTGGAATTCAATGGGCCCTCTCTACCGAAAAGTACCTAGAGAGACCTTTAGGTTGGAGGTATTTGAGAATCAGTTCTTCAACAAAGAGATCCAAAGCTGGTCCCTCAGCTCGTTCTGGGATCCCCAGAGTGAGAATATTGTCGCGCCTTGATCGGCCTTCTTGGTCTTCCAGTCTGGCCTCAAGGTTGGCATTAAGGGTTTGCCTTTCCATCATTTGAGCCTTGAGATCGTTGGTGTCCTGGAGTAGCACCTTGGTGGACTCCTCTACCTCCTGCACTCTTGCCCCAATATTCCGTAGATCCGCTCTGATCAATGAAACTTCTGTTGTGACTGAGTGTATCCGGCTCTCCAATGCTGTGTGCACTCTTTGTATGGCTGCCATAATGTCCTGGAGGCATATTGCTGTTGCATTGGAGCCTGGTGGGGAGTCGGTACTTGGGTGTTCATTTGGAGCTCCCCTGGGCCTCAGCACCCTTTGGGAGTGCGAATTGATCAAGTTTCATTTGGTGGTAATTCTTCATGTTCTTCCCTCCAGTCATCTTAGAGCAGGACCCCAAGTCGGTTTGCAATGTGGGGCGACGAGAATTCAGGGATGACCTCTGCCGCCAGCCTGAAGTCTTCGAGGCAACCCCTGCGGCGTGTCAGGTTGTCACCCTGTGTCGCTGGTGTTTCCCCCAAGTTTATACGAGGCCTGCAGGATGATAGGACCTTGGTCACTAGTGGACTGCCCCAGCCAGTTTGTCCACGTCTCTGTTAGCACTTTCTTTTACTGCCAGGTTGGTGTCGGGTTGCTGCGGGCCACAACCACCGGTTTAGTAGTGTCTGTTGGCTCTCCGCCGGGGGGGCTTTTGTGTAAGACTTATGGGCCAGCTACGGCACTGGTTGTAGCTTAAGGTTGTTATAGGCAGGTTACAGAAGGGGCTCAACACCTGCTGTGCCATCCTTTTCTGTTGGACTTGGGACCCCTGTCTGCCGGTCCCGTAGTGTAGCCAGAAACCACCCAGCACGATTTCTGCTTCACACCAGGAGCCTAATGCAAAGTGTTTTGCCAGCCCCTGGTGCCCCCAGGACTGCCTCCCAGACCCACGATGTCCAGAGCAGCCGAGGCCAGTCACTTTCTGGGGGGGCGAAGGGGAATCAATCTCTCTTCTTCGATAATTTCTGCCCCGCTAATGCCAGGTCTATCTCCTCACTCCCTCACAGATTGCCGCCACAGTTTACCTTCAGCCACGGCAGGGGAGGGGCTCATCGCGGCCACTCGGCTTCGTCGTGTCCGATCCGGTGTCGCCTTTCAGGAGAAATTCTTCAGTTTTGCTTTTGGGCAATTCAGTCTTAGATTAGTAAAACCTGCTCAAATTAAATGCTGATACAATGAAGATCCTCATTCGAACCCGGACACCCCCTGAAATGGTAATCTGTGGATTAGTAAATTAGCGGCTGCTCCTTCGCCAGTTAGGGTGGTAAAAAATGTAGGTTATAAATTTTGATAAAGGACTTTTCCTCAAAATACAAATTAATTTGACTGTATTAGCTTGTTCCTTTCAACTGAAGCTTTTCAGAAAATGGCTAAAAGAATTCTTCAAGATTAACGAGCTACTGAAGTTGCTGGCTCCATATTGGATTCAATAATGCTTGTAATCTAGGCTTTTGTGGAAAGTTACTGGCCAGAGTGCAACTGACTCAGAACACCACCATACTGGTTCATAGACTGTGTAAGTTCAACCATGTCACTGATGGCAAGTGAAAGCTGCATTGGCTGCCCTGGAATAAGGAATCTGCTTCAAATCCCTGCAATTCAGGTTTGTGTCAGTAGATACGAGCCGGCCAGCCACGGCTTCTATTCTAAATCTTTCTCAGAATTGGCTACCAAATCCTGAGACCAATTACCTATCTCTCGCCGCACTATTCTGACCACATGAGCTTTAAAAAAAAAAATATGTATATCTTTTTAATACTTATGATTATTGCTTTTCTTACATTTTGTTCCATTTTGTTACGAGCTCTTATTTGCAGATCAGATATTTTTATAATCCATTTTTTTCTTAGCTTCTTTAGTGTAAGATACCTTCTAGATGGACACAGCGCTTATAAATATTTTATTCATTCATTCATATTTAATACTCAGCAATGAAAATGTGGACTTTAAGCTTTAGTCAATTGGCAGTGGAAACATCTGTTCATAATGACTTGCAGACTCATTTAAAGCTGATTGGGTTATCATTTGTTTAGCAGCTTAGCTCATTGATGACACCTATTCAACTTTCACATTCAAGGCTAAATGCAGGAATGGACAATTTTGGACATTAGAATCTGTAGAAATTTTACTTAACGTTTTTCACACTTCTAATCTGCATTGAATTTTGTCTCTCAATTTTTTTACAATGTGAATGGGTTTTATCTGGCAATCCACTCATTTTTAGGTCTCGCCTACGCAGCGCGCATGCGCTGCATAGGAAAAAGACCTTTAGTAATCGGCACAGCTTTGCGGGCAAAAACGTGCACGCGTTGCATTGCTTTGAATGGCAACGCGTGCACGTTTGGCGATTCCCTTGCGGGAGCGAGCTTTCAAACCATATGTTTGTAATTACCTCGCTTGCTCCCGCAAGGGAAACAGGCCCAGGCTCCCTCCTCTATCCCCTCCCCCTGCTGCTTTTTACTTTCAGCGCGAGGCGCGCGCTGGTGTTTCAAATGCATTTGTACCGTGTACCATGTGAGCCACCCAAAAAAAGCACACACGTACTTAAAATCTGGTACGTTTTATAGGATACAAAGTCATATTTCTTCTTTTCCGCTCAGATCGCTCGTGTCTGGCCTGAGCATTTCCATGGACAGCGATGCCACCTAGTGTTCAAACAGCAGATATGTAATCGTGTTGAAGAGAAGTTTTACTTTGACAAAGCAAAATTAAACCGTGTTGTCACTGACTGCCAAGGCGGACCAATGGAAGGGAATCTCATTATTAGTTGTGCCTCGGCTTTCCTTGCTGGTGGTTTGGCCGCCAGGCCCTGCCCTCAATATTGCTGCTGCAGCCCTGGCTGCCCCCGTCTGTCTCTACCTAGACTCCCACTCTAAGACTGCCTACGATTTTAGACATCTTTACATCGTAACCTTACTCCCCTTCTGCGACTGTGTCGGCGGGCTCTTATTTCTAGATTTATTTTTCACTGTGCATTTGGTGTTATGTTTTTATAGGTGTGCCATCGTGTGTATGTGGTGTATACAAATATTTTTTTGCAGCTGGTAATGGATATATTGTGTGTGCAGCTGCACATGTGTGAGGGTATAGCTGTGTATATATGCTATGAGTGCGCAGGCCTGTGCGGGCTGTGCCTCTGTGTTGATATATATGTCTGCATGGATTTATGTTCACATGTCTGACTCTTCATGTATGTTTGAATGTATGCACCTTCAGGTATTCGCATGTGCCCGTCGCTGTGCGCCTTTGTTTCTCTGTGTGGACTCATGTTTGTGTGGTAACACAGAGATGCATCAGTTCGAAGCCCCCACACTTGGATCCCACCGCCTCATAATGTGTCCGCCCCAGCGTAGAAGGGGGTATTTAAAGGAGCAATGCAAGGTCCCTTCAGTGAGCCACGACTGGTGTATGTTCAAGCACTAACTCTGTGCAAGAGCTTGGGAACTCCCATTACATCCTGCAACCCAACCCTCACATTGCTGAAACTTTTATCAAGTCCATTATCTGTGTATGCTTGTTGTGTAACCCATTTGTGAACCAGCGCCAAAAAGCCTTGTTAGCGACAGCCGAGCGCTAGTCAGACAGGAAAAACAAAATGGTTTGTTAATGGGCTCTAGGTTCGTGGTAGGCTGTTTGTAAACAACATATATGTGAGAGTAGACTCTGGAGACGTTGACTTCATGCAGGAGGCAGAAACGGTACCTAATGAAACTATCTTCATCATAAGCAAAAACATTAAAAAAGAAAGCACTTTCCATTCAAATAAATAAATAAAACCGCCCCTAATCTGCCTGTACATAGATAGGTTATTTGCCCAAACTTTTGAAAAGTTCTCCTCAGTCCTCTCATAGCAGAGACTGTTCTGTCCATTTACACATAGGTTTAACATTCCTGTTACCACAAAGTGTGCAGCATCCCATAAACCTCTATTGCTTATATGATCGCAGTGTATGCTAGACTGATCTGTTCTGTAATTGTTTTGATTTCCTTGTTTGCAGCTGCGTGAACGTTCATAATCAGCAGCATGTTCTGGTGATGTGTGCAGCTGTCTTCTACTTAATTGAGAATTATCCACTGGATGTAGGACCAGAGTTCACGGCTGGAATTATACAGGCAAGTGAAGCAGAGTAATAAAGTTGTGAATATAAACCGCACATTCTTTATTTCAGTATGCTCCCATGTCAGCACTCGAAGAGGTATATGAAACCAGCATTTTGTGCTTTAGCTGAGTACTCAAGATCATTAAGGCATGGGTTTCACCTCAGGGTTGTCAGTGCTCTGTGGCCTGCACAATGTATTGGAAGATAGGCAATCCTTGTAACAAATGATGCTGCTGTCCTTGTAAGTGCACAAACCAGATCCTGCTGGGAGGGAAGACACATAGATGCCAAGGGCCTCACTTTTTAGGTTTGGCCTAGAGACAGCGTAAGCTGCTAAGCCAGTCTATGCAATAAAATAGTCCATAGAGTTATAGATATATCGAGAAGCTTTGCGTCAACCCTCTTCATTTATTGTTCTGTTCAGGTGTCGTTCCCATTTTGCTTCTGCCCATCACAGCATGCCTGACATGGTAGGCCAATAATTCACTTTGCCAGTGCTTTATTTCCCGGTTCTTTATTGGTCATCATTTTCTGTTCTCACTATCTGGCACATGCATCAAGGTAGGCTTTTGCGATTCCTTAATTGCGATTATTAAGGAATCGCAATTAAGGAATCGCAAAAGCCTATGCATGTAGGAATCGCTATAAAAATAGCGATTCCTAAACATTCCTTAATTGTGTCTCGCAAATTGCGAGTCGCAATTAAGGAATGCCGTCCCATTCATTCCTATGGGCCTACAGGCCCATAGGAATGAATTGGAGATTGCATGAGCAATTTGCGAGTACCAGTAGGTACTCGCAAATTGCTCATGCATTTCAAGGGTGCAAGGGTGTCAAAATGACACCCTGTTGCACCCCTGAAATTATGATGTGCACCCATGTTGCGCACACACATGCCCCAAGGGCATGTGTGTGTGTAACCTAAAACTTTAAAAAATGGATTTTAGTGCATTTTTTAAAGTTTTTACAATTTACCATGAAGTTCAACTTCATGGTAAATTGCGCCCTAGTAGCGAAATCGCTAATTTTTTAACTTTGTTGCATTGCATTTAAGGAATCTCAATTTGCGATTCCTTAGATGCAATCGCAATTTAAGTAATCGCAATTGTGCGATTCCTTAAATTGCGATTTTTGCATTTGGGATGATGCATCCCAAATGCAAAAATACAGGTCGCAAAGGGGCAGATTCTGCGAATCTGCCCGTTTGCGACCCGATTTTCGGATGATGCATGTGCCTGTATATCGTCTAATTACGAAAATGTGGGAGCATAGTTGAGAAGGTTGTCCATTGTTTATACTTCAGGGTCTGATTTCTAACTCACAAACTTACCAATCTGCTTCTGATGAATCCACAGCTTCTGAATTGGCAGTAAACCCAATAGTCTAGCTTTCAGTCAAAGAAGATCACCAAAGGGAATCACTGGTAAGTTACTTCACTTTCGATTTTGAGGTTTCTCTGAAAGCAGATATTTTAAAGGTCCAGAGACCGACAAGGTTGCTTTATCTGTTGCTTCCTAGTCTGTTAATGTAGTGCATGGTGGAGATGCTGTATTTGGACTTTTCCCTGACAAAATTCTTTATAGCGGAGAATGCAGCAAGTCATTTCTGGCAGTTTATGGAGAGAGAAGATTGAATCCACAGCTAATACTGTTTTAACTCCTTTCTAGCCTGTATTCAATCAATCAATCATTTATAAAGTGCGGCAAATCACCCATGAGGGTCTTAAGGTGCTGCAGTTGGTAGCTGGTGGGTGGTGATCTGTTCATTCGAACTGCCAGGTCCTGAGGTGCGGGGAAAGGTTGTTCGAAGCTTTGTCTGCCAGGTGTGAGAAAGAGCGTCCGCCGCTGTTGGCTCGGAGGCTGCGGAGAGTGTTTGTGAGGAAGAATGCGGATTGTAGGTGTCTGGTCGGTTGGTGGATGGTCATGCGTTTGTATGCTAGTCCTTCGTTGTGGCATAGCCAATAGGTCTCGCCTTTGGGACCTTATAAGTGTTTAGCCATGCAACAGTTGATGTTGTTGCACTAAGGATATTGTGCTGCATAACTAAATACTTATAAGGTCCCAAAAGCGAGACCTATTGGCTATGCCAATGCTTGTTTGTAGTTTCCTGTCCCCGTCTAGTCTTGTCAAGTCCCTCCACCTGTCAATGAACTAGATTACTGTGGTATTGGATCAGTGCTAAATTGACCCTTTGTAGTCACATTCTGAGACCAAAATTTAAAAGTAGAGAACTGGAGTTGTCCCTCAGCAAACATTTGGCATAAATGGTATATTTATGGGGATTCATATGATGCACACCTAGCTATAAATCACAGAGTGCAGTGCAAAGTTGACTGTACAAGAGAGGAGTAAAGAAGGAGGTGATAAGGGATGGGGATCTAGTTAAGACAAGTTGGATTACCAACTAAGATCCCTTATCAGCATGGTTACACATGGATGGAAGAGTTTGTGAAGTTTCCACAGTACTCCACAGTCACCCCCATACTAAAAATACCCGGAGCCGACTCAAATGATCTTAACATCAGACCCATCACCAATCTCCCTTTCCTTGCCAAAACACTGGAGAAATGCGTCCTACTTCAACTTAATCAACACATAGAAAAATTCAACCTCCAGGACACCTTCCAATCAGGTTTCAGGAAAGGCTGCAGCACCGAAACGGCTATACTCAATATAACAGACGACACACACATGGCCCGGGATGAAGGTGACTCTTGCCTCTTAATACTACTTGACCTCTCAGCGGCATTTGATACAGTACACCACCCAGCCTTACTGGAGACACTCCAGAAACGCAATTGTATCAATGGCACGTTCCTGCGATGGTTCACATCATATCTTCAACATCGCTCCCAACAAATAAAAATGGACAGATGTTTCTCGGACCCTACACCAGTAACTCAAGGAGTACCTCAAGGTTCCATGCTCTCACCAGCCCTATTCAATCTCTTCATGGAACCCCTCACAGCCATCCTAAACCAAGCGGGTATCAAATATCACCTATATGCAGACGACACTCACTCTACTACAGAATAAAATCCCCCAGCGATATACACCATCTTAATGCTACACTAACCAAGATTCAAACCTGGCTTTTGACAAATCACCTGGAACTAAACCCTAACAAGACTGAACTCCTACTCATCTCCCCAAAGAACAATCCACTACCCATCCCTGAATGGCTCAAAAACTTGGATTCACTAAACAACCCTATCTCACTATCCAAATCTGCTAAATCCCTAGGTATCACCCTAGATGCAAACCTATCAATGATTGATCACATCAAAAAGACTGCCAAAGGTGCATGCTACACGCTAAGGCATCTAAAAAAAATCAAACAATTTATCCCACCTGAAGACTTTAAAACAGTGGTTCAATCTCTAGTCCTCTCGAAACTGGACTACAGAAATGCCATCCTAACAGGAACCCCCAAATGCCACCTCCAGCCATTAACCTCAATCCTCAATGCGGCTGCCAGACTCATCACAGGAACCAAACGCTTCGACCACATCTCCCCAGCTCTCAAAAGTCTCTCTTGGCTCCCCATCGAAGGAAGGTGCATCTACAAAACTGCATGTATCACCTACAAAGCTCTCCACTCTGCAACCCCCAAATATCTTGATTCTAAACTAGTGTGAGCAGGGAAAAACCGGGTTCTGAGAAGCTCCAACACGCTCCTCCTCATACCCCGTAAACTAAAAAAGAATTCATCCCAGACAAGATCCTTCTCAGGAAATGCCCCTAAAATCTGGAACTCACTCCCTAAAGAACTACGCTGCAACCCCTCCTTCTCCTGTTTCAAACGAGACCTTAAGTTTCTACTGCTCACCAAGTACCTCAAGCAGAGCATGAAATTACTTTCACCTCCCATAGACCCAACTCTCCTAGTCAATTTCTAGGCGGACTCCTTACCAGGCGAACTCAAACTCTATCCTCCTCCCCAGAACCGAATGACTTTATTGACTTTCACTATGTATGTTTTGAATACCATGTGCTCCTATTTTTACTTGTACAATAGTAACCTCTAAACATGTAAAGCACTCTGTTACCTTTGGGTCGAGCCAGCGCTATAGAAAACTCAAAAATAAATAAAATACTCCATGGTGCAACCACAGTCAAACTTAAAGGTCTCTTTTAGAGTTATGGGCCAATAACACAGTTCTTGACAAAGAGTGTGAAGGCACAGGGTGGCTCAGGGACGAAGCAGGCTTGCACTCTTTGAAAAAGATTCCTTCAGCTTATGATTTGGGTTACTGGTCAGCTGGCTGGTAGTGACCATGTGTCTCCTGGTGCCAATGCAGCTCATTTGGCTGCCCAACACTGATCCTTCACAGAATCTAGGATCTGTCCTTGCTTAGCCGATGGTCACTTCTCTCTGCAGCTGCAGTCCAGTGGCTCCTCAGGACAGCCAAGTCTTCCTCTACACGCAGTTGAGCGGAAGCAGTGCTCACAAATGCTTACGGTCTTATTTAGAATTGGGCAGATGTGTGATATCACACAAAAGGTATGGGCCATCTACTTCTTTAAGAGTGCATTGATGGCAATGGCACTCTTAATACAGAGGCCCTTAGTCCCAGTTCAGATACCAGATCTTTATTACATTTTCTACTGCAAACAATTCCATGGTGCTAGGGACCAGTAGGCCTATCAAGCCTGGGCCTGATTTTGACAATTCAGATCTCTTGCAATGTTTGAAATTTGGGGTGACCCCCAATCCTAAAGGGGCATAACCATGGTGTGATCATCTCATGGGCAGGTAATGTGTCGCTGCAACCACTTCTGAGCCGGTGTCATGACTCAGCAAGGTAACAATAGAGGTCAGAACAGACCAAGTGGAAGAACAACAAAGGCACATAAGAGAAGATTGAGCCAAAGGCATGCAGACTGTGGAAGCCTGGACAGGGGTGGCTGTGGCTGGAGATACGGAGGCTTCCAGGTAAGGCAGAAGCAGTTAGGCAATCAGAACAACAGGACTGCATCCAAGATTATTTAAGGAGTCATGTAGCAGTAACAAATTGCCTTGCAACTGCATAGTTGTGCAGTTCCTGTATGCTTAGTTCGCTTACCGTATTTTGCGCTCGCTGCACCTTTATTGTGTTTCCACAAATCCTCTTGTGTTTTCTACCTCTCAGCTCAGCATTTTCCTACCTGTCATCTCAGCATTTTCACAGAAGGATCCTGCTTGCAGCTGCCTTTTTTCAAAGAATCAGATGAGTTAAACAGAAATGGGATTGTGTTGTGCTATTGCACATATGAAATAGTTACATTGCCTAATTGTGTATCTTTGTCGTTATAATCAGGCTAGCTGATGCACTGGCATGTGCTATTACTTTATCTTAGAGAGAGCGGTGTCCACCAACCTGAACCTCTGTGAGACAACCCACCAACCTCCAGCGTGTATCTTGTTACCTTCCAATCCTCATATCCCCCTCACTAGAACCTGTAGGCTTGAGTTGGCTCACATATCAGACCCTATTTGATGGGTCTGCATCAGAGCCCCTTCCTTTCACCTTCTCAGGACCCTCTTGGGCTGTGACAGCAGGTTGGAACTGGCTCAGGTGCAGATGATCACTAGCCTTAAACAGGATGCCAGACAACTTTGGAATGTAGATGCAGCGGGAAGAGGGGAAGGAGTATTCAATCCTGGCCAGGAGAATTGTGGATACTTCAATAGCCTGGTTGGCTGCCACCACACCCACAGAAACAAATGGTTCCCTAGGGAGTAAAACAGATGTGTATGTGAATGCTGCCAGGTCCACGCACAGAAATTATACATACACACACAGGTACACACATGCATCTACAAGCACCCTCTAGACAAGCTCCAGACATGTGGGCGGCAAAGGGCCCCAGATGTAGGTGACTATGCAGTCCTTTCCACATAGGGGACGAGTAGGCCAACCTTCAACAGGAATGCAAAAAAAGAAGTCTGTTTCCTTAACTATAGATATTGAGGGCACTATTGTTAGTCCCACAGCACCCATATCAAGGGGGCAATAATGACCCTAAACTAAAGGGCAGCAATTTGGGTATTCACCTTCGAAATCACTGTCCAGTTCTGATAGTCTACATCATGTAAACGAGAGAATCCTGAGGGGAAAGCATGATTGGTGAACTCACTGAGGGTAATGTTGAAACAGGGTTGTAATAAACATCTAACAGCTTTATCACGCCATGCAGAGGACATTCAGTTCAGTGCCACATAACCCAGGTTAGAGAAAAAGAGGTCTTATCATGGAATCATTTTAGCTTTTAGGGGTTGGGAAAGGAGAATGGTGGTGCTGCTAGGCAATCCCCTATCACTGTGGTGTATTCCAGAGTGGAAAAGGAAATTGTGGACAGAGCAGAGTTTGTGTATATTTACATCTACATGTGATGAGGGAACCCATACAAAGAGTGTATTACTGGATGGAAACATATCCTTGTTGATTTGAGGCTACGACCTTGTATCTGTAGCATCCTCCCCAGCCCGGTTACATGCAAATGATCACGCCACACACGGAGCTTGGTATTACACATCTTTATTCCTCAGTGTGTAACTGTAAACTGAACATTCTGCATCATGAATTCTATTACCCACACTCAAGCACTTACATCACTGTTCTTCGGAGTCCGAAAGGAACCAAAAGAATCCCGTCATCTCTAACTCACAAGACACTACAGTATCCTATGATGGCTACATTTGTGGAGGAATTTAGAGATTACCAATGGAGATGCTTTCACCCTTTAAGTGATAAGTGATGGGTTCGTGTTGGTCCTGTATTAAGGATGTGAGAACTGGTGGAGACATAGAGCCTGCAAGGGACACCAACAAGGAAGGAAAATGGTAGATGTTTGTTTACAAAAATAAGCCTGTGTGAAAAAGCAGTGCCCATATACAGTCTTACTAGAATACCTGGGTAGCCCTCTGCACATTGGAATTGAGCAAACATTGATTTTAGATTGTGCTTTCTGTCGGAGGCCTGTAACAGGGAAATGTAACAAACCATACCTTCCCCTGTAGCACAGAACTATTGCTTCTGCCAAGCAGGTACTTACTTACTGATGGTGAGGGCTTTAAGTGCAATTCTTAATTGATGGAGAGCATTATGGGACTTGACTGTTACAAAGAAACTTCAAGGACACATTTAGGTTAGGAACAGCTCAGGCTCATCTTAATTGTTGACTGCAATTCAGCCAGATGCCAGTGGCATCGTGAAGCCCCCGCTTTAGCAGCTACAGCAGGGGGTGGGGTTCTAAATGGGCCTCTTCTGGCTGCACTATAAAGGAATTCAGCGTCAACTGAAGAGCAAGCAGGAGCAAGGAAAAACAAGCATTTGCAATCCAATTGGTCTCGCCTTTGGGACCTTATAAGTATTTAGTGATGCAGCATATTATCGCACAGTAGTGCAATGTAGATCTCTATGGCTGTAAATGTATCACTGTGTAAGCGTTCTGACAAAGAATCAGATGCAGCCCCCTCTAAAATTTTATACCATGAGGTAGTTTAGTGGCTAATATAAAGTAAACTTGTACACCCATGGGGAGAGTAAATAAAGTGCAGAGGAGCTGTTGCCTTCATTAAGAAGAGCCAGCTTTAAAGGGGCACTTTTTAAATGTCAAAAAAGAAAGAAAACTGAAGCTGACATCATCAAACAAGAAGCATTATGCATGCCTGTTGTTGATGATCGCTAGAGAAGCAGGGCTGTACTAACTACGAGGTTTAACGTGACTTCAATGGAGGTCGACCTGTGGTGAAATCCAGCAGCCCAAATTAAATACTTCAACAGATTGTGTGTAGGCCACCGTGCTTGTGTGCCCCAGTACCGATCTGCATGCTTTTACTGAAAGCTTGCAGAAAGCCTTCCCTCTCACAAAGAGAGCCGGGGTGGGGCCTCGACAACATTCTGCAGCCACCGAGAACACATGAAGAACCTATCTTGTTAGCTCTGATTACAATGGTCTCTGTAATGCAGGCGCAGCTCCCCCGCCCCTACCCACCCAAATTAAAGCAAAGTTTGGATTTAGTGAAGCTGACAATCAACAAGCAGCGAGCTCTGACGGCAGCTGCACCCTGATGGCAATTTAATGAAGCGTTTCGGCTGGTTAATATGTAGGGAAAAGCTATAAATGTATCACTGTGTAAGCGCTTCATCATGATCACAAATGTCACTCCATGTCACATTTTCTTAATTTATTCCTGGCAACAACTTGATGAGTTTGACATATAAATGACAACACCATAAGAGTGCATAGCTTTTGAAAGCAATCACTCCCTCCATTTCTTAGTTGTAATTTGTTAAGGCATGGTAGATGGTACAGCTGTTCCCTAGTCCAACAAGCATCCCTTCCCATTCCACAGCAGGTTATGTAAGCAATTTTTCTGTAAATAGAGGCTCAAGTATTGCCTCAAACAGTCAACAATCAACTACATAACAGGAATAAGTGGATTATAAATTAACAGAGCGCCCGGCTGCCTTGAGGTTAGCTACAATCTCTCTAAATCCACATACATGGATACACACACTAATCAATGCACTGTATAATAGACAAAACGCCTCCGTGTCAGTACACCTTTAACCCCTTCGATGCGCGTGACGAGCTCAGCTCGTCATGCTGCGCGGTAGCGCTGTCCGCATGACGAGCTCAGCTCGTCACGACCGCACCCGCGATCGGAATGTCCAGCACACGAGCGGAATTCCGATCGCGGTCAAGGGGTTAAAAGGGGTGTTTATGGCTGTTCGTCAGTGTAAATGTCAGCGCTCTCAAGGCTTCTGATCTTCTAGTCCTGTACTTCTATTTCTGGCCTGTTCTGATTTTTATACACACACACACACACACACACACCCCCCCTTTAAGTGGGCCTGGTCTTGCCGGTGTCCAGCACCGGCAGTTCTAAAAAGCAGGTGCTGAGACGGGTCCCTTCACTGTCTTTCATGTAAACTTCAAGGAGAGTTGTTCTTTCACAGTGTCATCATTTCAAAACAGGAGCATTTTCAATATGCTATACTACGAAGCCATGGCTATTGCTTATTCATGTTATGCAACTAACACCCATTGACAAAGCCAATAGTACTGGCTTGTTGTAAGGGTAATGTTACTTGCTGAATTATGTACCTGGATGTAATGACAGAAGTACCAAATTGTATATATATATACACACACATTTGCTAGTTTATCTATGTAAATGCGTGCCTATGGCAGGATCGCCAGCCTGAGCCTCCTGCCCTCTTCCCCACTCTGTCTCCTCCAGCATGCAGCCGGCCTCCTCCTGCGCTGCTTGAAAGAGGCAGATACATTATTTCCAACGTTAGACGCGCCTTTAAAAACTCTGGAAACATGAGCACAACTTTCAACAGTGCTTTGGTTTGCAGGATGACTTGACCTTTGTTCTAAAAACCGAGACGTACTTAACATGAAGAAAAGCTTCGGGACAGTACTCTGAAATCCATGACTGTCCCGGGAAATCTGGGACGTCTGGTCACCCTACCAAAAACCACGTCCATACCACCACCACCACTTCCCTCTTCAAGCGTGTCCTTCCTTACCACTCATACCGAAGCCCTTTGTAATAGCAAATGTAATAAAAAAAATACCAACTTGCACTTGGTTTCCTCGCTACTTGGTTACATTTATAAAGCACCTTGTGCATAAATGAAGCAAACGGACGCTTTAAAATGTAGGTCTGGTGCGATAGGGATAAGTACAAGGAAAGCAGGGAGCTCACCAGGTAAGAACCGAATGAATGTTTGTGTAAGGAGACTTTCAGCAGCTTTCTTCATTTAAGAGGCCTCATTACGAAATAATATAAACGCGGATAAACATCCAGAGAGAATGTCCCCTTGTAAGGGTAACTGGTGCCTGTGTAAAGCGCTCCAATATACAACTGCCCAGAATCACAGAATGTTGTTGAGCCAATGTCGAGACTCGATTGCGAGGATGTGGCATAATGGCCAGACCCGCCGACTATGGCGCTGGGGAACCAGGTTCAAGTTTCGGCATCGGCTCAACATTCTGTGATTCTGGGCAAATCCCTTAATCTCCCTGTGCCTACCACAAACGAATGCGTCCTCATGTAAAGCAGTCCATTACCTTCTGTCGAGTTCGCGCTATGAAAAAAATAAGGGTTAACAGATCTTTTCTCGCTTCTCCAGGTTGGTATGAACTCTGGCGGATATCACCCCCTGGCAGTGTCCCCACGACCCCCGAAGAATCTCGACCCACAGACCATCCACTCATGGGGCTATATGTATAACACCTTTTTTGAAAGGACAAATCAAAACAGCCAATTAGCCTATGCTTGGACCAGCGAGTAACTAAAAACACAGTACCTTTTGTGAATAATGTAGAAGTTATACAATAAACATGCCCTTCGCCTATTGACTCACTTTTGGCCAGTAGAGACCTCCAAGATCCTGCTGTACCTCTCTCCGCCCCAGTACTTCCGGGTCGTATCATGGCCAATCCCATGGCTGAAAATATTCTGGGAGTGGGCGCGACTCGAAATGTAGACGATGACCTAGGATTGGAGCATTTTTGGCACCTCAACCAATCTTAATGCGCTGTGTGAAATTCCGATGTGCTTATTAGCTGTGGAGTTCACGCGTGCCTCTGAGGTGCAGAGACAGTATCTGTCTTACCCGTCTTACTATATAGCTGACAGGTGGGCTTCTGAGTGGACGTGAGCGTGACTAGGCAGGCTAGTGGCCTAAAACGGGTCAGTCACGGAACTCACGCCAAAATTTTAGCCGTGCGCGGAGAACTGGTTGCTCCCGGGAAAGGCCGTGCTGCCGCCACTTCCATAAGGAAGGTTGGGTGGGTAAAGTGGCGGTGCGGCGGTAATAGCAGCATACTTGCCAACTTTCTTAGAGTGCCAGGATCTTGTTCCCAGGTTGAAGTTAGCCTCTATTTCTGCCAGCAGCCTAGTCGTAGGTTGGCGCATGCGTACGATGTAAGGCAGCGCGCGCATGTTAATGCGCACTACTTTACAAACAAGCATTTGCAATGCAATAGAACTCGCATTTACGCGAGTCCTATTGCATTTGAAACGGGAGTGCGGGCGGGCTAAAAGGCACGAACGGGAGGGGGAGAGAGGGGGGCAGAGAAGTCACAGACTGCGGGAGGGGGTGGGGGGGGGAACACAGGGAAGAAAATAGTGTTTCGAGTAAAGGGGCCAGTAGCCATTGAAGGATACAAATGACTGACATGGCTGTCATGGGGAGGGACTAACAAGCTTAAAACCAATCGGAAGGCAGCATTTATAACCTAAGCCAATGAAGAAGATTGGCCGGAGAGTGGGCGGAGCTTCCACGAAGCTTCCACACTATAGTGTATACTGCATGCCTCACAAAGCGATGGCAGCGCATTCGCGCTGCAACACTAGGCGAGACCTAATGAAGGATGGGTAAATAGAAAAGGTAAAGAAAGAAAGATGGATGAGTGGGTGGGTGGAAAAATGAGTGGGTGCATGAATGATTTGGTAGATGGATGAGTGGCTGAAAGGATGAGTGAATGGATAGGTGGACAGACAGATGAAAAGATGGCAGAGTAAAGGGATGGATTGATGAGTGGGTGAAAGGATGAGTGAATGGATAGGTGGATGGACACAGGAACATTTGGCAGAGTAAAGGGGTGGATGGATGAGTGGGTGAAAGGATGAGTGAAGGGATGATACAGTGTATGGGTGAATGAATGGATGGCAGAGTGGATGGATGGATGGCAGAGTGCATGGGTAGATGGCAGAGAGGATGGATGGATGGCAGATTGGATGGATGTAAAGGGAAAGACTGAATGATGGATATAAGAATGAATGGATGACAGAATGTAAAGGTGAAATAGTGGATATCAGTGGGTGGATGGTAGGGTGAAAAGATGACTGGATAGATACTAGGAAGGAAGAGACAAGGGAGTTCTACTAGTGAAGGTTGTGCTCACTTGCTTTGCTTGCATGGTGCCATGAGAGCTTTAGATCCAAATGTGGTTATTTAATTTGTTCGGACTACTCTCTTGCAGGACACTATAGTTTCAAGGTGGCTTGCTAAAGCTATGCATGCATTGTTCTCACTAAGGCAACATGCATGATTTATGCTGTATGTTTATGCCTCGGCTCTTGAGAGTAATTGTGTTCTTTCTTCGCAGCAAACTCGTATACCCAGGGAGGATGCGTGCCCCAACATCCCAGATCCTCCACCATCGTAGCTGGCCCAAAGCCTTCTCTGCTAGCCATGTCAGATTGCCTTTGGCTTCAGTGTGAACCACTCCTTTCCAACAGCCTCACCACGGATTCACACAGGATCTTGTTAATCAAATTGGTTCAATATTCAAAAATTATTATTTGTATCTGCCTAGCTTTGCATGTCTATGGGTAAACTGGACACATTGTTAGTGACAGTCCTTTAATGCGCTTGTCAGGATTTGTGCTGAGATGGATTGAACTATGTGAGGACCCACTGAAGGAAGGTTCTGAATGTCAGGTAACAGGTGCTTTTAACTGGTGAGTCAGTCTTGTAATTAGGAGCCACCATGTGTTCTGATAGTTGTAGGTTATGGCCACCCTTTCTACCTTCCTGATGTTTCGGATGCAGGGATATTAAATCAGTTGTGTCTGGCTCCTGTAAATACAAACCATTGTTTTGGTTGTTAATAAAAACGGATCTACAAAGTAATCATCTTGTGCTTGAAACAGTTCACTCAGAAACATATATGTCATAAAGTATCCTATAGTTTAAATGTACTTGCAGCAAACAACAAGTCCATTATAGTAATACAGTGTGGCAATCTAAATTCCACAGAAATATTTAAGATTTTACCCACCATGTAAAATGAGTCTAGGAGAGCAAATGCTTGCACATATGTCATGGGGATTTTGAGCCCTGCATGAAGGCCTAAAATGTCAGCAAACGTTGGATTCCACTTGTAAAATATATCCCCTTTTAACACCTGTAAAGGAAGTAAGAAATCCAGGCCCAGATTTACTAAGGACTTGCATTGTCCTTGCGTGACGCAAGTCGTTGCAAGTCAACACAAGTCCTTATCTGGAATTTACTAAGCCATGCAAAGTGACATTGCGTGGCTTTGCATGGCTTAGTAAATACAAAGTAATGCAACACATCACTTGGTGCTGCCCTGCGTAAGTTTGCATCAGGGAGGCATTTCATGGGTGGACCATGCATCCACACATGGATTTTCCCGCAATCCCAGATTTACTAGGGTCAGTAAACCTTGGAATGCGTCAAAATGGTTGCGCCTCCAAGATTCAGGCGTAACGAGGAGAAATATTTGTATTTCTCCTCGTTGCTTCCTTTTTCTATGTGTGATCGATTACACATAGAAAAAGGAAAATGTTTTAAGTATTGTTTTTGTGCAGGAAGGTATTCCTTCTTGCACAAAAAGAATCCTGTTTATAATACAGGCTTCCTTGCATGAAGGTGCAAAGGTACCTGCGTTGGCCCTAGGCAGCCTCAAGAGCACCAGTGCAGAACTTTGCTTGCTGCCCTGCATTTGTGTGGAATGTTATTAAATATGGCCCCAGTGTTTAATTAAGTTGCCCCTGCAGAGGCTCGTCAGTAGTAGAGTACATCATCGTACAGTTTGTAAATTCTTCATCAAATGTGGACTGATTCACAAGCAAAGTCATAGATCTAAGAGAGTAGATACACGTGTACTCTATTTTAGATTCACGTCTTTTTGGATATCCACAAGAGTCACATACTTGCAGATGGGTAAGTCTGTCCTTTATCATTAAGTAAGGTGGATGATTCACAAGCAACTGATCCACGAAATTTAGAGTTAGTGCAAAAGTGATTTCTAATTTTTTATTTGTTGCACTACAGGAAGTATTTTTAAATACCCCCTTTTCTCACACAGCTATAAAGCTTGAAGTGATCCTTTTTCCACCCTGTAGACAGGGGGGCAGATTTACAAGCCCCTTGCGACACATTTGCGCCGCTGTTGCGGCACTTCTGTGACGCCCCTGAGCATTGCTGGAGTTGCGTCGCACTTGTGACACGACTCCAGCAATGCGCTGCCCTTACGACAGAAGATACGACACGCATCTGTCTATCCTTGCACCAAGGTGCGCCACATTGTAAATGCGACGCATCCGTGGTGGCGCAAGGGTTTTTTTGCGTGTCGCATCTTTACTGGCGCATCCCTGATAATATGCAGAGATGCGCCAGTCCTTGTAAATCTGTCCCAGGGTATCTAACAGAGGTCGCAGAGGGTTTAGTCCATGGCAGATTTTAAGGAAATCCACAAAAAATGAATACACATACAGTGAAACGAAATTGAATTATTTTACATAGTCATTGGTTATCTATAAAATCTAGCATGAATTAGTCATTCTGAACCTGTGGTGGACATCATTGCAGGTTAGGAAAATAGCTGGAAAGGGCATTGTGAGTCCCACAGAATTCTTATTTTCTGGCAGATCGCCAAACCTTTGCCTGGCACTATCTCACTTCTTTCTTCCCCCTTTCCTAAACTTAACCAAGCAAAAACGGCTGCCACATTGACAAGCTTTTACGCTGTAACAGTTGGTTCTTTGCAACCAAATGAAAATTATTTGATTCAGGATTTTCCATTCATAAGCAGCAATCTACTTTTTTCAGAAATCTTTGCGAACCTGGCCAAGGGACAACAGCAGCTTACATCTAGGTCTCTAATATTTAAACCCATCAATTTAATAATCATACTTACACATGTGATCTCTTTATGGTACATTCCCTTGATGCTCAGACGGTGCTTGGACAAAATATCAATTTAAAAATATCAGGAGGCAGAAATATAAGAAAATAAATATTGTGATACACAAATATTGTGTTGTACAAATATTGTTGACAAGAATTTCATTTTTTTAGGTAAGGAATATTGCTTCTAATAATATCGATGTTTTTAATACCGTTTTCAATAATATAGTGGTAAAAAATATTGTTTTTTAATAATTTGAATGTGTTTTAGTTGATATATTTGTTTTATGTGTTAATATTGTTTATATAAAGGTTATTTATTTTTTAGAAACACCCATGTAATTTTGAGTGATTTAGAATTTTTAATTTAATGGTTTATAGTAATTTATAGTGGCTGCAGCCAATTGTTGGGTTTGTAGGGAGATTGGGTGGGAAGTAAATTAAGTAATAATTAAATAACAATTAATTATTAATTGTTAATGAATTATTTAATGAATTTTTAATTATGGTTAATATGGAATACTGACTTATTGTACTAATATTTTAGGTGCAGGATGCTAGGTTATTAGGGGTATATGGTGGGAAGTTATTTAATTAATAATTAATTTATGATGAATTATTTTTTGTAAATTAATTATTTAATTGAATTTTGAAAATTTAAATTAAGGAATATTTAATTATTTTAATTATATTGTAGTTGCGGGCTGCTAGGTTTGTAGGGCTCTTGAAGTTAATTAATTAATAATTAGTTAAACATTAATTAGTAATTGTTAATTAATTGATTTTAGAAATGTAAATAATGAAATACTTATTTTTAAGATATATTTCAGGTGCAGGCTGCTAGGTTTGTTGGGGTATAGGATGGAAATGTAATTAATTAACTATGCAACAAGTATTTAATCATTGATAAATATTTATTTATTTTTATAGTAATTATGTAAATTATTTTGTATTACACACACATATATGTATATATTTATGTTAATTAATAATTTGTATATTAGGAGTTTAATATTTTTTATACATTCATGGTGATTTGTATATATGTAATGTTTTTGATGTGAAGTACTTTCCCTACTCCTGTGTAGACTGCAATAGGAATAGTAAAATTATCCTCTTTGCAGTTTGATAATCCCAGGCTTTCCCCACTGTTGCACAGACTGGACTGTGAATAGTAAATTTCACCTGTACAAAATCCAACACTTTCTCTACTTTTGTGCTGTTTGGATTGGTATTAGTAAATTTCACCCCTCTGAAAATCCACTGCTTTCCCTACTGTAATACAAAGAAATCCTCAGCACACATCATAGGTGTATCAACAATTCGTTAAGTGCACGATGTAAGCACAAATTATACACAAGTTATTTCAATTCTTATATTCTTTCTTTATTCTTTTGGTCTTGCTTCAGACAGCCAACACGTGTTTAGTCGCTTACAAAGGAAAACCGTCCCGCGACTTTCTCAAGGCTATGTCCTTTTTCATTCATGAAACTTTATTTCGGCTATTACGGCCATAAAAGTACATACATATACACAACCAAATTAAAATTAATATCAAGATAAAGTACGATGTCGTAAGAACCACTTATTATAAAATAGTACAAGCATAGATAGCAGTAATAATCGCTCATTGGGAAACAGGGAAATAAAAATAATAATCATCACTATGGGCAATATAATCACTGCAAGCCAATCATAAAAAATATAAATTAAACTAAAAATATTAAAAGAAAATTCACAGCCTATGTTTTTATATAAAACCTAAGTCGCGGTAGCAGCCAATTAAAAGCAGGTCTTAATAGATCTCGTATCAGTTGTTTGATAAAATACCTACACTTACAGGCTAGGTTTTTTGCCAAAACTAGGGTCACAATGGTTGACAGACGGGAGCTATGTCCTTTTTGATAAAGACCTTTCTTTTGTGGTGATATTTCCAACCCACAAAGGGATTCAGTATCTTGCGCGACGTCAATAAGGCAGTCCATGCATCTGAGGGATCCTATTTTGTCCCCAAATCTTGAGCTTGTGAGTCTGACAGACTCGTCCCAAATGTCGCTCTCCGTGTATTTTGAGGAGGTTGGTGGTTCTCCTCACCTTACGGCACCGTCTTCCAAATAAGTGGTTTTATGTACAAATACATGTGTTATTCTCCTGGGTGGCGCCAATATACCTAAGCATTATACCACTGTTCATTAGTAGTTGCTTTCCCTACTGTTCCAGAGACTGGAGTAGGAATAGTACATTTTACTCCTCCAAAGTCCAGCACTTTCCTTACTGTCGTGCTGTTTGGAGTGGGAATAGTGAATTTCACCCCTCCGAAATCCAATGCTTTTCCTACTGTTGCACAGGCTGGAGTGAGAATAGTAAGTTTTACTACTCCAAAGTCCAACATTTTCCCGACCGTTGCATAAACTAGAATGTGAATAGTATATTTAATATTCTTAGGCTGCATTGGTTATAATAATTTTGGTTAGAGTTTATAGCATTAATTGTTTTATATTTTTTGTATTTGATATTATTTGTTTTTCTTTTAAAATGTATTTGAATATTTAAAGTATTTTTTGTAAATGTGTTTTTGGGGATTTTTATCTGATATTTATGACAACGATATTCCTTGCAACAATATTGTGTCAGTGATCTGCTCAGACATGCTAGAAGGAAAACACTTAATTCCTTTGCTTTGGCACAGCATTGACCAACATACTTCATTTCACGTAAAAAGAGCAATTGTATTCTTTCACCAATCTACATATCATTTCACCTAAAGATGATAATTTAAACCTACCACACCCACAAAGAAGAAGAAAGGCATCAAAGTCACATATGACCTGATTACAAATTGAGTTAGTAACATTCCCAGGTGTGATGCCGCTCCATTCAATTACTAATGGCCCAGTGTTCCTGCACGAGGACATCCCTGAGTGCAGGAACACTGGACCTGATTTTACCAGCTAATAAAACCCATCTGGTAAAATCACTTTAGGTTTGGGCTGAAGGTGAAGCCCAACCTCGGTCTCCAGCTCCTGCCTGATACCCTCCTATATAATGGAGGTACATATAATGGCCCCCAGTGCGTGGCCACATCTTCTCTTGCCCACTGTCACCCGCACCACCAGCCCATGACACACTTCCCCCCACCCTCATTTACCACTTGCTCAGTGGTCAGAACAGGTGGTAAATGGGACCGTTTTTCTGCATTGAAAAAGGAATAGTGCATTGAAGTGCCCCCTCACAAACTAGGGTTACATGGTCATTCCCCATTCCCTGCGGATTACCTTGCAATAGAAGAATTTAGGTGTGGCGATACTGGCCAGAATCATTATTTCAGGCCACCCCGTATCTCCGCACTTAAATCATATTAATTCATAATCAGGCTATTGTGGCAAAAGATTCCTTGAAAAATTGCCACCCACCTGAAGCTGTGTGATAAACAACTTCATACCCCTGGTAGAAAGAAAACAAACATCAATGTCCTTTAGCACATGTATCCATGCCATAATGCTCCACTTAGATTCATAATAAGACTTTGCTGCCCACTCTCCAATATAATCTATCACTAAATATTACATTAGTCTATTCTAAGATCACTGGCTGCTATTCAGCAGACCACTTTAGCTCTTGTCAATGAGTATCTCAAAACTACAAAGGGCACCAGATTTCAAAAGGGCTTTGGTCCCATGCAAATGTTGAGAATGGGCTATATAAATTTACTAAACTTAACATACTCATTAGCTACTTTAGACCTAATGGAAATTGTTATTACCAAATGAAGACACTCTAAGGGTTGCAAAATTTATGAAGGACAATATAGCCTTATAGCCCACCGTAGAAGGCTATACCGGCCACTAAAGGCCTGCTCCAGTAGGCGAGGGCCTTTAACAAGGAAGCAAGCCATTAATGGCCAGTATAGCCAGCTACATAGGGCTATAAAGCTTTATGGAGCCCAAGGGGGTTAAAATCCCCTCAGGCTCCATGAGGCATTTGTTCACAGCAACAGCTGTGAAAAGAAAACTTCGAAAAGTTGATGCTCCGGGCTTCTACCAGCCATTAGAAGCCCAGAGCACTCCATTGTCTTCAATAAAGCACTCAACATTCCAGTGTTCTATTATTGCCTTAGAGCCCTCCATAGCAGGCCATTAAAGGCCCGCTCCAGCATTAAAGGCCCGAGCAGAAGACGAGGGCCTTTAACAAGGGAGCGGGCCATTAATGGCCAGTAGAGTCCACTACGGAGGGCTCTAAGAACATTCCACCCCTTAAGGGCAGAACGTTCTAATTTATACAAACAAAGGCCTTACGGAGCCCAGGGGGTTGAAATCCCCTCGGGCTCCGTGAGGCCTTTGTTCACAACAACAGCTGTGAATACATATTAGAATGTTGATGCTCTGGGCTTCTAGCCGTTAGAAGCCCGGAGCACTCCATTGTCTTTAATGGAGCGCTCAACATTCCGAGTCAATTCCGAGATTAATGGTCTGGACTAATGTCTCCATATCAGTATATCTGTTAAGTAGATGGGTTATTTTTCATTCCTACTTCATCGACTATTTCTCGACTTGTGAAATTATAATTGGTGTTCTTTGGCCATCAACGCAAAAAAACACACAATGCAAAAAAAATCTGCTACCTTAAAGAAAAATATTTGTGTGGTAAGTAAACACAGAGATGAAGAGCTAAGTCTACTTCTTTATTGCAGAGCTCACTCACTTGTAGGACAACACAGCAGTGGCGCAACTGACAACATTATTCGAACAATAGAACCTAGAACACAGTTCTTACTGAATGATGGTGAAGAGGCATGCACACCCACTGTATAAGAAAAGAAGGGCGTGCATCTTCACTATCACAAATAAAAGATTATAAAAATACTGCAATTTCTTATGATCACTTCTAGTTTTATGAAGTTGGGTCTTTTTAGGAAAGTTGACACAAGAGTTTGCTGTTCTCTATTGAACATTGTATGATAATGTGTCCAATTTTACCTCATCCTGCCCGGATGCTTATTTGATACGCTACTTCGCACTTCACTTTAGTAAGGAACAAAGATATTCCATCACAATATACTTGCGTCAGTGTGTTTTCCAGCTAAGCATCACACATGAGCTGTATCGGCTTGATACCTGACGCCTTGATCTTGGAATGCTTTGCAAGCAAAGCAGCGTTGAGGAACCCCTCGAGATCAAATGAACCACTCACCAAGGGGGGAAAAAATGAAAGGCACCGACCCTATGGGTTCATTTATAACAGTTAGTTTGAAAATAATGAGATCTACCACAGGTGCAGTTCATCAAAAATAGATTAATGTCACTCGGGCGACACCTGTGTGTGGAAAGTGTCTGGTTTTTATTACTGTAGATGGCCATGGCTGACAAGCTCAGGAACAGAAAGGGTTGGAAAGCAAAGCCGGGCTCCCCTCTCACACAGCTCGCATACAAGAGAGAAGCTTTGTCCATATTTGTTTTTGTTCTGTAGCTGATTTAGTAACTATTAATCAAGATTAGCATTGACCACAAATCAGCATTATCTGACCTGCTTTGAGTTGGACCCAAAGGAAAAGAAAAGCCTTCCTTCCATGTCACACTGCTTTTTGTGCACAAGTAGGTCAACTTTGGATGCCCAATGCAAACTAACTGTTGTTTCAAACATAATGTTGAGGGCATTACCAATCTACCAGGGTATTCCAAACCATTTCCCTTAGGCGTACTGTTACTGTCACAAAGCCATTTTATAGTAATGTTGGCCTTTTCTAAAAGAGGCACCACAAACGGAATTTGCTGTTATATTATAGCTAAGGCTCTTTGGTTTCCGTTTTTACAGATTATTACAGATAAATACAGACAGAAAAACATGTATTTTCCTGCCTGTATTTAGTTTAAAATGTGAATAAAAACGGAAATTAGGTTGCTTTTTGAGTGATTCTAAATGGCATCAATCATGGCTGCTAGTCCAATAGCTTTATGGATTGACAGGTAAGGGGGTTAACAAAAGAAAGACATTTTGGTAATGAGGCTTAAGAAGCAGTATAGAAGCACATGGTTGGCTCTAAAATGTGCATGTTTTCATAGAAGCTTGTCTTGTCATCAATGGGAGTGATTATCATTGAAACCTGCCGGGAATTCAAGCAAGAGCATACATTTATTGGTTAAATAAATGTGGATATAAACTAGTTTTAGTTTCATTTTTCACAAACCCCGAAAGAAATGTGGATAAATACAGATAAAATTTGGCAAAAATACATATATACCAATACATAGGGAAATGTGAAAAAAATAAATAGCATAAAATTGGGAGCCCTAATTATAACACTCATTTCATCAATGTAATGAAGATGATAGTCTAAGTCATCTCTGTCAGTAGTAACACCGACTGAAAGGTCTGGGCAAAATATATTGCATGATATGGCCCATTATCAAGGTCAGACAATAAATTAGTATTCGTTCTTAAAACAGCTTCAATTGCCTGTACTTGGGATGTGATGCCTGTTCCATCACGCTCCTCAGGGATGAACAGTTGGTCGCCATGTGGTGACGCAGACTCGTGCACACATATGAAAAGCACCACTCAAGGCTGTGAACAGAGAGGGTGGCTGGTTCACTGCAAGTGAAGAGCTTTCAAGGAAGAAAATTCAGCAGGAATATTGATCTGGGAATTCCAGACACCTGGGGGCCGATTCCGATCTCGGTCGGAGGCGCACCCAATACCATTCGGTCGGGAAAAAAGCCATGCGAAAGCCTGTTTCCCGACCGATCCGTACAGCACACCGAACGAGCAAGTACGATGCGCACAACAGCAAAAATCCGGCCGAGCCGTACTCACCCAAACCAGGTCCTGTTCTCCGACCGAGGCGAATCCGGAAACGCCGAATCGAGTCGCACGGAAGGAAAATGCAGCCCCGTCCGGCCGGACAAGTACGATGCGCTTTCCGTACGCGCCGAACCCGTCGCTACGCACGGCACGTCAAAGCATCCGGGAGAGGCGCACATAAGCTCCGATTCGCGCCACAACACGATCCACGGCTACGAGGCGAACACGCCAGCGACGAAGACGACGCGAAGCGACGAGGACGAGGCGAACCGACGAGGACGACGCGAAGCAACGAGAAGGACGAACGACACGAACCAACCATGAATCCCTTCGTCCCGATCATACCAATATTCTACATTTACTACCGGAACAGGCACGGACGCGTACGGCGCAGAAGGTAAGCCAGACACCAACCACAAAACACATACAACACGTACACGACACATCACACACACACACAGGGATGCAGAATATACTTACACCAGCAACAGCAGCACCATAGGGGCGGGATGCCCATCACCAATGCCACATATGCACACAGGGGCCTGAATGCGCACCACCACCCCTACCCAGGGGTGGCATGATGCCTACCACCACTACCACCCTCACCCAGGGGTGGCATGATGCCTACCACCACAACCACCCTCACCCAGGGGGGGCAGGATGCCTACCACTACTACCACCCTCACCCAGGGGGGCAGGATGCCCACCACTACTACCACCCTCACCCAGGGGGGGCAGGATGCCTACCACTACTACCACCCTTAGCCAGGGGGGCAGGATGCCTACCACTACTACCACCCTCACCCAGGGGGGCAGGATGCCCACCACTACTACCACCCTCACCCAGGGGGGGCAGGATGCCTACCACTACTACCACCCTCACCCAGGGGGGGCAGGATGCCTACCACTACTACCACCCTTACACAGGGGGGCAGGATGCCTACCACTACTACCACCATCACCCAGGGGGGCAGGATGCCTACCACTACTACCACCCTTAGCCAGGGGGCAGGATGCTTACCACTACTACCACCCTCACCCAGGGGGCAGGATGCCTACCACTACTACCACCCTCACCCAGGGGGGCAGGATGCCTACCACTACTACCACCCTTACACAGGGGGCAGGATGCCTACCACTACTACCACCATCACCCAGGGGGCAGGATGCCTACCACTACTACCACCCTTACCCAGGGGGGCAGGATGCCTACCACTACTACCACCCTCAGCCAGGGGGCAGGATGCCTACCACTACTACCACCCTCACCCAGGGGGCAGGATGCCTACCACTACTACCACCCTCACCCAGGGGGCAGGATGCCCACCACTACTACCACCCTCACCCAGGGGGCAGGATGCCTACCACTACTACCACCCTCACCCAGGGGGGCAGGATGCCTACCACTACTACCACCCTTACACAGGGGGGCAGGATGCCTACCACTACTACCACCATCACCCAGGGGGCAGGATGCCTACCACTACTACCACCCTCACCCAGGGGGCAGGATGCCCACCACTACTACCACCCTCACCCAGGGGGGCAGGATGCCTACCACTACTACCACCCTCACCCAGGGGGGCAGGATGCCTACCACTACTACCACCCTTACACAGGGGGCAGGATGCCTACCACTACTACCACCATCACCCAGGGGGGCAGGATGCCTACCACTACTACCACCCTTACCCAGGGGGCAGGATGCCTACCACTACTACCACCCTCACCCAGGGGGCAGGATGCCTACCACTACTACCACCCTCACCCTGGGGGGCTGAATGCCTACCACCACCCTTAGCCAGGGGGCAGGATGCCTACCACTACTACCACCCTTAGCCAGGGGGCAGGATGCCTACCACTACTACCACCCTCACCCAGGGGGGCTGGATGCCTACCACCACCCTTAGCCAGGGGGCAGGATGCCTAACACTACTACCACCCTCACCCAGGGGGCAGGATGCCTACCACTACTACCACCCTTAGCCAGGGGGGCAGGATGCCTACCACTACTACCACCCTCACCCAGGGGGGCTGGATGCCTACCACCACCCCTCACCCAGGGGGGCTGGATGCCTACCACCACCCTTAGCCAGGGGGCAGGATGCCTACCACTACTACCACCCTCACCCAGGGGGGCAGGATGCCTACCACTACTACCACCCTTAGCCAGGGGGCAGGATGCCTACCACTACTACCACCCTCACCCAGGGGGGCTGGATGCCTACCACCACCCTTAGCCAGGGGGGCAGGATGCCTACCACTACTACCACCCTTAGCCAGGGGGCAGGATGCCTACCACTACTACCACCCTCACCCAGGGGGCTGGATGCCTACCACCACCCTTAGCCAGGGGGCAGGATGCCTACCACTACTACCACCCTCACCCAGGGGGGCTGGATGCCTACCACCACCCTTAGCCAGGGGGCAGGATGCCTACCACTACTACCACCCTTAGCCAGGGGGCAGGATGCCTACTACTACTGCCACCCTCACCCAGGGGGGCTGGATGCCTACCACCACCCTTAGCCAGGGGGCAGGATGCCTACCACTACTACCACCCCCACTCATAGGATGGACAATGCATGACACAACCAGCACACCACAACCTAGGGAATGCAAGAAGAAGACATCCCCCAACACCATGACAAGCGTGTGTAGACTGTGTCAAATGCCTACAACACCGAACATGACTTTGAACATACAATGTGACCCCCTAGCACATGTGCCTCACATATATGTGTGTGGCACCCACAATGCAAGCAGGCCATGACCATTGTGGCAATGGGGTCCAAACCCCCATCATCACAGTGACCAAAATGTAAGTGTGGGGTCCATAGCAGAAGCACATTTTGAACATTGTGGCAATGGGGTCCAAACCCCCATCATCACAGTGACCAAAATGTTAGTGTGGGGTCCATAGCTGAAGCACATTTTGAACATTGTGGCAAAGGGGTCCAAACCCCCATCATCACAGTGACCAAAATGTAAGTGTGGGGTCCATAGCAGAAGCACATTTTGAACATTGTGGCAATGGGGTCCAAACCCCCATCATCACAGTGACCAAAAGGTAAGTGTGGGGTCCATAGCAGAAGCACATTTTGAACATTGTGGCAATGGGGTCCAAACCCCCATCATCACAGTGACCAAAAGGCAAGTGTGGGGTCCATAGCTGCAGCACATCTTGAACATTGTGGCAATGGGGTCCAAACCCCCATCATCACAGTGACCAAAAGGCAAGTGTTGACAAAGTAAGAGGTGCAACTGCCAAACTGCATGGATGATTCCTGGTCACAGAACAACAAACACATCAGTGGCAAAGTAGTGTATGTGTCCCATTGCAACATAAATTGGGGGAGCCAAATCCTGCAGTGCAAATAAGACATAACTTTGGCCTTGTGCAGATAAACAACACCCATGGGGGCTGACACCGTCAACAATCATCAATGACACAATGACAGAAGTGACCATCCGAATGCAGACCCACATATTTGCACCAATGGGCACACACATGCAGATACCCTGTGGAGACTGCAGATGTGAGGCGAACAGACACCATACCATGGCAGCAATGGGACACACAATCAACAATTAGCAACAAATGAGGGCTCCCGTCCCATCAGCCTGGTCATGGAAGTGCCAACGGAATCATCAGCACAGATCCAACACACTTGTATAGCAATGTTGCACTGACAACACAGATGAGTCCTTCCCCATTGATGCCCAAACCTGCATGTTCACTGGAGATGGCCACACGGTCAGGGAAGTAGACGAATAGAACAATGGCAGGCACAACAGATGTGCAGGGGTGGAAGCCACAGATGTGAAGTTGCCAATCTAAGTAGGAAATCTCATTGCCAAATACTGAACACATGACACCCTCAGATGCTGCTATGGATGACATGGATACACCACAGGATAGGACACATAACCCCTGGACCACATGGGTTCCTGCACAGTAACACTTCATTATCATGAGACCAAATATCACCATCACTGCAGCAAGGGCATGGTTAGCATCATCAACATCATGTACATCAGAAGCAAAAGCACTAGAGAACAGAAAGTTGCTTTATTCAGCATATGTGGCATTAAAAGTAGAAGTCCGGTAGAACATAAACAAAGGCCAATGGCCAGTCCATCAACAAAGTCACAAGTGGGTGACAGTGGCAGATGCCACCCTACACATGCCTGCACAAAACCAGGGACAATCCACTAGGAGGGGCAACCGGGGGAGTAGGCCAGGCACCGCAGGTACAGGATCAGGGCTCACCAGGAGGAAGCAGGGAAGGGGTGGTGGGTGCTGGAGAGCCACTGACAACTGCAGTGGAGGTGTCTGACATGGTGTGTGCCGGCACAACTGGGGGCATGGCTCAGATGTTGTGGGTGCCGGCACGACTGCAGTGGACCCTGCAGATGGAGTGGACAGGTCCGCCACTGCAGAGCCCAAGTCAGACAGGGTGGTAGTGGACTCCACTGCAGTGCCTACCACCAGGGGAGGAGAATGGGGAACAGGCAAGGTGGGCTGGACAGAGGGGGAGGACACCCTCACCACATCAGTGGCACAGACAAGCGCAGCGGGGGTGTGGTGCCGGGAGAGCAAGTGGCAGGGGAGAAGGCCGGAGCCTCTTGGGGATGGTATATCTGTGGGTGGGGGAACCTGGGGCAGGGTGTGGCGGGGGCACCTGTGGAGTGGGGGCCTGAGGGATGGAGGAAGGTGACCTGGTGCTTGAGCTGCAGGGCGGCGGCGGGGTCTTGCTCTTACCACTCCGGGGGACTTGCGGGTGGGGGCCTCAGTCTGTCTGCGCCTGGGGGAGGGTGTCCGGGGGCGAGGGGCACTCTGCTCCGTGTGGGGGCTTCCTCTTCCCCCTGGATGCTGGGGCAGCTGGATCGGAGGGGAAGAGGCCGAGGTCACTGAGGAAGAGGCACTGGGTCTTTGGGGTTGCAGGTGAGGCAAGGGAGGGTGCTTTGGAGGGAGAGGCAACTGAGGACTGCGCAGTGCCCGTGGATGCGTGTGTGTGTACCAGGGCCCCATCCCCTGTGAGTCTGGTTTCAGTCCCCTGACTGTGCGTGCGTGTGCGTTTAGTTTGTGGCGTGTGTGTCTGTGTGCTGGATGTGTGTGTGCTGGTGTGTGCCTGTGCCGGTGTGTGTGTGCTTGGGACGGGCAAGGTGCTGGGGAGTGTGGATGGAGCAGAGGCAGGAGGGGTGAGGGACTGTCTGAGGAGGGACACTGCTGCCGTCAGGGAGGAGTCCATGGACCTGTTGCCCCTCTGTAGGTCAGACATGCCCGATGAGATGCCCTCCATGAACGACACCAGCTGAGTCAACAGTGCGGTGTGTGCATGGAGGACACTCAGCATGGCTGTCTGCCCTACATGGAGCTGGCGAAGGAGGTACACAGACTCCTCACTCAGGGCAGCAGGGGACACAGGGGCAGGGGTGCGGTGCCTGGGCCAAAGGAGACACGCTCCCGAACATGGGAGCCTCCACGGACCTGGGGAATGGGAGCCGATGGGAGGGCGGTGGTGGTGCTGGTGGTGGCGGGGACAGCAACACTAGCTGGGGTGTGGTGGCTGCTGACACCCGCCTCCACAAGGGAGTCATCCTCCGAGTTGCTCTGGTCCTCAGCTGAGGTGGATGGTGCTGAGGATTCCTCGGTGTGGCTCCCCTCGCCCTCCGTGCCACTGGGTCCCTCCGACCACTCCTCGGCTGCTGACCCAGTCTGGCTCTCTGGCTCCTCCTGGTCCGTGGAGCTGTCCCCTTCCGTGGCCGTGGATGTATCTGCAAACAATGGGGAAACAGACAGACATCAGTCACCTGCACCAAACGCACACACCACTGTGAGCACAGCACATCACAGAGCAAGCCCTGGCATCATTAGTTGTACATTGCTAAAAGTGCCCTAACTGAACAGGAGAAGCCAATTGTCAGTCTGATGCCAAGCATGGCACTCACATCCCACATGGCCTTGCACCCATCTGTCTGGTGTCTGTTGGATTGCAACACCCCAGTGTGGACACATGCACCAAGTACACAGTAGTTGGACAGTGCAGAGGACACGGTGTGGACACATCACAGCTCTTGCCACTGAGTCAGTACAGGTTTCCGGATGAAAGGGATGCCCAGAGTCAAATAGGAAATGCATGTGATGCATACCAGCGACAGACACCATGATGCACCCATGTCCTGATAGCCAGCGCCACTATGGTGTGCATGTATCACATGTCACTCCCCTGCAGGACCACAAATAAGTTGACACATGCCATGGCAGAGGCATGACTGTTAAGTCATACATCACTGTCTCAGTGATGTATGACTTGGCAGCCAGACAACAACACTATGCACTGTGTCACAATAGTAGGTCATGGGGAATGCAAGTCCTGGAGCTGCACAAGTGCACATGTACATCCCCCACACAACACATCATCTCAACCCTCATCTGTCCAGGTCACACCTATTGGACATATGGGAGACCTGTGACACTACCCTCTGAACCTGAGCCCCTCAAAATTTGCTGTGAATGGGGAACAGCTGCCTGAACATCACATTCGCATACCCCAGTCTGCACGGGCAGCTGATCAAACACCTATGTGACACACAAGTATCGTCTCCTATGGTCACATCTCCAGGGGCATGCTGAGCCCCTACCAAGAAACACCACAGCAGTCCTGGCAACTAATCCACAGCACACTGACACAGAGGCAGACACCGGAGGGGTCAAATCACTGTGCACAATGTGTCAGCTGATACAGGGGAGTGGGAGTACAGAGTGCATTGCATGGCCTGGAGTAGGCATGACTGTCCTGCTCCACATGAATGAGGGATGTGCCCTGGACAGTGGATAGCTGGCTATGTATGTGTGACACACGTAATCTGCACACTCCTGGGGCACAAACATTGTTCCCACCCGCTGCATGGGCGTGTGCCACATACCCCAGGCACATGTGGTGGCTCAGCTCAGCAAGTGGACCGCATATCAAAGCAACACGCAGATCACATGTCCAAACCCAGGCGTTGTGTGAACAATGGACCCACCCATGATGCCCACAACAGAGTTAGGGAAACAGATGCTGTCCCCCACCTTTAGTGAAGCAAACTGCAAGGACACAGTCCCAAGTGACACAATTCCCTGACTGTAAGGGCCACACCTGGGTATCAGATGAGCAGTGGGCAGTGCACAATAGAGGGACATGGCTCCTGGACAACATGACTGCTGCACTGTGGCAGTTGAACCAGGCCAGAGGAGGGCACAAAGCATGTAATACAGAGTTCACAGTGCAGTCTTTGACTCACCCCTCCTTGCTGCTGTCTGGCCTTCAGCTGCCCATCCAGGTCTGGAAAGACCACCGCCAGGATCTGGAGCATGTGGGGGTCAGGGTCCGTGTTCCGCCCCTCCTGCGAGGAGGCGACAGCTTCAGCTGGACCCGTGCAATCCTCCGGGTCCAGCCCCGAAGGTCCTGCCACCTCTTCTGGCAGTTGCGGATCCGGCACTTGTAGACCCCCACGGACCGGACAGCCCGGACGATGTCCTTCCAGATTTCCTGCTTCCGATGGGCATTAACCTGTCAGGATGACAAAGTGAAAAGGCCATTACCACACATGCAACATATCCGTGCATGACACAGTTGTATATACATGTCTCAATCACAGGGGCACATGATGTACACAGGCAGTGCAAAGCTGACCATGGACAGTTTGCCAGACGTCACTACATGGTATCATTGCATGGGAAGTAAAACCATGTTCAAATGCACTGTCACTGCACCATACCTGTCCAGTGCAAGTCACTACACACTATGGGGGTGACAACTACTCAGTGAGCCTGCTAGCCAGTGGCGTGCAGACTCTCAGCCTTGCTAGTCAGACAAAATGCACATTCAGAAAGGCAGTGCACAGAACACTCACCTGCTCCCCTGGTGTCCCATACAGCTTGCTGTACTGTGGAAGTAGGCTGTCCAGCAGGGCCTGGTTCTCTTCAAGGCTGAAGGCTGGGGCTCTCTCCACAGTACGTGCCATTGCAGGGTCCAGAGGGGCAGAGACAGCAGCAGTGCAGTGGCAGATGTCGTCTTGGAGCATGTAGTGCAGGCAAGTGGGCTCTCAGGGGAACAGCCAGCAATATATATGTGCTGGAGAGGCAGATACTGTCCCTTGTGTCCAAAGTGATAGGTCCAAGTCGTTTGCATCTTCTGAATCTGGCCAATCCATGGAATAGCAGCACCAAAACACGCCCACAGCATCCTTCAAATCTTCAACTTCATGACATACATGATTTTGCAACATTGTTGTGGGTGACCAACTGATTTTCCAGCAACCGACTCGTTCGAAATTCGAAACGCGTCCGTTGCCAGGCAAGCCCATTGTCAATGGGTGCGCACCGATCGGTCCATTGCGGTACAACGCGCACAGGGGTACAACGCGTACCCGCACACATTGAAAGCAATGGGCCGGCCGGAGGCACCGATCGGTCCATTGCAGTTCAACGCGCACAGGGGTACAACTCGCACTCCGCACACATTGAAAGCATTGGGCCGGCCGGAGGCACCGATCGGTCCATTGCAGTTCAACGCGCACAGGGGTACAACGCGTACCCGCACACATTGAAAGCAATGGGCCGGCCGGAGGCACCGATCGGTCCATTGCAGTTCAACGCGCACAGGGGTACAACGCGTACCCGCACACATTGAAAGCAATGGGCCGGCCGGAGGCACCGATCGGTCCATTGCAGTTCAACGCGCACAGGGGTACAACGCGTACCCGCACACATTGAAAGCAATGGGCCGGCCGGAGGCACCGATCGGTCCATTGCAGTTCAACGCGCACAGGGGTACAACGCGTACCCGCACACATTGAAAGCAATGGGCCGGCCGGAGGCACCGATCGGTCCATTGCAGTTCAACGCGCACAGGGGTACAACGCGTACCCGCACACATTGAAAGCAATGGGCCGGCCGGAGGCACCGATCGGTCCATTGCAGTTCAACGCGCACAGGGGTACAACGCGTACCCGCACACATTGAAAGCAATGGGCCGGCCGGAGGCACCGATCGGTCCATTGCTGTTCAATGCGCACAGGGGTACAACGCGTACCCGCACACATTGAAAGCAATGGGCCGGCCGGAGGCACCGATCGGTCCATTGCAGTTCAACGCGCACAGGGGTACAACGCGTACCCGCACACATTGAAAGCAATGGGCCGGCCGGAGGCACCGATCGGTCCATTGCTGTTCAACGCGCACAGGGGTACAACGCGTGCACCGCACACATTGAAAGCAATGGGCCGGCCGGAGGCACCGATCGGTCCATTGCAGTTCAACGCATCACTGTACATGTGACTGGCATATGTCAGCATGCCTGTCTCAGATGGACATATGCCAGCCACAGATAGCTCCCAGGGAGTGAGGGGCACACCTACCACACGACAGCCTGTCCAAACTTTATCATAAGGCATGTAAGGCTGCATTTCCTATTGTGTGTATGTTGGTGTACATGTTGTCCTGTGGGTGTCACCTGTGGGCAGCCACCCCCAGGCTGTGCACGTGTTCATGGGGACAGGATCCTGGGTGTTACGTGTACGTGACCACTGTGATGTGCAACTGTTCATATCTGTGCATGTGCCATGGTCACATTTCACAGTGGTGTATGTGTATGTCATGTCACATACCCCGTGAGTCCCATGTGGGACGGTATGTTTGAGCCAGGGTGTCCCAGTGGCACAATAGTGATGGTCCTCCACAGTCTTTGTGCATGTGGTGTTTACAATGTCTCTGATTTCATGTGCACAATGGGAGACAGTCTCCACATCCACGTTGTGTGTGCATGGACTCTGATGTTGTGCGTGTGTGTCACAGACGTCCATGTCTGTCCTGCTGTGGCAAGTGGGGCCACTACCTGTGGGGGTCATGGTTGTTTTGCTGTGGTGTATACATGATACTCCATGTAATGCCAGTGTCCATGTGGCATTACAGGGTCCCTGGGAATGTACCTGTCGTTGAGCTGTGGTGCCTGGGGCACATCTGTCCTCACATGTCCCTGTGGGGGTTATTGTGACACGGCAGCAGGAGATGGGAACTGTGACACGGCCTCATGATATCCAATGGGCCAACCTGGGACTAATTGATGCCACCTGTTGGACCGTGTTGACAGATGTTGGCCATGTATGTACCATACATGTCCTTCCGGTACTGCACACTTCATGTAGTTGTGCCTCATAATGATGTATGTTGGGTTCTTGAGTGTGTTCAATGCCGCATATGTGGGGTGACTGACAATCTTGCTTACTTCTCCTCTGCACTGCAGGGCTCCTGCTGTCCATCGGCCATTCCCAGACCTGGCAACGATGGTGGAACGGGACAGCATCCGACGGTACCGCTTCACCAGGCAGCTGATTGAGGATTTGGCAGTGCAGTTGTCCCCACATTTGCAGCCTGGCCGGCCGTATCCTACAGCGCTGACCCCCAAGGTGAAGGTGATGGCAGCCCTACACTTCTTTGCCACTGGTACCTTCCAACATACTGTGGCGACTGCTGGTGGGATGTCACAGACCAAGTTCAGCCGTGTGCTCCGCGATGTTTTGGCGGCAATGTTGCTCTTCCTGAACCGGTACATCTATTTCCCTAGACTGCGACGACTCACTGACGTGAAGAGTGACTTTTATGCCCTGGGGAGGATGCCGCATGTAATTGGCTCCATTGATGGGACACATGTGGCTTTGGTACCACCACAGGCCCAGGAGCAGGCCTACAGGAACCGCAAGCACTACCACTCGGTCAATGCACTGGTGGTGTGTCTTGCAGACATGACCATCACACACGTGTGTGCCCGTTTCCCTGGTTCAGCACACGATGCCTTTGTGATGAGGAGTAGTCGCATCCCCAGGATGATGGCACAGATGCAGAACCAGCGTGCCTGGCTTGTCGGTGTGTACTGACTTTGTGCCATTGTGTGTGATCTGATCTGTAGTATTCCGCCCACTGTTCCAAGTCAGCTAATGTGCACTTGTCTGTCCGTAGGTGACTCAGGATACCCCAACATGCCGTGGTTGCTGACACCCCTCAGGAACCCTGTGACACCTGCCCAGATGCGCTACAATGAGGCACATGGTCGGACCAGGAGAGTGATTGAGCGGACCTTTGGTCTCCTGAAGAGCCGCTTCCGCTGCCTGGACAAGACCGGAGGGTCCCTCCCATATGCCCCTGCGAAAGTGTGCAAGATTATCATCGTCTGCTGCATGCTCCACAACCTGGCAGTGCGGAAGGAGTTGCCTCTCATCCAGGATGACAATGACCAACATCCGCCACCTGTGGAGGATCCTGGCCTGGACCACGATGCCAGTGACGATGATGATGATGGTGATGGTGATGTCCGCACACAGCTCATCACCAACTTCTTTAGCTGAATGTGAGTATCCTGAGGTGTCATGTCAATGATGTGAGTTGGCATGATGTGTGGGTGGTGCTCTGGTGCTGTGGGAGTGTGTCCATGGGCCACTTGACTGGATGTGTGTTGCGATGTGTGCTAACAGGTGGGCTGTACTCCCCAACAGTGTTGACATGCTAACTTGGTTCTGGGTGGGTATCTTGTAACATGTATTGTGCATGTGTTTTGCTGTTCTGTCCTGTACTCCATTGCTTTTGACTGTGTGTCATTTCTGTCCTTCACAGGGTACTTTCAGATTCATTTGGTCAACTGTGTCCACCGACGACGTGATTGCACATCCAGGCTGGTAGCTGTTGTGTCCCTACACGTGATGTGCGCCACACCCATGGACTTCCTTCCGTCTACAGTTGTTGACTGTGTGCCCGCTGCCAGGTGGGGTTACCTTGCATCTGTAGTGGTTACGGCATGTTGCAACTGTGTAATAAACCTGTGCTTCACTTTGTGATGTGCGTTGTCTGTGGTCACATATTTGACTGCCATTTGCTTACTGCACCTGTGGGCTACTTGACTACAACTGGGAATGGGTGTGGTGTCTGTGCATTGCACCGTCTTCCCTGGCAACATCAGTGTAGGCAATGAGTCAGATGGCCTAGGTGTGTATGTGTCGTGTAGCCCTGGTGGTGTGTCTCCCTCATGTGTGTCACGTTTCCTGTACTCACATGCCTGTGTTGTCCTTGCTGTTGCAGTTCGCATACACAGTGTAATTTTGCAGTTCATCATCCCCATAACAGCACCCACGTTGGATTCACGACAGAGGCAAGTATGGTGTATTAGTGTGTTTATTGTGATACATTTGTGTTAATAGTGCATAGGATTGGTTGTGCTGTACATGAATCTTGCAATCCCAAGTTCCTAGGTGAATTGAAAGTCCGGGTAGACAGGATCCCCAGTATCGGGGCCACAGTTGTCTGACACATTGGTCCAACTTGTACTCCCCATGCAATGTGTGGGAGTAGTGTTGCCGTCAACAGGGTGAACAGTCTGTGCACAAAGGCGAACATCCAGAACAGGTTCAGGCTTCCTGGGAGTTGCGCTTGGCCATCGGCCTCTCACTTTTCCCTCCTCGGACGACCCCTCTTCTTGGGGGGCCCTCAAGTGCAGGCTGCTGCGGTGCAGGGGACTCTCCGCCAGAGTCCTCCTCCCTCCCTGTGGCAGTTGCAGTTTGTTCGGCACCAGATGTTGTTGGCACACAGGGAGGTGTGGACTGGTTGCTGTTCATCTGGCGGAGGCATTGTAAAATGTCCCTGTGCACCGCCGTCATCTCATGCAGTGCATCCCACTTGGACTCCACGCGGGACATGTGTGAGTCCACACGGGACATGTGTGACTCCACGTGGGACATGTGGGAGTCCAAGCGGGCATGATGGGCAGCCTGCTGCTGTTTAATGTCTCTGAGGAGCCCCACTACCTGGCTGAGCTCTCCGGTGCTGGACTGGTACGCATCAGCTATGCGTACCAGTTGTGGGTCATCATGCACACCAGCAACGTCTGCAAGCAGCGACCTCTGTCTCCCACCCCTCCCACCACCCCTGCTGACATGTGCAGTGTGTGCAGTGGCACGCACAGATAACCCTGGTCCACCTTGGGGGTTGGTGGTGGTGGTGGTGTCCATGGCCCCAGGTTGGTCCAGGGTCACTGTGCTGGTGTTGCTCCTTATTCTGTCCATGTCGGCAGGGATGGTATTCGTGGTGACAGTCGTTGTAGGGGTGGGTGCAGGGGGTGCAGCTGGTGGTCCTGCTGGTGCTGCAGCTGGTGGTCCTGCTGTTGCTGCAGCTGGTGGTCCTGCTGGTGCTGCATGTTGACTTGCACCGGATGTGCCAGGTTGTTCTTCATCGTCCGAGGAGGACAGAGGCTGTAAGACGCCAGTGAGCTCGGCATCCTCTTGAGCCTGGGACTGGGACTCCTCAGCGTCTGCTGCTGTGTCCCCATCATCACCTGTTTTTGGGAGACACAAACAATGTATGTCATGTTTCTGCAGGCATCAATGGTTGACACACATGACAGTTGTGACTGTGCCTCTGGGTGCGGGCCTGTACATTGCATTGTCCTGAGTCGTCACAGTCAGGGGTTGATATTGGTGTGGCACATTGTCCTGCATTATTTGGGCATTTCTATGTATTTTCTGGGGTGTGAACATGGTCTGCATTGGTTGTGTTTGGTTGGCAGCCGGACCTCCTTCCCACCCACCCAGCCAGTCAGTTATCCCACCATGGAACGTGCTTGCGTTGCAGGGAGTGTAAGTTGTCTCTCAGGATGTCAGTCAGTGGTGTCCTGCTGTTTGTTGGTGCACAGTTGCCAGCAGGGCCTTGTGCTCCCCACAGCAGTAGCCAGTGTCAGCCATCTTGTGAGTCCTCCACTTCCTGTGATGTGAGCATGGTTCAGGGTGGTGTTGATGGGACAGTTGTGGGGTGACCAATATCAGTGACTACGACTCCCATCATGCTATTGCCTCCACCCCCTTCCCAGCATGCCCATGCTTCCTTCCTTTTGACTCTGCTTCCCTGTGGGGTGGGCTGGCTGTGCTGACAGGATGGCTGGGAGTGTTGTCCTGGCAGTTGTTTGGCTAAGAGTCCCAAGAGTGTCCCTGTGCTTCACACAACATAACCCAGGGTGGTGGTTCTTTGTGGGATCTTGTGTTAGGATGGAGGGCATTGCATTCTACCAGGTGGGTACTGTGGAGTTTGTGTTGGGGGTGTGTGTGAGGGGAGGTGCTTGTGACTATAGTCAGTGCTGCAAGTCCCCCTTCCCACCCAGCCAGCCAGATATCCCACCATGGAACGTGCTTGCATTGCAGGGAGTGGAAGTTGTCTCTCAGGATGTCAGTCAGTGGTGTCCTGCTGTTTGTTGGTGCACAGTTGCCAGCAGGGCCTTGTGCTCCCCACAGCAGTAGCCAGTGTCAGCCATCTTGTGAGTCCTTCTCCACTCCCTGTGATGTGCGCATGGTTCATGGTGGTGTTGATGGGACAGTTGTGGGGGGCAATATGTGTGACTGCGTCTCCCATGATGCTATTGGCTACACTGACTTGGCCAGCATACACAGAATTCCTTCCTTTGAGTGGTCTTCACTGTGTGTTGGTGTTGTTGTGGTGGCTACATGTGTGGATGTGTTTGTTAGTTCTATTTGTGCCACTGCCTAGCTGTAGTTGTGGTTGTGTTTGTACATGTGTTGGCACAGTTGGATGTGACTTTTTGATGGCATGTGTTGTGTTTATCTGACTGACATACACATTTTGGGATGATTCTGTTCTGGTTGCTGTGTAATTGCTATGAGTGCATGGTTTGACTCTCCCCTTGACAGTGATGTGTGTGTGTTTTGTGGCAGTATATTGTGTACATTTGTTGTGTACTCACCAGGCTCTGGGATGTCCTCTAGTCCATATACGCTCACTGGCGGAAGGATGGCCCGCACCTTCTCCTCCCAGGGCCTGAGGTATATTGGCTTGGCAGGAGGGCCACTGCCGGTGTGTTGGCTGTTGATGTAGTCTTGCTTCAGCAGTTTCCGTACCCTCCTGCGCACGTCATACCACCTGTTCTGGATGTCGGTCTTTGTGCGCCGACATGGTGATTGGGCGTTCACCCTGTTGATGATCCTCTCCCACATCTTGGTTTTCTGCGACATGGGGGTCTGTTGGACCAATGTGCCAAACAGCTGTGGCTCTACCCTGAGGATCTCGTCTACCAGGACTTCCAATTCACAATCTAGGAACTTGTGATTCTTCTTGGGGGGCATGGTGATGGGTGGTGATGGTGAGTGATGTGTGTGTTGGTGTGCAGGTGAGGGTGTGTGAGTGTGTGTTTTGCTGGGTGTATGTGAGGTAGGTATTGGTTGGTGTGCTGATGGTGTGTGGCTTGTGTGAGGGATGAGCTGTGGGTGTGTGGTTGCTTTCTCTTGGGTGCTGGCAGTGGAATGGCATTTGCAAAGGCTCATGGTAGTGATTTGTGTCCTTTATATAGGTGGAGTTGTGGGTGTGTCTTTGTTCTCTGTCCCCACCCCCCAGTATTTATTGGCTTGGTAATTGCTTGTTTGGCCTTTTTTGGGTGATTTTTCCTTTGTGCTGTTTGTGTATGTTGGAAACGTTCTTGTGACCGAGTCGGACCCTGCATTGGTCTCGTACGGTGTTCTCCGTTTCGTTCACGCTGTGTTTGTGCAGTTTTCTATGCTGCGTACGCGTCGGTCGCGGTGTATTGTGTTGCTTCGGCTCGGTTTTGTATGCGTGTCGGTCGTACGGTTTGTCCTCCGTCCGACTCGCTCGTGGTTTCCGCGCCTTGCATCGTACTTTGCGGTTTGGAGTTCGCGTGTACGTTTCGGTCGGATTTGTTCCGGGTGCGTGTCGGTCGGTTGGATTCGCGTGTTTTTCCGGCCGGATTGCTGTTTTCCGTGCGGCTCGGTCGGTCGACTTGGTTTCGATACGTGTCGTCGGATTTTTCGCGCCTTGCATCGTACTTGGCGTGTCGTGCGCCACGGGTACGTGTCGGTCGGTATTTTTTCCGGATCCGAGTCGGTCGGTGCTTTTCCGGCCCGAATCGGAATCGACCCCCTGGTCCTGTTCCCATTTTACTCCTGTCATCTCCACAGGATCACAATTCTCTTCTATTTCTAGTCTTGGATGGCATATTTCTAGCTATGTAAACCATGAGTAAGTAGAAATTGATGAGCTAGACTTCAGGACAACTCTGCATACAGCAATAGCTGTATTTTTATACTGCCTGTTCCCTATTTTGCTAACCGACCTGAATTCAAGTATTTGTTGACATATGCTATCAGGAAACTTATATAAAGGTGTCAAGAATATTGCAAGGTGATGATGGCATTGCACTGAGTTGCATTTCATTGCATAATGTGTTTGATCACTGTGGTATTACAGATAGGGACCAGGCATCTGTAAACCAATCTTAGTCCCACTGGTAAAATGGCAGTCCAGTCCGAACATTTTGGCTGCATCCCCTATGAATAAGACGACAACCACACCAAAATGGTTTCAGCCTTCCTCGATTTCATCAACGAGGAGAAACCTTGAGTCAGTATAGCAAAGTGAACTCAGTCAGGACCCACATGTGAGCATATCTGATTCTCAGTGTGAGCATACTCACATCTCCTACTGCATCACCTAAGAAAGACTGAGCAAAATGTTATTGAGAGGATCGAATGATTGATCTAAGCATATACACCAGCATGTCTCTCAGCGGCCTACCATTCCATTGTGTGTTTTTATTTGACTTGAATCACACACAGAGAAAAGCCATATGCAAATATGTCTTGGTTCCACCCCAAAAAGGAGTAGTAAAGCCCAAATAGCTCAACCATGTGGGCTTGGTGTGGTGAAGAGTGGCCGACACATCACAAATCCCATCAAAGACTCATCTTCATTTATTTTATAGCTTGCTCTTTGTATGCACAAGATGCCTTCTTCTCGTGCTTTTTACTCCATGATAACATAGGTGAAGGTGTGGTTGACACCATACATTCAGATACTGGTGCTATGTGAAGAAAGGTAGAAGAGATTCTTAATCAATTGAGATTTGTCTATGGGAGTATGGTTGAGCCTGGATTGCCGTGGAGGCCATAGCATATGTTAATCTTTTCTTTTCCCAATTATTCACCATTTAGGTAGCAATTTTTAGAGAAAAAATGATGATGACCCATACTTTCTTTTTAGTTGTTAAAAGGTTACGTGAATGATGTATATTTTTTAAAGAGCACTTTTAAATAAGCATTGACAAGGCCAAAAGGTCTTTTTTTCATGTGTTAAAGTGTACAAACACAGACATGCACAAATCATGTGGTGGTAATAGTGGTGGTGTTAATGGGGGTGATGTGCATGGGTATGGTGGTAATGGTGGTGGTGATAATGTTGGTGGTTATGGTTGTGGTAGGTAATAGGGGCTGTGACGGTAACCATTGTTGTAATGGAGGTGGTAGTGGTAATGCTGGAGGTGGTAATAGTAGTAAGGAGGTAATGGCTTGCACTTGAGTCCTGACAAAAAACATAAAAAAATCCAAATGCATTAAAAACATTTCAAATTGTTTATTTTTTATACAGACTGAATGTGTGATGGTTTAGTGCATTTTTGTAGACTAAAATAGTTCCCCATGCATTGCAATACAAGCACTCCATAGTCAGTGGAATGACACACAAAACAGCAAATAGCAGGAGGTGAGAGGAAATTCTCCTCTGGGTTACGCTCATGCCACTCTTTGGGCCTGATTACAAATGGGTCATTATTTTCCAACCTCCTTCGTAAACCCTTGTTTGCATAGGTGTTGGAATTGCAAGTTTGGTTGTATTTAATGCACCCGATAATTATGGGGTGCGTTAAATACCTCATCCTTTGTTAAATTTCCGCAGGTCAAACATGCTGAAATTCAACAGGGGAAAAGCATATGGTATTTACCGTATCATGGTGCACTAATAACTAAAATCCCCATGTTACTCCACGTAAACTCATAATAGATGCTATTTGTCGCACCTGATAAATAAAGTATTCCGTGTTATTGTTATTTATCTGGTGCGATAAATAGCATTTGTACTCATAATCATGGCCTAAGTGTAGTTTAAAGATTTTGTAAGAATACATTTTGCAGACAGTTGAGCTGTTGGACTACAAATAAACAAGCCAATAGGTCTAGGTCTATAATTGGTCACCAGCCTTTTGGCAATTCTTCTTTTGTTTTGTCATGGTTTTTGAAAAATTTTATTGTTCTGGAAGCTGCAGGGCCCTCATCAATCTAAACAGAAATAAAGATGAAAGAAAGAAGAAAGAAAGAAGAGAGAAAAAGAAGGAAAGAAGGAAGAAAAGAAAAAAGGTGAGTGTGGGCAAGAAAGAAAGAAAGAAGAAGGGAAGAAGGAAAGAAAGAAGAAAAGAGGAAAGAAAGAAGGGAAGAAATACAGAAAGAAGGATTGACAGACAAATAGGGTTGCAAAGACAGAGCACCCTCATGAGCTTATATTCAGAGTTCATGTGAGAGCTGCTGGTATGGTGTGAAAAAGCAATTGTCAAATGGACGAAGGCCACTTCAAAAGGAATTTACATTAGCATTGGCAAGAGAACAGTAACTGATAAAGCAGGAATGTTCTCTGTGCTCTCATCTGATAGAAAGTGTCCTGCGATCACATCAGGCTCTATAAACAAAGGCAACACTAAAGTAATAATGAAGCAAAAACAAATACACTGGCACTGAAGGTAACAAACTTGTCAAAGAGCTGAATGCAGTCACAAAAAGTGAGGTTAACCAGTGGCTGAAGTTGGGTGACCCATTACCCCATGCTGTATCCCGTAGTGGGGGAAAGCAAAATGTGAATAACACAACAGACCAATGGATGAAGAGAGCTGGCTGAAAACACCTTTACGTAAATATATTATACATACAATTTTAGTAAAATCAAAATGTCTTGGCTAAAGCCAGACGTGTAAGAACGGCGCTCTTTCAGCCAGCATTTATCATAGTCGTGGGGACGCCAGTATAGTCTGCCAAAAGCTGTAAAGGAGTCAACTTGCTGAGTGAGATCAGCCAATAACAAGTCATACTCACAATAGTAGTGTTCAAATTTGAGGTTGCATCAAAAACCTGGTCTACAAAGGAAAACGGTATCACCATTAGGAACTTTGAGAAACTCTGCTAAAGCACTGGTGTGTTTCTAAAAAGCTTTTAACTTTTATAGTCATTGTGTTGGAGCTTATAACACCAAACTGGCATTCTGAATTCAACTGACTTAGTTAGTCCTTTGGTCAGTAACAGGTGGTTGAAATGTGCCATTTTCTCTGGTGGAATCGTGGTGAGGGCCTGGTTTATAGCACAGTTACTTTTCCCTCAAGCCAACATTCATGCTGCAGGATTAACTAGTCAGTGGGCCTCCTGAGTCCTCCATGTGAAATGCTCCTTGATGGAGAAGGTGAAAGATAAGGCAGGCAGCGGAGAGCCGAGAGCTGCAACAAAACTAGACGGCAGGATTGATCCACCTGGCAGGGGTGGGTGACAATGCATTTCAGAATTTTTTTAATGAACAATTTAAAAGGTGCTTCTGTATTTTAGAGTATTTTTGCATTTTGCGGGGTTCGAGATTAATATTCTTTTGGTCTCTTACTTTTGAGGATTTCGAAGCATGGACTTCTATATGCTGGGACAGTTCTATAAAATGTTTGCTTGCATAGACAATATCACTATACGATCAGGGAAGCTCCTATGAGAGAGTAAGCAAAGGAGTTTGGATCTGGTTCAACTTTAACTAAACATTTCTGGTTGGTGGAGCATTTCCAGCAGCCTGACCTGTGAGCACTTTTCCTCATTACTTTTCTTTGGTTTTTGTTCACTACTTGGGTGTTCCCTGTAGTGAAAAATGCTGCCTTCCTGATGCATTAGAATGTCTTGACCTCTGGGAAGAAAGGCATGCAGTGTGAAATTCAGGGCAGAAACGGTTGTCATCTCGCAACCAGTCGCCTCTATGGCTAGCAAATATGGAGAGTTGTTTTCTTGCATGCCATGCATAATTCTGCCATCTTTGGGAAATTTGGGACTTTTGCAAACCTTTTCATCAAGATGAATTAAAATAGCACACTACATGCTAGTAAAGACCTTGATTTATATTAAGAAGGCAAAGAGTGATTTCTTAGAATCAAAGTGTGAACTTTGGAAGTGGAGCCCCATCGCATCCTGCAGCTCAAAAAGAGAATTCCCTTTCAGTGACTAGTTGTGTTGATAGTGCCACGCTGTCATTAGGTATATTTTGTGCTTAACTCAGGGCTGGACTGGGAGCCCACAGCAGCCCTGGCAAGTTTTGTCAGACCAGCCCCCATACGGTGCATAGTTAGCGAGCACAATGAGTGATCCTAACCACTAGAAATGTGTTTTGGGGGGTTCTCCCCCCAAGAAAAAGTGGGAAAAAAAGGCAAAAATGATGCATTCCACTACAGATTTTTCAGTGTATATATATATTCAACAGTATTAGCTTTTAAAGCATAGTAAATGATGAAGTTACAGCGCACCAGCATTCAACAATCTTTTTTGGGTATCGTCAATGATTCTTTCATCATCACCCTCCAACAGTGCCTCTCATCTCTCCGTAGACTCGCTTTCACATGTACTTCATTTATTTTATAGCACCTCTCATACCATTGTAGGGTGTTGGAGCACTTTACATCACACATATACAGAGACAATGAATTATATGAGTGTAAATCAGTGTATAGAAAATGTTACATAACACAAAGGGGACTACCAGGGGTAGGATTCCCATGTCATCTATTCTGGTAGGCATTTTTTAAGAGTGCTTGGTCGTTGAGAAACATAAACTCAGGATTCAGAATTTAAGACAGTGGTTAGGGTTGTCTTTACTAATAAGAATTTATTCCTACCCAAACACACCCTTTTTTAGCAGCTTTAGGATAATGAAAGACTGGGAATAAACATAACTTTCTAACCTGTGCCATGCGGTTTGTATGCAGTTCTTTGATGGCAGTTCATAGCTTGTTGTGCTAGATTAGGATTGTAATTTATAAACTGCACAGTAACAAAGAGATCTCTGTGACAAAAGCAGTAACCCATTGAGCTATGCAAACAAAAATTGCTCTGTGATATGCATGGTACATGTTCTTGGCCGTAGGCATATTAATCCTCTGCGCCACCTTAGATGAGTCATAACTGCCACTAGACAAAACCACATCTCTCTCCAGTTGGTACATCAATCACCAGAGTTTTCTTGACATTTTTATTGTTGGCTGAAAACTGTTAGATATTCAAGGAACTCTGCAGGGTGTGATTTTTAAACTGCTGCACTGCTACAAAATCGGCCCCTAGTAACAAAACTGCCCCCCCCCTTCACCCTTCCAGCCTCCCAGGGAAAGGCCCGATGCAGCCAGTCCGGCCTTGGCTTTTGTTTATTCGCAAGAACATCACATAGCTTAGAACCATCATCCACATACCTACATTAATTGGGAACTCCAAAGCCCAATTCATGCTAAATCAGAACTAAACTCACACCTCCTGGTTCCAGAAAGACCAAACGGCAGGAGCCAGGAAAGTTACCCACCAGCACCTCCCACATAATGTAAACTTGTATATCTCTGTAAATATGTATATATCAGCTGCACATCGTGTGCCTTATAAAAGCATTAGCATTTGTACCACACCCCATACTTCAATACACCATCACATTGTTTCAATGTTTACCGCCAAATTTGTAACCTGGTCCAGTATATCGCTTTCATAACCAAATGCAGCACTTTTATGAGAGTAGCTATGTGATAACTCTCAATACCTATAATAAACACCCAAAAATATGTTCGAACCTCTTGCTTTGATCAAGTAGAATGTTCATCTAGCTTTGAAAAGCAGTGGAGAGCTGCACAAGGGTGTCAAGTCTCAGATACAAAAAGTATAGCACAAGTTATGGAAGGATTAAGTTTTAGGATGGTGTTTAGTACAGTGAGGAAATGTGTGAGGGTCACTAGATCCTCATTGTGAACATCATCGGTGTCTTAAAGTATTATTGAAAAAAACTGCAGTATGGAGTCTGGATTTGTAGGAGCTCTGGTGGAGGTGATTCTGAATTAGTTCAGTTTTCAGACTTTTTCTGAATTACAGGAGATTACCATGATTGTTATAGCGAAGTTTAGATGCATAGACTAAAAATGGTTGCCTCTATGTTTTACTTTCTTGTAGGTTTTTAGCTCCAAACTAGTGAAGTCTGTGCTTCTGGTGTTGTGTTGTTGACCATCGGAGAAACATAATTCAAGTAGGTTGGTGTTTTCCCATACCAGTCTTATATGTGATGCAACACGATCTGAAGATGTTACATAGATGCAGTGGAAACCAATGCAGATCTATCAAGGGTGGAACTGTCTGATAACATTTTCTTTGTGTGTGTTTTTGAGGTTCAGAGCCACAGCGCCATGTCATAGGAATATTGGGCATACACCATTCAGGCGTGACAGGCCCCGGACTTGCAAGATTTGGTCGATAATATGAAAGTCTACTATTGGGTAGGAGGGATAGACTTTCTGTAAAATGGGAAGCTGGAGCCAGCTAGTCTGTGTGTTTTTAGGGATGTAAAAATGAATGTGCAGTTGGTTTTCAGTGGAGACCCGAAGACAGTTGCTACAGTGTGGGATGAATGTTTTGAGGTACATGGCTTACAAATAACTGAGTCTGTAAGCATTTTAGAGCTGTGTTTTAGAAAAGTCTGAGCGATCACAATATTGAGCACAAGTCAGAAATTGAGGCATTAATTGCCATCAAGTGATGATGTCCCTTGTGGTTCCAGTTAGAGGTTGACTATCATTGTTAGGAGGAAGAATCCTATAGGGTCATACAGGTGGCAAGCCCATTTGAACAAATTGAACATTAGTTTCCTAGCAATGACTAGAAACACTGCAAGGCTTTGTCCTTTAAGTGTGTGAGGGGATGTTGAGGTGAGCTTGGTGGCTGAGGTCATTGAAAGCCTCCAATGGATCTAGAACCACTAGTATGCATGTGACAAAATAATTCACAATTTGAAGCTTATCCAATCCCGGGATGATGGCTGTTTATATTCTGTACCATGGGCTAAATCCTGATGACAGCAGAAGTTTATGGATTTGGATGCCCCAACTTTAGATAGGATTGGATTCCAAGCAGAAAGGTCTATGCCTCTTTAAAGCCTATGCCCGTACTTATGTGAGAACCACAATCACTTGTAATCAGACCCGAAGAATCAGGTGAAAAGGGAATGGAAAGGGAGAAACACTAGAGCATGAGATCTACTGAGATCACCACATGTGGATCACTGACAGAATATCGCAAACAGAACTATCATGTGGACAGAATATCAGGTCAAAAATATTGAGGACCAAAATATCAAGAAGGTAAGTGCAAATAGGTAAGTATAGATTTACTATTATTAACTCCACATCAATGTACCTTGAAGATATATATATATATTGTCAAAGTACATATATATGGAGTTATATATAGTAAAATTTTGCTCACCTATAGAAACTTACCTACGCACTATTTTTGTCTTCAAAGTTCTTATATATGTACATAATATTTTGCCCACTGATACTTTTTCTCCGATATTTGCTTAAGCTCCTCACCTGTAATTGAAAGGCATAACACCAATAGACTCAAAATAGATCTACAGATATGAGCAGTCAAGATAAACTGTGAAGAAATGGCGGCATTCAACTCACCACTTGGAGGCTATGTGGACAGTTTTGCTGACAAAGTGAATCCAGGGATTCCTGGATAGAAGGAACTGAATGAGGAAGAACAATAAGTAAGTAGCAACAGCATCAACAATTCCTGTCTAAGTGGAGACTACGAGCAGGAATACAAGAAAAATCCAAAGATACAAGTGGAAGAAAAGCCGAGTGTGAACTGGAATGAAGAGCTTGGAATCCCACCCACTTGCACAGTGGCCAGGAAGGTCCATATGAAAGTGCAGCTATTGTATACAGCTCTACTTACTGTAACCCATGAAGAGGAACCAGCTTTCCATCTTGGATATATATGACCCTTATTCATTACAAACTGAGCATCGGCCATCTTAGAGTGGTTAAGATACCAATGTGCCACGCATGGGGAACAAACCTGTTCAAATCTTGCTGTACACGGACGATGCTGCATTGATCGCCCGCACAGCAAATGGGCTTCAGACTCTGCTGGATTTATTTCTGTCCTTCATGAGAGACTTAGACCTCCAAGTTAACTTCTCAAAGTCTTTCATCATGACTTGTGACCGACCCAACACAAAATCCAAGTCCTTCAAAATGAAAGACCTTACCTTAGCAAAAGTAAAGAATTTCAATTGCCTGGGAATTCTTTTTAACTAAGCACTCAGCTGGGCCCCCCTTTTAACAGTAAAACTTTAGTCCTTTATAGGAACCTGGAAGCTATATTCAGATATTTAGATTGCAACATAAGCATTTAATTGAAATACTGAGTCTCTATAAGATTAAGTGCATCTCAGTAGGAACTTACGGCACCGGGCTGTGGGGCTACAACAAAGCTGGGACCCTACAAAGAGCAGAAAATAGTTTTACGTGCCGGTTATTGTCAGTCGTGGGTTGCACAGCTACCTTAGTATGTCATGAACAACTGGGGTTGACATATCTGGAAGATCTGAACAGCCTGGCCCCGCTACTGTTCTGGGTAATACTCTGGGGTACCCCTGAGAAGGCAGTAACCAGAACCTGCATAGCTGACTGCCTGTCACTAGACAAAGCCAATCAGATGCCACGGTTATCCTAAACATTAAATACATTAGGCCTCACTGACCTGTACAATAATCCTTCTATGATCAGACACAAACACAAACTGCATGTTAAACAGTGTTATTTGGACTACTGCCAAAACGCACTTCTTGACTCTGCCCAGGCTAAAGCTTCCATCATTAGGTATGCCTCTGTTTCCACAACACATAGCATGGAACCATACTTAGGGTGGATCGAGAATCTAACCCATCGGTATTGGCTAACAATCTTTATTTTGGAAACACTGAATTTTATATTTGCTTTCAGGGGTTTGGAGTAGGGATCTCCCACCTTGTGGGTGTGATGGCACCTCAATGCAGAGCACTAGTCACTTTATTTTATTTTGCACTTTATACACGGAGCTGAGACGCTCCTTCCTGGTTCCACTCTTACATAATCGAACCTGAGACTTCACAAAGAAGGGCTAACTCACTTGCAATGCTGCGGTCGCGGAAACTGGGCTAGCTTTATCACATTTTATAAAAACTGCTTTTTATATTCGGAAAAGATATGCATCATAACGTATTATTCATTGAATCCAAATCATGTTTTTTCATGTTTTCGAAGAATTGCGCATGGCGCTTTCAAAACTGTTGGATGATGTACATTTCTTATCATGAATTGCATGTCTTTTTATTTTTGAATTATGTTAGTATCCCTGTGTCTTGCTTTTATGGCAAAATAAAGTCTTATTTGATTGAAGATACCAAAGATGCACCCTTGATTGACCAACCTTCATCTTCCCGGTAGCCATAGATGCCCTGTTACATTTCTGTTCCGTGATGTACCCCTGATTCTCCCTTGCAGCTCTGTGGAGTCTGAAGTGAGAACTTTAAAGCCTGATTTGGTTCAGTCCTGACAGTGGAATGTGCACCTGAAGGTATAAGGCAACTTCCCTTCCAGTAATGGGACAGTAGTTGCTAAGATTGTGTGGATGTTTTGAACAGAAGGACCTTGCAGGCCTTTAGAAAGGTTGTAAAAAATCACTGGCTAATGGAAGAGCTTACTATAAGGAAAACAGGAATGATTTATTTATGAGTAAGTGATGTTTGAGTGGTAGATAAGAGGATGTTATAGATGTTTGTCAGTGTGGTGGATGAATTGTGGGTCATTTGGGGGTGGGAGCAAAAAAGAGTTCAATGTGACTTTGCATTCCATTCTCTTTCTCCTTAAATAATTTGTTTATGGGAGTTGTTTTTCAAAGCATTATGGTGCAGGTGGATATGGAAGTGGGTCCTTGCCCCGGGGGCCCCCGCGACTTTATTTCCCCAGGAGACATAAGCCACGTTTTACAAATACTGTTTGATTGATTGATTGACAGTTTTTCTTTTCTGCTTACCTCAGTAATTGTGATCTAGAGCTAGGCAACTTTGCGAGACATCTTTAAATTTGCTGTATGATTTCAAGCAAGCTCACTAGCATGTGATCTGTGTCTCCCTGTATCTTGCAGTCTCAGGGTGGCCCTTTTAAATGTGTTTATTTCTTGTGTGCCAAGAAGTGGGTGGTTTTTGGTTAAAGTTTTGACTTCCTTGCCGATTTACCATTGTATCGAGGGAGTGAACTGGCTCAATGACATGGAGCTGGATCGATTCACACACCAAATTTTACCCAATGTCAAGTCACTGGGGCCAATATTTATGTAGAAGTTATGCAATGGAGAGCAGAAAGTAAAGTTTCTGTGCTGCGTTGCGTGAAAGAGAGAGAGAAGAACAGCTCCATATCCTCTCTCTATCTGTGCTGGCTCGCTTTCAGCTGTCATGCGCCAATGCAGGCAGCCTTGCACCACAGAACAAGGGTGTCTACATTGTAGGAAACCTAGGGGCATGAGTACAAATCTTATCTATCACATTATAGTCTAAGGATTTTGTTAGTGCTAAAGAGTGGTAACCACAGAGAGCAAGTGAGAGGATGAGAAAGAAAAGATAAAAAGTGTAAAAGGAGTTACAGAATAAGAAGGAAGTAGCAAGAATGAGAGAACAAATCCACTTTAAAAACCTGAAAATCCATCTTCTGTGATGGAACGAGAGGAGACTTTTCCTAATGTACTATGAGCACATGATATTGTGCCATGAAAATCATATTGTCCAAGTAGACTAATATTCAAAGACCTTGTCGGTGTGCTTGGTGAAGCATCAAGGACTGGATGATAGACAAAATGTGAGTGAAGCAAACCTGAACATCTGCCTTTGAAACTGAAGAAATCACGTCGTCTTGGTAAACTAAAACTGAGAGGTAGCTGTTTTTGAGACCTAAACTCATCATCCAATTTCCAAGATGCAGTAAACCTTGAGGTGCAAAATGGTCTTCATCTTGAAGTGAGATTAAACTGGTTGACACCTCTTAAATTCGATAGCTGAGAGAAACTTGTAATTCTTTTTCTGACATGACAAATGTTGCTTATGTACCAGAGAGTGTGGAACACAGTGCTCAATGGTTCTTTTTGATACTAGATTCTACACTTTCTTTGAAATTAAGAGTATCTGTTCAGTGGTGGCCAGCATGGCTCGCGGGTGGAAGGGTGGGCGTGGGGGTATGGGAGAGGGCGCAACGGGGACGGGTGCGCAATGTAAATAAATAAATAAATAAAATAAACACTTACCTTGCCGCCGGGGCCCACATCTCTGCTCCTGCTCTCCTCGTTGGGCTTGAGGAACAGGAAGCACAGCCAGGCTCCCCTGACCAATGGTCTGAGCATCATGGTTCGACGCTCAGCCAGGGAATGGGGGCCTAGGCATGTTCTCCATGCAGGCTGTAATGCAGCCTTTAAGGAGAACAGGGAAAGTGCGCATGACTGTTTTGCCTGGCCCAAGAGGGCAGGCAAAACAGTCATGTGCACTTAGGAGTGGGCAAACCACTCCTCCCCTGCCCTGCTCCAAGAGCAGAGCAGCCCCGCCCACCTGCCCTCCCGCAAAGCAGCACAGAAACATTAAATGATAATAACTCAGAGTTATTATCATTTTATGTTTCCTTTACTTTGCTCTGCTTAAAAGCAGTGGGGCGACGCTCCTCCACCATAGCGAAGGAGCCGCCACTGTATCGGTTCTGCCCAAAAGATGATGGAAATTGGAAAATATTCTATTTCATAACTTTGAACCATTTGAAGAGCGGACCCAAGGATCTTAGGAAAATTCTAATACAATTTTGAAGGGAATATGCAATGCTGCCCCCAAAGCAACAGTAAAAGAGAAAGGATCGCCTTACAGTGGGTGATTTCAGCTCTCCTTTGACTTCTGTTGACGGGGCATACAACCTCCCCACCTGTGCTGAGGGAAGAACAATTATCGTTGGTAGTGTGAGTTAAAAAGATGACTACCAAGTACATGGGACAGGGTTTTTGCACATTATCTAGTGATGAAAAGGCATGCACATATTTGCCCATCTCTATCATCAACTGGCCTCTAAAAAACAAACACTGTGCGTTGGACCTGGCCCCTATGTGGTACTGCCCCAGTTTCAAATACATTTTGTTGAACAGACCCTTTCGCCTTTTTATAAAAATGTTGTGTTTCTCAAAAACCTGCTCTCTCTGGCCATTTGAAAATAAAATCAGGGCAAATATTCTCCCCCAACCCTAGTAATGTCTGGCACAAACACCTAAAAATACAATTTACCATTTACCAAGGTTCAAACAACAACTTAATCCCAGTTTGAAAAGTCCTGAAGGGAGAGAGAATGTAAACCAACCAAGGTGCCAGCACAGGAAAGCAAGAGTGTTCAAGCTTAAATAAGCAATCAGAAGAGGACCGTTCACAGCTTAAACAAAAAAGCCCAAGGCAAGGAAGGAAAAAAACAGATGCACACCAAATGTAAAGCAACAAAAAGCTCAAAGCGGTAGAACACAACCAAGCCTAAAGTCAAGAGAACAACTGAACGCATCAAACGTGGACCGATGAAGGCCCGAGGGCAGGAATGCCAGCACAAGGGTAAGTAAGGAAGCCTTGAGCAGCGAATACACGTGTGTGCACCACTGAGAAGTGACCTGAAGAGCAAACATGCTTAGTAGATGCAGATTTTTTTTTTAAAACCCCTGAGGCTGAAAGATTTCATGGACAAGGTTTTGTTCTAAATTGGGGAACACTGCAGGATTTTTCTTGGCCATAGCAGACCCAAACGTGTCCGTGAGCTGACAGGATGGATTGTGGCCAAACAGATGTGATATAGAGAAAGAACATCAGCTGCTGAGATACATAGTATTTATTTAATTTGAATGTTCCCACCACATAATGTTTTCAGTGACACCACAAGACACAGTTTTTAATGCACGCATAGGGCATTCTAAACATTCTTGTCATAGAACATTTGACCTGTTTGACTCTTTTATATTAAAGCCATGGTATTACATTGCAACCATTTATATCAGATTTTTTTTGCTTTGATCTTCATACATATGTTGTTTAAACAAATTCCGCAGTAGCTTTCCTTTATAGAGGTTAAACAAATATAAATGTTGGAGTGTACTTTGACATAGTGGGCAAACGAAATATATGGTAAGTATAATTTGGATTCTTGTCATGTTATATTTGGCTTGAAATTATTCTGTGGGGAAGATATATTTTAAAATAAAATTTAAAGTTGGAAGAAGGAGATGAAGGTGTCTGCTTTGGTTCTGGCTGTTTGCCTTCGTTCTCTGATGTCGATGAAAAAGCCTTGGCAAGAACGGTATGACTATATCTTAACAATATTTCTTACTCTATTTAACTGCCTTTTCTGTCACCAGCTGCCACACATGTATATGAGTGTTAAACCTACTTCTAAAGAGAGAAGGAACGGCATGTCAGATCAAGAACAGAAGCTCTGAAAGTCTCAAATGCCTTATCTGAAACACCCCACTTGATCATCCTGATCACTTGGTCATCTCATTGATAATCAGAAGGAGCGGAGGCACGACGGGCATTGGCCGAAGAATGTAATGGGCCAGGTCAATAAGTCATTGTTAACTTAGCATTGTTGAAACTCCAGGCACTGTTTGACTGCTAAAGTTCAATAGGGCAACATGGAGCGCTACCGGGTTTTCACGAATTCACTGCCATTGATAAAGACATATGGATGTCGAAACGTGTCTGCCTGTGACTTTGGACCAATAAATTGGATTTGTGAAAACCCGAAAGTGCTTCATGTTCCCTAGGAACTTTGGTGGTAGAGGTTATGATGTGCAGTCACTAGCACGTATGGATGCACCCGCTCTGAAAAATGTTCAGCTGCTATTTAGTGACATTTGGTGGATCATATATATATATATATATATCTATATATCTATATATATATATATATATAGATACATATCTATATATATATCTATATATATATATATATATATATATATATATATATATATATATATATATATATATATATAATCTACTGGCGGTCGCCAGTAGATAGTTATAGTTAGGACCTATTTTCCATAGGAAATCTGCGACATTCTATTTGAAATAACTCTTGCGTCGGTTAACGAATCTTCGCGAAATTTTCAAACTTTATGGCCCGCTCCGGTCCGCTCCTACCCTGAAAGTCTCAGGGTGATTCGTCAAGCGGGGGCCGAGAAAAAGGGGGTCCCAAAACGTGTTTTCCCCATTCATTTTCCCATAGGAAACTTTAGACACGGCTACAGCCCGAACTGCTGAACGGAATTACACCAAATTTGGCAAAGAGGTAGTTCTTGGTTCAGAAAGAACCCTTTTGTTAAATGGTGTAAATCCGTTCAGTAGTTCCTGTGAAAATCAAAATGAAAATCACATATATATCTATGGCCGTGTCGGATTCGCGCACCCTGAGCGCACCCTGCGCGCACCGTCCCGATCACGAGCTGCATGTTAATTGGCTTTCAAGTGGCTGTCAACACTCCAAATCAGGAAGTGTTGGCAGCCATTTTGTCCCTCGGTAGAACCGAGGGACAGAAACAAGTGCGCAAAGCGCAAAAGGGGGCAGGGTAGAAACACCCTGACCCCTAGGTCTGCTCAGGGGTCCCACAAGGACCCCTGGGCAGAAAAAGCATTTTTTTTTTTAAATCGGCAGGATGCGCTCAGGGTGCGCGGATCCTGCCGATTAGAAAAAAAAACCAGAAGAAACAAGTGCGCAAAACGCACAACGGGGGCAGGGTAGAAACACCCTGACCCCCTAGGCAGAAAAAAGCATTTTTTTTTTTTTAAATCGCCGGGATGCGCTCAGGGTGCGCGGATCCCGCCGAGAAAAAAAAAAAACGAAGCGCGGTCTCCCGCGCTTCCTTGTTAATTGGCCCCCGGGTGGGCCAAGTCCCGGGGGCATACAGGGGTTTCTTTTTAATATGTGGGGGGCCTCTAAGGCCCCAAAGCCCCGGGGACCGTCACCCCCGGGGCTTAAAAATAATGGTGCGGGAGGGCTCTTTGCCCTCCCGCTGCCCCAGGGACCGCCACCTCCCCGGGCTTCTTTTTAAAATGTTTTAACCTGTGTGGGGGCTCCAGCCCCCACACGCCCGGGACCGCCACCTCCCGGGGATTTCTAGATGTGGGGAGGGGGGCCGCGCGGCACCCCTCTTGGAGCCTGTGGTGGCCCTGCGGACCGCCACCCCCCAGAGCCAGCTCCTGCAGTGTCCCGGGGTGCCTACCCCGGGACACTGCTGTTTGCAATGACAGGACGGAGCCTCGCGGCTCCTGTCCTGTCATTGCAAACTTGCTTTGGATATTGGAAGCAAGAGCAGGAAACCTGCTCTCGCTTCCAATATCCAAAGCAAATTGCTTTCCACATGGGGAGCAGCATCTTAGCTGCTCCCCATGTGGAAAAGCAATGCCGGCTCCCGTAGGACACGGGGAGCCGGCGGGACTGTGGGGGTTTGGGGACCCCCACAGTCCCCAACGAGAGGCCAGGCCACGGGGGATGGGGTCCTCGGGGCCATAAGTGGCCAGGGAGGGGGGCCACGCAGCCCCCCCTCCCCTAAAAAAAATTTAAAAAAAATATTTAAAGGCCGGCCCCGGGGGATGGGGTCCCCGGGGCCTTAAATGGCCTGAGGAGGGGGGCCACGCAGCCCCCCTCCAAATTTTTAATAAAAAAAAAGAGGGCTTGCCCCAGGGGATGGGGTCCCCGGGGCCAATACAGGCCCAGGGAAAGGGGGACACGCGGCCCCCTTCCCGTTTTTTAAAATTTTATTAAAAAAAAAAAACTCCTCAGGCCCCGGGGGATGGGGTCCCCGGGGCAAAAAGTGGCTGAGGGAAGGGAGGCCACGCAGCCCCCCTCCCAATCAAAAAAAAAAAAAGACCGGCATCGTGCCGGAGGCCCCGCCACCCTCCCTGCAGCAGTCTGCAAACACGCCCCCTGGCGTGTTTTGAGAAGGGGAAGTAATTCCCCTTGAATACTGGGGGTCCCTGGGGGCAAACTAGCCCACCAGGAACCTCCAGTATGCGCCAGGGGGCTGCGTTGCAGAGAGGTGTACAGAGGCCACGCCCCTTTTTACACCTCTCTGCAACGCAGCTATGTGGCGCTTTTTGGAAGTACATGGTGGGCTAGTTGGACTCCAGGGACCCTCAGGATTCAAGGGGAAGGGAGGGGGCGGGGCTTCAGGTGACATGTGTGCAAACAGGTCCTGTGGCGTGTTTTAAGATGGGGAATTAAATCCCCTTCAATCCTGAGGGTCCCTGGGGGCCAACTAGCCCAACAGGTACGTCCAGAAAGCGCCACAGAGCTGAGTTGCAGAGAGGTGTAAAAAGGGGTGTGGCCTCTGTACACGTCTCTGCAACGCAGACCCCTGGCGCATACTGGAGGTTCCTGGTGGGCTAGTTGGCCCCCAGGGACCCTCATGATTCAAGGGGACTTAATCCCCCAACTTAAAACGCGACACGGGGCGCGTTTGCACAGATGTCACCTCAGGCCCCGCCCCTCCCTTCACCATTGTGCAAATATTCCTCTAAAATCAGCCGAAATACGAATTCCGATTTACTCACCTGTTATCAGGAGAGACCTCAGTGCTGCATCTTTCAGCCCAGTACTGGTCCTGAAAAGTAATTCTAACCGTACTTACCAGTAACTTGAATTTCCTTCCATAGGCTAACATTGACTGGTTTCACTTGGAAATTCTTCTAAGTGTGCAGATTTGGAACTTTATAATATTCCTCTAAAATCAGCCGAAATACGGATTCCGATTTACTCACCTGTTATCAGGAGAGACCTCAGTGCTGCATCTTTCAGCCCAGTACTGATCCTGAAAAGTAATTTTAACCGTACTTACCAGCAACTTGAATTTCCTTCCATAGGCTAACATTGACTGGTTTCACTTGGAAATTCTTCTAAGTGTGGAGTTTTGGAACTTTATAATATTCCTCTAAAATCAACCGAACTACGAATTCCGATTTACTCACCTGTTATCAGGAGAGAACCCAGTGCTGCATCTTTTAGCCCAGCACTGACCCTGAAAAGTAATTCTAACCGTACTTACCAGTAACTTATATTTCCTTCCATAGGAATCCATTGTCTGGTTTTCAGCAGAAAAGTTTCAAAGTGTCGATTTTCACAAATTACAAATATTCCTTAAAAATCGCCTGTATGACTTAAACGCATTCTTTCAACTGTTTACAGGAGATGCACCAGTGCTGGATCCAGGATCCAACACTGAGTAAGAAAAAAGTAACGATAACACTACTTACCTGCTAAGTGAATTTCCTCCCATAGGATAACATTGGTGATTCTATGTGAAAAAGTTTCTAAGTGTCAACTTTTAAAATACAATAATATTCCTTAAAAATCACTACTGTAACCAAAACGCTTTTACTCAACTGTTTACAGGAGATGTCCCAGGACTGAATCTAGGATCCAGTCCTGTGGTTAGAAAAGTAATCCATAAAGTAACTAATTGCATTTAACTAGAAATTCACATTGAGGTCAATGTTGCATTGTGTTTGAAATTGTGTTGCCCATTGCAACAACTGTAACTACTGTACTTAAAACTCTATTGCCTATTTGCAAACTATTTAAACTAAAGTAATTCATTCTGAGAAAGTATATTTTGTAATGTAATGTATAATGTAATTACAATGTAATTTAATAAATAAAATATCTAAAAATAAATAGTTTTAAAAAATGTAGTAAATCAGTATCAAAAAAATAAATATAACAATTAATACATTTAAAAATTGTCATTTACAAAACCTTTGAAATTCACTGAAAAAACCATAGGTTTTAGGGGCGTTATAGTTAGAAATTAGCATTTAAAAAACCTTTGAAATTCACTGAAAAAACCATAGGTTTCAGGCACGTTATAGTTAGAAATTAACATTTAAAAAACCTTTGAAATTCACAGAAAAAACCATAGGTTTCAGACACGTTATAGTTAGAAATTAGCATTTAAAAAACCTTTGAAATTCACTGAAAAAACCATAGGTTTTAGGGACAGTTATAGTTAGTTGGACATTTCACTCGTACAAAATCCGTGAAATTCCCCCGTTATAGTTAGTTCAGCTAACTATAACTCTCGCCCCCGCAATGCACTGCTGATGACGTCACATATTACATCACTCATGACATGGTCAGTGACATCACTGATGACATCTCAAATGACATCCCTGATGACATCACTGATGACATCATCCACGTGATAATCTGATGCACCTCCTCACACCCTAATATAACCTTTGATACACCCACTCTAAATTACAGACTGCCATTCGCAAAACCATAGACACTCCAACACCAATAACTACATACCCACTCACTGATTCTTAGGTCTACACACACACATCCATTCACTCACCCGTACAGTCACTCATACTTATGGTCACTCAGTACAGGACTATCATATGCACTCTTACTCCTATATAGACACTCAAACACCGCCACTCATCCATAGAGGAACTCACACACCTAGTCAGTCATGCAAATAATTAAACACACTGCCATTTACTCACCTATACAGTTATACACACACCAGCTCACTTAATCATACAAATACTAGCACATTGTTACACTCTTATACAATCACTGATACAAGCACACACTCATCCATACAGCCACTATCACAATCACTCACTCTCGCTTATAGCTATTTATATACTCCAACACACATATATACTGCCTTTCACATATGTAGTTACTCACACATGTACCACTGGGACATACATTCACTCACTAACACACTCTTACACACACTTACCCACCCATACAGTCTATCACAGATGCACTCTTGAAACCATCCACCCAGTGAATCACCCACTCACACATCTATACTAAGCCTGGGCGTAGTTTGCGTAGTAGAACTTCACGTAGCTACGTGAAGTACAGCTTCAACTACACGTAGCTATGCAAATTGCGTAGTGCGTAGCTGTGTGCTTGACTGCACTGTACAATAATTACCAAAAGCATCTTGTACAGTACAAGTTAAGATAAAATAAATATCTCTGTCTTTATATGCTAAAAATGCATATAGTCATTTCACTAAAGTGAAAACAAAAAGTTAATAAGCAGTGAGAGAGGTGATGATTTTGGTATCCTCGCTAACTTAGGGAGAGAACCAAGCAGATGTCTTGAAAACAAAAGCACATCTTATTGAACGATTCGGTGGTGGTCCCATCCTCTTAGGACCACCCCAAGCACAGTTATTGGCAAAAATACAATCCCAACCAAAGGCCCTGCAAAGCATTATGGGACGAGATTAGCAGTGGGCAGTGAATATTATAGCATCCAATATCAAAATAATTCTACAAAGAGCTGCAGTTCCACTAGTCGTTACTAGGTGTCCCTCACGAGTCAAATGCAAAAGCTTCATGAAAGGTTTTCAATACTTTTGCATTTGACTCGTGAGGGACATCTTGTAACGACTAGTGGAACTGCAGCTTGATGTATTAATAATTTCAATGCTTTTGCATTTGACTCGTGAGGACACCTAGTAACGACCAGTTGAACTGCAGCTCTTTGTAGAATTATTTTGATATTGGACACTATAATATTCACTGCCCACTGCTAATCTCGTCCCATAATGCTTTGCAGGGCCTTTGGTTGGGATTGTATTTTTGCCCATAACTGTGCTTGGGGTGGTCCTAGGAGGAAGGGACCACCATTGAATCGTTCACATGATATGCTTTTTGTGTTCAAGGCATCTGCTTGGTCCTCCCCTAGGTTAGGGGGACTCCAAAATCATCACCTCTCTCATTGCTTGCTATTTTATTGTCAAAATTCATTTTTGTGAATTGGTTATATGCTTTTTAGCATAAACAATTGCTTTATCAAAGCATTTGAAGGAGTTTATTATACTCCTGCTACGCTACGTTGATAAGCACAGTTATTCACTCTGCTACGTGCAAATTGCGTAGTAGCACAAACTTTGCATGCTTCGTGAGCGTAGCAAAGTATTATGCCCAGGGTTAATCTATACACAGAGTCGCACACACCCCTCCCACACAAACACTCAGGCACCCATACAGATACTCAGACAACCATTCAATAACTCATATACACACTCATGTAGCTATTCACAAACACATGCAGTCACTTACACAGCAACAGACAGACGGATACAGACATTCACCCAGTTTAGTCACTAACCCATGCATTGAGTAAGATACGTTAAATCACTCACTTATAGAGTCAGTCACGCACCTACTAAATCATCCATACAGACACTTATACACCCACTCATTCTTCAATACGTCTTTTCCGATATATATTAAAAATATTTAAACTTTAGAGAAACACACAGTCACTGCATGATGTCATCAGTGATGTCATTTGAGATGTCATCAGTGATGTCATCAGTGATGTCACTGACCATGTCATGAGTGATGTAATATGTGACGTCATCAGCAGTGCATTGCGTGGGCGCGAGTTATAGTTAGCTGAACTAACTATAACGGGGAATTTCACGGGTTTTGTACGAGTGAAATGTCCAACTAACTATAACTGTCCCTAAAACCTATGGTTTTTTCAGTGAATATATATATATATATATATATATATATATATATATATATAAGCTCCGGTCCACCAGTAAATGCGGGCAGCACTCCGGAACGGGTGCCGGTCCAATTCGTGGCAGTGGGTCCACGTGATAATATCAAGCTCCAAACTCCACACAGTGAAGAGACCTCACTCGGTTGAGAGGTGAAAATGACTCAGTTTTATTTACCGGGTCACCAAACAAGCAGGACGCGTTTCGGCTCGTGCCTTTTTCAACTGATCATCCATTAGCAGCTTCGCCATGTTTATATTTACAAATGCATGTGTCCCATTGCGCTTTACATTCATGAAAATAGATAGCAGACTGTTTCATCAGATAGCTCGCGATCGCTGCCATCTTACAGTGACTTTGTGCCCCTTAAAAAACAATATTTTTTTAAAAACGGAACAAAACAATATTGTCTCCCATGCTACTCATATTGCGTGAAAGGTCAGTCATAATTCATTCTCTCTGTTTCGCAGTACTATCACATTATTAAACTCTGTATGAGTTGATTCTATTTTCACCCGAACCTCCCGGTGATACATTAATCCATATGTTTAAAATAATTTCATATGGGCTTCATATATACATGGTCACATTACATAAAATGAAACAAACTATTGACTTATCAAAACCTACATGGGATTATTCTTAAATAGTCATCACGCTCTGTATGAGCAAACACTCTTACGATGGGGCAAATTACATGCTATGCAATTTGGACAATTGTAAAATATAATCAGACTTCAAAAAGTGAGATTGCAGACATCAATGTACAGATACTGTATAGAGGATCTGTAATATCATCTGTGTCTTTTTCTCTAGCCTAGGTAAATTGCTAACTCCTCTTCTGTGTTGAGGCCTGTGGGTACCCTTGTCTGGAGGTCTACAATGAATCTTGATTCGAGTCTACGTAATTTAAGTTCTCTGTTGCCCCCTCTTTCATGTGACGAAGATCGAGAATTTAGTCCAGGAATAGAAGAACATGCCGTAAACACAACTGATATAGAGGACTTTGGAATAACCCAGAAAAGTGTGAAAACGGGATTCAAGGTAAAATCAACCTTTGTACCAGTGACGGCATTTGACACGATAGATGTCTTTGAAGAGACAGTGAAGAAAGATCTAAGGCAAATGAGACTAATGAAATTGAAAAACACGAAACCAGATCGAATTAGGGCAAATCTAACTCCAGAACAAAAGAAGGCTATTCAAGGAATTCAAAAAGATCCAAATATTGTATGCAAACCATCTGATAAGGGGGAAATATTGTACTTATGACAAAAGACTATTACTGTAAGGAAGCACTGAGACAACTGTCGCACACGAGCTGTTATGCTAGTATCTCTAAAGAAGAATATACCATCAGCATCACAGCATATCATGATATGATACAAAGATGGTTCACTCAGGGAATGATAGACAATGATGAAGTAAGGTATCTGAATTGCCACCACCCTTTGAGACCAACGTTGTATCATCTTCCGAAGATACATAAAGATGCGAAGACACCTCCAGGTCGCCCAATCATTTCATCGAATGGCAGCCTGACTGAATCTATGTCTCAATATAGTGATTATTACCTATTTGACTTTGTAAAAACACTGCTGTCATATATCCGTGACACCAAAGATTTCATTAGAATAATTTCCAACATCAATTGGGAGCCAGATATGTTGATGGTAGTGCTAGACATAACAAGCCTATACACATGTATAGACCATGAGAAGGGCATCAAAGCTATTCGATACTTTTTGAAAGGCAGGTCATTGAAATTTGCTGAACATAATGAAATGCTAGTCGAGTTCCTTACATTTTGCCTCACTAACAATATCTTTCTGTTTCATAAACAATTGTACAGACAAATAAAGGGTACAGCCATGGGCACCTGCTGCGCCCCCAGCTACGCGAACTTGTTCGTGGGCTGGTGGGAGAAGCAGGTGGCATGGGCTGATATCAATAGTAAGTGGGTAGCATGCATTGCAGGTTGGTATCGTTACATAGACGACCTATTCATTTTATGGAAGGGACCCCGAGAGGATGTTGAACAATATATCAAAGTCCTGAATGACAACACAGTTAATTTACATTTCAGTGGAAACATCAGTGCAACTGAAGTGAACTATTTGGATCTAAAAGTGTTCATTGCAGAAGGACATATATGTACAACTCTATTTCGTAAGCCGACTGCAGGGAACGCCATTTCAGAAGCACACAGTAGTCACCCTAATCCATTGAAGAAAAGCATCCCCTATGGAGAGCTTTTACGCCTCAAAAGGAACTGTACAAGGAACCAAGATTTTGAACAGGCAGCAAGTGAAGCTTTAGAAAGATTCAAGGCACGGGGATATTCTGAGACACTACTCAATAAAACATTAGAAAGAGTAGACAAAATCCCAAGGAATTGCCTTCTGAGTGATAAGAAAAATAACGCAAAACAGAAAGAACTGACAAACGCAGAATTTAGACTAATTACTACCTTCTCCAATGAGGCACAGAAGGTAAGAAATATTATTAAACGTAACTGGCACATCCTTAAAACCGATTCCATTATTAGCAAAAGCCTGCCAGACTACCCTAAAATTACATACAGAAGGAGCCGATCATTAAAAGACATCTTAGTGCAAAGTAATTTCGAAACAGTGCCCAGTAATCCTCGAATAAGTGATCTGACGGGATTCTTTCCCTGCACTAAATGCAAGGCTTGTAAAAATAGCCCAAAAACCCTAACATATGCAGTACCAGGATGTAAGAAACCAAGACCCATCACAAAATGTCTAACTTATAATACCCCCTACTGTACTTACTGCCTGATTTGCCCATGTAAATTGATGTACATAGGCAGTACTATTCATCCAACTAAACGGAGAATTTTAGAACATGCGAGGGCAATTCAGAAGAACGATTTAACGTATCCAGTAGCAAGACATTTTGCTAAATTTCATCAGAGCAATAGAAATCTATTACGATTCTACTGCCTGGATCATGTTCTGTCACATGAAAGAGGGGGCAATACAGAACTTAAATTACGTAGACTTGAATCAAGATTCATTGTAGACCTCCAGACAAGGGTACCCACAGGCCTCAACACAGAAGAGGAGTTAGCAATTCACCTAGGCTAGAGAAAAAGACACAGATGATATTACAGATCCTCTATACAGTACCTGTACATTGATGTCCGCAATCTCACTTTTTGAAGTCTGATTATATTTTACAATTGTCCAAATTGCGTAGCATGTAATTTGCCCCATCGTAAGAGTGTTTGCTCATACAGAGCGTGATGACTATTTAAGAATAATCCCATGTAGGTTTTGATAAGTCAATAGTTTGTTTCATTTTATGTAATGTGACCATGTATATATGAAGCCCATATGAAATTATTTTAAACATATGGATTAATGCAGTGGTTCCCAAACTGTGCGCCGCGGCACCCCGGTGCGCCGTGATGAGAAGCCAGGGGCGCCGCGCCGCCGCAGCGCACAATTTGGGAAATTAGGGCCTAAGACGAAGGATGCGAGCTGTGTTAGATGCAAAGATTTTATATGAAACCGAGGTCATCGCGTGCGCAGCTTTTCGCGCTAGACAGGATGTAGGAGCGGACAGCGGGGGCGCTTTTCACACTTCGTTGCGGTTTTGCTAATGTTGGCTAAAGTTCTGTAGCTGCCTCAGAGGAGCCCTTTCACCAAACTGCCCCTCCAAAGCAGTGTGGGGGCAGACTATGGCAGGAGATTTGCCCTATTCTAAGTGACCAGAAATGTGCATTGGTACATGCAACTGTTTCTGTGTTTTTCTCCACTTAAATTGTGCATGTGACATCCTTAGGGCCTAGAAAGCTAACTGTTTGAATGGTAATGCTATTAAATGTGTTCTTCATCGCCATATTTAATACATAACTGCATTTTGACATTAGTTGTGTCAACAAAACAGCACTGTAAACTTTCTACCCTAAAGAGCCATGTGTAGTGATTACAGCTACGTGGCCATCCTGCCTTGTACAGATATGACATGGAAGGATGCAGAAATAGTTATATTTGCTTGCCTTCTGTACATTTGTGCAAAAGGGCATTGTTGGTGTTCTGAAGTAACAACATAAGACCTGCGCAGGAGTGCCCCTCCTCTCATAATAGGGAATCATTGGAGGCCTGGATTAAGAGGGAGGGTGGGGGGCACACAATGGGATTGGCTGCTGAGGGCACCTGCCAAAGAGCCAATATCTGACTGCAGATCCTACAGCTCTGTAAACTATCCAGGGGCACTTGCAATGGCTTAGTACAGTGGTTCCCAAACTGTGCGCCGTGGCACCCCGGTGCGCCGTGATGAGAAGCCAGGGGCGCCGCGCCGCCGCGGCGCACAATTTGGGAAATTGGGAAATTGCAGCTGCAGCGCAATATGCGTGGGGGGAGGTTGAAATTCCACCTTCACAATGGTTTGGCCCAAGAGCGCCGTACTGCCGCCTTACACATACGTGCGTGCGTACGTACGCGTTGTGCGTGCTTTTAGGTGCGTAGTCTCCGACTCTCCGTCGTAGTGGCATACGCAGCTCGTAGCGTTGTTGCTGCCTGCCGTGTTTGGCCACCGTGTTTGGCCGCCGTGTTGTGCCTCGCCTCGTGGGACCCTCGACAAGGAAATCGGTAAGCCTAAAATACATTTATACAGGCAGAAGCCTATAAAATATGCCTTTGGGCATCTCTGCATATCACAAATGCACCGGGAGTTGCCCCAGAGAAAAAGAGGTTGAATACAAACAAATAGTAATACGTCGGTTATTGACCAGACATACATCACCTATGATGCCCGTCTTTATGCAGGTAAGCAAGGGGAAGCCTTCCTCTCCTCCATAATCACTTGGAGAGCTGTGAGAGGAGTGACGAAAATGGGTGAAGGCTTGAAATCCATTTGCATGAGACAGGATGCAACTGTAAACTGAGCGATACAATCTTTAATAGTCTTGATCTCACAGAAAAATAGAGGCCAAATTGCCACAAATCTTGGGAGGGGAAGCAGTCATTTTCACACCGGGTAGATTGATGAGACTGAAACTGAAACTGCCTGGAAAAGAGTAGTCGAGGAGTTAGAGACCTGAGAAATAGAGCTTGAAATAAAAGAGGTATTAGTAGCAATAGGAGACAATTTTTAATGCATGTATTGTTGAAATTTCCATGGTGCTTTAGAACCTGACGTGTGTGTGTGTGCATGTGCGTGTGCGCACCTATACAAGTTTGTGCTTTGCTAAATGCAAAAAAAAATTTGTTACACGGGTTGCAGACCTATTTGTCTTTCCATGGCCTTTACCGGATGTGCCTACCTCCACCCTGCCCTACTCTAAAGAATGATGCTTTGCTGTTTAGCAGATCATTCGAGTTGTTTTCTTTAGCACTATATACTTCATGCTGGTGGGTTCAAGGAACATGAGCAAACACAGAGGTGAAACTAAGGGCCTCATTTCGAGTCTGGAAGAGCAGGAGCACCACCATAACTCTGTTATCTTCTTATTTTGTTACACATATGATTATAATACCTTCATTGCATCCCAATTAATTTAAGGAAGACAACAGGAAGTACTCCCGAGGTCAGGCTTTCATCCCCCGCACCCGCCTCCGGTAAAAAAATGGTGGGGAGCCACGGCCAACTGCCAATTAGGTCAAGGGAGCCACAGGGCAAAAAAGTTTGGGAACCACTGGATTAATGTATCACCGGGAGGTTCGGGTGAAAATAGAATCAACTCATACAGAGTTTAATAATGTGATAGTACTGCGAAACAGAGAGAATGAATTATGACTGACCTTTCACGCAATATGAGTAGCATGGGAGACAATATTGTTTTGTTCCGTTTTTTAAAAAATATTGTTTTTTAAGGGGCACAAAGTCACTGTAAGATGGCGGCGATCGCCGAGCTATCTGATGAAACAGTCTGCTTTCTATTTTCATGAATGTAAAGCGCAATGGGACACATGCATTTGTAAATATAAACATGGCGAAGTTGCTAATGGATGATCAGTTGAAAAAGGCGCGAGCCGAAACGTGTCCTGTTTGTTTGGTGACTCGATATGTAACACCGAGTCATTTTCACCTCTCAACCGAGTGCGGTCTCTTCACTGTGTGGAGTTTGGAGCTTGATATATATATATATATATATATATATATATATATATATATATATATATATATATATATATTATCTACTGGCGGTCGCCAGTAGATAGTTATAGTTACAACCTATTATCCATAGGAAATCCGCGACATTCTATTTGAAATAACTCTCTTGCCGGTTGACGTATCTTCGCAAAATTTTCAAACTTTGTGGCCCGCTCCGGTCCGCTCCTACCCTGAAAGTCTCGGGGGGATTCGTCAAGCGGGGGCCGAGAAAAAAGGGGGGTCCCAAAACGCGTTTTCCCCATGCATTTTTCCATAGGAAACTTTAGACACGGCTACAGCCCGAACTGCTGAACGGAATTACACCAAATTTGGCAAAGAGGTAGTTCTTGGTTCAGAAAGAACCCTTTTGTTAAATGGTGTAAATCCGTTCAGTAGTTGCTGAGAAAATGAAAAGTAAAAAGATAGTGATATCTAGGGCCGCGGATCCTCCCGAGCACGAGCTTTATGTTAATTGGCTGTCAACACTCCAAACCAGGAAGTGTTGGCAGCCATTTTGTCCCTCGGTAGAACCGAGGGACAGAAACAAGTGCGCAAAGCGCACAAAGGGGGCAGGGTAGAAACACCCTGACCCCCTAGGTCTGCTCAGGGGGTCCCACAAGGACCCCTGGGCAAAAAAAAATTTTTTTTTTTAAAAATCGGCAGGATGCGCTCAGGGAGCGCAAACCCTGCCGATAAAATAAAAATCGGAGCGCGGTCTCCCGCGCTCGATAGCACTGGCCCCGGGTGGGCCAAGTCCCGGGGGCATGCTGGGGGGTTAATTTTATGTGTGGGGGCCTCTAAGGGCCCCCAAGCCCCGGGGACCACCACCCCCGGGGTCTTATGTAGAATGGTGCGGGAGGGCTCTGAGCCCTCCCGCAGCCCCGGGGACCACCACCTCCCGGGGCTTCTTTTTAAATTAAAAACCTGTGTGGGGGCTCCAGCCCCCACACGCCCGGGACCACCACCTCCCCGGGGCACTAAGAAAATTAAAATGGGGGTCCGTTTTGGACCCCAAGCCCCGGGGACCACCACCTCCCCGGGCTTTCAAATGTAGGGAGGGGGCCGCGCGGCCCCCTCCTGGAGCCTGTGGTGGCCCTGGGGACCGCCACCCCCAGGGCCGGCTCCTGCAGTGTCCCGGGGTGCCTACCCCCGGGACACTGCTGCTTGCAATGACAGGACGGGAGCCTCGCGGCTCCCGTCCTGTCATTGCAAGCTGCTTTGGATATTGGAAGAGAGCAGGAAACCTGCTCTCTCTTCCAATATCCAAAGCTGATTGCTTTCCACATGGGGAGCAGCATGTTAGCTGCTCCCCATGTGTAGCAATGCCGGCTCCCGTAGGACACGGGGAGCCGGCGGGACTGTGGGGGATTGGGGACCCCCACAGTCCCCAACGAGAGGCCAGGCCCCGGGGATGGGGTCCCCGGGGCCATAAGTGGCCACGGAGGGGGCCACGCAGCCCCCTCCCCAAAGTAAAAAAGGAAAAAAAAATAAAAAAAGTGCAAGGCCGGCCCGGGGATGGGGTCCCCGGGGCCTTAAATAGCCTGAGGAGGGGGCCACGCAGCCCCCTCCAAATAAAAAAAGAGGCCATGCCCCGGGGGATGGGGTCCTCGGGGCCAATACAGGCCCAGGGAAGGGGGCCACGCGGCCCCCTTCCCGTTTTTTTTTATTTTAATTTTAAAAAAGGGTAAGGCCCTGGGGGATGGGGTCCCCAGGGCCTAAAAATAGGAAAAAGGAAGGGGGCTACACAGCCCCCTTCAGGGAAAAAAAAAAAAAAACGATCGGGCCCGTAGGCCCCGCCCCTTCCTTCACCACTCTGCAAACGCGCCCTGGCGCGTTTGCAGAGGGGGAACGAATTCCCTTGAATACTGGGGTCCCTGAGGCCAACTAGCCCACCAGGAACCTCCAGTATGCGCCAGGGGGCTGCCTTGCAGAGAGGTGTACAGAGGCCACGCCCCTTTTTACACCTCTCTGCAACGCAGCTCTTTGGCGCTTTTTGGAGGTATATGGTGGGCTAGATGCACCCCCGGGACCCTCAGGATTCAAGGGGAGTTAATCCCCCGACTTAAAACGCGCCACGGGGCGCGTTTGCACAGTGGTGAAGGGAGGGCGGGGCTCAGGTGACATGTGTGCAAACAGGCCCCGTGGCGCGTTTTAAGATGGGGAATTAAATCCTCTTCAATCCTGAGGGTCCCTGGGGCCAACTAGCCCAACAGGTACGTCCAGAAAGCGCCACAGAGCTGCGTTGCAGAGAGGTGTAAAAGGGGTGTGGCCTCTGTACATGTCTCTGCAACGCAGCCCCTGGCGCATACTGGAGGTTCCTGGTGGGCTAGTTGGCCCGTAGGGACCCTCATGATTCAAGGGGACTTAATCCCCCAACTTAAAACGCGCCACGGGGCGCGTTTGCACAGATGTCACCTCAGGCCCCGCCCCTCCCTTCACCATTGTGCAAATATTCCTCTAAAATCAGCCGAAATACGAATTCTGATTTACTCACCTGTTATCAGGAGAGACCTCAGTGCTGCATCTTTCAGCCCAGTACTGGTCCTGAAAAGTTATTTTAACCGTACTTACCGGTAACTTGAATTTCCTTCATAGGCTAACATTGACTGGTTTCACTTGGAAATTCTTCTAAGTGTGGAGTTTTGGAACTTTAAAATATTCCTCTAAAATCAGCCGAAATACGAATTCCGATTTACTCACCTGTTATCAGGAGAGACCTCAGTGCTGCATCTTTCAGCCCAGTACTGATCCTCAAAAGTAATTTTAACCGTACTTACCAGTAACTTGAATTTCCTTCCATAGGATATCATTGCCTGCTTTTTGCTGAAAAAGTTTCTAAGTGTTGATTTTTGAAACATACAAATATTCCTCTAAAATCAGCCAAAATCCGAATTCTGATTTACTCACCTGTTATCAGGAGAGACCTCAGTGCTGCATCTTTCAGCCCAGTACTGATCCTCAAAAGTAATTTTAACCGTACTTACCAGTAACTTGAATTTCCTTCCATAGGATATCATTGCCTGCTTTTTGCTGAAAAGTTTCTGTGTTGATTTTTGAAACATACAAATATTCCTCTAAAATCAGCCAAAATCCGAATTCGGATTTACTCACCTGTTATCAGGAGAGACCTCAGTGCTGCATCTTTCAGCCCAGTACTGATCCTCAAAAGTAATTTTAACCGTACTTACCAGTAACTTGAATTTCCTTCCATAGGATATCATTGCCTGCTTTTTGCTGAAAAAGTTTCTAAGTGTTGATTTTTGAAACATACAAATATTCCTCTAAAATCAGCCGAAATCCGAATTCTGATTTACTCACCTGTTATCAGGAGAGACCTCAGTGCTGCATCTTTCAGCCCAGTACTGGTCCTGAAAAGTAATTTTAACCGTACTTACCAGTAACTTGAATTTCCTTCATAGGCTAACATTGACTGGTTTCACTTGGAAATTCTTCTAAGTGTGGAGTTTTGGAACTTTAAAATATTCCTCTAAAATCAGCCGAAATCCGAATTCCGATTTACTCACCTGTTATCAGGAGAGACCTCAGTGCTGCATCTTTCAGCCCAGTACTGGTCCTGAAAAGTAATTTTAACCGTACTTACCAGTAACTTGAATTTCCTTCCATAGGATATCATTGTCTGGTTTTCAGCAGAAAAGTTTCAAAGTGTTGATTTTCACAAACTACAAATATTCCTAAAAAATCGCCTGTATGACTTAAACGCATTCTTTCAACTGTTTACAGGAGATGCACCAGTGCTGGATCCAGGATCCAACACTGAGTAAGAAAAAGTAACGATAACAGTTTTTAACTTCTAAGTGAATTTCCTTCCATAGGATAACATTGGTGATTCTATGAGAAAAGTTTCTAAGTGTGAACTTTTAAAGTACAATAATATTCCTTAAAAATCACGACTGTAACCAAAACGCTTTTACTCAACTGTTTCCAGGAGATGTCCCAGGACTGAATCTAGGATCCAGTAATGTGGTTAGAAAAGTAATCCATAAAGTAACTAATTGCATTTAACTAGAAATTCACATTGAGCTGAATGTTGCATTGTGTTTGAAAATGTGTTGCCCATTGCAACAACTGTAACTACTGTACTTAAAAGTCTATTGCCTATGTGCAAAGTAATTAAACTAAAGTAATTCATTCTGAGAAAGTATTTTTTGTAATGTAATGTATAATGTAATTACAATGTAATTTAAAAATAAAATATGTAAAAAAATTGTTTCTAAAAATTTGGAAATCAATATGAAAATTTTTTATAGAACAATTAATACATTTAAAAATTGTCATTTACAAAACCTTTGAAATTCACTGAAAAAACTGTAGGTTTCAGACATGTTATAGTTACAAATTAGCATTTAAAAAACCTTTGAAATTCACTGAAAAAACCATAGGTTTCAGGGACGTTATAGTTACAAATTAGCATTTAAAAAACCTTTGAAATTCACTGAAAAAACCATAGGTTTTAGGGACAGTTATAGTTAGTTGGACATTGCACTCGTACAAAACCCGTGAAATTCCCCCGTTATAGTTAGTCCAGCTAACTATAACTCGCGCCCGCAATGCACTGCTGATGACGTCACATATTACATCACTCATGACATGGTCAGTGACATCACGGATGACATCACTGATGACATCTCAAATGACATCACTGATGACATCATCCACGTGATAATCTGATGCACCTCCTCACACCCTAATATAACCTTTGATACACCCACTCTAAATTACAGACTGCCATTCGCAAAACCATAGACACTCCAACACCAATAACTACATACCCACTCACTGATTCTTAGGTCTACGCACACATCCACTCACTCACCCGTACAGTCACTCATACTTACGGTCACTCAGTACAGGACTATCATATGCACTCATACTCCTATATAGACACTCAAACACCGCCACTCATCCATAGAGGTACTCACACACCTAGTCAGTCATGCAAATAATTAAACACACTACCATTTACTCACCTATACAGTTATACACACACCAGCTCACTTACTCATACAAATAGTAGCACAATCTTACGCTCTTATACAATCACTGATACAAGCACACACTCATCCATACAGCCACTATCACAATCACTCACTCTCGCTTATAGCTATTTATATACTCCAACACACATATATACTGCCTTTGACATATGTAGTTACTCACACATGTACCACTGGGACATACATTCACTCACTAACACACTCTTACACACACTTACCCACCCATACAGTCTATCACAGTTGCACTCTTGAAACCATCCACCCAGTGAATCACCCACTCACACATCTATGCACAGAGTTGCACACACCCCTCCCACACAAACACTCAGGCACCCATACAGATACTCAGACAAGCATTCAATAACTCATATAGACACTCATGTAGCTATTCACAAACACATGCAGCCACTTACAAAGCAACAGACAGACGGATACAGTCATTCACCCAGTTTAGTCACTAACCCATGCATTCAGTAAGATACGTTAAATCACTCACTTATAGAGTCAGTCACGCACCTATTAAATCATCCATACAGACACTTACACACCCACTCATTCTTCAATACGTCTTTTCCTATATATATTAAAAATATTTAAACTTTACAGAAACACACAGTCACTGGATGATGTCATCAGTGATGTCATCAGTGATGTCATTTGAGATGTCATCAGTGATCTCATCAGTGATGTCACTGACCATGTCATGAGTGATGTAATATGTGACGTCATCAGCAGTGCATTGCGGGGGCGCGAGTTATAGTTAGCTGGACTAACTATAACGGGGGAATTTCACGGGTTTTGTACGAGTGCAATGTCCAACTAACTATAACTGTCCCTAAAACCTATGGTTTTTTCAGTGAATTTCAAAGGTTTTTTAAATGCTAATTTGTAACTATAACGTCCCTGAAACCTATGGTTTTTTTCAGTGAGTATATATATATATATATATATATATATATATATATATATTTATATATAGATATAGATAGATAGATAGATAGATAGATAGATAGATAGATAGATAGATAGATAAAAATGTAAATAAAAAATCCGTATTTGTAAAGCGCGAACTGCTCACCCTTACGGGTCTCAAGGCGCTGGGGACCATCGTGGAAATTAAGTGAGATATTGCCCATAGTCACATGGTGCTGAGCTGAGCAGCCGCCGGAGATCGAACCGTGAGCCCTGTGCTCCGAAGTCAGCTGCCCTGGCCGCTGCACAACACCATAGATAGATAGATAGATAGCTAGATAGATAGATAGCTAGATAGATAGATAGATAGATAGATAGATAGATAGATAGATAGATAGATAGATAGATAGATAGATAGATAGATAGATAGATAGATAGATAGATAGATAGATAGATAGATAGATAGATAGATAGATAGATAGATAGATAGATAGATCGATCGATCTCAGGTGCATTGTCAGCACATTCTATAGCCCGTCATCATACAGGTCATCTGCTTTTTAGAACATCATTCGAAATCAAAATATCTAAGATGGCCAAATCTTCAGAAGTTTTATGATTTGAGTCTTATACAATTCAATAATCCTGACATATGCTCTGCTTGCATTTATGAACGTAGACTGTAATTTCAACTTTGACAACATTGCTCACCTCAGGATCAGATTTTGACTGTAATGTTGGTTGGAGTGGACAATAGCCAGGACCACCCAAGTTGCCAGTACTAGTGGTTTGATCTTCAGTCATGCACCATATATATAATATATATATAAGATGATAATATAAGATAATAATATATGTATATTGTCATGTACCATATAAATAAAGGATGCACGCCTGTGTAGCACAGTACATGACCAGTCCATAAACAAACCAGTGTGTCTGCCTGTGTTTGTCTTCCAGGGCCTAGGAGGTCGATGCCCTGATAGAAAAACATGGCAATAAAGGTGTAGGACCCTCCGTCTGCCACTCCCTCCCAGTGCCTGAGCATATCTGTGTCCCGCTGCCTGACAGACCACCCAGACCACTTCCATCCCATGAATCTTAATGCTCCTTTACAAAAGCACAGTCACTGAAGCTGATACACTACCCCCCTTAGCGGTCAGCGGGGTCACCGTGGTCACCGTGGTCACACAGTAGTATTTCCCGTAAACTTTATGCGGTGAATGTGCAAGGATGCAGAGCCTGAGGGACACAGGAGTGTGCTGAGGTGGTTCGGTGGCAAAGTGGCATACAAGCATCTGCGTCAAGTGGCATACAAGTAACTACATTCAACTGGAGGCACATGTGAGTGTGAGCTCTGTTGTTATTAATGCTGAGAACGTGCATCAGCTATAGGTCCTTTGGTGCTACGCACCCAGCGACTGTTCTAGCTGAAACTCAGCCCCTCTGTTGACGCTCACCATGCTGTACAGCTCAGTGATTGCCCTACAGTCTTTAGATATGCTGTCTGTCCTATGGTCACAAGCAGCCAGGTGGAAGATATCGGTCGCCAGATTTGAGAACTATTTATCTGCCACAAAAGAGACTGATCCTGCAACTAAGAGGTCTATCCCACTTCATTTGATGGATAAAGAATTGGGCAAAATGTTTCTCACCCTCTCAGATTTAGCCAAGCTAATTGCTATGATATTAACCTCGCTGAATCTGCATTTAGCATACAAGTGAACCCGGCCTGTGAACATTTCGATCTGAGGCAAGGAAAACAATGTCCGGTTGAGTCAATAGATGCATTCTACATTAGCCTAATTGGGCTGGTGAGCACATGAACATTTGTTAATGTAGATGAAGAACTGCGTGCCCAATTCATTCAATAGTGTCCCTCATCTCACCTCCGAATAGAGATTCTAAGGACAGCAGAGATGTCTAAGGCCACCATGCTTGTCTTGGGTGAGCTCATGCACTCACAAATGCAAGAGCTGCACACTAATGCCTGAAACCATCAAGGCGGAACGGAAGAGACCCAGTAGAGAAAACCTTGCCATCTTGAAGAAATCCCTGAGTAAGAAACAAGGCAAGCATTAGGGATATTGTGGTAATCTGCAACACCAGGAACCTCAATGTCCTACCAAGGGCAAGACCTGTTCTGCCCGTGGAAAGGCAAACCATTTTTCGAAAGTATTAAGGTCAGTGAATCCAGTACATTGACTACCAAAAGGGCACCACAAAACCCAAGTTTAGGGTGAGGCAACTAAGCACTGGATGAAATCCTGTCGTCGACCTAGAACAGGTTCATCTGATCTCAGCCATGGACAACCCGGCCCTCCCTCGGAAAAAGTCACAGTTGAGGTGTGTACTATACATTCATGGGCAGCCAAAGTCCAGTCTCATAGACACAAGAGCCACTTTGTGTGTTAATTAAAAAACAGACTATAAAAAGCTGCACCCCCTCACCGGTTCTACAACCGACTTTGACACAAAAATACGTCTATAGTAGCTCAACACCCATTAATTTGCCTAGGATCTTCACTACTAAAGTGGTACACCAAATACAGTCCATCTCGGGCTGCTTTTTCGTGACCAAAACCAAAGGCCTCACCCTTAGCTTCAGCTCCCCAGAATCCCTGAAGCTCATTGTTTTTGTGTTTGGAATGCAACAACAAGGCATTGCGCAGATGTAGATGAATTTGCAGATGTATTTGTGTCATCAGCTGTCTCAAGGGGCGTCGGTGAAATTACATATTGATCCCACAGTCCAACCTGTGGCCCTCCGCCACTGAAAAATCCCATTCCATATTCGATTACAAGCAAATCAACAGTTAGAAAAATTGGAAGCAGAAGGGATTATAGAAAAGGTTGAAGGAACCACTCCATGCGTCTCCCTCATTGTTGTGGCGAGGAAGCCTAAACAATCCTGTGCTGTCCATAATTGTAACGACATATGAATGCCAAACAAGGCTATAACAATTGAACAATCCAGTCACCCACAGAGGGTGATATTATTACAGACGTCAATGCAGCCCAATGATCTCCAAAATAGATTGAAATCAGAATGTCATCAAATGCATCCGAACAAAGAGTCAAGATACATAATGACATTTTCTACTCATCTCAATCATGCGTGTCCTGAGGCACATCTGGGTGGTTGTTGGCTGGGGGCTTGGGTATTGAGAGGGGTCTGACGTATGACTTGTATGACTCTATACCTAATGCTGTATTGCTCAACTATGACTCTTATGAATCCCCTCATGTAACTCTTGTAAACGCTATCACATAACGTGAAGCGCTCTGATACCATCGGGTCTAGCTAGCGCTATATAAAACTCAAAATAATAGTAATAATAATATAGGGGTGCAACACTATCAGCAACTGAATTTTGGCATTTCTAGTGCTGCAGAGGTTTTTCAGAACTGTATTAAAGAAATGCTGCCCGGTGTGCAAGGGGTACTCAATGTCAGCAATGACATTTTGGTCTATGGAGTTTATTGGGCATGGTTTCCTACTGTGGCATTTTTATTCAAAACTTGACAGTTCTGATGAAACCCTTGAAAAACCTGCTCAATACAAGTAACCTGTGGACGGGGTAGGAAAGCCAACAACAAGCTTTCACCAGCACCAAGTCTGTCCTTTCGGCAGATACCACCCGGGTCGGCTCTAGGGCGGTGCGACCGGCGCCACCACACCTGGTGCTGACTTCGGGAGGCGCCGTGTTTTCATGTATATTATGATTTTAAAAGCACCTGCTGCTGTGTTCCTTGCCTCCAGCAATTTTCAGGCAGCAATAAAAATGCCAAGATAACTCTGGCGATTAATGGACCTGCTGGAGAGAGAGATCGGAATTTTGTCTGGTGGCAGTTTTGACTCATCTAAACTAGCCCAGGTAGGGGTAGTATGCCTGCTGCAAAGCATGTGTACCATGCAGATCACAAAGTGGCTAGTTCCGTGGCTTGTTCAGTGGCTTACTGCTTTTGTCAGAGAGAGTCTTTTGTTACTTGCAGTTTATAGGTTAAAATCCTAATATAGAACAGTGAGCTATAACCTGTTATCAAAGAGCTGCTAGCAAACAGCAAGGTATGATTTAGAGAGTTATGATTTTTCCCCAGTCTTTCACTATCCTAATGTTGTGAAAAGGGTTCATTTGGGTAGAAATCAATTCTTATTAGTAAGGAAAACCCCCAACCATGGTGTTACATTTTAAATTCTGAGCTTATGCTTCTCCAGACCAAGCACTCTTAAACTATAATGTCTACCAGTATGAATGACATGTGACTCCTACACCTTGTAGTCAGAGACATTTTAAGGCATGGGCAAAGTGGGCTCTGGTCCACGGCCCCACCATTTCAGAGGACCCCTGATTTGTTAATGATTCCTAAACAATGATTATTTTCAATACTGTTTCCCTTTAATTATTAGGTCAAGCATTCAAGACCTCTTGTATATACTTTAGTATATACTTATATGTGTGTGTACTTTGTGGGCTCTGGAGATCAACTCTAGGACTTGTCTGCTTCTGCTTAGGGACTTTTTTTTCTGTTCAACTGCCTCTATTTAAATGTCTTGGTAGAAAACGACCAGTAGAGGTCAGTAAAATACCAGAATTGCTTTCTGCTTGTTCAACTGCCTCTATTTAACTGTCTTGATAGAAAACTACCAGTAGAGGTCAGTAAAATACCAGAATTGCTTTCTGCTGAGGGACTTTCTTTTTTTTATTTTTCTGGCAACTGCCTCTATTTAACTTTCTTGATAGGAAACAACCAGCAGAGGTCAGTAAAATACCAGAATCACTTTAGCATTCTCTAGATTCCAGTCCATAGAAATTATCTTCCACGAGCACCCGTAGACAATAATATTTTTTTCAAATCTTATATTTTCAGTGATATGACCACTGAAGGCCCTGATTTTATATTAAAATCAGAGCTTTGGACTATACCATTTCCCGCTGAAAGGCAATATTTCTCTCCATGTGTTCCCATACCTGGCGTGTCACACAGTTTGGTGCTTACTTTCCCTCCATGTTAAAGAACAGTAGATATTTCAGCACCCAGGCTAATGTGCTGCATAGCTAAATACATATAAGGTCCCAAATGCGATACCGTTTGCATTGCAAATGCTTGTTTTTAATGTAGGTGATGTATGGGAGTCTATAACAGACATTTTACAGAGAAATTGTGTGTTTATGGCTTTCAACACCATGCAACATCCATAAACAAAGTTAATTTTAGATCAAAGGAGGACTTCACTTATGGGAAATGGGAGGGAGTCACAGAGATTATTTCCAGTAATATTAGTAATATTGAAAACACACATCACTATCCCTGAATATTAGATGGAAGCACGTTTAGAGTTTGGACCAGTGTACCTGTGCAGTGTCAGTGACCTGGCCAGAGAAGGCATGAAAGAGCTGAAATTGGATAATAAATTCAAGTCTGTTGGAACATGGGCCCCCAAAATGCGTTTGGCCCGGGGCCCCCAAAATTCTTAAGATGTCCCTGGAACGCATATGAACTTCCACAAGCAAATACACATTTACACACACATTCACGTGTGTATGAATATTTCCCCAAACAGTTGAACAAAAAGGTACCCAGGTGTTCATCCAAGCACACACATTGCTACGTACAGACATAAGCGTGCTTACGTTTCTGCCAGCAGCTGCTGGCTCTAGGTATTGTGGAGTTTGGGGTTTCGAAAGCTGCCCGCATTTGTAATCGAGCTATATTAATAAATCACAGGAGACATTCATGGTAGGGCTATTTAAAATGGTAAAAATTCATATTTTCAGCATCAAAGGGATGTGTACTGATTCTTCCCAGGATTCTATAAAGAACAGGTGACCTACGAATTGCAGAACATTTAACAGCATACAAGGGATTGCCGAAGAGAGAGTGCAAAAATCCCCTCGATAAGCAGACTCCAGGCTCAGTGTGAACTCAGTTGTAACTGGTATGCTACATTCCACAAACCTCACAACTTGCTTTCCACTGCAGGTATGGCCTGTCAGCTTTCCTTCATTTCGTAGTCCACTAGACCGTCATAGACTGTGAAAATGCCCACCTTACTGCAATGCTAAACTGTTCAGTAGTGCAGGCTCATTCAACTTGTCATGTCCTGTTAAATTCTGAATATCCAAACAGATTCGTTTGTAAAGCTTAGTTTCAGGGTTGACAAGTTCACCCTCTTCTGAGACTTAATGCAAACCGAGGGTTTTCGGTAGGGCCATGCCACCTTGAATCTTGACATTACAGCGAGAGCTGACGGTGTGAGACGCACCACTCTCTTTATGGTCCAGCCTAATTATGCAGGTTATGATGCATAGATGTGGCCAATTATGTCCACTGCATTTCTACAGTGACATACATGCAAAAGTACAGGCCATAGCTCGACATCCCTGACACTGCTGGATTGAATCTTTGACTGAAATGTACATTATATTTGGAAAATGCTTCCTTGGTGTGTAAGGATTTCTATGAATCACCGGGGTTAGATTTCCACTGAGCAGTGCTGTTTCGTTGTCTTAAAACACTCTGTTAGTGAATCTACAGCAGCGTGGACCCAAAGAGCACCTGCACGATTAAGATTTTGATACCCTAATTTGCTTAAAACAACGTGCTATCATCTGCAGCTAAAGGCACCCCTCTTCCGGATCTTAAACGGGTACAGGGGGCTCAAAGTGATGAGGGCTTATCCCAGTATGCAAGTATTCATCCGTATGCTGATCAACAAAGAGAGGAGAATATCATGTGCATCGTATGATTTCAGAGATTATATAGACACTCAGATATAGAATAGGTCTCATATAAATAGGGCGAGCTACTAGCATTTGTGAAAGATTAGTCTTTCACTGAATAATAAAACATATTAGATTAAATAAATGCATACATTCCAACAACCTTTATTTGGTCTGGTCTGATGGTCACCAAGAGAAGTTCAAAGGATGGACATGACGGGGAGTCTATTGCTTTGTAGAAGTATTTTTAGGTCGAGTATTCAAGACCTCTTGTATATACTTTAGTATATACTTATAGGTGTATGTACTTTGTGGGCTCTCGAGACCAGCCCTAGGACTTGTCTGTTTCCGTTTAGGGACTTTTTTATCTGTTCAACTACCTCTATTTAACTGTCTTGATAGAAAACGACCAGCAGAGGTCAGTGAAATACCAGAATTGCTTTCTACTTGTTCAACTGCCTCTATTTAACTGTCTTGATAGAAAACAACCAGTAGAGGTCAGTAAAATACCAGAATTGCTTTCTGCTGAGGAACTTTGTTTTTTTAATTTTTCTGGCAACTGCCTCTATTTAACTTTCTTGATAGAAAACTACCAGCAGAGGTCAGTAAAATACCAGAATCACTCTAGCATTCTCTAGATTCCAGTCCATAGAAATTGTCTTCCACGAGCACCCGTAGACAATAATATTTTTTTCAAATCTTGTATTTTCAGTGATATGACCACAGAAGGCCCTAATTTTATATTAAAAACAGAGCTTTGGACTATACCATTTCCCGCTGAAAGGCAATATTTCTCTCCATGTGTTCCCATACCTGGCATGTCACGAAGTTTGGTGCTTACTTTCCCTCCATGTTAAAGAACAGTAGATGTTTCAGTACCCAGGCTATTGTGCTGCATAGCTAAATACATATAAGGTCCCAAAGGCGAGACCGATTGCATTGCAAATGCTTGCTTTCTGTGACTGATGGCTATTCCACCTCTGCTTTTCTAGAGCCTTTCTTTGAAGGGACATGTACGAAGTGTGCCTGTGGCTTGTGCAGTTTGTGTGGAACTGAACTGGTGAGTTTTGGGGTCTGTTGGACCCCCACAGGTGTTTGCTTCACAAGATACTGCTCTAGTTTAGGCTGGGCTGTAAATGTCCATGTGGAACATTCCAGCCTACACATACACATTCTCCTGTCTTCCTCCCCAAAGCTGGTGTATTGGGGGTGGTTGAGGGAGCCAGTCATTGCCCCTTAAGTGCAGCTCTCCCCTGCCAGAATGAAACCCACTCCTCCGCCGTTCCTATTTTGTGACTATTTCCCTTACCAATGGTTCTTCAGACAAGAGGCTAATATACATCAAATCTTAGCCTGCCCAAACTCATGTTATTTTGGGCACTAGTGGGCATATTTACTAATGTTTTACACAACGCAGGGCAGAAAGCAAATTTGCTGCGTTGCTTGAAATGGAGAGAGCAGAAATGCGCCATATGTACTATGATATGGTACACTTCCGCTCCCTCCTAGCGCTGGTGCACTGTGCTGCCTAGCATCAGTGTTTGCACCCTTGCGCCATGCTGCAGAAAAAGAATCCAAAGAGGCATTTTCCTCTTTTTGTGCATGATGTAGACTGCATCACGCAAAGAAAAAGGAAATTACAAGAAGAAAAAAAAAAATTCTCATCGTTGTGCCATGCTCTGGTGGGCATATGGATCTGAGGCGATCCCAGATTTACAAACCTTTGTAAACCTAGAATTATGTCAAATCCATGGTCCACCCAATCAATCAGTCAATCAGTCAGTCCTTGTAAAGTGCAGCTTATCACCCATGAGGGTATCCAGGCGCTGGGTTGCTGGGCTTAGTCGAAAAGCCCGGTCTTAAGTCCCTTCCTGAAGTCTGTGAGTGAGGGTGATTTTCAGAGGTGGAGGGCGTTCCAGGACTTGGCAGCGAGGTGGGGGCAGGAGAGCCTGCGATGTGGCTACCACGGATGTGCGGTGTCTGTGCGAGGGAGGTGGAGCTGAGGTTTCTGGATGGTTGGTGGAAGTTCAGGCAGTGGTTCATGTATGATGGTCCTTGGTCATGGAGGGCTTTGTAGGCATGTGTCAGCATATTGAATTGGCATCTTTTCTGGAAGGGAAGCCAGTGGAGGTTCATCAGATGTTGAGTGATGTGAGCCTATTTGGGCAGGTTGAGGATCAGTCTGGCCTCTGAGTTCTGTATCGTTTGGAACCTTCTCATGAGTTCAGTGGTGGTTCCTGCATACAGTGCGTTGCTGTAGTTAAGGCAGCTGGTGATAAAGTCTTGCGTGACTGTTTTTCTTGTGCTAATGGGGAGCCAATTGAAGATTCTTCGGAGCACGTGGAGAATGTGGAAGCAGGCATAGGAGACTGCGTTGATCTTCCATTTTTATGGTGAGTTTGCAGGCATGGTCTTTTGGTGTGGGATTGGGTCCGAGTTCGGTGGGCCATCAGGTGTTGTACCAGAGAGAGGTATGGTTGCCAACGATCAGCACTTTGGTCTTGTCAGTGTTGAGATTCAGACAGTTGTCCTTCATCCAGTCTACGACATTCTTAATGCTGTTGTGGAAGTTGGTCTTATTGGTGGTGGGGTCTTCTAAGAGTGAGAGGATGGGCTGGGTGTCGTCGACGTAGGACATGATGTTGACATCGCGGGTTCTGATGATGTCGACTAGAGGCGTCATGTAGGTGTTGAAGAGGGTGGGGCTAAGGGATGAAACTTGAGGGACGCCACAGATAGTGCTCTTGGGTTCTGAGGTGAAGAGAGGTAGACGGATTCTCCGTGTTCGTCCCATGAGTAATGATGCAATCCATCTTAGTGCGTCTCCTTTGATCAAGATCTGGTGCAGTCTAGTAATGAGTGTGTGGCGGGATACAGTTTAGAAAGCTGCAGAGAGGTCGATGTGGATCAAGGCCGATAATTCTCCCCTGTCGGGTAGGGTGCAGATGTCCTCAGTGGCGGAGCTCAGGGTGGTCTCAGTGCTGTGGTTGGCACAGAAAGTGGATTGGGATGCATCTAGCAAGTTGTTTCTCTCCAGGTGTTTGGTGAGCTGCCAGTTGATGCCTTCTCCAGGACTTTGACGGGGAAGGGGGGTAGCAAGATTTGGCTGTAGTTCTGGAGCTGCTTCGGGACAGCAGAGGGTTTCTTGAGAAGAGGTCTGACTTCTGCATGTTTCCCTGCATCGGTAAAGGTGGCTATGGCAATGGATGCGTGGTGAGATGGTGGCTGTTCTCCTTGCTGCCTAGGTTGAAGAGGCGATGGGGGCAGGGGTCCAGGGGTGCTCCTGAGTGGATGGATTTCATAACGGCTGTGGTGTTTGTTGTGGTGAGCTGTTCTCATGCAGTAAGATGCTGGTCAGGGCGGCTTCCGTTGGAGTGAGGAGGCTGAAGAGGCTGCTGGGTTGGGGCTCGAAGTTTCTGTAGATGGTGGATATCTTGTTGTGGAAGTGATTCGCTAGAGCGTTGCAGAGTTCTTGTGAAGGAGGAATAGTGTTCTTGGTGGCTGTTGGGCAGGAGAACGCTCTGATAATGGTGAAGAGTTCCTTGGTATGATTGGTGCTTGCCTCAATGCGGTCTGACAGGGCGTCCTTTTTCACATCTTTGAGTCATTGGTGGCATTCGTTGAGGGCTGACTTGTAGGTGGGTCGGTGTGTAGCATCTGTGCTGGTGTGCCATCTTTTCTCCAGTTGTTTGCAGCTGCGTTTCATTGTACTGAGTTCTGGTGTGTACCAGCTGGCTTGTTTGATGGATCTGCAGGTTTTGGCTAATTTGATGGGGGGCGATTAGGTTGGCGCATTGCTGATCCAGGTGTTGAGTTTCTGGACTGCTTGTTCCAGGTTGGTTGCAGCATCGGGCTGGGTGGTGTTGAGGGCGTCCATCCATTGGGTCTGTGTCACTTTGCTGCAGCTGTGGATGGAGGAGTTGGGGGGGCTGGTGGTGGTGCGCGATGATCCTGCAATAGTGAAGTGGACAATGGAGAGGTCAGTCCAGGTGAGTTCTGTGGCATGGCTGTATTTGACTCTGTTGTTGGACGTGAAGACAGGGTTCAGTGTGTGTCCTGCTCTGTGTGTGGCGTCTGTAACCAGCTGGGTTAGGCCAATGTCCATTCATTCCAGGCGAGGAGGTTGGAGGAGTTAGTGTCTGTGGGGTCGTCCAGGTGGAAGTTGAGGTCTCCGAGGAAGATGTAGTGCTTGGACTCGATGGCAAGTGGGGCGATGAAGTCTGTGATGGTGTCGCAGAGGCCAGTCCGTGGTCCTGGGAGTCTGTATGCAAGGGTGCCCTTGATGGTTGTTTTGTCGTCGTTGTGGAGTTGGAAATTGAGTGTTTCCTGATCAGTGTGGTGTCATCTTTGGTGGTGGTGTAGCGGATTGTTTCTTTGTGGATGATGGTGATGCCCCCTCCGTGTTTGCTGGTGCGGTCCTCATCTTGTAGCCGCTGGGCATTGCGGTGGTGATGTCGGGGCGGAGGAGGGGTTGAGCCAGGTCTCTGTGATGAAGGTCACCTCGGCGTGAGGGTGGAGATGGTGTCCCAGACTTTGATGGCATGTTTGCAGAGAGATCTGGCGTTGATCAGGAGGCATCGGAGTGGTTCAGGGGTGGTTTCGGTTGGTGGAGTGGGAGTGGCATGGGTTTCTGTGTGGGTGAGAAGTCCTAATTTGCAGGTGAAGAGACAGCGGTGGCAGGTGAATGGTCCTGCTGCAGAATGAAGCAATACAAGACAGCAGTTGTTGCGGCATCCATGGTCCAGGGCTCGGAGATCTATGGTGGAGTATGTGTGGGTGCCCGGAGGGCCAAGGTCCCTGGCACTAAGCACAGTCCAGGCACGGACAGGCACAGACAGGCTTGCCTTTTGTGCGCCTTCTGCACGTCAGTGGCACGCCAGCACTGCAGCCTCCATTAAGTAGGTCCTGGGAGGGGAAGGGTTGCTGGGGAGGCAGGTGGCGTGAAGCGGGTGGCAGGAAGTGGGAACTGCACCGAGCGGGCAGAAGGATGGCTAAACTAAACTAAAAGAAAACTAAGAAACTGGCTACCAAGGCTGGCTGACGGGGACTAACCAGGACAGGGCAGGAGCAACCCTAAAAGCAGTATGGAGGGAGAAGGCACACGGAGGAAGAAGGCACTGACAAGCAGCGAGGAGGGGGAGCTGGTGAGGACCTGCTCAATGGGGCCGTACAGAGGCACCCATGGAAAGCCTCCCAGTTCAAAAAGTAACATAATGCAGTGCAAGCCGCTGCATTGCATTTCTTTACAAAGCATGCAAGGTGGATCAAATTGCCCCTTGCTTGACTTTGTAAGTCCCGGTTAATGACTTCTGTCACCTTGCAATGACTTTCTTTATGCAAGGACAATGCAAGTCTATAAGAAATCTGGGCTTAGGTTTGGAATCGCCTTGGGACTTTCAGAATCTGCAGTCCTTCTGATTTCCACTTTCAAAACCTGCCTCCTTTCTGATTGGCTTTGGCCATCTGAAGAGGTAGGTACTGGTGCCATCTGCCTGTACTTTGTTTATTTTCATGGACCTGACACCCAGGAGGCATGTACAATTGTTAAAGAAAGGCGGCTGTGCCAGGAATGAAACTTGTAATTGGCTGTCATTCTCAGAGATTATTCCAGCAAAGGAACCTCTGAGTGGTTACAATTCTGCTTCCAGATTGGTCCTAAGTTTGGGAAGCCTGCAGGCTCACTGCTTGACCTGAGGAGAGAAAGGAACACCTATCTTATATCACAAACAGCTGGGCAGTGCCTGCCAGAAGAAGTGATCTGATCCAACAGAAGAAAGCACAAGGTCTAACTGACTGGTCAAGATGACAGCTTGGGGAACCAAGACGGCCCAAGAGTCATGATGTTGCCCCAGCACACCTGCCCAGAGAAAAAGAGATCAACTTTCCATTCAAGGAGTTGCTCCAATACCTCCAGGAGTCAAGAAGAATGAACCTGCTCACTCCCTGGCCCTCTCATGCCCGTAGGACTTTGTATGTCAAAATATTGACTGCAGAAATATTGACCTACAAGTATATGAGCTCTAAATTATAGACTACCACTACAGCAAGATAAGCCTGCATAGCAAAGTATAGTTTTGCTAGTCTAACTTCACATCTACTTACCTTAATGACGTAGTGCAAGCCAATATCTTGGAGTCAATATATTTGCAGGTCGATATTATGGAGCCAATACATGTGCAGGTAGATATTTAAAACTCAATATTTTGGTACCACACTTGTATCTACCTTTTTCTGCTGCTCCAGTGGTACCCAGAGACAATTTGTCTTTATTCTCTGGCAAGCAAGAACCATTTGAACCATCATTCTGGTTTTTATAGTTCTGGAGATATCACTACTAACCATAAGCTAAATGAGTTTCTAGCAGTTAGAGGTGTTCTCAGTGACAGCAGTGGGTCCCGTTGACTAGTGGCTTAGTGGACTATCCTGTCACTGTAAAATCGTGTCTGCGACCAGTGGAAATAGAGAAACAGGCCCCTACACAAAAAAACTATCAATGCACCTATCGTAGGAATTCGCCCACTAATTTGCCACCAGTCCTCTTACCAAAAAATGATGTCCATTTTGGCTCTTTACAAGACTTTGCACTTCAAAACTACACTTTGCCCCCTCAATTGGGCACCAGTGAGGGGCTACAGTATGAAGCAGAAGCACCTAAGTCTTTTTTATGGGCAGGCACTTATTTTACGGGTGGTAAGTTTTTAGGTGCACAGCATTTTTTCATATTTTAAGTGCCATGCTGTTAAATCCATGCACTTGAACTATTGGTAGGGTTGACACCATTTATACATAAGATAATGAGTGTACATGTAGCTATTTCAAAGCGAAAGCCTCAACACCACTATCCCTGCCTACATCAGGTCAATCACTCCCCTTCTTTTACCAAAGGACACAAATGCATCAGATGAAACTTAAGTAGACCCAAAGCATCCCCCCTAGTATGAATGTGCCGTAGAGTTCAATGTTGACCAGCTATCTAGCACCTAGTACAAGGGAGATGTAAATACATTTGCAGTTGTAGAAGGGGCTCAGAAGGTACTAGGACCTTCCGGTTTTGTTTGTACACCTTACTTTTAAGTATTGTGCTTTACCTATCTCATATTAAAGTCCTTTTTTAATAATGTAAAGCACTGACTGGACATTGAAATTATTGAGTGTTATATTATTATTGTTCATTTGTAAAGCTCAACCTTCACCTGGCAGGCATCTTGGCGCTATCGGAGTTCATCCAAAAGATCAAGGACTGGGATAACGGGTACAGACTCTGCCCTTAGTTTATTTAGGGTAGAGCCAGGTTTTTAGGTTCTTCCTAAAACTAAATAGATCTCTGTTTCTTCTAAGGGAGATGGCCAGCTTATTCCAGGCTTGTGCTGCCTTAACCGGGAAAGCTCCCCCTCCTACCCTGGTTTTCCTAAACCTGGGTACATGTACTAGGTTAGCTGAAGATGATCTCAGCCTCCTTTCCGGTTTATAGTAGGTAACTGTATCCTGTAGGAGTCTGGGGCCAGATCCATTTAAGACATTATGGACTATGCACATTGCCTTAAAAGGCCTCTCTATTTCACTGATAGCCAGTGCAGTTCTTTTAATGTTTCTTTTGCGGAATCAAACCACGATTTATTGAGGACTAATTTAGCCGCCAGTACCTGTGTTCTATGGATTCTTTTAATCAGTTAATCTGGGATTCCCAGTAAGAGGGCATTACAGTAATCAATCCTGCTTAAAATAGCACACTGCACTACCAGCTTTCATGCTGGCTGTGGATGCAAGGAGACAATTTTCCTTAGGTTTCTCATAAGACCATGGCAGGTAGCCACTGTCCTACTGACCTAAGTTTCCATCGAGAGTTTCATATCTATCTGCACTCCTAAGTTTCACACCGATTTAGACGTAATCAAGTCCACAGTCTTTGTCCATGGCCAGAAGTTATATGGAAGTTGGCAGGGAATTTTGTTGGGGGAACAGCATAAGAACTCTGTTTTGCTATCGCTAAATTTTTATGTATTGTTGCTGAGTCAGTTTGCCATTTCTAATCATTCAACTGGTTTGTGTCATCATTGTCCAGAGATATAATTAATTGGGTGTCGTCTGCATACTTTATGAAAGATAGCCTGAAAGATTTGATTAAAGTTAGTAGGGGGCACAGTTACACATTGAATAGGATGGGACTTAGAGCAGACCCTCGTGGCACTCCGTGTAGTATCTCTTTGAACTCTGATCTGAAAGGGGGGAGAGAGATAGCTTGCCATCTCTCTGATACATAGGATTCAATCCACTTTAGGAAAGTGCCTTCCACCCCAATCTCATTTAAACTATTGAGTAAGATTCGGTGGTTGACGGTGTCAATGCTGCTGACAGATCCAATAAAATCAGGACTGCTGACTGTCCCCTCATCAACTCACCTCCTCAATTCGTCGGTTGCCATAATTAGGGCTGACTCCATACCATGGGCTGGTCTACTGCCGCTTCTGTTCAGGTTCAAGTAATTGATTAGTTTCTAAATAATTTGCTAGTATTTTACTGGTGTGCTTCTCTACAATCTTAACCAGGTTGGGGAGCTGCGAGATTGGTCGAAAGTTACTAGGATCTTGTGTATCCGCTTGTGATTTCTTTAATAAGGAGGTGACTGATGCTTTCTTCCATACTGCTGGAACTGACCCTGTCATTAATGATTGGTTGCAGATTTTCCGTAAGGTCAGGAATAGTTCATACCCCATCTCTTTCCAGATTTTGTGTGGTGTGGGTTCTAAAATAGAGCTAGACGAGATTGACAGTGCTAGTACCCTGAAATCTACCTCATTTAGCAGTTCTGTTTCAGCCAGCTTCATGCCAGGCTCCGCCTGCTGTAAAGTTATCTTGGGGCTGCTAGAGGAGTTTGCGGTTAGATCCATGGTTTTAGGGTTTTCCACCTGTTTTGTTGTATTCTCTTTGCTAATGTCCTTTATGATTAGGTCTACTTTGTTATTGAATAAGTCCTGCGTTGGTTCTACGATTTGTTTTAAGCAGTCTGGGTTGGTGAGTTCTTTAACAATCTCCAAAATCTTTTTTGTTTTCCTAACTGCATTGGTGATATTGTTGGTATAATAGTTTTCCTTAGCTTTCCTGATTTCAGTTTTATAACTTTTTAACACATCTTTCAATCGTGACTTGTCTTCCTTTGTGTATGTTCTTCGCCATTGTTTTTCTTGTTTTCTACACTCCGACTTTATATCCTTTAGGGTTTCCATATACCATGGGACTGAAGGTTTTTGTTTAGGTGTCAGTAATTTTAAAGGGATAAGTTCATTTAGTGTGGTAGTAGTTTCATTCCGTAAATGATTATAGTTTGAGTCTACTGACTCTTCTTCAAAGAAGCAGTGTGTATTGTTGAAAACTTTCCTTCATTCCAAGTTCCTTAATTTCGCCCAGGCTCTTCCCTGTTTCCACGTTCTATCAGATTTGGGGTATTGTTTTCGGTTAAGCCCAGTTAACTTGAACTTGATCAAAAAGTGATCTGTCTGGGGGGGGCGTGACTTGAGCCCCACTAATATGGCTGCACACTGAGTGCGCTCCGATAGCCATCTGCAGTTTTCCCCATCCAATCCGACATAATCTGTCCAAGAGTGGAACGCTGAGGGGCTGAGACCGCAGCAGCGGTGGTGTGCGCCAGAAATATGACCCATCCAGCGCATAACAGAGCGCTATTGGTGAGAAAGCAGAAGGCTGTGATCGCACTGCAACATGGTGCCGACCCCGCCTTGAGAGGAGCCGCCGAAAGAGAAACACCCGGAGGGGCCCCGCAAAAATCGGCCTCTGAGAGGCGACGGCCACTAAACCCGAGCGGGCAGACAGAGCGGTGGCCTGAGCACTACCGCAGAGTTGGTGAGATCGTGTAACAGCCTACGACACATCGACGGGCACAGCGGCCCAGATTGGATTCCCAGCTACATCGAAATACCGCAGACTACTGGGTGAGAGCACGGAGCAGCCTATAGGAGCACCGGCAGGCACCTAGGCCTGGCGCTGAGTCTTGGCAGCGCTCACCGGTCATCATTCGGTGCGAAGGATCTTTGGCCCCCACTCATATCACCGTAAATAAGAGACATTTAAAAGACTATAACCGCAACTGTTGAATGCGCTCGGGCCCCTGACTGGATCTTCGGGCTCGGGAGGCATTAAAAAAGCCACAACCACAATAGTACAGCGCACGAGGCTGACAAATTAAAAGTGCTACGGGGAGAAAGAAACCGGGGAGAGCAGTCCGAAACAGCTGAGATAGACTCCGCAGTAAACCGCGAGGGTGAAGAGCGAGCCTGCCACTGGGCGAAGATACCCGGGGGTCCAGCTGGTGTCCCCGCACCATCTTAGACGAGACGGGCCGCCCCGGGGCCCAGAAGCAACATCGAACGCCCGGGGAGAGGTTGCCTGGTACAGCGACTGCAGCAAAGGGTGCGAGACGGAGGTCTTTTCACCATCCCCCGCTCCTCCCTAATCCACACAGGAGGGGTTCCTCGGCTGACAGGTGCTGCCCCTCGGAAAAGATCGACCAGAGCATGGGGGCTACAGTACAAATCATAGTCCACACATTGCTGCCTGACCACCCCTTTGCTCATTGAGAGAACATAAGCCCCTAGCGACGGGGTGGTTGACATCACAATGGGGCGCAATAAGGGCCCAGGACAAACAAATCAAATCGGTAAATATACACTCGCGATGAGTCGAGACGGAGGAGCGGAGGAGGCCGTTCCGCCACTAGAACAGGGACCGGATCCATCCCTAAAAGATATCATGAGAGCGATAACAGGTCTTAGAAGCACCCTCGAACCGAAACTGGACTCCGTCACAGAGGAAGTGAACCTGCTGAGGGTGGACCTACAAAAACTGGGGAAAAAACAACTACAGCCGAAGCAAACATTGGAAGCCTGCAGGCCAAGACTAAACGCCTTGAAGAGCAGGTCACAATCCTCACAAAGCAACACACAGACATTGTGGCGCGACTGGAGGACCAAGAGGGCAGGGCCCGGTGCAATAACATTCGGGTCGTGGAGGTGCCGGAGGGGGCTGAGGGACCGTCCATAGACCTCTTCCTGGAACATTTGATCACTCACATCCTCAAACCAACGAGTTTGTCAAATGTCTTCTCAGTGGAACGAGAGCACCGCTCGCTGGACCTGCGCCCACACCCCGGGGCAACCCCGCACACGATAGGGGCCTGTATTCTTAATTATAGGGATAGAGATGCAATCCTACAGGCGGCTCGGACACGAGGTGACATACAATATGAAAATGCAAAATCCGATTTTTTCTGGACTTTACACTACAAGTGCAGCACCAGAGGAGGGCCTTTGACTCAGTGAAAAGGACCCTCAGTGAAAGAGTCTTAAAATATATGATGTTATTCCCTGCAAAGCTCAAAGTGCTGGCAGATGGAAAGTCGCACTTCTTCATGACTCCCGAAACGGTGTGGGACTGGCTGGAGGGCTGGAGGACTGTTGGGCGAGACAAGAGCCAAGCACAATCGCCCGTCCACAATTATCAGTTGAAGAAGAACCAGAGCCTGCCCTCCCAGCCAGGCAAATCCAGTCAACGCGATACAGATAAGTGACATTGGGGATCCACAGGACACTTAAACGGGTCTCTGGTTTCTGGGCCCTTGGGTTATGGGACTTGAAGAGGCTGAGGCAAGGGGCAGAGGCCCTTGGTAATTAGACACTAATGGGCATATTCTCAAGGACTTATCGCCGATTTATCGGCACTTTAGCGCCGCAAAAGTGGCAATAGATTTATCGCCCTATTCTCAAGCTGGTGCAAACTGCCGATATCGCCAGTTTTCCAGTGATAGCTTCCGCAAAAAACATCGCCACGGATGAGAGCGACAACTAACGCTAATGATATGCAGAGCAGGCGTTCCCATGCAAAAACACACGAAAACACCACTTCGCGATATTCTCAACGACCAGCCAGATCTGCGATGCGATGCAAAAACAGGCGATAAGGGCGTTAGCAGCAGGGATTTAACACCTGCCTTTTACTGGTGTTAAGCAGGACGACAACCTGCAGTATGAAAGGGAGCCCAGCCCAGAGCCACATCTGAAGACCACCACATGTCATGGAGCTACTGATCATGCAGCTCGGAGACCCAAGAGGTCCACAACACCCACTGCCACCACCCCCAGGTCCCCCCCCCGGTCTTCCCGGACTACCACCGAGGCAGCGCAGAACAAGACAGCTGACCTTCCGAAAACGGCATGGCCCCTCAGCCACACAATTGCAGAATGTGGGGAGAGGTGGGAATCAAGTATGTGTGAAGGAGGCAAGTCACCCATGAATAAGAATGTAAACAATGGCAATTGTGGCGGTGATATGCTGGACAGACTTCAGTATGCAGAGCACAGACATGTCCATGTGGACATATACTGCTGGTGTTTGTAGTGTTGTGGACAGTGGACGCAACCATGTTACCTCAGGCAGTGGGGAAGACCTCGGTCATGTAGCTGTGTCGTCCCCCCCTGTAAGCGTAAGCGGAGTGGGCTAGTCCGGCGTACGCCAGTCCAGCGTAGGAGTGTGAATAAATAGGCCAGGGCTCTGAGCGTGGTTCACTTCCGGGATGGCCAACGCGTCTGCGAGGGTGGCGCCCCTCACCCTGCCACGAGTCCGCCAGCCTCCTCAGCTGATTGCTGGCTTCCGTGACACAGGCCCCCAGCGCACCCAGCGGCACAGCACCGCGGAGTTATGTGTGTGCTGACTACTGCCTTCGGCCTACACTGCGGTCAGCAGGTCCCCCAATTCAAATTGAGTCTTGATTTATTTATGGCACAGTCCAGTAGGCAACAGACATTGCTTCCAGTGCGGCCCGCCCGGACGACGCATCATCGCAGGCTGCGCATCCGCTGAACGCTTCAGGTGCCACTAACTCTGTGCAGCTCAAGTCAACGCCATGTGGCTGTGGGCCCTTGCTGACCACTGCCTCCGGCCTACACTGCGGTCAGCAGGGCTCACACATATCAAATCCAATCCTGACCTGCTAGGACACGCCATCATCGCTGGCTGCACACCCGCTGAGCGCTTCAGGTGCCACTAACTCTGTGCAGCTCAAGTCAATGCCACGTGGCTGTGGGCCCTTGCTGACCACTGCCTCCGGCCTACACTGTGGTCAGCAGGGCTCACACATATCAAATCCAATCCTGACCTGCATGGACATGCCATCATCGCAGGCTGCACACCTGCTGAGCGCTTCAGGTGCTACTAACTCTGTGCAGCTCAAGTCAACGCCACGTGGGTGTGGGCCCCTGCTGACCGCTGCCTCCGGCCTACACTGCGGTCAGCAGGGCTCACACATATCAAATCCAATCCTGACCTGCAAGGACACGCCATCATCGCTGGCTGCACACCCGCCACCGCCGCCAAGACCACCTCCAACCAACAACTGCCAGAGTCGGAGGAGTCTTACAGCCAGCCTATCAAAGTTGCTCACACCTGTCTTGGATGCCATCATCAGCTTGATACCCTGCTCAGCTCTTCAGGTGCCACTAACTCAGTGCACCACAAGTCATGGACCCTTTATGATTGAGTCTTGTGTGTGTGATGTCAAAGCTGATGCCCCTAACTCAGTGCACCACAAGTCATGGACCCTTTATGATTTAGTCTTGTGTGTGTGATCCGATGATCACTGTTCTAGTTGTTGCCAGCACCAACCACTCCCTGAGGGCTGGCTTACACTCACCCCACACCCATCCAGCACAGGCGTCACTGGACATGTGACCCTGGTAATAAAAAGGGGCCGGGCGCACGTGCCCGTAGCCAGTTCCACTATCTATCTAAGTGTGTCCGTGTAGTCATTATGTATAACCCTGGGCGTAGTTCGCGAAGTAACGCTTCGCGAAGCTACGCAAAGTGCAGTTCGCACTACGCGAGCTACGCGTAGCACTACGCGAACTGCGTAGTGCGTGTTCGCAATGATTGCACAGTGCCGGATGCTTGTCCGCACTGTGCAATCATTGAAACGGCATCTTGCACAGTGCGAGCTGTCTTTTACTGCCGCTCGAGTAGATTTTTACTCGAGTGGCAGCTTTCTCAACGCGGACTGGTAGTTTCTCATCGCGAGCGGTCGCGAGCATACGCGACCACTCGCAATGAGAAACCTGACCTCCCCGCGTTGAGAATCTCGCCGGGAGGTTTATTTTCCACGCTCGCGATCGGCAACTTGATGTTGCTGATCGCGAACGAGGAAAAAGTCTCGCCAGGATGTCATTTTGCTTGCTCGCGGTCGCCAACTTGACGTTGAGGACCGCGAGCAAGCAAAAATGACCGCTGCACTACGCTACACTACGCTACGCGTGTTCGCACTGTGCTACGTGCAATTCGCGTAGTGCGAAGTAGCGCAAACTTCGCAAACTACGCGAGCGTAGCGTAGTTTTCCGCCCAGGCCTAATTATGTATGTATGATGGCCCCGGGCCCTACCACATTACATTGTGCTGTGGACAGCGGACGCAACCATGTCACCTCAGGCAGTGGGTAAGACCTTGGACACGTCGCTTTGTCGTCCCCCCCTGTTAGCGTAAGCGGAGTGGGCTGGGCCGGAGTACGCCAGTCCAGCGTAGGGGTGTGAAGTATTTGCCCGGGGCTCTGGGCGTGGTTCAGTGCTGGCCTGGACAAGGAAGTAACTAATGCGTGTGTCTCTGTCGTAGTGTTGGCGCCACCCGGCCCGCAATCGACAATGTTGCAATGTAGCATGCACCCGGAGGGCGGGCTCGCACGAACGGAGAAATGAAGGAGCGCAAGACCGCTCGGGGTCTTGGCTCATACATGCCAAGTGTTGTGTGTATCTGTATTGCCGCAGCATGAGCCAAATGCCTAGCCTTAATCGCAGCGCGAGTTCAGCCGGGCATGAACTCTACATCTGTGTCTGCCCTATCCTTACCATAGGCCTAAACTCCCGTGGCCGCCCACCTTCAACGGCCAACATCACAGTGTCGTTGTCAGGCTTGTGGACATGTGCAGACAGGCATGACAATGGTGTGCCGTAGGAGTGCAAGTGATGCAACCGCGCAGCGCACACAAGGAAATAGGCTTGGGGGGAGGGAGGAGCAGCTGTGAGGCAACGTAACACACAGTGATGCCGCTCATTTGCCACATGCAAGACATGTCAAACATGAATCCCAAAGTCGCACACATCCCACCCCATCCCCAACAAGCCACATCACATTTCCTGAATGCAAGCAGATGACAAACTAACATTAGGGATGAAAGCTCCTTTGTCTGAACTATCAGGCGGAAGCACATCTGCACCTCCGTCCTCGGAATTACATGTGCCTAGCACCCCCTGACAGATACTATAGCAGCTGATGACGATTCCCACACTACGCACAGCCCGACGAGAGACCAACGTATACACACCCCACACACAGAAGTCCTTGCTCGAAGTTATCTTGCATGGAATGGCCTTCACACTTACTCCCACATTAACCCAGGCGTACAACCGTTGCACACTAAAACAACTCATTGATCCGAGCTGTGGCATTTCATCCACAGAACTGGCGCAGGTCAGAACAGTGCCGCTTCAACCGGAGCCACTAACGCAATGGCAGAACATCCCGGACACATGCACAACCCCTGTCACGTGGAACTGTACCGTGCACGTATGCTGCATTTACTGGGGGCACTGCCATTGGCAGTGCTGCGGATCAGTTACTGGCTAAGCTTCCGCCTTGCCAACGTAACCTGCGTTCAGCCTGTGTTGCATTGTCGATCGTGCATATTCGAGTGGTCCATGGATGTCTGCCTATCCAACAGGACGGTAGCTGAACTGGATTTTGACATGTGTGTGCGCCCCCTGTTGGCCCACGACCAGGAGTGTCACCATGATACCTGTTTATGGGATGCCTTGATACTTGGCATACATGCTGGCAGCTGGACCTGGGAGATTGCACAACTCCTTGTGTGCAGTGACCACTTTGAACTGCTCCCCTATTGGGCTGTAGTGCTAATTGGTGAAAGGGGGTGGACGAAGCACATCTGTCCGGACCTGCTAATGGATTGCCTCACTGTCCTGTTTGATGAAGTCGACAATGACCTCATGTTGGAAATGATAGCCTACGAAGCTGCAGTCGCTTTCATGGACGAGTAACTACGTACCTGCAGCCACAACAGATTGGAACCCATTGCACATGTCCCAACACCTTGTTGCATCTTGGAGATCTGGTCACATATCCCACGACAACAGTGGACATGGCTGCATTCACCTGGACTCCGAATACATGAGCGGACAACAACGCGGGTTAACACACACCTGTGAAAGGTGAGGCACTCCCCCGGAGTGGACAGCGGCGCTTGGCAACGCTCCTCATTCTGACATACTGCTGCATTGGTCTGCATGTTGTGGCACTCATCTTGCCCGTACTGACACGCATATGCTAAAAAAGTCTACGCACCTTCACTTGTATTCAACTGTGATGAGTGTTGATTTGAATGACAATGTGTGTCTCACTGCCTATCTGGGTCATGGCCATACATGTGCATTGATAGCATTACCCAGGGAGTACCTTTTTGTGGAATCACTGTCCCTACATTCATCCATACTTTCATACTTGATTGATCATAGCCATGACACATCTGTGTGAATTAGAATGTTTTATTCGCATTCAGTGGAGTGTTGAAGCTGGACCAGTACAGGGCCATGCAAACCCCACTTTACATTGCTGCCCCGTGGAGGGCCAGCCAGAGGTCTTTAGGGATTGACAAGTTCATCGGAAGAGGAAGACTTCAGTCCACAATGTGATTGCTGTATCATTGGTAACCAAGCAAAACATGGCAGTCCATGTCGAGGTCCATGGTGAGTGTCGCTGAGTGTATCGGGGGACAGTGGAAGGTGTTATTCCAGGGCATGATGCAGAGGGCAGAACCAAGTTGAAACAGGCCATATGGCGGAGATGAATGCTACCACTTCATTCTTACCACAAAGCCAGATTCATCATCATCTTCGTCCGCTGATGTGTCAGGTGCCTCACATGTGGGTGGTGGTGTTTAGTCTGCATCACTGTGTAGCACTGACACATCAGGGGCGGAGATGTGGATGGAGTAGTAGCAGCAGCATTCATCCACGCTAGGCCTTGTGGCGGCAATGCCATGACGAGGATCTGCAGGGCATGGAAGATCACAGCTACATCTCGCTAGTGTTCAGCCGTGGCAAACATTCTTTCCGCCTGCATCCGCTCCAAGCTCTCCATCATTCTCCTTATGTGTCCCAACTCCCGGATGACATCGCTGGAGCCACTCTCACTAGACAGTTGTTCTTGGCTCAGAGTCATGACTCCAGCGATGTCAGCCATGGATTGTTGGAGAGCATGAAGCAGACAGTGGGTGTCTGTTAGGGACTGTAAGTCGTCCCTGATGGGACTTAGACACCCACGTATGGTATCTAGTTTGGCTGCCATGAGGTTGAACCCCACCCGCAGCTGATCAGCCATCTTCTCCTGGCACCCTAACACACGGCGTTGGAATGCCATGTGTTGGTCGTGGGGGTCCTGGGAGACAGCCGTTATGGTGGGTGCGTCCTGCTGTGTGGTCTGTGCAGGGGGTGGGGTCTCATCGATGCAGCTGGGCTGCCCTGCTCCTGGAGGTGGGGTGCCGAAGCTGTCCATGTTGTCGATGTTGGGGAGGTCCCCTTCATCCTCAGTGCTGAGTTGTTGGGTCTGCTCTGCAGGAGGTGTTGATTCTCCCTCTGCAATGTGAAGGGGAGATGCAGATTGACATTGTGTTCACATGTATGTTCACGCATTGTACAAGTTTACTAACAGACTGCATGACAATGTACATTGTGACTGTTTGTGAGGAGATGCCTATTTGATGCGGGACAGTTGACAATTCTACACCATCAGGGATGTGAGGTTGTACTTGTACATTATCATCTCACAGTTTCCTGCTATGCCAAATGCGAATGGCCATTTTCTACACACAAGCGGCAGCAGTTGTGTCCTCTGTTCTGTTGTGAAAGTGTTGCAGTTTGTACCACATTGTTGTCAATGTTGAGATGCTCTGATTCTTATGTGTGTGTGCTGCATTGTGGGTGTGTTGCCCCTTCAGATCTGATTTGGCTGGCCCTTATCCCTTTCAGGCGGTGTGTCTTTCACTTCTGTGCTTATACAGTGCTGAGATGTTGCAGACTTGGGTAAATTGGGCTCTTGGTCAGAGTTGTGACTCTTGGGCATGGTTTGTCCGCAGATGTGCTAAACTTAATTGTGCATGTGTGCCATTGTGCCCATCTCCCCCTATCCCCCCAGTCCCTGGTCGTTACTCACCCGGTTGCTGTTGGCTCAGGTCATGTTGTGCAGTGCTCCGGTCCCCCAACTCCTGCCACCGTCTCCCCAATGATGACTCGGGTCACCATTTCCTCCAACTCATCCAGCTCCTGGTGTGTCGCTGGACTCCCACCTCCAGTCTGCATTGCTGCTTTCAGGTTGGCTGCGAGTTTCAGCTTGGTTTTGCGCTTCACATCAGTCCAGCACTTCTTGTAGTCGTCCACTTCCCTTCTCTTCACTCCGACTGCATTCACCTTGGCCAAGATGGACTGCCATATTGTATTTTTAGTTGCCAATGACACAGTGGAGGTGATGAACAGTTGGTGGTGGTGTTCTGTCACCTCCGTAATGAGGATCTGGTTTTCCTGCGTACTGAAACGCGGGTTTCTCTTCTTCTTCTCCTTGTCCTTCCCTGACCCCGAGGTCCCAGGCTGGTCCTCCGTGGGGCTTGTGGGGTTCTGGTTGTCCTCTGTACTTGCTCCGGCTACCTCCATGGTGCTTCGCAGTTGTATGTGTTTTGTTTGTGTTTTTTGTTGCCGCTTTTATAGTGGTTGTTCCCGCCTGACTTGTGGGACTTGCAGGCCTGGCGCTGCTTATGGATGAATTTTTTATCGCAGTTGGGCCCATCGCAACTTTTTTCACGTTAGGGTTTAGATTTTTATCGCTGTCCCAGTAATGTTATCGCGGACATTTGGCGCGTTATCGGGGAACTATCGAATGTTACCGCCGTGTTGAGAATACAACGGTAAAATAACACGGAGTTATTTTCCCGCGATAGACGGCGATATGAAAAATTGCGTTAACCTATTTTGGCGATGATTATCGCACGTTCTTGAGAATATTCCCCTAAATCTCCATAAAGGGCCGGAGGCGTTATTTGAAACATGCACCCTGTCTTAATACCAGCCCATTCCGGACGTTCCCCCACATAGAATTGGGGACGCTAACATATTCGTACTGAGCACCGGAATCTTTAAAGCAGTTGGCACTCGGTGCCCCCCTCATCGTTTCATTGTAATGAAGTTGTTATCTGGGCGACTGGCACTCTGCACGTTGGGGTGGTGGGGGGTTTGTAACTCACCTAGCAGGGATGCAGGGAGGGGGGAGTTAAGGGTTTTATTTTGTTATGTTGGTTTAATGTTTTGGTTGCTCATGAATGCAATAATTGACACTGAGTGCACGCACAGATCAGGGTCAGCCCGCGAAGTAATAGGGTCGCAAAACACAATCGGGTATGCCTGATACGAAGAGAGGTGTGGCCAATGTCCGCATATGGTCCTGGAACGTGAATGGCCTTGAGAACAAGGTTAAACGCACGCTGGTCCTCCAGCACATTAAACGCCACGCTCCGGAGGTGGTGCTGCTTCAGGAGACACACCTGAAGGGTAGCCACTACAAAGCTTTAGATCGCTTCGGCTATAAGCTGACGGCCCACTCTGGATATTCGGGTGGTTCTAGAGGGGTAGGCATACTGGTGCGCAACTCTCTGCCCCTGACAGTTCACAAAGTCGTGTGTGATGACGCAGGCTGCGGGGTGGCCCTGGTGGGTGGTTGGGAAGGTCGCCCACTTATCCTCTGTTCCACGTATCTGCCACCCAGGCTACACTCGGTCATATTGCCAAAGATTAGTGCCCTGCTGCTAGAGCTCCCACCGGGAGTCCTCCTGATGGGAGCAGATGCTAATGCAGTAATGGATCAAGAGCTAGATCGGTTGAGGAACGCAGGGGAGCATGCTGAGGGGCGGGTTCTCCCAGACTTCCTAATGGCAATGGGGCTGGTGGACATATGGAGGGCTCATAACCCACAAACAAAACAATTCACATATTATTCGGCCCGCCATGGGTCATTCTCTAGAATAGATTACATGCTTAAGCCACAAGACCAAATTGGGAGCTTTGAACGTCCAATACACCTGGCTAGGGGTATCTCAGATCATTCTCCTGCATGCGCCACCCTCACAGGACCGAATATTACCAGAACAGGTTTCCCTAGGATAGACATCTGGCACCTCCGAGACCCTGAGCTAAGAGAGAAACTTGAGGAGGGAGTGAAACTGTATTTTAAAGAAAATAAAGGGACAGTGGTTTCCCACATGATTCTCTGGGAAGCGTTTAAGACAGTATTGCGTGGACAGGCGCAGGCACTGATCGGGGTAAAAAAGAAAGAAGAAGCCTCCAAAATCCACACTTTGGAGTGCGAAATAATAAAGATGGAACAGGAGGTGGTCGAGGGTGGAAGTACAGACCTCAGACACAGACTAACTCTGCTGCAACATGAGATGCGTGCGCTGGCCGAAAATGCAGCGCGGGCGCATGCATTGGCCACGCAGCGCAGCACCTACGATGTAGGTGACAAAGCCTCCAAGCTACTAGCTTGGCTATACAAACGAGACAAAGACAGATCGTGGGTCATGGGAATCAGAGACAGGGGAGGCTCCATCCACACAACAAATGCACAAATCGCAAAGGCTTTTGCGTCCTACTATGAAACCCTGTATGCCCCCATGAGCCCAAGATCAGACCAGGATTGTGAAGAATTTTTGGCCGACTTTTCACTCCAGACGCTCACAGAGGAAATGAGCAACACCCTAGAGGCTGACCTGACCGAAGAGGAGCTGGCTTCGGCGTTGGGATCCATAAGATCCGGGAAGGCCGTAGGTCCAAATGGCATCCCGGTCGAGTTATTTAAAGGCATGGCTTCTAACATTACACAACCATTACTGGACATGTTTGAAGAGGCCAGGGAACTGGGCACACTGCCGGTAGATCAACATATGGCCATGGTAGTGGTGATACATAAGGCGGGAAAACCCCCAGAGAGATGGAACTCGTACAGGCCAATCTCCCTGCTTAATTTCGAAGCGAAGACATTAGCAAAGGCCCTAGCCAACAGACTAACAGTAGCCCTCACGACTATTATTCATATAGACCAGTCGGGCTTCATGCCGCGTAGAAGTACCCGCCATAACCTACGGTGACTCTACGGAGTCCTACATATGACGGCACCCCCGCGTCTCCCCAATCGGCATTGATGGCATTAGATGCCTCAATGGCTTTTGACAGCTTAGAATGGGACTATCTATTCGCAGTACTAACCAAGCTGGGCTTCGGCCCAAAATTCTGTAGCTGGGTAAAACTGCTATATCAGGACCCGCTCGCACAGGTGAGAGTCAATGGGGCACTGTTGCACCGTTTCTCGCTTGGAAGGGGAACAAGGCAGGGTTGCCCCTTGTCACCACTATTGTTTGCTATGGCACTGGAGCCATTGGCGCATTGGATCAGAAGAGACCCGATGATATGGGGTATTCGGGCGCCGGAGGCTGGGAGGAGTGCATCTCCCTCTATGCCGATGACATACTTCTATATTTATCAAGGCCCTACTTCTCCATAGCCCCAGTGCTCCACATTTTTGAGTTATTTGGTAGCTACTCGGGCTTCACTATAAACTGGACAAAATTGATTGTATTACCCCTAGCGGGACCTCCACCAAGACTGCCGGCAAACTGTGCGGCCCCTTTGGTGGATGGAGGCTTTAAGTATCTAGGCATAATCATAACCCGAAACAATCAGTCATTCCTGCAGGAAAATCTCTATCCCTTACTACAAAGATTCCCCGCAGATACGAGACATTGACGCGTGCTCTCTCTGTCCTTGATGGGAAGAGCAGCGCTGTACAAAATGATGACTCTGCTGCGCCTCCTCTACGTGTTACAAAACACACCCTACCCGGTCCCGGCCTCCTTCTTTATACAGATCGCTCAGGAACTCTGTATCTTAATATGTCAAGGAGGTACACCTAGAATAGCGCTGAACAAATTGCAAAGAGGAGTATATGACGGTGGGCTTGCGATCCCAGACGCTAAACTGTACTATTGGGCCTCACAGCTGATGGTAGTAAATGAGTGGATATATACTGAGAGAGAAGAGCCAGCCTACAAAATGGATAGAGTAGCAATGCCTAACGGGAATCATGAAGCCCTTCTGTATGCCCGAAGGCCCCCTCGAGATTTACCGGCTTATACTGCAACAGTAATAGAATGCTTGTCTGCAGCGAATAAATACTTAGGATGGCATGGCCGATTGACAGCGATGACACCACTGTGGGTGGGAGACCAACTGAGGGAAGTAACCACCTTAGCAGGCTTCTCGGGGTGGAGGGCCATAGGTATTGCCCATCTAGGGGACCTGTGGAGGGAAACAGCACTGGTGCCTTTTGAGGACTTGAAAAACGAATTTAAATTATCACCTACCCAGATCTTCCCCTACACGCAGTTCTCACACGCACTAAATAGGCATATAAGACAAGGGGAGACCATTCCTGACTATTCCCCCCTGGAAGACCGGTTATTAGCAGACCCCATACCTGACAAAGGGACCTCTACAATATACAAAGAACTAATATACAACACACCAGACCCCCTCACCTCCCTACGAGCAGCCTGGGTGGCTGATTTAGGTAATATAGAGGATGAAGAGTGGATCAATGCGCTACAGGGCCCTAGAGAGATAGCGATTAGATCAAGATTCAGACTGATACAACTCAGGGTCCTTCACCGCTCATACTACCCCTGCACATTGCTGTGTAGATGGAGAAAGGTACAGTTGCTGCACTGCATAAGAGGCTGCCAGGCTGAGGGATCCTTCTTTCATATTATATGGGAATGCCCAGTCATCAACCGTGTTTGGCAGGGAGTGGCAACGATAATGTCAAGGGTCACGGGAGAAGAGGTACCTATACACGCCAAGGATCTTTTACTGATGATCAAGGGGGAGGAGGACTGGTCTAGGCACACGAGAATCTGGCTGGCCTTGGCCACCGGAGTGGCAAAACGTAACATTGCGTGCAGGTGGGGGTCACATATCCCCCCAACAGTGGCAGAATGGGAGACCGATCTTGATTGGTGCCACCAAGTGGAGAAGGTTATATATGACAGTAAGGGTTGTAAGAAAAAATGTGATAAATTATGGTCCCCTGGGGAGAAATATAGAAACATGGGTGAGAAATCAACAGTATGTGAGTCAACGGGTACACGCGTGGTTTGTGAATGAAGAAGGCACGAGGCCAGACGTACTGCCTAACTCAGTTAGGACCTCACTGTGCGGTAACTTACCAGATTTAGACTGAAATGATAGTGGCGTACTGACCCTGCTGCAATGTAATTTGTTATCATATATTTGTACATCTGAATAAATGTGCTCTTCTTTCATTATATGTAACTTTATGAGCCTGTTTAATAAAAAGATTTAAAAAAAATAAAAAAATAAAGTGATTTGTCCAGCTGATGGGGACCATGTCCTCTACAACCACCATGGTATGAGGCACCAATACCAGGTCCAAGGTGTGGCCTCCTAGGGGTGTGGGCCTTTTAACTGATGCTCTAGTCTTAGAGTTTCACAGGTTGTGGGAAAATCGGTAATTTGGGTATGAGCTCTATTTTCCGCCCAGCACTAATAGTTTGGAATGGGCTAGGGTTATATATTGTGCCATGCTGTATTCTGGGTTTGCTTCTAAACCCCTTTGTCTTCTGGAGTAAGAATTTGCTGCTTGCTTCACTACTTAGAAAGAGCACAGTGCCTGAAAAGGAATGCACTTACATTCTGGCCCAAAGTTAACGCCCAGTCACATACCAAGGATCCCATGTAAAGCCCTTGCAGTACCCACATGAAGATCAAGACCATCTTGGAGTAGCAGGACATAATAGGAGAGATCCTTTCAAATCCCTCCCCTGCATTTGATATGGTGGGCCAAGAGGTCCTGTTTCAGTGGCGGGGGAAATTGGCATTTGGGTCACAGTTCTGTATTCATTTAAATACATTTCTGGAAGGTCTGTTCCAGTCCTCCTTGCTACCCTTCTTACTGACGAGACAAGTGGGCTGTGAGGTGTGGAATACTGCATGGCTCCTCTCTGTCACCCATCTCTACATCTGGCTGACCTGATTAGGTCAATTGTTGTAAGATCATGTCTTATGAAGATGACTCCTAGCTATATATAAGACTGGAAAGACAATCTCCCTCCTCAGCATGAATCTGAAAGATTGTCTGCCCACTACCCACAAGTGGACGAGCCACAGCTATTTGAGGCTTAATGCTAAAAAGAGCGGGTTTGTAGTCTTGGAAACAAATGCTACTCATTGGTTTATCACCCTGTCACCGCCCTGCGTGGGAATACCTCGAGCACTAGAGGCTTCAGATATGCCTCTGGGGGTGCGAGTTGATCAGGAGACATTATGAAAAATGCAGGCCAGGACTGAGGCTACTTCATGTTTTTACATGTTTTGATTGTTGAGGATTTTTTTCAATTCCTCTGAAGAGATAAACTCTCTTCCATAGCTGCTGCCTATGCTCTCCAAAACTGACTACTGCAACAGCCTTTATTTGGCCCTGCCTGCATATCTTTCAGCACACACCTTCGCAGTCAAGTAGGGGCAGAACCTTTGAAATTTCAGTCATGTGTTGGAGCAAGGATGGAAAAGTGCTATCGAGCTATGAAGTGAGGGTGCAATTTACATGCACCTCAATGACTCATGTAGTCTTCTATGCTCCTGAAAAATCTGAATTATGCAACCTTCTGCAACATTATACTCTAGCTCGATCCTTGTGCTAAGAATATATATGGCAAGTAGATTTGCCGCATATTAGGAATGAACGTGATGGACGAAGCCCCTTTCAATATCTGGAACCCAATCTTTGTAACAACTTGCGTCTTATATTAAGAGAAATTGAAAATCATCTGGCCTTCCTCCTGGTTCTCAAAACATTAATTTGCTCTCAAGCTGGGTATGGTGGCTTAGTGGGCTACTGTGCCCACTGTAGGGGCCTGTGTTTGACCTCACGGTCCCATGTTCAAATCCCAACTGGTCCACTCAGCCTTTCATCCTTCCGAGGTTGATACAATGAGTTCCATTGAGTTGGGTAACAATAAACACCTGTTATTCAGCGCCAAGATACCCATTGGTGAACGTGTGCTATATAAATACTTATGTAATTAAAAAGCAGTTTTTTCTAGTGGCTCCTAGCGTCACTTGTTGCCTTCATAAAATGGCTCAGTGGCACAAAACTGTTTAGGCCGCTTTGTAGTTTACAAAATACTACATACATAAATAAAAATAGAGTGGTCTGTGAGTGAAAGGAATTAAAAAGAAATGTCTATATAGTTGATGGGAAGTGTGCTGCCTGTGTTGCTATTGGTACTGCCTCATGGATCTTGGCACAAGTTGTCGAGGTATATAATGGACCAGGTTATAGTGGTTATAACGGACCAGGTTACAGTGTTTCCAACGTGACAATAATATGCCTAAGTTTTTATTATTTTTCCGAATGGAAAGAGGCACAGTTTGTAAGGAGTATGGCAAAATCTAGGTGATGAAAATCTTAGGAGATCTATTGGGAGAGGAAAGCTGTGGCATGAGTTGCATTGCAGACAGTGGGGTACAAATTGTTTCAAAGGAGACCAAATCAGCATTAGAAAATGTTAATATGAAGCACACAAGAATGCCATTATAGATGTAATAAAATACCTTCCGGCGTACATTATAAGGATATTGCAAATCACTGAGTAGTTAGTAGTTCTGTGACCATATGGAGAAATGAGGCCAAAGGCAGAGTTCTTTTATAAGGTCATGGAAATCCTATATGATATATGGTCACACCATCACCCTTCCCACAAACTGCTTAAGTCTTTAGTATCTTGCTCTTTCATATGAAAGAGCTAGTGTGGGTGCAGACATGAAAAATAAAAACAGAATCTATAGTGCAAAATCAAACACATCAAAAGCATTTAGTAATGTATTGAAAAAAAGATATTAGAATCAGTTTAATGTAAATCAGATTAGGAAAATGCTGTCTATCGTGTGATGACCTATAGCATGCCAAAAAAATTTGCTATAAATATCTCCTTTCTGCTTCTCATTGTTCATGTTAGTAAAGAACAGATCAGAAAAAAATCAGTTCTCGTTTTCATTGTTCAAACCGAGCTGTAATTATGCTCTGTGGTCTGTCTTTAATCTTGGCAGCTGGCTCTGGCAGCAGGCAGTATGATGTCACAAGTCAACTGTAATAATTGATTACAGCTGAGTGGCTACTTACTTCATTATTACAGGTGAGTAGATAGATCACAACTTGACTGTAATAAGGACATCTGATGTAGGGCTTTGTACAGGGGTTGCAGGCTCTCGTACATTATACCATTGTTGGCCAAGAGCACAGGTGCAGCACATTAACAGGGTCGATTATTATGGCCTATTGGTAGTTGGAATGTGACTGGTCACTGTAAGGTTTGGCCAGTTTAAATCAGGGACTAAGTAGAGGAGAGCTGGTAAACGTTTCACAATTATTTGTCCTCCTGCTAACCATCCTAATGATTTGTAAAAGAAGGGACTCTGTCATAAAGTTGATTTGTAGAGCTGGAGAATACAATAGTGACTGGCGAGGACTGCATGTCCTGGACGTCCTCTCTCTCACAGCAAGTAATGTTTCATTCTTTCCATTGAACAAAAAAAGTTTTTTTTGTTTTTGTCTGCAGGGCACACATTATGTCAAAGAATATGGCAAACCAGCAAGAAGTGGAGCTCGTTTTCCACATCTTCCCACCAGCAACTTGAACTGTGCTCCTGTTGTCTATGATGTCACTCGGACCTTCTTGGAGGAAAATGGGGGCATATTAACAAGGCGGCGATAAACAATTATCGCCGCTTTTGCGGCCGTTTTCGGCCGAAAAGCGGCGATAATCATATCGCCTTATCAGCAAAGACACGCTATCGCGTGTTTTGCTGATTTTACTCCCGTTTCCAGCACGCCTGACTTCGCATCGATAATGAGATGCAAAGTAGGCGTGTCTGTGGAAACAACATGGGTAAATATCGCGAAGGCAGCTTCGCGATATTTACAATGCGGGGAAGCGATTATTTTAATCGCGTTAAATATGCCTTAACGCAGGAATTTAACGTCTGTTAAATTCCTGACTAAGGCATACTTAACATGGGGGGTGGATTCTGTGGCTAAGACCACAGGCCCTATCATCTAGGATATCGCCGTTTTCCACCATGGAAAACGGCGATATCCTGCTATCTCTGAAATTTTTATCGCCTCGGCGATGCGCGTTGTTAATAACGAGCTAACCGGGCGATAAATTACAGAGATAGCCGGCGATAAATATGCAAGCGCTAAGCGCGCTTTGCGATATTTATCGCCGGCCCTTGATAATATGCCCCATGGTGCTTTGGGTGAGGGCAGCCATCAGGAATCACATTTGTTCTTTAATTCCGTTTTATTTGGTTTTCTTCAGATTCTGTAATGAGGTCTGCAGGGACACAGTGACACGTGCAGCAGAGACAACAACATGAGCTGTTATTGTAGCTCAGAAAGAAGCCCATAGCAACCAGGATGGATTGTACACTGTAATTCCCTTTTGATGATGTTGGTTGTGTATCACTGAGAGAGCAGCGGTCTAAAAGTGAGCGCCAGTGTGAGTCCCAGCGATGACAAGGCAGTCACACATTCCACATTTGTCCTAATCCGACCATAAACATCTAATATACATTTTATGTGACTTATTTGATTTTAACTCACACGTGTGAGTTATCTGTAGTTTTACAAAAGAAGTAGCAGCTCAGAATCACTTAACACAAAGAAAAAAAATATATATCTTCCAAATGTCTCCGACCATAACCCATTGCTGCACGTTTTTACAACAAAAGTGTGAACCATAGAGCAGTGTGTACATTTCACGCAAGCTTGTACGTGCGTCCCTGAATGCAAACTTTTCTACTTGAGATATCTGCTGACAGTGGGGGCCTGAATTACAGCTACACTCTCCTATCCAGGAGGACTTGGTGTTGTTATTCATGATAATTTATTGTTTAAAAAGGGCTAAATGATACCAGGTGCTCTCAGTGTTGCCAAAGAAATGAGTTTGACACACACTCTCCTGTCAGAGGACGCCTTTGCCAGATCTGGGAGTGATATATTGCTGTGGTCATTAAAAATGGCCCCAGCAGAGAAGCAATTTTCATAAGGATGCAGTTCTGCTTTGGGAAATAATAAACAGATTGGCCAGTGGTGTCAGGAAAAGTACAGCATGCGAAAGGGGAAGATCCTGCAAATGTAAGATCTGAGGCAAGCCCTGCTTTATGAAAGCTGTGAGCGCGCTGCACGGCCTCCATCTTGGATTAGAGCCAAGCCCAAGTGAAAAAAGCATATCCCGACCATCTTGATTATTGAGTTTAGGTACAGTTTTGTCTTTTACGGTTCTGCACATATCTTGAGAATGAGTACAGGTGGTGCAAGGGAGCGGGTGCACCAGGAATGTGCACCACGCGATGTCCACGATTATTGGAGAGGAAATCGTATTCCATCCCATTCATTCAGGCAACAGTCTTTGTAGGTCGAAACAAGCAACAACTAACACCTCTGAGGAAGATTGATCCTGGCTACCAGTCCACTATTAGAACAACAGTACCAATACAGCTGCTTGGCTACTTCCAAATTCTGTTCCTAGAGCCTATAAGGGAAAACAGCATTCTAGTCACCATTATAAAATCAACTTTATTAAGATATCCTCCTGAAACTTAGCACAATGGGGCCAACTCCAAAAACAACATTCTGCATTCGGTCCATCAATTGATCCTTTTGTCGCCCTTAGTGGGAAGGGTATGCCCAGACGTGGGTCCCATGTTCACCTCGCCACTGGATTCAAGCTAGCCTTGCTGATGAGGGGTAATGCCCCGAAACCAGTCCCAGGATGCTTGTTTCCAGTCAAGGGAGGACATGGCTTGGCAGTTCGGGCTGGACTGTACCCATGAGGAACAGGGTCAAGACTGATTTGCATATGGCTGGGTCCAAACTGGGGTGGCGTGGTGAGCAAAAGAATGATGGATTAAACCCAGATCTTTGTGACTGGGGATGAATGTTTGCATTGTTCAGCATTCCGTCCATCAATTGTTCCTTTTGCTTTTGTCGCCCTAAGCGGAGAGGGTATTCCCAGACATGAGTCCCGTGCTCACTGCGCCACTGGATTCAAGCTAGCCTGGCTGATGAGGGGTGATGCCCCGAAACCAATTCCAGGATGCTTGTTTCCGGTCCAGAGAGGACCTGGCTTGGCAGCTCGGGCTGGACTGTTCCCATGAGGCACAGGGCCAAGACTGATTTGCATATGGCTGGGTCCAAACTGGGGTGGCGTGGTGAGCAAAAGAACGGTGGATTAAAACCAGATCTTTGTGACTGGGGGTGAATGTTTACATTGTTCAGCATTCCGTCCATCAGTTGTTCCTTTTGCTCGTATGGTAATATGGTAATAAAGCACTACAATAAAATAGCATGGAAATGGATATGTGTTTGTGTAGAGGCAAAGAACTGTAGAATAATATTGGTGTGGGTTTAAAGGTCAGGTGACAGTTAAACTTTTAAACCAGACCTAACCATACATGTAGGTTAATGACTGCCCCCCTCCCATCTGTGCTGCTGCCAGAGAAAAACAACATAAATTATCTAGTTATCTAAGACACTTTAACAGCATTACAGTATCATGTGTGTGCTCCTGACAGTTCAAGCTCAATCAACTAGAACAAAGAACTTTTTTGTGGAAGCACACAGCGCCTGCCAAATTAAAACATGTACTCCTGGCTTCCAACATGTGGGCAGAGCCAAAGCCCCTCTCTTGTAATGCTCACATAATTGTCTGGTGGCAGCTGCGCTATCTAGCCAGACCATAAAAAGTATTAACAACATACCTCAGATTGACAAAACAAAATTGAAACAATGAGATCTTTATCCAAATACTTAAACAGTAATAATGCCAATATAAGAAAATAGAGCTGCAAAAGAAAAAAATAATTGTCCTTATGTTAAGCAATGAAGTATACAAAAAAGTGATGGATGGAATACTTGAATTAATCTCAGCCACTGTAATTACTTGGGCCACATCCCAAACCATTGTTTTCTTGCAACGTATGCCACTCGGTCTGGACCGAGCCATGTGCACATCAGCCGTGATCCTGCTCCAGTAGGAACAGTCTTGCACCAAAATGCCAAGCCGGAACACAAGCTGACAAATCTAATACATATTAACAAAGGCCTGGAATAGGGCTGCGTACTGGCACTTCTGTTATTTAATTTATATGTGGCGGAAATCATACCAGCTCTAAAAAATTCACAAGCCTGTCACCCTTAAATTAAATGGACTTTCATTGCCTACAATGCAATACACAGACAACACAATAAGGAAAATCATGCAGTGCTGGTTTTGTGAATACAAACAACTGAAAGTTTGGACCTCGTCATATGCTATTGTCCACTTTTTTATGCAAACAGAGGAACTTTCTAGAACCTACCCTACATCGTCTAAAGCGAAGTACTTCTTGCAACAATGCATTTAATAGATAGTGGCTTAACACTATATATAAAAAAACAAGAAAAACTATACGGATCACTGACATAATATCAAGTACAAAAATATCCGCATACACAAATATCGACACATAAATATCGATGTCAAAAATATCGACATCCTATCTTTAAAATGTAAAGTTTAAAAATATCGAAAAAATAATATCGATGTAAAAAATATCGATGTACAAAATACCGTTTTTTTATGTATATAAAAAATTATGTTAAATAAATTAAATAATAAAATTAACTTAAAAATAATTATTTAGATGTAATGTACATTTTAACAAATATAATAAATAAATGTAATTTAAAAAAGTAAACATACATATATAAAATGCAATATATATCCATATATTTACTTTAAAAAAATTAATAAACTAAGGGGCCCATTACGATGGCGGGCGGAAGCACAACCGCCGTGCTGGCGGATGCAAAAACCACCAGTTACCGCCGGCACGCAGCAGTCCACACGCCCGCCCAATTACGATGCGAAAAGTAGGCCAAACACCGCCGGCAAGCCAGCAACACCGTCCGCCATCAAAGTGCACCCGTACATGTAGCGGCGCAGCCTAACTGACACACACCGTCCGACGAAACACGTCCCGCCCGGCGCATAAATTACGATGCCGCAAACAAACGGCTCCCACGGCCAAGAGATACCGTACGACAAACCGAAGCGGTAACACGGACGCCGAGCACGGACAACGAAGAAGCGGCTCCCCGAGCATGAATCCAGCACTGCAGGCCGTCCCCATGCTCCTGCTGATGCACCACCAAGGACGCAACGTACCGCGGAGACGCAGGTAGGCACACACACAACAAGTGCACGCAAACAGCGCACACAGTGCAAGGGCGGAAAAAGCGGACAACCCCCACCAGCGCGTGTACACTACACATCCACCATCGCATCCACATATGACACACAGGCCAAATCGTAACATCGCAGAACACATGTGTACACACCACCTGGGACTAGGAACCAACCACCCCGTCACGGCCCCAAAGCGCCGATGACGCCGCCACACATGCGCACAACGCAGAGGCCAACCGCAGCACCATGCATGCGTCGCACACAGACACAGGGACACAACCAAGCAGCACACACATCAGCCCCACCCGAACGCACATGACACGTGACAGGCCGGCCACAGACATGTCCCCAACGCCCAATTCACGGACAACACCCAACGCCACACAACCGACGCACACATATCAGTGAAGACACGCAACAGCAGGACACACCCCAGTGTAACAAACATGGCGTAGCACACAGCGGCGGCAACACCAACTAGGAGAAGCAGGGCCCCTTCGGGAAGAGGAACGCCAGTACCACACAGAAACACCCATACCACCCTGCACATATGAACAAGACATATAAAACGGAACACCAAAGAGCCCGGGGACCGACAACAGGTGGCCCAAGAATAACATTCACACACAAGGCCCAACGCAGAGCGGAAAGGCAGCCTGCCGCCCACACAAGGGAGAGCAGACAGCACTGAATGACCTTCCATTCCAACTCCGAAACCACAGCCCTACGACAGAAGCCGGTGAATACAGCCATTGTCCAAGAATAGACCAACACAGGCATGCCGAGGAGACCGACCACAGGGCAGATAGCGCATATCACAGAAGCACACAACGGACGGGGAAGAAAGAAGAAAACACTCCCCCATGTCGGCCACATGCAAGTTAATTGGAAGGAGTCACACAGCACTGACCTTGAACTGTCTGAGAAGCATGTGGGAAGAGGGCCCGTGTCCTCCAAACAAGCCAACAGAACACAAGTCCTGTCTCCCTACGACTACACAGAGCTCACAGCAACCCCAGAGCGTGCACATTGCAGACTGCACACACAGCCGGAGCACGCCACCTCAACGAACCGCTGCGAAATGGCAACCGCAACACACCTACCCAACTACGCCGAACAGCTCAAGCTGTACAAAACCAACCTGTGCCATACATTGGGATGCGATCTCCTGTCCCTGCTGAACGTAAGTTACCGACTGACTTACCGCATCACATTGTTCAGCTGCGTCATGCCCGTCTTCTACTGTCGGAGGTGTCCCTACCAGCATCCCGTCGAGATATGCCTCTCCAACCCGGCATGTCTGAAGGCGGACCTGCTACCACTACTCCTCCCTCTGGACGCACACGACAGGGCCTGCTCTGCCTATGGGGGCATGGCGTATGTGGCCAACATCGCACCCGCACTGAAATGGGACCACTGTGCCTCCACACGACGGATCATCGATAACAGCTACATCGAATGTCACCCAGCATGCCCCATCATGGTCCTCCAAGGGACAACCTACGAACAACACCTTGACAGCCACCATCCGCTTCATTGGCTGGCAAACATGTACACCACCAATGACATGGAAGCCCTGCTGGACGGCATCGCATACCTGACAACCTGTAAATACGTCGGACCACAACGCAGGTTCCCCGAGTGACCTATGATGTCCAACCCCGCACCCATGCTTAGCTTCCGCACGGACTGGCCAGTCACCACCACAACAGCCATACCAAACGACCGGCAACTGTAACCACACCATCAACGACATCGCCATGACATCGGATATGACCGGGACATGCACACTGTTCCCCATCACATCCAGGAACACCGCATGCATCGTGGGAGGCAGTGGCATGGGCTCTGTGTATCGCACCCACATGGACGGAACTGCACGAACAACCAGGACACGACATGGATCCAGCGCCCATGGACACACATACCGCTCAGTGGACATGAATAGGTCGCCTGGAGTCTGTGGGTGCTGCACCCCTCCCACCCCCGCCCCGGGAATCCCATACCAGGACCTTTGCATGGACGACAAGTGCATACAACAACAACACGACCCCAGTGACTGTGACATGTCCAGTAACCACCACAGTGCAACAACAAGTGGCACGCCGCTGCATGCACGCAAGCACATGCCCTGATGTCATCTCACATGCACGCGTGCATGAGGAACAACCGCAGCAAACCTGTCACATGGAACTGAGATGGACTGTGCCCATGATGCCAAGCGGTCTGGTAGGCTACATGTATACCGTCTGTGTCAAAGTCCGCAGCTCCGCAGCTATACGTAAATGTACATTAGCACAGCCTTGGCCAAGCAGATGTCACTCTGAAGCCCACATCCCACATGCAACAGCCAATCACATGTAACCCCACACCCTATCCCATTTGCAATCATGCTCAGTATATCCTCAACATGTATTCCGCTGCCAGTAGTGTCCACTATACTGCATCACAGAGGACAGAAGACTCAATATAATGTTTGAAACCAAAACTGTCTCCGCTGACTCATTTCACAAGTACGAATGAGAGAGGATGAGAGTATGTGAAGTACACGGCAGTCGTGACATGACCATGTAGTCCACTGGTATTGGATGTCAACGCAAATGAGTAGCACTACTGTGGAAGACACACATGTGTCGTGTGAAGTCGTATGGACGCAGTGCTCAGGTGGGTGGGTGCGACGGGTAGATGCGCACATGCCAAGTTGGAGCACGCCGTGTTGGGAGGGGTCATGAACAGTACACCACCGCTTCCCTGGGCATTGTGAGAGGACACCTGTCGGGGGAGTGAACACGTGTGTGCACAGCAGCCGGGCACACGTACAAAGCGGTACCAGGCGCACCTCAGCCCACCCTCTGTGGACAAGCTGGATCCTGTTGTGCGCCCGCCATGCCCCTGACAAGGCACACACAGCCCCAGTCGACCAGGTGTAACCCCAACATAGTCAATCCGCACAGGCGATACAGGGCACGGGATGGCAGTGGAGCATGGTGTGTGAGAGGTCTCCTCGCGCTCCTCCTGGTCATATCACGCAGGCAATAGAACCTCAACGTCTAGCATGGCACAAGTCAGATGGAAGTGTAGGGGGACGCACCACAGCACGAGCAGCACTGACGTCACGGGAGGTGGCTCGCACCATCCCATCCATTGCCCATCATACCAACCACGCCACATGCCATTGCGACTAAGTGCAAGCGCGTGCGCCACCACCCCCGAGCCCTCCCCAGAGAGGCCAAAGAGTGAATGTGTGGGCCATCAGCCACAGACGGACGCGGCCTGGCCGCAAGGGCAGCCACAGCTACTGGGTGTCGCAGGTGGCGGATCCGGAAGGCGAAGACTGTGATGCATAGTCCATGCAGGCCGGGTCACCATTTGGGGCACCACGCAGGTGGACGGCGTCCCGCGACACATCATACCCTGAGACAGCCCACTCGTGCAACTGGACCCACACATACACTCCTTGCCCTCTCTGGTGCGAGCTTGGGGCTGCCTGTGCAAGCGCTAGCCTCGCAGGTGAGCATGCATATTGGGGGAGCGAGGGGAGGACATGAGGGCTGGGGCGAAGATGACTGTATCACTGTCAGTTAGTACAAGGGATGACCCAGATGTGGAAAGGAAGAGACGTGTCCCGTGTGTACTGCAACTAGTCGCCAATCCAACTACCCCCCATGTCCGGAATGTAAGCCCGCACCTAGGCCCGCCCATCCGCCACATCGAACATACCACCAGCACGACAACCTTCCCATTCGAAACACTGACTGGGGGTGGCGACCAGTGTACAATCATGTGTAGCCTACCCACGCGTACATGTGGGCCCTCCATGATCCATGTCACCTGCGGCAAAGTCATGACATGCGCAATGAGGGAAGTGAGGAGAGCTGCCCGCCCCACGCGCAGAAGGTGCATCAGCTCCACAGACCCAGCAGCGAGTCCAGCAGGGGTCACATGTGCAGGGGCAGCTGTGCCTGGTGTGAAGGCACATGCATATAGACAGCACATCGACCAATGTGTAGTCTGCCCACATCTACAGTCCATCATCATGCGGACATAGGAATTGAACACAGGGCAACACATCTTAGTGGGTGCACCCACCGTGACCAACAATGCGCAATCATCGACGTACCCGCCCTGTGCATGGCCCCCCACCCAACGGCGGCACATCCAGTGCCACCATCCCACACACACAAGCCTTCCACGGAACATGCTGTGTCCAATGGTCAGTACAGAGTCAGCGCCCATCTGGTGGATCCTGAACAGGAGACACATGCACACACATGCCAGCTCCCACTATGTACGACTGCCACCTGGCACGTGCAATGTAACCTCTCACCTGTGACGTGTGACTGCAAGCACACAGCCGTCTTGGCATGGGGCTGTCAATGTGGACACCTGTCAATGTTTCGGGAGGTGTGATCCGTACAGTGCTGTACATAGGGTGCAGTGCTGACACCTACTACTGTCTCATATCCCCTCGTGCCACAGGTCCCACTTGTTTTGGCCGCTCAGCCTGTGCCCACATCGTCGTCGTCGTGTGCCATACTCATCCAGCCGCGGAAGCAGTTCCATGCTCAGCAGACATTCATGTTGCCGTGGCGTTGCCGCTTGACGGATATGCAGTCAGTCCCCATCAGCACGCCCCGCAAGTCATTGGGGCCTGGATCCCCATGTGCATGCACATGGCAGTGGTTTGTATCACTAGCCATTGCCATTGTTGGGAGACCTGTGTAAGTGTATTGTGGCCGTGCCGCCCCAGCTTGACAGCTGGGCTGTGGCTCCTGTGCTTACTCAGTCATGTCAGTGATGTGTATGCGAAATTGCTATGTGTCGTGTTGCTTTGACATGTGTCCTCTGCCATTGTCCCTAGGCGGAGACCGAACATTGACCGCCCATACCAATTGCTGGCGGACATGGACGATACAGAGGTTATTAGGAAGTTTCGGCTGGACAGGCCAACCCTGCATCGACTGTGTGCCATGTTAGAACCCCATCTCCGTCCCCGCAGGGTGTATCCGACTGCTGTCACCCCCACGGCTAAGGTGATGGCCGCCATGCATTTCTTCGCCACTGGGTCATTCCAGCACACAGTGGGCATTGGAGGAGGGATGTCCCAGCCCATGTTCAGCAAGGTGCTGAGGGATGTACTGGCAGCCATGATGCTGTACCGGAACAGGTACATCCGCTTCCCCAGGGCTCGTGAATTGGCGGCAGTGAAGGGTGCATTCTATGCCCTTGGCAGAATCCCACACGTCGTTGGAGCCATTGACTGCACACATGTCGGCCTTGTTCCACCACAGGCCACTGAGCACCTGTACCGCAACAGGAAGCACACGCACTCCCTGAATGTGCAAGTGGTGTGCCTTGCGGACATGGTGATCACCCACGTGTGTGCAAAGTTCCCAGGCTCGGCCCATGACGCACACATAATGCGCAACAGCATCTTGCCACGACTGATGTCCAATATGCAACAGGATCGTGCCTGTATTGTCGGTGAGTATGTGGAGTGGTGTAGCGTGCTGGCTGTGCGATGCTGTCCCCTGTCCAGTTGGATTAGCAACGGTTCTCTGTGTCCCTCACACCCAGGTGACTCTGCGTATCCGAATGGGGCATGGCTGCTCAGTCCATTGAGGAATCCTCGCACCCCAGCAGACGATCGCTACAATGAGGCACATGGGAAGACCAGATGTGTGGTCGAGCGTACCTTTGGCCTCCTCAAGTCCAGGTTCAGGTGCCTGGACCACACCGGGGGTGCGCTGGCGTACTCCCCACAGAAGGTGTGCCGGATAGTGGTGGCGTGCTGCATGCTGCACAATCTGGCCATTCGGAAGCAGATCCCCCTCATCGTGGATGACGGAGATCAACCAGGGCCCCAGCCCGCAGACCAGGACAGCTCGAGTGAGGAGGACAGCGGAGAGGAGGAAGCTGGTAATGTGCGGCAGCAGCTCATCGCCCGCTACTTCACTTGACGGTGAGTGTCCATGTACGACGGCTGATGTGGCTGTATCTGTGCAGGTGTGTGTGTGCTGTGTCAGGGTGGCCGTTTGTTCACTGCGTGCTGTGTGTCAACGCTCCATGGCCAGGGTAGTATGCCACTGTTGGTGGCTGTGGCATTGTGCCCTATTGCTCTGTGCGATGTGTGTACATTGCTTGTAGTTGTTGACATGTACTGTGTGATGGGTGTGTGACACACTCATTGAATGTGCTCCTGTTCTGTCTCCCACCCCTAGGTCCCTACAGGCCCTCCGGATTCAAATGCCATGCCACGCATCAGGTGCCTTTCCGCCCAAGGTGGCCGTTGTATTCGTACAAATAAGACACAGGGCACAAACAGCAGTTAGTGAAAAAGGTGCATTTATTACAAACTGTGACATGTGATTGTGTGTAAGGTGATGACAAAAGTGGTGCGTGCAGTGACAATGAGCTGTCGGTCATGGCTGCGTGATGATCAGGGTGTACCCACTGGTTCTATGTCCATAGTCCAACACACACATGCCATCCAGATGGCTGTGTGGAGTGGGATCGTAGTCCAAGTCAATGCAGTGGCTGGTCAAGGAAGGCTGGCGGAAGGCTGGCTGGCTGCCTCACTTGCGACTGGAGCGTGCAAAGTCCTCCCGGGAGATCTGTTTCCTCTTCGGACGGCCCCTTCCACGTTTGCGAGGGGGGTGCCTGCTTGCGACATGCTGGTGGTTGAGGTGTGATCACTGGCTGTGGACGCAGGGGAACTGGACACTGCTGCTCCACCCTGCGCCCCGGCAGGTGGTGGCGGAGGGGGAGCTGCTGTCCCTGGCTGTGACCTCACCGCCACCACCAGCTGTCCCATGAGGTCCACGATTTGGCCCATACGGGCGTCCATGGACCTCAGCACCCCCAGCACCTCACGCGTGTCTGAGGCAGACCGGACCCATTGTCCTTGGGCCTCTTCATAGGCCCCAAGGACTCTGGCCATGTGAGGCAGGGCATGGCTCCCAGGGAGGCTGGCGTTTCCCTGACCCTGCTCCTCCTACCAGTCCTGCTGCCACCGGCCTGCCCACTAGCCACATTGCTCACCACGGTCCTCGCTGTGGCTCCCAGGGTGGATCCAGTCGTCCGGGCCACCACCTGCGCTGGGGCTGGTGCCAGCGAAGACGTGGCGGTGGTGGCGGCGGTGGTGGTCGGTGCGGCGATGGTGGCGGTTGCGGCAGTGGCCACAATGACCGTGGGTGTGGCCGCAACGACAGTGGCAGCAGGGGGCTGTGAATGTTCAGCAGCCCTGGATGATGGGTTGGTGGGTAGGAGGGGTCCTGGGGAGCGGCTGGGCCCTGCCACACCAGATGGGCCTGCTTGGTTGTCCGTGTCCGAAGAGGAGGACAGATCCTCCAGATCCGTGTGTCCTCGTTGGGGGCTTGTAGGCTGGCTGTGCTGGCTGCTGGCTCCATCCCCAGCATCCAGCAGTTCGTCACCTGTGGAGAGAATGAGATTTGTTATTGTGTTGCACCTGGCGAAGTATGTATTTGTCGTCTGACATTGACAGTTCGTGCAATCTCGTACATGGGTTTCCCGGAGGCGTGTGTGTGGCTGTAGCATCTGTAGTTGTGTGTGCTTGGCAATGGGACTGTGTGCTGTGCACATGTGGCATGGGACGGATTGGCCATGCCGATGGGTGTGTTGCTGTGCCCCTACTTATTGTGACTCTGGTGTATGCGGGCTCCTGGCCCATCCTGGGTCTGGTTTGTACTTTGCTTTTGGGGTTCAAATGGAACGCTTGGGAACGCATATGGCAACATGGGGGCCATGCCCCAGATTCGCATTTGGGAGGGGATATGCTTTTGGGGTTCAAATGGAACGCTTAGGAACGCATGTGGCAACATGGGGGCCATGCCCCAGATTCGCATTTGGGATGGAATATGCTTTTGGGGTTCAAATGGAACGCTTAGGAACGCATATGGCAACATGGGGGCCATGCCCCAGATTCGCATTTGGGAGGGGATATGCTTTTGGGGTTCAAATGGAACACTTAGGAACGCATATGGCAACATGGGGGCCATGCCCCAGATTCGCATTTGGGATGGAATATGCTTTTGGGGTTCAAATGGAACGCTTAGGAACGCATATGGCAACATGGGGGCCATGCCCCAGATTCGCATTTGGGATGGAATATGCTTTTGGGGTTCAAATGGAACGCTTAGGAACGCATATGGCAACATGGGGGCCATGCCCCAGATTCGCATTTGGGAGGGAATATGCTTTTGGGGTACATGCTGTGAGCCATGGGTGCCGAACGTGACATGTGTTGTGGCAGCATGACAGTGCATGGTTTGAGGTGTGTGCATGCTTGACATGGCCTGCATATTTGCTGTCTGTTGTGATTACTGGACATGGCATTGGACGCATCGTTATGAGTGAGTGATGGTTGTGTGCCAGCCAACGTATTGCAGTTGTCCCATCTCCTTGGTGTGCGTGCTGCCCTGTGCCATGTGCATCACTGCAGTGCTCGGGGGGTGTGGCCCATGTTGTGTGTTGTTGCTCACAGTGTGTCGTGCACTTCATTGACTTCTGGCACATGGTTGGTCATGGGCATGTATCTTAGCGTGACTGCTGTATGTGTGGCAGCTGTGCGGATGACATGCCTTTCATGAGACTGGGGCTGACGGATGGGATGGATGGTATGTTGTTTGTGCATGGTGTGTCTGTGTGTTTGATGGGTTCAGTGGTGTTCGTGTGCATTTATGTTGTTCCGCTCTGTTGCGTCTAGTGTTGTTTGTCTTACATAGGCGTAGTTGTGGGGTGTGTGGTTGACAGGCAGTAGGGGCTACATGGACAGGACTTCAATGGTGTTTCGGTTGTGTGTGATGAGTTGCACAGTGGCTGCCGTGTGGTACTATATTCAGTGTGGCTTGTGCATGCAGACGTGGCTCCTTGGGTGTTGCTATGTCTGTGATGGGTCATGTGGGGTGTGAGTCTGTTGTTCATGTCCGTGTGCACATTGTTCACTTGTTCGTGACGGTGGGCGGTGCTGCGTGTTCGTCTGCTACGTGACATGTCCCATGTGTTGGTCGTGTTATGGTCCTCATGCCTCCAGTAATCCAGCCCTGTCCAGTTTCCCACCTGCAAGTTGTTCGTGCGTGCACTGTACTGGATGCCACATGGCTCTAAGCGGGGGTGCTCCATGTTGCAGGTCTGTGGGGGTGGGAGGGTGTTGTGGGTCGTGGGGGTGGCTGGATACCCACTGACACCGATTGCTGTGGACCGTGATGTCTGCCTTTCGGCTGTCGTTGTGCACTGCGGTGGCTGACACGTGGCTGTGGGGTGTGGGGGATGCTCCTCCTTGCTGTGCTGTGGGACTGGGGCCTGGTGTGTGTTGTACTTGGGCTGTCCACCCTCCCACCCACTGCACTTTGTGTTCCTGCCACTTACCTGTTACTTGTCGGTTAGTGCAGCTGTGGCGGACACATGGGTGTGGTGGGTGCTCGTTGTGGCGCTTCTGGCATATTTGGGGACCTGTTGGTGGTTACGTGGCTGGCTTAGTGTACACATGTCCCCACGCATCTTACAGTTGTTCTGTTTGGGCTGTGTGTGGTAGTGTCTGTTGCATGTGTGTGTGATGTGTTGTGTATTGTGTGCTGGACATGGGGGTGTTTGTCCCTGGGAGCTGTGGCATGGTGGTAGTGCATGTGAGTACATAGCGGTGTGCTGGTATACATTAGTTTGTACTTACCAGCCTCCACTCCCCCTGCTAATCCGGCGAGGATCTCCGGATGGATTACGACTCGCACCTTCTCCTCCCACGCTTTGAAGGTCTTAAAGAGCGCGGGATTCCCTCCGCCAGTGACGGCAGCCAGCTCTCTGTTTTTGCCCTCCTTCTTCTTGACCAGGCTCTTTACGTCATTCCAACGTTTGTTAATCTCGACTCTGTTCCTGGGCAGGGTCCCGACTGCATTGACCTGGTCTACGATCCGGTTCCACATTCTGTTTCTGGTGGCTAGTGGTGTGTGCTGGACCATGTTCCCATAGATTTGTGGGTACACCTTGATGATCTCGTCGACCATGACCGTCAGCTCCATGGGCGTGAACTTGGGCATTCTTTGTGGTGCCATGATGTTAGTGGTGCTGGTGCGGTGTGTGTTGTGTAATGTGCAGGGGGTTTGTGGTGCCGGTGTTTGGTGGTGGTGGTGGTGGTGGTGTTTGGTGGTGGTGGTGGTGGTGGTGGTGGTGGTAGTGATGTGTGCGTTTCTGTGGTGTGCTGCTGTCCTTGCTGTGTCACTGTGTCCTCTCCTCTCCTCTCTGGTTTGCAATGTAGCAAGGGGTTGTGGTCTGTGGGAGTGCTGCTTTTGTACTCACCTATGTGGGTGTGTCCTCATGGTCTGTTGTTTTCAGGTGTGTTGTGTCTGGGGTTCTGGCCTTTGTATTTTTTGTTTGTCCGGGGGGTGTTTTCGGGATGTGTACTGTGCTTGTGTATTTGTGCGTGCCTTGCTGTGTGGACTTGTTGGCCATGTTGTGTGCTATTGGTTTTGTGTGCGGATGGTTTCTGTGCAGGTACGTTGGCGCCATGGCTTCTGCCGTGTCGATTCTCATCGGCGTTGTTTGCGCTGGCGGGCGGTATATTTGTTGTTTTTCCGCGCTCATGTCGGTGCGATCGTAATTTCACGTGCGGTGTGTCGGCCGTGAGGGCGGGCGGTTTTGTGTTGTCGTGCGTGTTTCCGTCCGTGGCGGGCAGTTTGTCTCCGACTCGGACGTTGGCGGGCGGTATTTTGTGTGCTTTTTCCGCCGATGGCGGTATTCGGTTTGTGTAATCGTAATGGCGTGGTCGGTGTTCAGGCGGTGTGTGCGGGCGGATTTTTCCGCTTCCATGCCTGGCGGAATTATTTACGCCGGGTATCGTAATGTGCCCCTAAGAATTATAATTTATTTTAAAATGTTATAAATATATATCAATGTGCAAATAAATATATATATATACATACACCTATAACATAAAATATAATTTAAAAAAACATTATCTTGTAAATTAAAACATTAAAATATCTAATAATTTTTAAACTTACATTTTGCACTCCATTGAGTGCAACAGTAGGGAAACTGTTGAATAGCGTAGGGGTAATAATTATTATTCCCACTCCAATTACTGCAACAGTAGGGAAAGTGTTGGATAGCGGAGGCGTAAAAATTACTATTTCCACTCCAGTGAGTGCAGCAGTAGGGAAAGTGTTGGCTAGCGAAGAGGTAAAAATTACTATTCCCACTCCAGTGAGTGCAACAGTAGGGAAAGTGTTGGATAGCGGAGGGGTAAACATTACTATTCCCATTCCAGTGAGTGCAACAGTAGTGAAAGTGTTGGATAGCGGAGGGGTAAAAATTACTATTCCCACTGCAGTGAGTGCAACAGTAGGGAAAGTGTTGCATAGCGGAGAGGTAAAAATTACTATTCCCACTCCAGTGAGTGCACCAGTAGGGAAAGTGTTGGATAGCGGAGGGGTAAAAATTACTATTCCCACTCCAGTGAGTGCAACAGTAGGGAAAGTGTTGGATAGCGGAGGGGTAAAAATTACTATTCCCACTCCAGTGAGTGCAACAGTAGGGAAAGTGTTGGATAGCGGAGGGGAAAAAATTACTATTCCCACTCCAGGGAGTGCCACAGTAGGGAAAGTGTTGGATAGCGGAGGGGTAAAAATTACTATTCCCACTGAAATCAATTCAAAATTAAAATAAAACAAAATATCAACTCCAATACAAAAGATGTTAAAAAACAAATAAAGAAAACAGATATAAAAATATAATAAATAACAAAAGATAGAAGCATATTATAATGTTAAAAAAATGTAAAAATTACCTACAAAAATTATTTTATACAAATTATAAAAATAAATTACAAACAAATAACTATATTTAATAGAAATTAATTATAATCAAAAACATTAATTGGTACCTAAATTTTATATTTTTATTTCCTCCCCTATAACACCACACAATTCACAACACACATCTAAATTTTAAAAAAAGTGTACCTCCATAGTTAACATAAATAATTATGAAATAAACAAATATTATTAATTATAAAACAAATTTAAACAGATAAAAATTAATTTACTCACCAAACGTTACCCCTATAAAACTAAAATCCACACACAAAATAAAAATAAACAATTACTCTAAATACTTATCAATTAATGAATCAATATTAATGAGCAACTAATTATTAATTAATTAAACCTAAAATACTTTCCACCCTCTACCCCAATAAACACCAAAAGACATACCTAAAAATCATTACACAATTTACATAACTAATTTTACATTATTAAATTAATATCAATTAACAACAACTTATTAATTAATTTAAAAGAATTTACTTCCCACCCTTTACCACTATACACCCCACAACTTACATCTCAAATTAATTACACATTTGCCATATTTAATGTTTAATTAATTAATAACAATTAATTAACAATTAATATTAATTAATTAATTATAAATACATTACTTCCCACCCTATTCCCCTATAAACCCCACCACCCATTCCTAAAAAATGACACAATTAAGATAATTAATTACCAATTAATTAATTAATAATAATTAACAAGCAATTGAGAAATAATTATTAATAAATTAAATCCCACAATTAACACTATAAATTATAAATTAAATAAATATTAATATCTAAAAAATATTAATACATTTATTAAAAATACATTACTTCCCACCCTATACCCCTATAAACCCACAACCCGCTCCTACAAAAATGGCACAGTTAATTACTAATAATTAACAACCAATTAATGAATAATTAATAATAAATTAATTACCACAATTAACATTATAAAATATAAATTAAATAAATATTAATAATTTAAAAATATTAATAATTTTATTATAATTAAATTACTTCCCACCCTATTCCCTATAAACCCACAACCTGCTCCTAAAACAATAACACAATTAACATAATTACCAATTAAATTATTAATAAAAAATTGTCAACCAATTAATAATTAATTAATAATAAAAATATAAATTAAATAAATATTAATAAATGAAAAATATTAATAATTTGATTATATTTAAATTACTTCCCACCCTATTCCCCTATAAACCCACAACCCGCTCCTAAAAAAAACCACAATTAACATAATTACCAATTAATTAATTAATACAAATTAACAACCAATTAATAATTAATTAATAATAAATTAATTCCCACAATTTACACTATAAAATCAAAATTAAATAAATACTAATAAATAAAAAATATTAATTAATTTATTATAATTAAATTACTTCCCACCCTATTCCCCTATAAACCCACAACCCGCTACAGAACTACAAAACGCAAAATTTAATTAACATAAAATTAATAACTACTAAAAATTTAACACATACATTAAAAAACAAAATCAATACTTATACAAAAAAATATATCACATACTTTTAAAATACATACTAAAATACATAACACTAATTTAAAAATCGACATTTTAAACAACTATATTTTTGCAAACGATATTACTAACTTCGATATTTTCAAAAACGAAATTTCTTACCTCAAAGTCGATATTCTTGACAACAATATTCTTGCTGTCGATATTTCTGTATCACGATATTTCCAACTCGATATTAGTGTAGGTCGATATTTGCAACTCGATATTCTTTCTGTGCACCAAACTATACAAATCAAGACAACTCTGAAGGTTTTAGTTCTAAATCCCAAATAAAGGGTTAAGTTCACCTTATTGCAAAATTTGCACAAATCATTTTTTTTAAATTATTGTACGACATATTAGAACTTTTGCACAATTTGATTGATTTTTTAAGCATCATCATCTGTTTAATTATTATAATAGTACACACATTTTGTATATATTGGTTTGGTTTAATTAACTGTCAATAAAGATGTATTCTTGCATTCTAATGACAAGTTTCTGTTCTGGGCTCATTTCAGCACCGAGGTTTTCAATCTAGTTTTCCTACCCTTGTTTGGAAGGTGAAAAATACCGTGCTGCCATTTTCTTGGATTTAGCAGCTCGTTTCTTGGGACATGAGCTTAGATCGAGTCGAGAGTGGAAACAACAATATTTGAAGACAGGTCTTATTCATATACTGCCAGGAATAAAAACAGCAAAAGTATAGAATAGATTGACTACAGTCATGAGTGATGGTAAATCTCAGGCACTTTTCGAGTGCCAGGGATCTTCAAGACTTAAAGTCGGGTTCCGGAGTGGCCCTACATTCAGTGTGCATAATTGGCTCTGGGCACTATTTCAGTTTTCCTTCTTGGGTTTTTTGTGCGAGTGCATACATGATTGATTGACGCTCGAGGTGTTTCATATTCAGTACTAGAGATATAAATGCAGATGTGTCATGAGATGTTTCATGTTCAATGAATATTTACAAAATTCAGGTTGTAGTTAATTAGTATGTGTAAGGTTTCCTTTTAATGCTTCCACTTTCAATAATTATTTTCACAGGCAATTTTACGGTGGGCGATGGAATTTGTAGTTTCTCTGCCAAGTCTGTACTTCTTGCTCTTGTAGGAGATTCCATGCGGTAGCTAGACTACAGTGAAGTGGGTTGTTTCACCTATTTTGCGCACGCGTGTTTGTGTGCGCGCGTGTGTGTGTGTGTGTTTTGTGTGTGTGTAATGCTTGTGTTAACTGCACTTTATGGTTCCTTCAGAGTTGTACTGTGTGCATATTGTGTGCACATGTGTGTACTGTGCTTGTGTGCAGGGCATTACAGTAGTCAAGGTGTACTAGGCCTAGATAAGGGGTTTCACATTGAAAAGTCCAAGTTTCTGTGTCACTGGATTAGTGGGTGGCAAAAGGATATCCAAGGTGTGGGTGCTCAAGTAGAAGAGTTTATCCTCTATGGTAATGGATAACTGGTTACAAGCGAACCACGCATATGCCTTTACCACGCAGATTCCTTTACCACGCATGCCTTTACAATGATTTCCGTTGTAAAGGCAGTAAAGGCATGCACGTGGTAAAGGGAGTCAGTGCTCTAAACTTGGAGCATTGCGAGGGGGCGGTGTTTTTTTAGGGCTGGGGTTGAGGTAATTTTTACGGCTGGGGGCTGGTTTTAGGGCACAGGGCGGGGGGTTGGGGTGTTTCAAGGGCTGCATTTTGAGTAGTTTTAAGGGCTGGGTTTTAGGGCTCAGGCAGGTGGCTGGGATGTAACGAAATTCGTTGTAAAGGCATACGTGGTAAAGGCATGCATGGTAAAGATGCGTTCATGGTAAAGACTGTATTGTTAAGGCATGCAAAGTAATTGCATCCATTGTTCAGTCATACAACCCATGAGTTTGCACAAAAAAGGAACTAGAAAGAGAGGAGATGCAGCAATCTCCAAATTGGAGGTACTTTGGCATCCTCAATTTTAACATGGTCACGTATAAACTGTGCCAAGGATTTTTGCCTGGCGTGTCTCAGAATGGACTAAAAGAGCTGTCTGTCGGTGAAGACACCAGCCAGCAAAACATGGTCCTTGCATTTGAGATTAACACCCTAAAAGAGGAAAGATTTTTATTTTATTCAATATTCTGGCTATACGTTCCTACTATCTGACCATTATTTGTATGCTTTTATCTCAGTAAAATGAGTGTACTAATTAAATTGTGTTCCAGAACAGATGGGCAGTCAATGCAGGAGAAGTGGGAAGTAATATTAGAAGTGAATCACGTCAGAACAATGTCCCAATGTGTAGGAAGGTAGGATCCTTCTTCATGGTTACTCCCACTTTTTGGCCTGGTGCTATGCTGTTTCTGACTAGTCTGACTGGGATCCTGCTAATCAGCACCCCAGTCTCTGTGCTTTCTCCCCTAAATTGGTATGGTAAGTACTTAGGTACATCCCAGATTGGAAACTGGTGTACCCTTATCAGTCCCTAGTATATGGTACTGAGGTACCCAGCGCATAGGTACACCAGGGGTCCCTCATGGACTGAAGCATGCATTATGCCACCCATGGGGGATCACTCAAACTGTAACTACAGGCCTGCCATTGCAGCCTGTGTAAGCTGGTGCTAACACCACTTACGAAAGATATAGGTTTCCCTTTATCTAGGGCCACTGCACTTAAAACCTGTAAGTCATCCCTAAAGCAGGCCTTTCAATCTTGAAGGCAGGGTGCTCGGTCCTAAGTGTGAGGGTGCCCCTGCCTGAGCAGGACAGTCCTACAGCCTTCGGAGCAGGCGCGGCCCGTGGTAGGAGTGCCGGTGGGGCGGGGGAGGGGCAGGGTGGGGGGTAGTAAACTACGGATTAAGGCCGAATACAGGTAAGTGAACATTTAAATAAATAAAACGAATTTCATTGCGCGCACTGCATCGCATTTGGCGATGCAGCGCTCACAACGAAATTCGTTTTATTTATTTAAATGTTCACTTACCTGTATTCGGCCTTAATCCGTAGTTTACTACCCCCCACCCTGCCCCTCCCCCGCCCCACATCACCGCCCGACCGGCACTCCTACCACGGGCCGTGCCTGCTTCGGAGTACATTCTCCCGGGCTGTAAGTGCATCAGCCATTACGATACATAGAGTGGCCATGCGTCATTACGCAATGACCATCTCTAAACTGGCTGTAACGAACCCTGTTATGTTTGATATCAAACATGTTGGAATCATACCATGGTGTGGGAGGTATGATTTCATGCACTGTAAAGCTCCTCCGGGAGGCCCTCAGTGCTCCCGGTACCAGTCTTCTAGACCCAGACAGCACAACATGGCTGCTGCCGACCAGAGACATGATTCTGCCCTCGTGCTGCTGAGCCAAGCTCGAGCAGGGGAAGGCAGAACAATAGGTATCCTGTCACAGGGAGGTGTGACCACCTCCCAGACAGGATTTAGTGTATTGGGGCCAGGTGGGAGCGCATGCCAGCACCACTCAGACTGCTTGAAGGGCACATTTGGTGCCCTCCTTGCATAGTCCAGTTCAAACCAGCTCAGGGAGCCGTTGGCTCCTGCTCTGGCGCAAAACTGGACAAAGGACATGGGAGTATCCTCCCCACTGTCCGACCCCTCCCCTGGGAGAGAACCCTGAATAGTCCCAACCCTTTCCTTAGGGTAATTAAGGGCTTACCTGAGGGTGGGTCCCTAGATTCGTCGTGCGACAAGATTAATTTCAATACAACACTTCTTCTTTGACCGTCTGGGCACTCTGGACTTTGCTGGACTTTGCTCTGGGCATCAAAGCTGCAACTGGGAAGACTCCTGCTGCTCCTGATCTCGTCGCCCTGCTCGTCTGCTGCAACGTCCATGCCTGTGCTCCATACAGGAACCTTCCAAGGCCTGTGGGAATCCAAGACACCTGAAGGAATCTCCCTTGAAGTGAAGGAGTCACTTCCCTGCATCTGCAGGCACACCAACCAAGCTGACCGGTATGCTGATCCTGGGCTTCCACAGACTCCGAAAGGTTCAGCAACACAGGTGGTGGTTCTTCACATCCCTCGAGTCCTGCCCTTTCCTCTCACCAAGTTTGAGGCTAGTATCCCTCGTCGGAGCCGCAGGAACTGAACCCCAGTGCTCTGTGTCAACTTGCAGTTGCAAAGGCTTGTTGGCTTCCTTCCACCAAGATCTTCGGGCTCCTAGTAGCCCCTACCTCAAGCATCTCCTGTGACCAAGATATTTGTCCTCACTGCATCACTTGCATCGTGGGCCTGCATCTTTGGTGAGCTGCTCGAGGTCCTCTTGCGACTCCAGTGCCTCCGGCCTGTGGATCCTCCTGAAGGTCTCCTTTGATTTCTGTGGGCTCCCCTGAGTGCTCAGGGCCTGCCCTGACTCCCCTGCTTGTGGTGAGTCACCTGGACCTTGCTGGTCCCGACACTGTACCTTCTTCACTTTTCACATTGGTTGCAGTTGCAATGGCTTGTTGATGCTTCCGACGGACACCGACCCCTCAACTATCAACATCCGATGTGGGACAGCTCGTTCATGGCTCCTGGTCTTCCACAGCATTACCTGGTCCACACAGCTGCAGTTTCAAGGTCACTGTCAGCTCTCCGGCAACACTTGACTTCGGTGGGAATTTGTCTTCCTGGCCTCCTGGTCACGTCCAAGTGGCATAGACTCTGTCCCCTCTGCTTGCAGGTACTTCTCATCCTGAATCCACCTTTGGGTTCCACCGGACTCTTTCACCTTCTCCAGCAGCGGCATCTTCCTGAAGTCCTCCATTGAGTTTGACGGCGGTTTCCGACGCCACTTCACACCTATGCCACCGGCTTCCCTGGTGTAGGTATCTTGGTTCCTAGGGTATCCACAGGTGGGGTCGCTCTCCAACCTTCTGTCTTCCACAGGGTTTCTTCAGGGTTCACTGAGAAGGGTCCTTCTTCTTTAAAATTGCAACTGCGACTTACCCATTGACTTGTATTGAGCCAGCGGTTGTGTTCCCACTCTGCACACGGCCTCCGTGGGTTCCTGGTTACTTACCTCAGGTCATTCCTTGGGTCCCCGGCACTTCTACATCTTCTGGGTATAGTCTTGACTTGAGTCGTGGTTCGCATACCACTTTTTAGTATATGGTTTGGTCTCTCCCCTGGCGACCACTGTGTATTTGTGCTACTTACCTGTTTCTATTGAAAAGTATTGTGTGCATTGTGTATATCTCGAGCTAGGAGATATCTATATGTGTTAGTGAGTGTCTTATAATAAATACATTTTTTTATAAATACACTGGGTGGTTCTTTTTCACTTAATCTATACCTATAGGATTATGTTCTGGTAAAACAAGCTGCTTTACACTACTTCTGCAATAAGCCTGAAGGCTGCTCTCCACAGCTACCACTTAGGGAGCTTTCTAAGGTTGTCTAAGACCACTAAAATCACCATAAGGGTCGTCTGGATTGGTGCAGGGTGTCCACTTACATAAGTGTGCACCATATACCAAGCCAGCTTCTCATACAATGTGTGTAAAAACAGAAAAAAATCAGCAAAAGAACCACAAACAACCAATCAAACATTCGGCTGCAAGGTGACAAAACGTTTGCCGTTTCGTTGGCCACCACAACCTTCGGAGATACATTTTTCATGGACGATCACCAATCCATGCCGAATCTTCACCTCTCCAAAGTAGAAGGTATCTATATCCTGTATGTAACCGTCTCTGACTGGAGAAAATCAAGTTCACCAAAATGTCCCACTGTGTCCATATGAGGGAGGAACATCATTGTCACCCGGGTGTAGATACCTGCGAATACACCAAGTTCCAACAGGGGTGAATCGTGGTTGTAAATGGAAATCATTTCATGCTTGTTACTCAGTGATCCAAAATACAATAATACAACTTATAATCAGAGAAGATGATAGCTATTGCATAAAATGTGGTGATGTGTGTTACTATACTTAAGTGAAAACATCTTCTAAAAGATGTATTTAACAGTTGCATTTGACCCTTGCAAAAACAAGTTTGAGGATTACATTATTTTGAAACCATTCCTTCCATGTTCTGTACTAAAGGTTTTTATGATTAAAGGTATTAACAAAGTTTTTAAAGAATGGCTTAAGCTGTAGATCCTCTTGCTCTTCTTCCTCCTTCCTCTTTATCCTATCATTATATGCCTCCTCACCAATTTTTCTCCCGGATTCTATTTTTTGTTCTTCAGTAAGGGACTCCCAAATAAACCCCTCTTTCTATGTGTGTTCATGGATGTTTCTTTCCCCTCTAATCTACACCTCCTCCTTGCTCCTACTCTCCCCATTGTATTTTTTCTAGGGAGGAACCTAGCTGGAAACATTTTTGAAAAGCGTACTTTTTTCCCCATGCTCTTGGTCCTCCTTTGCCATTTTAGGTTTAATTATTTTGGGCCCCTATACCTAACTCTTTATTAAGACTCTAAGGGCCATATTATCAAGAACGGGCGATAACATATCGCCGCTTTAGTGGCAGGAAACTGCCGCTAAAGCGGCGATAAGGGGCATGATAGTATGCCCTATAGAATTCCAATAGAAGCCCAGGTTTGATGTCCTTCACACCAGAACCTGGGCTTCTATTGGAATTCTATAGGGCATATTATCAAGCCCCTTATCGCCGCTTTAGCGGCAGTTTCCTGCCGCTAAAGCGGTGATAATCTTATCGCCCGTTCTTGATAATATGGCCCTAAATTTCTCTCTTTGCAGGTTTTTGCACTACTCTTTTGGTCATCTTCCACTCTAGTACTAGACACTGAGAAGACTGTTAAGTACTCTTCTTGAGTGCCTGAGGCAAGGAAGACTGCTCCTGGCAGCTATGGTGCCACCCTGCACAAAATAGCAGACATGAAAAGTGTCAAGTGTCTCAGTAAAAGGGTCCCATTTAGAAGGAAAAAACACAAAGGGCCTGATTCACAAGGTTTTTTTTATGTGAGGAGACCCCACACTCATAAAGATACTATTCCTAAATCCCTTTATGAATAGCAAACAATCGTAAACTTACATGAAAGCGTAAGTTTACCTTTGTGAATAAGGCCCAGACAGCGGTGTAGCCTCATAGGGGTGTTTGAAGTGTACCATACTCCCCAAATAAATTCATTCTTGGCTCGGTAGTTGAGTCAAGGAGCCCTGGGTCAGGTCTTCTTTGTCTTTGTTGGTTTTTCTCATTATCCTTATTTCACTAAGAGCTTTTTTTGGCAGTAGTAGGCTCAGAAAGCTGCACCACTCTCCAGTTTCTAGGCATACTACTGGCAACCAAACACTTAAAATGTGATGGGACGAATGCTTGCAAACAGTCTAGCATTGGGAATCACTTGGGGTAGCATTCCAACCCTCCGTTTTTTGCCCACTGTGTCACTCTAGACATAGGCCCACCTAATGCAAATCAGTACTGATTCTGTTCCTCGTGGGACATCTCACTCTCCCACACTATGGCCCACCACTGTTTTCAGTTAGGAAGTTTGAGATTTGCCTCTCCCCCCACCCGAATCTCACTTACTAAACTACATCCCTGAACACAAAGGATGAAAACCCTCCTTGTCAATCTTGTAGCTCTTGATTGACGATGAAGATAAACAGTGAAGCGATTAGCAGGCACCAAACTCTCCCTGATGTCAGGGAAGAGAATAAATCCATACATGATAACTAGAAGTAGAATCCAGTAGAAGTGCCAGCTTCTAGAAGCAAACAATGAGGGACACAAATGGCAGCAAGAGCATGGAGAAAAATAAGGGAACAAATGCACTGTGATGCATTTTCCTTTTGAGATCTCCTCTTTTATTTATACTTTAAACAGAAATTAATTTAAAAGAAAAAGACTCTGCTGAATCTTGCTTTGGGAATGTTGAAGAACATCCGATGGACAGATCACCATCTTCAAAAGGACTGTTTATAGGGTTTGCCCATGTCTCTTTCCTGGAATTTGCAGCATCTGTTTGACAAAAAAAGAAGCTGCCCAGGTTTGACATCCTTCGCACCGATTTGAATTCTGCAGTCCCGCCACCGCCCTTTATAGTCTGTGCTCAAAGACAGAACACCCCTGGGTGCCCATCAGCTGAGATATGCCAGAACAATATAGGCAGCTAGGAGGCCCAGCCAAGAGCTGAATTTGTTGTCTAAGAACGTACACAGGGAGCGCCTCCATTGCTACTTTTGCGAAATTTGTGTAATTTGCTTTTGCTTAATTACATAAAATTTCAGCAAACTTATGCAAAACTATGCATAACTATGTGAAATGCAAAATGCATATATTGCAAATGCATATATTTTATGGAGAAAAGCGTTCTCACGTCAGTTTTTGAAGCAAGGACTGCATTTCGCACTAAAAAATGTGCAAAAAGCAAAAACAAAACTACCTCGAACAGCACCCGTAATGTTCTGTTGTTGCCATGCATATACCGGAAATTTGTACTGCAAGTGGCACATTTATGGTAAATTTTAACAGTGAATGGCGCATAATTACACACATGTTTTTAAAGGCATAGGGCCATATTCTCAATGAAGTGGCGGAGAGGCGTTAGCCTTCTTGGCTTAACGCCTCTCTCCGCCACTCCGAAACGCGAGGCTGCACCCTATTCTCAAGGATATGGTGCAGCCTCGCATTTCCCCCTGCGATGGCGCTAAGTTTCACAACTTAGGGGCCGAATCCGATCTCGGCCGGAAGCGCACCTAACACCATTCGCCCGGAAAAAAAACAAGCCGAACGTCTGTTTCCCGACCGATCCGAACATGCGACCGAACAAACAAGTACGATGCGCACAACTGCCCGGATCCCGACCCAGCCGTACTCACCCAATCCAGCTCCTGTTCACCGCCCGAGCCGGATCCGTAAACGCAGAATCGAGTCGCACGGAAGCCAAAATACAGCACCCTCCGGCCGGACTAGTACGATGCGCCTTCCATACGCGCCCGAACCCGTGCGCTACGCACGGCACGTCAGAGCATCCGGGAGAGGCGCACATAAGCTCCGATTCGCACAACAAGACGATCCACGGCTACGAGGCGAACACGCCAGCCACGAGGACGAGACGAAGCAACGAGAAAGACGAACGAAACGAACCAACCATGAATCCCATCGCGCAGGTCCTACCAATACTCTACATCTATTACCGGAACTGAGTACGGACGCGTACGGCGCAGAAGGTAAGTCAAACACCCACCACACAAACAAACTACACATACCAGACATACAACACACACACATAGGGATGCAGAAATGACTCACACCAGCAACAGCAGAACCATAGGGGCGGGATGGCTATCACCAATACCATATACACCCAAAGGGTCCTTGATGCCTACCACTAATACCACCCCTACCCATGGGGGGCTGGATGCCTACCACTACCACCACCCCTACTCAGGGGGGGCTGGATACCTGTCACTACTACCACCCCTACCCATGGGGGGCTGGATGCCTACCACTACCACCACCCCTACCCACGGGGGGCTGGATACCTGTCACTACTACCACCCCTACCCATGGGGGGCTGGATGCCTGTCACTACTACCACCCCTACTCAGGGGGGGCTGGATACCTGTCACTTCTACCACCCCTACCCATGGGGGGCTGGATGCCTACCACTACCACCACCCCTACCCATGGGGGTCTGGATGCCTACCACTACTACCACCCCTACTCAGGGGGGTCTGGATGCCTGTCACTACTACCACCCCTACCCATGGGGGGCTGGATGCCTACCACTACCACCACCCCTACTCAGGGGGGGCTGGATACCTGTCACTACTACTGTTGAATTCCTCTTAGGGTATCCATAAACGGGCTTTCCAGTATCATGTCCTTATATAGGCACAATTCGCCCTGCCCTTATATAGGCATAAAATCCCAGCCCTTATTTAGGCATTAAACCATGCACTCTAAATACAGGCATGGTCTCTGACATCCGTCCACCCTAACGTCACAACGAGTTCATGAAGAACAGACCCTTAGGCTGCGGGAGTTTCCCTAGTCCAGGACTATTGATTTCTTCAAGGACTCATATATTATGCATGAACCATTATTCCTTAGGGGGTTCATTCATGACGTCTTTCGCTGTCCAACTCACGTCAATACTAACATTCTTAGGTGCTCTCAGGTATAAATATACCTTCCCTAGCCCCTGTAAACCAGAGGAGACCTCGACTTCAGAGGAGCCCGTATCCCGGCCTGACGCACTGAGAGGACGCTGCCTTCCCTGCACGCAGAGAGCCCAGCTTCCAGCTTCCAGTGATCTGACTTCCCTTGCGGGGTGTTGGAGTTCGAGTCTGGCAAAGAGATTCCTACCTCTCTCATTCTTCAGGTATGGAGCTGACTAGAACCTAGAGGGACTCTTGGCATACTAGGCATACTAGACTTAACATACTCTTAGTATACCATAGTAAGGAATACTTCACCTACTTCTTCCCTCTTCCTACACCTAGGTCAGGTTAGGTACATTGGGGTAGAATTAGCTTAGCAACGCATCGTATGAGTACTCGCATTTTTAGTCTGTGTTATTTATGTAAATGCATATGTACTAAAAGATAATGCTATCGCAGTATTATTTATTTCTACTGCTCACCCTGTACATTATTTATCTCGCATACTGTCTTGTGATCGTAACAGCACATTTTACTTATACCAGAAACAAGACTGTTCAATAAATCCTTTATTGAAACGCCCGTCTATTTCTTTCTGTGTAACTTGGAGAAAACTAAGCATGCACGACTGAGCTGAGTGAAATAGTTATCTATTGTTTCCACGACTCTGGGACACGTTCTGATTCTAAAGGGAATCAAAGTGGTCATGTTTTGCGGCTGCCAGAAACTACTCCCTTCTTGTTGTCAAGGAGTTTCTAGTGGCCTCTGAGCTAGCTGGCACAAGTAATTAAGTTTAATATACTTGATAGGGACATACTGACCTTAGTCCTATGTCAAACCTATAGGATATATTATTCCAATGCGCAGAGCCTATTAGGGAAATAGGAGCTACACTACATGGCGCCCAACGGTTTGGTAAGGCAGTAATTCAACGTTAGATACTGAGTAACTCAGCCGTGCTTTTTTCTCTCAAGACCCCTACCCATATATTCCAAAAGACGTCTGGAGTGGGCAGGGTTAGGTATCCACCACGGCTACATAGGGCAGTACCCTATATATTAGCTGTTTGGTTTGCTCAACGTTGAAGGATACAGTGTTCCACAATATTGTGCACCTTATCTTTGTTTCCTTGAAACTTGTTCCACATTTTGCAAAAAAACAAAATGACTGAAGACGCCGGAGACGGTGTAGCTGTGGCTGATCCAGCCCTACCAGCAGTTTTTAACATTACCGGTTTAAATGAAACCGAGGAGGGTGTCATAGACATCCCTCAAAACTTAAGAAGAGCCATCACTCTAAAACTTATAAAACATGGCCTACCACCAAGAGGCGGTAGAGCAGTTTTCGTGATAGAGGCACATGAATCCTTTCAGACAGAGGTATTCTATTCATGGGTAATATTTCCTGAATCCAATTCAGTAACACACATGTTTCACTTCTACAAAGAAGATGAACTCACCAGAGGAATACAGTCCTTTCGAGGATATAGAAATTCCATTAACATACCAAGAGCATCAGCTCTGGTTTAAAGGCGCCCTAAAACATCACAAAAACATTACCAGGCTCGGTCCACTAGGTAGACCAGGAGCAACATGGCCGATTTTAGCCGGCTACACACCTCATCCTGACATTGAAGAGATGTCAGATGAGGAGTTACTTACTCAACTCACAGAGTTAATAAAAATGTACAGACAATTGGTCCAATATGTCATGCGGACTTTTACAGTCCGACCACCATTGACATATCCAAATCCAACTCCCCAACAGGGGAATACACTAAAAATTACACCACAGACTCTATACGCAGTGATGGGTAAAATGCCCACAAGACGTGAGCAAATTCCATTCTGGATAGCTCAAAAAATTACTCAAATCGAAGCAGTATTTCCAAATACTAGCCCGCATGAGAAGCACAGAATCCTAACAATCAGTTTACCGATGGGGATCACACCACAACTGGAAGACTGCACCACTTGGGGCTCAGTCTTTGCTGCCATCTATACTAAAACACATGGTATTCCATCAATTGCGGTAATACCTGATGTCCTAAAACAAATTCAAAATGAATACGGGGCAGAGCCTGCTCTAAATTTCGGTATGAAATTACTGAAAAATTTCGACCAGGTCTCAACAATAATATTGTCTAATATTAAAGGGGAGGCAGCAGCAGTGGCGATCCGCCAAAAATTGAGGGAATTTGAAGTTACAGAACATCAAACTGAGCTACCCAGAATAATTGAACAATCTTATGCAGAATTAGGCAGAGATAGTTTGGGTGGAAGACCAGTGAAGCCGAAACTATCTGAAAGTCCTGAGAAGGACTCAATAAAACAAACTCCTACATCTTCTAAAAAGAAGTGGGAGTCTACTAAACAAAAATCAAACGAGAAACGTTCTCAATCCCGAGGTAGGTCTCCTCAAAAGGAGCCCTCTGAAAGGAGGTATAACCTCAGGAATAGGGATAATTTAAGAAAACCTGATAGGTATTAAGATACTGATACACGTTCCTCTCGTCCCTTTCAGATCTCATCACAGACTTCGGAAAGAAGAGGACGATCGGAACATAGAGAAGAACGCGTAAAATCGAAAGACGACAAACACGCTTCAAAAACCAAAGTAAAACCTCAATTCTCCAAAAAGAAGGTAGCAGGTCTGAAGATCAGACATGCCGAGAATACTGAGAACACAACTCAAGAACGGAGAATGGGCTCAGACAATGCTGGACAGTGCAGCAGAAGTCACAATAGTTCGCCAGACCGTGAAGGAACTTCTGGAGATAGTGGACTTGAATGAGTACATCACAGTCGAGACTGTAGACACCAGGGTTAGTACTCCACAAAAGTTATATGAAATAACACTCCGGATGGAGGGAGACAAACCTAGACAGGTGAAAGCACTTTTTTGGGAAAGACTATCAAGAGGCTATGACATACTTCTAGCAGAAAAGGACTTGCCACCACAATTTGTCAGGGAGTGCCCACATGGCGAGGACATTATTATGCCTGCCTTCTCCAACCATATTCCTATACATCTAAAATATACATATGCCAGGAAATGGGCAGTGGCCCAGGCCCCAGCATTATATAAAAATCATGTAGGATGGGATGAGGACTCACCTCACCATAAAATACATCTGAAACATGAACCAACTGCACAACGGCAGTACCCAATAAAGCAAGAAGCTAAAAAACAGGTCAGAGAGATCTTAGATCAACTTGAATACCAAGGGGTGATTGAAACATGCACCTCCTCAATGAACAATCCTTTGTTTCCTGTCTCCAAACCAGACAATACATATCGTCTAGTTTTGGACTACAGACACTTAAACACTTGTTCTAAAACTTTTGCAGTGCAAAATGCACATAGCACAGCATTAATGAATAACATTGTGCGTAAAAAATATAAAACCACATTAGACATCTCAAATGGTTTCTTTTGTCAAAACATAGCACCTGAAAGCAGGTACTTAACAGCATTCTCCATAATGGGGACCCAGCGTCACTTTTGTCGACTCCCACAAGGGTTCAAAAACAGCCCAGGTTTATTCTCAGCGAGGGTAACGGAGTTACTACAAATTTATGACAATGAGGCATTGTCCTATGTCGATGACATATATCTAACAGACGATGACCTGGACAAACACTTGAACAGGGTGAGCACCATTATACTGGGTTTCGCCTCTGAGGGCTACAAGTTCAACTTTAAAAAGTCCAGAATTGCCCATCTCATTGTCCTATTTCTAGGATATGAGCTTTCAAGTGAAGGCAAGAGCTTGGCAGCTAACTTTTTAGAAAAGTGTGCGCTGCTCCAACCTCCAAAAACGCTAAAAACTTACAATCCATCCTGGGTTTCCTAAATTTTGGAAGAACATACATTCTAAATTATGCAGAAAGGGTTAAACCTCTCTACGCATTAATCAAACCTGATTTTTCAATCAAAAACTGGACACAGGAACACACAGAAATCTTGCGTTCCCTCCAGGCTAACATGTTAGCAACAAAACACTTACAAACACGTGTAAGTCAACGAAATTTGGTGATCCGAATAATTTCGGGTCAATGTGGATTCACCTACTTAACCTTCAATGAGGGTGACAAAATCCCAATTGCATACAAATCCCATTTGTACACACAAGCGGAAATGCGCTTCAGTTCAACTGAAAAAATTCTAACAGCAGTTCAAACCGCTGTAGCAAAAGAAAGAGCCTTAGTGTAATGAAGTATCACAGGAGGCAGAGTAGAGATGAAGTTCTTTCTTTATTTTGAGATAAAGGATAGGAGCGTCCTAGCCACAGGACACACAGCAGCAACTGACACTGGAGCCTCTCTGGTCGCTAGGCAGCCTTGCAGCTAGGCAGTGACACGTTCTAATTCTAGAGCTGCTTACATAGGTCTTACAGATTAAATGATAACTAAACTAAGAACTAATATAAGTGAATACTACACACCTTCCCCCAAACACAAATTTGTGAACAAAATCTGATACACCTAATTACAGACATAATCATGAAGTTTCACAGGAGTCGAGTATGAACGAGTACTCCTTCGCAGAGGAGGAATGCATTTTGAATTTGAAGGTTGAGTATGAGAAACAGGTGGAGCAGAGGAACTTACAAGGGCAATTCTATTAAGATTCCAAATGCGGCCATCATCAAGTCTAACAGCATTGAGAAATAACTTAACAACTTTACGCGGTGTAGAAAACTTAGTACTTCCAATTTTCTGTGGAAATCGCACTCTCACACAGTCCCCTATATTAACAACAGTACGAGCAACAGCGTGTCTGGCATCAAAATTAGCTTTCATTTTTTTAGACTTAGAATCTTGGAGAGACCTCCACTGAGGATCCTCAGAGAGGCCAATATCAGCCCCGTTCCCTCTCATCCAAGACTGAAATAAATGAGTGTTGGGTGTGCGTCCCCTAAACAACTCAAAGGGAACTTTCTCGGTAGTAGAGTGAGGAGTCAAGCGATAAGCCATGACTTTCTCAAGTAATGCGCTTCTCCAGTCACGACCTTGCTCCTTGGCTGACTGAATAGATTCTTTCAAGACACGGTTGAATCTCTCAACCATCCCATTACACTCTGGGTGATAAAGAGAGCACCGTTTATGAATAATTCCTTTTTTTGCTAAAAGTCCTCCATCTCTCTGGAGACAAGTTGTACCCCATTGTCAGTTAAGAGAGTCTCGGGGAGACCCTCCCTGTAGAAAATGCTTTCTAAAAATTTCGTAACATCTCTGGTTTTAATACCTTGAGTAATCTTTACTTCTGGCCACCTAGACAACATGTCAATAAGTACCAAAACGTAAAACTGACCTGATTTGCAAGATACAGGACCCAAAAGATCAAGGGCAACATTTTGCCAACACCTAGTTGGAGGTTCACGAATAATCATAGGTTGAGTTCTAGTTTTGCATACTTTGTCAGACATCATACACTCTGAGCAGTCCCTGACCAAACGTTCAACCAGAATGTCAACACCTGGCCACCAGAAGTGCAAACGGACTCTCTCCTTGGTTTTGGAGATACCTTGGTGACCATCGTGTGCCAAATGGATGATTTTCTCGCGAAGAGCAAACGGAGGAACAAGATGCGTTCCTCTCCACAAGAGATCGTTATACACTGAAAGTTCATGTCTTACATTCCAAAATTTCCGCACCTCATCAGACAAGGTCTTAATGCCCGTCCACCCACTAGACACTAACTTGGAAACCTCGAGCAACACCATGTCATTTTTTAAGGAGTCTCTCCATTCCATCTCAGATACAACACCTTCCACGACCTCACACACCTTGAAATTGTCTACCTCCCACGAGTCTTCAGAGTCAAGGTAAGTAGAGTCTTTGGGTATTAAACGTGAAAGACAATCAGCGACTTTGTTGTCAATCCCTGGGATATACCTTACAACAAAATCAAAATCCTGGAGCGCTATAACCCACCTACAAATTCTAGAGGAAACCGCATCTAAATCTTTCTTGCAAAATAAATCTTTAAGTGGCTTGTGATCTGAATGCACAATGAAAGAGGTGCCCCAGAGAAACTTCTTAAGCTTTTTGATCGCCCAAAAAATACAAAGTGCTTCTTTTTCAATCACAGAATATTGCAATTCAGGACCAACAAGAGCTCTCGAAAGAAACATAATGGTTTCCTCTTTCCCATCTTTAATTTGTTTAAGAACAGAGAGGCTCCAGTGTCAGTTGCTGCTGTGTGTCCTGTGGCTGAATTCAGCTCGTAGTTTAGAGCTGGAATCACTCACACTTGAGACATCCTTGCAAACGTGTTCTGAAACCATACTTTTTGTGGAAGAAGGCGAGGAGATGTCTCTCAAGACAATGCAAGGATCAGCACCAGGAACAAGTGAAACTCCCAAGTCAGCCTGGTGAAACCAGCTGATAATGCTGTCCCCTCTGCATGATATGTAAATTTTCCCAGCAGTTAACCTTTGTTTATATTCAATATTTCCAAGAAAATAACCAAAAAGTTTTATGGGTTGCCCTCCATATGCTAAAGGCCTGATGTCTGGCTTATATACCTTCACTTTACCATGTAGTTTTAAATCAAAGAAATCTTTGGGTATAAGAGAGATTTTAGCACCTGAATCAAAGAGCATACTAATGTTACAGTCATTCACAAGAACAGTATCAACAGGCCCCTTGCACTTGTTGCTAACACAGGATGTCAAGATCTCTCCACAATGTAGATCATCATGTTCAAGTTCAGAGTCATCACTCTCGAGGAAGATCTCCTTGACACGTTTATATGATTTAGACTTTTGGGCTCTACAAGCTTTAGCAACGTGACCAACCCTCCCGCAGTTGTGACACTTAGAAGAAAGGGCAGGACAAGATTTGTCATTTGCAAGATGACCAAAAAGATCACAACGGTAATATTTAAATTTAACATTTTCTTTCCATCTGGAAGTAGAAGAAACGTTATTATCTGAACGACCTTTCCAAGCAGGTTCATTGTGTTTCCACGAAGGTTTTGCGGGAGTTTTGTTGATAGAGTGTACTTTCTCTTCCACGACCCCATTCTCCTTTTTTATTACTTCCACACAAGCTAAGGAATGTTCTATTCTCTTGGCTAAGACAATCACCTCATCAAGCTTCGGATCGTCTTTTTGCCAAAGCTCATCTTTTATCTTTTCAACATTACAACCAAGCATGAATTGGTCACGTACGCGTTCTTCCACTGACCCTTCAAATTTGCAAGAAGCACCTAACTTGCGTAAGGCTGTGATATAAGTTTCAACAGATTCATCTGCTTTTTGTACACGCTTCCCGAAATGGTAACGTTCTAATATGGTGCTTAATTTTTGGAGATAATGTTTGTCTAGTTTTTTTATACAAATTTCAAATTCATTAAGGTTGTCAGATTCACCATCTTCTAAGTCAGGAAGATGTTCAAACACGTCTTGGCCCTCTGACCCCAAACAATGCAACAATAGTGCAGATTTCCTCTCTGCGCTAAGAGATACTCCACAGACCCTGGCATAATTGAGGAATACTTTTTCCATTTCGACCAACGCAACAGTGGGTCACCAGGATTTGAAAGAAAGAAGGGAGGAGGTGTTACATTTTGCATTTTGGGGACAGATGTAAGGGTTTGTTCTTTGTTAAATTTAAACTGTTTCTTTTAACCTAGAAAGGAATGTTGTTATTTCTTTTAACCTAAAAAGAAAATTGTTGCTCTTGAGACACAGGGTTAATACCAAAGTGAAATACTTTGAGAGAAATTTGCTGTGTGTGTCAGCGTAGTGAGCACACCTTGAATAAAACAGTAATAACCTGAGCTGTGAGCATCAGCCAATAGTAGACTTGAATTATTTAAAATTGCTGTGTGTATCAGCGTGGAGAAAAGAAGACTGAAGAAATGTTGATACACAAGTGCGCAGGTATCGTTGTAATAATTACACACAAACGTGCATTAAAAAAAAGTAAACTGCTGTGCTTGTCAGCGTTTTTTACCAACAAGCAACTCGTAACAGAGTTTTGAGAATTGCCGGCTTGTAAAGATGTGTGCTGTGCTTGTCAGCGCTGTACGAAAAACAAGCAATTTGTAGTAGCGCGTTAATGAATGCGTAGAGCAGGCTTGTAAGCGCAGAGCAGGCTTGAAAAGCTGAAGGGATGCCTTTGTGACGCGTAAGAATGGCATCAACTGGTTGCTAAGGAGACCTTGAATTGCAGCGTGAAGGCGTGTTGAAGGCGCTGCTACGCAGTTGATTGTGACGCGTTGCTATGAGACGACACAGGGTGATGCGCAGCGTGAAGGCGTGATGAAGACGCTAGTACGCGGCTGACTGTGATGCAAGGAGACTCGAGCAGCCGAACACACAGTGCGAGCTCAAATTTAAATAAATACAGCAGGTGAGCGTACCGTTGCAAGCGCTTTGTTAAAAATCCATTTAAAATATTGAAGTACGTAAAAGTCAGCAAAATACAACTTGCGCTGTGTAGATCTTGCCTTCGAAGAGGGAAGTCAAGAGGGTCTCACTAGCATTTGAGTTTAAAATTATTACGCGTGAAAATGTCTTTGCGCTGGGCTTTAAAGAGGCGGCAAGAGCGCGGTATTGACTCGAGCACGGTACCTTAATTAGGAGAGATGCACTTATCTGTGTTAGGACGCTTCGCTTTTCATTAAGAGATGATTCGGCCAGGTGTCTGGTGTCAAAGTCTTGCCGAGTAGAGTTTCTTTGTAGAGTTTGTAGAGTTAGTTTGTAGATCCTTGAATATCCTCGTGGGTTTTATCCACTTCCGGTCGTCGCCAGTGTAATGAAGTATCACAGGAGGCAGAGTAGAGATGAAGTTCTTTCTTTATTTTGAGATAAAGGATAGGAGCGTCCTAGCCACAGGACACACAGCAGCAACTGACACTGGAGCCTCTCTGGTCGCTAGGCAGCCTTGCAGCTAGGCAGTGACACGTTCTAATTCTAGAGCTGCTTGCATAGGTCTTACAGATTAAATGATAACTAAACTAAGAACTAATATAAGTGAATACTACACTTAGCCCAAGGGAAACGCATTATTGTCGTAACCCCAGTACCGGCTTTAGAAGCGGTCACAAAAGAAAGCATTCCAAATGCTAAAGCATTACATCCAAGATGGATACAATGGGTTAATTCTCTTGCTGCAACAGATGTTGAATATGTTTTTGATCCAGATTTAAAAACACAAGCATTCCTACAATATGAACAAGAATGTCCTCTGCCTACTGAAATTCTGCCTCTTGATCAGTACGAATTTATAATTTACACTGACGGATCCGCACAACCCCAATAGGGAGTAAGCAAGCTTACAGTGCAGCGTGTGCAATCGTTAAAGGTCGCATGCGAGATGGCATCTTCAGACCTATGGTCACAAAAACTCAATCTCTAGGGGATTGTACAGCTCAGCGAGCTGAACTACAAGCATTCAAACTGGCACTTGAAAGTACAGATCGAGAATTCCCCACACTAATAGTGTGCGATACCTTTTACTGTGTTCAGTCGTATAATGACTATATACAAAACTGGCTTGAAAATGGTTTCAAAGATGCGAAAGGTGGAACAATAAAGCACAAAATGCTTTGGGAACAAGTAGTTCAGTTGAAAAACGAACTACCAAAGGCTCACGTGATCCACACACTGAGTCATCAACGTGATGGCGTTCACGTTGCAGGGAATTCATTGGCTGACGAAGCCGCAAAGGGGGCTGTGCAAACGGCTTCCGTAGCTGCGATCACTCGTTCCAAAACAAAAATAGACGGTGAGATAATGTTGGCTGTCAATGCATCAAGCAAAGGCAGCAGTGCAGCGTTACCAAAAAAGTTTCCACTCAAGTACTCTTATGTAATTGATGCGAACAACGTTCCTTTTGCTCGAATCCCTGGAGTGGGGGATAGGGTAATTCCAAACATGGAACGTAGAGCAGCCTTGATTTATGACCACATCAAGGGATCTCTAAAACAATTTTGGCGTTAAAAGAGATGTACTGGTGGCCTGGAATGAATACAGAAATTCACATATTCATCAACAACTGCTTAGACTGTAAATTATAGCGAGAGAGCCACCAAACACCATGCTGCGAATGAGGCAACCCAGTACAGACACCACTGTTAGACAGCATTCGACTATCTACGCGCCTGCGTCCTACTGGACAAAGGCATTCCCGCAAATACTGAATCTAGGTTCCTATGGTTATGGCCTCAGCGCTCGGCTGACGCTCGAACTGTTATAAAAGATTTGCGAGTCTTTATCGGCACATACGCAATAGGCACGCTACATTCTGACCAGGGTCCTGCGTTTAGCTCTAGGGCTTACAAAGAAGCCATGGCCAGTCTGGGCGTTGCATTGCGGTACTCCTCTCCATTCCATCCTGAGGGAAATTCGGTTGTGGAAAGGAAAAACCGGGACATAAAGCAGTCTATAACAGCTAGGGTATTAGGTTCGGGTGATGGGTGGGTCAAACACCTTAGTGGGGTACAGCGCTCATTGAACAACCTGCCAAGAAGTTCTCTAGGGGGGTCACTCCATATGAGATCCTATTTGGGACAAGAATGTGGGTACCAGACCTTGAACACGTAGGCACAGTGGTGGAAAATAAACCATTTGATATCAAAGATCGTTTGGCTGTTTTACAGGACTTAAACAAATTAAGAACGAAAGTTTCCACTCAAGTACTCTTATGTAATTGATGCGAACAACGTTCCTTTTGCTCGAATCCCTGGAGTGGGGGATAGGGTAATTCCAAACATGGAACGCAGAGCAGCCTTGATTTATGAAACACATCAAGGGATCTCTAAAACAATTTTGACGTTAAAAGAGATGTACTGGTGGCCTGGAATGAATACAGAAATTCACATATTCATCAACAACTGCTTAGACTGTAAATTACAGCGAGAGAGCCACCAAACACCATGCTGCGAATGCGGCAACCCAGTACAGACACCACTGTTAGACAGCATTCGACTATCTACGCGCCTGCGTCCTACTGGACAAAGGCATTCCCGCAAATACTGAATCTAGGTTCCTATGGTTATGGCCTCAGCGCTCGGCTGACGCTCGAACTGTTATAAAAGATTTGTGAGTCTTTATTGGCACATACGCAATAGGCACGCTACATTCTGACCAGGGTCCTGCGTTTAGCTCTAGGGCTTACAAAGAAGCCATGGCCAGTCTGAGCGTTGCATTGCGGTACTCCTCTCCATTCCATCCTGAGGGAAATTCGGTTGTGGAAAGGAAAAACCAGGACATAAAGCAGTCTATAACAGCTAGGGTATTAGGTTCGGGTGATGGGTGGGTCAAACACCTTAGTGGGGTACAGCGCTCATTGAACAACCTGCCAAGAAGTTCTCTAGGGGGGTCACTCCATATGAGATCCTATTTGGGACAAGAATGTGGGTACCAGACCTTGAACACGTAGGCACAGTGGTGGAAAATAAACCATTTGATATCAAAGATCGTTTGGCTGTTTTACAGGACTTAAACAAATTAAGAACGAAACAAAGCAACGTATTCCTACAGTCAACCACCACTGGGGATCAACCGGCTGTCCCAGCAAGGCCTGTCTGGATTCCAAAAGTTGGGGATCTAGTCAGAGAAAAAATTGCGGACAAGAAGGAATTTGGACCTTCTTACAGACAACCAGTACCTGTCCTAGCAGTTCAAGGAACAAGAACAGTACTTCTGCCGCCCCTTGCTGGAAGAAAGGAGAAAAGATTTGTGTCCATCGACCTCATCAAACTACAGTATGTGGCCAATACTAAATAGTAGGCCTCGTGGACTCCGACCTAGTAGCAGACGCACTCCTCTCGCTACTATCCAAGAGGTTCAGACTGAAAGACTGATAACATTCGAGAATTCAGCTGTAACAGATGGAGGACTATGCAACAACGCTATGGAACTCATCCCTCTTGAACACCAAGTAACAGTTCGTCCAAATACACCTGTCTACACCAACGTAACAAGTGATGAACTGGTTCCAGTGATTTCTACAAATCCTGATGCAATTCCAACAATTGACAGAACTGCTTCTGGCTATTTCATTAACTTTGATACGTTCTCAGAAGATCCGAGTGAACCTGAAACGACGCCAGTGTCATTGAAATTCAAGCAGCAAGTACAAGACTTTCTTCACTTTCTGAAAAAGACTTATTTGGTTTCTCCATGGATTGAACTCTGGATTACATCTGGACTTTTTGTTTTCCTGCTCTGGCTAGCTTTAGTTACAACTGTAAGCGTGCTTATTAGTGGCAGATACATCCATGTGAACACTGAAGGAAAAGACGTAAACGTACTTTTGAAACCTCATAAATCTTCCCATCGTGAAGCAAGAGACTTATCATCAGTGAACATCACAGCTGTTCCTATACAGGATGGTATAGTGTGGGACAAAACAGATTATGATATCTTCGGCCCGAATGAACAATTGAACATTCCACATTTGTTTAAAATTTCACTAAGTGATCTAATTACGTCCAGTACCTATTCAGATGATTGGGACTTTGAGACTGTAAACGACATAATGTTTGACCTAGAAAAATCTGCTGCATTTTCTAAACATGAATATTTAGAGGGTTCATCAGACTATGAACAAATGTATTGTTTTAATCACTATGGTCATCATTATTTGCATAAATCTGCATATCCAAGAAATGTGTTTATGTTTAACCAATGGGAACATTGTCCTACACCACCTAAAGGTAGTTCAAAAACATTTACTAGTAAGTTTCCATATTTTTCAGGTTACAACACATCAGATCCAGAAATGTTTTACTATAAAAATGTAAACAAGACAGGAATGAAAATTATGTTAACAAATACAAAACAGATTTATTCTGCGTTTTTTAATGCCCAACTGTCTAGACAGGGTTTCGACTTTTGGAAAGACACAATAGACACAAAAACTGTCTGGGGTACTAAAGATTGGCAAGTGCAGGGGATAGAAGCTTTATTTAGAGCCTGCATCATCCCAGAACAAATAATGTTTTTGAATGAAACTATCCAACAAACATCTTGTCTTGGATTAGCCAAGATAAAAGAGATGAACACACCTTCTGTACCAACACCTGCCAGTGAAAATAATACAATGGCAGTGGTGACAGTTGACAATATACTACAACTCAACAGATCTAATCCTACTTGGAAAAAATGGTTGATCTGGCCCACAGACACGAATAACTGTCAGGAAAGATTCCTGAATAAAACTCAGGGCTTTACTATTCATAGGCCAGACCCAAGATATGTCCAAAGACAACATCCGGGGGTAGTAACAACATACAGTGTAGGTAAATTATGCCTCGATTGGCTGCATAAGTCTACACTACAGGATGTGAAACAACACTTAACCTTACTTAAAAAGGATGCAGACCTTAGGGAATTCTTGCTTGGACCAAGAAAACCGCGTCAAAAACGTTTCATATATGCCGGCATTTATGCTGCTTATAATGAAGCTTGGAAGGTATCACAGATAGAGGCCGCAGAACGAATACGAGAACTTGATCGTATTAATTTAGAGAAAACACTCTCTGTGGTCGACAATGGGTTAACAACTTTGTCCTCCAGAATATATTCATTGGATGGCATTGTATCCTCTGCTATCGACATACTAGAACAAGATTTGGCGATGTTACAACAAGGCCAATCTCAATTACGTTCTATTATGTTATTAAGCTGGACGCTGCAATCTTTGCGGGCGGGCTATGTGCCTTGGCGTTTTATCAACACAACTGCTCTGTTTGCAGAATACAATCTCACTGATAAACAGATCGAACTGGCACAAAGAGGAGCAAAGTATACAGTGCTGAGCATTGAAAAATTGGAAAAGTTACCATTCACTGTGGCAGAAAAACCAGCTACGGAATGGCTTATTCATGGCAAAATAACGTTACCTGTGAGTACTTTTCAGTTTCAGTATTGCCTCAGACAAATGCAAGCAGGCAAATATGAAAGGTTGGGTAAGGAATACATTAAGACATCGTGGGATTTACCGTATACATATAGATGTTGGAGTGGGGATCGTGAAGTGTTTTTGAGCGATTCAAACTGTAAACTTGCACTGAGTGGTTCACTTATATGTCAAGACATTTCCTTGCACGGGGCTTGTAATGGTTCAGTGGAAAATTTGTCTTGCCATCAGCAGGGTACTCCAGCTGCTGTGATTAATCCAACGTTTGGACAACTTTCTAATGGGATTTACCTCATGTTGAATGATCAGAGCTGCAGTGGAATGCTGCCAGGCATCCCATATCTAGTAACGGTCAACTCCAGGGTCACTTGCTGTATGCAAGTATTGTTTGCCCCAATAGACACAGTCAGGGAGTCGCCTCTATGGCCTTCGCTGAACGTCTCTTTTATAGGATTTGATACTTTAAGCAGAATGAAAGCCATGCTTTTACAGCAAACAGTGCCTTTGACCTCGGCCAAAGAAACCTATGATCTACAAGTAGCAAGGACTTCGGCTGAGATACAGACTTTAATACGTACAAACTGCCCTATACATTTCGTAGAAATGATAACACGTATCTTCAACATGTCTGATACAAGTGGAATTATACATGTATTTAAGAGCATCTGTACCGGTCTGTTAGCACCTTTTCAGGCAATACTGAATCATCCCGAACTTTGCACATTCGGTGTTTGGTGGCATACCATTAATTCTAGCTCTTGTTGCCGGAATTCTATTTTTCTTCCTGCTATTGCGCTATGGCCAGCCTATTCGCAGACATCACTCCGAGCGAAATGGAGAAAGCTCTCCTTGAACGAAAGTGCTGTGAGCAAATAGTAAAGCTTTTGGGCATGACTCGTCTACGGGACCTTAATACAACTTGGTTCCTGTCATTCAGACCAATCTGGCAAGATTGCATCTTACCTGTTCTACGATGCCTGCTATGCGGTGAAGAATGCGTGTTGGACACCTGTCTAACATTTCCATCAGCAACGCCAACGGATGTCGATACTCTGCTGGACCAGATAACGGCCCATGCTCTGTGTTGTCCCCAGAGGCTTCCTATCCTGATGTCAGCATTCATTGAGATCTCACAGACGCTTCCGGCTGCTGCTGAGGTACGAGAAAGATCTACAGGCACACAGGTAACAACGGACGTGAACATTGCAGAGGCAACCTATGCTGGAAGCAATGCTTCCCATCTCTGTGCAATTAATCTACTACACGAGGTGTTCCAACTGACACCAACAACAGTGGATGATGTTTTGTCTATTGAAATAGATGATCTCATGTTTACACCAGACCCGTGAACTAACTCTGATTCGGCATACAGTGTTCCAGAGATGCAGTGACAATTTGGCCTTCATTTTTAAAACAACTTGGAACTCTACCAAAATTGAACTTTTTTCCCATTTTTCGAACGAAAATGGCACATCAAACTGCTTAAAGTAGAACTAGCCTTATAATACAGACTTCAAGGTACTTCCACGGACACTTAGTCATCTTGTGTGTCTAAAACAGTTCATTAATTTTCATGACATGAAATGACTTTGATTTTTGAGTAAATTATCGATCATTTTCTGTCACATGTATATATTACTGCTTATTTCATTCCAATTGCATTTATTTTCGAACTTTATGCCTGTAATGAAAAGCAATGCTTCAAATGTACAGTACCTTTTTGCATTCTAATAGGTTTTTTAAATGCCTTTTTAAAATGGTTTTATGAAACATTTTAGAAATATGCGGTACTCCATTTTAATGTTTAGCATTTTAAATGTTTAGTATTTTAGTATTATCGTACACACGAAAGAGGAGTGGGTGTTGTATTCCTCTTAGGGTATCCATGAACGGGCTTTCCAGTATCAGGTCCTTATATAGGCACAATTCGCCCTGCCCTTATATAGGCATAAAATCCCAGCCCTTATTTAGGCATTAAACCATGCACTCCAAATACAGGCATGGTCTCTGACATCCGTCCACCCTAACGTCACAACGAGTTCATGAAGAACAGACCCTTAGGCTGCGGGAGTTTCCCTAGTCCAGGACTATTGATTTCTTCAAGGATTCATATATTATGCATGAACCATTATTCCTTAGGGGGTTCATTCATGACGCCTTTAGCTGTCCAACTCACGTCAATACTAACATTCTTAGGTGCTCTCAGGTATAAATATACCTTCCCTAGCCCCTGTAAACCAGAGGAGACCTCGACTTCAGAGGAGCCCGTATCCCGGCCTGACGCACTGAGAGGACGCTGCCTTCCCTGCACGCAGAGAGCCCAGCTTCCAGCTTCCAGTGATCTGACTTCCCTTGCGGAGTGTTGGAGTTCGAGTCTGGCAAAGAGATTCCTACCTCTCTCATTTTTCAGGTATGGAGCTGACTAGAACCTAGAGGGACTCTTGGCATACTAGACTTAACATACTCTTAGTATACCATAGTAAGGAATACTTCACCTACTTCTTCCCTCTTCCTACACCTAGGTCAGGTTAGGTACATTGGGGTAGAATTAGCTTAGCAATGCATTGTATGAGTACTCGCATTTTTAGTCTGTGTTATTTATGTAAATGCATATGTACTAAAAGATAAGGCTATCGCAGTATTATTTATTTCTACTGCTCACCCTGTACATTATTTATCTCGCATACTGTCTTGTGATCGTAACAGCACATTTTACTTACACCAGAAACAAGACTGTTCAATAAATCCTTTATTGAAACGCCCGTCTATTTCTTTCTGTGTAACTTGGAGAAAACTAAGCATGCACGACTGAGCTGAGTGAAATAGTTATCTATTGTTTCCACGACTCTGGGACACGTTCTGATTCTAAAGGGAAACACAGTGGTCATGTTTTGCGGCTGCCAGAAACTACTCCCTTCTTGTTGTCAAGGAGTTTCTAGTGGCCTCTGAGCTAGCTAGCACAAGTAATTAAGTTTAATATACTCGATAGGGACATACTGACCTTAGTCCTATGTCAAACCTATAGGATATATTATTCCAATGCGCAGAGCCTATTAGGGAAATAGGAGCTACACTACACTACCACCCCTACCCATGGGGGGCTGGATGCCTACCACTACCACCACCCCTACCCATGGGGGGCTGGATACCTGTCACTACTACCACCCCTACCCATGGGGGGCTGGATGCCTGTCACTACTACCACCACTACTCAGGGGGGGCTGGATACCTGTCACTACTACCACCCCTACCCATGGGGGGCTGGATGCCTACCACTACCACCACCCCTACCCATGGGGGGCTGGATGCCTACCACTACTACCACCCCTACTCAGGGGGGTCTGGATGCCTGTCACTACTACCACCCCTACCCATGGGGGGCTGGATGCCTACCACTACCACCACCCCTACCCATGGGGGGCTGGATACCTGTCACTACTACCACCCCTACCCATGGGGGGCTGGATGCCTACCACTACCACCACCCCTACCCATGGGGGGCTGGATACCTGTCACTACTACCACCCCTACCCATGGAGGGCTGGATGCCTGTCACTTCTACCACCCCTACTCAGGGGGGGCTGGATACCTGTCACTACTACCACCCCTACCCATGGGGGCCTGGATGCCTACCACCACCCCTACCCATGGGGGGCTGGATGCCTACCACTACCACCACCCCTACTCAGGGGGGGCTGGATACCTGTCACTACTACCACCCCTACCCATGGGGGGCTGGATGCCTACCACTACCACCACCCCTACTCAGGGGGGGCTGGATGCCTGTCGCTACCAACTCCCCTACCCATGAAGAGGCCGGATGCCTACCACTACCACCACCCCTACCCATGGGGGCTGGATGCCTACCACTACTACCACCCTTACTCAGGGGGTCTGGATGCCTGTCACTACTACCACCCCTACCCATGGGGGGCTGGATGCCTACCACTATCCACCACCCCTACTCAGGGGGGGCTGGATACCTGTCACTACTACCACCCCTACGGGGCTGGATGCCTACCAATACCACCACCCCTACCCATGGGGGGCTGGATACCTGTCACTACTACCACCCCTACCCATGGAGGGCTGGATGCCTGTCACTACTACCACCCCTACTCAGGGGGGCTGGATACCTGTCACTACTACCACCCCTACCCATGGGGGCTGGATGCCTACCACTACCACCACCCCTACCCATGGGGGCTGGATGCCTACCACTACCACCACCCCTACTCAGGGGGGCTGGATACCTGTCACTACTACCACCCCTACCCATGGGGGGCTGGATGCCTACCACTACCACCACCCCTACTCAGGGGGGGCTGGATGCCTGTCCCTACCACCTCCCCTACCCATGAAGAGCCGGATGCCTACCACTACCACCACCCCTACCCATGGGGGGCTGGATGCCTACCACTACTACCACCCCTACTCAGGGGGGTCTGGATGCCTGTCACTACTACCACCCCTACCCATGGGGGGCTGGATGCCTACCACTACCACCACCCCTACTCAGGGGGGCTGGATACCTGTCACTACTACCACCCCTACCCATGGGGGCTGGATGCCTACCACCACTACCATCCCCACTCATGGGGGGCTGGATACCTGTCACTACTACCACCCCTACCCATGGGGGCTGGATGCCTACCACTACCACCACCCCCACTCAGGGGGGCTGGATGCCTGTCACTACTACCACCCCTACCCATGGGGGGCTGGATGCCTGTCACTACTACCACCCCTACCCATGGGGGGCTGGATGCCTACCACCACTACCATCCCCACTCATGGGGGGCTGTATACCTGTCACTACTACCACCCCTACCCATGGGGGGCTGGATGCCTACCACTACCACCACCCCTACTCAGGGGGGGCTGGATGCCTGTCACTACTACCACCCCTACCCATGGGGGGCTGGATGCCTACCACTACTACCATCCCCACTCATGGGGGGCTGGATGCCTGTCACTACCACCACTCCTACCCATGAAGAGCTGGATGCCTACCACTACCACCACCCCTACCCATGAGGGGCTGGATGCCTACCACTACTACCACCCCTACTCAGGGGGGTCTGGATGCCTGTCACTACTACCACCCCTACCCATGGGGGGCTGGATGCCTACCACTACCACCACCCCTACTCAGGGGGGGCTGGATACCTGTCACTACTACCACCCCTACCCATGGGGGGCTGGATGCCTACCACCCACACCACCCCTACTCATAGGATGGGTAATGCATGACACAACCAGCATACTCCAACATAAGGAATGTAAGAAAAAATCAGCCTCCCAACACCATGACAAGCGTGTGTAGACTGTGTCAAATGCCTACAACACTGAACATGACATTGAACATACAATGTGACCCCTATCACATGTGTCACACATAAATGTGTGTGGCCTCCACAATGCAAGCAGACCCTGACCACTGTGGCAATGGGGTCCAGCCCCCATCATCACAGTGACCAAAAGGTAAGTGTGGGGTCCATAGCTGAAGCACATTTTGAACATTGTGGCAATGGGGTCTAAGCCCCCATCATCACAGTGACCAAAAGGTAAGTGTGGGGTCCATAGCTGAAGCACATTTTGAACATTGTGGCAATGGGGTCTAAGCCCCCATCATCACAGTGACCAAAAGGTAAGTGTGGGGTCCATAGCTGAAGCACATTTTGAACATTGTGGCAATGGGGTCTAAGCCCCCATCATCACAGTGACCAAAAGGTAAGTGTGGGGTCCATAGCTGAAGCACATTTTGAACATTGTGGCAATGGGGTCTAAGCCCCCATCATCACAGTGACCAAAAGGTAAGTGTGGGGTCCATAGCTGAAGCACATTTTGAACATTGTGGCAATGGGGTCTAAGCCCCCATCATCACAGTGATCAAAAGGTAAGTGTTGACATTGAAAAAGCTGCAACTGCCAAACTGCATGGATGATTCCTGGTCACAGAACAACAAACACCTCAGTGGCAAAGTAGTGCTTGTGTCCCATAGCAACATAGATTGGGGGAGGCAAACAGTGCAGTGCAAAGAAGACACACCTTTGGCCATGTGCAGACAAACATCACCCATGGGGGCTGACACTGTCAACATTCATCAATGACACAATGACAGAAGTGACCATCATAATGCAGACCCACATATTTGCACCAATGGGCACACAAATGTAGATATCCTGTGGAGACTGTAGATGTGAGGTGAACAAATACCATACCATGGCAGCAATGGGACACACAAACAATGATCATTGTGCTGACTGATGACCTAGGAGTCCCAGGGACAGCAGGGGGAACCCACTAAACAACATACAGCCAATGGCACACCGAAGATATGCCAATGCAGTGGTGCAGATGCACAAACACAAACAGGCAGCCCCACACTGCATATCAAACACAACAGGTGAGGGGGGGGGGGGTGCCAGTGTCCCCAGGCAACCACACAACACATGAGGAGGCCTGAATACCAATCACACAGATGAAAAAACACAACTAGGACAGGGGACCTACAGCAAAAGGAAAAGGCACCAATCACTTATAGTTAAACCAATGAAATTCGAGATTTATCGACTATCCTGTGTGCATGCTCCTAAAAGTGCCCCCTGTCCAGGAACACCCCGCTATTGACCACCTGGGGTAATCATATAAACAAACTACATCAGGGCTGCACCACTACCACATGAACGGATTAATTCATATGGTTGAAATCAAATAGATCTTCAGTCAGAATAATTTCTTCTTTATTATTTTGTTCTTAAAAAGCCACAGCCAACGCGTTTCGTCCTGTCACACAGGACTTCTTCAGGGCGTTCGAAAATGCACAATATGCGAAAGGCAATAGGTAGTAGCCTTGTAAGAGTATCTCCACAAACACTTCACAGTGATCTCATTTATTTTGGGTGCAGACCGGAGACGAGTGGAGAGTGTTACACACCACGTCGGGCTGGATAGCCAATATTAAAGATAATATTTGCTGGCGTTTATATACCGGTACGGCATTTACAGCGTCGTGACTATCAAATCACTTCTCTGGATAGAAGATATTGCAATTTGATTTTCAAATATACTTTCATGGATAGATGAAACGATTTGTAATATGGATGAATACTCTTCAAAATAAATGAGATCACTGTGAAGTGTTTGTGGAGATACTCTTACAAGGCTACTACCTATTGCCTTTCGCATATTGTGCATTTTCGAACGCCCTGAAGAAGTCCTGTGTGACAGGACGAAACGCGTTGGCTGTGGCTTTTTAAGAACAAAATAATAAAGAAGAAATTATTCTGACTGAAGATCTATTTGATTTCAACCATATGAATTAATCCGTTCATGTGGTAGTGGTGCAACCAATCACACAGATGTGCATACAGTGCCACACAAAAGAAACTCATGGGTCCGAAAACCCTCTGTGGGCAATCAGGCATTGTTAGATGAGAGGGAGCCCAAATTACACAGGTCACACAGGCTTGTGGGAACAGCAACTAACACAGCAAGACACAGACCCACCGCAGCACTACCCCCAGGGTCCCCACATTGTGGTGACACTGGCCTGCATGACAATCCCACTGTGATGACAAAGCTAGATGTCATTCACGCTGTGAACCACAGTCATGTGTCCTGAGCAACAAACTACCATCACACCTACACAAGCACAAATCTATCAGCATGGCCTGTCAGCCAAGGCCAACATGGAGGCAGGGGTCCAGACGTGCAACAACTCTCATCTGCACACACTCAACACCACACACCATGATCTCCACCAATGTGCAGCAGTGAAGCTCACATGCACTGGTGACATTGCACATGCACCCATGACAATCCCAGGGGTGGCGGTGGCAACTAAGGTGCAGAAACCCATCACACATGGCCAGTCAACAAGACTCGTGAATGTCTGACACACTGCACAGTACACCGTACATGGACATGACGTCAATACCACAACAACCAATGGGATCCCGGCCACAGACACACACCAATGAAGAAGCCAAGGTCACCCACAAAGAACACACATAGACAACTTCCAACATTGCAGCTCTGACCCTGAGGAGTGGCAGCAGTCACACACACAACGTGTCACAATCACTGAAAGCTAACACAAACTGGAAATTACATGACCGGTGTAACCAACAAGTGCCAAGGGGAATCCTGACTGTGTCCCATCTGCGTTTGCCCACAAACTCAGCCCTGACAGCAAACACACCTATGGGTGACACCCTGATGACCAGTAATGTGCCATGCACCCACATCACAGAGAACCCAGGGAGATGACTTGGGGGAACATAGGTCAACTCAGCAAGCATCACAAACAGGAACATCACTAGGGATCCCAGCCTGCCTAGCAAAATGGAAGTGAACACACACAGACATGCTCACACAACACACACCTTGTGCCCAGGCAATGTCACAGAATTACACACTGCCATGAGGGGACTCCACTCCTGTGTAAGGAAAGCTGTGCCATACGTTGTCTCAGTAGGGCTCTATCATGTCAGCAGAACACTTGGTCACACAGTCAACAATTAGCACAAAATGAAGGCTACCGTCATATCAGCCTGGTCATGGGAGTGTCACCGAAATCATCAGCACAGATCCAACACACATGTATAGCAAGTTGCACTGATAACACAGATGATTCCTTCCCCATTGATGCCCAAACTTGCATGTCCAGTGGAGATGGTCACACGGTCAGGGAAGTAGACTAATCGAACAATGGCAAGCACAACAGATGTGCAGGGGTGTAGGCCACAGATGTGATATTGCAAATGTAAGTAGGAAATCCCATTGACAAAATTGAAAACATGGCACCCTCATATTGCCGCAAAGGATGACATGGATACACACCAGGATAGGACACATTCCCCCTGGACCACATGGGGTCCTGCACAGTAACACTTCTTTTTCCTGAAATCAAAACTCACCATCACTGCAGCAAGGGCACGGTTAGCAACATCAACATCATGTACATCAGAAGCAAAACCACTAGAGAACAGAAAGTAGCTTTATTCAGCATTTGTGTGTTAACGGAGTTAAAGTCCTGAAATACAACAAAGGCCAATGGCCAGTCCACAACAAAGTCCAAACAGGGTGACAGTGGCAGATGTCACCCTTCGCATGCCTGCAATGCTACACCCCAGGGACATTCCCCTCGGAGGGGCATACGGGGGGCAGGCCAGGCACCGCAGGGACAGGATCAGGGCTCACCAGAAGGAGGCAGGGAAGGGGTGGTGGGTGCTGGAGAGTCACTGACAACTGCAGTGGAAGTGTCTGACATGGTGTGTGCCGGCACAACTGGGGGGCATGACTCAGATGGTGTGGGTGCCGGCACGACTGCAGTGGGCTGGGCAGATGGAGTGGACAGGTTCACCACTGCAGTGCCCAAGTCAGACGGGGTGGTAGTGGACTCCACTGCAGTGCCTATCTCCAGGGGAGAAGAATGGGGTTCAGGTAAGGTGGGCAGGACAGAGGGGGTGGACACCGTCTCCACACCAGTGGCACAGACATGCGCAGCGGGGGGTGTGGTGCTGGAAGAGCAAGTGCCAGGGGGAGAAGGCCGGATCATTTTGGGGATGGTGTATCTGTGGGTGGGGGAACCTGGGGCAGGGTGTGGTGGGGGCACCTGTGGAGTGGGGGCCTGAGGGATGGAGGAAGGAGACTTGGTGGTTGAGCTGCAGGACGGCGGCGGGGTCTTGCTCTTCCAGGTCCGGGGGGACTTGCGGATGGGTGCCTCAGTCGGTCTGCGCCTGGGTGAGGGTATCCGGGGGTGAGGGGCACTCCCCTCTGTGTGGGTGGGCTTCCTCTTCCCCCTGTATGCTGGATCAGCTGGATTGGAGGGGAAGAGGCCGAGGTCACAGAGGAAGACCCGCTGTGTAGGTGGGGTTGCAGGTGAGGCAAGGGAAGGGGCCTTGGAGGGAGAGGTATCGGAGGACTGCGGAGTGACTGTGGATGCCTGTGTGTGTGTCTGTCCCCCATCCCTTGTGGGTGTGGTATCAGTCCCCTGAGGATGCCTGCGTGCACGTCTTGTTTTTGGAGTGTGTCTGTGCTGCCCGTGTCTGTGTGTTTGGGTGAATGTGCAGGTGTGCATGTGCTTGGGACAGGTATGGTGCCAGGAAGTGTGGATGGGGCAGAGGTAGGAGGGGTGAGGGACTGTTGGAGGAGGGACACTCCTGCCGTCAGTGAGGAGTCCATGGACCTATTGCTCCTCTGTAGGGCAGACATGCCCGATGAGATGCCCTCCATGAACGACACCAGCTGAGTCAACAGAGTGGTGTGGGCATGGAGGACACTCAGCATTGCTGTCTGCCCTACATGGAGCTGGCGAAGTAGGTACACAGACTCCTCACTCAGGGCAGCAGGGGACACAGGGGCAGGGGGTGCGGTGCCTGGCACGAAGGAGACATGCTCCCGAACACGGGAGCCTCCACAGACCTCTGGAATGGGAGCCGATGGGAGGGCGGTGGTGGTGGTGGTGGTGGTGGCGGGGACAGCAATACTAGCTGGAGTGTGGTGACTGCTGACACCCGCCTCCACAAGGGAGTCATCCTCCGAGCTGCTGTGGTCCTCAGCTGAGGTGGATGGTGCTGAGGACTCCTCGGTGTGGCTCCCCTCGACCTCCGTGCCTCTGGGTCCCTCCGACCACTCCTCGGCTGCTGACCCAGTCTGGCTCTGCGGCTCCTCCTGGTCCATGGAGCTGTCCCCTCCTGTGGCCGTGTATGTATCTGCAAACAATAGGGAAACAGATAAACATCAGTCACCTGCACTGACTGCGCACACCACAGTAAGTACAGCACATTACAGAGCAAGCCCTGGCAGCCTTAGTTGAACATTGCCAAAAGTGCCCAAACAGAGTAGGAGAAGCCAATTGTCAGTCTGATGGTCAACCATGGCACTCACATCCCTCCTGGCCTTGCACCCATCTGTCTGGTGTCTGTCGGATGGCAATACCCCAGTGTGGACACATGCACCACCTACACAGTAGTTGGACAGTGCAGAGAACACGGTGAAGTATGTGAACATGCACACATCACAACTTTTGCCACTGAGTCAGTACAGATGTCCGGATAAAGGGATGGCCAGGGTCTATTTTGAAATGCATGTGATGCATACCAGCACCAGACACCATGATGCACCCATGTCCTGATAGTCAATGGCACAATGGGGTGCATGTAGCACATGTCACTCCCCTGCAGGATCACTCATCGGAAGTTCAATGCCATGGCACAGGCATGCCTGCAAAGTCATACATCACTGTCTCCAGTCACATGGGCAGGGCAGCCAGACAACAACAGTCTGCACTGTGTCACAAACATAGGTCATGGGGAATGCAAGTCCTGGAGCTGACAAGTGCACATGTCCATCCCCCACAAACCACATCATCTGAACTCTTATTTGTCCACGTCATACCAATTGGACATATGGGAGACCTGAAACACAACCCTCGGAACCTGAGCACCTCACAATCTGCTGTGAATGGGAAACAGCTGCCTGAACTTCGCATTCGCATACCCCAGTCTGCACGGTCAAGTGATCAAACACCTATATGTCACACAAGTATTGTCCCCTATGGTCACATCTCCGGTGGCATGCTGAGCCCTAACCGAGAAACACCCCAGTAGTCCTGACAACGTAGCCACAGCACAATGACACAGAGGCAGACACCTGAGGGAACATTTCACTGAGCACAACGTGTCAGCTGATACACGGGAGTGGGAGTACAGAGTGTATTGTATGGCCTGGAGTAGGCATGACTGTCCTGCTCCACGTGAATGAGGGATGAGGCCTGGACAGTAGCCAGGTGGCTAAGTATGTGTGACACACTTGATATACATACTCCTGAGGCCCAAACATTGTTCCCACCCGCAGCATGGGTGTGTGCCAAATACCCCAGGCACATGTGGTGAATCAGAACAGCAATTGGACCACATATCAAAGTAACACGCAGATTACATGTCAGAACTCAGGCATTGTGTAGGCAATGGACCCACCCATGAAGCCCACCACAGAGTTACGGGAACAAATGCTGTCCCCCACCTTGAGCTAAGCAAAATGCAAGGAGACAGTACCCAAGTGACACAATTTCCTGACTGCAAGGCCCACACCTGGGTATCAGATGAGGAGTGGGCAGTGCACAATTGAGGGACATGGGTCCTGGACCACATGACTGATGTACTGTTGAAGTTAAAGCAGGCCAGAGGAGGGCACATAGCATGTCAGACAAAGTTCACAGTGCAGTCATGGACTCACCCCCTCCTTGCTGCTGTCTGGCCTTCAGCTGCCCATCCAGATCAGGGAAGACCATCGCCAGGATCCTGAGCATGTGGGGGGTCAGGGTCCGGTGTCCACCCCTCCTGCGAGGAGGCGACAGCTTCAGCTGGACCCGTGCGATCCTCCGGGTCCAGCCCCGAAGGTCCTGCCACCTCTTCTGGCAGTTGCGGATCCGGCGCTTGTAGACCCCCACGGATCTCACTGCCCGGACGATGGTCAGCCATATCTTCTGCTTCTGGTGGGCATCAACCTGTGGGGATGACAAAGTGAAAAGCCCATTACTACACATGCAACATTTCCGTGCATCACACATTTGGATATACATGTCTCAATCACAGGGGCACATGATGTACACAGGCAGTGCAACGATGGCTATGTACAGTCTGCCAGCAGTTACTACATGGTATCATTGCCTGGGAAGTAAAACCTCGTTTAGATGCACTGTTACTGCACTATACCTGTTCAGTGCATGTAACTACACACTATGGGGGGTGACAACTACTCAGTGAGCCTGCTAGCCAGTGGCGTGCAGACTGTAGGTCTTGCTAGTCAGACAACATGCACATTTAGTAAGGCAGTGGACAGCACACTCACCTGCTCCCCTGGTTTCCCATACAGCTTGCTGTACTGTGGAAGGAGGCTGTCCAGCAGGGCCTGGTTCTCCTCAGTGGTGAAGGCTGGGGCTCTCTCCACAGTACGTGCCATTGCAGGATCCAGAGGATGCAGATACAGCAGCAGTGGTGGTGGCAGATGTCGTCCTGGAGCATGTAGTGCAGGCAAGTGAGCTCTCAGGGGAACAGCTAGCATTATATGTGTGCTGCTGAGGCAGATACTGTCCCATGTGTCCAAAGTGATAGGTCCAAGTCGTTTGCATCTTCTGAATCTGGCCAATCCATGGATTTGCACCACTTACACACGCCCACAGCATCCTTCAAAAGTTCAACTTCATGACACCCATGAATTTGCAACATTGTTGTGGGTGGCCAACTGAATTCACAGCATCAGACTTGTTAAAGGTTTGAAAACGCGTCCATTGCCATGCCAGGCCATAGCCAATGCGTGCGCACCGATCGGTCCATTGCTGTACAACGCGTATTTCGAAAACAACGTATACCCGCACACATCGTATGTAATGGCCAATGCGTGCGCACCGATCGGTCCATTGCTATACAACGCGTACCCGCTCACATCGTATGCAATGGCCAATGCGTGCGCACCGATCGGTCCATTGCTGTACAACGCGTACCCGCTCACATCGTATGCAATGGCCAATGCGTGCGCACCGATCGGTCCATTGCTGTACAACGCGTACCCGCTCACTTCGTATGCAATGGCCAATGCGTGCGCACCGATCGGTCCATTGCTGTACAACGCGTATTTCGAAAACAACGCTGCACCCGCCACATCGTATGCAATGGCCAATGCGTGCGCACTGATCGGTCTATTGCTGTACAACGCGTATTTCAAAACAACGCTGTACCCAAACACATCGTATGCAATGGCCAATGCGTGCGCACCGATCGGTCCATTGCTGTACAACGCGTACGCGCTCACATCGTATGCAATGGCCAATGCGTGCGCACCGATCGGTCCATTGCTGTACAACACATATTTCGAAAACAACGCGTACCCAAACACATCGTATGCAATGGCCAATGCGTGCGCACCGATCGGTCCATTGCTGTACAACGCGCACTCGCCACATCGTATGCAATGGCCAATGCGTGCGCACCGATCGGGTCCATTGCTGTACAACGCGTGCACCGCTCACATCGTATGCAATGGCCAATGCGTGCGCACCGATCGGTCCATTGCTGTACAACGCGTACCCGCTCACATCGTATGCAATGGCCAATGCGTGCGCACCGATCGGTCCATTGCTGTACAACGCGTACCCGCTCACATCGTATGCAATGGCCAATGCGTGCGCACCGATCGGTCCATTGCTGTACAACGCGTACCCGCTCACATCGTATGCAATGTCCAATGCGTGCGCACAGATCGGTCCATTGCTGTACAACGCATCCCTGTACAAGTCACTGGCATATGTCACCATGCCTGTCACAGGTGAACGTATGCCAGCCACATTTTCTTCCCAGGGAGTGAGGGGCACACCTACAACACCACAGCCTGTCCACACTGTATCCTAAGGCATGTAAGGCTGCATTACCTGTTCCGTGTATGGGGGTCAACATGTGGTTTTGTGGGTGGCACTTGGGGGCAGCCACTCCCAGGCTGTGCACGTGTTCATGGGGACAGAATCCTTGGTGTGTTGTGCACTGTGGTGTGCAACTGTTCATTTCAGAGCATGTGGCATGGTCACATTTCACGGTTGTGTATGTGTATGTCATGTCACATACCCCCTGAGTCCCATGTGGGACGGTATGTACGTCACAGGGTGACCCATTGCCACAATTGTGATGGCCCTCCACAGTCTGTGTGCATGTTGTGTTTACAATGTCTCTGATTCCATGTGCACAATGGGAGACAGTCTCCACATCCACGTTGTTTGTGCATGGACTTTGATGTTGTGCGTGTGTGTGTCACAGATGTCCATGTCTGTCCTGCCGAGGCAACAGGGACCACTACCTGTGGGGGTCATGGTTGTTTAGCTGTGGAGTATTCATGATGCACCATGTCATGCCAGTGTCCATGTGGCAATACAGGGTCCCTGGGTATCTACCTGTCGATGAGCTGTGATGCCTGGGGCACATCTGTCCTCACATGTCACTGTGGTGTGTGTTTGGAACGTGACAGCAGTACATGGGTACTGTGACACAGCCTAATGATATCCCATAGCACAACCTGGGACTTGTTGAGGACACATGTTGAACTGTGATGTTAGATGTTAGCCATGTAGGTGCCATACATGTCCTTACGGAACGGCACACGCATCATGTACTTGTGTCTCGTAATGATGTATCATGTGATATTGAGTCTGGTCTATGCCACATATGTGGGGTGACTGACAATCTTTCTTTGTTCACCTATGCACTGCAGGGCACCAGCTGTCCATCGGCCATTCCCTGACCTTGCAACAATGGTTGAACGGGACTGCATCCGACGGTACCGCTTCACCAGGCCACTGATTGAGGAATTGACGGTGCGGTTGGCCCCACATTTGCAACCTGGCCGGACATACCCTACAGCGCTGACCCCCAAGGTGAAAGTGATGGCAGCCCTACACTTCTTTGCCACCGGTACCTTTCAACACACTGTGGCATCTGCTGGTGGGATGTCACAGACCATGTTCAGCCGTGTGCTCCGCGATGTTTTGGAGGCAATGTTGGGATACCTGAAACAGTACATCTATTTCCCTAAACGTCAACAACTCACTGACGTCAAGAGTGACTTCTATGCAGTGTTCCCTGTAAGGTGCGCACCTGCGCGCCCGCTCACCTTTAAGGCACCGAGCGCGCAGTGTCTCGTGTGAAGCGCGCACACGTTCGCGCTGCCGCCCGCTTTTAAAACAGGAGCGGCGAAAAACGGCAATTTCCCGGTTGCCTGAGGCTTTTGTGAAAGGATTCCTGTTAATCACAGCGTCCGTCATGCGCTGCAATTAACAGGAATACTTTCACAGATGCCCACAATCAGCCCGCAGCCTCTCTCTATTGAGAAAAGACATGCAGCAAGTCCAAAAGCACGACGTGTGCTTTACACGTCGTGCTTTCAGACTTGCTTCATTTCTTTTCTAAATACAGCGTGCTGGGTGCTGATTGTGGGCCATTGTGAAAATATTTATGTTAATAGCAGCGCATGACAGTGCTACAATTAACAGGAATCCTTTCACAAAGGCCCACAATCAGCCCACAGCCGGGATCCATAAAAATGCAGCAAGTCCAAAAGCATGACGTGTAAAGCACACGTCATGCTTTTGGACTTTAGGCATATCTTGATTGTGGGCATATGTGAAAGTATTCCTGTTAATTGCAGCGCATAACGGGCGCTGTGATTAACAGGAATACTTTCACAAATGTCCATCTATCGAGCTTGTTCCTTTTCAAGGAATTCAGTTTTTATTGGTGAAGCACCTGAAAAAAGCTTTGTCTTTGGGTCCTTTGTGTTTGGTTGCAGTTTAGGAGTTTTTTTGTTTTACCAAAGAGGTTTGCAGTTGAGGTGTTTTTGCAATAATGCTGATGTACAGTGATATTATTGTAACTTCTGTACAGTTCTCACCATCCGTTAAAACCAGCCTAGTTAAAAGTGACAGACATGAGGGCTTGCAGTTAATGCACAAACTGGTGATGGACTTCTTTTTAATTTCCCATTCTCTTGTTGATTCTGAGCAGAGGCAAGTTGAAACTGTCGATTGCGCATTTCTCATTTGCCTTTTCTGACAGTGACTTTTGTTTCTCCTCTGACTTTCAAATTTTATTGGGTTTTTTTTTGTCCAAAGGGGTGGAATCCCAAGTTTTCAAAAAAGTTGAAACTATGATTATCCTCTTGCTCTTAATAAGACTTTAAGATAGCAAATCTCTCCCAGTCCTCGATTCGTGGCCTGGCCAGGCTTCAAATTTCAGAATTATCTACTCCCTCGCCATGCAGAATTATTTTGCCTATCTTTATTTTGAAACGTCGCCCTGGTTGCCAACGATTTCATCATCTGCAGATTATATATGTATTTTGGGCTACCACTGAAAACATTTTCTGCTTTGATGAGATCCCGGTGTTGGGACGTGACTTTTCTGCCTTTAAATCAACTAACAGGGACATATTTGCACTTCCTGTGCAAGGTCTATTTTTAAAATCCCTCAGTCTGGGACATTTTGCAGCTGCTACTGTACAGAATCCCCCACAACCTTTGAACAAGAGTGGGGACACACTTTGTGTTTGCGGGGGCAGTCTAGCGGCTAGTGCCCCACCTTGTGGCGCTTCAGTTGTTCCACTCCTACTGACTTGCTTAGAAACTACCCTAACATTTTGTGAAATTTCCCTCTAGTTGTTTTTTAGTGGATTTATACCAGATAAACCAGGCGCTTGGCTCTCAGTATTTAATTGTTCACAGCTGATTTTATTCATAGATACTGCCATGTTGTGGTTGCAATAAAAAATACATTTCGATGTAATCAGCACCACAAAGGATTGCTTGAAATGACAGTTTACAGTGGTAAAGCAAGAGCCCCACGGGCACCGTTCTGCAAGGAGGTAAGAGAACTCCCGGAATCGTCATCTGGTAGTAAAAGAGAGATGGCTGTGGGCCCCTCATGCCCCTGGGCTTAGGGGCCACTAACTTTAAACCTTTCCCTAGCCAGGCCTTTCCAGGTCTCGCCTAAAGACAGCCTTTAGCTGTTGTCGAAGACGTATTGTGGACACAGGTGTAGCCAAAAAGCAAACTAAAATACCCCCCCCCCCAATTCGATTGGTACCTCAAATGCCATCAGGAGTGTGAAGCTAGTAAGGCCTGTCCTCCCTAGAACAGGTCCTTTCATCCCTCCTATCTATTAATCTCTCCACCCTTTAAGCCTTTCATCCAGCGTCCATTTCACCTGTCTATTCATGCTCCCATCCGTCTGTCTTTTCATCTAATCCATCCATCCTTCCTTTACCATTCCATCCATCCATCTATCCATTCACCCATCCATCCATCCACCCACCCATCCATCCACCCATCCATTCATCCATCATTTCACCCACCTTTTATCAATCACCCATCCTTTCACCCTTCCATCCAGGTTTCCATCCATCCAAACATTCATCCTTCAATCCATTCTTACGTGCACCCACCCATGCAAATATAACTTTACTCTTCCATCTCTCAAACCTTTCACCTTTGTATCCATCCTTTTATTGAATTCTCCTTCTTGTCGTGGTTTCTTCCTTCTTTTCATATTTCCTATATTTCATTCTTCCTTTCTGCCCTCCCTTTCTCTTTCCCTCTATTTTCCTCATTCTTCCTCCATCTGTTATGGTTTCTGCCCCGCATTTAGAAAAGAAATGCAGCAAGTTTTTATATAGTGCAAACTCAACCCAAAAGTATTGGAGCGCTTTACATGATTTGTTATTATATATTTTTTTTTGTATGCATGGGGAGATTAATTGATTTGCCCAGAATCACAGGATGTTAGGCTGACCCGAGACTCAAACCCCATCTCCTAAGTTGACAGCTCGAGCATTAAGCCACAACCTCAGCCACAAGAGCGGAAGCATTTTCAATATTATATACAACTTGATGCAAAAAATAACCATTGACAAAGCCAATAGTCTTGGCTTCTTGTAGGTGTAATGTCACACGTATTATATATCTGCATGCAATGACAGAAGCAGCAAAATATCAGTTGGGTGGCACACTATGCGATGCACATATTTTTAGCTTAATTGCTTTTAAGCCACACCCTTAATTGCATTGGTTACGCCCTTTGAAAGATCCCTGAGTTTTTTCATCCCACTCAAAGCCCTGGTCTACACACGCGGTCAGGTTCTTGGCGCACATAGGCTTGGCTGCAGTGCACAGAGACCTTACTCTGCCGCACACAGAGGAAAATAATTAGAGGGAACATTGCTTCTATGCCCTGGGGAGGATGCCGCATGTCATTGGCTCCATTGATGGGACACATGTGGCTTTGGTACCACCACAGGCACATGAGCAGGCATACAGGAACCGCAAACATTACCATTCGGTCAATGCACTGGTGGTATGGAACCAGCGTGCCTGGCTTGTCGGTGTGTACTGACTTTGTACCATTGTGTGTGTTCTGCAATGTAGTATTCCACCCTCTTTTCCAACTCAGCTAATGTGCAATTGTCTATATGTAGGTGACTCCGGATACCCCAACATGCCATGGTTGCTAACGCCCCTCAGGAACCCTGTGACACCAGCCCAGATGCGCTACAATGAGGCACATGGTCGGACCAGGAGAGTGATTGAGCGGACATTTGGTCTCCTGAAGAGCCGCTTTCGCTGCCTGGACAAGACAGGAGGGGCCCTCCCATATGCCCCAGCAAAGGTGTGCAAGATTGTCATCGTCTGCTGCATGCTACACAACCTGGCAGTGCGGAAGAAGTTGCCTCTCATCCTGGATGACGATGACCAACATCCGCCACCTGTGGAGGATCCTGGCCTGGGCCACGATGCCAGTGATGGTGATGATGATGAGGGTGATGTCCGCACACAGCTCATCACCAACTTCTTCAGCTGAATGTGAGTATCCAGAGATGTCATGTCAATGATGTGAGTTTGCGTGATATGTGTTGGTGGTGCTCTGGCGCTGTTTGAGTGTGGCCATGTGCTACTTGACTGTATGCGTGCAGCGATGTGTCCTTACAGGTAGTCTGTACTCCCCAACAGTGTTGACATGCTAACTTGGTTTTGTGTAGGTATCTTGTGACATGTATTGGGCATGAGTATTGCAGTTCTGTCCTGTTCTTCAGTGCTTTTGACTGTGTGTCATTTCTGTCCTTCACAGGGTACTTTCAGAGTTGGTTGGTCGACTGTGATCCCCCGACACCGTGATTCAACTTCCAGGGTGGAAGCTGTCGTTTCCCTACAGGTGATGTGCCCCACACCCCTGGACTTCCTTTCTTCTACACTTGTTGACTGTGTGGCCACTGCCACGTGGGATTACCTTGCATCTGTAGTGGAAATAACATGTTGCAAATGTGTAATAAACCTGTGCTTCACTTTGGGATGTGCGTTGTCTGTGGTCACACATCTGACTGACATTTGCTTACTGCACCAGTGGGCTAGTTAACACAGACTGTGAATAGGTGTGGTGTCTGTGCATTGCACTGTATTTCCTGGCAACATCAGTGTAGGCGATGAGTCAGATGGCCCTGGTGTGTATGTGTTGTGTAGCCCGAGTGGTGTGTCTCCCTCATATGTGTCACGTCGCCATGACTCACATGACGGTGTTGTACTTGCTGTAGCAGTTAGCATGCACAGTGTCATTTGGCAGATCATCATCTCCATGACAGAAACCACGTTGGAATAACAACAGAGGCAAGTATGGTGTATTAGTGAGTTTATTTACATACATGTGTGAGGATGGTGTACAGGATGGTGGGTGCTGTACATTGGGATTGTAATCCAAAGTTCCCAAATGATTTGGAAGTCTTGGTAGCAGAAATGTCCAGGGTAAAGTCAACAGTCATCTGATACATTGGTCCAACTTAAACTCCCCATGTCATGTGAGGGAGTTGGGTTGCATGCGACAGGGTGAACAGTTTGCACACAAAGGTGGATTTCCAGAACAGGTGTTGGGTACTTGGGGGATGTGCATGGCAATCGGCCTCTCAGTTGTCCTTCCTCGGACGACCCCTCTTCTTTGGGGGGGGACCCTCACGTGCAGGCTGCTGCGGTGCAGGGGACTCTCCGCCAGAGTCATCCTCCCTCCCTGTGGCAGTTGCAGTTGTTGCGGCACCAGATGTTGTGGGCACACAGGGAGGTGTGGCCATGTTGGTGCTAATCTGGCGGAGGCATGTCAATATGTCCCTATGCACCGCCGTCAGTTCTTGCAATGTGTCCCACTTGGACTCCATGCCAGCCATGTGTGTCTCCACACGTGACATGTGTAAGTCCAAGCGGGCATGATGGGCAGCCTGCTGTTGTTGAATGTCCTTGAGGATCCCCACTACCTGGCTGACCTCTCCAGTGCTATTCTGGTACGCATCAGCAATGCGTACCAGTTGTGGGTCATCATGCAGTCCAGACCCTCTGCAAACAGCGACCTATGACTACCACCCCTCCCACCACCCCTGGCGACACGTGCGGGACCTGCAGTGGCACGCACAGGTGACCCTAGGCCCACTTGGGGGTTGTCACTGGTGTTGTTGTCCGTTGCTCCAGGTTGGGCCGGGGTCACTGTGCTGGTGTTATTGTTGGTCCTTGGTCTGTCCGTGTCAGCGGGGTGGTCTGTGTGTTGGCAGTTGTTGGAGGGGTGGGTGCAGGGGGTGCAGATGGTGGTCCTGCTGGTGCTGCATGATGACTCACACCGGAGGTGCCAGGTAGGTCTTCCCATCCGAGGAGGCCAGAGGCTGTTCCACACCAGTGAGCTGAGTATCCCCCGGAGCCTGGGACAGGGACTCCTCATTGTCTGCTGCTGGGTCCCCATCATCACCTGTTTTGGGAGACACACACAATGTATGTTATGTTTCTGCAGGCATCAATGGTTCACACATCTGACAGTTGTGGCTGTACCTCTGGATGCAGGCCTGTACATTGCATTGTCCTAAGTTGTCACAGTCAGGGGTTGATATTGGTGTGGCACATTGTCCTGCAAACTTGAAGCATTTCAATGTGGATGTTGAGGTGTGTACATGGACAGAATTGGTTGTATTTGGTGGACATCCGGCCCTCCTTCTCCCCCAGCCCAGTTATCCCACCATGAAGCATGCCACCCTTGCAGTGGGTTCAGGTTGACTCTCAGGATGTCAGTCAGTGGTGTCCTGCTGTTGGTTGGTGCACAGTTCCCAGCATGGCCTTGTGCTCCCCACAACAGAGCACCATTGTCATACATCTTTGAAGTGGCTTTTCACTCCCTGTGAGGTGTGCATGCTTCAGTGTGAGCTTGCTGGGCCATGTGGGTGGGGGATGTTGAGCTGTGACTACCACTCCCATCATGCTATTGCCTACACCCCCCTTCCCAGCATGCCCATACTTCCTTCCTTTTGAGTGGACTTCACTGTGTGTGAGTGTGACAGCAATGGCAAGATGGCTGACAGTGGTGTCCTGCTGTTGGTTGGTGGCCAGTTCCCAGCATGGCCTTGTGCTCCCCACAACAGAGCACCAGTGTCAGACATCTTGGAAGTGGCTTTTCACTCCCTGTGAGGTATGCATGCTTCAGTGTGAGCTTGCTGGGCCATGTGGGTGGGGGATGTTGAGCTGTGACTACCACTCCCATCATGCTATTGCCTACACCCCCCTTCCCAGCATGCCCATTATTCCTTCATTTTGAGTGGACTTCACTGTGTGTGAGTGTGACAGAAATGGCAAGATGGCTGACAGTGGTGTCCTGCTGTTGGTTGGTGGCCAGTTCCCAGCATGGCCTTGTGCTCCCCACAACAGAGCACCAGTGTCAGACATCTTTGATGGGGCTTTTCACTCCCTGTGAGGTGTGCATGCTTCAGTGTGAGCTTGCTGGGCCATGTGGGTGGGGGATGTTGAGCTGTGACTACCACTCCCATCATGCTATTGCCTACACCCCCCTTCCCAGCATGCCCTTTATTCCTTCATTTTGAGTGGACTTCACTGTGTGTGTGAGTGTGACAGCAATGGCAAGATGGCTGACAGTGGTGTCCTGCTGTTGGTTGGTGGCCAGTTCCCAGCATGGCCTTGTGCTCCCCACAACAGAGCACCAGTGGCAGACATCTTTGATGGGGCTTTTCACTCCCTGTGAGGTGTGCATGCTTCAGTGTGAGCTTGCTGGGCCATGTGGGTGGGGGATGTTGAGCTGTGACTACCACTCCCATCATGCTATTGACTACAACCCCCTTCCCAGCATGCCCATTATTCCTTCATTTTGAGTGGACTTCACTGTGTGTGAGTGTGACAGCAATGGCAAGATGGCTGACAGTGGTGTCCTGCTGTTGGTTGGTGGCCAGTTCCCAGCATGGCCTTGTGCTCCCCACAACAGAGCACCAGTGTCAGACATCTTTGATGGGGCTTTTCAGTCCCTGTGAGGTGTGCATGCTTCAGTGTGAGCTTGCTGGGCCATGTGGGTGGGGCATGTTGAGCTGTGACTACCACTCCCATCATGCTATTGCCTACACCCCCTTCCCAGCTTGCCCATACTTCCTTCCTTCTGACTCTGCTTCCCTGTGGGGTAGTGTGCCTGTGCTGAATGGATGGCTGACAGTGTTGTCCTGGCGTTTGTTTGGCTACAAGTCCCATGTGTGTCCCTGTGCTTCCCACAGCATAACCCAGGGTGGTGGTTCTTTGTGGGATAATTAATTTTAGTGTGAGGCAATGCATTTTCACAGGTGAGTTGTGTGTAGTTTGTGTTAAGGGTGTGTGTGAGAAAAGCTGCTGGTAACTATGGTCAGAGCTGTCAGTCCTCCTTCCCACCCAGCCAGATATCCCACCATGGAACGTGCTTCCATTGCAGGGAGTGCAAGTTGGCTTTCAGGATGTCAGTCAGTGGTGTCCTGCTGTTTGTTGGTGCCCAGTTCCCAGCAGGGCCTTGTGCTCCCCACAGCAGTAGCCAGTGTCAGCCATCTTGTCAGTTGTTTTCCACTCCCTGTGATGTGAGCATGGTTCAGAGTGGTGTTGATGGGCGAATTGTGAGGGTGAGCAATATCTGTGACTGCAACTCCTATCATGCTATTGGCTACACTGACTTGACCAGCATACACAGGATTCCTTCCTTTCTGTGGGCTTCCCTGTGTGGTGGTGTTCTAGTGGTGGCTACATATCTGACTGTGTTTGTTGGTTAGATTTGTGCCACTGCCTAGCTTTATTTGTTGTAGGGTTTGTACATGTCATGACACAGTTATATATCACTATGAAATGGCATGTATTGTGTTTATCTGACTGACATACACATCTTGGGATGATTCTGGTTTTGTTGCTGTGGATTTGCTAAGGGTGCATGGTTTGACTATCCCCTTGACAGTGATGTGTGTATATTGTCACACGATATTGGGTATATTTGTTGTGTACTCACCAGGCTCTGGGATGTTTGATAGTCCATATACGCTCACTGGTGGTAGGATGGCCCGCACCTTCTCCTCCCAGGGCCTGAGGTATACTGGTTTGGCAGGAGGGCCACTGCCGGTGTGTTGGCTCAAGGCGTAATCCTTCTTTAGTAGGTCCCTGACCCTCCTGCGCACATCATACCACCTGTTCTGGATGTCTTCCTTTGTGCGCAAACATGGTGATTGTGCGTTCACCCTGTTGACGATCCTCTCCCACATCTTGGTTTTCTGCGACATGGGTGTCTGTTGGACCAATGTACCAAACAGCTGTGGCTCTACCCTGAGGATATCATCTACCAGGACTTCCAATTCACTGTCTAAGAACTTTGGATTCTTCTTTGGGGCATGGTGATGGGTGGTGGTGGTGATTGATGTGGGTGTGGGTGTGCAAGTGAGGGTGTGTGGGTGTAGGTTTTGCTGGGTGTATGTGAGGGTGCTATTTGTTGGGGTGCTGATGGTGTGTGGCTTGTGTGATGGATGAGTTGTGAGTGTGTCTGTGGTTGCTGTCTGTTGGTGTTCTGTGCGGGCAGGTCATTTGAATTTGCAAAGGATCATGGTAGGGATTTGTGGCCTTTATATGGGTGGAGTTGTGGGTGTGTCTTTGTTCCCTGTTTCCCCCCAGTATTTATTGGCTTTGTAATTGCTTGTTTGGCCTTTTTTTTTGTATTTTTCCCTTTGTACTTTTTGTGCATGTAGGAGACGTTCTTCTGACCGAGTCGGATGCTGCAGTTGTCTCGTGCGAGCTTCTCCGAGTCGTTCACGCTGTGTTTGTGCTGTGTTTCATGTGCGGCATACGCGTCGGTCGCGGAGTATTGGGTTGCTTCGACTCGCTGTTTTGTATGCGTGTCGTTCGTACGGCTTGAACTCCGTGCGACTCGGTCGGGTTTTCCACGCTTTGCATCGTACTGCGCGGATCGGACTTCGCGGGTACGTTTCGTTCGGGTTCATTCCTGGTGCGTGTCGGTCGGTTCGATTCGCGTGGTTTTCCAGCCGTATAGGTGTTTTCCGCGCGGTTCGGTCGTTCGGCTTGTGTTCCGTACGAGTCGGTCGGAATTTGCACGCATTTCATCGTACTAGGCGGGTCGGGCAGCACCGGTACGTGTCGGTCGGAATATATTCCCGAAACGAGTCGGTCGGTACGTTTTCCGGCCCGAATCGGAATCGACCCCTTAGCGCCAACGCAGGCACCCTTGCACCATAGTGCAAGGGTGTCTGCAAGCAGGGAGGTTTGTTTATGGACAGGAAGGTGTCCCTTCCTGCACATAAACAAACCTTAAATGCCAGTTTGTAACTTACATGTGTGTGCTCCATGCAGCACACACTTAAGTTACAAAACGGCATTTTAAAAAGGTTTGTTCATGTACAGGAAGGGACACCTTCCTGTACATGAACAAACCATGGCATTTTGCTTTTTCCATGTGTGCTGCACAAGGCAGCACACATGGAAAAGCAGAAACGAGGAGAAATAAAGCATTTCTCCTCGTTTCGCCACCTTAAGACCAGATTTTTCCTGGTCTTAAGTTTGGCGCTACCTCCTATTTACGCTGCCCTTGTGAATAGGAGGTAGCGTCAAACTCAATGGGTGTTGCGGTGGAACGCCCACCGCAACACCCACTGCATGCCCCCTTCACGCTAAAAACAGCATGTAGGGGGCCCTATTCACAAGGCAGCGTTAAGCCGTGTTAAGCCACTTAACATGGCTTAACGCTGCCTTGTGAATAGGGCGAAGCCCCTATCGCCACAACAACGTCACTGAAAGTGACGTTGTGGTGGCGATGGGGGCTTGAGAATATTCCCCATAGTGTCAGGAATTTCACCTAACAAGTGTAATGCAAAATTCCCGAAGTTACAAGAATGACGTCGCCTAATTTAAATTTCACCCAGGCCTACTCTGAACATGTGAAGACTCTTAGAAGCTGTTGGTGCTGCTATTGGCACCGATATCAGCACAGATGTGACACTTCCATATTCATGCCACCTGTTTAGGGTAGTCATAGAGTTAGTGAAAATACTACCCTCACATTTTCATACGTTTCCTTTTTTATATGTTAAAAAATGTCTTCACAACCTTTCAATTCCAATTTTTGGAGGGAATTGCAGGAAAAATGTGTCTTTCACCATTGAGGATTTTCAAAATGTAGGTTTTTCAAAACTATTATTCAAAGTTCAATTCTGTATTTTAAACCGCAACAGAGATAAATGATAGTAAATTCCATATTCAAGATACAAAAATGAATATACATTTAAAAAAATTTAAAACATTCTAAATCTAATAACAGGATTGTCAATTTAGAGGAGTTGACAAAAACTTACAGGCATTGCTCGTGGACAATGTTGTGGTCTTAAGATAGTACAGACAAACATCAACTGAGTAAAACCCTGGATGCCTTTAGTACAAGGATGACAAATACATTTTTATATGCTATACCTTGCAATAACCCCAATTGTTAGTGGGAGGCCATCCAACATTAACAGCTATAGTGTTCTTTTTAGCTTGAGTTCAAGCAAGAATTCCAAATTGAGCTGAATTCTATGAGCTAAGCCTACTCCACCATGATTTAATGCATGTTTATTTTTTAACAATTTCATATCAAGTTTAAATCCCACTTGGGGCAGTGCCTTTTCCAAGGCTAGTTTTAGCAGGTACAAGGACCAGGTCAAACAACATTCTCAAAACAGTTCATAAAAATGCATAGCATCTTAAGATCCTTTACAAAGCATTACTCAAATGGAGATGTTGTTTCAAAAGGACCCTGGGGGGACGTTCTGAGGAATGGATTGAACAGAAGCCTCACTGAATCATGGCAGTAAGTGCCACAGCAAAGGAGATCCACAATCCAAGGTCTAATTTCAACTATTGTATTGGCGCTAAAGAACCCAATGGGCAGAGTTTACGCAGTGTTTAGCTTTTTACTTTGTGTAACAAAGGCGTTAAATTATAAGGTACATACTCTAATGCATAGATCAGAGTGGTATGGATTTTGACTTTATAAATGTATAGCAAGGGCCTGATTGCAAATGGCCCAGTGTTCCCACACCCATTTTCCCAGGTGAGGGAACACCTGACCTTACACCAGCCTGTAATTTGGTAAAATCGCACAAGGCTTTGGCTTTACTCGCTCCACCCTAACTTTTTTCTACTGTAAGGGGGAGGCATTAAGTGCTCCTCCTGATAGAACTAAACTTCCCCTTCCCTTCACAACTGTCTCAACCTCCTTCACTCAACACAACCCTCCACAGAAGTCCCTGCTCCCATTTACCACCTGCAGTAAACTTGTGATAAGTGTGAGTGTTAAAACTCACCTAGTTTGGGAATTTCTAGCAGTTTTATGCCAAGTAAATCTTGGTTTGCACAGTTATTCCCCATTCTGTGGGGTTTAAATCATAAGATGAGTAAATATGTAGATACCAGTCGGAAACGGTAATTCTGGCCACCCAGAATCTCCTCACATGTTTACTTCTAACTCATAATTGTAGCACTTGTGTTTAAAATGTCATTGACCATGTGATTTTTAAAAAGAACTCAAACTCTCTCCATGAATAATATCTTTACCATATTGCTGGATGATTTGATGTCCACTGCTTAGATCATGGGAGTATATCTGCCGAAGTAGGTTTTCACACTTTTCATTTTTCCAGTCCCAACAGCCATTTATGAAGCAACAGATGCCATCGCACTCCTGCCAATAATCTATAATTAGTTATTTGCAAATTTTACTATATTCATTCAGTATGCGCCAAAAATCCCAAAACACAAAGTCAAAAGTTTCTCACTGATGTTTGTATTTTTCAGTTGATTCAGATAACAGCCAGTCCGGAAAGTACAGCTGTGCTGTACTTTCAGGACTGGCTGTTACCTGAATACAGACATCAGTGAAAAACATTTGACTTCGTGTTTTGGGATTTTTGGCGCATACTGAATGAATATAGTAAAATTTGCACATAACGAATTATAGATTATTTGCAGGAGTGCGATGGTATCTGTTGTTTCATGAGTAACACAGAAGCCGAGGCTAAAGTGTATGATTGCATTTGGGTAGTATGATGCATATATACCAAACAGCAGCCTCAAATTGAAAAAAGTTTGTCAGACAATATTTATGTAATTGCACACAACGAAAGAAGTGCGATCAATCCCCATCACTACCCACTTCTATTTTCCAACAGCCATTTATATGAAAGACATTTGTTTTTGCTAACTCTGAAAACTACTACCTAACTGTTCAAAACAAAATAATTAATCTAGGCCTCATTGTAAGAATTTTGGGATAGGATCAAAAAAGATCATGTTGCCTGCATACAATGAAGTATGCAGAGGACGCAATGCCTGCTTTGGTGGAAAACTGTGCAAATAAGCAAATATTCCTGGCAGATAATTAATGTATGAAAACGATGGGGGGCTAGTAGATAGCTCTGCTTTAATGCATTCTGTGTATCAGTCTGCTCGAATGAACACCTTACACCAAGTGAATGAATGGAAGGCAATGATTAGCTTCAGAAGGTATGACGGAATTTTAAGCGCAGCCAGTTTTCTCCAGAGGATGAGTCTCTAACACTGCATGATTTTTGTATCTCAGTAGAGTTAGGGCTAAAATTACTAAATGAAACACACCTGGGAATAAATAGCCAACTTAATATTTAAAGTATAATGATCACTAAAAACGTTTTAAAAAACCTGAGCCTCAATGTTTTTAGTATTCTCAGGAGCCACAACTTACAGTTCTTAGCATTGCCACCTTACACACTTTGTTAAATGATTGGACGACTTTTATTGATGTGTCCCATCACTATTATATGTATGTTGCTCAATCTATACTCAGGGAATACTCTCTCTCTTGGTCCGCCCACCGGATTTAGGGTTGAGAAAGGACAGTATGCCAGTGAGAGAGCCAACTATGGTTCCCTCGCCGACATACTCCTCCCATGGCCCGACGGCAGTCGGAGTACAGCCAGTCGGAGGTAAGCCATCCGACTGTCCATCCAATTTAGAATGGGAGGTTGAATGGCCTTTTTTTTTCCTACTACTGCGTGGTAAAACCTGGTGGTAAGGGACGTTAAAAATGAAAATATTGGGGCATATTAGCAAGAAGAGGCGATAATCATCGCTAACCCTGCTTAGCGTGATTTTTTTTATCGCCGGCTATCGCTGGAATATATCGCCACGCTAACGCTGTATTAGCAACGATTAGCGCTATGGCGATGAATATTCCAGCGATAGCGGGGGAAATGGGCCAACATCGCTGAGAAACCAGCGATGTTGCATGGAGCAGGGAGAACACCTTGCTGATACGACCCTGTGGTCGTATCAGCATAATCCACCCCCCCATGTTAGGTATTGCTAACACCTGCTAATTGCAGGTGTTAAATAAATGGCGATGACCCCGGTTAGCGCGACTTTTCACGTCGCTAACTGGGGCCATGGCCACCTTGCTAATAGGCGATAGGCCTGTTAGCGAGTGTTTCCCAGGTTTGTTCGTCGGGAACGCCCACTTTGCATGTCATTAGCGATAAATATCGCTGACATGCAAAGCGGTAAAAAAACGGGCGCTAATGCCCGCAAACTGTCGCTAACTGCTGTTAGAGACAGTTTGCTGATAGGGCGATATAAATATCGCCGCTTTAGCGGCAAAAAGTGCCGCTAAAGCGGCGATAGTGCCCTTGCTAATATGCCCCATTGTCCCCACTCCATAGGAGAAAATTTCCGTGGGGTGGGGGGCTATTAGTTTAACATTTTTCAAACACAAACTCCCCATTGGGAGTTTGTTATTGAAATGTGTAAAACTTTCAAACATTTGGTGTAAGCGTCTGTCACTGGTAAACTCTCACTTGGCGGACAGAGTAAAGGCAGGATGGCGGACGTAAAGTCCTACACCACCCTGCCTGCCTTTACTCCGTCGGCCAAGTTCTAAATCGGACTCTTAGATATTACAAAACTGTGATATTGTGTGCTTTACAGTTTTTATCATTGTACACTTACTTAGATCGAGATATTTTTCTGTTGCTGGAAATGTTGACATCTAGGCATTGGGTGTGTAATAATAAAGTATGTATTATAATCAAAGTATATTTTTAGATGCAAACAGAGCAGTCCATTGAACAGTGTGGGATGATACATCATGAATCATGGCACTATAGAACAATACTGTTATTTTTGACCCAGTTATTATGTAGCCAGATCTATCTGAAATGATAATGAATCACAGTGATAGAAAGTACAAGCTGTCTCGAAGAACAGGGCCAGCCCTTCATTTCTCTATGTAATTTATAACATCATGGGCAGCCTATATTTTGTTCCCACTAATGTTACCATTTTTGAGTTCTATCGGCCAATTTCTGTCAATGAATGTAAGTGCAGATTTCATGGTCTGCTGCATTAGCATTTTACATCCATCCGAGGATGAATAATGGAAAATATATTTCCTTTTAGAATAGTGCAGGACTTCAGTCTGCTGCAAAACGAAATTACTGGGGAGATAAACAGACTCATTAATGTGGTATTTCCCTTCCATTTACACCTAGGACACAACTTCAACGTTTTACCTGTGAGGAGAGAACAGCAGAAATGCGGTATTAGCTAAACCGTGCAAGTCACAATTAGGGAAAACAGTTTGCAGTCGAATCGGGAATTAAACCAACTTTGGAACGAGGGCCTCATTGATGCCGCTGATTTATGTTTTGCACAGACGCAAACACAATAGATTTTACTGCATCCAGGAGTAACAGACACATCGGTCTTTTACTTCTGCACGCCTGTTACGTCACCAACAATTCCTGCACGGCTTGCACAGTTCCGAAGACTCCCTGCTACAGAAGAACTCCACAATTGTCCCTTTCATGGTTTTCTATGTCTTTTGCTCATTTTTTTATTATTCTAAACTTCAAAAAATGATCAAAGAAATCGAAAGAGCTGTGAGACTAGAGTGTACTGGCAATTTTACCTTATAGGGCCTTGCTTCATCGTTTATGCTTCCAATTCCCAAATGTTCTTACGTCAGGTGTCTAACGTGAGACATTGACATGAAATAATTGTTTTGTCTGAGGGAGTTCTCGAAATAACTCTCTAATTGCCAGAAACTTCCCAAGCACTTATCTTCTAATAAATATTTATATGACCAATAGGCGGCACCATTCCCTCCAACACCGCAGTGCCAAGGAGGGTTGTGGAACGTGCAGAAGTAGGGTTGACAAACCCAAGCGATTATTTCTGGACCCTCTCGGGGGTTTCCAAACTGAATAGTGTGAAATGTACACAAGCCGTGATATTTTAAAGATAAAGGTATATTAACATAGAAAATAATATAAAGGCATGGTCACCTTAAAAATGGCTGCTGAAATTTGTCTTACAAACAGTACAATCTTATCTTCGGGGTCAGAATTAGTCTAGGCTACACAAACTGAATCAGGCAGTAAGAAAGAGTGTAAAGGGGAGCCCAGTAATGCTAGGATGCCTCTGTTCTCTCCCCTGGTCCTGGGGTGTTGTGTGGGTGTCACAGACCGCCAGCAGTGGACATAAAGATGACTGAGATTGTGTGGGCATCCAACACTTTCTTTTGGCATGTTGGCCTTATGGCGGCACTGCATCGCCTCATCACCACATATGACAGCATCCACTCACGTATATATAGCCTGTTTTGCAAGTCCAGTGTTGGGAAGGCAGTAGTCTGGGTAGCCCTGGTCACCACATACCAGAGCTATTTCCAAGTGCCACTTAAAAGTGTCACTTTCTAGCGTCCTCCACATTGCAACTACTGAGAGTAAGACCATTTAAATAACAATCATATTTCCATAGAATACTGGGGCATATTATCAAGGGCTTGATCGCCGCCTTAGCGGGACTTTTTCCCGCTAAAGCGGCGATAATACAGACGCCCTATTAGCAAGCTGTCGCTAACTGCTGTTAGCGACAGCTTTTAGGCGATAGCGACCGGGTTGGGTGCCGCTTTGCATGCCAGCGATATTTATCGCTAATGGCATGCAAAGTAGGCGTTCCCAACCTAAAAGCGACTGGAAACAGTCGCTAAGCTCGCTATCGCCTATTAGCGAGGCAGGGGAGGTGATTAACGAACCAGCGCTAAACACGTTTAGCGCTGGTTTGTTAACGCCTGGTCCAGACCTGACTTAGCCATGTAATCCAATGGGAGGTGGATTACATGGCTAAATCCCCTCGCCCTATCGCCAAGCTAACACTGGTCACAGTGTGAATATCGCTTGTTTTCAAGCGATATTCACACTGTTCTCCAGGGTTTCTATCGCTTTGGAGATAAGCGTTGCTGATAGCACGCTATCTCCGCGATAGAAACCTGCGATAGCCGGCGATAATTATCCTAGCGCTAACTGCGCTTAGCGATAATTATCGCCGGTTATTGCTAATAGGCCCCACTGTTCTTCTACATGTTTTGGCCCAGATTTACTAATGTTTAGCGCTGCATGCACAAAATGCACAGGGATGCTATGGACCCAAATCGTTGAAACAAGCGCAATGGCAAACAGTATTACATAGCTTAGTGAGAACCCCCTGTAATGACCCCTGGTAATCTAAGTCAGTGTAATGGTGTGGGAGCAGTGCAAACACACCATGGATTCAGTGCAAAGCAAGCCCACCTATAGTCACGCGGCATGCCTTTGCGCAGAATTTTAACTCAAAAAGAAAACAGGTGCAGACAATAGCTAAATGGAACATCGTGTGTTATGTAGAGATTTGTACTGGAAGGTGTGCCTAAAGGACAAAACTCATGCAAGGCACCCCTTACTTGTCTTTGCAATGTGGCACTGCGCTAAAACATGCTTAACATCACGAAAATAGGACTATTTTAGTACGAGCATGACAAATGGCATCATTGCCAAGCAACACACAGTAAATAAAGCAATTTGTTCCAATTCACACAAAGCACGCTGGAGATTTTTATGCAGCACTGCATTGCGCTGTTCTTAGACCAAAAAAATTAGGTGAATCCTTTTTGTCCCATTTTTGCAACTTTCATAATATTCATTGGAGCAAACATAGTTTGCTCAAAAAGTCAGGACTCATTTAAAGGCTCGCGGACAGGCCACTCTCACACCCGATCAATGGAGGCTACAACTTCTGCCCCCTCATGGAGGACTGTCCACAATATTTAGAGATTCACTCTGGACAGGTGGGGATCTCTTTGCCTTCTGAGGCGCTGCCGCTGTGGTGTCTCCATTGAAGGCATTGCTCCTTTCCTGAGTTGCCACCTTGTTTAATGCCCAGTAAACTTTTTTGTTTTCTGAAAACAAACTCCTAACGCTATAGCATGTTCTCAGAACAAAAAATCAATGTCCCAGCTGCTCAAGTGCTTTTCTTTCAGCATGTGAGGGTAATTTTGTGTTTCCCCTAACAAGGACCGTCTTGCCTCGCCTGCAGAGCTGGGTATGGAAAATAAGACATGGTGCCCCCTCCCTAAATAGTGTGGGGAGAACCCAGCACTTACCACTTATTCTAAATGACCCCAGCCACGTGTTATAGTTTGTTTTGCCCTATGCAAAACTCGAGTCACCCGGAATTGTAAGATTGTTGCTGCTTTTCTTATCAGACACAGAGACACATATTTTGCTCTCTTTTCAACTGTGAATCAGTTTAAAGCAATCTTAGCTACTTTAGTCCGTCTTATCCGAGTAGTAAACACAATAGGTCATCCTAAATGCAACATTTAGTTTCCTTAGCTCTTGCCCAGTGTAAAAGCAGTTTGCTGTATCACTTACCAGCGCTGCAAAAATGGTGCAAAATGGAGTACCTGCCAATTTGATATTAATTCACTTGAACTTAATGAACAACTCCATCCACCAATTGCAAGTCCTTGTTATTTCCTTGTTCTTTTACATAACACACGTACAAGGGTATCCTTTTAACGAAGTTGTTTAATCTGGAGACATTGAAAACCACCTTTGTATGTTGGCTGAAGAGGTGACATGGGTGCAAAGTAACCTATTTGGCAAGAGGTGGATGTTGTGCGTGAGGTCCAGAGCTAGGTACATCAGTCATGTCATGGTGATCTGGACACTGCAACTAAGCATTATGATGTTACAGACAGGCAGATTTGTGCTTTAATGCGTGAGTGGAAGGAGCATGGTTGCTGGTATTCTACTTGGAAAGCTTTAGATGTCATGCGTGAGTGCTAGAGATGTGCCCCACTCAACTCACAGCAAACATGAGTCCACGGCAATGCATGAGTGAGTTAGCAGACAGGTGTATTGGACACTCTGGGATCCCCATTCCATGCATGATCATTGCTCAGTGCTGCTTCAGAGGCTGAAGGACACAGACAAGTTTTGATGGAAAGGGAGATGGTTGTCAATTTTCCAAATCACAGCATGATAGCGCCATTGGTTAGCAGTTTGCGCCGCCTACGCATGATTTGTAAAATCTTAAGTCGTTGATTCACCACTTGGGAATGCCCCCACTAGAGCTACTATTGGAATTAGAACTGAGTGGTAACTGTATATTTGACAATTTGCAGAACAATCTGAGAATTCACTACTGATACAAAATCTACCTGTGGGGTTATTTTCACCATACTAAAGCTGTGGTAGAGGTTATTTAGCAGGTGGGATAGACAGAGGTGGAAATAACTCGAATAGAGAATTTACCAATTCTCACACATATTAGCCTATTACAGTAATCACTCAAATTCTCAGCCAGACCCTAATTCTCAGAGGTTCAATTCCTCCCCAAACCGTGCAGAAGGAGAAAAATGCAGCACCAAGATAAATATTTTCTTCCAGAAATGCATTCATTTTGGCTTCTAAAGCTTTCCAGTACACCACTTAGAGGTCCAATAGAAAGGTGGTAGATTTTAATCATCAAAGCCACATGCTGCTAATTTTCCTGCATGGGGAGCACCCTTGTCTGAAGCCTTGACTGCCTTCCTGTAGGTGAATCAGTCATAATCCGTCATATTTACTCAGGCATGGCACTGTTGCATTAATTCAATGGAAGATTTTGAGTTATTTCTCTAACTGTTCCACTTTGAAAGCAGCCACTAAGATTGTTATTGTTGTACATTTTCAGTTCTGTTTATATAAAACAGAGTAGCATTCAGATACTCCTCTGAAATATGTATGCTTTCCTGTACAGTATGTTACTACATGTTGTTGACAACCTAGTAAAATGAATACGAAATGTGCATATGGGTTGCTCTAAACATTAGAAGAACAATCCATTTCCATTACAATATGGAAGTAAAATAGAAAAAGTATCCTGGTGACTTTGCTGCACAGCGGTTAGATTCCTCTGGGTACACCAAGTACAGTAATTTAGCCAAGGAATCTTGGGTTAATTAGTCAGATCTCCCCTGGGGGCTGCTGGCCTCTCTCTCTTTCCATGAATTGGCAGAAATAGGTCCCAGGGTGGTTTCCAAGGTGAAGCAATCTTCATTCATCCATGCTCAGTAACAAGGCATGTTTTAGAGTCCCTTGGGGACTCTGTATAGTGTGGGAGCCTCCGCTGTATATTTCAGGAGCAGTTGTCAGTCCCACCTCATTTGCTCCTGAAGCACATCCTGTCCATTCCCCCTGCACAGCTGCAGAGCCGCCACCTGGCAAGAAGCAGTGGCATGCAGTTCAAGAGGTAATGGCTCCCCTCTCAATGCTAGGAGCATGCTGTTCCCACTTTCAGAGGTCGCCCTACTGCATTTAGTAACTGAGTGCTCTGAATATCTCCATATAAACAACAACGATTGGAAATCCAAAAAGCACAATTTATATACAGCACGAGTTAAACGTCTAGAATATAAATTAATCGTGGTTTGAGATGGGCAGCGAGTATAAACACGATTAGGAAAATTGTACTTGGTCTCGCTATTTGTAAATTACTTTTCCAATATTCACATTACGACCTCCATCAATCTGCCACAGTATTTGCAGCAAAGCTCACCACACTTTTAATTCTGCTGCAACAAATCGAAGGCAACAGGGCCAAAAAAGATAATGCTTAAAATCTACTGCAAAACATTGATCTTTGCAATTTTGAGGTTTCTCTTTCCCATGCTTTTTGAGCGGGCAGTTCCTATATTTCTCTTCTTGGCACTACCCTTGCCCAGCCCATTTCTAACTTTATCTTACTGCCCACCTTTGCTGGATATATTGGAGTCATGCCAAGAACCATCCTTCTCACACTCTTTTCCACACACATACTCACACCCAGCACATGCACACACCATTTCAAAGCATGCATGCACAAACACACAACCATTCATACATACACACAAGCAGGCACACCACAACATTACAAAAAAAACGTATCTGGCCGCATCTCGGGTGGCAGAGGGAAGCCTTGGTGGTTCCTGTAGGATTAGGATTTCCACCTCCTCTTATTTGCTGACCTTCAGAAGCCAATGAGAGGAGGAGGCAGTCCCTTACTCGTCACAGAGTGGGATGGGATCAGTGAGAGTTACTGACCTTACTACACTCTGTGACGAACGTCACTGATGGACACTCGGCCCTGGGCACTTCAGGGCTTAAAACTGAAGCGCCCCGGTCTGATTCCATCAGTGATGGCTCCCCCTCGTCATGAGGTGGAGGCTCACAGAAGACTTTGCAGCCCACTGGGCTGTGAGATGTTCAGCCCTTCAAATTTTGGCTCAGGCAGCCAGGAGCCTGCACATTTAGTGCATGTACAATGCCTGGGTGCCTGATCCGAACATAAATAACGTCTGTCAGTCTGACCTTTGCTTAGCCTGACAGACACTCTTCATTGTGTCGGAAAAAGGTGGTGGGGCAGGTCCTCTCCGCCCTTAACAACAGGCCACTGCAGAGCGCGAATGGATCTTTCCTGACAGGAAAAACGTGTGAAGTGATCCAATAAGCAAATTAAAGTAATGTGGAGATTAACTAATTTGGCCAAAATAATTTTTGTGCAGTCAAAATAATTGGTTGCCAGGAAAAGAACTATGAGGTCCAACCAGATGAACCCTATGTAATGCGCATAAGTTGAAACATTTATATGTATAAATTATGTGCATTTAATAGAAATATATTCAAATACACACATGTATGTATTAAGTACATTGGTTTAAAAATATTGTACTATTCATAACATATTCAAAACCATCTAATGTGTTAAATGCTACTTTGTGTTCATCAGCCAAAAAGAATGTTTTGGTAAATATCTTTTACAAGTTGCAAACTATCTACTTCCTCTTTCAAAAGCAAGGGGAGATTTACTGATTTTAGATACAAGTATGTAAAAACGTATGAAATAGGAATATAATTTATACAGCACAAAAAAAACTATGAGGTCCAACAATAGGCGATGTAAAAGCAAGTGAGTAATTTACATAGTTCCAATACAGTTCCAGCTGCGAGTTAAAAGGAACATAGAGATTCACTAAGTAATTTGTTTCAGGGAAAATTATTGGGACATCAACCCAGATGCCATATATAACAAGGGTTAAAGATCTAGGAATACGAAAGAAGGATGGGCAAAGATTGGCGTGATGAAAATGGGTTACGAGGCAGGGCAAGGTTAAAAAATTGGGAGGGGCAGAGAACAATGGTCAAGAGAGGAAAGGGAGGTAGTCACTGTGAAAATCATGATTGGCTTCAATTCTGTATCTGAGTACACGAGACTCACGGGATGCAGGCTACCGGCTGAGTAACGCCGTAACCACACACCCCTTCCTCCTCCGAAGCTGACGTCACACGGGGGAGGCAGCTGAGCCGCGGGATGCAGCCGAGCCGTTGAGCTCCACGAATACGCCAGTGGGAGCCGGGAAACTGGAGCTGCACAGGAGCGGTCCAGCGCGAACACCGGTGGGCCTTTTTTCCTCGCCTGAATAACCCTGATTTACCAAGTGTGAGGTGCCTACCCTGCCTACACTGTTATAGCAGGTTTTCAACATGCTGGTTTTCAACATGCTGACACCATTTCAGCTCCATAGTGACCTGAGGCGGTTTACCGGCTAGTCTGCATGCTCCACGAGCCTGGATACTCCCTGCAGTGCTGGCGCTTGTGCTCCTTGGAGTTGCAGCTTTTCTTTTTTCTTTTTTCTTCCTTTATGCCATTGGGACCACCAGGTTTCTCTCCAAGAGGGGGTAAGTGCACGTGTTTTCCTTACCCGCCGGTGTATGGGGGCTCCCTATGCCACTTTGTTGAGGGTCGCTGGGGGGGACCCAGGTATTAATTTTGGCCGCCTTGTTACGGGATCTGCGTGATAACTGCATTATGCGAAATCTCACCAAAGGAGCTAAAGGAACTGTAATAGCCCACTCTGACTCCCCAAGCCTGGGTCAAAGGGTGAAAAAACGAGTTGGCCAGGCTGCTGCTCGGGCAAACCGCGCTGCGGCTCTTAGGAAAGATCTGGACTTGAATACCAAAACCGCTGAGATGGCAAGCTCTGAGGCTGCTAAACAAGACCACCTTGGAGGTGCTTCTGTGGACCTTGATTCGAGCATTAGCCCTTTCTCTATTGCCTCTTCTAGGGCAGGTACCTCCATCCCATCAGATCTGACCAAGCTAAAGACACTGACGCTGGCCGATTCAGCTGGGGAAACCAAGGACCTCAAAAAGTATCCTTTATTTTTCAAAGCTAAGCCCGGTTTGTCATCTGCGGAGCAGGAGGCGGCAGGGAATGGGCCCCCTCTAGTCGACAACCCTATGGATTTGTGTAAGGATGGGAGTCTTAGAGATCCTATGGATGGCAGCCACTCTCCCTCTCCATCCCCTTCTCTGCTTTTGCCTTCCTCTGGGGGGAGCTCATCTGATCTATCTACTCCTGTGGACGCTGACTTGACCATCCCAGCAGAGTCTAAATCCTCTGACCCACAGGCTTCGCAGTCTGAAGCTAGGCCAGAATTGACTCAGGACAACTCCTCACAGGATAACAGATCCTTCTCCATGCAATGGGACGCCAAGAGCCTCCTTAACTTGATTCTGGAGGAGATTCGAGAGCTGAAAGCCTCCCAATCCGCTGAGATCGCTGTAATCCACGCTCGTTTAACTAAAATTGAAGAAAACATGGCTCAGGTCCCGGCACGGCTTCTTGAGGCAGAGACTAGGATTTCGCAATTGGAGGACCAAGTTTCAACTATGAATAATTAAGTCGCCGCCTTCCAGAGCCAGAGAACAGCATTGGAGTATAAATTGGAGGAATTAGAGAATCATTCTCTAATCTCCGCATTCTTGGTATTCCGGAGGGCCTTGAGGGCCAGCAGACTCTACAATGGGTTGATTTGTTTATTTAAAAAAATGTCCTCCCAGAGTTTAATGGTGATCTGACTCTTATGCGAGCCCACTGGGTGCCAGCACATCTTCCTCCCAATGCTAAATTTCCACAGACTATTTTGGTTAATTTTGGTGATTTCAGGGTTAAGGAACAAATTTTAACCAAGGCCATTAAACAGCGACAGTTTACCTCGACAGAGGTTCCACTTTGTCGCATCTTCCCGGACATGTCGGCTTCCGCAGCCAAAAGGCGGAAAGAGTTTGTAAAAATGTTACATCTGTTCAAGGAACAGGGGGCGCAGGCAATGATTGCCCAACATAGCAAGTTAAAAGTGCTAGCTAAAGGCAGATTTCACATATTTTGTAATGTCCCGGAAGCGCAGGAATTACTGCAACAAATTTCGTTGATAAATACTAATGGCCTGTAGATTCTATAATGTCAATATAATGTCATAGTGTTAATGTTATGAGTTTACAAATGTTTTCAAAAGTTTTCAATCACTTGTTTTGGCCTCTTATCCTGCTGTTCTTCCTTTTTCTAGTACATCTTCTCTGGCAGTTTGTCATCTATTGCCTTCTGGTTTTTCTTCATGTTTTTGCTTGTCTCTGCCCTTGCTTGTTTTCTTCTTTTTGAAGGAGGGGGCGGGGGGTAGGTAGACCGGTAGCACTTGGCACCAAGTCATAGTGCCAGTTAAGGGGGGGGGGTGGATAGCCTGTCAGGTGTGAGCAGGGACGGCGGTCTGCTCATGGTGACTTCGGGAGGAGGGCGGGGTCACGGGTGTGGAAAAGGGAGCATGGGGGAAAAACGAAATCCTTTTTTTAAATCCAGATGCATCCATTTATTATTAATAGACCCATATTTTGTTAGACCTCGGATGGGGCCATTGACCGATGTCGTAGTTTCTCAGCACATTTCTGTCCATGTTATTAGGCTGCTCTGATACTATCTTGCCTTTTGCAAATGGATAAAAAGGACATTTTGAAAGTGGTCTCTTTCAATGTTAATGGCCTCAATAATAAGAAGAAAATACGGGCCATTGAGGCATGGATTAAGACAGAAAATCCAGCGGCCATTCTCATACAAGAGACTCATATACCAGCGGGGAAACTAGCAGATTTCCGAATGTTTAGGTCCTGGGCAGCTTATAGGGGTTTCTCCTCCTCTTCGGCATCTCATCGGGGTACAGCGATTTTCCTTAACAAAAAACTCCAGGCTGAGGTAGTTAATTTTGTAAGCGATCAGAGCGGAAGGTGGTGTTGGGCCACCTGTAATTTAGGGAGCAGACTCTTAACTTTCGCCAGCATATATGCCCCAGTAGAGGATAATCCTATGCCATATGAAGAGTTTTTTCAATCTTTAATTCAAGTACCTGGTGAATTGATCTTAGGGGGGGATTTTAATTTTCTAATGAACCCTAAAATTGACTCCTCAGTTATATCCAAAAAACAGCTAAAACCCAAAACTTTAAAAGTTTTACAAAATTATGGCTTGACTTTGGACATATTTGATCCATGGAGGGCAGTATTTCCAACTAAGATCGCCTATACTTGTTTCTCAGGTAGATTTCGCACCTCTTCACGCATTGACTTTTTTCTTATTTCCAGGAGACTGGCTTTCAGCCAGCAGTGAATCCTTCAGAATGGATTTTCGGATCATGCGATGGTCATTCTTGAGTTAGAGTTAGGTAAATATATTATGACCTCTAAAAGATGGATGTTAAATCGGCAATATCTATTAGAAGAGAACTAGGTGCTCTTTATTAAAACAGAGATTAAAGAGTTTCTTGAGCGAAATCATGGCTCAGCACCTCCGCATGTGGTTTGGGACTCGCTTAAAGCTTTTGTACGGGGATTAGCCATCGGAAAAGATGCAGATAATTCAAGGAAAGTTAAGGAAGAAAAGCGAATTTTAGAGCAGAAAGTGCAAAGGTCCTTTGATACATTTCTCAGTAGCCCCTCTGCTTTTAACCAACGGCAGCTTGATCAGGCTAAACGGGATCTTAGCGAAAAATATTATGTTAAAAGTGAATCCTTTTATCAGCACCACAGGCAAAAGGTCTATGAAGAGAGTAATTATACCGGGAGGTTTCTCACGTGGCAGGCCAGGGAGCAGGCAGTAACTAATCAGATAACCGCATTGAGATGTCCTATAACTGGTACCCGCTGTGATGACCCGGGAGTTATGGGGGATATAATGTTACAACATTATAGGAACATATACGGCCAACAACAGCCCATTGATATGACATCCTTGAGAGACTTTCTCCAGAGACATGAATTGCCCGTACTTTCAGATGTCGAAAAAATTAGTATGGCGAGCCCTTTCACAAAAGAAGAACTGGGGGATGTCATTAAAAATCTCCCGAATCGTAAAGCCTGTGGCCCGGACGGCCTCCCGGCTGAATTTTTAAAAATCTTTTCGAGCACCATTTCGGATTATCTTTTATTGATTGCCAACTCAATACCATTGTCATTTAGAAAAGGGAATATAGTCAGTTTTAAAAAAAAAGGCAAGGATAGTGAAGACCCTAATTCTTATCGTCCCATCACGCTCTTAAATTCTGACTATAAAATAATTACTAAACTGTTAGCTAATCGATTTAATGGAATTGCCTCGCACCTGATCCATCCTGATCAAAACGGTTTTATCGCCGGGAGGCAGCTCGGCACCAATACGCACTATTTAGTGGAAGCACTCGATTATTTTGAGACTCGGAAGATACCAGCTCTGGTCCTCTTATTAGACGCCGAGAAGGCATTTGACCTAGTTGTTTGGGAGACCTTATTTTTTATTCTGGTAAATTTCGGCATACCTCCCAAAATCACGGGGTTGGGTCAGAAACTATACTTGAATGCAGAAGCCAACATTGTCATTAATGCCACAGAGGTAGGCCAAGTCAAGGTTAAACGGGGGTCTAGACAAGGCTGTCCATTGTCCCCGGTGTTATTTGCCTTTTTTATCGAGGCATTGGCGATAGCCATTAGGAACAGTATGGATATCTGCCCTCCACTGCCAACTATGGGAAAATTGAAATTATACGCCGACGATATCATGCTCATTATAAAGCCTGAGAAGGAGGTTCAAGCAAAAGCTTTTGAGATTTTTGAGCAATTTGAGTCGCTTGGCGGATATAAAATAAATTTTAAAAAAAACAGAAATTATACAGTGTGGTTGTGCATCTACGGATTTACATCTCGATATTCTTCCTTGTCTAAATACAAAACCGAAAAGATATCTGGGTGTTTATTTTACGGCGCGAATTTCTGAATTATATGATTTAAATTTCACCCCACTTCTGCGAAAAGTCCAGGATTTATTCTTCCGATGGAATTCTCTTCCATTAACTATTTTGGGCAGGGTTGCATTGATTAAAATGTCTGTTCTTCCGCTGTTTAATTTCCTTTTCTCTGCGATTCCCTGTGTTTTAATGACCTCTAGTTTTACTAAATTAGAGTCTATGTTTACATCTTTTCTGTGGGGCAAGAAGGTCCCTCGAATTGCACTTAGCACTTTATATGAGGAGCTGGAAAATGGTGGATTAGCTCTCCCTAACTTTAGGGATTATTATTTTGCATATTTTGCACAATATATGTCCAGATTTAAGCCGGAATTACAATCGGGTCTTTTTATTAATTACTTTATGAATTTAATCTGCAAAGAGAATCAGATCCACTGCCCACTAACAATTGTTAAATCTCCTAAATTAGTACGGTATAAGTGTACACCAGGCCAGATATAAACGCCAGGCTTTTTATAGAAGATATTCTATCCCCGCAATTAACTCCTCAACTCCGTTATCTGGTCTCATCTCATTATCTGGGATCAGAGATTCGTCTGCAATTACACAAAAATGGGCCAAGGCTGGTTTTGGGAAAATCTCAGATTTTTTTCGGAGTGATAGATGGCTGAATATAGCTGAAATGTCTCATTTAATTCCAAATGACTTCCTTCTCCTTGGGTCATTTAACATTTTTAGTAAGTTCCTGAGCAAACTTGATTTGGTCCAGATCATCGAACGGAAATGCTTAGTATATGATCTATTAGAGGATATTGCATTTAAGAAACCCGGGGAATGGAAAAAGAGTTTAGCCTCTATCAAGGGGATGGATCTTGAGGTGAAGGCCATAACGAAATGGGGAAAACATGAGGAGATGGAAATCACAGCAAGTATGTGGTCAGCAGTTAATAATCTCAACTTTAGTACATTAAGGGGGGCTAACTGGCGAAGGATGTTATTTTTTAGTAAATGGCTACTTTATAGAACACCACTTTTCCTATCTAAGGTTTACCCCAACCAATCTGGGCAGTGCTTACGTTGCCTTAACCATCCTTCAGCCAATTGGACACATATCATATTACAATGCCCCTTGATCCAGAGGTTCTGGAATGACATTTTTCACTATTTGGAAGCCGAATGCTTAATTACAATAGGTTTGAATACTCAGCTGATAGTGTTTGGCTATGACTCAGACCTTCTTCTTTCAGACAAGGTCATCAAATTATTATATATTGCAATGGCTGTTGCCAGATCACTTTTGCTTCAGAGATGGCGATCGGATCTTATACCATCTAAAAATGAATGGGTTCGGAAAATGAAACAGGTTAAAAAAAGCGAACGAGCCTATGCACTGGGAATTGGCGGGCTTAAGAAGTTTGAGAGGGTTTGGGCAGCCTATTTTGATTAAGATCTCAAAATCTAGCTGATATCTCAGGAGGTATTTTCAGCATGTTTGACTCCTATGTATTGTAATATCAGCACTTTAATTTATTATATGACACTCCATATTTTATTGTAACATAGCTATATTAATTAATATAGGATGAAATAGTATTTTGGCCATACTCGTTGATTTCTCTGTATATGCTTAAGGTATCTAAGGTCTAATCAATTGTTTAGTTTGTGTTAATTATTGGCAGTGGATGCTGTTCCAAGATATTATGCGTTTTATTTTTTGAATACTGGCTTAAATGTATATATTGTCTATCGATTTTAGGATTTACTGCTTTCCGGCCAATCGGTGTTATTTAACAACTCTGTATCATTCGACATATTTAATGAATTTTATGGATGTATGTATGGATAAAAAACTTCTTGTTATATGGATTTCAATAAAAAAAAAAAAAAAAAATTAAAAAAAGAGAGGAAAGGGAGAAAAATCAACAGGGGGTTGGCAGAAAAATCGAATTGAATTGCCGTCCCGGCTTTTGATAACATCAAGAGGTGTCATCGTGCATGTTATTACAAGAATATCACACAAGCAGCACATGGACATATAAAATGCTTATATTTTTAATTCTATGGGACTGATTACAAGTGTTTTGAAAAATTCCAACCCTTGCACAAACTCCTGTTGGCTCACGAGTTGGGTTTATGAGTAGTGCAGTATTTATTGCACTTGGTAATTGCTGGATTTCATGAAGTCCGCATTCCCCAATAAATTCCAGTAGGGCAAACCTGCTTTAATTCTAAGAGGGGTAAAGTACCTGATATTTACCAGTCCATGTGAATTTTAGTGTGGTAATCCTCATGCTATTTCCCAGTAAATTGGAATTTAGGGAATTTATAGCACCCCAATATTTTCTGAACCCAGGGTTATCGAATAGTATCAGGTGCAATAAATTCCAACAACCCCTTCCAGGGCAATCAGGGTTATGTTATTGTAGACTAGTTCTGTATCAGTGTGCTTTCTTCGTGAAGTACGCTTTGATGAAATATTAGGAGCCCAGAATGTTGAGTTTATGTTGCTCAGTAAAAGAACATGTGTTAAATAAGTATTAAAGAACTTTCAAAGAAACTAGCAGTTGTTAGAAGGACTACACATGAGAGTGGCTCTTAAAAAACATCACAGAAAACTAAGGGCCACCATTGAAGCGTAAACATACGGCTCGTCATCCCTTCCTCCACAGGACCGCAAGGTCAGTCTGTCAGAAGACCGGTCCCACAGATGGTGGGCTTTTTGACATATGGTTTTCCTGTCTGAGACCCTAATGCCAGGCATGACGGTCCCAGGCACGAAAAAAACAAGTGGCCTCCACAAGTAGGAAGACCGCTCAAGAGGGCCATTGACTGTTTGTTTCTCAGTAACAAGCCTCCACTTTCTAAGGAGCAACAAACACATGGCAAGCAAGCCAATAGGACGTGACAGAGGGCCTGATATAGAGTTCAGAAGATGAGATATTCCATCTCAAACATGACGGATATCCTGCCCGCTGTATTGCTGATGAATACAAGATAGTTAGGGTAAAAGCAAAATAAGGGCAGAGGGACCATCTATTTTTAAACCGAACTAAACATTGCAAATCTAATATGTTTTCTAGCAGAATGTCCAGCAGCAGCCTTCATCAGTATGAAATTTGATGATTGCACCCAGGACATCATTCTTTAAAAGGTATACTTTCAACCAGGTTTAGCTACTTCAATGATCATTGATTCGTTTCAAAGTCTATGTTCCTTAATAAAGTCATTGCATTTTCGTTCCATAGTCATAGCACGTGGCCACAAAAGCACAAAGACGACTGCTTTAGTTGTACCTGATCAAGTTAGATAATTATTGGCAAATTTTATTTCTTAAATTTGGCCAGACTTTGGATTAAGGCAACGACTGCAAATTGCTTTATGTTATCTAATTATGTTAGCAAGGCAGTACAAAAGTGTTATCCTCCATTCCATTGTGGCTACTTGGATCTAACTCTTCTCTGATATAAACTGGAAAAACCAAGAGCACCGTAAGAAATCTTGACATGCATTCAACGGTTCACATAGGGGTTGGTGAAGATGAACTAAGGATTTTGATCTCCTTTGTAGACCTCTGTCGGCTCCCAGATGCTTGGAAATCAACTATTTGCCTGAGAAAGGGAGAGAACCAATAGGATCCATCAAGGCACCTGTAGGACATTTCACAGGATGGGTCAGTATAGAGAGTGCATCGACCTACCAGAGACCCTTGCACGGTTATTTAAGGTGGGACCTCAGTTTGGTTTTGAGACGTCAACAAACAATATGGCATTTACAATTTGCTTTTTCACTACTCTAGTGAAACAAAAACAGCAAGCATTTCTTGCAATGTTTACAAGAGCATTAGTACATACACGATTAATAAGGAATTACAAAAAAAAGCCTAACATCTTATTAACCTGTCTTACTCATAATTGTTGTGTGAAAATGGCACCTATATTTTGTATGTTGTCTTCTATGATCAAAGCCTTCAACTTTTCCCAAGTAAAATTCCATTGGCAGAGGAATCATATCTACCTCTTGTCTCCCAATGTAGCAATTCTGCTCTATAGCTACGAGCTGAAACATGGGCTTCCTAAAACTGTGTTTATCCCACGTTACAGTAAGTGAATAAAGTATGAACAGCAATTATAAGCAAAAAAACAAGAGGTGAAAATGTTATAGCTGTTTTCTAAAATGTTCATGAGACTAAGGCAAAAGAAAGGTATACATCTACAACACAATATTAGCAAAGACAATTCTGTTTTCCAATAGTGTTATAAATTCTGTTGCTAGTTAAAGGCAATATATAAAATTGTTCGCTTAGAATAAAAGACATTGGCAAAGCCAGTCAATCTGTTGTTGGCTGCCAGCCCTTTCGGCTTTACACTAAAGTATACAAAAAAGTGATATATGGAATGCTTGAATTAATCTCAGCCACTGTTTTCAATCTGGCAGCAATTCCCAGTCCATTGTTATTTTGCACACCATGCCACCTCAGTTTGGACTCAGCCATATGCAAATCAGTCCTGACCCTGCTCCAGTGGGAACAGTTCACGCAAACTGTCAAGCCAGGTCTTCCCTGAACTGGAACACAAGCAACCTAGGAGCAGTTCATGTCATGTATAGCTTGGTTCCAGTGGCACAGTGTAAACAGGACCCAGGTCAGGCATACCTGTCCCACTTGGGGCAACACACTAAAGTATACAAAAAACTGATGAATGGATTGCTTGAATTAATCTCAGCCACTGATAATCACTGGGGGCCATATCCCAGTCCATCATTATTTTGCACCCCATGCCTCCTCAGCTGTTAGACCTGGCATCCTTGGGGTGGTTTTCCCCCAACATTTTGCCTTCACACCTCAAGTTTTTGCTCAGTTCGTTTTTCCTGGCCATTGGACGCCGCACACTTTACCACTGCCAACCAGTACTAAGGTACATGTGCTCTCTCCTTAAAACATGGGATAATTGCTCCATTGTGATCGGCCTGAACTTGTGACTTTGTCCCAGTCGAAAGACACACAGATGATGGACAGAATGCAGAGCAAATCAAACAATCACCCCCAGTCAAGAGATCTGTGTAAATCCATCGTTCTTTTGCTCACCATGCCACCCCAGTTTAGACCCAGCCATATGCAAATCAGTCTTGACCCTGTGCCTCATGGGAACAGTCCAGCCCGAACTGCCAAGCCAGGTCCTCCCTGGACAAGAAACAAGCATTCTGGGACTGGTTTCAGGGCATCACCCCTCATCAGCCAGGCTAGCTTGAATCCAGTGGCACAGAGAGCCCGGAACCCACGTCTGGACATACCCGGCGCACTTAGGGCGAGAAAGCAAAAGACACACAGATGATGGATGGAATGCAGAGCAAATCAAACATTCACCCGCAGTCAAGAGATCTGGGTAAATCCATTGTTCTTTTGCTCACCATGCCACTCCAGTTTAGACCCAGCCATATGCAAATCAGTCTTGACCCTGTGCCTCATGGTAACAGTCCAGTCCGAACTGCCAAGCCAGGTCCTCCCTGGACCAGAAACAATCATTTCGGAACCGGTTTTGGGGCATGACCCCTCATCAGCCAGGCTAGCTTGAATCCAGTGGCACAGTGAGCCAGGGAACACGTCTAGGCATACAAGGCGCACTTAGGGCAAGAAAGCAAAAGACACACAGATGATGGACGGAATGCAGAGCAAATCAAACATTCACCCCCAGTCAAGAGATCTGGGTTAAATCCATCGTTCTTTTGCTCACAATGCCACCCCAGTTTAGAACCAGCCATATGCAAATCAGTCTTGACCCTGTGCCTCATGGAAACAGTCCAGCCTGAACTGCCAAGCCAGGTCCTCCCTAGACCAGAAACAAGCATCCTGGGACCTGTTTCAGGGCATCACCCCTCATCAGCCAGGCTAGCTTGAATACAGTGGCACAGCGAGCCCGGGACCCACGTCTGGGCATACCCGGCGCACTTAGGGCAAGAAAACAAAAAACACAGATGATGGACGAAATGCAGAGCAAATCAAACATTCACCCCCAGTCAAGTGATCTGGGTTAAATCCATTGTTATTTTGCTCACCATGCCACCCCAGATTAGACCCAGCCATATGCAAATCAGTCTTGACCCTGTGCCTCATGGTAACAGTCCACCCCGAACTGCCCAGACAAGTCCTTCTTGGACTGGAAACAAGCATCCTGGGACTGGTTTCGGGGCATCACCCCTCGTCAGCCAGGCTAGCTTGAATCCAGTGGCACAGTGAGCCCGGGACCCACGTCTAGGCATACCCGGCGCACTTAGGGCAAGAAAGCAAAACAAACACAGATGATGGACAGAATGCAGAGCAAATCAAACATTCACCCCCAGTCAAGAGATCTGGGTTAAATCCATCATTCTTTTGCTCACCATGCCACCCCAGTTTAGACCCAACCATATGCCAATCAGTCTTGACCCTGTGCCTCATCGGAACAGTCCAGCCCGAACTGCCAAGCCAGGTTTGTGCCTCACTCTGACAAGGATTGTGGCTCTGTTTGACCAGGGCTCACACCCCAGTCAACCAGCAACCCAATTTCTCACACCAACCATATGCAAATTAGTCTTGACACTCCAATGGGTATAGTCAAGCCCCAACTGCCAGGCCAGGTCTGGTGCCTCTTTCTGCAATCTCTTCACCTCCTTTCATGTATAAGCAACTGCCAGCAAAATGCTCATATATGTGTCAAGCTTGGATTCATTTGAATAATCTCCATTGAAGGTGCAAGATCCAGGAGCACAATGCCTGGCAACTTTATCTGCATATCGATTGCCATCTGTAACAAAATTATTGCTGCTCTTGTGTGTTGCACTCTTTACAATGGCCGCTTCAGCTAATATTTGCAATGATTCAAGAAGTTTCATAACATAGTACCTGTTAGAAATGGGGGTCTCTAGTTGGCAATGGCTTTCACCGTTGTCCAAGTAGGGACCCTTATTCCTAGTCAGGGTAAGGGGGATACACTTCTAAAATAACCCCTGCTCACCCCCTTGGTAGCTTGACACGAGCAGACAGGCTTATCTCAGAGGCAGTGTGTAAAGCATTTGTGCATGCATACAGTAATACAGTGAAAACACTACAAATGGACACCACACCAGTTTAGAAAAATAAGTAATCTTTATATAAACCAAACAAGACCAAAACGACAAAAATCCACAATACAGTAATAAAAATATGACTTTCAAAAAGTAGAAACAGTTCTGTTCAAAGCAAATTGCAGATGCAACACTTTCAACACAAAGTACATTGGATGCGTCAAAATCAAAAGCAAGAACAGCCGCAGGGAAGGTGATACGTCGGTTACTTACGTGCAAGGAAGGTGATGCGTCGGTTCCTTACTCCAGGGGATTTGATGCGTCGGTTCCTTACTGCCATGCAGGGGAGGTGATGCGTCAGTTCCTTACTGAAGTAGAGGTGATGTGTCGGTTTCTTACTGTGCGGGGAGGTGATGCGTAGGTTTCTTACTGTGGCCCCGATGTCCTTGTAGACTTGGTGCCCCGTGCGATGCATGACGATCCGGGATGCATCAGTTCTCGGCAACGGCACTTGTGTTGGTTTCTTCAGCCGCGGTCCTACGATGTGTTGGTTCTTGCAGCCACACAGAAGGGCCTGCGTCGGAATCGGTGCGGTGATCTCGGCCTTCGTAGATCGGTGCACTCGATATGGCGTGCGTCGATTTCTCGAGCCGCGGACAAGCACTGCGTCAGTTTCTTCGTCGGTGCATCAGAAACAGGTACGGATGCGTTGTGCTTCTCTTCGTTGTGTTACTTTTCCAGCTCCTGTTAGACTATAATACAAAATGTCTTCGCTGTGTTGCTACATATTGTTCTGCATAAGTTAGCATTCGCTGCACCATTTTATGTTTAGCCGCCATTTTGACCCATGGGCGAAAACTGATCTCTCTGCGTCTCTGCGAGAAGCAGCTTTGGTAATTTTCCTATTCTTCAAGGTTAGGCCCTGCTGTACTAATGAATACACTGTTCTTATTAGCGCATACCTTTCCCACTAGATAGAGGCCTGCTCCCACTAGTCCAGCGATGGGCGCAGGCAGAATGACCTTGGCATGAAGATAGTGTGTGCCCGGTCTCAGGATCGAAACTTATCCTTCTGCACCTCCTTTGTGTAGCTGCCTCCATCAGGAAATTTGCAGTCTGTGCGTGTCTTCTGGGGTTCTGCACCCTATCTGTACCTGAATAAACATATACTTGGTTTGTATTCTCTACTGTCTGACCGACTCTTCATTTGTATAGAAGGCTGAGAGGTGGACGCGAGTAACCCGGGTGGCCCTAATCGGGTCACTTCCTTCAGTTGGCGCCCGAACAGGAACCCCATCGGGTGACCCATCTCCTCCCGCGGACGGGTGGGGAGGTCGGGCCATCGTCGGGTCGGACGGACAGACCAGGGATCCCTGCACGAGAGAGTTCCTGAACTCGCAGCTGCCCCGTTTGTCTGACCGGTCGATGCCTCACCCAGCGGTCATCCTGACTGGGGTCCTGAATGGCGAAACCCTTGCATCTGGCCGTTTGGTCCGAAGAGTCCGCAGTGGAGAATAAATTCGTGTGACCTGTGTGCACCAGGTGAGTTTGTTTTGGTTCTTTGTGGATATGGTACCATTTTGGTTTGTATTTGGTACGGTCTGAGGACCGATTTTGGTACGAGGTGTTTGTGAACACTTCACCAGGTAGCATGACGAATTTGGCTTCTTTTGAAAATGCCTGGAATCAGCAGGTTTTTGGTTTCTTGTTGTCGTTGTTGTTCTGCAGATGCTCGATTGGAAGAAAGTCAGCCGGCGCCTCCAAAAGGCACTCCGAATTTTGATATGTATGTGAAGCATGGCCTTGGCCCTATTATGTTTAGTACGGTATGGCACAAATATACGAGGGACAATGGCGAGTTGCAGTGGCCGTTGACGGGCACTTATGATGAACGAAATATTTTTTTTTACAGGAGAAGTTCTTGCAAGAAGAAGTAGACAGTCTATGTTTGATTCTCTTCGAACGTGGCAAAAGGAGGCTAAACAGAGGTGAATGAAAGCAGAGGATGAGGCGTGAAAGATCAGAATGCAAACATTGACTCAGAAAGCTGTAGCACATGATAGAGAGAAACAAGACATAGGGATTGAACGTGAAGATAGGAGGTTTTGATTGAATATTGATAAGTGTTATGTAGCCCGAGAAGAAAATGATACTTTTGTGGAAGAATTGCTAGATACTAGACCCCCACCCCCATATGCCTCGCAGAAGATATATCCTGCTCTTCCCTCACAGGCCCAGCTACCCGGCTCTTCTGTCTCTGCTGTTTCTGCTTCTGTTACTGTTGATCAGACTGCCTTGGCCACGGCACCTCCTGTCCTTTCTTTGTCCTCGCCGTCTGTGGCAACTGTGACTGTTAGTACTCCTGCCACACCTATTGCTTCGGCATCTCTTTCACCAGCTCTTACACCCACGACGCAGCCGACAGTGACGTTAGTGCCTGCTACTTCTGTTGCTACCCCCACTGTGTTCCTCCATTCCCCGACATTACTGAGTTGTGCGACACCGGTACGTCGTTCTGAGGATAGAGGCTGAATGAAATTTAAGGAACGTATGGGGCTGACGTTAGTCCGATCTGATGTGGGAGATGAGGAGAAAAAGGTGGTGGCTAATCAGGCTGCGCAGTGGGCCCGAAACCCCATTTATAGTGCTGAAGATGTGTGGAGTGTGATGAAGGATTATGAGCCCTTTGTACAACAGTATTCCCTTAAGCATATGTCTGCTACTTTGATCGGTCTTCGGGAGCAGTGTTTCAATGATGCAGCACCGCAGATTATATATGATATTAGGGATCATGTATATGTTACTGATATGGAGCCTGCTCACGTCTTTGGTAATGTTGCAACGTTGGTTGCTTACCGGGGTAGACTGCTTGGGAAGAGCCCCACCCCGGTATCCCAGTTTCCGATGCGGGAGGTTCATCCTATCTATCATCCCGAAATACCAGAGCTAAGGTATCAGCATGATAACGTTACCAGACCTAGGGTAGCGGCCCGTGTCCAAGAACAATGGGCTTATACTCCATGGAAAAGGAGTGAGGTTTTGTCCCTTAAGACTCAGTTGCCTGACCCTAGGAAAAATCCAAATCTGACTGCTTATTATAAAGAATTGACTGAGGCTGCCTCTTCAACAGTAATGACGCTTGCAGATATTGAGATGTTTTTTGGTTTACTAGTTCCAGTTGATATTTGGAGACAAGTACACACCCAGGATCATGTTGCGGAATTGCGTGGTACCTGGGATCAAATTAAAGTATGGGATCAGGAGAGGAAGCCTGGTGAGAAGCCTAAAGAAGAGAAACTTGCTTTGCCAGGCTGCATTATCACGTATCTGCATTCTCTTATACCTCAGAGAAAAATTGACTAGGACAAGTTATCGGCTTGCTGTCAAAAGAAAGATGAGTGTATCTGATTTTTTCATTCGGTTTGAAGGTGTGTTTCTAGACTATAGTGGACAGGATTTGTCGATCGAAGGTGGTGTCCGATTGTTTGTTAGTAGATTTGTTTCAAATTTACTTCCTGAGATTGCGACTCAGTTACAGGCTTCCGAGAGCACCTGGTCCACCTCTTCCCCATCTGTTATTTTGAATATGGCACAGTATTATGAGCACAGGGAAAATGAGGATAAGGAGAAGACGGAGAAGAAGCACAAGGATTTGAAGACGAAGGTGTTGTTGCAGCAAGCTTCTAGAGGGAATGGTAGAGGACGTGGTGGTTTGGCCCGGCAGCTTCCGTGTACTAGCAGGAATGCTGCGCCTATAAAGCCGAATCAGTGCGCATATTGTAAAGAGGAGGGACACTGGCGTAGCGAGTGTCCTGTGCATTTGCAGCAGGTGGCGGTCCCAAGAGGACGAGGTTCTCGTGGACGGGGTCGTGGAGCTGGCGGCCAGGACAGGACTCAAAATGCTGTGGCCCCGCAGGGTCGTTCTGATCAGAATTATTTTGATGACCCCCGGGGAGGGCAGTATTACCATGATGATTACGACACAGATGAGGTGACAGGAATGTCTTACAGCTAGGACAGCCAGGGACAGAGTGAGGGACCAGTTCCGATACCTGTGGATCTACGTGGTCCGTACTTTAGTGTGGATGTGCATGGTTCAGCTAAGGAGTTTTTGGTGGATACAGGTGTGACAAACAGTTCTATTTCTCGTTCCCTGGTCCCTGGGGCGGCTCTGTCTGGCCATAATAATGTTTCGGTAGGTTTTTCTGGTGTACCGATTCTGAGCCCCATTTCAAAACCCCTCGCATTGACTATTGGTCCTTTCACTGTGGATTCACCGTTCTTGTTGACGTCTAATTGTGGAGAAAATTTGATGGGTTTGGGCTTGTTGAAGAAACTGCATGCTACGATTTATTGCTCCCCGGCGGGTGTTTACATGACAATGGGTCCGGATGTGGTGCGTGCTATGCAGTGCTTGTCCAAAGATGCACCTCTTCTTGCGGAGTCTAAAGATGTACCACCAACTCTTTGGGTGACAGGTGACACATATGTGGGATTGTTACAGATACTGCCAGTTTCGATTTGAGTTAAAGACAATGCTATTTTACCTCGCATCCCTCAGTATAAAATACCGCAGGCAGGTGAGCAAGCTCTATTGCAAATTGTACAGGATTTGATTGAGAAAGGAGTGGTTGAGGAGACGACTGCTAATGTTTGTAATAGCCCTATTCTTCCCATTCTCAAACGGACACCTTCGGGTTCCTCTGATGATCATGCAGATGTTTATCGCTTTGTGATTGACTTGCGGGAAGTTAATAAAATAGTGATTCCCCAGTTTCCGGTGGTCCCTGACATTACAACTCTTTTGACAATGATTCCTTCTTCTGCTACATACTTTTCTGTCATTGATTTGAAAAACACGTTCTTCAGTATTCCCATTCATCCTGACAGCAGGTATCTGTTTGGGTTCACCCTAGCTCGCAGAAGCTTTAGATTCTGTCGCGCTCCTCAAGGCAATACAGAGTCCAAGTCTCTATAGTCAGGCACTGAAAGGTCAGCTGGATTCCTTGTCGCTCCCTACAGGTAATGTATTGCTTCAGTATGTTGATGACTTGCTCATCGCCTCAGATACAGAACAAGGTTGCAAAGACAGTACAGTTAAATTGTTGTTACATTTAGCTCAACATGGCCATAAAGTATCCCTTTCTAAATTTCAGTATTGTCGACAGGAGGTCACCTACTTAGGTCACCTACTGTCGAAGGAGGGTAGGAGATTGACCCCTGAGCGAATCAGTACCATTGTTAAAATGCCCATTCCGCAAACTCAAAAAGATCTGCATGCTTTTATTGGCATTACTTCCTACTGTCGCCAATGGATTCCAAATTATTCCCTATTAACCAAACCCCTGCCCCCTTTGACTACTAAAGATGTGCATGAACCCCTGCCTTGGACGTCTGAATGTCAGCAGTCTTTTGAGCAACTAAAAACTGCGCTTTGTTCGGCTCCAGTGCTTGGCACGCCTAACTATAGCAAGCCATTTGTATTATACGTCCATGAGACGGCTGGTTGTGCGCTTTCTGTTCTAACACAAAAATTTGGAGATAAGCAACGGCCGTGTGCTTATTTCTCTGCTGTGCTTGACCCTGTCGCATGAGCCCTCCCGAGCTGTCTAAGAGCGGTCGCGGCTGTGGCTGTCTCGATAAGACAATAGGCTGGGCTTGTCCTTAATACTGATCTCACAGTCATGGTACCCCATGCTGTAGATACACTTTTGAACAAGACAAAGACGCAGCACCTCACCAGTGCACGTATGACAGGTTATGAGCTAACGCTGTTTGCTCAGCACATTACGATCAAACGATGTGCCACTCTGAACCCAGCCACGTTACTACCCCTCCCTTCTGAGAATGAAGAGATTGACATACACGATTGTATCTTCCCGACGGAAGAATAGACGAAAGGACGGGTAGACTTGACTGATGTTCCCTTATCTGACCCCCAAAGGGAACTATATGTCGACGGCTCTTGCTTTAAATTACCAGATGGCACTACAACTGCCGCATATGCAATCACTATGCTGCATACGGTAGTTGAGACATCACGAGTTCCCTATCAGTCGGCCCAAGCTGCAGAGCTCATTGCCCTAATACGAGCCTGCGAATTTAGTGAGGGACTGGTTGTTAATATCTATACTGACAGCCAGTACGCCTTTGGAGTCGCCCATAATTTCGGACGACTCTGGGCAGAGAGAGGGTTCCTTACTTCCCATGGGACCAAGATTCAGCAAGGTCATCTTATATATAGGCTTCTGTCCGCTTTGACGCTCCCTAAGAAATTGGCAATAGTGAAGTGTTGCGCCCATAGGAAAATTACTGATGATGTAGGTAAAGGGAACGCTTTTGCAGATCAGACAGCTAAGGAAACAGCCCGAACTAAGATGAAAAGAATGTTTGTAGCAGGTCCGCTAGGTGGGTGCCCGAGTTCACAATGTTTGAAGATACACTTGAGAATGTGAAGGAGATCCAGAGTGAGGCCACAGTGGAGGAATTAGCAGTGTGGCAAGAAAGTACAGCACAATTGAATGACGAGGGATGTTGGATTGACAAGTCAGGGAAGCAAAGATGGATGTTGCCAGACGCATATGTTCTTCCTGTAGTCACAATGGCCCATGGCCCAGCCCATATCAGTGCTAAAGGTATTTGCAAGTTGTTAGACCCCGTATGGCAAAATGATAACACTTCGAAGACAGCTGCACATTTAGTGAAGTACTGCATGGTGTGAGTGATGCACAATCCTGGGAAGGGTACCCCCACGCCACCCAGTAATTTTGCACCACCCACTTTCCCTTTTGAGGTCCTTCAGTTAGATTATATTGAATTAGACAGGGTCAACAATTTGAAGTACGTGTTGGTGGTTGTTTGCACTTTCAGTAAATGGGTTGAAGCCTTCCCCACCAAAGACAAAACAGCCATGACGACTGCAAAGGTACTCCTAAAGGAGTTCTTTCCTCGTTTTGGCTTGCCCCGTTTGATCTGGAGTGATAACGGAAGTCACTTTAATGCCATGGTTATACAGTTAATTTGTGACGGTCTGCACATAAAACAGAAATTCTATGCTGCTAATCACCCCCAGTCAGCAGGTTTGGTTGAGAAGTACAATGGTACTCTCAAACTGAAATTGGCAAAGATTCAGGAGACAACAGGGTTGCAGTGGCCAGATGCTTTACCATTAGCTCTTTTGTCGACAAGAACAACAGCACATTCTAGGACAGGATTGTCACCGTACGAGGTTGTGTTCGGACGACCGGCAAATATCTGGGGCGTCCCACGTCCTCGTCAGTTTTCAGACATTGAGTATCCATTGCTGACAGACTACCTTTATCAGTTAACAGATAATTTGTGGCCTATTCACCAACAGGTCCGGGACACTCTCCCAGATATACCCGAGGGGCCCAGACACAACATTCAGCCCGGTGATTGGGTTTTTCTGCATAATTTTCAGCGGAAGAAGAGCTTGGAGCCCTGCTGGAAGGGACCTGAGCAGGTCCTTCTGGCCACCTGCACTGCCGTGAAGGTAGCCGTCCGAAAGAACTGGATTCATGGTACCCGCTGCAAACGGGTGCCCCTACCTTTTCCCTATGATCAATGGGTCACTGATGGAGTTGGGGATACTGAGTGTGAAAAGGTGCCGCAATTCATCCCCTTTAGTGAAGCAAAATTAACGTGGACCCAAATGGATGCAGAGAATAATGACTTGTTAAATGCAGCGGTCCCTCGATTAAGGAGCGGCTCTTCATTGACCCCTCTGTGCCTGGAGTCATCAGGTACAATTTGCACCCTCGGTTGAGGAATAGTGCACCAAAGGAGAAGTGAGATTAGTTAGGGATGGACTGTGCAAGTTAGGGTCTACTTTGCTATAGTACCAATGGTGTTAGTTTAGGGTATCGTGAGATTGGTCCACTGTTCAGACATTGGACAGGATGAATCGAACGTGCTCCCTAGGAGGGGGGTACATTATCCTGCGTGAAGTGGGATTCATCGTGAGATTAGGACTGAGCAAGCTCCACTGCCGGTGCTCAAGAGCGCCAACGTTGATGAACAATAGGAGCCTGTACCAGTGAGGCTGTGACGGACACTGGGAACACTTGCCTTTGCTATTAGTTTTATTGCATTCCTTTTCTTGCTTCATAATGCATCGTTTGGTTGACCTATTGAGGAGGAGGAACAGCCGTTTGCAGCACCGCGTTTAGCGCGGGGTTGGTCAAGAAAGAGTAAAATGGTTTTCATATCAATTGTTGTGATCTCGCTAATGATAATACTTGGAATATCCTGGCTTCTAGAGGAAAAGTATCCTGTGCACTCTTTGGTTGGTTCGACGCCCACTTTCCCTCAGCATGTTTTTGTCACTCTGGCTCCACACAAAGCAGCGCATAGATCATCTTACACAGACAATGTATTTATACAAATGTTGCATCAAGTTCATAATGTGTCTAATACAACTAATTGTTGGGTTTTTTGAATTGCTCCCCTTAGTTACTCATATTAGCGACAATTTGTTGTCCCTGCCATTTTCATATATTGGTAGCTGTGAAGGTTGGTTTGAATTGTTCGTAATGGTGCACTATCATTTACAATTCTCTACTCTGGTTATGACACCGGCTGATTCTCGCACTGTGTTAGAGTACATATGTTTCACCACGGGTTTATTCCCGTAAGGCTGGCAGGACAAGAGACGTTCGGTACATTGTCCCCAAATTCCTGTATGAGCACATATGAAAAAGTGAAGAACGAAACCTGGCTCCAAATGGAAATGGCTGATTTCCAAAAGTTCAACACCTCTGAGTATTTCCAATCTTTCCAAGCTCGCAATATTACTACGGACAAACCGATGCCGGTGTCCGTGGTCAACACAACAGCTAGTTTTTGAGTCCAGGGGACTGGGGAAGTAAAGGTGGGGGAGAGTAACTGCAATTTCACCTACAGACTGAGCACGATTAATAGTTCGCCTTTGATCCTACCCTGAAATGTTTATTTTGTCTGTGGCTCCCAAGCTCATGTCTGGCTTCTGAGGGGATGGTCAGGCAAATGTTACCTCTCTTTCCTCCTTCCCCCTGTGTACGTTGCCCCGCCCAATTATCATAAAGATAATCAGTTGCAGCGTAGGAGTACATACTTGCCCCGAGTCAGAAGGGTTGTTGACACAAAGGATATAGATCAGACAGACACCACCATACAACAGTTTGAGGATGCCATAAAGGGTCTTCTACCCTTTTGGGGCCCCATGGATAATCGTTTCAAATTCGTCGACTAACAAGAGTAGTGGAGGGGGTTATCACCACAACTGCTGGGATAATGACAAATGTCACTGCTGTGCTCCAGGCTACGAGATTTGTCACCTTACAGAACAGGATGGAGTTAGACGTCATCCTTGCTGATCGGGTAGGGGCTTGTCGCATCATTGGCAGCAGCTGTTGCGTTTACATACCTGACCATGCCCCCAATGAGTACGCAGCTAAACAGAAATTACATATGCTTTCGTCTGACATACACCAAGAGACAGGTACTTGCACCCTATCAGGGTGCTTTTGGAATGTGCCAACAACATGGGGTTGGAAAATTCTCATCTTTTTGGTTGTGGTTGCTAGTACTATTTTTACATGTTGCCTCTGTATACACTGTCTCCCAGCTTGCTGCACCTATTGTGTAAATGTTCACACCCCTAAACCGAAAATATCAGTTCATGATACTAATGCTGCGATCATGTTGCAGAAGAGCATTGAGGACATGATGCAGATTGACGAAGGTATCTTTGCTTCTACATCATCCCTTGCAGCTTCAATTCCTGATAATGAGTATATGGATTGTTCCGAGTATTGATGTCCTTTTGCTTAAGTGAATGTTATGTAATTTCTTTCCGCCCACCATATAAAATTGTTAGCGAATGCTAAAAGGAGGGTCTGTTAGAATATAACACAAAATGTCTTCGCTGTGTTGCTACATATTGTTCTGCCTAAGTTAGCATTCGCTGCACCATTTTATGTTTAGCTGCCATTTTGACCCATGGGCGAAAACTGATCTCTCTGTATCTCTGCGAGAAGCAGCTTTGGTAATTTTCCTATTCTCCAAGGTTAGGCCCTGCTGTACTAATGAGTACACTGTTCTTATTAGTGCATACCTTTCCCACTAGATAGAGGCCTGCTCCCACAAGTCCAGCGATGGGCGCAGGCAGAACGACCTTGGCATGAAGATAGTGTGTGCCCGTTCTCAGGATCGAAACTTATCCTTCTGTACCTCCTTTGTGTAGCTGCCTCCATCTGGAAATTTCCAGTCTTGGCGTGTCTTCTGGGGTACTGAATAGTACATAATGTATCACCATGTTTTCTGATGTCAGTCCTCTCTGCAGCACCCCTAAGCGACTGGGCAGACGGGGCTACGCTCGAGTGTATCTGAATAAACATATACTTGGTTTGTATTCTCTACTGTCTGACAGACTCTTCATTTGTATGGAAGGCTGAGAGGTGGTCGCAAGTGACCCGGGTGGCCCTAATCGGGTCACTTACTTCACTCCCAACAGCAGGAACAACCTACAGAGGCCCAGAACAGCAACAGGCACCTCTTGGCAGGTCAGAACTCTCAGCAAGGGAGTTCAGGAGAGCTGGGGGTGAAGCCTTTGTAACACTGAGACTTCAAAACAGGAGGCAAGCTCTACTTCAAGCCCTTGGAGATCTTCCTCAAGCAGGAGACACAGCACACAGCAAAGTCCTTGTCATTACCTTGGCAGAAACAGCCACTGCAGGCCAACCCCAGACAGCACACAGCAAAGGGGCAGTACTTCTCCTCTGTTTCTCCTGCTCTTCTCCTTGGCAAAGGTTCCTCTTGAATTCCAGAAGTAATCTAAAAGTCTGGGGTCTGGGCCCCTCTTTTTATAATACCAAATCCTTTGTTCTCTGTGGCAGAGAAGCTCTTTGCTCAGTCAAAACCAGTTCTGTCCTCTCTGGTGCAGCTGCCCAGCAGGAGGTGGAGACAGCATTGGGTAAGATAGACCAGGCCCATTCAGGTGAAAAATAAATCTCCTCCACCTACTCTAAACGCAGCCCAGGTCTATTCAACCCAGCCCTGACTCACCCTGGAAAGGCAGGACACACCTCACCCCCCCAAGTAGCTATCTGAACAGAATAAACATCCCCAGCCCCTGTCACTCCCAAGCCAGACAGTCAATACACAACCTAGCAGAGGCACACAGAATGGCTAAGCAAGAAAATACCTACTTTCTAAAAGTGGTATTTTCAAACACTCTCTCTAAGAATAGATATCCAACTGCTAATGGATCTACGTGTAGTTGATTCGATCAATACCTCAGTGAGGTCCAGCTTTGTAGAGAGTTAGATGGGATCTATATTTTTCAAGAAGTTTCTAATCTGGATTAAAGACCATTGTAGTATGTCTTAATGCCATATTCAATCTTTGTTCCAGTTTTTCCAAGCATCTAAGTTAATAAAGTTGATTACCATGGAATATCCATTCCTTTCCCATTTATGTGAAATATTTAATTCAACCAAAGGCTGTTCCCCTACATATATATCTGATAAACGTGTAGATCCATTTATCAGGGGTATATTGTAATACTTAAACATTTGTGCCTTTTGTTTTAGTAGCTACTGCAATACCTTATACCGTACATTTTTTTTTTTACAAGTCTCAGTAGATCTAAAATGTTATATTATTTTAAGAATTTTATCATAAAAAAGTTGTCTATACTGGATGAGCCAGAACTACTAACAAATCTATATGTATTATGTGCAAAATTTACGTAGTAATATTCCCTTAAATTGGGAAGCGACATACCTCCTTCCCTAGTTGGTTTGTAAAAAGTGACTAGTGCCAGTCTGGGTGTTTTATTTGCCCATATAAAAGTTGAAAATAAACCTTCTAGCTCTTTGAAGAATATCATCTGTAATGCATATGGATTTGTTAAAAATAAAAAATTACAGCGGGGTAGGATTGACATACGAATTAGCACCACATGCCCAATTATTGATAGAGGCAATTGGATCCACTTGGCGAATGGCAACTTAATCTTTTGTATTAATGGTACCTAATTTAATATATACAGATCATTCACATTTTTGGAAACATATATTCCTAGATAGCGCTTTGGTCTTGTGTTAATTAAAGTCTGAAATTCGGCTAGTAAGGTGTCCTGTGTGCTATTACATAATAAGATTTCAGTCTTTGCCTTATTTATTTTATAGCCACCGAATTCTTGAAATTCCCTGAAAATTGCAAAGATTTCCTTTCGAATATTTTTCTCAGGTTTAAGAAACAAGACAATGTCATCTGCATAAAGTTTTATATTGGACATACCGTTCATTGGCACTGACATAGTTGCTTTTTTCCTAATGGCTAGCGCCAGTGGTTCTATGAACAGGGCATAGAGTATATGCAACAAGGGGCATCCCTGGCACATACCTCTATTTACTCTACATGTACCTATGTTCCTGGAATTAATAATTATTTGCACCGTGGCACCCTTATATAGACAGGTTAGCATTTTTAAAAAGAAATCAGGAACCCAAATCTTTCAAGTATCATAAAAAGATTTCCCATGACACCAAATCAAAAGCTTTTTCTGCGTCTAAAAACAGCACATGTGCTGGTATTTTATTCTGTCATGTAATCCAAGGCTTTTATTAAAAAGTTAGTATTAGTAAAAAGCTGTCTGCCTGCCACAAACCCACATTGATCTGGATGTATATTTGATCCTATGATATTATTCATCCTATTTGCTAAAAGCTTGGTAAAAATTTTGTAGTCTACAATTATTAGGCTAATAGGCCTATAGGAGTTGATATTCTCCTTGTTTTTATCTTTCTTTAAGAAACTGACTACCACGGCAATACGGAAAGATGGCGGGGTTTCCCCTCCTTCCAATATATGATTACCAAGCTTTAAGATTTCAGTTTTTAGTATTGGTGCAAATTTATTATATAGTTCTGCTGGGAATCCATCTTCGCCTGCCAATTTACCGTTAGATAGTGAATTCACTGCTCTCTCTATTTTTTTCGAGGGAAAATTTGGTGACCGTCATTTGGTCTTGTTCATTTGATCCGCGTGGAATTGGAAGTTTATCTAAAAACAGCCTAAGTGGGTCAGCATTGCTCTGCTGTTGTGAATTATAGATTGTCTCATAGTGTTGTAAAAAGGCCTTCTGGATATCTAATGATTCGGTTAAGTGAGCTCTAGTTTCAATGTCTACCAAAGATAAGATTTATGAACCACTCAGCGTCACAGCAAATCTGTAACAGTATTACAGCTGGATTTGGTACCACAGGACACCATGGGACAACAATATTATTAACCTTTTGCAGGCCTTGTACAAGCCACTTTTTGTTTGGTTTCTGTATCCCCTTGATCAGAGAATTACAGGGATGTCCTAAAATCACCTTTAAAATGCCTTTTTCTAACATGGATTCAATCACAGGGTTAATTTCTGCTACCGCCTCTGCTGAGAGGTTATATTGTGGTATTCAGGGGAATTTAGCAAGTTTTTTTTAACTGTGATCTTTACAGGTTCAACACCTTTGATCAGACAAATGTCTTTGCCAGAGTAATCCCAGACATCTTCCTTTACAGAGTCCTTTAAGTCGGCGGTAGGTCTCCTTTTTTCAAAACAGGGAATAGCCCAACAATGGGCTTCTGAGTGCTTAATTTAAATTCAGCATCCTCATCATGTGTTTGAAGCTCAAGACGATCTGGTGTACAATAAATCATGCTGTTAAGCTTGCATAAATGGGCTCTTCCTAACAGACTTACTGAACTAGAGTCACATTTTTTACAAACTGACGGTCACATTTAAGGGGACCACTCTTCACAGGAACCTTAAGAGAAACAGGATTCACTGTCTGTTTGTTTGCAATGCCTACAACTTGGACTTGTTTTCCCGAAATGGGTCAGTATGGGACTTGCACGGTCCGTGCAGCACAAAGAGTAGCACCGGTGTCAATCAACAATGACACAGGGAAGCCATTCACCTCTTCTACATATGGGCCAGTCTGGTCTACCTCCAAGATTCCGCCAAGAATGCGATCAAAGTTAAAACAGGTAGAGATTGCTTTGCTTGAAGCAAAACACTCACTTTTTGAACAAGCTAAACACTCGTTGTAAGACACAAAGTGCAGCTGTGCACGTAATGAATGCCTTTAATGTTATGCATCAATGTGAAGACGTAGCAAGAAAAAGCACAAGGGAAAAGGTGGGGGAGGAAAAGAATACCCCACTTCGAGAGACCGTGGATTCATTCTAGGCACAGTAAGACACTAGCTAATTCACTGTAATCATTTAGTGATTGTGGGATTTAAAGCATTGTTCATGGCTAGGCATTGAAAGAATGGTATGAGTGATTGGAAAAGAATAGAACTCTGGCTAAGCCTTACTTATTTCAGGTGTTTCCCACTGTACTGTTGCATGTAATAATCATAGAGCAACAATGTGGCACTCCTCTCACAGATTTTGCTGCTATGTAACAATTTCCTGAATCTGTTGGATTAAAAATATGTTTTTCGTTTCATTGTTGGTTTTGGCTCAAATCCTTTAGGGTGTCCTGACTAAGACAATATGAGTGCAGATAAAGTTAGCCGTAATTTCTAATTTCAGGATGACACATGTTTCACTCGCTTAATTTGCCACTGAGCTCTCTCAAGGCATATTTTAACAAATGCTGTTGTCTATATGTCCAAGTGTTGATACAGTACTTGCATACAGTCTGGCATCCTGGGGCCATTATTCAGCATTTCAGTCATGTCTGGTCTCCACTGTACTACTGCATCTTTTAGGTACAAAACGATGGACACTCGGACGCCTTGACAAACAGGCGTTTTGCAATCGGGAATCATAGTGCAATGGAAGTGTTTTCTGTAAGATCGAAACCTCACAAGTTTGGTTTCAAATTACACCAAGGAGCTCCAAACAAATTAAGGCATTTTGTTGAAATAGTGATAATTTTCCGTTGAGGTTATATAGTGCAGCATAATGAGGCACGAAATTCACGCCTGTGGCAATGGTGAACCTAAATTAGTATTCAAGTAAATGCAATTAGGAAGGGAAAGTATATCTCAACTACAATTCTGGTTGGTGCTCTAAATGGATGCATAAGCGAAAATACCTATAGAACAGTGGCACAATGGTGAGGAATGAATGTAGAAATCTATATTTAAGGAACTAGAACTAAACATCACTTTCCGGCCCACACCACCTTTAAAACCAGCTGCATCATTTACAATGCCATTACCACCGGCACACCTGCTTGTCTTGCAGACAAGCTCACCATCTCCGGTGCTTCGTGGCACACCCGCAGCCAGAACACCATCTGTTACGTCTGAGCACAACCACTGTAGAAAACTGGCCATGCAAATCTTGTGGGAGCGAGACGCGAATTCCAGAAGCCAAGACCCTACACCACCGAAAGGCCTGCAACCACCGGAAAACTGGAATAAACCTCCAAGTGACAACAGTACCCAGGAGCAAAGGAAAGGAAGTGGAGAAAACACAAACGTGGCGTTCCAGGAATTCTTCCAGGTAACGTCTTCACTTCTTGACTCCAAAGGTTCCTTAAGTGTTTTAAGTATGTCATGTGCCTAAAAAATAACAAAATGTTTTGAGATCTTTACTACTAATACAGGAATATCTCAGAATAGTTTAGGGAGGGATGATATCTTCTTCTTCCCTAAAACCTTGAAAATTCCCATTTGTGTTTTAGTGAGGATAATCCAATACATGTAGTGTAATCCTAAAGATAGTAGTAAGTAGTACTGAATACTGAATCATACAAACACTCACTATTATAGTTAAGTGAATCCTCAATTAAGCCCAGTTATACCTAATTATGTTAAATGGAGGACTCTTTCTGGGAGCAACAGTGAACAGAAATTACTTCATTCCTAAAAATGTATCTCAAAAAACAAAATAAAATGACACAAAACAAGTCTTTAGAAATATTGAACTGTCACTCTAAAAAAGTATGTCCAATCGGAAGAAGATTGTTTTTTAAATCAGTCTTTTTGCTTCCGTAGTGATTCTATATTTCAATGTTTATTAATTGCCTTTTTTTCTCTTACACAGAATCCAAAAATATCCAAAATACAAGTTGTGGAATCCAACTGCAGGGCGGTGAGTAATATCCAGTTATATATATATATATATGCATGCATCTTACCAAATCAGAAGATCAGGCAGCTGTTGGTAAATATTTTTGTGCCCCATGTCCCCACAGGAATATGGAGAACGAAACAACTTCCAGAAACAACTGGAGAAAATGGTGATAGCAAACAACTCATGAGCAGACAGAAACAGCAACGTGGGAGCCTTTCCACAGGTAGCAGGTAAGTCAGCAGAGTGACCGCAAACAGAAGCAAGTCGAGGAAGGTATGGCCGTCAAGGAATCAAGGTAAGTATAATGAAAGAACTCAATTACAAGCCCAATGGGTTCCCGAGCATGGCTTTTATGCCACTGTGCTCGAAAACCCGACCGTGATTAGCACGGTTTCCAGGAGGGGGGCCAACGCAGGAAATCCATGGAAGACTAGACCGCGTCTCCCATCTCGGCCCCCTTCCTTACCTCCTCGCTGTCAGTTGCTCTGTGCGCCCAATACAGGGAGGCGTGGCTGCAACCATGACACCATCAAACTACACACTAAGGGGGATATTCTCAAGAACGTGTGATAACTACCGCAAAAGTAGCTTAACGCAACTCTTCACATCGCAGTCTATCGCGGGAAATAACTCCGTGTTAACGTGGTATTCTCAAGCATGCGGCACCATGCGATAGTCACACGATAACGCGTCAAATGACCGCGCTAAAATCAACGAGACTCCGCAAAAACGCGAAACACCAACACGAAAAAAGTTGCGATGACACCAATTGCGATACAAAAACCAGCGAAAACCAGACACAGGCCTGCAAATCCCACGCATCATGCGGGAAAATGCACCATAAAAGCAACAAAAAACAAAAAGGGAGAAAAAAAGATACTGCGTAGCACCATGGATGCACCCGGACCGAGTGCAGAGGCCAACGCGAACCCCACAAGCCCCACAGACCACCAGCAAGGAACCTCGGGGTCGGGGAAGGGCAAGGAGAAGAGGAAGAGGAAGACGGGGTGCAGTCCGCAGGAAAACCAGATCGGCGTCACGGAGGTGACAGAAAACTACCATCAACTGAACGCCAATTTGACAAACGTGAATGCAGTCGGAGTGTCGAGGAGGTCAATGGAGGAGGCCAAGAGGCGCTGGCATGATGTGAAAAGCCAAACCAAGCACAAACCCGCTGCCAACAGGAAGGCAGCAACGGCGACAAGAGGTGGGAGTCCTGCGCCACAGGAGGAGCTGGGGGAAATGGAGGCCACAGTCATCAGTGTGGGGATGGTGCAAGGAGTCGGGAGTACGGACACAGCACGATAGGACCTGACACAACATCAACAGGGTGAGCAACGACCAGGGACTGGGGGGACGGGGGGAGATGGGCACAATGGCACACATGCACAACGATGTGTATCACACTGCACACCCACAATGACCCAGGATCATGTCCCTGATCCCCGTGGCACACTGCAGCACACACACATAGCAATCACAGCACATCCCACAACAATGTGGTAGAAAGTGCAACACCGACACTGCAGAACAGAGAACACAACTGCGTCCGCCCATGCGCAGAAACAGGCCAATCACATCTAACATAGCAGGAAACTGTGAGATTGAAATGTACGTGTCCAAGCTCACCTACGTCATGTAGTATAAATGTCCACTGTCCCGCCTCAAATTTCAGCACCTCACAAACAGTCACAATGTACATCGACATACAGTCTGCATGCAAACAAGAACAATGCGCCAACATACATGTCAACACAATGTCAACATGCATCTCTCCTTCACATTGCAGAGGGACAAACAACACCTCCAGCAGAGCAGACCAGACAACCCATCAGTGATGCTGGAGAGGACCACCACACCTCCGACACCGACGCCCAACAACAGCTCATGGACATCTTAGGAAACCCACCCCCAGGAGCAGGGCAGTCAAGCTACATAGAGGAGACCACAGCCCCTGCACAGACCACACAGCAGGAAGCACCCGCCACCACGGCTGGCTCCCAACACTCCACCGAGGCACACATCGCATTCCAATGCCAGGTGTCAGAATGCCAAACGGAGGTGGCCGAACAGGTGCAGGTGGGGTCAGAGCCCATGGAAGCCGAACTGGACCACACACGTGGGTGTCTAGGTCCCATCAGGGACCACCTGCACCCCACAAAGGAGACCCACACTGCGACAGAGACACATGCATTTGCACATGTACTGTAATGCACCACGCCCAGAGCCCCGGAATCATCATTCACACACCCATGCCGGACCTCCGTATGACTGCCCAGTCCACTCCTCTAACGCATTGAGTGGGTGACAACAAAGCTACATGTCCAAGATCTTACCCGCTGACAGCGGGGACATGGTTGCATCCGCTGTACACAGCACAATGTAAAGTTGTAGGGCCCGGTGCCCTCATGCACACATTATGACCACACGGACACACGCAGATAGTTTGTGGGACTGGCTACGGGCACGTGCGCCCGGCCCCTTTATTGGCAGGGTCACATGTACAGTGACGCCTGTGCTGGATGTGTGTGGGGTGAGTGTAAGCCAGCCCTCAAGGAGTGGTTGGTGCTAGCAACAACTACAACAGTGAACAATATTGAAATGGAAACAGAAAACACCAGCATTACAGAGACAACTGCGGAGCATCATGGTGGTAGCCGGAGCAAGTACAGAGGTCACCCAATGAGCAAACAGAAGTGTCCATGAGCTGTGGTGCACTGAGTCAGTGGCACCTGTAGTGCTGAGCAGGGTATCAGGCAGATGATGGCATCCACGGCAGGTGTGAGCAACTCTAATAGTCTGGCAGTAAGACACTTTCGACTCTGGCAGTTGGCGTTTGGAGGTGGTCCTGGCGGTGGTGGCGTGTGCCTCCTGCGGTGATGCGACGTCCAGGCTGGTCAGGACTCGATGTGATGTGTGAGCCCTGGTGTACCGCAGTTGAGGCCGGAGGCAGCGGACATCGCAGGGCCACAGACACATGGCGTTGATGACCCAAGGCCATCGTCTCAGAGGCCATCCAATATCTCAGCAGACAGGCTCCCTGACTTGAGCTGCACAGAGTCAGTGGCCCCGGATGCACTGAGGCCGGCACAGGCACCCGCCACGGGACGGTGACTTGCGGTACAGTGAGATCAGGCCACGTGAGCTGAGCGGGTCCTCATCGATGTCCAAGGTGAATGTGTCGGAGGGTTGCGGGGGACAGTGGAAGGTGTCCTCCAGGGCATGATGCAGAGGGTAGAAGCCGTCCGGAAGCGGCAAATGGAGGAGTGGAATGCTACTGCCTCGTTTTTGCCACCAAATCAGTATCACCGACATGATGATGATGATGACAACCCCCAGTCCATAGACTCAGTCGCCACCAAAGTTCAACCAGAAAGTATCCATGGATGTCGGGGAACAGACTTAGTGGCACCGGAGCTGAAAGGGGATGCAGTCTGCGATGAGGCCTGTACAATGATATCAAGTCTGCCATTAATGAATTAAGACTGAGTTCTGAAAGTGTGACCTACTCGACCGCAGTGTATGCCAGAGGCAGCGGTCAGCGCAAGCCAACCGTTGTTCAGCGAGCTCCTCCGGGAACTCTAACACACGACGTTGAAATGGCATGTGGGGGTGACTTGTGGTTGACGGAGGTAGAAGCACCAGAGCTGAGCGGGTGTTCAGTCAGCGACGATGACGTGTCCTGCCTGGTACGGACTGGATTGGATTGGTGTGAGGCCTGCTGGACCGCAGTGTAGGCCGAAGGCAGCGGTCAGCAGGGGCCCACAAGCACGTGTCATCGGCTTGCGATGCACGGAGTTAGTGACACCAGGGCAGTTGTTGGTGGTGCTCGATCACCTCCGTAACGATGATCCTTTTTTCCTCCTGACTGAAACGCGTCTTCCTCTTACGCCTCTCCTTGCGTGCAATGATATGTACTCTGCCATGATGAAATCAAGACTCAGCTCCAAATGTGTGACCTACTCGAGCGCAGTGTAGGCCGAAGGCAGTAGTCAGCAGGGGACAACAGACAGGTGTCATAAGAATGCCATGCACAGAGTTGGTGGCACCACATCGAAGGGAGTATACTGTTATTCACTCAGCTATGAAGTGTGTACTCTGCCATAGCATAATCAAGACTCAGTTCCAAATGTGTGACCTACTTGTCCGTAGTGTAGGCCGGAGGCAGCAGTAGAGTACGTCAACGAGAAAGGAGTAAAGCGGGCCTGTGTCGCGGAGGCCGTGATGGTCTGAGGAGGCTGCCAAGGTCGCGGTCCTCAGGCTTGGAGCTTGCGCCGGCACGTGGTGGGCCCTCTTTGACACACGCCGGTGTTGGCAGGTGAGCAGTGAGGCCTGGCTGCGCAGGGGCGGGCATGACAGGTTCGGGGACCAGCAGCCCGGGGTGCAGCAGGCGCACAGGATCGCAGGCCACACCGCTCACAGCGATGGCGTCGGCCTCGTGGTGGGATGGGAGGCGCCGCCCTGGCAGACACGTTGGGCATTCCGGAAGAGAACCAGGGCTACGTGCTTTTTATTCACACCCCTACGCTGGCCTGGCCTGGCGTACGCCGGGCCAGCCCACTCCGCACACGCTTACAGGGGGGGACGTCACAGGCTCATTTCCGCGATCTTCCCCACTGGCTGGGGTGACATGGTTGCGTCCACTGTCCACTACACTCCAAACACCAGCAGTGCATGTAGACATGGATATGTCTGTGGTATGCATACTGCAGTCTGTCCAGCACATCTCTGCCACACTTGGCATTGTGTACATTCTCATTCATGGGTCACTTGCCTCCTTCGTACATGCCTGGTTCCCACCTCTCACCACATTCCGCTATTGTGTGACTGAGGTGCCATGCCGTTGATGGCTTATGTACATGGCTAGCCCAGGTTGCCACAGTAAGTTGTGCTTTGTATCTGGTGGGCGGGCATGTTGTTTGGCATGTTGTATGTGATTTTGTGACGTGTGCATTGCCAGAGTTGTGAGTTGCACGATTGTGGAGTTGAGGTGTGTGGTGTGTTCATTTGGTACTTGCCAACGAGCAGTGCATTCCCATAGGTGCCATCCTGGAAGCGCTGGTTGATGGAGTACTGTCGGAAGATGAAGGAATCATGCACACTGCCTGGGTAGTTGGATACGACATTGGTGGAGAGTCCCTGGTGGTTTACTGTTGCCTGCACATTGATGTTATGCGTATGCTTCCTGTTGCGGTAATGTGTGCAGTGTCGGCAGAGGGCACAAGTAGGACATGTGTGCAGTCGATTGCCCACGACACGTGCGGGAATCCAACTATGGCATATGGTCCTTGCTTGGTCTCCAGCTGTTCCTGCGCATTGTGGGGGATGTATAGGTACTCGGGTACCAAGCTGATGATGTCATCCAGGACAGGTGTGAGGAACTTGGATAGGGCTGGCTGTGAGACTCCTCCGACTCTGGCGGTTGTTGGTTAGGAGGTCCCAGTGTCCAACAGGTGCAGCACAGCCAGCAGCTTTGTCTGCAGAGGGATGTTGGTTGTCCGCTGTGTTGGTACCATCATCCTGTGGGCAATGATGTTCAGGATGCGGTGGATGGTTGTCCTTTTGTGCCTGTAGTGGGTATTGACATTGTCTGATGTTGGGTCTGTGAGGCTGGTGCGGTCCTGAAGGTCCGCTGTCTTTGTCTGCGCTGCCTCTGTGGTGGTCCGTGGAGGGGGCGGGGGGTGGTCTGGGGGGGTGGCGGTCCTGGGTGTAGTGGCGGTGGGTGTTGTTGCCCTCTCGGGTCTCCGGGATGCATGGTGAGTGGCTGCATGGCATCTGTTGTACTTCATGTGTGGCTCTGTGCTGGGCTCCCTTTGATGGTGCAGCTTGTCGTCCGACTTTACACCAGGTCAGAGAAGGTGTTAATTTCCTGCTGCTAACGCGCCTTATCGCCTGTTTTGAGATCTAATCGCCGATGTGGCTGGTCGTTGAGAATGTTGCGAAGTGGTGTTGTCGCGGCTTTTTGCTCGGGAACGCCTACTCTGCATCTCATTAGCGATAGTTGCCGGGGTCATCTGTGGCGATGTTTTTTGCGGATGCTGTCGCAGGAAAACTGGTGGTATCGGCTGTTAGCACCAGCTTATGAATGGGGCGATAGATTTATCGCGACTTTGGCTGTGATAAAGTGCCGATAACTCGGCGATAGATCCTTGAGAATATGCCCCTAAGAAGGGTAGAAAAGGAAAAACAAGACAGTAGGCCTTTTCCATCTATGCACCCAGCATCTGGAACAACATCCCTGCATCCATCAGGACAGCACAAAAGCTACTCCAATTAAGTAAAGAGTTGAAGACTCATCTATTTAAAGAACACTACATCACAATGCATTAACCATCCACAACACCGCTGCCTCTCCTCTTATTTGTTGACTATTTCCTTATCTTTGACCATGTACCGTGCTCCGCGAATTCTTGGCAAGGTTTGCCCTATAGAAATACCATACACATACATACCATACGTAATGAGTCCTTATGCAATCAAGGTAACAAGTTACTTCCATTGATTCCCAGAAGACAAAAGTAAATCTAAATAAAGGTGAGCTCAAGAGAACACAGACCAGAGTTAGCCCAGCTAAGATGGTACTAATTTTGTTTTCCAAATAAAAATGGTCATGTGATCTGAGCATTGTTCCCTCATAACTTGAAATATTTTTTTTTCTTATTGCGTCTTAGTGAAATATAGCTCCAGAGACTGTACTCTGTGTGAACCATGCAAAGACATGAGGTTCTCATTAACATCCTTGCACAAGATCCAGAACCTGGACGCCATTCACAAACAAAATTCACAAGCTTAACCTTTTGTACAACACCAGCAGGGCTTCTCTTTCAGGCCCAGATAATCAACGATTCATCGGAAAACCTACGTGTCCTTAAAGGAGCATGGAAAACGCTGCACTCAGGGAAATCACATTGAAGTTGTGAGCAGCCTTAAAGGACCCTGGTTGAATGCGATAGTGAGAAAACGTAATGTGAGCTAAGATTTTACACCCTAGCTCTACACCCTACAGCTAACACTGCTACCCCTTTTCGCAGGCGCCATGACAGTATGGACAAAAAGAGAACTATACGGGGCAGCACGAACCATGTTTACTGCAATTTCCTATCGTTGCCCTTTGGCGGGTCCTCCACATCAAATAAAAGACTGAAAAGGAGCTCAAAGTGGAGCGAACTGTTATTCTGGTGCAGTGCTTAATTTGTAAAAAGATTTAAGTGTCGGCCTTCGTCAGGAGGCCACCACTGTTTGCACCAAACATTGCCACTGTACTTACACAGCTACTAACCATCACACTGCTACAAGTGTGACAATCCAGACTGTTTGAGGCCGCCAAAGCTTTAAGAATGGCTTGGGTGACAGGCATTAGTTGTTTTTAATGTATAATTGAACTAACAAGCAACTGTTTTTCTGCTCATCTTTAAATTACACAAATTTCGCAGGTTCCGGCAATTAAGTGCTGGTACCCAGCACCGGAAACCACCATCTCAAATTAAGCACTGTTCTGGTGATGACTGTAAAGCAGTGGGCCCTACGCCCACATACTAAGTAAATTATGGACACAGACTTTAATATGGCAGGAACATCACTGGCCCAGAGCACGTACGCCCGGTCCCTGTTATTAGAAAGATCACCTGACTGCTGACACCTGTGCTGGATGGGTGAGGGGTGGTGGGTGTTCATGCGGCCCCTAGGGAGGGGCTGCCGCATGACGTGCCCGGCAGGACACTACAATGCCATTCAGAGTTGGCATGTGCATGACACATGCAAACATTTTAAAACAGGAAAGTGGGAGATTTTAAAAAATAATCAGGGGAATATATTTTTCCCATTGACTTATATTGAAGCGGAGTCAATATATATATATATATATATATATATATATATATATATATATATATATATATATATATCAAACCATAAGTTTGCCTGGAATGAGAGGACCCACGGTCAACCGACGTGGCAGCTTTGGGACAGGTAAAGCGTTTTGGAGGGCATCACAAGCACGTTCTAACGGCGGTATGTGACTACCGCAACCCACTGGGGAGTTACCTTTTGCTATATGCTGATGGAGGCACGGCGACTCACGGGAGAAGAATGAAGCACTACAAGGACCAATAGGCCACAGTGGTGGCCACGCCCACTGGGACGGGGAGAAATTGTTGTTTAAGGTGTGCCGAAAAAACTGCTGTGTCTGCATTCAGCTAACATGCCCGTAGCCCATGAGGAAGTGCTTTGTTGGCACGAAACGCGTTGGGCAGGACTGTCACTTGGAGCGGGGCACGTCTGCTGTTGGAACTTTGCGTCCTTCCAGAAATAAATTTGGGGAATGTTACTTACCTGTGTGGGCCCTCTCATTCCAGGCAAACTTGTGGTTTGGTATTTAGCGGCACCGCCTGAGCCGCGAGAGGTGAACCGCTCCACTCGTGCAGCCCCGCTGCTACGTCAACCGACGTGGCAGCTTTGGGACAGGTAAAGCGTTTTGGAGGGCATCACAAGCACTTTCTAACGGCGGTATGTGACTACCGCAACCCACTGGGGAGTTACCTTTTGCTATATGCTGATGGAGGCACGGCGACTCACGGGAGAAGAATGAAGCACTACAAGGACCAATAGGCCACAGTGGTGGCCACGCCCACTGGGGCGGGGAGAAATTGTTGTTTAAGGTGTGCCAAAAAAACTGCTGTGTCTGCATTCAGCTAACATGCCCGTAGCCCATGAGGAAGTGCTTTGTTGGCACGAAACGCGTTGGGCAGGACTGTCACTTGGAGCGGGGCACGTCTGCTGTTGGAACTTTGCGCCCTTCCAGAAATAAATTTGGCGAATGTTACTTAGCTGTGTGGGCCCTCTCATTCCAGGCAAACTTGTGGTTTGATATATATATATATATATATATATATATATATCCAACTCCAATGCACCCCACTTGCGGGTCACTCGAAGGGCGGGTGCTTCCCGAACCACGGCGGTGCCTCGTGGTTAAAAATCCCTGCTCCAAAATTTCTTGTTTGAAGAAATTATAGCACTCACGGGGTCGGCAATCAGTTGATCTTTATTTTCTCAACAAACAAACGCGTTTCGGAACCAGTCCTTCATCAGTGTTTACACATCATATTGTAAAGCGCCATTTTTAAAGAGGCAAAATCATAGAGACAAAAGAGGATGTGGCGCATATTTACTAAGCGCCATTTCTAAGTGGTGATTTTTAAAGATTCAAGAAATCTGATCTATTAAACTAATTAATATGGGAACCCATGTTCATACATACAATTATTTACACGAAAATTGACCATTATTTACAACATATCACGTACACCACCATTGAACCATAATCTCGCCGTGGATCGGCTTCAGGCAACCTCCAAAATGGAGATTGCCCCAATTCCTCTGTTACATTTCGCCGTGAATCGGCAAGTCTCATATTAATATTATATACAGTAGCAGTGTGATCTTAAATTCATTTACATCATTACTATTCTCCTATTTGCTAGAGACAAATTAATTAACTAGATGTACACATCATATTGTCAAGCGCCATTTTTAAAGAGGCAAAATCATAGAGACAAAAAGAGGATATGGCGCATATTTACTAGGCGCCATTTCTAAGTGGTCTATTAAACTAATTAATGTGAGAACCAATGTTCATACAAACAATTATTTACACGAAAATTGACCATTATTCACAACAAATCGCGTACACCACCATTGAACCATAATCTCGCCGTGGATCTGCATCAGGCAACCGCCAAAATGGAGATTGCCCTAATTCCTCTATTTACATTTCGCCATAAATCGGCAAGTCTCATATTAGTATTATGTACAATAACAGTATGATCATAATTTCATTTACATCATTACTATTCTCCTATTTACTAGAGACAAATTAATTAACTAGATGTACAGCCAATTCTTCCCCACTGTTGAGTCCATTCGGAGTCCTAGTCAGTAAATCGATTATATATCGTGACTCCAGTCTTCGTAGTTTTAAAACTCTGTCTCCCCCTCTGATATTTATAGGAACATGGTCAAGACTGAAAAATTGTAATAGATCCCTATTACTCCCATGTTTAATGGCAAAGTGCCTGGCGACTGGATAATTCAAATCCCTTTTTGCTATGGCACGCATGTGCTCTAATATTCTTATTTTGACACTATGTATCGTGCTGCCTATATACCTGAGGCCACAAGGGCAACTCAGGCAATAGACACAGTGTGTAGTTTGGCAGGTCATAAATTTCGAAATCTTCCTGCGAATATTAGTTCCTGTCACCTCATAGCTAAGTACTCTTTTGCTAAAGGCACAGGCCTTACATTTGCCACACGGATAAGAACCTCTCAATTCACTCAGTGTGCTTTGCCTAGGGAGATCTCATCCAGATGACTATGGACCAAACTGTCTTTTAGAGAACGGGCTTTCCTAAAAGTGATCATTGGACATGCTGGAATATCCATGCCAATGATCAAATCGGTTTTTAATATGTGCCAATTTTTCCTCATTATTCTTTTGAGAGACTCCGCCTCATCCGAATAAGTAGTGATCATTCGGAATTTCCCTTGGTCAGTGCCCATATCCCTCCCAAGACGAGTTACCTTAGTTAGTTCGTCTCGTCGCAGAGAATCCACTTTTTTTAAGGTGGTTTTCAACAAATCTATGTTGTATCCTCTGGTGGGAGGAGCAGGTGGCCTGGTCCGCAGTCAATGAAATCTGGACGAATGAGATAGTAGCCTGGTACAGATACATTGACGACCTCTTCATTGTATGGAGAGGGTCAACTGATAAGGCAAGGGCATACATTCAACATCTCAATGTAAACGAAGTCAATTTACGCTTTACAGGGGAAGTTACCCTCCTAAACTCAAAAGTAGCTTACCCTATGGGGAGTTCCTTAGGATAAAACGGAATTGTTCTAGGAAATGTGATTTTGATGTAGCCATTAAGGATAGTATGGACAGGTTTTTGGCTAGAGGATACAACATAGATTTGTTGAAAACCACCTTAAAAAAAGTGGATTCTCTGCGACGAGACGAACTAACTAAGGTAACTCGTCTTGGGAGGGATAAGGGCACTGACCAAGAGAAATTCCGAATGATCACTACTTATTCGGATGAGGCGGAGTCTCTCAAAAGAATAATGAGGAAAAATTGGCACATATTAAAAACCGATTTGATCATTGGCATGGATATTCCAGCATGTCCAATGATCACTTTTAGGAAAGCCCGTTCTCTAAAAGACAGTTTGGTCCATAGTCATCTGGATGAGATCTCCCCTAGGCAAAGCACACTGAGTGAATTGAGAGGTTCTTATCCGTGTGGCAAATGTAAGGCCTGTGCCTTTAGCAAAAGAGTACTTAGCTATGAGGTGACAGGAACTAATATTCGCAGGAAGATTTCGAAATTTATGACCTGCCAAACTACACACTGTGTCTATTGCCTGAGTTGCCCTTGTGGCCTCAGGTATATAGGCAGCACGATACATAGTGTCAAAATAAGAATATTAGAGCACATGCGTGCCATAGCAAAAAGGGATTTGAATTATCCAGTCGCCAGGCACTTTGCCATTAAACATGGGAGTAATAGGGATCTATTACAATTTTTCAGTCTTGACCATGTTCCTATAAATATCAGAGGGGGAGACAGAGTTTTAAAACTACGAAGACTGGAGTCACGATATATAATCGATTTACAGACTAGGACTCCGAATGGACTCAACAGTGGGGAAGAATTGGCTGTACATCTAGTTAATTAATTTGTCTCTAGTAAATAGGAGAATAGTAATGATGTAAATGAAATTATGATCATACTGTTATTGTACATAATACTAATATGAGACTTGCCGATTTATGGCGAAATGTAAATAGAGGAATTAGGGCAATCTCCATTTTGGCGGTTGCCTGATGCCGATCCACGGCGAGATTATGGTTCAATGGTGGTGTACGCGATTTGTGGTAAATAATGGTCAATTTTCGTATAAATAATTGTTTGTATGAACATTGGTTCTCACATTAATTAGTTTAATAGACCACTTAGAAATGGCGCCTAGTAAATATGCGCCATATCCTCTTTTTGTCTCTATGATTTTGCCTCTTTAAAAATGGCGCTTGACAATATGATGTGTACATCTAGTTAATTAATTTGTCTCTAGCAAATAGGAGAATAGTAATGATGTAAATGAATTTAAGATCACACTGCTACTGTATATAATATTAATATGAGACTTGCCGATTCACGGCGAAATGTAACAGAGGAATTGGGGCAATCTCCATTTTGGAGGTTGCCTGAAGCCGATCCACGGCGAGATTATGGTTCAATGGTGGTGTACGCGATATGTTGTAAATAATGGTCAATTTTCGTGTAAATAATTGTATGTATGAGCATGGGTTCCCATATTAATTAGTTTAATAGATCAGATTTCTTGAATCTTTAAAAATCACCACTTAGAAATGGCGCTTAGTAAATATGCGCCACATCCTCTTTTTGTCTCTATGATTTTGCCTCTTTAAAAATGGCGCTTTACAATATGATGTGTAAACACTGATGAAGGACTGGTTCCGAAACGCGTTTGTTTGTTGAGAAAATAAAGATCAACTGATTGCCGACCCCGTGAGTGCTATAATTTCTTCAAACAAGAAATTTTTGGAGCAGGGATATATATATATATATATATATATATATATATATATTTTTTTTTTTGTATATATATTTTTTTTTTTACGGGAGTCTCCCGCCTGGCTCAGGCCTCATGGCATGTATGCAGGTGATGTCACTGGAATGTTTGCTTCACCACTGAAACGCATAGTTCTCTCTGTGTCTGTAAGGTGGCTGTTTCTAATAATGTTCGTCTCAACTACATAACGCTTTTTATTCCGTCAACGCATTTTCGCTTTTTCAGTTAACACTATGACGAAAGTGTCGCTGCTTCACTTGAGATGACAGATCCCAGGGGCGTCCGCCCCGTCAGACCCAGCCTCGTGGACCTCTACTAATGGCTCTCTGTCCCGCTATGTGCCCTCCAGGATTAGTGGATGGGAGATGAGAGGGGCTTGACGCTGCCTGGATCAGCTGATGTCTGATCTCTGAACTCTGTTATTAATCCCATCAAAGTGGACAGGCAGAGAGTGACATTCTGGCCAGAGGATTTGTAAATCCTTTCAATGTTCAAAGTCAATCAGCTTGAAATCAGTTCTAAGCTCTGTTTCCACCCTATTTTCCCGTTTGACTACATTAGTTTAGTTTTACTAAGTTGTTGTGGAAGTCAAGTTCATATGTGCCTGTGATGTAAACGGGCCTGTGTTATCAGCATGAGCCTAAACGAGTTAAGATGCAATGCAATGGAGTAAGGACAAATGTAGCTGTTAGAAGCCACACATAAGTGAACCGTAGAAGAAAAGTGAATTTCATAAGAAGTTCTTAAAAGATGCCCGAACTGAGATAACACTGTATCTCGCAAACTGAGTAGCATAGAAAATAATTCAGTAAATTACTTGCAAGTATGTGCTCAAATATTTGTGATGTTATAATTGTGGAGCATCTAATGTGAAGCCCTGCCATGTTTTATGTATCAGCAGCTTTGGAAAAAACTCAAAGTTCTCGTTATGCAGTGAACTTGCACGGAATGCTGTGCAAATTTTTTTTGCTAAAATTGCCCTAAAAGCAGACCTGTTGACACTTACCAGAATGACAATGATATAGCTTTCTCTTATAGCAAAATATGACAAAGCCGACAGAGGGTGCTGTAGAATCCAAAACAGGCCAAACCAGAATGTTGCCATTGTGATGGTTTACCATTTCCCCTGCCTCCAAATAGTCCATTTTGTTTGGGGAGATTTTATGATTTGCAAGGTTTGTGTAATTCTGTCAGTTTTGTCTTCTTTCTTTACTTTTCTATGCCTCATCACGTGTTTATGAGTTCACTGTACTTGTAATTGTCCATCATTTTCGGCGGATACGTACACATGCATGAGATATCACCACGTTGACCACTATTTTTGTGTTTAAGTTTGTCTTTCTGTAAACCAAGCAGCTAATCCTGCATCAGAATGCTTGATGCTGGACATCAGCTTCCCATGACCTGTTGCCTTTCAGAGGAGGACACACTCTAAGAACTTTACAAGCCAAAAGTGGCTTTGGAGTTTGCAAAATCTCGGATAATTGCCCCGGTGAAGCGAAGGTGAGGACAAGCTACACACACAAAGCCCATTGGACTGCAAAAGATTTGTCTCTATACATCTGCAGGTCACCTGATGAGCATAAGTCTCAGTTCTTATCGGAAAGTATTTCCTTATTCTGGATTTCGAGTAGTTTGAGACCTTGGCCATGCAGAGCACGATCAAACAAGAAGCTTGCATTGGTTACCTGTGCAAACATTTCAGTGAAACATTAATGTGATCTCCAAGTTTCAGATGAAAAGCAACAGTGAGAGCTCACGCTGGGTTGGCCAGATGAGATTTAAAGGGCCGCTGCCCTAATAGGATCATCGGGTGCTTAACATCCAGCTAATGGTCAGGTTTCGGGTTATCTTAAGCGGTGAGGTCAGATGGTAGATGTTTGCCACACTTGAGCTTTATGGGAGCATGTAATCCATCATTACTAGTAAGGTGCATCGAGCCCTGCTGTAAATGGCCCTTAGTTTAAGCTCCTTGACAAGTTTAAGGCATTGTACAAGATTTGTGCTGCATGTTTGGTGTTAAAAATCAAGATAGTAATTGCATATTCTGTATCATGCCACAGGGCTCCTAGAGGAACGAGATCTTGAATGGCTTGTATATAGATAATACAAAATGACCCCAATCAAGCAGCTGCAAAACAATTTTTCATCTCTTTCAAAAAAGAGGAACTCAAAATGAGTCAATTCAATTAATCTTTATTTGATTTTTGAGAAAATAAGTCTGTAGCTAGATAGGAGTGAACAAACTCTACTCCTGTTTTCAAGTCATTAAAAATCCTTTTGATATTACATGTGGTGTGTGATGTGCAGCTTATTGCAAACAAGGACCCTCGTCTAAGACCTTCATTAGTATTGATAGTGTGGAGGAGACTCCACACAGATGGGATTGGTGGTATTGTACCTACTGCGTACCGGCCTTCACATCATTGGAATCAAGCTCCTTGGTAAATGCAGGAGCGGGTAGTAATCCTCAGTGTGCTACGAGAGTATCTTTTTAATGCCCAAAAGCTTATTATACCAAGGGATGAAAAAATCCTCACAACAAGGACATGCAACAATGCTAGCCAAAAAAGTGTTGTGATCTGACCCATTTAATGAGCTGCAACTGACCTGTCTCTGGGACTTATATTGTTGTCGTCCCTACAACAATGAGCATTAAGGTTAAAAAGATTTTTTATTGAGGGCGCCTTTATTTGAGTCATTATCTGCCTTTTCACCCTGGGACCCAAGCCAGGGTACAAGCAATGGCGTAAGGAAAAATTATACTCTGCAGAATGTGATGAGCGCCCCCCGAGTCTCCCATATTTCACATTCATAGGCCCTGGGCTGAATGGGAGCCCCCTGAAGGGCTGGTGGGCCCTTGGAGTGCTGGCGGGCCCCCTGCACCGTAGGGGCCTGCGTTAGGCCTCTGGGTACACGGGAGTCCAGGTGGGCCAGCAGGGCTCCTCACTGTAGGCAAGGGCCTGGCCCTAACCCTAACCTAGACCTCAGCGTTAGTGGTCAAGAGCGAGGAAAACATGTACCCTGCGATGCCTGCTCGTTAAAGAAAGTATGTGAAAGGTAGAAGCACAAACTCATATTTTACAGCTGAAGTATTATGATAACCAGATGTCCGTTGAATGCATTTAGTTAAACAAACACGACAGTAATGTGCAGGAGGCCCCGTTCTGCAAAGGTGCTTATAAAATAGATGTATGTTTTGAAAGCTTGGAGCTGGTACAGCCTTCTAGGGAGAGATGTTCCATTATGTTGTATATCTACAAAAGAGACTCTTAGCTGTTGCATCAGCCAATACTGTCAGCGATGGTTTCTATCCATTTAATGAATATGGCACTTTAAATCAGTACAGAAAGGAGTGAGTTAAGGTGTGTGTGATGGCAGAAAGTCAGAGGGCTCCTACATGTTTCTATGCGCTATGCCTGTGATTCCAGAACACCAAAACCTTTCTATTCACAAAGCACTTGTTTTTGAGAATCACAAAAATACCCAAAAGAGAGCCTTGAATTCAATGGAAATCATAGATTTCTAGGTACATACCTTTCTCCCCAAACCCCGTGCATGCGGATTATCTGCAGTCAAACAATTTAGGGTTTTAAGGGTGCATTAAACATGCATTTGTAGTCCTTTAGCCCACATTTTCTCTTCATATGCAAAACGTATTTCAGATGAAGAAATCCCACCTTTGTATGTATCCTTGAATATGGGCTGTTTGGGCCACTCTCCCACTCAAAATACAAACTTCAACTTTTTGTATGCATTTTGTGTGTGAAAATGCATCAGATATGTTTCTGGATACCCACAAAGGTCCTCAACAGGTAGACTTGAGCCGTCCAGGCCCAGATCAAGGAGGGTGGTGTAGGGTGTGTCCAGGAGCAGTGTTAACACATTTTTCACAGCTACAGTAGAGAGGTGAATGTTCAGTCAAAGCTGTAAGTACACAACACTTACAGCTCCATGACACACACAACACTCCATGACGCAGGGATCCGAGACAAGGCCCTGGAATGGGCCACCTCCTTCCTCGCCGGCAGAACCCAGAGAGTCCGCCTCCCACCATTCCGATCCGAAGCCTCCGAGATCATCTGCGGCGTACCCCAGGGATCGTTCCTCAGCCCAACACTGTTCAACATCTACATGGCCCCGCTCGCACGCATCGCCAGACAGCACGACCTCAACATAATCTCCTACGCCGACGACACTCAACTGATCCTCTCCCTCACCAAGGACCCCTCGCCGCCAAATCCAACCTCCATGAAGGAATGAAGGCCGTCGCCGATTGGATGAAGATCAGCCGACTAAAACTGAACACGGAGAAGACAGAGGTCCTCATCCTCGGCTCCAACCCCTCAGCCTGGGACGACTCCTGGTGGCCAACGACGCTGGGAGCAGCCCCGACACCCACCGACCACGCACGCAACCTGGGAGTCATCCTCGACTCAACGCTCTCCATGGCCAAGCAAGTCAACGCAGTCTCATCCTCCTGCTTCAACACCCTCCGCATGCTTCGCAAGATCTACAGGTGGATCCCGACAGACACAAGAAGAACAGTCACCCAGGCCCTCGTCAGTAGCAGACTTGACTATGGGAACGCCCTCTACGCGGGAGCCCCGGCCAAGCTCATCAAGCGACTGCAACGCATACAAAACGCCTCCGCACGCCTGATCCTCGATGTACCTCGCCACAGCCACATCACCCCCCACCTGAGGAACCTGCACTGGCTCCCCGTCGACAGGAGAATCTCCTTCAAACTCCTCATCCACGCACACAAGGCACTCCACAAGACTGGCCCAGCCTACCTCAACAGACGACTCCTCTTCTACGTCCCCAACCGCCAACTCCGCTCCGCCGACCTCTCCCTCGCCACCGTCCCTCGCATTCGAAGAACTACCACCGGCGGCAGATCCTTCTCCCACCTCGCCGCCAAGACCTGGAACACCCTTCCACTAAGCCTACGACAGACCCAAGACCTGCTGACCTTCAGGAGGCTACTCAAGACCTGGTTGTTCGACCAGTAGCAGCACCCCCCCCCCCCTTTTTTTCCCTAGCGCCTTGAGACCCTCGCGGGTAAGTAGTGCGCTTTACAAATTCTGTGATTGATTGATTGATTGATTGACAACACTGCAATAATTTCTAAAAATAATGAAATACATTTACAGTATGAAATGGGACACAAACCAAAGAAAGTATACAAAAGACAATACAAAATACAAAAAAGGTAATGCAACACAATACTGTCATAAAACTAGAGCCACTGGCTATGCAAGCAAAATATTGTTTGCAATTAATAAATAAATTACTATGACCATTGACAGAGCGATGAAAGGGAAAACACACTCAAAAGCAGTGCAGGTACTAGAACTTTGGAATGATTCTACAATGTTGGCAAACATATACTGACCAAAAACACAAGGCTGTAAAATGGAAGATGGTGCTCCTCCGGCCAAAGAATATACTTTACAATGAGTCAGTGACCATTACCCTTATTGTTGGTAAATACTGAAAACAAACTGGAAACAAAGAAAAACAATGGCAGTCCCAGTCTTAGATTTCCGGAAACTGGGATAGGCCCGCTACTGGTTCCGGGCTATTTAGCATCACTTCCCTAACCTGTGCCTACCTATCAATCTGGGTTCCATAAATGCTCCAGGTCAGACAGGTAAACGCTGATTTCTCACTCAAAGGGACCAGTCTCCATCATAAAGGAGGCAGCAACCTACAATCCTATCCACAGCAACTGGAGTAAGTCCAAACATAATGCGCATAATGTCTTACACATAATGACAAGTTCGTACAGGCCTATTGATCTGCCATTTGTGCTTTCTGAAGACAAGTTGTGCATTGTATGAGCCTAGGTTACATTTGGGTGTGAAAAAAAATTCCGTGACTCATATCAGTAATATTCACATCAAGCTAATTCCAAACATATTAAGTATTTATTGCTGATGACTTATACAACAGCAAGTAAGAAAATTAAAATTAAAGATCCACTTCCTAGACAAGAGGCATTTTTTTTTTTTTAAAGTTTGAGTTTATTAAACAAGAAAAACAGCGCGTACAATAAGTATACTGCATCTGAATTACGTATAAATATTATAAAGAGAAAGATAAAAACCAAAGTACAATCATTATCATAAGACATGCTGCGTAAAGTAAAGGAGTGAAGGGAAGGGAAGGGAGTGGGAGAGGGAGGAAGGGGTGAAAAACAAGGGATGAAGAATATATCATAACTTTATAACATTAAAAGAAAAATAGCATATGGAAATAGTCACTGTAGGCATAAAAAACGTTTAGGATTAAATATCATACTATAATATAAAATACATAAATAAGAGATAATAATAATTTGTTATTTTAGGAAAGAAAAAGACAACACGATGCATTATGGTGGTTTCCGGACTTCATCCGAGGTGCTGACAGGAGGAACAATAGATGATGCAACCCAGGTTAAGTAGGTAGTCAAAGGGAGCCATAAGAGATCTCTTTTAATAGATAAAGATATGGGGATGATGTAATTAGTATCAAGTCTGTGATGGAAACATACAGCATTCCACCAGGCTCTGAAGGTGACTTTGTCTGCCTGTTTCCAATTTGAAGTTATTAAATGTAAGGCTACTGCTAGTAATAAATCTACTAATTTAAAGTTAGAAGGTGACTGGGGCCATTGAGGTGATAGAGAGCCTAAGAAAATGTTAGAAAGTGAGAAAGGTATATTAGTTTTAAAGATTTTATTAATTTGATTCCAAACTAATTGCCAAAAGTGAGAAATAGTGGGACAATCAAAAAGCATGTGTTTTAGGTCTGCAGAGGCGCAGGGACAGGACCAACACGTAGCTGAAGTGTTGGAAGAGAAGGATGCTAATGTTGCAGGAGTAAATAAAAGACGTTGATAAACAAAATAAAGGGTTTGAGAAGTATTAGCAGCTCTAGATGTTTTGTGGATTTTGAACCACAATTTATCCCAAATGAGAGTCGACCAGCACTGTGATAAGTCCTTTTCCCATGCCAATTCAGCCTTTGTTTTGTTTCTTTCTGAGGAAAGAAATAAGTACTTATAAATAGAGGAAGCAGAAGGGGAAGAGATTAATATGGGAAAAAGAGTCAAACATATCATGGACGGTTTAGGGGCAGATGATAGAGAGAGAAGATATTGAGTAAGAGAGGGAAGTAAAAGATTATATTGTGATTTAAAGGAGGATGGTAATGAAAATTTTATTTGTAGATCCGCGAAGGAGAGAGGAACGTCTTTGGCTAATAGTTGTGAAATCCAAAACAACCCTTTGCGTCTCCAAGATTTCCAGTAAATGGTACGGTTCTTTATACGCAATAGGTTATTGTGCCATATGGGTTGTTGTTCTAGAGAAGTAGGAGAAGGATAAGAGAAAGGCAGAAGAGGGATGAGAATTTTGCGAGTTAGGGAAATAACGGAAGGGCGAAAAGAGGATATGTTATTAGTAAAGGCAAGAGACTCCTTAAAATCAAAGGGGGACACAAAAACTTTTCTATAGAAATCCATATAGGGGGATGAATACAATGTTCAAAGGAAAGCCAACGGGATGATTGCTTTAAGGAGAAAGCATAATGATAATATTTGAAATCTGGGAATTTAAGACCACCATTAGATTTGTCTTTTTTTAAGGAAGATAAAGCTATCCGAGGGGGTTTGCCTTTCCAAAGAAATTTTGTTAAAAGAGAATCAATTTTTTATAAATAAAATCCAGGAATATGTACAGGGACCATTGAGAGAATGTATAGAATCAAAGGAGAAAGCATCATTTTGATGGAATCTAGTCGCCCCCACCAAGAGAGAAAAAGCGGATGCCAACGTTCAATAGTGTCATTTAGAATTGTGGTGATATGATCAAAATTTAGTTTCAGTGTTTCTGAAATACTCGAAGAAAACCATAGACCTAAATATTTTATTTTAGAAGGCTTCCAAGAGAAACCGGTATGCATAAAATAATGTTTAAGGCATGTCACATTGAGAGGTAAGACCTCGCATTTATCTGTATTAAGGCGGTATCCAGATAGTTGAGAAAAAATATCAACCTGATTGAGAAAGGAGGGAAGAGACGTTGCAGGATTAGAACAATATAAAAGAATATCATCTGCATATACAGACATTTTGACTTGGTAAGAATCGAGTTGAAAACCAGTAATCTGAGTATCTTGTCTGATCTTAGTTAAAAAGGGCTCTAATGCTACTATAAATAATAAAGGTGATAAAGGACATCCTTGCCTTACTCCTCTGAAGAGAGGAAAATAATCCGAGATCTTACCATTAACGAAAATAGATTGGGTCCTGAGTATAGTAAAGAGATAAAGGAAATTAATTTTGGAGGAAACCCTATCCATTTTAAAGCCTGGAACATAAAATCCCATCCAATCCTGTCAAAAGCTTTTTCTGCATCTAAAGCTATAGCAGCAATAGGGTAGTCAAGAGAGGAGGCTTTACTGAGAATATTGAAAACAACTCTGGAATTGTCGGATGATAGTCGACCTTTTACAAAACCCGATTGCTCTGGGCCAATAAGTTCAGGTAAGATAGGGTCAATACGAAGAGCGAGAATTTTTGCAAATATCTTATAATCAGTGTTAACTAAGGAAATGGGGCGATAATTTTTGCAAAGAGATGGGTCTTTATTGTCCTTAGGAATTAAACATATCATGGCCTCCTGAAAAGTTCCACAAGAAGAACCAGCTGTGATAAAAGAGTTAAATAAAAATAATAGATGTGGAAGGAGAAGGTTAGCAAAATGCGCATAAAATTCAATAGTAAATCCATCGGGCCCAGGAGCTTTCCCTCTTCTTAATACCGAAACTGCATGAGTAATTTCTGTTAATGTAATATCAGTTTCCAAAGAATTGAAATCAATATGATGAGATGAAGGGGGATCAATAGAGTGAAAATAAGAGGAAAGGTCCAATGGAATGGGTTGTTTTTCAGGGGTATATAAATTCTTGTAAAAGGAAACAAATTCATTTAAAATATCGTTGTCTTTAAATAATGACGTACCGGCGGCATTTCGTAAAGAATCTATTTTAGTAAGTTCTCGTCTTATCTTCAAGTAATTAGCCAATAGTTTTCCCATTTTATTTTGGCCTCCATAGTAACGAGAACTACTTTTTAAAAGATAGGAGGAGGCAGCTTCCGTGGACAGTTTGTTGAAAGTAAGTTTCGTATCGATAATATTTTTTAGAGAAGATTCAGTGTTCGAATGATAATAAGTGTATTCCAAATGCTTAATCTTAGTAAGTAATTGGGCAGTTTGAGCTTCAAAAGATTTCTTTTTTTGTGAAACAAAATGTATTATAAAGCCTCGGGCTGCGGCCTTGAAAGAGTCCCAAACCATTACAGGGGAAGAGTCTGGAGTTGAATTGAGAGAGAAGAATTTAGAGAGAAAAGAGCTGAATTGGCTAGAGAAATTAGGATCGGTTAATAATGTATTATTAAAGCGCCATCTACCAGCATGAGGGGCAAAAGGTATCAAGTCAAAGTCAACATGAACTGGGGCATGATCTGATATTAAAATAGAACCTATCTCGGAGTGAAGAACCTGTTGAGATAAGGATTTACTTAAAAAGAGTTAATCAATTCGGGATTGTGATTGGTGCGGAGGGGAGTAGAAACTATATTCTCGGAGATCTGGATTACAGAGCCTCCAAATATCAACTAGAGATTTGCGGCATATGGTGGAGGTAAATTGTGAGTGCATCTTAGTGTTAACAAACTTAACTGAGGAATGCCTGTCTAGTACTGGATCAAGTATTTGATTACAGTCGCCACCAAAAACAATATAATCATCATCAAGTAAAAGGAGTTTATCAGAGATTTGAGTCCAAAAACTTTGTCAACATTAACTGGACCATAAACATTGAAAAGAACTAAAGGTATCTTATTAATAAGAAGTTTAACAATAACCCAACGGCCCTCAGAGTCCGATTCTTGATGAGTAACTGAAACCTGAAATTTTTTGTGGCAAAGAATTGAAACTCAATTTTTCTTACCTAGAGCTGGGGAGGAAAATACATTGCCTACCCAACATCTTTTCAGTTTAGATGCCTCAGCTTCAGATAGATGGGTTTCTTGAAGTAGTGCAATGTCCGTTTTTAATCTAGCTAAATGGGTTAATACTCGTTGTCTTTTTATAGGGTTACTTACTCCCTAACATTCCATGTAGTAACTCTAAATATGACCAATAAATTTTAACATGAACAATTACTATGCGAACAGCGAAATCATCAAATTCATTATTGAGAAAAAGAAAGAAGATAAAAGAGTGAAAATAGAAATACTGCTTCAGGACGGAGAAAAGGGGGGAAGGGGTGATAGGATAGATATCAAAGAGTATGAAAAAGAAGAAAATTACGAAGAAAATAAATGAGGAGAAGGGAAGAACATAACAGAGAAAAGAAAGACAATACAAATCAAACACTTGATAATGGAGAAAGGTAACAAAAAGACATACCACAGACAGACAATAAATGCGGGGTTGGTGGAGCCACATAGGGGAGACGGCACGTCGGGCGGGAAGTTACAGGACGAAGACGGCAAAGGGGAACATCATCCAGGCGGATTGAGGGGGACATATATCAAGGGAACACAAAACCGCACCTGATATAGAAGAAAAAGAAGTTATTAATAAATGACATAACAATACAACAAAAGGTACATCAGGAAGGAGGAGAAGTACACGTGACAACAAACATTAATGGAACAGTTAAGTTATCGATGACCGAGGAATGTCCATGGACTCATCTCTGCAGGTGTCCAAAAAATGTTGAAGAAGTGCAGGATCCTCATAATTTCTTGTTTTGTTATTGTAAGTCACCTTGAAAAGGCAAGGCTGAAACAAGCCATATCGAGCATTCAAATTTCGAAGGGTAGGTCTCATGTCCAAGAACTTTTTCCGACGGTCCGCTGTCACTTTGGCATAGTCCTGGGCGAAGAAAAGATTAGAACCATTCCAGGAAATTTTCCCTTTCTGTTTGGCGGCATGGAGGACCTTAAGCAAGTGTATTCCAGGAAATACAAAATAACTCCTCTAGGCTTCGTTGAAGAAGATGAAGAAGGGGGGCCTTGCCCCAAAGGTGAGCTCATTGAATAATCAATAGAGGAGACTCAGGAAAACCAAGAAGAGTTGGCAGAAAGGATTGGAAAAAGGAGAGAGGATTAGAACCTTCGAGACCTTCCGCAGGACCATAAATGCGTAAGTTATTACGCCTATTTCGATTCTCCAAATTTTCCACCTGCTGTTTAAGATGAGCTATCTCTTTGTGCATAGAAGGAACCTGGTCAGTGACTGCTTGAACAGATTCAACTCGTCTCTCTAGATCTTTGACTTTTTGCTCCGTGTGTGACCAATTATCTTCAAGGCTCTGGAGACGGATATTGGTTTCCTCCATGTAGGGTTTAAGAGCACGAATTTCCTCGAGAAGTAACTCCAAAGAAATTGAAGAGGGAGGATTAGGAGGAGAAGGTGGGTCTTTCTTGACTCGTTTTCCTGGTGTAGAGCTTGTTGTGGAGGGTATTTTGGAACCTGGCTTGGAGCTGGAACGAGGTGTGTTAGGAGCCGAGCCACTTGTAACAGAAGGTCCAGATACCACATCCTCCATATTTTCTTGCAAGATACTGAACGGATTATACTCCTCTAATGACGTATAGTTAGTAAGTTGAGCACCACTGCGGTTAGAGCGGGGCTTTGCCATGAAAAATAGTGGTAGAGAGACCTCCTCAGTGATAATTTAGAAAAAACTATTTTGTCATTAAAAGTCAAACTACTAAAAAGCTGTTCGGAGGCACATTACATGTGCTCTTGAGGAGAAAAAAGGAAATAAAATAGGTCATGCCCAGGAGCCCATATGCACATAATAGCTGTTAGTAGGAGAAGAGCGTGTTGCAAAAATGTAGAAAAAACGCTGAAAAAATGTCAAATGAGCATGTTAATATGAGGGAAAAAATCTCTGAGGCCGTCAGGCGGCTAGCGAGGAAAGCGGCAGAAATTCAAAATGGCGGCCGCAACTACGCGTCAAGCCGCGGCCGGCACAACAAAGTCAAATAAACATCTTTTGCGCTCACCCCGGTCACCCGCGGAGGTCGCGTACGATGCGGCTGGAGTTCCGAATCATGCAGGTGCAATTTGGGGTCCAAAGTACAGGAAAAACAGCCCGGAGGACGCCCGTCGCCCTACACCGTCACGGAGCTCCCCAGGTCAGTGGCCATCTCCGTAGGCTCCGAAGCCACGCCCCCCCACAAGAGGCATTTTTAACAACTCAAATGAGAAATTGAGGTCAGGACTGAGCCTAGGTTAACTATTTCTACCAAATATGAAATAACCGCATTTTTGTGATTTTCTGAGGCCCATGAACTTCCAAAACTTGAACGGTTTGTGAAAATACATCCTGCTGACAGTTTCTTTAAACACAAAGGTGTGTGCATGTATGTATGTAGCGGTACTTATTTAGCATGGACCTAAGAACCAACAGAGCGCTGAGCAACAGGCCAGAACTCAGGGGTACAATTCAAGATCAATTACAAGGTGGAAAATAACAAATATGCTAATTTTGTTTAGGCCCTAGTCCTCCTTGAAGGCATGTGCTTTCAGTTTCTTTCTGAATTACAGGATAATCAAAGCAGTTCTGAAATCGGTGTGGATACTGTTCCACATCATGGGTGCGTAGATGGAAAAAGACAACTTCTGTTATTTTCCTTGTTGCACTTCTTCATTTCCAGGATGGCAACTTCTTGGTTCCTGCTGTTTCTCTGCTTGATATGTAGGGTTCTCATTTTTGATGGCCTTCTGAGTGGTGCACCTTGAAGATGATGCAAGCCTGGAAGGAAAATTTGTGCAGTTCCTTCATTGTTCACTGATGTGGTCAAACGTTTTAAAGCCCTTTGTGAACTGTGCTGCCAAGGGTAGAATACTTTTCAGGGTTCCGGTGTGGTGCTGAGGAGGCCATTAAGCAGAGCGTTTCCACCATTTGGTGAGACTAGAAAGACCAGGACTTGTACCACTGTTCTGAAGTCAACTTCTATAAAGGAGAGCATCATGTTTTTCAGGAGAGGCCGTTGGTACGATGCTCGCTTGGTTTTCTTGGTGATGGGTCCTGTGCAGTTGAGGTCTGTGATTGGAGTAAATCCAAGTAATTTCATCTTTTCTATAACCTGGGAAGTGAAGCGGTCTAGAATTATGTGAGTTAGCCAGGCTTACAACTATGGTTGATTGGAGGAACTCAGTCTTTGTCTTGTTGACTGTATACGTTGGCTTGGAGTACATTGAGTGTCATTGGTTGACATGATTTTGAAGTAGAGTTAGGTGACTTAGGAGTATTGATGGATTTTGTAGTAGATGAGCATCTATCCAAGTGATTCCATGCAGAGTGTTTATGAGATGATGCAGTTTCTATCTGTACAAGTTGATGGCAATTGGTAAGGTAAGAGGTGAACTACTGCAGGACTGCGTCTGAGAAGCCCATCAGTATTTCCACTTTGTAGCCAGTGCTTGAAGGTCTACTATACCAAAGGCTGCAGAGAAGTCGAGTAGAAAGCCGGGATTGTTTTTGTTGTTGATGAGAGGAGTAGCTTTTTTGTGCTTCAGTGTGGCCCTAACCTGGAGTAAGAATTCCGTGGGACATTATTCTTAATGTTCTGCACCAATAGTTGTGCGAAGATTGCTTTCTCTATGATTCTTTCAATGAATTCCATGTTGGTGATGGGACAGAAGTTTGCAAGCTCATCATGATTCACATGCAAAAACAACAGTTGATGGACAGAATGCAGAACAATGTCATACATTCACCCCAGTACAGAGATCTGGGCCTAAATCCATCGTTTTTTTGCTCACCATGCCATTCCAGTTTGAACCCAGCCATATGCAAATCAGTCTTGACCCTGTGCCTCATGGGAACAGTCCAGCCCGAACTGCCAAGCCAGGTCCTCCCTGGACTGGAAACAAGCATCCTAGGACCGGTTTCGGGGTTTCACCCCTCTTCAGCCAGGATAGCTTGATTCCAGTGGCATGGAGAGCACGGGACCCACGTCTGGGCATACCCGTCCCACTCGGGGTGACAAATGCAAAAACAACAGTTGATGGACAGAATGCAGAACAATGTCATACATTCACCCCAGTACAGAGATCTGGGCCTGTTTCTTCAGCAGTGTGAGGACCAGTCCTGTCTTGAGGGCACCTGGGAAGGTATCTTGGCTGTGGGAAGAGTTGGCAATATTGAGGATGATTGTAAGGGCCTCACCACAAAGAGATTTCATGGTGAATGATGGTAGCATGTTGTCCCAGGGGATCTCAGTTTATATACAGTTTTCATGCCTTTGATGCTGTTTTATTGTATGTTGAATAACACTGCCTAACTGTATTGTTATAATGTGATGATGTTTTTCTTTTACCATTCAACTTTACTAATTTTGCAGCACTGTTTGACTTTCACATCTCTATTACAGGGTTATGTGACCTTACAACGCATGCCATTACCCCGCATGCCATTGCAAAGCCAAACTTTACCCCGACTTGCTGTCAGGGGAGTGCTGGAAGTTGGAATAGATTAATTTTCTATTCCAACTCCAGTGTGTGCAACAGTAGGGAAGGTGTTGGAGTTAAATCCAACACCTTCTACCCACTGCTACACACCTTTTTTGTTGCAACGACATGTGGGGTTAATGCATGTGTTGTAACGGTTGTGGTGTAAAGGCTGTTTCCCCTATTACAGTTACCGTTTTTGGTATGCTATATTTGGTTCAATTTTATAACCTTGGAAAAGTAGCTTCCTATCCCACTTAACGAGTTGGCTGTATTCGGGAGACATTGGTTGTGTATTGGCTCTTTATCTGGTTTCGCTGTGACTCTTTTTGATCATTGGATGTAGTAATGGATTCATCCTGTTGAGAACTTCTCAATAATGAGCTGAGATAATTCTCACTAACAAGAAGAAGAACTGCAAGAAGAAATGCTTTGTATTCTGCTGCTTTAGATTTTGTAGTTTAGGTTATAAATAATGTATTTAATATCGAAGGTTATGCAGTTCTTCTATGTAGCATATATAATCTGCATACATATATGCATTCTTGATTATATCACTTTTGCGTTCTCACTGTAATGCATTGTGTCGTCATGTTGGCCCCGGAAGGCACTACATAAAACCATAAATAAATAAATAGATGAACGTTTTAGTCCATATTTTCTATTAATTATGTGACCTTTTTAGGAAGCAAGCACATCCCCTTAAAAGTTATAATCAAGGCTAGCAAAAATGCCATTCCTGGATTTGCACCTAGCTGCGGTGCATGATTACCCTCCATCGCTATATTACAATCCTCACTGGTATTCATTTTATCCATCTACCGAGAATGAATGATGCATCATGTATGCTTCACATGCAACTGGCTCTGCCATTTCCCACGAAACTGCCGTCTTGACATGAAACACATCAAATTACACAATTGCTCAATTCAATGATACCTATTTTATTGACTTCTAAATTATTAAATGCTGAAACACCTATGCTTGCATTCAAACCCCTGGCATAGAAATTTCTTCAGCATGCACAGCAGACTACTATATAGCTCATATGTTGTCTTATCTGAACAATATGCACAATACTATTTTTTGATCTCGTTTAAGGCAGCAAATGTGCTGTCTCTTGTGAGACTATTTGTTACCTTAAAGGGGACCTAAAGCCCACCCATTGCTTACCATTGGTTGGATTTATTGTTTGCTTGCTTCCCATCATCTTCCTTCCTCTTCATATTTGTCCATGCCCTGGAGCATGGGCACATTACTGTGTCCTTCCACTGCTCACTTTTTCAGGCGCTACCTTTTACTTTCTCTTTAAGCACACTACAAGATTGAGTGTGTTTTTCAGCTTTCTCCCTCATGTACATCTCCATACATGTTCATCCCCCAGTCCCTAACAGGCACCCTCCCTCTGTTGTCCAGGTGCTTCCAAAGTCCCTCCTGCCCACAGTCTGTTGTCCGTGTGCTTGTCCATGTGCTTGCTCCCGCCCCTCCCAGCCAGACTTAGCTGGCCATGTGCTTGCCCCCAGCCTCTCCAGATCACCCTTTATTGTCCCTCTGCTTTGCCCCAGCCGCTCCTGAGCACCCTCAGTTGTCTGTCTGCTTGTCGCCAGCCCCTCCAGGCCACTCTCCATTGTCTGTGTGGGTGCCCCAGCCTCTCCCGACCACCCTCCATTATCTGTGTGCTCCCTCATTACCTCTTGCCGGCCCTCTCCCCCCAGCTGTGTCCTTCTCTCCTGCCTGCCCTCCCTCCCTCATTGTTGTCTCAGGAGCATTCAGCTAAAAGATTTTAAAGGTGCTATGACGACACTCCAACGAGATAAACTTACTCTACTGAGATGACATGTCTCCCTCACTGGAATAACTGCCGCCATTAGCTACCAAGATCCCCTCCTAATATTCTTTCTCTCTTTCTCTCTCCTACTCTCCACTCTGTTGTCGGTTGACTATCACCATATTGACTTTGCCACCGGCCTTTGGATGTAGGTGGTGGCTAATGTTAAACTTGCAAAACTTAATAAAAAGATTTAAACCATAAAAGTGATATAACATGGCCAGCAGCAATGCACTTTTTAAAAGCAAAACGCATTAAGCCTAGCTACACCATAGCACTTTAAAAATTACTTTTAGTCAGGATGCACAGCATGGCTACAAACATTGCCAAACCAATAGTTCTCAGAGGGGACACCTATTGGCTTTGACAATGCTTGTTCCTTTTGCTAATTCCCTTAGCCATAATTCCACCACACTTACCCAACACCCCTCCCTTCTCGCCACATGTGTCTCCCTTCCTTTGGCTTTTACTCTCTTTGAGCCTATATTTTCAACCCATATACCTCCAAATAACTCCACTGGAATTCATTATTCAGGAGGTGATTTCTAACAGATTTGTGCAGCAAGAAAAGTTTGTAAAGACCAACACAACAACCATTAATCTAGCTCTTTTCCAAATTTGTGGATGAGCGTGAACCACTTTTATAAATCTCCCCCAGGCCCAACCAGGTTGATGTATAAAAGGTTTATTCTAAGGACCCGTAAAAGTCCATAGCAAATCTTTGACAATAGAAACATGCTAAATATAATACCAGTGTGTGTTTTGGGGATTTTTAGATGACGCGGTTCAGAGAGGAGGGTAGCAGCAGAGGGCACATAGTTGGCATGCGCTATAAAGTTGGTCAAAAGCACAGTTTAATTTGGTTTGAATCTTTCTTGTAGAGCAAGCTCTAAGTACATACATACAACAGGAGAAGCTTGCAGATCGTTGCCAACGATGATCGGTGAAATTTGGCCACCCATTGGTCATGGAAAACAGACAAGGCAGGAACTACTAGAGGCCAAGGTAGTATGTGTGGTCCTTAGATTGACACAGCAGATCAGTGGCTGGAGGAAGATCAGTAGCGAAGAAGATGAGGATTTTTTGTACTTTTAATTTTCTTGAACTCTTCTTGCTCAGCGACACTGATTGTGTGCAGGGCATTCATCTCTTATCTGTTGAGCTCCAAGAATGTTAGTTTCTTTTACCGCCTTTTTGAGCGCACTAAGGATTTATGCCCTTTGTTATAAATCACAGCTTCTGATACATTTGTGTTCTATTAGCAAATATTCTGCTGCAGGATATGGTAGCGCTTTGTGGTTTGAAAGACTAAAGGTAGTTTTACAAGTGTCACAATATGTCCTCACTAACTTTACTGAGTTTCATAATGAAACTGTGAGCTTTTAGGCATTCCAGAATTTTCTGGAACCCAGTAGACGGCATACTTCTACTGATCATATCCTTTGGATTAATGAAAAAGGATGCTGACCTCTCACCCTCTCCTGGAGGCATGCTTCATCTTTGGGGTCACTTTGCCCCTGCAGCTGATCCGGTTGCAGGCGTGCTCACCATTAGCTCTTTTTGTGCCACTGTACATGTGTAAGTCTGTTTGATTGGAGAAGCTATCTGCTTAATTTGACATGACTGCTCACCTGGTGGAGTCTTCAACAGTTACTACAGTTTTAGTCAGAGGCAGAATAGTAGTAAGAAACCAAACAAAGTGCATATTAACTCGCACCTTTGCACCTGTTTTCACATTCCATATGTTGCATATTAGAATTGTGTTGCTCCTGGTGTTCTTAGCCGACACGCATGCACATTCACACATGTGCACAAAGCAAATGAAAGTACAAATACCAGTGCAGACAATTGTTGTCACCTCTAGAAACACTCACCTAGCTGAACATAATTGTTCAAGTGACTGAAAGGGTGGCAGGCTAAGCCTGTTTGGGTATTGTAAAACGTCTTTGGAAAAAGGGGACAAACATGCTTATCCAGGGGATACTCTGTGAGCAACAGTGGGTTAGTAACTTTTACAGCAGAAACCTCCTACCTTTTAGTCATAAGCCAACCTCTTCTCCCACAGTCAATATGTGAATGTCTGGCATAAGAAGCGATGTAAGTACTAGTGCTTGTTGTCCTGGCAGCATGACATTTCGTACGGTAGTGAAAATAAACCTACACTGCACACTGATAACCTTGCCAACTATCAGCCCACCAAGCACCTACAATTCATTGGCAAGTTCATTGAAAAAGTAGTCTATGTTCAACTTCAAGAGCCAATCAGTGCTAATCATCTCCTGCACAACTACCAGTCTGGCTTCAGACAATCATGGAGACCGCTACCTTACACATCATAGACAATGCCCTCTTGACCACAGATGAAGATGACTCTGCCTCCTAATATTGCTGGTCCTCTCAGTTGCCTTCCATACAGTCAACCATCCCACTCTCATACTCTCCCTGGTGTTTCAAATGGGATTTACTGACAATGTCCTTCACTGATTCTCTTCCTACCATTCCAACAAACACCAGTGTGTTCACATTGGCACTCCCAGGTCACAAAAGATTCCTCTCACCTGTGGAGTCCCCAGTTCTTCATACTGTCTCTGGTCATCTTCAGCCTTTACATAGAGCGTTTGGTGCTCTACAGATAGTTAACAGCATCAAAATTCACCAAGATGCTGATGGTACACAACTCTACATCTCAGAGCACCATGATTCCTCTATAGATTCAAATTTCATTTTATTAATCTGTTCACAATCACAAACCTCCATGATTAACTATAACATTCAGTTACGAACATTTCAAAAACTGCTGGATATATTTGCTCCAAACCGAAAAGAACTTCCTGTTCAACCAAGCCCTGCCTTCATGTCTGATTTGGTGTAGTCTATTCAACTTGTGTTTGCTCTCAACAAATTGACCCTCAGTCCTCCCCATCCCAGCCAGTCAACCACCATTTTAAATTTCTAGTAGCAGGATAGCTCAAGGGCCTGAATATTTACTGTTGACAAATGTATATTTCTGGAGGCCTTGAGTCATCTAGACATCCAGTGCCTCAAACACTGCTTGCACATCATCCAGACCTGGATGGCCAGTGCCTACCTGTAGCTGACCGCAACTGAGACAGACTTCCTGTTATTTTGCCAATAAACAAGATACAGTACAAACCTGGCTCAATGACATGAACCTTGAAGGCTTTGAACCCCAACTTTCACTGAATGACAAGTCACTTAGATTAATTCTGGAGACCATCCTCACGGAACAAACTGCCAAACAAAGATGGCCTGCTACCAACTCTCGTTTTTAAAGAAAGTGGAAACATTTCTTCCAGAAAGTGACTTCAGAATTGCTGTTTATGCCCTTGTACTATCGCATGTGGATGGTGGTAATGCCCTAATTCAGGGCCACTCACAATCCATCCTACATGACGCAGCACATCTCATTCAGGGGTTGAAGAAATATGATCACATCTCCCCCATACTGGTGGAACTCCATTGCTCCCCTTGCATTCCCTCAACATCTTTAAAACCAGATGCGTTATTTACAAAGCCATCACAGCCAGCACCTCCCTTAGCTTATAGACAAACTCACGATCTCTGGTGGATCTCAGCACTTCTGCAGCCAGGACACCATCAGACTGGAGACTAAGAGTTGTAAAAAAGAAAAAACAAGGCAGCAGGCCTTTTCCAGTCATGCACCCAGGATCTGGAACAACATCCCCATTTTCATCACAACTGCCCCAAAGCTGCTACAGCTTAGGAAATAGTTGGCAACTCACCTCTGTACAGAATACTACATCACAACGCATTAACTCTCCACAACCCAGCTTCCACTCCTCTTACCCATTAATTGTATGCTTGTCTTTGAAACTGTACAGCACTCCTCTGACCTTTGGCTTGGTTGGTGCTATGGAGATATCATATACACAAATACATACACACTTTGATGTGTAGTTCATGTTGCATAATCCCAAAAGTGCCAGATCAGCTTGGTCATGCTCAACAGTACATCACCCTGCTTGGTTCTACTGAGTGCACTCCTGTGCAGTCATGCCGTGGTGGTACTGATAATTGGAATCATAGTTGGTTCCCACATGTGGTTTATTGTGTTGATCATGTATTTAGCCTTTTAGTGTTGTTCTGATCAATAATTCTGAACAATTATCAACCACTTTGTCCTTCTTGTATCACCTTTTCAAATGTCCTTAAATTCTTACATTTCGCCTTGCTAATGATGTGGATATAATGATATAAGCAGACTTGGTCTGATCCTACCTCTGCGAGTTTCTCAGTGTTAGCACTGCCTAGTGCAATACCACATACATAAATGATGGACACTGGCTCTCCATGTGAATCTCTCTTGCATAGGCTAGATTCCTATGGTACTATCCCTCCTGATTCCTTGAAGAAGGGTGGTATTTGGCGCTGGTTTAGGTTCTATGACTGACTGTCTCTGTTGGATTAAGATCCCTCATGGAACAAGGAGTTGTTTTCAGGTGTTGTATTAAAGAACATTCCATTCCATTTCGGCATTCAGCTCATTTTGTCTGAGGACAACTTAAAAATTCAACACTGTTTCTTAAGTAACAAACTACGTTTCAGAGTAGTCCGTACCACCACAAAGCTTGCCCCTTACTTTTGGTATTTTGGTAAGGGATTTGCATTTCTCATCCCTAGTGTTATGCCCTAATGCTCTACCTGGAGTTCGAATGCCCTCACCTTTTTCCCACTTGTCCCAAACAAGTTCATAAATCACAAAATATCAACATCTCTGAGCACTATGATTCGTCTTTAGATTCAAATTTCTAGTAGCGGGATAGCTCAATGGCCTGAACGTTTGCCGTTGACAAATGTATATTTCGGGAGCTCTTGAGTTCAAATTCTGGCAAAGCGAACTCAGTCTCCCATCCTTATGAGGTGGATAAAATAGGTAATAAAACAATCTGCCATTTACAGAAATGGTGAAGTGTTGTGCTGAGCTGTCAGAAGGCTCACTGGCTGTGTGCCGCATAGATGTGGTGCGCAGTCAGTGTACCTCAGAGGATGCCCCCTTGAAAGGAGGAATGAGGATTCCAGGTCTCCACCCAGTCATCACCCTGGAGACGGGTGCAGTCCCACACTGCACTCTTGCAGTGGGATCTATTCTCTGCTCAACTGCAGGCCGTGTTGCTGCATGCACAATGAAAGACGGACTGGCAGCTTCAAATAGCCGGTACGCCTTTTACTAATGCGCTGTCCTCAGTGAAGGCACACGTTCTCGGCTGCTCTGGGGTCAGTGCATTTACTATAATGGAGTCAATGACATGGCCAGCCCAGGCGCACTCTGTTGAAGGTGTGCCACGGTGCAAACGGGAGCATGCAACTCTACATGTAACATGGGCTCTGGAAGTCATTTTTCATGGATGAATTTGATAGCTCTCTATATCTCCAGCCATTCCGTCATAAAGTATTTTTGCGTGTTGCTTTGTAATCACGACAGGGCAAAATAAGCAAGTCCCCCACGTGTAGAGCAGGATCGGGTGTTACTACACAAAACGGAAATAAATAATAAACTTTTCAAGCAAAATGTTTATTTATTTTGATGTTAGTCACTAGGTCGGTTATTGCAACTCATTGGAGCTCTTCCAGCCCACCAACATACGAGGAGTGGTGGAAGAAAATGCTGAAGATCTTCGAAATTAAGACGACTCTGGGGATTCCTCAACTGAGCCAACTCCTCTCAGCCAACAAGGTGAAGATAACCCTGATATCTTCTGGTTAAGATAAAACATTGTAAAGATGTAATCTGTTTGAATCAAGGCTTAAGGATGGGACTCTTGTGAATGTTCAATGTTTCTAATGTAATCAATTTCATATTGTCTTATCAATGCTTTTTTGGGATTATATTCTCTAATCATAAAAAGAATAATAAAAATGAAATCCCCCATGTAAAATGTTTTTCATTATGTAGCCCTGCCAAACGGAAACAGGTGTCACCTCATCACTAGTTAATTTCCTACAAACATTTTGGATAATGCCTTGAGAAACTGGCCACATGACTTCATGGAGCATTGCAACAGGTACCCAAGATCTAATGGCCTTCATTCCCTTCTGCCAGTTTCAAGGATGGATTTGAATAGGGGGCACTGTTCATGGGGGTGGGCGGGCTATTGGGCTTTACGTCCATTTTATACTGTACAGGTGTTTTAGTATGTTTTATTGATAATTGCCCTAATAAACTATGTTTACAACTAATACTACTACTTCTTCTAGTAATGATGAAGGCTGGCACTCTAATTTATTATTACAGTAGAAGCAAGGCCTAGCATTACATTTTAATGCCGATACTTTATTGATGCACAGCGTACATTGGCTACTGTAGATTGCAATTCAGGTAAAACCACATTTCAGTTCAATAAAAGTTTGAAAAGCTACAATTGTAAATGTGTTTTTAGTAAGAAGAATATCTGTACCACCTATTGGTGCTTTCTTTAATTGCCATTTGTGCTGGCATTCAAACATTATCTCAATTCGATTGATCAACCTGGGTCAGACCTACACACCTTCATTACCAAATAAGGGCATTTGATTAGCTAAGGTACTGTTGTGGGGAGCTGCATATAGTCAGACATTTGTGAGTACAGTGAAAATGAACTGGATCACTTAAGCCCAATATGTGCTCAGTCATCGTATGAATATTCAAGATTTGATGCTCCTACCTTGCCATTGTTCACTTAGCCACTCATACTTTTAGATATGTTTCAACTTGTATCTTTCAAGCCCCTTGGGCTACTTAGCAGTGTCCATTGAACTTATCAAATACTATTCACTGATGTTAGGGTCTCTGGGAGCCTTGTGCCACCCTTCCAAGAGGCACACATAGGCCTTCATTGCGATGTCAGGCGGACCGCCACCGACACGCCATTGGCAGCGGTCCGGCCGACATCTAGGGCACCGGTTCGACTGCCGTATTACAATACCAGCCGTCGGAGTGCAGAGGACGGGGGCAAAGTCCTCCACCTCCGACAGGCTCAAGGAGCCCGTTAGACAGTAATCCCTAACAATGAAGGTGGTGCCTGCGCAGGCACTGCCATAGGTATTGCAATGTCCATTTCCCACAGCTTTTTCATGGCAGTCCCACTGCAATGGAAAGGCTGTTGGAGAGGGACTTTGGGGGACCCTAGCAGGGCCCCGTCCCCTGTAGGCCACTGTTATGTGGCCTGGAGGGCAGATGTGGTGCCTCCCCAAACATCCATGCACCGTGTGCCAGGCACCACATGGTGCCTCGCATTCGGTACATGAATATTTAAAACATTCCTTTTCTACTGCGGCTTGTGCTGTGGCCCTTTTCCGGGCTGCTGCACAAGCCGCAATAGAAAAAGGCATGTTTCTGACCGCCTACATGGCGGTCATGTCATAATATGGCGGGTGGACTGCCAACTATTTGTTGGGCGCTCCCAATCCCATTGTGATGGCGGTCGGACGCTCGTTCGACCGCCATCCTAATAAGGCCCATAGTGCCATAATAATTCTTTTTAAATAGGTACCAAGGCCATGTTTTTTTTAAAAACTTTTAACTAACATTTACAAGACTGAGGATGTCCACCTTGGAGTGGTGTATTTAAAAAAACATTAAAAATGTGCAAATACTCTTTTTATGAAAAGAAGTGCACTTTAGGGGATTGCAGCTAACCGGCCCACCAATAATAAAGTTGAAAAAAAGGAACAAGAGGATGGGACAATGTTAGACTTGGAATCTTTGGCGTGGTTTCCCCTGACTTTTTGCCTCTCCCTCCAGCATTTTTGACTGTGTGCTACATTCAGGGCCCGATTCTAATGCGGGTTGGAAAAGCTTCCCGACCGAATCGGTTGGGAAATGGTTTCCGACCCACTCGGATCGGGAAAGTCCGACCGGCGGAGTAGGATGCATCCGGATGCTTCCAGATACGATTTGGTTGAACTCCCATTGACTTCAATGGGAACATTTGTTCCTAACCGCATCATAATTGGGCCCTCGGTCAGGAAGACACGTTCCCGATCCGATTTGGAAGGAGCAAATGCTGTTAGGAGGCCTTCCTAACCGCATCAGAATCAGGCCCTCGGTCGGGAAGCTTTTCCAACCCGCATCAGAATCGGGCCCTTAGTTGTTGCTGGTTTAGGTGCTTTGGACACTTTGCCACTTCAGATCAGTGTCAAAGTGCAAATGTTTCCTGTGTAAATTGTAATTATTGTTGGTTATCCATGATTGCCATATTTGATTTACTGGTAAGTCATCATCATCAAATACTTCGTTCAGCTCTATCGAGCCATAAATGTAAAAGAAAATACAGTATTAAATTTCATAAAATGAAAGAAACATTCGTTATAAAACACTAAAAACAGATATTTAAAGGCATGAATATGATGGGAAAATCATTCAATAATAAGATCTTAGCTTTACAGAACTTAATATGTAATTTAGAACAGCATGAATAACGATTTCATTTCCTAGGCAGTGTAGATAAGCAAAGGCCACGACATAAGTTCTGGTTTCTAGTGCTCGTAATATCGAGCGAAGTAACCGCATTTTTTGTGCATTGTAAAATGTATAGAAAAGCAAAAAGTGCATAGTGCTTTGTTCTGCTGGGACTTCACAATAACAACAGGGAGAGATCAAAACCATGTGCCTTTTACTGGGAAAGCTAACAAAAAGTGTATGGTTTAGAGACAAATCAGTGTCATAAGGAACTTGTGTCTCTCATTTACAATAACCTGTAAATTAAGAGCAGAGCATGCAGGCAAAACCCTGAGGGTGTTTTCGAACCTTCCCACTCTAGTCTCCGCCCATGACGTTTGTGCTTTTTGATTAAAAAGTGCTGTAGTCTGGGTTAAGGAAATAATTGGCAAGCTGTCTGGATTAAGAAAAAATGTTGGGGCACCAAGCCTTTCAAAGCTCATTTTAATGTACTTAAGCCATGGGATGTCTAGACAATTGTCCAGCTTCAGACAATCCTGTAAGATTGTTCTACATAGTTGGGCTTCAGGGTTTTTCCAGATTCTGTGCCATAACAAAAGTGGTTGTTGCTTGATGTGATCTTCTATGTAGTAGAGCCCAAACTCTTCATGGCAGAAGGCCATCGGGGTAGAGTGTGGAGCTGCCAAGAGTCTTGTTATAAACGTATTCTCCGCAATTTGCAGAGATTTGCCACTAATGTACCCCCATAAGCCCATGCCAAATGTGGCGACAGACACGCATTTACTTTTAAAAATACAAAGTATTTCTCTAGGTGGTTTGTGCCCCAGTCTTTTGGAAAATCTAAAAACTGCATCAATTGTTCTCTGGAATTGCATGGCTCTTACATTCAGGAGTAATTTCCAGTTAAAACCAACATTGATCAGAATTCCCAAATACGTAAAAGGCGGGGTTTTCATAATGTCTTCCCCACCAAGTAAAAACGATTTGGTCTTAGCTAATTTGGGGCTGCATTTCATCACAAAGGACTTGGTTTGATTTGTCTTTAGCCCTACACTACTCATAAAACTATTCAAAGTATCTAGTAAAATCTGGAGACCATTAGCAGTTCGTGCAATAAGAACGGCATTGTCTACATAAAGCAGCGTGGGAATTTCTCTCTCGTTGATCTTTGGCAGGTCTTTCCCAGCCGTTATCAGGTGCACACCATGAGAGTTAATATAAATTAAAAAGAGAAAAAGTGCCAGGATATAGCACTGTCTAAACCCAGTTATTGATGGAAAGTCCTCAGATAAATCTCCATTCCTACTATACCATTCTCTGGCTGTAGTACGTTTATGTAGCCTACTAAGCAAGGAGATTATTGCGCTGTCAATGCCTAATTGGAGCATTATGGACCATAACTTTGGGCAGTCTACTATATCAAAAGCGCATGTTAAGTCCATAAATGCAAGATGGACACATCCTTTTTTGGCCTTAGCATATTTTTGAACAATCAAGGAAAGATTTAAAGATTGTTCAACAGTACCCAGGCCTGGGCGAAAACCAAACAGTAGGTCTGAGAGTCAATGTGACTCTGTAGCCCAGCTTTCTAGTTTGGCCAATAGTACCCTTCCTAGGATCTTAACTGTGCTGTCTAGGAGGGATATCGGGCAATAACAGTGAGGCTGACTCATCTCTTTTTTTTAAAATAGAGACAATTATAGCCTCCTGCCAGGTCTTAACCAAAGGGCCTATGATTGCACTTTTTTATAACACTTGTTATTAAGGGTGTCTAGAACTGTGGTAGAGAAAGAAAGAGGTCTGAGGGAATTCTGTCAGGGCCGGGGTTTTCCCAGAGGGACTGTTCTCTATGGCTAAGGTTACATCAGGCACTTTTATTGAGCTGCTTAATTCCAGGGTGGAAATTGGATCACAGTTAACTATCGTATTAGTGCCTGCATTCAGAGTCTGCTCTTTCAGGCCTAGAACTTTAGAACATTAGGTCACCCAATCTTTTCTTGGGATAACACATTCCACTGTTAGAGGGTCCTCACCCAGGGGGTTCAAGGAGTTTACTGTCAGCCAAAAAGCTTGGGAATCTTTCATCTCACTTGCAGTCCTAAGATCCTCCCAAGCCTTTTTCTTTATCTCTTTCTTTCTTTTTTGAGTTGCTTCTTTGTAAATTTTCCTACCCTGAGTTACTCCTGACTGATATCGTGGGCTTTTACTCAGCACAAGCTTTAAAAGTCTATGGGCGTTGGAGCAGGTACCATCAAACCACCTTGGGTTGTGACTGGATTTTGCCTCTCCCTTGGTTAATCTGTCTACAATATAATTATTCAACCTGGTATATGCAGTTATTCTATTGGCTTTGCTTCTTTTTGGAGGACCTTGTCTATTTCTGCTTGATTATCCCTAAGAAAATCTCTATGTAAAGCTTCCTTATCAATTTTCTCCCATTTAATACATAATCCTTTATTCCTACTATATTCTGTGTGAGGCTGAGGGATTTTCCATGTGACCTTATTTAAGGGTATCTTAAGCTCCATTATAAGCAGGTTGTGATCGCTAATACATGAGGCCACAACTTTACATGTACTGATGTCAGCTCCTTGGAAATTAGTACATGATCAATTGTGGAATTTGATCTAGGACCCATATATGTCGGGAGCTTTGGCGCTCTCTGGATGCAGTATTCTGATACAAATAATAAATTTTTGCAAGAATCACTCTGTTTAGTGAGTCACCATAGGGGGTTATGTTTAAAGTGTGTAAGGGATTGATTTAATTCATCACTAGCTCCGCATGTTAGGGATACTCCAAAGGTAGACATTTTGATGTTAAAATCATCTACCCAGATAATTGATACCTCCTTTGTGTGATCACTTAAAATGTTATGCAGGGCATCCTCTATATTATCCTCAACTTTAGTTTCTGCATGATCAAATATATTATAATAAAAATTTACAAATACCAAATAGAATGGCTTCTGCAAAATAATCAAAAAGATATGGCAAAAGGGTGTGATAGCCTTCTTGAATACTGTGCAGCCAACCAAAGAAATAGATATCAAAGTAACCAGGCCGCCTTTAGCTCGACCTGACTTCGAGGGGATGGCTGCGACATGGTAGGTGACAACCCCATTTATATACGACGGGTCCGATAACCATGTCTCTTGGCAACAAATTATTTGGTGATGGTCCACTACATTCAGCCAGTCTGGAGCCTCCTGTTTGGTGTGAGACCAGCCACGTTCCATTAAATTAAACTCGGATACTCAGCCCCCATAGGATAGTCATTAATGCCCTGTTGGTTAGATACTGCTGATCATAGGCTGTTACGCATGGCCACGTTTGGGGATATCCGTGAGGTAGTCAGTCCAGTTGCACTAGGGGGGACAAAACATCAAACAAATTGAATAAAAACAAATGAGAGTTGAAGTGGTGGGATGTGAATTTGCTCCTTGCAATATCTGGTTTAGGATTGTTATAAGAGTTTACCAGGAGCCTGGGAACCTCAGTCTGTAGAAGAAGCCCAGCGGAAGGGCTCTGATGCCCTCCGGAGAGGAGGCAGTATAGCAGAGAGAATGGAATAAAGCTCGGACTACTCTTGGTCTTGTACAGTTTATTATAACACAGTCACCTTGTGAGGATTTGGGTCATGGGCCAACCCAGGAGACCCGTCTCGTTGTGATAATCTGGTTTGAACGCTCACAGGAGCATCTGGAATGTTTCCGCATCCAGTATGTCACTTTATTTGTTAAGGAAGCGTGTGATTTGGGCTGTGAATGCTCAATTTTGGGAACATTTTCCAGCACGATAATGTAAGGAGTGCACTCCGGTGGGATGTGGGGACAGATATTGTTTGGTTAATTTCTGCACTCCTCGGTTAAGGGCCTTATCTCCCTAGCGTGTGTGCCTCTTAGAGAAGCAGGTGGCCCTCTTGACTTTGGGGGTCCAGGCATTAAAAGATTAGAGCTGTTATTACTACCAGGATTCATGTACACACTATTGGTATCGGGGTCTCCCACTGTTTGGTGTGGCTTTGCATGACTTCTCATGGTGGTATTGGCTAAAATGGGAGAAGGCCCTTCTTGGGGGCACGACATCTCCCCTGATGTTACTCCTGGGGCAGACACTGGTGCGGGGTATACCGATGATAGTTGGGGAGTCGTGTTGTTATCCTGTTGAGCTAGCTTCTTGAGCACCAGCTCTATGGCAGTGAGACAGTCCAAGATAGGTTTCAGCTTTATGTCCAAAGTGGCGGTGACTGTTTCATGAAGATAGTCCGGTGTGAAGCCCGCCTTTTCCTTTCCCCTCCTGAGGGAGTGCTTCTTTTTGAGCGACTGGCTAACTGTGACCCTGGGGCATTTAGAGTTGAATGCGGCTTCCTGACGCTTTCTTTTTTCAGCTGCACCTTGTGTGAAGAAAGGGAGAGGCGCCATCCTACCAACACTACTTCTTTAGGACTTCTTTACTTATAATGTCCACAGCGCGTGTCAAAAACGCATCCACAGTTGTAGTTGTAGAGGTGGCTGTGTGGGCGCCTGTTTGTATTTTACATTTCCCCATTCTCACCCAAAATTTGACACCCCTTTTCCTGATGCACAAGGAGCCCAGTGTACTGACATTTTCAGAATCCTAGAAGTCACACGCAGCAGCAATAGTTGGTAAACCAGTAGTTATATGGTTGATGTAAAAACTGGTGTCACAACCTAGCCTGTGTGGTGCAGCAACAGTAGCAATATCAGTAGCACTACCAGTAACCAGTAGCAGCAGCAGTCACAGTAGGAACAACGGTAAGCAGTGGTAACAGGGTCACAGAGAATCCAATTACCTCCTCCCCCCTGGATTACACACATCCAGAGCACAGGCTACCAAGGCAATGCCCAATGTTATCCGGTAGTATTGATGGTAACAAGCTGCTGAGACCCCACTTGGAGTTTTGGGGGTTCTGAGACTCTAAGGTTTTAAGGTTCAGAGTCCGGAAGTCTCGAGTCTCAGGTCTCGGGTCTCAAGTTTGGGAGATAGGGTTAAGGTTGAGGCTCAAATTAGATCTGTCCAGGGGCAATCCAGGGCGAATGGCACAAGTGCCTTGTACTGCCCTGCTATTACACCCTGCAGCCCTGAAGAAGGAAAGCCACCGCTGTACTCCACGTGGCCACAGCAGCCACAGGTGCACCATCACTCACCTCCAGACCCGCCCTGCCGCACACCCTCACCTACCCACTTCCGCGAGTCGGCTGGGTGCAATGACAGCAGCGGGAGCAGTAATGCTACAAAAGTACAGGCTGTGTCAGCTGTGATGGCCAGTGGTCACTCAGACTGGAAAACTTGCCCGAAGCTGCAGAGGGACTGGGGAACAGCCAGTTTGGGTTCAGCTGCAACGGGGCTGGAGCCGGAAAACCAGAAGTAAAAAAATTATCCTCCGCAGCGAACCTTCGTTGGCGGCTCCTCGCCTGTTTCCTTCTAGCGATGGTGTGGTGGGCACGAGCATGACGTCAACAGGGGGAGGACTGGTAAGTCCCTAGTAAAGTGCACTAAAGGTGCCAGGGCCTGTAACTCAAATGCTACTAGTGGGCCTGCAGCACTTGTTGTGCCACCCACATAAGTAGCCTTTTTCCAGTGTGACTCAGACCTGCCACTGCAGTGTCTACATGCAGTTTTAACTACCATGTCGACATGGCAAGTGCCACCCACTTGCCAGGCATAACCCTTCCCTTTTACTACATGAATAGTCACCCCTAAGGTAGGCCCAAGGTACCCCCATGGGCAGAGTGCAGTGTATGTGAAAGGTAGGACATGTACTGGTGTGTGTTACATGTCCTGATAGTGAAATACTGTGCATTTAGTTTTTCACTATTGCAAGGGCTAGCTCTCCCATAGGCTATCATTGGAGCTGCTGTGTAACATTTTACATGTGTAACTTTCAATTGGGAACAGGTAGAGTTTTGGAGTTTAGGCTCTCTGAACTCAGAAATTAGTAACCCACCTTTTAGTAAAGGTGGTTTTTAAATCGTGTGTTTGAAAATGCCACTTTTAGAAAGTGGGCATTTTCTTGTTTAACCATCCTGTGTACCACTGCATAAGTGTGTATTCACTGTCAGGTTTTGGAGTGACAGGAGCTGGAGATATGCATTTACTCTAGGCAGTAACAGGCGGGTTGAGGTGTGTCCTGCCTTTCCTGGTGACTAATAGCCAGGCTGAATAGACCTTTCTGCATTTAGCATGGTGGGAGGTGTTTTCAAAAGCACCTGAATAGGCTGTGTTTGCTCTGCACAATGCTGTCTCCACCTTCTGTAGTGAAGCTTGACCAGAGAGGAGAGAACTGGCTTTTACTGAGCTCAGAGACTATTGAAACAAAGACTACAGAGAGAAAATGGGGTATAAGTATTTGACCTAAAACCCAGAACTTTAGATCACTTCTGGAACTAAGAGGACCCTGCCAAGAAGACCTGAGGATCTGCCAGGAGGAGTACTGCCCCTTTGCTGTGTGTTGATTTGTTGGATTGGCCTGCAGTTGCTCCTTCTGTCTGTGGGCAGAGGAAAGGACTGAAACGTTTGTCCTGCTGTGGTATCCTGCTTAAATAAGATCTCCAAGGGCTTGATGTAGAGCTTGCCTCCTGTTCTGAAGTCTCAAGGGCACAAAAACTTCACCTGCAGCATCCTGGAACTCCATTGCTGGGAGTTCTGACCTGCCTTGTGGTCCCAACTCAACTTCTGGGCCCTTGGAGGTTGTTCCTGCTGCAAAGAACTGCAAAAGAACTAAAGAACCCTGAAATTTGATGCATCCCCCTTGCAGCGCCTGTTTTTCGGACACAGCACCGCCGTGTGGGAAGAATTTCCACGAACCGCTGCCGTGCCGCTGAAGAATTGACGCAGCGCCTGTCAACGGCTGAAAAATCAGCCGCATGCTGAGTCCAGTGCACCGACCTCCGAAGTCCGAGATCACCGAACTGACTCTGACGTAGGCCCTTCTGTGCAGATGAAAGAATCACTGCATCGTCAACCGGGGCTGAGGAAATGTATCCAGCGCCTGTTTTGCCGCCGCCGCATCGACCTCCAGCGCGTCCAGATTTCCACACATCACAACTGTGTGGCAAGTTTTCCGACGCATCACCCGTAGACCAGAATCGTCTTAGAGTAGACGCATCGCTTCCCCTTACAGTCCAGATTTGACGCAACACTTCTCTTGCGTGTAGCAGAACTGAGGCATCGCCTCCTCAAGGACTTAGGAATTGACGCATCACTGTCTTTTTTTATGCTTTCCTTCTCTGCAGCTGGTTGGCCTTGTGAATTTTGACGCATCTGAAGGTACATTGTGTAAAATCCCGCATCCATAGAGTTCTATGGCCAGAATTGCTTGAAACCTTTTAAAAGTGATATTTTGATATATGTATGTTGGATTGTTGTTGTTTTGGTCTTGTTTGGTTTAGATAAAGATGCTTTATTTTTCTCAACTGGTGTGGTGTCTATTTGTAGTGTTTCACTGTGCTACTGTGTGTGTTATGTACACATGCTTTACACATTGCCTCTGAGATATGCCTGTCTGCTCGTGCCAAGCTACCAAGGGGATGAGCAGGGTTATCAAGGTGTGTAACTCCCTTATCCTAACTAGAAGGAAGGGTCCCTACTTGGACAGGGTGCAAACCACTGCCAACTAGAGACTCCAATTTCTAACAGACAACATGCTAACACAGCTCTGCAGGGGTAAGAGAGCAACTCAATGCAGTTGAATGGCAGTGACCAACGAGGGGTGGGAACGTACTAGATAAGGTGGGGAAGTGGAATGATGGAAATAAAATAAAAAGCTGAGAGGGGTCAGCAAGGCAACGGAAGAACTGGGGGTGAGGGAGCAACAAGAAGCGTGTGAGGGTTGGGGATTTGAGGAGAAAAGCAGCACACATAATGAGCAACAGAACCCATGCAGTCCCACGGAGTGCTCCAAGAAAAAAAGAAGTTCCCTGAATGGAAGCAGTGGAAAGATAGAAATCATCCAAACACAAGGATGGTAAACAAGCTATGCTCCAGGGGATATACAAACACAAGAAGATCAAGGAAAGATATCAAATAAGAAGCAAGGAAATACGATTAACAAGAAATTCAACCAACGATAAGTAATGGGCTAACTCAGAGCCCACTGTAAGTATTGGTATTGTACACAATAAGTCTTCAACAAGAGACAGCTAACAGCAGTCTGTAGTCTGGGTGGGGACTAATTTGCATTGGTAATCCATATGCAAATCATGTTTCGCTCCCTGATGGAAATAGATCCCGATTGAGCATTATGTTTAAAATGATAGAACCTTCATTGCTCAAGATAAGGCCAGTCTTTGTCTGATTTTGACTTCTGTGGTATATTTGGGAAGCACTAGCAGGCCTTCAAGAACATGTGATATGTATTGGTGTCCTGGGGCACCCCATTGACCTTTAAGGAGGAAGTCACAAAGGCCAAAGTCTCAGTGGTTCTGTGGCATGTCAGGCACAAACAGACCAATAGTCAACTCAAGCCTTTCTCCCTTTCATTCGGGTAGAGACATTATTTTCTGTAATGACTCTCCACCCAGTGATTACCACCTGGTAACAGAAATAAGATCAAACTACCAGGGTGGTATTTCTTCTGTAATGAGGGTTCATTATTTCTGACATTCAAATCATTTCTAGCAAGAGCTGTTTAGAATCACACAACTTGATAGGCTGCTAGTCACACAGGAAACAGCCAGTGCTTCTCCAAAGAGGGTACATTGATTACAATGGTAAACATTAGTTCAATTGATGCTGCATGGTGCTTGGAATGTTTTTAAAATGCAGTCAGAGTATAAACTCATTGTGTCCTGGATATGTTTTTTCAGTGCTGGCAAAGACTCTTGAAATATAGCTCCTAGATGCCAAGTTCCCCTAGTACCCTTGAAATGGTTTAGATTTCCACATTGATGTTCAAACCTGAAGTCATGACTATTGGTCTTCAAGTCACTACAAAGTGAAATCCGGAAGTATCTATGAACTGAATCAAACAGATTATGGCATTTTGGTCTAACTTTTAATTAATAAAATAGTACTTTAGTAGTAGTCTAATCCTTTTGGTGCAACTCACAAAGAGCCCACGGGTCCAGAGTATAAAACTGCTGAGTATGTGGAGCACATATACCAAACACCAAGATAGGGACAGAGTGGAACGGGGAAGGTATCCCTTTTTAAGGACGGTTCCCCTCACACACCTGAGGTGTCATGCTTCATCATAGGGGTGCCTCCTCGCGTCAAGAACCTGGTCTTGTCGCGGGCTACAACCCCCTCTCTACGAGGGAGGAGGTCAGGGATGTTTTTTCAATTTGAGCACATGGGTTGTACTAAAAACCCTATGTGAGCGTGGTGTGTGAATGAATGTGTTGTGCAGTGCTAGCGTGAATGTGAAAGTGAGTTAAAACTGCCTACAGAGCTAGCTATCAGAAACTTTATTCAGCTACCCTGTGACAGGATTAAAAACAATAAGCTGGGTAATGAGACTGTCAGAATTCAAGACAGCTACATTAACAAGATCAACATGTTTCGCTTACTAGAGAGGGAGAACATGGCGACCGCGTTCTGAGCGGCCGCTAGCACCCGGAGCTCTCCTCCTGTTCCGCAGGAAATGTCATCCTACCTGCCGTCCTAGACGCTAAAGTGTGCCTGGTGCAGCTCTTCGGCTCCTCTGTGTTTAGCTCCCTTGTTTTCGGAGGGAAGTTTTCAACCCGGAATGTGCCGGGGGTTCGACTGTTCTGGTTTCCCCTCCCGCCTGCCGCGTTGGGACGAGGCCGCCCTGGAGCTGCGGAGAGGCCGCAGAGCGGCGGCGCGCGGGCTCCTTCGGGTCGGTGGAGGCAGCGCCAGCATCGGCTGCTTTCCCGTCCCGGCGGGGCAGAGTAGGAGAGGGTTGGTGCAGGCTGCTAAGGACTGTGGGTCTCCCGCCATTGCCTCTATTTTTGCCTCTCCCGCTCCATCTGCGCCGGGGCTGCTCCCGGAGATAGCTGCAGTACCGGAGTTGGAGGAGGAAGCACGACAGTCCGTGAGAGCGCAGGAGAACCAGGTTTGCGCCCCGCAACAGGTGAAAGCGTTTTTGGAGGTTTTTGGGGGCTCAGCAGTGGCTGAAAGAGGTGGAAAAAAGAGAAGCAGTAAACGTGGGGGGGCAACCTTGAGTATTAAAAAGGGTGGCATCACTAATAAATCATCTTCTGAGGTGCAGCCTAGCTACCAAGTATTAGAAGGCTCCCCAAAAATTGCAATTTCCACTAATAGTTTGGTTTTTCAAACTCATCAAGTTGAAGGAAGGAGTACGAAACTCGGGAGGGTTAAAAACAATTTCCTAGACAGTAAAGTCAGGGTAACCCCGTCGTTACGGTCATATTTCAAGCTACAACCTGAGGTCCTGGACATCACGAAGAGAGGTAGTGTTCTTAACACTCCCAGAGGGGGTTCAGTGGGCATCTAACAGCAAAAATACCAACGGTCACTATGGAGGGGCTAGCCCTCTTTTGTCTCAGGTAGACGTCCCCGCAGTCAGGGATAATATTGCTGAGGCAGTGCCAGGTAAAGAACTGGATTTGGTGGATCAGAATCCGGATGGAGCTGCAGGACCAGAGAGCGGAGGGGTAGATAAAAGTCTCAAGTCTCTACAGTCCCTGGAGACGGGCGGGCCCCAGTAGCCTCACTGGAATCTCTTTTTCCATACTCTCAGAGGATATTAAGAAAGGCTTTTCCGTCTCAGCCGCTAACCAGGTTGAGATAAGGAGTTCTTGTGAATCTCTGGAGAGGAAAGTGGATCTTTTAAACATCAGGACTGAGACTTTGGAGAAAACGGTTGGAGAGCTGAAGGATTACCTTGGGGTGGCTGAGGCAGAGATCCAGGTACTTAAACGGGAGGAGGTAGCTATTCGGGATCGAATGGAGATGCTAGAGAATAACTCTCGTAGAAATAACCTCCGCTTATTGAATATCCCAGAGGGGAATGAAGGATCTGACCTCAAATCATACATTATTTCATTGCTTAAAGAAGTGCTGCAGTTTGAGGAGTCAGAGGTAACCCTAGGTATGGAAATACAGAGGATCCACAGAGACCCGTTTCGTAAGAACCCCAATAGAGTCAAGCAAAGGAAAATCCTGGTTAATTTCCTTACCTACTCCATAAAAGAAAAAATTCTCAATTTGGCCCTGAAAGCAAAAACATTAAGGTCTAGGGATTTTTCTTTTGAAATTCGTTCGGATCTGGCTAGAGCTACTCTCGAAAGACAGTGGGAACTAGGCAGGAGGATGGACGATTTCAGGAAGCTCGGCGCAGTTGTACAGCTAAAATTTCCAGCTTTCCTAAAGGTTATGCATAACAACGAAATGCATAACATTAGATCAGTCCAGGAGGCGGACAGGCTGCTTAGTTCCATCAGCAAGGGTGGTCCTTAGGAAAGAGTTCCCTATGCTCGGGGGTAGCACGGTTTAGGTTAGGGCAGTAGGTTTGTTCTTGGCGTTTGTGCTCTTTTTCCTTTTCTTTCTCCTCTGAATAGGCGAGTGGAGCAAATTAGGGGGTCTCATTTCTCTCTTTTAAGTCCTTTTCAACCTTTACTTCTTTCTTTTAGTATCAAATTAGATTTCTTCTTTTTTGGTATGGATGTAATTGGATGGCATATGAACTTTTTTGATAACACATGAGATTGGGACGGGATGGGTTGGGTAGCTCCAGGGTGCTACACCTGGACAACAACTGTCCATACTTATGGGGTAAGGGTTCTCCAGGGGGTTCAACTGTTTGGGTGGGGGTTGGGGAGCACTGGGGCATTAAAAATAAAAATACCTCATTCGCTGTATATATACTAAGCTTAGTTCAAATAGTGGCGTTTCGATTCTACGAGATTAGGTGTTGTTTTTCTCTTGAATTTGGGCAGGGTGGGGGTTGCAGATTGAAGCTATTATGAGTACACTTCAGATATTATCCTGGAATGTCAATGGCCTGCGTGTAAAGAATAGAAGAGCTAGGATTTTGCAATATCTTAAAGATTGTGCAGCGCAGGTCATTGTCATCCAGGAGACACATCTTCTTAAGGAAGAGACCCAGAAAATTCTTAAAAATCAAAAATGGGTGGACTCCTATATCTGCACCAACCAGTCGGCTAACATCAGAGGGGTTTTGATTCTTTTTAAAAAACAGGCTAATGCCCAGATTATACAGCTTAAGGAGGACCAAGGTGGCAGATGGGTGATATTGAAAGTGATCTTAAAGGGCATCCCTTTTACTCTGGTTGGTTACTATGGCCCGAATCAAGACGACCCTTCAACTCTTGAAACAATTTTCTCGCATCTTTTAGACTTTCCAGAACCAGTTATTATGGCTGGTGATTTTAATATTGTATTTGATCCTAAACTTGATAAGTCTACTAGCAGTAGAGCGGTTACCCCTTCTAGATCTAGGGCGTATCTTCAGAGTATGATGACTCAGTTGGGTTTATGTGATGTTTGGAGGGAGAGATCAGGCCAGCAACTGGGGGTATCATTTTGAAACCTCAAATATCGGCATAAGTCTAGAATTGACTATATTTTGGTTAGTTATGCCCTAAGGGGTAAGGTCAAGGACATTAGATAGCTGTCCTCCCATTTGTCAGATCATTCAGGAATAGAGTTGGACCTTGAGTGGGCACAGGCCCAGCAGTCAAGAACTTGGGGGCATATTATCAACGGCCAGCGATAATTATCGCTGGCCGTGCTTAGCGATAGATTTCTTATCGCTGGCTATCTCTGGAAATTATCGCCCTGGTAGCGCGTTATTAACAACACGCTTCGCCAGGGCGATAAAATTCCGGAGATAGCGAGGTTATCGCCGTTTTGCAGGGAACATCGCTGGTTTTCCAGCGATGTTCCCTGCAAGCAGCGATAACTCTGCTGATACGACCCTGTGGTCGTATCAGCACAATCCACCCCTATGTTAGGGATGGCTAAGTCGGGATTATAGCAGACGTTAGATTTTGGCGAAACGGCCGTTTTCGCCAAAATCTAACGTCTGCTATAATCCTATGGGCTGCCTTGTAAATATCGCGATGTGCACATCGGCGATATTTACAACGTAGCCCATCTGGGGTACGCCAGTAACGCCCACTTTGCATCTCATTAGAGATGCAAGGATGGGCGTTGGGGGAAAGAGGCGATAGTGCAGGGATTCACGCGATAGCGTGACCTTGCTGATTAGGCGATAGAATTATCGCCGCTTCCGTCCAGAACGGACGCTAAAGCGGCGATAATTGACTATCGCCTGGTTGTTAATATGCCCCTTGGTCCTTTGACCGAACGCTGCTTTTGGAGGAAGAGGAGATGTCCTTCTTGGCTCAGGAAACCGAAATCTTCCTTAAGGTCAACTCAGGCACGGCAAGTGTCATGATGGTCTGGGACTCCCTTAAGGCTTTTTTGAGGGGTATTATTACTAGTAGGACAAGTTTTAGGCACAAAAGGTATAGGGAAGAGATTGCATTGTTGGAGGCAGAAATGAAGGATGTGGAGATGGAATTGGACAGTGAGGTTGTTTCTGGTAGGGCACCTGCAGCTTTGAATAGACTTAGAAAATTAAGAGAGCAGCTGGAGGGTATCCTCCAATCAAGGCTTAGGCTCAGATGGGAGGCAAGTAAGATCGCCCATTTTGAGTATGGGGAGGGGGCAGGAAAAATGTTGGCATGGAAGGCAAAAGCAGATAGACTCCGTAATCAGATCAGGGAAATTGAAGTAGGGAATGGAGTAGCGGTTCTGTCTTCAGATGAGGAAATAGGGAGGCCTTTTTAAAGTATTTTCAGGACATATACCAGGAAGATCTGACAGAGGATAGGTCTAAAATTAAGGATTGGCTGGATCGGACCACTTTGGCTTCTATGAGCCCCAAACAGCAGAAAGATTTTGAACAGGATATAACGCAAGAGGAAGTGAGGAATGCTATAGCTGCCGGCAAGAGAGGCAAAGCGGCGGGACCTGATGGGTTACCAGTTGAGATATATAGGTCCCTGGCCGACGCTTGTATTCCAATTTTGACACAGCTATTTAATATGATATTAATAGAGGGCTTAAAGCCTCCTGAGTCTTGGAATGAAGCCACGGTCATGTTGATTCTGAAAGCTGGCAAGGATCCTGCGAGCTGTGGGTCGAATAGACCCATCTCGCTTTTGAATGCGGACTACAAAATCTTCGCCTCGATCCTGGCAGCTAGGCTGGGGTCGGTGGCTGGAGATATCCTTCATTTAGATCAGAAGGGGTTCGTTAAAGGCAGACAATTATCAGATCTGACATTTGATCTTATAGGAGCCATAGATATCGCCTCTGCTTACTCACTTCCTCTCGCTGCCTTGACTCTGGATGCCACCAAGGCCTTCGACAGGGTTAACTGGGTTTACCTGTCGGAGGTCATGGAGAAATTTAATTTGGGTGAGAAGTTTCGTCATACCATCCAATTGTTATATCAGGCTTCGTCAGCAAGGCTGTTAGTTAATGGTAACTTGACGAAACCGTTTCGAATTTCTAGGGGCACCAGGCAGGGCTGCCCCCTTTCCCCTCTCCTTTTTTATATGTATATCGAGCCTTTTGCGCAGAGGCTTAGAGAAGATCCTGGTGTTGTGCCTTTTAGGTATGGAGAGTGGGAAAGGAAGGTGGCCCTGTATGCTGATGACATCTTTTAATTTTCAGCGAACCTAGAAACGACTCTCCCGGTAGTGATCGAATTGGCACAGGAGTTTGGACAGGTTTCAGGGTATAAGATCAATGCCGGGAAGACGGAGATTATGACATGGAATCTCGAGAGAAGCCAATATCAGGTTAGTTCTAGTATGCGATACTTGGGGGTCAGAATTGTCCAGGACATAGCCAAAATAGCAGAGGTTAACTTAGAGAGAGTGTCAAGGGAATGTCAAAAACAAATGAAAGCTTGGGTTCACCTCCCTTTATCCATTCTTGGGAGGATTAACTTGGTGAAGATGGTGGTGTTGCCAAAGGTAACCTTTCTCTTCAACACTATCCCCCTTCACTTTGACAAACCTGGGATTGATAAATTACAGCAGGCTGTAAACTCTTTCATCTGGTTATATAGAACTACCAGAATAGCCTGGAAAAAGTTGAGGCGCAGGAGGGAGAAAAGGGGGCTTGCGCTTCCTGATTTACAGTATTATGCCTGGGCTTTCCAGTTTTCATACTCTCGGATGCTTTTAAAAATGCCCGTAAATACGGGGGCTGGAGCTATGTTTTTGGCTATGTTAAAGGGGGCTAATTTACCGGAGGAGGGATTTTTGTTCAAGTTTGAGGAACCAAAGTTTTTCAAAAAAGTCAAACTAAAAGTCCTCCAGGCATCGGTTAAATCATGGGCCAGAGTTAAGCGCTTGGTGGGTCTCGACTACTTCTCTATTCACCTGGTGCACCGGGTTGTCTTCAGGATAGGCTTGCCATACCACTTAGAGAAGCAGGGCTGAAAGTGTGGGGTGAGCTGGTGGAAGAGGGCATATTAATTTCATGGGAACAACTCAGAGACACAGTGGGAGCGGGCCTCTCAAGGTTCAAGTACATCCAATTACAGAGTTGGGTCCAAGTGCAGTTAAGCCAGAAAAAATTGATCGGATGGGGCAATAGCTTAGAACAACAGCTAGTGGACAGGCCAGCAGGGAGGAGGGAGGTATCCCTCTAGTATTGGGCGGTGGAGGAGGCCGTGGACGGTGAATTTAAACTCGCAGACGAACTATGGAGTGAGTATCTTCCAAATCAACAGTGTGAACAACTGTGGCAGAACTCATTTAAGACTCTTTTTAGCATAATAAAACCTGCTTGGCTGCGGAGAAACCATCTGTTCACTGTCCACAGGGCTTACTTTTCTCCCCTAAAGCTGTCCAAATTTTCAAACGGGTCCCAGGTCTGTTGTAGGAAGTGCGGTTTGTTGGAAGCCTCGGATGTACATATGTTTAAAGATTGCCCGGCTATTGCTCTGTATTAGGAAGAAGTTCGGAGGTCAGTGGAGGGAATCTTGGGAGTCCCAATCAAATTAGATTTAGCCCTTATAATCTTTGGTCTCACCAATCAAGTAACCGGACCTGCAAAGTCTCTCTTATTTTATGCTATCCTGTTAGCCAGGAGGCAATTATGTAAGAGATGGATCGATCCTTCCCCTCCTCTGCATTCAGACTGGCTGACATCAATGATTGAGACCTCCAAGATGGATATGTCCAGAGGCTGTGGGGCAAAAAGACCGCTTTTTGGGACTTGTTGTTGAAATGGGCTGAGGCCTGATCAAAAGTGTGATCTACCAACAGTTATGAAACATCAGGTCCTATGATTATTATGTCTCCTTGGCACTCTTCGGACCGTGTTGGGCACCCTCCTCTCCAAATATACGCCAACAAATTGGTCCGCCAGGCTCATGTGGGCCTAGTTGAAGAGAAACCTCTCCCCCCTTCTTTTGGGGGGGTAATAACATTTCTTTTTTCTGTCAATGTACCCATAGGCGGTAGGCACCGTGAGTTTCCAACATAACGCCTAGTTTCCTTGGCACGCTAAAAACAGGTACAGACAGTCTGATTTGTTAAAGAGGTTAGAGGCGAATGAGGACAAAAAATATTAAAAAATAAAAATAAAAAAATAAAAAGATCAACATGTTTCGGCCTTTAGTGACCTATCAAAGTGTCTTGGCCTTCATCAGGACCGCTTCTGTCCGGGGCTATTTTAGCCAAACGCTAACCCAACCGCTCAGATGTAGCGGGGTCTCTTAGGCGTGCGTCAAGCGGTAACTATATCAACCTAAATAGGTCCTAGCGGTGAACTCACTGAACACACAAATCTCTAGTTCAGTATACATCACCGTTTTTTCCAATTTCTTTTACACATTCACATGTTGCAGTAGCTGTTTCTCTGATCCTGATGAAGGCCAAGACACTTTGATAGGTCACTAAAGGCCGAAACATGTTGATCTTGTTAATGTAGCTGTCTTGAATTCTGACAGTCTCATTACCCAGCTTATTGTTTTTAATCCTGTCACAGGGTAGCTGAATAAAGTTTCTGATAGCTAGCTCTCTAGGCAGTTTTAACTCACTTTCACATTCACGCTAGCACTGCACAACACATTCATTCACACACCACGCTCACATAGGGTTTTTAGTACAACCCATGTGCTCAAATTGAAAAAACATCCCTGACCTCCTCCCTCGTAGAGAGGGGGTTGTAGCCCGCGCCAAGACCAGGTTCTTGACGCGAGGAGGCACCCCTATGATGAAGCATGACACCTCAGGAGTGTGAGGGGAACCGTCCTTAAAAAGGGATACCTTCCCCATTCCACTCTGTCCCTATCTTGGTGTTTGGTATATGTGCTCCACATACTCAGTAGTTTTATACTCTGGACCCGTGGGCTCTTTGTGAGTTGAATATGATTAGTGGGGAGTGCGCCCACGCTGGTCCTTAAATCTCCTCCAGGCCCTCTGTTTGTGTGTGACATAATCCTTTTGGTGCCCAAGTGGGATATTTGGGCTGCCTGCTCAACATCTTCGAAACAGTAGAGAACTGCTTCCTTCCCCAGTAACTGTAACTGCAAAGAAAGTTCACACACACTTACAATGCAAAGTGGTCTTCTTTTATGTTCCAAGGTTTCTCCAGGGTGTGAGCATGTTTATGCTGCTATCAAGGCGTTCCCAGTGAGGGATATCATAGAGTGCAATCTACTTTCCTTTGGAAAGAACAAAAGCTGGATTCCTTAACTAAAAGCTAAAAAATGTTGTCATATTTAAAAGGTGCACTTCATTGGTCCGCTTCAGCTGACACGCCTGAACGCCCTACAGAGGGCTGAACTGGAGGAGTCATAGCAATTAGAGGAAATCCGTATGGCTGTGGCTCAGATTGCACGTGGGAAGACCCCAGGCTCTGACGGTCTCCTGATCGAATACTATGGCACCATTATTACTCAGACCTCGCAACTCCTTATGGACGTGTTTGTGGAGGCCAGAAAATGGGAATGGCTCCCTGATTCCCTGTGTGAAGTCTTGATTGGGGATTTACCAAAACCTGGAAGGGACCCATTGAACGTCCGCTCCTATCGCCCCCTTTCTTTACTTAACTTGGACAGCAAGATCCTGGGCAGGGTGTTAGCGAATCACCTTGTTCCCCTTACCCACCAGCTGGTCCATACAGACCAATCCGGGTTTATACCAGGACGCAGCACCTTTATTAATATCCAAAGACTGTTACGCCTTATGCACGGCATGCCACCTGACACACTTGGACTGATGGCTGTCTCCTTGGACGTGGAAAAGGCATTTGATATTATTATTATCTTCTGCTGGTCGTCACCGAGATGGGGTTCGGACCGGGATTTCTGGGGTGGATCGTACCCTGTATGCCAAGATCACAGCGCAAGTGAAAACAGGACTGGCCATCTTGGATAGGGTAGATATCTGCAGGGGGACGAGACAAGGGAGTCTGTTGTCCCCCCTCTTGTTTACATTGGCCATGGAACCCCCTGGCATGCCAATTACGTCAGCGGCCGGAGGAGTTGGGCATCCGAGAATGAGATACGTATCACATTATATCACTTTACGCTGATGATGCCTTGATAAAATCTGCAGGAGATGACTATGTTGCTTCCAAGACTCATGGAACTACTGGATATTTTTGGTGAGATTTCTGGGTTGCACGTAAATTGGGAAAAGTCATGTGTATTCCTTCTGGTATACAGACCAGTTGAGGAAAGAGAGGATCCACTGGGGACCTGTCTAAAATGGGGCTTTGACACCTTTAGGTATCTAGGAATACAAATATACCACACTGAGAAAGATTGTAAGGAGGGGAATCTGGATAGGGCTGTGGGTTCCATACGGCGCTCCCTGCCTTTCTGGTGCTCACTCCCGTTATCTTCGCCGGGTCAGGAGGCTGTATCCAAAACGGTGGTTCTCCCCCAATTACTGCACTTCTTTGTGGCCCTTCCACTCTTGCTACCTAGGGGCTTCTTTCGGGAGCTGAATGGGTTATTGCTCAAATTGATATGGGGCTCGGGACACCACCGGGTTGCCCTGACTACTATACATCGCCCATTTACTGAGGGCGGCTTAGGGGCGCCCCACCTTGAGCTCTACTATGCCGCGGTACAATTAATGTGGTTGATGGCATTGATAAGCACCCCGCGTCATCCTGAAACCATCCTGGTGCGTGCAGTACTGAAGGAAGGAAGTATTTATACCTGGCTGTCTGACTCAATGCTCAGTGCGCAACACGAGTTCAGGCAGATGGAGGTGGCACGTGCCTGCTGGCGCAGATATGTACATTCCAAGGGCTCCGTGTTCACATACACCCCGACAATTGTTATTTGGGATTTACCCTCACTATGCAGGGTGGCACAGCGTCCTGGCTCCGTCAAACGAGGTGGAACTCACACTGCTGGGTGACCTTTTCAACCAGGGCTCACTCATGTCCTTTCAGGACCTGGTGGACTCACATGGTTTAAGCAACAGACAGTTCCTAACATACAGTGTTTTCGGGAACATCATCCAAGAAATCTGGAAGGCAGATGGCTCTGAGCCCCCCACCTCCCCGACGCTACTCGTCATCTTATCTGCCACCTGAACCCGTCACGCCATTACTGCTTTATACACAGCACTCTATACTCCCCCAACGAACCACACAGTGAAAGCTAGCACCCGGTGGGATGCAGCACTCCAACAACCGTTGACCGACGGGGACTGGTCTCGGGCCCTCCAACTGACAAAAACGGTGCCCCATAACCCCCAATTTTGTTAAACACAATTTAATTTTAATCAACATACGTATCTCTCCCCACACCCCATCCAACGAAGGTTTCGAAAACACACCCCAGAATGTCCAAGTTGCAAACTGCGCAATGGGGACTTCTACCACATGGTCTGGGCCTGCTCCTAGTTGCAACCACCGTGGACAAAGGTAACTGCGTTGGTTGCTGACATGGTGGCACACAATCTCACTCCCACATCGGAATCATGCCTAATGGGACTACGCCCCCGCATGAAGGACGATAAACATGTACACTGATTTATAGATTTGGCTTTTGCATAATTTAAATGCAACATAGCCATGGCATGGAAGTCTCCTGCACCCCCAGATACGCAGCGGGGGTTGCGTGACTTGTTAACCTGGACTAGGGCCAAAACACATATGCTCCGACTGCTCGGTATGAGTGGTGACTCCCAAGCAGGGGGCGAGATCTGGGAAACCTTCTTACTAGCAGTAGAGGCCAAAACGGACGAGCGACCCCCCTGAAAGACAACCATCCCCTTTTCAGACTAAATTTGGCTTGTCGGGCGTTACACTGACTGGGCAACCAACACAGGTACGACACGCAATACTGCGCACGCAAATGATTTTTCTGTATCCCGGCTTCTATGACTGCCACGCAACGTATCCTCCCGGCCATTACCACGTTTAGACACAGACCACTAATGTCAAAAGAAACACACATTTCTCTCCAGTTTCAATAACGTACGGACGATGTATTGCTTCCCTGCACTCACACCAACAGGCTTCTCTTCATAGGAACGACTACACTACTTACCATCAGAAACACGTCTCTTATGGCGTGGCAGTTGCGTAAGCGCCAACATATCACGAATAGCTGCTTTGGAGCTACTGAGATCTCGTAATGTTTTATTGTTTGTAGTTCATTACTTGTTGCTTTTTTTGATCTGCTATCCCTTGCGCAACGATGTACCCCAAGCAAGGGGCATTGATATATTCACCTGCAACCTGTGGCTAATAGAAGGTGATGCATGGTCCTATTGTTCTCCTACTGAATGATGTTGTAGCACTGGAATTCTAAGTCAGGAGCACCACTGACGACTGCTGTAATGCAACAAAAGCAAAATCAACAGTTGATGGACAGAATGCAGAACAATGTCATACATTCACCCCAGTACAGAGATCTGGGCCTAAATCCATCGTTTTTTTGCTCACCATGCCATTCCAGTTTGAACCCAGCCATATGCAAATCAGTCTTGACCCTGTGCCTCATGGGAACAGTCCTGCCCGAACTGCCAAGCCAGGTCCTCCCTGGACTGGAAACAAGCATCCTAGGACCGGTTTCGGGGTTTCACCCCTCTTCAGCCAGGATAGCTTGATTCCAGTGGCATGGAGAGCACGGGACCCACGTCTGGGCATACCCATCCCACTCAGGGTGACAAATGCAAAAACAACAGTTGATGGACAGAATGCAGAACAATGTCATACATTCACCCCAGTACAGAGATCTGGGCCTAAATCCATCGTTTTTTGCTCACCATGCCATTCCAGTTTGAACCCAGCCATATGCAAATCAGTCTTGACCCTGTGCCTCATGGGAACAGTCCAGCCCGAACTGCCAAGCCAGGTCCTCCCTGGACTGGAAACAAGCATCCTAGGACCGGTTTCGGGGTTTCACCCCTCTTCAGCCAGGATAGCTTGATTCCAGTGGCATGGAGAGCACGGGACCCACGTCTGGGCATACCCATCCCACTCAGGGTGACAAATGCAAAAACAACAGTTGATGGACAGAATGCAGAACAATGTCATACATTCACCCCAGTACAGAGATCTGGGCCTAAATCCATCGTTTTTTTGCTCACCATGCCATTCCAGTTTGAACCCAGCCATATGCAAATCAGTCTTGACCCTGTGCCTCATGGGAACAGTCCAGCCCGAACTGCCAAGCCAGGTCCTCCCTGGACTGGAAACAAGCATCCTAGGACCGGTTTCGGGGTTTCACCCCTCTTCAGCCAGGATAGCTTGATTCCAGTGGCATGGAGAGCACGGGACCCACGTCTGGGCATACCCATCCCACTCAGGGTGACAAATGCAAAAACAACAGTTGATGGACAGAATGCAGAACAATGTCATACATTCACCCCAGTACAGAGATCTGGGCCTAAATCCATCGTTTTTTTGCTCACCATGCCATTCCAGTTTGAACCCAGCCATATGCAAATCAGTCTTGACCCTGTGCCTCATGGGAACAGTCCAGCCCGAACTGCCAAGCCAGGTCCTCCCTGGACTGGAAACAAGCATCCTAGGACCGGTTTCGGGGTTTCACCCCTCTTCAGCCAGGATAGCTTGATTCCAGTGGCATGGAGAGCACGGGACCCACGTCTGGGCATACCCATCCCACTCAGGGTGACAAATGCAAAAACAACAGTTGATGGACAGAATGCAGAACAATGTCATACATTCACCCCAGTACAGAGATCTGGGCCTAAATCCATCGTTTTTTTGCTCACCATGCCATTCCAGTTTGAACCCAGCCATATGCAAATCAGTCTTGACCCTGTGCCTCATGGGAACAGTCCAGCCCGAACTGCCAAGCCAGGTCCTCCCTGGACTGGAAACAAGCATCCTAGGACCGGTTTCGGGGTTTCACCCCTCTTCAGCCAGGATAGCTTGATTCCAGTGGCATGGAGAGCACGGGACCCACGTCTGGGCATACCCATCCCACTCAGGGTGACAAATGCAAAAACAACAGTTGATGGACAGAATGCAGAACAATGTCATACATTCACCCCAGTACAGAGATCTGGGCCTAAATCCATCGTTTTTTTGCTCACCATGCCATTCCAGTTTGAACCCAGCCATATGCAAATCAGTCTTGACCCTGTGCCTCATGGGAACAGTCCAGCCCGAACTGCCAAGCCAGGTCCTCCCTGGACTGGAAACAAGCATCCTAAGACCGGTTTCGGGGTTTCACCCCTCTTCAGCCAGGATAGCTTGATTCCAGTGGCATGGAGAGCACGGGACCCACGTCTGGGCATACCCATCCCACTCAGGGTGACAAATGCAAAAACAACAGTTGATGGACAGAATGCAGAACAATGTCATACATTCACCCCAGTACAGAGATCTGGGCCTAAATCCATCGTTTTTTTGCTCACCATGCCATTCCAGTTTGAACCCAGCCATATGCAAATCAGTCTTGACCCTGTGCCTCATGGGAACAGTCCAGCCCGAACTGCCAAGCCAGGTCCTCCCTGGACTGGAAACAAGCATCCTAGGACCGGTTTCGGGGTTTCACCCCTCTTCAGCCAGGATAGCTTGATTCCAGTGGCATGGAGAGCACGGGACCCACGTCTGGGCATACCCATCCCACTCAGGGTGACAAATGCAAAAACAACAGTTGATGGACAGAATGCAGAACAATGTCATACATTCACCCCAGTACAGAGATCTGGGCCTAAATCCATCGTTTTTTTGCTCACCATGCCATTCCAGTTTGAACCCAGCCATATGCAAATCAGTCTTGACCCTGTGCCTCATGGGAACAGTCCAGCCCGAACTGCCAAGCCAGGTCCTCCCTGGACTGGAAACAAGCATCCTAGGACCGGTTTCGGGGTTTCACCCCTCTTCAGCCAGGATAGCTTGATTCCAGTGGCATGGAGAGCACGGGACCCACGTCTGGGCATACCCATCCCACTCAGGGTGACAAATGCAAAAACAACAGTTGATGGACAGAATGCAGAACAATGTCATACATTCACCCCAGTACAGAGATCTGGGCCTAAATCCATCGTTTTTTTGCTCACCATGCCATTCCAGTTTGAACCCAGCCATATGCAAATCAGTCTTGACCCTGTGCCTCATGGGAACAGTCCAGCCCGAACTGCCAAGCCAGGTCCTCCCTGGACTGGAAACAAGCATCCTAGGACCGGTTTCGGGGTTTCACCCCTCTTCAGCCAGGATAGCTTGATTCCAGTGGCATGGAGAGCACGGGACCCACGTCTGGGCATACCCATCCCACTCAGGGTGACAAATGCAAAAACAACAGTTGATGGACAGAATGCAGAACAATGTCATACATTCACCCCAGTACAGAGATCTGGGCCTAAATCCATCGTTTTTTGCTCACCATGCCATTCCAGTTTGAACCCAGCCATATGCAAATCAGTCTTGACCCTGTGCCTCATGGGAACAGTCCAGCCCGAACTGCCAAGCCAGGTCCTCCCTGGACTGGAAACAAGCATCCTAGGACCGGTTTCGGGGTTTCACCCCTCTTCAGCCAGGATAGCTTGATTCCAGTGGCATGGAGAGCACGGGACCCACGTCTGGGCATACCCATCCCACTCAGGGTGACAAATGCAAAAACAACAGTTGATGGACAGAATGCAGAACAATGTCATACATTCACCCCAGTACAGAGATCTGGGCCTAAATCCATCGTTTTTTGCTCACCATGCCATTCCAGTTTGAACCCAGCCATATGCAAATCAGTCTTGACCCTGTGCCTCATGGGAACAGTCCAGCCCGAACTGCCAAGCCAGGTCCTCCCTGGACTGGAAACAAGCATCCTAGGACCGGTTTCGGGGTTTCACCCCTCTTCAGCCAGGATAGCTTGATTCCAGTGGCATGGAGAGCACGGGACCCACGTCTGGGCATACCCATCCCACTCAGGGTGACAAATGCAAAAACAACAGTTGATGGACAGAATGCAGAACAATGTCATACATTCACCCCAGTACAGAGATCTGGGCCTAAATCCATCGTTTTTTGCTCACCATGCCATTCCAGTTTGAACCCAGCCATATGCAAATCAGTCTTGACCCTGTGCCTCATGGGAACAGTCCAGCCCGAACTGCCAAGCCAGGTCCTCCCTGGACTGGAAACAAGCATCCTAGGACCGGTTTCGGGGTTTCACCCCTCTTCAGCCAGGATAGCTTGATTCCAGTGGCATGGAGAGCACGGGACCCACGTCTGGGCATACCCATCCCACTCAGGGTGACAAATGCAAAAACAACAGTTGATGGACAGAATGCAGAACAATGTCATACATTCACCCCAGTACAGAGATCTGGGCCTAAATCCATCGTTTTTTGCTCACCATGCCATTCCAGTTTGAACCCAGCCATATGCAAATCAGTCTTGACCCTGTGCCTCATGGGAACAGTCCAGCCCGAACTGCCAAGCCAGGTCCTCCCTGGACTGGAAACAAGCATCCTAGGACCGGTTTCGGGGTTTCACCCCTCTTCAGCCAGGATAGCTTGATTCCAGTGGCATGGAGAGCACGGGACCCACGTCTGGGCATACCCATCCCACTCAGGGTGACAAATGCAAAAACAACAGTTGATGGACAGAATGCAGAACAATGTCATACATTCACCCCAGTACAGAGATCTGGGCCTAAATCCATCGTTTTTTGCTCACCATGCCATTCCAGTTTGAACCCAGCCATATGCAAATCAGTCTTGACCCTGTGCCTCATGGGAACAGTCCAGCCCGAACTGCCAAGCCAGGTCCTCCCTGGACTGGAAACAAGCATCCTAGGACCGGTTTCGGGGTTTCACCCCTCTTCAGCCAGGATAGCTTGATTCCAGTGGCATGGAGAGCACGGGACCCACGTCTGGGCATACCCATCCCACTCAGGGTGACAAATGCAAAAACAACAGTTGATGGACAGAATGCAGAACAATGTCATACATTCACCCCAGTACAGAGATCTGGGCCTAAATCCATCGTTTTTTGCTCACCATGCCATTCCAGTTTGAACCCAGCCATATGCAAATCAGTCTTGACCCTGTGCCTCATGGGAACAGTCCAGCCCGAACTGCCAAGCCAGGTCCTCCCTGGACTGGAAACAAGCATCCTAGGACCGGTTTCGGGGTTTCACCCCTCTTCAGCCAGGATAGCTTGATTCCAGTGGCATGGAGAGCACGGGACCCACGTCTGGGCATACCCATCCCACTCAGGGTGACAAATGCAAAAACAACAGTTGATGGACAGAATGCAGAACAATGTCATACATTCACCCCAGTACAGAGATCTGGGCCTAAATCCATCGTTTTTTGCTCACCATGCCATTCCAGTTTGAACCCAGCCATATGCAAATCAGTCTTGACCCTGTGCCTCATGGGAACAGTCCAGCCCGAACTGCCAAGCCAGGTCCTCCCTGGACTGGAAACAAGCATCCTAGGACCGGTTTCGGGGTTTCACCCCTCTTCAGCCAGGATAGCTTGATTCCAGTGGCATGGAGAGCACGGGACCCACGTCTGGGCATACCCATCCCACTCAGGGTGACAAATGCAAAAACAACAGTTGATGGACAGAATGCAGAACAATGTCATACATTCACCCCAGTACAGAGATCTGGGCCTAAATCCATCGTTTTTTTGCTCACCATGCCATTCCAGTTTGAACCCAGCCATATGCAAATCAGTCTTGACCCTGTGCCTCATGGGAACAGTCCAGCCCGAACTGCCAAGCCAGGTCCTCCCTGGACTGGAAACAAGCATCCTAGGACCGGTTTCGGGGTTTCACCCCTCTTCAGCCAGGATAGCTTGATTCCAGTGGCATGGAGAGCACGGGACCCACGTCTGGGCATACCCATCCCACTCAGGGTGACAAATGCAAAAACAACAGTTGATGGACAGAATGCAGAACAATGTCATACATTCACCCCAGTACAGAGATCTGGGCCTAAATCCATCGTTTTTTTGCTCACCATGCCATTCCAGTTTGAACCCAGCCATATGCAAATCAGTCTTGACCCTGTGCCTCATGGGAACAGTCCAGCCCGAACTGCCAAGCCAGGTCCTCCCTGGACTGGAAACAAGCATCCTAAGACCGGTTTCGGGGTTTCACCCCTCTTCAGCCAGGATAGCTTGATTCCAGTGGCATGGAGAGCACGGGACCCACGTCTGGGCATACCCATCCCACTCAGGGTGACAAATGCAAAAACAACAGTTGATGGACAGAATGCAGAACAATGTCATACATTCACCCCAGTACAGAGATCTGGGCCTAAATCCATCGTTTTTTTGCTCACCATGCCATTCCAGTTTGAACCCAGCCATATGCAAATCAGTCTTGACCCTGTGCCTCATGGGAACAGTCCAGCCCGAACTGCCAAGCCAGGTCCTCCCTGGACTGGAAACAAGCATCCTAGGACCGGTTTCGGGGTTTCACCCCTCTTCAGCCAGGATAGCTTGATTCCAGTGGCATGGAGAGCACGGGACCCACGTCTGGGCATACCCATCCCACTCAGGGTGACAAATGCAAAAACAACAGTTGATGGACAGAATGCAGAACAATGTCATACATTCACCCCAGTACAGAGATCTGGGCCTAAATCCATCGTTTTTTTGCTCACCATGCCATTCCAGTTTGAACCCAGCCATATGCAAATCAGTCTTGACCCTGTGCCTCATGGGAACAGTCCAGCCCGAACTGCCAAGCCAGGTCCTCCCTGGACTGGAAACAAGCATCCTAGGACCGGTTTCGGGGTTTCACCCCTCTTCAGCCAGGATAGCTTGATTCCAGTGGCATGGAGAGCACGGGACCCACGTCTGGGCATACCCATCCCACTCAGGGTGACAAATGCAAAAACAACAGTTGATGGACAGAATGCAGAACAATGTCATACATTCACCCCAGTACAGAGATCTGGGCCTAAATCCATCGTTTTTTGCTCACCATGCCATTCCAGTTTGAACCCAGCCATATGCAAATCAGTCTTGACCCTGTGCCTCATGGGAACAGTCCAGCCCGAACTGCCAAGCCAGGTCCTCCCTGGACTGGAAACAAGCATCCTAGGACCGGTTTCGGGGTTTCACCCCTCTTCAGCCAGGATAGCTTGATTCCAGTGGCATGGAGAGCACGGGACCCACGTCTGGGCATACCCATCCCACTCAGGGTGACAAATGCAAAAACAACAGTTGATGGACAGAATGCAGAACAATGTCATACATTCACCCCAGTACAGAGATCTGGGCCTAAATCCATCGTTTTTTGCTCACCATGCCATTCCAGTTTGAACCCAGCCATATGCAAATCAGTCTTGACCCTGTGCCTCATGGGAACAGTCCAGCCCGAACTGCCAAGCCAGGTCCTCCCTGGACTGGAAACAAGCATCCTAGGACCGGTTTCGGGGTTTCACCCCTCTTCAGCCAGGATAGCTTGATTCCAGTGGCATGGAGAGCACGGGACCCACGTCTGGGCATACCCATCCCACTCAGGGTGACAAATGCAAAAACAACAGTTGATGGACAGAATGCAGAACAATGTCATACATTCACCCCAGTACAGAGATCTGGGCCTAAATCCATCGTTTTTTGCTCACCATGCCATTCCAGTTTGAACCCAGCCATATGCAAATCAGTCTTGACCCTGTGCCTCATGGGAACAGTCCAGCCCGAACTGCCAAGCCAGGTCCTCCCTGGACTGGAAACAAGCATCCTAGGACCGGTTTCGGGGTTTCACCCCTCTTCAGCCAGGATAGCTTGATTCCAGTGGCATGGAGAGCACGGGACCCACGTCTGGGCATACCCATCCCACTCAGGGTGACAAATGCAAAAACAACAGTTGATGGACAGAATGCAGAACAATGTCATACATTCACCCCAGTACAGAGATCTGGGCCTAAATCCATCGTTTTTTTGCTCACCATGCCATTCCAGTTTGAACCCAGCCATATGCAAATCAGTCTTGACCCTGTGCCTCATGGGAACAGTCCAGCCCGAACTGCCAAGCCAGGTCCTCCCTGGACTGGAAACAAGCATCCTAGGACCGGTTTCGGGGTTTCACCCCTCTTCAGCCAGGATAGCTTGATTCCAGTGGCATGGAGAGCACGGGACCCACGTCTGGGCATACCCATCCCACTCAGGGTGACAAATGCAAAAACAACAGTTGATGGACAGAATGCAGAACAATGTCATACATTCACCCCAGTACAGAGATCTGGGCCTAAATCCATCGTTTTTTTGCTCACCATGCCATTCCAGTTTGAACCCAGCCATATGCAAATCAGTCTTGACCCTGTGCCTCATGGGAACAGTCCAGCCCGAACTGCCAAGCCAGGTCCTCCCTGGACTGGAAACAAGCATCCTAGGACCGGTTTCGGGGTTTCACCCCTCTTCAGCCAGGATAGCTTGATTCCAGTGGCATGGAGAGCACGGGACCCACGTCTGGGCATACCCATCCCACTCAGGGTGACAAATGCAAAAACAACAGTTGATGGACAGAATGCAGAACAATGTCATACATTCACCCCAGTACAGAGATCTGGGCCTAAATCCATCGTTTTTTTGCTCACCATGCCATTCCAGTTTGAACCCAGCCATATGCAAATCAGTCTTGACCCTGTGCCTCATGGGAACAGTCCAGCCCGAACTGCCAAGCCAGGTCCTCCCTGGACTGGAAACAAGCATCCTAGGACCGGTTTCGGGGTTTCACCCCTCTTCAGCCAGGATAGCTTGATTCCAGTGGCATGGAGAGCACGGGACCCACGTCTGGGCATACCCATCCCACTCAGGGTGACAAATGCAAAAACAACAGTTGATGGACAGAATGCAGAACAATGTCATACATTCACCCCAGTACAGAGATCTGGGCCTAAATCCATCGTTTTTTTGCTCACCATGCCATTCCAGTTTGAACCCAGCCATATGCAAATCAGTCTTGACCCTGTGCCTCATGGGAACAGTCCAGCCCGAACTGCCAAGCCAGGTCCTCCCTGGACTGGAAACAAGCATCCTAGGACCGGTTTCGGGGTTTCACCCCTCTTCAGCCAGGATAGCTTGATTCCAGTGGCATGGAGAGCACGGGACCCACGTCTGGGCATACCCATCCCACTCAGGGTGACAAATGCAAAAACAACAGTTGATGGACAGAATGCAGAACAATGTCATACATTCACCCCAGTACAGAGATCTGGGCCTAAATCCATCGTTTTTTTGCTCACCATGCCATTCCAGTTTGAACCCAGCCATATGCAAATCAGTCTTGACCCTGTGCCTCATGGGAACAGTCCAGCCCGAACTGCCAAGCCAGGTCCTCCCTGGACTGGAAACAAGCATCCTAGGACCGGTTTCGGGGTTTCACCCCTCTTCAGCCAGGATAGCTTGATTCCAGTGGCATGGAGAGCACGGGACCCACGTCTGGGCATACCCATCCCACTCAGGGTGACAAATGCAAAAACAACAGTTGATGGACAGAATGCAGAACAATGTCATACATTCACCCCAGTACAGAGATCTGGGCCTAAATCCATCGTTTTTTGCTCACCATGCCATTCCAGTTTGAACCCAGCCATATGCAAATCAGTCTTGACCCTGTGCCTCATGGGAACAGTCCAGCCCGAACTGCCAAGCCAGGTCCTCCCTGGACTGGAAACAAGCATCCTAGGACCGGTTTCGGGGTTTCACCCCTCTTCAGCCAGGATAGCTTGATTCCAGTGGCATGGAGAGCACGGGACCCACGTCTGGGCATACCCATCCCACTCAGGGTGACAAATGCAAAAACAACAGTTGATGGACAGAATGCAGAACAATGTCATACATTCACCCCAGTACAGAGATCTGGGCCTAAATCCATCGTTTTTTTGCTCACCATGCCATTCCAGTTTGAACCCAGCCATATGCAAATCAGTCTTGACCCTGTGCCTCATGGGAACAGTCCAGCCCGAACTGCCAAGCCAGGTCCTCCCTGGACTGGAAACAAGCATCCTAGGACCGGTTTCGGGGTTTCACCCCTCTTCAGCCAGGATAGCTTGATTCCAGTGGCATGGAGAGCACGGGACCCACGTCTGGGCATACCCATCCCACTCAGGGTGACAAATGCAAAAACAACAGTTGATGGACAGAATGCAGAACAATGTCATACATTCACCCCAGTACAGAGATCTGGGCCTAAATCCATCGTTTTTTGCTCACCATGCCATTCCAGTTTGAACCCAGCCATATGCAAATCAGTCTTGACCCTGTGCCTCATGGGAACAGTCCAGCCCGAACTGCCAAGCCAGGTCCTCCCTGGACTGGAAACAAGCATCCTAGGACCGGTTTCGGGGTTTCACCCCTCTTCAGCCAGGATAGCTTGATTCCAGTGGCATGGAGAGCACGGGACCCACGTCTGGGCATACCCATCCCACTCAGGGTGACAAATGCAAAAACAACAGTTGATGGACAGAATGCAGAACAATGTCATACATTCACCCCAGTACAGAGATCTGGGCCTAAATCCATCGTTTTTTGCTCACCATGCCATTCCAGTTTGAACCCAGCCATATGCAAATCAGTCTTGACCCTGTGCCTCATGGGAACAGTCCAGCCCGAACTGCCAAGCCAGGTCCTCCCTGGACTGGAAACAAGCATCCTAGGACCGGTTTCGGGGTTTCACCCCTCTTCAGCCAGGATAGCTTGATTCCAGTGGCATGGAGAGCACGGGACCCACGTCTGGGCATACCCATCCCACTCAGGGTGACAAATGCAAAAACAACAGTTGATGGACAGAATGCAGAACAATGTCATACATTCACCCCAGTACAGAGATCTGGGCCTAAATCCATCGTTTTTTGCTCACCATGCCATTCCAGTTTGAACCCAGCCATATGCAAATCAGTCTTGACCCTGTGCCTCATGGGAACAGTCCAGCCCGAACTGCCAAGCCAGGTCCTCCCTGGACTGGAAACAAGCATCCTAGGACCGGTTTCGGGGTTTCACCCCTCTTCAGCCAGGATAGCTTGATTCCAGTGGCATGGAGAGCACGGGACCCACGTCTGGGCATACCCATCCCACTCAGGGTGACAAATGCAAAAACAACAGTTGATGGACAGAATGCAGAACAATGTCATACATTCACCCCAGTACAGAGATCTGGGCCTAAATCCATCGTTTTTTGCTCACCATGCCATTCCAGTTTGAACCCAGCCATATGCAAATCAGTCTTGACCCTGTGCCTCATGGGAACAGTCCAGCCCGAACTGCCAAGCCAGGTCCTCCCTGGACTGGAAACAAGCATCCTAGGACCGGTTTCGGGGTTTCACCCCTCTTCAGCCAGGATAGCTTGATTCCAGTGGCATGGAGAGCACGGGACCCACGTCTGGGCATACCCATCCCACTCAGGGTGACAAATGCAAAAACAACAGTTGATGGACAGAATGCAGAACAATGTCATACATTCACCCCAGTACAGAGATCTGGGCCTAAATCCATCGTTTTTTGCTCACCATGCCATTCCAGTTTGAACCCAGCCATATGCAAATCAGTCTTGACCCTGTGCCTCATGGGAACAGTCCAGCCCGAACTGCCAAGCCAGGTCCTCCCTGGACTGGAAACAAGCATCCTAGGACCGGTTTCGGGGTTTCACCCCTCTTCAGCCAGGATAGCTTGATTCCAGTGGCATGGAGAGCACGGGACCCACGTCTGGGCATACCCATCCCACTCAGGGTGACAAATGCAAAAACAACAGTTGATGGACAGAATGCAGAACAATGTCATACATTCACCCCAGTACAGAGATCTGGGCCTAAATCCATCGTTTTTTTGCTCACCATGCCATTCCAGTTTGAACCCAGCCATATGCAAATCAGTCTTGACCCTGTGCCTCATGGGAACAGTCCAGCCCGAACTGCCAAGCCAGGTCCTCCCTGGACTGGAAACAAGCATCCTAGGACCGGTTTCGGGGTTTCACCCCTCTTCAGCCAGGATAGCTTGATTCCAGTGGCATGGAGAGCACGGGACCCACGTCTGGGCATACCCATCCCACTCAGGGTGACAAATGCAAAAACAACAGTTGATGGACAGAATGCAGAACAATGTCATACATTCACCCCAGTACAGAGATCTGGGCCTAAATCCATCGTTTTTTTGCTCACCATGCCATTCCAGTTTGAACCCAGCCATATGCAAATCAGTCTTGACCCTGTGCCTCATGGGAACAGTCCAGCCCGAACTGCCAAGCCAGGTCCTCCCTGGACTGGAAACAAGCATCCTAGGACCGGTTTCGGGGTTTCACCCCTCTTCAGCCAGGATAGCTTGATTCCAGTGGCATGGAGAGCACGGGACCCACGTCTGGGCATACCCATCCCACTCAGGGTGACAAATGCAAAAACAACAGTTGATGGACAGAATGCAGAACAATGTCATACATTCACCCCAGTACAGAGATCTGGGCCTAAATCCATCGTTTTTTTGCTCACCATGCCATTCCAGTTTGAACCCAGCCATATGCAAATCAGTCTTGACCCTGTGCCTCATGGGAACAGTCCAGCCCGAACTGCCAAGCCAGGTCCTCCCTGGACTGGAAACAAGCATCCTAGGACCGGTTTCGGGGTTTCACCCCTCTTCAGCCAGGATAGCTTGATTCCAGTGGCATGGAGAGCACGGGACCCACGTCTGGGCATACCCATCCCACTCAGGGTGACAAATGCAAAAACAACAGTTGATGGACAGAATGCAGAACAATGTCATACATTCACCCCAGTACAGAGATCTGGGCCTAAATCCATCGTTTTTTTGCTCACCATGCCATTCCAGTTTGAACCCAGCCATATGCAAATCAGTCTTGACCCTGTGCCTCATGGGAACAGTCCAGCCCGAACTGCCAAGCCAGGTCCTCCCTGGACTGGAAACAAGCATCCTAGGACCGGTTTCGGGGTTTCACCCCTCTTCAGCCAGGATAGCTTGATTCCAGTGGCATGGAGAGCACGGGACCCACGTCTGGGCATACCCATCCCACTCAGGGTGACAAATGCAAAAACAACAGTTGATGGACAGAATGCAGAACAATGTCATACATTCACCCCAGTACAGAGATCTGGGCCTAAATCCATCGTTTTTTTGCTCACCATGCCATTCCAGTTTGAACCCAGCCATATGCAAATCAGTCTTGACCCTGTGCCTCATGGGAACAGTCCAGCCCGAACTGCCAAGCCAGGTCCTCCCTGGACTGGAAACAAGCATCCTAGGACCGGTTTCGGGGTTTCACCCCTCTTCAGCCAGGATAGCTTGATTCCAGTGGCATGGAGAGCACGGGACCCACGTCTGGGCATACCCATCCCACTCAGGGTGACAAATGCAAAAACAACAGTTGATGGACAGAATGCAGAACAATGTCATACATTCACCCCAGTACAGAGATCTGGGCCTAAATCCATCGTTTTTTTGCTCACCATGCCATTCCAGTTTGAACCCAGCCATATGCAAATCAGTCTTGACCCTGTGCCTCATGGGAACAGTCCAGCCCGAACTGCCAAGCCAGGTCCTCCCTGGACTGGAAACAAGCATCCTAGGACCGGTTTCGGGTTTCACCCCTCTTCAGCCAGGATAGCTTGATTCCAGTGGCATGGAGAGCACGGGACCCACGTCTGGGCATACCCATCCCACTCAGGGTGACAAATGCAAAAACAACAGTTGATGGACAGAATGCAGAACAATGTCATACATTCACCCCAGTACAGAGATCTGGGCCTAAATCCATCGTTTTTTGCTCACCATGCCATTCCAGTTTGAACCCAGCCATATGCAAATCAGTCTTGACCCTGTGCCTCATGGGAACAGTCCAGCCCGAACTGCCAAGCCAGGTCCTCCCTGGACTGGAAACAAGCATCCTAGGACCGGTTTCGGGGTTTCACCCCTCTTCAGCCAGGATAGCTTGATTCCAGTGGCATGGAGAGCACGGGACCCACGTCTGGGCATACCCATCCCACTCAGGGTGACAAATGCAAAAACAACAGTTGATGGACAGAATGCAGAACAATGTCATACATTCACCCCAGTACAGAGATCTGGGCCTAAATCCATCGTTTTTTGCTCACCATGCCATTCCAGTTTGAACCCAGCCATATGCAAATCAGTCTTGACCCTGTGCCTCATGGGAACAGTCCAGCCCGAACTGCCAAGCCAGGTCCTCCCTGGACTGGAAACAAGCATCCTAGGACCGGTTTCGGGGTTTCACCCCTCTTCAGCCAGGATAGCTTGATTCCAGTGGCATGGAGAGCACGGGACCCACGTCTGGGCATACCCATCCCACTCAGGGTGACAAATGCAAAAACAACAGTTGATGGACAGAATGCAGAACAATGTCATACATTCACCCCAGTACAGAGATCTGGGCCTAAATCCATCGTTTTTTTGCTCACCATGCCATTCCAGTTTGAACCCAGCCATATGCAAATCAGTCTTGACCCTGTGCCTCATGGGAACAGTCCAGCCCGAACTGCCAAGCCAGGTCCTCCCTGGACTGGAAACAAGCATCCTAGGACCGGTTTCGGGGTTTCACCCCTCTTCAGCCAGGATAGCTTGATTCCAGTGGCATGGAGAGCACGGGACCCACGTCTGGGCATACCCATCCCACTCAGGGTGACAAATGCAAAAACAACAGTTGATGGACAGAATGCAGAACAATGTCATACATTCACCCCAGTACAGAGATCTGGGCCTAAATCCATCGTTTTTTGCTCACCATGCCATTCCAGTTTGAACCCAGCCATATGCAAATCAGTCTTGACCCTGTGCCTCATGGGAACAGTCCAGCCCGAACTGCCAAGCCAGGTCCTCCCTGGACTGGAAACAAGCATCCTAGGACCGGTTTCGGGGTTTCACCCCTCTTCAGCCAGGATAGCTTGATTCCAGTGGCATGGAGAGCACGGGACCCACGTCTGGGCATACCCATCCCACTCAGGGTGACAAATGCAAAAACAACAGTTGATGGACAGAATGCAGAACAATGTCATACATTCACCCCAGTACAGAGATCTGGGCCTAAATCCATCGTTTTTTTGCTCACCATGCCATTCCAGTTTGAACCCAGCCATATGCAAATCAGTCTTGACCCTGTGCCTCATGGGAACAGTCCAGCCCGAACTGCCAAGCCAGGTCCTCCCTGGACTGGAAACAAGCATCCTAGGACCGGTTTCGGGGTTTCACCCCTCTTCAGCCAGGATAGCTTGATTCCAGTGGCATGGAGAGCACGGGACCCACGTCTGGGCATACCCATCCCACTCAGGGTGACAAATGCAAAAACAACAGTTGATGGACAGAATGCAGAACAATGTCATACATTCACCCCAGTACAGAGATCTGGGCCTAAATCCATCGTTTTTTTGCTCACCATGCCATTCCAGTTTGAACCCAGCCATATGCAAATCAGTCTTGACCCTGTGCCTCATGGGAACAGTCCAGCCCGAACTGCCAAGCCAGGTCCTCCCTGGACTGGAAACAAGCATCCTAGGACCGGTTTCGGGGTTTCACCCCTCTTCAGCCAGGATAGCTTGATTCCAGTGGCATGGAGAGCACGGGACCCACGTCTGGGCATACCCATCCCACTCAGGGTGACAAATGCAAAAACAACAGTTGATGGACAGAATGCAGAACAATGTCATACATTCACCCCAGTACAGAGATCTGGGCCTAAATCCATCGTTTTTTTGCTCACCATGCCATTCCAGTTTGAACCCAGCCATATGCAAATCAGTCTTGACCCTGTGCCTCATGGGAACAGTCCAGCCCGAACTGCCAAGCCAGGTCCTCCCTGGACTGGAAACAAGCATCCTAGGACCGGTTTCGGGGTTTCACCCCTCTTCAGCCAGGATAGCTTGATTCCAGTGGCATGGAGAGCACGGGACCCACGTCTGGGCATACCCATCCCACTCAGGGTGACAAATGCAAAAACAACAGTTGATGGACAGAATGCAGAACAATGTCATACATTCACCCCAGTACAGAGATCTGGGCCTAAATCCATCGTTTTTTTGCTCACCATGCCATTCCAGTTTGAACCCAGCCATATGCAAATCAGTCTTGACCCTGTGCCTCATGGGAACAGTCCAGCCCGAACTGCCAAGCCAGGTCCTCCCTGGACTGGAAACAAGCATCCTAGGACCGGTTTCGGGGTTTCACCCCTCTTCAGCCAGGATAGCTTGATTCCAGTGGCATGGAAGCACGGGACCCACGTCTGGGCATACCCATCCCACTCAGGGTGACAAATGCAAAAACAACAGTTGATGGACAGAATGCAGAACAATGTCATACATTCACCCCAGTACAGAGATCTGGGCCTAAATCCATCGTTTTTTTGCTCACCATGCCATTCCAGTTTGAACCCAGCCATATGCAAATCAGTCTTGACCCTGTGCCTCATGGGAACAGTCCAGCCCGAACTGCCAAGCCAGGTCCTCCCTGGACTGGAAACAAGCATCCTAGGACCGGTTTCGGGGTTTCACCCCTCTTCAGCCAGGATAGCTTGATTCCAGTGGCATGGAGAGCACGGGACCCACGTCTGGGCATACCCATCCCACTCAGGGTGACAAATGCAAAAACAACAGTTGATGGACAGAATGCAGAACAATGTCATACATTCACCCCAGTACAGAGATCTGGGCCTAAATCCATCGTTTTTGCTCACCATGCCATTCCAGTTTGAACCCAGCCATATGCAAATCAGTCTTGACCCTGTGCCTCATGGGAACAGTCCAGCCCGAACTGCCAAGCCAGGTCCTCCCTGGACTGGAAACAAGCATCCTAGGACCGGTTTCGGGGTTTCACCCCTCTTCAGCCAGGATAGCTTGATTCCAGTGGCATGGAGAGCACGGGACCCACGTCTGGGCATACCCATCCCACTCAGGGTGACAAATGCAAAAACAACAGTTGATGGACAGAATGCAGAACAATGTCATACATTCACCCCAGTACAGAGATCTGGGCCTAAATCCATCGTTTTTTGCTCACCATGCCATTCCAGTTTGAACCCAGCCATATGCAAATCAGTCTTGACCCTGTGCCTCATGGGAACAGTCCAGCCCGAACTGCCAAGCCAGGTCCTCCCTGGACTGGAAACAAGCATCCTAGGACCGGTTTCGGGGTTTCACCCCTCTTCAGCCAGGATAGCTTGATTCCAGTGGCATGGAGAGCACGGGACCCACGTCTGGGCATACCCATCCCACTCAGGGTGACAAATGCCAAAAACAACAAGCAATACGTAACT